>CM077029.1:29214016-32159016 GCA_039090855.1 Macrothele yani | reverse complement strand
ATGCACCGTGTCGTCGCTCCCGAATTGTATCAAAATGGTTGGATGAACACTCCACCGACGTGACCTCGCTTCCTTGGCCAGCTAGGTCACCTGACCTCAGTCCCATCTAGCACGTCTGGGTTGCCATCGAGAGAGATGTTCGAGGCTCTGACCCCCTCCATCAAATCTTCGTGAACTGTGGGAGGTTGTTCAGGGGTCGAGGATCCGTATGGCTTCCCATTGCTTCCGGTATCTTGTCGAGTCCATGCCGAGACGAATCACCGCCGTCATCAGGGCGAAAGGTGGTGCTACACGTTACTAAACAGGTATTTCTAATTCAATTGCTCTTCAGTGTACAAACATATAACCGAGGTTCCGCTGTGTATATTTGCGAGGAAATGATATCTTCTTTTATTAAGCACTTCTCTTTATACTATGATATTGCTTGTTCCTCCTTTTGACTTATTTACGATTTCCAACCATAGGTTGAAGAAGCGTATATGCTACAGCTGTGTCCGTCTGCCTGTCTCTCCGCACTATAACTCGCATAAAAATGGTTCGACCTCGATGGAATTTTAGTATGTGGTAGGGGACAACTTAGGGACGAATCCTGTTTAAAATGGGCGAAATGGGTTCAAAGGTCAGGACGTAGGAGCGGGATCCATTGTATCGCCCTTATACGTCATAACTCACGTAAAAATGCTTCGATTGCGACAAAAGTTTATCATGTTGTTCCGGAGGCATACTGAACCAGTTCTGTTGAATATCATCGAAATGGGATCAAAGGTCGGGGCACAGGAGCGAGATTTATTCCACACCCATTATCCTCATAACTTGACTAAAAATGCTTCTATTGCGACAAAAGGTGATCATGTTGTTCCGTAGTTGTACTGAACCAATTCTGTTTAATATAATCGAAATGGGGTCAAAGGTCTGGGCACAGTAGCGGAATTTATTCCACACCCATTATCCTCATAACTTGAGTAATGATTTCTGGTATGTTAGAAAGCGTATTATAATCAATGCATTGCATGATTTTACGAACTTGTATTCCTGTTTGTCTTTGCAGGTCGTTCAACTCTCCTGGGCCTCGTTAGCTGGGGATACGGATGCGGAAACGCAAAGCGACCGAGTGTCTACACCAACGTTACGCATTACTTAGGATGGATCAAGAGAAACATGGCAACTCTAACAGCACCTTGAAATTATACTCAGAATCATTTACCTATCTGTGATATTTTGGATCCTCGATGAAGCGATTTTTGTATACTGATCTGTGCGTCACATAATGTAAAGACAGGAGAGAGATCACGTGAAGCAAGAAAAAGGGAAAAATAATTTGACTGATTATTTCACAAATATTACTCATAACAAATTGGTTTATTTCACCTCTTTTCAGTGCAGATAATTTTGTTTAAAAAGCACATGGTCCATCGAGGAGATTCATCCAAACAAAAAAAAATTCAAAGGCAGAGAAATGGAGTTTGTGCATCTATTATCATCTCACTCTTTCACTTGCTAATTCACTTTAACCAATCTGAAAGCACAGTGTTCTGATTGGTTGACAGAAAGTAGCAGGTAAAAACACAAACTTTAAGTGAAATCGCATGATTTCA
This sequence comes from Macrothele yani, assembly GCA_039090855.1. Taxonomy (NCBI): domain Eukaryota; kingdom Metazoa; phylum Arthropoda; class Arachnida; order Araneae; family Macrothelidae; genus Macrothele; species Macrothele yani. The sequence continues at coordinate 32,157,421 of CM077029.1, read as the reverse complement.
CTTAAAGTTTGTGTCTTCCCCATGTTAATTTGCACAACTTTAAAAGTACATTTATCTCAGAAACTACAACAGATATAAGCTTATTTTTTCATTGTAAAATACACAATATAAATAACATTTTAAGCAGAGGGGTTTTTAAAAAAGAGTTTGGATAAAAATGTTATGTTTGTTTAAAAATTACTCTAAGACAACTACAAAAAATAAATTGCAAAGTAATATATTTCCGAAATTAATAATAATTTTAAGAATCGCTCTGTTCATAATGTACAACTAGATATGAGGATTAAAACAAAAACAAATTCATTCAGATATCCGCTGCGGTTCCTGAGAAAGACATACCTATTTGTTGAAAAAATGCTTTTTTTTTCAAGATACGCACTGAAGCTAACACTGCGGTAATTATAGCAGATAATATTTCTTTAATGCATCCCAGCTCCACATGAAGGATATTCTGGGTTCTCTTGCTCTTGGTATTTCTTTAATGCATCCCAGCTCCACATGAAGGATATTCTGGGTTCTCTTGCTCTTGGTATTTCTTTAATGCATCCCAGCTCCACATGATGGATATTCTGGGTTCTCTTGCTCTTGGTATTTCTTTAATGCATCCCAGCTCCACATGAAGGATATTCTGGGTTCTCTTGCTCTTGGTATTTCTTTAATGCATCCCAGCTCCACATGAAGGATATTCTGGGTTCTCTTGCTCTTGGTATTTCTTTAATGCATCCCAGCTCCACATGATGGATATTCTGGGTTCTCTTGCTCTTGGTATTTCTTTAATGCATCCCAGCTCCACATGAAGGATATTCTGGGTTCTCTTGCTCTTGGTATTTCTTTAATGCATCCCAGCTCCACATGAAGGATATTCTGGGTTCTCTTGCTCTTGGTATTTCTTTAATGCATCCCAGCTCCACATGATGGATATTCTGGGTTCTCTTGCTCTTGGTATTTCTTTAATGCATCCCAGCTCCACATGAAGGATATTCTGGGTTCTCTTGCTCTTGGTATTTCTTTAATGCATCCCAGCTCCACATGAAGGATATTCTGGGTTCTCTTGCTCTTGGTATTTCTTTAATGCATCCCAGCTCCACATGATGGATATTCTGGGTTCTCTTGCTCTTGGTATTTCTTTAAGGCATCCCAGCTCCACATGAAGGATATTCTGGGTTCTCTTGCTCTTGGTATTTCTTTAATGCATCCCAGCTCCACATGAAGGATATTCTGGGTTCTCTTGCTCTTGGTATTTCTTTAATGCATCCCAGCTCCACATGAAGGATATTCTGGGTTCTCTTGCTCTTGGTATTTCTTTAATGCATCCCAGCTCCACATGAAGGATATTCTGGGTTCTCTTGCTCTTGGTATTTCTTTAATGCATCCCAGCTCCACATGATGGATATTCTGGGTTCTCTTGCTCTTGGTATTTCTTTAATGCATCCCAGCTCCACATGAAGGATATTCTAGGTTCTCTTGCTCTTGGTATTTCTTTAATGCATCCCAGCTCCACATGAAGGATATTCTGGGTTCTCTTGCTCTTGGTATTTCTTTAATGCATCCCAGCTCCACATGAAGGATATTCTGGGTTCTCTTGCTCTTGGTATTTCTTTAATGCATCCCAGCTCCACATGAAGGATATTCTGGGTTCTCTTGCTTTTGGTATTTCTTTAATGCATCCCAGCTCCACATGAAGGATATTCTGGGTTCTCTTGCTCTTGGTATTTCTTTAATGCATCCCAGCTCCACATGAAGGATATTCTGGGTTCTCTTGCTCTTGGTATTTCTTTAATGCATCCCAGCTCCACATGAAGGATATTCTGGGTTCTCTTGCTCTTGGTATTTCTTTAATGCATCCCAGCTCCACATGATGGATATTCTGGGTTCTCTTGCTCTTGGTATTTCTTTAATGCATCCCAGCTCCACATGAAGGATATTCTGGGTTCTCTTGCTCTTGGTATTTCTTTAATGCATCCCAGCTCCACATGAAGGATATTCTGGGTTCTCTTGCTCTTGGTATTTCTTTAATGCATCCCAGCTCCACATGAAGGATATTCTGGGTTCTCTTGCTCTTGGTATTTCTTTAATGCATCCCAGATCCACATGAAGGATATTCTGGGTTCTCTTGCTCTTGGTATTTCTTTAATGCATCCCAGCTCCACATGAAGGATATTCTGGGTTCTCTTGCTCTTGGTATTTCTTTAATGCATCCCAGTTCCACATGAAGGATATTCTGGGTTCTCTTGCTCTTGGTACATGTCCTCCAACTTATTTTTGGATAGGCTGACCTTCTACCGACACTTTTTTTCAATTTCTTGAATCGCCTTTTCAGCTTTTGCAATTCTCTGAACACCAAACAGAAGTCATCGCTCTTTCCACATAAATAAGTGAGTCACGGAAAAATATATCTTCGGCCACCACCGGGAATCAAACCCACGGTCTTCCAGTTACGCGCCGGACATGCTACCACTGAACCGCAGCGGCCTCGAGTTCTCCAGACTCACATATGATTAACTGCCAAACCACATGGCAGGTTGCTTCATGGAGCCCCGCACAAAGCTGGGGATTCAACAAAGATGGAAAGCAGCAACTGAAGAAATAACTAGGAGGCGATTGAATAATTAATTCAAACACTCGAAGTGGATCAGGAACACCAAACAGATATAATCGCTCTTTCCACGTTAATAAGTGAGTCACGGAAAAATTCTCATCGGCCGCCACTGTTTGGTGTTCCTGATCCACGTCGAGCGTATGAATTAATCTCTGTACACCAATTTTGTTCATTGTGTCTATACAATTTGTGCCAGGAGAAATTCCCAATTTTTTCAATAGTTCACATTTCATTCTGTTCCCCTCATTAAAAGTAGCTACTGCCTCACAAACACCTAATTCTAATGTTGTTTTCATTACAAAAGTAGATTTCGGAATTCTTGACCAACTTCTGCTATAATTCTGCTAAGGAGTTTGAGTGGCACCATGTAAATATTTCTGGTGGAGCTATTATAACGAAGTAAATTTCTCCGTCATTTTTATCCGCGCCGGGATTCGAACCCGGGTCCCCTCATTCCGGAATAAGTTGCTCAACCAATTAAGCTACGCAGACGCTTATTCTGATTCCTATCTGCCTTTATGTCGTGTGCGTCCTTCTGGCAGGTACGTCACATCATCTCCCCCTTATTTTTTTTTTTTTTTTTTTTTTTCGAAGTGCTGGAGAAGGGATACTCTTATTTTTCCTATCTCGCGGTGTGGAAATAACATCACACCATGCGAGATTTTAAACGGCCGGGTCATCCGGATAGTTCGGGCGCCATTATAACGAAGTAAATTTCTCCGTCATTTTTATCCGCGCCGGGATTCAAACCCGGGTCCCCTCATTCCGGAATAAGTTGCTCTACCAATTGAGCTACGCAGACGCTTATTCTGATTCCTATCTGCCTTTATGTCGTGTGCGTCCTTCTGGCAGGTACGTCACACTATGGATTGGCTAAATCTCTAAAAATGGGTTTAATTTCCTCCATAACAACTCTGCCGCCCCGGTGGCGCAGTGGTCTAAGGCGCTTGCCTCTGATCATTCGTCCGTAAGGGGTCCGGGTTCGAATCCCGGTCAGGCATGGATGTTGTGTTTCTCTTACGGCACTGGCTCTCTCCCTTCCCTGGAACCAGTGACCCTAAATTAGGGACGGGCGACTGCTTATAGCCCATTGAGTTGCTCACGGTGGTCGTTAAACCTCACAAAAAAAAAAAAATAATAACAACTCTTGGTAGGTGTGTATGGCCATTATGGTCATATGGTTCATTCTTACCTACTACCTTCTGGAACTTGCACCAGCTTTCAGCACCTTTTGGGCACAACCCATGATATAAAATTACTGTTGCGCTCCATCATACAATTGTTCATAAATGTGATCTACTGCACAGAATCTAAAAAAAAAAAAAAATCAACAAAATCTACTAAAGGTGCATATAATAAAAAAAAACTATAAATTAAACCTACAGGTGCATAGAATAAAAAACCTTAAAACCTGAAATTCGAATTTTTTGACACTTCGAACCATCGAACTCCTCTTAAATGCAATATTGTAAAAACTAATGCTGCTTTTTTTGGGTTCACATTAGAAAATGATTAAAATGTATGCTGCTTTTTAGATTTGACATTCCACGAATAATTTCACTGGACATTATTTTTAGAGGACAATTTTATTATGGAGATTCTGTGAAGCGCCCGCCGAAGGTCCTTTCTTCTCTTCTTCAGTCAATCAAGATAACAACAACAAGAAAAAGTCACAAAAACATTTGCAACTTCATGTCTTGAGTTGCTTTTAGTCGAAACCGGCGATGTTACTTTGGTAAATAAATTGTTCATGTACCGATGGTAATAAAAGATAATGTGTCACGTAATGGAATGCTAATTAATTTGAATGATAACGCGAAAATCCTACGGACAGTGTCAATTGTTATTCAACTCGAAAAACTTCGTCTGAAAAACAGAGTAGAAGTAGGTATGTCAGACTTTCTAACTATTGGTCATCTGGTAAGTAATTGCCGGCTGGAGCGGAAATAGGAGATACATGTTGCTGTTGCATCATATTGCAGCTAGGTAGTGTAAGTGCGTATTTATGTTTTAAACGCTATTTCCGCTTCTAAAAGTTCGATTGAAAAAATTCTTTTATACTGTATGCCATTCTTTATGGAAAAACTTGCGAATATTATCCACTTTGTATAACGTATAATATATATGAACTCTCTTCTTGTTACACATCTGCTTTTAGAAGTCATATCTAAAATCTTTTTATGGGATAGCAAAATACCCCCGCTATGAAGAAAATTAAATATTTTCTACTTTCTCGTAATGAAGAGTTCTATAACTAGGAGGTGTCTGTAAATAGCTCGTTGCCGTTTCGGTAGCGCAGTGGTATAAACGCTGATTTCTGACATTTCGTTCTAGAGGGCACGGATTCGAGTCTCGGATGAGAGATGGATGGGGTGTTGGTCTTACGGCACCTTTTTTCTACATTTACTGGAACTAGTGGCATTAAATTAAGGACGAGTGATTGCTTGTCTCTTAGAGTTGCTCAAGGTGACAGTTTCACTTCGTAAAACAAATGCATATAGGTATACTTTTTTTTATATTTAGTTGAAGATTTAACAACCACCGTGGGCAACTCGCTGATTGGTAAGCAGTCGCCCGTTCCCTAATTTAGGGCCACTACTTACAGGGAAGGGAGAGAACCAATGCTGTGAGAAAAACGCAACATCCAATTCTCACCGGGATTCGAACCCGGAACCTACTCGGGAGAATAGTCACAAGCCAGCGCTTAGACCACTGAGCCGACGGGGTGGAGTATATACACTGTTGGACAAATATATATATATATATATATATTGATTGATGTTTAACGACCACCGTGATAAACTCCATGGGGTGTAAGCAGTCGCCCGTCTCTAATTTAGGGCCACTGGTTCCAGGAAAGGGAGAGAGCCAGTGCTGTAAGACAAACACAACATCCATGCTTCACCGGGATTCGAACCCGGACGCTTCACAGACGAATGGTCAGAAGCCAGCGCTTAGACCACTGCGCCACCGGGGTGGCCAAAACTTTTTGAGACTGGCCCATAAAAAATTTATGCTTAAGAGATGAACTTCAAATTTAAAAGGCCTCTGATCATTCATTCGAAAGGGGACCGGGTTCCAATCCCGGTGAGGCATGGATGTTGTGTTTGTCTTACGGCACTGACTCTCTCCTTCCCTGGAACCAGTGGCCCTAAATTAGCAACGGGCGACTCTTTATAGCCCATTGAGTTATTGAGTTGCTCACGGTGGTCGTTAAACCTCCAATAAAAAATAAAAAGTAAAAAAAAAGTTTAAAATGATGTTCATTAATCTCCTCCGAGTTCTTTTTTTTTTTTTTTTTTTTTTTTTGATTGGAGGTTTAACGACCACCGTGAGCAACTCAATGGGCTATAAGCAGTCGCCCGTCCCTAATTTAGGGTCACTGGTTCCAGGGAAGGGAGAGAGCCAGTGCCGTAAGACAAACACAACATCCATACCTCACGGGATTCGAACCCGGACCCCGTTCGGACGAATGATCAGAGGCCATCGATTAGACCACTGCGCCACCGGGCGGCTCCTCCGAGTTCAACCGGCTTAGTCCAACCTCTTTTTCATTGCTGGGCACAGTTCTGCAAATCGGCAGCTTAAAGCTTTTGTAAGTTTTGGCCAACAGCTGTGTTCAACGCCGAAGAAATGCTTATCTTTAAAATAGTTTTTTTATTTTCGGGGAGAGTCAAAAGTTTACTGTCGTTAGGTCAAGGTAATACAGGGGATAATGAATAAATAACGACATCGCTGTTTCCACGTTTTTAACACACAGCAACCGAAAAATTGTTATTCGGTCATCGCCAGGGAAAAGGCTAACGCTCTTGGCTAGATATCGAGAGATCCGGGATTCATTTCCCCGGCGGTAACCGAATAAAAATTTTTCAGATGCTATGTTTTGCTAAAACGTGGAAAGAGCGATGTCTTTGTTTATTCACTGACGCCACGAATTTGGAGGATTTTTAAAACAGCGGATGTTTCGTGAATGTTATTTGTCTACGCGCCTTGAATTCCTGTACCAAAGAAGAAAAGTACGAGGGCGCGATGTCATGATGCAGAATTCAAAATTTGTCGGACCACAGTTATAATGTAGCACAACGTTTTGCCGGTGACGAAGCTCTAAACCGCATCCATCTGCTTCGGAGCCGAATGCTGTCTCGATTAAGCTACGCCGGCGGAATTTATAGCTGCGACTTTGTCGTATTGACATGTACATCACCTCTATAGTAGGTCACATATCCCCTCCCTTCCAGAAATTTGGGACATGGAATCGCAGGTTTCAGGTCCGCCGCAAACAAGGCTTGAAGTAACCCTCTGCAGAAGAAGGAATTCTCACTAATTCTAGAAGACGTGTGGAAGAAGCATCACAGATTTTTCGAAGCGAAGAAAGAATTCTCATTAATTCTAAACAATGTGTGAAAGAAATATCACACAATTTTCGAAGAACCTAAGACGCCCAGTAGTTCCATTTTTACGTTTGGGCGCTAATATGAAACCCCAATCTGCCTGTGGCACGACTATAACCCACATCCTTCTAATTCGGAGACTAGTTAAGCTGCGCCATCAAAGGCTTATCACTGCTACTAGCCTTCTTGGCATGTATATGCCACCTCTGTAGTACTTCAAGTACAGCAGTTGTACAGAATAATGTGCATACCTAGGAAAAGAAGGTTTTACGTACCTAATAGTGTGAGGGACCACCTTTGGCATTAAAATCCGCCTTGGAATGGACGCAAACAAATCCTGGATGGTGGTTAGTAGGATGTTACACCATTCACGCAGAAACTGCTCCAGGTTCTTGAGAGATGCACCAGGAGGATTAACGAGATCTTTCTCTGTTTTCCAACACAAACCACAATGGCTCGATGATGTTTAAGTCTGGTGATTGGGGAGGCCAAGGAAGGTGCGAAAGGTCGACCTCATGTTCCTCAAACCATGATTGGACATTCCGAGCTCTGTGAATTGGGGCGTAAATTAAAGTCTTAATTAAAGTCTTAATTGAGTCTGTAAGGGCCGTATGGCACCGTATTATCCCCAATGGACAACTAGAGAAGCTCATTAGTTCCATGCCAAGAAGCTGCACTTTGTTACTTAGAAACCGTTGTTATCCAATTAAATATTAAAACGTATTTTTCTTGTAGTTAGGTTATTTCAAGTGTCCTGCACGTTTCAATAATGTACTGTACAGTCATTTTACGTTAAATGCATTGTATACTAATTTCACAAATTCCACTATTTTTTGCTTTTTATGACTAGACGCTGTACTTTTGCTTGTTACGTCACTTCTATTACTTGTAATAACACTGTAAAAATATTTGAATTTAGCATAAAATTTTCTTTAAAATGATGTATTATATGTATTGTTGACTTTATCATTACGCTGTATAAATTGACTTCAAACATCAAAAATTTGACTTTAAGTCTACTGGTACAGGACTTTTGGCCACGATTGTGTCATTTCTGTAGTACGTCACATGGTTAAAGTCCTTTTTCTTCAGACAGCATTGCAAAGCTGAACATCCATGTAGAATTCCTTATTCACATTCCACCCCTGAGGCAAAAGTTCAGTGTGAATGATTCCACGTGTTTCAAACAAACAGATAAGAATTGTTTTCACTTTTGATTTCGCAAGCCTGACGGGACGAAGTCAAAGTGTGACATTCTCTCTCTTAGTTTCCGGGTCGCACTAGTAGCATCAGATTTCATTGTCGATAATCATTTAATAATTTTTTCAAGAACATTGAAAACATGAGTGCTGCCATTTGAACTTGAGCGACGCAATGTTCCAGTGTCGCTCATGTTCAAATGACAGTACGCTTGGAACAAATTTAACGACAATTTTGCGCATCGTGAGATCTTCGGTGAGTACCTGACGAACAGGTTTTCCGATTAATTTCCAACTGTCATTTTTTACGCTTTCCTGCAGCCGTAGGTTGAAGAAGCGTATATGCTCCAGCTTAGTCCGTCTGTCTGTCCGTCAGCACATTAACTGGCGTAAAAATAGTTCGAATTTGATGAAATAGAATGTGGTAGGGGACAACCTGGGAAGGAACTCTATTGAAAATGGGCAAAACGGGGTCATAGATAAGGACATATGAGCGGAATCAATTCCATCGCTCTTATGCGTCATAACTTACGTAAAAGTGCTTCGATTCCGACAAAACGTCATCATGCTGTTCCGGAGATGTACTGAACTAGTTCTGTTGAATATAATCGAAATTGGGTCAAAGGTCAGGGCACAGGAGCGAGACATTCCACAGCCATTATCCTCATAACTAAAGCCCGGAAGTTGAGGCAAAATGCCTTAAAATGCTTTTTTTGCCTTTTCGGCTCATATTTGAAGAAAATGCCTTTTTATGTTTTTAATGCCTTTTTTTGCCTATACTCAACAAATGCACTATTAAAAAATGATTTCTTCTTAAGAATGTGATGAAATCAAAGTTTTGATAACAATCTAGCATGCATACGTAGTGTTTCCGGGTAAACACATAATTTTTTTTAAGTTATTAATTTCTTTTAAAAACTCTTTTTTAGGGTATAGGTGTACAAACCATAAGGTAGGTGGCATTTTCTCTAAAACGAAATCACAGTCGGCAGACATCTGAAAGTAAACACGAGTACAATCGGTACATTCAAAACGAGGTGCTCCAATTTAAGCAGCGATGGCAGACACATGCGCAGAGTCTGCGATGGTCGGCATCTCATTTTATGTTTTGCTCTCCCTAGAATCCTAGATGATAGTTTCTGCGCATGGCGGAAGTAGCCGAATCCAGTCAGATAACATTGTAACCAATCAAGCTAGAGTGAAAGCCATGAATGCACGTACACGCATAAGACCTTGAACGTAAGTGCAAAACAAGGGAGGAAGATTCTGTTTGTTTGCTATCCCTAATAGATCTCGCCTTGCGTCCAAGTGAAACAATAATGCCAAAAACTGCTTCTTCAAACAGTGCTACATTACGTCGGTATGTTCAAGAGTATGGAAGTGATATCTTGTCCATTGATGGAATGGTGTTGTTTTGTAAAATATGCGATACGAAACTGAATTACGAAAAGAAATTCTTCATTTCACAACATTTGGCAACAGCTAAACATAAAGCTGCTGTTATTCGGAAGATTGGTGAAAAAAGACATGTTTGATTTCGTCATTCGCTTCTACTTCGAGCAAGCGGTCACAGTTTGCAAGTGATTTGTGCCATGCTTTTATAGATGCTGGAATACCTTTGTGGAAGCTGGAAAATAATTCACTGAAGAATATTTTGGAGAAATATACAAAGGAAACTATTTCGTGCCAAGCAACTTTGCGGAAAACATACTTAGATTCCTGCTACGGCGGTATAATGAAAAAAATACGAGAAGATGTAGGGGATAAAAATATCTGGATCAGTATCGATGAGACAACAGACGCCACAGGAAAGTATGTGGCAAATGTTGTTATAGGTACAATGGAACCTGCTCAGCCCTCAACTATCTACTTACTTACATCAGAACAACTTCCAAACACAATTAGTAGCACGATTTCTGAGCTTTTTGTCTCTTCATTAGCTCTTCTTTGGCCTGGCGGAATAAAGTATAAAAATGTACTGTTGTTTTTAACAGACGCAGATCCTTATATGAAAAAGGCTGCCTACAGCCTGAAAGTTCTCTTTCCAAAAATGCTTCATTTAACTTGTTTGGTTCATGCTATCCACAGAGTAGCGGAGGAAGTACGGTGGTAATTTCCGGATATTGATGCGTTAGTGAGTCATGTGAAGAAAATTTTCCTTAAAGCTCCTCATCGAGTTCACTTATTCAAAGAGATGGAACCAAATCTTGCTTTACCGCCTAAACCGATTTTGACAAGATGGGAAACATGGATATCAGCCGCTGTATATTACGCAAATAATTTCAACAAGATTGCTGAAATTGTTAACAGTTTTCAAGAGGATGAATCCTGCGCAATACGCAATGCTCAACAGATACTAGATAAAGATTCCATTCGTAACGATTTAACTTTTATTCAAGCACACTTTTCACAGTTGCTTTATATGATTACTTTGCTGGAAAAATGGAACGAAACGTTAGTGAATGCCTTGAAAATATTAAATGATGTAGTTAGTGCAATTAAATGTGTTCCCGGGAGAAAGGGTCGAATCGTGAGTGAAAAATGTCAACGAGTTCTTTCAGCAAATAATGACTTGGAGAAAATCAAAGTCTTCGCTGAAATACTCCAAGGTGAAAGTTCAACTTCTATTGAAATGGATCCTACAACTGCCTCATGTTTCAAATACGCTCCCATCACCTCCGTAGAAGTTGAAAGATCATTTTCGCTTCTAAAACATATCCTGAGTGACAGAAGGCAGAGTTTCACGTTCGAACATTAAAAAAAAACACCTAGTACTTATGTGTAACCCCAAAAATAAGTAAGTGATAATTTGATAAATGATTTTGCCAATTCAGCTGAACACCCGTGTATGATTCAGAATTTTTCGACCACTTCTATAAATGCCTATTTTTGATGCCTATTTTGACGCTTTATTTCGCTTATTTGCCTGCCTATTTTTAGCATTTTTACTACCTCAACTTCCAGGCTTTACTCATAACTTAACTAAAAATGCTTCTATTGCGACAAAACTTTAGTATGTTGTTCCGGGTGTATACTGAACCGGTTCTATTTAATGTAATAGAAATGGGGTCAAAGGTCAGTTCAGAGGAGTGAGATTTATTCCAAAGCCATTATCCTCATAACTTGACTGAAAATGCTTCTATTGCGACAAAATTTTAGTATGATGTTCCGGAGGTATGCTGAACCAATTCTGTTTAATGTCATCGAAATGGGGACAAAAGTCAGAGCACAGGAGCGGGACATTCCATTGCCACTATCCTCATAACTTAAGTAAAAATGCTTCTATTGCGACAAAACTTTAGTATGCTGTTCCGGGGGCAGACTGAACCGGTTCTATTTAATGTAATAGAAATGGGGTCAAAGGTCAGGGCACAGGAGTGAGATTTATTCCAAAGCCATTATCCTCATAACTTGACTGTAAATGCTTCTAATGCGACAAAACTTTAGTATGTTGTTCCGGAGGTATGCTGAACCAATTCTGTTTAATGTCATCGAAATGGGGTCAAAGGTCAGGGCACAGGAGCGAGATTTATTCCACAGCCATTATCTTCATAACTTGACTGAAAATGCTTCTAATGCGACAAAACTTTAGTATGTTGTTCCGGAGGTATGCTGAACCAATTCTGTTTAATGTCATCGAAATGGGGACAAAAGTCAGGGCACAGGAGCGGGACATTCCATTGCTACTATCCTCATAACTTAAGTAAAAATGCTTCTATTGCGACAAAACTTTAGTATGCTGTTCCGGGGGCATACTGAACCGGTTCTATTTAATGTAATAGAAATGGGGGTCAAAGGTCAGGGCACAGGAGCGAGATTTATTCCAAAGCCATTATCCTCATAACTTGACTGAAAATGCTTCTAATGCGACAAAACTTTAGTATGTTGTTCCGGAGGTATGCTGAACCAATTCTGTTTAATGTCATCGAAATGGGGTCAAAGGTCAGGGCACAGGAGCGAGATTTATTCCAAAGCCATTATCCTCATAACTTGACTGTAAATGCTTCTAATGCGACAAAACTTTATTATGTTGTTCCGGAGGTATGCTGAACCAATTCTGTTTAATATCATCGAAATGGGGACAAAAGTCAGGGCACAGGAGCGGGACATTCCATTGCTACTATCCTCATAACTTAAGTAAAAATGCTTCTATTGCGACAAAACTTTAGTATGCTGTTCCGGGGGCATACTGAACCGGTTCTATTTAATGTAATAGAAATGGGGTCAAAGGTCAGGGCACAGGAGCGAGATTTATTCCAAAGCCATTATCCTCATAACTTGACTGAAAATGCTTCTAATGCGACAAAACTTTAGTATGTTGTTCCGGAGGTATGCTGAACCAATTCTGTTTAATGTCATCGAAATGGGGTCAAAGGTCAGGGCACAGGAGCGAGATTTATTCCAAAGCCATTATCCTCATAACTTGACTGTAAATGCTTCTAATGCGACAAAACTTTAGTATGTTGTTCCGGAGGTATGCTGAACCAATTCTGTTTAATGTCATCGAAATGGGGTCAAAGGTCAGGGCACAGGAGCGAGATTTATTCCAAAGCCATTATCCTCATAACTTGACTGTAAATGCTTCTAATGCGACAAAACTTTAGTATGTTGTTCCGGAGGTATGCTGAACCAATTCTGTTTAATGTCATCGAAATGGGGTCAAAGGTCAGGGCACAGGAGCGAGATTTATTCCACAGCCATTATCTTCATAACTTGAGTAATGATTTATGGTATGTTGGAAAGCGTATCATAATAAATGAATTGAATGATTTTACTAACTTGTTTCATATTGATTTTAGGTTGGAGGCCACCAGTTGTCTGATTCAAGCAACGTGTTCTGTAGTGCGTTTGGTTACGGGAGGGCCATTACTTTCATCCACCTTTCCTTGACGAGATCTCTTATTCCAAAAAAGAACATTATCTCGTGATAGAGTGTGGTCACCATACTCAGACTGCAACATTTCTAAGGTTTCCGCAGCCGAGGCGCGCACATATTGGACGTTCACACGTTGTTTAATTGTAAACTCCATTCTGGCCACGAGAAACAAGATACGTAGCAGAACTCGAAGACGCAATATTCAGAAAACGACGGCCGTTGCGCAATCAACCTCGCGTATGGTCTTGCACATGGATGTCGTTCACCGGCATGTCAAGCGCCAACTCTTCCCAATCCACGAGCTCCACTCTACCAGCCAGTCCCGAAACTTAGTTGTTCTTTTATGAACAAAATCCGTTCCATTAGCCCTTTAACGACCATGACCCAAAAATCTTTTATCACTCCAAATATCATAACGCCCGAAATTGTCTGTTGGTTTACTCTTTGTTTAATAACAACAATAGTGACAGAGGATGACTCCTGAGGATCCCTCATAGGTCGGAAGAATTTGGAGAACAGGTAAGTGTAGGAAATCTGACTCACTCTAGCCACGCGTTTTGGGAGGCTATGGCCGTCTGTATGTACGGGCGTTTTGGGCGTTATGGTCTTTAAAGGGTTAAAACTGAGAGTAAAGTCACACAATTTGAAGGAATATAGGTACAGCAAAATACACTAGCGTGCAAAAATTAAGGACGAGACGGTTTTTCGAATGTAACGTCGTGCAGAAGTGCTCCACATCGACTCAAATCATACCATAAGCTCCCCAAGATGGAAGAATATGGGACAAGTGAGCAAAACCGTCCAAACAAGGAATCCAAAGGATACAAAGGCACTTTATTGAAAAGGTAGCTTCGAGTACAACTGGACAACAGACAATTTAGTAGGGGATATGATCACCCCTAACTGTGTTGCAGGATTTACAACGTCTGTCCATGCTGAGGAGGAGGTTGTAAAGGAGCTGTTGAGGCATCGCGGCCCATTCCTCTTGTAGCGCCAATCGCAGCTGCGGAATCGTTGCTGGCGGCTGGTGACGTGCTGCCAAGCGTCTCCGGAGAAGGTCCCACAAGTGTTCGATTAAATTCAGGTCCGGGGACCTTGCGGGAAAATCCATGCATTGAATGTCTTCACTCTCCAATAGCTCTGCGACAGCCACTGTACGATGAGGTGTAGCGTTGTCGTCCACGAAGAGGAACTCAGGACCCACAGAACCTCTAAACAGTCGCACGTAAGGCAGGAGAACCTCGGTACAATAGCGGACACCAGCGACTGAACCTCCTTGAAAGATGTGGAGGTCAGTACGGCTACCACGTATGATACCGCCCCAAACGAGAACTCCGCAACCTCCAAACCGTTCCCTTTCGATGATGTTGGATATGTGAATGCGTGTTCCCTGCTCTCTCCAGATGTGTATACGTCCAGAATCGCTCGTCAGACTAAATCGGCTCTCATCCGTAAAGAGAACTGGACCCCATTGCTGATGTGTCCAGTTCTTGTGTTCCTGGTACCACAGAAACCGCCATCTCCGATGAGCAGGCGTTAATGGCACACACAGTACTGCTCGTCGTGCAAATAGACCACCTTTGTGCAGCTCCCTGGCCACGGTAAAACGCGATAACGGATGTCCAGTTGTCTGTTGCATGTGCCTTGCGATTTCTCCCGCTGTCTGCCGTATGTCTCTTCTCGCCTGTAGGACAATATACCGGTCGTCCGCCGCCGTGGTTACTCGTGGACGACCACTGCTAAACTCTCGGACAGCTGTTCCTGTCGTTTGAAATGCTCTCCAAGCTCGTGAAACGATACTGTGAGCGATCCCGAACTCCTCGGCCACACTTCTACCTTCTTCCAACTTCCCAATGACGCGACCTCGAGTAAAGTCATCCAGATGTCGTCTACTGGATTGCCTGTTGGCCATATCACACGGTGGCAGCAACTCGACGTCGTTCAAACCGATGTACACCGTGCAATAGCTTTCACCGAATTGCTAAGCGTACACCGCCCGTGTGCTTTATACCCTTCCGACACTCCCCCTCCCCTACGTCATGCTGCATATATGCGCATGCCCTAACGTACCGGATCCTAGTCTATCTCCTGAGTGGTCTTTCGGTCCGTTCTGCCTGCTCGTTCCGCTGTTATGCCGATTTCGCTTCTTCGTCTTTAATTTTTGCACACCAGTGTATATGTTATTCTTTCTCAAAGTATCCTTCCTCAGATAATATGCAACGGTCCCATCGCTCAGTCTACATTTCAAAGCATGGGGCGAAGGCTTTTTGTGGAAGCTGCTTTAGCGACCCCTGTACAGCTTGAATAACGTCAGCATCTGTGTTGAATGTTGCGCCACGGAACTTCCCTTTCATTGTTGGAAAGAACCAGAAATCGAGGTCAGGACTGTAGGCAGGTTGTGGCAAAATTTCAATACTGCAATTCGTAAGAAACTGTTGAACACAAGCAGCCACATGTGGGTGGGCGTTATCATTGTGTAAGGTTCACTTGCCCAGCAGTTCCGGTAGCTTAATCGATATGTGTCATCGCAGACGCTTCAGGACTGAAATGTTAATAATCAGCATTGACAGTAATTTGTGTAGGAACGGCATGCTGGTAGACTACACCTTTATGATAAAAGAAAATTATCATCATCACCTTCCCAGCTGATTTGGTTTGGCGGACTTTATTTCGGAGGAGGCGAGCCGGTGTGTTTCCAGACACTCATTGGGCGCTTCGTGAGGGAGTCGAAATATTGGACTCATGTTTCACAGGCAGTTATTACTGTGTTTAGAAAGTTTGGATCCTTTGCAATCATTTGTTTTCACTCATGACGCACCTGAACTCTGGCTAATAGTTGTTCTCTGGTCAGGTGATGAGGTACCCATCTGAAACACACACGATGCAGCAGTAATTTGTCGCTTAGAACGGGGAATGCCGACGTTTGAAATATTAGTTGACGCTGCTATGTCTTCACACGTCATTCGTCGACCTTCTTACACTATTTCTCAAACAGTGTTAACAATACGCTCCGTAACAACACTTTCAGGTCGACCAGGCCTAGAAGCAAGTTCTGCCGACAAACGCCCTTTTTTGAAAGCATGATGCCATCTAAAAATCGTTGACTCACCCAAAGGATTTATCCCTGTAAGCCTTTTTCATTAAATCAACTGTTTCTGGAGCCGTTTTACCCAAAGGATAGCAAAATTTATCGCACTACGCATTTCACTTCTGAATTCTGAATCACTCACTCCCATAGCTGTAAAGGGAAATGCAGACAACTGCGCAGTCACAAAACTAAAATTGTCTGCCACGGCTAATCTGTTGTCATAGATACTTCCTTAATTCAGTTAGTCGTTTGCGTGGTTATTCTTCCCTTTCGCGCTGCTTCGAACCCCCCCCCCCCAAAAAAAAAATTACTCTCAGTTTTTATGGAACGCCCTTTCTATTTCAATTTGCAAGTGTATCTCTGATTCTAAGAATACAATTGAAAAAAGTCCTTGTGTGGTCGGATGCCCTTGAATATTTTGCGCACATTTGCTTCTTCAGATATCTAAGACTTCTGCTTCTAGCGGGCGGAAAGTTATATCGCCTCCTGGCTGGCGCAATGGTCTAAGCGCAGGCTTATTATCATTCGTCCGTGATGGAGTCCGGGTTCGAATCCCGGGGACGCATGGATATTGTGTTTGCCATTCGGCACTCGTTCAGTCCTTTCCCTGGAACCAGTGGCCCTAAAAGAGGGACGGGAGACTGGTTATAGCCCTTTGAGTTGCTCATGGTGATCGTTAAACTGCCCCCCCCCCCAAAAAAAGAAAAACTGCATGTCCACGAAGTTATCGCTGCCTACTCATTGACGTACACTGAAGTGCCAGAAAAACTGGTACATTAGTATAATACTTGGTAGGTTCCCCACGGGAACGCAGGACTGCAGAAATACGACGGGCCATGGACTCAACTAGCTTCTGGAAATATGCTGCAGGCAACACACACCATACGTCCTGCAGAGCGTTCCACAATTCGGGTGTATCCCGAGGTCTCGGATTCCTGTGTTCGATAGCGCGTTGCATGGCATCCCAAATGTGTTCTATCACGTTCAGATCTAGGGACTTGGGTGGGAATGGCAACACCCAAGATCAGATGAATGCTTCTCTAACCATAATGTGGCGTCCAGACACTTGTGTGGAGGTGCATTGTCCTGTTGAAACAGACCCAACCCATGAGCATAAATGCAGGACATGAACGAGTGTACTTCGTCAGAAAGGATGCGCATATAGCGTTGGCCGGTCACAGATGCTTGTAGACGTACCAGGGGTCCCAGTGAAGTCCAGCTAAACACATCCCATACCATTACGGACACCCCACCAGCCGGTACAGTTACCTATTGAAAGGCGGGATCCATGGCTTCATGGGGTTTGTGCCACACACGAATCCTTCCACCTGCCCGATACAGTTGGAAACGCGACTCGTCAGACCAGGCTACTTGTTTCCAGTCATCAAATATCCAGTGGCGGTATTGCCGTGCCTAAGCGAAGCGCATAGCTCTGTGTCTTGGGAATCGAGTTGGGCGTCGGCTCCCAAAGCCCATATCGCTGATGGGCTTTGGGAGCTGATGGTCGCTGATGCTTGTTGAGGCTCCAGCATTGAAGTCCGATGATACCTGCGAGAGTGTTGCTCGCCTATCGCGTGAAACGATTCTTAACAGCCGACGATGGTCACGTTCACCCAGTGTCTTTTTACGGCCACACTGGTATCGTAGGTTGGAGGTTTTGCCGGAATTCTTGTAGTCACGGTACACCTTTGCAATGGTCGTCCGTGAAAATCCGAACTACGTTTCTACCTCTGAAATACTATGGCCCATCTCACGAGCGCCAACTATGACGCCGCGTTGAAAATCGCTTAAATCGTTATTACATCTCATTCTCATGCCGAAAACAGCTCTGACTGCTGGCAAGGATGTCTATCGCTTTACATACGCACTGGCGGACGCAACCGAGTACGCGCATAGGTGACGTTGCTACGTATTTTGCATAAGCTCGTCCGTACCAGTTTTTCAGGCACTTCATTGTATACTTTACGAAGAAATTATTTTACTAAGATAAAAGCACGTACAATAATCTATCAATCTTACGCAAATTTCGTAACATTTAATAGTGCCACTATGTCTTTCGTGTTAGTAACTACACACACACACACACAGTAGTGCTGCTAAAGCATCATTAGGGTTTTTTTTAATTTATTTTTTATTGGGGTTTAACGACTACCGTGAGCAACTCAATGGGCTATAAACAGTCACCCATCCCTAGTTTTGGGCCACTGGTTCCAGGGAAGGGAGATAACCAGAGCCGTAAGACAAACACAACATCCATGCCTAACCAGGATTCGAACCCGGACCCTTCACGCACGAATGGTCATAAGCCAGCGATTTTTTTTTTGATTGGAGGTTTAACGACCACCGTGAGCAACTCAATGGGCTATAAGCAGTCGCCCGTCCCTAATTTAGGGTCACTGGTTCCAGGGAAGGGAGAGAGCCAGTGCCGTAAGACAAACACAACATCCATGCCTGACCGGGATTCGGACCCGGACCCCTTACGGACGAATGATCAGAGACCAGCGCCTTAGACCACTGCGCCACCGGGGCGGTATTATTAGGTTTCGGAGCTAAAGAGTGAAATCTAGAATCTACCGTAATATTCGCTGCGCGTGTTGAATCAAATGTCGATAGCGTACGCACTAATAGATTATTATTATTATTTTGATTGGAGGTTTAACGACCACCGTGAGCAACACAATGAGCTATAAGCAGTCGCCCGTCCCTAATTTAGGGTCACTGGTTCCAGGGAAGGGAGATAGCCACAACATACACGCCTCACCGGGATTCGAACCCAAACCCCTTTTGAACGAATGATCAGAGGCTATCGCTTAGCCCACTATGCCACCGGGGCTGCACTAAGAGATTAGCAGTGAGAATTTTGAAACTGCCTTACAATTTAATACCATCTAATGCCCAAATATCTTGACTAGGTACCACTTTAATGTGTTTGTGTCGCCTCGGTGACGCAGTAGTCTAAGCGCGGGCTTCTGACCATTCGTCCGAGAAGCGTCTTGGTTTGAATCCCGGTGATGCATGGATGTTGTATTTGTTTTACGGAACTGGCTCACTCCCTTCCCTGGAACCAGTGAGCCTAAATTAGGAACAAGCGACTGCTTATAGCCAATTGAGTTGCTCACAGTAGTCGTTAAACCTTCAGTCAAAAAAAAAAGTGTTTGTCAGGATTACCATTATCCGATTAAAAAATGAATTTTGGCAAACTGTCTTCTGGAAAAAGCAATATCACGACAAATACCTGCAATCACTTGATAAAATAATATTGTACTTGAACCACACCTAAAATTTTCCGTATTCATTCAGGCTGAAAAAATATGGAAAAAATGGAGCATGCTTTCCTTTATCCAATCTTAATCCGTATACTAGGAGCAAAGAGCCAACCCATTCAAGAGTTCTGCTCCAAGAGGGCGGAAAGTTACGTATATCGCCGCCCAGGTGGCGCAGTGGTCTAAGCACTGGCATGGATGCTGTGTTTGTCTTACAGCACTGACTCTCTCCCTTTCCTGGAACTAGTGACTCTAAATTAGGGACGGGCGACTGATTTTTTTTTTTTTTTTTTTTTTTTTTTGGTTGGAGGTTTAACGACCACCGTGAGCAACTCAATGGGCTATAAGCAGTCGCCCGTCCCTAATTTAGGGTCACTGGTTCCAGGGAAGGGAAAGAGCCAGTGCCGTAAGACAAACACAACATCCATGCCTCACCGGGATTCGAACGCGGACCCCTTTCGGACGAATGATCAGAGGCCATCGCTTAGACCACTGCGCCACCGGGGCGGCAGGCGACTGATTGTAGCCCATTGAGTTGCTCACGGTGGTCGTTAAACTCCTAACAAAAAAAAAAAAGAGTTATATCACGTTTTATTCACTGTTTCGGCTTTTTTTTTTTGATTGGAGGTTTAAAGACCACCGTGAGCAACTCAATGGGCTATAAGCAGTCGCCCGTCCCTAATTTAGGGTCCCTGGTTCCAGGGAAGGGAGAGAGCCAATGCCGTAAGACAAACACAACATCCATGCCTCATTGGGATTCGAACCCGGACCCTTTTTGGACGAATGATCAGAAGCCATCTCTTAGACCACTGCGCCACCGGCAGGGATTTGTGCGCTATCATTCAAATTAATTTGCACTTCATTACTTGACACATTTTCTTCTGTTGTCATCGATACACGAGCAAGTTATTTATAGAAAATCAACAATAAAAAAACTTGCGCATATCTGCCCCTAGTGAGCATTATTAGGTTTTCTGTTTGCAGATGTTTGAGCAGTTCTATAAATTCGGTTGAAACAATTATTTTCGTAAAAGTGCCATTCACTTCGAAGATCACTGCGTGCTTTAAATAATGCGTGGTTTGTCCACAGGGGGGGGGGGCAAATGAATTTAATATTCCGCTGCTCTTCTCCTTTTCTGAAAACCCGCTTTGAAACAGTATTTGTGTCGGAAAGGTTTTTTTTTTTGGACATTCTACGACAACCGTGAGCAACTCATTGGGTTATAAGCAGTCGTCTGTCCCTAATTTAAGGCCACTGGTTCCAGGGATGGAAGAGATCCAGTGTCGTAAGAAAAACCCAAGATCCATGCCTAACGGGATTCGAACCCAGACCCCATCTCGGATGAAAGTTTGGAAGACAGCACTTACTTCCACTCGGCCTTCCCACTTGGATGTATTTAAGTTTATTGAACGAGTCTTGTTTTACTAAAAGAATACAGATGAGCTTCTTGATATCCACGGCAAAAAAACAAAACAAAAACAACTGGATATCAGTGGCGAACATGAAACAAATAAAACAAACAAAAAGTGCCTTCTTGTCGAGGCCACGAGCTACTTGCTCCTAACATCATTGGGCCTGGATTAGAATCCCATTATTACATGGATATTGAGCTTCTCCTTGTATGTTATCTTCTCTGGAATAAATGACCCTATATTAGGAATCAGGTAACAGATGCTGGCTTCTTTATCAATTCCTCGATGAGCTTTCAGGTACCAGATATTTATCAAGAAATTCATGGATTGGATTTGGATTGGAGGTGTTTAACGACCACCGTGAGCAACTCAATGGGCTATAAGCAGTCGCCCGTCCCTAATTTAGGGTCACTGGTTCCAGAGAAGGGAGAGAGCCAGTGCCGTAAGACAAACACAACATCCATGCCCGACCGGGATTCGAACCCGGACCCCTTGCGGACGAATGATCAGAGGCCAACGCCTTAGACCACTGCGCCACCGGGGCGGCAAAAGGAATTCATGAAGCCAGCAAGTAACGCACACACATTTTGATGTTACGAGGGCACATCGAAAAGTAACGAAACATATACGAAGTGAACTACATTTCTTAGCTACTTTTCAAGGTAAGAACAGAGATGCTAGAGACATTTATCCCAGCGTGGTACCAGTTTTAGTATACCTTGTTTACAAAAGTCCGTTTTCTTGGTGTGTAGCCACCTGCAGACAACCGATTCGACTTCGTCATTGAAACGATGGGTTGCCCCCCCTCCCCAGGAATCTTTTTAAGGAACCAAACAGATGAAAGTCCGAAGGAGACAAGTCCCGACTCTACGTTGTTACTGGAGCGCCAAATTGCGCAATTTTTCACGAACGTGTTGTGCAACTTGTGGGCGAGCGTTGTCATGAAGCAGATTGACAGTTTTTTTTTCTTTTGATTGGAAGTTTAACGACCTTTGTGAGAGACTCAATGGGCTATAAGCAGTCGCCCGTCCGTAATGTAGGGTCACTGGTTCCAGGGAAGGGAGAGAGACAGTTCCGTAAGACAAACACAACATCCATGCCTCACCGGGACCCCTTTCGGAAGAATGATCAGAGGGCGTCGCTTAGACCACGGAGCCACCGGGGCAGCGTCTGTAGCGTCTCTGTTAAGTCTTTTGTCACGAAGAGCACAACGCAACTTTGTCAGTGTGTTAGCGTAAGTTTTGGCATTCAAAGTGGTCCCCGTTGGATGGAACTCCACCAGGAGCGCGCCATGCATATCCCAGAACACCGTCATGAAGTCTTTTTGGCCGCCCCGGTGGCGCAGTGGTCTAAGCGATGGGTCCGGGTTCGAATCTCGGTGAGGCATGGATGTTGTGTTTGTCTTACTGCACTGGCTCTCTCCCTTCCCTGGAACCAGTGGCCCTAAATTAGGGACGGGCGACTGCTTATAGCCCATTGAGTTGCTCACGGTGGTCGTTAAACCTTCAATTAAAAAAAAAAAAAAGAAGTCTGTTTGTGCAGATTGGGTACGTTGAATATTTTTTGGTAGCGGGGCGTCCGAATATTCCACACCATACTGCCGTTCTTCGTTTTGGGAGTGGTCACCCCGTCACTACACCTGTCAGAAATTCATGTTCTGCTTCGGCATAACGCATCGAATGGTCCAAGGATGAAATCATTCTCTGCCCCCCCCTTTTTTTTTATTTTTTTTTATTTTTTAGATTTGAGGTTTAACGACCACCGTGAGCAACTCAATGGGCTATAAGCTGTTGCCCGTCCTTAATTTAGGGCCACTGATTCTAGGGAAGGGAGAGAGAGCCAGAGTCGTAAGACAAACACAACATCCTTGCCTCATTGGGATTCGAACCCGGACCACTTTCGGACGAATGATCAGAAGCCATAGTTTGGACCACTGCGCCATGGGGTGGCGCATGATATTCGAACTCGTTGTCTGCCAAACTGCAACCTGCAACAAGCAAAGAGAAAAAAATTGTTGTGCGTTAGTTTTCGAAGATAAAGTTAGATTTTTGTGCAGTTTTTGAGGATTCAAATTTTAACAAGAAAATTGAGTAGGTGTCATAATTTACTTAATCATGAGAGATCGTACACTTAAAAATTCGGAGTCACAGTTCACATGTACAGTTTTCGATGTATTCGTCAAGTTTCTCTAACCTTACTACGGTAGAATAATAATAATCCTGATTTTATAAAATCCGTAATAAATAAAGTCAAGCAAATAGCACCATTTAGGTATTTGTTGGATGTTTATTCAACAATATATATACACACACAAACTCACTTTGACAAAATTGTGAATTGGTTTGCTATTAACATACAAACTACAGAAATACGCGTATATAACCATATATATTTTATATTATTAACAAGTGCATAAAACATTCTATATAATCATGTACAAATTCTATATATTCATGTATTTTTGTAAAAGGAATTCTGAAGAATATTTTCGTTTTACATTTGAAATGGAATGAAGCAAAACTTGCTTTGTCATTCAATAAAAAAAAATCTTTTTCAAAAGGAAAATTTATTTTAGCGCGAGTTTTAAAAATTAAAAATGCGAGAGTTCTTGAAAATAATGGAATGTACTTGACGTATTTCTTGCAGAAATAAAATAAAAGCTCAGAAAAAGAATATTACAACGATAAATGACTAGATATAATATACTTGTATTACAAGGCTAACAAAAAATACTGGAACTTTGAATAAAACCAAGTTCGTGTCGATAGGAAGGTCGTAAGATAAAACATCCGATGAACTGGTCTTGTCAGATAGTTAAAATAGTTAAAAATATTGAATGTGATGGTGGTTACGTATTATATTGACGGTCAGATTTGCTTTAAAGAAATGTTGCTGCATATTCATAGGGCGTATGACATAAATGGATATATTGAAAATATTTAAACACGTTTTCCAGGCAATTGGCTACACATTAACAGTTGTACATAAATTTTGTGAAAACAACATGAAGAGTAAATAAGATATTTTCTGAAATGACAAGTTTCAGAAGCTTTGATATTATTACTCTAAGAGATATGATCAGAAGACAGAAAGTTTTGCTTGCAACTCGAAAATGCTAGCTGGCGTGGGTTTGGGTGCTCTGTTGCGCTTGCTACGTTTTTTTGTTCCTGCGTAGTATGACATAAAGTTGAGTCTCTTTTTTGAAAGTATCCTGAGCTTAAGGCATTCTTGCTAATCTTACACCAGGAATCACTAATTAAAAGGCAGAAGGCTATTGTAGCTGACAGTGAATGGCGGATGCTAATAGCAAGCGGCGTAGCCTCATGCGTTGCTGCGTTTGCTTTTCAATACCATATTTCACTTTTCCTGAGCTTAAGGCATTCTTGCTGATTTTACGCCAGGAACCGATTAAAAGGCAGAAGGCTATTATAGCTGACATTGACTGACGGATGCTAATAGCAAGCGAGGCCTCTATGCGTTGCTGAGTTTGCTTTAATAGCATATTTTACTTTTTTGGTGGTGGAACATTTTCGGCGAATGTTCCAATGAAATTTCCAGCAGGATTATAATTAGCTACAACGAGAATTTTTCCACTTTTACTCCTTGACCAAGCGATTCCCAGCTCAGCACTCTTCTTCCATATCACTTGCGTGAAATGACCTAAAAAAAAAACACTTTTTTTAGTTTCTTGAAATAAATGATACGTTACATTAAATTCAAAGAAAAACTTCATATACCATAGCCAACCAATGCTTCACACTGATTTCCTTTCAGCAACATTTATTAAGTCGAGTTCCGTACCTCATTTTAGGTTTCTAGTCCTAGAGAGATCCGGTGCTTTATGAATGGAACACACATCAGTGCCTCACCGGGAGTAAAATAAAGGCCTAGCTGATAAAACATAACACTCCACCTAAGCCTCGCATCAACTTTAATTTTTATTTAAGAAAAAGTGATGAAAGATAACTTTCTCCAAAAAGCCACATTGTTTTAGGGAAAGTGGTGGTAAAATTGTCTATATCTATTTTTTTTATCATAGATAATTGCTGTTTCAGATACGTCTAAAATCGAAAAACTTCTACATTAGATAATTTCAGCCAGATATTTTTGAAATCAGATTTTCGGAGAAACTCAATTCCTGAGCCAAAAAACCAAACTTTAGTTACCAATTTTAGTCCAGTCAAACAAGATCAGTCAACAACAATACATCCCGCAAGTTTTTCTTCGATGAGACACTATAACACAGTCAGTGAGGATAACATTACAATCATAGTCATAGCAATCGAACGGAAAAATAATTTAAAAACCTGAACTTTAGACAAATTTTGAAGATGACAATCCGATTTAAGGCGTAAATGTGACAAGGATGGCAAATCAGATAATATCCGAAAACTTGAAAATTTTCATCGTCCTGGAGCGGGACTTGAACCCGCGTCGTTTGAATATTTATGCCGTTTAAATAATTTTTGGAACGTCTGAAAGTCAAGAGCGTTGCAGAGCTATATGTGAAGCGTGCAGTATCAGTTGGAGCTGAAATAGTGGAAGGGTAAGAAGAGACGAGTTCTCATCACTTTCATGTAATGGGTAAGAGACGAGAACTGACCCTTGATGTAATGGGTAAGAGACGAGAACTGACCCTTTGATGTAATGGGTAAGAGACGAGAACTGACCCTTTGATGTAATGGGTAAGAGACGAGAACTGACCCTTTGATGTAATGGGTAAGAGATGAGAACTGACCCTTTGATGTAATGGGTAAGAGACGAGAACTGACCCTTTGATGTAATGGGTAAAAGACGAGAACTGACCCTTTGATGTAATGGGTAAGAGACGAGAACTGATCATTTGATGTTATGGGTAAGAGACGAGAACTGATCCTTTGATATTATATGTAAGAGACGAGAACTGATCATTTGATGTAATGGGTAAGAGACGAGAACTGACCCTTTGATGTAATGGGTGAGGGACGAGAACTGACCCTTTGATGCAATAGGTAAGAGACGAGAACGTACCCTTTGATGTAATGGGTGAGAGACGAGAACTGACCCTTGGATGTAATGGGTAAGAGACAAGATCTGACCCCTTTGAAGTAATGGGTAAGAGACTAGAACTGACCCCTTTGATGTAATGGGTAAGAGACTAGAACTGACCCCTTTGATGTAATAGGTAAGAAACGAGATCTGACCCCTTTGATGTAGTGGGTAAGAGACGAGATCTGACCCCTTTGATGTAGTGGGTAAGAGACGAGATCTGACCCCTTTGATGTAATAGGTAAGAGACGAGAACGTACCCTTTGATGTAATATGTAAGAGACAAGATCTGACCCCTTTGATGTAATGGGTAAGAGACTAGAACTGACCCCTTTGATGTAATGGGTAAGAGACTAGAACTGAACCCTTTGATGTAATGGGTAAGAGATTAGAACTGACCCTTTGATGTAATGGGTAAGAGACGAGATCTGGTCCGTTTGAGAAACTGTATGATCATCAGATACAGAACAATGGGTGGCAGTATCCGGGAAATAGCAAACGTTGTGAATCGAGTGTCCGTGGAAACAAGCGAAACGCACAACCGGCAGGTGAGTATTGAACGGCCGCGGCTGCTTAATGCCCGGGAAGAGAGCCGGCTAGACTGTATTATCTGAAAAAAAAAACTCTTGCCACCTCGACACACTTTCTACCCCATGGAAGATTCAAAGACCACAGTGAGCAACTCATTTGGCTATAAGCAGTAGCTTATTTCTAATTTGGGGCCATTGACTCCAGGGAAGGGAGACATCCAATACCACAAGACCAGCACACTATCCATGTGTCACTCGGGATTCGTATCTGGGAGGAATGGCCAAAAGCCAGCGCTTACACAACTGCGCCACTGGGACGGTCCTTCGAACACTGTTCACGGTCTGAAACCAGGGTGCAAAGAGGAATGCATTTTCGTTTATTGTGCAATGATCCCTCTACTCTACTCCCATACAATGTAAGCGCATGACCGCAGCACGTTTTGAGCGACAGTGACTGAAGTTTGCCAAAAAACATCGAGAGTGAACCGTGAAAAAGAAATGGCCTTCTCTGAAGAATCACGTTTTCTACTGCATTCAGTGGATGAACAGTGGAGAGTAAAACAAACAGCTGCGCAAAAAATAGTACAAGCTGCTATGAGCAAAGAGGTACAGCCAGGTGCAGGGAGTAAACTTCTCTGGATGATGACTTTTTAGAACACTAGCTAGGTCCCCTGTCAGTGGTGTGCAGCTCCCTGAACGTTACGATGTACCAGTTCATCATT
The DNA here is from genome assembly GCA_039090855.1 of Macrothele yani. Classification (NCBI taxonomy): domain Eukaryota; kingdom Metazoa; phylum Arthropoda; class Arachnida; order Araneae; family Macrothelidae; genus Macrothele; species Macrothele yani. The sequence continues at coordinate 32,130,312 of CM077029.1, read as the reverse complement.
GCAGCACAGCGTCATCTTTTTATGCTGACAGTGTCTGCATACTGGTATTGGATTTGCAAGAGGAAATATAAAGTATAATGAATAAAATTCTCCGGCTGGACGTGTAGTGCAGGAAAGCTTACGTTAAGTCACGTTAGGGTTATTGAAAGGTTACTTGACGTAGCTAAAGTGTTCTTAATCTTATAAGTGCTAGAGTTTGTTTAGGTAAGACACGCACCTGCAATAAATTCCAAGAATATGGAATTTATTTTTTCTCAGCGGTCCTCATTATCTTGAATATCAGTAATATAACTTCGGTTTTAGTACATTAGTACCTTGAAGGCTCCTTATTAGAGCGGTAAACACAATATACCCTGAACTTAACGTAAACACTCAATGAAATAGACTTAACGGCCAGACAGAGGTCTGACAATAAAATGAACTAAGAAAACGTACTCACTTTTAACCTTTTATTGGGGAGCTCCTTGTATTACTCAAATACACACTCCAAAATAACACAACTACTGATAGCCCGAACTTTCGTACTATCGTAATATCGTAGAAAAGTAGGTAAATCGCATATCAATAATCAGGAAGAACCTATCACATATAAAACGAAGCTCTTTGGTATACTTGAGCGCGCCTATATATACTGCATACCACCACGTCATGACTTACACTCGTTGCCACATATAATTCAGCGGGAGAAAACAACATCTCGTTAAGTGAGAAGATAATTTGCATAGGAAAATAAAATAACAAGAGATAGTAAAATCAAAAAGAAACTGAATCTAGAGTATACGTTACAGAAGCCCTTGTCCTTCACGACTGGTTCGTGAAATACGAATATGAGTTCCATTGCTCTTCCGCTGCCGCTCATGTCGCCTGACATGAAACCCGTTTAACATATTTAGAACCATATGAATTAGCAGTACAGCATATGAACCCTGAACCACAGACACTGTACGAGCTACGGGAAGCACTTATACGAATGTGGTACGGGACACTTCCGAACACTGGATTTGTGAAATCCATGCCTCGTCTCTTGGCCTTAGTGGTGTTTGCTCAAGGAGGACCTAAGACATACTATTTAAATGATAATAATGTTTTATTTCTTTAATGTATTGTTACTTACTCCTGGTATGAAAATTGGCCCACATAGAAAATAGGAAGACATGCGAATAATACTTTTTACCGTAATTTAATCTTGAAGATCTGACTAGAGGTTTTCTAATCCCTTCCGCGACAACCGGTATATTATCTAAAAAATCAATTTACTTCACCTAGAAGAAGCATTTGGCACAAGAAAAGGTCCGCGGCTGGCCTAGTGAGCAACGTTCGTGCCTGCCACGGAAAGAACCTCAGGTTCGATCCTAGGCAGGTACGAAAGCTAGATCCACTAAATATTCGCCGTGCTTCGGATGGGCACCTTAAGCTGTAGGACCCCGGGTACTGGCCCCCCTGTAATAAATAAGGGCGTCTTCCTGCCACTTCCTACTTCGCTTCCGTGTCACTTTCCTATCGGGCACTCTAAGCTTCCTATTTCTAAGGGATTTTTAAGACCTGGGGTCAGACGCTCCCTTCCTAAAATCCTCTACATATGATTTGATCTGGCACCAGAAAAGGTTTCAAAAATCATAAAAAGTTTGCTTATCGCGCTTGTGCTAGTACAGCGGAAGTAGATTGTTATAACCCTTTAGGAATTCGAAAATACATTACCCACCATTAATATCTGGCGACCCTGTTGATAGTAAATGAGGTCCTACGCAAGCACTATAACAAAAATAAATATGCTCGTGGGGCTGTGATGAACAGTAGCAGAATTGTGAATTGCATTAAAGGTTTAGCGACAGATCAGAATGTGAGATGTCTAAATCGACAGAGTTAACTGATTTCCAGCACGAATTGATAATAGAGTGCCACAGAAGCAATCGCTTCGTACAAGTCATTTTAGCTGGAATGAAGATCCCAAGGTCAACGACTGGTGATATTAATATGCATTTGGAAGAAGACTGGGGAATCTGTCTGCCCAGAAACGGCTCCGGGAGCCACCGAATCTTACAAAACGTGACAACAGAGTTTTGCAAAGGACTGTGCATTCAGAACGCAAATGAACATTGTCTCAAATTCACGCAATCTCTATGTGAGATTCTTAAGTCTGATGTAGTACCAGTACAGTGCACAGAAATTTGCTTGGCATGAATTACCACGGTCGATGAGCCTTCCACAAGTCACTAACCGCTTCGACTTATACCACAAGCTGATTAACGTGGTGTAAGGAACGTTGATCTTGCACTGTAAATCAATGAAAAACTGTGCTTTACACTGAAGAGTAACGGAACACAGTCTAGCAGCATACTGGTTGCTCCGGGGTGTTGCGGACCTTGGGAGAAAGGTATCTTCCGGACAGTATCGCACCAACAATGAACTTTATTGGAGAGGGTGTTGTCGTATGGAGCTGTTTTTCGTTGTTCGTCTTGAGACCATTAGTCATTTTGAGCTCTATCTAGACGTTCTACACCACAATTATGTACTACCAAAGTTATGGCAGTATTTTGAGGAAAGCCCATACATCGATAGGGGAAAAACTCGCCATGTCACACTGCTCGCGTTGTTACAGATTGGTTTGAAGACATGAGCTTTGAAAAGATGGACTATCCAGCGCAGAGTCCTGACCCTAACCCCATAGAGAATTGGATCGTCGGGTGCGTTGAAGAAGTGATCACCCGAAAGGAAAAAGATATGCTGAACTTGTCACTGCTTTGAAGAACGAATAGAAATGATTACAAAACACTAGTGCAGAGTATTTCACGAAAACTAAAAGCCGTCATAAGGGCCAAAGCTTTCAGTACACAATATTCAGTTTTCTACAAATACAAATTATTTGTACATACTTCTGGATATTAATGGTAACAGAGTGTAAGTTTACAGTGACCAAGCATAATAGTAACAAGCATAAAGAGAAAGGGGCGTAACTGTAGCAGTTTCAGGTAATCACTTCGCTAAAGGAATGTTAAGTCACATCAAATTTACGTAAAGCACTCAACTTTATTCACCATTGATAGGTAATATTCTAACAACATTATCTCTTTCTTGTTCCCAAGCTGAGGAGATCCCAAAAATTCAATATGTCTGTGAATACGATAAGTCCACAAATCCCCATGCAGTATATTTAGAGTGAGTATGTATAATTGCGCACATACACCATACTGACAAAAGTCACCGGACACCCCTTCAAAAATAAGCGAACGTATCCGCTGCGTTGTTAAGATGCGCGGTACAGCTGCAACTGTATAAAAAACAATCCTGCAGCTGACCCCGATTATATCGCACTGTGAGGTTGAGTGAAAATGTCGAGGAGGGAGAGAACTGACTTTGAGAAAAGAAAGATTGTTGGGTGTTATATTAGTGGGTTGTCCATAAGTGAAACCAAGAGTCATTTAAACATACCCAAGTCAACTGATTTGAATGTAATAACTAAGTGGAAGACACATGGTGTGCCTGAACCAGCAAAACGTACCGGCAGACCAGAAGAAAATCAGTGATAGAGGACGTTGAAGCCTCAGGAGAGTCATTACAGCTAATCAACGGAATGCTTACTGCACAAGATCTCAGTGTACAGATGAGAAAAATGCTGGAACCTCGGTATGTACACATACCATTCGCAAAGAATTTCATTCCATGGGTTACCGTGGTCGTGCGGCTGCTCATAAGCCTTTCGTCTCCACTGCGAATGCTGTTCGTCGTTTAGCATGGTGTAAAGAACATTTATCGTGGATCGTAGATCAGTGGAAACTGGTCCTATTGACTGATGAATCCAGATACACGATCCATCAGTCTGATGGCAGTGTGTGGGTAGGGTGGCAGCCGGGGGAACGCTATTTACCATAGTGTACTGTTCCTACGGTCAAGTTTGGAGCTGGCAATGTACTCGTGTGGGGATGTTTTTCGTGGCATGGTCCCGGACCATCGATTGTCGTGGACAAACCTGTTAACCAACAAGTCTACCTCAATATTCTGGACAATTATGTCCTACCAACCATATGGCAATACTATGGAACCGAGCCTTTTTGGTACCAGCAGGATAATGCACCGAGCTATAAAGCAAGGCCTGTTGCGGCGTTGTTTGACAATAATCAGTATCGTGTGTGGACTGGCAAGCACAGAGCTCTTATCTTAATCCCATAGAGCACCTATGGGATGAATTAGAGGCCTACTATTAAGCAACAGTTAGCGGCAGCATTATGTACTGAATGGGTGCGCATACCTATCGCTGTGTTCCATACCTCGTATACCAAACACGATTAAGTCAGTCTAAAATATTTGCAGCTGGTTGATCAGAACAAAGTCCACACTGACGGTCATTAATGAACCAGATGTTAGAAGTAATGGATAATAGTTCAGGAGCAGAGGCCGCGGGTGGCCGAGTGGGCAACGTTTGTGCCTGCCACGGAAAGGACCTCAGGTTCGATCGCAGGCAGGTACGAACGCTTGATCCACTAAATATCCACCGCGCGTCGGATGAGCACGTTAAGCCGCCGGACCCCGGGTACTGCCCCCCCGGTAATAAATAAGGGCGTCTTCCTCCCCCTTTCTACTTCGCTTCCGTGTCACTTTTCTATCGGGCACTCTAGCCCAAATCTCCTAGCTTCCTATTTCTAAGGGTAGTTTAAGACCTGGGGTCAGGCATTCCCTTCCTAAAATCCTCTACGTATAATCATGATATGATCATGAGTTCAGGAGCAGGATAAGTCGCCTTTCTCAGAAACAGATTTTAAGTAAGGCTGTTTTGCAGCTGTTGTAAAGATCCTATTAAAAGTTGGCAGGTGAAGTGGTATAAAACAGGTATCAGTTCTAGTGAGGAACGTTTTAGAGCACTGGAAAGTATTTCAATGGAATAGCAGCCGAACACTTAAAAGAAGGAGAAATTTTATTGATATCCCTGACAGTTTTATTTAACGAAGTGATTGAAAAGGAAGATATTCCTGAACAATGGAATAATGCAGTTCTAACTGTTATTCATAAAAAAGGAAACAAATACGATATTAGCAATAGACCCATAAGTATTTTGTCGCAAGTGTATAAACGTTTTACAAAAATAATATTAAAAAGATTAACTTCAAAATTAGAAAATGACAATAGGTAGAACAGGCGGGTTTCAGGTCTAGTTACTCTACAATAGACAATCTACATACAACCAATTAATAGAAAAAAATGAATATCAGAAGTTCACTTAGATTTTGTAGACTATACCAAAACTTTTGATTCCTCATATCAAAAGGAAATGAGTTCTTCCATAAACTGGTAAACATTGGAGGAAAAATATGTCTGCTTAATAACACTTCAAAAGCAAAAGAACGGATCCGCTGAGTTGTTAAGAGGCGCGGTACAGATGCAAACGGTATAGAACATGCGTGCAGCTGACCGCAATCATATCGCACTGTGAGGTTGAGTGAAAATGTCGCAGCGGAAGAGAACTGACTTTGAGAAAGGAAAAACTGTTGGGTGTTATATTAGTGGGTTGTCCACAAGAGAAACCAAGAGGCGTTTAAACATACCCAAGTCAACTGTTTTGGATGTACTGAATAAATGGAAGACACATGGCGTGCCTGAAGCAGCAAAACGTACCTGCATACCAAAGAAAATCAGTGGTAGAGGACGTTGAAGCCTCAGGAGAGTCGTTACAGCTAATCGACGGAGTACTGCACAAGACCTCAGTGTACAGGTGAGTAAGCATGCTGGAATCTCTGTATGTACACGTACCATTGGCAGAGAACATCATTCCATAGGTTACCGTGGCCATGCGGCTGCTCATAAGCCCTTCGTCTCCACTGGGAATGCTGTTCGTAGTTTAGCATGGTGTAAAGAACATTTATCGTGGACCATAGATCAATGGAAAAGGGTCCTATGGACTGATAAATCCAGATACACGATCCATCAGTCTGATGGCCGTGTGTGGCTATGGCGGCAGCCGTGGGAACGCCATTTACCACAGCGTACTGTTCCTGCGGTCAAGTTTGGAGCTGGCAGTGTACTAGTGTGGGGGTATTTTTCGGGGTATGGCACCGGCCCATTGGTTATCGTGGGCAAATCTGTTAACCAGCACGCCTACCTCGATATCCTGGACAATTACGCCCTACCAACTCTGTGGCAATGCTATGGAACAGAGCCTTGTTGTTACCAGCAGGATAATGTACCGAGCCAAAAGGGAAGGACTATAACGGCGTGGTTTGACGATAATTCTGTATCGTGTGTGGACTAGCCATCACAGAGCCCCGATCTTGATTACATAAAGCACCTGTGGTATGAATTAGAGCACCGCATAAGAAGTTTGGAACCAAGGCCTACTACTAAGCAACAGTTAGCGGCAGCATTATGCACTGAATGGAAGCGCATACCTATCGCTGTGTTCCAAAACCTTGTCGGAAACATGTCTTGAAAGGCCAGTGCATGCATTAAGGCTGAAGGTGAATCGACAATGTAATAATATATGTCAATAAATGCTATGTTGTGTTTCTCTTCTAGGTGTCCGGTGACTTTTGTCAATATAGGGCATACAGCAAGGCTACGGCAACTATAAAGCTGGAGAAACTAGGCTCAGTTTTTGAGATACAGATAGGGGTTGGACAGGGAGATCCACTCTCTCTAAAATTATTTAACTCTGCGTTAGAAGATAGTTTTAGAAATTTAAACTGGGAAGAAAATGGATTAAAGATAAATGTAAGGTACCTAAATCACTTAAGATTTGCTGATGACATGGTCATCATTGCAACCAGCAATAGAGAAATGCAGAATATGATAAAGGACTTATGGATGAAAAGTCTTCAAAAAGGTCTGACCATGAACACAACAAGAACTAAATATATGAAAAATACAAAGAAAAGGATACAGAAAAGAATTTGATAGAAGGAAAAGAAATTGGAAAAGTAGACGATTACATCTAAGTACTAATTACTAGAATGCCGTCGTTGCACGATATAAGATGAAATTCAAATTTAACGATTAGAAATGACTTAATTACACTGAATCAAAAGCTGAAAGTCAAAATCACATCACTAGATCTTTCGTGCTGGATCCCAGCACATCCTCAGGTGAATTCTAAAACAGGTATCGTAAAAATTTGAAAAAGAGTCCACCGTGGAACGTCGCTTTTGTTTATATACATCGCGTTCAGCACACGAATGACTTCAAAAAACGTCACCATACTCTGACTTATGATTGCTGTGTCTTAATTGTTATTGGGTGAGTTCCGAAATAAAGTTCGAATTATTGGTTTATTTGCTTTATCTTGTTCGAAATTAACTGCATCCAAGTTGGAGGTATGAATCTGGGTATTTCTTCGTTACAACATTTATCAGCGTTATTGACGATGTGTAAACTCTCAGCTAGCAAAGTCGCATTTTTGTTTTTGTGAGAAGAAATAACTCTTGCTTCATTCCACAGAGGGATGTGAGCTCCCTGGTTAACTACTCTTGCGAGTGCTGTAGAGTTTGAATGTGTTTTGACACTGTACTTGTGTTCCGCAATACGAAAGTTCAAATTCCTCATGGTGGATCCAATATAAATTCGATCTATGTCAACAGTATCCAGTGCCTGTAAAGGTATTTTGTAAACTCCGAATCTGCTGTTAGTCGGAATTGGGTCCCGATCTTTTTTAATAGTTGACATTAGGTTGTTTGTTTTAATTCCAAAATCCAAGTTGTATTTTTTACAGGAAGATTTAAGTATATTCATGGCTTTTGGAATATAATCCACTGACCCAACATATTTACGTTCATTGGGTTCTTTAGTTAATGTAGAAAAGTGTGTGCTTCTTATTTTTTGATGGATCCGGTTTACAATATTTCTGGGGTACCCATATTCGTCTGCTATGGCATTTATTTCATTTAATTCTCGTCACCTAGCAGTAATGCTTGAGCAATGTGTGTATGCTCTACGGATGAGCAACTGGAATGCAGATAGTTTATACGTATTAGGATGTGCTGAATAATATGGTATAATTGCTGATGTTGCACTGGGCTTGCGGTATACTGAGAAAGAAATAATTTGTGATATAGGGTTTCTCTTCAACAGAAAGTCTAAAACAGGTATAGTACAATTTTTTTCCAGTTCAACTGTAAAATTAATTGAGGCAGTCTGCGAAAATATCAGTTCAGCAAATTCATACATGTATAAGGAATCTACGTCATGGTTCCAAAAAACAAGAATATCATCTATGTATCGTAGATATAGGCACGAAGCTACAGGAGTAAGTTGTAAAACTCTTTCCTCTAAATCTTGGAATACAATCTCTGCCAGGAAAGGTGAGAGTGGGGAGCCCATAGGTGCTCCTTTCTTTTGTTGGTAAATGACATCTTGAAATAAGTTCTTTTGAAATCAATTTCAAGGCTTCCTTGAAAGCTTGGATTTCCCGATCATTCATGGTTCCCAAGGATTGTAGTTTTTCTTCTATTAACTGATGTGCATATGTTATCGGTACACTTGGGAACAATGAAACAACGTCCAGTGACGCAAACCAAAATGGAGAGTTCCCTGGTACAAAGTCTTTCATTTTCTTTAAGGCTGCAACAGAACTGGGTACTGAATAGGTTGAATTAGAAGTTAAAGATGATAACAATTGTACTAGAGCTTTTTCAAGCTGTCTCGGAGGGTTAGTGACACCTGAGACAAGTGGACGAATCGGGTAGCCCACTTTGTGGATTTTTATTCTTCCGAAAAGTTCTGGATCCAGCACGAAAGATCTAGTGATGTAATTTTGACTTTCAGCTTTTGATTCAGTGTAAATAAAAGTCATTTCTCATAGTTAAATTTTAATTTCATCTTATATCGTGCAACGACGGCATTCTAGTAATTAGTGTTATTGGCACGAATTTCGTCAACGAGTTCAGTATTTAAGCCGCTAATATAGAGGTGGTGACTATTCGTCAGAGCAATTTGGAGCGCAATGGAACGAGCAGCAAATATATTCTACCGCTTCCGGCGACGACTGACTGTGGAACACACCCACCTGGCACTTCTTCTGAACTGCAGGGACTTACAAGCAACACCCAAATATTTAACTTTGAGCTATAAACCTTTATCAAGACGTAATGCAGCCAATTTGTCTAAAGCACAGACCAAAAGACTCTCCGCCGAAATTTGACTAAAAATAGGTTTAATAGATTATCTTTCACGGAAAGCTTATGTGGCTTACTCCAACCTTTGTAGGACCATCCATCCGATTATTTTAGAACGGCTACTAATATCTTACTTAGCCACTTTCAACACAGAGGCAAAACGTTATGAGAGTCGTCAAATTCATAAACCTCGAAATCTAGTCGCTGACGAAGTACAATCTAGGCATTCCATGTATCAACCAGTTAACCGGTCAGTCCATTAAACCTACATAAACCTTAGTTCCTTGCAACTTAATGACTTACAAGCTTCAGTATTACAAAGGGGCCCAAAATTTGCTTTTCCCCAAATGCATATTAATTTGTTTAAAACTGTTCCTCAAGTTGAAAATATCATCAGTACGTTACCTTCTTCTGATCAAGACTCAGTCAGAATCAAGATAGCAAAAGCTATCACAAACTTAAAACAAAGACGTACAACAATGGACCGCAATACACAATTTGCCAAGGAACAATTTCAACTGAAGAACTTGAAAAATCAACCTGACATAGCAATAGTAGCGGCCGACAAAACAAATAAAATCGTTATTATGAATAGAATGGATTACCATACTAAGGTCTTAGAAGCCATCAACAAAATTCCTCATAGTGTCATAAAATCAGATCCTACAGCAGCAACTGTGAATGCTTTAAGCAGATTGAGAAATCATAGTAATTTACCTTCATCGTTCACCCGAACTTTATACCCAACAATTGGACTTAGAATCCCAGAACTTTTCGGAATAATAAAAATCCACAAAGTGGGCTACCCGATTCGTCCACTTGTCTCAGGTGTCACTAACCCTCTGAGACCGCTTGAAAAAGCTCTAGTACAATTGCTATCTCCTTTAACTTCTAATTCAACCTATTCAATACCCAGTTCTGTTGCAGCCTTAAAGAAAATGAAAGACTTTGTACCAGGGAACTCTCCATTTTGGTTTGCGTCACTGCACGTTGTGTTATTGTTCCCAAGTGTACCGATAACATATGCACATCAGTTAATAGAAGAAAAACTACAATCCTTGGGAACCATGAATGATCGGGAAATCCAAGCTTTCAAGGAAGCCTTGAAATTGATTTCAAAAGAACTTATTTCAAGATGTCATTTACCAACAAAAGAAAGGAGCACCTATGGGCTCCCCACTCTCACCTTTCCTGGCAGAGATTGTATTACAAGATTTAGAGGAAAGAGTTTTACAACTTACTCCTGTAGCTCCGTGCCTATATCTACGATACATAGATGATATTCTTGTTTTTCGGAACCATGACGTAGATTCATATGAATTTGCTGAACTGATGTTTTCGCAGATTGCCTCAATTAATTTTACAGTTGAACTGGAAAAAAATTGTACTATACCTTTTATAGACTTTCTGTTGAAAAGAAACCCTATATCACAAATTATTTCTTTCTCAGTATACCGCAAGCCCAGTGCAACATCAGCAATTATACCATATTATTCAGCACATCCTAATACATATAAACTATCTGCATTCCAGTTGCTCATCCGTAGAGCATACACACATTGCTCAAGCATTACTGCTAGGAGACGAGAAATAAATGAAATAAATGCCATAGCAGACGAATATGGGTACCCCAGAAATATTGTAAACCGGATCCATCAAAAAATAAGAAGCACACACATTTCTACATTAACTAAAGAACCCAATGAACGCAAATATGTTGGGTCAGTGGATTATATTCCAAAAGTCATGAATATACTTAAATCTTCTTGTACAAAATACAACTTGGATTTTGGAATTAAAACAAACAACCTAATGTCAACTATTAAAAAAGATCGGGACCCAATTCCGACTAACAGCAGATTCGGAGTTTACAAAATACCTTTACAGGCACTGGATACTGTTGACATAGATCGAATTTATATTGGATCCACCATGAGGAATTTGAACTTTCGTATTGCGGAACACAAGTACAGTGTCAAAACACATTCAAACTCTACAGCACTCGCAAGAGTAGTTAACCAGGGAGCTCACATCCCTCTGTGGAATGAAGCAAGAGTTATTTCTTCTCACAAAAACAAAAATGCGACTTTGCTAGCTGAGAGTTTACACATCGTCAATAACGCTGATAAATGTTGTAACGAAGAAATACCCAGATTCATACCTCCAACTTGGATGCAGTTAATTTCGAACAAGATGAAGCAAATAAACCAATAACTCTAACTTTATTTCGGAACTCACCCAATAACAATTAAGACAACAATCATAAGTCAGGGTATGGTGACGTTTTTTGAAGTCATTCGGGAGCTGAACGCGATGTATATAAACAAAAGGGACGTTCCACGGTGGACTCTTTCAAATTTTTACAATACCTGTTTTAGAATTCACCTGAGGATGTGCTGGGATCCAGCACGAAAGATCTAGTGATGTGATTTTGACTTTCAGCTTTTGATTCAGTGTAAATAAAAGTCATTTCTCATTGTTAAATTTGAATTTCATCTTATATCGTGCAACGACGGCATTCTAGTAATTAATGTTATTGGCACGAATTTCGTCAACGACTTCAGTACATCTAAGTGATATAGCATTTTCGATATTTAAAGACTTTTTAGCAGGCGATCTTTCATTGTGTTTCAAAAGAAAAGTCTTCAATGCATGTTTACGTATGGAAGTGAAACATGGAGCATCACAGAGCAAGAATGTAAAACAAAGTAAGCGTATCGGTAAGAGAGAGATGAAATTATAAGAGGAATAACAGATATCATGAAAATAATAAAATAATCAAAGTGATGATGGGCTGGACATGTTGGAAGACAGAGAAGGACAAGATCTGAACAGAATGGCAACCGAGAGATGGAGGGAGACGAAGAGGGCGCCAGAGAATGAGATGGAGAGATGACCTTTAGAAATTTAGAGATGCAAAATGGTGCACTGAGTGTAAGGATAGAGGAAGTTGGAAAAGACTGGGGGAGACCTATACCCTGCAGAGGGCGTCGACAGGCTAAGAAGACCAAAGTATTCCATACGAGGTAAGGCTTCGTTAATGTTATGGCTTCATATTATTTCACCAGACATTGCTGTGGTCATTTCCTTTTCCTGAATGATAAACATCCCAAGTAATACAGTTAGCTGATAAAGCTCATAATGATAGAGAAAATCCACAGCTGATCTAAAGTATGTGGGACACTTGGCCTGCTGTTTTGTGAACACATTCTTCAGGTAGAATATATCCTCGATGCGTGTCATAAGATCTTTTGATGTCCGCACTTCAAAGCGTCAGAGGCACAAAATGCACATTTTTCTTTTTTGTAAAGTAAACAAAATTTTCATGCTGCACGCCAATTTATAGTCAGACTTAATACCTTCTTGTGAATTCCATCCGAGATCATGACGCTCACGGTATAGACTTTAAGCTATTACACCTCCCCGTTTCTTCAACCAGATGAACGCAATAGTGTTCAGTTTTGTCATGGCTTTCGTATGGTTATTAATATTATTTTCTCTTTTGAATATACAAAAAAATGCATTTCATGACTGAATATTATCATTGACTTTCGTCGACACCTATAACATTTTCAATGTTCAGCTTCTGATGGAATAGCATAAGTTTCTTAGAAATATGTTCTAGGTTTTAGTTCTTTGTTTTTTACGTGAAACGACATTTCGTACCATTTTAAAAGCTAATGCAATTATTTCAATTTATAGAGTAGGGAAAATAACTGAAACAACAGAATTTCAAGAAGTTTTGCCAAAACTTAATAGAAACTGCTAATTATCTCCGGGAAAGGGAATTACGAATGGACAGTCTGATTTCAGAAAAATACGGTAAATAACGTTGCAGACTCCTCGAAACTAATTTCTTTTACCCATATAAATTTATATTGCAATCAATTTCAAGTACACAGTTTTGCTCCATTAAGTGTTATCCTAAAATGGCCCTGTACTTAGAGGGACCAAAAATGAGAAATGTGAAACTACGAAAATATATTTAGGTAATCTTTACATGAATTATGAACAGTTTTAAACACTTTCATAAAAGTACACAAAATATTAATTATTAATCATAACTAAATATTTTAGATACATGTGGATAAAAGACCTGACACTTTCAGAAAAAAGTATTGCGCTAAAGTTTCTCGTGAAGTTAACACACAATCTAAACACAATTGATGGCGTATACATATGAGTGTTTTTATTTTCACGCATTAATGGACCAACTAAAGTATATGATGTTACCGAGAGATCTGGGATTCGATCCCAGCGGAGTCGATGAACAATTTTGCAGGTGCTATTCGTTGTTTATAAAAATAACGAGGACAGAGCGATGACATATATTAATATTATTTCCATGTATTTGAAATATATTCAACAACTAAAGTATCTTATCACTTTTTATTGGGTTTATTGAATTTCTTTTATGGTTATTTGGCATACTTAAATTTTAGTGTTTATGTGTCTTCTGTCAAAATCCTGTTTTATCTCGCATTTTTCAATAATTCGCTTTCAGTTTCTGACAATTTAATAGAGAAATTCACAGGTCTTTCGTTGTTCAGGTTGGGAAGTAAGTAATATCACTGTTTTAGAAAAGAAATTCATGAAATATTTTAGGATAAATTCTCTGAGGCCGTGAAGGAAGAGGTCAAGAATGAGCAGCAACATTTTGTGTGTCTTAACTGCTCTATAGGTTTCAAGACTCAAGTGAAGGGTTGGGCACAAGAACCATTTAGTCCATTTTTGGTGACTTACTTTTTAACGTTAACCCATAGAGCATAAATCGGTTTTTAATTTGGTGCAATGTTTTTTTGCTTACAAGGTTACTTGTATTTATTTCTAATAACATTGGTAATTGCAATTAAAGTATAATTTAAATTTTTTTTATTCGTACCTTTTGCCTCCTGAAAACTTGGTAGTTTAGACTTTACATGGTTCTTTCACTCACCCCTTCAATCAGTGGCGGCTGTAGGCCAGGGCAGAGGTTATCCCCCTCCCAATATAAGTTTTTTTTTGTTTTTTTTTATTATATATTAATTTTGATTACTTGTAGGCACATACAGAAATTTATGTACTCCCAAATTTTTTGTCTAGAACCACCACTGCCTTCAATTATATACAATGTGTTACTTTTCACGTAGCACGTTACTTACCGGACTTGAGCGTAGATGGCTCTCTGCCAAAAACATGGTCCTTTATTTCACTATACCAACTTTCAACAGCTTCATTACCTGAAACAGAAACAAAAATGACTGATATGGTGATTGCTTGACGAGTTGGAAGAATCTGGAAATTTAGAAGTTAGAAAGGCGTGCCGAACCCTTTCGCACCCAACGGGCTCTTACATGTGTGACGTACCTGCTAGCAGGACGCACACGACATAAAGGCATATAGGAATCAGAACAAATGTCTGCGTAGCTCAGTTGGTAGAGCGACTTGTTCCGGAATAAGCGGCCTCGGGTTCGAATCCCGGCGTAGACCAAAAATGACGGAGAAATTTACTTCGTTATAATGGCGCCCGAACTATCCGGATGACCCTGCCGTTCAAAATCTCGCATTGGTGTGATGTTATTTCCACACCGCGAGACAGGAAAAATCAGAGAATTCCTTCACCAGCGCTTCGAAAAATAAAAATGTGTGATGTTGCATTCCACACAGCAGATTGACTGGGAGTTCTCAAGTGCACGTTCTACAGTGGATGGCTGCCTGCAACGATCCATGGTCACGGCTGACCCGTGGGCCATGCCCCCGGCCCTCTTTCGGGGGGGAGATGTGACGTACCTGCCAGCAGGACGCACACGACATAAAGGCAGATAGGAATCAGAACAAATGTCTGCGTAGCTCAGTTGGTAGAGCGACTTGTTCCGGAATAAGCGGCCTCGGGTTCGAATCCCGGCGTAGACCAAAAATGACGGAGAAATTTACTTCGTTATACATGCAAGCACCCGAGCCGCCCGGATAGCATGAGTAGGATTTCCTACCCCACATATTCTTTGAATTTGCGCAGAGTCAGAGGGATTAGCAGAAGTCACTATTAGTCGTCATTGTTGTCGCTAAGGAAAGAAGTGAATCAGGAGTTGGTTTTTCCCGGGACTATATCATTCAGCTTTCAGACATCACTGAGTAGAATTCTTGCTTTGTTGGCACTTACTTCTGTTGTCTGTGATAATTTGCGTTGCCCCAAAAGCGAGTTTGTGGGAGAGAAATTTGTCGTAAAAATTCTTTCATTTTGCTCAATCCAAATAAACAGATTGAGAGCATATTTTTTACAACAAAAGAACAAGAAAAGTGTAAAGTAAACATGATTTTCCAGCTGTTACCATTCCCTCCTATCTGCCTAGAGCTCTCAGTAGAAAAATGCACTGAGTGCGTGTCAAGCCCAGAGACCGGAAGTTTCTAGTGGACACCCAGCACCAATCCTTTTGTTATTGCATAAGGGAGGGGAAATGAAATTCAAAAAGGAGCGGCAGAGATTTTCGGGTGTTATGGTATTCTGAGCGAAAAAACATTTTAGGATCGTGGTCGTTAAAGGGTTAAGAACCATTGAAATAAAATGTGATTCCAATTCAGATATTCCCTGTGTTGCACATAAACCCAAGACATTTCCTATGTTGTATCACCAAAACGAGAAAGCGAACTGAGGGAATGATAGCTCCTAATGATTTGGAAATTAAATGATGGGAGGAGGAAGACTAATGAAAATCTTCATTGAACAACATGGTAAGTAAGAAAGAAGAAATGTTTCTGATTTACTGTGCAGTGAAGGAGATGTTTCTTTTCTCTCTCTCTCTCTCTCTCTCACACACACACACACACACACACACACACACACACACACACAGTGCTGACATTGCAGTGGGGTTATAGGTCAATTTGTTGCCTGCGTCAATTCATCGACTACGACGATTCATAGCATTTACAAATTTTGATTACATACAAATCGCATGCTGGAAAACATACATTTTCGGTTGTCTTCCGCCGTGATCATACTTATAAGATTTGGGCACTCAGACAGGTTAGTAATATTACGCTTTTTTCTTTGGCACTAAAAATAAATTAATATGCTTAGGCTTAATCTTACGCCTTTTCAACAATTTTATTCCATCGTGCTCATACTCATAAAGTTTAGACACCAAGGTTGATTTTTATGGCGCAAGGGCCATGTTTGGCCAAAGAGCGCCTTAGACACCAAGTCAAGTCAAGTTAGTATTATTGCATTTTCACTTAGGCATTAAATATTAAAACCTTGGCCTAAGCCTTTTTAACAGTTTTTATTCCTTCGTTTCACGAGGTTTAGACACCAAGTCAAGTTAGCAGCGCTTTTACTTAAGCATTATATATTAATACCTTGGCCTTTTTAAGAGTTTTTATTCCCTCGTGTTTATATACATAAAAGTTTAGACATCAAGTCAAGTTAGTACTATTGAGCTTCTACTTAGGCATTAAATACTAATAAATAGGGCCAAGGCTTTTTTAACAGCTTTGTTTTAATTCCATCGTGCTCATATTCATAAGATTTAGACACCAAGCAATTTAAGTAATATTATTCTTTTACGTAAGCAGCAATTAGTAGGTGTTAGGCCTAGGCCTTTTCAACAGTTTTTATTCCGTTGTGCTGGTATTCATTAGGTTCGCATACCAAGCCCAGTTAGTAATATTGCGCTTTTACTTAGGCATTAAATATTAATCAATACGCCTTTGGTCCAGGCCTTCCCGACAGATTTTGTTCAAGTGTATCAAATATTTATTCTTAAGTAAAAGCGCAATATTTTTCTTAATTGAAGTTTTAACCGCCACCGTGAGCAATTCAGTGGGCTATAAGCAGTCACCCATCCCTAATTTAGGGTCACTGCTTCCAGGGAAGAGAGAGAGAGAGCCAGTGTCGTTAGAAAAACACAACATCCATGTCTAAACGGGATTCAAACCCGGACCCTTCTCGGATGAATGGTCGTAAGCCAGCGCTTAGACCACTGCGCCACCGAGGTGGCAAGCGCAATATTACTAACTTAACTTGATGCAAAGCTTAGAAATCTGAGCACGACGGAATAAAATTGCTAAAAAGGCCTAAGCATAGGCCAAGGTATTAATATTTAATGCCTATATAAAGGCGCATTAATACTAACTAGACCTTGTGTCTAAACATTATGAATATGAGCATAATAAAAAAAAACTTAAAAAGATCTAGGCCAAGCTATTCATATTTAATGCCTAAGTAAAAGCGCAATAATACGAAATTGACTTGGTGTCTAAACCTTATGAATATGAATGCGATGGAACAAAAACTTGAAAAGGCCGAAGCTTAGGCCTAGACATAATTGATTTTTAGTGCCAAAGAAAAAACCTAAATTACTAATCTGCCTGGATGTTCAAATTTTTTAAATATGAACACGGCGGAAGACAACCGAATTCGTACGTTTTGCTGCATGCAATTTGTTTGTAACCAAAATTTGTAAACGCGACGAATTGACGTAGTCGATGAATTGGTTCGCGACCAAATCGTCGTGGTTGACGAACTGACGCAGGCGACGAATTGGGGCGACACCTTGTAATGGTAACTAGTTATGGATCATTCGTGAACGATTGATTCTTCACTGTGAATAGTTCGCTCTCGCTGCTGTGAGTGATCATTCAATCCGCCATTACTTCGACACGTACTGAATGAAGTCTCAGTGTGTTTACCTTTCTTCGTCTGCATGAACTCTGAAATGAATTCCCATTAAGAAGAAAAGTAATAGTGAGAATTAGTAAGAGTCAATCTTAACGTGAGCAAGTAATCAGCTAGGAAATAATGGTGAAATTTAAGAATGGAAATGATACGAGAATACCATTCATTCGAATGGTGTGCCCGAATCGCAGCTCGTGGTGAATCATTCACGTGAATGACGGTGAGCTCGCGTTCTCCTATACGCAGCAGGGTTCGCTGAACTGTCGTTTTAGACACACTTCCGGTAGCTACCTGGTTCAATTGGCCAGTGTGTTGCTCGACTGTAGCGTGTCGATCGGTTTTTACGCATCTTCGAACACGACGTTCACCTCTTGCATCAATGGCACGTGGTGCTCCGCAGTTTCCACTCGCTTATTCACAATGGTGCTATTTCTCCAATCACGATACAGTTTAACCACAGCAGCAGGCGAACATTACACAAGCTGCGCTGTTTCAGAAATGTTGCCACCCTTGGCCCGAAAGCCGATGATCATCCTATTCTTGTAAATATGATAAATCGCTCCTTTTATATATGACAACAACGTTTTCAAAATCAGATCAAATCACATGCAGAGGATTTGAGGTAGGGAGTGTCTGACCTCAGGTCTTAAACAACCCTTAGAAATAGGAAGTTAGGAGATTTGGGCTAGAGTGCCGGATATGAAGCAAGATAGAAAGGGGGAGGAAGGCGCCCTTATTTATTACCGGGGGAGGGGGTACCTGGGGTCCGACGGCTTAACGTGTCATGTTTTTAAAATGCCTAAAACCGCATCTTATACACTGAAGTGCCAGAAAAACTGGTACAGACGAGCTTATGCAAAATACATAGCAACGTCACCTATGCGAGCACTCGGTTGCGTCCGCCAGTGCGTATATAAAGCGATAGACATCGTTGCCAGCTTTCAGAGCTGTTGTCGGTATAAGAATGACAAGTAATAATAATTTAAGCGATTTTCAACGCGGTGTCATAGTTGGCGTTCGTGAGATGTGCCAGAGCACCCTGAAGAGCAATTGAATTAGAGATACCTGTCTAGTAACGTGTAGCACCATCTTTCGCCCTGATGACGGCGGTGATTCGTCTCGGCATGGACTCGACATGGCACCGGAAGCGTTGGGAAGCCATACGGATCCACGACCCCTAAACAAGCTCCCACAGTTCACGAAGATTTGATGGAGGGGGTCAGAGCCTCGAACATCTCTCTCGATGGCATCACAGATGTGCTCGATGGGATTGAGGTCAGGTGACCTAGCTGGCCAAGGAAGCGAGGTCACGTCGGTGGAGTGTTCATCCAACCATTCGAATACAATTCGGGAGCGATGGCACGGTACATTGTCTTGTTGCAGGATGAGGTCCCCCAGTGGGATGTTGAAGACGCACAAACGGGAGCAAATAGTCTTCCAGGATATCCCGGTAACGTTGACCTGTGAGGGACGATGTTACACGTACCAGGGGTCCCATTTCAGTCCACGTAAACAGTCCCCAGACGAGAATGCCACCCCCACCAGCTTGAAGAGTACCCTGCTGGCAAGAAGGATCCATCGCTTCATGTGGTTTGCGCCGTACTCGTGTCCTGCCATCCGCATTAACCAACGTGAATCTCGAATCATAAGACCAGGCAACATTTTCCCACATGTCTAGGGTCCAGTGGCGATGTTCCCGCGCCCATGCTAATCTTTGCACCCTGTGATGTGCGGTCAGCAGCGGTACCCTCGTGGGACGATGGTTTCTGTACCCCATAGCGAGGAGATGGTTCTGGATGGTGTGGCTGCTTACACGTTTCTGTGCACCAGCGTTTAATTGCCGAGTGAGTTGTTGCACTGTGGCCCGTCTATCCGCTGTTACAAAGCGAGCTAGCTGACGATGACCACACTCATCCAAACGCTATTGTCCACGGCCGTTGGCCCTTGCAGGGATGGTTTTGCCGTATTCGATGTACTCACGGTGCACCCGTGACACAGTGGCTCGTGAAAATCCCAGTGCCTGCACGACTTCCGAGATGGAGTGACCCATTCGTCGGGCCCCGAAAATTTGCCCACGATCAAATGCGCTTAGATCCGTCGTCTTACCTATACTGCGTCCGACTCTTACTGATTCCCGTCGCATCACTACTTATATTGTCGGATCGTTACATACGTCATGTCGTTTCTGTTTACAGGGCCGCCCACAGCGCCACATTTGCATAACGCCAGCTGTCTCTAATTCAATTGCTCTTCAGTGTATTTCGGAGGTAGAAACGAAGTTCGGGTTTTCACGGAAGACCATTGCAAGGGTGTACCGTGACCACAAGAATTCCGGCAAAATCTCCAATCTACGATACCAGTGCGGTCGTAAAAAAACATTGGGTGAACGTGACCATCGTCGGTTGTCAAGAATTGTTTCACGCGATAGGCGTACAACACTCTCGCAGGTATCATCGGAATTCAATGCTGGAGCCTCAACAAGCATCAGCGTCTGGACTGTACAATATGGGCTTTGGGAGCCGAAGCGTGACTAGAGTCTCCTTGATGGGTGCACGACAAAGAGCTATGCGCCTTGCTTAAGCACGGCAACACCGCCACTGGACACTTGATGACTGGAGACAAGTAGCCTGGTCTGATGCGTCGCATTTCTAACTGTATCGGGCAGATGGAAGGATTCGTGTGCGGCGTAAACTCCATGAAGCCATGGATCCCTCCTTGCAACAGGGAACTGTACCGGCTGGTCGAGGGTCGTAATTGTATGGAGTGTGTTTAGCTGGACTTCACTGGTACCTCTGGTACGTCTACGAACGCCTGTGACCGACCAACGCTATGTGCGCATCCTTTCTGACGAGGTACACCCGTTCATGTCCTGCATTCATGCTGATGGGTTGGTCCTGTTCCAACAGGACAATGCACCACCACACAAGTGTCAGGACGCCACATTATGGTTAGAGGAGAATTCATCTGAGTTTGGGGTGTTGCCATTCTCACTCAAGTCCCCAGATCTGAACGTGATAGAACACATTTGGGATGCTACTCAACGCGCTATCGAACTCAGGAATCAGAGACCTCGGAAGACACCCGTATTGTGGAACGCTCTGCAGGAAGTATGGAGTGCATTGTCTACAGCATATTTCCATTAGTTAGTGGAGTCCATGCTCCGTCGTATTTCTGTAGTCCTGCGCTCTCGTGGGAGACCTACCAAGTATTAGACCAGTGTACCATTTTTACTGGCACTTCGGTGTATACCCTCCAAGCCAGCTCACAACACGTGCCTTCTTTCATTGGCTATGCGCTGTTGACATCAAAAGTAGGAGGTGGTCACACTAATGTGACTAAACTGTATATAATCGTATAAACATATTATTTCAATCTGGTATAGAAACTAGAAATTAACTAATTCAATCTGGTATAAAAACTAGAATTGAAGTTCACCTATAGGGTAAATGGCTTGGGTTGCTTTATATATGCATAGTACATATAAGTGGAACCTCGTTTATACGTTTTTCAAAGGACCAAGTAAAATTAACGTATAATTGAAAATAGCGTATAAAGAAAAGAGGAAATTAAATATATCGTGCAAAGACGGTGTATGCTTTTTAATGTATTTTTAATGAAAAGAGGAACATTTGACATTAAGGGCAATTCAGAATTTTTAGATCGGCTACGTTTTACGTATAAATGAGAAAACGCTTAAGTGAGAAACGTATAAACTGGGTTCTACTGTAGTTGCTTTTTATTATTTTTTTAACGGAATTTGCGTTTGATTTGCAACCTTTTGGACCTTACACGAAGTGTTGAACTGTAGTTTAGAAAAGTTTGATTCATACATTTCGAAAAGTTTAACTTCTTTTTCTACTTAAAATCAGTTGAATAAACCCCAGTTTCCGAACTGTAACTTCTTTCACTTTGAACCGCAAAGAACTAAGGGGGTTGCTGCGACAGTGCTTTTTAAATAACCTTTATTACTCTATGTTAAAATTCTCGCAATTCGCAAAATTTTGAATTCGTAAACTGAATTTTTGGTAATTATTTTGTTTATGACAGGTAAATCTTGTATTATTCTTTTTTACATTTTGATTTCTCTCTGAAAGCAAAGAAACTGTTACAATTGTAAACTCAGCTGTCACAGTAAAATTCGAATAAAACCTTCGCCAGTCTCTTTCGTAAAACATGCTTTGTCTATATTGCTGAAGCAACGAGAGCACTTCCTTTTTGCATTAAATTTACCTTCAGTCGGTAAAAAAATGGGTAAAATGTTAATTAAGTGTTGCCTCAATAAGGACATTGCGGTAATTCCTATAATTGTTTTGAAAATAGTTTAAAGTGGAAATGGCGATACTGATATTAATACAGACATTTTAAGGGTTGGGTGCCCCATAGTAATTTTTCCATAGAGTGCGCCGCAAAACACTAGCTTCTAGCGCCGTTTATAGGTCGTTAGTACGCCACTGCTCAAACAGGGCACTGCAGGTGATTTTTTCTCTCAGACGATTATGTGATTTGTATAGTGACAAATTTGTGACGCTCTTGCTTTGTGTCACACTATACCTTTGCATTCTTCGTAGTAACACAATGATACTCGTCCTTCCCCATCTCACCCCCTGTAGCTCCTCTAGAAGGAAAACATTCACAACAAAGATCACTATTAAGTGGCATCAGTAGAAATTTGTAGAGTTCTGTAAAGCAAAATTTTGTTTATGTAGAAGGGTACCTGAACGTGAAAAGATGAGACCAGATGAAAAAGCTTCATCAAAATATTGGTATTAAACATAGTATTTAAGATTCTGTTACATTCTATTGCAAATACCGATCAGAGCTGCGCTGTGATGAGAATGTTAGAATTTCATGATATACCGGGATAGGCCTATCAATAGAGATATCACCATTGACAACAAATATGACATCGTAGTTCTTGTAAAAAAAAAATCCTCTAAAAAACCCGAGAAAACAATCAATACCTGCATAGTAGATCCACCTACACAGAACAGTACCTAAAATGTACCCTCGGATACGAAATGCTGCTATAGCGTGTGTGAAAACTAATAAAACTGAACAAAATTCACATGGCACGTGTTGTCAATCAAACAACCGCTATGGTACTTACAGCTTTCTAAAGATACATACGTAATAAATTGCAACTACATATTGTTAATTTCATTTCAACCACAACAACTTCTTAAGTAACCCTAAATATTGACATGAGAACCCTCAAAGGACTCTTAAGAGATAGAATTGCCACAGAAACTTCTTTCAAAAGGCTTTTGAAGAATTAAGATTGTTACAAGATTTTTAAAAAATGTTTAAGAAACATATCAATTAAAAAAACTCTTAGAATGAAGCCTAACTTAACATCATTGTCACAGGTGCAATCCACTTCTGTGCCCTAACGGATAAGTGCTTATTACATGATTTCCGGTCTCTATTCTACTGTTTCATGAAGGCCTGTCTATAAAACCCCTCCATATCTTCTCACAAAATAGTTTCGAAGAAAATTTGAAGATTTAAGATTGCAACCGCAAAATATTTCTATGGAACCGCAAAGAACTAAGGGGGTTGCTGCGACAGTGCTTTTTAAATAACCTAGATAATTAAATTATGCTGTGACAAAGTGTTTCTGAAGAACTTTGAAGAATTAATATTAAAACGAAAACAGTTTTTCTGAAGAAGCTTTGAAAAACAATTTCCCATCACATCTACCATCTCAAAAGACAAGAACTTCAGTAACTTTTAAAATTTCCCATGTCTTTGAAAAATTTCTGAACACTGGGATCTGCATTTTTCGAATTATAGTTACTTCTTGATCGGTCCAAAATTATCATATAAAAGCCTTCGGTACCCGATGTGAAAATTTTATGTGACACTTTTCATTACAATGGGGCCTCTATTTGTTTCCTCCGGACGACTAAGTAATATTTTCTCCCCCCCTTTTTTTATTTTTTTATTGGAGGTTTAACGACCACCGTGAGCAACTCAATGGGCTAGCTATAAGCAGTCGTCCGTTCCTAATTTAGGGCCACTGACTCCAGGGAAGAATCCTGGTGAGGCATGGATGTGCCGAAAGACAAACAACATCCATGCCTCACCGGGATTCGAACCCGGACCAATCTCTGATGACTGGTCAGAAGCCATCGCTTACACCACTGCGCTACCGGGGCGGCATCTATTTAAAGTAACTTGTTATGCAATGTATTAGAATTCTATGCTTCATATATCTACCCATGTTGTTCCTTCATTCGGAAAAACCTGGCCCTTGTGTTAGCTTGTACCAGATGTTTCACGATGTCTTACCTGTGTCGCTGCCTGTTATCTACGCTCCTTTAGTCATTTTTTTCTTAACGATGCTTATTTATATACACTATCCACCCACAAGTAATTGGACACATGTGATAGCAAAGGAAAACGAAGTTTATTCACCTTCAATAGTCGGTGGAGCCCCCACGAACAGCGATTACAGCTGCGACCCTCCGGGGCATACTCTCAACCAGGCGTTGTACGACGGCTAGCGGTATTTTCTTCCACTCGGCTTGGAGAAGACAGGTCAGTTCCTTCACCGATTTCGGACGGTGGTGGCCCCCCTAAGTCGACGCTCCAACTCGTCCCAGAGGTGCTCGATAGGGTTAAGGTCCGGGCTCTGCGCAGGCCAGTCCATTCGATTAACCCCATGGTCCCCATGCCAAGGCATGATGGACCTCGCAACATGACAGGTCGAATTGTCATCCTGAAAGTAACATGGGCCCACCCCGTAAAACTTCCACAACGTAGGAAGCGCATGGTCATCCAAAATGGTGCAGTAGGTCCTGGTGTTGCATCTACCATGAATTGCGACCAAGGGTCCGGTGCCATACGAGGAGAAACACCCCCATAGCATAATTCCACCACCGCCGAACTTCACAGTTGGCACAATACATTCCGGCAGGAGGCGTTCTCCAGGCAGACGCCAAACCCAGACCCTGCCATCCGAACGGTAGAGGGTGAATCTGGATTCGTCGCTCCAGAGAACCTGTTTCCACTGTTCAACGGTCCACTGTCGACGTTCTTTGCACCACGTTAGCCGAGCAGCGCTGTTGGACTTGGTGATCAAAGGCTTGTGGGCGGCAGCACGTCCATGATAACCGAGCAGTTGGGCTTCCTTACGGGTGGTATTCATCAAAGGAATACTCCCGGATGCCTGTTGAAACTCCTCGCGGATGTGGCCCATCGATTTGGTGCGGTTCTTCCGAATTTCTCTGGCCAGCACCTGTCGGTCTCTAACTCCCAGTTTTGTGGGTCTGCCGGGTCGTGGCCCATTCCGACATTCACCGTTGATCTTCCGCTTTCCAATCACTTAGGCCACTGTCGATTTTGGGTACTTCAACTCGCTGAATATGTCACGTATGGATCGGCCATTTCTGTGATACCCGACGATTACATCTTTCTCGAAATCAGAGAGCTCGGAACTGCATGACATCTTGCGTGCGACTTGTTGCGTTGTTGTTTCCCACACGATATTTAACGGCGGCGGCAGTGACGTGTATCAGGACCGCAGATATCGTTGATTGCAGGGGTGTCTAATTACTTGTTGGTAGATAGTGTATTAGTCTTACTCTCATTCTCAGGATTAATCAGGTTTTATGGAAACTCGAAAGTTCTTACGGTTCCACTTTTAATTTTTTTAACCTTGTTCAATAAATGCTTAGATTTCGTAAGTGGGTTTGAATTTCGTTATGTATGTAGGTTTTTAAAATTATCGTGCATCAAAGACAACTTCCTTAGCCTTTATATGATACGTTCTGCACGAATTTGGATTTCTTCATGGTCTAAAATTATGAAGTAAGCCAGCACAGAATGATTACAATAGTAATTGTATGCCGCCGGACAATTAACATGCAACCAAAATAACACGATCAGAGGCAACATCGATAAACTTTACTTGCACAATTATTACAACACGTTAGTAAAATCATGCAATGTATTGATTATGTTAGGCTTTCCAACATACCAGAGATCATTAATCAAGTCATTACTCAAGTTATGAGGATAATGGTTGTGGAATAAATCTAGCTCCTGTGTCCTGACCTTTGACCCCATTTCAATGATACTCAACAGAACCGGTTCAGTATATTTCCAGAACAACATACTAAAGTTTTGTCGCAATCGAAGGATTTTTACGTACGTTATGACCCTTAAGGGCAATGGAATGGATCCCGCTCCAATGTCTTGACCCTTGACCCCACTTCTCCCACTTTCAATAGGGTTCGTTCCCAGGTGGTCCCCTAACACATGCTAAAATTTCATTGAAATCGAACTATTTTTACGCACGTTATGACGCATAAGGGCAATGGAATGAATCCCGCTCCTATGCCCTGACCTTCGACCCCATTTATCCTATTTTCAATAGGGTTCGTCCCCAGGTAGACCCCTACCACATGCTAAAATTTCATTGAAATAGAACCATTTTAACGCGAGTTATCGTGCGGGCGGACAAAGCTGGAGCATATACGCTTCTTCAACCTACGGTTGGAAAGCGTAAAAAAGGAAACCTTTTCCTTTAATTATGTTTAATCCTCACTTTGGTTAGAGTTTCTTCGTGTTAATTTTGTCAAAAGAAATTCAATCTCACCTGGAACTACATGATTGGGGTCCGAACTCCACTTCATAAATATGTTCTCGCCGTACTTTCTTTCAGAACGATGCTGGAATGAATCCGTTGCAGCTAGATGATCCGCCCATTGCTTGGAGTAAGCACACAGCTAAATGAAAGAAATAAAACAATTTTAAAGAAGGAAATCAGGTCTGTAGTGAAGATAAAGAAAAATAAATCAAACTAAACAAAATTTTCTATTTATATACGAGGCGTGTTCAATAAGTAATGCCTCCGCGCAAGTGTCTCGCACGTGACGTATTGCCTAGCAACCAGTCAGACGGCAAACGTTTCTTTGTGCCATTAGCTTCATTTTACTTCGTAATAGAATTCCGTACATCTATTTGTTCGTATTAAACTGGACGATTCCTTTTCAATTATGCCGACGGATGTCAAACAATGATCAATTATAGAGTTTTTAACTCATGAAAATGTACCTCCCAAAGAAATTTACGCTAGATTAGACGCAGTTCATGGTTCTGGAACTTTGGACATGAGCACTGTTCGCCGCATGGTGAGAAAAGCAAAGGACAGTAGATGAGTGTTGTTCGTAAAGGATCAGCATGTGAGTGGGAGGCCCATAATCGCAACTCGCGATTTGAACAGGTAAAAAGTTGAAGAACTCATCACAAAAAATCAAAGAATGACTCAGAGACCCATAGCAAATAAGCTGAACATTAATTTAGGTAGTGTAAATGATATTGTTAACGCTATAGGATACAAAAATGTGTGTGTTCATCGGGTATCGCGCCGCCTAACGACCGAAATGATGAAATCAAGACTTAAACCATGCCAAAGTTGCCTGCTCGCTATGAAAAACATGGAAGTGCTTTTCTCCAAAGCATTGAGACTGATGATGAGCGTTGGTTCACCATTATCATACTGACATCCATCTCCTCGCGCGAAAAAATTCAAAACTCAGTTGTTTTTTTTGCCGGTAAGTGCATGTTCACTGTGTTCTGGGACTGCAGAGGGTATTATTCATCAGGAGTACGTGGTCAAAAGGTACAGGGGTGAGTCGAAAGTTTTGCAATATTTGGATCACTTTATGTCTTCATACGTACCTTTACGACGAAAGCTGACTAGCATTCAAAGTATAGGCCATCGTGTTGCACCGTCTTTAGCCATCTCTCTGCCAGTTCTTCGATTCCCCGAAGGTACCAGTTCTTGTCCTTCGAGGCGAAGAACTCTTTCACCCCAGATGCCACCTACTCATGGTTGTTGAAATGCCGCTCGCGAAGGAAGTGGGCCATGGACCGGAATAGGTAATAATCCGACGGGAGGCAAGGTCCAGACTATGGTATCAGTTCGACGCCCTCAAGTTCCTGGAGTTTTGCATTGGTCGTTTGCGCGGTGTGAGGCCGAGCGTTGTCCCGCAGCAGGAGTGCACGCTTTCTGCTTACCAGTGCCGGGTAAATCTCCCTCGAAACGGTTTACATCTGCTACAGCTGTTCGGAGTAGAGGTTGGCGTTGTTAGTCCGACCGTCTGAAACAAATTCGTAATGGATTATCCTCTCGAGATTCCACCAGACGCAGAGCATCACCCTGTGCTCGAAGCGCGCACGTTTTGGCAATAGGTAGGAAGCTGGACCGGGCTCAACCAGTGCCGTTGTGTGTTAGGACTGCTGAAATAGACCCACTTTTCATCGCACGGAACAATTCCCTTGATGAAACGTATATCGCGCGAGTTTTCTAGTAGTTTTGAACACACTTTCACTTGGCGGTTTGCTTCAGCTGGAGTCAGTACGGCAGCTCCTGTAGACTTTGCCGAAGTGCGGAAGGTCACGAACCATGGTGGTCTGTGACATGCCCACTTTGTCTGATATTCTACGAGTGTTCGTTATCGGATTTGCCTTTACGGCCTGGCGCACGGCCTCTGAATCCACGGTTCCCGACCCACCTGACCTTTTGAGGTTTCTGTCACCAGAGCGAAATTTCTTGAACCATCTTGGTTACGGTGCTGCGGTCCATGAAACCTTCAACTTTCACATGACAGATGTTTCGTGTTGCTTGAGTAGCGTTATGGCAGAGTTCAAAATTGTAAAGCAAAAGTTCTCTAATTAGCCGGTTGTGTCTGTTCATCTTTTAGGCGTCCCAACCACAGACAGAACGCCGTTCACAGCAAACACTACTACTTTATATCCTTTTCGATTGACTGCAGTGCGCGATTTGGACTAGTTTAAACACCTGACATGCGCGCCACAGCACATGCGTTTATTCAGATATTGCAAAACGTTCGACTCACACGCAGTAATCTGTCGTGCGTCCAATGCACTTTAACTACCAGAAACGAGAAAGACACCATGTGTTTCGCTGCGATTTAAACATTTACCGCCGTGAGCAACTAACGCTCGTGGCTCCATTTCAGGGGTGTTTTAGCAAAAGGTGTTAAGTGTCCATACTAAATATGCGCAGTTAAGTGTCCATATTAAAGCTGGATGGCTGCTTATACGAATACTAGAGGAGATACCCGGCGTTGCCCGGGATAGACAAAGTTTGTTTTCAAGTAACAATGTAAATCGCACTATAAAAAATCCTACCATGATGAACAACGCGCAAGTCGGGCCTCACGCTTTTCCAAGGTCTCTGCCGCTCTAGATACACTGGCTCTTTCCCACTGATCTACAAGTCTTAGATCACATTGTTCGGTTGTCTCACTCTCTTGAAGTAATTTTACTTTCTTCGCTTTCGGCTGAACTTGTTCGATGGGTTTGCATTTTATTTGGAGGCATTTCACCACACTCGATGAAAATTATTATAAAAATCACAATTTATAATGGCCGTTCTGAGCCCTAAAAACTCGAAATAGCAAACATGCACAATAATACACTTCCTGCACTCCGCATTCAGCTTTCTAGAGTGTAGATATACAACCTGATCACACCCAACGTGAAAGAAAGTAGTTCACGATAATATACGGAATTATTTTTACTAATCTCCAAAACTAAACAGATTCGGATAATTCTTTCACCGTTGGGAAGCTTTCCGGAGGACATGGGCTATTTCGTTTATTTATTAGTATTTTTTATTATTTTTTTATTAATTTTTTTTGGCTGTCCTACTGAATAACATCGCTTTCAAGTAGTTTCTAATTTCCCATGTATCGTTCCGTTTAGTTTACATACAACCTGATCACACCCAACGGTAAAGATAGTAGCTCACGATAATATACGGAATTTATTTTACTAATCTCGAAAACTAAACCCATTCGGATAATTCTTTCACCGTTGGGGAGCTTACTTCTTTCCGGTGGACATAGGCTATTTCTTTTATCCATACTAATACTAATCTTGTATTTAAATTTTATGTATGAAGAAGACCGTCTGTTTTAACTTCAACTTAACCTTGATGCTATTTGAGAGAACCACGCCTATTGGTGGGAATATGTAGCTCCATCCATATTTGAGACTCCTGCGCCAATTGTTTGGAGTCTAATGAAATCTAATCCTTGCAAAGAAAATGCCATGGTAACATAACAAAAAATACTTATGACAATATGTTCGGCCTGTGCTTTGTGTTTGTCAAAAATCGGACTCTTTCCCGTATGCCTGAACCACGCAAGCTTGTGAGGAGTGAGGCGTCACCTGACGACCGTTGCTCTGACACGCAGAGTAATACCGCAGCAGCCGACTTGCACCCAGTCTATAGAGGGCCCCGTAAAACACATTTGACTCCTTAGGGATGGAATTTCAAAAAATCGTCCCGCCTGTATTTTAATATGGGTGATGAAGAGTATGTATGCCAATTTTGGTGCAAATCCATCAAACCGTTTAGGAACGTATGCGGAACAAACATGTAAACTTTCACTTTTATATATATATATAGAGAGAGAGTACAGTAGTTAACTGACTAGCCGGATGCTTGTTAACTTCGTTATTGGAAGGAAGTTAACTGACTAGCTGGATGCTTGTTAACTTCGTTACTGGACCCTAGTTGATGCGTCTTAGGTTACTTACCATCAATTACTTAAATTATGGATACGCACAGTTTTTGAAAAGTAAACTTAAATTATCCTTTCCTTCATTTAGAACGGAATATGAAAATCGAAACTGGATAGGCTTGCGCCAACTGTCAAATTATGCCAAAACGTTTGAAGATTGAAGTAAAAAGCGGACCAGGAAATTCAGTTCCTGAAAATTTAATGAGGGCGAATTGATATGAATTCAAGATTTGTGAGGTACATCCTAACTTAACTTTCATTTTTTAGTTTCACTCTCTATGTCAATTTTGAGTTCATTCTCTTTAAGCGTTTCGACCTTAACGTTATATTTTTCTCATTCGCTGAATGTTATGTGGCAACAGTTTTTAGGTCAGGTCGAAAGACGTATCGGATTTGACAAAATACAATGCGTGTAGTGAGCAGCGAAAAGTGTGGGTAGATTAGTGCAGCCTTGCGTTGTACCCGGAAATCTACATATATATTTCTGATCAAGTTATTGGGGGGAGGGGGTTGAAAGTAATATTTTTTGGAGGGCTAAGTTTGGGGAGCAGTTGCGAGGTGTTTAACGTAAAGTAAGTGTATATACACGTGAATGAACTATTCGCCTTTAACTTATGTAGGCGTTTTTGTCTTCCAGATTTGCAGAACAAAATGAGTGACATAAAACCCGAGGAGAACCATGTTTTGTCCTTGTACGCTGTATGAATTTCACAAAGAAAACAATGCAACTGTGGCCATCAATAACAGTTGCGCTGTTTATCCGAATGCGTTAAATGTACGCAAGTGCCAGCGTTGGTTCGCCCAATTTCGGTCGGGCAATTTTGACCTTTCCGATGTCCCTCGTGTAGGAAGACCCATGGAGCTGGATAATTACCTGCTGTGTGCCGTCGTTGAAGCAGATCTTCGTCAAACCATCGATGTATTATCCCAACATCTTAATGCATCATGGTCTACTATTCAAGAGCACCTCCAACAGATAGGGAAGGTCTATAGACAAGGAGTTTGGGTCCCACATCAACTTTCAACTTACAAAAAATCCCAGCGTTCCACCGTCTACAACTCTTTGCTCAGCTGACACGAAAAGGATCCATTTCTTCATCGAATTGTCACTGGAGATGAAAAGTGAGTTCCTTAGGTTAACAACAAACTTAAAAATTGGTGGACTAGCGCTGGCATTGCTCACTTTGAGTTCTTGAAACCCGGACAGAACGTAACAGCAGACCTCTATTGTCAACAACTGGACCGTTTGAAGCAAGCTCTAACTGTGAAACATCCAACACTGGTCAACAGAAAAGGTGTCATGCTCCAGCATGACAACGCGAGACCTCACATGGCGAGAGAGACCCAGCAGACGATCAGAGATTTTGGCTGGGGAGTTCTGCACCACCCACCTTATTTCCCCTGACATTGCACCATCTGATTATTATTTGTTCAGATCTCTACATCACTTTCTTAATGGGAAGATATTCCACAATATTGATGTCAAAATTGAGCACATGGACTTCTTTGCATCACAACCAACGTCTTTTTATAAAGACGGCGTTGAACGATTGGTTTCACAATGGGCAAGTGTGATCGATAACGATAGCGATTATATAATTGATTAAGAAATAAATTCCTTCTGTTACAAACACTGTTTCTCTTCATTTTCAAAAACGACATTACTTTCCTCTTCCCCAATAAATTGTGACTGATATATTTAGAACCTCAAGTTACAGAGGTTCAGAATGTTATATTTTTCAAAGCGATGTATTTCTAACCATTTAAGGTAACCCGTCTGTTGTTCCTGATGATTGATTGACCAGATGCATCCCTTCATGACCTCGCTTGACCAGATGCATCCTTTCATGTTGGACCTTTACCCTGGTAGTGACGGTGCCTACCAGCAGGACAATGCGCAGTGCCACTTCGATAAGGGAGTGCGACAGCGATGTCTCCGTTCTTCCTCGGCCTGCGAAATTGCCCGAACTCAATCCCATAGAGCACTTGTGGGGCTATTCGGATAGATAGGTTCGACGTGCCGACCCACAATCACATCATCTCCGGGACCTCCATGCTCTGCTGCAAACCGAATGGGCACGTGTGCCTCGGGCCACCTTCCAGGGCCCCGTCGCGTCACATGACACGTCGTCTCGCTGCTGCCATCTGGGGCAAGGATAATTAATCCCATTTTTAGGTAGGTGGTAATGCTATTCTGATACGATTGTGCATATTGGAGTTCGTTGTTCTTGGGAAGGGAAATACAGAGCCCATGGGAAAGCATCAGTTGAGGGACAAGAATGACAATGAAGTTAACCATTGCAATGTACGATTTTATTACCTAAGAGATAAAACATCAGTAAAAGGTACAGCCACATTTGGTGAAAATGCATTCAGCAATTCGTCTTTGTACTGAGTCTTAGAGATGTCTAATGGCTTCCAGAGGAACTGCCCTGAGTCGTAGAGATGTCTAATGGCTTTCAGAAGAACTGCACTGAGTCGTAGAGATGTGTAATGGCTTCCAGAGGAACTGCACTGAGTCGTAGAGATGTCTAATGGCTTCCAGAGGAACTGCACTGAGTCGTAGAGATGTCTAATGGCTTCCAGAGGAACTGCACTGAGTCGTAGAGATGTCTAATGGCTTACAGAGGAACTGCCGCCCACACCATGTTCTCTTCCGTGTCTTGCTCAGCGGCCATCGTCTGGGTTAGTCGGGGTTGACTATTAAAATGTCGTCCAGCCATATTCGATAACTACTATACCGAAGAGCCATTACATCATGACCTACCTCAGCCTAGATAAATGAATGCGCCTGGAGACCGAACAGTAGAGCAGATGAAGTTCACAGAGCAGTATATATACAACCCGAGGACTGGCTTTCGGTTAGTAGTGTTCGGAGTCAGAATGCGAAAAGCTGACGATTTTTCGGATTTTGATAAAGGACAAATTGTGACGGTTCGGCGCCTCGGAACTGCGATCTCGGAAATGGCGCGGCTTGTTCACGTGACGTTGTAGCGAGTACGTATAAAAAGTGGTGCACAAATGGCCAAATGACGAACCATCGTCCAGCCGTGTGTCGTCCACAGCTCACTGATACCAGAAGGAAGAGGAGACTGTCGCGCATTATTCACAGCGACTGCATGGCCACAGTGCGACAAATCACCCGCAGATACAACAGGGGTGATCAGGGCAATGTGACACAACACACAGTTCTTCGCAGACTTCTGCTCATGGGCTTGCGTACCCGAAGACACAGACAAGTCCCCATGCCTAATGCCCGTCATCGCTAACAACACATGAAATGGGCCCAAGATCGAAATTGGACCGCGGATGATTGGAAGAAAGTGGCCTGGTCTGACGAATCAAGATTGCTAGTGCATCATTTAGACGACCGAGCGCTGATACGCCAATTACTAACGGAGGCTATGGCACCTGAATACACTGTTGGACGGAAACAGGCCGGCTGCGTCAGTGTTATGCTGTGGGCGATGTTTCTTTGGGACACTTTAGGCCCCATTATCACAATAGCACAATCACTGACAGCTGTCAGGTATCTGAATATCGTTGCGGACCAAGTTCGCCATTCTTGGCAACTGTGTTCCCTGCTGGTGATGGCTATTACCAACAGGATAATGCGATATGCCACACTGCCAGAATCGTCAAGGAGTGGTTTAAGGAGCATGCTGGTGACTTTCTGTTAATGCTCAGGCCTCCAAATTCACGTGACATGAACCCAATCGAACATTTGTGGTTCGACTTGAAAAAGTAGGTTCGCGCTAAATCACCACCATCCCGAAATGTACGGGAACTGGAAGACGTGCTGTTGTCATTATCGTACCAGATACCCCATGATACCTATTGCCATCTCACCGAATCGATGAATTGCCGAGTAGCCGCTGTCTTGGGAGCTAAAGAGGGGTCTTACAGCTTATTTGGTAGGTGGTCAGAATGTAATGGCTTATCGGTGTATATTAGGGACATATCCCAGGACTTTGATAGCGTATTGTCGTTCTCAAGAAACGTTTACGGTATTCGGGCGATCATTATTTTGGTGAAACGTGCTGCCACGTGCCTGCTTTGCGAAAGAAAAAGCAACAGTATTAACGATATTCTCCAAGTATTATCGATGCGTCAATCTCCCTGTGGGGAGTATTAAAGGGGTTAGACGTCATTACTGTTTGCCCCACAGGCCGTAACACCTGCCCTTCGCGGTTTATGTATCTGAGCAATTGCTCATGAGGAGACCCATTCTCCCCGTTGTCTTTGTGTTAACCCGGCGATCATCGGACTTCAAACAAAAGACCCATTCACTGAGCAAGGTAAGCGGCTCAGTAGTGACTGTGCTCGAAGTTCCCCGCGCCAGTCTTCGAGGTAGGGCCTTATTGTGAGGCTTAAAAGCCAATTTAATCTCTCTTCCGATGAAACAGAGCAGTGGCGCCTCTTACTAAAGGAACACTGCATCCATACCCACTAGAAGTGTCAAAGTCCAAATTTTTTTTTTATAGTGATATATATATATTTATTTATTAGGTATTCACAGGCATGTGGAGCCATGCTGACTGCAGTGCATCTGACAGCTGCTGGAAGGTGCGTGGTGGAGGATCCATAGAGCGCACGATCGAAGTTGTCCTACAGATGCTCAACTGCGTTTAAGTCTGGGAAACTAGTGGGCCAGGAAAGTACTTTGAATTCTTAATCGTGCTCTTCAAACCACTCTCCAAACCACTCTCTGACATTTCTAGTTGTGCGACATGTCGCACTTTCGGGTTGGAAGATCCCATTCGCCCCAGGGAAGGCAATCAGCATGTATGTGTGTACATGGTCTGCAAGGATAGATTCATAACGAATTCGGTCCATACTACCTTTTTTTTTTTTTTTTTTTTTTTTGATTCGAGGTTTAACGACCACCGTGAGCAACTCAATGGGCTATAAGCAGTCGCCCGTCCCTAATTTAGGGTCACTGGTTCCAGGGAAGGGAGAGAGCCAGTGCCGTAAGACAAACACAACATCCATACCTCACCGGGATTCAAACCCGGACCCCTTTCGGACGAATGATCAGAGGCCATCGCTTAGACCACTGCGCCACCGGGGCGGCCCATACTACCTTCCACAGGTATGAATGGACCCATGGGAGGCCACGAAAACATTCCCCAAACCATAACGCTGCCCCCATCAGCTTGTGTTCTTCTAGCAATGGTTGAAGAGTGTTTGTTCTCCGATTATTCTCGCCTTATACGCCAACGTCAGTCCGATTGATGAAGCAGAAAATGTGACTCATCGGAGAAGGCAATGCTCTGCGAATCCGCGCAGGTCCAATTTCGATACTGGCGTGCAAATGTAAGTCTTTTCCGCCACAGCACCTTCGTTAGCATAGGGGCAGTGACCATCCGTCTGCATCGGAGCACCATACACAGCAGGGTTCGTTGAACTGTAGTTTTAGACACACTTTCGGTAACCACCTGTTTCATTCGGTCAGTGAGTTACTCCACTGAAGCGTATCGATCGGTCCTCACGCACCTTCGCAGCCGATGTTCACCTCTCACATTAATGGCACGTGGTGCTCCGCAGTTTCAACGTCGCTTATTTGCAATGGTGTCATTTCTCCAATCACGAAACACTTTAACCACAGCAGCACACGAACAGTTCACAAACTGCGATGCATCAGAAACACCGCCACCCTTGGCCCTAAAGCCGATAATTATCCCATTTTGCAAATCTAGTAAATCGCCCCTTTCATCCATGACAGCAACGTATTTACGTGATATAACACGTAATTATGCCAATTTCAAGTTTGACGTAAAATGACGTCAGACAGCCGAAGGGCTATATAAATGATGGGTGAGAATTGAGAGTGAATCAGAGTACGAGGTCGGCAGGTAGATGACTATCTTCTCGAATGACGAGTGTTGTGATATTGTCTTGCTGTACGGCGAATGACAGCAGAATGCAAAAAAGGCTGCGAGGTTGTACAGAGTACGGTTTCCCACTCGTCAACATCCAGCAGCACGGACAATTGCCAAAGTTGTCCGGCGCCTTCGAGAAACAGGAAACGCTACTGAGCGTCATCTTTTCCGTTCGTCCCATTGGTGCCGGTGTGCGAGTACATCCTGCGGATGTTTTGGGCTATGTTCTTGCAAATCCCCGAAGTAGTACGACGGCAGTGAGCCGTGCGTGTGGATTATCGGCGTCGCGGGTGTGGCAAATCTTGAACGAACATGGTGCGCATCCCTACCGGGGTGCTGTCGTGCAAAACCTGATGCCTGGAGACCTTCAAAGACTGTGTGACATTTGTAACTTCGTCTTGAACACCTAACAGGAAAAGCCGTGGTCGCCGCCCGGGTGGCGCATTGGTCTAAGCGATGGCTTCTGATCATTCGTCAGTGATTGGGTCCGGGTTCGAATTCCGGTGAGTCATGGATTGTGTGTGTTTGTCTAAGGCACTGGATCTCTCCCTTCCCTAAAACCAGTGGCCCTAAATTATGGGCTGGCGACTACTTATAACCCATTCAGTTGCTCACGATGGTCTTTAAAGCTCCAATCAAAAAGAAAAAAAAAAAAAGAAAATGAAAAATACACAATTGACGAGACAAACACGCCATCAAGTACGCTGGTCACTTAATGTGTGGTGCGGAATGTGGCAAACATCAGTCATTGGACCTGTGTTGATTGAGAGACATTTAACAGGTCAGTGTTACTTGCAGCTGTTATGTCGTCCAGTAAGCCATTAATTGGACGATGTTTCTTTGCGTTACCACGCACATGGTTTCAACACGGCGGCTGTGCTCCCCAGAAAACCTTTCCAGTTCGCTTGATCTTATCTCGTACGTTCGGCAACAATATTATTGCGTATGGTGGTTGTACGGAATGGCCTCCACGGCCACCCGACCGAACACCGATGGTTTTCTTTTTTTGGGGGATACCTGAAAGATCAAGTGTACTCTACGGAACCTTCCAGCGTGGCAGATTTAAGGGAACGTATCGTCATCGTCTGTACTTCTGTAACCCCTGCAATGCTGCATGCTGTTCGAGATGCATTTCTGTCTGGGGTCCAGATGTGCATCGTCGCTGATGGTACAGACTTCGAACAATGTGTACGGTAGACTACTCGCCAGGTTAGTTGCACCTGTATTACACCAACCGTGTATTGCGTCTGTGTTTTGTGTGTAATTTAAAGTTTACTGCTTTAATATTTCTTGTTTTTCCTGCAAGTTCTCTGTTGAATCAAGTGTCGTTTTGTACTAATTAAACACCGCTCTTTCATTTTGTAATTGGACTTTTTTGCGTCTCTCTCTTGGTTTCTAAGTTAGTTTTGCTAAGTTCCGTATTTTGCCACTAGGGACGCTACAAGCACTCCCAATCGATTGAGCATGGTCAAACGTTAGAGGGGTTTAAACGAACTTTCCTAAGAACCCTGTATAAGCGGATGCTCACAAAAAAAACTGTTTACGGAGAACTTATTACGTTCTCAACCCTTTCGGCTCTTATGAAGACCTCCACTCTTCGTGGAATACAGATATGTAGACACGCAGGTCTCCGAATATTAATGGTAGGGCAATATAAGTGCAGCAACAACAAAAAAAAATCAAAGACTTTCAAATAGTTAAAACAATGTTAAGGACACGCTGAGAAATTCAATAATCACTAAGCAGAAAGAACGAGCTTAGCACGCATTCAGGTAAGATAAGAACCACAAACATGAAGTAAAGTATAGTTATCACCAAGAAGATAGAACAGATGATGAACGTGGAAATTGAAATACATCAACACGCATGAGTAACGGAATTAGCATGCATACAAGATTGTAGTTGCAATTCTACTACAGTTACTCGGAAATACAGTAATTCATCGACGACACTAAATAGACAAAAATATCGTTCTACTTACCTCTTTGGATAATTTAAGAGAAGGAACTCCATGTTTTGCTCTGTACGCGTTATGAGATTTCAGGGCATCGTCTTCAAACTTTCCAGGTTTCACGCTTGGGGCGGTAGATTTGACTTTGGTTGTTGCACCATTGGCAGGTGAACTTTGTGGGGGCTTAGAGCTTTTCAGGCCTAACTTTTCGGAAATTGACTTCCCGCTTTTGAATGCTTCATTCCCTTTGTTCTCTCCTTTAGCAGCATCATATTTCGAAGGATTCTGGCCCTGACCGATGGACTCAACTGATTTCTTTGTGATGAACTTCGTTCCACCCAGCAAATCTGATTCGAACTTTGACTGGTCTTGGAAAGACTCTACAGTCTCCTCTGTTACTTGCTTTCCTGACGAAGTATAAACTATCTTTTTGGTAACACAGGCTCCACCAGTGCGGAAGTTTTCGGTGCCGAAGTTGAAATTCTTCAAGGCAGATTCGATGTCTTCGCTGCTAGAAGCTGTGATAACAGTCCTTGTCGTTTGTACTCCACCCGATTTCTCCACTGTTTCCTGCACAACTGTTCTGGAAAACTGAGAAAACAAATAGTTCGAATAATGTATAGAGACAAATTTTGGTCGAAAAATATTTAAAATTAAATCAACTCGTATTTTCTTGATTTCCTTTACGTACACAAAAGCAATTGCAAATAAGTTCGTGCTGAATGGAATACAGGATCACACCATTCAATACAAAATTTTAAAGATGACAATACTTTTTTTGGGTGTAAAGTCAGATAATATCCGAAAACTTGAAAATTTCGTCGTCCTGGAGCGGGAATCGAACCATCGTCTCCCAAACCAGTGTAATGGTTAGCATACCCGGACGCTATCTGGGATACGCGGGTTGGATTCCCGCTCCAGGACGACGAAATTTTCAAGTTTTCGGGTATTATCTGACTTTACACCCAAAAAACGGATTGTCATCTTTAAAAATTTGTAAGTTCTATAACGAAGTAAATTTCTCCGTCATTTTTGGTCTACGCCGGGATTCGAACCCCAGGCCGCTTATTCCGGAACAAGTCGCTCTACCAACTGAGCTACGCAGACGTTTATTCTGATTCCTATCTGCCTTTATGTCGTGTGCGTCCTGCTAGCAGGTACGTCACAGTTCGTGCTGGCTTATTGATTTTATTAGATAGGAGACTGTCACCACGATTTCTATTAATCAGAGAACATGGTCATGGCATTGTACCTGGGCACTTATCCTGTAAGAAATTCAGTATGAACACTTACTCAGAAATACACTCCTACGTTATCCGAGTCACGTGACTAAGGTGTACGGCTTGTGATTTTGTTCCGTATACTTTCAATGCAAAAAAAATCTACACTGTTCCCTCCGTGAAGAAAGATTTGTTATGCATGAAAATTGGCCCACTGCTGAAAAAAACATCCTAACATTGATTGTACAGTCAGGTGTCTTTTTGCAAAAAACTTTTCTGAACTATATTAAAAATTAATAACTTTACTTCAGCGTAGTTCTTGTACTTGCTTACAGGTGGTGCCACTCTTCCATACCACTACATCGAAGTAAATTTATTGATTTTTAATATTGGTCAGGAAAGTTGTTTTGCAAAATCACCGATTATATAATCTAAGTTAAGATGTTTTTTTTATTAGTGGGAGAAGTTTGATGTATGGGAAATCTTTCTTCGCGGAGGAAATGGGGTCCACATTTTTTTCCATTAAACTATAGGGAACAAAACCACTAGATGTCCATCTAAAGACAACCGACAAAACAAACTAATCGTTTTGATCAGGTGTCTGTTCAATCCAAATAACCCAATTAACACAGGCAGTTGTGTTAATCTTGATTTCAGCACTCATGCACACTCTGAATCCTTTTCTTCTTCAAAGCATATTCCCCTCAAGCTACTGCTGAACAGCTTAAACTTCTCAATTTGTATTTGCAATGAAACACTCATATCTGACGACAATCCAGGATGTTTGCCACTTTTAAACCCACTATAATGGATGCAAAACGTGAAGACCTAAGGAAGATGCTGAAATACATTCCACCAGTCTACCACCAATTGTACGAAGATATTATTAACACAGGGGCAAGACACGATGAGTCCGATACAGACATATCTTTGAGTGAAGAAAGCGAAAATGATTGATTGTTTGTCGGTAAAAGCTTGGAGACTATTAAGTTTTTATTATTAATTTCATAAGTAAGATTACAATAACAATGTCAATATTATCGTAAAAGTGTACTTTGCACTCCAGTTTGTACCAAAATGTTACAAATACACTGTATATTTACTTTAAAAGGCGTTTTATTTCATTGTTTTAAAACTATAATATTGTGTATTACACCATTGTTGCACTGCAAAAATATCTCATTTACTGAGAGAAAAATTGAATTACACCTATATAAATGTGAGATACACCAGTAATTTATCAGCTTTTTCATAGTGCAGAAATGGTGTAACCCACAAATTTGCCATTGGGATACAGATTATTCAGTTCATGTAAAGAGCAAAAATTCATATAACAAAATATTACCCAAAGTGCCTTGAATAGTTTGTGTGGCACTAATAGTTGATTTACCATGTACCTGTAACTTTAGGTCCTTTTTTCTGAATAACGTTATAGTGTGGCTTACACCATTTCTGCACCAAACATACATATTCCAGTATCTTGTTTTTCAAAATGTACATTCGCTTAGTGAATTACATTTATTATATTCACTGACTTTGACAAATAATTCTTTACCACTAGTTAGATACCTCAATATTGTTTTTTATGTCTCATTGAATGTAATCTATGGTTTCTTTCTAATACTCTGTTTGCTCTTTTTAATGTGTGCCTGATTTGTGAAGGGATAGCCCTCCGTTATTTCCTTTCAAAATTTCATTCTTTCACAGTGTAAATTTAATTTCCTATTTGGAAACACTAACGTTGTCGAAAACCTGTAAGGTAATATTTCTAAACATAGATCACGTACCCGAGACTAAGTAAATACACTTCGCGAATCGTATATGCAGAACACAGACACTGGCCACTTCAATAATTCAGTTTCTTCTTTTACCTGACTTAAGTTGAAGTCACATTCTGTGATGCCATGAGTACCACCTCTCACATGATCTCTAACTGCAACCACATACACTATCTACCAACAAGTAATTGGACACCCCTGCAATCGACGATATCTGCGGTCCTGATACACGTCACGGCCGCCGCCGTTAAATAACGTGCGGGAAACAACAGCGCAACCAGCCGCATGCAAGATGCCACGCAGTTCGGAGCTCTCCGATTTCGAGAAAGGTGCAATCGTCGGGTATCACAGAAATGGCCGATCCATACGCGACATATCCAGCGAGTTGAAGTACCCAAAATCGACAGTGGACTACGTGATTGGCAAGTGGAAGATGAGAGGTGACTGTTCGAATGTGCCCCGACCCGGCAGACCCACAAAACTGGGAGTTAGAGACCGACGGGTGCTGGCCAGAGAAATTCGGAAGAACCGCACCAAATCGATAGGCCACATCGGCGAGGAGTTTCAACAGGCATCCGGGAGTGTTCTTTCGATGAATACCATTCGTAAGGAAGCCCATCTGCTCGATTTTCATGGACGTACTGCCGTCCACAAGCCTTTGATGACAAAGTCCAATAGCGCTGCTCGGCTAACGTGGTGCAAAGAACGTCGACAGTAGACCGTTGAACAGTGGACACAGGTTCTCTGGAGCGACGAATCAAGGTTCACCCTCTACCGTTCGGATGGCAGGGTCTGGGTGTGGCGTCTGCCTGGAGAACGCCTCCTGCCGGAATGTATTGTGCCAACTGTGAAGTTCGGCGGCGGTGGAATTATGCTATGCCAACTGTGAAGTTCGGTGGCGGTGGAATTATGCTATGCCAACTGTGAATTTCGGCGGCGGTGGAATTATGCTATGGGGTGTTTCTCCTGGTATGGCACGGGACCCTTGGTCGCAATTCCTGGTAGACTCAACGCCGAGACCTACTGCACCATTTTGGATGACCATGCATTTCCTACGTTGTGGCAGTTTTACGGGGTGGACCCATGTTACTTTCAGGATGACAATGCCACCTGTCATTGTTGCGAGGTCCACCATGGCTTGGTATGGTGACAATGGGGTTAATCGAATGGACTGGCTTGCGCAGAGCCCGGACCTTAATCCTATAGAGCAGCTCTGGGACGAGTTGGAGCGTCGACTTAAGGGGTGCTCCCACCGTCCAAAATCGGTGAAGGAATTGACCTGTCTTCTCCAAGCCGAGTGGAAGAAAATACCGCTAGCCATCGTACAACACCTGGTTGAGAGTATGCCCCGGTGGGTCCCAGCTGTAATCGCCGCTCGTGGAGGCTCCACCGACTATTGAAGGTGAATAAACTTCGTTTTCCTTTGCTATCACAGGTGTCCAATTACTTGTTGGTAGATAGTGTACTTTAGTTCCTTGCGTACGACAGCACGTCCATTTGGATATGCAGAGTGCTTGGGCAACTGCCCAGGTACTCTGTATATCTAGGCATCATTATGGTAAAAATATAGGCGGAGGTACTATGGTGAAAAGAAAAAGGGCGGAGTTCTGGACAATGCTGCAAAAGGCATGGCTGGCATTACCTGTGGAAACCCTCCGGTATCTGGTGGAGTCTATGCTTCGGCGTGTACAAGTGGTTATTCGCGCAAGAGGAGAACCAACACGCTATTACGTACGCAACTGTGATGTGCTGTCCATTGAGGGTCATTATCATATATATTGTCCACTGAGTGTCACATCTATTTTCCACTGAGTGTCCATTA
Source organism: Macrothele yani (assembly GCA_039090855.1). NCBI lineage: Eukaryota > Metazoa > Arthropoda > Arachnida > Araneae > Macrothelidae > Macrothele > Macrothele yani. Next base: position 32,087,348 of record CM077029.1, on the reverse strand, counting down.
CTTGTAATGTGTTGTGCATTGAGTATACATACAGTGCCATCAGATGCAGCTGAGTTGTAATGTGTTGTTCATTGAGAGTCATTATCATATATTGTCCACTGAGTGTCCATTACCTGTAATGTGTTGTCCATTGAGTATATATACAGTGCCATGAGATGCAGGTGAGTTGTAATGTGTTGTCGATTGAGGGTCATTATCATATATATTGTGCATTGAGTGTCATTACCATATGTATTGTCCATTGAGTGTCCATTACCTGTAATGTGTTGTCCATTGAGTGTATATACAGAGCCATCAGATGCAGCTGAGTTGTGCATGTCTTGCGAAAGATTTGGAGTATCGTGAAACGATAAAATGTTTGTTGGGATGATAGGACTTCGTGTCACGAAAACATTCTAGGCCACAGAGTTGCAACAACAGAGGTAGATGTATGATTATAACAAGGGACTGGAAAAACAATTAGGTCAATACAACAGTGTGATGTGTACTAGATATGTAGGAAACACTTTTGGGACGCTTAAGCACTAAGTAGGGCATATGGATACTGAATTATATCATATTTTACCGACATTTTGTTGCATCGATGCAAAACAGTTTTAAGAACAAAGGAAACCCACGCATATACCAGGTGTTTGCAAAAAGAGAATATCATCGTCAACCATTTCAAACCTCTGCTGAATGTAGGTCTACTCAAATCTCTTCAACAAATCTCTCCAGAAATTCTCTTCCGTGACATCCACCCATCTCCCACGTGGTCTTCTGGGTCTGTTCCTGTACTTTGATATCGAATCTAGTATTCCAGTCGTTCAGTGGTGGTCAGTTCTTCTAGTAGTATGTCCAGCCCATTACAGCTTCAGGTGGTCAGTTCTTCTAGTAGTATGTCCAGCCCATTACAGTTTCAGGCGGTCAGTTCTTCTAGTAGTATGTCTAGCCCCTCACCATTTTAGCTAGTCAGTTCTTCTAGTAGTATGTCCAGCCCGTACCCTTTGTATGTATCAGTTTTCTTTGTTAAGATCTGTCTCTGATCCATGAGTAAAAACTAGAAGGTTGTATTATTTAAATACCTTTCTTTTAAGGCGTAATGGTAAATTGCTCTTGATAATTGCACAGCCACCCCACCCCCAACACTCAAGCAAAGTTTTTTACGCCTATTAATGTCCTCTTCTATGTTGGTCTGAAATACGATGGTTGTACCGAAAGTAATGCAAAAGTGGGCATAACTTTTATTAACTGACCGAGGTCGCTCAAATTGCAGGTGTTGATAGAAAAACCCTTTCTCTATAGTAATCCTTCTTCATTGCACGTAAAAAATGGATTTCAAGCAGAAGCAACGTATCGTCATTGAGTTCTTGACGAAGGAAGGGTGCAGGCTGTCCAACGTCTACAGAAGGCTGCAGAATGTTTACGGAGATGACATCATTAACAAGAGCAATGTGCAGAGATAGATGAAGTTTTAAGAAGGGGAAACCAGCATTGAAGACAAATCACGCAGTGGGAGACCATTATCTGCGACCACTGACACAAATTGTCAGCAAGTGGATGAATTGATTCGCGCTGAGAGACTAGTAACAAATCCGTGAGCTTGTCGCACAACTGGAACTGGACTGTGGTCACAATGCCACACAGAAGATGGTGGAAGGCTTAGGGTACAGGAAACTATGTGCAAAGTGGGTACCTCAGCAGTTGACACCCGATTTGAAGGAGAGAAGGGTGGAAGTCTGCTCTGATCTTCTAGAAGCGTTTGAAGCCAATGCAGACTGTTTTTTTTTCTGATATGCTGACAGGGGATGAAAGGTTTGCGTATCTTTACGATCCGGGAACGAAGAATCAATCCATGGAATGGCGTCACACCTCTTCACCAAAGCCTAAGAAGTTCAAGACCCAGCAATCAGCACCGAAAGTTATGGTGACTGCTTCTTGGGAGAACAGGGATGTTAGTCTCCTTGATTTTCTGGAATGTGGCCATACCGTGACCAGCGAGCGGTACATCGAAATACTCAAGAAGCTTAGAGGAAAATACTGAACAGGAATCTGGAAAGGATCCACACTCACCATGACAATGCAAGACCATGCACATCTTTGGCAAGAAATCAGGCGATAAGCAAATTAAGCTAGTCGGTGATCCGCCATCCACCGTACAGCCCAGATCTGGTGCCCAATGACATCCACCTGTTCGGTCCAATGAAGGACAGTCTCCGGGGGCAATGATTTAACGACACAGATGAGGTGAAACTGGCTACGAAGATGAGGGTACAACAGACCACACTTGAATTTTTTCAAAGAAGATTCGAGAGTTGGGTTCAACGATTGCGCAAAAACATCGCTTGTGATGGAGACTACGTTGAGTAGTACCTTTGTACAGAGAAAGAATTACTCTGCCAACATGTGCAATTTGAACGACTCTCTCAGTTAATAAAGTTATACCTAATTTTGCATTACTTTCTGTACAACCCTCGTAATAAATATTAAAAGGAAATCTGAGAATACTCATCTCTTTTTCGGTCAACATGAGCAAGATACTGCAATTGCTATTATTCACTTATGGTGTGGAATTACGAAGTTGACACAAAATTAAAATAAATCAGAAAACATTACGTTTTGGCCAGGGTTGTCGATTTCAGAAACAGCTTTCTCCTTTTTCTTAAACATGGCTTTGTTCGGTGACTGAAAATTAAAAAGAAATATGCCTGTTAAAAATGGTGGAAATAAGACATTGTGTTACAGTAAAAGAATAAAAATCATAGTGTTTTGTGGAAACCTGTAATAGGAGTTAAGAGACATTCATTATTTCTCAATTTATGTGAAGTATAATAAAAAATGCTTAGAAAATACATAAATGGTTAATTTCTGAATAAACACATTTGCTTAAACAAATGGTTGTCCTAAAGTGTTAAACGTTCGAGAAGCTGAAACTGAGAACAACACAAGACGCTATTTCGTGGCCGCTTTCCAAATACCTGCCCTACATAACAACCGAGGATCATTTTAAAGTCGCTCTTTGAAATTAACCTTTTATTAGACGCTATACTGTATGTTTTATAAAGCTCATACATTCTTTGCTGGGATTATTGTGTAACAAAGCAAAGCGTCCTATTCCAAAGGAGAACAGGAAGAAATGTGATTAATTTAGGGACATTTTAATTCCCTAAAACCGGGGAGTTTTACACCAATTTGTTAGTTATATGATTACACACACACACACACACACACACACACACACACACACACACACACACACGTTAATAGAAATTGCAACACCAAGAAAGAAACAAGCAATCACAATGAAATTTATGGGAGTGATTAGTTATGGTACAGGCTGCAAACTATCACAATTACATACCGGTTTGTGATGAGGAAGGCTAAGGAATTAAGTAATGAATAAATCCACCACGGGCGATGATAACAGACCCCAGAAGCCGTGGAATCAAATGAAACAGAGTTTGGATGGTCGTCTGTGGTATTGCATTCCATTCTGCATCTACACGCACCCACAATTCGTTGGTTATGACAGGCGGCTAAGCCTTACGAGACAGTCTTTGCGCGTTGACACCCTAGACGTTCTCTATAGGCGACAAATCTGGCGAGCGAGTAGGCCAGAGAAGAAAGGCGACTTGAAGCGCACAGAGTAAGTCTTGGACAGTACGAGCAAGATGGGGTCTGGCAGTGTCTTGTTGGAAGACTGCTCCCAGGATCGTCTGAAGGAAGAGAAGAAGTTGAGATTCCAACACTTCCGTGATGTAGCGTTGGCTGTTCAATGTTTCTGTGATGCGCAGTAGTAGAGTGCGCGAATGAAACGCAATAGCACCCCTGACCTTCACGCTCGGCGTAGACCGATTTGTCGCTGCACAATGCAGCCTTCCAGATGCCGTTCACAAAGGTATCTGCGAACAAGGATTCACCCGTCGTGATGCATCAGAATGGATCTGGACTCATCCAAATACACAATACGCTTCCATTCAGCATTCCAGTTTCGACGTTCGCGGCACCAGTGCAATCGCTGGTGCCTATGGTTCAGAGACAAGGGAAGTCGCAGCAATGGACGTCGAGCAACGAGTCCTCTCTACAGCAATCGGTGACAACAGTGCTTCGGACGATGTGTGACCATCCTCCATTGCAGCGCAAGTGTCGTGGATGGTGACGTCACTGCCATACGGTGTAAATGCCAGTCTTCCCGCTCAGTTCTACAATTTTGAGCTCCAGACCCTGCTAACGCGTGCCGTAATATCGCGTTTTTTTATTGAATGTTTAACGATAACCGTGAGCAACTCCATGGGCCATAAACAGTCTTCCGTCCCTAATTTAGGGCCACTGGCTCCAGGGAAGGGAGAGAACCAGTACTTTAAGACAAAAAAAAAAAAAAACAACACCCATGCCTCACCAGGATTCGAAAACAGACCCTTCTCGGACGAATAGTCATAAGCCAGTGCCGAGACCATTGCGCCACCGGGAAGGCACATCACGGTTTGATAAACCATCTTCTCTGTGTCTAACGATTCTACCTCATTCAAACTCCATAACACGCTCTTAGGTTGTCTCGTCCTCCTACTCGGCGTGTTTACATGTTCACAACTGCGTACGGTCCAGTTTAGCGACAGCAAGTTTAAGAACTTGCTCTCTGTACGCCTTATTTTATAAGCCCTTGTGTGACGTTTCCGATGGCGTTGCGCACGATTCACATTTTCAGGTGCACTGCAATCGTAATAATTTGCATCTCCTACGGTGCCCTATCCACCCTGCAATTTCGTGCAAATCTAAGCATTTCTTCTTGTTGTTGCAATTTTTATTAACAGCAGTGCATACGTATATATGTATACATATACATTGTTTAATTTATATTCGCCGCCCCGATGACGAAATGGTCTAAGCGCTGGCTTAGGGCCATTCGTCCGAGATGGGTCAGAGTTTGAATCCCGCGAGGTACGGATGTTGTGTTTGTCTTACGGCAATGGCTTTCCCCTTTTCCTGTAACCAACGGCCCTAAATCAGGGACGGGAGACTGATTATCGCCTATTAAGTTGCTCACAGTGGTCGTTAAACTCCCAATGAAAATAACATTATTCAAAATATAATTCATTAAGAGGGCCATATTTTTGTTAAATTATATAAGGCTTCATATATCCACTTTTCAATTTGCTGATCGTAAGATCGAAACTTAGGAGTCCATAACACACACACACACACACACACACACACACACACAGTGAGCACTGAAATATGACTATGACCACCTACCAAATACTTCGCAAGTCCTCCTGCTTCCCTCAGTACAGCAGCTATCCGACGTGGCATCGATTAAACATACAATGAGTGATGACCACCTACCTAATACTTCGTAGGCCCTATTTTCGACCTCAGTACAGCAGCTATCCGACGTTGTATTGATTCAAACTACATTAGGTGATCAATGAATTATGACCACGTATCTAATACGTTGTGGGTCCTTCTTTCGCCCTCAGTACAGCAGCTATCCGTTGTGGCATCGATTCAACATACACTGAGTGATCAATGAATGATGACCACCAACCTAATACTTCAATACTATCGTAGGCCTAATACAGGTCCTACTTTCGCTCAGCAGCTATCAGACGTGGCATCGATTCAACATACACTGAGTGATCAATGAATGATGACCACCAACCTAATACTTCGTAGGTCCTACTTTCGCCTTCAGTACAGCACCTATCAGACGTGGCATCGATTCAACATACACTGAGTGATCAATGAATGATGACCATCTAACCGTAGTCCCTCCTTTCGCCCTCATACTTCGATTCGAGTCCTACTAATACTTCGTAGGTCCTCCTTTCGCCCTCAGTACAGCAGCTATCAGACGTGGCATCGATTCAACATACACTGAGTGATCAATGAATGATGACCACCTACCTAATACTTCGTAGGTCCTACTTTCGCCCTCAGTACAGCAGCTATCAGACGTGGCATCGATTCAACATACACTGAGTGATCAATGAATGATGACCACCTACCTAATACTTCGTAGGTCCTACTTTCGCCCTCAGTACAGCAGCTATCAGACGTGGCATCGATTCAACATACACTGAGTGATCAATGAATGATGACCACCAACCTAATACTTCGTAGGTCCTACTTTCGCCCTCAGTACAGCAGCTATCAGACGTGGCATCGATTCAACATACACTGAGTGATCAATGAATGATGACCATCTACCTAATACTTCGTAGGTCCTCCTTTCGCCCTCAGTACAGCAGCTATCAGACGTGGCATCGATTCAACATACACTGAGTGATCAATGAATGATGACCACCTGCCTAATACTTCGTAGGTCCTACTTTCGCCCTCAGTACAGCAGCTATCAGACGTGGCATCGATTCAACATACACTGAGTGATCAATGAATTATGACCACCTACCTAATACTTTGTGGGTCTTCCTTTCGCCCTCAGTACAGAAGCTATCCGACGTGGCATCGATTCAACATACACTGAGTGATCAATGAATGATGACCACCAACCTAATACTTCGTAGGTCCTACTTTCGCCCTCAGTACAGCAGCTATCAGACGTGGCATCGATTCAACATACACTGAGTGATCAATGAATGATGACCACCAACCTAATACTTCGTAGGTCCTACTTTCGCCCTCAGTACAGCAGCTATCAGACGTGGCATCGATTCAACATACACTGAGTGATCACTGAATGATGACCACCTGCCTAATACTTCGTAGGCCCTCCTTTTGCCTTAAGTACAGCAGCTATCCGACGTTGTATTGATTCAATAAGATGCTGGTAGCAGTTGGAATGTATGTACAACCAATGTGTGTGTTATGCGGCGTTCAGTGCAGGTATGGAGGGGATTGTTGTAGTCAGATTCCTGATATGCAGTTCCATAGTGTCCTATAAGTGCTCTATGGGATTGATATCGGGGGAGTTCCTAGGCCAATAGATATGCTGGAAGTCTGAACTGTGTTCCTCAAACTATTCCAGCACAAGACGCCGTCGCCATTTGAGGAAAATGCGCAACATTGCTGAGTGTACAGAGTTAGCAAGAAATTCACGATAGTGGGCACCAGTCATATATTGTTCCACATGCACTATGGGTCCAAGTTCCTGCCAGATAAACATGCCCCACACCATACAACCACCTCTACCGGCTTGCACTGCAGAGACCATGCAGAATGGATCGAGTGCCTCATGTTGTTTGCGCCAAATACGTACACGACCATCCACAGAGTGGAGTAAAAAACGCGACTCGTCAGACCATCATAATTTTTTCCAGTCATCTGACGTCCAACCTGCACGGCGTTTACACCAGGCAATCCTTTTTGCACCGATGAACCATGGTTAGGAGAGGATGTCATCGGGGTCGTCTGCCGTTATAGCCCATAGGTACGAGAGTGTGACTCGTGGTCATCACGGATACTGTTCCTGGTTGACCTCTGTTGTATTGAGAAGTCAACTGTTGAACAGTTCTGCGTCTGTTGACCTGTACGAGTAGTCGGACCCAGCGCTCACGTCTCACATCAACCTTTCTCTGTCCTGTGCAGTTTTGCCTCCAAGCCGTTGTTTGACCATTTTCACGCCAGTTCTGAGACATTTTAACTACGGCGGCTGGCGAACAACCCACCATTTTGGGAAATCGAGGTATCCGCTCTACGAGCTCATGCAATCTGTCCTTTCACAAAGTCCGATAAATCCTCCAGTTTACCCATCACGCTTCTAATTTTACTACTTACTTCTCCACTCACACCTTGCATATGCTACGTCACTAAACTAATCTATTTGTCTCAGAAATCACGTGATCAACCGGCCTCATTCACTTTTGATAATAGGGGTGGTCATAATTCAGTGATCATTCGGTGTATATACTTTTCAGAATTTTACCATACAGTTTGGCAACGACTGACAGTGAACCGAAGGTAAAAGAAAGGACAAGTCGAGAATAAAGGGTGTATGGTAGCACAGCAAAAGGTAATTTACTGATTAAATTGAGACAGCATCTTATCTGGATTTGTACAGTGCATGGGTTTAATCCACGAGATTGGTAATGAGATTCAGCCTTCAAGCTGTAATTATTTAAATGGAAATTGTGCTGGGGTTTCGAGGGCTATAAGATAATTTACTGATTAAATTGAGACAGCATCTCAGCTGGATTTTTACCGAGCATAAGTTTAATCCACAAGATTGGTAATGCGATTCAGCCTTCAAGCTGTAATTATTGAAATGGAAATTGTGCTGGGGTTTGGAGGGCTATAAGATAATTTACTGATTAAATTGAGACAGCATCTCAGCTGGATTTTTACCGAGCATAAGTTTAATCCACAAGATTGGTAATGCGATTCAGCCTTCAAGCTGTAATTATTGAAATGGAAATTGTGCTGGGGTTTGGAGGGCTATAAGATAATTTACTGATTAAATTGAGACAGCATCTTAGCTGGATTTTTACCGTGCATAAGTTTAATCCACGAAATTGGTAATGAGATTCAGTCTTCAAGCTGTAATTATTGAAACGGAAATTGTGCTGGAGTTCGGAAGGCTATAAGTCAACAATGAAAAATAAACAAATTCTTTGTAAATTACATTTCTTACTGCATCGATCACGGAGACAGTGGTCGTCTAAGTGTAATGCTGAGCATTTGATAAGTGTCTTATTTCAGCAAGTAATCTGATAAACAAACGTTGAAACATTACGGTCCTTAAAGTTTAAAAGCCACCACAGCTCTGCAGAAGATTTGAAACATCTCTCCGTTCACCCATTAGTCAGTCTGTCTTTCTTTCTAAAACCGGGATTTTAGGAATTTCTTTCCGTCATTTTGCGCATATTTCCCGTCCTGAAACTTGAGAACTCCCTGTTCCTCACAGAAAGAAGTAGACAGGCAAACGGACCAAATCCAGCACTAACACAGACAAGTGTTAGATTTTGTGAGCATGCCTTCATCTGCGAGACACAGCGAAAGCTTTCGTATTCTTAGACAGATATGAACAGTCTGAAACCTCGTGCGTTTACATGCTTTTCTCTGTACGGTACAAAAAGAATATGAACAGATATTCAAAAGGGGATATTATTTTAATAGACGGAAGGGCAGACTTAATGGAAACAGCATGTTTTCTATTCGATTTGTATGCGACTAAGAACTGGAAACGCGATGAAATGACGCAGTGCGTTTCTGATTTGAATATCATTCGCAAAAAGGTTTCGTCATTCAGGCTGTCTTTGAACGAGCGTTAGCGTTAATCTTCTACCCTATATCTGCCATGTAAGTTCTTCTGTACACATTTTCCCGAAGACTATTATTTTGGAGTGTTTAAAATTTTGAGCACAAATAAAAATTACCTATAGCTTAATATATTCCGCAGTTACGCAGTTATTATTCCGAAAAAAATTGTTAGAATGTTTTTAAAATTCAATTTATATGATTCGAAAGAATTCGAATTTAGCGCTAGATGGCGGGATAAGTTAGCACAGCAATGTTTGTCTGGAAGCAACGAAATCTCTTATTTCTGCCTGATTTCTCTAATTATCTGAGCAAAATAGAAATCAATGAATATGGGCAAAAGTGAGATTGGAATCTTGTTTTCTATAGTTCATCTTAAATCCTACTGTACGTTCATTTTTAAAGAGAAAATATGTACATTAGCAGAAAAACCCCTGACTTACTGAGCTCCACCCCCAAATAACGTCATTGGTTAAAACGTAACAGCGCGTATTGTCTTTTCATTCCGGAGCCCACGAGAGACCACTTACATTCTGAATATGGTGAGGTCTCCAGTGATTAGCTGATGTCAACTTCTGGGACAGTCACTCAAGACGTAAGAGCCACTCCCAAGGAGTGATTTTTTGCGCCATCTATCGCAGAAGATGAACCCTAACACTCACTCAAAGACAGCCTTAACGCATTTAACTTTTAAGCTGCCGATCTACGCGAGCCAAATGTGTCCTAAATTTGCCCAAACAGAAATGTAAACATAGAGGCCGGGTTGTATGAAAGCTACGTCGAAACAATTGCTTTCTCCCTCTCATCTCAGCAGTACAAACCATAAATCTATCACCAGTTATAAAAACTCACTTCTGGTCATGAACTCTCTGCTGCATAATCCAAAGCATGATGGGATGGGTCACTTCCGCTGAAAAAGTCGCCATACCACTTCAATGCCCTCTGTAACAGGAAGCTTAACAACTTGGTTATGACGTCATCACAAGCGGACCACTTTTTTTTTTGATTGGAGGTTTAGCGACCACCGTAAGCAACTCAATGGGCTATAAGCAATTGCCCATCCCGAATTTAGGGTCACTGGTTCCAGGGAAGGGAGAGAGCCAGTGCCATAAGGCAAACAACATCCATGCCTCACCGGGATTCGAGCCCGGACGCTTTTCGAACGAATGATCAGAGGCCATCGCTTTGACCACTGCACCACCGGGGCTGCAATGAATGAGTTGTTAGGCTTTCAGTTACAGGGGGCGTTGCCACTGGGCAGAAACAAGTGAATCAAACATCTCCCTTCTTTCTAAGGTTCATCGACATTGTTATAGTCCTTTTTTTCAGGTAAATCATCAGAAAGGACTACTTTGAAATAACAGAGCTAAGGGGAAAGAATGCTTTCTGATGCGCAGATTCACTTGTTTGTTGTTGCCGTATTCGGTCCACTAATCTGACAGCTAATATACTCATTTCGAGCTGAATTGAGCCCATGCTAACCTCCAGTTAATTCGTTCCAGCATGTTAAAGGGTTTTTAATTCATGCAAGGAAAAGAATCCGAAAATACATTTTATAATAACCAATAGATATTAATTTCAAAGCCATTGGTTCGAAATTAGGGGCGGCGACTGCTAACAGATCATAGATTTGCTCACGGTGGTAGTTAAACCCCGAAATAATTATATAAAAAAAAGTGCCTCTCTCGAAACGGAGTTGAGCCCGCCTGCATCCTCTTATCGACAAAGGTCATTTACATACTGAGAAAGAATACAACTCGTGTTTCCTGTGTCGCATAATTGCGGAAACCGAAATAGTTTACCCTTTTTCCTCATTGTCTAACAAGTCTTTATTTTCCGTGCTAAACTTCACGGTTAAAATCTAGCGTATGGACTGCACAGCACCAACTAAAAGGGTGTTCAACTGCTTCCGAAAATTTTATTCCATCAGAATGCTTTTTTTTTCATATGTGCTCAGAAGCGATATTTAAGAGCCGTTCGTTTTTGGCTTCCACAAATACAGAATAGATGTGTAGCACATTGAAAGCATTCAGTACAGGGTGATTCATAAAGACGTATACAGTCTCAACGCACTATAAAACTAGAACACTAAGATATTTTATGTTATCTGTAACAGAATCGTAGCCGCCCCGGTGGCGCAGTGGTCTAAGGCGTTGGCCTCTGATCATACGTCCGTAAGGGGTCCGGGTTCGAATCCCGGTCAGGCATGGATGTTGTGTTTGTCTTACGGCACTGGCTCTCTCCCTTCCCTGGAACCATTGACCCTAAATTAGGGACGGGCGACTGCTTATAGCCCATTGAGTTGCTCACGGTGGTCGTTAAACCTCCAATAAAAAAAAAAAAAAAACAGAATCGTAGGGGAATGTTTCAAGTTTTTTATAGACAGTCACAAATGTTCTATGTGTGCATCCTTAGTCACACGACACACATCGAGCAGGTAACCCATTTCCGCCCAAACGCGAGGTAAGATATATGAATAGAATGCAGTGATAGTGGCTGTGATACGCTGTTTCAGCTCCGCTAGATCAACGGGAAAGGGATGTGCCAATACCTTGTCCTTTATGTACTCACACAGGAAAAACTCACAAGGTGTTAAGTCAGGACTTCTGAGTAGCCATTGGCATGTTGTAGTCCGCGGCTCGTCCAATCCATCGGTGAGAAAGATGTTCATCGACTGACTAGTCACGTGACAAGCGCGCTATCGCCTACGTCTCTTCCTTCAGTAGCGGGACACAAACTTTACCTAAAGGTTTGCAGTTGTGGCCCGTGTCTTTTTTTTTTTTTTTGATTGGAGGTTTAACGACCACCGTGAGCAACTCAATGGGCTAGAAGCAGTCGCCCGTCCCTAATTTAGGGTCACTGGTTCCAGGGAAGGGAGAGAGCCAGTGTCGTAAGACAAACACATAATCCATGCTTCACCGGAATTCGAACCCGGACCCCTTTCGGACGAATGATCAGAAGCCATCGCTTAGATCACTGCGCCACAGGGGCGGCAAAGTTCGATTTCAGTAAGATTTTTTGAATTAAGAACAGAGAATACCTGTTGGAAGAATCGAGATCAGCCCCTCTAAGTGTAACGAACAACAATAGATCTTACCTTTTTTTTTTTTTTTTTTTGACTGAAGGTTTAACGACCACCGTGAGCAACTCAATGGACTAAAAACAGTCGCCCGTCCTTAATTTAGAGTCACAGGCTTCAGGAAAGAGAGAGAGCCAGTGCCCTAAAACAAACACCACATCCATGCCTCACCGGGATTCGAACCCGAGCCCGGACGAATGATCATAATTCAAATGGTATTTATTGAGAAACAAATATATACAAGTATTTACAATTACCGGATTATCGTCGCGCGTTGGCGATCCCATCATGCGTTTCACCTGACAAAGCAATTAACAGAAGTAACAAAAAAGTGACGCATGTATAGGACTCTTTATGAAAGTCAGTCGGGAAATGTTCAAATTTCGGAGGAACAAAACAGTGACCAATTGTTGAAGAAATGTAGGAAAATCACTGATGAAGAAGGAAAAAAAAAGCCAGCTTGATGTTGGGTGCCGGTTTCGCAGTCCGTTGTGGAAAGAGCTATGATTCACTGTAAAGGAAAAAGCTCATCATAGGAAGACGCAAAAAGTTCAGTGATGACTACGCACAACACGATGCGACACTGTTCACACTACATGCGACATTCTCATCACGAGAAAGAAACACTAGTCACACTTCCTGGTGATAAAAGAAGAAAAAAAATCACATTAAGCACATACTACAAAAAGACGGTCTTAAAAAAAAAAAAAACCTTGGTTCCCTCAAAAAGAAAAAATTGGTGTGCTCGTCCATTTGTATGGACAAAACAAGAACGTTGAAAGGTTGCTACAGGCATATGTTGCCTGTAGCAGCTAAAAAACAAATAAAACTGATTTGTATAAAATGGAGCATCATTGGGGTGGTTGAAGATGGTCTGCAAGTTTAGGCATGAGAACCTTAAGCATACGTTTTGTCCTTCTACCATATTGGATGGCCCAAGATGGCAGAGAGACATTATTAAAGACTTCCTCGAGCGCTGCGAGTTGTTGAACCATTTCGGGAAGGCGCTGTAAATTCCTCCGCACACATGGTATTTGCATAATGTTGCTCTCTTTCGGACACTGATAGAGAGATATTAATTCAGGGAGAGTAAATGGTGAATTGGGGACACTGCTGTCCTGGAAAACTTCTGGAAAGTCAAGAAGGGTGTGGGGAGGGGGGGGTATTCACCCTCTGAAGAAGCAGACTGAAGTTCACTTATCATGGGTAGTTTCCATGCTTTCTTCAGCCGAATCGGTAAGGATGCCATAGGTGTTGGATGTGGAAACAGCGTATTGACTGTCCTGGCTAGGTGAAGCAGGAGAACGTCGCGAGTGCGGGGTTAAAGTGTTTTTTTTTTTTTTTTTTTGTCGTAAACTGGAACGAGAAGACGCACGAGTACATCGTGGTGAAGATGGGGAAATAGAGCGTTTATTAGCTGTCTGAGACTGGGTGACCTGTTGAGGTGGTAGCAGATGTGGCAAATTTGATGTGTCCATATCAAGGGGATTATATAAACCCACTGCAGTAGAGGTCAAAGCCGGACATGGTCGAACATTATCAAATTGACGAGATACAGGATCTGAAGCAACAGGGTTACCAGTAGATTTAGAGCCTGTAGAAGGTATTACAGGTGGTTTTCTTGCAGTTCCTGGTTGAGCAGCAAATAAAGCCGATGAAGGTTCTTGTAGGCTGGAAATAGAAGTAGCAAAGGCAGCAGAAATGTCCTGTAGAACACGATGTGGGCATTCAGACACAACGTGCCCTTCAGCCTTGCACTGAAAAGCACTGGTCACTCGCAAACACATGAAAAAGGAATGTGGGGGTGCCAATGCTGAGTTCCATGGATGTGGGACGTTCAACAATAGCTTCTTTTTTTTTTTTTTTTTTTTTTAATGGGAGGTTTAACGACCACCGTGAGCAACTCAATGGGCTATAAGCAGTCACCCGTCCCTAATTTAGGGTCACTGGTTCCAGGGAAGGGAGAGAGAGCCAGTGCCGAAAGACAAACAAAACACCCATGCCTCACGGGATTCGAACCCGGACCCCTTCGGACGAATGATCAGAAGCCATCGCTTAGACCACTGCGCCACTGGGGCGGCCAACAATAGCTTCATCACTAGGGAATATGATACGGTACTGTCGACGTCCTCCGACCTAAAGCTGGAAGAATTTTCGTTTTACCAATCACTCGTCCAAAAGACTAGTGCTTTAATTAGTATTGAATCCGGGATGGCTGTCGGCACCGGCGAAAGGGTAACAGTAATGTAATAGGCCTATGTGAAGCAGGAATAGGTTGCAAACAGAAATGTCCGATATTAATTCCTGGCTGAAGAATTTTATCAACAGTAGTGGGGTCTGTAAATTGCACTATAATTCTCCCTCCCATACGAATAATAGACACTATCTGTTTTTCAGGATCAGCTTTATAAACAGCAACTAGATAAAGTGGTAGGGGTGTCAGGCAACAATTGAAAAAAAACACTAAGAAGTAATGCAGAGTTATACTGCTTACCTTCGTGAGATTCTTCAGGAAACCAAATTCTTCAATACTGTATAGACTCTGGTTAGTTCAATGTTATCACAAAATGAATTCGTAATCCGCTGAGATGAGCCACCAACAACAGTCGCAAACGCAAGCGGGGATGGGGGTGGGCACATATCACTAGCCCCAACACTAGAGTTGGTTCCATCGGTATATAAGACGTTGCTTGTAGAAAACATAGTAGAGATATCAGAAAGCACAGGTGAAGATGCATGCGTATTCAATGCTGATGAATACGATATTGTAGAAACTAAAGACAAAGAGTAGCCGCCCCGGTGGCGCAGTGATCTAAGCGATGACCTCTGATCATTCGTCCGGAAAGGGGCCCGGGTTCGAATCCATGCCTCACCGGGTTCGAATCCCGGTGAGGCATGGATGTTGTGTTTGTCTTACGGTACTGACTCTCTCCCTTCCCTGGAACCAGTGACCCTAAATTAGGGACGGGCGACGGCTTATAGCCCATTGAGTTGCTCACGGTGGTCGTTCAACCTCCAATCAAAAAAAAAAAAAAAAAAAGAAAGTAACGGATACCTACTTCTACCTTGGACAACAGATGTCCAGCGAGAGCTACATATAAGAGGAAACTAATATGCGTATAAAAGTAGGTTGGAGAGCATTTGGAAGAAACAGTACAAGTCCGAGGAGCAGTTTATCATCTTAAAAGAAACGTGCTTTGCCCTTTAACCGGCTGGAACGAATTAACTCGGGGTCGGCAAAATGGGTTGTAATCAGCTGGAACGAATATATTCGCTGTCTAAGAAGTGGGCCACATGCTGCTGGAACGAGTAAACTTGGTCATCAAAAAGCTGCTTTTCCCTTAGCTCTGTTATTCTAAAGGGGGATAATTGAGATTAATTATCCCTCTTTGAATAGGGCGATAATCTGTTGGATTTTGCCATTATGAGAAACTTTCTGACATTAGTAATCTGTCCATTTCGTCGCTCATAATTGCAATCGCCTTCGTAGTTAATAGGCACTGAGATTAAATGCTAAGAGTATACTTACTTCCCAATGTTCAAAGATACTGATTCAGTTGAGTCAAGAAATTTAAGGCTAGTTTCTTGGCATGATATACTAGCATCATAAAAGCTTGGACTTGTGTCAAATTAGCAAACAGAGAATAATTTTTAAAAACCAGAGCGAGATCAAGGAACGCAAAGCACAGGACGGGACACAAAGTAAAAACTGTCAGCTCTAGGCGAAAAATATTTTTTCTGTCTTTCTTTCGTTCTATGCATTCAAAGTGTTCACGTTTAGATCTCTCATTCTTGCTAAAAGTTGATATGCTTCGAGGAAACTTGATTTGCAACTTTGTCGTCAGCCTCTAGATCGGTTTTGTAAATTTTCTCAAACTTTTGTTGCCTCCTCTTCTACATGTCTCGGTTTAACATCTGTCGTCTTAAAATTGTTTTTCCATGTTTTTATTGAGCTCTGTCTCTTCTATTTCCTCTTCATATTCTAGTCTTTGTGCTGTCTGTATTGATCATAGGAGTGAGAAGGAATGTGGGAAAGGGTGTCCCTATTCTCGATTTCCGCGAGGCATTCTTTTATTTTCAGCGTGATGACTTTCCCTCTCTTTATGCTTGGATAGCAACCACACATAAAACTGAGGATCCGAAGAATGTTTCGCCGCGCCTAACAGTAAACATAAATTCTTAAGAATTTAAATTAAACCGTCATACCGAGGAACACTGAGCAGACCCTGCCCATGTGTACGATTGCCATATTTTCTTTTTATTTTCGTTAGAGCTACAAGGGCTCGCCTATCCCAAATTTAGGGCTATCAGTTTGAGGGAAAGGAGACAGCTAACGCCGTAGGACAAATTGCACCCAAGCCTCACATATCCAAGGGTACACTTTCTGACATGAACTACATAAAGTCAAAACACAGGAATAGTGTTTTGACTTTATGTAGTTCATGTCAGAAAGTGGGACGGGCGACTGCTTATAGCTAATTGAATAACTCAATGTGCTATAAGCAGTCACCCGTCCCTAATCTAGGGCCACTGGTTCCAGGTAAGGGCCGTAAGACAAACACAACATCCATGCCTCATCGGGATTCGAACCCAGACCGCTTTCGGACGAATGATCAGAAGCCATCGCTTAGACCACTGCCCCAAGCTTCCGACATATTTTTGGCACTGTGTGCTTTGCACTACTGTTTAAAACTATATAACAAGCTGCAAACGTTTGCATTTAACTTTAGTGGACACTCAAATCGTTGGTTTAAGACAGTTCTGTCCTACTTCTATTGAGCCGAGGGCCAAGGACTTTGATAGTTAAGTGGAGGATCACATTGTTTTAAATTTAAGCAAGATGATGTAAATATAAATATGTCCTAATCAATTTTTTCAACATTTTAGATCTTTTAAATAATATTACAACAGTACAATTTGAAACTAAATTTATATTCAATGAGAGCACGGTGGTGGTCAGTTATACTTCCCTAAAAGTTGTTTTTCGATGCTTCTAGTTGCAAGTAATTGCTCAAAGTAGTCATTCATACTATTCCTGTGTTTTGACTTTATGTAGTTCATGTCAGAAAGTGAACTCTCGGATATGTAAAATACTTCCAAACAGTGGCTAGTTGTTTCTTAAGAGTGGCTAGTTAAGGAATGCTTTAAAATACAGTTTCACCAAATATCAGTTCATCAAAAAGCTCCTTGCAGAATTCGAAGTGAGTCAAACTTTCTAGATTTCATTTTAACAATAGCAGCTTGTTTCGAAAACCAGGTTTATGACTGTGAAAATTAGTTATTTTAAACTAAATTGGGGAATAAACTTTTTTGTGAAACTAACTCCACAAATCGGCATGCCTGTGAGAGCAGAAGTACAGATTATGTCGTACCAGAAATGGTGAAATACGGAAAAAAATTCAAAACTGGAGTTTGGTTGGTTTATTCTTAATTTGCTGGCCGGAAAATTTAGTTTCGTGGGTAATGTGGACGCTTGGGGGGGGGGGGGGGGGCAATCAGTTGGGCAACACAGTTATTTTGTAATAAAAAAACAAGGTAACATGTAATAAAAAGTTTAGGAAATGACACAAAATAGTTTATACTTAGTAAAAGGTGTTTCATTATAAAAAAGACTGCTATTTCTTGTCTAATCTGTAAAAAGGGTTTGGATAGTTCTGCATCTGATATTTAAAAAGGTACTCAAATTTGTCTTTTTTTAAATACGAAAGCCCCCCTCTCCCAGAAAAAACTGGGATGGGGTGGAAGGGGTGTACCACCTGTTTTATTAAGCATTGGAAGGCCTAAAATATCAGATTTCCATAATATCTTTCATTCAGTTTTACTGATTACCCAAAACCTAAATCTCAGGTATTATGAAGCGAAAAGTTTAGGAAATGAACATGACGTTCCACCACTGCTGAATAACAATAATAATAAAAAAAAAGACTGATTACTACTTCATATTTAAACTATTCAACACGTTCGGATAATTTCGCGTCTGGTTTTAAGATGTCCGCTTTTTGTAGCCCCACACACACAAAAAAAAAAAAAAAAAAAAAAAAAAAACCACGCTATCTGCCTCTTAATTTAACATCTGAAGGATTAAAATTCTAAGTTTCCTACAGAAAGAATAATTTTTATCCTATAGAGAAAATTTGGGAAATGACACTTAGGAAATTTGTTACTTAAATGTATTACACTTAAACATTTTGTATTAGGTTTCACCAAAAAGTGGATCACCTTCTGAGAAAAGATACAAGATTGTCTGCTGCAGACGAAACTCAGCAACATGCCGCAAGTTTGCACCATGTTGTTGGTTTGCTTTGCACCACACAATAGTATATCTTTTCCCAGAAAGTGATGCAGTTGGTACAGTTCCACTTTTTTTTTTGGTGCAATCTAACAAAATTTTCGGTGCAACCTAACAAAATTTTTTAACAGTGTACATTACAACAAACCGACATTTACTTCGTTCTGAAGTAACCTTCCTGATAGCAGATTGATAAGTTCACCAACATAAAACAGTAACAAAAGTTTCGTTTTCTATGGAATAGGCAATTTTTTTTTATGAAATCTCAAGTTTTCTGTGATCGTATTAAATTATAAAATATATTTTACTTTCATTTAAGCCATGTTCCAGATATCAGCTATAAAGTGAAAGATATTGTTTCGAATTGCCTGAAATTTTAGCCACGATAACGAAACAGAACAAAGGGAATTTTGTTATTTTAATAAAATAAAAAATACGCATCTCTTGTCTATTCGCGGGTTTATTTTAATGCTGATAAAGAAACGTTAATAATTACGTCGCAATGCGGTTTACTAACATATTGCAAAGAAACTTACCGATGCAATCTTGTTTTCTTCAAAACAGAAAATTCTTCAATTTCTCGTATTAATGTTTTACTTAGAATAAAAACTTGACATTTAGGAAAATGATAATGCGAGAGGAAAAAAATATGTTTAACTCACATGCCAGGTGTCTGGTGATAAGGTGATTTCAAAGTTAGAGAAGGGAGATATTGATAATAGCACGAAAAGCTAGCGCACAAAATCCACTCTGTCTTTAAATAATATATATATGTCAATATTGTCACTTCATAAAACCAGTCGCTGATTAGGAAAGAAAAAGAATCCCTTTTATGTACCGCAATGCATCAGGGCACCAACCGAAGGGAGTAACTACTTGAATTGCCGTCAGAGGGAGCTGTGAGGCCTTGAGTTACCATGACAACGTACAGCTACCGCATCCAGAGCACCAGAGATTCACGGTTGCTAAGTTGTTGATTCTCAGAAGTTAAAAGGTAAGTTCGTGAGACTAAAAACTCCAACTAAGTTTTCCCGTTCACGAAGGAAATGTACAACGAAGAGATGTTGGTGCGTGGAAATCAAAAATAATTGCAGAGAAATTCGTCGCCATCACAGATAACAATACACAAAGCTCACAGTCGGATTGTAACTGTGATCTGGCCGACAGAACAAAGTTATGTGACTTGAAACGTGACGCTAAGAAGCCAGCCTTCGTGACGGGCTGCGATAAAAGATTCAACAAACGGGGAATGATTACTAGGATAGAAGGATCTGGAATCAAACAGGTGTTTCTTTTTAAAATCGCCGAAGCAGCAAAGTTTTCTTTCTTTGTTTCTTTGATTGGAGGTTTAACGACCACCGTGAGCAACTCAATGGGCTATAAGCAGTCGCCCGTCCCTAATTTAGGGTCACTGGTTCCAGGGAAGGGAGAGAGCCAGCGCCGTAAGACAAACACAACATCCATGCCCGACCGGGATTCGAACCCGGACCCCTTACGGACGAATGATCAGAGGCCAGCGCCTTAGACCACTGCGCCACCGGGGCGGCGCAGCAAAGTTTAATAGAGACAAAGGAAAGTTGTTTGGTAGGTTAATGACACAAACACATTTTTGTTATAACTACAATTCAGTATTTTTATTCATATTTAGAAGCACTTATAAAATCATTTTGTGCTTTACCAGGTAATACTTGGAACAAGCAAGGTTGTACTTGCTTGTTCCAGAAGATCAAAAAGGAGTGAAGAAGATCGAAGATGAAAAAGGAGTGAAATATCCCTTACCTAAATAAATTGACCTTCAGCACTTGAGTTGCATACATTATTTTGAAGAATTTTTTTTTTTTTTGATTGGAGGTTTAACGACCACCGTGAGCAACTCAATGGGCTATAAGCAGTCGCCCGTTCCTAATTTAGGTCCACTGGTTCCAGGGAAGGGAGAGAGCCAGCGCCGTAAGACAAACACAACATCCATGCTTCACGGGATTCGAACCTGGACCCATTTCGGAAGAATGATCAGAGGCCATCGGGGCGGTTTGAAGAATTTGGACGGTATGGAGTGAGGCAAGGTGATATCATATCACCCAAACTCTTCAGTGCCACATTGCTAAACGTCTTTCAATCATTGAACTGGGAAAACAAGAGGATAAATATTAATGAAGTCTATTTAACTCACCTTCGTTTAGCTGATCACATAGCCATTTTTCCAACAACCCCTTCAGAGATGCAGAGTATGATCTAGGAACTTATTAACAAGCGTAAAGAGGTGGAATTAAAATTTAACTTTGAGAATACAAAATTGATGTACGTTTTTTACATAAATGAAGATTTATCGACTGATGGGGAAAATCTGGAGGTTACCTACATATACATACATATCACTAAGCTGTTCTCTGAGATTCATAGACTAGCTCTACAAAGAAATACAAACAACGAGATAAATTTTTAACTGATTATTTACTTACTGTTGCCGTATCAAACTTCTCCATTTACAGCGATCTTGACACACAACTCGGGCTTCACTGACATTTATCACACACTGTACACAAGATCTTCTATACTTCATACTCATAATCTTTTTCTCATGAAGACACTCCTGAATCTGATATTCCCATGGCATCCTGGGCCTTCCTCTGCCTTTCTTTTCTACCACTTGAGCTAAAAAAAATTCTAAATAAGCATCTCATCACTCATTCTTTCAACATGGCCAAACGACCGAAGCATATTAGTCTCCACCTTGCTAACAATATTTTGCATCACATTACACAACTGCAACACATCTTCATTCCTCACACAATCAGAACTGCCTTGCCACAACCCCTCCCCCCCCGTAAGTAACGCATTTCTCCAGTACACAAACGACTCCTATGTTTCTTGTGTAGCAACCAGGTTTCACTGCCATACATCAGAGTAGGAACAATGAAACTTTCATTCATAGCCACGCAGGACTCTCCTGATAACTCATCATTCCTGTGAAAACCACCCGACAGTGCTAGGGAATATTCCTGATCCGGAATTGTCATTTCTAAAGTGTGGAACTATTGTTGTGAAGCTCAGTACAAAGAAGGAAGCACTCAACTTCTTGAGGATGGAAGGCAATCAAACTAGGATTACATTCACCGCAGTTTTGAAAGTCTGCCAAACTGGTACACAAAGGTACGTCTTCGTCTTCAGTTCTCGGTTAGTCACCGTGTAAGACATTCTAATGGCAATGCAGAACTTCACGCGCAAGAAAGCGAGTAGATATCCTTCGTGTTTGACCAGCATGAAATGCAGTATTCCCCGAGTGTGCTGTTATAGTTTGTGTTTTATCACCAAGAAAAGCTGCGTGTAATTCAGAATGTGGAGCAGGTTTCCTACTTGAAATAAAAAGAACAATTAACAAGTTAGTAAAATCCTGCAATGCATTGATTATGATACGCTTTCCAACATACCAGAAATCATTGCTCAAGTTATTACTCAAGTTATGAGGATAATGGCTATAGAATAAATCTCGCTCCTATGTTCTGACCTTTGACCCAATTCTCCCATTCTCAATAGGGTTCATCCCCAGGTTGTTCTTTACCACATACTAAAATTTCATCGAAATAGAACCATTTTTACGCACGTTATGGCGCATGAGGGCAATGGATCCCGCTCCTATGTCCTGACCTTTGACCCCATTTCGTCCATGTTCAATAGGGTTCGTTCCCAGTGGTCCCTTACCACATACTAAAATTTCATGGAAATCGAACCATTTTTTTACCCAAGTTATGAAGCATTAGGGCAATGGAATGGATCCCGCTCCTATGTCCTGAATTTTTACCCCATTTCTTCCGTTTTCAACAGGGTTCGTCCCCAGGTGATCCTCTACTACATACTAAAATTTCATCGAAATCGAACCATTTTTACGCGAGTTATCGTGCGGACAGACAGACAGACAAAGCTGGAGCATATATGCTTCTTCAGCCTACGGTTGGAAAGCGTAAAAAAGCGTAACCGTGAACATTTTAATGGATGCGTCACGTGCTGCTGTTGAATTTGATGCTGAATCTCCCTTCGTGCAACCTGCGACTTACATTGGTGATAACATTCTCAGCCTGAAGACGGTAGATGATCAGTAATAATATTATCGCTGCACGGGTGGCCGAGTGGTCAGAGGCGTAGGATTCTGGACACTCGTCCGAGTTAAAGCACGGGTGGTGTGTTTACCTTACGGCGCCGGCTCTCTCCCTTCTCTGAAACAAGAGACATTAAATTAGGAAACGGCGCCTGCTTATAACCCTTAGATTTGCTCACGGTAGTCGTTAAACAACAACAACAAAAAATACCATCGAGTGGAGAAACATTTTGGGTCCAGAAGCACAACAAGACGTACTTCGAAACAAACATATGGATATTTTACTTTACTTGTTCGAAGACTATAAAGCATCACTAGGCTTTAGACAAAATGACGTTACGCTATGGACTTTCTGTAATATAGTAAGTTTTCTTTTCTTTTTTTTTTTTTTGAAGTTTTGACGACCACCATGAGCAACTCAATGGGCTATAAGCAGTCGCCTGTCCCTAATTTAGGGTCACTGGTTCCAGGGAAGGAAGAGAGCCAGTGCTGTAAGACAAACACAACATCCATGCCTCACGGGATTCGAACCCGGACCCCTTTCAGACGAATGATCAGAGGTCATCGCTTAGACCACTGCGCCACTGAGGCGGCAGTTTTCTTTTATGAACCCATTGCTATAGCAAACTTATGGATGTGAAATATTTGAGTCAGGGCTTTCCAGTTGATTGAGTTTTGGCGTCCCCACGGCCCGAGCCAACCTTTTTGTTAAGTTTCGGGCTCTTTGGCCAAACTGTAAACTATATCTCACCCCGAACACAACCTTAACCTACATTTTACCCCAAACACACTTCTTAGACCTAATAAAATTATGAAAACAAAATTGCAATAATATATACCTACATTTGTGAGGACTCTCTTACCTTAGTGCCTTAAATACTACTGTTATTATATATTAATATTTTAAGTCACTTGTATGAAATGCAAATATGCCGCCTCGGTGGCGTGGTAGTCTAAGTGATGGCTACTGACCATTTGTGCGAGATGAGTGGTTTGAATCCCGGCATGAGTGTTGTGTTTTTCTTAAAGCACTGGCTCTCTCCCTTCGTTGGAGTCAGTGACCCTAACTTAGGGACGGCCGACTGCTTATGGCCCACTGAATTGCTCACGGTGGTTGTTAAACAACCAGTCAAAAAAAAAAAGAAATGCAAATATTTTCCATATGCTAGAAAACTATCTTTTCCCTGACAGTTGGAGAACAAGCGCAGAATTAGAGGAATAGAAATTTGTGCATATCTATATAAACAAATTATTAAATAATCCGAAGATTTATATTAAATGGATACTGTTTTCTGTTGATTAAAAGAAATAAAAGAAATCGTACTTATAAGGGTGTTACTGACCTGACAGATGCACGAACAAGGGCAATATTTTTTTGTCATTAAAATCCTATTGATGATATTGATTCTGATGTTACAGTAGAAATGTTGGTGTCTTTAACACAGATACAGCTGTACATCACATTTGTACTTCTGCCACTGAGGCCAGTTGTTTACCCCATCTGAATTCACTAAGAATTCAGTAGTTCAGGAAGGTACTGTGTCGTACGTAAAAGTCAGGAAGTGACTCGTATGTTTTAGATGAAATTTAGGAAGTGACTTGCAACCTTGCACGTGCATAAGCAATCGCAACATTTATGCAGAACTCGGCAGTTTGCGAGTCGACAAAATACTCCGACCTTTTTTTTTATCGCTATTTGACAACCAAGGAACGCTTTATAAAATGAATGTCATTGAATCTGATTGCAACTAAAACCGTAGGGCTTTCATGAAATCATTACCACAACACAGTGAAACTGCATGAATTGAAGTTTTTAAACCCGATTTACAGTATTTATATTCATTTGCGGCCCAATTAGCTTGAATGAGATTTTGTTTTTTATTGGAGGTTTAACCACCACCGTGAACAACTCAGTGGATATGAAGTCGCACGTCCCCAATTTAGGGTCACTGCTTCCAGGGAAGGGAGAGAGCCAGGGCCGTAAAACAAACACAACATCCACGCCACACCGGGATTAGAACCCTGACTCATCTCGTACGAGTGATCATAATCCATCGCTTAGACCACTGCGCCACCGGGCGGCCTTGAATAAGATTTTTTTTTGGAGTTCTAACGACCATCGTGAGCAACTCAATGGGCTATAAGCAGTCGCGCGTCCCTAATTTAGGGTCACTGGTTCCAGGGAAGGGAGAGAGACAGTGACATAAGACAAACACAACATTTATGCCTCACCGGGACTCGAACCCGGACCCCTTTTGGACGAATGATCATAGGCCATCGCTTAGACCACTGCGCCACCGGGACGGCTTGAATAAGATTCCCTGAAGTATGCATTTTATTGCATTAGAGTGTTAGGTGGCCTCCGAAGTGGCCCAATCGTCTAAGCGTTGGCTTCTAACCATTTGCATGAGATGGGTCCGGGTTCGAATCTTACGTGAATTATGGTTAATGTGTTTGTCTTACGGCACTAGATCTCTTTCTTCTCTGAAGCCAGTTGCTCCAAATTAGGGACAGAAGACTGCTTGTAGACCCATTAAGTTGCTCCCAAAAGGGAAAATGTGGGATGTGAAAAATAGAATCACAATATTGTTGTTTTTTGACGTATGACATGCCTTTTCAACAAACAAAAGAGCCGCCCCGGTGGCGCAGTGGTCTTAGCTCTAGCTTATGACCATTCGTCCGAGAAGGGTCCGGTTTCGAATCCCAGTGAGGCATGGATGTTGTGTTTGTCTTACGGTACTAGCTCTCTTCCTTCCCTGGAACCAGTAACCTCAAATTAGGGACGAGCGATTGCTTATAGCCCATTGAGTTGCTCACGGTGGTCGTTAAACCTCCATTCAAAAAAAAAAAAAAAAAAAAAGAAAACCACTCAAAATTAAAACCTCACGCTGCATTATAGATGAAGACAAACTTTCTGACGCCCCCCCTCCTCCCCGATAGGTACGAGGTGTAGGTTTTTGACTACGGAGGGTGAGTCTAAAATTTGCATAAACGCATGTGCTGTGGCGAGTATGTCACGTGTTTAAACTAGTTCAAGTCGCGCACTGCAGTCAGTTGAAAGTGATATAAAGTGGTGATCGTTGCTGTGAACAGCATTGCATGTCGTCGTTCTGTCTGTGGTTGGGACGCCTAAAAGATGAAAAGCCACAACCGACTAATTAGAGAACTTTTGCTTTACGAGTTTGAAATCGGCTGTAACTTTGCTCAAGCAACACGGAACATTTTTCATGTGAAAGGGGAAGGTTCTGTAGACCACAGCACCGCAACCAGATGGTTCAAGAAATTTCACTGAGGTGACAGAAACCTCGAGGATCAGGTGGGCTGCGAACCATGAATTCGGAGGTCGTGCGCCAGGCCGTAAGGGCAAACCCGACAACCAGCACTCTACGATTATCAGGCGAGCTGGGCATATCACAGACATCGTGGTTCGTCACATTCAGGACCTCTACAAGGTCTAAAGGAGCTCCCGCATTATTCCTCACGAACTGACGCCAGCTGAAGCACAGCACCGAGTGGAAATCTGGACCACTCTAGTAGAAAACCCGCGCGATGTACGTTTCAAGAGAATTGTTACGTGCGATGAAACGTGGGTCTATTTCCGTAATCCTAACGTACAACGGCAGTGGTTGAGCCCGGGCTAGCTACCTAAACCTGATGCCAAACTTGGGCGTTTCAAGCACAAGGTGCGTCTGGCGGAATTTCGAGGTGATAACCCATTAAGAATTTGTTGCAGACGGTCGCACCATCAACGCCAACTTCTACTCTGAACAACTGGAGCAGATATATGCCGTTTTAGAGAAGCACCCAGCACTGGTGAATAGAAAGATCGCTCTCCTACAGCACGACAACGCTCGGCTTCATACCGCGAGAACGACCATGGCAAAACTCCAGAAACATAAGGGCATCGAACTGATGCCACACTCAGAATATAGTCCCGATCTTGCCCCGTCCGATTATCACTTGTTCCGGTCCATGGGCCACTTCCTTCGCTGGCGGCACTTTAACAACCAGGAGGAAGTTGCTGCTATGGTGAAGGAGTTTTTTTTTATTATTATTGGAGGTTTAACGACCACCGTGAGCAATTCAATGGGCGATA
Source organism: Macrothele yani (assembly GCA_039090855.1). Lineage (NCBI taxonomy): Eukaryota > Metazoa > Arthropoda > Arachnida > Araneae > Macrothelidae > Macrothele > Macrothele yani. The sequence goes on along the minus strand of CM077029.1, from coordinate 32,060,599 downwards.
AGCTGTCGTCTGTTCCTATTTTAGGGTCATTCATTCGGGAAAAGGTGAGATCCAGTAATGCAAGATAAAAAAAGCACCCTTGTTTCATTCGAGATTCGAACCTAGACTCTGCTACCATAACTACAGAAGGTGAGTCGAAATATTAAAGCATTCGACTCACCTTCTGTAGTTATGATAGCAGAGTCTAGGTTCGAATCTCGAATGAAACAAGGGTGCTTTTTTTATCTTGCATTACTGGATCTCACCTTTTCCCCGAACGAATGACACTAAATTAGGGACGGGCGACTTCTCATAGCATCTGGATTTGCTCATGGTGGTCGTTAATCCTGTAAATTAAAAAAAAAAAAAAATCTAGAAATTTGTGAGAACGGAAGTGCTGTGACCTGCAGAATATTATTTCAATTTTTCAACTATGCTATATATTACCTTCTCCCAGGGAGAAAACTCTACCCAAAGAACACTTATCTTAGCTCGATTAAAAACAAATCTTTACCCGGAACAGTGATGGATGGGAAACAAAGGGGTGGTGGGAGGAACAAGCCTAGTCCGAAAATCGTGTGAAACTGAATATAAAAAATTTATAAGATCTGTCTAAAAGCATATAATTATACTGTATATTTTCTTTAATTTTGGGGCTTAATGACCACCACCGTGAGCATCTCTTTTTTTGGGGGGGGGGGGGGGGGGGAGGGTTGAGGGTTTAACGACCACCGTGAGCAACTTTTTTTGGCGGTGAGAGTACCGACCACCGTGAGCAACTCTTTTTTTTTTTTTTTTTGGTTCAGAGTTTAACGACCGCCGTTAGCAAATTTTTTTTTTTTTTGGCTGAGAATCTAACGACTACCGTGAGCAACTCTTTTTTGGTTAGAGATTAAACGACCACCGTGAGCAACTCTTTTTTGTTGTTGTTGTTGAGTGGTTTTTTTTTTTCATACCATTTCAAATTTTCACTTTTTGTTTTTTGACTGGAGGTTTAACGACCACCGTGAGCAACTGAATGGGCTATAAGCATTCGCCCATCCCAATTTAGAAGGCCACTGGTTCCAGGGCAGGGGAGAGCCAGTGCCGTAAGGCAAACACAACATGCATGCCACACTAGGATTCGGACCCGGACCCTTTTGGACGAACAGTCATAAGCCAGCGCTTAGACCACTGCACCACCGGGACAGCTGAGCAATTCTAAGTGCTACAAGAAGTCGCCCGTACTTATTTGAGGACCACTGGTTCCAAAGAATGGAGAGAACCAGCGTTGTAAGAAAAACGTCCAACAGATGCGTCATTCGGGACTTGAACCCATGCTCAGCTTGGACGACTCAGCCACCGGGTCTGACTTGCTTATATTTACCTGTATTAAAAGCAAAACGGAAAAGAAAAACTTTCTTCCCAATTTTCCAGAAATTGAGACGATGCTGCAAATACCCTACCTCCAATACTGTGAAATTTTCATTGATATTCATGTAGAAAGTCATATTCATGCATAAAACGAAAAAAAAATACTCAGAAATGTCCAGGACATTACATTTTGAGAACGCCTGGCGCATGTTTATTTCTTTTTATGTTTGTTGCGAGGTCAGAATGGAAGCTGATAGTGCGAAACTAAACGGTATGCAAATTTTATGCAAAACGGTATGCAAATTTTGGGTTCCGCATTGCTGTCACACGTGCAAGAGAGGCATTCTGGGAATAACTGGATTTTCTCGCAAAGAAGGTGCTGTGTCTTTACCGAACGCGTATGTAAACGTTGCTATGAATAATGCAGAGAAGACATTTGAGGATAGAACGCAATAGGAACTCTGAAATACTGTAGAATGGATAATGCAGAGAAGACATTTGAGAATAAGAGAACGCAATAGGACCTCTGAAATGCTGTAGACTGGGCTTTGATAGATATTGAAACAGCTCTTCCTGTATGTGCGGTAAGTAGATTCCATGTGGGTTGTCAGAAGCAAGGATGTCGCAGAATGATCGAGAAGTGGTACGTCACAATAAGCGCCCCTTAAAATGTTCTTCCGCCACATCACAAATGCCGTAAGAAGTAACACCGTCGTCGCCTTAAGTGATAAACTAATCCGTAATCAACTTCATGAGGATGGTATATCACAGAAACGTTCATTGAGTGTAATGACACTCTCTGCAGCAATCCGGCGAAAAGGATATAAGTCGGAGCGACAACGACTCTTCTGGTAGAAGAGTAGCAAGCACCCTTTTCTGCGTTGAGTTCAACATTCCAATAGTCTGAGTCTTCTTGTCTAGAGAAGCAAACGAACTTGCAGCACTAATCATTTGTGGCAGCTCAGTCATAGTATGGATAGGGATTTGCTTCGATGACCGCGCAGATCTGTATGTTTGCTGAGAGCACATGGACGCTAGGTGTGTACCGACCTACATCAGGAACACTATGACACTTGCCCATGTTGCAACAAGCAATAGTTTTATCTTTATTGACGGTTGTACACGACGAGCTCACATATGGATTGCGAGCTCGAATTTCACGGTATTCCACGTTCACCTCTACTGAAGAACTTTGACTGCTCCTACGACACTTTCAGAACTTTGTGACCTTGTCTGTTACCTGCAGTACCCCAAAGTCATCTGAACCATCTCGTCTTCAGTATGCCACAGAGGACGTGCTGACTTCGTGAGGTAAGCCTTGTGTATTTATTTTTCTAAGTCAGGTGTGCCGACTATACCACCTTTATCTGACCATTTAATGTTTGTTTTATGTTCCGCATTATATTCTGCCTTTTGTAATTGAATGCAAGCGGTTGCTTTATGTGCAATGTTGATCGCCTTTTATCGTAAAGTCAATATTTTTTGAGAAGTTCGCTCTACGCATAATTAGAAACATCTGATTTTTTCATGCATAATTTAAAATCACTATAACACCATGATATATGGTAACAAGATTCCGGTTGACGCTTCATTTCAAAAACCCAAGTTGTGCAGAAACTTATATGGATTTTAAGATATTCTTTCTGTTAAATGATATTTGTAATTTTGGGTGCTATTTTACTTTGAATATAATCAAAGTTTTGACTCAAGCCAGTGGCGCACCCTGGAATTCCTGTGTGTGTGTGTGGGGGGGGGAGCTTAATGTGTATGTCTGTATACGCACATAGTGTGTGTCATCATCATCATCATCATTGTCAACCGTTATCAATCCACTGCTGGACGAAGGTCTCCCCAAGTTTCCTCCACAACGGTCTGTCTTGTGCCAGTCTCCTCCATGTCACCCCTGCATACTTTCGAATTTCATCCACCCATCTCCTATGTGGTCTTCTTCTGGGTCTTTTCCTGTCCCTTGGAATCCAATCTAAAATTTCGGCTGTCCATCGATGATCTGTCCTTCTGGCAGTATGTCCAGCCCATTGCCATTTCAGGGATTTAACTTTGATCATGATGTCTTCCACTCTTGTCATTTTTCGGATCCACGAGTTTCTCTTCTTATCTCTCCTGGTTACACCAAGCATGCACCTCTCCATGCTACTTTGAGTTGTCTGCAGCCTTTGTATGTCTCTTTTAGTTAAGGTCCACGTCTCTGCACCATACGTAAGCACTGGAAGGATGCATTGATCAAACACTTTTCTTTTAAGACATAATGGCATATTGCTCTTGAAAATTATGCTGTTTCTTCCAAAAGCTCTCCAGACAAGTTTTGTACGCCGATTAATTTCTTCATCAATGTGACCCTCACTTGATATCTGCTGTCCAAGATAAACGTACGTGTCTGTTATCTCCAGCTTTTCTCCATCAATCGATAAATCTTCATTTCTTGTAAAAGCATTGAACATCACTTTTGTCTTCTGAAAGTTCATTTTTAATCCCACTTCTTTACTCTTGTCAGCAAGTTCCTGGATCATACTCTGCAGCTCTGATGGGGTAGTTGCAAAAATGACTACGTCATCAGCAAAACGAAGGTGGGTTAGATAATCTCCATTAATCTTTATCCCCTTGTTTTCCCAGCTCAGCGACTGAAAAACACCCTCCAATGTGGCATTAAAGAGCTTCGGAGATATGGTGTCACCTTGTCTCACTCCCTTTCCAATTTTTACGTGTGTTGTATTTTCAAACAGCCTAATCTTTGCACTTGCATTTTCATAGATGTTATTAATAATATTAATGTATGCATCTTCAATACCGCAGGTTTTCAGAGCCATTGTAACTGCTGATGGTTTCACCGAATCAAAGGCTTTTTCATAATCGATAAAAGCCATGCACAATGGAAGTTCATATTCCCTCGCTCTTTCAATTAGTTCTCTCAGCACGTGGATATGATCTATTGTGCTGTAGCCACTCCTGAATCCAGCTTGTTCTCTCGGTTGAGCCATGTCTAGTGCTACCTTCAAGCGGTGTGAAAGAACTTTAGTGAAGATTTTATAAACTACTGATAGGAGGCTGATAGGTCTGTAGTTTCCGAGATCCTCAATGTCTATATACATATATTTCCATAAATAAAATTTATCGATTGATGGGGAAAACTGGAGATAACAAATACCTACATTTATTTAGCACAGCAGATATCGAGTGAGGATCACATTGATGAAGAAATTATTCGGCGTATAACACTTGCCTGGAGAGCGTTTGAAAGAAACGGCATAATTTGCAAGAGCAATATGCCATTATGTCTTAAAAGAAAAGTGTTTGATCAATGCATTCTTCCTGTGCTTACATATGGTGCAGGGACGTGGATTTTAACTAAAAGAGACATACAAAGACTGCAGACAACTCAAAGCAGCATGGAGAGATGCATGCTTGGTGTAACCAGGAGAGATAAGAAGAGGAACTCGTGGATTAGAAAAATGACAAGATTGGAAGACATCATGACCAGAGTAAAATCCCTGAAATGGCAATGGGCTGGACATATTGCCAGAAAGACAGACCAGCAATGGACAGCTGACATTTTAGACTGGAATCCAAGGGACAGGAAAAGACCCAGAAGAAAACCACATGGGAGATGGGCAGATGAAATTCGAAAGTATGCGGGAGTAACATGTAAGAGACCGGCACAAGACAGACCGTTGTGGAAGAAACTTGGAGACCTCCGTCCAGCAGTGGATTGATAATGGTTGACAATGATGATATACATGTAGTATATATATAGTGTATATTATTTGTTATATGATGTATACGATAGAGTTGAAGTACATCGTTCTTAATGTCTTTGGAGGGCTTAAGCCCCAAAGCCCCCCCCCTCGCCACCGTGGGTGTGCCAGTGATTCAAGCGATAAATATATGTAGTTATTTTGCCATATCATTTTCTAGAAGGAAAAAAAAGTCGGGCAAATAAATTTACAACACTCAAGTTCTTATCAATTCCGCTTTGCAATTTGATGTTATAAAAGAAATATGGTGTTAACATTGTTACTTTCCCAGGAACTATTTTTTTCGTAATCTAATGTTTAATTGTGGGAAAAGGTACTGGTTTGAAAATGTTTTGTCTGCTTTTCAAATCAAGAACACTTAACTTATGATTTTGTACTAATTTTTTTTTGTAATTTAGTGAGGAATTATAGAATTGCTCATCGCAAAAATAGGTTTGTTTGTTACAAGAATGTGCGAACTAAAGCACCATTGTCTGGCACTGATTCGAACCCCGAGCACGGTAGCGAAAAACTGGGAGGTACTGCTTTGACAGTTTTCTTTAGATTTTAGACATCGATAAAAAGCATTAAATGTTCATGGTTACATACAATCGTGGCCAAAAGTCCTGTACCACTAGACCAAAAGTCTATTTTTGATGTTTGAAGTCAACTTATACAGCGTGATGGTGAAGTCAGGAATACAATACATATTATACAACATTTTAAAGGACATTTTATGCTGAATTCAAACATTTTTACAGAATGTTATTACCAGTAATAGAAGTTACACGCAAAAGTACAGCGTCTAGTCATAAAAAGCAAAAAATAGTGGAATTTGTGAAATTAGTGTACAATGCATTTAACGTAAAATTACTGTACAGTACATTATTGACACTCGCAGGACACTTGAAATAACTGACCAACAAGCAAAATACGCTTTAATATTTAATTGGATAACCACGGTTATTTAGTAAAAAAGTGCACCTTCTTTTCATGAAACTAATGAGCTTCTTGTCCATTGGTGATAACACGGTGCCAAACGGCCCTTAGATTCAGACACTTTAAATGAGTGTCAATGTACTGTACAGGAATTTTACGTTAAATGCATTGTATACACTAATTTCACAAATTCCACTATTTGTTGCTTTTTGTTACGAGACTCTGTACTTTTGCTTGAATTCGGTGTACAAATAAGTTTACATTGTTTGCCAATAGATGGCGTAACTAGCACAGATTTCATGTAATTGCAAAGGACAACACGTGTATAAGAAAGTCCTTGCAACAAGCTTTGATAATTAGTGAAGGACAGTTCGTTTCAGTGTGAACATCATTGTTTGTCAGTGCATTGAAAACGTCTCGTGCCAAAAAAACCCCCAGCATATGCTGGAAGTTTTGCTGCATTACTTCTTTTTAAAGAAAATCGCTGCCGAAAGCCACCGTTTGCTTGTGGAAGCTTATGGTGAACATGCTATAGCTGAAAGCACGTGTAAACAGTGGTTCCGACAATTCAAAGGGAATTGTTTCAACGTGGAAGACAAAGAACGTGAAAGTGCACCAAAAAAAAAAATAATTGAAGATGCTGTTTTGGAAGCATTACTGGATGAAGATCCGTGCCAAACAGAGTTAGCAATGAGATTACATGTCACCCAAGAATGCATTTCTCAACGTCTACATGCAATGGGAATGGTTCAAAAGCAAGGAATTTGGGTCCCACATGAATTGAGAGAAAGAGACATTGCAGAGCGTTTAACCATATGTGAATTGCTTTTAGAAAATTATTTTTGCATCGAATTGTTACGGGAGACGAAAAATGGATTCACTACGATACTCCGAAACGACCAAAAGCATGGATGCGTCCAGGTACACCAGGTCCATCAACGCCAAAGCAGAATATTCATGGCAGTAAGGTTATGCTGTGTATCTGGTGGGGTCAGAAAGCTGTGGTGTACTATGAGCTGCTGCAACCGCGCCAGAGCATCAATGCTGAACGTTAGCAACTACAACTAATCAATTTGAGCAGTGCATTGAGAGCGAAACGTCCGGAAGATGCGAAAAGACATGGCAAGGTTGTTCTCCAGCATGACAACGCCAGACCTCATGTCGCGATACGGGTCAAGAAAACTGTAGAAGTGCTTGTGCTGGGATGTGTTACCCCACCTGCCGTATTCACCAGACATTGCGCCATCAGATTACCATTTATTTTGATCCCTGCAGAGCGCCCTTTATGGAGAGCAGTTCCGTTCTTATGAGGAGATCCAAAATTGGCTTGATAACTGGATTGCTTCCAAACAATCGGACTTATATCACTGAATCCACTTATTGCCTGAAAAGTGGGGGAAGGTTGTATGTTGCGAAGGCAAATATTTTGAATAAAATAATCGTTATCTGTCTATAACAAACTATTACTTTTTTCGACAGAAAAACGATGTAAACTTAAACAGAGGTCTTCGCTCTTTCCACGTTTACAAGTGAGTCACGGAAAAATTCTCATTGGCCGCCACTGGGAGTCGAACCCAAGGTCATCCAGTTACGCGCCGGATATGCTTCCGCTACACCACAGCGGCCTCGAATTCTTCCAGACTCACACACGCAAACTGCCAAGCCAAGTTGGCAGGTTTCTTCTTGGAGCCCCACACAATGCTGGGGATTCACCAAAGATGGTAAGCACCAACTGAAGAAATAATTAGAAGGCGAATGAATAATTAATACAGACATTTAACGTGGACCAGGAACATTCCTGGTCCACGTTAAATGTCTGTATTAATGCAAACTTATTTGTACACCCAATAACTTCACTTCTATTACTGGCAATTACATTCCGTAAAACTATTTGAATTCAGCATAAAATGTCCTTTAAAGTGATGTGTATTATGTATTCCTGACTTTACCATTACGTTGACTTCAAACAACAAAATTTTTATTTTCGGTCTACTGGTGCAAGACTTTTGGCCACGATTGTATCCAAAAATTGTAGGAGTTTTGAAGACAAAGAAAATTTCGACTGATTTTTCTGAATATTATGAAATTGGGATTGATGGAAATTCCATAGCTTTGAGATGCTAAGTTCAGATGCCTTTACGATTACCCGAATTCTAATTCATTCCGAATTTTCCTTGTATATTATGTACACAATGGTGGTTCTTTTTATGAGATTGCCTTGAATGTTGTTCATATTCTCCCGATTTTCTAAGACAGCTTCCTCGATCAATAGACGTGGCTCACATCCGATCAAGATAACACATGTGAGTCTGGAGAAAACGCATAATTTTTTTAGCATTCTTGACAGAGCAATAACTTGTTTAAAAGGAAAACTGAACTCGGTATATATCTTCTGCTGTCCAATATGAAATGACGTCACTCATAATTTCCAGTAGCGCATAATTTCAGAGTATTCAAAGCGGACATTTTCAATTTTGTTTGTGTATCCACAGTAGATCGCTGTTGAATGACCTCGGTGTTGTTGCTCTGCTGTAGTTTTCATTTATTTTTCTTCTTGGAAAGCGCCCCCGCAATGTTGTCATCCGCCAACATGAGTAACCTTCGTTTTTTCGTTTGGTTGTTAGCAACAATGAAATGCCTTATGCATCGGGATTCACAAGTGGGAAATGTCATAACTCATTTGGTATTTATAATAACGGGATGGAAGATAAACATCTGTTTACAGCTTCCTCCTCTGTTATTTCCATTATGCTCAAGATGTGAGGTTGGTCGGGGGGGGGGGATCACAATAAACTCCTAGTTTATTTTTCCTGAAGATTCGAAAGTTTGTGAACCCGCGACCACTCTTTCGATGTTTGAAAAATTTGAGCAAAGAAGTTAACCTGAGAATAAAAGACAGCTAATTTTATTTCTTTGGTGTTGCCATTGGATATATCAACGTGTGCAGTAATAATGTGCTTGCGCTACAGCTCTCGTATCTGGCTGTAGACACTCTATCTTCGTTCCAGTTTCAGATTTGCATGTTTCCCGCTCAATGAAGTAACGTTTCTAGAAAAGATTTTATTTTAGAAATTTGTTTTTTGTATTGGAGATGCAAATACATACGCTCAATGTACAAACTACTAGGGATATCTAATAACGTTTTGGCCCGCCTATAATGCGAATAACAGCATGTACACGCAGGTGCATCGACTCCACCAGATGAGGAATTGTTTTCCAAGGTCCTGCTAGCCGTGCCTGTTGCAGCATTGTCTACTAGAGCAGAGTTCAGGCTCAATTTTCGGAGCCCGAGCCTGTCCGAGCCAGTGGTATATCGGCCCGAGGCCACCCGAGCACGAATTTTATATTGCAAGATAGAGTCCGGGCCCGAACGAGCACGAAAACTGGCTAACCTGTTCAACCATTAATAATAATAATAAAAAAAAAAACATCTGCTTTTCCACACTTCCACTCTCTTCTCCTCCCCTTGCAATTAACCAATGTATTTTTCAAATGGGGAGTGGTTGGAAGGAAACTCTATCTATTTTTAGAGAGTAACTCTACCATTTTCTTTGACCGTTCGTTTCCACCTGAAGTGCTTCGGACGGCTGGGCTTTCAAAATAATCGGGAAGTTATTTAGTTAGTTGATTTTAGTGGCGCAAGGGCCAGGTTTGGCCAAAGAGCGCCAGACACAGAAAGCTATCACCTAGATGATTTTACGCGTGGCCGTATTATTGGCAAGATTGAAGAAGGGCGAAAAATAACAGATGTTGCCAGGGAGTTCGACGTCAGCCACAGTGTTGTTTCAAGGCTTTGTAAATCATTTCAAACAAATGGAGAGTGTAGCAAACGTCACGGGGGAGGTCGTGTTCGCAGAACGACACCTGCAGAAGATCGGTACATAGTGCTATCAACAAAAAGACACCGGCGCAGCACAGCTAGTGAGGTAGCAAATCAGTTTATGGCTGCTACTAGCAAGCGGATCTCCCGAAAAACTGTCGCCAGACGTTTGCATGAAGAAGGACTATACGCCCGCCGTCCTGTTGTGTGCAATAATCGGGAAGTACTGCAATTGCATGTTGCCCAAATAATGCTAATAATATATCGCCATAATGCGCTGCAATATGTACGTTGCTAACTAGAATTAGCAGGGAGATACTGTGTGGAGATAAGGGGTAAATTATCGTCGGCATGCTATCAATTATCCAACATCTATAGTTCTTGAAAAAACTTTTTCTTCTCTGCAGAAATACACTAGCGACCTATGACATTTTTTCTACCCAAGCCCTGAATAAATAGCCATCGAGAATACTCGCTCCCCAATCAGAACCAGCTGCCGAAGAATTCCCTTTACCAACTATAAAGTGTCTCGTTTGCTAAATCATATAAAATCACATTTATATATAAAAATTATTATAAAAAAGGGCTTTGATTCAGTGAAACCCTCAGCAGTTACAATGGCTTTGAAATCCTGCGGTATTGAAGACGCATTCATTAATATTATTAACATCTATGAAAATGCAAGTGCAAAGATTCGGCTGTTTGAGAATACAGCACACATAAAAATTGAAAAGGGAGTGAGACAAGGAGACATAATATCTCCCAAGCTCTTTAATACCTCATTGCAAAATGTCTTTCAATCACTGAACTGAGAAAACAAAGGGATAAAGCTTAATGGAGATTATCTAACTCACCTTCGTTTGGCTGATGATGTAGTCATTTTTGTAACTACCACATCAGAGCTGCAGAGTATGATCCAGCAACTTGCTGACAAAAGTAAAGAAGTGGGATTAAAAATGAACTTTCAAAAAACAAGTGATTTACAATGCTTTTACAAGAAATGAAGATTTATCGATTGATGGAGAAAAGCTGGACATAACAGATACGTAAGTTTATCTTGGGCAGCAGATATCAAGTGAGGGTCACATTGATGAAGAAATTAATCTGCGTATAAAACTTTCCTGGTGAGCTTTTGGAAGAAACAGCATAATTTTCAAGAGCAATATGCCATTATGTATTAAAAGGAAGGTGTTTGATCAATGCATCCTTCCAGTGCTTACGTATGGTGCAGAGACGTGGACCTTAACTAAAAGAGACATACAAAGGCTGCAGACAACTCAAAGCAGCATGGAGAGGTGCATGCTTGGTGTAACCAGGAGAGCTAAGAAGAGGAACTCGTGGATCAGAAAAATGACAAGAGTGGAAGGCATCATGATCAGACTAAAATCCCTGAAATGGCAATAGGCTGGACATACTGCCAAAAGGACAGACCATCGATGGACAGCCGAAATTTTAGAATGGATTCCAAGGGACAGGAAAAGACCCAGAAGACCACATAGGAGTTGGGTGGTTGAAATTCGAAAGTATGCGGGAGGGACATGGAGGAGACTGGCACAAGACAGACCGTTGTGGAAGAGGCTTGGAGAGACCTTCGTCCAGCAGTGGATTGATAATGGTTGACGATGATGGTGATGATATAAAAAAATTTACTCCGAGCCGAAGCCCTATCCTCCATTTATAATATTGAAGTAGACACTAGTAGCAATTTTGATGGTCCATCAACATCCTTATCCACATACAAATACAGAGTACAAAGCCATTCACCGGCAGAGATATTCCGAAATCAGTGTCCCACTGTCCCACCTAAATTTATCTTAAAAGAAAAAAAGAAAGAACGATTTACTGGTACTGGTTCATGGATCAAAATGGTAGTTCGTAATTCGAAATAACGGGTATACTGTGACGTGCCTGCTCCGCAGGACGCACACGACATAAAGGCAGATAGCAGCGAGAACGAACGTCTGCGTAGCTCAGTTGGTAGAGCGACTTGTTCCGGAATAAGTGGATTCGGGTTCTATCCCCGGCGTGGACAAAAATGGCGTAGAAATTTACTTCGTAATAATGTGCCCGTTAAAGATCTCGCAATGGTGTGATGTTCTTTCCACACCGCGAGACAAGAAAAATAAGAGAATCCCTTCTCCAGCACTTCAAAAAATTAATGGGTGTGGCATTGCATTCCACACACCGGATTGACTGGGAGTTCTCAAGTGCACGTTCTACAGCGGATGGCTGCCTGCAACGATTCATGGTCACAGCTGACCCGTGTGCCATATCCCCGGCCCTCTTCCGGGGGGGGGGGGGATGTGACGTGCCTGCTCGCAGGACCACTCGACATAAAGGCAGATAGCAGCGAAAACGAAAGTTTGGGTAGCTCAGTTGGTAGAGCGACTTGTTCCGGAATAAGTGGACTCAGGTTCGATCCTTGCGTGGACGAAATGACGGAGAAATTTACTTTGTTATAATACTTAAAAAAGCATCTATTCAAGGAGGTGGTACGAGTACTGTTGCGCAGTAGATGATTAGTGACCAAGAAATAAAATTATTTGGTACAGCATTTTGGCATGAGGGAATTTCACGTATTCCTCTTGTAAGTACGTGTTTCTGTACTGGACCACACGACTGAACTTCTCGGCCTGCTTTCGACGACCCAATCCTCTCTGCTTCAAAGTATTTTTACTTGTATTTTAAATGTGCCTTTTGCCTTACTTCTGTCGTTTGAGATCGATAAGGATGCCAACATTATTTTGTTCCAGTGTGTGTCGGTGTTTTGAGTTGATTATTTCCACAAAAGCCTCTGTTAACTACAAAGTAAGACAACCCAAAGAAAAAAAGTTATAAGGGAACAGTGAGGCACCTGGGTAAACGGAGAAGAGAATGATCACATCCAAACACGAGATAGGGTAAGGCATTTGACAACGGATCGGTGGAGAACAAAGCTATTACACGATAGCATACCGACAGACGGAAGTAGCTGACTACAATGAGAATACTTGCTGAAATTTATTGACAGAATAAATCAAGCTCTACTTGGGTCATAAAATGCAATGAAAACCAAAGCAAAGATAATGAAGCAATGCTATTTTCCATAGGAAGACTAACACTCCAGTCAGAGACAAGAGTTAAAGCAAACGTGACTGTGCCCCCAAAAGATGTAACTTTATTTCCACTGCAAGGCACAAATGTAAAATATAGATGTCTCCTTCTATTCTACTATACTGTGCAAATTAATTGGGACAAAGTAAAAAAATCACTCTTTTTTCCAAAACTATGCCTTTATATCATTCTATGCCTTGATCATCATCATCATCATTGTCAACCATTATCAATCCACTGCTGGATGAAGGTCTCCCCAAGTTTCCTCCACAACGGTCTGTCTTGTGCCAGTCTCCTCCATGTCACCCCTGCATACTTTCGAATTTCATCCACCCATCTCCCATGTGGTCTTCTTCTGGGTCTTTTCCTGTCCCTTGGAATCCAATCTAAAATTTCAGCTGTCCATCGATGATCTGTCCTTCTGGCATATACACTGATAAATACCTGTATTAATATGAAGTATGTCCTCCTTTAGCAGAAATGACCTCTTGAATTCGTTTTGGTCTTGACTCCACTAATTGAGTGGACATATTTTTGACTTCATAATCGTGGACCCACATTTTTATAGCATTCGTTATCATGCGTTCTTTGGTTGTACAGTCCATTTTACCTCTAAACGTCTCTTCAAAATATTCCATAAGTTTTCTATGGGATTTAAATCTGGTGAATTTCCAGGCCAATCAAGCAAATGAATTTGATTTTCCAGCATGACATTCTTGACCAATTGCGACTTGGGGCCAAGTCATGTTGAAATGTCCCGTCAAAAGTTTGCAAGAATGGAACAATCCTACGTTGTAATATTTCTACGTACTTGGCTAAATTCAACATACCTTGAACAGGAACTAAGCTTCCAGTGCCATTTGATGTGAAAAAAACCCCAAAGCAACTGTTTCAGAGGGTGTTTTACAGTTTGTTTGACATGCTCAGGTCTTAAGGGTTCAGTCACTTCGTCTAACGACATTTGCTTGATAACCCTGCACAAATAAATGAGTTTCATCACTGAAAATTACCTTTTTCCAGTCGTCAGCAGTCCATGATTTATATTTTTTGGCCCATGTTAAACGTTTTATCTTCATTTTCGTATTCAAATATTGTTTGTTTCGTTGGTCTTCTTGCCTTCCAGCCAACTTCCAGAAACCTACGGCGTACAGTTGAATCACTAACATCCCAACCACTAGCCAATAAATCTCTTTGAAGGTCGGTGCTTGTTGTTTTTTTTATTCATTTTACTATTTCTGATTAGATATTTATCTGTTCGGGGAGTTGTTTTTCGTTTTCTTCCACATTTACCTCTCCTTTTTGGAGACTATCCAGAACGCACTGTATAGCGTAAGCAGTCTTGATACACTTGATTGGCCTACACCAACTGCAGAAGCGATATATCTCACTGTCATAGAAGTGTGATCCTTCAGAGCAAACATTTGTGCACGCTTCCTTTGGGAAATATCCATTTTTCAATACACGAAAGCAACACTTACTCACAGAGAGCAAAAACCAACATCCACCTGTCACACACGAAAGCTCAAAACTGAAGCTGAAGTGCCTATTTCCTATTTAAAACCGGTCAAACCACATTCTTACTATCGAGTTCTAACAGTTACACCACCTCATAGCTGATAAAACCGGTTTACGTGGGTTTCCGACATCAACTGGCGATAACATTACAATTCTGAGAATAAAATATCTTGACCCAATTAATTTGCACGGTATAGTAGTCTGTAAGTATGTTTGTAGGTATTTAGGTTTGAATGAATGTCTTTAAAGGATGCTTCAGGCACACGAGTTCCTGAAAATATGCTGCTCTATAACCCAAGCAATGCCTCGAAACACTGTTCTCACCCACACTAGACATCACAAATGATCATTATGGTTACAGTACCTTGCGTATTACACATGATTTAGCGAATGAAATTTTGAAACCACTATCTCTTCAATGGCTATTAAAACGTACTTTCTAATGTGTTGTCTTTAGTAAACAAACTATAAATGGCTGGTTCAGCACAACTTTTGTTCCGTAAACGAAAAATTGGAACCAATGAATGAAACTGTATGCCAGTTGCACTTTTTTCAGCATTCTGTGTAATCCATTGAAGTTAACAAATTTATAAAATATTCTTAATTTAACAAAATTACATATCCTACATACTTATGTTCAATACAAAATAATAACACATGAAAATATAGAAGCATGAAATGAGAAATTGCGAAGAATATAGGGTACCCAGGATATGTTTAATTCTGGTTTGAAACATTTTTCGATTTTCTAACCTGATGAAATGGAGGAATATTTCTACATCTTATAACGAAGTAAATTTCTCCGTCATTTCTGTCCACGCCAGGATTCGAACCCGGATCCCCTCATTCCGGAATAAGTCACTCTACCAATTGAGCTACGCGGACGTTTGTTCTGAATCATATCTGCCTTTATGTCGTGTGCGTCCTGCTGGCAGGTACGTCACAATCTGTTTAGTAAGAAATGACTAATTGTAATTCATTAGGTGATTACCTACCTAGAAGCATGAGGTGTTGAAGTACATAGCCAGAATGAACTTCGCAAAATACAATTCAGTATGCTGCAATCTAACAACATATCCTTGTGTTCGGCAGGTGGAAACAGAAAGCATGTGGGTGAGCTCCCAACCACCTGCTGCTCAAAATTTGCCACTTTGTGACATCAACCATCTGCAATGCGTACATTGGAAGTCTACTGATTAAAGATGAAGGAAAGAAAATGAAGCGGAGTGGGGAAGAACAAAAAACATTTAGTGCTGTAAGAAATGGTGTCACTCCTCTGCGGGTTTTGTTTTATTTTAGTTTGATCACACACACGTATTGCACACCTGACCTTTTTTTTTCTAATTCGGACATAAGTTTGGCTACAGATGTAGAAAGACTCTCAAACTGAGTATTTTCAGGGAAGATTTTGAGTATTAGTAATATAGATCCTAAACATAAGGTAAATATAAAGATGACTAACAAGCATATCGTATTCACACTGTCCCAACTGATGTCAGCCAATTGCTGCTTCTTTTTAACATGTTTTCTGACGTACTTACCAAAAATGACAAGTTATAATATTTTGTTGCATTCATTTGAAGATTTGAAATTACTTTGATAATTAGAACTGAACATTTTTTATTGTATCTAATAGGACGCATGAAAAGATTGTATTATTTATTTTCCCATTTTGATGCTAAAAGTTTTTCTTTTATTTGGCGTAAATACACTATCTACTAACACGTAATTGGATACCTGTAATAGCAAAGGAAAACTAAGTGTATTCACCTTCATTAGTTAGTGGAGCCTCCACGAGCTGCGATTACAGCTGCGACCCTCCGGGGCATACTCTCAACCAGGCGTTGTACGACGGCTAGCGGTATTTTCTTCCACCCGGCTTGGAGAAGACAGGTAAGTTCCTTCACCGATTTCGGACGGTGGGGGCACCTCTTAAGTCGACGCTCCAACTCGTCCCAGAGGTGCTCGATAGGGTTAAGTTCCGGGATCTGCGCAGGCCAGTCCATTCGATTAACCCCATTGTCACCATATCAAGCCAGGGTGGACCTCGCAACACGACAGGTGGCACTGTCATCCTGAAAGTAACATGGGTCCATCCCGTAAAACTGCCACAACGCAGGAAGCGCATGGTCCTCCAAAATGGTGCAGTAGGTCTCGGCGTTGAGTCTACCAGGAATTGCGACCAAGAGTCCCATGCCATACCAAGAGAAACACCCCCATAGCATAATTCCACCGCCGCCGAACTTCACAGTTGGCACAATACATTCCGACAGGAGGCGTTCTCCAGGCAGACGCCAAACCCAGACCCTACCATCCGAACGGTAGAGGGTGAACCTTGATTCGTCGCTCCAGAGAACCTGTTTCCACTGTTCAGCGGTCCACTGTCGACGTCCTTTGCAGCACGTTAGCCGAGCAGCGTTATTGGACTTTGTTATCAAAGGCTTGTGGGCGGCAGCACGTCCATGATAACCGAGCAGATGGGCTTCCTTATGGATGGTATTCATCGAAAGAACACTCCCGGATGCCTGTTGAAACTCCTCGCGGATGTGGCCCATCGATTTGGCGCGGTTCTTCCGAATTTCTCAGGCCAGCACCCGCCGGTCTCTAACTCCCAGTTTTGTGGGTCTGCCGGGTCTGGGCACATTTCGACAGTCACCTCTCTTCCACTTGCCAGTCACGTAGGCCACTGTCGATTTTGGGTACTTCAACTCGCTGGATATATCACGTATGGATCGGCCATTTCTGTGATACCCGACGATTACACCTTTTTTGAAATCTGAGAGCTCCGAACTGCGTGGCATCTTGCATGCGACTGGTTGCGGTGTTTCCCACACGATATTTAACGGCGGCGGCTGTGACGTGCATCAGGACCGCAGATATAGTCTATTGCAGGGGTGCCCAATTACTTGTTGGTAGATAGTGTATTTTCTCAATCTATTATCTCTGTTCTTACGTAATGGACCAGAAACATTCCCTGTCAATTAAAATGAGGTTTGCGTCAGCATTTTCTCGGTATATCAGTTTCCCCTTGGTTTCATTAGCAAAAGTATCTATCTGCCATGATATTTTTGTTTCTAGGAGCCTGACTGTAAAAGTCAGTTTCGGATCTGTTAGACCAGACTTTAGCGAATGAATTCTGTGGAGCACAATGTTTCGCTATAATATGGTTCATGTTGCAATCCGTGGACTCTATTTACCCGTTGCTGTATAACTTTCGAATTCTACACAAGTGTGCAATGCTGTGGAACATATTTATATTCTTCTGTCTTTTCAAAATATGTCCTGTTCTCACGGACTTCTGTAGATCATGAAACTTGCCTTTTGACATGCACATGATGGAAAAATAAAATTGTCTTGTTTTGTTGAAAAGATAAATTTATGTATCCATGAACAGACCTTGTTCATGCTCCACAAAAAGCCAAAGAACCAATGAGAGGGAATACCTCTTGTTACTGTGATCATATTCTGCAGTTATTAAAGACTGGATCAAAAACCCGAGTTGGCCTCGCAGCATAATGTGTTTTTCAAATTAAGATGCTAACCAAAATCTCCAGTTTTGTTTTTCTCCACATAGGGAAATACGCATGTAAAAAGACTATAGTATATTATGTGAAAGGCATGTGGAACGGAAGAACAATTGTTTCCGAAAATGCATTTTAATAAAGGTTTGCTTAATTAATGGTTCTTGTGTGCTTAAAAGAAAAGTCATTAATTTTTAATCTTCAATTACACTGGTAAACAGCTTTTGTCCCGTGGAACAGAACATTAATGCTTCGAACGCAACTTTTTAAGATAAATTCAGAAATGCAATCAGAATTTTTCTATCACGCACAGTTTTTATGTGACGCTGTTTTCAACATTGGTTCATTAAAGTTTTAGGTATTGCATCAACTGAAATAATGTACACATAAAACGTATATTTAAATAACTATCTGATTTCGCATATAGTGCGCGAGAAAAACAATATCATTATAGACAAACTATTGTATATGTTTACCCACAGTCAGGGATGATTCATGCACGGACGTCTCGCGGCAACATCTGGGAAACTAACTATTGTTCTGCCAGTGGGTGAGCCCGCCTTCACGATGTAAGAATTGCGAGTGTTATTTTTTCGAAATGAATAATAACTTACGCAATAGGGCTGTTTCAAATCATGTCATTACGCCAAGGAAATGTTTGAATCGCCCTGATACTTTCTGTTACGTGTCCGGCTCAGAAATGAAATTTGACTTCATCAATTAAAAACTGTTAAGAATTTTATTTTGGTTGTAAAGTAAGGGATAAAGGCAAAAATTGGCCCCCTCATATCTGTGGTGTTATATGTACTTGGAGCATCTGTGGCGATTTGAAAGTCTGCTCTTTTGCTTGATTTGCAGTTTAGATGCACAACATTTTATTTCATACGCAAGTGGGAGAGTAGAGACAGAAGTCATTATATTAGAAAGAGGACTGGCCGAAACGTGAACCACTAACACTGGAGAAGGAAAATGTCGTAAATCCTCCATTAGTAAACCCCGAAAACGTTTACTTACGCCCTTATATATTAAATTAGGACTAATGAAAAACTTTGACAAAGCAGTAGCCAAAAATAGTGTTGGATTCACATATTTAAAAAATAATTCTCTGGAATTAGTGACGCCGAAAATAAGGAAGTGATTTTTCTAAGCCCTCAAATAAGGGAGTTGATATAAAAATGAAAAATTTGAGAAGTTGAGTCAAGTTGAAATCATTTCAAAGGTGTTACAAACAACTTTTTTGGGTAAATTTTAAGACAGAAAACCGATGTGACTTAGTGTGTGAACTCTTTTATTCGTGCAAAGATACAGAATGTCAGACGTCCTTGAAAATCCACTTCCTAGACTTCCGCTTGTATTTCTTTCCTGAGAATCTGGATGCAGTCAGAGATTAACACAGCGAGATATTTCATCAGACCACAAAAGGGTACCAGGGCAAGTGGAGTCCCTGTATGTTGGTTGACTACTGCTTGACACTTGAGACTTTTAGCAAGCTAAATAAACCACGAAGTCATAAATTGTTACATTTCAGGCAATTTATTTGTGGTTTTACAAGTGTGTGTGTATGTATGTATACGATTTATTCAAACTTAAACCGTGCGCCACTTAAAGACCTTCCGTGATATAAAAAAAACTATTCAGCATGAATATACTATTAAAATGACTTTTCTTGTGGGACAGTAAAAAAGGTTTTTTTAGACACCAGTGCTATTAACTCACTTTATGCAAATCAGGATATGCTGCTGAAGAAACGCTTGCTTATACAAAGCTTATTTATAAATTTGAGAAATTAAGAGATTGCGATATTAGTGCGCTACTTTAAAGATTACGAATTAGAACTTTTGCCATTCCAGGTGGCTTCAAAACACTTATGAGGAAGACTCCAAAAGCATAAAATTCCTATTTTTTTAACTGTTCTCCTATAATTAACTAAACAAAACTAAACAGAAGCAAGATAACATAATACATACGTATATGTATAGTTGTTATCGAAGAGATTCATAAAAATGCTTTAATTTGCATAAATAATGAAGACATGCGTGTAACGTTTGAATTCATTGTTTTCAAACAACGAGTTCTTGCAATGATAGCGTTTTGCTAGTTACTACGAATCTGAAACCAATATAGTGGATGGCTTTTTGTTTTCCTCCGAGGATTTTGCGTGTAAAACGAACATGATGCCTCGTGTTTTTAATTGAATAATTACATTTGAATCTCTTCACTTATTGTCAAGTCACCGCATTCAAATTGTTGAAGCGTTCTATTATCCAGTTTGCTGTATTTCCTTGAGAAAGCCAACTGGTTGATATGCGAAAGCTTGAAAACTTTGCTTTTTATCTACGCCAATAAATTCGGATCACTAATATAGTTATACTACTCTTGATCTTAAAGACTACAGTCTTGTGACACTTATATATATATACACTGCTGGACAATTGCTAAGGACTGATCATAAACGGCTATATAGCGCATAAAAAAGTAAGTGTGGTTGGATGCCAAGTGAAATAAAATAATGTCAGAATGCCAGGACATTACAAGAAAGACAATTTATTGTGCTCTGAAATCCAGAAGGCTTTGGAACGTGCTCAAGCGACAAACAGGCCATTTTGTGCAGAATACGTAAACGTGAAAAAACTGCAATTACCGTCCGCAGGCGTTCCGGCGTAAGATGTCAATACGGGATATGGCCACCATGGAGGGCGATGTAAAATTCCACACGTCGTGTCTTGCTTTGCACAACATTATCAAGCAGCTGTTGGGGTAATTTATCCCATTCCTCTGTCAGTGCACGTATGAGGGTGTCCTTGTTTATTGGAGGGCATTGGCGACCAGCAAGACTCCTCCCCAAAGCATCCCACACATTTTCAATGGGATTCAGATCTGGAGAACGTGCTGGACATACGAGGCGTTGAATATCCTCGCTCTCAAGACACTCCTGGACAGCAACTGTTCGATGACATGTTGCGTTGTCGTCCATGAAAATGAATCTATCACCGACAGCACCACGGAACATGCGAACATGAGGTAGCAGAACATCATTATTGCATCGTTGGACAGTCATAGTCCCAGTTGGAAGCACATAGAGGGACGTACCGTCATTGATCATGATGCCAGCCCATACCATGACACTACATGTCGGATATCGGTCCCTTTCCTGTATGTTTGCTGAACAATATGCAGTACCACTATCACGCCAGATCAGTTGTCATCGACAATCAGACGATAGACTGTATCTACTCTCATCTGAGAAGAGGACAACAGACCAGTCGTTATCAGTCCAATTGCGATGTTGATGGCACCATTGCAAACGGGCGGTACGGTGACGTCTGGACAATGGGATGCACACAACAGGACGGTGGGCGTATAGTCCTCCTTCATGCAAACGTCTGGCGACAGTTTTTCGGGAGATCAGCTTGCCAGTAGCAGCCATAAACTGATTTGCTACCTCACTAGCTGTGCTGCGCCGGTGTCTTTTTGTTGATAGCACTATGTACCGATCTTCCGCAGGTGTCTTACTGCGAACACGACCTCACCCGTGACGTTTGCTACACTCTGCATTTGTTTGAAATGATTTCCAAAGCCTTGAAATAAAACTGTGGCTGACGTCGAACTCCCTGGCAACATCTGTTATTTTTCGCCCTTCTTCAATCTTGCCAATAATACGGCCACGCGTAAAATCATCTAGGTGATGTCGGGAAGACATACTGAAAATTGCAAGTTCGTCAATTGATTCTTTCCCTTTCAACTTTGCGTTTGAACAACAACGGTCAATACGCTTCAAATCCTTTATATCTCTTATCAGCGCTATGACGTCACGAACAAGTTCGGCAATCCAAAATTTGCATACGCACAATACGTCTTACTGTATCCCGCACTTATGCTAATTTCCACATTTTCCTGCCTTCCATTTTATGGTTGCTATCGTTGCTATTGTCATGCGTCCTTAGCAATTGTCCGGCAGTGTATTAAGGTAATACAACGTTTTTGTCACAATTATGTATTTTTTCAAACCGACTATGGTTTCGCTGGGTATTGAACTAGCTCCATCACGACAAATGGCACGTAAATATTCAAATTGTATGTGACACCATAAATGGTGTTTACAGTCACGTGTTTTGGTTAGATGCTTCCACGCTTTTGATAGAAATGGCGTGGATGCCATGTCATTAACAAGTTGCGAAGACTTCTGATATATATGGAAAGCTTCCAAAATATCAAGTTTGGTGGCTGAATCTGTCTTGCCAATAAGTTTTGCTTCTTCAAAGAGATATTTGTGTTCCTTTTCGTAACAATGTTTAGCCATCGATGACTTCTTTAGGTCACAATTCCGAATGTAGGTCTTGTGCTCCTTCAATCATAAACGCAAGGCTCTACGGGTGTGTCCTATATACGAAGCGCCACATTCACATGGAATTTGATAAATTCCCCACGAGTTTTTGTCTTCAACACAGTCCTTTGATCCTAAAAATCTCATTAAAAATGGGTTTAAAAATCACCTTAAAATTAAAGGTTTTGAGAATTTTTGTAATTTTGAAGGCAATGTCACAGAAAAATGGAATAATGGAAAAATTCTCTCGCAATGGGCGCATCACAGGAGTGGAGATTAGCTTCGGTTTCCGGAATTTTGTTAGAGCCTTGTCTATAATGGAAGGGTTGTATCCTCGCTGTACTGCCATACGTTTAAGGAAATAAAGTTATACTATCTTAAATATTCTAAAAGTTTTAAACACGCGCGCACACGCCATTCAACAAGTTCTTGTACTATCACGTTTGACTTGCACTTTGACAGAATTGTTATCTTTCCGATGTGGTCACTTGTAGCTCCAATGCACTAAACATCTTTCTTCCAGCTGTTTTATTCATTGATAATAAATCTAATAATTTATAAGAAATTATTACCAACCACGTTACTGGGGCCTTCTGATGGTGTTCATTGTAAAAAGTATGTGAAACGTGTTACACGGCTAATAAATACTGGCCGACGTAGTCCCATCTTTCTTTTAAAATCCAATAACTTCTACTATTCCACTTTTCTCCGAGGTTTCAGACGGACGAAGAAATCAACTTCTGAACCCCAGCCATTGATATGTAGTGTTTGTACTAAAATATTTCCTGAAATTCAAGAGTTATTTTCCGTGATTTCTTTCGTGAATTAACAAAGCATAATTCCTGATTCAACCTTTTCCTTGAAATGACGGAAAAAACCCTGAAATCCGCGGGTTTTTCATGCGTGAATTGATAGAAATACTCCTGTTCATCTTTCTCCGTTTAATAACGGAAAATTGCCATTTTTCAATTTTCAATGTTCGTTATTCCAGTATTGCTTTTCTCATTTCACCCTAAGGAAGGGGCTCGCGAATCCTTACAGACCTAATGTTTCTCTTTTGGAGATGGCTTAGTGACTGTGTCGTAAGATGTTAGGGATGGCTTAGTGACTGTGTCGTAAGGTGTTGGGGATGGCTTAGTGACTGTGTCGTAAGATGTTGGGGATGGCTTAGTGACTGTGTCGTAAGATGTTGGGGATGGCTTAGTGACTGTGTCGTAAGATGTTGGGGATGGCTTAGTGACTGTGTCGTAAGATGTTGGGGATGGCTTAGTGACTGTGTCGTAAGATGTTGGAGATGGCTTAGTGACTGTGTCGTAAGATGTTGGGGATGGCTTAGTGACTGTGTCGTAAGATGTTGGGGATGGCTTAGTGACTGTGTCGTAAGATGTTGGGGATGGCTTAGTGACTGTGTCGTAAGATGTTGGGGATGGCTTAGTGACTGTGTCGTAAGATGTTGGGGGATGGCTTAATGACTGTGTCGTAAGATGTTGGGGATGGCTTAGTGACTGTGTCGTAAGATGTTGGGGATGGCTTAGTGACTGTGTCGTAAGATGTTGGGGATGGCTTAGTGACTGTGTCGTAAGATGTTGGGGATGGCTTAGTGACTGTGTCGTAAGATGTTGGGGATGGCTTAGTGACTGTGTCGTAAGATGTTGGGGATGGCTTAGTGACTGTGTCGTATGTTGGGGATGGCTTAGTGACTGTGTCGTATGTTGGGGATGGCTTAGTGACTGTGTCGTATGTTGGGGATGGCTTAGTGACTGTGTCGTATGTTGGGGATGGCTTAGTGACTGTGTCGTATGTTGGGGATGGCTTAGTGACTGTGTCGTAAGATAAATGAACTATACTTACCATTACAAGCAGAACAAAAACTAAACCAATTAAAATTGCTGCACATGATTTAATACAAACGTGCAAAAGATCAATACGAACAGTTTATCGAAAAATTAGCGACAAAAAGAAAAGCGGTTACCCTACATTATGCCAAAGCACTTTCTTCGAAGACTAGAAAGTTTTCCGCCGCACTTAAGGTGGTTTCACCTAAAATATCTGCCTTATGTTTCCAATGGTAAAACTTTACATATTTTCTTCGCAATTGATGTATTCCCAAGGATAAAAATTTGCACATCGATATAACTAACTTTAAGTTATAGCATGGGATACTTAATACTTGCTAAAACATAACCATTATTATATTAAAAATCAGTCGTTTTTCTTTCAGCAATGTTCAAACCTGTAAATAGATGGCGCGACCTGTACATTGATGACGTCACTAGACAAACAAATGTTGGATTGCTTAATTATGGTTATGTTTTGGCAAGTGTTAAATATCCTATGCTATAACTTAAAGTTCGTTTTATCGATGTGCAAATTTTCATCCTTGGGAATACACTAATTGCGAAGAAAATATGCCAAGAAGTTTTTCCATTGGAAACCTAAAGCACAGATTTTAAATGGAACCACCTTAAAAACAGCTTAAGGCTAAGAAAAGTCTTCTACCTTTATGGAAACTGCTGTCAAGAACAGCCGGTACTACTTCTTGATTATGTATAGAAAGTTGACGTTCGTAAGGTTATCAGCCAAGCGTTCGTTCTCTCTTCAAATTACTTTATCGTTGACTATCGGGACAACCTTTATGGTCAGTCCACCAAACAGAAATCTTATGAGCACAAATTCTGTTATATCGTGTGAGAAGACAAGCGATTTTTCAAGGAAAATAAATCTTTCATTCGGTGTTCTAGAAACATTAATTAGATACGAATTGAATGCTTCTATGTCTGAAAATAATTTCATAAAAGCTAAACAATGTACTAATATGTTATCCAGGTTGATTATCAAATTCGAAAAAAAATCAGATCTGCATCCCGGTATTTTCGAATAGGCATTTAGGTACACATTGGCATTAAATACATGTACAAGCACGCATTTGCACCAATTCCGAGGAAACATAAAGTACCAGAGAAATAAATATAACATTTTAGGCATGGTGAATTTTATCAGCTACGTGAAATTTTCCAATGAGTTTCACAAAAATAGATTTTTGCAAATTTGAACTTTTATCTGTACCACCAAACAGCAAATTTATGCACAAGAAAATGTGAAAAATGTACGGACACTTTTTTTAAATTCCGATGTATTCAGAGGGAAACCGGAAATCCTTATTTTTTTTTCTCGTCCGAGATGGGCCCGGGTTCGAATCCCTGTGAGGTATGTATATTTTGTTTGTCTAAAGGCACTAGATCTCTCCTTTCCCAGGAACCAGTGATCGTAAATTAGGGGTCGGGTGACAAGAACCGGGACCGCCGCGGAATCGAAGAACTGGCAGACAGATGGCTATAGACGGTGCAACACGATGGCTTATCTTTGAATGCTAGACAGCTTTCGTCGTAAAGACACGTATGAAGACATAAAGTGATCCAAATATTAAAAACTTTCACGTCGCCCTAATATTTACATACTAGTATGCCGCCTCGGTGGCAGAAGGGTTAGGGCATAGGTTTCTGACTAGTAGTACGAGATGGATCCGGAGTTCGAGTCCCGAATGAGGCATGAGTGGTACCGTTTGTCTTACTAATTCCCTTTCTTGGAACTAATGGCCCTAAATCAGGAACAAGTAACCGCCGCAGCCTTAAGAGTTTATCACAGTGTTCGTTAAATCCCGGAACAAATAATAAAAAACAAACGGCGTATAAAGAGACGCGCTTACAACTTTGAGGATAAAGTCTTACCTCTAGAAAATATTTTCATCTCAAGAAAAAGTTTTCAAAATTTTAGCGTCGCTACTTCGTACTCCACAGCAGTAGTCATGGCGTGTTAATGTATATGGTGACACCAGAGAAAGTTAATGAATGACGTACACAGCTGCCTTTTTCTGTGGGCTATTCATTAACAAATAATTCAGTGTCGTTCTGTCCCGCCCCTCTTTCGTTTCTCGTAAAGAGACCATAATCATGCAACACTACGTTACGTGATGGTCTGGCAATTTATTTTTGTTTCAATTGTATTAGCATGTATCTGAATATAGTATACCTTGAGGGCGCATGTGCCGATCTCAAGAGGTCAATAAAAATCTCTGAAGGAATCACTGCTGGGTCAAAATGATTATTTTAAGCTTAAGAAGAGAGATACTTACAAGAAAAAAGACTTGCTTAACAAAAAAGAAATCGTGATGAACCAGTCAATGGTTAGATTATTATTTATGCCGCAGCAGTCTAGCAGTTCAAGGATGACTTGTCTGGTGTTGCTTCGCAGCTGCGTGAAGTGAAAGGTCAAAGTAAAAGGAAGGGGGCAGGGGATTTCTTTCGAATTTGAAACTTCGGAAAGAATGCGAGCAGCTAATGTCGGAAGTAAGCTAGCAGCCTATTAGGAGGCGACTGCTGTGCGCATGCTCCAGAAGTTGAAGGGGGGTGAGAGGGGAAATTTGAATTACCGAACACAGATAGGCAAGTAAAGTTACAGTAAAAGCAAGGCTGGGGGATAATTTTAATTATACAATACAGTTTGGTATTTTTCAGTTACTAAATCATAAAAACGAGCAAATACACTCATCGTCAAAAAAATAGTTGCACCCAGAAGGACGTGTAGGATTGCAATGCTATTCGGGAGGAAGGTAAAAGGGGAACAATAAATGATTTAACATTGAGACTGATATGGGCACTATTTATTGAGCTACACGCCAATAAGTAGTGCCTCCCAGTATGGCGTCGGGTAGCCATGTTTGCTCACACAGCATGCCAGAAGTCTCGGCATGGAGTAGTACAGGTTCCTAATGGTGTCCTGCGATAAACTGTCGAATACAGATTGAATTTTCTCCACGCACTTCCTGCAGATTGTGCGGTAGGGGTGGAGTGTGGATAGCGCATCCAATAGCATCCCACACATTTACAATCGGCGATAGGTCTGGCGATGTGGTTGGCCATGGAAGAGTATTAATGCCTTGAACGCAAGATCTCGAGACAGCAGCAGTATGCGGACGAGTGTTGTCCTGTTGGAAAATCGCACCGGAGTGAGAGTTTAGAAAAGGTAAAGCCACTGGTTGCAGGACCTAATTAACGTAACGTTGGGCTGTCAAAGTGCCTAAAATGAACGCCAAAGGGGATCTGGCATCGTAGACAATTGCACTCCACACACTGACACCACGCGTTCTGGACGTGTGACGCTCGACAACAAACCGTTCATTTTGGCTCACACCACGGTGCCATCCCACACGGATTCGTTTGTCGTCTCCTCAAAGTCAAAAGCAGGACTCGTCTCTGAAGATCACCCGCTACCATTTTGAGTGGTTCCATGACAGTCTGGCACGACACCATTGCAGTCTTTGGTGACGATGCAATGGTGTTAAGGGCAGTCGTCGTAACGGTCTGCATGCGTGTAGTCCTACGCCATGCAGACGTATGCCAATGGTACTGGCACTAATCGGACGATGCATGAAGGGCACCACTGCTCTCTGAATATCCGCAATCGTGGCTGTTGGATCATACCGCGCATGTTGGATAACCCGTCGGTCCTCTCTCAGTGGTTCGTCTAGGTCTCCCAGTCCCTTCCTGTCGCTACAGCGTGCCTTTTTCTATGCACTGCTTCCAACAGCATGCTATGGTGATATCCGCACGGTCGGTAGGGCGCGCAATACGGCGATAAAACCATCCCGTTTCACGGAGCCCGACGATGCGGCCCCTCTCAAACTCCTCCAACTGTTCGAATTGCTTCCAAACGTTTCTCCGAGGCATACTTTACTTGCAAAGGATGCAACCAACACTACAATACGAGTCAGAATGGCAAGCACGCGGAATGGGACGACCTTATATAGCCTGTCATGCCCAAGCTTACGACCACTCCTTGCTGGTGTTACATCTGCGGCTGAGTATGGTACTTTAATCATTTGCGTGTCTCAAGATGTCAAACCTAGCGACCAAGTTTCATTCCTGTCGATTGCTTCCTTATGGGTACAGCTATTTTTTGGACGATGAGTGTATATTCGTAATCGAACGACAAATCTTAATCCTGAAGTCATTAATAATTAAATTTTAAAAACAAACATATGAAAAGGATAAATAAAAAAAATGAATAGATTTTTTTTCATGAGAATGTAATTAATCATTCTATAGCACTGTTGTGGTATTTATTTTGAAATAAAACATATAAATTATCAGTTGCAATTTTTACATGGGTTAAAAACTAATTTGTATAAAACTGCTCTTCTCTCATGTGAGCGCCCTAAGTGGCTGCCTAGTTGGCCTAATGGTATCACCTGGCCTTGATACCTTTAGAACAATTTGTGTTCGTAACACTGGTGTTGCAACACTCATAAAAAGAAAAAAATCGCGGGCAAGTCAAACTGGCTGAGTAGGCAATTTTAAAATCTCAGTTGAATTGTACAAATTTATTTCACACACGCACCAATCACGTGGCCGTTGTCTGTTCCCTTTTAAGTCTCTGGGGGATTAGGTGTCATGATATAGAACCATGTAGAAATAACATCTGCAGCCGGCATTTAAGGGTAGAGACATTCTGCGCAGGTTAAGGAATTATCCCAGATATGTTCGACATTATAAATCCGGAGGCTTGGCCGGCCACCGAAGGTAATCAACAAGCAGAGTTCTTCCAGGATGATCTCAATGAAGAGCTCCAGTTCAAATAATTTATCAGCAGATCTACAGATTTTGATTCCTGATCTACAGATATGTTTTTGCAAATCACGAGAATCTAAAACTTTTTTCTGGTTTTAAGGCAGTATCTTGAGTTTTCTCTTATGCTTGTTTTTGCTTGTGACCCAATTTTCTTTGTTTTCGGGACAGATTTCGTTTGCTGGAAACCATAAAATAGCTTGTGTGATCTAGCTCTGGCGATAATACTTGTAATTATTCAAGCAGTGAACTATGGCTAATTTTATCAAATGACTCAGATGCCCAAAGTTAGTTCAACATGATCTTGATTTTTGTATAAGATGTTTAATAATTTTAAGATGGCTTATTTAATGTTTTGTTATGAAATTCATATTGGTTACCCATACATAATACGTATCAATCTACCAATTCTGTTATGGTTAATTCTTTCTAATAATTTGCTAAAAACTAAAATACAACAATTAGATATTTGTGATTTCTTTTCTTTAAGTGAAGGACTTATTTCTCTCTCTCTCTCTCTGACACACACACACCTATTTAGAAAGCATTTAGGAATTGTCTAGTATGAAGTCATAGTTTAAAAATATTTAAGTGGACAAGGAGTGTGTCTGATACAAAAGTTTGACCACTTTGGCAACTTTATCACGGTCTAGGTCGACACTAGTAATAGAATATCTTGCTTTTAAAGTTCATAACTACAAGTATCTTGTAAAAACTTGGATTTGTTTGAATTTGTGATTAATGTTGGATAGGTGTAAAGTATTGGTGTAATTTACGCATCAGTAAACTTTGAATGATCCTACTCAATGAGATTATATGCAATGCTGCATTAATTTTGTCAGGTAGTGTATATTTCAAACACAAAACTTACGATACCAATTTGTGCCGAATTGGGGGAGGAGCACTGACTTCAAGGATACGTCTCGGCATACACTGCTCGATTTAGAAATTGCCCCACGGAGAGGCAGTTAATGTAGAGATATGGAAATCGCATGAAGCAATGAGCTACCTGAGTGAGATATGAGAGTGATAAAAATTCCACAGCAATCATTAAAGTCCATGGTGGCTGAGCATGGTTTACACAAAGATCACGTGAGAGCTCGTCCCATACATTTGTAATAAGGTAGATATTTAGGGTTGAATGTGTTCGTCCATCTATATGTTAATCGATTCACTGTTCGAATATGCCACGGAGACTTCTTCACACATTTATGTTAAATTGATTCACATAACGCGC
This sequence comes from Macrothele yani, assembly GCA_039090855.1. NCBI lineage: Eukaryota > Metazoa > Arthropoda > Arachnida > Araneae > Macrothelidae > Macrothele > Macrothele yani. The sequence goes on along the minus strand of CM077029.1, from coordinate 32,030,446 downwards.
CAGAAGAACGTTAATATGCGACAACCTGGTCTCCATTCGCGCAGAGATGCTGCGCACTGTTATTGCAGTGAAACATTGCTTGCCACGCTGAGTCATAGAACGACAAATGAAGCTGCAGAACGGAAGTGGACTAAGACACCGTACCACAGTACGCGAAGATTGCTCACTCCATAGAGGAGACTGTTCTAATCTCGTTCACATGACTACTCTGCTGCAGCTTGACCTGCATGCTGCTACTGAGGTAGGTTCCCACCCAAACCATATGTGACGTATAGTCTAAATTAACTTTCCTTTTTAGTTTCTTTCCCTATGTAAATCTTGAGTCTGTTCTCAGTTATACTTCACACTTAACGTGATATCTGTTCTCTCAAACGCATATTGTTGGCAACATAATTGAGATTGAATGAACGTGACGTATGCCTGTTATGAGATAAGAACGAGAGATATAAACTACGATACTACAGTTGCTTGTGGAGCGTGGTGGAATGTTGGTGGTTGATTTATGTTATGTGATCTCTATACTATCGTGAAGTGCTATATCTGTGCTGGAGAAAAAGCATCATTTCCGTAAGTTTGACTTCTGTATAAATGTTTCGTCTGGCCGTTAAGGTTTAATTTAGGAACTACTTCATCGTATGGTTATGTTTTTAAAAATAACGTAGAAGTACGAAAAGACATTTACGTTTTACATACGAAGCTTTAATAACCTGGGACGACCGCTGATGCTCCCATCTTGGAACCTTTTATTGCTGTTACATCACAGGGTCCGTCGTTGGGAACAGTGAAAAGAGAAACTATACTGGATCCTGGAATTCAGGAGTGTTCTTCATGAACGAGTCCAGGTTTTGCTTTGGCGTGCCAAATTGCGGAACATCTGCATGGCGCTATCATTATCAGCGACATGCTGAGGCGTCTACAATCATCCCCGACGTGGTGCATTGGTGTAAAGTGGAATCCCGTACGGCTGCAGGCCATTTGTCTTTCATATTTCTGGAGCTGTGACTGGGAGATATGTCTATTTCATCGTGAATTCCGAGCTTCCCTTGCTTCAAAACAGGAGAAAGCTCCTGCAGAAGAACAACTCCCGTCCGCACATGCTCGTGTTACAAGGGTACTCACTAGGGCGTTGGCATTCTCCCATCACTACACGCTCACCCTAAAACAGCGGACCTGCAACAGCTGCATGTTCAGTTGGTTGCTGCCTGAAATACCGTGACTCAGCTCTCCACTGAAACTCATTAACGGCATGCCTCGTCGTCTGCGAACTGAGTACTGAAAAAATCCTGAGTAAAAGCAGGTGCTTACTAACTCCTCACATTTCGTCTTTTTCGTTTTGTGATTTTCGTGGTTATACGTGAAATCCACTCCGGTGTTGCGCTTTCCATGCTGAGCAGTGAATCTTGCCGTTTATACCAGGTGTACAAAAAAGTTTTAAATAGTTTTAAGACAACGCAACATGTAATTTGAGAGAAAACAACAATACTTTTGCGAATTAAAATATGCGCCGTCATTATCTATCACCTTCCGTCATCAGTCGGGCAGCTGACGGATTCTAGCCATGAAGAATACTTCGTCGTGTGACGCGATGAAGTCGTCAACCCATTTTTGCAATTAGTCACATGTCCGGAACCGTACAGCAGACAAACCATGTTCCATCGATGGGAACAAATGATAGTCTGAAGGGGCTATGTCGGAACTATACGTCGGGTGCTCCAAAACTTCCCAGCCAAGCGTCAATAACGTTTCCTTGACTGATTTCCCGACATGCGGCCTAGCGTTGTCATGCAGTAATTTCTCGGGACGCAATTATTTGCCTATGAATGGACGTTTTCGACAGATTTCCCATTTCAATCGCAGAAATTGTTGCTTGTAGCGTTCAGCAGTAACAGTTTGATTCTATTCCAATAGTTCATAATAGAGCACACTCTTCATATCCCACCAGATGCACTGCAGAACATTTTTTGAGTGAATATTGCGTTTCGGTGTCGAAGTCGTTGCTTCACCGAGGTCTACCCAGTGGTTTTTGCATTTGGAATTGTACCATATCCACTTTTCATCACCCGTAACGATTTTCCACAGGAACGACTTTGTGTTGTTTATTCAACAGATTCAAACACTTAATGACACGCTCAGCCTTGTTCCTCTGGCTCAGGTCATGTGGCACCAATTTTCCTTCCTTCTGAATCTTTCTCATTGCGTGTAAACGATTGGAAATGGTTTGTTGAGTTACCCCCAGTTGTTCAACTAGTTCTTTGTACGTTTGAGACTAATATTCGTCCAGCAATGCTAACAGTTCCTCGTGTGCAATCTTCTGCGGGGTGCCGCTACGTTTTCGATCGTTAACATCAATATCATCTGCTTTAAACCGTCTATACCAAAACTCACTCGTGCTTTTCGATACAATATTCTCCCCAGAGCGGAACAGATCGCTGCACACGTTTTTGCAGCACTTTTTCCTTGATGAAATTCGTAACGAATGCAGTGTCGAATAAATGCAGTATCGCTTTCCATCTCTCACCTACGGATGTGCAAGTGCGTTTGACCGTTGGGCAAACTTCTGTGTTACATTTTATAATCTGGACCAGTTAAGGTCACATGACAACAACGCGGAGAAATGTCTGATATGTAAATTATAGTCACACAAAGGCGCTTTGAAACGTATTTTGTACACCTAATACATAACCCAACACACCGGATGATTGGCTCATTGGCTATTTTAATTGGTCGTTTAAACGGCTAAAGGGCCTTGGTGGCCCAAGAACACCCAAACGCCAAACTTAGTCAATTAAAAGAAACCCTGTTTGAAAACACAATAAAAATAGCACGTACAAAACGGGAACACAAAATGAAACTGTAAAATGGATCACAAAAAAGCGATGAACTTTCCACACTGAAAGATATGCTGCAATACAACGTAGAAATGACAGCACGAGCGAACTGGGCAAACGAGCTATCAAAATTAGAAGAGAATTCGAAAAACGAGGAGAGTATAAAAGAAAGGAGAAAAGAGAATAGAACGAAAAGGAGAGGCAAAAATATATAGGAAGGAACATGGTGAGAGGTAAAGAAGCAGAGTCAAAGAACTAAAGAACAGAAAAATATGGAGAGGGAAGGTGGGTGAAAAAAAAAGGAGTAGGCATAGAGAAAGGACAGCGGAAAAAAAAAAGATCACACGCAGAATACACAGGGTAAAGCGTAATTCATGGACTGCAGCGGTATGTATAAAATAATTGTAAAATTATAATTTACAGGGCCTCGTACCACTCGATTTTAACCTGTTTTATTTTCTGGAATTATTTTAAGTTGATATTAAGAAGCCCTCAGAAGCACAGAACAGATGAAATCACATCGAATTGCAGTAAAATTAGATTACCCCCCCTTGTGCGGTCAAGCATCATTCAAGAAAAGAGAGCGAAATTGCTTCAAAGACGTGGTCATTTCGAGCTTTCGTTACTTTAAAGAAGTGATATTCAAATTTTATACTGTAATGCATGTATGCTTATGCTACGCAATGTATTAATCCCATTGTATATGAGCGTGAAGTGTACGCACATACAAAAGCAGGAGATCCACAGAGGACGAGGGAAAGATATTTGACGTAGTGCTTGCATTATTTTCTGTCTGCAGCATCTCGATGAATGTGTAGGGTTAACAACGGAAAAGGAAAACAAATTAATTACGTTAATTCATACGAATAGTGAAATAATTTACGTTGTGTTTGGGAAGTGTGTTTAACTGTCGGGAATGGGAAAGGTAACAGTTCCAGCATTAAGTCAATCTATTCGAAACGCCATAAAAGTTTGAAAAGTTTGTCATGTGACGTTTATGAAAACAGACTTTATTACACTAATTGCTTGGAGCAAAATTATACTCTAAGTGTCGTTTTGTAAGGGCAAGAGGAAAACAAATTAATTACGTTGACCCTTTTGCGACCACGAACGTAAAATGTTTTGTCACTCAAATTACCACAGCGACTGAAAATGTGTGCTGCTTTTTCCCCATTCCTTTTTCAAGTTAACAAAAGGATTAAGGCTGGGTCACCACTCGAAACTTCGGATATCATGGCTTGCGGTGCATTGGCTTTCGGTTGTTTACCTGGGAAAATCAGTGCATTCTTCTACTGAGAGCCTAAGACTGATGGCAGTGGTAACAGTTGGAAAATATTGCCTACTTTCTACTTTTCTTGTTATTTTTTTTATAAAAAATGTGCTCTCAATCTGTTTACTTGGATTGAGCAAAATGAAAGAATATTTACGACAAATGTTCTCTCGGAAATTCCGCTTTGGGGACAAAGCAAATTACCATAGACAGACGAAAAACTTGTCAACAAAGCAAGAGTTCTGCTGAGCGATGTCAGAAGGTTGAATGACATGGCCCCGGGACAAACCACCTCCTGGTGCACTTCTTTGCTTAGCGACAACAATGACTACTAAGGGTGACTTCTGCTAATCCCTCGGACGCCGTGCAAATTCGAAGAATATAGAGGATAGGAAATCCTACTCATGCTATCCGGGAGACTGGCGCTTGTGGTTGTCTGCATGTTCGGGCTCGTCGGGCGTTGTGGCAACGAAAGGGTTAATTCATCCGAATAGTGAAATATTTTTACGTTGTGTTTGGGAAGTGTGTTTAACTGTCGGAATGGGACGAGTAATAATTCCAGCATTAAGTCAACCTATTCGAAATGCCATAAAATTTTGAAAAGTTTATCATGTGACGTTTATGAGAACAGGCTTTATTGCACTAATTGCTTGGAGCAAAATGATTCTCTGAAGCGTCGTTTTGTAACTTTCTGTATATGATAATATGAATATAGGAAGTGAAAGCAATGTTTTGCTTAATCAGAGTGAAAATTCAGCAAAAAAAAAAAAAAAAATTTCATTTTTAACCATTCTCAATCTACTGCTGGTTGAGAGTTTCCCTGTGTCTCTTTTGTTACTCTTTCTTGAGGAATTCTCTTCCATGCGACTCCGACATACAATAGTTTGGAATTTCATCTACCCATCTCCCACACGGCGGTGCAGGTCGTTTCCCGTCCCTTCGTGATGTCTAGTTTTGTACAGACACTGAACATTATCCTTTGGGCACTTCTAAAAAGTACTGTTAACTCTCCTTTATAGAAGAGCCACGAAAACCTTTAATATATAAATCTCAGAATGCTATGAAGATCTTGACTTTAATCATTTTTGTTACCACAATATTTTTTTCAGCATTTTTAATTTTTGAAGTTACACGTCAAATTTTGTGTTGAATGACCTCATGCTTCATTTCGTGAAAAATTACCTACACGATATATAATTTTAAAGCAATTTTCAAGACTTTCCGAACGATATCGCCTTCAGTTCCGTATGTTAAAAAGAACACGAATTATAGCGACCAGTCAGATAATAGGAGGCTGAGACTTTCTTTTCAGAGGGATTTCCTATTTTTGTTCTAAATGTTAAAAATGAAATTTTGGAGCAACTGGAATAAATCTTCGAACGTTAGCACATTTGTATTTCTTACAGGTGGCATCAAATTTTCTGTTGGAAATTGCGCTTTTGTATGTTGGACAATAAATATTTGTCTTGCGTATTTCAACGTAAATTCGTTTTATGAAAATTTCTGTTAGCAGGGTAAATACTTCCGTCATGGTCAAATGCTTTGCATCTTTAGTATCATTATTTCAAACTTAAGCACGTGTGTAGAATTACTTTTTTTGTTATTTATCCTCCTGTCTGTATCCTTCAATTAAAAAAGAAAGTCGAAGTTCTGATGCCCGGGATGTACCTTTCTGTCATCCATATCTTCCCGAAAGATCAGCATCACGTGACCTGTGTAGCCTCGCATTGTTCAGGATGAGATCAACCCGTTAACATGTCATGTATACGTATATTGATTTTGATGTTTTGGATCGTAACGTGTCCTCGAAGAACTCCCGGTAATTTTCCAGTTGTAACACTTGTGATTGCACACATTCTATTCGATGCAGTAGTTTCCTTTCTCAGGTGTCTGTCATCTTCATTTTGATTTGTGACTTATCAAGAAAATCTCTACCTCGTTTGAAGCGGGGTCGAAAATTTGTGCTGGAAAATCTACCCCATTTTCTGTTATCAAAGTTTCATCAGCTGCGACAATTCCACACAAAAATTTGTCATCTTTTGCCTCAAAGCAAGGCAGTTTTTCTACGACTGTCCTTTCAGTTGGTTTTTGCTGTTTTGTCAAATGGTGAACCCATTTTGGGGTAACGTGTCTCTTTTGAGGAATTTCGGGCAGAACTCTGAATGTTTTACTGTTTGCAGCACAATATTTTAGTGGTTTGTTCATACGACTTCGGATCGCAGTTTTCAGTTCGTATCCAGCCTCCAAACACCAACCCCTCAACAAAATAGTTCCTGTTCTGGGTAAAAAAACAACAAACAAACAAAGAGACAGAAAAAAATCCCACATGACTTGCGACGCCCGCTACCAAAAAGCAGTTGACGATCGTTCTACGTGTTGCAATCAGTGGCAATTCAGTTATTTCGATGCTTGAACGATCTTGAACGAAGGCGATGCTCAATTTGATAACCCGCTGTGATCAGCTGCATCGTTGTCGCAACCTTCCCACCACGCGTATGTTACACTGGGTTTAGTAGAGTAAAATGGTAGTAGTAAAACAACTTACGGTTTGTGCACAGCAATTGTCTTTATTTTACTTCCTCTACGCAGTACAGCTGTTGTGACTAACTCACAAACAAAGAACGAAAGTCAAACAAGTAGATGAATCCACGAAGTACACTGGTGTTCAAAATTAAGAGAATGTGCGCATTTTGTCGATTTTCACAAAAAGTACAGAACCAAAGGTACAAATTATGCCGCCGAATAAGAATGCAAATTTTCAGTGTCGAATACGAAAGCCTACACGTGCGTGTGGGCAAAGCTGTGACAGCAAAGAGCATGAAAAGAACACGTGGCTTTTTCCGCTATTAGTTCGCTGGTACTCCTCGGCAACAATTGTTGTTTCTTGCAGGAGTTGGTTCAATTTCATAAGCAGTCAGGTAAAATGAGTTTCCACGAACGTATTGATGACCGAATGAGGTAGAGAATCGTCGGTAGATTGGAGGCAGGGCAATCGCAAGTGCAGGTTGCTACAGAGCCCAATGTAACGCTCGGTGTCGTCTGCAATTTGTGGAAATAGTTTAAGGACACCGGGTTCATATCGAGAAGGTCTAGGCAAGGTCGTTCAAGAGCCCCAACGGCCGATGAAGATCGTTATTTGGCACATCCAGCGAGTACCACAGGACTGCTACAGCTGCACAGCTATCTCGTGAACTGCCACTGGAACCAGAGTCTAAAGGGTTACTGTTTCCCGAAGGCTTCATGAGAGAAGGCCTTCTGCTAGAAAGACCCGCTGTTTGCGTCCCGCTCACTTCAGTACACAAGAGAGCGCGTTCAGCATGGTGCAGACAACACCAGCCTTGGACCAGACTTCAGTGGGGTAACGTTCTCTTCATAGACGAGTAGCGATTTAGCATGGACACTGATTCTCGACGTACCTTCATCTGGAGAGAACCCGATACCTTTCCTCCAACATCCTAGAAAGGGACCGCTATGGCAGCGGAGGCGTCATGGTCTGGGCAGGCATCATGTTGGATGGCCACACACCTCTCCATGTGTTTGACAGAGGCTCCCTGATTGCTGAGGGGTATAAGGATGAGATCTTACATCCCTATGTTCAACTTTTCAGGAGCGCAGTTGGCCCTAGGTTCCCTTTTATCGACGAAAACGCTCGTCCACATAGGGCTGACCTGGTCGATGATTATTTTGAAAGTGAGGATATTCGCCGGATGGATTGTCCAGCCAGATCGCCAGACCTAACCATTATCGAACATGTCTGGGGCGCTCATAGGAGGGAAATTGCAGCTCGCCACCCCCCTCTTCCGAAAACCATCCAGGAGCTAAAAACTGCGTTGCTGCAGGAATGGGACCCACTGCTACAGGGACTCATCAACTGCCTCGTTTCCAGTATGACGTCGCGTTGTGATAGCTGTATGACTGTGAGAAGGAACCATACGCCATATTAGTGTCATTTTATGTTCGATCTTACAACGTGGATTTTGGACATTTCTGCGCTGATGAGCCTTACTGAAGATCATGAGTGCATACCATGACTGTTGTATGGTATAATGTTTTCTCTTGTGTAACTGTGTACTCATACCAAATTTCATTAAAATGTGTCCATTAGTTTTTCAGAAATTCGACAAAATGTGCAAATTCTCTTAGTTTTGAACACCAGTGTATGAAGGTTGAACATGTAGTGACAAATTCACGAAGTATGGAGATTGAAGAAGTAGAGATGAATTCACGAAATATGGAGATTGAAGAAGTAGAGATGAGTTCACGAAGTATGGAAATTAAAGTAGAGATGACTTCGCAAATTAAGTATGGAAATTGAGGAAGTAGATACGAATTCGCAAATTAATTATAGAGAATGAAGAAGTATATGTGAATTCGCAAACTAAGTATAGAGACTGAAGAAGGAATATGAATTCGCAAAGTGAGCATGGAGATCGAAAAATCAGATTGGTTCTCAAACCAATTTAACGAAGTGGAACACGATAACGTCGACAAGCCGAATCCCGTTTTGCATGCAAATATCTTGCTCATCTGATGTCGAACTTACTTAACACACCTCTTTTGTATTTCAGCATGCTCGACCTGCCGGAGATGCCACATAGAGCAAAAACCCACTAGATTTTAGACATGACGTTAAGGGTTCCGTGGATTTTGCTGAACGTGGATTTTGTGGACAAAAGGTGCGAGCGATAGAATTTGCTGACAGGAAGAGAGGGATGAAGTATTACAGAGTTGAAGATTGCTTTAGCTTCAGCTAACATGCCTTTAAATTCTTTTTTTCAGCTAACATTCCACATTCTTTTAAACGATCATTTTCTACATTTCCATTATGGACGGTGTAATACTTCATTTTACATTAATGACTATTATTTTTAAATATTATACTAAATCACTATGGAACATATAAATTTAAATATTGGTATTAGCAGCAAAAAAATATCTGAATTTTTTCTCGCATTGAAATTAAACCTCGGTACCTTGACAAGATCGATACATCCTACTTTCCAATCTTCTTTCAGAGAGCAGTTTTATAGTTGATATTCAGATTTCTCTACCGGTTGTCGCGTCCCTGATTGGGGGAAACCAGTGGTTGCTAATTCCACCACTCGCCCCTCTCTTTGTTCGCAAAATCCACGATTATCCAAGTATGTTCGACAAATCTACGTCCGTAAAATTCACACCACTCATATGAAGTTAGGAAAGTATCAGGAGCAATAACCAAAAATTTGCATAAGTGTCCGTAAATTAAACGGAAAGTTAAATGGAAAATATACGCAGAGGGATCACTAAATTAAGACCACTCGCATCAAAAGTAGATGCGGACCATTGACCTCGATATTTCAGGAAGGGCGCGATTACTCGACCGACGTAGCATATATAAGGTGTGAGTGGAACAGTAGGTAGTAAAATTCGGAGAGTGATGCATAAACGAAAGGATTTATCGGACTTTGAGAAAGGACCGATTGTGGAAGCTTAGAGAACGTGTGCTTCGATTTCCCAAACGAATGAACTGGTGCATTGTTTGCGAACCACTGTGGTTTAAGTGTTTCAGGACTAGCATGAAAACTGCCAAACGCCATCCTGGTGGAGCACTGGTTTAAGCGATGGCCTCTGATCATTCGTCCGAAAGGGATCCGGGTTCGAATCCCGTGGAGGCATGGATGCTGTGTTTGTCTTACGGCACTGGTTCTCTCCCTTCCCTGGAACCAGTGACCCGAAATTTGGGGCGGGCGACTGCTTATAGCCCATTGAGTTGCTCACGGTGGTTTTTAAACATCCAATAAAAATGGCCAAACAACGACCCTGAGGCAAAACTGCACATGACAGTGAACGGTTGATGTCAATGATGAGTGCTGGGTCCGACGAGTCGTACAGTCCAACAGACGCAGCACTGTTAAACAGTTGACTACCCAATACAACAGAGGTCAACCCGGACAGTGCCTGTCATGACCATGCGTTGCACGCTCGCACGAATGGGCTATAAATAGCAGACGACCCCAACGACATCCTATCCTAACCACGGTTCATCGGTGCAGAAGACTCGCCTGGGGCAGAGATCATGCAAGTTGGACGTCGCATGACTGGAAAAAAGCGTGTTTCCAAAGAGTCGCGTTTTCTACTCCACTCCGTGGATGGTCGTGTACGTATTTGGCACAAACAATATGAGGCACTTGATCCGTCCTGCATGGTCTTCACAGTGTAAGCCGGTGGGGAAGTTGTATGGTGTGTGGCACGTTTACCTGGCGGTAACTTGAACCCCTGGTGCATGAGGAACAATGTATGACTGGTACTCACTATCGTGAATTGCTTGCCGACTCTGAACACCCAGAAATGTTGAACCTTTTCTCGAATGGCGAAGGTATCTTTCAACATGACAGTGCTCCAAGCCACATGTCCAATGTTGTGCAGGAATGGTTTGAGGAACACAATGCATACTTTCAGTATATCGATTGACCTCCAAACGTCCCCGATATCAATCCCATTGAGCACTTGTGTGACACTATGGAAGAGCATAGATACATCAATCCCCTCCATATCTGCATTGAAGGCCCCATTAAATCCAGCTTGGTTGGCTATACTTTCCAACTACTTCCGGCTGCTTATTGAACGAATATCACGTTGCATAGCTGCTGTTCTGAGTGCGAAAGAGGGACTTACAAAGTATTTGGAACGTGATCATAATTCGGGGATCGCTCAGTGTAGGTCACACGCGTCGCTAATAGGAGTCTTGCATCGTATAGTTTAAATTCCGATGTACGGGGTTTTACAACAAACATTGTCGAACCTGAATAATAATCAACCTAAATTTTCATGTCATTCCATAGAATGCGTGTAATCTATACTATAGAATACAAAACTAAGTCAATTTAGCATACCTCTAACATAATACTGAAGACTACGTCAGCTTTTCTCCATTGCAAGAACACTGAGCAGAACGTTTGAAATGAGCATAGTAAACACTCATCGTCAAAAATTAGTTGCACCCAGGAGGACGTGTCGGATTGCAATGTTACTCGGTAGAAAGGTACAGGTTACCAGCAACAATAAAAGATTAAACATTGAGACTGATATAGGCAATATTTATTGAGCTACACGCCAATAAGTAGGGTCTCTTAGTGTAACGTCGGGCCGCCATGTTCGCTCACACAGCATGCCAGACGTCTCGGAATGGAGTTGTACAGGTTCCTAATGGTGTCCTGCAATAAAACATCTCATGCAGCTAGGATCTTCTCACGCAGTTCCTGCAGATTGTGCGTAGGGGTGGAGTGTGGATAGCGAGTCCAATAGCATCCCACACATTTTCAATTGGCGATAGGTTTGGCGATGCGGCTGGCCATGGTAGAGTGCCAATGCCTTGATAGCAAGATCTCGAGACAGCAGCAGTATGCGGACGTGCGTTGTCCCGTTGGAAATTTGCACCGGAGTGAACGTTCAGAAAAGGTGGTACCGCTGGTTGCAGGATCTCATTAACGTAACATTGGGATGTTAAAGTGCCTGTAATGAGTACCAAAGGTGATCTGGCATCCTATGCAATTGAACCCCACATCATGACAGCAGGTCTTCTGGACGTGTGACGCTCGACAACAAACCGTCCATCTTGGCGCTGACCACGGTGCCTCCACACACTGATTCCTTGGTAGTCTCCTCCAAAACAAAAGCTGAACTCGTCACTGAACATCACCCGCCGCCGTTCTGAGTGGCTCTTTGACAGTCTGGAACGACACCATTGCAGTCTTTGGCGACAATGCAAAGATGTTAAGAGCAGTTGTCGTAACGGTCTGCGTTCGTGTAGCCCTACGTCGTGCATCACTCTTTGAAAGCTCCTGGCACTAATCGGATGATGCATGGAGGGCACCACTGCTCGCTGAATATCTGCAATCGTGGCAGTTTGTTCACTCCGCGCATGTCTGACAACTCGTCGGTCCTCTCTTTCTCTCTCCGTGGTTCATCTAGGTCTCCCAGACCCTTCCTGTCGCTGTAGTGTGCCGTGTTCTATCCACTGCCACCAACAGCGTACTATGGTAATATCCGCACGACCGGTATAGTGCGCAATACAGCGATAAGACCATCCTGCTTCCTGGACACCAACGATGCGGCCCCTCTCGAACTTCTCTAACTGCTGGAATTGCTTCCGAACTTTTTCCGAGGCATACTTCACTTGCAAAGGATGCAACAAACACAACAATACCAGTCAGAATGGCAAACGCGCAACGGGACGACCTTTATAGCCGGTCAGGCACAGCAGTACGACCCCTCCTTGCTGGCGTCACATGAGCGGCTGAGCGTGATACTTGAATCATTTGCATGTCTCACGATCTCAAAACTGCCCACCAAGTTTCATTCCTGTCAGTTGCATCCTTCTGAGTGAAACTATTTTTTTGACGATGAGTGCATTTACATTTCAACAATTTATCTTTTAAGCGTGATAAGTATTTTTACCCGCTGTATTTAAAAAAAATTCAGGTTATCGATTTGTATTTTCCACCTATGTTTGGCGAGAATTTTTGGCCCCAACTGGACTAATTTTGTTTTTATAATAAAATGCGATATTGAAACAAAAGTCCTCTTTGGCCTAGATCTGGATGATAAACGTACCCTATTTTTAGAAACCAGAGCGATTAATGAAACATCCAATATGGCACATATGTTGCTAAGTTTTTATTTAGAGAACTCATTTTTTAAACCACCTCTAACCCGACTCTCCAGTCGTCTTCTTTCACCATGAGTTCTTACAGACAGTACCTTCCTTGTCACGTGAATTCTAGTGAACAGAAACAGTTGTCTCTTTCTGTCAACGATGCGGAAGTTCCAAATGTTATATCATTTCAGATTTCGTACTCCTTTTAAACTTTGGATCTGCAATTCCGCTTCTCCATGGGGAAAAAAATGTCCGAGCGGACGTAAAATCGAAGTCATGGTCACGCACAACACTTCTGATTCATTAGACAGACATTCGCAGCGGTTTCACAGTCACATGCAAACGTAGTTTCGCATTAATTTTTTTTTTATCATTTAAATGATACTTGTTGAAGTTACCGGAAAAAAGTGTTCTTCTCATTTACAACAGAAGAAAAAAAATATAATGAAAAACTAACGAACAAGCGAATCATAAAAAGTTTTGAACAGAGACTGAAAAGTCATGCGTTTTCAAAATTCGGGTGCGGTCCTTTACATTTTTGAGAGGCAAAAGGCTCTTTGCAGGATGAAACAAACTATCCCGACCGGAAAAGCTTCTCACGAACTTACATATTTTTGTCGTTTTTCACATTCCAAATATTGATTAAAATTAAATTCTTTTTACCTGTACTTCAGCTGAAGCATAGTTTTATAATTTCACATTCCGGAAATTGGCTGAAAAAAAAACAGGAAGTTTTTTACTCTGTGTGCCCGCAAAAAACTTTTTTACGTTGCAGAAGCCGCCTGAAAAGTAAGATTTTTTTTCGTCTGTGTCCTGAAACATATATTTTTTACCTTTTTCACATGCCAGAAATGTACTCAAAAATTGCATGCGATTTTTCGTGTGTCTATCACCTCCTTATGCAAGTATAATGAGAAAAAAGTATACTGAAATTCACCAGGGGGAGAAAAGTTGAATGACTAAATTCGACTGAAAATTATACTACATTTTTCCGCCTGTTTGTAAGCAAAAGGGTGGCGCAACAAAGATTTTTTTTTTCGGGGTGGGGGATTATATGATATGAAATCAAATTTCGACAGGGAGATACAAATATTGTGATTGATGCGGTATAAATTAAGAAATTAGGTTTATTAAATAATTACATGTATTTTAAATCAATACTACAGAACAAATTATGAAATATTAGTGGATTTCAAAATTATATGCCGTACAAAGTCAAAAAAGCCATATGAAATCATTACTTCACTAGAAATTAGCCATGCATGCTATACTAAACTATACAAAACTTTCCAAGTAAATTAGGGAAAACAACCTTACCAAGTAAAATGTTTATTCACGTGTTCGATGGGAACAAATGCCAAACACATTCAAATTTCACTTATAAAAACTTAAAACACATACATTTTAGTTTTAAATATGTACAACATCGTAGAATTGTTATTGTCTTCCCTTGAGTATATAATACAAAACCAAATTTTCGACGGTTTTTGTTTTTGCATTTTGTTTAGCACTTAGAGATTAACCATAACTTCTCTGTGAGTAGACAGTAAAGCCTGTCTATTCTATAGTTTCGTAAGTAACTATCTCTTCAGCCGTCTTAATGAGAAGGACCTTTCTGTGGTGGCAGTTGTTACCGGTAATGTCGCCGTTAATCTAATAAACTTGTGTACAGTTCTAAAATATTTTTCACATTCGTTGAGGGCACTTATGAAATCATAGGGGTGGCCAAATCTTTTTATTAATGTTATTTTCCACAAATAAACTTCTCCAATGGACTTTGAAGGTATCGATGATGTATCATTGGGCCAATGATCCAATAAGTTTCGCAGCGTTCTTATATTTTGTCAGTCAGTTTTTACATATTTTTCTGGGAGTAAAAAAGTAAGCTTTTCCAAATTAGGGGAATTTCTGGGGAGGGGGATATATCCCGATATCCTCTTCCTCCCCTTGACTACGCTCCTAAGTAGGTATGCTTTGTGGAATACCAGTAGAGCTGTTCTACTGACTCAAGAGAAAGGTTCGTGTCTATGTGTGCAGTTTTATGTACTATGATATTCGCAAAAACTGGACAAATGTGATGAAATCTAAATACTTTATACTGAAAAACAGGGAACCAAGCCTTATGAAAACTACTAAACTTTGAAAAATAGGGTCCATCCATACATATTTCTATAGGAAAGCATTTCAAATATATCAAAATTGAAAAACAAAGGATGCGGTTAAGTGTGCTGTGGCACAGTGCCAACTAAATGAAGTCAATTATGGACTAGCCCATCCGATGGTTTTCGTCCTATGTCCGTCCTTAATCCTAAAGTGCCTGTGACCATCTGCTATAATTGCATCTTTCATTCATATATGCAACAGACCTACCGATTTGTGCGTTCTGATGTATTATCAATTAAGCATCCTGTATGTATGCATGCATGCTTTGTTTGGATAACTATTGGCAGTGTATTTTTTATTGATGCATCTGTCCCATGGACCACACGATACTACTTACGCAGCACCGCAACATGTTGCATTCAAAGTTGTCCGACATGCGATACAATAAAGTGTGCGATGTCACTGATGCGTGAAATGAAACTTGGCTTTGCTTCAAATTTTAGTGGTCTTGGTTTTGAAGAAATCATATGACTTTTCATGTCACTTGTTACATTACTCTGTGAACTTCAGACTGTTATTTGCTGTCCACTCATTGTTGAGGAACAGAATAGGAAGGACACAAAGGACGAAATGTTAGCGACAGATCTCCCAGTAACATACCAACAAGCCTTCAGTGTCGCAAAAAAAAAAAAAAATGCCTCTAGTGCGTAAATTCAGATTCCGAAAGCTGAACCTGATGCCAGTTGAACGCCTACAATATTCTAGAACCGCTTGCCGGAAGGGTCTTAATACTTAGTTTTTATGAAGAATATTTCACCAATAGCATACATGTACAGTCTTAGAAGTGTGAGAATTTTATTTTTTAAAAGAATTTAAAACATTATGCATTATTCAAGATTAAAATTTCTGTGCTCCAACAGATTTTTCGAGATTTTCGATGACAGTTTTCGTCACATAGGTGTAACGATGTTATGAAAACCCAAAACAATAGCTAATACATACACAATATGTACGACGCCACTTACGGGTTAAGGATTCTTTTGTAATTAACTAAAAGAGATGGATGTTTTCAATGAAGTGAAAATTTTCCATTACAGAATGCTAAGAAATAGCCATACTGAAAAGCGTGAGAAATCCTAGGCATTCTCTGCTGTATTTGTAACCGTCCCGTCTGGCTTTCCACATATTTTCTTACACTAAATTTTGTAAGAACAGGAACATTCGACGAAGTGCAGCTAAATGAAGAATTCTAAATTACTAATCGTACTGAGAGATGTGTTCATCTGTCAGCCAATAAGTCTTCCTTCCCTTAACAACGCTTGCAAAAACTGGATAAATTTGATGAAATTTTAGTACGTTGTTATAGAAGTTAGGACTTCTTTGATGAAATTTCAGTACTTTTATAGTTTGTACACTCATGAATATCATATCGGCTCTTCATATTAAATAGTAGTCATCTAAAATTTCTTAACTCGGTAAGTTGGGGCTCCAAACAGTTTAATTATATCCTCATCACGGCGCCCCGGTGGCGCAGTGTTCTAAGCGATGGCCTCTAATTATTCTTTCGAAAGGGGTCCGGGTTCGAATCCCGATGAGGCATGGATGTTGTGTTTGTCTTACGGCACTGGCTCTCTCCCTTCCCTGGAACCAGTGACCCTAAATTAGGGACGGGCGACTGTTTATAACCCATTGAGTTGCTCACGGTGGGCGTTAAACCTCCAATAAAAAAATCACGTGACAATCTGTTTTTTCGTTTGTGTGTTTTTCCCAAAATATTTAACTGTCCTGAACTTCGTGAGCAGTGAATGTCGACCACTCGGATGGAAACCACGTGCCTAATGTCACCAAATATTTTTAATGGAAAATTAAGTACTTAAGATCTTGACACGGGCGCTTTAATTACATGATTTCTATGGTTGCTTTATGATCTACGCTTCCACATTCCAGCCTAAAAGGCCATTTCAAATTTGGGTTTCTGACCGAGGAGGAAACTATATCTACAGGACGAATGTAACTCAGGATTAGATTCCAAATTTTCAGGTGTAGATATATTTACAGATCACTCAGGAGGGAGTTGCATAAATTTCTCTCCCAAAAATTTACAGCAGATATTTAACGTTTCTATGAAGATTGGGTAGTAATTTTCAAGATTATCAAAAAATTGTGCGACGGCTATTTCCAGAGTTTTTGCGGCTAATAAAAAATCACAACGTTAATTTCTTTTTAGTTAAGAAAGTAAAACTATACAAGCATCCCGAATTTATTGGCGCAAAATAGGAACTTAGTTTCCAAGCTTTCGAACACAAATTAGATGGCTTTTTCAAGGAATGTAGACAGCAAATTGTTTGCTATCTACTTTCCTTGGAAAAGCCATCGGGTTGATGTGCGCCAGCTTGGAAACTTTCAGTTCTGTTTTACGCCAGCCAATAAGTTTGGATTACTTGTGTAGTTTTACTTTTCTAAGTATGCGGTGTACTGTTTATCCTTATGAATTCTTTTTAGTTTTTGAACCATCCTAAAAAACTGAAATATTTTTCAGAAGTACTGCTGAGATCAGATCAAGAAACACATTTCCAAACTACAGCTTAAAATTCCTTCTTCACTGTGCCAAAAATGAATAAAAAGCAAAAACAGAAAAAAAATACTAACGTAGTTGGCTTATTTTGTTCTAAACCGCGAGGGCATTGTCTATTCATAAATCATTCCTCAAGGTCACGCAGATAATGGCCCACTTTTGTCACAACACTCGTGCCAGTACTGAATTAATCATTCCGAACGATCAATGGATACACCATTAGGATCCACACATACGCGGTTCCAAAATCCACTTTCTGCCAAGTTTTTCTCTTTTTTACGCTTTCCAACCGTAGGTTGAAGAAGCGTATATGCTCCAGCTTTTTCCGTCCGTCTCACGTAAACCCCCCCCCCCATAACACGTAAAAATGGTTCGATTTCGACGAAATTTTATTATGTGGTAGGGGACCACCTGGGGACGAACCCTATTGAAAATGGAACAAATGGGGTCAAAGGTAAGGACATAGGATCGGGATCCATTCCATCGCCCTTATCCCATACTATTAAGGAGGACATCAAGTAATTTTGCTTCCTATATTTCCAATGGAAAAACTTTTCTACACATTTCCTTCACAATTAGTGTGTTCCCAAGGACGAAAATTTGAACATCGATTAAAATAACTTCATATTATAACTTGGAATACTTAACATTTTCTAAAACATAACCATAATTATATTAAAAAACAATAACGTTTCCATTAGTGGTGTTGAAACCAGAAAAAAGATGGCGCGACCTGTACTTTGATGACGTCAGTAGACAACTAAATGTTGGATTGCATAATTATGTTATATTTTAGAAAATATTAAGTATTCCAAGTCATAAATGATTGATGTTTCTGGTCCACGTAAAATGTCTGTATTAATTATTCAATCGCTTTCTAATTATTTCTTCAGTTGCTGCTTACCATCTTTGGTGAATCCCCAGCATTGTGCGGGGTTCCAAGAAGCAACCTGCCAAATTGGCTTGGCAGTTAGCGTGTGTGAGTCTGGAGGAATTCGAGGCCGCTGTGGTGTAGCGGAAGCATATCCGGCGCGTAACTGGAAGACCCTGGGTTCGACTTCCGGTAGCGGCCCATGAGAATTTTTCCATGACTCACTTATAAACGTGGAAAGAGCAAAGATATTTTTTTGATGTTTCTGGTCCACGTTAAATGTCTGTATTAATTATAAAATGAAGCTATTTTAATCGATGTTCAGATTTTCATCCTTCGGAACGCATTAATTGTGAAGAAAATTTGTACAGAAGTTTTTGCGTTGGAAATATAGGAAGCACAATTACTTGACGTCCACCTTAAAGGAGCAATTCTTGTATGTACGTAAATTTTATTTTGAAAACGGCTCTAAGGATTTTGATGAAAGTCGTTAACCTACCGTTTTCTGGTACTAGAAATCGGTTTAGCTTGATCTCAACTTTAGGAAAATTCGTTTACGGGTTAAATAACCGCCCCGAATCACCACGTTTTTAGTGTCATGACGTCGTCCCATTAATGTTACCCATGTTTAGAAATCTTATGACGTCACAAGCTCGCGATCGAGATGTTGGCGCGCGGTAACGCCATCTGTCTCATTACGTCACGCGTTGTATGTGGATCTTATTAAAGTTTTATGACGTCACTATTTCGAGCAGATGGTTGCGATTCCCATCTGCCTCATTACGTCACGCGTTGTGTGAGCATGCCCGTCCGCACGATAACTCGCGTAACAGTCGTTCGATTTCGATGAAATTTTAGTATGTGGTAGGGGACCACCTGGGAAGGAACCCTATTGAGAATGGGCGAAATGAGGTCAAAGGTCAGGACGTAGGAGCGGAATCACTTCCATCGCCATTATGCGTCATAACTTAGTAAAAATGCTTCGATTTGGATGAAATGTTAGTATGTTGTAGGGGCCTGCCTGCTTCTATTTGGATGAGATGTTAGTATGTTGTAGGGGGAATCCTTTTGAAGATGGGCGAAATGGGGTCAAAGGTTAGGACACAGGAGTGGGATCTATTCCATTGCCCTTATGCATCATAACTTACGTAAAAATGCTTCTATTGCGACAAAAGTTTATCATGTTATTTCGTAGGTATACTGAACCGGTTCTGTTGAATATCATTGAAATGGGATCAAAGGTCAGGGCTCAGACCGAGATTTATTACACAGCCATTATTCTCAGAACTTGAGTGAGTAATGATTTCTGGTATGTTGGAAAGCGTATTATAATCAATGCATTGCATGACTTTACTAACTTGTTTACTTTTCTTTTCGTATAAAAATCGTTAAATGAGTTATATATAACTCTGAAAAAGGCTCAATGCCCTTACTTCCATCATTTGAAATAATCTTTGAGCTAAAGAAATAAATTAATAGACAATCATCAGTCGATATAAAGTTTTTCAGAATAATTTGGAAAGTCATTTTGTAGAAAAAACCTTTTGGGTGTTTTAATTTATTAGCGCAACTGAAGAATATCTACCCACATGATCTTAAAATACAAACATTTCAAAAAACTTCCTGAAGCTTCATGTAGAAGTTGTGAGAGAGAACGAACAACACCTAACGAGAAAGCACAATCCCAACTACATATTGGCAGCTGAAACAGAGAAGAGATTCTGAAGGTATCATGGGATGAGTTGCCATTAAAATGATTTTTGCAACCGGTAGCATGTAGGCTTTATCCCCAAATTAAAGCTAAAAATGAGACCATAGTTCATGCACATCAATTGCGATTAAAAAATTTTGGAGGGCTTGTATTTCAAAGTGCGTCTTCAAAAAATATGCGGAAAACGAACATATACAGAACGGGACACTTAAAAAGTAAGAATAAATAAAATTAAAAAAATGTAAAAGAACTTAATGGTGGCTGGTCATGGGCGTGCGTTTTGGCAGTTCTTTCGAGATGGGCCCAGGTTTGAGTCTCATGGGATGCCCAGAGCCCTAGATTGGGAAAAGGATATTCATAGGATTCGCCCCCCCCCAAAGAGAATGTTTTGCAAAGAACAGAGTAAATTCCACATGTTTCTCAAATCACTTCGTAATTTTAATTGCCCATCCCAATTAAAATTACGAGGCAATTTTAACACCGTGAGCATATTAAAAATGTTATAGAATTCAGTTAGAACATTTCATTCTTAAATTTTAGAGGCATGATAAAACATTTCGTGAAGGTGTTACACCATATTTTCACCCATGCGACTCGGTTAATGATTGCTCACTTTGATAATATCTCGAAAGATGTAGTCGCTATGGAAAATAATTGAGATGGGAAATATTAGTGAATATTTTCCTACCCTAATTAAACGATATAACAAAGAAAATACGTATAACTGAGAACGTTTAAAGACACAGATGACATGCAAAGTATATTAATAAGTGGTAAACTTTATTAACGAAGAACTTACTACATTATTCCATAGTTATTAAAAGTTCAGAAATGAATTACGGATAAGTTTTCATTATAAAATTTAACCAAAGAAAGATTGAAAACTTTTTTATTTTTTGGTCACACATTACTAAATGATAAATGTTTTTATTCGGAAGAAAAAATATATATCTTAATCTTTTCGCGGAGATTTGAATTACGGAATAAATGAAACTAATCGAGAAATTCCACTTGATGGTTTTTATGATTATTCAAAGCCTAAAAGTAGCTTAGAAAAAGTGGCTGAATAGAAAAAAATACAAAAACAGATCTGAACAACAAAATTAAAACTCCATTTGAAGAGGGAGTGCAATTTGCGATCGCTTTTATTACCATGAAAGGCGATGTGAAAGTCCAAAAGTGTCATACAGTGAGAGCGCTGCACATGAGCACATAAACTTTAAAATGTGCTGTACGTTGGGATGCGAGGAGCTGAAAACAAATAATAGTGGCTACAAACATTGAAAGGGTACCTCAGCGTTCAGAGAGCATAAAAATCTACAAGTAAGCAAGTTAGTAAAATCATGCAATGCATTGATTATGATACGCTTTCCAATATACCAAAAATCATTACTCAAGTTATTACTTAACTTATGAGGATAATGGCTGTGGAATAAATCTCGCTCCTGTGCCCTGACCTTTGACCCCATTTCGATGATATTCGACGGAACCGGCTCAGTATACCACTGGAACATGGTAGTTTTGTTGCAATCGAAGCATTTTTACATAAGTTATGACGCATAAGTGCAATTCCATGCGTCATAAGTTATGATGCATGGAATGGATCCTGTTCCTATGTCCTGATCTTTGACCCCATTTCGTCCATTTTCAGCAGGATTCGTTCCCAGGTGGTCCGCTACCGCATACTAAAATTTCATGGCAATCGAACCATTTTTACGCGAATTATTGCGCAGACGGACGAAGTTGAAGCATATATGCTTGTTCAACCTACTGTTGGAAAGCGTAAAAAAACAACCATGGAATAGAATCGAAATCTAAATTAAAACATTTTATGTAAATCACCGACTCAGTGCAGAAGCTCAAAATATGAAATTGAAAATGGCTAAATTTGCGGAATTTCCACTGAAAATCTGACTTGGCAATAAATCTACAGCAAGTTTTTTTTAAGTCTTCATTCAGCATGCAAGATCAAAGTTGCTATTTTTCCCCCTCCCGCTCTTGTTTTTTTTAAGGTTATAGACTAGATAAATAGAGAGGGCCAAGAATGAACAAAACCTACACCTTTGACCACGGAAAGAGCCAAACCCAGCATTTCGAGAACTTACAAGATCTGCCATTTGATACAATACAGCAAATTTCGTAAAAAAAGTTCTAAGTTATTAAAAAATACTTTAGAAAAGTGTTACTGATTCCTGCCCAGCGAATGAAATTAATTCTAAATCGCTAAAAATATCTTCGAAAGTCGCTTTCTATGCTATTTTGAAGCTATTTTCTATGTAGAATTTAATAATTGGATTCAAAATCTGCATGCGTCTCGAAAGAATCATTGCAACTATTATATTATTTCAAAGTGAGTTATTGCAATAATAATTTCAAATAGTGAAAAAAAATACATTTAGGCAACTGAATTATTGAATCTTTTCTTTTACCTTTGGCAGACAGCACGAAGTAACGTTTTGACAAACTTGTTACACTGACCTGGTAATAGCCTGTGTACTGAAGGCAGAAGTGACTTGGTCGTTGTAGATATCACGCGTCGTTTGCCGCTATCTCAGATGGAGCTGCGAACATGCCGATATTAAATAGAAAAAGAATTCATCCAATCTGGAAAGCGCTTCTGCATCAGAAAAGCCTCGCGACTCAGAGACCCGGAGCAAAGGTTGAAGACGTATTATTACAATTCCTTTCCGTTTCTCTTCACAGCGTTCTACATTGTTGTTATCAAGCATGGAACTAATTGCCTAACTCATATTCCGCCCATGCACAGGAAGTCCTAGTATTGCTCGGCTATTCTTGCGTATCGTGGCGGCTCTTTCGTGTTAAAGAGGAAGAACCAGGCACTCTTAAAAAAAAAAAAAAAAAAAAACGAACAAACGACCTTATCGGTTCTTTAATAAGCACAGGGTCATTCAAAAGTCACAGCAGACGAAGCTTTGAATACACATTTACAAGCGAGTGACTGTAAAGCAACGATGTTAGCTTACAACAATACATACGCGAATTTATACCTCAAACAATTGTGCCCATATAAGTGGCCACTTTGAGAGGCTGTACGTCTACTTCAGTACTCCCCCTTTTTGGAGTTCCCATTTTTGCAAATAGAGTGGTCAGAGACTTGGGTTTCTGGCTATTCATCTGATTTTTAGTCCTGGTGTGACGTACAACAAGGGGAATCACGTGTCAAGAGGACAAATCTGCAGCGATACATTCCGTCCGTGTAGCTTAGTTGGGAGAGCAACTTACGCCGGAGTGAGGGGGGTGCGAATTCGATCCCCGTAACGGACAAACTTGTGTTTTCACATTGTCGCCCGAACGTAAAAATGAATCTACTGGCCGTTGGGTTTTTCGAAAAATGTGGGATGTTTGCTCCATCTACAATTATTGAAAACAATTTCTACTCCGCTTCAAGAAAAAAAAAGCTAAAAGGGAGATGATGTGACGTACTACAGAGTTGAATCACTTGTCAAGACGACAAATCTGCAGCGGTACATTTAGTCAGTGTAGCTTAGTTGGGAGAGCAACTTACTCCTGAGTGAGGGGGTGAGGTCCGATTACCGTCACGTACAAATTTGTGTTTTCACTCTGGGTGAGGAATTGATGCTGTGCGTTTTACTGGAACCAACGACCCCAAATTAGAGACAGATTAGTTATAACCTCCGGCATTCACGACTGCCATTAAAACCCGAAACAAAAGAGAAAAAAACTAACTCATTTTGAAATTACTTGAGAGGACCTTGATCACATTCCTCTGAATTTTCCTAATAGGAGGAAACAAGAAAGATGACACCGAATTTTCGGGTGTAATAAGCACGTCTTTTGAATCCGTTCTGACGCAAATTAAATTTATCAAAGCTATTCAAAGTCAATGGAACCGGTATGGAAAACAATAGATCTGACGAAAGAAAAAGAGTTTCAATCGGGCTTTTAATCCCTCAGATATTGCTGTAAACGGAATCGTGAGCTTACGAACACTTAGAAACAGAGATATCGACAAAAAAAAGATGTGACTTTACGTTCCTTGGTGGGAAAACCATGCATTAATTAAGGAAGAAAGTATTCTCAAAAGGTTCATCCATATAAACGGTATCGGTCCAAGAAAAAAAGAGTCCAGTTTTCAGGAGCCCAGATTTTGCAACAAATATTTCAGAAGCAGAAATTAACACTTATGACCCCTGGTGGCTAAACCATTCTTTACCAAACATTAGAAATTATGTGAAAACTATTTTCCATGAGGTCTTGTATGCGATACAGGAAGAATTTTGCAAATCAGAGCTTTAAGAGCAGAAATAACTCAGAAAACGCAATTTACTTTTGTGCCCCTACCGGAAAGTCTATGATTTACTTGAAAATTTTGAACTTATAGGAAAAACATTTCGCATCGGAAACACTATTCAACAAAGAAGGAATTTTTCAAATCGTACTCTTAGAAGCAGAGATATTGACAAAAATAAGATATACATCTACGCCCCTGGCGTAGAAATCATGCATTTTTTCAAGAAGAAAATGTTCCTAAAAGGTTTGTCGACATGAGTAGTATCGGTCAACAAACGACTTTTTTTTCAATCGAGACGTTAGAAGCTCATATTTTGCTGCAAATACAATAGAAGCGGAAACTAAGACTTACGCCACCTGGTGGCCAAACCATTTCTTACAAAAATAAGGTACGGGCAAACCATTTCCCGTCAGGAGCTGTATCCCGTGCAGAAAGAATGCTTCAAATCGGAGATTTAGAAGCAGAGATATAGGGGGAAACGCAATTTACATTTACGCCCCCTAGCGGAAAGTCTAGGAATCACTTGAAAGTTTAGAAATTATATGAAACACATGTCACACTGGAAACACTAACCAACAAAGAAGGAATTTTTCAAATCGGACTCCTAGAAGTAGAGATATTGACAAAAATAAGATGCACATCTACGCCCCCTGGCGGAGAAACTGTGCAATATTTTAAGAAGAAAATATTCCTAAAAGGTTTATCGATGTGAGTGGCATCAGTCCACGTAAGAATTTTTTCAATCGATATTTTAGAAGCTCCGAATTTATGGCATACATCAGGAGCAAAAATTAACGCTTACGCCCCCTGATGGCCAAAGTGTTCTTTACCAAAAATTTCAAATTATATGCAAAAGATTTTCCATCAGGAGATGTATCAGCTGAAGAATTTTTTTTTAAATCGGAGTTTTAGAAGAGTTATCGGGGAAAATGTAATTTACTTTTACGCCCCCTAGCGGAAAATCTGTGCGCAATTTGAAAAAGTAACTATATCTAAAATACTCTTCGACATAAATGGAATCGAAAGATAAAAAAAATTCAATCTGATATTTAGAAGCAAATATGTGGAATAAAAGGTATTTTTGAATTCGACATTATCTGCATTTACGCCCTCTACCGGCAAAATTGTACATCGTAAAAAAAAACCGAAATGAAGGATCATCATTTGCATATTTCAAGCTTCCGAATACAAAAATAATTTTTCAAATCAGACTAATAGTTGCAGAGATATCGTGGGTACCGACGGACAGACGGACAAACCGATAACAGAAGCACGATCTTTTTTTACAAAAGACGTGCTGAAAAATTAGGTCTATCGATGATAGATTTGTGTTTTTGAAATTCTAGAATAACTCAGAACAGTTTGTGATCAAACATTTTGTGATAGAAATTGCCCTGAAATGTTTTCTTGCGTGGTTACAGAGAAGCACTACCTGCCATAATAGTTAAAATAGTGTGAAACTGATACCTTAAAAGGGAAGCTGATTTAAATTGAAGAATATAACTTTACGAAGGTTTAAACAAGCTTTGACGTGCAACGGTTGTGAACATTCCTTCCATATGTCCACAGGTGATATCCAAAAAAATAATTTTAATTCTTAACTGTAACAAGCCATATTGCGATAGAACGAAAAGTTTTGATTAAAAATAACATAGGTCATCACATAGTGGAAGCTTGAAGGTTCGTGAAAATCAAGGTTGCACTCCTTTGATTCATGTTTACTTACACTCTATCTACACCCATGACCCATGCACGGGAACTGGAGGACCTGCTGTTGACATTATGGTACCATATACCCCAGGATACCTATCGCCACCTAGGTTGTACTCCTTTGATTCATGGCTTAAAAAAAAAAAGGTGGGGCTACCTTGAAACGCGCTGTTAGGGCAACCAACTTTCAGGGAAAAGTTCACATAGGGAAAAGTAACGCTTGACCCCAAAAATACGACTAATAAGGCTAAACTGATCTCATTGTAACATTCGTGAAGCACTGAAAAATTGATGATTTATTTATTAAGAATTTGGAGTTTGTATCACTTACCTCTCGCCAGGGCCGCCCCTAGGGTGTGTGTGTGTCCCCAGGGAAATACTGTTTTTCGGGGGACCTATTCATATAAACAACTTGATTTAAAAAAATTACTACAAAATTCATGGGACCATGGGATATATACTGATCTATCGATAAAGATTTAGAATGATGAAGAGGTACTTACGTAAAATAGTATAACTATACTAATGATCCGAATTTCTTTGCGTAGAATAGAAATAAAACTTTCCAAGCTTTCGCACATCAACCAAATGGCTTTTTCAAAGAAAGTAGACAGCTAACTGCAAACTGGATAATAGAAAGTTTCAATTGAAACGTTCTATTATCCGTTCTATTAACTGGAAGCGTTATATTATTCAGATAATAGAACGTTTCAATTGAAACTTTCTATTATCCAGTTTGCAGTTAGCTGTCTACTTTCTTTGAAAAAGCCATTTGGTTGATGTGCGAAAGCTTGGAAAGTTTTATTTCTATTCTACGCCAAGAAATTCGGATCGTTAGTGTAGTTATATTATTTTGAGTATAATTCGTGTACCGTTCCTACTTATTAATTAGGTAATTGCGTATTTGTTCATTGTCCAATCAGTGATCTCCTGAAATCGTTAGGCCGTTATTAGTGCATTCCTAGTGTTCCTATAACGTGATCTCTGTCAATGTTGACCATTGTCTCTCTAACTCAGACTCTATGCTTTTGTGGACTCATTTCATAAATTCAATTTAAGCAGTCCGAGTGGTTTGAGGCCCTGGCTTCCAAGATGGGCTCGAGTTAATGTTCGGTACGAAGTATATTTGGCGCGTTTTCTCGATTGCCCTGGCATCTCCCTTCCCTGGAACAAGTGGCCTAAATTTAGGAACAAGTGACTGTTTATAGCCCTTAGGGTTGTCCGCGGTGGCAGTTAAATGCAGAAAAAAAAATATACTTGTGATTCCCTTTTTCTTATTCCTGCTCATAAGCATACAGGTGTATATTCTATAGAACATGTGTAACGTATACTCTATATTCACTTTCCTTTTGATTTTACTATCTCTGGTTATTTTATTTTGCTATGTAAATTATCTTCTTACTGAACGAAATATTATTTCACCCGCTGAATGAGATCTGGCAATGAGTGTAAGTCATGACGTGGTGGTAGCTAGTATATAGGCGCGTTCATCGAGACTTAGGGAGAGCTTTTGTTGTTGTTATGAGAGAGCTTTTGTTGTTGTTATGAGAGAGCGTTGTTGTTTACGGAGAGCGTTTGTAATACGAGGAGAGATTGTGTTGTTATGAGGAGAGATTCTTCATTATTGTAAAACAAGTTGTGTGTGTGCTTTAGATGACCAAGAGTCTTATAATAAAGAAGTTGCCGTAAGTTAGTCTTTCTCAATTCATAGTTTTTGTCAGACCTCTGTCTGGCTGTTAGGTTTATAACATTAGTTTATTACCATAAATAACCAGCGTTAAGACTTTATTCTTGTTCGTAATTAACTAGTAACAACAACCATTTGTAATTCACTATTTTGAAGCTTAGTACAAGTATATCATTAGCTAGCTGGTAGGAAGAGCATCATTCATATTAATTAGCTTAGCGGAAAGAAAATAAAGCTAATTCATTATACATGGAAGTTTGAGGAAGAATCTAATGTCAGCCACGTTATACGGTTAAATGTCCTTAAACATTATTAAGGATTTCCAGGAGAAGATAGGACCATACCGTTATCTAAGGACGAAAGAAACTAAGATGAAAGCTGACACAGAATTCTTGGAAATGTGACATCGTATTCACAAGAGGAAAACTCTGAAACCTTGTTGAATGCTTGATCGAGTAAATCTTCAGAATCCACCGGTGATTATTTATATCAACTACTTCGATGCGTGAACGGAAGTACTGACATACAAAACTTAACTGGAAGAAGGATAAAACTTTAATTTCCATGGAATCACGATATGTTGTTATGCATCGTCATTCGTATGTACGTAATAACATCTACATTGTGATTACGTATGTTGCAGATAAATAATAAAAGATTTTCCTGTTTCTCATTAAATCTATCGCTTTAGTATTTCATTCTACGAAAACTAATGATTGCAATCGAATTCTCTGATTTAATGAACACCAGAAAAATATCACGAAATTTGGCATCATCAAAACATTTATTTTTCGGAATTGGGTTATGAAGGTTGAAATAAGGTGTTACGAATACTTTCAAATCATGCTTTTCATTTGTTAGATAAGCTTTCGTTTCATTTAAGTCTTAACTTTTAAGAAACCTTTCCGTTTTAGTGTGGAAAATTTGCATTATTTCCCCAAAATAAAAAGGGATATTTTAGTATTTAATGGTGCACAATTGATTATTTGGCATTCCTTTGTTTTCAACAATTTAGGAGAGATGATTTTTTTTACCTGGCATAACTCGCTGTTTCGAATATTTTCGAGTCTACGAGAGAAAGGCGAATTTCTTTAATAACTTTTTTTCGATGGGTGACAACGTTGTGACGCCATATTTGTCTGTTCAAATATGGCGTCTCACCAATCAGTGGATAAGTTGAATGATCGACGAAGATCACGTGATCATCGGAAAGGGATATTACATGCAGCATTCGCGGCATCAGCAATACTGTAAGGAGGACAATATATTAAAAATATAAAATATTCGTCTGTTCGTTATGTTCTGAAATGTGCTCGTGAACGAAAAACACATAGAATTAAAAATTGCAAAAATGGTTTCATTTATCTTTGAGAAATTTTTAGTTTTTTTTTATTAAAGTATTTGGTCACCTCATTTTTCAAGGTGCATACTTGGCTCAATCTTTCTTTGTTGACAAAGTGAGATTGAAGCAAATAGCGAACCTCTTTCAAGTTCCGCAGGCAGGTGCAAGTTGCGAGCGAATGCGGGAAGTGGGATGTTACCGATGACATCCGGATTTGATGAAAAATCACGTGATTCACATGGTCAGCAGAGTATTCCGCTAGCAAGAGGGAGGTTTCGTTTCATCGACCGTGGAAGACGTTGACGGTGTGTAGAAAATGTAGATTCACCTCTCATGACCTCTACGTGGGAATTAGCCGTATTGAAGGATTGAAAGTATATTGTTAAACTTCTGAAGTCCATTTCCAGTGCGCTATGAATTTTTTTTTCTGAGCATTGTTTATGCTTTCAATTGGAAGGAGCTTTAAAAGCTCCCATTTCTTACATAAATTTAAGCTAATGTGTTTCAAACTCCGTTTGTAAAAGTGCCATATTTCTTACAGAAGTTAACGTGCTCTTAACTTCAGTTTTGAAGCTGCCACTTCTCAAATACAGTGTGAATTATCCAATACATAAGTTCTGTTCAAAGGCTATAGTATTTCACAGAAGACAATATCTAAGCTATTGTGTCTAACAGTTCACTATAAAACTTTGCCTTGTCTTACGCTTATGAGTCTGATATCCAGAATTTTTGTTTTAAAGCTGCCATTTTTTCACACAGAGGTCTCAATTCAATTTTAATGCGCTATAAGTTTTCACATAGGCAGTGTCTGAGCTATCAGACTATTATTTTTAAGGCTGCCATGTAGGGTAGTGTCTATGAAATAGGGAGTCTATAGGTTCAGCGTCAGCGCAACCATTTCTTACATAGATAATGTCTGAGCTATCGTATTTACAAGTTAAGTTTTAAAGCAGCCATATCTTAAACATACCATATTTATAATGGCTACACGTTCAATAATTTGGTTTTCCCATTTCTTTCAGGATGGATTTCTAAATTGTTCTGTTTACAAGTCCAAACTGAAGATGTTAGTTTCTAACATTGCTGTTCAAAACGTTTTAAGCATGTGAACACACGCCAGGCAGAAATAAAACCAGCAAAGTTATCTTTGAGCTGGTGTACTGAGTTTTCCTGTGCGCGATATTTCTGTACATCGTCATAATTTGCTGGAGGTTTTCTCTATATTTTCCGCAAGTACCTTAAAAAATAAAAAAAGGGGCCGCAGAAAAGAATTTTTGTAAACAAAAACTGTTGCGAAAATGTGTGCACATTGACCCATTTTATTTTTGGAAAGGCCGCCCCGGTGGCGCAGTGGTCTGAGCGATGGCTTCTGATCATTCGTCCGAAAGGGGTCCGGGTTCGAATCCCGGTGAGGCATGGATGTTGTGCTTGTCTTACGGCACTGGCTCTCTCCCTTCCCTGGAACCAGGGACCCTAAATTAGGGACGGGCGACTGCTTTATAGCCCATTGAGTTGCTCACGGTGGTCGTTAAACCTCCAATCAAAAAAAAAAAAAAAAAAAAATTTTGAAACAGCATACCTGCCACCCCGGTGGCGTAGTGGTCTAAGCGATGGCTTATGACCATTCGTCCGGAAGGGGTCCGGGTTCAAATCTCGGTAAGGCATGGATGTTGTGTTTGTCTTACGACACTGGCTCTCTCCCTTCCCTGGAGCCAGTGACCCTAAATCAGGGATGGGCGACTGCTTATAGCCAATTGAGTTGCTCACGGTGGTCGTTAAACCTTCAATCACACAGAAAGAGCATACCAAAAAAACATCTATCACGATCCATACAACTCTAATTTAGAGCCACTTGTTTTAGGAATGGGCGCGTTGTAGCGGCTAAAGGACAAAACAGCGTTGTCTCTCGTTCCGATATTCGAACACACGCCAGGCAGAAAGAAAAGTCTGACGCCCTAATCATAGACTACTCGTTCACTGGCGGTAATTAAACGACTTCCATGTGCATAGAATATAAGGAAAGGTCGCGTGTATCTTATCTACAGTTGCTGACCCAGTGAATGGGAAAAATCGCAACCAAGGAGAGCAAAACATTTTCAGGACCCATGGATATGTAAATAAAAATTAGACAGACTGCACTGCACGTTCACGAAGTAAGGCTGCCTACGCACTGACGTACTTTACCAAGAAATGATTTTGCTATTAAAAACAACAACAACAAAAAACGATACAGTTCTTGAAATCAGAGACTACAGCCTTGTGACGATTATATGTGTACATTAAGATATTTACAACGTTTGTCACAAATATTTCATTTTTTCAAGTTGACCAAGGTTTATCTGCGTTTTGACCCAGCTTCATCAGGACGAATGGCACGTAAATGTTCAAATTGTACCTATCATAAATGGTGTTTACAGTCCCGGGTTTTGTTAGTTTCTCACGGTTAGTTTCTCAGTATGTTTCTCACGGTTAGTTCCTCAGTTTGGTTAGTTTCTCAGCATGTTTCTCAGTATGGTTAGTTTCTCAGTATATTTCTCACGGCTTCTCAGTTGTTAAAGTGTACAAGGAGGGGTGAAAAAACGACCAAACAACCAATCGGCGATACAACTGTATAGGGCAGCGAAAGATGGATTCCACATGTGAACGACGGTTGGATGACCTTGTGTCGAGCAATCGGAGCAGCACGGTTTCTCAGTTATCAAGGTTTCTCAGTCACGGTGTTTCTCAGTTATTATTTTTCAGTTACGTTTCTCACGGTTTCAGTATGTTTCACATGGTTTCAGTATGTTAGTTTCTCAGTATGTTTCTCAGTTTGTTTCTTATTTTAGTTTCTCACGGTTTCTCAGTTATTGTTTCTCAGTTATTGTTTCTCAGTTATTGTTTCTCAGTTATGTTTCTCACGGTTTCTCAGTTATTAAAGTGTAAAAGGAGAGGTGAAAAAACGACCAAACAAGCTACCGGCGATACAACTGTAAAGGGCAGCGAAAGATGGATTCCACATGTGAACGACGGTTGGATGACCTTGTGTTGAGCAATCGGAGCAGCACGGTTTCTCAGTTGACGGCCCAATACAATATGGGTCACACAGAAATGATATCCCGCGCTACTCACTGATGGATTACAAGAGCTGAAGCCCTGTACGTCGCCCTCTCCAAACAGTCCATAGACGCAAACGACTCTCATTGGAAGCATGTGTCCTAGGCCTATTAGACCTGTAAGTATCAGCAACAAGAGGCTATGGATCCCTCGTGCACGATTTCGACAATTCAGGCCGGTTGGGTGCAGTTGTATGATACAGTGCATGTTTAGTTAGCCCGAACTAGGACCTCTGGTGCGTGTGGACCCACGTATGGGCACCGGCTACTACGAGAAATTACTAGTAGACCACGTACATTCCATCGAGAGGGTGATGGGTACTATGGGGATGCCCCATCTCATTGAGAGCGCCTGGCGTAGGAACTGTTCAAGGAATACAGTGCTGATATGAGACATCTCCAATGGTCCTCAAACTCGCCTGATCTCAGCCTAACTGAACAACTGTAAGATGCTGTGGGAGACGCTAGGTTAGACAATTGGAAACTACACTCCGCTCCCTAACGGAACTGTGTACGACAATACAATTTGTAAGTAGCTTCCCGCAGAACTATACCGTGACACCTAGTAGAGTTCATGCCAGACCCGGGGGCGGCAGTTTTCTTCTCCGAAAGAAAGCAGGACCCACGAAGCACTAAGTAGAGTAGTATGATTAAGTGAGCCCTCAGTGTATACTAAATGATTAAAAAATACTTTCCAGACTCAGCCTCGAAACAAACTTTTTTCGAGACTTGTCATCTCATAAGAGCAATTAGTAATTATTTCAGTTTGGCACCTTTTTTAAAAATAATTATGCTACGTGCTAACTGATTGTGGTATACTTTTCAAGATTTCTTTATGCATCAATTCGTAAAGACACGTTTCTTTATGTTAGTTGATCGTGATGGGTCTTCCGAAAAATTATTCTGTATGTTTACTAACTATAACACCTTTAGGAAATATTAAATAAAATTATCACCCTTTTTGGGATGACCTCGTGATTATTGTTACCTCTTTCGGAATTATCCTGTCTGTTAACTTAAATGACATGTTTCATGATTCTACCGCGCATTCATTTATGAGACATTTTGAGAAATGGTACTGGGTATCAAATGATTGTCTTTTCAGAATATGCAGTATTTAAATTAATAGCTTCAGTAATATCTTTCAGGATCATCTTGTGCGTACATGTACTGACATGCCTACCAGTCACATTATGCATTAATTCATTATGACTATATATGATTTGTCATCACACGGTTTTCAAAACCAGTGTCGGTGTTAAATCTTTGTGAGACACCTTTCAAAGTTATAATCTACGAGGGTTGTACAGAACTGAATGCAACAGAGGGCATAACTTTTTTATTAACTGAGAGAGGTCATTCAAATTGCACATGCTGGTAGAGTAACTCTTCCTCCATACAAAGGTACTACTCAATATGTAATAATCTCTATCACAAGCGATACATTTGAGCCATCGTTGAACCCTACTCTCAAAACCTCGTTGAAAAAATTCAGGTGTGGACTGTTGTACCCACATCTTCACAGCCACTTTCACCTAGTCTGTGTCATCAAATAGTTGTCCCCGTTTCACCCCCTGTCGCCAGATCGGGAAAAAAACGAGTCTTCATTGGCTTCAAACGCTTCCAGGATATCAAAGCAGACTTCCAAACTTCTCTCTTTCAAATCGGGTGCCAACTGCCGAGGTACCCACTTTGCAAACACTTCCCGATACCGTAAGTCTTCCACCATCTTCTGTATAGCATTGTGACCACAGTCCAATTGTACAGACAAGCTCACGGATTATGACTCTTCTCTCAGAGCGAATCAATTCATCCACTCCCTGACGGTTCGTGTTAGTGGTCACAGATGGTCTCCCATTGCGTGGCTTATCTTCAATGGTGGTTTCTTCTTCTTTAAACTTTTTCATCCATCTGTTGCACATTGCTCTTGCCAATGGTGTCATCTCTATAACATTCTGTAGCCTTCTGTGGATGTCTGACTGCCTGCACTCTTCCTTCGTCAAGAACTCAATGATGGCACGTTGCTTCTGCTTTGAATCTATTATTTACCTGCAATGAAGAAGCGTTACCACAGAGAAAGAGTTATTCTACCAACACGTGCCATCTGAACTACCTCTGTCAGTTAATAAAAAAGTTATGCCCAGTTTTGCATTACTTTCAGTACAACCCTCGCATCTCCAACAATTCGGCACATGCTTCAGGATTACACTTGTAACATTAAGACAAATCTCCTTATGCTATATGTGAACTGGTTTTATTATACATTTCAGAAGTATCCTGTGTATTAATTCATATCACATCTTTCAGATCAGATCTAGTAGAGATTTTAGGAAGGGAGTGTCTGACTCCAGGTCTTAAACAACCCTTAGAAATAGGAAGCTAGGAGAGTTGGGCTAGAGTGTCTTATAGGAAAGTGACACGGAAGCGAGATAGAAAGGGTGAGGAAGACGCCCTTATTTATTACCGGGGGGGGCAGTACCCTGGTTCCGACAACTTAACGTGCCCATCCGACGCCCTGCGGATATTTACTGGTTTGAGCGTTCGTACTTGCCTGGAATCGAACTTGGTTTCTCCGTGGCAGTGACGAACGTTGACCACTAGGCCACCCGCGGCCCAGATCACATCTTACAGAATGTTATTAACTGATTATAACATGTATTTTGCGAAATTACAGTGCATGATAAGTCATTATGGCACACTTTTTCAAAACTAGTGCGTTCATTCATTAGTACGCATCTTTGAATATTATACTGGGTTTTAAAGGATATTGAAGTCTCTCAGCATCATTTCCCTCTAATTCCCTAAAGTGTGACTAACTGTGCAGTGTATTAATTTATTATAGTGCATTTAAGAGATAATCTTCTTAATTAAGACGTATTTTTGAGAATTATGCTCTAACGTTAATACGATTTTGGAGCATATTTCGGATTTAAAGTGGATTATTCCCCCATCCATCCATACACACTGATCGAAATCTGGGATAGACACCTGTGAGGTTCTGAATGGTGGAATGCCTGCAATGATAGACTATTGGCAAAAGTCAGGACAAAATTTAAAGCTGCATTTTTCTAGATTAAAAGTTGCATGCCGTATTGCCGTGGCGGTAAAGTACCTTGCTCAGAATTCGTTCTGTCTCCGAGCTATCTTATCTTTCACATGTCAACTTCAAAGGACGTCAAAATGGCATTACATGTGTTCGCACGCAAAGCCTCAATAAAATGCGGATGTTTTTTTTGTCAGAAACAGAACAATCTTATCTCACTGTCAAAGCATCCGTTTCCATGAGCTCCGTGGAAGCCCGTCCCACTTGGCAATCTAAGGTCGGAACGTGCCTTTCTGCTGAAATCGCAGGTTAGGAAGTCATATTATCACGCGGAACTGCTTTCTCAGTGTGGATTACTGCAATAAGAGAAATAACTGTAAAGCCGGAACGCGTTTTTCTTGAGGGGGGGGATAAGGTGTATTATGACAGGGCATTTAGGTGACGTCCAAGTGCACATTTATAATCTATTACTTATCAGTCTTCTTAGTAAAACAATTGCAGAAAGATGTTAGTTTGATATCGGCAATCAGCGATGCTGAAATAGTATTGTAACCTCTTTCAAACTTGTAAAAAAAAAATCGTTGAAGCCAGTTTCAGTTATAGAAAGCGGGATAAAAATGGTTATGAGAGGCATGCGGCTTTTATACGGCCTCCGCGAATCTCTGCCTTCACAAGAATTTCAGAAAGATGTTCTTCAAATTCAGACAATCAGAGATATGGAAATATTGTCAACTTACCACTCTAAAACTGTGAAAATAATTTTGAAACTTTCCGCTTATAGAAAGGGAAAGAATAGTTATAAAAGACTATCTTCATGCATTCCCAACCCCTGTGGCGGATGAAGGCCCTCCAAAGTCATTTTCACAACTCCATTTTGAGCAATTCTTTACCCTGTCATTGTGGCCCGCTTTCGAATTCGTCTTCTGGGTGTCTTCCTATCCCTTGGTGTCCAGTG
This sequence comes from Macrothele yani, assembly GCA_039090855.1. Classification (NCBI taxonomy): domain Eukaryota; kingdom Metazoa; phylum Arthropoda; class Arachnida; order Araneae; family Macrothelidae; genus Macrothele; species Macrothele yani. The sequence continues at coordinate 31,994,348 of CM077029.1, read as the reverse complement.
TTTCAGTTGTCCAAAGGTGGTCAGTTCTAGCAATATGTTCAGCACATTGCCACTTGAGAGATGTCATCAGCTTCAATCATTTTCCTAATCCACGAGCTCCTAATTTGCTGGTTACACTAAGTATGTATCTCTCAGTGATTTTCTGAGTTGTTCTCTTTCAGTTCAGGTCCACGCTTCATCAGTAAGTGAGAACTAGGAAAGATGTATTGATTAAACACTTCTTTTAATACATCATGGTAAATTGCTCTTCAAAATTTTACGGCTTCTTTCAAATGCTTTCCTGCCAAGTTTTTATGAGCCTAATTATACATTCGTCGATGTGGCCTTCGCTTCATATCTGCTGTCCAAGGTGTAAGCTACTTCTAAATCTTCTTAAGCATTATGCATCAATTTTATTTTCTGTATAGGCTCACTTTTAGTCCCAAATCTTTGCACTTGTCATCAAGTTCCTGGATCATACTTCGCATCTCTGTGAGGGGTACTTGCGAAAATGACTTTTGTCCGAGTTGGATCCGGGTTCGAATCCTGGTGAGGCATGGATGTTGTGTGGCACTGACTCCTTCCCTTCCACGGAACCAATGGGCATAAATTAGGGACGGGCGACTGCTTATAGCCCATTGATTGTGGTGGTCGTTAAACCTTCAGTCAAAAAAAAAAATTCAGTGATTGGGAGGCTTCCTGCAGTGACCGCCCCGGTGGCGCAGTGGTCTAAGCGATGGCCTCTGATCATTCGTTCGAACGGGGTCCGGGTTCGAATCCCGGTGAGGCATGGATGTTGTGTTTGTCTTACGGCACTGGCTCTCTCCCTTCCCTGGCACCAGTGACTCTAAATTAGGGACGGGCGACTGCTTATAGCCCATTGAGTTGCTCACGGTGGTCGTTAAACCTCCAATAAAAAAAGCTTCCTGCAATGTGGCGATTAGGAACTTAGGAGTTATGGTGTCACCTTGCCACACTCCCTATTATAAAATATGCGCAGCTCTTTATGGTAGTATAACGGTCTTCCTCTGTTAGTTCCTTAAATGAAAGCATTTCAGAAAAATTGTTGACTGATTGAGACATGAACATGGTACCGACTAGTGTTTTGCAAACATGTAAAGTAAATTATTTGAGAACTTAAGTTTTTTTGGTTGTAAAAAGAAGTATGAAAGCAATGCAGATTTAACGATCTCCGTTAGTATTCTCGAATAAGCGTAACTAGCTTTTTAGTATGGAAAGAACCGTCATGAACGATAGTGACTAGTTTTTAGTAGGTAATGAACCAATCATGAATGAGAGTAACTAGCTTCTGGTACGGAATGAATAGGTCATGAATGAGAGTAGCTAGCTTTTGATACGGAACGAACCAGTCACGAATGAGGATACTGGGTTTTGGTACAGAACGTACCGATCGTGAAAGAGAGCAACTAGCTTTTGGTACCGGCTGAACAGGTCATGAATGAGAGTAGCTAGCTTTTGTTGCGGAAAGAACCAGCTATGAATAAGAGTAACAGGGGTTTTGTACGGAACGTATCAGTCATGAAAGAGAAACTAGCTTTTGGTATCTAATAAACAGGTCCTGAGTGATAGCAACTAGCTTTTGGTAGGGAACGAACCAGTCATGAACGGAGAGTAAACAGTTTTTGGTACGAAACGAACCAGTCGCGAATGAGAGGCTTTTGGTGCGGAGGTTTAATGAGGCTTTTGGTGCAGAGGTTTAATGAGGCTTTTGGTGCAGAGGTTTAATGAGGCTTTTGGTACAGAGGTCTAATGAGGCTTTTGGTGCAGAGGTTTAATGAGGCTTTTGGTGCAGAGGTTTAATGAGGCTTTTGGTGCAGAGGTTTAATGAGGCTTTTGGTGCAGAGGTTTAATGAGGCTTTTGGTGCAGAGGTCTAATGAGGCTTTTGGTGCAGAGGTTTAATGAGGCTTTTGGTGCAGAGGTTTAATGAGGCTTTTGGTGCAGAGGTCTAATGAGGCTTTTGGTGCAGAGGTTTAATGAGGCTTTTGGTGCAGAGGTCTAATGAGGCTTTTGGTGCAGAGGTCTAATGAGGCTTTTGGTGCAGAGGTCTAATGAGGCTTTTGGTGCAGAGGTTTAATGAGGCTTTTGGTGCAGAGGTCTAATGAGGCTTTTGGTGCAGAGGTCTAATGAGGCTTTTGGTGCAGAGGTCTAATGAGGCTTTTGGTGCAGAGGTCTAATGAGGCTTTTGGTGCAGAGGTCTAATGAGGCTTTTGGTGCAGAGGTCTAATGAGGCTTTTGGTGCAGAGGTCTAATGAGGCTTTTGGTGCAGAGGTTTAATGAGGCTTTTGGTGCAGAGGTTTAATGAGGCTTTTGGTGCAGAGGTTTAATGAGGCCTTTGGTGCAGAGGTTTAATGAGGCTTTTGGTGCAGAGGTTTAATGAGGCTTTTGGTGCAGAGGTTTAATGAGGCTTTTGGTGCAGAGGTTTAATGAGGCTTTTGGTGCAGAGGTTTAATGAGGCTTTTGGTGCAGAGGTTTAATGAGGCTTTTGGTGCAGAGGTTTAATGAGGCTTTTGGTGCAGAGGTTTAATGAGGCGTTTGGTGCAGAGGTTTAATGAGGCTTTTGGTGCAGAGGTCTAATGAGGCTTTTGGTGCAGAGGTCTAATGAGGCTTTTGGTGCAGAGGTCTAATGAGGCTTTTGGTGCAGAGGTCTAATGAGGCTTTTGGTGCAGAGGTCTAATGAGGCTTTTGGTGCAGAGGTCTAATGAGGCTTTTGGTGCAGAGGTTTAATGAGGCTTTTGGTGCAGAGGTCTAATGAGGCGTTTGGTGCAGAGGTTTAATGAGGCTTTTGGTGCAGAGGTTTAATGAGGCTTTTGGTGCGGAACGAACTATACTCGGGTCAAGGCTAACTTGACTTTGGAGTTAAAGTTACGGAATGTGTGTTTTCACTGCATACTATACAGGGTGCATAGGAAAGTCCCTTTAGCCTGGAATAACTTGCAAACGGAGAGAGGTACAGTTCTGAAAGTGAGATAACGGTATAGTAAAGCGACTACGCCAGATCGAATGCAACCGATAGCGGCGCCTCTAGTGGCGAAATACGGAAGTTAGCCATTGCAAATCGAAAACGAAAAGAGAGAGCAAAATTTCCAACTACAAAGTTGTAGAGCATGAACTAATTAGTACAAAACGACATTTAGTTCACACGGATAAAATAAAATGTCGCTTGAATACCTTACAATGTCCGAAATCGATGCGCGACGATTCGAATCTGCATATTCACATTTCGCAAATGTAGCCATATGCAAATGCAGATTGTGACGTTGTACCGTACCTACGATATAAAAACCAGTAGCAGGATGTACCCTGATCAGAAGTTTAGGTTTACGTACGCTGTGTGAGAATGGCGAGCTTGGATTTCTGGGGATACGTAAAAAATGAGGTGCATGCCACAGCGGCTACAAGTCTGTTGGATCTACGTCGTCGTGTTACAGATGCTTGCAATAGTGTGACACTTTCCATGCTGAGGAATGTGCATGCAGAGTTGCTTTCACGAATACAAATGTGTATCGTGGGCAATGGCGAACTCTTCGAACATACTCGACATTAACTTTTTATCACGGTCCACCAGTTTGCCTTTTTTTGTTTTGTCTGACGTCATCAAACTGTATTGACATAAGTACGCATTTATGCATTAAATTGTGTGTATTTGCTCATACCTATGCCTGTTCCCTTCAAACGTTCACACAAAAGGGCGCGCATCGATTTCGGACATTTTAGGGTATTCAGGTGACAATTTATCTTATCCGTGTGAAACAAATGTCGTTTTGTACTAATTAATTGATGCTCTACAACTTTGTAATTGGAAATTTTGCTCTATCTCTTTTCACTTTGGATTTGCAATGGCTAACTTTCGCATTTCGCCACTACGGGCGCTGCTATTGGTTGCATTCGATCGGGCGTAGTCGCTTTACTATACCGTTATCTCACTTGCATAACTGTACCTCTCTCCGTTCGCAAGTTATTCAAGGCTAAAGGGACTTTCTATGCACCATGTATATAGTTGCTGCTTGAACTCAGACCTAAAGAAGCATATCGATATATAGATGCTGTAAATGTCGTATGTACGTACATAAAAAAAATGAAGATCCCAGTTTCGGTCGCATTTGTAAAAAATACAAATATTTGTATTTGGGCGACGTCATTGTCACTTCTGTTTCGTTTCAGAGAGGCTATATAGTATACTGTAACGTACCAGGAGATGTGACGTACCTGCCAGAAGGACGCACACGACATAAAGGCAGATAGGAGTCAGAATAAAACGTCCGCGTAGCTCAATTGGTAGAGTGACTTATTCCGGAATGAGGGGGTCCGGGTTCGAATCCTGGCGTGGACAGAAATGACGGAGAAATTTACTTCGTTATAATACACACAGGATATTTTCTTCGAGCGGGAGGGAAGAATTGTTAGCCGGAGGGTAAGCCGGGAGATAACGGTTTGGCTGTCAGCAAGCTTGCTCCTTTCTTCGTGGTTGCTGTTTTAAAATACTCTCATTGTGTTTTTAGATATTCATTTAGAAATAGTTTGTCTGATGGCTGGTAAGGTTGTGAAGGTGTAGGGATTGATGGGGGACATCGTGATGGGACGCGAGAAGTTTGCTTTTGTCTTGCCTTCAATCACCCTTAGGGGGAAATGTATGCGACACATGGCACCCCATCAGTACGCGGAGAAATACTGATAAACAAGAGATATCTTATCGGTGAATCTGTTTCACAACACTAACAGTGTAACCAGGTTAGACTTGCCCCGAGAATTGTCATGATTGCGAGTAACTGGCAGCATGCTCTTCAAACCGCTCCTTGACGATTTTGGCAGAGTGGCATGGCGCATTATCCTGTTGGTAATAGCCCATCACCAGCAAGGAACACAGTTGCCATGAATGGATGAACTTGGTCCGCAACGATGTTCAGATACCTGACAGCTGTCAGGACTGTGCTATTGGGATAATGGAGCCTAAAGTGTCTCAAGAAAACATCGCAGACAGCATAACACAGTCTCCGCCGCCGGACTATTTTCGCCCAACAGTGCATCCAGGTGCCATAGTCTCCGTTGGTAATCGGCGTACCCACGCTCGGCTGTCTACGTGACGCCCCAGGAATCTTGATTTGTCAGACTAGGCTATTTTCCTTCAATCATCCACGGTCCAATCTCGATGATCTTGAGTCCATTTCATGCGTTGTTGGCGATGACTTGCAGTGAGCATGGGGACACGGCTCGGTCTTCGTCTACACAGGCCCATGCGCAGAAAGCTGCGATGAACTGTGTGCTGAGACACATTACCCTGATCACCAATGTTGTAGCTGCGGGTTATTTGTCGCAATGTGACCCTGCGGTCGCTGTGAACAATGCGCGTCAATTTCCGCTCCTCTCTGGCATCGGTGAACTGCGGATGACACGGCTGGACGACTATTCGTCGTTTGGCCATCTGTGCTACAGCGGCAAGTGAACAAGCCGCGCCGTTTCAGAGATCGTAGTTCCGAGGCGCCATGCCATCCCAATTTGTCCCTTGCCAAACTCCGATAAATCGGCAGCTTTCCGCATTCCAACTCCGAACACTGTACTAACCGAAAGCTGTTCATCGGGTTTTATATATACTACTCTGTGAACTTCACCTGCGCCACCGTTCGGCCTCCAGGCGCGCTCATTTCTCTTGGCTGGGGGTGGTCATAAGGTAATGGCTCAACGGTGTATATTGGGAGTCATTCTAAAGAAAAGAAAAATCATGCTTGTCTCAGATCACGGAATCTTGGCAAATGCAGTCGAATCCTGTTGGAACGAACGTCACGAGACAGCCGAAATATTTTGTTATAAACAAATTCCGTAAAAACGGAATTCGGTATTTTGCCAAACAATTTCAATCTACTTGTGCATTTACTTTGAATTATTTCAAATAAACATATGGCAGAAAGAATAACCTGCTTTGCAATCATTCAGATTTTTTTTCGATCTTTTAGAAAGTCTTTAGCGTTGATGAAATTATACCATATTTATTCTAGCAACAGCACCATTTTATCACGCAGATTCTACTTCATCGATGTTCTTTTCTCTTCTTTCAGAGAACTGATTTTTTTTTACACGTTTCAAAATTAGAGAAAGGAACAACGTAAGGAAGACCAACGACTGTGTAAAAAGATTGAGCGATAGGACTCAACATTTTTGTCCCAAACCGGTTCTAATCGGTTTTGACAAAATGGGAGGAGAGATACGACTTGCCTGGAAAGGACGTTCGGGCGCCTTTCTTTTAACAGATCAGAGCTACAACCGGAATTCAACATTTTTGCTGGAGTTTTAAATATTGTTTTAAATGATTTTTTCTTAGAAACATGAATGTATTTTTTTCGTTGTAACAAAAAAATATCGCGAACGTGACTTTCGTTCTATTGAAATCAAAAATCCAATACCTCAGCATGTTTTTTTGACAGAGATTAGTTATATTTTCGTTAAAGCTGTCTTCGAATGAGTGTTAGATTTCATCTTCTGCGATAGATGGCGCAAAAATCACTTCTTGGGCAGACTTTTACGTCTTGAAGCTTATCCCAGAAGCTGTCGTCAGCGAATCACTGTAGACCTCACCATATTCAGAATGGAAGCTGTCTCTCGTTGGCTCTATAACGAAAAGACCAAATACGCGCTGTTACGTTTTAACCAATGACGTTATTTGGGGCTGGAACTTAGTAAGTAGGCAGAGTTTCTATAGCTCAAATTCAGGGGTTCTCTGCTAATGTACACATTTTCTCTTCAAAAAATTAACGTACAGTAGGATTTAAGATCTATAGAAAACAAGATTCCAGTCTCACTTTTGCCCCTATTCATTGATTTCTATTTGGCTCAGATAATTAGAAAAATTAGGCAGAAATAAGAGATTTCGTTGCTTCCAGACAGAAACACTGCAATGCTAACTTATCGCGCCATCTAGCGCCAAATTGGAATACTTTCGAGTCAGACAAATTGGATTTAAAAAAAAACTCTAACAATTTTTTTTGAGTAATAACTGTGGCATAAATTAGCTATGGCAGTGGTTCCCAAACTTTTTCGATTCTCGGCGCCCTTGCTGAATCCAGATTTTCCCAAGGTGCCCTATGTCAAATTCTAAAATTCTAACAAGTACACTTTCCCCATATCGTATACTAACAAGTGTACAATTCTAACAAGTACACTTAGGTAAAAAAATGAAACACGTGTTGAAGATCACAAAAAATGTAATTGACAATACTCAACTAATTATAATAAGTGGGGTGGACGAGCCTGTTGATCCCCGTACATTTTCTCAAATCGTGGAATCAAACTGGACGCAGCTACCCTCATTTCCTTCTCCACATTGATTTTCGCGCGATACTTAGTTTTTATCACAGCGACCGATGTGATAAAAAAACTAAGTAAATGGATTGGGTTTTACTGTTTAGTAAAAACGATCCATTTTTAAAAATACATACGAGAAGAAAAACTTCAAAAACGTAATTTCACTTAATTACAACAATATTCAGTTGATACGCCGAAAGCTTATAAATGCCGAACCTCAGCGGCAGAGAATCAACATAACAGACTGTTAACCGCCAAATGAGTCACAAAGGACAACTGATGAGCATATTTAAAGGATCTGGTGACTTCTCAAAAAATCTGGACTGAGATACGCATTTCTAGACGCTCGGAGAACAAGTCGAAAATGTTTATCAGAAGCACGGTAGCTGCTGCGAAAGCTCAGGTTACTTCCGGTAGCGGCCACGCGGAACACACACGTGCGCCCGTCGGGCGGCTATCGTGCGGTGGGAGACCTCACGCTTGTAACAATATTGTGGAGTGCCCTCTAGTTTGTTGAGGCTTCTGCAAACAGTTATTACTAAGTGAGTTACTGGTTCGCATCAGGTCCGCTAGATGCCGCGTCCTGTCACATTGAATTGAAAATGGAAATAAAATTATGAAAATTTTGTAATATTTCGCGGCTCCCCTGTGAGGAAGCAGCCGCGGCGCACACTTTGGGTCCCACTGAGCTATGGGTCGTTTTTATTTGTGCTCAAAATTTCAAACACTACAAAGTAATAGTCTTCGAGAAAATGTGCACAAAAGAATTTACATTGCAGATGTAGGGTAGAAGATGAACCTAACACTCATTCAAAGACAGCCTTAAAATAAAATTTTCGCTGTATCTGATTTCACTCTAACGGGGACCGACTATATTTTCTTTTCTACAGTCGGCATAGATTTATCCTCGATTCCATTTTTCTTATCACATAAAAAAAAAATCCTAAATGTAACTATCTTATTATTGCATTCGTTAATATTTATTGCCACTTACGGAATTAAATATTGTGCAAAACTCTGTGTGTGTGTGATATGCGAGCTTCTTTATAAATAAAACGATGTATTTAAATTTTAACCGGCCGCCCCGGTGGCGCAGTGGTCTAAGCGATGGCCTCTGATCATTCGTCCGAACGGGGTCCGGGTTCGAATCCCGGTGAGGCATGGATGTTGTGTTTGTCTTACGGCACTGGTTCTCTCCCTTCCCTGGAACCAGTGACCCTAAATTAGGGACGGGCGACTGCTTATAGCCCATTGAGTTGCTCACGGTGGTCGTTAAACCTCCAAACAAAAAAAAACAAAAAAAAATTTTAACCGAACTTTGAATACGAAGATGATATTTAAAAATTTTTCTTTAGCATACAAAATGCAGATTTTCACCACGAAATTTTGTGTTAAAGAAATCACTGCTTTCGTTAGAGATTTTTTTTTCAGCAGTTTTCTTTGAGGGGAAATTGCTGACAAAATATGAATAACTGAAAGGACGGGAACACTCTATCTCAGGAATAAGGACACTTGAGATTATATCACATTTTGCACGGTAAGCACACAAGGTTAATATCGCATGTTATGTACTTACCTTCAATAAGATTATATGAATACTTGCAGTGTCTGCATTTAATTTTGTGCCCGTATTTTTCCAAAATAAATTATGCACTCATCAAAATTAAGTGGCATACTTACGGTCCTTTGAAGCTCATCATTGTATATACTCAAAACTTAAAAAAATCACTTACTGAGTTTTCTCGTCTGACTTTCAAAGTTGGAATGCCGTGTCTAGAGATGAGAAAGAGATTCGGACAGTCACAGGGAAGCAAATTGAATCTTCAAAAAAAAAAAAAAAAAAAAAAAATTCGCAAGCTAAATAAATCCACAATACAAAAAAATAAATACAGAGGTATTTCCTAAATTGTTAACCTATTAAATCTCTCGTGCTGTTTGCTATGTGAAACACTTCCTGTCCTTTCCGGATGTACTTCCTGTGAAATTTCAGTCTAAAGGAACTTCCGGTGTATTAAAAGCACGTGTTGCGGAAAGTAAAGGTGGCAGCAGTACATCTTTACAGCAAGGAAAGAGAAAAATGGGGTACTTATCTGGAAAATATTTACTGAACACAGATGTCATCAACTGATAACATGTAGCTGATGAATTCCTTATGCAGTGCTTCAAATGTGCTTATTCAGAGGCATATGTCTGAGTTCAAAATATCTAGAACGTAAAAAGTGTAGGTCCTATACAGAAGCCCTTACACCACAGAATATTTTACATAGCAAAACAGATCTGGAAAATTCTATTTTCTTGTCTGTTCTTAATCGTAATTCACTGGCCACACACTCGAACGCGTAAAGCCTTCGGGCATAATACCTGGATGAGTGTCAATGAAATTCTCCTTTTTTACGCTTTCCAACCGTAGGTTGAAGAAGCGTAAAAAAGGAAGTGATTTTTTTTTAAGTTTTGAGTATCCAACTTTGTCCGGCTGTCCGTTCACACGATAACTCGCGTAAAATTTTTCGATTTCGATGACATTTTATTATGTGCTAGGGGACCACCTGGGGACGAAATTTATTGAAAATGGGACAAATGGGGTCAAAGGTCACGACATAGGAGCTGGATGCATTCCATTGCCCTTATGTGTTATAACTTGCGTAAATATGGTTCGATTTCAATGAAGTTTTAGTATGTCGTAGGGGACTACCTGGGGACGAACCCTATTGAAAATGGGTGAAGTGGGGTCAAAGGTCAGGACACAGGATCGGGATTCATTCCATCACCCTTATGCGCTATAACTTACGTAAAATTCCTTCGATTGAGACAAAATTTTTATCATATTGTTCCGGAAGTAAACTTTACCGGTTCTGTTGAATATAATCGAAATGGGGTCAAAGGTCAGGTCATAGGAGCGAGATTTATTCTACAGCCATTATCCTCATAACTTGAGTAATAATTGAGTAATGATTTCTGGTATGTTGGAAAGCGTGCGTATCATAATCAATGCATTGCATGATTTTACTAACTTGTTTTTAACATGGTTATATTTGCCACATTGTATTGTTATGAACACTTCAGAACATATAAATCGAAAAATTTACAGAATTCGTTTTTCAATCGGTGGCAATACCGAACTTTTTATGGCATTCCAAGCATGGTTTCTCGACTCTAAGGAATAAGAAAGCATTTGCTGCCTCTGACTGTTTCGGCATAAGGTATTTTTAGGATCCTCACGTGGATCACTGAGTCTGCCCGCGGAATAATGAAACTATTTTTTTTTTCCGCTTCCAGGTTTAATTACTCCTGTGTACATCTTAGGATGTAAGGAGTCACTCATCCCTGATTAGGGTAATTGTCTCCAGGGACGGGATACAGTCATCCCGATAAACAAACATAACATCCCTAGCGCTTAAGCTGTAGAGTTTCCATCAGAACAGTATGTGAAAACAGTGCCGTAACTAGGCCGGTGAGAGTTAACCATTTTACGCCAAAGAAAATCACAGTATGATTTCATTTTTTACTATTTACACATACCAATTAAGTATAAACAAGGTGCACATGTAATATATAAAGATCTGAAACAACTCAAGATTTATTATTTGGTAAAAACAAAACTGAGTATACCACACACTGCCTGAGACAGAAAATGCCACACCATGAAGGAATGCTCGAAAACAGGCCTAACTGCACACACAGATAGCCAAGCAGGTCCTGAACAAATGATTTAGTTGTCACATACAGACTAAGCTCCAGTGGCTGAATACACAGGATGATCGATAAGGAGTGTGGCTCACATTTTGGGCGACACAGCGTCCAAAATGTGGGCCACACTCCAAATCTTACGTGGCATCGAGGCCATGAGAGTCGGAATAGAGTCCTGGGGTATCGTGGACCATGTGGTGTTGATCCGAATCACAGTTCATCTTCATTTTGTGCAAATGGGAGGGTACTCAACCGACGTCCAATCGTGTCCCACAGATGGGCGAGAGGTCGGGGGATCGTACTCGTCACGGAAGCTTCCGCACACCATGTAAAGCAGTCAGGATGATCCGAGCGGTATGCGGCCGGGCGTTATCCTGTTTAAAAACGGCGTTTGGGATGCCCTGCAGATACGGTAGTACCACGATCCGCAGCACCTGGTGAATGTGCTCGTAATGCGTACCAGCGGTGAGCAGCTGTTGGGGCTGATACCACCCCACGCCAGGATTCCACGTTGCTGGGCCATGTGGCGCTCCACAATGGCGGAAGAATCCGCTCGTTGGCCACGTCGCCTCCAGACACACACGGCGATCATCCGTGGTAAGAAAGAACCACAATTCGTCGTTGAACACCATACTGTTCCATTCGACACCCACGCAGCTCTGGGGGTGACACCATGCCAGGCGGTGACGACGATGGCTCGCTGTTAGAGGGTAGACTTCGAAACGGGTGGCTGGACAACAAACCAGACGCAACCAATCGAAGCGTCACTGTCCTCGTCGATATATGAGCGCACAAAACTCACATTACACTACGCAAAATGTCGTCCGTTGTGGCCTGTGGGGCCGTGACGTCGGATGCGATGATCGGGGCTTTCGGACGTCCGGCTTCGTGCACCGGTCCCCATACGACATTTCACAGATCATTCCTGGCACCACTGTCTCCAACGGTTTTGGCATCACGTTGAGTTTCTTTCGCAATACGACGCAAGGACCATCCGGGGTACGAAGGCCTACGATGACACCTCTCGTGAACTCATCCCTTTGACAAAATCGCGTTCGACGGCGTCTTAACGGTATTGGCACCTCTTGTTCGTTCTCCAGACACTGTTACAGCAAAACCACTCACATCTTGCTGCCGTGACGACGTCTCGACGGATGGCCTTACGGGATGGTTGTCCGCTTATAACCCGACCGTCGTTCTTGCGATTGGCCTGCAAATGCAATCATTTGCATATGGTGTACGTGTGCACACACCCTGCAATTTTCATGGCGCTGCGTTCACGTCTCCGTGGTGTGGCATTTTTTCTGTCAAGCAGTGTATGTATGAAACAATATTCATTCACAAGTGAACTCTTCGAGCTTTGCGTAACGCAAAGTAATGAATGACACAATCATAATCAAGTTGTCTTACTATTGACTGCTGTTCTATAGACAAAATGCCTAAACCTGTCAGTTTTTGTTGCTCCATAGGTGATGTTAAAAAGTTTTTTTAATAGTTTTAATTTGATGAAACTTCTTTCGCAAGAAGCTACAGTCACAGATAACGTAAGAAATTTTTTAAAGCTATATCAACGTTTGCGCATGTCTCAGCTAAAGAATATTCATGGAGTGTCTGGAGAAAATCGAAGGAAGCTGTTGTTTTAGACTCGGGGAAGAGAGCATGTGCTTGATACTTCAGTTTCCAGTGCACTTATAAATTCTGACGGATTTATGTCATCATGTTTTAAGGGCAAAATCGGTGGCTTGTGTTCGTCGGTTTTCATTATCGATGTTTTTCGTTTAAACCGTAAATTGACAAAAAACTAAAACCTTGTGCAATATTGTTTTGCTTTTCAAATATCCATTTAAAATGACTTATTTAGATCAGATCATATGTAGAGGGTTTTAGGAAGGGAGTGTCTGACCCCAGGTCTTAAACAACCCTTAGAAATAGGAAGCTAGGAGATTTGGACTAGAGTCCCCGATAGGAAAGTGACACGGAAGCGAAGTAAAAAGGGGGAAGAAGATGCCCTTATGTATTACCAGGGGGACAGTACCCGGGGTCCGACTGCTTAACGTGACCATCTGACGCACGGCAGATATTTAGTCGATCGAGCGTTCGTACCTGCCTGGGATCGAACCTAAGGTCGCATCCGCGGTCGTCGCGAACGTTACCCACTAGGCCACCCGCTGCCCAAAATGACTTATTAAAGTGTTCAGTACTTGAAATATTTTAGTTTTGAAATTTTTTTTTCTGGAGTAATTTCGTAACCTGCTTCTGCACTTTCATCCATATCTTGTATTTTCACCCGTCTTCTCCTTTTCTGTGTAAAACCACCTTCTATTCTTATCTTTTCAGCCAATTTTAGCACGTCATCAAAGATGTTCTTGAAATCTTCATCTCGGATGATTTGAATCTGTTTGGTCAGTTCCTCTATCATTTTTGTTGCTCGGTCCGTCGTGACATTTTTGGATTGTAAACCTTGATTAATTGTATCTATAGCAATTAAAATTCGAGCCCATACATCTAATGTAAACAAAAATTTAAAATCAATATTACTTAATAAACTATTAGCTGTTGCAGTCGTTTCAGCGTTGAAAGTGTCAGAAGATAAAACATTTAAAGCAGCAACAACTTGTGGGAGTCAAGTGCATAAAGCGTTCACTGCTTTTAATTTGGACGACCATCTAGTATCCGCGTGACATTTCAAAGATATGGCGATGTTTTTCATCAGAACTTCTCAGCGAATTGTTTACCCAGAGTAAAACGTGAATAATCTTTGAACAATGCCAAAAGATGTTATCATATCTGATATAACGCAAGGCAGCATGTTCATCTGCCAAATTCAAACTGTGTGCTGCGCATGAAACAAATTGAGCGTGTTCGTTGATTTCTTGAATATTAGTTTGGACGCCGTTGTACTTCCTGTTCATATTATTCCCATTGTCATAATTCTGCCTTCGAACGTTTGTAATGTCTAGTCCATCGGCTTGCAACTTTTCTAAAAAATTCGTTTGATAACCCTTCACCAGTTTTTCCATGAGAGAGAATAAAATCCATAAAACGTTTCTCTATGGGGACCTTCCCATTAAAAACTTTCACATACCTCAAAATTTGGGACATTTTATCTTGATGCGAAAAATCTGGGGTACAATCAAATAGAATAGCAAAGTACTTGACGGTTTTCACTTCGTCAATGATTTGTTTTTTAACAGCAGTCCCCATTAACTGAATTATTTTGTTTTGTGTCAATGGGGAGAAATAAGATACGCTACCTTTTTTTTATGAGAATCGATGTGATTTCAACTCTGGATTGTGCTTGACTATCATATCAACAGCACTTAAAAATATTCTTGAACCTGGTTTATCAATTTTCTCATTAGTTCTTCTTAGAGTTAAACTGTTCTCTGCACAAAAAAGAATAACACTGATATGCACCCTTAATTCATCAATTGAAGATTTAGATTTTAAATTCTGTTCCAATATTTTCCATTTCATACAGTTTTCACGGTGAAGTGCTGATATTTCATGGTCAGGAGTCCTTGAACTTGAATGTCGCCAGTCGTTGAGTCCTTGTTCTGGATTGAGAAGTGATGATACAGTCGGATTTTCTAACAGAGATGTATTGAATAGAATGCAAGGGAAACAAAATATTGCCTTACTTCTTCGGCTATAAATCAACGAGTGAATATATTTCAAATACGTGGAGAAAATGTAAATAGACGATGTCATTGATCTGTCCACGTTATTTTATAAACAACGCATAGCAACTGAAAAATGTTACGTATTTGGAATATATTCACCATTTCTATCGCCCTTTGAATTTATCACCTGTAATTTAACAGCTTGCTCTGTTGAATGCCACCAGATGGCGACACAGCAGCTGCTGCGCTCATCAATACGGATTTGTGTAGTCAGATGCTGACTGATAAATCACACATAGCGCTGTGAATGGTGGGCACCGTAGTGTAAAGCAAACTCACTCGGTTAGTTATCGAGAGATCTGGGATTCGATCCCAGCGGTGTCGGAAGAACTATTTTTTAGTTGCTATGCGTTGTTTATAAAATAACGTGGACAGAGCAATGATATCGTCTATTTATAAATCAACCACATCAGCTCCAAAAACTGCCCGGTAACTAGTTTTCTTATGAACCATTCTTTGGTAAATTTTCGATTATCAGTGCTTTCACGCAGAGAAAAATTTGAATCTTTCTCTTGGTCGGGGCCTTGTTCCGCAAGAAAACAACGAATTCAATCACTCATTGGAAACCATGACTTCAGATCATTTCGGTCAAGATAAACTATTTTGTTTTCTGGATGTAACGTTGGATCATTCCGTTCACGACGGGCAGTTTTGTTTTCCGGATGCAAATATTCTTGCAATTTATCCTGCAGAATAGAATCGGCTGTAGCTAATTGTAAAGTTTCGTTGTCAGAATGTAGTGCAGATGTAGAAGGCGTTAGACATTTCTTTTACTGCGCCGGCAGTTTCGATATCGCCAGTTTGCGAATCGTTAGAATGATTGTCTTTGTCCGGCACATTTGGGGCGATTTTTGTCCAGAGAAGTAAAACTTTTGACATTTTTTTGGCTTCATCTTCCTTTGACCCGTTTTCTTTTACGAAACTCAGCACCAGATGGCCGTTTAGAAGCTCATATTTTTTGTTAAGCTGGTTTGTCAGAGTAAATTTCTTTCTGTGTTTGACAGCATACTTTAACTTGTTCAAATTTAGTTTCCATGGGATCCTGCGTGGCATTCAGCTGTGCAAATGAATTTAAAAAGAAAATACCAGGTATGTCATTCCACCGGTTGGTATCGCTTTATTTTCCGTTTAATAGGTTTAAATTCTTAAGTTCTTTGGGATTCAATCGTCGATTGTAATTTTCTGTGAATGGCTACTGTATACAAGGTCTGTCCAGAAAGTAATGAGGCTCATTCAGTAACAGATGTTTAATAAAAGTTATACTTATATAGCATTAAAATTCCTCGAGATAACATCCTTGAACATCAATGCACCGCTGCCACGCCACGTAGCTTGCCTGGGAGTCGGGAACAGGGATCGCTTTCAAAGCACTCGTCGTGGCAGTTTGCACATTTGTAGCATTCCCAAAATGACGTCATTTCAGGCTCGATTTGAGCCGGGGAAACAAAAAGATGTCAGCTGGGGTCAAGTCCGGGATGTAGGGAGGTTGGGGCAGCGTTGCCACGTTGTGTTTCGCGAGAAACTCCCAGCGACGTATGGCTCGGCGCATTATCGTGGTGAAGAACCCAAGTGTTGGTGATCTCCGGTCGGACGCGCGCAACTCTGTTCTTCAGCCGTTGAAGCACTTCCACGTAAAATGCAGCGTTGACCTAAGCGATGGCCTCTGATCATTCGTCCGAACGGGGTCCGGGTTCGAATCCCGGTGAGGCATGGATGTTATGTTTGTCTTGCGGCACTGGTTCTCTCCCTTCCCTGGAACCAGTGACCCTAAATTAGGGACGGGCGACTGCTTATAGCCCATTGAGTTGCTCACGGTGGTCGTTAAACCTCCAATCAAAAAAAAAAAAAAAAAAAAAAAAAACTCCTTATGGACAAACACCTTTACAGTCAAAGAAGACAATGAGCATCGATTTCATCTTCGATTTGCAAATTCGAGCCTTCTTTGGTCGAGGAAACTCTGGAGTGTGCCACTCTGAGCTCTGTCTTTTCGTCTCCGGATCGTACTCAAAGACCCACGTTTCATCACGTGTTATCATTTTCTCCAAAAAACCAGGTTTACTCCTCGCACGGTCCACAAGCTCACGAGAAATTGGCACACGGTTGTTCCTCTGTTAATCGGTCAAAACCTTAGGAACCAATTTGGCGCAAACTTTTCACATCTGCAATTCTTGCGTGATAATTTCCTGCACAATGTATTTCGCTAGTCCCACGTGCTCTGCTACCAATCTAGCACTCAAACGTCGGTCAGAGTCCAAAACCGCTTTCACCTTTTCCACATTGTCCGAAATGTGAGACGTTGAAAGGGCGCCCTGGGCGTGGCTCATCCTCAACGCTCTCTCTTCCCTCTGTGAACGTTTTGTGCCACCGAAACACTTGTGCTTTCGATAAAGCATCTTTCCAGTAGGCTTTCTGTATCATAGCAAGCGTCTTAGTAGCGGAATTTTCAAGTTTAACACAAAACTTTACCGCGCATCGCTGTTCGACACTCTTCTGCATTTTGACCGTTACGCGACGCTTACACAGCTGTCCGCTTCGCAAGCGATCCTCACTCTGTAAAAGCTCAGAGCCAACTGACGAGACATCGATCCTTTACCTAACATACCCTGCCACCCGTCAGGCCCGGAGACTCCTCCCTCCGGCTCTTCTGATTGGACCAGGAGAAGTGGTCTCATTACTTTCCGGACAAACCTTGTATTTTGCTGTGATTTGCTTGCTTTTAGCTTATTATGTAATGTTCAAAATTTGCAGCAAAATTAAAGAAGTCGCTAGGTTTACGTAAGTTATACAGAGCTGTTTACGAAAGTTGTAGCAAATGTTTCTGGAATAATGTAGGATATGTAATCGTAGGGATATTTACAACAGAATCACCTTTAAAAGGTTGTTCAATATAACTATATTATTAAGATAATCGTCTTTGAATTATTAATAACCCACTTATAATTATGAGTGTTCATATCCAAAAAATCTTTGCACTATAAACAACAACGATAGGGGTTAGGAATTAGCTACATTTACCAAAAGTTCATCTCCCCCTGTTTTAGGGTTTGACCAGTATACTAGATTGCAGGTTTGACCATAGCTAATAAATAATACTCATTATAAACTAATAGACTAGGTGCTTTTGATAGTGTGCTACAAGATCAGTTAATAGAACTGAAGCTCCTTTAATTAAAACTGAACTTTGCAGTACAAAAATACAGATTCGCTAGATTAGCAGAGGACATTAAAACAGTGACTTTTGCATGTGAGACACTGCACTCACCGTTTCTCGGAATTATGTGACAACGAAAAACATCACTATTAATAACTCCTGACTCACAACAAAACCACTTCGTATGTGAAACATAAAATGATGGTGATACTAAGCACAGTAGATGAAAAAAGTGAAAGCTAAAACACAAAGGGTGCACAGATATTTAAAAGATTAAAAAAAGATTGGAAGAGACAAATGAACAAGAAAACATTTGAAAGTGAGCGAACATAAGTACCTTACAGTGAAGATTTGCGCTTCTGGCTCCTCTCAAGTTATGACCTTGTAAACATATTTATGCACATTATGATTTTGGAAGAAATATTCTCATAATACATGGAAATATACTAGAATTATTAACACAACAATCTCTGAATTGCCTGTATTTACTGTTCGTTCCAAAAATAGATTTGATTCTCGTCGGCCCCCCCATTCCTAGTCATTGCACATTTTTTGGTAGTCTAAAACTTCATGTTCTCTTATTCATTTTAGAGAGCAGTAAACATTTTAGGATCATCAGATCAGTCAAATATATTTCATTCACTTCTGGTACCAAATGTTTTCTTTACCTGATTTAGTTGTTATTCCATAATGTATGTACAGGGTGTTCGTAAACTGTTTTGACAAAAGAAGAGGGGTGACAGTACCCATCAAGACGAACAATATTTACAATGGAACCTAGAGTCGCATTCCACTTTGAGTGTCAGAAAAGACTAACTTCGAAATACGTCCAAGAAGCACAAGTCGTCACCTCAGACGTCATTTCTTTCGTGCCAGAAGGGTAGCACATCTCCAGAACATCATCGTCAAGCATTTACCGTATGCAAATTGCCAGAGAAAAGACGCAGCATCGACAGTTGCAGATGGTTGGGTTATCAAGGTGCAGTAGACACTTCCTGAATGCCACATATCCCGCACAATGGATTGGACGTGGCGGACCTGTGGCATGGCCTCCACGCTCACCGGACGTAAACCCACTGGACTTCTTCTTCTGGAGGCACATGAAATCATTGGTGTACGAGACGCCTGTGGACTCCGTGGAAGATCTCGTTGCGAGAATCGTTGTTGCAGCGGACAGAATAAACACGACACCAGGAGTCATCAACTCATAATAATTTTTCTTCATGTTCTAACTCACTCATTCTCTTTTGTCTTGTGTAACTAGAGGTATATTGAACCCCAATTAGAAAATGATAGTGCTGACATATTTTACAGCTTACAATGTACATAATTAGTGTAAAATGTAGCTCACAGCTAGGCTTTCTGATGACAGAAATGGGGGAAGTCTTGAATTCAGCTGAAGTAAAAATATAACAGCATAAAATGTATTTATAAAGATATTAATTGTAATATATGAAAATGTATAGCTATGGTAAACAAATAAATCACTTCAGTGAAAACTTTATTACGTAACTAATCAGATGAAATAGGCTGTCGTAAGAAGTTCTTGCTTAAAAGGTCAGCATTATTTTCGGAAATCAGATTTTGGTACTGGAGATGTTACATGGATAACAGTGAACTAAAGATGATTTAGTATCCGATGGCAGAAAATGTGCACTTCTATATTTTGCATGCGCTTCTGATTAGTTCTCCATTAATTTTTGTGGCCATAAAATGTAGGCTAAATGTGCACTAGCATATGGGCTGCTGTTAGCAATGTTCTCTGTCATTGGAATTAAAATTAATCGCCTTGTTGTGTTGATTAACCACACCTTATGTGATCATATTTTCTTATTCTTGAACATATGTTGAGCTAGCAACAAACTGCAGGATTTATCCTCAATGAGTTCTTTATAAATGAATATAACCTTGGCCATAAATGGTATACATATATTTCAGAAACCAAATTAAAAATCCTTATCATATATACACACGTCTGTTTCACTTACTATTTAAAAGCTATTAACTTATTACATTGTGAATTTGTCACTGTTAATAGTGGTGTGTGTTAGAAGTACAGTATTTTGAATGCAGTTGGATTTATTTTTAAAGAGATTTTACAGTAGGAATTATTTCTGCTTCTTTTGTAAATCTGTTTTTACGAAGACATTTGATCAACTCCGATATCCTTTACTATCAGCAGGACTTGTAAATCCTATTTCCACAAACTAATAAATTGCATATTTTCTTGCTATATTTTGAAACTGCATCCTTTTAAAAAGATAACCCCCTCCCCTGAAAAAAAGTTCCCTTCGTGTTAAGGCTATTGCGTTCCCTGTAGTTCTAAAATTATTTGCATTTATACGAAGCCCACCACAGTTTTAACCAAACCAATAGGAATTTCCTACCTCCATTAGAAGAAACTAAAATCAGTCAAGTGCTTAAAGCAATTATAAAAAATAAAATGAAAGTACAGTAACATCATATTTTGTGTCTGATTTTTTTTTAAATTTCTTTCAACAAGCTCGTAGATTCCCCATTTTTTAAATAAAGGCTTGGAAATAAAATTTAGATATTTCATGAACTTTTGTTTTTTTGAATAATATTCAATGAGAATATCCTCCCCCCCATTGTTTATTTGCTTAAGAGCACTTGAAATTGCTCTTCAAGTAAAGCATACGTGGGATGTCGTTGTTTACCTTAATTTTCCTCTTGACAACAGAGCAAAAGTGTTCTCTCCCTTTAAAGCGCGATCTTTTGAAAAATTCACTCATAATACAAATTACCTAAAGTTCGACTGTTACTATTTCTATAATAAACAATATTTTACGATAATCCTGTAAGACAAAGATGTTAAACGCTTTATAAAATTACGTTTAATCTAAACACATTTTAAATCGTCAGGTCATATACTTCTCAGTTGTTACGAAGACGCTTTTTTAGATCTCTTTTCCTCCATGAAAATCTAAGGTTTTGTACTAAAATTCCTTTCATGTAAGCCTAAGAGTTTATTAAACCTATTCCACTGCTTTTCCATTTCGCTTATACTTTAAGACATCTTACAAAAACGAACTGCGTCCGACTAATGCTTTCCTACGGAAAATCGTCTGCCTTTGCATCTTGAGAGTAACCACGCCAAAGCTTGCGGTACTACTTTCACCGCGGAAGCGTATAAACCCGGCTTCACTTTGCTAGCATGGGAAGAGTTGGCGACAGCGTCTCCTCTTATTCCTACCTCCATGGTTAAGAAGCTTTGTGAGCCGGAGTCCTACGGATTAGGATCGTCAACTGTGTATGATCTTAAATCCTGACCTTTGAAAACATTTTATAGGGCGAATGGATGTAAGATAAACAATGTAGGAAGTTGGGCTACTTCAAAGCAATTGGCCGCCCCGGTGGCGCAGTGGTCGGCTTCTGGACATTCGTCCGAGATGGGCCCGGGTTCAAATCCCGGTTAGGCATGGATGTTTTGTTTGTCTTACGGCACTGGCTCTCTCCTTTTCCTGGAGTCAGTGGCCCTAAATTAGGGACGGGCGACTGCTTATAGCCCACTGAGTTGCTCAGTGGTAGTTAAACCCTCAGTCAAAAAAAGATAAAAAAGCAACTGTTGGGAAAGTTTTTTGATTGACAGATCTTTCATCTACCGTTCACTAGGAGGGAGACAAGTGACAGAAATGCGATCTCCGCGACACGTTCAATCCACACCGTCACGATCTATCCGTTTCTCCACGGCAACGAGTCAGGGAGGTCGTTCGCCGCAAGATCCAATGGTTCAAGCCGGCGACGAGTAAAACGCACCACACATGCACATCGTAGCTCAATAGTTAGCAACAAGCAACAGCTTCCCCTCCGAGCATTCATCCACGCTCTGCCCTTTCCTTTCGTCTTCTCTCTACGTAGGAGCTGCACCTGTGCCGGTCCGCGTATGGCCTAGTGGTCAACGTTCGTGACTGCCACGGAGAAACCTCTGGTTTCTCCGTGGCAGTCACATCCCAGGCAAGTACGAACGCTGGAATCAGTAAATATCCGCCGTGCGTCAGATGAGCACTTTAAGCCGTCGGACCCCAGGTACTGCCCCCTCCCGTAATAAATAAGGGCGTATTCTTCCCCCTTTCTACCTCGCTTCCGTGTCACTTTCCTATCGGGAACTCTAGCCCACAAATCTCCTAGCCTCCTATTTCTAAAGGTTGTTAAGACCTGGGGTCAGACACTCCCTTCCTAAAATCTTCTACATATGATCTGATCTGATCACCTGAGCCGCGGGTATTATGACAACGTTTCTGCGGGCAGAGCTCACTAGCATTCGGAATGGGGGTTGTCGGGCGGCTGGTGATCTGAACAACAGCTAAGGCAGGCCATGTGTCACTTATGGATGTGCTGTTTTTAGAGACTTAGGGCGTACGGAGAATGATTTTTTCGTTTGCTGAGTGCGTAGGTTTGGGTTATTATTATTTTTTTTTTACAAATGATTCGTGACTGCTGTATTTTGTTTTTGTCGGCACTGATTCTGTCAGAGATGATTCCTTTAACTCCCCTCCTCCTCTTTTTCCCCCTTGAGGCCACCTAAGGTTTAGAAAGGGTTGTTTGTTCTTGTAGCGTAAACATTCATCTTCACAGCATCAGCCTGTTCGAATGAAGATGTTACTTCGAAGGTTTTTGATACTCATTAACCCTTTAAACAGCTGGAACGAATTAATTCTAGGTTAGAAAAATGGCAGTGGTCGAAGCAATGGCCTCTGATCATTCGTCTGAAAGGGGCCCGGGATCGAATCCCGGTGAGGCATGGATGTTGCGTTTGTTTTGCGGCACGGGCTCTCTCCCTTCCCTGGAATCAATGGCCCTAAATTAGGTACGGGCGACTGATTACAGCCCATTGAGTTGCTTACGGTGGTAGTTGAACCTCCAATAAGAAAAATGGGCTGAAATCAGCTCGCACGGATATACACTGAAGAGCAATTGAATTAGAGACAGCTGGCGTTATGCAAATGTGGCGCTGTGGGGCGGCCCTATAAACGGAAACGACATGTCGCATGCAGCGATCCGATAATATAAGGAGTGATGCGACGGGAATCAGTAAGACTCGGACGCAGTATGGGTAAGACGAAGGATCTAAGCGCATTTGATCGTGGGCAAATTGTCGGGGCCCGACGAATGGGTCACTCCATCTCGGAAGTCATGCATGCACTAGGATTTTCACGAGCCACTGTGTCACGAATGCACCGTGAGTACATCAAATCCATTAAAACCAACCTGCAAGGGCCAACTGCCGTGGACAAGAGCGTGCGGATGAGCGGGGTCATCGTCAGCTAGCTCGCACTGTAACAGCGGACAGACGGGCCACAGTGCAAGCAATCACTCGGCAATTTAACGCTGGTGCACAAAACGTGTAAGCAGCCACACTATCCAGAACCATCTCCTCGCTATGGGGTACAGAAGCCATCGTCCCACGAGGGTACCGTTGCTGACCGCGCATCACAAGGTGCAAAGATTAGCATGGGCGCCGGAACATCACCACTGGACCCTAGACATGTGGGAAAATGTTGTCTGGACTGATGAGTCGAGATTCACGTAGGTACATGCGGATGGCAGGATACGAGTACGGCGCAAACCACACGAAGCGATGGATCCTTCTTGCCAGCAGGGTACTCTTCAAGCTGGTGGGGGTGGCATTCTCGTCTGGGGACTGTTTACGTTGACTGCAATGGGACCCCTGGTACGTGTGACATCGTCCCTCACAGGTCAACGTTACCGGGATATCCTGGACGACCATTTGCTCCCGTTTGTGCGTCTTCAACATCCCACTGGGGATCTCATCCTGCAACAAGACAATGCACCGTGCCATCGCTCCTGAATTGTATCCGAATGGTTGGATGAACACTCCACCGACATGACCTCGCTTCCTCTGCCAGCTAGGTCACCTGACCTCAATCCCATCGAGCGCGTCTGGGATGCCATCGAGAGAGATGTTCGATGCTCTGACCACCCTCCATCAAATTTTCGTGAACTGTGGGATCTTGTTCAGGGGTCGTGGATCGGTATGGCTTCCCAACGCTTCCGGTATCTTGTCGAGTCCATGCCGAGAAGAATCGCCGCTATCATCAGGTCGAAAGGTGGTCCTACACTTTACTAGACAGGTATCTCTAATTCAATTGCTCTTCAGTGTATATGTAGTGTACGCCTGTAGTTTATATACGGTTGTGACGTACGTCGCTCTTAATCTCTTTGGGAAGAAGACACCATGAAATAGAAAACACTAATTTTTTGAACATGCAAAATAATATTTTTGAATGTTTAATTTGTGGCGTACATCGCTCTTAACCTCTTTGGGACTTTGAGAAGAAGACCCCGTGTAATAGAAGACTCTATGTAATTTTTTGAACATGTAAAATAATATTTTTTAATATTTAATTTGTGACGTACGTCGCTCTCAATCTCTTTGGGGTTTTAGGAAGAAGACACTATGTAATTTTTTGAACATGTAAAATAATATTTTTCAATGTTTAATTTGTGACGTACGTCGCTCTCAATCTCTTTAGGGCTTTGAGAAGAAAACAGTGTATAATTTTTTGAACATGTAAAATAATAATTCTGAATGTTTAATTTGTGATGTACGTCCTTTTTAATTTCCTTGGAGTTGGCTTAAGCCTCCAAAGCTCCCTTCGTGGGTGCGCCAATGCATGATACCAAGTAATTATGAGGATTAGGATTTGAACACTTATTTGTACATGAACTCCATTCTTCCACTGAATACTTTATTTGTACATGAACTCCATTCTTCTTTCCCTTTGTGTGAACTTGAGTGTTGCGTTTTCATAAAAAGTTTCTCCCGAGTACTTTTTCATATTTAAAAATGTTTTTTTCAATTGACAAAACCAATTTGCTCAAATGTACATGTCCTTGTGTGGCTCAAAAATATATCTTGATTGTTTTTAATAGAGAAAAAATTCTTTCGGCAGTTGTTGATGGAAACGTAGGTCTGCTAATTTGTACACCTCACTAAACACAATGTTCAATTTATTCAACTTTGTGTGACAAGTAATGTCTCTTACTGATTTCTTTTTGTATTCAACAAAGGAATAAAACACCTTCAGTTCATTTTTTAGTTGAGCTGTATCAAAATTTGAAGCTTAGAGTTCTTTAAGTTCTGACAGTAGATGCTCAGGAAAGCTTTCGCAAAATTTATCAAAACAGTTCAAATCCAACAAAGCCACGAATTTAAGATATAATACCACTGATTTTAATTCATTGATTATTGGCACAAACTGAACCAACTCTCGCAAAACACGTGCTGTTACGAACGAAAGCATGCGCGTGACTAAGGTAGTCCGAAGTCTTCTCTTTTCTGAGCGAACCGTTTCCCAAAGCAATGGGCCATTCACTTTTCACCCGCGCATTCATGTTGTCATGGAAACTCTGGCAGGCGGTAGTAATGAATGTCTTCGAATCAGAACAGCGAGGACTCGGGTAGAGCTGTTTGCGTTAGGATCGTTGGTGATTCTCGCTCGCCAGACTGATTCAGCCAAAAGAAGCGAATCCGCACGTGTGTGTTTTTTCTTTCGCGGAGAAAGCATCGACATATCTTAATGCCGTTGATAATTGACTTTTGTTTGTGTATATTTAATTGACTTTTATTTGTGCATTCTCTGGGCTTCGCATCTAGCTTAGCTAGCCTCGAATGTAACTCCCTGGGCTGTAACAATGGCAAAGAATCTAAGAAAGGAAATATGTTTGAGTTTGTTGTTGCTACTCAGTGGTATAATGTCCGCATCATTTCTTGGGAATAAAGAACTTTGAATGCCTACCACCAAGCAAGGACTATTGGGATACCAATCTCGAAGGACTATCACCAAAGTAGTAGTGGGATGCATACCATTATAGATCAGTGGGATGCCTATCAACGGTGACAAGTTCATGGTCAGCACTGATCACGTAAGAGGGGAAAGAAATTGTTGCGCGGCAGCTTTCGTAAAACCCGATTTCTATTTGGAAAACGCGGAGAGCTTTGGGCAACATTTACTTCAAATTCATCGGCCGCTTAAAGGGTTGCGATAGTTTGCAAGGGTTTACAGTAGAATGAGCGAGACCTTCTTTCTTTTAGACAAAAATAGTTTGCCTCCGCTTAGCTGTAACTTATCTACTGTTTTGAAGAACGGTAGATCATTTCATGAGTACGTATGGTTATTCTTGTTAAGGCTGGATTTCATTAAGGATCTAATATTCTTGCAAATTTGCACGCTGCCAGCTGCCCAGCCCAGCTGATAGACGTCGTGAGCCATTCCCTTTTGGAGATAACTCGAACGGGATGAACAAATTGCAATACTCAAACGGGATGAACAAATTGCAATACTCAAACGGGATGAACAAATTACCATAGCTTAACGCAGAAGGTCGTTTTGATCAGGATTCGTTGAGCTTAATAGAAAATTACTGGGTGTATCTAACATTCACAGCTTCATACTAAGCTTCGGATCATAGATTCTTCTTGATTTAATCTCCTATCTAACCTC
Organism: Macrothele yani; assembly: GCA_039090855.1. Lineage (NCBI taxonomy): Eukaryota > Metazoa > Arthropoda > Arachnida > Araneae > Macrothelidae > Macrothele > Macrothele yani. The sequence goes on along the minus strand of CM077029.1, from coordinate 31,968,047 downwards.
TTAATACTTCTAACAAATAACAGCAAGCACAGAGAGCCCGCTAACCTTTGTCTTCATTACATTCTGTATTTCATTATCATCTTATCATTCCCATTCAAAAGTTTCACAATTACAGTCAAACCCATATTTAACGGACTCCGATTTTAACGAATTCCTCGATTTTACGTACATTGTTTATGTTTCCGACGGAATCACATTGAAATTAATGCTTGTCTTTTCCCGATTTAACGAACACATTTCCTCAATTTCGCGAACATTTTACTTTTTTAAACGACAAAACTATGTTAACCAGCATTTTCAAGTTAAAAGTTAGCCCAAATGCAATCCCTTGATGTTGTTTTCCATGAACAGATTGGAATAAACGCATCAGATTCTGATGAAGAAGGTGAAGCAGAACTGAAAGTTAGCTGCTTTAGTGATGCTGATAACAGTATTGAATGTGCTAAAAAAGTACTTGATGCCCTTCGATATTAATGATGATGTTTTTCACGCACTTCATAAAATTGAAGCTGCAATTTTATAAAGCTTAAACGTTCAGAAAAAATGAACAATCTTCTCTAAAGCATTTCTTTTCTACAATGTAAAAAGGTAATCAACACATATTCTGTTTTTACAAGTTAATTAGTACTAATTGATGTTCTGTTTCATGCAGTTTAAGATACTGAAATTATTATTTAAGAAGCTAAATGCTTGAGAAAAAATCAACTGTCGTACTTTTCTCGCAATTTTAAAGTACGCTTAAATTTTGATGCTGCATATCGAAGTCTAATATCTCCGAATTATGTATTTAATATGCAAAGTATGAGTACGTATTATAGCATTTTTAATAATAAATTCGCAATAAATGTCACTGAAAGAAACAGAACATAGCTGCTTACGTATTCTATTATGAACACTAGGTTATTTGAATGTTTCATTCGAAAGGCTTCCTCGATTTAGCGAATTCCGCGATTTTACGTACAAATCTGTTGGCCCCTTGAAGTTCGTTATACCGGGATTTGACTGTATTTCCCAGCTGATTGTTCTTGCTCACTCACATAATTTTTGACGTTTGTTAATTTTTGATATTTCTTTTCTTAAGTATATTAATTAATCCATATGTTTTCTTCGGAAACACATGGAAAAATAAATATACATAAATCAAGCTGTCCTTTCTATGAAACATAACCACATAAATTTGAAAGTTGTATCGTCCTGGAACGGGAATCGAACCCGATTTTTGATCGAGTGCGCTATCTGTTACCGGTCCCGGACAATTCGTCCAATGCCGATTCGCTCATGGTGGTCGTTAAACCTCCAATAAAAATAAATGCCGATCCGTCCAAAGGAACAATTGGTAAAATGCCGTTCGGTCCAATGCCGTTCGGTCCAATGGACTATTCGTCCAATGCACGATTACTCCAATGCCGATTCGTCTAATGGTACGATTGGTTCAATGTCGATTGGCCCAATTTTGATTCGTCCAATGGTATCATCCTATCAACGGTAAACATTTTTTATTTTTCAGAAAGGAATAATAATTCAAGTTATTCTCCTCTTTATAGCTTTTGAAAAATTATTTCCGTATACGTATTTGGTATTTGTAAATATTTTATGAACCTGATAAGACAATGGAACATTTCTCAGCTGTTTACAAAGCACCTAATCCGCAGACCAAAGTTACAACCTAGATATTTGGTATTCGTAAACATTAAAAAAAACTAAAAAAAGGCACTCAACGGATTAGGCCGTGGGCCTTTTTAGAAGATTTTAAGTTAAAGCTTAGATATTAGGGGATTTGAAAACATTTTAAAAAACCTAATAAAAGGCACGCCACGGATCATTTTTCAGCTCTTTACAAGGCACCTATCCGCAGGTCTTTTAAACAGTTTTTCTTCTACCGATGTCATATTCTAACGTTTACATATCAAGTAAAATTAAAAATGTTAGCACAGCAATTAGTATGTTGACTTGTCATGTAAACGTTGTGAATATAACATCGGTGGAATAAAAACTGTTAAAGAGGACTAGGTCTGAACCCCGACCAGTTGCTTCCATTGGCCACTTAGGCGAACCTCACTATATGCTACAAACAGAAACGGAAAACTAGTATTTTATGTTATTTAATGCAAAAGGGAAACATCGAAGTTGATTGAATGTCTCGTACGTCAGTAACTTCATACGGCAGCGAAGACAGTATAACAAGAAAACGCGATTCCGGAAAAAAACAACCTGTAGCAACAATATTACGCATGAAATGTAACATTATTTTACATTCTTTGGACTACCGATACTTTCATATAATATCGAAGACAGAATCAGAACAGATGAGATTTGTATAGCACGAGTAGCAATTCGGACATATCGGACGGAATTGGACTAATCAGTAGTATAAAAGGACGGGGACTGCGCCAAGGATGCATCTATACTACTCTAATCGTACCATTGGACGAATAGGCATCGGATCAATTGTACCATTGGACGTATCGTACCTTTAGACCAGTTATCCATTGGACGTATTGTTTCCTTGGACGAATCGGCATTGCACCAATCGTTGTTGGACGAATCGTACCAGGCCCATCCATTACACCACCCAGGAGAGTGAAATCAAAGTGTGACGTTTCGGATTAATGCTTCAGATGTATGGATTTCACTGTCCTTGGTGGTGTAATGGATAGCATACTCGAGCGCAAAACATCACTCTCTTGCACGGAACCAGAAGCAAGGGAATTTCCTCTTCTACCCCCTCTTACTGGCGCGGTCGGCGCCATACGTTATCTCTGGAACAAACTTACTGACTAATGACGCTTTCATCGCATTTGCTGTATGATTTACTAACGGCGGTGAAGGTCACATGGCCGCCCCGGTGGCGCAGTGGTCTAAGCGATGGCGTCTGATCATTCGTCCGAAAGAGGTCCGGGTTCGAATTCCGGTGAGGCATGGATGTTGTGCTTGTCTTACGGCACTGGCTCTCTCCCTTCCCTGGAACCAGTGACCCTAAATTAGGGACGGGCGACTGCTTATAGCCCATTGAGTTGCTCACGGTGGTCGTTAAACCTCCAACTAAAAAAAAAAAAAGGTCACATGACTCACATTTCACGCGGACAGATCTAAAACGTGTTTAAAGATATCACATGTCACAGTTTACAAATTGCAGCAGTGATTAGCGCCGCAAATTTATCGGGCAACTCCAAGCGCGGCAGACGAGCCATAAGACTGGGCGTCTACCTAGTACTGAAAAAACACTCCATCTCGAATCTCACGCAGTCTCAGTGCCGTGTCAGGTTTTTCAGGCGTGTAGAGGTTAATCTATAATTTATTTGGGCCGTGCGGCTTTTGCACCACTTGCGGCCTGCACCAGGTTCGGGAGCACCAACGGCACCGACCTAGTTACGGCCCTGTGTGAGAAACAGATTTATGTAGAGGATTTTTGGAAGGGAGTATAAATTTACAATATATGGCTGTTACACTGACTATGTATGCTAATGGCTTGAAGCAGAAGAAATAATGTAATGTGCGCATAAACTGGAATGAGGTGAAAGGAAACGTTAGTGTGGAGAATAATATCTTAATCTTATGGATCATCTTCTATAGTCTGACGTACTGTCATACAGCCTGACGGATCATGTCTTACAGTCAGACAAATCATATAATTTGATTGATCGTCTGGTTGTCATACAGTCTGACGATTCATTGACGAGCTACCATACAATTTGATGGATCATCTCTCAGTATGACAAATCGTCATATAATTTGACGGATCATCTCTCACAGTCCGACGGAATTTCATACAGTCGGACGGTTGTCATATAGTTTGAAGAATCATCTCTTGCATTCTGATGAACTGTTATACAATTTGATGGATAATCTTAGTTTGACAAATCATCAACCACTTTGACTTATCATTTAATACAATCTGATGGATTGTCATATATACAGTCTGATGGATCATCTCTTTCCAACATTCAATACATTGCGCTTGGGGATACCAAAAGAAGGTTAGAATCTTTTTTGTATCAAGAAGGATCACCACTGGTCTAGACAATGGCATTTTTTTAATGAGGATTTAATGATCACCGTGAGCAACTCGATTGGCTATGAGCAGTCGCGTGGCATTCCTTAGATACCAACGTTACAATGCGTGGCAGAATTAAGGGCACTTTTGCCACCATGTACATCAAATTGAATCAGACGTTGTTTCCCCTATGTAATGCCATCTCTCAAGATAAGTGTTTCTGTACGTACGGCGGGATGCGTCAAAACGTCGTTGGAGACAAAATGCTGAATTAAATTGCTCTCAAGGCCTGCACCTCCACCAGACGGGAATACGTATCATAATCTGTGTCCATTTCTTATAAATAGCGAGTCACCAGGCGAAAATGAACTACTGGCAAGGGTCCAGTGTTCATCTGGAAAGTGTCCATTTATATGCAACCATTTTGAGCACTATTGGAAACAAATGGTGGTTCAGTGCCATATTAATAAACCCAGATGCTTCTTAACACAAGCTTTGCATTTCGTGGTCTTCAACACTACTCAACATAGAAATTGTAGCTCCCAGAAGTTGACTTAAAGACATACAAATTACATGAGCGAATCAGCTGTCTAAAATATGCAAATGGGCGAAATTTCGCAGCGATCAGTCATGTAGACATCGCTTGGGCAGGGTTTACTCTCTCAACAGTAAGGGAAGTTTAAGTTAGTCTGTTCGTCAAAAACGTTCTGAATCTGTCGCGGAACCACCGACGAGACATACATCGATGAGCTATTCCATTTTGACCACCCCCAGCGTAGAGAAACGAGCGCGCCTGGAGACCGAACGGTGGCGCAGGTGAAGTTCGCAGAGCAGTATATATACAACCCAAGGACCGGCTTTCGGTTAGTAGAGTGTTCGGAGTCAGAATGGGAAAAGCTGCCGATTTATCGGAGTTTGATAAAAGACAAATTGTGATGGCACAGCACCTCGGAACTACGATTTCAGCAACGGCGCCTCGGAACTACGATTTCAGCAACGGCGCCTCGGAACTACGATTTCAGCAACGGCGCCTCGGAACTACGATTTCAGCAACGGCGTCTCGGAACTACGATTTCAGCAACGGCGCCTCGGAACTACGATTTCAGCAACGGCGCCTCGGAACTACGATTTCAGCAACGGCGCCTCGGAACTACGATCTCGGCAACGGCACCTCGGAACTACGATCTCGGCAACGGCGCCTCGGAACTACGATCTCGGCAACGGCGCCTCGGAACTACGATCTCGGCAACGGCGCCTCGGAACTACGATCTCGGCAACGGCGCCTCGGAACTACGATCTCGGCAACGGCGCCTCGGAACTACGATCTCGGCAACGGCGCCTCGGAACTACGATTTCAGCAACGGCGCCTCGGAACTACGATCTCGGCAACAGCGCCTCGGAACTACGATCTCGGCAACGGCACCTCGGAACTACGATCTCGGCAACGGCACCTCGGAACTACGATCTCGGCAACGGCGCCTCGGAACTACGATCTCGGCAACGGCGCCTCGGAACTACGATTTCAGCAACGGCGTCTCGGAACTACGATTTCAGCAACGGCGCCTCGGAACTACGATTTCAGCAACGGCGTCTCGGAACTACGATTTCAGCAACGGCGCCTCGGAACTACGATCTCGGCAACGGCGCCTCGGAACTACGATCTCGGCAACGGCGCCTCGGAACTACGATCTCGGCAACGGCGCCTCGGAACTACGATTTCAGCAACGGCGCCTCGGAACTACGATTTCAGCAACGGCGCCTCGGAACTACGATCTCGGCAACAGCGCCTCGGAACTACGATCTCGGCAACGGCGCCTCGGAACTACGATTTCAGCAACGGCGCGGCTTGTTGGTTGTTCACGTACCGCTGTAGTGAGTACGTATCAAAAGTAGTGCACAGATGGCCAAATGACGAATCGACGTCTAGCCGTGTATCTTCCGCAGCTCATTGTTGCCAGAAGGGAGCGGAGACTGTCGCGCATTGTTCACAGCGACCGTAGCGCCACAGTGCGACAAATCGCTCGCAGCTACAAAAGTGGTGATCAGGGCAAGGTGTCGCAGCACACAGTTCAGCGCAGCCGAAGACCCAGCCGTGTCCCCATGCTCATTGTACGTCATCGCCAACAACGCATGAAATTGGCCCAAGATCATCGAAACTGGACAGTGGATGATTGGAAGAAAATGGCCTGATCTGACGAATCAAGATTTCTGGTGCATCACGTAGACGGCCAAACGCTGATACGCAGATTAATTAACAACGGAGGCTATGGCACCTGGATGAACTGTTGGGCGGAAACAAGCCGGTCGCGTTATGCTGTGGCGATGTTTTCTTGGGACACTTTAGGCCCCATTATCCCAATAGCCCAATCCCTGACAGTTGTCAGGTATCTAAACATCGTTGCGTACCAAATTCACCCATTCAGGGCTATTATGTCCCTGCTGGTGACGGCCATTACCAACAGGGTAATGCACCATGCCACACTGCCAGAATCGTCAAGGAGTGGTTTGAGGGAAATGCTGGTGACTTTCTGTTAATGCCCTGGACTCCAAATTCACCTGACATGAATCCAATCGAACGTTTGTGTTTCGACTTGGAATAGCGGGTTCGCGCTAAATCACCACCACCCCGAAATGTACGGGAACTGGATGACCTGCTGTTGACATTATAGTATCAGATAACCCAGAATACCCATCGCCACCTCATCAAATCGATGCCTGGCCGAGTGCTCGCTGCTTTGCGGGCTAAAAGAGGTCCTGTAGCTTATTAGGTAGGTAGGTGGTCATAATGAAATGACTTATCGGTGTATGTTCATTTCTCTTCCAAATAGCAACAGCAGATTATCTACATACGAGAATTGACGAGCAATCACCGAACGGGCGGTGCGTCGCAATGTGAGCACAGTGTAAGTCTGTGCGTCATGCTGTGTAATAGAGCACAAATGATGCAACGGGAAGGAAAGTGGACCAAGATGTGAAGGTCCCCGAATTCAATGAGGGCATCTTCGCGATCCTTTCACCACGGCGGCAGGGACGCAGCGCGACCTGAGATTTGCTATGGGTACAAAGTGCCCACTCAAAAGAAATGGCGATGTTTTCTTGACGTGGGACTACGTCCGAGGCTCCCAGTCTATGACCTCATGTTTATGTCACAGTACAGCGCGGCCCAGTATCGGATATGTTACACAGCAAAACTGTATTGGACTGTGGAGTGTATGGGAAGTGTTATTCTCAGAAGAGTCCACCTTGTGTTTCCTACCGATGGTGGGACAATCTCCAGGGCGTTTGTATTCACCCTTGGGAAACCACTAGCAGAATTTGTCGACCATCCAGTGCGAGTGGGAGCTTATGGATCTCCACCACCGGCGGTAGACCTGCAAAAGGTGCTTTTTCAGTTGGTTGAAGTTTGGAATGTTATTCCCCAACACACCTTAGGGGATCTCACTAACTGTATGCTTTGTCGTACGCAGGATTGCACGTGGACAATTCACAATTTTTCAAAAAGTAGCACAAAATGATACTCAAAATAGTATGTATAACTATACCAACAATCCGAAACTTTCTTGGCGTAGAATAATAATCAAAATTTCCAAGCTTTCGTACATCAACCAGATGGCTTTCTCAAGGAAGGTAGACAGCTAACTGCAAACTGGATAATAGAACGTTTCAACACTTTGTACGCGGTGACTTGACTAGACAATGAATGATTAGGAGCAAACGTGATATTTCGAAGAAACGAGGTCACGTTGGTTGGGCACGCGGTGCTATGGTAGAAAACTCAGCATTATTTGAAGAATTGATTCCGTTGGGCACGCGGTGCTATGGTAGAAAACTTAGCATTATTTGAAGAATTGATTCCAAATACGTGGCAACTCCAGAGAGACGCTATCGTTGCAAGCCTCACAGCTGGTCAAGATTTCCAAGGTTTCGCGAATGGCGGTAGATTTGGGTGTGGAGTATGAAGCTAATTTGTTTACATCACTCCATATAGGATCGGCGGACTTGAACTTGACTTCCCTTGTAGGGCAGTGGTTACTTTCCCGTCTCTTGTATCCCTTTTACGTTCGCTGATTCTTGTGTTGAAACGTTCTATTATCCAGTTTTGCAGCTAGCTGTCTACCTTCCTTGAGAAGGCCATCTGGTTGATGTGCGAAAGCTTGGAAATTTTGATTTTGATTCTACGCCAAGAAATTTTCGGATTTTTAGTATAGTTATACTATTTTGAGTCACAATTGCTCAGTGCGGAGTTGGTCCACCTACTGACTAACTCTAGGAAACAAGTATAGAGTTAATCCACATTGACACCAACTCTTAGGGACAAGCATGGAATTGGTCCACCTAACTCTTGGTAACAACTCCTTGCCGAACAATTCTGAATAAAAGCAATCATATAATACTGCCTTCTGAAACTTCGTTTTTTTATCGTTTACAAGTGTTCACCAGGTCTTTATGTCCAGTGATTTTCTCATCTGAACGTCAAATCTTTTTTTTATTTTTGTCTCAAATCTTGTTGCAGTTTCTACGCTGATCAATACATGATTTAAATTCACATCTCGTAAAAATGATAAAAACGATGGAAGTCTTTCTGTAATTTGTGAAAGAACTTCAACAGTGTACCAAAATTACAATAGTTTTGCAAATTATAAAAGAGAAGCATACTTGGAAATAAACTAAAAAGTGAAGACACAAGGAGACTGTTTTATTCAGAAATTTTATTAACTTTCATTGTTTCCATCCTTTCGGGAAAGTTCCGTGACTTACTAACATGATTGTAGAGAGCAGATGGTGAATATTGTATGTAGCAAGGCAGGCAATCTTCGCGTGCACAAGACATGTACGCCTAGTGAGGGATTATTAGCACCATGTGTATGTATTACCAATGCAACGGTACGCTTTACCGTTGCAGCGGTATTCATAATCAATACAACGGTATGTATTACCGATGGAAAGGTATGTTTCAACAGCTTTGGCAGAGGTACGTTCTCGAAAAACAAAGTTCTCAAAAATTGAATCTGGCATCGATGAGTTTTAACTTAAGGACATCTGACAAATCAAGGAATGCATCGTATTTCTTTGATCATGGTGCCCGAAAAAACGAACTGCTACAGCCTATTAAAGAAAAATGTAGCTGATTTTGAGTGAAAACATTGCGTATGAGAAATTTATTAATCTCCTGAATATTTGGTATCGGGCAAGTTAGTACAGAAAAACACGTGATATGAATATATTAACACTTCAATCGACATAATAATAAACACAGTGATTTTTACTTCGCATCTCACTTTGCTTGTTCAGAAGTTGGTACGTATTTCCAAACATGTAAGTTCTATTTTTTGCTCTGATTGTAGGTCATAGACATTGTACACTATCTACCAACAAGTAATTGGACACCTGTGATATCAAAGGAAAACGAAGTATATTCACCTTCAATAGTTGGTAGAGCCTCCACGAACGGCGATTACAGCTGCGACCCTCCGGGGCATACTCTCAACCAGGCGTTGTACGACGGCTAGCGGTATTTTCTTCCACTCGGCTTGGGGAAGACAGGTCAGTTCCTTCACCGATTTCGGACGGTGGGGGCACCCCTTAAGTCGAAGCTCCAATTCGTCCCAGAGGTGCTCGATAGGGTTAAGATCCGAGCTCTGCGCAAGCCAGTCAATTCGATTAACCCTATTTTTACCATACCAAGCCATGGTGGACCTTGCAACATGACAGGTGGCATTGTCATCCTGAAAGTAACATGGGTCCACCCCGTAAAACTGCCACAACTTAGGAAGCCCATGGTCATCCAAAATGATGCAGTAGGTCTCGGCGTTGCGTCTACCAGGAATTGCGACCAAGGGTCCCGTGACATACCAGGAGAAACAGCCCCATAGCATAATTCCACCGCCGCCGAATTTCACAGTTGACGCAATACTTTCCGGCAGGAGGCATTCTCCAGGAAGACGCCAAACCCAGACCCTGCCATCCGAACAGTAGAGGGTGAACCTTGATTCGTCGCTCCAGAGAACCTGTTTCCACTGTTCAACGGTCCACTGTCGACGTTCTTTGCACCACGTTAGCCGAGCAGCGCTATTGGACTTGGTGATCAAAGGCTTGTGGGCGGTAGCACGTCCATGATAACCGAGCAGATGGGCATCTTTACGGAAGGTATTCATCGAAAGAACACTCCCGGTTGCCTGTTGAAACTCCTCGCGGATGTGGCCCATCGATTTGGTTCGGTTCTTCTGTAATTCTCTGGCCAGCACCCGTCGGTTTCTAACTCCCAATTTTGTATGTCTGCCGGGTAGGGGCACATTCCGACAGTCCCCTCTCATCTTCCACTTGCCAATCACTTAGGCCACTGTCGATTTTGGGTACTTCAACTCGCTAGATATGTCACGTATGGATCGGCCATTTCTGTGATACCCGACGATTACACCTTTTTTCGAAATCAGAGACGGCTCCGAACTGCGTGGCATCTTGCATGCGACTGATTGCGTTGTTGTTTCCCACACGATATTTAACGGCCGCCGCCGTTAAAGGACCGCAGATATCGTCGATTGCAGGTCTGTCCAATTACTTGTTGGTAGATAGTGTATATAACACAGAACAAATGCATATAACACAGAACAAAACAACTGCTAAGCGACGTTACCAGGTTTTGGAAGATCCTGCTCCTTAAAGCATCGACCAAACTATGTTTAATCAAGCAAATGTCTAAATTCCGTCAAAAAGAAACTACTATAACAATCGGCATTACCTGTGACGTTATTCTAGAGCATTTACATTTTCAATTGTCGTCATAGAGAAACATACCACTGGGAACACGTAATTTGGAAACAAGAAGTTAATCGCCGTTGAGATTCGTTTAAACCCTAGATATGATTGTTTAATACCATCATATTAACGTTACTTGTGCCTTATCAGCACACAATAGCCTCTCTGTATCTAATGCACACTGATCAAGTATAAGGAACCTCTACATACACAGTTTGAAGAGTGCGACTACCACTTTGTGTATCCTATCAGAGTAAAACTTTTATTTTCGGAGGTAAAAGAAGTTTGTGTGTGTTCCCAGGAACAGGTGTCTTTGGAAAAATCTAATACTGTTCGTAACATCTATTCGGTAAGTACTGTGCGTCATTGGTGTATTTTAGGAGACTTGATGGGTGCTCTTTCCCTTGGTGAAATATTAATTAAAACCGCTTTAATACCACAAGCACTTGGTTTTGTAGCAGCAAATCCTCCACTGTAAAAATTTTTCAAAATAAAATAAGAATGGTAAGTAAAAAAATACAATGTAAAGTATTGTGAAACTAACTCATAGCTCGTGCCATGCACGGGTGAAAAAGCTGTGACTGAAAGTTTTATAACACGAATCGTAAAATACGTATACATAACTATAATAAACGGTTGAATTATTAATGGGGAGTCTATAAGATAGTTCACCAACAACAAAATTTTCGTAATATTCCCATGAAAGGAGCCTATTTTATAGGTTAATAGATTTTAACTCGTCATGTGACTGCCACAGTACGTTAAAAATCATATTACTATCAATAAAACACGACATAACACCTACGTAACAAAACTAACGTCGTCGACAGTTGTTCGAGCACGTGCGTGTTGCCACAGATGTAGTTTGTCTTACCAACTTTATTTTATTTCCGGGTATTTCTCCTTGATTTTACGTATCGTGCGATAGCGGTGAGCTTAGTTCCGATTTCGGTTACTGGATAAAAGCAAATGGCGCTGCTAGTACTGATGACGTCAGAGCGTTAAGAACAGACGTAACCTATTATATGGCTTTTATTCAAATGCCTTCATTCTTTTTATGAAAATTAGGATATACAGTCGAATCCGTATATAACAAGTTCGCATAATACGAAGCTCCGTAAAAACCGAAGTTTTTTTATAGATCCTTTAAACTTCGTAATATTCTTTCCTTCTCTTTTTTTTTATTACGAAAAATAATGTTTAAAGAAATCGCATATATCAAAGTTCAGTACGGGTTTCAGCAAGCAAGATGAGCGGCATTCTCGCCCAGTTTTAAAAACCTACCTATTTCACTGGAAAACAAGGAATTACCTGCTTTTGATAACACCCAGTGGTTCCTTTTACAAACAGGTCAGTTCGTATGAAAACAAGAATGTTTTAGTTTTTTTTTTTTTTTTTTTTTTTTTTTTTTTGCCTAGGAGATGTATGTTTCACCCCGTCTCCAAAACATACATCTCTTAGGCAAACACTGTTTTTTTTATCCCCTCCCCTTGCTACCTTTCTTACCGAACCTCTGTTTAGATCTATTAAGGCCGTTTTTGAATGAGTGTTAGTGTTCATGTCTTATCCTATATCTGCAAGGCAGATTATTTTGTACACATTTTCTCGTAGACTATTACTTTGTAATGTCTGAAAATTTGAGCACAAATAAAAGCGACCCATAGCTAACATATGCCGCTATTATTATTCCGAAAAATTTGTTAGAAGTGTTTTTAAAAATTCTATTTATCTTACTCGAAAGTATTCCGATTTGACGCTAGATGGCGCAATAAGTTAGCTTAGCAGTGTTTCTGTCTGGAACAAACGAAGTATCTTCATTTCTGTTTGATATTACTAATTATCTGAGCTAAATAGAAATAAATTAATAGGGGCAAATGCGAGATTGAAATATTTTCTTCCATAAATGATTTTAAATCCTATTGTGCGTTCATTTTTTGAAGAGAAAATGTATACATTAGCAGAGAACCCCTGAATTTGAGCTACAAAAACCCCACCTACTTACTGAGCTCCACCTTCGAATAACGTCGTTGGTTAAAACGTAACAGCACGTATTTTGCGTTTTCATTCTGGAGCCAACGAGAGTCGGCTCCTATTCTGAGCACGGTGAGGTCTGCAGTGATTCGTTGACGCCAACTTCTGGGACAGTCCCTCAAGACCTAAAACCACGCCCAAGGAGGGATTTTTTAGCACCATCTATCGCAAAAGATGAAACCTAATACTCAAAGACAGCCTTAAGAGTTTATTTTGCATCTAGAAACATTTTAACCATCGCGTCAGACGAAGTTTAAAAACTTTTAAAACATCTATCATGGTAAGCACAAAACAAGCAAGAGTTGGCTCATATGTCTCACGTAACGTGTGAAATTTCAGATTTTTGGCAGTTACTTTAATTTTTACGTTCGTTTAATGTGTTGCTTATTGCAGATCTCACTCATTTTGCTAGCTATGGTTTTCAGCTAACAAGTATTACTTATCTTCAACTAATTGACACAGTTTATGATTGACCAGCATTAACCTGATATAATGTAATATTACAAAAATAACCTCTTTAATTTATCGGCCCGGCAATAACGAAGTTCGCATACATCGACAATTTTTGACTGTCCCTTCATCTTTCTTATATACAGGTAGGATCCGGTTTACACCGGTGTTAGGTTCCTCAGATTTCCTGCGTAATTTGAAGCAAAAAATATAATGGCAACATATGTAAATACATTAGGTTCTGTTCCAACCCAATGTATTTATATATGTTTTTTTTTTCAGTAATTAACACAAGATACTTGAAAAATGTTCTATTTTATGAAATTTACGTATTGGTTTGTTTTATTGATTGGGAAGATTGCTTTATGGCCTCAGCATTTTTTATTATAGTTGACAGTTGTAAATTGAAGACACGACACACATCTAACGGAGTTTTATCTGTGTCCATTCTTCGAATAACTCCCATTCTTTATTCGATTGTCAATGATTTACGTTGCTTTTTTAAAGTCTGTTGTCCAGACGCACTCGATAATGCACGTTTTTGAGGTATGGTTGTAAATCTGTACATATACACTTAGTGCCCACTTTATTATGACCACCTGGCAGTTTTAAGCAAATGAGCTATGGCTGCACGCTGTTGCCGATAGAGGGCGAGGCTAGTATAAAAAGGGAAAGCTTAGTGCTTGAGACAGTAGTAGAAGTGAATTTTGGGTGACGAGATGGGTTAAAAATGCGATTTGACGGACTTTCAACGTGGGATGATTGTAGGAGTTCGGAGCCATGGAGCGAGTGTCACCGAAACCGCCGCATTCGTGAAATGTTCCATAGCAGCTGTTAAAGTGTTTAAAGACTGGACTGTCAGCCAAAAACCCCTGGGTCTCTACGCGCAACGTGTGGTCGTCATCGACTAGTGACTGCTCGGGCGGAACGGAGAGTGTCTATAGAATGGTAACAGACAACAGAAGGGCAACAGTGCAGCAAATTACAGACCATCTTAATCAAGGATCCCCTCAAATGATCTCTGCACGCACTGTTCGCCGTACACTGCATCGAATGGGATATGGCAGCCGAAGTCTTGTTCGAACACCTTTGCTGTCTGCAGTTAACAAGAGAAAACGTCTCCAGTTCGCACAGGAGCACAAGGATTGGACAGTCGATAATTGGAAACAAATTATGTGGTCCGATGAATCACGTTTTCAGTTGCACCATGCCGATGGGCGAGTGAGAATTTGACGGAAACAGCACGAAAGCATGGACCCCCCAAAGGCATTGCTACAACCCTTTAAGCTGGTGGAGGCAACGTTATGGTTTGGGGAATGTTTTCCTGGCATGCTTTGGGCCCTTTAATTCGTGTTGATCAACGTCTGACTGGCACATCATATCAAAACCTCGTTGCGGACCAAGTGTCATGTGGATGGTTTATCCCAATGGTGATGGCTACTTTCAACAAGATAATGCGTCCTGCGATAGTGCTTGTATTGTACAGGGATTGGCTTCAGGAACATGCCGGTGAGTTTAGTTTACTTAGGTGGCCCCCACAATCTCCAGATCTCAACCCTATTGATAATTTGTGGGATGAAGTTGAACGAGCCATCAGACAGCTGGATCCACAACCCTGCAATCTCACACTCCTGGAAAGTGCTATTCATCAAACATGATCTCAGATTCCACAAACTCCCTATCAACATCTCGTGTAGTCCATGCCACGAAGAATCGACGTAGTATTAAAGGCAAAAGGTGGCCCAACGAAGTACTGAGGGGGTGGTCATAATAAAGTGGCCACTCAGTGTATAAAGCAAAGTGAGGAAATTAGTGTTTGCGTCCGCCGAATTGTTCGACCACTTTTAAATGAGCTAGAGATCTGAAAATTGGTACGCTGATAGGTCTTAACGTCCATGTATTCTAAAAAACCCAGAAAACCAAAGTCAAAATGATGGTTTTGGAGCATTGTCTGCTTGAATTTTTCGCGAATTGTTCGATCACTTCTAAATGCCCAAGAGATCTGGAAATTGGTATGCTGATAGTTCTTGACGTCTAGATACCTAGAAAAAGTACAAAAACAAAAAAATAAAAATGGTGGCTTTGGAATATTGTCTGTTTGAATTTTTCTACCACTTCTACACGTGGAAACCAAAAAACTTCAAAAGGGTGTCTCAGCTTTACTGTTCAAAATGTTGATAGGCCTTAAGTTCCGGATACCTAGAAAAGTTCGAAAACAACAACAACAACAAGAAATATATATATATATATATATATATATATATATATATATATATATATATATGTATGTATATAAAAATGGCGACTTTGGAATATTGTCTGCTTTAATTTTCCTACCACTTCTACACCTAGAGAAGTCTGGAAACCAAGAACTTCAAAAGACGTATCTTAGCTTTATTGTTCAAAGTGCTGATAGGTTTGAAGATATTGAAATTCTGTAAAAATTTCAAGAAACTTTGATTTAAATTTAAGGGGCACCAGTGCCGGCTACGGTTTTATGTCAAACCGTATGCACTGACGTCACGACCTGTTCTAAATCGTAAAACAAGTACGGATCTTAAATAACTTTTCTTTCCCTTAATTACTTTCCCTTTCTTTAATTGTATGCTCAAAAAATGATTTTATGGATTGACCGTTCGGTGAACGGGCCTGACTGCCAGTACTTCATGGTCAATGTTCCTTTCATTAAACACCAAGAAAGACTGACAGCAACTAGGAGGGAAAACTGAAGCACTCTTTAAAGGGACAGGCGAGTAGGACGTCAAGGGTGGGAGATGGACAAATCAAACTTAACATTTCTGAGGGTAGCAATGACCGTCAGCGTTCTGTTCTCTAGGCACCAGGGCATGTTTTTCAGTTCACTTGCAGTTCTTAGTCCGTGGTTACTGTAATTTGCTTTTCGTATTTCCTTTTTTATTTAATTATTAAAATTTTAGGCCGTATTTTAATGATTTTCTGTTACAATGTCGAGACCATCTATGTCTAGTAAGTCTGGCGGAGGCATGACTCATTACCCCATCCAATCGTGATCTATGAGAAGCTTGAATTGAAACGGTGTAAAAGTCATACATGTGTGCGCGCATGTATGTAATTTTTTTTTGGGGGGGGGGAGCATGCCCCGCACAAAGAATTGAAGTTAGGCTGTACTGGTTCCAGGCACGCAGCAATTTAACCTCACCTTGCTGGGACAACTTATAAATCCGCTTTCCAGTAAGCAAGTGTCACTGTGACACCTGATTACAAAGCGGGCAGTCATAACATGCTCTAGCGGTCTACACGGACCGGGCCCGCCGGCCAAGCCCATGCCCGGCCCGGTATTTTTTAGTTGACAGAACAAAGCAACGGGCCGGGCCGCGCTTTTCCCCAGACACTTACTGCCGGACCGAGCCAAATCAACACCCATTCTTTTTTATCGCAGTTGGTATAAAGAAAGAAAAAAGTTGGGTTTTCCGTTATCCTGGTCTGTTTAACTGTTTCGCTGGCTTTGCTTACTTCCATGACATAGCCCAGGGCGTAATCACAGAAGCGAAGAGAGGCAATCACAGTGTTTTTACCATCTATAGGTATTAAAACGGTAAAACCTCTTTGGGGCTTGTTAACAACAGAAAGATTCGACCCCTAGCGAGTGTGTGCTTGTTGTGTGGAGTAGGCGACGGAGGTGGGTGTCTGCAGTGATGTGGGGTGTCCGTGTTTGTGTGTGTTGGTATGAGAGAGTGAGACAACATCGATTGTTTCCCTAATCCCTATAGAGACTGGCTCTTTAGTGTTACCGCTTGCTAGTTCAGAGAAAGGGAGATTTTGAACGCGCCTAGTCTCTCTCTCTCTCTCTCTCCCCCCTACCCCCTCCCCCTCTCTAAAGGTTCTCCGATTATTGCCAAAGTTTAGTTAATATTTTTAGGCTTACATTCAACTAAATATTCTCAATAATATCTGGTTTCATTTTCTAATTTTCACAATCCAATAAAACACAATAGAAAGACGGAATAATACAAACTGGCACATAACAGGCAGGGCTGGGCCTAAGTAATATCTGCCATCGACGGGCCTTAAACGCATTGACATCGTGACGTACTTTTGATAACATGATATTTTTTGTTAATCATAAAAAATCTTGGCGTTCAGAAATAAGTTGTCATAACAATGATATGTGGCATCATATGTATATCCTGACTGTTTTGATGAGAACGTTTGATATTTTAAGAACGCACCTGTGTCAAAATGTAAATGATCCAGCATTACAACAAACCATTCCGAGCAGGCTAACAATCGCCATGACTAACACAATTCTTAGTATATGCAAACCTCAACTAATGCACACTGATATGGGGTTCACTGTACAGCATGCATAAACTTCACAACATGTAACAACAACAATTTCATGTGTGCAATTATAACAATATGCTTTCGGTGTTCGTTTATAATATACTTTGAAACAACATTCAGGACATGCGAATGAATATGTACATAATATAAGGCATATAATACATCAACAATAAAATCCTCTTGTGGAAAAACATCGCTATCTACATTCACATGAAATATAATGACAAATAAATATACAACTTTCTAAAACTTGCTCTCATGAAAAAGAATTATATTTTAATATGCTTGAATTTAAATGATTCGAGTACACAAATCAAATTTAAATTAAGTAAATTTTACTTCACGTCGATTAAATTTATATCATTCATGTTTAAAATGTACATTTTAAAACTAGCTCAAAATTTTAGCAAACACAATTTAATTGCATGGTTTAATGGCAGCTAAATGCATTCAATAAATTTTATTCTGCTTCATTTTAAGTTCACATGATTCTAAGTATCTAAACATTTTAACAAAAATATTTTCAACATATTAAAATATATAAAATTCTATTTCGTCTCTTTTAAAATTATGGTTTCTTGCGTTTAAACAATTTTACAAATATTAATTTCATGCAAATTCATCAAATTCTACTTTACGTTCTAAGATGTGATTCCTTTAAAAATTATTTCAATTAAAAATTTAACAATTTATATTTTCTGTCATAACTTTTTATTGTTCTCTATTTTTAAAATTCACTAAAACACACAGTTTAACGAATTATATCTCAAAGTTTAATAAGACCTTTTTTCCTATTTTGGATTTTAAATATTTTCGAGCTGGGCATCAGGGATAGAAGCAAATTATTCATGTACATATATTTCTAATAAAATATCGAACTATAGATTGATATCAATATATTCGCTCCTATTTATAATAAAATTTAGATTTGTATTCAACAACAGTACGGTACATCGCATAAGTTGCAAAAATAAAAACTTAACTATTAATGGTACAGCACAAATTGTGGTTTCCTTAAATATTAGTGAAAAATTGACATTGCTTCTGAGTCATACAAACACACAAATTAAAAAAAATACACTGAATCTTCTATTTTCCAATTCGGCTTTTTTCAGCGGATACGGTGGCTGTTAGCGAAAAGAAAATGCTTTAAGAATACATAGACTGTCTGTGAAACCTGTCTAGCAAAGGTCATCCACGGCTTTGTGAGAAACTGACACTATAAAGTAAAATAAAGACCTCGTTTTTTTTTGTATTTTTTTTTGTTTTAAGCAACCTAACGTGAAGTGCTTATTCTTTCTACCCTACCGTTTTGTTATTTAGGAATGTTATTCATTAAATTTTTGAGGCACAGGCAGAAATAAGACTCCAAAATAGGGTAAGGTGTTCAGAACATATGTAAGTTGTCCAAATCGGGGACTCCTATTACATATTCCGCCGGAGAAATAGAAGATAAGGAGATACCGAACACAGTAGCAGGACTACTGCGGTTGAGATTTGAAGCCACTTTTCTCTTCCTTAAAGTCAGATATCTTATTTCACCATCTAGAATGAAGCATCAGGCCTGCTCAAACAATACGGACGCTATGTGAGAAGACTACGTTCATTGGAATGAGGGGAGATAAAAACTTCCGTTTGCTTCATGCTCTCATTAAGGACTATTACAGATAGAACATGCGTACCCTATTTAACAGCAAACCATACTGTCTGCACACAAAGTTCTCTAAGAACTTGACAAACTCCAAGGACTGCCTACCATTTATAATCTCATGAAGGGTGTTGACAGGGAGTGAAAGGAACGCGTTTCTTAATTTTAAACCCACGGCCTTTTAGTTATCTGTATCATATTTTTAAACTTACGGCCTTTTTGTTAGTTTCTAGAAAGTCCTGAACAAGATTTTTCTAAAATTCTCACATGCTGGTGACAGCGAAATGCAAGTACATTCTCTTATAAGTTTAAAAAAATGGCTGCACGTGATCGCTTACCGGTAGTGGCTGCCAAATAAAGGTCTCTCATGCGTTGTTTCTATTGATGATAACTAGGCTAGTAATTATTTCGTGGCGCGAATTTTAGGGTTTTTCTGTAATTTTGCGAATATCAAATATATCCGAGAAATTCAATTTTTTTCCTATTTTTCCCGAATTTCTATAATAATTTTTAGATTATTTAATCTTACTGAAATAATTTAATTACTGTTTTCATTTACGTGAAACATATCATCATCATCATCATTGTCAACCATTATCAATCCACTGCTGGACGAAGGTCTCCCCAAGTTTCCTCCACAACGGTCTGTCTTGTGCCAGTCTCCTCCATGTCACCCCTGCATACTTTCGAATTTCATCCACCCATCTCCTATGTGGTCTTCTTCTGGGTCTTTTCCTGTCCCTTGGAATCCAATCTAAAATTTCGGCTGTCCATCGATGATCTGTCCTTCTGGCAGTATGTCCAGCCCATTGCCATTTCAGGGATTTAACTCTGATCATGATGTCTTCCACTCTTGTCATTTTTCGGATCCACGAGTTCCTCTTCTTATCTCTCCTGGTTACACCAAGCATGCACCTCTCCATGCTTCTTTGAGTTGTCTGCAGCCTTTGTATGTCTCTTTTAGTTAAGGTCCACGTCTCTGCACCATACGTAAGCACTGGAAGGATGCATTGATCAAACACTTTTCTTTTAAGACATAATGGCATATTGCTCTTGAAAATTATGCTGTTTCTTCCAAAAGCTCTCCAGGCAAGTTTTGTACGCCGATTAATTTCTTCATCAATGTGACCCTCACTTGATATCTGCTGTCCAAGATAAACGTACGTGTCTGTTATCTCCAGCTTTTCTCCATCAATCGATAAATCTTCATTTCTTGTAAAAGCATTGAACATCACTTTTGTCTTCTGAAAGTTCATTTTTAATCCCACTTCTTTACTCTTGTCAGCAAGTTCCTGGATCATACTCTGCAGCTCTGATGGGGTAGTTGCAAAAATGACTACGTCATCAGCAAAACGAAGGTGGGTTAGATAATCTCCATTAATCTTTATCCCCTTGTTTTCCCAGCTCAGCGACTGAAAAACACCCTCCAATGTGGCATTAAAGAGCTTCGGAGATATGGTGTCACCTTGTCTCACTCCCTTTCCAATTTTTACGTGTGTTGTATTTTCAAACACCCTAATCTTTGCACTTGCATTTTCATAGATGTTATTGATAATATTAATGTATGCATCTTCAATACCGCAGGTTTTCAGAGCCATTGTAACTGCTGATGGTTTCACCGAATCAAAGGCTTTTTCATAATCGATAAAAGCCATGCACAATGGAAGTTCATATTCCCTCGCTCTTTCATATACCGCAAAGTAATCCTACTCCAAAGTCCAAACCAGAACTTTAAACTCTGAATTACTCCTCAAAATTGCTCGTTACGAAGCGATTCTTATCGAGCAAGCTTGATTGGCAATTCCAGGTCACATGCACTCTGCTGAAGAATGCACATGGGGTCTTTCGTGATTTCTACTCCCCGTTACTGTTGAACGACATTGGAGACTTGCCGCACCAGTAAACCGGATGTCGTCAATTATATTAGTAGTTTTATCTGGAAAAGTAGCTCACAGAAAAGAGTGTTTGAGTTTCGCAGACACTTAGCTTAAAAAATGTTGGTGCTTTCGTGTGAATACTTAATTTATAAAGCTTCTAGGTACTAAAATATATAAAGCTTCTAGGTTGTTTAAAAAATAACGTGGAGAGAGTGATGACATCGTCCATTTACATTATCTCCACGTATTTGATACATATTAAACGCTTCTAGGTACTGTTGGTTAATTTTGAGAATGAGCCACATGAGTAAAATGAGTTCATCTGAAAGATGCAAGCAGTACAGCAAGGGAACATTTCATGTGAACAAAAATCTATTGTTATGTTTGCGTTGCAACATACCAACGGATTTTTTTTTCAAAAAAGGACACTTGTAAAAAGCATTTTGCAAGTAAGCTGCATAAGAAAATTTGTGTCCGAACAGTTAACCGAAAATAATTCAGAAATGTGTTGAGGAATTAATTGAGAAGAACTAAACAAAAACACTCTTTTCTGAACTTTCACAATTAACTGGTGCCTTTTGAGCAGCTAACGTCCCATTTTCCAAAATGTGTAACCGTACATTAAAAAATTGGAAAATTCGTTGAAACGTATCGGTGTTATTTCAAATGCAAATTGGATGCGGAAATGTTATTTGTCGAAAATATATGGTATTCACAAGAAACAAGTGAAAGATTTTAAAAAACCAGTATCCGATGTAAGCATCGTAGCAGAGGAAACAACTGATTCAAAAGATAGGTACATTTTGAATATTCTTGCTTTTCCATCAGCTGAAAAGAATGTTGAACTCTTTAATGCTGAAACCTCGTTGAGTGCAATCTTCCTCGACTGCGTCAGTACGGAATCTGTAAATTTTAAAGCAGCCAGCGAGGCAATAACTTCAGTGAGTTAATAAGTATGAAATACCTTTTTGCGAATATAACTGGTTTTGGGGCAGACAACGCATCTTACATATTCAAAGCATGGGAAAAAGAGACTAAAAACCGAATTTTTGAGGAAATAAGATATTTCGTGAAATTTTGGGTTAAATGCGGAAATTTTGTGAAAAGCCGCGAACTGTTCGCGAAGTTTCGCGATTAACCCCGTGACTTCCCCGCGAATTTTGCCTTTTTTTAGCGCGATAAAAAAAAACTACCCATAACATTCATGTCAGAGAAAACTGCCTGCTTAGCAGGTGACCGCGGAATAGAAGTGACCGCCAACACAGGTTTCACGATATATAAGTATGTCCGGTCAATTGGGTCAGCCGTTTATTTGGGACAATTCCTCAAGAACATCCCAAATCAGCTCTTTGGGGTAAAGCTTCGCATAACTGAGCTATAGTGGTGGTTTTTTCTTTCTTAATTGCGGACAAGGAGCCTTGCTCCTTCTAAATACTCGTAGGCATAGCTTTATATATACACGGTTGAGCCAAATTATTGTGACCACCAGCTAATATCCAGAGTAACCGCCATGTGCAGTGCGAACAGCAGCTAGGCTGGCTGGGAGTGACTCAATAAGGTGCTGGAAGGTGTTCACAGGTATTTGGAGCCATGATGACTGCAGTGCATATGACAGCTGCTGGAGGGTGCGTGGTGGAAAATCCATAGAGCGAACAACACGATCGAAGTGGTCCACAGATGATCAATTGGGTTTAAGTCTGGGGAATCAGGGGGCCAGGGAAAGCACTTTGAGGTCTTCATTGCGCTCTTCCAGCTATTCTCGGACATTTCAAGCTGTGTGACACGTCGCACTGTCGTGCTGGAAGATCCAATCCTCCCCTGCCCACCAGGGAAGACAATCTGCATGTCTGGGTGTACGTGGTTTGCAAGGATGGATTCATAACGAATTCGGTCCATAGTGCCTTCCGCAGGTATGAGTGGACCTAGAGAATCCACGAAAACATTCCCCAGACCATAACGCTGCCCCCACCAGCTTGTGTTCTTCCAGCAATTGTTGAAGAGTGTTTGTTCTCCGATGTTTCTCGCCTTATACGCCAACGTCCATCGGTTCGGTGAAGCAGAAAACGGGATTCGTCGGAGAAGGCAGTTTTTTGCCAATCAGCGGAGGTCCTATTCCGATACTGCCGTGCAAATGTAAGCTTTTTCTGACGATGCACCTTCGTTAGCATAGGTGCACTGACCATACGTTTGCATCGCAGTCCGTTACGCAGCAGGGTTCGTTGAACTGTCGTTTTAGACATACTTCCGGTAGCCTCCCTGGTTCCACTGTAGTGTGTCGATCAAGCACCTTCGAAGCCGACGTTCACCTCTCTCATCAATGACACGTGATGCTCCGCAGTGTCCACGCCGCTTATTCGCAATGGTGCCATTTATCCAATTACGGTACACTTTTTAACCACAAGCAGCACGTGAGCAGTTCACAAATTGCGCTGTTTCAGAAATATTGCCACCCTTGGCCCAAAAACTCATAATCACTCCTTTTTGCAAATCTGATAAGTTTCTCCTTTCATCAATGACAGCAACGAGTGATATGTTTTCAGAATGCCTACAGCACACCTTATTATCTACCCTCCAAGCCAGCTCACGATACGTGCCTTCTTTCATTGGCTACGCGCTGTTGACGTCAAAAGTAGGTGGCCACAATAATGTGACTCGACCGTGTGTATATACTATATATATATACACACACACACACACACTTAATACTGTAGTTCTTTTTTTATGCCCTATAGTTATTATTTTTTACAATATGGCTTACTTTAGAAAAAGTGCTTTAATTTAATAGAAATGCATCGACTTACATTAGAATATGCTTTAATTTTTTCTTCTGCTTTTCATTAACTTTCCCTTTTTTCTGATGGGTTCTCAAAACTCATTTTCTGTCGCCCCTGCCCCGAGAAAACAAAATTCTATATACACTCCCGAGTATTTGTAATCCTGGATTTGTCCTACATTTTGTTCAGCCCTACCAAAATTTTTGGTCTTTTAACCGATACCCTACGTGAACGTGAGTGGAAAGCCAGTCACAAGGAAAGCTGAATGTTATTTAAAATCCACTACTGGAAAATGATTTTATAGATTATCGGGCGCATTTAATCTGTTTTAAACATTGCCATAATTGTAAAATTTATAAAAAATTAGAAAAAACAAAAATAAATTTTAAGGGGAATATCTATTACAGATTGAAGGATTTCAATGCTCGTGAAATGACGTCATGATGAATCAATTCTGGAAAATGGGTCAGTCCATCCTACAAAAGCTAGCAGCGTACTATGATCGCTATAGAAATTCTAGTGCCGTACACAAATTATAAACCTAGTGCTTTATAAATATACAGCACATCGCATCTTATCACAACAGCACAACGCGTAATGCGCAAAACTTATTGCTTCTACTATATTTCCAACGCGGAGTAAAAAATATGATTGTATCATAGACAGTTTTGAAGCTCGTGTCTGCGGATTTTACATGTACTAAGGAATACTTGAGGGGGCGGGGGGGGGCATTTAAGCATTGTCGAAACAACAGAAATAATTTTCACAAACACATTACGTTACAGACATATACAAGTAAAACAGTATATAAATATCTATGCATCGTAACAAATGTGTACAAGTTCCGTTTTTCCAAACATGTACTGTGTAAAAATAATGTCAGTTCGTTAATAATATTATAGTTCGGTTCATTTTTTTCTTTTATGCTTTTAGATATGTGTCTCGAAAGGAGTTCACCGGTAAGAGTAATTTCTTGCTCTTAAAAAGATCGATTTACATATGTATGTGAGATGTTTTAGTATACTGTAATATTGGAATTTGTTTACGAGTTCAGTGGCCTCCACATTTCGGAGACTGGTGAAATGTGTCTTCTGTCGCCATCTCGTGGACAAATGAAGAAACTCCGGAGATAGTTTCTCTTTGAAGTGGATTGGATGCCTATTTTCACAATGGAATTCTGGAAATAAAAATGTATAATGTTTAGAATTCAGATTTTTATTATACTTAAATAAAAAAACAACATATAATAGACAAAGCGTACAGTGGTGGATCCTGGTGGTGGTGGGACGACTGGGTCGATCGACACCCACAAATCATATATTTCCTTTTAAATATCGAAAATAGTAAATAATGTACCAGTGGCGCACCGGAAAAACTCGAGGCTCTCCCGCAAAAAATGTTTTAAAGGCCTTTTTGCGAAAATCCATTAGCTTTCAGTTACTCAAAATTTTAACTTCCATATTAATAACTAGTCTTTACGGGTGTTTTAATAAGTCAAATTCTATTGAACCTATGAGCAGTTTTTTGTAAAATCAAAATCATTTCACTTTATTGCGTGAAACACAAATGTGTGCGTTATAATTAAAACGATTTGCCTGATTACCGATAAAAATTACTACAAATTACTTACGTCAAACTTAATCATATCATGCTAAATGTATTATTTTAAAGAACCAAGGCCTGCTTTTTGAAATGCCTCACAACTGCACACACAAAACATACAACTGCCGTGGGACAGTGACGTTCTGATTTATACGAAATGTCACAACATAAGTGAGAAAACAACTAAGTAACGATGAAGAACTGTAGCACAAAAAACGTAAAATTACTTACATTATTTACTCCGGAATATAAAAGAACACACTTAACATAATGCCACCTTGTTTTGCACATAGTAAAAAAATATTTTGACGCTGTGTTATAAAAAATAAAAAGTGACACAGGTCTCTGATTTTTCGTTCCCACGAAGAACAACTTTTAGTTCATTATATCCGGAAGGATGCATAATTACTATACAGTGCAAATTAATTAGGACAAGCTATTTTATTCTGAGAATTGTAATGTGATCGCCAGTTGATGTCGGAAACCCACGTAAACCGGTTTTATCAGCTGTGAGTGGTATGACTGTTAGAACTTGATAGTAAGAATGTGGCTTGACCGGTTTTAAACAGGAAATAGGCACTTCAGCTTCAGTTGTGAGCTTTCGTGTGTGACAGGTGGATGTTAGTTTTTGCACTGGTATTGAAAAATGGATATTTCCCCAAGGAAGCGTGCAAAAATAATTGCTCTGAAGGATCACACTTCTATGACAGTGAGGGATATCGCTTCTGCAGTTGGTGCAGGCAAATCAAGTGTATCAAGACTGCTTACGCGATACAATGCATCTGGATCATCGTCTCCAAAAAGGAGAGGTTAATGTGAAAGAAAGCGAAAAACAACTCCACGAATCGATAAATATCTAATCAGAAATAGTAAAATGAATAAAAAAACAACAACACAAGCACCGACCTTCAAAGAGATTTATTGGCTAGTGGTTGTGATGTCAGTGATTCAACTGTACGCCTTAGGCTTCTGGAAGTTAGCCGGAAGGCAAGAAGACCAACGAAAAACAATATTTGAATGCGAAAATGAAGATAAAACGTTTAGCATGGGCCAAAAAATATAAATCATGGACTGCTGACGACTAGAAACACGCAATTTTCAGTGATGAAACTCATTTATTTGGGCAGGTTTACCAAACAAATATCGTTAGACGAAGCAACTGTGAACCCTTAAGACCTGAGCATGTCAAACAAACTGTAAAACACCCTCTGAAACAGATGTTTTGGGTCTTTTTCACATCAAATGGCACTGGAAGCTTAGTTCCTGTTCAAGGTATGATGAATTCAGCCAAGTACGTAGAAATATTATAACGTAGGATTGTTCCATTCTTGCAAACTTTTGACGGGACAGTTCAACATGACTTGGCCCCAAGTCACAATTCGAAATTGGTCAAGAATTTTATGCTGGAAAATCAAATTCATTTGCTTGGTTGGCCTAGAAATTCACCAGACTTAAATCCCATAGAAAACTTGTGGAATATTTTGAAGAGGCGTTTAGGTAAAATGGACTGTACAACCAAAGAACGCATGATAACGAATGCTATAAAAGTGTGGTTCCACAATTATGAAGTCAAAAATATGTTGTAACGTACCAGGAGATGTGACGTACCTGCCAGAAGGACGCACACGACATAAAGGCAGATAGGAATCAGAATAAAACGTCCGCGTAGCTCAATTGGTAGAGCAACTTATTCCGGAATGAGGGGATCCGGGTTCGAATCTTGGCGTGGACAGAAATGACGGAGAAATTTACTTCGTTATAATGTGCACTCAATTAGTGGAGTGAATGCCAAAACGAATTCAAGAGGTCATTTCTGTTAAAGGAGGACATACTTCATACTCATACAAGTATTTATCAGTCTATATCAAGGCGTAGAATGATATAAAGGCATGGTTTTGGAAAAAAAGAGTGATTTTTTACTTTATCATAATCAATTTGCACAGTATAGTACGTGCAAACAACTAATATTAACACGTAATACCTTATCATCATTGGTATAAAGATTCCGCTCATTGAACTTATAATTTTTTCATATTCTCTTGTTAACATACCTGCATACAAACTACTGCAAGGGCTGTGAACAAGTGGCGTAATTACCACCCCCGTAGCTGAGGGGGGCTGGTAACGAAGGGGCGTAATGCAGCTGCCAGTTATAGTTTTATGAAAGAATTCGAACACACACACACACACACAACAATTAACCCAATGATTCCTATTTTGCTGAATGTCCTGAAGATTGAGAAGTGTTCGGCTCTTTGACTTTGGGTTGTAATACGATTGCTCTGCAATGGGTTGTAAATAATACGATCGCTTTCTAATCGCCCTCTCTCTCTGCGCTGCTGAGGAAAAGCGCGAGGCCACACTGGGATTCCCCATGGAGGATGTGGGAAAACAGTCAGTTACCTAGGATTACGTGCACGACAGGCGTTAACATTTATTCACAGCAACCGCAGATCTGCTATGTGTAAGGAGGTGATTTCTTTAAGTGATTTATTTTAGTTTTGGACAAAGCAATTAGACGTATTGCCAAATCTGTTACTTAAAAAGTTAAAGTTACAGGGCTCTAGGTAGCACCATTACTTTTGCAGACACTCTCCCTGACTTCCTACCCTCCCACCCAACCACCACACACACCGCGAAAAATGTATCCCCCTCGTGCTCGAAATCCTCGGAAAACTACTGTGTTTAGGGGTGCTGAAGTAAATTTTGCGGGGGGGGGGGGCACGTTGTGCTAGTTACGCCACTGCTGTGAACTTGAGGTCCCCTTGTAATAGTAAAGGCTATTACAAGGGGCCTCAAGTTCTTTTGAATAGCTGCTTTCCCTTCATCCAGTTTTTATAAACTGAAACAACGAAAATGATTTCTAAAGATTTTACGTATTTACTGAGAAAAAAATGCTTTTCTTCTTAAAACTTCATTCAAATCTGCCTTAATTATTGGTTATTTCTTTTAAAACCAGTTTCATACGAAGCTTTCGCAAAAAAAAAAATTGTAAAATCTTTTGCACAGGGTAGAGGCCTTTTTAACCGTAAGGCCTCTCCGCACTGCAGGGTCGGGAGCTATCAGTACACCCTTGCAATGTACTTATTCGGTGTCGTAGCTAAGGGAGAACCTGGCCGACTCGCTCAGAACTAGGAGGCTAAGCGGGATGAGGGGTGGGTTAAAATTTTGAAGTGCTTGGCAGAAATTTTGACAAAAAATCCCGTTCATGTGAATTTTCCCGGCGGACGCTGATGTTATCCCCACTAAAAAAAAAAAAAAAAAAAAAAAAGTTTTCAGGGGCATACTGTGCGTAGTACACCGCTTGAAGGTAACACTGGACATGGCTCAACCGAGAGAACAAGCTGGATTCAGGAGTGGCTACAGCACAATAGATCATATCCACGTACTGAGAGAACTAATTGAAAGAGCGAGGGAATATGAACTTCCATTGTGCATGGCTTTTTATCGATTATGAAAAAGCCTTTGATTCGGTGAAACCATCAGCAGTTACAATGGCTCTGAAATCCTGCGGTATTGAAGATGCATACATTAATATTATTAATAACATCTATGAAAATGCAAGTGCAAAGATTCGGCTGTTTGAAAATACAACACACATAAAAATTGGAAAGGAGTGAGACAAGGTGACACCATATCTCCGAAGCTCTTTAATGCGACATTGGAAAATGTCTTTCAATCACTGAACTGGGAAAACAAAGGGATAAAGATTAATGGAGAATATCTAACCCACCTTCGTTTTGCTGATGACGTAGTCATTTTTGCAACTACCCCATCAGAGCTGCAGAGTATGATCCAGGAACTTGCTGACAAGAGTAAAGAAGTGGGATTAAAAATGAACTTTCAGAAGACAAAAGTGATGTTCAATGCTTTTACAAGAAATGAAGATTTATCGATTGATGGAGAAAAACTGGAGATAACCGATACGTATGTTTATCTTGGACAGCAGATATCAAGTGAGGGTCACATTGATGAAGAAATTAATCGGCGTACAAAACTTGCCTGGAGAGCTTTTGGAAGAAACAGCATAATTTTCAAGAGCAATATGCCATTATGTCTTAAAAGAAAAGTGTTTGATCAATGCATCCTTCCAGTGCTTACGTATGGTGCAGAGACGTGGACCTTAACTAAAAGAGACATACAAAGGCTGCAGACAACTCAAAGCAGCATGGAGAGGTGCATGCTTGGTATAACCAGGAGAGATAAGAAGAGGAACTCGTGGATCCGAAAAATGACGAGAGTGGAAGACATCATGATCAGAGTTAAATCCCTGAAATGGCAATGGGCTGGACATACTGCCAGAAGGACAGACCATAGATGGACAGCCGAAATTTTAGATTGGATTCCAAGGGACAGGAAAAGACCCAGAAAAAGACCACATGGGAGATGGGTGGATGAAATTCGTAAATATGCGGGAGTGACATGGAGGAGACTGGCACAAGACAGACCGTTGTGGAGGAAACTTGGGGAGACCTTCGTCCAGCAGTGGATTGATAATGGTTGACGATGATGATGATGATGATGATGTGGTACGTACTGGGAACCATAGGCAGGGCCCTATTTTCACAGAATCGGGCCCTACGCACAGCACAAGATGAGGCCCCTCACCCGTCCACGTTCTTGAAAGAGTAAGTACATTTGTTGCCACTAAATATTATCAATTAATTTAAAAGTTGATTTAATAAATGGGCACTGTGCGGGGAAAAATAGCAAATATCTTTTATTGAATATTAATATTAGCAAGAAAATTCGCATTTAAAATATTGACGGATAACTAAAACACTATTTAATAGTTTAGTATTACTATTTTCGCATTTAATTATGTAATAATTTAAATATTCAGTTGTTAAGTTATTCATTCTCTGTTAATTTTATTTCCAACCATTTAATATTATTTAGACTTGGTACGGACTGATTTTTTGGGAGCAAGGTGAACTTCCATGTAGCTGATTAATCACATGAAATGTGTTTAGCATTATAATAGAATAATTCCATTTACAGAAGAATACTTAGATTTGAGCAAACTTGGGTAACTAGATAATTCTTGCACTCATAAAAGCACGTTATTGAACTCATTAATTCACTTGATTTAGACCCAAGTAATTTTAAAATCTAATATTTTATAATAGGAAAAACTCAAAGCTCCTACAAAGTGTCTTCAAGAGTCAATGCAAAATCTCTCTCAAGAGGTGTATAGTATATACTGTATATATAGGAATTAGCACATTTAAATTTCATCTGCAAGTTTCAGATGAAAATCACTGTAATTTTTCTGCCCTATACATTACTTACATTACTCCATATAAATCAGTTTTTTGCATTGCGATTCTGGGGCCCTTGTTAGCCTAGGCATAAATTAGGCCTCTCACCCTGGGTACGAATATCCATTGCAGGTTACTATTTCTTGGCAATTTTTAGCTTCTTGGTGGTTTTCTGGAGCAGCATTTTTCTATATTTTTAATTTTTGCTGCCATACGGCTGTTTATGAATTTCGATTTTAACCTGACAAGGAATATCCCTTTCTTTCATCTTTTTAAAAATAGTCACAAAAATAGTGTCTTTTAATCACTCTTAGACATTCGCTCCGATGACTCCCTTTATTTCCCAAAAGTACAAACACTAAATTTAACATGAAAAAAATAATCATTTTATATAATCAAATTTCTGTGAATTCGAAATATTCACATACGTTTATCCAAACTCATTAAAATCTAAGACGGTTGCACTCGCAATTTGTTGTAACCGCTTAAATATTGGGGGCAGGGGGGATAAACTGACATTCTACAGGGCGATTCACTCACTCCCTCTGGCCCCTGAGTTTCCCTTATAACTTGCAAACTCATGGGCGTAATTCAGTGAAATTTGACATGCGCCTGCTCGAACAGAAAACTTATTGCTTGTTCGCTGTCCTCAGCAGTTCGCTGATCATTCTTCTCATACAGCAAAGTAGGTTCGTGTCAAATTTCACTGAATTACGTCCATTAGTTTGCACGTTAGAAGGGGAAATCAGGGGCTGGAAGCGAACGGGACACCCACTATGATCGACAGTTTTTTAAAAAAAAAAGTCTCTCTCTTGTTGAACCTCAGTTCATGCTTTGAAGCGCTGAATATTCAATGGCTATACTCCAGAAACCTATTAACGCACTCCCATACCTCGGAGGAAATCGTTGGACCCGCTGAAGCACTGAAACGAAGTTTAGCCCGTATCCTAAGCGGGCTCGGGGTACATAATATTTACCGGGATTCGGGCTCTGAGAGAGGAAGCTAATTTTCTTCCCCCTTTTTTTTTTTAACGTAAATTTGTATGATTTAGCACGCAAGATTTTTTTACACTTCCTAGTTGCCAAAGAGTTCTTCGGCAAATGCATCTAAATGGGGAGCGGGAACTCGGCAGAGATATTCATTCCGGGCTTGGGTAACAAATACTTTGTGCCATGAATTACTGGATTTCTGCAAAGGAAAAGCTTTAAGAACTACACTATCTACCAACAAGTAATTGGACACCTGTGATAGCAAAGGAAAACGAAGTTTATTCACCTTCAATAGTTGGTGGAGCCTCCACAAGCGGCGATTACAGCTGTGACCCTCCGGGGCATACTCTCAACCAGGCGTTGTACCACGGCTAGCGATATTTTCTTCCACTCGGCTTGGAAAAGACAGGTCAGTTCCTTCACTGATTTCGGACGGTGGAGGCACCCCTTAAGTCGACGCTCCAACTCGTCCCAGAGGTGCTCGATAGGGTTAAGGTCCGGGCTCTGCGCAGGCCAGTCCATTCGATTAACCCCATTGTCACCATACCAAGCCATGGTAGACCTCACAACATGACAGGTGGCATTGTCATCCTTAAAGTAACATGGGTCCACCCCGTAAAACTGCTACAACGTAGGAAGCGCATGGTCATCCAAAACGGTGCAGTAGGTCTCGGCGTTGAGTCTACCAGGAATTGCGGCCAAGGGTCCTGTGCCATACCACGAGAAACACCCCCATAGCATAATTCCACCACCGCCGATTTTCACAGCTGGTACAATACATTCCGGCAGGAGGCGTTCTCCAAGCAGACGCCAAACCCAGACCCTGCCATCCGAACGGTAGAGGGTGAACCTTGATTCGTCGCTCCAGAGAACCTGTTTCCACTGTTCAACGGTCCCATGTCGACGTTCTTTGCACCACGTTAGCCGAGCAGCGCTATTGGACTTGGTGATCAAAGGCTTGTGGGTGGCAGCACGTCCATGATAACTGAGCGGATGGGCTTCCTTACGCATGGTATTCATCGAAAGAACACTCCCGGATGCCTGTTGAAACTTCTCGCGGATGTGGCCCATCGATTTGGTGCGGTTCTTCCGAATTTCTCTGGCCAGCACTCGTCGGTCTCTAACTCCCAGTTTTGTGGGTCTGCAGGGTTGGGGCACATTCCGACAGTCACCTCTCATTTTCCACTTGCCAATCACGTAGGCGACTGTCGATTTTGGGTACTTCAACTAGCTGGATATGTTACGTATGAATCGGCCATTTCTGTGATACCCGACGATTACACCTTTCTCGAAATCAGAGAGCTCCGAACTGCGTGGCAGCTTGCATGCGACTGGTTGCGTTGTTGTTTCCCACACGATATTTAACGGCGGCGGCCGTGACGTGTATCAGGACAGCAGATATCGTCGATTGAAGGGGTGTCCAATTGCTTGTTGGTAGATAGTGTGTATATATATGTAGTATATAGCACGCTCACGAAACTTTGCACCCTACCTCCACGTGGTAGTACCCTGCCAATTCTATTGAGCAACGTACAACGTAGAATGCTGTGCCGCCCAATTTTCTCTGATGCCTGGCTTCTCGAAGCTTTTCATGAAGATAGAAATGGTCAAAGAAACTCGAGCGGCAATGCTATCGAAACAAAGGTACCTTCCCCACTTCGCTGTTGAGAAAGACATCGGTTCATTGGACAGGGAGGAAAGAGTGGAAATCTTGAAGGGGAAATTATTGCAAGAGGGGACCAATGCAGTTTTTTCGAATGCCTCGCTCATTGATAGGGGGTGGCTGGGTGAGGGTAAATTTTGCATTTCCTTCTGTCTGTACCCGAGTGCCAGTGCTTATCTTTACGGCATATTTTAGGGTTTCAGAGATGACTGCAACACATCTGCGTTTATTTGTTGATTTGTTCTTGGCAAGAAACTACAGATTTCCCCTATGCACTTCGATGGATTCAGTAAAACGCTGTGGACCGAAATTTTCCGACAGTATTTTATAAATACGAAAAACTCGCATACGTTTTATCTAAGTTTCCTAAAATCTTAGATGGCCACCCTTGACATACACTGATGAACCGTTACATTATGACAACCTACCTAATAAGCTGTAGGACGCCTTTTATTCCATAAACCAGAGGCAACTCGGGGAAGCATCTATTCGATTAAGTGACGATAGGTATCCTAGGGTATCTCGTACTACAAGGTCAACAGCAGGTCATCCAGTTGCCATACATTTCCGGGTGGTGGAGATTTAGCGCGAACCCACTTTTCCAAGTCAAACCACAAATGTTCGATTTGGTGAATTTGGAGGCCAGGACATTAACAGAAAGTCACCACCATGTTCCTAGAACCACTCCTTGACGATTCTGACAATGTGGCATGGCGCATTATTCTATTGGTAATGGTCATCACCAGCCGAGAACACAGTTGTCATGAATGGATAAACTTGGTCCGCAACGATGTTCAAATACCTGACAACTGTCAGGGACTGTGCTACTGGGATAATGGGGCTTAAAGTGTCCCAAGAAAACATCGCTCACAGCATAACACCGCCGGCCTGTTTCCTCCCGACAGTACATCCAGGTGCCATAGCCTCCATTGGTAATCGGCGTATCCGCCCTCGGCCGTCTACGTGATGCACCAGGAATCTTGATTCGTCAGATCAGGCCACTTTCTTCCACCCGAGCAGCTGCAACAGTAGTGACATCCACAGTCCAAACTCGATGACCTTCGGCGCATTTCATGCGTTGTTGGCGATGACGTGCGCTGAGCATGGGGTACAAGCTGGGTCTTAGGCTACGCGGTCCCATGCGCAGAAGGCTGCGATGAACTGTGTGCTGTGACACATTGCTCTAATCACCACTGTTGTAACTGCGGGTGATTTGCCGCACTGTGTCCCCATGGTCGCTGTGAACAATGAACGATAGTCTCCGCTCCCCAATGGCATCAATGAGATGCGAACCACACACGGGTACGACGGTTAGTTGTTTCGCTATGTGTGCACCACTTTTGATACGTACTCACTAAACCGGCACGTGAACAAGACGCGTCGTTTCCAAGATCGTAGTTCCGAGGCGCCGCGCCGTGTCATCACAATTTGTCCTTTATCAAACTCCGATAAATCTGCAGATTTTCCTATTCTGACTCCGAACACTCTACTAACCAAAAGCCGGTGCTCGGGTTGTATATATACCGCTCTGTGAATTTCAGCTGCGCCACCTTTCGGCCTCCAGGCGCACTCATTTCTCTAGACCGGTTGTGGTGATGAGGTAATGGCTAATCGGCGTGTATGCTCTAACTGCGTAAATTTGGAAGGGGGTGGAAAAGTGTGGGACTCAACCCGTCCTTAGCCTCGGGCCTGCGGCCCGGGTACCGCCCGACCTGCATTTCCTTTAACCCGTACAGACTGCTCTGTCTGGTTATAGACTTGTGTCTATTTTTTTTAAGTTCTAGCAATAGATGCCCAGCTTTTCGCATTTTTTTTAAACAACTGAAATTTCTTGTGAATTTGGAGATAAAAAACGTTCTGTTCTAGTTTCAGCAGTAAGGAAAACAAAAACGATGACACCAAATTTTCGGGTGTAATCAGCACGTCTTTTGAATCCGTTCTGACGCAAATTAAATATATCAAAGCTATTCAAAGTCAATGGAACCAGTATGAAAGCAATAGCATCTGACCGAAGAAAGAAGTTTTTCAATCGGGCTTTTAATCCCGCAGATATTTCCGTAAACGGAATCGTGAAATTTCGCCCTTTGGTTGCAGACTTGTGCATTAAGAAAAACTTTTAATTACACTGCTGGCCACACAAAATGCAACACCAAGAAGGAAGCATCCGATTGGCCTGAAATTCGCAGCATGCGTCACCTGCGAGAGGACATGCAAACGATTAGCATTGCAGGGCATGTGCAAATCATGTGCGCCCGGCACGCTACCGAGAAGCACTATAAGAAAGGTGCACAGAAGGCGGGGTGTAAGTAGTGGAAGTGTGTTGTGCTGCCAGACCTGTGCGTGGAAAGCTTCCTGATGCCTCGTCGCAGAATACGGCAGTCATTCCAGCACGTTTGGGAGTTCGACAGAGGACGTATAGTGGCTTATCGTGATAGCGGTTTATCGTACCGAGACATCGGCGCCCGTGTGGGACGACATCCAGCCACAGTGAGGCGAGTATGGATTCGGTGGGTGCAGGAGGACGGACGGACCGACGTGAGTGATTGCCGCAGCCGCGGCACACCACCGAACGAGAAGACCGGCATGCTGTGCGGCGGGCATTAACGGATCGCACTGCCACATCACGAACGCGCAACAACCTGTGTCAGCACGTACCGTTCGACGTCGTCTGTAGGAGCAGGGACTTGTCGCACGGCACCCATTGCTCCGATTACCATGGACGTTACACCACCGGCGAGTGCGGCGGCAGTGGGCAGTTGAACGTCGCACCTGGACTATGGAATTTCACGACATTGTCTTCTCCGACGAATCCCGCTTCTGCCTGCAACACCACGATGGTCGGATCCGCACGTGGCGGCACCGCGGCGAGACACTGTATGACACCTGCATTATGCATTGCCATACCGGTCCGTCGCCAGGCGTTATGGTTTGGGGCGCAATTGGTTATGACACCCGCACTCCTCTGGTACGCATCGCCGGTAGACTCAACAGCCATCGCTACATCTCCGACATTTAGGAGCTTGTAGTCCTCCCTTACCTGCAGGAACTGCCAGCGGCCAAGTTTGAACAGGATAATGAGCGCCCGCACGTGCCACGCACAGTGCAACAATTCTTCATGGCCCACCAGGTGTTACTCCTGCCGTGGCTCGCCTATTCGCCCGATATGTCGCCCATCGAACACGTCTGGTCACTGATCGGCAACTGTGGCAACGTGTGGAAGCAGCCTGGACCGATATAACCCAAGTCCACATCCAAAGTCTCTTTCGTTCGAGGCCGCGGCGTGTAGCGACCGTTATTGCCAGCCATGGGAGCCACACGAACTATTGATGTCTGCGTGTTCCGCAAGTCGCAAGGGCCTGTAAGCTCAATCGTTTCATCTTTGTATCTGTTGTTATGTGTCCAGTAAATCTGGCTTTGCTATCTCGTGTCCTTCTTGGTGTTGCATTTTGGGTGGCCAGCAGTGTATATGAGGAACATTTCGCAGCGGAAACACTCTCCAACAAAGAAAGAATTTTTCAAATCGGACTCTTAGAAGCAGAGATATGGACAAATATAGGATATGCATCTATGCCCCCTGGCGGAAAAACCATGCAGTATTTTAGGAAGAAAGTATTCTCAAAAGGTTTTTCGATGTGAGCAGTATCGGTCCAAGAAAATAAATATTTAGTAAAGTTTCAGGAGCTCAGATTCTGCTGCAAGTATTCATCAGAAGCAGAAATTGACACTTATGCCCTCTGGTGGCTAAACCATTCCTTATCAAATATTAGAAATTATATAAAAACAACTTTTTCTATCAGGAGGTGTATGCGATGCAGGAAGAATTTTTCAAATCGTAGTTTTAGAAACAGAAATAACGCAGAAAACTCAATTTACCTTTCCGCCCCCTAGTGGTAAGTTTGATTTACTTGAAAATTGTGAATTTGTATGAAAAACATTTCGCATCGGAAACACTATCCGACAAAGAAATAATTTTCCAAATTGGACTCCTAGAAGAACAGAGAGGGAAAAAAATATACATCCTCACCCCCTGGCGTAGAAACCATGCAATATATTGAGAAGAAAATATTGCGAAAAGGTTTATCGATGTGAGTGACATCAGCCCACGAAGGAATTTTTTCAATTGAGATTTTGGAAGCTCATATTTTATGGCAAATACATCAGAAGGAAAAGTTAATACTTACGTCCCCTGGTGGCCAAAGAATTCTTTGCCAAATATTAGAAATTATATGAAAAATATTTTCCATCGGGAGCTGCATCTGCTGAACAAAACAAATTTCAAATCGGAGTTTAAAAAGAGATACCGGGGAAAACGTAATTTACTTTTACGCCCCCTAGCGGAAAATCTAGGCGTAACTTTAACTTGAAAAAGTAACTATACCTAAAATACTCTTCCGACATAAATGGAATCGAAAGATAAAATATTTTTTTCAGTCTGATGTTTAGAAGCAAATAAATGGAATAAAATGTATTTTGAATTCGATATCATCTGCGTTTACGCCCTCTAGTGGCAAAACTGTACATCGTAAAAAAAAATAAAATAAAAACGAAATGAAGGATCATTATTTGCATATTTCAAGTTTGCCAATGCAAAAAGAATTTTTCAAATCGGACTAATAGTTACAGAGATATGGTGTCTACAGGCGGACGGACGGACAAACTGATAACATAAGCACGATCTTTTTTTCACAAAAGACGTGCTAAGAAATAGAGGTTTAAAAACAGCAGAAATGAAAAGAGCTTTTCGCAGCTCCGGAGAGACAGTGGTCTCAGCACTGGCTTCTGACTGATCAGTCGCATTTTTTCGAGCTCCTGCCAGTATTAGAAGTTTCGTATGAAGTTTGTGTTTTTTTTTTTTTGCGTTTGTTCTTTGACAGTTCGTGTGTTGTTATTACCTGAGTTCCTTCCTCGCAAGTAGTGAGGCGTACAAGCTGTACGTGCTTATTTTTTCGTTTTTCGCCTGTTTTTGAGTGTTGCAAGCTGCAACGCTCGAGCCGTGAGGGTTAGTAGCCGGGCTGGCTACTACCTCCACCAGCATGAGTGCCATATACCCGTCTATATCTCCTTTCTCTGCGCTTTCTTCGTCGTCTGTATCTTCCGTGACCACCATGAATGATGTTCAGTCAAATAGTTTTGTGGTTTCGTCGCCAACTGTACCGCTGGTTACAAATGTGCCGGAGGCTGGGTCAGAGGTACCCAGGTCTTCTATTCCTGTGTCTCGTTCGTTCGCCGCGGCTGTGAGTGCGACTTCTACTTTACAAAGTGCTTCTGTGTCTTCGCGACCAGAGTTTACACGTGTTGCTTCCGCTTTAAGGATAACATTACCACTCGACTCTCCTCAAGGTAAGGAACTTTCGTCTGCCTTACTTTTAAGTGTATTTGTTCCTGCTCTGCACGACACCCCCTCCCCCAATATTTAAATGCTATTTCTAAAGTTGTACCCGGAGAAAGCGTGTGTCTATTATCCGCTTGGGAGGGGGTATTGTCGTGCACTTCACTCATCAACAGGCGGTGGACAAAATCCTTGCTTTTGGCTTGGACATTGGTTCCGTACATCTCCAACCAGTTGCAGCAGCTCAAAGACCAGTGACTGTCACCTTGTCTCCAGTACCCACAGCTGTGCCTGACTTGGTATTAATTGATGCCCTTAACACCATGGGGCGAGTGGTTGGTACCACAAAGTACCTCCCAGCTGCTGCTCGCGACTCCCCCTGAAACATGTTCAGGGCGGTCGTCGTCAATACCGAGTCATCTTTCCAACACCACAAGCAATAGTTAACCGGCCAACCACCCTGGAACTCATAACTGAAACCCGGACCTACATTTTCAATCTGTTTGCTGGCGTCCAGTGCTTCCGATGCAAGGGTGAAGGTCACCTTGCATCGGCATGCCCACATTCCACAGCTGCTACTGTTCCAACTCAATCACTTGATGCTGCTGTTCCAGCGGAGACTCTGCCCACCGCTCCGGATTCTTCCCCCACCCTCCCCACTGAATCTGTTCCAGCTGCTGTTCCTGGTTCCACCTCTGTCGTATCACCTCCAGTGGTCCGTGTTGCTTCGGCATCCACTGACCTGCAGGAATTTCCACCGTTGCCAGCGTCTGAAGGGGCCTCCACCCCCAAGGTTCAGCGGACCAAGAGGCAAAACTCCCTGGCTCAGCGAACCGTCGTGCGAGTTCCTCGGACCACCAGAAATCCAGGAAGACGGATACATCCTCGTCACCTTCACCTGGACCGGCTCCTGTTACTTCTTCAGTTTCCATCTACAACCGTTTTACCTGTTTGCCGAACGATGATTCCATGGACGTTACCGATCCCGATTCTGAAGAAACTTTATTTGCTGAATCTGATGACGACTCTCCTGCCCCCTCTCTGGTTGACATCACCTCTATGTTTGCTGACATTGAGGTGCCCTTAACTCCCTCTCATTCACAGATCTGTATGCCTTGATTGCTCGCCTCAGACGGGCGAAATTGATTACTCTCCCTTGTATAGCGAGTAAACTCTCTCACCTTCCGGAGATGCTAACCCAACTGACGTTCCTGCATGAGTTCTTATTAAATGTTGATCTGCCATCCGGGACAGAGCAGTACGCTCGCCGGTTGGCGTATTTACTTAAAGTTTTGAAGGCAGTACTGGAAGGTTGGATGCAGCCGCCCCAGTGATGCCTTCCCTAAATGTGCTCTGCTTTAACTGTAGAGGCCTTGCGTCTTCAGCCGCGAATGCTTTGGTCTTCGAGGACGTTCGTTTCCTGAGGACAGATATCCTCCTCTTCCAGGAGACGAACTGTTCCTTGGCGACCGGGTATTCCTGCTGGAGACGCTGGCCCTACGCTTTTTATCACAACTACCGGACGCACATTGGGTCCGGTACAGCGATTGCATTCCGTACTCGGTTTCATTCTCTTCTTTCAGATATCGTTGAGTCACAGAGTCTGCTGGGCTCCTTTCAAGGTATCTCCTTTAGTTATCTTTCCCGTCGTTTTCATGTTTTCAATTTGCATATGCCACAATCATCGGTTGATGCTGATGCTCTTCTTTCGCATTTGATTTCCCTTCTTTCCCAAATTCCTCCTTCTGAAATCGTTCTTATTGGTGGTGACTTCAACTGCACTCTCCAACCGGGTCTTGACCGTGATGGTTCCGGGGAGAGTCGCCTTAACCTTTCCTCCCAACTGTCTCAACTAGTTAGTAATTTTTGTCTCATTGACGCATTTCGTACCATCCACCCTCTGTCCCGTGAATTCACATGGTTTCCTCCGGCCGCCTTGGCGCATGCTGCGGCTCGTCTCGACCGGTTTTATGTTTCTAGTTTCCTCCACTCCTCCCTTGTTGAAGTAACCCATTATCCTTCTGTTTCCTCCGACCATCGTCCTGTTCTTCTGGAAATATTTTTGTCCTCTTTCTCTGTCCCCCTCCCCGGTTTGGTCTCTCGATGATTTTCTCCTTTCCGGTCCCACGTTTCAGGCCGAAGTTCGTTCGATTATTTCTTCATCCATTTCTGAACTTCCTCTCACGGTTGACC
Source organism: Macrothele yani (assembly GCA_039090855.1). Classification (NCBI taxonomy): domain Eukaryota; kingdom Metazoa; phylum Arthropoda; class Arachnida; order Araneae; family Macrothelidae; genus Macrothele; species Macrothele yani. Next base: position 31,927,156 of record CM077029.1, on the reverse strand, counting down.
CAGCAGCTCTGTGGCTTTCCACCAAACTTTCTATCCTATCGTTTGCACGTCAGTTCTCTTTTTCGTCCCGTTTTCACCGCTTTCATGATTTAACTATTCTTCACCGTAAACTACAGTTCCTTTCTCCTTCAGATCCATCGTTTGCAGCTCTTCAATCACAACTTCATAGCATTCTATCTTCCTTTGCTTCTTCGTCTCTTACCCGGTTAAAGTTTTCCAAGTTACATTTTCATGATGACCCGTTTCAACACCTTCGACATCTTGAATCCCACCGTGCTCTGAGTTCCAACATTTCTTTTCTCTCGCTTCCAGATGGCTCAACTGTTTCTGATCCAGTGCAGATCTGTGATCGAACTTTTCAGTACTTCACTGATCGGTTTCGATTGCGGGTCCTGCAGCCTGCAGAGAATTCTCCATTATTATCACATCTTCCTCAGGTCCCGTCTTTTTTCCCCTCCTTGGTTTCACCGATCTCTCCCTCGGAGGTTCGTTTTGCCATTTCTAGTCTGAATGACCGCTCCGCCCCTGGGGCTGACGGTCTTCCACTTTCTTTTTATAAAACCTTTCTTCCTGCTCTGCTTCCTCTTCTCGTTGCTTGTTTCAACTCGATCTTTTCTTCTTCGACTTTCGTTTCTTCTGACTTTGCTTTTGCTCTTCTCCGCCTAATTCCTAAAACTGGTAATCTTGGTCTTCTTTCTAACTGGCGCCCCATCTCGATTCTTAACACCGACTACAAGATCTTTGCAAAAATTCTGGCTCTTCGCCTTAACCCTGTTCTACAATTTATTATTCATCCTGACCAAACTTATACGATCCCTTCCCGTTCGATTGCAACTAACATCACTACCATCCGTGATTTACACTCTCTTGCTTCCCGTCTTTCTGAACCTCTCGCTATTTTTAACCTAGATCAGAAACAAGCATTCGATTCTGTCCATCATTCTTATCTTTTCTCTGTTCTTCGTCACTTTGGCTTTCCTTCCCTTTTCTGTCAGGCACTTTCCAATGTATATTCCCATTCTTCCTTTCGTGTTCGGACCTCTTCTTTTATGACGGCTGCTATTCCTTTTGCAAGCGGTATCCGGCAGGGTTGTCCCCTGTCGGGTCAACTGTTTGCCCTCACGTTTGAACCACTTCTTATTTCCCTTCGATCTCGTTTGCTGGCAGGCATTCCGCGTGGTGTGGCCTCCACACGGCACCATCGCGTGGTTTTGTCGGCCTATGCGGACGACCTTACTCTTTTTTTACGTTCCCAACAGGCTTTTGGTGTTGTTTTGTCTACCTATACTGAGTATGCTTCAATTTCAGGTGCGGCCCTTAATACCTCTAAATCTGTTGGCTTGTGGGCTGGCTCGGGGTCGTCCCGCGGCGACCGCCCTTGGGGTGCCCGGTGGTCGACCACGGTCATCAAACTTCTTGGAGTGTTCATCGGGAACCCGGTGGCGGTTGCTGCCGCCACTTGGTCCCCTTTGGTGCAGGACATGAATCGACGCCTTGCCCCTTTTCGCCGTTTGAAACCGTTTCTTTCTTTTTTTAGCAGGTCGCATCTTCTTTCCGCTTTTCTTCTTCCGGCCCTTTCTCATACTTGGTTTGCTCATTTCCTCCTCCCCTCTTTCTTCGTCACGTTCAATGTCTTTTTACAAATTTTATATGGAATGTCGTACATTGGGTTCATCGATCCACGCTTGTCCTTCCGGTTTCTTTTGGTGGTCTTGCCCTTCCGGATTTGTCCCTTAAATCGAACGCTTTCCATCTCCAACATTTTTTGAGGATTTTGTCCTTCCTTGCGGTTCTTCGATTACTATAATTGACACTTTGCTCTTTCCACGAAGTCCTTTTCTTTCTCTGGCTACTTTTATCCGCATGGACCTCTTTCCACTCATTCCCAATCACTTTCCCGCTACTTACCGTACCGTTTTCTCCCTCTGGCACTCCTTATGTCCAGTCCGCCTCCCCCCCGCTTCGACTAACGATCTTCCTTGCGGAACCACTTTTCTTCTCCTCTGCCCTTCGTTCTCCAAATTCTCAGTACCTGAACTTCTCCACTTGGTTTGCAAGTGGCGTCGTTCAGGTTTCTCAACTTTTTGATTCTTCTCTTCACTGGAAATCTTTTGATCGCCTTTCCCCTCTGTTACTTGATACCCCTCAGCATCGTGCACAGTTCTGTCTTATTCAATCCTGTCTTATTCGTCTTTATCCTTTACTTGTCAATTCTATTTGCCTCATTCCGTCTTTCGCCCCGTCGCTCAGTCTTCCCTTTCTTCTCTACTTAAACGATTCTCCATTTTTACCCCATCAAGTTACAGCCAAGCTTCTTTATTCGCATTTTCTTACCAATTTCACAGCTCCATTAGCAATTCCTTCTGTTTCAGCTACAGATCTTAAAGGTACGTGGAGTGATCCATCGACTTCCCTGTCTTCCCCGAAAGCCAGGGACATTCATTGGCAGCACCTACACCGTCGGTTGCTCACTCCGCGTACCCTTCATCGTTTTCGTCATTTGGCTTCCCCGCTTTGCTTCTTTTGTTCTACACTTGGTGATGTGTCACATTCCTATGATTCTTGTCTGGTGTTGCAGCCCTTGTTTTCGATTATGTTTTCCTTCTTTCCAAAGTTTGCCCTTGTCCTCATACAATGTTCCATTTTTATTTCCTCAGACGCCATTCTCCCCTGTAGATGTCCACAGTTCTGTTTGTGCATTCATCATTCTCCAAGCGAAGTTGACGATTTATTTGTTTTACCACTCAAGCGTGGATCAAGCTTCTCTCCCGGCGTTATCATCCGGCCCGGGTGTTTTTGTGCAGGAGGTACCGATCATCCATCAGATCGGTCCTCCAACTTGAGTATGACATGGCGCGGGTTCGGCAGGATGTGCCTGCCTTTTTCTCTCTCTGGTCTCCATATTTGTCATGGTTTCATGTTTCTGCAGGCATTATTGCTCTCCTCCCATAGCCAGAGTTTATTATATTTATATTTATTTTTTTGATTGGTGTTTTTTTGTTTAGTGCATAATTTTTGTACATACCGTAGATCTGTGTCAGTGGGTTAGTGTCTCCTTTAGTTTATCTTCTTGTTGCTTTCCGTGCACACACATTCCCGTTAATTTGTTGTCGGTAGCGTTTACTGACTTTTTCTTTTTCTTTTGTTTTATTTTCCGTCGGCCTCAAGCCGTTGGTCGACAAACTTTTTGTGTGCCGGCTAAGCGTTTTGGTATTTTCTGTTTATTGTTTACTGTTACCAAGGTGTTTTATGTTGTTTTGTTGATGTTGATTGCATTTTTGCTGTGGCATGCACATTGTCTGATGTGTTTTTGTTTTGTTTTTTGTTGCTCAAGTGTCGGCTTTTTTTCTAGTTTGCTTTTGGTGTCGTTCACCTATTTTATATTTATTACTCGTCGGTTTCACACAGTTTACTGTCGCACGGTTTTGTGTTTAATGTTGTGGTTGTTTTTATTTTTTTGTTTTAATTTTTTTTCTTGCTGAACGGGTACTGCTGGCGCGTGGTACCGAGGGGTTTTTTTTGTGTGTTGGTTCTGAACCTTACCGACGTGTTTCTTGGTTTTGTCTTGTGTAATCGGTGTTTATTTTTGTGGTTAGTGTTGTGCATACAGTGCGAATTCACTGTTTCTACCCGAATTTATTTAGTGGTGATGCTTGTCTGCAAGTTTAACCCCTGTGTTCTTTTTCACAAAGTTTTCATGGTGTTATTTGTGTATTGTGCATTCTTTATTGTGTTCATGGTGCTATTTGTGTATTGTGCATTGTGTGTTAATTTCTTGGTGTTATTTGAATATTGTGCTTTGTGTGTTGTGTTAATGGTAAGGGGTGTTAGTTTCTAGTGGTTGTTTTTTTCTCTGTGTTGCTGTCGGTCTTAGTGACCGAGATACGCTTTAAATGTAAATTTTTGTTGTTCGTCGGCTTACAGCCATTTGTCAACGCATTTCTCCGAACTACCAGGTGTTGTTTTTTTTCCTGCTGCAGCTTGTTGTCGGACCGTGCGTGTGTGTTTTTTTTCCCTTGACAGTTTTGACAAACTCGGCTGACTTTTCTTTATCGCCTTGCTTCATTAGTGGTCTGTCCTGTATGTATTGTTTGTTGTGCAACTGTTTTCTTTTTATCTTGCCGTGTGTTATTCTTCAACTTGCTCTGATGTCGTCTGCTTCTTCCTGTAGAGTACTCTCTGTTTATTGCGATATTGATTGTGTGTTGTTATTGTCGTTGCCGGTGAGTTATTGTGCAATTTTTTTTCCCGGTGAAAATTTGTGTTTGTATGTTGTCTTTTTTTGTAAATAAATGCTCTTTTGAAGTTCTGACCACTCGTCAGAGATGGGTCAGGGTTTGAACTCCAAGGAGGCATCGATGTTGCGTTTGTCTTACGGCACTGGTACTCTCCTGTTTTCTGATCCAGCGGCTCTAAATTAGCGACGGATGACTGCTTATAGCCCATCGAGATGCTCACGGTGGATGTCCTTCCCAAACGAAAACCAATGAAAGGGTTTTTTTCCTGTTGTTCGTCTGGTACCATCATTATTACTCTTGTGGGAGATGGTTGGATGAATGTCGAAGTGACATAGAAGGAAACTGGCTCGGGACAAAGTTGCGTCCGAAATGGACTTTCAGAAGCAGAGACATAGGAGAAATCACAATTTAATGTTATGTCTCTAGTGTCAAGACTGGGAACTACTTGAAAAAGAAACTGTACACTAGTCTTCGTTTTAAATGGTGGGGAAGGAAGGAATTTTTTTAATCAAATGTTAAGAAGCAATGATATCGAATAAAATGCATTTTGAATTCGATAGAACCTGCACTTACACCCTTAGTGGTGAATTTGTGCATCGTAAAAAAAAAAAAAAACGGAAGGAAAGGATCATAGTTCTCACATTTCATGTTTCCCAATGTAAAAAGGACTTTTTAAATCGGATTAATAGTTACAGAGATCGTTGGTTGGTCGGCATTTAATGGCGCTAGAGCCTCCGTGGGCCAAAAGCACCAAGTCTAATGTTTTAAAATAAAAAACAATAACAATTGTAGGGAGGAACGTCCCCAGCTAATTATGTGGGCACGCCCTAAATTATGTTTCGCTGTCGTCCACGTTATAGGACTCCCTCACAGCCGATAGAAGCACAAAGGTTCGTTCCTAAGAATTTATCGCAATATTAATATTGAGTGAACGGACGACTCCTACCCGCTTTACTATTAGCAATATCTGCGGACCAGGGGGAGGCATTGAGACTGCTGAAAAACTCCAGATAAAAACTACTAATGTCCACAAAGTAATGCAGAAAGACTTGATTAAAACTTAACGAAATTTAATGAATAATATAGGAAAGAAGAAAACGAAAACGCTCTCCGTAGTGATAAATCAAATGTCCTTCATCCAGGAGAATATTAAAAGTTTGTAATCTGCCAACATACAAACTGGCGCCTATCGTCTACCGATACTTTTGAACCAGAGAGAGAGAGTCTTCCTTGATAGAGCTGAGACCTGTATCTCTCTGTATTTCCTATCTATGCGACGATCAATGCAATTTGTGAGTCCCCGTCCTCGGACCGGTTTCACAAATGCCTAAGTTACACTATCCGGCTAATGCAAGAAATCGCGTCTCCGTTTCTGAGACCTGTGTTGCCGATTTACGCTAACTTAGAAAATAATATTGGGTTGTCGGAAAAGTCATGACATATTTCAGCCATGTTTTGCAATCATTTATTGATAGAAAGAACAAAGATCCATCAATGATGATTGATCTTTGTTCGATAACCTTTGCCATCTTTCAGTGAGCTGCAGAATGCCTCGTTCATAGAAAGACCTGTCTTTCGTGGCGAAAAACTATACAAGTTGCTGACTTACAGCCTCATCTGTATTGAACGTTATACCACGCAAAGACTATCTATTCGACGAAAACCGCCAAAACGTTATACCACGCAAAGACTGTTGAAGAGAGCGAAACAAGTGGAAGTCTGACGGCGCAAGGTCAGGCGAGTATGCTGGGTGTGGCAACACATCCCACGCAAGCTCCAATAATTCTTGGCAGGTGATCAAATTTGTGTGTGGTCTCGCGTTGTCGTGATGGAACACGGCACCTTTACGATGAACGAGTTCTGGACGTTTTTGAATGATGGATTCATTCAAACTGTCCAATTGCCGAAAGTACACATTCGAATTGAATGTTTGGTTCCGTGGTAGGAGCACGAAAAACACGACACCTTTAAAATCCCACCAAACTGAGACCAGAACCTTCCGCTGATGAATGTCTGCTTTGGATGTCGTTTCAGGCGAAGCAGCACGTCGGGACCAAGACCTTTTGCGCAGCACATTGTTGTACACAATCCACTTTTCGTCACCAGTTATCAGTCGCTTCAAAAAAAAGGATCGTTTTTTTTTCACGTTTAATGAGCATATCGCAGATGCTTATATACGCGCCGTCAACTAAGCTTCCTTGAGTTCATGAGGAACCCACAAATAGAGCTTGCTTACGTATCCCAGCTTCTTCAGGTGGTCGTGCAATGTGTCTTCAATCTCTCATGTCGTGTAACGTGGGTTTGACTAGATCAATGCCTTGATTTGGTCGTCATCGACCTCGGCGAGGAGGATCGTTGAGATCAAAATCACCAGCACGGAATTTCGCGAACCACCGCTGGCACTGACGTTCTGGTAAAACATTATCACCGTACACTTTACGCAACTTTTCACATGCTTGACGCGCGTTCTTCTCTTTACGGAAGTGAAACAGTAAAATATGGAGAAAATGCACAGTTTGGTCTTCCATCTTCAACTTGATGTCAAGTATCCGCAAATCAACCAGATCGCTCACTATTCCTTTTAGACTGCAGCTAGAACTGGCACTTGTCAAATTCCATAGCGATAACAGAGCTGCGCATTCCTTTAGTACTTCCAAAACCGCCAAAGCGCCATCGGGTGCCAAAATGCGTCATGACTTTACCGACAACCCAATATTTTCGTCACCTTCCATGATATGACTGAACCATCTCGTACCTCTACTCTGGGTGCACACGCACCGGAAAAACTTTCGATCCCCGTCAGCTGGAGCTTCTCCTGCTCCTATCCGTTCCACGAACACAGACAGACTACTTCCCCCGCTTGGTACTCTCCCTTCTCGTGTACGTCACTACTCCTCTCTCTGTTGGCAACTACGTCATCGTGGCCAGCGCATTCGCTCCTTTTCCCTCTCGTCGGCATCGACGCGCCTATCCGGTCGGCAGGCGTTTGGTCTTTCCACTGAATAGTGGGGCCGTCTTTGATGTACTGCCTCGGCGACGCTCCTTAGACTGGCTTCACTTACCGCAAAAGATACAAGCACATTGAACACAATACACTTTCCTGTATACATACAATGCTGATGGGCAGACAGCCAGACTTCTTGGCGCCTGTCCTTCGTTAAACAATGTTTGCCGGATGACATTATCTTAATGGGTCGATCTTTATCTTACCCGAGAAAGGTGTCTCTTTCTCTGAGCGTGAGAACTCCTGGCTTTCTTTGTGACCTCCAAATAACTTAAGAAATGTTCTGGAACTTTAGAATGTTCTTTGTCTTCGTGGAATTCATTGCAAGTTCCATTAAAAAAATACATATATTTAGGTTTTCGTCGTGCGCCCGTGTAACATACATTCATTCTGGTATTACCTTATAAAACATAATGTCCTTATTACCAGTTCATTAACGTATGACTTCCTGATTAGACAGACATAATATTTCATTAATTATGTGTTGTGTATAGATAATGTCCCCGCTCTCACAACAACATTAAGAGATAAAAGTTAATTGATATAACAAAACAATAACAGGGTAAAAACTGATAGAACAACAACGCGCTATACTGTAAGAACATCAGAATAACGAATCATGTTATTTATAGCTGTCTTTGAATGAGTGTTAGGATTCATCTTATGCGATAGATAGCGCAAAAATCACTCGTTGGGCATGGCTTTTACGTCTTGAGTGACTGTCCTAGAAGTGACATCAGCGAATCACTAGAGCCCTCACCATATTCAGAATGAGAGCGGTCTCTCGTTGGCTCCATAATGAAAAGACAAAATACGCGCTGTTACGTTTTAACCAATGACGTTATATGGGGTGGATCTCAGTAAGTAGGTGGAGCTTAGTAAGTAGGCGGAGTTTCTATTGCTTAAATTCAGGAGTTCTCTGCTAATGTACACATTTTCTCATCAAAAAATGACCGTACAGTAGAATTTATGATGATTTTGAATTCCAATTTCACTTTTGCCACTATTAATAGATTTCTATTTGGCTCAGATATAGAAAACCAGGCAGAAATAAGAGATTTCGTTGCTTCCAGACAGAAGCACTGCTATGCTAACTTATCGCAGCATCTAGCGCCAAATTGGAATGCTTTAGAGTCAGATACATTGAATTAAGGAAAAAATTCTAACGATTTTTTGGGAATGATACAGTGACATATATTATCTATGGCTCGTTTTTACTTGTGCTCAAAATTTCAAACATTACAGAGTTATAGCCTTCGAGAAAACGTGTACAAAAGAACTTACATTGCAGATATAGGGTAGAAGAGGAACCCTAACACTCATTCAAATAATGCATTAACATAATAAACGAATGTCTTAAACAGAAAAATATAACAATTTCACAAAATAGAATATAATGAAGTTGTCGTAAAACGAAAACTAGTGTTGTACATATATAAAGGCCGATGAAATAACATATTATATGGAGCTAGAAGCACCGGTACAGCGAAGAAATGACAAAACGGATGACACGTCACATTGATCGTTTAAAAGACTACTCAGGGTTATTGAGTCGTATGATAAAGTAGGTAAAAAGTAATGACGACAAGAACATAAAAGACGAACGTTAGTCAGAGGTACATCACATGTCCCACACAGAGCTAGAGCTTATACAGGATGATCCGAAAGTTTTGTCACCCTTAGATAGACACAATACGATACACACATAGAATACATAGTACATAGGCTATAATGAATACATATAATACACACAATATAATCAATGAAAGATCAGCCATGACGGATTTTAAACATCCAGAATCCGTATAAGCACCATCATGTTCGTGGCAATCAATTATGCGGTGCCATGTTATGTGTGATATTTTACGAAGCATAGCTTGGTTGATTTGAGTAAAGGCAGCTCTAACAGCTTCTTTCAAGTCTTCGGCTGACTGGTATCTTTGCAGCGATACACGGTTGTGACGTGCCTGCCCCACATGACGCACACGACTTAAAGGCAGATAGCAGCGAGAACGAACGTCTGCGTAGCTCAGTTGGTATAGCGACTTGTTCCGGAATAAGTGGACTCGGGTTCGATCCCCGGCGTGGACCAAAAATGACGGTGAAATATCCTTCGTTATAATGGCGCCCGAACTTCCCGGATGACCTGGCCGTTAAAGATCTCGCAATAATGGGATGTTCTTTCCACGCCGCGAGATAAGAAAATAAGAGAATCCCTTCTCCAGCGGTTCGAAAAATAAATGTGTGCGACATTGCATTCCACACACCAGATTGACTGGAAGTTCTGAAGCGCACGTTCTACAGCGGATGGGTGCCTGCAACGATTCATGGCCACGGCTGACCCGTGGGCCATGCCCCCGGCCCTCTTTCGGGAGGGATATGACTTGCCTGCCCCACAGGACGCCCATGACATAAAGGCAGATAGCAGCGAGAACGAACGTCTGCGTAGCTTAGTTGGTAGAGCGACTTGTTCCGGAATAAGTGGACTCTGGTTCGATCAACGGCGTGGACCAGAAATGACGGAGAAATTTGCTTCGTTATACGGTCCTTAATAATGCCCCATAGAGCGTTGTCACAAGACGAGAGATCAGGACTTCTGTGAGTCCAATTAATGGGCGCTGGAAAATGTGCTGATCTTCGTCTTATCCACCTATCGTGAAACACTTCACTTAAGAATTCCCTGACAGTAATGGCATAGTAGGGCGGTGTTCAATCCTGTTGAAACCAGCAATCTCCTAGGAGGTGCAACCTCTGGAGCTCTGGAACAAACCAGTCCCTTAACATGATGAGATAAGAATGTTGATTGACAGGGCTATCAAAGAAATAGGGACCGATCAAGTGGCTGCTGGACATAGCGGCCCAGATCGGAGGGTTGTGCTCGAGCTCTTCAAAATAATGCAGATTTTCCTTGCTCCAGAAATCCTATTACGTGCACTTCGATAAATTGCACATTTATCAAAGAATAACAGTTTACCACGTTGCGGGAGCATCGGAAACAACTCAAGTAATCGTACACATGCTGAACGTCTTTTCCCCCATGTCATTATCACTTAGCTCGTTGATTGATGCTGGCCTGAAAAGTTTCATTGCAAGATCTTTTTTCATGTGTGTTAACATTGTGGTTTTGGGGATAACAAGTTCGGATGATCGTTTCCGCAGTGACTTTGTGGGGGATCTGAGCACAGATGCCTCCACTGCCGCACATGTTTCCTCGTGTAGAAGGTCGTCCTGTCCTCGGTTTATCCTTAATAGAAACAGTTTGTGTTCCCACCGCAATATTGTCCTTTTAGGTGGGGCTACTTTGTTAAATCGTCTCTGGAAGTCACATCGCAGATCCTCCATGCTCTTCCCATTGTGTGGGCGTTCATGGGCCCATACACTCGCAATCGGCAGTTTTTCAACAGTATAGGAGCCTGTGTCGGCCATCGTCAACAGAAGATAAAGTATTTTGGATAATAAAAAAGTGTGAAGAACACCACTTCATTCAAACGTATGGGGGTGACAAGACATTCGGACCATTCTGTATTTCATCTATCTCATTACTTCCCAGTCTCCTTGTTCTGGTTCTGTCCTTTGCGATGTATCGATGGCTGGTTTACCATAATCAAATCTTGAAATTTGCACGGATGCGCACCAGAACACAGCCCTAATTTTGTTCCTTATTATTGCAGAAGCTGGGGTGTCAGTGTTGTAATAGTATGACTGATCTTTAAACCGATTTTGATACTTGCTGTCATGAATTCTTTTAAATCGGAAAACGGGAAGAGGAAATCCGCTAGCTCAGAATGTCCTCGAGTATATCATCATCATCATCATTTTCAACCATTATCAATCCACTGCTGGACGAAGGTCTCCCCAAGTTTCCTCCACAACGGTCTGTCTTGTGCCAGTCTCCTCCATGTCACTCCCGCAAACTTTCGAATTTCATCCACCCATCTCCCATGTGGTCTTCTTCTGGATCTTTTCCTGTCACTTGGAATCCAATCTAAAATTTCGGCTGTCCATCGATGGTCTGTCCTTCAATATGTCCAGCCCATTCCCATTTCAGGGATTTAACTCTGATCATGATGTCTTCCACTCTTGTCATTTTTCGGATCCACGAGTTCCTCTTCTTATCTCTCCTGGTTACACCAAGCATGCACCTCTCCATGCTGCTTTGAGTTGTCTGCAGCCTTTGTATGTCTCTTTTAGTTAAGGTCCACGTCTCTGCACCATACGTAAGCACTGGAAGGATGCAATGATCAAACACTTTTCTTTTAAGACATAATGGCATATTGCTCTTGAAAATTATGCTGTTTCTTCCAAAAGCATATTGCTCTTGAAAATTATGCTGTTTCTTCCAAAAGCTCTCCAGGCAAGTTTTGTACGCCAATTAGTTTCTTCATCAATGTGACCTTCACTTGATATCTGCTGTCCAAGATAAACGTACATGTCTGTTATCTTCAGCTTTTCTCCATCAATCGATAAATCTTCATTTCTTGTAAAAGCATTGAACATCACTTTTGTCTTCTGAAAGTGCATTTTTAATCCCACTTCTTTTACTCTTGTCAGCAAGTTCCTGGATCATACTCTGCAGCTCTGATGGGGTAGTTGCAAAAATGACTGTCATCAGCAAAATGAAGGTGGGTTAGATAATCTCCATTAATCTTTATCCCTTTGTTTTCCCAGTTCAGTGATTGAAAGAAATTTTCCAATGTGGCATTAAAGAGCTTGGGAGATATGGTGTCACCTTGTCTCACTCCTGCAAGGTTTACGATTCACGGGATTCGAAGTCAGTGGACCTGTGCATTGGAATTTAGTTAAGGAATTTCGCGCGTTATTATTACTATCAAAGAAGTAGCGTAAATAACTATGCTGCAAAATAATGTATTTGTTATTAGACAGAGCATGACACTCACTTTCATGAATTCTTTTCATTCAAAGACCATGAAGGAAGATCGCCGGATATCTAGTTCCGTTTTGGCACCTTCCGTGACCAGGAATTCTACCTGGTCCCGATCTGTGTTGTAGAAGGCTTGCGCAATTACTTGAGCTATCTCACTGTGACTCTTTCGGTTCAGCTTGGTGCCGTCCACCTCCAAGAGCACATGACCTACTTTGAGGCCTCCAGCTTCGAACGCTGCTCCCGATGCCTAGGATTAAAAAAAACAAGAGTTGAGAAATAATCATTATTACAAAAATTAGTTGTTTCGAATTATTAAAAGGGAAATTATATTTCGAAAACAGGAATGTGAGTGCAAGCACAAATTTCTGCAGAAGTATGCCTGAGTGAAAATGCCAAAGCATGGTCTATTCCAAAGAGGAAATTTTGACAGCTGTGTGACAACATGAAAGCAAACTTAATTAACAACGAGGAACTGTACACCAACTATACACAAAACATCTGTCTCGTTTTTTACGCTTTCCAACAGTAGGTTGAAGAAGCGTATATGCTCCAGCTTTGTCCGTCCGTCCGTCTGTCCGCACGATAACTGGCGTAAAAATGGGTCGATTTCGATGAAATTTTAGTATGTGGTAGGGGACCACTCGGGGACGAACCCTATTGAAAATGGGACAAATGGGATCAAAGGTCACGACGTAGGAGCGGGATCATTCCATTACCCTCATGCGTCATAACTTGCGTAAATATGGTTCGATTTCAATGAAAGTTTACTATGTGGTAGGAGACCACCTACGGACGAACTCAATTGAAAATGGGACACATGGGGTCAAAGGTCACGACGTAGGAGCGGGATCATTCCATTACCCTTATGCGTCATAACTTGCGTAAATATGGTTCGATTTCAATGAAAGTTTACCTAGTGGTAGGAGACCGCCATGGGACAAACCCTATTCAAAATGGGTGAAGTGGGGTCAAAGGTCAGGACATAAGATCGGGATGCATTCCATTGCCCTTATGCGTCAAAACGTGCGTAAAAGTGGTTCGATTTCGATGAAATTTCAGTATGTAGTAGGGGACCACATGGGGACGAACCCTATAGAAAATGGACGAAATGTGGTCAATGGTCAGGACATAGGATTGCGATCCATTCCATTGTCCTTATCCCACATTATTAAGGTGGACGTCAAGTAATTTTGCTTCCTGTACTTCCGATGGAAAAATTTTGTACACATTTCCTTCACAATTAATGTGTTCCCAAGGATGAAAATTTGAACATCGATTAAAATAACTTAATATTATAACTTGGAAAACTTTCGTCATTTGCTCGAGGCCGGTTTTCGGGTTCAGTTTTGCTGGATTCCTGGGCATGTTGGAATCTCAGGTAACGAGTGTGCTGATGCGGCTGCTAGATCTGCTTCCTCTTTGGTCGTCACACCCTTGCCACTGTTTCACCGGGATTTCCGCTTTCTTTCTTCACGACCATATTAAGCGAACGTGGCAGGGTCTGTGGGACCAAGAGGTGGAAAATAAGCTGCATCGTATTAAACCTAATCTTGAAATCTAGAAATCCTCATATCGTCGGAACCGTAGGGAGGAAGTGTTGCTTGCGCGTCTCCGCATTGGGCATTGTCGTTTCACTCACCGCTTTTTGCTGTGTGGCGACAATGCGCCGATGTGTGAGACGTGCGGTTGCCGACTCACTGTCAATCATCTTTTGTGTAGTTGTGTTCGTTTTCGTGATGTACGTTTTCATTTCTTTCATTCTCATTTGTTGACCGAGGACGCCGCTACATTGCAGCGGCTTCTCAATGACCACTGCGATACTGTCGCTGTCTTCTCATTTTTTAAACAAATTGACTTTTTTAAACGTATCTAGATTTTAGCCCTATCATCATTATCATTCCTCAGTTTTACTTAATCAGCTCGTTTTTAACCATTCTATCATGTTTTAATACTTTTTGTTTCATTGTCTTTTTAGCCCTTCCATCATTCTCATTCCTCAGTTTTATTTGATCAGCCAGATTTTAAGTTTTATACCACTTTTTTAATACTGTTTGTTTGTCTTCTGTCTGGCGCTCTTTGGCCAAACATGGATGGCCCTTGCGCCATAAAAATTGAACAACCAACCAACCAAAACTTAATATTTTCTAAAGCATAACCATAATTATATTAAAAATCAATAACTTTTCCTTTGGTGGTGTTGAAACCAGAAAAAAATGGCGCGACCTGTACTTTGATGACGTCAGTGGACAAAAAAATGTTGGATTGCACAATTACGGTTATGGTTTAGAAAATATTAAGTATTCCAAGTTATGAAATGAAGCTATTTTAATGGATGTTCAAATTTTCATCCTTGTGAACGCATGAATTGTCCAAAAAAAGATGGCGCGACCTGTATTTTCATGACGTCAGTAGACAAACAAATGTTGAATTGCATAATTATGGTTATGTTTTAGAAAATATTAAGTATTGCAAGTTATAAAATGAAGATATTTTAATCGATGTTCAAATTTTCATCCTTGGGAACGCATTAATTGTGAAGAAAATGTGTTCAAAAGTTTTTCCATTGGAAGTATAGGAAGCAAAGTTACTTGACGTCCACTTTAAAGTAGCAATTCTTGTATGTATGTATGTACATTTTATTTTGAAAACGGCTCTAAGAATTTTGAAAGTCGTTAACTTACCGTTTTCTGGTACTAGAAATCGATTTAGCTTGATCTCGACTTTAGAAGAATTCGTTTAGTGGGTTAAATAACCACCCCGAATTATAACGTATTTAGTGATGGCGTTGTTCCATTAATGTTACCAATGCTTAGAAATCTTATGACGCCACAACTCGCGTTTGAGAATGTTGGCGCGCGGTCACGCCATATGTCTCTTTACGTCACGCGTTGTGTGTGGATCCTATTAAAGATTTATGACGTTACACTCTTGCGGCGGGGAGATGGTGGCGATTCCCATCTGCCTCATTACGTCACGCGTTGTGTGCGTATGTCCGTCAGCACGATAACTCGCATAACAACCGTTGGATTTCGATCAAATTTTAGTATCTGATAGGGGATCACCTGGGAAGGAACCCTATTTAAAGTGAACGAAATGGGGTCAAAGGTCAGTACATAGGAGAGGGATCCATTCCACTGCTTTTATGCTCCATAACTAACGTAAGAAAGGTTCGATTTCGATGAAATTTTAGTGTGTGGTAGGGGACCACCTGGCGACAAACCTTATGGAAAATGGGCGAAATGGGGTCAAAGGTTAGGACACAGGAGCGGGATCTATTCCATAGCCCTTATGCATCATAACTTACGCAAAAATGCTTCGATTGCGACAAAACTTTATCATGTTATTTCGGAGGTATACCAAGCCGGTTCTGTTGAATATCATCCAAATGGGATTAAAGGCCAGGGCACAGGACCGAGATTTATTCCACAGACATTATTCTCATAACGAGTGATAACTTGAATAATGATTTCTGTAATGTTGGAAAGCGTATTATAATCAATGCATTGCATGATTTTACTAACTTGTTTAAAACTATATAAGCAAGCAAGCAAATGTGAGAACTTTAGTATTTTAAATAAATTCTGTCTTACAGCTTTTGTTCTTAAATTTGATTTGGATGGAAGAAAGACAGAGAAAATATAGTGTGTTTACCTGAATTCAACAGATGAGAAAGCGTAGAGGTGAACATCTTTTCCTTTTCCCGAAAAATTGATTTTAAAAGTTTGAACTCCATAGTCTTGCATTTTAATATAAAATTGATTCCATATTTATGTGCTTTAAATGGGCTACGCAGTGTTCATCTGGTACTCAGTGCATTGTTCATCGAGACCACAATTTACAAAGCTATGCTCACTATGTGCCTTGATTTGCCCGCGCGCATAAACACACACACACACACACACACACACACACACTTTTATGAGCCATAGCATTATGATTAACAACCTAATAACGTGTTGGGCCGCCTTTTGCTGTGATAACCGTTTGCAACCGGCGTGGCACGAACTCCACTAGTCTGAAACAGGAAACGGCAAATTGGTACCCGGCAAATTTGTATCCGGAAGATTGGAACCCTTCTGTTGCTGCGACGTTCCGGGTGCATGTACAAATTGCATGAATGACAACTCATCTATCTCTCTCTGAGAAATCATCCAAACGAGTTTAGAACAAATGACCACCGGATAACTCACTAGACCGACAAGTAGCGCAAGTATGCCCTTTAGGGACAGTATAAAAATGGCAGTTTCTTGGCCTCTTACATAACAAAAACGTAATTTTTTTGTAAATCTGACGTGTGCACAATAAATATCATTGTCACCTATAAATAACCACTTGCATTTTTGGGAACAAATTGTCGTAAGGTTGTAGATTTTTTAAAGCTACGGTGTTTGAAAAAATAGAACTACAGTAAGATTGATTCGAATTCGGAAAGAGGGAATTGAGAATTCTTTCCTCTCTTTTGTGCAGGTGAAATTGAAGAGGCATTGTAACTTCTAGATATTTCATCTAGTAACAGTGCATGTGATTCACTCAGACTAAGAACGGCCGCTACTGAAGCAGAAAAATGTCATGCCTTTATTCAGACACAAAACAATTAATTATAAAGCCCTAGGGCCACCCTGGTTGCACAGTGGTCTAAGCTATGGCTTCTGATGATTCGTCCGAGATGGGTGCAAATCCCGGTGGGGAATGCATGTTGTGTTTGTCTTACGGCATTGGTTCTCTCCCTTCCCTGGGACCAGTGGGCTCTAAATTAGGCACGGACGACTGGTTATACACCACAGAATTTCTCACGGTGGTCGTTAAAGCCCCAATAAAGAAATTGATCTGTTAAATCCGTTTTTGTATGTTACCCTTACGTCACTAGGATCTTATTATCGTTTTATACCACAAGGAAAACCCCTACCTTTGACAATATCTTGTACGCAATCCAATTTGTGCACCTTCCGTTATATGAGAAGGTGCAGAAACTTTCTTCGGTGTGTTTTCTTAGCCATAGAAGAAAGTATAAGAGCTTTCCGCCAAAAGAACCGCTTTCCACAACGGCAATCACCAAAGAAGAATGATCTTACGTTAATACAATTTGTATAAGCCCACGTAATGTCGGAGCAACGGAAGGGTACCAATCTCCCTGGTATGACTTTGGCGAGTACCAATCTCCCGGGTACGAGTTTTTTAAAACTCAGTTATACGATAGTGCTCTGATTGTTTCAATTTAAGGAATAATTTACGAATTTGAGGAGAAAATATGCATCGGAATACTTAGAAGGGGTGAAGATTATTCTAAAGCCTGAAATTAAGACATTAAAACTGAACAGAAGGGGATGAAACTGCGTGGGTACGAGTTTGCCGGGTACCAACTCCCTGGATCCGTCTGTAACGTATACAATAATTTAACTTTCTTTTTTGGTACCTGTCATCTTATGCAAAGGTTGTTTTTTTTGCGTTAAGCGTTTTCTAATCTTCATGCTACAATTTCCTTCTCGGCGAATGTGTTTTGGCAAACTGACGACAGGTCAAGACAATTGCGCATGTGAACGAGGATGATAATGGTGCTGTTTTAATTTGTATGAGAGGAAGTGTAGAGACACTGGTGAGATGAGATAGAGATTGGTGAAGATTAGTATGATTTTGTTCTCGCTGAAATGAAACTTTCACGCTGATAGTTATGCTTTCTTGTTATATAAGTCTATTATTTGTCGAGCGTACTGAGACTTGATCATTATTCTCTGTCACGAGATAGTAGACTAACTACAAATTGCAGTTATATTTTTCCGTGAGATGTTTTGCTGACCGATGTGTCCCTACTGAGGACCAAATAAATATCATTGGACATCGTAAGTAAGTAAAGAAGACTTCATTTCACCCAGGGGAGCACATTACTGATGGACCATTCATGAACGATTCATTCGCAACGAACAACTCTTCACCGTCAATGGTTCGTTCTCATCTCTGTGAAAGATCATGAATTCCGCCATTACTGAGGCTCACACTGAATAGGCAGAACCTGAAAATTCATTTTGCATCCATCAGTTTAGAAACGAATCCCAATAACAAAGTCAATGTCGAGGATTAATGCGAGTGGGAAATGAACAGTCACCTAGAAAATATGGAGAAAACATAAGAATGGGAGGGAAAGAAACGTGAATGTCATTCATTTGAATGGTGTAAGCATGAAAATCATCTGTAAGCGTATTGTTTGCTAAAGTGAGCTGTGAATGCGCTTTCGTGGCGAATCATTCATCGTCGAGATCTCGTGATCATTTCTGCAGTTTGACAATTCCCGTGCACTTGCAAGCACTTTCTAGCAAATAATAATAATATTGTAGTGAGATAACTGGCGTGAGAGGATGCAAAATGAATGACAATTCACTTGAATGATCATTCGTGAATGACTCTTCTATGAATGATGGATGAAATCCCAAGAATGAATAACTTATGTCATCACTATAGTAAGACAACCGGCCGGGAGTGGCTGCCAAGCGAATAGGCATTCATTTAAACAAGCATTCGTGAATGAATCTTTTGCATGAATAATGGATGAAATCCCAAAAATAAATTACTTCTGACATCACTACTTTAAATGCTTGCACATGATCCTCGAATCATTTCTGCAAATTGTGGTCTTATGACACGTGGAATTGTCTTCCTGAAAGAATGAAATGCCATTCCGATCTATTGTCACTTTGTAGAGCAACACTTGTTCCGAAACAATTCCTAGATAGGAGTTGGCAGTGAGGGTGTGTCCAGTGGGGAAGAAGGAACCGAGTGGTTTCCGTGAAACAGCTACCACTGGCCTGTTTTTGTCCGAGAGGACAATTTGGTTGTATCTGTTCATCCTTGCGGCGTCCAAGACAGACTCGTCCAACTGCGTGTTTGATCTGGAACCTGCACTCAACGAATCATGTGACTCTTTTTCAGTCGTGTATTGTGTATTATCTAAGCTCTGTATCCCACGGCAGGTAGAGTTGTCGAAGACCGTCGGCCAACATGGACACATGAACGGACTGACAGCTCCTTAGGCCCATCCCAAAAACCTTCCTTTCGACTGGCGCTCGGAAACATTTCTTTGCACATCCTATTTGGAATGTGCCGCTAACTGAGGGAACGTGAGTTATTGATTGTTCTGGACAGCACGTGACAGCCGGCATTCACCTCGACTGTCAAACATTGGTGGTTTTCCGGCATTTTAGAAGGATTTGTCCTTCTTCGGATCATTCACGGCACACCTTCACTGCGGCAACCCTGCAACAGCCAACAGTATCTGCTGTTGCTGAGACGCTGTCTCCCCATCTTATGTTCAAATTGTGACAAGTCCTTCCTTTTCCCCATTGCACAAGCTTCGTAGTGGCGAACTGGCACGCCCTGCTCTGGCCGTCTCTATAAATTCCGCGCTGGTAGGTGACGTCACTGCTATGTGCTGCCGGATGCGCCCACTCGAAGAGACAGGTGTTGTCGTAACGATTAGTCCCATGAGTGTATAGGTACATTTGTTTCTGGATTTAACGATTCCCGTGGGCATTTAAGATTATAAGGAGTAATCTTTCCCACATTTAAGGCCACTTAATTCAGAGAAGTGGCAGAATCAACGCTGAAGGACAAACACCCATTATACAGTACATGCCTCTCCAAAAATTCAACTTGGTCACAACTCGGACGATTAGCCAGAATGCTTCGCTATTCGGCCATCGGGACATTTAATGAATATAATATACTATAATACACTGAAGAGCAATTGAATTAGAGATACTTGTCTAGTAACGTGTAGCACCACCTTTCGCCCTGATGTCAGCGGCGATTCGTCTCGGCATGGACTCCACAAGACACCGGAAGCGTTGGGAAGCCATACGGATCCACGACCCCTGAACAAGCTCCCACAGTTCACGAAGATTTGATGGAGGGGTCAGAGCCTCGAACATCTCTCTCGATGGCATCCAAGATGTGCTCGATGGGATTGAGGTCAGGTGACCTAGCTGGCGAAGGAAGCGAGGTTACGTCGGTGGAGTGTTCATCCAACTATTCGGATACAATTCGGGAGCGATGGCACGTTGCATTGTGTTGTTGCAGGATGAGGTCCCCAGTGGGATGTTGAAGACGCACAAACGGGAGCAAATGGTCGTCCAGGATATCTCGGTAACGTTGACCTGTGAGGGACGATGTCACACGTACCAGGGTTCTTATTTCAGTCCACGTAAACAGTCCCCAGACGAGAATGCCACCCTCACCAGCTTGAAGAGTACCCTGCTGGCAAGAAGGATCCATTGCTTCATGTGGTTTGTGCCGTACTCGTATCCTGCCATCTGCATGTACCAACGTGAATCTCGACTCATCAATCCAAGCAACATTTCCCCACATGTCTAGGGTCCAGTGGCGATGTTCCCGCACCCATGCTAATCTTTGCACCCTATGATGTGCGGTCAGCAGCGGTACTCTCGTGGGACCATGGCTTCTGTACCCCATAGCGAGGAGATGGTTCTGGATGGTGTGGCTGCTTACACGTTTTTGTGCACCAGCGTTAAATTGCCGAGTGATTTCTTGCACTGTGGCCCGTCTATCCGCTATTACAATGCGAGCTAGCCGACGATGACCCCGCTCATCTACACGCTGTTGTCCACGGCAGTTGGCCCTTGCAGGGATGGTTTTACCGGATTTGATGTACTCACGGTGCACCTGTGACACAATGGTTCGTGAAAATCCCAGTGCGCCGCCCCGGTGGCGCAGTGGTCTAAGGCGTTGGCCTCTGATCATTCGTCCGTAAGGGGTCCGGGTTCGAATCCCGGTCAGGCATGGATGTTGTGTTTGTCTTACGGCACTGGCTCTTTCCCTTCCCTGGAACCAGTGACCCAAAATTAGGGACGGGCGACTGCTTATAGCCCATTTGAGTTGCTCACGGTGGTCGTTAAACCTCCAATCAAAAAATAAAAAAAAAAATCCCAGTGCCTGCACGACTTACGAGATGGAGTGACCCATTCGTCGGGCCCCAACAATTTACCCACGATCAAATGCGCTTAGATCCTTCGTCTTACCCATACTGCGTCCGACTCTTACTGATTCCCGTCGCATCACTCCTTATGCTGTCGGATCGCTGCATACGTCATGTCGTTTCCGTTTACAGGGTCGCCCACAGCGCCACATTTGCATAACGCCAGTTGTCTCTAATTCAATTGCTCTTTAGTGTAAAATAACGTGATGGACATAGCGATGACATCATCTATTTACATTTAGATCCGAAGATCCAAATCATTCGCCGTTCTCTTCGGTCGTTTCGTTCGCCGTTCGCTTGTCCATCGGAGCCGAAATTTCATTGCACATTGATTAGTTACTGGATCGCAAAATTTTTCGTGTAACTAGAACCATCTTATAACCATTTTATCTAATAGTTTGCAGTGAAATGAATATATTAATATATCGCATTATTCAGATTCTATGTTTTTTTTTATATTTTGATTTTTTTTTCATTATGGTTTTCACTCACTAGATGGGGACACCAGCTTAGAACTCTGACAGAACAAATGCATATTAATAAATACAAAAGGCAGTTTTTGTACTGCCTCAGAGGGAAACAATTAATTATAAAAATAGTCAAACATTACTCTGAAACGTATTTTCATTCCGTTCGTTGGTCTTCCATTGCGGGATGAGGAATGACCTCGTGTTCAAAGCGCATCATTTTTGCTCGTGATCGTCACTCCAGTTCAGTTTGTTGGTGAGTAAAGCGTGAGTTGTGTAATAATCCTGTGTCATGTCATGACTATTTTATGTGGCCTTTAGAAGTACTTTTATGAATGTTGATTGTGCCGCCACTCCGAAACATTTATTATAACAGAAACGTTTTGTTTCGTCATGAATGGAAATGTGTTATGAATAGATCTTCTCGCGTAAACAACCGAAAGATCTTTCAGATCCGGATCGCGTAAACGATCTGGTAGAATATATCAATTGATTACGTGCCAGGGAAGAACTGTCTGTTGATGAGAATCAACATCAGAAAACAGTGTTCTGAGTAAAGACAATTCCGTTGGAATAAATATTCTATATTATGGTATGCCAAATGATTTTTTTCTTTCCCTCTGTTAGTTAGTGCTTGATGGGACGCCAATTGCTCTTCACATCTTGAGTGTGAGCACCCGTACCGGGATCAACAAAATTTGGAGAGGGCAAACTGTTAGATGTTGAAATCCTAAGCTTGGCAGTTTACAATAGGCGTCACACTGTTATATCGTTACTGTGCACTAAAAAGAAAGAAAGGCGTCCGAAACGACAACAAAACAAAGTTTACAGGCCAGTGGCGAAGCCAGAAATTTCTTAAGGGGAGAGGGGGGTTGTCCATGGATTTGGTTCATTGGTGAAAGCCAATATATACATTATATCGCTTTAAATTCGTACTAAATCCACCCTCAACGGGAAGGGGGGGGGGTCCGGACCCCAGGACTCCCTTGGGTATGCCTCTGACAGGAGCTACCTGCTGCTAAGCGAGAAAGCCCGCGCCATCCAAAGAACTCACGTGCTGCCATCTATCAGCCGATTTATATTGAAACGAACGAAAGGAACGGGTTTTTTGAAAGGATCATTTTAGTGACCCGATCTGAAAGATCCCGATCGCGTAAACAACCGAAATCTGCCAACTACTACTCTATACTGAGTCAAACACCAAGTCGTCAATCCCGCATGTCTAGGTCACGGGTGAAGTCCACTTCCTTGCGGGGTGTGATGGTTCTGCTTCGATAGACGAAAGCTTCGTCCATGTACATTTTCATACGAAACCATCGAGCGGTGAGGCAGTTTTTGCGGTGTGTTTGGGTTTCCTAGCGAGAGAATCGCCCTGTATTTCACTCAATGGAAGAGGAAAAACTCTTACATACCACTGTCGGAATACAGATGCCGTACATTTTAGTGTTCCCCATGCAGCTAGTCTTGAGAAAATTTGAAAATTCCATCACCTTGGAACAGGAATCGAACCAACATCTCCCGGTTTCCTTTCGAGCATGTTGTTCGTTACTCCACCAAGGACAACGAAGTTCTTAGCAAGTTAACCTAAGCATATACATGGACAGCTTAGGAATCTGAACAACTTTCCGAATGTGTGCTAGTCGAAGCAATTCCGCTTCACTTTAGCGTAGACGACAGTTTCTCATCCATGTAGGAAAGAATGTCACTATGGCTCTAGTGCTACAGATCGAAGAAATAAAGGGAAGCAAATCCTCAGAAGAAATAATTTTTCACAAATACAGGAAAGATATACTGTATTGTCAGCATATTGATGCCCCTATGATTTACTGTTTTCAAGTTTTATGAAGAACGGTTACATGGGAAACAGTAAAATGTACGGTACTATATGACGACAATGATACGTAGATGCCTTTCATGAATTCTTGATTAATTAATTCTCCTGGGGATTCGCGTTACCCATTCATTTCTCTGAAACAGCTTCTCGTCGCCTCTCAAGCTTGTCAGTTCTGCGGTTCGCTCATGTGGCCAAATACATCCAAGTTTCTCTCTACAGCCTACTTCGTTTTGAGTGTTTAAACGTTCTTATTCCGATTCATTACTCAACCACGTGTGTCATATCCCACTGTCGGATCCTTTTTTATTTTTAATTTTAAAAACATGCTAAAAAATGCAAGAAATACGCAACGGCCGTTCCATAAAAACTGAGTCAAATTACCCAAAATGAAGAAATATAGGCACAGCAAAATATATGTCATTCTTTCTCAATGTATCTTCCCTCGGATGATATGCAACGATCCCATCGTCCAGTCCACTTTTTCAAAGCATATGGCGAACGCATTTTGTGGAATCTGCGACTCCTTGAATAACTTCAGCATTTGTGTTAAATATGGCGCCACGGAACTTATCCTTCACTGTTGGAAACAACCGGTAATCGCACTGGGCGAGGTCAGGACTGTAGGCAGGCTGTGGCATGATTTCAATACTGCATTTCGTAAGAAACTGTCGAACACAAGCGGCCACATGTGGGTGGGGCGTTATCATAATGTAGGGACCACTTGCCAACCAGTTCCGGTCGCTTAATTGATATGTGTCGTCGCAGACGCTTCAAGACTGAAATACACTACCTACCAACAAGTAATTGGACACCTGTGATGGCAAACGAAAACGAAGTTTATTCACCTTCAATAGTTGGTGGAGCCCCTACGAGCGGCGATTACAGCTGCGACCCTCCGGGGCATACTTTCAACCAGGCGTTGTACGACGGCTAGCGGTATTTTCTTCCACTAATCTTGGAGAAGACAGGTCAGTTCTTTCACCGATTTCGGACGGTGGGGGCACCCTTTAAGTCGACGCTCCAACTCGTCCCAGAGGTGCACGGTAGGGTTAAGGTCCGGGCATTGCGCATGCCAGTCCATTCGATTAACCCCATTGTCACCATACCAAGCCATGGTGGATCTCGCAACATGACAGGTGGCATTGTCATCCTGAAAGTAACATGGGTCCACCCCGTAAAACTGCCACAACGTAGGAAGCGCATGGTCATTCAAAATGGTGCAGTAGGTCTCGGCGTTGCTTCTACCAGGAATTGCGACCAAGGGTCCTGTGCCATGCCAGGAGAAACAGCCCCATAGCAAAATTCCACCGCCGCTGAACTTCACAGTTGGCAAAATATACATTCCGGCAGGAATGTATATTTTGTTTTCCAAGCAGACGCCAAACACAGACCCTGCCATCCGAACGGTTGAGGGTGAACCTTGATTCGTTGCTTCAGAGAACCTGTTTCCACTGTTCAACGGTCCACTGTCGACGTTCTTTGCACCACGTTAGCCGAGCAGCGCTTTTCAAAGGCTTGTGGGCGGCAGCACGTCCATGATAACCGAGCAGATGGGCTTCCTTACGGATGGTATTCATCGAAAAAACACTTCCGGATGCCTGTTGAAACTCCTCGCGGATGTGACCCATCGATTTGGTGCGGTTCTTCCGAATTTCTCTGGCCAGCACCCGTCGGTCTCTAACTCCCAGTTTTGTGGGTCTGCCGGGTCGGGGCACATTCCGACAATCACCTCTCATCTTCCACTTGCCAATTACGTAGGCCACTGTCGATTTTGGGTACTTCAACTTGCTGGATATGTCACGTATGGATCGGCCATTTCTGTGATACCCGACGATTACACCTTTCTCGAAATCAGAGAGCTCCGAACTGCGTGGCATCTTGCATGCGACTGGTTGCGTTGTTGTTTCCCATACGATATTCAACGGCGGCGGCCGTGACGTGTATCAGGACCGAAGATATCGTCGATTGCAGGGGTGTCCAATTACTTGTTGGTAGATAGTGTATAATACTCAGCATTGGCTGTAATTTGTGCAGGAACAGCATGCTGGTAGATTACACCTTTATGATCAAAGAAAATTATCATCACGTGCCCAGCTGATTTGGTTTGGTGGACTTTTTTCGGAGGAGGAGAGCCTGTGAGTTTCCAGACACTCATTGAATGTTTCGTAAGGGGGTCGAATTAGTGGATGCATGTTTCATCGGCAGTTATTACTGTGTTTAGGAAGTTTGGATCCTTCGCAATCATTTGTTTCCACTCATGACACACCTGAACTCTTGCTAACAATTGTTTCCTCGTCAGGTGACACGGTACCCATCTGGAGCACACACGATGCAGCAGTAATTTGTTGCGTAGAATGCGGAATGCCAACGTTTTTGAAATATTATTTGACGCCGCTATGTCTTCACATATCATTCGTCCATCTTATTGCAGGATAGCCCAAATAGTGTTCACTGTACTCTGCGTAACAACACTTTCAAGTCGACCAAGCGTAGTAGTGAGTTCTGCCGACAAACGCCCTTTTTTGGAATCATGGTGCCATCTAAAAATCGTTACCTCACCCAAACATTTATCTTTGTAAGCTTTTTCATTAAATCAACAGTTTCTGGAGCCGTTTTACCCAAACGATAGCAAAATTTTATCGCACAACGCATTTCACTTCTTAACTCTGAATCACTCACCTCCGTAGCTGTATGGCGAAATGCAGACCTTAAACAACTGCGCAATAACAAAACCAGAATCGTCTGCCATGGCAAATAACTGTTGCCATAGAGATTTCCTTAATTCAGTTAGTCGTCTGCGAGGTTATTTTTTCCCTTCGCACTGTTGCCAACTCAAAAAAACTGTCTTTGTACATGCCAAAATAATAACTGGAACTGTCTTTGTACATGCCAAAATAATAATAATAAAAAAACTACTCATAAAATGATTAAAATTTTTAAGGCAACACTGCTGATATTGCGATGCAGCCCTTATAAGCAGATTTTGTCTTGCAATGGCACAGCCACTTTCAGAATGCGATGAACAATCGTTCGCTCCATCTTGATGTGTTTGTTCTCCTTCAACAGCACAGAGGAGACAGAAATCAAATATAAGTGTTGTTCACAGGACTCCTGCAGATAATGATGAAGTCTTTGGAAAGCAGTAATCTCGATATCTGGGACTTCTGTCATTCACACATATCTAGTAATTAGATACTAGACTCTAACTCCCTTGATTATTCATCACCATGCCTTTGAAATTAGTGTTTCGGAAATTAGAACACAAAGCTCAGAGAGTTTGGTGTCTCTATACGCAAGCGAGAAACTCGTGTCGTTCAACTATCAAAGGCCTCCTAATACGCTGAACATGTGTGTAGGGGTGGAAGCTCATTATGTTAATTAATGGCTCCTCGGCCAAACACCCACTAGCTTCCAGCGCTGATCAAAATTTCCCCACAGCAGGAAGGAAAACCATTTATAAGGTTCGTTGTCTAGAGACTGTCTATCAACGGTAGTTGAAGACAGCCCGGCGTTCTTTCTCTCCCAGCTTTACTATAAATCTGCTATTCAGGAGAGGGAAGTAAAAATAATGGCAAGACACTACAAGCATGAATTCACTCTCAAGCTTGTTGCAAACTTAACAAAAGAATTTAATCAAAAGAAAATTGTTTCGGCAGCTATTGTTCCTTGACCTCGAGTTCCTGTAACTGCAGTTCCACGTGAAAATGATCCGGGTATCTAATTATTCCAGAATACCCCTTCCTGCCAATACTCTTTGCCCGTTCTTTTTCTATCACCGACGTGAAAGGTTTCAATCGTCGTAACCTTCCGTTCGTCTCTTTTCCTTTGTTCCGGAAGCTATGCTTTGTGCTCCGTCCCGAACACGTGTTCTCTCCAAACGCTTTCTCCGAACGTCGCTCCAGACACACGTGTCTGATTCCAACTACGCTGGCTTTCCCCGTGCTCTAACTGGCACGTTCTATCACGAACTTTTTTTACCCAGTGCTAACTCCCAGCACTATACATCCGTCCACAGCACACGCTGTCGTCAACTGTTCTCCACGCTCGCTTCCCGTCGACTGCCTCGTTTTTCCTTCCACTCCTACCCTGAAGTTTTCCCCCTAACTTCACTAGCTTTCTGATTGGCTCCTACCTCACTAGCCTGAGGCTCCCTCTCTCTCACTAGTCGGAGCCCTTCAAGAGCAAGCGCCCCCTCGCTCTTCTCGGTGACCCCCCATACTACCTTTCTCTCCTGACACGTGTCTTCTGCCGGTGACCTCCACCTAATCCCTTCGTTGACCTCCACCTCACGGTGCCCTGTAGCTTACATTCCCTCTGGCCAGGAACAATAGCTGTGCCTTCTGTGGATACAATAGACCCGTCAAACAGGCGCATCGAAATGTCACCTAGTCTGGTGCATTACCACGTGTTACACTCGTTTCACGTGCATTACCACGTGTTACACGCGTTTCCAAATAATATACATGGAAATATGTATTCTGAAATGTTAATATCCAGAATGATCGATGGGATTTAAAGTCCATCACACAATTTATATAGGGGCGTAATTTCTCTCCCCTACAATGTGTGAAGTAGAAGGAACATCCGCCTTTGCTAAAGCGCTTCATACGAAAACCCATTTTGCTAAAGCGATTTTAAAGGAAAAGTGACGTTGTGACTGCTTTTGCCGTTCTGCAATCACGTTTTTTCGAAGTTGCAGTGAAACTTAATTGCAGAAACTGTGTACTGAAAACTTTTTGAGAGTGTTTACTCAAATTTTCGAAAATCGACTAAAAAATTCTTGCACGAGCCCATAGGAATTTTGAGAGCAGCAGATAATATTTTATTATTTATCTACTTTTCGCTCTCTGACAACAGAAGAACAAAACACGCAGAGCCAAGCCAATGCTAACCGTCCGTTTACTGTTATTGTTATCAAAATGCTGTGTGCACTGGGTCTGCGAGGATTTCAAGACGTGTCATACGACGTGTCATGTTCTCGCAATTTCAGCTGACACTCAGCCGCAAAGGAGTGGGATAAAATAACAGGTATCCCCTTCCTCCTGATCCGAAGAGAGAGGTGATCGGGATGCTACCGTGATCGTTGAACCCTCAGCTCTTCGCTCGTTCACTAACGTCCTTTCTAGTTACTGCCAAGAAGAATCCCTTCGCGCTCCTTCTTTGATGAACTCAACGAACTTCATCTTCTCGCCGTCTGTCTGGTGGCCTTATTTTGGGGCACTTCCTTAGGTGAAAGCAGATCCCCTTTCCTCAGCCGCTACTAAAATTCCCGAAGCTATCCCCGACTTTCAAAACTCAAAAACATCCCTGAGTAACAACTACTTCCGTTGGAATAATAATTATATATATAATACATCCAATGACAATCGGAAAAGGAGTGAGACAAGATGGCACCACATATCCCAAACTCTTCAATGCCACATTGCCAAGTGTCTTTTAATCATTGAAATGGGAAAACAAAGGGATAAAGATTAATGGAGATTATTTAACTCACCATCATTTTGCGGGTGATGTTATCACTTTTACAATTACCCCTTCAGAGCTGCAGAGTACGCTCCAGGAACTTGTTGACAAGAGTAAAGAAGTGGTATTAAAATGAACTTTCAGAAGACAAAAGCGATGTACAATGCTTTTACAAGAAATGAAGATTTCTAGATTGATGGGGGTAATATCGGGGTAACCGATATCTACGCTTACCTAGGACAACAAGTGTCAAATTGATGAAAAATTAATCGACGTTTAAAGCTTGGATGGAGAGCGTTTGGAAGAAACAGTACAATTTTCAAGAGTAATATGCCATTATGTTTTAAAAGTGTTTAATCAATCCATCCTTCCAATTCTTGCATATGGAGCAGAGACCAGAACCTTAACTAAAAACGACGAAGGCTGCAGACAACGGAAGCAAGTATGGAGAGATGCATGCTTAGTGCAACCAGGAAAGATAAGAAGAGGAACTCGTGGATAAAGAAAACGACGAGAGTGGAATACATCATGATCAGAGTAAAATTTCTGAAACGCCAATGGGCTGGACATGTTGCTAGGTGAACGGACCATCGATGGACAACCGAAATTTTAGACTATAGATACCAAAGGACGTGAAAAAACCACAAGAAGACCACATGGGAAATGGGCGGGTGAAATTCGAAAGCATGCCGGAGTAACATGAAGACTGGCTTAAGACAGACAGTTGTGGAACAAACTTGGAGACCTTCATCTAGCAGTGGATTGATAATGATTGATGATATTCACTCATCGTCAAAAAAATAGTTGCCCCCAGAAATAAGCAACCAACAGGAATGAAACTTGGTGGATAGGTTTGGCATCGTGAGACTTGCAAATGATTTAAGTATCACGCTCGGCCGCGCATGTGACGCAAGCAAAGTGGGGTCGTAGCGATATGCCTGACCGGCTAAATGCGGTCGTCCCGTTGCTCGTGCTTGTGACTCATGCTGTTGTATTGGTTGCATCCGCTGCAAGTGAAGTATGCCTCGGAGAAAAGTTCGGAAGCAATTCGAGCAGTTGGAAGAGTTTGAGAGGGACCGCATCGTCGGTGTTGGGTTAGCTGGACAGTCTTATCGCCGTATTGCGCGCCATACCGGTCGTGCGGGTATCGCCATAGCACGTTGTTGGCGGCAGTGGATAGAACAAGGCATGCAGCAGCGACAGGAAGGGTATGGGAGACCTAGACAAAATACGGAGAGAGAAGATCGACGGGTTGTATGACATGCGTGGAGTGACCCAACCGCCACGGATATTCAGCAAGCAGTGGTGCCCTCCATGCATCGTCCGAATAGTGCCAGCACCATTTGCAGACGGCTGGACGGCGTAGAACTACACGCACGAAGGACGTTATGACAACTGCCCTTAACACCATTGCATCGTCGCCGAAGACTGCAATGGTGTCGCGCCAGACTGTCGTGGAGCCACTCAGAATGGCAGCAGGTGATCTTCAGTGGCGAGTCCTGCTTTTGTCCTGGAGGAGACGACCACCGAATTCGTGTGTGGAGGCATCGTGGTCAGCGCCAAGATCATCAGTTTGTTGTCGAGCTTCACAAGTCCAGACGAAGGCCTGGTGTCGTGGTGTGGGGTGCAATTGTCTACTATGCCAGATCACGTTTGGTGTTCATTATAGGCACTTTGGCAGTCCAACGTTAAGTTAATGAGGTTCTGCAACCAGTGGCCCTACATTTTCTGAACACTCACTTCGGTGCAGTTCTGCATACTGCTGCTGTCACGAGAGCTTGCCTGTAAGGCACTGACACTCTGCCATTTCCACCCGCATCGCCAGGCCTGTCGCCGTTTGAAAATGTGTGAGATGCTATTGGGCTCACTATCCACACTACAACCCTACCGCACGATCTGCAGGAACTGCGTGAGAATATTCAAGTTGCATAGGATGGCTTATCGCGAGACATTAAGAATCTGTACAACTCCAGGCCGAGACGTCTGACATGCTCTGTGAGCAAACATGGCGGCCAGATGCCATACTGAGAGACACTACTTATTGGCGTGTGGCTCAATAAATATTGCCCATATCAGTCTCAATGTTTAATCATTTATCGTTCCTGGTAACCTTTACCTTTCTCCAGAATAGCATTGCAATCCGATACGTCCTTCTGGATGCAACTATTTTTTTGACAATGAGTGTACAGTAGCGAACAAAAGTATTTGGCGAAACACTTTTTCGACCATAATATTTTTTCTGCTGGACCAAATCGGGTCATTTTGGGATATGATATGTGTTATTCAGTTGTAAACATGACCCATATACAGGTGGATCGGAAACCTTAACATAGATCAGGTACCAAGCTTAATCGCAAAGATAATACAAATTGACCAACAAAGTAGGTGTGTATAACATTCATTTAATGCAAAGATAACAGAAAACAAGTACGAGAAAACGACAAAACAATAACTAATACTTATTGGGGTAACCACGAGATTTAATAACAGCTGCACAACGGGCCGGCATCGAGTCCATTAGCTTCTCGACGGCGACCTGCGGAATTCGCGCCCATTCTGCAGACAGCTGGTCGAACGTCTGAGCCCTATTCCGGCAGGTTTTCTTCGCACATCATCTCTCCAGCTCCTCCCACATGTGCTCGATGGGGTGAAGTCTGTAGGTTAACTTGGCCAGTCTAGAAGTGTGACCTGTTTCTGCTGGAAGGCTGCCTTCGCTACTCTGGAGGTGTGCTTCGGGTCGTTGTCTTGCTGCATGATCCATCTGGGTGGCATGTTCTGGTTTGCCCATGGGAAGACATCATTGATGAGCATGTTCGTGTATCTCTGGCCGGTCATTATTCCGTCAATTTTGATGATGGGGCCCATTCCATTGCGAGGGAAGGCACAGTAAACCATGAGCGATCCTCTTCCGTGCTTGACAGTCGGCTGAATGAACTGGGGGTTGAATCTCTTGCCACACGGACGTCATACGTATCGAATGCCATCACTTCCGAACAAGTTGAACTTGCTGTCGTCTGTGAAAAGCACCTTACATCAGTCCGCCGTGGTCCAGTGTCGATGACTGCGCGCGAACGCGACTCTGGCTCGTCGATTCTTGACTCCGATGAGTGGTTTCTTGGCGGGGCGTCTTCCATTCAATCCACCAGCAATGAGACAATGGGAGATGGTCATTCGGCTGACGTTCAGGTCGCCACTGTCGCGGAATTCGGTGGCGATGTCCACAGCAGTCGAGGTGGGATCAGCACGAGATCGACGGAGGATGCGTCTATCCTGACGCAACGTAGTGGAACGAGGCTTACCACATCGCGGACTCTTCTCGACGGTCCCCAGTCTTCTTATAACGTTGCAGGATAGCTGAAATTTACTGGTGTCGGATCTTCAGGGGTCACTCGCAATGTCGGTGACGCGCATTCCGGATTCCATCATGTTCACAGCCGCCTGGCGAGCTCCAACAGGGATCTCCGCCTTTTTACCCATTTCTGAAAACCCAAGATTGACTTATTATCACACCACACATCACAAAACTCACAAAGAAAACATTAATACATGCAGCAAACAAATGGGTAATAATTGGCGACTCTTGAATATGGCCCATTTCGAAAGACAAATTCGCTCTGAGCGAAATACAAACTACGCGGCATTGTAACCCACGAATCAACACATATCATATCCCAAAATGACCCGATTTGGCCCAGCAGAAAAAAAAATATGGTCGAAAAAGTGTTTCGCCAAATACTTTTGTTCGCTACTGTATATAATGGATCGAGAGGGGGGGGGTGCACTGCATGTCATATGACGTCAAAGTTTTCAAGTAAAACCTTGGGTACGCGTTTCTTATTTTGACCCTCTTGGTCTACAACGTTTTTCTGTAGAAAATTTGCCGCCATTAAATCTCGAAGACAACAGTACATTTGTGTTTTGAATAAACATCCCAAAGGTTCACAGGTGATTCAATAAACATCCCAACCGTTGCAAGTGAGTGCCGCAGTGGTCTAAGCTATGGTCTCTGATCATTCGGCAGAAAGGGGTCCGGGTTCGAATCCCGCTGGGACATGGATGCTGTGTTTGTCTTACGGCACTGGCTCTCTCCTTTCCCTGGAACCAGTAACCCTAAATTAGGGACGAGCGACTGCTTATAGCCCATTGAGTTACTCATGGTGTTCGTTAAACCTCCAATAAAAAAAAAGCGAATGGAGCAGCAATTAATCGCCTAATCTTAGCGTTCAGTAGATTAGGCGTAGCTACTGAATACTAAGATTGGGCGATTAATCGCTGCACCACTCACTTGCAGCGGTTGACTGGCAAACTAAAAGACTGCAAAATAATCGGCCTGGTTGACGCGCTCCTCTATTTACACTGCATAGGGACTGTTTATTATACTTATGTTGTAAATATTTATCCCTTATGCGTTTAGTTTATTCATATGTTCACGCAGCTGGGAATACACGACTGTTAAATTGACTACTAACCTTCATCCAGTACATTTACTGAAAGCTAATGTTTTCAAATTAGAAATTTTGATACACAGAGGATCATTCTCAGAAATATTGCGCTGCAACTACGCATAATTCTGCTGTCGTTTAGCTAAAGATTGAACAATCAATCTTTCCCACTGGCATGCGAGGATTGATCTAAAAGTGATGCCTCTTTGCAAATAACTCTTTCCAGTCGACATATTTTAATGAAGTTTGGTATGAAACATGCATTGAAATCTACTAAATGAAATGGTGCTATCTCAAAACAGTGCCCCGCTAAAATCAAGCATGAACGGCATCATTAAATTCAACATGTGCAAACAGATTGGGAAAATTACGCTCGCTGTTGTTTGGCCCAGGGTCTCTAGTCTGTTTAACTTCATCTCTTACATAAATATACGTGCTCGAATTAATTCCCGCTATTTTTTTGCCACACAAACACCTGTGTGTTGCCACAGAACGGTACAGGATAGTCTATTCAAAGTTGTGTCCGTTTGGCAGCTACGACCCTTTCCCACCGTGGGGATAACAAGTGGATTCCGCAGTAGAAAAATGCAGGTTCTTTCGAGGCGAACCATTCATCGAGCCATTTTTGGATATCCGCGACAGAAAGGAAGTGCTGCTCTGATAGGCCATGTTGTAGCGACCGGAACAAATGGAAGCCCGAGGGAGCAATATCCGGGGAATGAGGCGAGTGGGGAGAGGTCCCAGCCAAGTGCCTCCAAGAGTTCGTTCACGGATTTGGCGACATGAGGTCTAGCGTTGTCGTGGAGAAGAATAACCTTGTCATGTCTTTTGGCGTATTGCGACCGTTTCTCCGTGAGTGCACGTTTCAAATCGAGTAATTGACGTCGGTACCGTTCAGCATTGATGATTTCACCGGGTTGCAGCAGCTCAGAATACACAACACAGACTTGATCCCACTAAATGCACAGCATCACCTTCCTGCCATGGATGTCCCGTTTAGGCGTGGAGGTTGATGGTTCGCCTGGACAAACCCATGATTTCTCGATTGTCGTAACGAATCCATTTTTCATCGTCAGTCATTTTTCATCTCCAGTCTTCCGTTTGTGTCATTGCAGCAGCAATTTACACACGGTTTCCCGTTTGGTGATGTCGCTTTCCCGCAATGCATGCGGGATCCAGTTTCCGAGCTTCTGAATTATTCCCATTGCTTTTAAATGTTTGATAACCGTTGACTCATCGACCCGTAGTGTTTCAGACAACTCGTGGAGCATCTGATATGAATCCGCGTCCAATAAGACCTCAAATACGGCATCTTTGAACTTTTTCGGCTGCTCAGGGCGCTCTTTGTCCTCTACACGTCATATTCGTTGGCTTTGAAGCGTCGGAAACACTCTATGCATGTTGTTTCCGATAGGGCATGTTTCTCATAGGCCTGCACTAGCAAACGATGGCTTTCCGCTGCAGATTTCTTGAGATGAAAGCAGAAGAGTAATGCTTCCCGCAAATGCTCCTTTTTTGGTACGAAACTCGACATCGTGAATGCGATACAAACTCGTGTTCTGTGCCCTCCGATCGCGTGTCACACACTGCTTCGCCCAGACTACGGACAGTACGTGCGCGCGCAAGAGAGGTCACGTGTGTCCCGGGTCATAGCGCACCACTGCTGCGCTCTATTGGGCAACAGCGGAAATTAATTCAAGCACGTTACCTTGTCTGCGGAGACTTTGCCGTACGAGGCCGAACAGGTGAAAACCACAAGGGACACTCTAGTGGCTCAGTGCTCAAAGTTTCGGATTCATTCGTTCGAGATGGTCCTGAACGAGGCATGGGTGTTGTGTTTGTCTAACAGAACTAGCTATATCCCTTCCCTGGAGTCAGTGACCCTAAATTAGAGACGCGCGACTGTTTATAACCCATAGAGTTGCTCACGGTGGTCGTTAAACTTTGAAATAGGAAAAACAACAAGCCACAAGGTGACGAATCAAGGTTGTACGGCTGATATACAACAAATTTTGGCGATGGCCATAGATGTTTCAAGTGAATTGTGATGTCAGGCGTTGTCATGGTGAAGGAAGACAGAACGAAGAGGCATGAACGACATCTTCTTGCTGAAAGCTTTCCTGAGTTTCTTTAATGTCACGATATAGTGAGAACTGTTAACAGTGTTCAAGAAAATAAACATGAATGATGCCTCTGACACTCCTTGTTCAAGAAAATTAACATGAATGATGCCTCTGACATCGCAGAAAATTGATTGCCACCATAACTCCTTTTTGGTTGAACACTGTGTTCTTAACCTTTTGACTAGGCGAGGTCTTGTGACGCGATTCCGTAGACTGCGATCTTGCCTCTGGGTCATAATGGGTTGTCCAGGTTTTATCTTTAGTAACTACGATGAAAAGAAATGTGTCCTGTTTCGCTTTAACCATCATCAGAAAATCAGTGCAGGACTCAACCCTTTGGCCCCGGTGGTCTTGGGTTGATTGGCGTGGAATCCCCTTTTCACGTACATTACAATATCCCAGGTCATGAATAATTGTTCCCACAGCACTATGACCACAATGCAGGGCATCACTGATCCCCCAAATGGTCACACATCGATCACACCAAACAAATCCACCAGTATGTCTTTGGTTCTCATTGATGATTGCAGTAGAAGACCCTCCTCCTTGTCGTTTGTCGGGTTCTAAGGTTTCTTCTGCTAAACCTTTCTTCATTTATTTAAGCCGTTTGCCGGGTTCTAAGGTTCCTTCTGCTAAACCTTTCTTCTCTCTAAGGTTTCTTCTGCTAAATCTTTCTTCATTTATTTAAGTCGATTGTCGGGTTCTAAGGTGTCTTCTGCTAAACCTTTCTTCTCTCTAAGGTTTTTTATGCTAAACCTTTCTTCATTTATTTAAGTTGCTTGCCTGGTTCGAAGGTTTCTTCTGCTAAACCTTTCTTCTCTCTAAGGTTTCTTCTGTTAAACCTTTCTTCATTTATTTAAGTCGTTTGTCGGGTTCTAAGGTTTCTTCTGCGAAACCTTTCTTCATTTATTTAAGTCGTTTGTCGGGTTCTAAGGTTTCTTCTGCTAAACCTTTTATTCATCTTCTTAAAATGCTGTTGTTGACTGTCGTATTTCCATAAATCTTGTTCGCCCTGATATGGATCTCCGTCCCCTTGAAACTTTACATTTCCAAAAGCTCAAAAACAGCTCTTTGCTTTGACCAATCGAAACACAAAAGGGTTCACATTTACTCAGAAGATCAATTTATATTTATTCTAACTTTCATGTAAATATTTCCAAAGTTGCAGGAGTTATTACCGAAAAAATGTTTCCTTTTAGCACAACCTTAGTTCAAAAGCGAGACCAGAGATACCAAGTAAAAATGTACTGACCTCTATTCATTTTTTGCAAAATTGTATTATGTTCTTCGAGTGATAAACACATTCATATTTGGTGTACCGACAAATATACGCCGTTATCAACGTAATTTAATAAAGAAAATAAGGACGAATGTTGATGTAAACTTACCTCTCCCAGAATTTAAAATATTACTATGAATTTACCTCTTATATAGTTAAATTCCGAACGTACAAATTCAAATATCATAGCAAGAGATGAACCAAAGCGGTCGAAAAGTATTTCTATTTAATTTCCGCTGTCTGGCCAGGAAGTGCAGCCTATTATGTGATTTATATTTAGAATGATTTGACACCCATCAGCAGACTCCAGAAGGTCATTTAGGAATTAACACAGCGAGCGATGTGATTTGTTCATACGTAAATTTAAATATTGAGGATGCTGTCTGTAGAGCACTGGTCATCAGTTCCAAAGGGATTGTGATTCAGTGAAGAGGGCGACGAATCGGAGCCAATTTCCTAACAATTTCTTATGCGAGTTTAAACTTGGACGTCATAGATTGGAAGCAGTTAGCAACATAGATTTTGGGAAGGTTTCAGTTGAGAACAAAATATAACTCTGGCTTGCTACATTCCGTCCGGCGATATAAGCCTGGAAAATGAGCCACGTGATAGACCAGGAATAGCTGTCGATAATTCAGATTTGGAGGGGTTTTGATTGAATCTGATCTACGTTAAACTGCGTGAGAATTAGGCGAGGAATCGGAGTATTTTATGCAACCATTTTTATGATATTTAAAGCCAACAGGCAAAGTGAAGGAGATGGACGAATGGGTTCCACATGAGTTAACGGAACAGCACAAAGCACAACGATTTGATGTCTGCTCTTCTCTACCTGTTCGTAACCAAACGAACGATATTTTGTGGCACCTCGTCACGTGTGATTAGAAATGACAATCGCTGACGTCCGGCGGTGTAATGACTTGGCCGCGAAACACACCCCGAAGCTGGTACTCCATCCAGCGAAGACGATGGTCTCTAAGATTGGTGGTCTGCTGCTGGTGTGATTCACTCTCTTTCTTAGAAACGGGTGAAGCCATCATGGCTGTCACGTATTGCTAAGAAATTGAAATATGTATGGAAATCCTCCACCAAACACCCAACTTTAGTCAATCGCCAGCCCCCCCTACTTCTCCATAATAACGCAAGGCCACACGCTGTACACCATACGATCTAGGAGCTGCACCAGTTGAGGTGCGAACCTTTCCTCATACGCCTTATTCACCTAGTCTGTCCCTTTCAGACTATCACTTCTTCCGGCCACTTTACCCCGTTTCCAAGCAAGAATCAGTTGAAGCTGCATTCCATGAGTTGCTCGCATCTCGAAGCTCGACATTTTCCTCACAACGGCATATAGAAGCTTGTATCTCTTTGGCAAAAGAGTGCGTTCTTGCTGACAGTGAGTGTGTTTATTAATAAAGTTTATTTTTGCATCGTATTTGAGGGTGTTTAAAATTTTCATCAATATTCAGGCATTTCATCCGCAACAACCTAACATGTAGAAGAAGCGGCAGAGGAGGTATTTTTTACATCCAATCACAAGCGGAGTGATTTGCCAAGCGAATGGCGTTAAAGAAAGTTTTGAAGTTTCGACTTGGATATGGAAAATATTCATGCATGTAAAGAAAAAGGAACAGATGAAATCATCTTTGAGGTACTGACATGTATGCTGATGATCCTTGGCATAGGCTGAGACGTATCGGAACCGCCTTCAATGGCTATACCCAGCAAAGGCCTTGTCTTCTTCACGATGACCCGTAGTCTGCCATCTGCCTCTGGAATTGTGCGATGGCCCTGAAATAAAATAACACAAAAGTATTCTAACATCTTCATAAATGAGTTTACTAGAATTCGATCTGCATTCGTTCTGGTAAGCAAGGGAAGAAAGCAATCAATTCCTTTTAGCTTCTGATAAAAAATATTTTAAGTAAATTATTGCAACTATCCGTTTATGGGTCCAAGGAATTAAACGTTTGTGTCACACTTTCACACATCAATAGATGA
Organism: Macrothele yani; assembly: GCA_039090855.1. Lineage (NCBI taxonomy): Eukaryota > Metazoa > Arthropoda > Arachnida > Araneae > Macrothelidae > Macrothele > Macrothele yani. Next base: position 31,888,437 of record CM077029.1, on the reverse strand, counting down.
CTTCTCAAGATTGAGAACAGACTATACAAAAACGTTACAATACATAAACTATATATTTATATATATATTATAGTTGCAAAAATGCAACTATCTGATGGGGTAGTTGCATTTTTGCAACTACCCCAACAGAGCTGCAGAGTATTATCCAGGAACTTGCTGACAAGAGTAAAGAAGTGGGATTAAAAATGAACTTTCAGAAGACAAAAGTGATGTTCAATGCTTCTACACGAAATGAAGATTTATCGATTGATGGAGAAAAGCTGGAGATAACAGACACGTACGTTTATCTTGGACAGCAGATATCAAGTGAGGGTCACATTGATGAAGAAATTAATTGGCGTACAAATCTTGCCAGAAAAGCTTTTGGAAGAAACAGCATAATTTTCAAGAGCAATATGCCATTATGTCTTAAAAGAAAAGTGTTTGATCAATGCATCCTTCCAGTGCTTACGTATGGAGCAGAGACATGGACCTTAACTAAAAGAGACATACAAAGGCTGCAGACAACTCAAAGTAGCATGGAGAGGTGCATGCTTGGTGTAACCAGGAGACATAAGAAGAGGAACTCGTGGATCCGAACAATGACAAGAGTGGAAGACATCATGATCAGAGTTAAATCCCTGAAATGGCAATGGCTGGACATACTGCCAGAAGGACGCAGACCATCAATGGACAGCCGAAATTTTAGATTGGATTCCAAGGGATAAGAAAAGGCCCAGAAGAAGACCACATGGGAGATGAGTGGATAATTTTCGAAAGTATGCGGGAGTGACATGGAGGAGATTGGCACAAGACAGACCGTTGTGGAGGAAACTTGGGGAGACTTTCGTCCAGCAGTGGATTGATAATGGTTAACAATGATGATGATGATGACATTATAGTTGTTCAGTCAACTATACAAATATGAGTTGACTGAACAAAGAGTTATTAAATACAGATAGCCTTCTGTGTGTTTGTTTTGTACGTGGCAACTTGGAGGTGGAAAAAAATTAAGGAATTGGATCCAAATATTGGGAAAGTCTAGACGGTCGCTGTTGCTGCACATGTCACAGCTAGTGATGGTCTCCAAGGTCTCTCGGAAGACTATTGATTTTGTGTTAAAGTAGGGAGCTAATTTTTTACGCCTTCCAACCGTAGGTTGAAGAAGCGTATATGCTCCAGCTTTGTCCGGCCGTCTGTCTGTCTGCACGACAGCTAGCATAAAAATGGTTCGATCTCGATGAAATTTTAGTATGTGGTAGGGGACCACCTGGGGACGAACTCTATTGAAAATGGGCGAAATGGGGTCAAAGGTCAGGACATATAAGCGGGATCCATTCCATCGTCCTTATGCGTCATAACTTACGTAAAATAGCTTCGATTGCGACAAAACTTTATCATGTCGTTCCGGAGGTATACTGAAGCGGTTCTGTTGAATATAATCAAAATGGGGTCAAAGGTCAGGGCACAGGAGCGAGATTTATTCCACAGCCATTATTCTCATAAGTTGACTAAAAATGCTTCTATTGCGACAAAACTTTAGTATATGCGGAATCAATTCTGTTTAATATCATCGTAATGGGGTCAAAGGTCAGTGCACAGGAGTGAGATTTATTCCACAGCCATTATCCTCATAATTTGAGTAATGATTTCTGTATGTTGAACACTAACGTTTACTAACTTGGCTAATATCGTCTCACATAAGGATAGCGGATTTGAATTGATTTTATTTGAATTTTTCATTTCTCTGCAGAAGGCTGTGGAGTTTCCACCTTCCTTAGCGCCTCTTTCGTGTTCGCTGGTTCTGGTCTCGAGAGAACGATTGCAATATCGTTCTTTATGTAATATCGCCACGAGGGTATAATAGCGGTATGGTATGATGACGGAGATCTGTCAGAACACCTTGTAAGCATGTTGTATCAGGATGTAGAAGATCTTATTCCGAACCGAGGCCTGCATTCATTTAGGCGTTCTTGATGGTGTAATAAGCATTTGGAATATAGGGTATTGTTCCTAGGTACTGGAGTTGTGATGTGGACAACATTAGTGCATCTGTGTCGTAGCGTGTCCTTGGTTTTTCTGATGATGCTGTATATATGGTTCAAGGTACCGTCCTGGTGATACAGTGGTCTAAGCTTTGGCTTCTGACCATTCGTTCGAAATGGGTCCGGGTTCGAATTCCGATGAGGCATGGATGTTGTGTTTGTCTTACGGTACTGGTTGTCTCCCTTCCCTGGAACCACTGACCTTTAATTAAAGATGGGCGAACGTTTATAGCACATTGAGTTGTCACGGTGGTCGTTGAAACAAAAAAAAATATGGTCCAAGGTGTATCTTGCTTCAGTGGCTAGTTTCATCATATCAGTGGCGTAGCCAGAAGGGGGTGGTTCGGGGTTTGAACTATTCCCTTGATGGGAGACTGAGCACGAATTTAAAGCGATATATACGTGTATACGAGGCTTTTACCAATGAACCAAACCCATGGACCCCCCCCCCCCTTAAGAAATTTCTGGCAATGCCACTGCATCATATTATCTTCTTCATATTCTTGGTGTATCAACCGTTTTCTGGTGCCTCGAAGACTTTTTTATTTGTTTACATCCGATATGAATTGATAATTCTTAATCAGAAATATATTTTTAGACAGCGACTCAAACTTAAACTGGGGAAACCTGTAAATGGAAGCTTAACTGTTGTTCTGTCGCAGAAATTAATCTGATTTCTGGTTTTGCCATTCCCAGAACCAAATCAGATGCCGTTTTCCGTGTCATTATTGATTTTTTTGTCTCACAGAAAAGTATAGAAAATTTGATTTGATTTTGCGACTATTTGATTGACAACATTGATATGCAAACCGAATTTAACTTAGAAATACATAGGTGTCATAGTAACGTTATGAGGCGAAAATGTTGCCGTGCATAATTCGTTCTCTTTGTAGAAGATACGTTGTTTGTGTGTGTGTGTGCTGAAACACAAAGACAGATCATACCCCCCGTTGTCCTGTTGTTTTGCGTAGTTTGGAATAAAGTTAGCACACCAAGACAAGTTATGGACCGGGCATAAAATGCGTCGTCCGTTTGTCGATTCACCTTTTAAGACGGAGTGTGACGCCCCCGACTATTCATCTGCGTCGGAAGCGGATTGAGATGAACTTGTTTCCATTAACCTTGAGGTGAATTTTAGACGCGGTCGCAACCAAACGACAGAAATACATTGTTCGACTTAGAAAATGCCACATCATGAACGAATGCACGAAAAAAGTGATTTATTTTCAGAGGGATTTTATGAAATTGATGTGCGAGAAGACAGTTTAATTCTGTCCTGAGTCAGTAGATCGTACGACCGCCAGGCTGGGTTACACATTCAGCAACACACAAGGTATGGCATGGAGTGGGAAAAATCCTCGGATACTCGGATGATGTCCTGAGGTATTGCTGACCATGCATCATTGACCTGTGTCCACAATACATTGACGTTGCGAAGGGATCGTATAGAGGTGTTAAGACGTCTGCCAATGACTTTCCACACGTTTTGTATTGGGAAGGAGTCTAGGGATCGCTCTGGTCAGGGCAGCACTTGGACAACCTGTAGAGACTGTATGCTGATGTAAGCAATGTGCGAGGGGGCGTTACCTTTTTGAAACTGAAATTCAGGGACATCAAGGAGATACAGCAGCACCTCCTCGACGTATTGATCCACAGTGCATACGAGTGATGAACAGCCGTTGAAAAACTGGTAGTGCTTCAAATCGTGACAACAGACCTAGGAGCCCTAAAACGATCAGGGATGGCAGAGAGATCAGCCTCATGACCACGACGTCTCCAGAGTTTCAATCGGGGATCGTCGGCGCTGAAGCAAAAGCAAAGCTCGTCGCTGAATACGACATAGCCGCCCCGGTGGCGCAGTGGTCTAAACGCTTGCTACTGATACGACCGAGATGGGTCTGGGTTCGAATCCCGGTGAGGCATGGATGTTGATTGTCTCACGGCACTGGCTTTCTCCCTTCCCTGGAGTCATTGACCCTAAATTAGGGACGGGCGAATGTTTATAGCCAATTGAGTTGCTCACGGTGGTCGTTAAACCTCCAATAAAAAAATACGACATGGTTTCATTCGTTCCGCCATGCATGCATGTTCTGAACGGAACCAACGCAACCTTGCGCGACGATGTGCTGCGGTGAGTAGTAGTCGTGGCAGTGGCTCGACAAGACGAAACCTACCTCAGTCATTCTGTGATTCATAGTACGTGTCGATATGGCGCGTGTTTTTACTCAATGACTTTGGTTTCCGTGGGAGGCCGTATAAATATATAATTTTCTAATTTTCCTGCAATTATCCCGTTCGGGGGTGTAGCTATCATAGCCGAATTGTTCTCTGTTTGCTGCGTGTTTTACATTTTTCACTTTACCGCTACCACCAACCGTTACTTTCCTATTCCCTTCGGACACAGTTCGTGAAACACCCTGTATAGAGTGGAAGCCTGTTATAATGTGGGTATACGGGGATAAGGAGATAACCGCGTTATAGAGATACCTGCGGCATGTCCGAATCTGAGTATGTATTTGTCTGTGTACGTATTCTATTTAGGGGACACGATCGGACCCGCGAAACATCCGAATCCGCGGTATAATCGACCGTTTAAAATCCGGCTTCCACTGTACGGTATATTTAGAGGGGGAGAGCCTTCAAAGGTCGGTGCTTTGACCACGTGCCCCGAATGCCCTCCCGTAAATTAGACCCTGTATCAAACAGTCCTGTCAGTGTATAGACCCTCTCCTTGGGCCGCAGATGGCCTAGTGGACACCGTTCGTGACTGTCGCGGAAAGGACCTCAGGCTCGATCCCAGACAGGTACGAACACTCGATCCACTAAATATCCGCCGTGCGTCGAATGGGCTCGTTAAGCCGTTGGACCCCGGGTACTGGCTTCCCGGTAATAAATAAGGACGTCTTCCTCCCCCTTTCTACTTCGCTTCCGTGTCACTTTCCTATCGGGCACTCTAGTCCAAATCTCCTAGCTTCCTATTTCTAAGGGTTGTTTAAGACCTGGGGTCCAACACTCTCTTCCTAAAACCCGCTACTCATGATCATAGGCACTCTCCTCGACGTTACTCCACGTACCAGATAAAACTACTCAGTTTTTTCAATTTTCTGTCGCACTATAATTAATCATGTATTCATCTGAGAAAACGTGCTGATCACTTTTGAAATTCATTAATTCTTGTTTGTTTGAATGTTCTCTGCATTTTTCAATCACGGAAAAATTTCGTCAGTAGGAATCCCTCCGCGTATTGGAAAAACTACTAGCTCTTCTCTAATTTACACTTTTAGTTTCTTTTACCAATCGGTTTAGATTTATCTTTATGACAGTTTATGGAACTAAAAAAAATCGCGAGTTGTGATTTTTTAAATTTCGGCATTCCTTCGGAAATCCTGAATTTAGTGAGGGAATTAAATATGAACTTTTTCCTATATCGCAGCCACTGTATAGTTTGTGAGGCATTTATAATCGCTTAACGATTATCTCAGCCGCATCGGTGGTGCAGTGATATAACCGCTGGCTTCCCATTCGTCCGAGATGCCCTGGCTCTCTCCTTTACCTGGAGTCAGTGGCCCAAAATTAGGGATGAGCGACTGCTTGTATAGAGCCAATCGGGCTGCTCACGGTGGTCATTAAACTCTCAAACGAAAAAAAAATATCTCAATTATAATTTCACAAGATTCCTTAGTTATTTCTGTAAAAATCTACAGTGCGCAATTAAAGGGTGATCCATTTAAACCAGTGCCCTGAAAAAACTTATATTTTTGCAAGGGATCGCGCAAGGAACTTCTTCTTTTTTTCAATAGAAGCAGCAACTCCTGGAGAAGGAAAACCGCCACCGTGAAGAAGATTGTTAACCGTAACTGTAACTCAGCTCGTGATTTGTTTGTTGTTGCGTTGTCATTCACTTGCGTGCATTCGGAAACATGCAGTACTCTGTTCCAGAGCGTGATTTTTTTAATGAAATCGTATTGGGTAACCAATTCTGTCATCAAAATGCAACGAGCATTTCGAAGAGAGTTTGGAGTTCGAAAAGTGCCAAGCAAGTCAACAATTCTGTCGATGGCAAAAAAAAAAAAACTGGAGCAAACCGGTTCTCTTCTCAGCGGTAGCGGTAGACATCACCCTCCGATGCCCCAAACTCGTGTGGACGATGTTCGGCAACGTTTACTTCAATCTCCGAAGAAATCGTTGCGCAGATTAAGCCAACAGACAGGATATTCATACGGAACTTGTCAAAGGGCAGCAAAAAAGCGAATATTCGACCATTTAAAGTGCACGTAATCCATCAGCTGCAGGAACCGGACAAGGGAAAGAGAGTAAGTTACTGCTAATGGTTTCAAAATTTTCTTAATTTGCGATCTGATATTCTCTCCATCACGTGGTTTACGGATGAAGCCTGGTTTCATCTGTCAGGCTACGTCAATTCGCAAAACAGCAGATACTGGGCTGCCGAAAACCCACACGTTATGTGTGAAACACCGATGCATTCACAAAAGGTTGGTGTATGGTGTGTGGTTTCGTCTACGAAAATTATTGGCCCCATTTTTTTCTCTAAGACTGTCAACACTAACGTTTATTGCCGCATATTCAATGAATTCGTGGAACAACTTGATGACATTGAATTGACAGAGGGCTACTTTCAGCAGGATGGCGCTACGTGTCACACACCGAAAGTCTCAATGGAACTCATAACCAGCTTCTTTGATGACAGATTAATTTCAAAAAACATATGGCCTCCCCGATCTCCGGACTTACTTTCCCTGACTTTTTGTTATGGGGCTACTTAAAGGATAGGTTTACAAAACCCATCCAAAACCATTGGATGCATTGCGTGAAACAATCACGACTGAAATTGGCAATGTTACTGCTCGTATTCTACATGAGACATCAGTGAATATGGTGCGGCGTGTTCAACTGTGTTTACAAGAAAATGGAGGACAACTCCAACATTTGCTTTGATAAAATGGTTCTCCAATACCACATGTATAATTCTCAACTTACTCTATGATTTCGTTGTTATTTATAAAACAGTTATAAGTAAATCACATGGCACTGGTTTAAATGGATCATGTAGTTAACAAACAGTAGTTTTATCTATATTTGACTGTGAAGTACCTGAAATTAGTAGCAAAACTGGCAAAAGAGGTAATTTTTTATAAGGTCTTACTGTAGTAAATCACCGAATCATAGTATCGCATCACGCGCGTTCTCATTTCTACAAATACAATTTCATTACTTTAGTTTAATGTTCTCGACAGAAGATGGCAGCACAATACTTACAGGAAGACGAACGGAAGCACTTCGTTGTTGTTGATGTTCTGCCTGCTGCTGCTTTTTCCGAGCATAGATGGCGTGTGGATCGGGCAAAGACCTGTGCCTTCTTACTCCGATGTGAGGTACTTGGAGGCTGTTCGGAGAGATGGGAATCGGCGAACGAGGACTTAAGATGGGCGATCGTGGGACGCTGTTGCTAGGACGACGGCGGGACAGAGCAATAGACTCTAACCTGGACAAAACAGCTTGAGTGGCTGCCTGCAAAGAAGAAAACACATCCACAAGGGAGGGTTTACCATTGGGCTGCATATTGAGTCAAAATTTTGTGAATACATGTGGCACAAAACCCGTTTTACCTTATTACGGAAACGAACAGCAACAACGAAAAAGATCGGCAACAAAATAGCATTTGCATTTTTACAAATAAAACTGAAAAGCATAGTACAGTTAATACTTCATATTAGAATTGTATTAGCATCCTTTTAATTTGTTCAATTATTAAAAACATAGATTCATTTTTAAACAACGACGACCGACAGAGCGACAAGAACGACACGAAAAGGCAGTGTTTCTTTTAGGAATTTTGGACCGGGGGGGGGGGGGACAAATTTTCCGTTTTATATATCATCATCATCATTGTCAACCATTATCAATCCACTGCTGGATGAAGGTCTCCCCAAGTTTCTTCCACAACGGTCTGTCTTGTGCCAGTCTCCTCCATGTCACTCCTGCATACTATATTTATATATATAGAAGTAATTATTATATAATTACTATGGCCTCCCCGATCTCCGGACTTACTTTCCCTGACTTTAGTTTTACCAGATAAAACTACTCAGTTTTTTCAATTTTCTGTCGCACTATAATTAATCATGTGTTCATCTGAGAAAACGTGCTGATCACTTTTGTAATTATTATATGGGATGTAAGGTCAGGTGATGCGTAACATCACAGCCTCTCCTTGACAAATGTCAACCCCGCCTTCTCGTGGTGCATCCTGTTCCCACTAAAGGGGCTCTGACGACCGCAAATAGCGGTATAACTATACCATCGGGATCAGAGGAAATGCTATCCCACACTCACCAACCCGCTTGGCCAGCGTGGTGAGTAATGGCCAAACACCTCCAAAATGACTCTACAACTTAAATCTTGGCCCTCAGTCTCCGGCAGCTGGAATGTACCTGGCCAAGGCAGCGGCCAGTGCGACATGAAGGCAGAGGGTGCTAAGAATCCCCGGAGGACCGGACTAGGCTGCCATATGATGCTGACCTTGGCTACCTACAACGGACGCTCCCTATCTTCTGATTCAAGGCTTCTTGAATTGGAAGAGGAACTACAAAGGATCAAGTGGGACATCGTCGGGCTGAGTGAGGTAAGGAGAAAAGGAGAAGATCTCATTGAACTGAAAAGTGGACATCTCTTCTATTATCGTGGGACAGATACTGGCAGAACTAGTGGTGTTGGATTTATAATAAACAAGAAACTGAAGGATAAAGTGGTAGAAGTTGAAAGTTCCTCTGACAGAGCTGCACGACTCGTTATCCAACTCTCGAGAAGATACCAGGCTCAGATTATTCAAACTTATGCACCCACCACAAGTCATCCTGAAGAAGAAATTGAAGAATTTTATGAGGAAATTCGTCATCTAAATAATAAAGGTAAGCAGCACTTGAAGATAATTATGGGAGATTTCAATGCAAAAATAGGGCACCGGCAACAGAATGAAACTTCAGTAGGTAAATTCGGTCACGGCAACAGAAACCAGCGTGGAAATACTCTCGTTGAGTTTGCAGAGGCAGAAGGATTTTTCATCTTGAATTCCTTTTTCAAGAAAAAGCCACACAGGAAATGGACATGGAGACATCCAATTGGGACGACAAGTGAAATTGATTTTATTATGTGTAACAAAAAATTCGTCATCGAAGACTGCAGTGTGCTAAACAAGTTCAACACAGGTAGTGACCATAGATTGGTGAGATGTAAGATGCACCTCAACACTAAACTGGAACGTGGCAAGCTCATAAGACAAACAAAATGTATTGACATAACCAACCTTAAAAAACACCATAATACTTTCAAGTTGGAACTGAAGAACAGATTCTCTGCTTTAGAAGGCCTAACATCGGAAGAAGTGGATATTTCGGAAGTTAACAGAAAAGTAACCAAAGCTCTTATGGAAACAGCAACAAAATTAGCTGGGTCTAAGAACAAGTTGCATGTAAACAAATTATCAGGAAAAACCAAAATGTTGATGCAAAAAAGAAGAGAGATGAGGACAACTAAAGAAGATGTGACTTCCAAAGTGGAATATATAGAGCTATGCAAGACAGCACGAAAAAGTATCACTGAAGACGTAAGGAAATTCAACTGTGAGCTAGTGAGGAAAGCAATTGAAAACAACCAAAGCCTAAAGATAGCAAAGGGACATCTCAGTAAGGGAAGAAAACAGATTATGGCTCTGAGAAAAGAAGATGGTTCTATAACAAGAAATAGAGGCGAAATTTTGACAAGAGTGAAAGATTTCTACTCCAAATTATATGAAAGGGATGATACATGTACTCCAGACATCATGAAAGGTACCAGAGTTCTTCCAGTCCTCCCAGCAGAAGTTGCTCATGCAATCAAGAACATGAAGCGGGGGAAAGCTCCAGGAGAAGATGGAATTACTATAGACATCATACAAGAAGCAAGTGGAGAAATTGAAACAGTACTAGCCCAAATTTTCACTCGATGCCTTAATGAAGGGAAGATTCCTGAGGATTGGAACAATGCTACAATGATCCTGCTACATAAAAAAGGTGACATTGAGGATCTCAGGAACTACAGACCTATCAGCCTCCTATCAGTGGTTTATAAAATCTTCACTAAAGTTCTTTCACACCGCTTGAAGGTAACACTGGACATGGCTCAACCGAGAGAACAAGCTGGATTCAGGAGTGGCTACAGCACAATAGATCATATCCACGTACTGAGAGAACTAATTGAAAGAGCGAGGGAATATGAACTTCCATTGTGCATGGCTTTTATCGATTATGAAAAAGCCTTTGATTCGGTGAAACCATCAGCAGTTACCACGGCTCTGAAATCCTGCGGTATTGAAGATGCATACATTAATATTATTAATAACATCTATGAAAATGCAAGTGCAAAGATTCGGCTGTTTGAAAATACAACACACATAAAAATTGGAAAGGGAGTGAGACAAGGTGACACCATATCTCCGAAGCTCTTTAATGCTACATTGGAAAATGTCTTTCAATCACTGAACTGGGAAAACAAAGGGATAAAGATTAATGGAGATTATCTAACCCACCTTCGTTTTGCTGATGACGTAGTCATTTTTGCAACTACCCCATCAGAGCTGCAGAGTATGATCCAGGAACTTGCTGACAAGAGTAAAGAAGTGGGATTAAAAATGAACTTTCAGAAGACAAAAGTGATGTTCAATGCTTTTACAAGAAATGAAGATTTATCGATTGATGGAGAAAAACTGGAGACAACAGATACGTATGTTTATCTTGGACAGCAGATATCAAGTGAGGGTCACATTGATGAAGAAATTAATCGGCGTACAAAACTTGCCTGGAGAGCTTTTGGAAGAAACAGCATAATTTTCAAGAGCAATATGCCATTATGTCTTAAAAGAAAAGTGTTTGATCAATGCATCCTTCCAGTGCTTACATATGGTGCAGAGACGTGGACCTTAACTAAAAGAGACATACAAAGGCTGCAGACAACTCAAAGTAGCATGGAGAGGTGCATGCTTGGTGTAACCAGGAGAGATAAGAAGAGGAACTCGTGGATCCGAAAAATGACGAGAGTGGAAGACATCATGATCAGAGTTAAATCCCTGAAATGGCAATGGGCTGGACATACTGCCAGAAGGACAGACCATAGATGGACAGCCGAAATTTTAGATTGGATTCCAAGGGACAGGAAAAGACCCAGAAAAAGACCACATGGGAGATGGGTGGATGAAATTCGTAAATATGCGGGAGTGACATGGAGGAGACTGGCACAAGACAGACTGTTGTGGAGGAAACTTGGGGAGACCTTCGTCCAGCAGTGGATTGATAATGGTTGACAATGATGATGATGATGAATTATTATATGTATATCTAATACAGGAGCGCCGCATTTAGAGGGGGCCTGGGGGCCTTACTCCCCCTCCCCAGAAAGTGCTTCATTTTTTTTTTGGTTAAAATGTGACTTACATAAGAAAAAAATGCCTTAATTTAATTGAAATGTATCAACTTACATTAGAAAAATATGCTTTAATTTTTCTTCTACTTTTCATGAACTTTAATTTTGTTTTGGTGGATTCCTCTAAACTTCCATTTTTCGTCCCCCCACCCCACCCCAAGAAAAATTTCATGCACACCCTTGATATAGTAATTACTTCAAACATTTCAAGAATAACAAACTTTTTTCAGCTAAACGAGGGGAGGATCGGGGGCAGAATCGGCAGGCTGGAGATTTTTATCTACTAAAATGCATTTAAAACACTCTTGGTCCTGAATCACGATTCAGCCGCCCCGGTGGCGCAGTGGTCTAAGGCGCTGGCCTCTGATCATTCGTCCGTAAGGGGTCCGGGTTCGAATCCCGGTCAGGCATGGATGTTGTGTTTGTCTTACGGCACTGGCTCTCTCCCTTCCCTGGAACCAGTGACCCTAAATTAGGGACGGGCGACTGCTTATAGCCCATTGAGTTGCTCACGGCGGTCGTTCAACCTCAAAAAAAAAAAAAAAAAAAAAAAGAATCACGATTCCCAGACAATTAGGGGTGATTAGTCTACTTATTATATTTTCAAGAATAGCATGCGTCGTAATATAGTTTTTAGCAAAATAAACTATCATACTTGAAAAAATATTAAAAATAACATAACTGGAGAAATATTTGTAGCATAAAAAAGAAACGAAACTTTCTTTTTCCTCATAGCCTGAATTTATTAACATTTGTTTGGCTACCTAAAATGTCTCGGGGAGTGGGGGTGGGGGGAAGGTCGTTTCCGGGCATTTTTTCTAAATTTTAGGTACATGCTATTGCTAACATGATACCAAATAATTATGAGGATTAGGATTGGAAGATTTATTTGTACATGAACTCCATTCTTCTTTCCTTTTGTTTGAACTTGAGTGTTACGTTTTCATAAAAAATGTTTTTTACGAGTAGTTTTTCATATTTAAAAATAATTTTTTCTCATTAACAAACCAGCCAAGTTTTTCGAATGTGCATGTCCTTGTGTGGCTCTAAGATATATCTTGATTCTTTTTAATACGGGGAAACTTCTTCCGCCAGTTGCAGTTGTTGATGAAAAGTTTCATATTAGATCTGCTGATTTGTACACCTCAATAAACACTATGTCCAATTATTTTGTTATTCAACTTTATGTAACAAGTAATGTCTCTTACTGATTTGTTTTGTATTAATCAAGGGAATAAGACACCTTCAGTTCATTATTTAATCGAACTGTATCAAAATTTGAAGCACAGAGTTCTTTAAGCTCTGGTAGATGTTCAGGGAAGCTTTCGCAAAATTTATCAAAATAGTTCGAATCCAACAAAGCTACGAATTTAAGATAAAATATCATTAATTTTAATTCATTGACACTTCACACAAACTGAAACAACTCGCACGAAACACGCGCTGGAAGCATGGAGGGACTGAGGTAGTCTGAAGTCTTTGCTTTTTTAAGCGAACCCTTTGTGCAAAACAATGGTCCACTCACCTCCGTAGCTCATTCATGTCGTCATGGAAACGCTAGCAGGCGATAGTTTGGAAGCTCTTCACATCAGAGCAGCGAAGGCTGTCGAAGACCTACTGCGTTATGCCGTTGATCATCGCTCGCCAGGCTGATTCTCATAATCGAAATAAGCAAATCTGCTCGTGTTTTTTTCGCACAGAAAGCATCGACATATCTTAATACGGTTGATAACTGACTTTTATTTGTGTATATTTAGTTGGCTTTTATTTGTACATTCTCTGGGCTTCGCAGTTAGCCTCGAATATACGCCACTGGTGTACTAAAATTGTGGCATTATTAAAACGATTACAAAAGGCTGAAAATCACACTGGTTTCCTTGCCATCTAGCAGCAAAAAATAAAAACTAATTATAAAAGCACCTATTGCTAATACAAAGTGGAAACCTTTTTAAAATAAATACTAAATTTTTAGAGCATAAATTATATGTTGAAAGACTCTTAATTTTTTTGGCAATTATATTTCTGGAATCTATTTCCAGTTTCTTTCATAAAGCAAAATCCAGAGCCCTCTTTTGGTCTACACTAAAAGCTGTAAATGGAAACCACTTATTATAAGTATTAATTGGCACTTGCTATTTTGTTGAACTTGCAGTTTGATTGTTTTGTGCTGTGTGTGTTTTTGTCTTTACTTTCAAGAATTTTTTTTTCTTACTTAAATAGCCTTGCACCTGAGCCGTGATTTTTTTTTTTTTTTTTTACGCGGAAATTTGTTCTATGACGAAAGGACAATTCGAAATTGTTTTCCTTTGCTTGAAAACTTCTACTTGTTGTGGAGACTAACGCAGAAAGCGTGAAACTTCTCCAAAATATGTATTGACATATTTAAAGGATAGCAGATAGTACAGTGAGGGACTTTATTAATGATCTGCCATGTTTATATATATACAAGCATATGCAATGATCTCTAAATGTGCAGAAATTTTGCTTTGCTAAATGTTACATGAATGAAGAAGCCACGGCACCATAAAAATGCTATTTCACCCTTTTGTAACCAAAAAGACAACCTAAAAACTCATTTCTAACGGGTTCAACCTTTTGTAACCGTTAGAAAATATGTTTTCAACGTTTTGTAAAAGTTTGAAATGGTTAAAAATGTTTTTTTTAATCTCTGTTACAACCGTTTATGAACTGGACATCCTGGTGGTTTTTAAGCGTATTTTTTTAATGTTTTTGTAACCGATCCGTAAACCATTTTTGAACGTTGAAACAACACATTCATGCTACGTGGGCGGGGCTGCGTAAGATTGGGGGCTGGGGCTTGGAGAGTCTGGAGCGATAAATTCAACTTTTCCAAACACTGATGTTTAGCTAAGGATTATTTACTAATGCATACACATCAATAGCACTTTTAGAGAACAAAGTTTTTCAGTTTTGGAAACCTTCCACACAATTACTTGAGGACATCTAGTTCTCAGGAAAGAACGAGTTCATTTGCAGCTGTATCAGTTACTTCAAGCACTGTAGAAACATTAATATTCGGTGATATAATAGAATTTGCCAGAGTTGTAAGTAATTTTACTAATTTATGTTTATTCCATTCTTCTTTCTGACATTTAATCGATTTACGATGAGAAAATGATTAAATGATCATATGTAGAGGATTTTAGGAAGAGAGTGTCTTACTAGAGGTCTTAAACAACCCTTAGAAATAGGAAGCTAGGAGATTTGAGCTAGAGTGCTCGATAGAAAAGTGACACGGAAGCGAAGTAGAAAGAAGCCGTTATTTATTACCATAGGGCCAGTACCCGGGGTCCGATGGCTTAACGTGCCCATCCGACGCACGGCGGATATTTTAGTGGATCGAGCGTTCGTACCTGCTGGGATCGAACCTGAGGTCCCTTCCGTGGCAGTCACAAACGTTACCCACTAGGCCACCCGCGGCCCGATTTACGATGAGCACATTAACAGCAGCACTGTATTTAAAAAAATCGTAAATAATACTGTTTACATTGAAAATTTAAATGCCAAAGGTATCTTAAATTTGTTAAAATGAAGCAATTTCATTTACAAATATAAAACAATAAAGTGAACTGAAATTTCAAAATTGTGCAAACTAAATTTGTGAGAAAAGTATTAAATTTTTATTTCAAACTCCAGTTCTCTAAATAACATGTGCTAAATATTCAAGTGTTGTTCTTGAGAATACGCTGATTCTTTTTGTGATAAAATATCTTAAATAATTTAAATATGAAATTCAAATCTGAAATATATATATATATACAGTTTTGCTCTTTAGTATATATATATATATATATATACTTAAGAGCAAAACTGAAGACTAAGGAAAAAAATTTTAGAATTTAACACGAAGGGTGCAATATATATATATCATCATCATCATCATCATTGTCAACCATTATCAATCCACTGCTGGACGAAGGTCTCCCCAAGTTTCCTCCACAACGGTCTGTCTTGTGCCAGTCTCCTCCATGTCACCCCTGCATACTTTCGAATTTCATCCACCCATCTCCTATGTGGTCTTCTTCTGGGTCTTTTCCTGTCCCTTGGAATCCAATCTAAAATTTCGGCTGTCCATCGATGATCTGTCCTTCTGGCAGTATGTCCAGCCCATTGCCATTTCAGGGATTTAACTCTGATCATGATGTCTTCCACTCTTGTCATTTTTCGGATCCACGAGTTCCTCTTCTTATCTCTCCTGGTTACACCAAGCATGCACCTCTCCATGCTTCTTTGAGTTGTCTGCAGCCTTTGTATGTCTCTTTTAGTTAAGGTCCACGTCTCTGCACCATACGTAAGCACTGGAATATATATATATATATATATATATATTTTTTTTTATTTTTTTTACAGTAAAACACGTTTACTTGGAGGCGTCTGCTTTTTCTTGGCCCAGGTCGCTGTTATTTTTTAAACCCGCTTCTGCACGATCACCTTGTTGTAAAGATCACGTGATGTGGAAGGTTTTTTTTCTGTCCCAAATACTTCATGGTTTCATTTTTTGAAAAAAATCTCAAAAATTCTAAATGTGGGTATCTTTGTTTATAGAAGCATCGAATGCATATGTAATAAATTGAGTGGTAGCCACGGTCATTATTAATATTAATTTGCCTAATCATTTATGTACGGAAAATTAGACCTAGAATCCAGTAACACATCTGCCGAAAGTCACATACAGAATCCATTCTACCCACCAATAAAACATAACACTTGTACATGTGCATGGGCGCCTGCAGGAATTTTTTCAAGGGGGGTCAAGTGTAATTAATTAAGGTTTGGCTAATACATGTATGTAGAAAACAGCAATTCGTGAAAATGAAAGATTATTACTATTACTTACTTACTACACTAGAACACTACTACTACTATTATTATTATTATTATTAATTGATGCTGCTCTTGAAGAAGTGTATGTTAGTAATAGTCATATATTATCATGTACATTGGTAACTGTTTTCAAAATAATGAACAGTGTCGAGCAGGGCCACACCAAGCCTTTTAAGTTCAGCACACACCACCCTCAGCAGAACTTGTTTGGGCGTACTACCTTACGGTTTGCTAGGTTTTCCGCTTTCACGTTATCGTTTTCCAACTCCAAATTTCCAATAAAATTGGGATATTAAATTAAACGCCCCATCTTTCCTTGTGGTCCAGTTCTGTGAGTGTAAAGAAAGAGTAATAAATAAAATAAAATGAAGAGAAAAAATAATTCTACATGGGGGTCAAGTGACCCCTGTGACCCCCCTCCCTTCGGCGCCCACGTACATGTGTACGTATTGAAGCAACACGGATATTTCCCAATACTTTGGCCGTATTGGGTTTATACTTGGTCCACTATTCTGGACAGTGGTGCTCCAGAAAGCGCGTTAAGAGTGAAAACGGTGCCATGTGATATAGTCAAAAAGGAAATCAGCGAAAAAGTGGTCCGTTTGTCCAAAATGACAGTGATAGACCACTCTGAAGTTGAAATGGTAACAGCCAAACAATTGAGGGAAGGAAAAATAAAAAAAAATTCTTGTGTAGGAAGTAAAATTTGCTAAAGTATAGAAAAAAAAAAACAACAGCAACATGCATTCCTTATTTAAATTGCATATTCTTGTATTTGTTCAAAAAATGGGTTCAATATTTAGTATAAATATTGCTTTTTTACGTCAAAAGTTTAACAGCCTGAGAGATTTGAAGTCTATGATCAACCAAGCCTTTAAACCCGAAGTATATGAATTTTCTATTGCGTCAAACATCGGATTTTATTAAACTTGTTTGATGAAATCCATTACTAGTCTACACGACTTCTGTTGCCCTTCTTACGACTTTATGGGGAAACAATTTTATTTTATTCGAACTATATACGAAACATTTTTATTCTCAATCCCTTTGGTTTTCGTTGCTGAAAACAATTTATTTTGTCGGTAGGAAGTGTTCGTGATGTAAAGGAGGGCGTAGGTGGTGGTCGAACAAAGAAACTGTCTCTTTCCTGGATTCTGTGGCCTTAAATTAAACAAGTTAGTAAAATCATGCAATGCATTGATTATGATACGCTTTCCAATATACCAGAAATTATTACTCAAGTTATGGGAATAATGGCTGTGGAATAAATCTGGCTCCTGTGTCCTAACTTTTGACCCCATTTTGATGATCTTCAACAGAACCGGTTTAGTATATACCTCCGGAGCAACATGATAGTTTTGTCGCAATCGAAGCATCCTGATCTTTGACACCATTTCTCCCATTTTCAATAGGGTTCGTCATCAGTGGTCCCCTATCATATACTAAAATTTGTTCGAAATCGGACAATTTTTACGAAAGTTATATCGCATAAGGGCAATGGAATGGATCGGATCCTGCTCCTTTGTCCTGACCTTTGACCTAATTTTTCCCATTTTTAATAGGGTTCGTTCCAAGGTGGTTCCCTACTACTAAATTTCATCGAAATCGAACCATTTTTACGCAAGTTATGACGCATAAGGACAATGGAATGGATCCCGCTTCTGTGTCCTGACCTCTGACCCAATTTCGTCCATTTTCAATAGAGTTCGTCCCCAGGTGGTCCCCTACCACATACTAAAATTTCATCGAAATCTAACCATTTTTACGCGAGTTATCGTGCGGACGGACGGACAAAGCTCGAGCATATACGCTTCTTCATCCTACGGTTGGAAAGCGTAAAAATGAGCGAATCTCTATAACCTTAAATGCTCATAAAGAACCGTTAAAACCCGGTAAAAAAAAAAAAAAAGGAAATTTTTATCTGAGAGTCTCTCTGAATATTTTAGATCTTAGACGAGCAAACTTTTGTCACATAAAAGTGCTCGCAGGAAAAATGTTGGCATTATATGAATTCACCCGCAGATACTAAAATAAATTTCCTTTGAACGGGAATAAGTCGGCAAAGAAGCACTCAGGAATTCTTGTTGGAGGGGGGCTATATATATATAGTATACGTACACCATGTGTGACGTACGTTGCTCTTAATCTCTTCAGGGCTTTTTGAAGAAGACACCATCTAATAGAAGAAACAATGTCAGACACTATGTAATTTGTTGAACATGTAAAATAATATTTTTGAATGTTTAATTTGTGACGTACGTCGCTCTTAATGTCCTTCGAGGGGGCTTAAGCCCCGAAAGCCTCCTCCATGGGTGCGCCAATGTAAGTCGGTGCTGAAATTTCACTCTACCGATGATTTCCGAATTGACCCCAAAAGATGGAAAACTTGGCCAAAGATTTTAAGATGTTCCATTTCTCGCGTTTATGACCCCGAGTAATTAAAAGAAAAAATCTTAATTTTATTCCAGTCACTACAGAAGTGACGTACGTCTCTATAAATCTATAATTGGATGTATTTCGCGAGAAAGATCTTGATAACTGCAGGAAGATTCTGTTGCAGCACTTCATTATTAGAAATATTTTCGTTTTTACTATTTCCAATTATGTATTTGGTGATCAAGTGGTCTGAAGTGTTGGCTTCTGAGCATTTGTTCGACATGGTGACAGGATTTGAGACTCAGATAAAAAATAGGTAGACTGCATGTCTCATGACTCTTGCTTTGTCCCTTCATTGGAACCAGTGGTCCTAAATTAGGAAGATCGACTGCCTATAGCCCACGTGGTCATTTAATCCCTTCCACGAAAAAAAAAAAAAAAAAGAGCGAAACAGCTTCTAACTCGGTTGGTGTAACAATTGATGAGACAGAAAATCTTCATAAGGAATTAGATAGTAGAGTTAGCAGAGAAGCTCGGTTGTGCTCGCCTTGTAAAACTATAACGAGAAACGACGGAAACCATTAAATCCTGGCGCTCTTTAAATCCGTTCTCGGGTGAAGAATCACACCATACAAAAATACACGGTCGTATCAGAATAATATGACCACTCCAGGAATCACATTGTATGCGCTCAGGCGCGTCACAGATTGCATGACAAAGTCGACCACACGGAGATATACACTGAAGAGCAATTGAATTAGAGATACCTGCCTAGCAACGTGTAGCACCACCTTTCGCCCTGATGACGGCGGCGATTCGTCTCGGCATGGACTCGACAAGACACCGGAAACGTTGGGAAGCCATACGGATCCACGACCCCTGATCAAGCTCCCACAGTTCACGAACATTGGATGGAGAGGGGTCAGAGCCTCAAACACTTCTCTCGATGGCATCCCAGATGTGCTCGATGGGATTATTGTGAAGTGATCTAGCAGGTCAAGGAAGCAAAGTCACGTGGCTGGAGTGTTCATCCAACCATTCATATACAATTATGGGAGCGATGGTGCGGTGTATTGTCTTGTTGCAGGATGTGGTCCCCAGTGGGATGTTGAAGACTCACAAACGAATGGTCGTCCAGGATATCGCGATAACGTTGACCTGTGAGGGACGATGTCACACGTACCAGGGGTCCCTTTTCAGTCCACATAAACAGTCCCCAGCCAAGGATCCATCGCTTCATGTGGTTTGCTCCGTACTCGTATCTTGCCATCCGCAAGTACCAACGTGAATCTCGACTCATCAGTCCAGGCAACATTTTCCCACATGTCTAGGGACCAGTGGCGATGTTCCCGCGCCCATGCTAATCTTTGCACCTTGTGATGTGCGGTCAGCAGCGGTATCCTCGTGGGACGATGGCTTCTGTACCCCATAGCGAGGAGATGGTTCTGAATGGTGGGGCTGCTTACACGTTTATGTGCACCAGCGTTAAATTGCCGACTGATTTCTTGCATTGTGGCCCGTCTATCCGTTGTTACAATGCGAGCTAGCCGACGATGACCCCGCTCATCCACACGCTGTTGTCCACGGCAGATGGCCCTTGCGGGGATGGTTTTACCGGATTCGATGTACTCACGGTGCACCCGTGACACAGTGGCTCGTGAAAATCCCAGTGCCTGCACGACTTCCGAGATGGAGTGACCCATTCGTCGGGCCCCGACAATTTGCCCACGTTAAAATGCGCTTAGATCCTTCGTCTTACCCATACTGCGTCCAATTCTTACCGATTCCCGTCGCATCACTCCTTATATTGTCGGATCGCTGCATACGTAATGTCGTTTCCGTTTACAGGGCCGCCCACAGCGCCACATTTGATAACGCCAGCTGTCTCTAATTCAATTGCTCTTCAGTGTAAGCAGCCGGCCATGACAGATGAGACATAGTGCTAACGTGAGTTCAATGAGCAGAGGTAGAGATATGACGGACGTGCAAAAAGGAATGATCATCGACTACCGCGCCAAGGGTGGAAGCATCTCAGAAACAGCTGACTTTGTGAGCTGTTCGCGAGGTGCTGTAGTAAGGGTGTACCAAGAATGGACCGCTGGTACACCCAGTATTTCCCGACATTATAACTGTGGAGCCCCAAAGGCCATTGACTCAAGAGGAGAATGTCGCCTTCGTCGACTAGTAAAGGGCAATCGACGCGCATGAACAATTGGGTACCCAGGTATGTACCCCCGATGACAGTAGAGCGAACACTGTTACATATGGGTCTCCTTAGTCGACGTTGCGTCAAGCCCCCATGTTAACTCAGGTCCATCTGTAACGACAACTGCAGTTCGCATGAGGTTACCGTCATTGGACAGTGGAAGAATGGGAACAGGTTTCCTACTCCGACGAATCGAGATTTCTACTCCACATCAGTGACGGGCGGTGGCGTATACGGCGTCATACACACAAGAACCAACATCCGGACACGCTGGTCGGTCAAGTACAGGCAGGTGGTGGAAGTGCGCATGCCTGGGGGATGTTGACCTGGAACCGCTGGTACCACTGGATGGGTACTTGTACGCCAATGACTACCTGTCCATCCTCGTTGACCACCTGCATTCCTTCATGTTGGACGTTTACCCTGGTGGTGATAGTGTTTACCAACAGAACAATGCGCCGTGTCACGTGGCTAAGGGGGTGCGGGACTGGTTTCAGGAACACGACAGGGATGGTTCCATTTTCCCTCGGCCGGCGAAATCTCCCGACCACAATCCCACAGGACCCTTGTGGGACTATTTGGATCGACAGGTTCGACGCACCTCGTTATCTCCGGGACCTCCGTGTTCTACTGCAGTCTCAATGGGCACGTGTGCCTCGGACAACCTTCCACGGCCTTATTGCTCCCATGCCACTCAGTCTCGTCGCTGTCATCCGTACCAAAGGTGGTTATTCCTATTATTAGGTATGTGGTTATTACTATTATTAGGTAGGTGGTTATACTATTCTGATACGACTGTGTATACATACGTGATAATGTGCATAAACCATGACCGTAGCTAAGAGGGCGAGACTTGAAATTACGCCCCTTCGAGTTCAAAATTACGCTCCCTGGAGTTTTACTCAAATAATACGCGATTTTTACTTTCTCACACACCTCGTTATAGGGAAAAATTATAATCGTTCAAAAATTGCATTTCAGATTTTGACATAATTTAATTCAAAATGTAAAAACCAAGTAAACACCCGAGAACCATAGGTTGTAAATTAAATACCAAGAAAAGCGCAAACGTTATGTGAACACCGACAACACAACAGTCCACAGAAATGCGGAACGAAAAACAAACCAGCGCAGAATGTATAAATATCGGATAGTGAACGTAAATATAGGAAGAAGTTTTAGGGGCAGGGCTCGGAAAAATTCTGTTCAAGGTTAAACGCCCGAAAAACCTTCTGTGGCAGAGCACAGATGATAAATTAGCTCTTCACCCTAACGAGATTTTCGGAATGGTCACGGAGGTCAGACATATCAGCATGTTGTTTTCTATGCCTCCATTCACTGTTTTGGAAAATTCCCTTCATGGATATAAGATGTTCAGATCTCACGCTGTATGCTACTGTGTATCCTAGTTAACTGCGCGGAATACTGTATGAGACTAACCAAAGCCCTTAAGAAGGATGTAACTTTTTTTAGTTACAATTTCTATTTTATACATCATCCAGAGCATTAATTTACGTCCTTGAAATGACCACTCTGTGAGGGCAACCGCCCTCCCTACTAATCCGGTAGCTATAGCGCTGGCATAAACGTTTCTATTGTATACGAATATATTATCATCATCATCATCATTGTCAACCATTATCAATCCACTGCTGGACGAAGGTCTCCCCAAGTTTCCTCCACAACGGTCTGTCTTGTGCCAGTCTCCTCCATGTCACCCTTGCATACTTTCGAATTTCATTCACCCATCTCCCATATATCGTAACATATAGTGACATTTTTCAAAATTTTCCAACCCTTTTAATGAAGGTGACTTTATTGATAACGGATTAAAGTTTTCTCATTGTCACTTATGAAAGACTTCATACTCGACAGATACATGGGATGACTGCTATTTAATAACACAAATGAAGCAAAATAAGCACCGATCTTCCCAATGCAACGCTCACTTGGAGGGTGAAAGGAGCAATTAACTCAATTCCAGGAATTATCCCCTGTTTCCCCCTAGAGCAACATATGCATTCCATTACTCACTTATTACTCTCTTCAGTCGTTACCCAGAAATCAACTCAATACATGTGTGTAAACTCCACGCATTCATCCTCTTTTTGTCTAACTGCAGGGGGCCTGTTTTCAACTTTTGATACTCCCAAGGTGTTTGGAGTGGGTGACTGAGATTCTCTTGCACAACTCGTTTGTTTAACGTTTTTGTATTCTCTTCCTATTGTTTTTCTATCAACATTCTTTTACTAGCACACCAAGATTCTACTGCGCAGTTGCAATTTCTTCCATCATTTCTATTATTCATTTCAGGACACTGCGCAGCAGATTTTCTTCACCTCGACAAATATGGAATATCACTGAATTTTGTTACGTTGCTTGTTAAAATGGATCGTCTTAGTTGTTTCCATCCTCGTTAAATCCTGTGTGACGTCTATTCTAAATTTACTTTCATTTTTAGTCTCTTTCCCTATATATATTTTGAGTTTGTTCACAGTTATACTTCCCAACTTAACGTGATATCTTCTCTCTCACGAGAATACTGTTGGCAACACTCTTGAGGTCAGAGTAAACCTGACGCATGAATGTATGACATAAGAACGATAGATAAAAGGACGAGATAACAGTTGCTGTGGTGGATATGTGGTGATGCGACTTACGTTATTTTCATAGTGCGATCTATGCTATTGATATAATGGTGGAATAAAGAATCAATTACTGTAAGTTGACTTCTGTCTTATGTTTTGTCTGGCCGTAAAGATTTAATTAGGAAGTGCTGCATCGTATTCTTATCTAATGATTTAGACATAACGTAAAAACGACGATATTTCAGCACGAAAAAAAAATAATAATAACTTTACACCGGGGATTTCGTTAAATCTTTGTTCGTTAAAAACTATCAAATTAGCTTCGAATTAGCATTATACTTAACAAAAGTTCCTGTTTTGCTCGTTCAATCAGGGATCTCTCTAAATACTGGCTCGCCGCACCGGTGGCGCAGTGGTCTAAGGCGATGGCCTCTGATCATTCGTCCGAAAGGGGCCCGGGTTCGAATCACGGTGAGGTATGGATGTTGTATTTGTCTTACGGCACTGGCTCTCTCCCTTCCCTGGAACCAGTGACCCTAAATTAGGGACGGGTGACTGCTTATAGCCCGTTGAGTTGCTCACGGTGGTCGTTAAACCTCCAATAACAAAAAAAAAAAAACAATACGGGCTCGTTATCAGCGGGTTCCACTGTATTTTCTCCGAGGAAAAGAATCCGAAGTTCAGAGCTGGCTGTTTATAATGATGAATTTAGACCTGCCCTATTCTATGACAGTGAGTTGAGTTGAAAGTAAGGATCTTATTAGGCGGTTAGATGTGACTCATATGAGAGTGGTAAGAGATATCAGGAAAAATCAGGCGGAATCAGCGGCGTGACAGAATACGTAGTAATTTAACTACGATATCTGAACTCACATCGTCGGCAAGATCACTGAAGCGGAAACTCTGCAGCAACCCAAATGAATGTTAGTTTAGTCACGACTGATTACTATTGGATTGACAATTTCCATGAACATTTTAGGCTATAAGGAGTTAACCGTTTCTTAAAATTAGCCATCCCTTAAGACTTGGTCTCTGGCACAAGGAAGGAGACAGCGCCAGAGCACACCGCAGGACAAATACAGCACGCATGGTTTATCCAGGACAAAAATTTAGGCGATTAAGCATAAGCTTACGCCTCTGACCTCTCAGCAATTTTTACGAATTCTAGTGACTCTTCAAAAGATTTAAAATATCCCTAAATTGCCCACCAAAATTTTAAAATCTCTCAAAATTGCAGTATCTCTAAATTGCCCATTGAAAAATTGAAATCTCCCTTAATTTATCACCGAAATATTAAAATTTCCTTATACACCACACAGAAAGATTGAAATTTTCCTGAATTTCCCTCCACTGTCCCGGTTACGCAGAGGTCTGAGCGATGGCTTCTGACCATTCGTCCGAAATGGGTCGGGTTTGAATCCCAGTGAGGCATGAATGTTGAGTTTGTCTTATAGCACTGGCACTGGCTCTCTCTTTTCTCTTGAGTCTGTGGCCCTAAATTAGGGACCAGACACTGCTTATAGCCCATCGAGCTACTCACGATGATCGTTAAACTCACAATTCGCCGCCCCGGTGGCGCAGTGGTCTAAGCGATGGCCTATGATCATTCGTCCGTAAGGGGTCTGGGTTCGAATCACAGTGAGGCATGGATGCTGTGTGTTTGTCTTACGGCACTGGCTCTCTCCCTTCCCTGAAACCAGTGACCCTAAATTACGGACGGGAGACTGCTTATAGCCCATTGAGTTGCTCACGATGGTCGTTAAACCTCCAAACAAGCAAGAAAAACAAGAAAGAATCCCGGTGAAGCATGGATGTTATGTTTGTCTTACGGCACTGGCTCTCTGCCTTCCCTGGAACCAGTGGCCCTAAAATAGGGACGGGCGACTGCTTATAGCCCATTGAGTTGCTCAGGCGGTGGCCTCTGTTAAACCGTCCAAACAAGCAAGAAAAACAAGAAAGAATCTCGGTGAGGCTAGGATGTATTGTTTGTCTTACGGCACTGGCTCTCTCCCTTCCCCTGGAACCAGTGACCCTAAATTACGGACGGGCGACTGCTTATAGCCCATTGAGTTGCTCACGGTGGTCGTTAAACCTCCAAACAAGCAAGAAAAACAAGAAAGAATCCCGGTGAGGCATGGATGTTGTTTGTATTACGGCACTGGCTCTTTCCCTTCCCTGGAACCAGTGAGCCTAAATTAGGGACGGGTAACTGCCCATTGAGTTGCCCCATGGTGGTCGTTAAACCTGCAAACAAGCAAGAAAAACAAGAAAGAATCTCGGTGAGGCATGGATGTTGTGTTTGTATTACGGCACTGGCTCTCTCCCTTCCCTGGGACCAGTGACCCTAAATTAGGGACGGGCGACTTCTTATAGCCCATTGAGTTGCTCACGGTGGTCGTTAAACATCCAAACAAGCAAGAAAAACAAGAAATAATCCCGGTGAGGCATGGATGTTGTTTGTATTACGGCTCTCGCTCTCTTCCTTCCCTGGAACCAGTAGCCCTAAATTAGTGACGGGCGACTGCTTATAACTCATTGAGTTGTTCACGGTGGTCGTTAAACCTCCTGTCATACCCCCCCCCCAATCCCTCCAAAGCACTATGCGCTGTTGATCCTGGAATAGTGAGGAGCATATTTTAAAGTTCAGTGTCTTCTATAATTGTTAGCGACATCACATTTGATTTTTTTCTTTGTGAAGTTCATTCAACAAATTGACGTTTGCCTAGCTGTATATTTACTTGGACACTCTATTTCTTATGTTCACGTTCTGATGGAAAAAAAGAGGGGAAAACAAGAAAATTATTACAACGTAGATGGCCACCGCCACTAAAAGCAGACGTGCAGAGAATATCATGAGTTCTAAACATTATCATAAATTTCATTCCCTCACTGCTTTTTCTTAATGTTTTTCCACATTTTTATTCATGTATATCAGTTTCCTCCTGTCTAGGAAACATTTATGTAATTTAGTAGGAGGAACATATACGTAGGGAATATTCACGGCTTTTTAACGGGTTTCTTACAGGCACGTAATCCCCCCCCTCCCCCTCCACTTACCACACACACACACACACACACACACTTTTTTTTCTAGTTTATTTAGTTCTTTTCTTCCTGGAGGTTGGCAACGCTAACCACTCTCAAGCATATACAGTAATACCACCGTAGTAACAGGACTTTCAGATTTAGGAGGAAACAGCTCGTAAATGTTGCGTGACCAGCCTTACAGTCATTTAGCCAAACGTCTGGAGAGAGAGAGAAAGTGCTCTGAAGGTGACACGTTTGGAATAATACTGTTTGGAACAACATTTCCCGGGACATGCTACGCACACATACATTCGTGCCTTCTACGGTAGAATCTCCTCCAATTGAACAGCAGTCCAACGATGCATTAAAGATGCGTGATCTTGACATGTAGCCGACGTTTATGCTCGTCTTGGGTGGAGAGGAGGGATCATAACGTTTTCCCTCTGCACGCTTTTGAGGGTCATCGGCCGAGATAGGAGGTCATTCGAGACAGCTTGTTAATGGCCGTTTCATGTCACCGCCATGCGATCCCTTTCCCCACCTGTCTCTACCATGCTGTATACGAGACGTTCCCTGAAAGGCGCAAAATAACTTACTGTCAGTCAGAAAAATGCTTCGAAAAGTTTCCCATTTTGCCTGTCAGGTGGATCTTTGGATAACTGACGTCAGCCACTCCAAAAATAAGTGAATTTTCGGTGCTATTGTAGGGATTTCAGTAAAGAATGAGTCATGCAGATGTTATTTTTATCCTTTAAAAAAAAAAAAAAGAAAAAGGAAACTTTCTTCGATAAGGAAACACCAATTTCACAGCTCTTTAAAGTAGTAAATTGTTTACTTAAAAGGACATTATCGCGAAAATTTTGCACGAATTTGACCTTCTAATAAATCGCGGCTTCAAGCTTCACTGCAGAAAAGCTGAGAATTCAAAATAAAAGCGAACGTAACAATATAACTATTCAGTATTTTGACAACACAGGTGAAAGAAAGAATATTTACATAGTTCATTCATTACTCTCTCTCTCTTTATATTATATCATCATCATAATCATTGCCAACCATTATCAATCCACTGCTGGACGAAGGTCTCCCCAAGTTTCTTCCACAACGGTCTGTCTTGTGCCAGCCTCCTCCATGTCACTCCCGCATACTTTCGAATTTCATCCACCCATCTCCCATGTGGTCTTCTTCTGGGTCTTTTCCTGTCCCTTGGAATCCAATCTAAAATTTCGGCTGTCCATCGATGGTCTGTTCTTCTGGCAGTATGTCTAGCCCATTGCCATTTCAGAGATTTAACTCTGATCATGACGTCTTCCACTCTTGTCATTTTTCGGATCCACGAGTTCCTCTCCTTATCTCTCCTGGTTACACCAAACATGCACCTCTCCATGCTACTTTGATTTGTCTGCAGTCTTTGAATGTCTTTTTTAGTTAAGGTCCACGTCTCTGCGCCATACGTAAGCACTGGAAGGATGCATTGATCAAACACTTTTCTTTTAAGACATAATGGCATATTGCTCTTGAAAATTATGCTGTTTCTTCCAAACGCTCTCCAGGCAAGTTTTGTACGCCGATTAATTTCTTCATTAATGTGACCCTCACTTGATATCTGCTTTCCAAGATAAACGTGCGGGTCTTTTATCTCCAGCTTTTCTCCATCAATCGATAAATCATCATTTCTTGTAAAAGCATTGAACATCACTTTTGCCTTCTGAAAGTTCATTTTTTAATCCCACATTTTTACTCTTGTCAGCAAGTTCCTGGATCATACTCTGCAGCCCTGATGGAGTAGTTGCAAAAACGACTACGTCATCAGCAAAACGAAGGTGGGTTAGATAATCTCCATTAATCTTTATCCCTTTGTTTTCCCAGTTCAGTGATTGAAAGACATTTTCCAATGTGGCATTAAAGAACTTCGGAGATATTATGTCACCTTGTCTCACTCCCTTTCCAGTTTTTATGCGTGTTGTATTTTCAAACAGCCGAATCTTTGCACTTGCATTTTCATAGATGTTATTAATAATATTAATGTACGTATCTTCAATACCGCAGGATTTCAGAGACTCATAGGCCTGTAGTTCCCGAGATCCTCAATGTCACCTTTCTTATTTAGCAGAATCATTGTAGCGTTGTTCCAATACTCAGTAATCTTCCCTTCATTAAGACATAGAGTGAAAATTTAGGCGAGTACTGTTTTGATTCCTCCACTTGCTTCCTGTATGATGTCTACAGTAATTCCATCTTCTCCTGGAGCTTTACCCCGCTTCATGTTCTTGATTGCATGTGCAACTTCTGCTGGAAGGACTGGAAGAACTCTGGTACTGGTACCTTTCATGATGTCTGGAGTACATGCATCATCCCTTTCATATAATTGAGTAGAAATCTTTCACTCTTGTCAAAATTTCGCCTCTCTATTTCTTGTTACTGAATCATCTTCTTTTCTCCGAGCCATAATCTGTTTTCTTCCCTTATTGAGATGTCCCTTTGCTATCTTTAGGCTTTGGTTGTTTTCAATTGCATTTCTCACTAGTTCACAGTTGAATTTCCTTACGTCTTCAGTGATACTTTTTCGTACTGTCTTGCATAGCTCTATATATTCCACTTTGTAAGTCACATCTCCTTTAGTTGTCCTCATCTCTCTTCTTTTTTGCATCAACATTTTGGTTTTTCTTGATAATTTGTTCACATGCAACTTGTTCTTAGACCCAGCTAATTTTGTTGCTGTTTCCATAAGAGCTTCGGTTACTCTTCTGTTAACTTCAGAAATATCCACTTCTTCCGATGTTAGGCCTTCTAAAGCAGAGAATCTGTTCTACAGTTCCAACGTGAAGGTATTATGGTGTTTTTTAAAGTTGGTTATGTCAATATATTTTGTTTATCTTATGAGCTTGCCACGTTCGAGTTTAGCATTGAGGTGCATCTTACATCTCACCAATCTATGGTCCCTATCTGTGTTGAACTTGTTTAGCACACTGCAGTCTTCTATGACGAATTTTTTGTTACACATAATAAAGTCAATTTCACTTGTCGTCCCATTTGGATGTCTCCATGTCCATTTCCTTTGTGTCCTTTTCTTGAAAAATAGTTCAAGATGAAAAACCCTTCTGCCTCTGCAAACTCTACGAGAGTATTTGTAGGTTGGTTTCTGTTGCCGTGACCGAATTTACCTACTGAAGTTTCATTCTGTGGCCGTTGGCCAATTTTTGCATTGAAATCTCCTATAATTATCTTCAAGTGCTGCTTACCTTTATTATTTAGACGACGAATTTCCCCATAAAATTCTTCAGTTTCTTCTTCAGGATGTCTTGTGGTGGGTGCATAAGTTTGAATAATCTGAGCCTTGTATCTTCTCGAGAGTTGGATAACGAGTCGTGCAGCTCTGTCAGAGGAACTTTCAACTTCTACAACTTTATCCTTCAGTTTCTTGTTTATTATAAATTCAACACCACTACTTCTGCCAGTATCTGTCCCACGATAGTAGAAGAGATGTCCACTTTTCAGTTCAATGAGATCTGCTCCTTTTCTCCTTACCTCACTTAGCCCGACGATGTCCCACTTGATCCTTTGTAGTACGTCTTACAATTCAAGAAGCCTTGAATCAGAAGATAGGGAGCGTCCACTATACGTAGCCAAGGTCAGCGTCAGATGTCAGCCTAGTCCGGTCCTCCGGTGATTCTTAGCGCCCTCTGCCTTCATGTCGCACTGACCGCTGCCTTGGCCAGGTACATTCCAGCTGCCGGAGACTGGGGGCCAAGATTTAGGTTGTGGAGTCATTTTGAAGTGGTTTGGCCATGACTCACTACGCTGGCCAAGCGGGTTGGTAAGTGTGGGATAGCATTTCCTCTAATCCCGATGGTATAATTACACCGCTATTGGCGGCCGTCAGTGCCCCTTTAGTGGGAACAGGATGCACCACGAGAAGGCGGAGTTGACATTTGTCAAAGGGAGGCTGTGATGTTGCGCATCACCTGACCTTACATCTCTTATATTATATCATCATCATCACCCTTGTCAACTATTATCAATCCACTGCTGGACGAAGGTCTCACCAAGTTTCCTCCACAACGGTCTGTCTTGAGCCAGACTCCTCCATGTCACTCCCTCATATTTTCGAATTTCATCCACCCATCTATCCCATGTGGTCTTCTTCTGGGTCTTTTCCTGTCCCTTGGAATCCAATCTAAAATTTCGGCTGTCCATCGATGGTCTGTCCTTCTGGCAGTATGCCCAGTTCATTGCCATTTCAGGGATTTAACTCTGATCATGATGTCTTCCACTCTTGTTATTTTCCGGATCCACGAGTTCCTCTTCTTATCTCTCCCGGTTACACCAAGCATGCACCTCTCCATGCTACTTGGAGTTGTCTGCAGCCTTTGTATGTCTCTTTTAGTTAAGGTCCACGTCTCTGCACCATACGTAAGCACTGGAAGGATGCATTGATCAAACACTTTTCTTTTAAGACATAATGGCATATTGCTCTTGAAAATTATGCTGTTTCTTCCAAAAGCTCTCCAGGCAAGTTTTGTACGCCGATTAATTTCTTCATCAATGTGACCCTCACTTGATATCTGCTGTCCAAAATAAACGTGCGTGTCTGTTATTTCCAGCTTTTCTCCATCAATCGATAAATCTTCATTTCTTGTAAAAGCACTGAACATCACTTTGTCTTCTGAAAGTTCATTTTTAATCCCACTTCTTTACTCTTGTCAGCAAGTTCCTGGATCATACTCTGCAGCCCTGATGGAGTAGTTGCAAAAACGACTACGTCATCAGCAAAACGAAGGTGGGTTAGATAATCTCCATTAATCTTTATCCCTTTGTTTTCCCAGTTCAGTGATTGAAAGACATTTTCCAATGTGGCATTAAAGAGCTTCGGAGATATGGTGTCACCTTGTCTCACTCCCTTTCCAATTGTTATGTGTGTTGTAATTTTTAAACAGCCGAATCTTTGCACTTGCATTTTCGTAGATGTTATTAATAATATTAATGTATGCATCTTCAATACCACAGGACTTCAGACCCATTGTAACTGCTGATGGTTTCACCGAATCAAAGACTTTTTAATAATCGGTAAAACCATGCACAATGGAAGTTCATATTACCTCGCTCTTTCAATTAGTTCTCTCGGTACGTGGATATGATCTATTGTGCTGTAGCCACTCCTGAATCCAGCTTGTTCTCTCGGTTGAGCCATGTCCAGTGTTACCTTCAAACTGTGTGAAATAACTTTAGTGAAGATTTTATAAACCACTGATAGGAGACTGATAGGTCTGTAGTTCCTGAGATCCTCAATTTCACCCTTTTTATGTAGCAGGATCATTGTAGCGTTGTTCCAATCCTCACGAATCTTCCCTTCATTAAGGCATCGAGTGAAAATTTGGGCGAGTACTGTTTCGATTTCTCCACTTGCTTCTTGTTTGATGTCTACAGTAATTCCATCTTCTCCTGGAGCTTTTCCCCGCTTCATGTTCTTGATTGCATGTGCAACGTCTGCTGGGAGGACAGGAAGAACTCTGATACTGGTAACATTCATGATGTCTGAAGTACATGCATCATCCCTTTCATATAATGTGGAGTAGAAATCTTTCACTCTTGTCAAAATTTCGCCTCTATTTCTTGTTACAGAACCATCTTCTTTTCTCAGAGCCATAATCTGTTTTCTTCCCTTACTGAGATGTCCCTTTCCTATTTTTAGGCTTTGGTTGTTTTCAACTGCTTTCCTCACTAGTTCACAGTTGAATTTCCTTACGTCTTCAGTGATACTTTTTCGTACTGTCTTGCATAGCTGTATATATTCCACTTTGGAAGTCACATCTTCTTTAGTTGTCCTCATATCTCTTCTTTTTTGCATCAACATTTTGGGTTTTCCTGATAATTTGTTCACATGCAACTTGTTCTTAGACCCAGCTAATTTTGTTGCTGTTTTTATAAGAGCTTTGGTTACTTTACTGTTAACTTCCGAAATATCCACTTCTTCGGATGTTAGGCCTTCTAAAGCAGAGAATCTGTTCTACAGTTCCAACGTGAAGGTATTATGGTGTTTTTTAAGGTTGGTTATGTCAATATATTTTGTTTATCTTATGAGCTTGCCACGTTCGAGTTTAGCATTGAGGTGCATCTTACATCTCACCAATCTATGGTCACTACCTGTGTTGAACTTGTTTAGCACACTGCAGTCTTCTATGACGAATTTTTTGCTACACATAATAAAGTCAATTTTACTTGTCGTCCCATTTGGATGTCTCCATGTCCATTTCCTTCGTGTCCTTTTCTTGAAAAAGGAGTTCAAGATGAAAAACCCTTCGGCCTCTGCAAACTCAACGAGAGTAGTTCCACGCTGGTTTCTGTTGCCGCGACAGAATTTACCTACTGAAGTTTCATTCTGTTGTCGTTGTACTATTTTTCCATTGAAATCTCCCATAATTATCTTCAAGTGCTGCTTACCTTTATTATTTAGATGACGAATTTCCTCATAAAATTCTTAAATTATATATTGAGTACTTTATTCGATTTGGAAACTTTCTTCGATTTGTTCATCTTAGACATTGGTACGTTTTGGTTTGTTTCTCAATTTTCTTTTCACGTATTTTGTACATCTTGTTCCATTGTTCTGTTGGTACATAGAGATATTGCTTTGACTTGCTGCTGTAGTGTATTCCTGCATATTCTCGTATACTTATATTAAATTCAATATATATATATATATATATATATATATATATATATATATATATCAGGGATCAGGTGATGCGTAACATCACAGCCTCTCCTTGGCGAATGTCAACCCCGCCTTCTCGTGGTGCATCCTGTTCCCACTAAAGGGGCTCTGACGACTGCCAATAGCGGTATAACTATACCATCGGGATCAGAGGAAATGCTATCCCACACTCGCCAACCCGCTTGGCCAGCGTGGTGAGTTATGGCCAAACACCTCCAAAATGACTCTACAACTTAAATCTTGGCCCTTAGTCTCCGGCAGCTGGAATGTACCTGGCCAAGGCAGCGGCCAGTGCGACATGAAGGCAGAGGGTGCTAAGAATCCCCGGAGGACCGGACTAGGCTGCCATTTGATGCTGACCTTGGCTACTTATAAAGGACGCTCCCTATCTTCTGATTCAAGGCTTCTTGAATTGGAAGAGGAACTACAAAGGATCAAGTGGGACATCGTCGTGCTAAGTGAGGTAAGGAGAAAAGGAGAAGATCTCATTGAACTGAAAAGTGGACATCTCTTCTATTATCGTGGGACAGATACTGGCAGAACTAGTGGTGTTGGATTTATAATAAACAAGAAACTGAAGGATAAAGTGGTAGAAGTTGAAAGTTCCTCTGACAGAGCTGCACGACTCGTTATCCAACTCTCGAGAAGATACCAGGCTCAGATTATTCAAACTTATGCACCCACCACAAGTCATCCTGAAGAAGAAATTGAAGAATTTTATGAGGAAATTCGTCATCTAAATAATAAAGGTAAGCAGCACTTGAAGATAATTATGGGAGATTTCAATGCAAAAATAGGGCACCGGCAACAGAATGAAACTTCAGTAGGTAAATTCGGTCACGGCAACAGAAACCAGCGTGGAAATACTCTCGTTGAGTTTGCAGAGGCAGAAGGATTTTTCATCTTGAACTCCTTTTTCAAGAAAAAGCCACACAGGAAATGGACATGGAGACATCCAATTGGGACGACAAGTGAAATTGATTTTATTATGTGTAACAAAAAATTCGTCATCGAAGACTGCAGTGTGCTGAACAAGTTCAACACAGGTAGTGACCATAGATTGGTGAGATGTAAGATGCACCTCAACACTAAACTGGAACGTGGCAAGCTCATAAGACAAACAAAATGTATTGACATAACCAACCTTAAAAAACACCATAATACTTTCAAGTTGGAACTGAAGAACAGATTCTCTGCTTTAGAAGGCCTAACGTCGGAAGAAGTGGATATTTCGGAAGTTAACAGAAGAGTAACCAAAGCTCTTATGGAAACAGCAACAAAATTAGCTGGGTCTAAGAACAAGTTGCATGTGAACAAATTATCAGGAAAAACCAAAATGTTGATGCAAAAAAGAAGAGAGATGAGGACAACTAAAGAAGATGTGACTTCCAAAGTGGAATATATAGAGCTATGCAAGACAGCACGAAAAAGTATCACTGAAGACGTAAGGAAATTCAACTGTGAGCTAGTGAGGAAAGCAATTGAAAACAACCAAAGCCTTAAGATAGCAAAGAGACATCTCAGTAAGGGAAGAAAACAGATTATGGTACTGAGAAAAGAAGATGGTTCTATAACAAGAAATAGAGGCGAAATTTTGACAAGAGTGAAAGATTTCTACTCCAAATTATATGAAAGGGATGATACATGTACTCCAGACATCATGAAAGGTACCAGAGTTCTTCCAGTCCTCCCAGCAGAAGTTGCTCATGCAATCAAGAACATGAATCGGGGGAAAGCTCCAGGAGAAGATGGAATTACTATAGACATCATACAAGAAGCAAGTGGAGAAATTGAAACAGTACTCGCCCAAATTTTCACTCGATGCCTTAATGAAGGGAAGATTCCTGAGGATTGGAACAATGCTAGAATGATCCTGATACATAAAAAAGGTGACATTGAGAATCTCAGGAACTACAGACCTGTCAGCCTCATATCAGTGGTTTATAAAATCTTCACTAAAGTTCTTTCACACCGCTTGAAGGTAACACTGGACATGGCTCAACCGAGAGAACAAGCTGGATTCAGGAGTGGCTACAGCACAATAGATCATATCCACGTACTGAGAGAACTAATTGAAAGAGCGAGGGAATATGAACTTCCATTGTGCATGGCTTTTATCGATTATGAAAAAGCCTTTGATTCGGTGAAACCATCAGCAGTTACCACGGCTCTGAAATCCTGCGGTATTGAAGATGCATACATTAATATTATTAATAACATCTATGAAAATGCAAGTGCAAAGATTCGGCTGTTTGAAAATACAACACACATAAAAATTGGAAAGGGAGTGAGACAAGGTGACACCATATCTCCGAAGCTCTTTAATGCCACATTGGAAAATGTCTTTCAATCACTGAACTGGGAAAACAAAGGGATAAAGATTAATGGAGATTATCTAACCCACCTTCGTTTTGCTGATGACGTAGTCATTTTTGCAACTATCCCATCAGAGCTGCAGAGTATGATCCAGGAACTTGCTGACAAGAGTAAAGAAGTGGGATTAAAAATGAACTTTCAGAAGACAAAAGTGATGTTCAATGCTTTTTCAAGAAATGAAGATTTATCGATTGATGGAGAAAAACTGGAGATAACAGATACGTATGTTTATCTTGGACAGCAGATATCAAGTGAGGGTCACATTGATGAAGAAATTAATCGGCGTACAAAACTTGCCTGGAGAGCTTTTGGAAGAAACAGCATAATTTTCAAGAGCAATATGCCATTATGTCTTGAAAGAAAAGTGTTTGATCAATGCATCCT
Organism: Macrothele yani; assembly: GCA_039090855.1. Classification (NCBI taxonomy): domain Eukaryota; kingdom Metazoa; phylum Arthropoda; class Arachnida; order Araneae; family Macrothelidae; genus Macrothele; species Macrothele yani. Next base: position 31,852,422 of record CM077029.1, on the reverse strand, counting down.
TCCAGTGCTTACGTATGGTGCAGAGACGTGGACCTTAACTAAAAGAGACATACAAAGGCTGCAGACAACTCAAAGTAGCATGGAGAGGTGCATGTTTGGTGTAACCAGGAGAGATAAGAAGAGGAACTCGTGGATCCGAAAAATGACGAGAGTGGAAGACATCATGATCAGAGTTAAATCCCTGAAATGGCAATGGGCTGGACATACTGCTAGAAGGACAGACCATTGATGGACAGCCGAAATTTTAGATTGGATTCCAAGGGACAGGAAAAGACCCAGAAAAAGACCACATGGGAGATGGGTGGATGAAATTCGTAAATATGCGGGAGTGACATGGAGGAGACTGGCACAAGACAGACCGTTGTGGAGGAAACTTGGGGAGACCTTCGTCCAGCAGTGGATTGATAATGGTTGACAATGATGATGATGATGATATATCAGTTCAATATATATATATATATATATATATATATACAGTATATACACTATATTGACAAAAGTCATCGGACACCCCCTCAAAAGCAAATGAACGGATCCACTGCGTTGATAAGATGCACGGTACAGCTGCAAACGGTATAAAAACAACCCTGCAGCTGACTGCGATCACATCGCAATGTCAGGTTGAGTGAAAATGTCGCGGCGGGAGAGAACTGACTTTGAGAAAGGATTGTTGGGTGTTATATTAGTCGGTTGACCATAAGAGAAACTATAACGAAGTAAATTGCTCCGTCATTTTTGTCCACGCTGGGGCTCGACCCCAGGTCCCCTCATTCCGGAATAAGTCACTCTACCAATTGAGCTACGCGGACGTTCGTTCTGACTGCTAACTGCCTTTATGTTGTGTGCGTCCTGCTGGGCAGGAAGCACAGCAGGACGCACACAACATAAAGGCAGTGCCTGTAGCAGCAAAACGTACCGGTAGACCACAGAAAATCAGTGATAGAGGACGTCGAAGCCTCAGGAGAGTCGTTACAGCTAATCGACGGAGTACTGCACAAGACCTCAGTGTACAGGTGAGTAAAAATGCTGGAACCTCGGTATGTACACGTATCATTCGCAGATAACTTCATTCCATAGGTTACCGTGGTCGTGCGGCTGCTCATAAATGCCTCTCAACTCCACTCGGAATGCTACTCGTCGTATAGCATGTTGTAAAGAACATTTATCGTGGACCGTAGACCTATGGAAACGGGTCCTATGGACTGATGAATCCAGATACACGATCCATCAGTCTGATGGCCGTGTGTGGGTATGGCGGCAGCCGGGGGATCGCTATTTACCGCAGTGTACTGTTCCTACGGTCAAGTTTGGAGCTGTGAGTGTACTCGTATGGGGGTGTTTTTCGTGGTACGGTCCCAGCCCATTTGTTATCATGGACAAACATGTTAACCAGCACGTTTTGTTAAAATGGATCATCTTAGCTGTTTCCTTCCTCGTTAAATCCGGGGATTTCGTTAAATCTTTGTTTGTTAAAAACGATCAAAATAGCTTCGAATTAACACTATACTAAACAAAAGTCCCTATTCTGTGCGCGTCCCCTGATTAAAGCTAATGCGCGGAGGGCTGTAGAAGACGATCTCCCTTTCGGAAAGCGCTATCAAAGAAATCGAAAGATTGAAAATGACTTTTCGATCACCAAAGGTATCTATCTTAAAGAAAGGTAATACCTACGGAAATTCCTGTCTCATTGATAAATCCCTAAGAAAGGTGTTTGCATGCGGGACAACCAGGCGCCTACTCAAAGATTGCATATCCAGATAAGGGAAATGAAAAAGTTGCTCTCAAGCACGAAGAAACAAAGAAAAATAATGGCCATATGGAAAATGTGTTACGAGTTAAATACTATCCTGGCCACCGTACTCGCCGGACATTGAGCAACCCACTGAACATCTATCGAACTATCTGGACCAACTGGTTCGACATATGGATCCCTCATCGAGGAAACAAATGATGACCTAATGATGACTATCTAACCCAACGACATGGGTTGCTTTTTTCAAGATAATGCCCCTTGTCATGTTGCTATGCGTATGGGAGAATGGTTTGAGGAGCATTCCAGTGACTTTAGCTGACTATCCTGGCCATATAACAATCCTGCTCTCCTACGTCAATCTCATTGAGCATCTACGGGGATATCTTGACCAACAGGTTCGACGTGTGGATCCACCGTCAATTGCTCTTGATATGTGAGAAGCTCTGGTATCTACATGGTATAGCATCTCTACAGAAATGTTCAGATGCCTCAATGAATCAATGCCACCCCATATATCTGCGGTATTCGAGGCACGAGGAGGTCATTCCTTTATACTAAGAGGTGGTATAGTTTTTTGACTGGACTGCTGATTGGAAAGATCAAACGAGGCCAGGGAATTTTTGTCTGGCGGTCCATTATAAATACACACAGGGCAGAAGGCGTAGCAACTAAAAAATTTATGGGAGGAGGGGCTCAAGTAGTTTCATACCCAAACACCAAAAATAATTGCTAATCTAGGATAATCAATTATTAATTAAGCGTTAATTATTAATAATTTAGAGTAATTTTATATATTCATTTATAAATTAACAATTTTATTGATAATTAAAATACTGATTTACAAAACTTTGATACAAAGCCTTATGTAATGTGGAGGGCTATGTACTTATTAAATATGGCTAATGTAAGATAGAGTACTTCTCTCAGTATTCAATTTCTCGGAGTTATAAGGTGCAATTTCAATATTAGTTATTTTATGAAATAAGTAACAGTGCAGAATATTGAAAATGTAAAGTTTAGCTAGTACCTTAATAAAATTGTACTTACATATCTTAGCATCATTGCACAGGGTAACTGCGTTTCGTCGCCATTGGTAACTTTTTCGTCGCCATTGCCTAACGTCGCCATTGGTAACTTTTTCGTCGCCATTGCCTAACGTCGCCATTGGTAACTTTTTCGTCGCCATTGCCTTCAAAATGTGGGTACTGTATTTACTTCTCGATGCATGTTCAGCAATGCAAGTTAGAGGTCTGCATGGGCCGGGTTGGTCCGCCAAGCTCGAGCCCAGCCCGGCCAGCGGGCAGAGTCGGGTTTTTTTTATTGGGCTGTCGGAAAAGTCATGACGTATTTTGGCACCCGATGGCGGTTGAGGGGTTTTGGAAGTACTAGAGTCATGCAGCTCTGTTATCGCTATGGCATTCGACAGGTGCCAGTTCTAGCTGCAGTCTAAGAGGAATAGTGAGCGATTTGGTTGATTTACGGGGATTTGACATCAAGTTGAACATGGAAGACCAAACTGTGCATTTTCGCCATATTTCACTGTTTTACTTCCGTAAAGGGAAGAACGCGCGTCAAGCTTGTGAAAAGTTGCGTAAAGTGTACGGTGATAATGCTCTACAAGAACGTCAGTGCCAGCGGTGGTTTGCAAAATTCCGTGCTGGTGATTTTGACCTCCACGATGCTCCAAGGTACGAGAGGCCCACCGAGGTTGATGACGACCAAATTAAGGCATTGATCGAGTCAAACCCACGTTACACGACACGAGAGACTTCAGACACATTGCACATCCATCATTCCAGCGTTCACGACCATCTGAAGAAGCTGGAATACATACGTAAGCAAGCTCGATGTGTGGGTTCCTCATGAACTCAAAGAAGCTCAATTGACGGCGCGTATAAACATCTGCGATAATGCTCATTAAACGTGAGGAAACAATCCTATTTTGAAGCGACTGATAACTGGTGACGAAAAGTGGATTGTGTACAGCAATGTGCTGCGCAAACGGTCTTGGTTTCGATGTGCTGCTTCGCCTCAAACGACATCCAAAGCAGACATTCATCAGCAGAAAGGTTCTGGTCTCAGTGTGGTGGTATTTTAAAGGTGTGTTTTTCGAGCTCCTACCACGGAACCAAACAATTAATTCGAATGTGTACTGTCGGCAATTGGACAGTATGAACTAATTCATAATCCAGAAACGTCCACAGCTCGTTCATCGTAAAGATGTTGTGTTCCATCACGACAACGTGAGACCACACGCAAGTTTGATCACCCGCAAAAAATTATTGGAGCTTGGGTGGGTTGTATTGCCACACCCAGCATACTCGCCTAACCTTGCGCCGTCAGACTTCCACTTGTTTCGCTGTCTTCAACAGTCCTTGCGGGGTATAACGTTCAATTCAGATGAGGCTGTAAATCATCACCTTGTACAGTTTTTCGCCACGAAAGACATGTCCTTCTATGAACGAGGCATTCTGTAGCTCACTGAAAAATGGCAGAAGGTTATCGAACAAAACGGGCATTATATCATTGATTGACCTGATCTTTGTTCTTTCTATCAATAAATGACCTTTGCTAAACATGGCTAAAATACGTCCAGACTTTTCCGACAACCAAATAGTTTAGAAAACAAAGCAACGGGCCCGGCCGGGCATTTTTCAAACACTTACGACCGAGCCGGGACGGGTCGATCCAAGTGGATCCATTCTTTTTATCGCAATGATGAAGAAAGTAAAAAAGGCGTGTTTTCCGATTTCCTGATCTGTTTAACTATTTTGGTGATTTTACCTACTTCCATGACATACCTAGGGCATAATTACAAAAGCAAGACGAGGCACTCGTAGAGTTTTCACCATCTGTAGGTATTAAGATGGCAAAACTACTTTGGGGATTGTTGACAACAAAAAGATTCGACCCCGAGTGTGTGTGTGTGTGTGTGTGTGTTTGTTGTGTGGAGTGGGGCACGGAGGGTGTATGCTGAAGTGTGGGGTGTGTGTGTTTGTATGAGAGAGTGGCACGACATCGATTTTTTCTCCTATCCCTAGTCTCTATACTTTTGTAGTGTCACGTTTTACTAGTTCAGAGAAAGGGAGATTCTGAAACCGCTTACTTAGTCTTCCTTTTATTCTTCGATAATCGTCAAACTTACGTTAATATTTTTAGGCTTACATTCGACTAAATGTTTTCATAATATCTCATTTCATTATTTAGTTTTCACAACATAATAAAATACAATAGAAAGACAAAATAATACCAAATGGCACATCACGGTCCGGGCCTAAATGAGAGCCGCAATTAACGGGCCCGTGCCTGATCCTGGCCGAGTGTCTGATATTTGAAAAGGGCCAGGCATGAATGGGCCTTAAGCGAACGTGCTTGTGCCCGGCCTGGCCGGGGTTAACAAATAAGACCCGTACTGACCTCTAATGCAAGTCCAGAAAGTCCAGAATTAGACATTATTTCGAAGATCATTTTCTAGCGCCCGAGAGTAGAAAATGTACTTTTAGGGTTGGATGTTGAGACAGGAAGCGTTGATAGAATTTTTAGTAAGTTCTCGACATTGGGTTAAAAAAAGAAGCAAAAAAAAAAAAAAAAAAAAAAAAACAGCAGCTTCACAAAATAATGATTCCATCGCAGTTGTTGGTCTTCCCTCTTGTCTTAGTCTTATTGTTAATAAAGGCATCTTCCAGGAGTGTGGGGGATAGCGACTGAACCATGCGGATGTGTTGCCTGTAGAGATGAGCTCGGGCCCTGGCCGGAGCTCAGACGGGCTCAGAATTCATTAACTACCGAAAAACCCGTACCCGGCCTCGGAATTACACGTCTTGAATTTCATTAATGTAATTAATTCAACACGTGTAATTGCGAGCCCAGTTGAATTACACGTGTTGAATTTCATTGTGATGGATTTGTTAACATGGTGGAAGGATTTTCAATTTCCTCAGCTAGCTGCCATTGCAAGACAAAGTTTGCTTAGCAAGACTTGCATTATGCATTGTCCAAAGCTATGGCCCAAGCAAGGATTAGTTTAAGGAGGACTGGTAACGAAAAACTGGGGAAAATCACTCTCACTTTTTGTATTTCATTATAAATCAAAAATCTTATCTTTAAAATGATGTATTAATTTCCAAAATTGTGCAGTTAGAAGTATTTTTATTTATTTTTTTTAATTTTTTCACTCCCGTGATTTTTGGGGTGACGTTGGTTTTTAGTGCAGCAGGCGCAATTTTAGAGAAAAGAAGATCAAGTTGAAGCGCTGAGGCATTAGATGCAATTCTCTCTCTCTCTCTTTTTTTCATGATGAACTTGATCTGGAAACTGCACACACATATGATATTGTGATTATTATACTATTAAGCGCAAAGCTTTGTTAATGTTACAAAATACAGAATAATCTGGTCTGATTTCCCTACATGCTTTTTTTATATTCTACTACATCACTCGAAACTATTTTTACCAATTAGCATATATGTAATAAATTATATTGCAAAGATTAGTTTTCTAGAGTCAAATTTTCAAACACTTGCAACTGTCTGTACGGCGTTGTACGTTTTATAATGCAATTTATTCAAAATAAAGGTAAATTTAGAAATCAAAAAGAAATAACGAATGGAATTTTTGTTTCTAAACGATTTTCTTTTCTTCAGCTTTTACCAAAATTACTGATTCCCCTGATACGGTCGAAGGGCACGTTGATTATTTATTTATTTTCAAATCCACATTTTAGAACATTTGGCTTTATGCGTAGTATTTCTAAAAACATATTAATATTGTGAAGTGGATTAACTGAACTAAACTTTTTAAACTAATGATTTTTAAACTAATCCTTGCTTGGGCCATATCTTTGGCCAGTGTATAATTCATAAATGCAAGCCTTGATAAGCAAAATTTTCCAAGAATCCGGGAGCGGGCGGGCCCGGGCTCCTAAAATTGAGCCGGAACTCATCTTTAGTTGCCTGCACGTGGAAAAATGCGCGAATGAAACGAATTCAACAGGATTCGGAAAAATTCGCGACTTCGTTGGAAAAAAATGTGATTTGAGTCAGTTTTTTTATCGGTTTTTCATATTTATCTTTATATTTTAAATGAATAGGATTTAAAACTCGATTTTAAAAGAGAACAAGTTAGTAAAATTACGCAATGCATTGATTATGATACGCTTTCCAACATACCAGAAATCATTACTCAAGTTATTACTCAAGTTATGAGGATAATGACTGTGGAATAAATCTCGCTCCTGTGCCCTGAACTTTGATCCCATTTCGATTATATTAAACAGAATTGGTTCAGTATACCTCCGGAACAACATACTGAAGTTTTGTTGCAATAGAAACATTTGTAGTCAAATTATGAGGATAATGGCTGTGGAATAAATCTCGCTCCTGTGCCCTGACCTTTGACCCCATTTCGTCCATTTTCAACAGGGTTCCTTCCCAGGTTGTCCCCCTACCACATACTAAAATTTCATCGAAACTGAACCATTTTTACGAGAGTTATTGCGCGGACAGGCAGACAGACGGACAAAGCTGGAGCATATACAATTCTTCAAACTGCGGTTGGAAAGCGTAAAAAAGGAATCGTGTGATTCGGTGTTCAAGAGAAAAAATGTGTCTTGATATCCAATAAAGGGGCAGGACTTGAGCTCCCTGATACCCACCCTTTCCTACACCAACGACACAGAAAAATTGTGAATTCCTTCGTAAAACTAATTGTTAGATCCTGGATGAAAGGGAAGTATTGAAAATATATTGTAAAACGAATTTAGTCGTGAACAAATTTTAACAATTTAGCGGTGAAAGAATTTTAAAAATTCGTTCACGATTGACTGTCGCATGAAGCCATGCTTAAAACGAGGTGTGGCACCAGTTAATTATTTTTTCTTTGAAAAATTCGGTTTCGATAAAAAAAAAAATTCACGTGGGTATCTTGAAGATCGCATTTCTAAATAAATTACTCTGAACGTCGTTGTGAAATTTGAACTGTGCACATACCACATCGTAATTTTTCTACGCAATTAATTTATATATTTATTTGCTTAGAGAGAGTTTGATTCGTTGTTCTATTCTTTTGTTTCGGACACTGACTTTAAGTCCCGTTGCAAAACGAACGTGCGTACAAAAAAAAAAAAAAAAAAAAAAAAAAAAAAAGTCAGCTCCTCCAAATCCGAACCAGTTGGCTTAAAGCCAACTGGTTCGGATTTGGAGGAGAGCAAAAATCACATTTTGATGCTTTACTGGTACCGTTTTCTCGGAGTGGCACTCGTCAGGTACATCTTTTTACCACGTCTTTTGAAGAAAAAAGAAAAAGTATGCGCGTGTAATAATAACACCATGTCAGTCGCCCTGTGGACACATCTCTGTATCTATTAGACCGATTTGAAATATTTTTTCATTGCGAAGATGGGATTGTGAAACGGATTCTGGTCTCTTTACGATGCGTTACTTGTCGCTAGGGGGTAAAAATGCAGATGCTACTGAATTTTAAAAATATTTTATTCCACATCGTTGCTCCTTAACATTCGAGTGATAAAAATCTTGTTCCTCCTCGATATCTTTCACCAAGAAGAACATTTTTCACGAAGTTTCTTCTTCAAATATCCTTCTAGGTGGCGATCTAAAATTTCGTTCCGAGATTTTTTTGGTCGGATGGCAACGATAAAACATGTTTTGCATGCAGTCTCTAATTTTCATGACCATAGCTTTAAAAGTGCATATTTTTATTTTCAATATATTTCCGAGGCTAAAAATGTGATTAATTTGTTTTGGTCAAATGCCACTCACATGAAATATGTTATGTACATTTTCGAATCAAAGTAACGCATATTTCTCCTTCTAGGCGGCGCAATGATACGTTTTCATGCATAACTCTGCTTCTAGTTGTTCGATTTAAAAAAACCCCCTCCCTTTCTTTGGATTGGATATCTTCCGCAATGCGAACTTTTTTTTTTTTTGCGTACAATTTCTTTTCTTTCTTACCTTCGTTTTTTTTCCTTGACACATATTTCTGCCGCTAGTAGAAGTAAGTAGTAGTTTCTGCTGGCAAATGCTTTTTACATTCTAGAAATCTAGTTGAAAATTTCTATTTTGTAATTCCTTCCATTCACTATGAAGAACACTAAGTACATTACTCGTTTTAAATAATGCGAAGTTTCTCTGATGTGGATGGGATGTAAATGCATTTTTTAGAAAAATTTTTTTCTTTCCAAAAAGCCCATTTGAAAGATTCGATCTACTTAGGAAAAGATTCACAAGACTTGCGTATTGTACCCGTGAATTCAATGTCATTCTTCGTGTTTTAAATCAGTCTCATTTTCTTTCACGCACTGTGTGCATTGAATATTTTATAGAGTTTTAATTTTATTGCAGTTGAAGCCAGCAAAGCAGTTAATTAATGCCCTTAGCTAAACTTGTTGAACACGTGGGGTGAAATTTTAAATTGAAGCAGACTGAAAACAAATAAAATAGACGCCGGATTTATGTACAGTAATACAGTAAAGACTTGTATAGTAAGAACTCATTCATGTCAGAACAGAAAATTACGTACTATTTCTATCCGTTTGCAAAAGACCTCTTTGTGGTCTCAGCAGGGCTGAAATAAGTTGCATACTATCAAACCACAGATCGGACTATGGAAGTCTAGTTTGCGGAAAAACCGTCGTGAGGAAGTTGTTCTTGCACGTCTCCGCATTGGGCACTGTCGTTTTACTCACCTCTTTTTGCTGTGTGGCGAGAGTGTCCCGGTGTGTGAGGCGTGCAACTGTCGTCTCACTGTCCTTCATGTTTTGTGTACTTGTGTTCGTTTTTGTGATCATCGTTTTCGTTATTTTCACTCTCATCTGTTGGACGAAGGTGTAGCTACGCTGCAAACTATTATTGGCGAAGCCTGCGACATGAAAGCAGTGTTTTCGTTTTTACACGATATTGACTTCTTTAAACTCATCTAGATTATAACTTGTTCACTCTCATCTTTCATTTTTACCACATCAGCCTGTTTTTTTACCTTGTGTACGATTTTTATTGATTATGTTTTGTTTTGATGTCTTTTGTTTGGCGCTCTTTGGCCAATCACGGCCCTTGCGCCTTTAAAATCAATCAACCAACCAACCAACCAACCAACCAAAAGACCTCGCGATAAATAACATTTTGCATAAAATATTTGTTCTTAAAAATATTAAATAGGTAGTACAAAGAATCACCTATTACATCGACTTAAGCAGCATGAAAATAATTGGAGAAAACGTGAAAAAAAGACTACATTGGTTGAATATTGCATTGATAATAAATGCACTCCAGACTTCAATAGAGTTAAAACCATTACTAATCAAGATTCGGAACAAGATTTGCACAGGCTTTAGTTATCGAAACAACAAGAAATAAAAACTGCAACAAGCAGTTTTTAAACACATACACTGCTGGCCACCCAAAATGCAATACCAAGAAGGACACGAGATAGCAAAGCCAGATTTACTGGACACATAACAACAGATACAAAGATGAAACGACTGAGATTACAGGCCCGTGCGACTTGCGAAACACGCAGACATCAATACTTCGTGTGGCCCCCATGGCTCGCAATAACGGCCGCTACACGCCGCGGCATCGAACGAAAGAGGCTGTGGATGTGGGCTTGGGATATGTCGGTCCAGACTGCTTCCACACGTTGCCAGAGTTTATCAGGCGTAGCCACGGGGGTGTTTGGCGGGCCACTCGGTTGCCGATCAGCGACCAGACGTGTTCGATGGGCGACATATCGGGATAACAGGAGGGCCACGGCAGCAGTGACAGCTGGTGGGCCGTGAAGAATCGTTGCACGATGCGTGCCAGGTGCGGGCGCGCAATATCCTGTTGAAACGTGGCTGCTGGCAGGACCTGCAGGTAAGGGAGGACTACAGGCTCCAAAACGTCTGAGATGTTGCGGTGTCTGTTGAGTGTACCGGCGATGCGTACCAGAGGATTGCGGGTGTCACATCCAATTGCGCCCCAAACCATAACTCCAGGCGACGGAATGGTATGGCGATGCATAATGCAGGCGTTATATAGTCTCTTGCCGCGGTGCCGCCACACGCGGATCCGACCATCGTGGTGTTGCAGGAAGAAGCGGGATTCGTTGAAGAAGACAATGCCGTGCCCTTCCATAGTCCAGGTGCGGCGTTCAACAGCCCACTGCCACCGCACTAGCCGGTGGTTTAACGTCAAGGGTAATCCGAGCAATGGGCGCCGTGCGACAAGTCCCCGCTCCTGCAGACGACGTCGAACGGTACGTGCTGACAAAAGTTGTTGCGCAACACACCCTAATCCCTGCGCTAACGTTCGTGATGTGGCGGTGCGAGCCGTCAATGCCCGCCGCACAACATGCCGGTCCTCCGGTTCGGTAATGTGCCGCGGCTGCGGCAATCACTCACGTCGGTCCGCCCGTCCCTCCTGCACCCACCGAATCCATACTCGCCTCACTGTGGCTGGATGTCGTCCCACACGGGCGCCGATGTCTCGGTACGATAAACCGCTGTCGCGATAAGCCACTGTTCGTTCTCTGTCGAACTGCGAAACGTGGAATGACTGCCGCATTTTGCGACGAGGCATCAGGGAGCCTCCCACGCACAGATCCAGCAGCACAACACACTGCCACTACTTACGCCCCTCTTTCTGTGCACCCTTCTTATAGTGATTCTCTGTGGCGTGCCGGGCGCACATGATTTGCATATGCCCTGCAATGCTAATCGTTTGCATGTCCTCTCGAGGGCGACGCATGCTGCGAATTTCAGGCCAATCGGATGGTTCCTTCTTGATGCTGCATTTTGGGTGGCAAGCAGTGTAGATATCCCTATAGATATTCTCTACTCTCGGAGACTAATTTTAAATGAAAAACAAGAATGCAAGCAAAAAAGGAATACAGGTACTCTCAAAAGAATAAGACATACGATAAACAAATACTGAAATTTACAACCCAGGATCCAAACATTCAAGTCAGCTTGCAGCAGTTGGGCAACAATCTTCTACATAAAGAAGGCGTGACACGGGAGACGGGCAGTGACGTGGACAGTGACATGACGACCATTGATTGGTAGTACCCATGTATATATAACTAAGTTGCTTTGGGAGACTCCACAGGACATCTTGATAATGATACCCAAGTGGGTATCGAAATGCATTGCGAGTTCCGGAGATCGTGCAGAATTGAGAGTTTCGTAACAGTGTTGACTTTTCGATGTTTTTTAACATAGTATTTTGTCCTTGATGTTTCCTTCAGATTTTAATTTTATAAAGTTAGCATAATTCAGAGAGCATTTGAGCATTTGTGTACTACGTGGTAATAAATATTTCTCAATAGTAAGACTAATAGAATTTTGAACTAAATAGTCCCTAGAACCCTCTCGTTTTTAATACATTTTTTACCGCAGTATCCAGATTGCTACAGGTTTTTAGTGCATGCATCGAAGGGGAAACTAAACTGCTCACATGGAGGAATGTGCACAGAGTTTAAGATAATGAGAACTGTATCTGAGAAATACACCTCATTAGATATTTGTTCTTGTTTAACAATTTTCCATGTAGTCCAGTTGTTTTCGTGTAAACTTGCTTTAATTTTTCGCGTTAAATGCCTTTTTCTCCGGCACACTTGTTATTCCTGGCTTGTTCTAGACTGTCCTATTCGACGGTTAGTTAGAAACTTCATACTGAAGCTTTTCCTACAAAATACTGCGACATCTGGTATTACAAGTCGCAACTATCTAAATTATCAACAATGTGCTATTGGGGCGACACCTGTTTTTAGATGCTATTTTGCTCACTTTAGCATCTCAAGATTTCAGTTTTTATTGTTGCTTGGGGCATTTAGATACATCGATAGTTTGCAAAAAGTATAATATAATCAGCACTAAACTCGGAAAGTTAGTTAATTTAGAAAAGTAAAAACTAATTAAAATGTAGAAATTAATATTTGAATTATGGTAAATTAAATTAAGATAAAAACGCAACTTGTCGTGTAATTAAGAATTCAATTCGAATTTTGGAGATCGGATAAATAGAACTTGAGTGATTGATAATTCAATGTTTTTAAATTAGCATGCGATCAACTTGACATCTAAAAGTGATAGCGTGCTATTATATAGCAGGTAATCACTTTGACATCTCAAAAGCCTTCCAGACAGAGCGAGAGAAAGATCTGGGTGATTATACACTGGCGTGCAAAAATTAAGGACGAGATGGTTTGTCGAATGTAACGTCGTGCAGAAGTGCTCCACATCGACTCAAATCATACCATAAGATCCCCAAGATGTAAGAATATGGGACACGTGAGCAAAACCGTCCAAACAAGGAATCCAAAGGATACAAAGGCACTTTATTGAAAAGGTAGCTTCGAGCACAACTGGACAGAAGAATGAAACGTGCATCTGACAGGCGGCTACCAAGACAAATCCAGTCTTTAGTAGGGGTTATGATCACCCCTGACTGTGTTGCAGGATTTACAGCGTCTGTTCATGCTGAGGACGAGGTTGTCAAGGAGCTGTTGAGGCATCGCGGCCCATTCCCCTTGTAGCACTAATAGCAACTGCGGAATCGTTGCTGGCGGCTGGTGACGTGCTGCCAAGCGTCTGCCGAGAAGGTCCCACACGTGTTCGATTGGATTTAGGTCCGGGGACCTTGCTGGCCAATCCATGCGTTGAATATTTTCAACCTCCAACAGCTCTGCGACAGCCACTGTATGATGAGGTGTAGCGTTGTCGTCCATGAAGAGGAACTCAGGACCCACAGCACCTCTAAACAGACACACGTGAGGCAAGAGAACCTCGATACAATAGCGGACACCAGTGACTGAACCTCCTTGGAAGATGTGGAGGTCAGTACGGCTACCAAGTATGATACCGCCCCAAACGAAAACACCGCTACCTCCAAACTGGTCACTTTCGATGATGTTGGAGGTGTGATTGCGTGTTCCCTGCTCTCTCCAGATGTGTATACGTCCAGAATCGCTCGTCACTCTAAATCGGCTCTCATCCGTAAAGAGAACTCGCCCCCATTGCTGATGTGTCCAGTTCTTGTGTTCCTGGCACACACCGTACTGGTCGTCGTGCAAATAGACCACCTTTGTGCAGCCTCCTGGCCAATGTAGAATGCGATAACGGACGTCCAGTTGTCTGTTACATGTGCCTTGCGATTTCTCCCGCTGTCTACCGTCTGTCTCTTTTCGCTTGTAGGACAATATACCGGTCGTCTGCCGCCGTAGTTGCTCGTCGACGAATACTGCTAAACTCTCGGACAGCTGTTCCTGTCGTTTGAAATGCTCTCCAAGCTCGTGAAACGATGCTGTGAACGATCCCGAACTCCTCGGCCGCTCTAGTCACACTTCGACCTTCTTCCAACTTCCCAATGACGCGACCTAGGGTGAAGTCATCCAGATGTCATCTACTGGATTGCTTGTTGGTCATATCACACGGTGGTAGCAACTGGACGTCGTCCAAACCGATGTACACCGTGCAATAGCTTTCACCGAATTGCTGAACGTACACCGCCCGTGTGCTTTATACCGTTCGACAACCCTCATCCCCTACGTCATGCTGCCTATATGCGCATGCCCTAACGTACCGGACCCTAGTCTATCTCCTGAGTGGTCTTTCGGTCCGTTCTGCCTGCTCGTTCAGTTGTTATGCTGATTTCTCCTCTTCGTCCGTAATTTTTGCTCACCAGTGTAGTTTAAACACGTGACATACCCACCGCAGCACATGCGTTTATGCAAATATTGCATAACTTTCGATACACCCTCTGTAGTTGAGCTTAAATGGATTCAATACCATAGTTGTTGTCTAAAAGTCTAGGCATAATATCTGTAATTCTGCACTTCAAGATAATGGTCAAAATCTACTTCATGTAAATTAAAAAAACAACAACGCCGCAGCACCAAAAAGATGCATTGCATGAATTTCATCAACAAATATAAAGTCAAAAATACGTTAGACTTCATATAGGGCAAACCGTAACGCATAAATTAAATCGATCTCTCTCTACATGAATTTAATTTATTTAAAAACAAATCAGAGAACTCTGATCATATGAAACGCTCGATCAAAATATTGCTTGATATAACAATGGCTTCAGATTGCTTAACACTTCTTAAGATCCTTGAACTCAACTGCTCTTATTTCCTGATTCTGACTACGTAGATCGCGCTTGACCTGTTTTCAGGAGTTGCCAAACTTAAATTCGTCGAGCTCGAATCCGTGGCGTTGAGTTTTGAAAATCTTTAACAAGAAGAAAACAAATTTCCGTAGGAATACAAACTCAAAAGGAAGGTTAAATTGAAGGCGAACGATACATGGCAAAACGTAAGAGTGTATACCTGATAAAGTATACTTTAGAGGTACAGTAGAACCCACTTATATCGAGCCCGTATTTAGCGAGATCTCGGATTTAATGAGCAAAACAAACTTTTGTTTGGTCTGTTAACTCAAAGCAAATTTGATCGTTTTCAAAGAACAAAAGTTAAAGGAAATCCCCTGGTTTAACGAGGGAGGGAAAAACTAAGATGGCCACTTTTGACAGGCCAAATAACAATTAATTAAATTTACTATTTAACGAGGTAGAGAAAACTGTTGGACACTGTCCTGAACTGGCAGAATAGAAGGAGTGAAATGCAAGACGAAATTGGAACAGCGCTGAGAAATCTCGGGGTGCTAGTGAAAGAATGTTGATAGAAAAGCAATGGGGAGGAGTACATCAATTGTTTAACCAGCGAGTTATGCAAGAGACTCACCCCGCGCCACCCACTCCTAGGCAAAAAGATGATGGGAGGGTTTACGCACATGTAAGTGGATTTCCGGGCAAAAATTACAGAGAGGGGAATATTGGAATGGGGACGTCGCTGGAGGGGAAACAGTAGACAACAATTCCTGGAATTGTATCCATTGTATCTTTCACCCTCCCAGTAAGCGTTGCATTGGAAGAATCGTTGCTGTCTTTGCTTGATGTGTTGTAACGTATATTCTATTTCAACTTTCCTTTTGAGTTTCTTTTTCTGTGTAAAATTTGAGTTCGTTCTCTTAGACATTTTCAAACCTTAACGTTATGTCTTTTCCCTCAAACGAGAATGACGTTGGCAACAATCTGAGGTCTGATCGAGAGTGACGAGTATGTGTACTGATAAGAACGTTAGATAAAAATGCGATGCAGCGGTTCCTTTCGGGTGTATGATGTTATTGATAACTGACGTGCTGTTGATTGCTGTTACACTGTGATTGGACGTTAAGTCACTGCTATTGTATTGAGCACTCTAATGAACTGGATATGAGAGTGAAGTAAGCAACATGCAAGAAGAAT
Source organism: Macrothele yani (assembly GCA_039090855.1). Taxonomy (NCBI): domain Eukaryota; kingdom Metazoa; phylum Arthropoda; class Arachnida; order Araneae; family Macrothelidae; genus Macrothele; species Macrothele yani. Next base: position 31,836,363 of record CM077029.1, on the reverse strand, counting down.
AAACTCATTTATAAGTGCAAATATTGACCTCTTTCTTGAATACCTACGGGTATCTTCTAATATTACATTGACTTTAGTACACATAACGTAATCACTGATGTTAAGGACTAAGTTCTACAGCTATAGCGGAAAGTCGATTACATTGTAGTGTGTTGTGTAGTTAAACAGAGGTCCGCCTAAGGTGGCGTTCAAGTTCAATAAACAGTAGTGGCCAAAATTGTGGAAACCTTTTGGAAACAGGTTTGATGGCTCTAACACCACTTTTGTTTTGGAGTAATACCATAAAATTATATATCAATGGAAATATAATTTCATCAAGAATGTAATGCAATGACTTTTTCTGAAGGATTTTGCATTAGAACAGCAGTTATAAAGAAGAAAAGTGAAACACATGTAAAAAATAAGCTATACGAAAATCCTCACCATGTCAGTTAATACTTAGTTGGGTAACCTTTAGTGTTAATTACGGACTTACAACGCCTTCCCATAGAGTGAATCAAGTTTTCTAGTTCTCCAGCTGTTATAATGTGGAACCAAGATTGAATTATTGCTTCTATTAAGTGGGTTTTATTGATGGGTTGCTTCTGACTAACAAGTGTCTTCAGTCGGCCCCATAGATATTAGATGGGATTAAGATCTGGGCTATTCCTAGGACATTCCAGTAGTGGAATATGATTATCTTGAAACCATTGTTTGCACACAGCAGCAACATGACATGGAGCTCAATCCTTCTGAAATATAAATTATTCATTATCTTGGAAAAAATCACGCGTGGAACTCTTCAGTTTGGGCTCAAGTATTTCATTAATGTATTTTTGGCCATTTATATTCCCATTAATCACGCAAATTCTACCCACAACTTTTGATGTCATACAGCCCCAGATCATAACATCTGGGTGTTTCACGGTACATGTAATGAATGCAATCAGGTTGCAAATCTTCTCCGATTCTTCTCCTTGCGTATTTTATGCCATCACTCCCAAACAGGGAGATTTTGGTTTCATCACTCCAAATAACACTCTCCCATTGTTCCGCTGTCCAGTTAACATGAGTTTTAGCCCAGTTTAATCTTTTCAACCTTTGTTTGAAGAGATAAAAATGGCTTTTTCGTGGAATTTTAGCTTTTAGACCAAATTCCTGCAGTCTGTGCCGAACGTCCTTTCACTCAACTTCATATTGCACCATTTCATGTTGTATACAGCCAGAGGAATGTTTTCTGTCACCTAGGCACAGTCTTTTGATTCTTCTATCATCACTTGCTGTTGTGCACCTTTTCCTGTCTTTACCAGTCTGGTTTTGTAGTGACTGAGCCTCCTTATACCTCTTCAAAAATTTAGAAATGCTACCTTTGGTTAAATTTCCACCAATTGTTCTTCTAATTTCTTCATAACTGAAGCCTTGTTCACTTAATAAGTACTATTTTACATCGCTTTCTGGGTGATCAGTCAACTCTTTGCGACATTTCTTTAATTTTATTACGTTTTACAAGCTCACTAAAAAAAGAACACACACACAAAAACAAAAAAAAACTTGATAGCAGTCACATAACACACTGACAAATGTCCTCCTCTCAGCTCCATTACATGACATCATTAGATGAATCCTACTGTGACCTGATTGGCTCATTGCCAAAATAAGATGACACCTGATTGACTCTCTAAACACTCATGCTCATTGGCTATATTCAAATGAAGTAAAGCTACTTCATATCAACCTAAGCAAGTTGTTCTTCCTTTTTCGCGTTATTTGGCTATAACTTTTCATAGGTTACAGATAGTTGAACAAACTTTGTTGCATTACATTTTTGATGAAATTATCTTTCCACTGATAAATAATTTTATGGTATTAGTCCAAACAAAATGGTGTTATGAGCCATCAAACCTCAAAAATACACTTTTCCCAAAAGGTTACCACAATTTTGTCCACTACTGAACATACTTCAAAGATTTAATTAATCATAACACTAATGTAGTTAAAAATTTCAAGAAAATACAATTGCTATGGACACTGGGCAAAAGTGATTGGAAACCCCACGCAGGCGCAATGCTGTGCTCCCGTAACAGACACCTGGTCGATAAGGTATAAAAATGGCAACGGGAGTACCCTCAGATCAACCGCTGATAAAATGGCAAGCAGGAGAGAGCTCTGTTTGAAAGGTTCGTTATAATGGGCTGCTCAATTGGGGGTATAAGCAAAGGAAGAATTGCTAATGTCAGACATGTAGCTAAATTGCTTGTGGCCTTTTTCATCCGTTTGAAAGGGGCGTTATAATGGGCTGCTCAATTGGGGGTATAAGCATAGGAAGAATTGCTGATGTCAGACAGGTAGCTAAATTGATTGTGGACTTTGTCATCCGTTTGAAAGGGGCATTATAATGGGCTGCTCAATTGGGGGTATAAGCATAGGAAGAATTGCTGATGTCAGACAGGTAGCTAAATTGATTGTGGCCTTTGTCATCCGTTTGAAAGGGGCGTTATAATGGGCTGCTCAATTGGGGGTATAAGCATAGGAAGAATTGCTGATGTCAGACAGGTAGCTAAATTGATTGTGGCCTTTGTCATCCGTTTGAAAGGGGCGTTATAATGAGCTGCTCAATTGGGGGTATAAGCATAGGAAGAATTGCTGATGTCAGACAGGTAGCTAAATTGATTGTGGCCTTTGCCATCCGTTTGAAAGGGGCGTTATAATGGGCTGCTCAATTGGGGGTATAAGCATAGGAAGAATTGCTGATGTCAGACAGGTAGCTAAATTGATTGTGGCCTTTGTCATCCGTTTGAAAGGGGCGTTATAATGGGCTGCTCAATTGGGGGTATAAGCATAGGAAGAATTGCTGATGTCAGACAGGTGGCCTTTGTCATCCGTTTGAAAGGGGCGTTATAATGAGCTGCTCAATTGGGGGTATAAGCATAGGAAGAATTGCTGATGTCAGACAGGTAGCTAAATTGATTGTGGCCTTTGTCATCCGTTTGAAAGGGGCGTTATAATGGGCTGCTCAATTGGGGGTATAAGCATAGGAAGAATTGCTGATGTCAGACAGGTAGCTAAATTGATTGTGGCCTTTGTCATCCGCAAGTGGAAGATGACGGGGCATTGCAGGAACTTACCCCGACCTGGAAAACCCTCGAAACTGCAACCCAGGGACTGAAGGGTACTGAAGAGGGAGATCAGGGAAGCCAGGTCAACCAGGTCTCAACTAATGCACGCCATAGCACATGAGTTCCAGATGGCCACATATGTTATAATTCCTACCAAGACACTTCGAAGACAAGCACATGCACTTGGATATTATGGCCGAGCCGCCCCCACAAGCTTCTTATCACAAAGACTAATAAAGACACGAGGTCACGATGGTGTCACCAGCACAAAAATGGGACATTAGAGTAAGGGCGGCAGGTGTTGTGGACCGACGAATCCCGCTTCATATTATTCCGATCAGATGGACGCGTATGGGTTTGGCGGTTACCCGGAGAGAGTCTGCTTCTGGAGTGTACATTGCTAATTGCTAAGTAAGGGGGCGGTGGAATTAGGGTATGGGGCCGTTTCAGCTGGTACGGTGTGGACCCACTGGTGGTTATTCATAGCAACATGAACTCTGTGTTGTATAGAGACATACTGAATAACTCCATGTTCCCAACGTTGCGGCAATTCTACAGACACGTCGATTGTTTCTTCCAGAACGACAATGCCACTTGACATGTTTTCAGGGCTACAATGGAGTGGTATGAGGAAAATCAGATCTCGAGGATGGGACCGGCCGGCTCAGAACCCGAACCTCAATCCCATTGAACACCTATGCGATTAACTTGAACGACGGGTGTGGTCTAGAAAAAAACGACCTACTTCACTGATAGAGTTGGTCGATGTACTAAAGGCGGAATGGTGGAACTTTCCGCACTACGGACTTATTAATATTTTAGCTCGACAATTGGTTGCTGTAATCTCTCCGCAAATAGAGGACCTATCAGTTACTGATGTAAACACAATACTGTTTTTCTATTTAATTAGTGTACAATTACTTTTGTCCCCATAATGTACATATAATGCATAAACGTAGACCTGTATGTACAGGGTGATTGTAAACTCCTTCAACAAAACAAGAGGGGTGATAGTACACATCAAGACGAACAATATTTGCAATGGAACCTAGGGCCGCATTTCACTCCTAGTGCCAGAAAAGAGTAAAATTACATACCCACGTTGAGCCTTCACGTTTATTCGAGAACGCATTTTCAACAGTCACAACCTGCACGCTTGGGCTCAAGAAAATCCAAACGTCACGGACCCTCGTAAACACCAGCAGAGATTTGGCGTCAACATCTGGGCATGCATCCTTGGTGGTTGTCTGGCGGGGCCTTACCTCTTGCCAGCACCACTGACCGGCGCAGCGTACCGTGTGTTCCTGGGGCAAGTGCTTCTCGGTCTGTTGCAGGATGTTCCACTCACCACACGGTGGGACATGTGGCTTATGCATGATGGGGCCCCAGCACACTTTGCCACCGAGGTCCGATACTTCCTAAATGCGGGATATCCGGGGCGGTGGATTGGACACGGTGGACCCGTGGCTTGGGCTCCACGCTTCCCGGATATTAATCCACTGGACGTCTTCGGGAAGTACATGAAAACATTGGTGTACGAGACCCCTGTGGACTTCCTGGAAGATCTCGTAGCGCGAATCGCTGTTGCCGCGGACTAGATCAACAGTGTGGGCTGTGGAACGACACCCTTGGACGCCATTTTTAGCAGCTCGTTTGAGTCTTTCTCTGATGCGATTGGAATGTGCAACTCATAAATTAGGAATGTCTCTTTGTTTTCGCTTTTGAGGGCTCAACGTTGATATGTAACTTTACTCGTTTTCTGACACTAGGAGTGGAATGCTGCCCTAGGTTCCATTGCAAATATTGTTCGTTTTGATGTGTACTATCACCCCTCTTGTTTTGTTGAAGGAAAATCACCCTGTATATTTTTGTATGGTGGGAATTTTCACCAAAAACGGATTTAGCGAACTTCTGGACTTAGCAAAGGTTTCCGTAGATCCCGAGCTCCTCTTTAAAAGCGGAATCTATCTACTGTATTTTAATAAGGAGTGATTTGGGTAGAGAATTGCAAACATTCTTGAAAAAATTTGAAAAACAACAACAACAGTGGTGTTAGTTTTATGCAGAAAAGAGGACAAAGCATATATAACTGTGGTTTTAAATAATTACTACTTTAATTGATGTTTCATGGATAAAATGGTTGTTATTCTTAATGCTTTCCTCTAGATTCTTAGGCTTTCATTAAGTATGTAAAGGTAATGAAGCGTGAAGCACAGTCATTGTTTTAGCTTATGCTTATCCAAGACACCATGAAATTTTAATTGATGTGAACCCTTGTAAAAAAAAAAAAAAGTAAGAAAAGGTCTTTTACGAATGAGAATGCATACGATGCATCTAAGCAGAGCAGTAACTGTACCAGAAAACATGATCCTTTGCGAGTACATTATTCAACAGTCCGTTTATTAATTTAAGACAGCGTTTGATACTCAGCATGGCTGCCGTTTCTTTTGTTACCATCGCTTCCTGTAATTATTTCCCGTTTCCTTTTTTTGTTCCATCCCGAAGTCATAAAGACTTGAAAAGAAGTATAAATACTGCTAACGATTTGAGCGAACTCTTTTGTGAACAACATTTATGCCACCGTTAAAATCCGAGCCGAATTGCTGCTACACATTGTGGCAGTCGAAAAAGAATTTGAATTATTACGGTTCGTATCTTGTCAAAAACACTGCTCCTATTTCGTCTGTCCTCTTGCTTGTTTTGAAGATTTATGTCCCTGCAGTGACATGTTTCCTAAATGCGAAACATACTAAATCGTTATCCATTAAATAGTATTGAAAAAGAAAGTTCATTTCATCTCCGACGGAAATTGAGACTAGGAATACTTAACTTTTAACCTTTTCCTCGATATTGCGCACTATAAAGAACCGACAACAAAGCCTCTCTGCAAGCCTGTGGCGATTTATTGAAAGCGAATGAAAATTTGAGAAGCGAACACCGTATTCTTTGGCATTTCTATTGTAGAGCAACACGATATATCTTCTTCATCGATGCACAGTAATCCCGATAATTACTCCAAACAAACAAACTAAAAACCTCGTTATTTATATACGAAGCTCTCTCTAAAATTCTTTACTTGATGAAAATTGAAACTGAAGAATAAAATTTCCACAAAGCTTTCCTCGTAATATTATTTATAACAAAGCTAATATTTCCCTAAACTCTTGTAGTTCACTTATTCTTTCTAATAATTGTTTAAAAAATAATAATTTAAACTTGCTGCTATCGCAGACATATGATTCCCAGAGATCAAAATTTTAGGTAAATAAATATTTTCACATAAAAATATATTTTCGGAACTTTTGAATGTAATTAAATATTTTTGAAAATTCCTTAATGCGCGTAAATACATTTTTGCATGCTTCCTCATTTTTTATTTTTTAACGTGATTAAACCAGAAGAAAAATTCAACGAAATAAAATTAAAAGATAAGAGAAAAGAACAGTAATGTAATGAGGGGGTGGAATGTACGCCTCTTCTCCACGAGACCAAACGACTCGTTTCATCGGCGCCAGGGCGTTGGGGAATGACGTCTTCTCTTCCCGCTCCGAAAAGCGAAACCGGTAGTTCTCCCGTACCCATCAAGGCTTAGGTAACACACGAATAAGTCTCTAAGTCCAGCACGGAGAATATATATAAACCGCTAGCATTATTCTCATTGTTGTTGATGCGGTACTGTTTAATTGCTGCGGTTAGCATGTTCTTCTTTCTGCGATATTATTCTGCTCCTATAATTCCAGACGATATGCGAAAGGAGCATCATCCATTTTTCAAAAACCGAACGGTCAGTAGATCCGTTTTTACGTTCAGTACAAAGAAACACAAATTTGCCGGTGGCGGGACTCGGATCCTTGTGTTCTGGAGCCGAATGCTTTCCCAATTAAGTTACACCGACAAGAGCTCATCACTGCTACTTCACCATCTTGACACGTGGTTCATCCCTGAGGTAGGTACGTCACAAACATTGCGTATATTAGTAAAAAGTACCCAGATTGTGTCAATGAAAAAGCTACGACAATCAAAAATGCATTTTTATGCACAATCAAAAATCGCATTTTATGTCTACCTACTGCCTTGAAAAAGCCTCCCAGTAGAGAGCGAAAGCTTCGCGAATCTGTACATCTTACACCAGTAAATAGACTGATTTTACTACACTACACTGAGTGGACAAAAGTGATTGGACACTTAAGTAAATAGAAAAACAGAATTGTGTTTAGATCAGTAGCCAGTAGGTCCTCCATTTGCAGTGATTACAGTGACCACTCATCGAGGTAAACTGTCCACATGTCAATGGAGCACGGAGAGCGTGATATTCTCCATTCTGCCTTGAGTACATCGACCAACTCTGTCAGTGAAGAAAGTTGTGTTGGTCTAGACTTCATCCGTCGTTCACGTTCTTCTCATAAGAGTTCAATGGGATTGAGATCTAGGCCCTGAAAAGACCAGTCCATCCGCGAGACCTGATCTTCCTCATGCCACTCCATTGTATCCCAGGAAACATAACGAGTGGCATTGTCGTCCTGAAAGAAACAATCGTCGTGTCTTCCAAACTGCCACAAAGCTGAGAGCATTGAGTTATTCAGGACATCTCTATATAGTACAGATTTCATGTTGCCAAGGATAACAACCAGAGTACCCACACCGTACCAGCTGAAATAGATCCATGTCATAACTCCACCGCCTCAGTGCTTCAAAGGCGACACTGTACACTCCGGAAGCGGACGTTCTCCGGGTAACCGTGAAACCCAGATACGTCCATCTGATCGGAATAATGTGAAGCAAGCGGAATTCGTCGGTACACAACAACTGCCGCCATTGCTCCAATGTCCAATTTAATTTTTGTGCCGTTGACACCATCGTACCAGTGGGGCTTTATTGCTTTCTGCGATGAGAGGTTTATGGACGGATGCTCGGAAAAGATACCCAAATGCATGGGCCTCTCTTCGAAGTGTCTTAGTGGAGACCATAATATATGCGGCCATCTGAAACTCGTGTCCTATGGCGTATATTGGTCGAGATCTGGGTATCCGGAACTCTTTCTGCAGCATCCTCCGGTCCTTGGGTTGCAGTTTTGTGGGTCTTTCATGGAGAGGTGAATATCTGCATTGTCCCGTCTTCTTCCATTTGTTGATGACAAAAGCCACAGTCAATTTAATGTCTGATATCAACAGGGCTTCTTATGCTCATACCTCCAACTAAGCAGCTTATTAGAACTTATTGTAATGCCATTTTCAAATCAGGAGTAGTCTCTCGTGTTAGATGTGTTATCAGCTATTGATTTCAGCTTACTCCCGTTGCCGTTTTTATACCTTATCGACCACGCGTCTGCTGCGCGAGCACGCCATTGCGCCTGCGTGCGGGGTGTCCAATCACTTCTGTCCACACAATGTATAAGCGCCTTTTGATTGAATACTTTATACACTGAAGTGCCAAAATGGGATATGTACCTAGTGTCGTGTAGGACCTCCTTTAGCCCTGAGAAGTGCAACAACTGGAAATGGTGTCGATCCCACAAACAGCCGAAAGACTTCTGAAGAGATGTTGAGCCATGTCGCCTGAATAGCGGCTCACAGTTCCCTGCAATTTGTAGGTGCAGGATCTTGGGTGCAAATGGACCTTTCCACTACGTCCCATCACTGATCTATTGGGTTCATGTCGGGCGAACGTGGTGGCCACGTCATCCATCGAAACTGTCCAGAATGCCCCTCGAATCAATTTTAGACAAGTTGGGCCCGATGACATGGTGCACTGTCCGCCTAGAAAATCTCATCGTTGTTGGCTTACATGAAGTCCGTGAAGGGCTGCAAATGGTCACCCAGTAGAGCAACAAACGGATTACCGGTTAATAACATGTTTATGAGGACCAGAGAATCCAAACCGTGCCACGAAAAGACACCCTACACATGTATGGACCACCACTAGCTTGCTCAGTGCCTTGCTGACAGCTTGGGTCCATGGCCTCGTGGGGTCTGTGTCACACCTGAACCCTACCATCAGCTCGTAACAACTGGTAGTGTGACTCATCGGACCACGCCATATACTACCAGTCTTCATCGCCTTTGTTGACTGTTACAATCGCTTTTGTTGACTGTTACAAAGGCGATTATTCGTACTATGGAATGATGCTGAATTACTGTGCTCGGCCAGAACCAAAACTGCAGTGCTCTTTTTGGAGAGTTCATATATTTATGATTTTGCCGAACAATGTTGTAATGAAGAAACCCCGCAAATCATACCTGCTCTCTGGAGGTTCCTGTTGGAAGATCCCACTTCTACTGTAAATATGTTTTGATTACTTACTGCCATTCGTATTTCTTTTCATGCATTTGCACATATTTTCATTTGTTACTTTCTGTGTAAAGCATATCCGACCTTGTAGTACGGCGCATGCGTTGTATCTTGCTGATGCACAGAGGTGCGTATATAAGCCAGCGTGCGCGTGTGAGTTTTCTTGTTGTGCCTGAGGATGGGTCTGTGAAAGACAGACCCGAAAGATCTCGCACATTGTTTTAATCATTTTAACCTTCTAAACAAGTTTTAATTTTCGTAAGTAAAGATGATTTCACAGCTTGCGATGATTCGACCTGATTTATTTCGTGTTGAAATGGGTTATGTCTTGTTCTTCGTGCTTAAGACAGCAATATGGTCTACCGGTTAACCTGATGGATATGCCTCTGGTACCTCCTGCTTTGAATGTACATGTTATTTCAACCAGTGTCGCTTGTGCGTCAGCAAGGAAAATCGTCATCGGACCCCGTTGGTCAAGGTCATTCAGCACCCGTAGTCGCCCACTGCGCTGTCTACGGTGGGTAGATGAGGTATACTGCGCTGTCTACGGTTGCCTTCCGTGAGGTATTCTCGGTACACACGTGACACCGTGGATCGAGGAATGTTGAATGTTCGCCCAACTTCGGAAATTGAATGTCCCATCCGTCTGGCTCCCACTAACATGCCTCGTTCAAACTCCGATAAGTCTCGTCTGATTGCTGTAATACTACTGGCAGTTGTTCAACCTGACTCACGAGATTACACCTCGCAACTGATAAAAATTGTGGCGTGCGTCCGCGCTAGTTAAAAATTTGCATAATGCTATCCCATGGCTTTTGGCACTTAACTGTATATTTGATTCCATCCCCTTTCAGTCAGAAATGGAGTTTTATTCTTTTGCGGACCTCAAAATGTCTTTCCGCCGGGCTCGTGAGACAACATTGACCTAAGGGAACAGTACACATATATCTTCGATTTATATCGTTTAAGACGTAACTCACCTCAGGGAACAAAGTGCATGCATTATATTTTTGAATTATACGCAATGCACAGTTCTGATGCTATTGGAGGATCATTGAAACTCCTTAGTTCACTGAGGTTCATTACACCGTATCGTATTGGATAATGAAGGACTCCTTGATGATATGACGTACATCCATTGCCTTGCAGTCTTTCTCTTTCATAATTCATTTATCTTATTTGCTGTCGAAATGAACCTACTGCTTAAAATTTTCATACTTAAGATTTCACGTGAACAGAAGTTTTCAGCGATGATGTGTTTCCCGAATGAACATATAACTCTTAACATCAGCATCTGGAAACAATGATTCGTTAACCTACTTTTTAGTCAGCCACAGAGACATGTTCTCAGTCCTGAACTCCTAAAGATAACGAAATAACTTCTCAAACAAAAGTTCCAAGGTAAAGTACAATATTCCAGTAAGCCACTAATATTCTAATATTGTTCCACCATTTGTTCAAGTTTACAAAACAGCTATTATTTTCTAGTCACTAAGAAGAAATGTTAAAACCACGAGATATTAATCTCATTAAGAAATATTTGATGTTGACGAATGTAGGTTAATTTCGTTTCCTAATGATTTTCTTTCTAGAGTGTGACCTATGTTGTTTCTAAAAAAATGTACATTCTTAGAACTTTCTGTTGATTTAATACTTTCATCAAGCAAAAAAAACAATGTTTTCTTTGGATACAGAACCACTAAACAGTTACAGCTAAACTGAAAAAACCTGCAGATTGTTCAGCTGTTCCCTATGATGGAAACTACGATTTCTTTTATTCATTCAACTGAACGCAGCAGAACGAATTTTCATTATACTGTACACTGTAGAAATTTCGTATTTGAGACGCATTTCGCTAAACTACCTCAAATAAAGTAGGGAGAACCACGTTTGGAAAAATAGAAGTTACACAATCAAAGACTTTTGAAAACTAAAAAAAAAAAAATCTTAATCACAGGTTTCCATTCGTTGGTACCCAAAAAAGGAATGATAAGCTCAGATCATATGTAGAGGATTTTAGGAAGGGAGTGTCTGACCCCAGGTCTTAAACAAACCTTAGAAATAGGAAGCTAGAAGTTTGGGGCTAGAGTACCCAATAGGAAAGTGACTCGGAAGCGAGGTAGAAATGGGCAGGAAGAAGCCCTTATTTATCACCGGGATCCGACGGCTTAACATGCCTATCCGAAGCATGGCGTATATTTAGTAGTTCGAGCGTTCGTACCTGCCTGGGATCGAACCTGAGGTTTCTTCGTGTCTGTCACGAAGGTCGTCCACTAGGCCATCCGCGGTACAAAAAAGTAATGATTCTACAAATATCGCATTTGTTACGCCTTCCAACCGTAGGTTGAAGAAGCTGATATGCTGCAGCTTTGTCCGTCTGCCTGCCCGCACAATAACTTGCGTAAAAATGGTTCGATTTTGATGAAATTTTAGCATGTGGTAGGGGACAACTGGGGACGAACCCTATTGAAAATGGGCGAAATGGGGTCAAAGGTCAGGACATAGGAGCGGGATCCATTCCATCGCCCTTATGCGTCATAACGTACGTAAAAATACTTATATTGAGACAAAATTTTAGCATTTTGTTTTAAAGGTATACTGTTTAATATAATCGAAATGGGGTCATAGGTCAGGGCACAGGAGCGAGATTTATTCCACAGCCATCATCCTCATAACTTGAGTAATATTTAGTAATGATTTCTGGTATGTTGGAAAGCGTATCATAATCAATGCACTGTATGATTTTATTAGGTAAAAAAAAAGCTAGCTTGGCTTTGACTACCTTTGTATTAATAGTTGCAATATAATTTCTAGATAACACGAGGTGAGCATCCTAATTAAGTAGATGACAGTCATGTAAATCCGCAAATCCGTGTGTAGCAAAATTTGTTTTATTGTGCCAAGTTTTCGCCTTCCAACGGGAGGCTTTATCAAGATCTTACCTAGGATAGCGATACGTTTGAAATTTAAAATCAAACAATAGCACGAGTATTAAGGTGGACGTCAAGTAATTTTGCTTCCTATACTTCCAATGGAAAAACTTCTGTACACATTTGCTTCACAATTAATGCGTTCCCAAGGATGAAAATTTGAACATCGATTAAAATAGCTTCATTTTATAACCTGGAATATTTAATATTTTCTGAAACATAACCAGAATTATGCAATCCAACATTTGTTTGTCTACTGACGTCATCAAAGTACAGGTCGCGCGATCTTTTCTTTTTTCTGGTTTCAACACCACCAAAGGAAAAGTTATTGATTTTTAATATAATTATGGTTATGCTTTAGAAAATATTAAGTATTCCAAGTTATACAATGAAGCTATTTTAATCGATGTTCAAATTTTCATCCTTGGGAATGCATTAATTGTCCAGAAAAAAGATGGCGCGACCTGTACTTTGATGACGTCAGTAAACAAGCAAATGCTGAATTGCATAATTATGGTTATGTTTTAGAAAATATTAAGTATTCCAAGTTATAAAATGAAGCTATTTTAATCGATGTTCAAATTTTCATCCTTGGGAACGCATTAATCGTGAAGAAAATGTGTACAGAAGTTTTTCCATTGGAAGTATAGGAAGCAAAATTGCTTGACGTCCAACTTAAATATGAACATAATGCATACAAACACGTGAACTTACCCTAATTGCAAGGTTTGATACTCAGGCAAAGCAGAATATAACATCAAATCATGTTTCTTACCAGCATCTGAAAAATGGAGGTCAACGGTGGTGGCAGCTCAATGGATATCCCGTCATTGCATAAAATTTGTAAAAGGATTAGAATCCTAATCATTTATTATAGGATTATAAAAATCTGTGTTAAATCTTCGGAAAGTCTAATGTTCCAACGGATAAAATTTCAGTGTACTTCATGCCCTACTCGATATAGAGAATGCCTCGCCACGAAGAAATTCACGAAAAAAGACGAAACTTATCCCACATATAGAAAGGTAGATGGGAAAGAAATGTTTTTTTATAATTTTTGACCTGATTAGAAGAATGCAATGGGCAAGGAGAAGGTATGTGGCCTAAATCCGTAGGTCGTATATGACCGCTGTGCTGGGCTACACATTTGGCAACAAGGCGCGGTATCGAGTGGAAAATTCCCGGATCGTCGAGTCCTGATGTATTGCCAATCATGCGTCGTTGGTCCACAATTCATCGACATTCCGAAGGACTCGTTCCGAGGCCTTAAGTCGTCTGCCAATGACGTTACACACATTCTACATTGGAGAGAAGTCTGGAAATTGCGCTGGACAGAGCAGCACCTGCACACTTTAAAGGAAATGACTACTGATGTTGGCAGTGTGGGGACGGGCGTTACCTTGTTGAAACTGAGAATCAGCGATAGAACGGAGATACGGCAACAAAACGGGCTGCAGCATCTCATAGACGTATTTTCGGGCTCTCATTGTACCAGCAGAGTTCATGAGCGGTGAATGGCTGTTTAAACTAGAAGCGCCCTCAAAAATAACAGCAGGCTGTATGGCGTGCACGGACGTCAACCAGATTAGCCTGGTGTCAACGTCGACTCTCAATCAGGTATCATCGGTGCTAACCCAAGTAGAAATTAGCATAGGCCCAATACTGAGTACCCGTCTTCTGTTCGTAAAAGACGATGGCCCAGTGCTGGTCTTACGTTAAATTGATGAATTCGATATGGTTCCCAGCCCGGTGGCTCAGTGGTCTAAGCGATGGCTTCTGACCATTCGTCCGTGATGTGTTCGGGTTCGAATCCCGGTGAGACATGAATGTTGTGTTTGTCTTAAGGCACTGGCTCTCTCCCTTCCCTGGAGCCAGTGACCCTAAATTAGGGATGGGCGACTATGAGGAAAGATGTGACGAATAGAGACGTACAACAGCGAGTCAACGGCAAACCTTCAATTAAAAAAAATGAATTTATAACAAGGAACAATACACCAATTAAGTAGTAAATAGTAACGCTGTACTAGTGATCCGCTTTATTGGCGTAGAAAATAAACACATAAGCGTTTCCAAGCTTTCGCACATCAACCAGATGGCTTTTTCAAGGAAGTTAGACAGAAACTGCAAACTGAAAAATAGAACGCTTAACAATTTGAACGCGGGAACTTGACAATAAATAGATGCGACGTTATATTCATTTAAAGATACGAGGCATCACGTTGGTTGCACGCGGGATTGCACGTGATGCCTCGTATCTTTAAATGAATATAACGTCGCATCTATTTATTGTCAAGTTCCCGCGTTCAAATTGTTAAGCGTTCTATTTTTCAGTTTGCAGTTTCTGTCTAACTTCCTTGAAAAAGCCATCTGGTTGATGTGCGAAAGCTTGGAAACGCTTATGTGTTTATTTTCTACGCCAATAAAGCGGATCACAAGTACAGCGTTACTATTTACTAAAAAAAATGGTTTCCTTCGTACTTCCACGCATGTATGGTACGGCACAACTGAAGCCTTGATTGGCTGTGTACTTCTCGCTGCGTGGCAGTCGTCGCAATGGTTGACGATAGCGCAAAACTGCCACAGTCAATCTGTGGTTCACAACCCCTGTTGACACGGGGATGTCCGCCGTTGCCGTCGTCTAATTTTGTACGCTATGGATTATGGAGTCGCTATGGCTTACTGTCAAATGCGGCGACCAGAGAGTTTAGACGTCTGCCTGAGTGCACCAGTCCCACTACGGGGACGCACGTTACCCTAACCCTTCCTCCAACCTCTGTCGCTACATTCGGCCGAGAGTTACAAACATAAGCATTTTCGCCACAGTGTGACACAAGGACCAGCAAGCCGTTCGTTGCTCTATGAATGAAGCCTCGGGTAAGGATGTCAGTGTGGTAGTAGAATTCCCGATGACGCCACCCATGTATTGCCACTCCTTGTTCGTAATTTTGTCACGGAGATCCCTCCGATGCTACGGCACGCTGCCACTGTCTGAATTCTTGTTTTAAGATTCTTCTTAGCACTTCCTATATAATATTAGAGCAGGTGTGTATATCAAATACCTCTGTAATCAAAGAACAATAACGATATAAAATATTATATAGAAAGTACTGAGAGGACCAACAAAAAGAAGTCATCGCTCTTTTCACGGTACTGAGAAGAATCTTAAAGACCTCAGGAACACCAAAAGTATTCGAATGACAAAAAAGCCAAGAACCTCAATGATTCTACCTTAAAAGGAAATTTACTACCTTAAGGTATTCATATACCGTGAATAAAATTTTTTAATGCAATTTATAAGAATGTTAAACACGTATATCATATTAATATGTGTTGTTAGAAACAATTTTTCAAGTGAAAAACAAAATTCAACACATAATTAATTAATAATTTCATGTTAATGACCTTATTGGAAACAAGATATCTAATTTTCGAATCATCAGAAAACAAAAATGTTAGTAGCAGATAAGAGCTCTTTTATATCTCTAGGGATTGTACTAGAATCATAGGGTTCATATGTATAGTTGGTTGTTTACAATAAAATCAATGTGTGCGTATTGCAAAACATCATTTTTTTGCTACTATCGTTCACCTTGATGAGCCCTACAATAACTTATCATTCAATCTGGCAGATTTTAGTTCATTCACCTTAAGACATTCCTTACCTTTCTAAATCCTTTCATATTTTGACATTTGGGCAGTTGTAACCAAAGTGATGATGTTTGCCGTCCTTTCTCATATAGAAAAAATGAAGTGCCTCAAACACAGATGTAAAGATTGAGAACTAAGTAAAATTAGATTTTAGTCCGTCAGAGTCTTGAACTGGAATAGGAACCAGCACTAGAAAGCCCCAGTGGCATAGCTGGGGCCTTCTTTATTCACATTTGCACAATCTTTGCTGTCTTTTAGCCCTCTGAGCCTCTTTTGCTTCTGCTTTACACAGTCCGTACTTTGCAGTTGACTCGCTGTTGTACGTCTCTATTCGTTACCTCTTTCCTCATATATTTCCCTGGATTTAGTTCCAATCTTTTAATAATTTCTAATTCTACTTTTGCCTCAGCATTGAAGTGGCATACATGATCATAAAAAAGAGTTTAAGAGTGTCCATTTCCACAAATGTCTCCTTCGGACAACGTCTCCAAATTAGGGAATGAAAACTCTCATTGCTGTTTTGAGTTTTACCATGCAGACACTTGCTGAACAATTCCGTGGTGGTTAGTCTCTCATATACAGGTTTGACTAAGTGCATGATGTACCAAAGTACCAAACGATGCACGTGAAATAATAATCAAATACATGTAAATCCTCAAAATAGTATATCTATACTAAAAATCCGAAAACTCTTGGCGTAGAATAAAGATAAAATTTTCAAAGCTTTCGCACATCAACCAGATGGCCTTCTCAAGGAAGGTAGACAGCTAACAGTTAGGAAGGTAGACAGCTAACCGTTAGCTGTCTACCTTCCGTTAGAAAGCCATCTGGTTGATGTGCGAAAGCTTTGAAAATTTTATCTTTATTCTACGCCAAGAATTTTCGGATTTTTAGTATAGTTATACTATTTTGAGTGTAATTTGGTGTGCAGTTCCTACATTTTGTACATGTAAATCCATTTCCTCCGTAGATATGGGTTTATGAAAAAGAATGTAACTTGAAAAATATTTCGAATATGTGAGAAACAATTACAGATTCTGAAAGTCAAAAAACGGGTAATAAAATAAGTCCATAAAATGTTTTACGTACTTTTGACCACTTTAGGGTATAGATGCCTTAACTACCATAAAAGGAATTTCGAACCAATCTGGAAAGAAGCAAATCCCTTTTCTGAACGCAAGGATAAGTAAAAAATCTTTATTGCAGAATAAATCTGTACCGAAAGAACCTCTGACGAGAACCGTTACAATTATGCTCCCATTAACATCTTACAAACCTAATAAGAGAAGAAAAAGAGCCGCCTGGTGTGGCGTAGTGGTCTAAGATATGGCTACTGATCATTCGTCCGAAAGGGGTGCGGGTTCAAATCCCGGTGAGGCATGGATGTTGTGTTTGTCTTACGGCACTGGTTCTTTCCATCCCCTGGAACCAGTGACCCTAAATTAGGGACAGGCGACTGCGTATATCCCATTGAGTTGCTCACGGTGATCGTTAAACCTCCAATAAAAAAATAAAAGAAAGAAAAACGCAAAGACTACACAAATCAAAAAAAGAAAAACAGTCAACAGTTAAACTAGGTTTAACCACACCCTAACCATAAAAAATCAACGAACTTTTCGGGACCTCACAACAAATCACAATACTAATAAAATGACGTGATACCTGATGCACAATGAAATATAGGACAAGGAAACAACAAATATAAACATAACTCGAGATGAACTACGTTATGTCAACTCTGTAATCGATACTCACCGTGAAAAAGTGATTTTACGTCGCTTTAAGAAGAAATCCTGTAGATGATGTCTGCTCTGACCCAACAGAAACGCGTGTGGGTAATGTTTTTAAAGTTTAACGTTTCTTACAAGAGGGCATGCGATGGGGAAGGAAGAAATTTTCCAATTCCTATGGAAGTGGTCATGCGAGCTCTAGTTATAGGTTTGTTTCTTACCTTGCATCGGTGGAAATTAAGCAGCAGAAGAAAGGGTCATTGGACGGACGACCCTGAGAACGACGCGATGGTGAAAAGAATTTTCTAAATTCTTGTACAGGACTGTAGTTTTTAGCACGTCGTTTGTAAAAAAAGATCGTGCTTATGTTATCGGTTTGTCTGTCCGTCCGCCCGCCTGTACAAACGATATCTCTGCAACTATTAGTCTGATTTGAAAAATTCGTTTTGCATTGGGAAGCTTGAAATATGCGCATGATGATCCGTCATTTAGTTTCTTTTTTTACGATGTACAATTTCGTCGCTAGAGGGCGTAAATGCAGATGATGTCGAATTCAAAAACACGTTTTATTCCACATATTTGCTTCTAAACATCCAATTGAAAAAATTCTTTTATCTTTCGATTCCATTTATTTCCAAGAGTATTTTAGATATAGTTACGTTTTCAAATTACGCATAGATTTTCCGATAGGGGACGTAGAATTAAATTACATTTCCCCCGATAACTCTTCTTCTAAAACTCCGCTTTGAAAAAATTTTCTTCAGCGGATACATCTCCTGATGGAAAATCTTTTGCATACAATTTCTATATTTTGGTAAAGAATACTTTGGCCACCAGGGGGCGTAAGCGTTAATTTTTGCTTCCGATGTATTTGCCATAAAATCTGAGCTTCTAAACTATCGATTGAAAAAATTATTTCGTAGAATAATGCCACTCACATCCATGAACCTTTTTGGAATATTTTTTTCCTAAAATATTCCACAGTTTCTCCGCCAGGGGGCGTAGATTTACATCTTATTTTTGTCAGTATCTCTACTTCTAGGAGTCCGATTTGAAAAATTCCTTCTTTGTTGGACAGTGTTTTCCGTGTGACATGTTTTTCATATAATTTCAAAATTTTCAAATAATTCATAGACTTTCCGCTAGGGGGCGTAACGGTAAATTGCGTTTTCCCCCTATATCTCTGCTTCTAAATCTCCGATTTGAAAAATTCTTTCTGCACCGAATACAGCTCCTGATGCGAAATCGTTTGCACATAATTTCTAATTCTTGTAAAAAATGGTTTGGCCACCAGGGGGCGTAAGTCTCAATTTCCGCTTCTGATGTATTTGCAGCAAAATATGAGCTTCTAAAATCTCGATTAAAAAAAAAGTCGTTTGTTGACCGATACACTCATGTCGACTAACCTTTTAGGGACATTTTCTTCTTGAAATAATGCATGGTTTCTACGCCAGGGGGCGTAGATGTATATCTTATTTTTGTCAATATCTCTACTTCTAAGAGTCCGATTTGAAAAATTGGACTCTTAAAAGTAGAGATATTGAGTTGCTACCAGGAGATTATCAGAGACGTTACGACTAGTGCAACTTCGTGATGAACACACTGGATGAACAGCCGGATTTTTGACAACATTTTGTGGATGGACGAGGCGGAATTCGATCGCAGTGGGGTCTTAAACCGACACAACGCGCACTATTGGGCACTTGAAAACCCATCATGGCAACAAGAAGTTCGTCATCAGGTGCGGTGGTCCCTCCATGTCTGGTGCGGGATTTGGAACACTCGCGTCATAGGACCTGTGTTCTGCGATGGAACCTTAACGGGACGAAGATACCTGGAGCTATTGCAAACAACAGTACATGATTTCCTAGATAACTTGCCGTTAATCCATTTGCTTTCCGTGTATTTTCAGCATGACGATGCCCCACCACATCAGCTGGCTTCAGTGCGAAGCTTTTGTCGGGCACTTTCGAGCACAGGATCATAGGTTATGGAGCTAATGTGGAGTGGCCACCGAGGTCACCAGAACTAACCCCATTGGACTTCTTCTTGTGGGTTTACGTGAAGAACCAGGTGTTCAGCTTGTCATCCCGCGATGTTAACGATCTACAAACCCGTATTTTCCAAGCATGCAGTAACGTAACACCTGAAATGCTTCAGAACGTCCAACAAGAAGTTCTAGCTCGAATACGGATGTGTATTGCAGCCGATGGTGGACACATCGCAAATGCTTAAGTAGTAGTACTGACATTTTGTATTTCTAGAACATTATTTTGTGTTTTTCTTCTTCATGATGTCTTACTGCTCTATGAATTTCCTACTACTTCACTGTACAGTACATAATAAATTGTACCTTGCTGACACGTACATGTATTAGTTTTATTAGTAAATTTGCATCACATTACAATGTCATACTTCTGCACGCGATGAGTGACGTATTTCTGCTGGTGATCAGATACCGAGAGATCTGCATTTCCATACTTCTATTGGAGTTTTTGGTGAATGTAGGGCGTCATTTCATACAAAATCGGTGACGCTCTACACGTTTGCTACTGACTTTTTCTCGCTATATCTCTTAGTTTTGGCGATCGGATCGCTAACTTCCAAAATTCGCCTCTAGAAGTGCTGCAATCGGTCTCATCTGAGAGAACATAGTCACTTTACTATACGTACACACTACTTCCACAACTCTAGCATTTTGCGTTCAAAAGTTATTTCCCTGTTTAAGGACTTTCCTATACACCCTGTATATACTGTATATGTGAAATACAGGCGAACTTTTGACACGAGTGAAAGATTTCTACTCCAAATTATATGAAAGGGATGATACATGTTCTCCAAACATCATGAAAGGTACCAGAGTTCTTCCAGTCCTACCAGCAGAAGTTGCACATGCAATCAATAACATGAAGCGCGGAGAAGATGGAATTACTGTAACTCCAGGAGAAGATGGAATTACTGTAGACATCATACAACAAGCAAGTGGAGAAATCGAAACAGTACTCGCCCAAGTTTTCACTCGATGCCTTAATGAAGGGAAGATTCCTGAGGATTGGAACAACGCTGCAATGATTCTTCTACATGAAAAAGGTGACATTGAGGATATCAGGAACTACAGACCTATCAGCCTTCTATCAGTGGTTTATAAAATCTTCACAAAAGTTCTTTCACACCACTTGAAGGTAACACTGGACATGGGTCAACTGAGAGAACAAGCTGGATTCAGGAGTGGCTACAGCACTATAGATCATATCCACGTACTGAGAGAACTAATTGAAAGAACGAGGGAATATGAACTTCCATTGTGCATGGCTTTTATCGATTATGAAAAGGCCTTTGATTCGGTGAAACCATCAGCAGTTACGATGGCTTTAAAATCCTGCAGTATTGAAGATGCATACATTAATATTATTAATAACATCTATGAAAATGCTAGTGCAAAGATTCGGCTGTTTAAGAATACAGCACGCATAAAAATTTGAAAGGGAGTGAGTCAAGGTGACACCATATCTTCCAAGCTCTTTAATGCACCATTGGAAAATGTCTTTCAATCATTGAACTGCAAAAACAAAGGAATAAAGATTAATGGAGATTATCTAACTCACCTTCGTTTTGCTGATGATGTAGTCATTTTTGCAACTACCCCATCAGAGCTGCAGAGTATGATCCAGGAACTTGCTGACAAGAGTAAAAATGTGGGATTAAAAAATGAACTTTCAGAAGACAAAGTGATGTTCAGTGCTTTTACAAGAAATGAAGATTTATCGATTGATGGAGAAAAGCTGGAGATAACAGATACGTACGTTTATTTTGGACAGCAGATATCAAGTGAGCGTCACATTGATGAAGAAATTAATCGGTATATAAACTTTCCTGGACAGCTTTTGGACGAAACAGCATAATTTTGAAGATCAATATGCCGTTATGTTTTAAAAGAAATGTGTTTGATCAATGCATCCTTTCAGTGCTTACGTATGGTGCAGAGGTGTGGACCTTAACTAAAAGAGACATACAAAGGCTGAAGATAACTCAAAGAGAATGGAGAGATGCATGCTTGGTGTAACCAGGAGAGATAAGAAGAGGAACTCGTGGATCCGAAAAATTACAAGAGCGCAAGACATCATGATTAGAGTAAAATCCCTGAAATGGCAATGGGCTGGGCATACTGCCAGAAGGACGGACCATCAATGGACAGCCGAAATTTTCGATTGGATTCGAAAGGACAGGAAAAGACCCAGAAGAAGACCCCATGTGAGACGCGTGGATGAAATTCGAAAGTATGCGGAAGTAACATGGAGGAGACTCACACAAGACAGACCGTCGTGGAAGAGGCTTGGAGAGACCTTCGTCCGGCAGTAGATTGATATTGATTGACAATGATGATGATGATGATGATATATATTACGCATAGCTTTTATCGACTATGAAAAGGCCTTTCATTCCGTGAAACCATCAGCAGTTACAACGGCTTTGAAATCCTGCCGTATTGAAGACGCATACATTAATATTATTTATAACATCTATGAAAATGCAAGTGCAAAGATTCGGCTACTTGTTAATACAACACCCATAAAAATTGGAAACGGAGTGAGTCAAAGAGACACATTATCTCCCAAACTCTTTAATGCCACTTTGGAAAATGTCTTTTAATCACTGAACTGGGAAACGAAGGGATAAAGATTAATGGAGATTATCTAACTCACCTTCGTTTTGCTGACGTACTCATTTTTGCAACTACCCCATCAGGGCTGCAGAGTACGATTCAGAAACTGCCTGACAAGAGTAAAGAAGTGAGATTAAAAATGAACTTTCAGAAGACAAGAGTGATGTACAATGCTTTTACAAAAAATGAAGATTTATCGATTGATGGGGAAAAGCTGGAGATAACCAATACCTACATTTATCTTGGACAGCAGATATCAAGTGAGGGTCACATTAATGAAGAAATTAATCGGCGTATAAAACTTGCCTGGAGAGCGTTTGGAAGAAACAGTATAATTTCCAAGAGCAATATGCCATTATGTCTTAAAAGGAAAATGTTTGACCAATGCATCCATCCAGTGCTTACGTATGGTGCAGAGACGTGGACCTTAACTAAAAGAGACATACAAAGACTGCAGACAACTCAAAGAAGAATGGAGAGGTGCATGCTTGGTGTAACCTGGAGAAGTAAGAAGAGAAACTCGTGGATCAGAAAAATGACAAGAGTTCAAGTCATCACGACCAGAGTAAAATCCCTGAAATGGCAATGGGCATATTGCCAGAAGAACAGACCTTCGATGGACAGCTCAAATTTTAGACTGGATCCCAAGGGACAGGAAAAGACCCAGAAGAAGACCACATGGAAGAAAGGCGGATGAAATTCCAAAGTATGCGTGGTGCATCCTGTTCCCACTAAAGGGGATCTGACGACCGCCAATAGCGTTATAACTATACCATCGGGATCAGAGGAAATGCTATCCCACACTCACCAACCCGCTTGGCCAGCGTGGTGAGTTATGGCCAAACACCTCCAAAATGACTCTACAACTTAAATCTTGGCCCTCAGTCTCCGGCAGCTGGAATGTACCTGGCGAAGGCAGCGGCCAGTGCGACATGAAGGCAGAAGGTGCTAAGAATCCCCGGAGGACCGAACTAGGCTGCCATCTGATGCTGACCTTGGCTACGTATAATGGACGCTCCCTAACTTCTGATTCAAGGCTTCTTGAATTGTAAGAGGTACTACAAAGTATCAAGTGGAACATCGTCGGGCTAAGTGAGGTAAGGAGAAAAGGAGCAGATCTCATTGAACTGAAAAGTGGACATCTCGTTTACTATCGTGGGACAGATACTGGCAGAAATCGTGGTGTTGGATTTATAATAAACAAGAAACTGAAGGATAAAGTGGTAGAAGTTGAAAGTTCCTCTGACAGAGCAGCACGACTCGTTATCCAACTCTCGAGAAGATACCAGGCTCAGATTATTCAAACTTATGCACCCACCACAAGACATCCTGAAGAAGAAACTGAAGAATTTTATGGGGAAATTCGTCGTCTAAATAATAAAGGTAAGCAGCACTTGAAGATAATTATGGGAGATTTCAATGCAAAATTGGCCAACGGCCACAGAACGAAACTTCAGTAGGTAAATTCGGTCACGGCAACAGAAACCAACCTACAAATACTCTCGTAAAGTTTGCAGAGGCAGAAGGGTTTTTCATCTTGAACTCCTTTTTCAAGAAAAGGACACTCAGGAAATGGACATAGAGACATCCAATTGAGACGACAAGTGAAATTGATTTTATTATGTGTAACAGAAAATTCGTCATCCAAGACTGCAGTGTGCTAAACAAGTTCAACACAGGTAGTGACCATAGATTGGTGAGATGTAAGATGCACCTCAACCATAAACTCGAACGTGGCAAGCTCATAAGACAAACAAAATGTATTGACATAACCAACCTTAAAAAACACCATAATACTTTCAAGTTGGAACTGAAGAACTGATTCTCTGCTTTAAAAGGCGTAATCGGAAGAAGTGGATATTTTGGAAGTTAACAGAAAAGTAACCAAAGCTCTTATGGAAACAGCAACAAAATTAGCTGGGTCTAAGAACAAGTTGCATGTGAAAAAATTATCAGGAAAAACCAAAATGTTGATGCAAAAAAGAAGAGAGATGAGGACAACTAAAGAAGATGTGACTTACAAAGTGGAATATATAGAGCTATGCAAGACAGTACGAAAAAGTATCACTGAAAATGTAAGGAAATTCAACTGTGAGCTAGCGAGGAAAGCCATTGAAAACAACCAAAGCCTAAAGATAACAAAGGGACATCTCAGTAAGGGAAGAAAACAGATTATTGCACTGAGAAAAGAAGATGGTTCTGTAACAAGAAATAGAGGCGGAAGTTTGACAAGAGTGAAAGATTTCTACTCCGAATTATATGAAAGGGGTAATACGTGTACTCCAGACATCATGAAAGGTACCAGTACCAGAGTTCTTCCAGTCCTCCCAGCAGAAGTTGCACATGCAATCAAGAACATGAAGCGGGGGAAAGCTCCAGGAGAAAATGGAATTACTGTAGGCATCATACAAGAAGTAAGTGGAGAAATCCAAACAGTACTCGCCGAAATTTTCACTCGATGCCTTAATGAAGGGAAGATTCCTGAGGATTGGAACAACGCTACAATGATCCTGCTACATAAAAAAGGTGACATTGAGGATCTCAGGAACTACAGACCTATCAGCCTCCTATCAGTGGTTTATAAAATCTTCACTAAAGTTCTTTCACACCGCTTGAAGGTAACACTGGACATGGCTCAAACATGAGAACAAGCTGGATTCAGGAGTGGCTACAGCACAATAGATCATATCACGTACTGAGAAAACTAATTGAAATAGCGAGGGAATATGAACTTCCATTGTGCATGGCTTTTATCGATTATGAAAAAGCCTTTGATTCGGTGAAACCATCAGCAGTTACAATGGCTCTGAAATCCTGCGGTATTGAAGATGCATACATAAATATTATTAATAACATCTATGAAAATGCAAGTGCAAAGATTCAGCTGATTGAAAATACAACACATATAAAAATTGGAAAGGGAGTGAGACAAGGTGACATCATATCTCCGAAGCTATTTAATGCCACATTGGAAAATGTCTTTCTATCACTGAACTGGGAAAACAAAGGGATAAAGATTAATGGAGATTATCTAACCCACCTTCGTTTTGCTGATGACGAAGTCATTTTTGCAACTACCCCACCAGAGCTGCAGAATATGATCCAGGAACTTGCTGACAAGAGTAAAGAAGTGGGATTAAAAATGAACTTTTAGAAGACAAAAGGGATGTTCAATGCTTTTACAAGAAATGAAGATTTATCGATTGATGGAGAAAAACTGGAGATAACAGACACGTACGTTTATCGTGGACAGCAGATATCAAGTGTGGGTCACATTGATGAAGAAATAAATCGGCGTACAAAACTTGCCTGGAGAGCTTTTGGAAGAAACAGCATAATTTTCAAGAGTAATATGCCATTATGTCTTAAAAGAAAAGTGTTTGTTCATTGCATCCTTCCAGTGCTTACGTATGGTGCAGAGGCGTGGACCTTAACGAAAAGAGACATACAAAGGCTGCAGACAACTCAAAGTAGCATGGAGAGGTGCATGCTTGGTATAACCAGGAGAGATAAGAAGAGCAACTCGTGGATCCGAAAAATGACGAGAGTGGAAGACATCATGATCAGAGTTAAATCCCTGAAATGGCAATGTGCTGGACATACTGCCAGAAAGACCGACCATTGAATGACAGCCGAAATTTTAGATTTGATTCCAAGGGACAGGAAAAGACCCAGAAGAAGACCACATATGAGATGGGTGGATGAAATTTGAAAATATGCGGGAGTGACATGGAGGAGAGTGGCACAAGACAGACCGTTGTGGAGGAAACTTGGGGAGACCTTCGTCCAGCAGTGGATTGATAATGGTTGACAATGATGATGATGATGATGATATATATATATATATATATATATATATATATATATATATATATATATATATATTTATTTATTGATGGAGAAAAGCTTTAAACAACCGATTCTTGCATTTATTTTGGGCAACAGATATCAAGTGAGGGTAACATTTGTAACGTATACTCTATATTCATTTTCCTTTTGATTTTACTATCTCTGGTTATTTTATTTTACTATGTAAATTATCTTCTTACTGAACGAAATATTATTTCACCCGATTAATGAGATCTGGCAATGAGTGTAAGTCATGACGTGGTGGTAGCTAGTATATAGGCGCGTTCAGCGAGACTTAGAGAGAGCTTTTGTTGTTGTTATGAGAGAGCTTTTGTTGTTGTTATGAGAGAGCTTTTGTTGTTGTTATGAGAGAGCGTTGTGGTTTACGGAGAGCGTTTATAATACGAGGAGAGATTCTTCATTAGTGTAAAACAAGTTGTGTGTGTGCTTTAGTTGACCAAGAGTCTTATAATAAAGAAGTTGCAGTAAGTACGTCTTTCTCAATTAATAGTTTTTGTCAAACCTCTGTCTGGCTGTTAGGTTTATAACTTTTTATTACCATAAACAACCAGCGTTAAGGCTTTGTTTACGTTCGTAATTAACTAGTAACAACCTTTTGAATTCACTATTTTGAAGCTTAGTACAAGTATATCATTAGCTAGCTGGTAGGAAGAGAATCATTCATATGAATTAGCTTAGCGGAAAGAAAATAAAGCTAATTCATTATACATTGATGAAGAAATTAATCGCCGTATGTACTTGGATGGGGAGCTTTTGAAAGAAACAGTACACTTTTTAAGAGCAATATGCCATTATGACTTAAAAGGAAAGCGTTTAATCAATGCATCCTGCCAGTGCTTACGTATGGAGCAGAGACATGGACTTTAACTATAAAAGATATACAAAGACTGCAAACAACTCAAAGAAACATGAAGAGATGCATATTTGGTGTAACCAGGAAAGTTAAGAAGAGGAACTTGTGGATAAGGAAAATGACAAAAGTGGACGATATCATGACCAGAGTGAAATTACTGAAATGACAATGTGCTGGACATGTTGCCAGAAGAACAGACCACCGATGGACAACTGAAATTTTAGACTGGATTCCAAGGGACAGAAAAAGACCCAAAAGAAGACCCCTTTGGAGATGGATGGATGAAATTCGAAAGCATGGCGAAGACAGGGTGAAGACAGACAATTGTGGAGGAAACTTGAGGAGACCTTCATCCAGCAGTGGATTGATGATGATGATGATGATGATGATATATGCCTCCGAAAGTCCTTCTCAATCCTCTCCCTGTGATTCCCTAAACCATTTGGAGGTCGTATTCTTTACCCCTCGTAACGAATGTCACCTTGGTTCAGCATCCAAGCAGGTAAGAAGGCTTACAGAGCATCAGCGTGTATTTCTCAAGGACTGCTTTAAACAGTCGTAGCAACATGGCGTCCCTCTCTCTCTCTCTGTATATATATATAATGAATAAATAATCGAATCTCGTTAATGATTTCCTGAAGCTATTTCAACGAAAGGCCTACTTCGTTCATTCTACTGTAAAGGATAAAACGAACCGAAATATGGGCCTGCCCGGAGAAATAACTGCCTGGAACAAAGCTCGCTACGTCGCAGTAAGAAATGAAGATTTCATAAGTTACTGATCTGTCAGGCCCCATCTATCAAATCCTGACAAGACCAGAATAAAAAAAAAAACTTTAAAATTTAGGTACCACGATAGTATAAATATACGTTGAGCTATCTAGTGTGGAAACTGTGTATCAAGAGAAACGAGAAAATATGCGGAATGTTCCAAAACTGTTTTTTTTCTCAGTGATTCAAAAACAATTTTTCTAATTTGATTTTGGAAACTGAAACGTCGTGACTGATAGAAACACCCGTGTGTGTCTTCGAGCAAGGAAATTTTACAACAAGAAATGCAAAAGTAAAATGAATTTGACGATATATCTATCAGATATGGAAGGAATTCTGGTAACGCGACTTCTAGGCGGTTTGTCTCACAAACATGTCGAAAAAGAATCTAAAACAATGAATTACTTTCCGTAGATTGCATGATTGATTTCGTATCTCTTGTTCGTTCACTAATTTGGAAACGATGGAGAAGCATGCCACATTCTTCTCCTCTGCGGAGGTGCTTGTGCTACATATAGAACTCTCGGGAATTCCCTTTCTGCATAAATCAAGTTTCCTGTACGTTGATCCTTCTGTTCATAAATATTAATTACGTAATCCTGTTTGTGCATCTTTTTTGAATCCGGGCGACGTTTGTGCTATTTTGAATCGAAATCAGGGATTCGAAAATATATCTAATTGATGGATGGATCACTCTCAATACATCCATGTTTTCCTTGCTTGGTGAAATTGAGTTTCTTTTTTTAAGGAAATCATGTCAGGAGAAAAAAGTGTTCACATGCTTAAGCACCTGAGTGATCCCACTTTGAGACACGCCCATGACCCTGTCCGAATGTTTTGAAAGTCGGGTGTTTCCCATTTGCTCTGAATCTAAACCATGTAATACACTCCAACTGTTTCGACTCAGTAAATATCTGGGTCGATATCTAAGTTCTTTGAGGGATGTGGGAGTTGACAGTGCCGAAAACAGGATTTCTCCTACGAATTTTGAAGTGGGTGAACCTGTATGTCAGGGAAATATCGGGTGGTTTCAGGAAGGAAAAAACTTAAAAGAAATCTGTTTCTTCTTTTCACTGCTTCCCACAGTTCGCTGACTCTTTAATTCGACTTGTTTACTTTTCCTTTAATGAAAGATGGGAGACGTCAATTTGCTTATAGTAGCTGATGTCATGCGCACAGCTATGCAAGTTTTTTAGTTTGAAGCTGATTGTTGATGAAGTATTTACCTTGTTGAAGTATTTTCCAGAAACACTGCTAAGGTTTGCGAGATTACTGCTCTTAATAAGCTACTATTTCTTTAATTAGCATCCAGGGATTTTTAATTATGCAATTTCAATTGATGTCTTTACAGCATTTTGTCGAAGAGTTGTTTCTTTGAAACAAATGAACTTATTTCTGCGTTCATAGATTTTTTTTTGTGTTAAAATAATAAGAAAGATGACACTGAATATTCGGTTGTAATGAGCACGTATTTTGAATTCGTTCTGACGCGAATTAAATTTATCAAAGCTATTCAGAGTCAATGAAACCGTTTTGGAAAACAGTAATATCTGACCGAAGAAAAGTGTTTCAATCAGGTTTTTAGTCCAGCAGATATTGCTGTAAACGGAAACGTGAACTTACGCGCTCTGGTGACAGATTTGTGCGTTAAGAAAAATTTTAAATTATATGAGAAACATTTCGCAGCTGAAACGCTTTACAACCAAAAACTTTTTCAAATCGGGGTCTAAGAAGCAGATATATCGACAAAAATAAAATATGTATCTATGCCTCTTGGCGGAAACATAAACCATGCATTATTTTAAGAAGAAAGTATTCTGAAAAGGTTTTTCTATGTGAGCGGTATCGATCCACGAAGTTTTCCAATCGAGTTTTCAGGAGCTCAGATTTTGCTTTTGCTGCAAATACATCCGAAGCACAAAATTACACTTAACCCCCCCCCCCCGGTGGCAAAACATTTCCTATCAGGAACTGTATCTGGCGTAGAAAGTATTTTTTCAAATCGTAGTTTCAGTAGCAGATATATCGGGGGAGGGGGCGCAAATTACTTTTAAGGCCCCTAGCGAAATGTCTATAAATTACTTGAAAATTTTGAATTTATATGAAAAACATGTCGCATGGAAACTATTTGGAACAAAGAGGGAATTTTTCAAATCGGACCATTAGTAGCAGAGATATTGACAAAACTAAGACATACATCTACGCTTTCTGACGGAGAAACAGTGCATTATTCTAAAAAGAAAATATTCCGAAAAGGTTTATCGAAGTTAGTGGTATCGGTACACGAAAGATATTTTTCTATCGAGATTTTAGAAGCTCAGAGTTTGCTTCAAATACGTCAGAAGGAGAAATTATCACTTAAGCCTTCTTGTAGCCAAACAGTTTTTTTACCAAAAATTAGAAATCATATGAAAAAGATTTCCCATCAGGAACTGTATCTGCTGCAGAAAGAATTTTTCAAATCGGAGTTTTAGAAACAGAGACATCGGGGAATTAACTTCACGCCTCTTAGCGCGAAATCTATGCGTAGCTTGAAAAAATGACTATACCTAAAATGCCCTCCGCATAAATGGAATCGAAAGATAAAATATTTTTTTCAATCGGATGCTTAGAAGCAAATATATGGAATAAAATGTATTTTGAATTCGATATCATCTGCATTTACGCCCTCTAGCGGCGAAATTGTGCATCGTAAAAAAATAAAATGAAGGATCATCATTCGGACATTTCAAGCTTCCCAATGCAAAAATTATTTTTCAAATCTGACAAATAGTTGTAGAGATATGGTAGCCACAGACGAACGGACGGACAAACCGGTAACATAAGCATGATCTTTTTTACGCTTTCCAACCCTAGGTTGAAGAAGCATATATGCTCCAGCTTTGTCCGTCTGTCGGTCCGCAGGATAACTCGCGTAGAAATGGTTCGATTTTGAACAGGGTTCAACCTGGGAATGAACCCTGTTGAAATGGGCGAAATGGGGTCAAAGGTCAAGACATAGAATCGAGTTCCATTCCATCGCCCTTATGTGTCATAACTAGGACAGTAATTCTGTCGCGGCGCGAATTTTCGCGATTTTTTTTCGAGAATTTTAGAGGTTCTTTTTTTTTTTTTTGTAATTTCGCGAATATCAAACATATCCGCGAATTTCAGATTTTTTACCTATTTTTGCCTAATTTGTATTATATTTTTTGATTACTGTATTTTTCATAATTAAATAATTTTAATACTGCCTTCGTTAGAATTTACGCGAAAAATGTACCTGCAAAGTAATCCTACTCAAAAGTCTAAACCAGAGTTTTAAATCTTGAATTACCTCTCAAGATCGTTCGTTACGAAGACACTCTTTTCGAACAAGCTTGACGGGTAATTTAAAGTCACATGCACTCTGCTGAAGAGTGCACACGTGGTCTTTCCTGATGTCCCCCCTCTACTGTAGAATGACCTTTGCGACTTGACGGACAAGTAAACCGTAGACCGTGTGTCGTCAGCTGTGTTAGTAATTTTAGCTGGGAAAGCAGCTCACAGAAAAAACTATTTCGCAGACACTTAGTTTAGAAGATTTGTGCTGTTGTGTGAGTAGTTTATGAAGTTTCTAGATATTGTTTTTTAATTTTGAGAATAAGCCAGTGAGTAAGATGAGTGCATCTGAAAGATGCAAGCAGTACAGCAAAGAAACGTTTCATGCGAACATAAATCTATTGTTCTGTTCGTGTAGCAACATTATTGGATTTTATTAAAAAAGGACAGTTGTGAAAAGCATTTAGCAAGCAAGCTGCATAAAACAAAAAAAGGGGGAGGATCTGAACAGTCAACCGAAAATAATGCAGAAAAGTGTTGATGAATTAATTGAGAAAAGAACTGCACAAGAACAGCATCACTCAATGGAACTTTCGGAATTAACTGGTGCCTTTTGTGCAGCTAACATCCCACTTTCCAAACTGGATAACCCTACATTAAAAAGTTATTTGGAAAATTCGTTAAAAGATAGTATTATTCCAAATGCAAATTCTATGCGGAAATGTTATTTGCCGAAAAGATATGATATTCAAAAGCAACAAGTGAAAGGGTTTTTTTTAAATCGGTATCTGGTGTAAGCATCGTAGCAGACGAAGCAACTGATTCAGAAAATAGATGCATTTTTAATATTCTTGCTGTTCCATCAGCTGAACCGAATGTTGAAAGCTGCAATGATGAAACCTCTTTGAATGCAATCTCCCTTGAGTGCATCACTTTGGAATCCGTAAATTTTAAAGCAGTCAGCGAGGCAATACTTCACTGCGTTAATTATTATGAAATATCTTTTGCTAATATAACCGCTTTTGTACCAGACAATGCATCTTACATGTCCAAAGCGTGGGGGAAAAGCCTGAAAGCCGTATTTTGGAATGATGTTCACGTCACCTGCAATTCACATCCTTTAAATCTTTCGGGCGATATTTGGGAGAATGAATTTGAAAATGTTAACTCTTTAGTAGTTGCTGTTAAACGTGCCTTCATAGCTTGTCCCTCCCGTAAAGGACGTTTTTGACTATTTTTGCAAAAGAAGGACAAAATACCTTGCTTACCACTAGTACCCTTGCAGACTATACGTGGCAAGAGAAGGACAAAATACCTAGCTTACCACTAGTACCCTTGCAGACTACGTGGCAAGAGAAGGACAAAATACCTTGCTTACCACTAGTACCTTTGCAGACTACGTGGCAAGAGAAGGACAAAATACCTAGCTTACCACTAGTACCCTTGCAGACTACGTGGCAAGAGAAGGACAAAATACCTAGCTTACCATGGGTACCCTTGCAGACTACGTGGCAAGAGAAGGACAAAATACCTTGCTTACCACTAGTACCCTTGCAGACTAAGTGGGAAGAGAAAGTCAAAATACCTTGCTTACCACTAGTACCCTTGCAGACTACGTGGCAAGAGAAGGACAAAATACCTAGCTTACCATGGGTACCCTTGCAGACTACGTGGCAAGAGAAGGACAAAATATCTTGCTTACCACTAGTACCCTTACAGACTACGTGGCAAGAGAAGGACAAAATACCTAGCTTACCACTAGTACCCTTGCAGACTACGTGACAAGAGAAGGACAAAATACCTTGCTTACGACTACTACCCTTGCAGACTACGTGGCAAGAAAGGACAAAATACCTTGCTTACCACTAGTACCCTTGCAGACTACTTGGCAAGAGAAGGACAAAATACCTAGGTTACCATGAGTACCCTTGCAGACTGCGTGGCAAGAGAAGGACAAAATGCCTTGCTTACCACTAGTATACCCTTGCAGACTAAGTGGAACAGTTTGTTTGAGGCCGTGCTTTTTCAGTGCAAACATATAAAAGACTACGCAGAGTTTTTTGAAAAAGAAAAAGACAACAGTAGCAGTTGTATTGTGGATAAAATCATTGGGTATTCTCAAGATAGGGATTTAAGCGAAAATCTAAAGCAGGTTGAGGTTCATGCGCCGTGTATTTTCGGACAGCTCACTTTATTTGAAAAACAACGAATTTCCGCGCACAAAATACATAATGAAATGTCGGATATCGTCAACAGTCTTCTTAGCAAGAGTCAAGACTGCGATCACGTCGCTACAAAAAGAGCTCTATCCACTTGCTATGAAAAAAGTAAGCATTATATTTTTTTGAAGATAAAAAGCATCAATTTTGTCAGCCAGCCGCAAATTTCTTCAAAGCATGTAGGGTGTTCGATCCCGATCAATTTAAGTCCTTGGACCTTTTAGACGACGAAGAAGGTTTGTTTGTTTTCAGCCACATTTCTATGTTCGAAGATGAGGGCCAAATAAAATGTGAATTTCGTTCATATAAAGCGACTGTAAAAGAATTTCATGTCAGCGAAGGTTTGCTAGACTTCTGGAATACGAAAAAAGGTCGTTTTCCGAAGCTACATAAGGTCACCATCCGTTGTCTGTCAGTATCTACAAACAGTGTCGATGCTGAACGATCCTTTTCTAAAATTAAAAACGTGTTACAGGACAACAGACACAGCATTAAAGAATAAAATCTGTGTATGTAAAATGTATCAAAATGCCGTCCACTTAAATGGAAATCTTGATGTCGTGTAACGGCGTTGATCACATTTGCCAGAATTCGAATGGTTTTTAAATGTAAGTATCAATTAAAAAAACTTATAAAGTTATAATGCTTATTTAGTTACGTACTAATCATTTGTTTTACCGCTTCGTAATTTGGTAAACTTTTTTTTTTTTTAGGAAATGTTAGTGTATATCATCGGCCCAAAACTTTTCGCGAAATTTCATAAAGTACCCCGCGACAGCCCCCGAATTTTACCTTTTTTCAGGCAATAAAATTACTGCCCTAGTCATAACTTACGTAAAAATACTTCGATTGCGACAAAACTCTATCATGTTGTTCCGGAGGTACACTGAACTGGTTCTGTTGAATATCATCAAAATGGGGTCAAAGGTCAGGACACAGATGGGGGAGTTATTCCACAGCCATTATCCTCATAACTTGAATAATAACTTGAGTAATGATTTCTGGAATGTTGGAAAGCGTATCATAATCAATGCATTGCATGATTTTACTAACTTGTTTTTCAAAAGACGTGCTAAAAATGCATCAGTGTGGGGGGATTAGTCTACTGCCAATAGTTCCAGCTAATCATATTTACGCTGCTCTGGTGGCGCAGTGGTCTAAGCGATGATTTTTGATCATTCGTACGAGATGGATACGGGTTGGAAACCCGGTGAGGCATGGATGTTGTGTTTATCTTACGGCCCTGGCTTACTCCCTTCCCTAAAACCAGTGGCCCTAAACTAAGGACGGGCGACTACTTATAGCCCACTGAGTTGCTGGCGGTCGTCGTTAAACTTCCAATAAAAAATCATTCTTTCTAAGAAGAAAACCCACTGATGGAGCTCGAGTATTTTGTGCAATGGCGCACAAAACTCACTAGCACTTCAAAAATATTTACCTTCAATCTACTGCTCTCCTCAAGTCTCTTCCACAGCACTTTATCTTCAGGAAAATTTTCTTTTACTTCATTCCTACTTGCTTTTGAATTGCATCTGCCTATCTCCCACGTAGCGTTTTTCTGGATCTTTTCCCTGTTCCTTTTGTTTCTAGTATTTCAATTATCTAACAGTGTTCGGTTCTTCTAGCAATATGTTTAGCTCGTTGCCACTTGTGGGTCTTCACTTTGATTATGTGTAATCGACTCTTATCGTTGTCTCAATGAGTTTCTTTTCCTGTCTTTCCTGGTTACAACAAGTATGCACATCCCCGTTGTGACGTACCTGCCAGCAGGACGCACACGACATAAAGGCACATAGCAATCAGAACAAATGTCTGCGTAGCTCAGTTGGTAGAGCGACTTGTTCCGGAATAAGCGGCCTCAGGTTCGAATCCCGGCGTAGACCAAAAATGACGGAGAAATTTACTTCGTTATACCGTGATTCTCTGAGTTGCCCGCAGCTCTGAATGCATTTTTAAAAATCGGTTTCTAATGTCTATACTGAAGCTTATTTGTCCTATCAGATTTTTAAATTCATGCAGACGGTTGTCGCTGTCATGTGCGGCGTTGCTGCTCAACAGACAGCCACTTAGTGACAAACCCACCTCATTATCTTTTTAACACCATCACAAAACCTGACACCATCAGCAAATTTGAATTGGCAGATGTCCTTGCTTACTTTGAGAAGCTAGCCTCTCAATATCAGAGGAGGACGGTTTAATGATTTGTAGGTATGTACATAAATCATTTTGTGAGCTTCTATTCGGTGAAACGAAACATAAAAATCATTGATGCTGAGTACATGGTCAACCATATATTTAACATAATAAATACCAAGGACACGCTTCGACGCAGCCGCACTAATCTATCCACCTCACAGTTCCAGTATCTGGGATCAATGCCATATATTCCATGTGTTCCCTACATCCTCAAGAACGCCCTAACAAAAGGCACGCTTCAGTGTAGATATAAAAGCTTACTACATACTTATACGGCACACATACAAGTTGCTCTGATAGTCTTCCAATCATCCATGAGGTTGCTATTTATGTCATACCTCTATTATATCCTGATCGTACTCAACGATATTACATCGGAATGACTAAACGCTCTTCAGGACCAGAATCAGCGAACACGAAAGAGACGCTGAAGTAGGTGGAACCTCTAGTACCATCTCCAGATATGTGAAATTCAAGTCCGCTATCTTTGTGGGACGATATTTAAAAAAATAGCACCCTATTCCAACACCAAATCAGCAGCCTTGCTAGAAATCTTAGAGATCCTTTTCTGTGACGCGTGCAACGACTGCCTAGAGTTGCCAGAAATTTTGATCCAACGTTTTAATAGTGTTTTTCCTTTCCAAAATGCCACGTACCCAACTACACTGGCGTGCAAAAATTAAGGATGAGACGGTTTTTCGAATGCAACGTCGTGCAGAAATGCTCCACATCGACTCAAATCATGCCATAAGATTCCCCAAGATGTAAGAATATGGGACAAGTGAGCAAAACCGTCCAAACAAGGAATCCAAAGGATACAAAGGCACTGTATTGAAAAGGTAGCTTCGAGCACAACTGGACAGAAGTCCATGTGACAGGCGGCTGCCAAGAAAAATCCAGTCTTTAGTAGGGGATATGATCACCCCTGACTGCGTTGCAGGATTTACAACGTTTGTCCATGCTGAGTACGAGGTTGTCAAGGAGCTGTTGAGGCATCACAGCTCATTCCTCTTGTAGCGCAAATAGCAGCTGCGGAACCGTTGCTGGCGGCTGGTGACGTGCTGCCAAGCGTCTCCCGAGAAGGTCCTACACGTGTTCGATTGGATGTAGGTCCGGGGACCTTGCGGGCCAATCCATGCGTTGAATATCTTCACTCTCCAACATCTCTGCAACAGCCACTGTACGATGAGGTGTAGCGCTGTCGTCCATGAAGAGGAACTCAGGACTCACAGCACCTTTTTAACAGACGCATGTGAGGCAGGAGAACCTCGGTACAATAGCGCACACCAGTGACGGAATCTCCTTCGAAGATGTGGAGATCAGTACGGCTACCAAGCATGATACCACCCCAAACGAGAATTCCGCCACCTCCAAACCGGTCCTTTTCGATGATGTTGGAGGTGTGATTGCGTGTTCCCTGCTCTCTCCAGATGTGTATACGTCCAGAATCGCTGGTCAGACTAAATCGGCTTTCATCCGTAAAGAGAACTCGACCCCATTGCTGATGTATCCAGTTCTTGTGTTCCTTGCACCACAGAAACCGCCGTCTCCGATGAGCAGGTGTTAATGGCGCACACCGTATTGGTCGTCGTGCAAATAAACCACATTTCTGCAGCCTCCTGGCCACGATAAAACGCGATAACGGACGTCCAGTTCTCTGTTGCATGTGCCTTGCGATTTCTCCCGCTGTCTGCCGTCTGTCTCTTCTGGCCTGTAGGACAATATACCGGTGGTCCACCGCCGTGGTTGCTCGTGGACGAACACTGCTAAACTCTCGGACAGCTGTTCTTGTTGTTTGAAATGCTCTCCAAGCTCGTGAAACGATGCTGTGAGCGATCCCGAACTCCTCGGCCACACTAGTCACACTTCGACCTTCTTCCAAGTTCCCAATGACGCGACCTCGGGTAAAGTCATCCAGATGTCGTCTACTGGATTGTCTGTTGGCCATATCACACGGTGGCAGCAACTCGACGTCGTTCAAACCAATGTACACCCTGCAATAGCTTTCACCGAATTTCTGAGCAGATCAGATCATATGTAGAGGATTTTAGGAAGGGAGTGTCTGACCCCAGGTCTTAAACAACCCTTAGAAACAGGAAGCTAGGAGATTTGGGCTAGAGTGCCCGATAGGAAAGTGACACGGATGCGAAGTAGAAAGGGGGGAAGACGCTCTTATTTATTACCGGGGGCCAGTACCCGGGGTCTGACGGCTTAACGTGCCCAAAATTACTGAGCGTACACCGCCCGTGTGCTTTATACCCTTCCGACCCCCCCCCCTCTACGTCATGCTGCATATATGCGCATTCCCTACCGTACCGGTCCCCAGTCTATCTCCTGAGTGGTCTTTCGGTCCGTTCTGCCTGCTCGTTCCGTTGTTATGCTGACTTCTCCTGTTCGTCCTTAAATTTTGCACGCCAGTGTAGTAAAGCTTGTAACTTCAAATGCAGAACGCTCTCTATATTTTATCATTGTTTATTTGTTTAGCCTTGTCGTATTCATGTTTAAATTACAACCTTTTGGTAATGAGTTTATCTGCTGTCAGGCTTGAAAACCCATCCATGGATGAGTGAAAGCTTGGCAAAAATTCTTAATTTCTTAGGGGCAATAAAAGAATGTGGTTACTACAGTTTTTTTAATACACTTAATGAATCAACCGTTCTGTTATTAAAATCATCGTAAGCTTGAGAAAACACAAGTTTGTTCGCGACAGGTATCAAACCTGTGTCCCCACAGTCCGGAGTAAGTCGCTCTCCCAACTGAGCTACGCGGACAAAGTGTTTCGCTGTAGATTTGTCGTCTTGATACATGTTTTCACCTCTGTGAAGCGAAGTAGGATTTTTTTATTAATCCTAAGCAATGTGTGGAACAAACATCACACATTGTTCGAAGAATGCAACGGCCAGTGGATCCATTTTCCGCAATCGGCCGCCAATGTGAAAGCACAAGTTTGTCCCCTACTTCTGGAGTAGCCGCCCCGGTGGCGCATTAGTCTAAGCGATGGCCTCTGATCATTCGTCCGAACGGGGTCCGGGTTCGAATCCCGGTGAGGCATGTATGTTGTGTTTGTCTTACGGCATTGGCTCTCTCCCTTCCCTGGAACTAGTGACTCTAAATTAGGGACGGGCGACCACTTAGAGCCCATTAAGTTGCTCACGGTAGTCGTTAAACCTCCAATCAAAAAAAAAAAAGACTGCTGGAGTAAGTCGCTCTCTCAACTGAGCTACGCGGACGGAATGTCTCGCTGTAGATTTGTCGTCTTGACACATGTTTTCACCTCTGTAGTATTTTACAAGCTTTGATTGTATTGAACCAAATTTTCAAAGATCGAAAATTTAGAAAAGTGCGCTCAATTAAAGCAAACACGGCAACAAAAATTCTTTAGGAAGTAAGAAACCCATTATTTACAATGTTAACCCCTATTCACATGGAAATATTCTGTTTCTTTAATGTTTTCCTGAGAATTCATGCACAATTTTTGAGAAAATGGAAACAATAGAATTTATATCAATATCATCACTGAGACGAAACACGTTTCAGAATTTTTTAATGAACATAAAAACTTTGAACTTTTTATCGCTAAGTTTGTGAAACAGTCTGAGCCACCCCGGTGGCGCAGTGGTCTAAGCGATGGCCTCTGATCGTTCGTCCGAAAGGGATCCGGATTCGAATCCCTGTCAGGCATGGATGTTGTGTTTGTCTTACGGCACTGGCTCTCTCCCTTCCCTGGAACCAGTGACCCTAAATTAGGGACGGGCGACTGCTTATAGCCCATTGAGTTGCTCACGGTGGTCGTTAAACCTTCAATCAAAAAAAAAAAAAAAAAAACACAGTCTGAATAACCCCTTTGTGAGCATCAATGTACAAGGTAACCGTATCTGACTCATTGCGGTGTGACATTAGCCATTTAACGATTTGTGCCGTCCCGGTGGCGCAGTGGTCTAAGCGATGGCTTCTGATCATTCGTCCGGAAGGGATGCCGGTGAAGCATGGATGTTGTGTTTGTCTTACGGCACTGGCTCTCTCCCTTTCCTGGAACCAATGGCCCTAAATTAGGTACGGGCGACTGCTTATAGCGCATTGAGTTATTCACAGTGGTCGTTAAACCTCCAATTAAAAAATCAAATTGCAAAAGTATGGGAATTTGAACTTATTACTTTTCAACATAGCTCTCGTTAATTGCAATGCACTGGATTCAAGGTTCTGGATGTTTCTTAATTCGAACTTGAAAGAAGGTGTTTACTTTGAAATTGGAAGTAAACAAGATTTCATTTCTCTTTGGTAACTTATCAGTCCAACATTCACGGTTACAATGACATCATTGTCTTGAAATTTCTTGCCCGCGAAAATTCCTTCATAAAGCCTTTTTTTATTTTTTGACTCAAGGATGCAACAGTGAACATAAGTCTCATCACACGACATAAAGGGTCATCACGAAATCAAAAAAAAAATCGTTCCTTTTTCGTATCGATTTGAGTAACTACAACTAAACGTCTTTCCTTGTGCTGCAACGACAGGAGTCGTAGGATCCAACTTGCTCTCATTATATTGGATTTCACGTCGTTGTATGCAATTTCTTAAGCAACCCCCACACGAATTCTGGTTTCCTGTAGGAGTTTAAGAACGGTTATCCGACGATTGTCTAAAACAGTGGTTCTCAATACATAGTAGCACACGGAACATTAAAAGTGCTAGAGAGAAATAACTGAGGAACCTCTATTTGTCTATATCACATCATCCTCTCCAAAGCTACTTTACAAGTTTCTGGTATCTTAATTTAGAAATACAACATCCGTTCCACAAAAACAGTAAAATCATACAAAATGAAGAAATATAGATACAGCAGAATATTTGTTATTCTTTCTCAAAGTATCTTCTCTCGAATGATATGCAACGGTCCCATCGTTCAGCCCATTTTTCAAAGTATGTGGCGAAGGCATTTTGTGGAAGCGCTGCTTTAGCGACTCCTGTACAGTTTGAATAACGTCAGCATCTGTGTTGAATGTTGCGCCACGGAACTTCTCATTCACTATTGGAAACAACAGGAAATCACACAGGGAGGTCAGGACTGTAGGCAGGCTGTGGCATGATTTCAATACTGTATTTCGTAAAAAACCGTTGAACACAAGCAGCCACATGTGGGTGGGGCGTTATCATGGTGTAGGGTCCACTTGCCCACCAGTTCCGGTCGCTTAATCGATATGTGTCATCGCAAACGCTTCATGACAGCATTGACAGTAATTTGTGGAGGAACGGCATGCTGGTAAACTACACCTTTATGATCATAGAAAATAAATTTCATCACCTTCCCAGCTGTTGTGGCTTGGCAGACGTTTTTCGGAGGAGGCGAGCCTGTGTGTTTCTAGACATTCTTTGCCAGTTTCGTGAGGGAGTCGAAATAGTGAGCCCATGTTTCATCGGCAGTTATTACTGTGTTTAGAAAGTTTGGATTCTTTGTAATCATTTGTTTCCACTCATGACACACCTGAACTCTGGCTTACAATTGTTCTCTCGTCAGGTGATGAGGTGACCATCTGGAACACACACGATGCAGCAGTAATTTGTCACGCAGGATGCGGAATGCCGACGTTTTTGAAATATTAGTTGATACCGCTATGTCTGCCCACGTCGTTCATTGATCATCTTGCAGGATTTCCCAACGAGTGTTAACAATACGCTCCGTAGCAGCACTTTCAGGTCGACCAGGCCTAGGAGCGAGTTCTGCTGACAAACGCCCTTTTTTGAAATCATGATGCCATCTAAAAATCGTTGACTCATCCAAATATTTATCTTTGTAAGCTTTTCTCATTAAATCAACTGTTTCTAGAGCCGTTTTACCCAAACGATAGCACAATTTTATCGCATACATTTCACTTTTTAACTCTGAATAACATACCTCCATAGCTGTATGGCGAAATGCAGACGTACCTTAAACAACTGTGCAATAACAAAACTAGAATCGTCTTCCAGGCTAACAACTGTTGCCATACATGCTTCCTTAATTCAGTTAGTCGTCTGCGAGGTTATTTTTCCCCTTCGCATTGTTGCCAACTCAAAACAAATTACTCTGCTTTTTATGGAACGGTCTTTGTATATACTTAAGTATTAGGCAAGAAACAGTAATTCGAAAATAAAATAAAATGCC
The DNA here is from genome assembly GCA_039090855.1 of Macrothele yani. Classification (NCBI taxonomy): domain Eukaryota; kingdom Metazoa; phylum Arthropoda; class Arachnida; order Araneae; family Macrothelidae; genus Macrothele; species Macrothele yani. The sequence continues at coordinate 31,794,658 of CM077029.1, read as the reverse complement.
AGCATTTCTTTGTGTTTTTTGTAAATTGTATAAGAAAAAATCATATAACTGTAAAATGACTTCTTTCTTTTCTGTGCATTTTTATCGCCGTTTTAGAAAGAAAATAAGATAATTACTAAATTAAATAATCAAAATGTCAAACATCGCGATTATTTAAAAGTATTTTTTAAAGGAAAAAAAACTATAACTGTCCTTTCGTTTCCCTCCTTCCATCAAACTGGGCATGGAACTGAGGGGGTTATGTGGTTTTCTTTCAGAGAAGTTTTCTGGAGTCAGGTTTGGTGTTCGAGAACTGGAGCCTCATGATGTACATTTCGGAATCAAGTCTATTTCTTTGGTTGGTGTTAGTGGGGGTTTATTTCGAAAATGGTACTTCACAACGATATGTTTAAGCAAAAAAAAAGAAAAAAATTGTGTTATTGCGCACTCCGCAATTTCTGAGTGTTCATTTCTAAGCTGGGCCTAAAATTCAAAGAGTCGCAACCTTGAAAAGGGTTTTTAGTTTCCTGTCAGCGGCTATTGTTGGTAAGCTGTTAGATTCCTTTGAGTAGTAGGGCCGAATCCTCTATTGAAGCTGAGAATGGATTTCGCAGCCAGCTCATATATTCTTTTGGAGGCGGAATTTAATTTTTTTATTTTGATTGGACCTTGTATGTTTTTGAAACGTTTCACTATTCACTAAGACAAGCCGCCAACGGTAACCGATAACTCGGGTACAGTTGGCAAATTTTGAGCGAAGTGATTGCAAAATCTAAGCTCATTAAGGCGTCTATTATAACAAAATCTAGAAAACGAACGCGTAAAATTTATGACTTCCAGAACAAAAGTACGAAACATTCTAAAAATGAAATGCCTAAAATTTATCATGAACCACTTTCCTTCACGCCTTCAAGTTGGTTGTGATCAGGTTACATGTAAACAAAGCGGAAAGACACACTCACATGGGGAACCAGTTTTTCATTTTGTATCGCGAAAGACAGACACACATACACGAAATTCCTCTTATTATTATTATAGATTGAGCAAGTGTTGAGCTAACAGACGGAGTGTTTCCATTTCTTCGTTTTTCAATTCAAATTATTTTTTAATATTAATGTTATTGAGCCGACTTTCGTGAAACGGTTCAAGTAAAAGGCCATCTAGTTTTAATTGAAATTCCTCAGTGACACGGAATTTTGGGAATCGGAAGGTCAAAACCTGACCATGGATGATGTCCAATCGCATGAAGAAAATCACGGTGATCGGATGTGTCATGTCGTAGCTATGCCCAGACAACTAATTGTCCAGAGTCTCGTATAGAGCGGATATTTTCAATTATCATTATAATTGGGCAGTTTTAATGGTCATTATTTTTATACGACACAAATAATCACCATGATACCAAACCCATGTCACTCACCATGTCCTTCCCTTTCTCTGTGGCAAGTGTCACAGCGATCGGCTAAAGATCTTTGGAGGAGATAGATAACAAACGACCCCTTCTCAAAACCCGGAAAACCCCCTAAAAATGCAGGTTTTTGGACGATTATTTCTCAACGACACAGAATTTTGCGAATCGGAAGGCGTCAAACGCTGACCATGGACGATGTCCAATCGCATGCAAAAAAATCACGGTGATTGGATGTCTCATCTCGTACCTATGCCCGAACAACTAATTGTCTCGAGTCTCGTAAAGAGAGCTCCGCTCAATAAAGCAATTTCTGAGGAAACAGTTTCGGATTCAGAAACATGAAGTGTAGGGATACATTCAATAATTTATCTCTTCACACAAGATTCCCCAAACTGGATTTTTTTCTTCAACTTTGTTTCAATTTTGTCATAAGCTGAAAATACTGTCGCAGATGTACACTGAAGTGATAGGTTCAGTTCACTGAGACCCCATTATATGTAAGCGAGATTGGAGAAACGTTGCAAATACTTGGACAAACCAGGGCCGATTTAAACAACTGGCTTAGTGGGCCAGGGCCTAGGACGCCAGATGAATATTTTACCACCACCATCCAAGAAAATTTTTACTTAAATAATTCCACAAAATTTATAATTTTTAAAACTGATATCATTTGTAGTCGTCACTCCATATGCGTGAACGGAAAGTATTAAATGAGCAAGAGTAAACACGTTTCTTTAAGATTACGGGTTCTTTAATCAGTAATTTAGCAAACAGGAGGAAATCATACAAAGCTGTTCTGGAAAGGTCTGAACTTTTCAGGGATTTGAAAGAGACCAGTGCTCGTGACATAAAGGCTAGATCAAATAAACTTGTTCATAGGTACCAATAAGACATAGAAAACTTTCTTAGCACCGAATGTCTACATTTCCAGTCATATATGAATGCCGAAGACTTGAACACTCCACGGATATGTACACTTTCATTGATAACAATCTTCAGAGTACATTTCCAAACTTAGAAATAGCCTTCAAAATGTTTATAACCTTACCAGTCACGAATTGTTCTGCTGAAAGATATTTTTTCAGCAGTCTCAAGAATAAAAAATGAAAAAAGGACTTTATTGGTAGAAAACGAGTTTACCTCACTTGTGATAATTTGTGTATAATAGGCTCTGGTTATAGACTACACTTCATTAATTGACAATTTCGCCCATGCAAAGGCCTGTAAAAAACCGATGATCATAATACACTGCTGGACAATTGCTAAGGACGAATCATAAACGGCTATATAGCGCATAAAAAAGTAAGTGTGGTTGGATGCCAAGTGAAATAAAATAATGTCAGAATGCCAGGACATTACAAGAAAGACAATTTATTTTGCTCTGAAATCCAGAAGGCTTTGGAACGTGTTCAAGGACAAACAGGCCATTTTGTTCAGAGTACGTAAACGTGAAAAAATGCAATTACCGTCCGCAGGCGTTCCGGCGTAAGATGTCAATGCGGGATATGGCCACCATGGAGGGCGATGCAAGATTCCACACGTCGTGTTATGCTTTGCACAACATTATCATGCAGCTGTTGGGGTAATTTATCCCATTCCTCTGTCAGTGCGCGGATGAGGGTGTCCTTGTTTATTGGAGGGCATTGGCGACCAGCAAGACTCCTCCCCAAAGCATCCCACACATTTTCAATGGGATTCAGATCTGGAGAACGTGCTGGCCATACGAGGCGTTGAATATCCTCTCTCTCAAGACACTCCTGGACAGCGACTGTTCGATGACATGTTGCGTTGTCGTCCATGAAAATGAATCTATCACCGACAGCACCACGGAATATGCGAACATGAGGTAGCAGAACATCATTAATGTATCTTTGGCCAGTCATAGCCCCAGTTGGAAGCACATAGAGGGACGTACGGCCATTGATCATGATGCCAGCCCATACCATGACACTACATGTCGGATATCGGTCCCTTTCCTGTATGTTTGCTGGACAATATGCAGTACCACTATCACGCCAGATCAGTTGTCGTTGACAATCAGACGATAGACTGTATCTACTCTCATCTGAGAAGAGGACAGGAGACCAGTCGTTATCTGTCCAATTGCGATGTTGATGGCACCATTGCAAACGGGCGGTACGGTGACGTCTGGACAATAAGATGCACACAACAGGACGGCTGGCGTATAGTCCTCCTTCATGCAAACGTCTGGCGACAGTTTTTCGGGAGATCCGCTTGCCAGTAGCAGCCATAAACTGATTTGCTACCTCACTAGCTGTGTTGCGCCGGTGTATTTTTGTTTATAGCACTATGTACCGATCTTCTGCAGGTGTCGTACTGCGAACACGACCTCCCCGTGACGTTTGCTACACTCTCCATTTGTTTGAAATGATTTCCAAAGCCTTGAAACAACACTGTGGCTGACGTCGAACTCCCTGGCAACATCTGTTATTTTTCGCCCTTCTTCAATCTTGCCAATAATACGGCCATGCGTAAAATCATCTAGGTGATGTCGGGAAGACATACTGAAAATTGTAAGTTCGTCAATTGATTCTTTCCCTTTCAACTTTGCGTTTGAACAACAACGGTCAATACGCGTCAAATCCTTTATATCTCTTATCAGCGCTATGACGTCACAAACAAGTTCGGCAATCCAAAATTTGCATACGCACAACACGTCTTACTGTATCCCGCGCTTATGCTAATTTCCACATTTTCCTGCCTTCCATTTCATGGTTGCTAATGTCATCCGTCCTTAGCAATTGTCCGGCAGTGTACGACGCAGTCAGACATTGGGTGGAAAAGTGATTTATTACGGAAGTGCTAATCAAATTTTTCATTTGCATCGTAAGTATTCATTAAAATTGTTTTAATAGTTGCTTCTTTTCCCCCATTATTGTGCCTTTGCAGGTGCATTATGTTGTTTTATAATAATAATAAATGTTATTATCATAATGTATTTATTTTTCAAAAAATCCTGAAGCTCAATAATTTGAATCATACGCTGCTGCACTATGAAATAGACCTACTATATTTTCAATTAAAAATAAATATCATTGCAAAATTACTTAACATAAAGCAATAAAACACACTCCAGATAAACAGACATATACACGTAATGAGTCCCCATTGTTTAGCATAAGAACAAATTTGGTGGGAGGAGCGGGGGGGGGCGCCTTCTTGTCTTGTGCCCATGTCGTTAGAGACACTTACTTTGTCCCTTGAACAAACGATGATAGGTTGAATGGAAATTCAGACATAAATAACATGACTTCGTTCCACAGGTTGAACAGCCGGACCAGAACTTTGCCCCGTGAGAACCATCTTACGGGACAAAGTTCTGATCCAATAAAATTCCAATAATTGTACAAAAGTGAATTCCATACCATCTTAGTGCAACAACAGTCTTGAATTTAATTCCCGATATTAAAAATCCTCTAAATACGTTGTAACGTATACTCTAGATTCACTTTCCTTTTGATTTTTACTATCCCTGGTTATTTTATTTTACTATGTAAATTATCTTCTTACTGAACGAGATGTTATTTCTCCCGCTGAATGAGATCTGGCAATGAGTGTAAGTCATGACGTGGTGGTAGCCAGTATAAATAGGCGCGTTCAACGATACCTAAGGAGAGAGGTTGTTTATGTGCGAGAGAGCTTTGTTTCGTGTGTAAAGAGATCTTCGTTTATGTGAGAGGAACTTCGTTATATGTGAGAGCCAGATATCGAGTAGTTGTGTGACCGATGAAGTGAGTGTGAATAAATAATAGAAGTTTACTAAATAAAAGATTGTCTTAGTAAGTACGTTTTTCTCAGTTCATAGTACTGTCAGACCTCTGTCTGGCTGTTAGGTTTATTTCATTAGTTGATTATTATTAACAACCAGCATAAGACTTTATTCATCTTAATTACTACTACAACATTACTAGCAGTTAAAAGCTTGTTCATTATTATTACTACACTACGAGCAGGAAAGTTTATTCATGATATAATTAACAAAACAACAACCATTAGAAGAAGCATTAGAAGAAGTGAATTCATTATAATTTAGTAGAAGAAGCTGAATTCATTATAACTTGGCGTCAGTAGATTAACGAAGACATAGCTGTTTCTACGTTTATCAACACATAGCAACCGAAAAATTGCTATTCGGCCACTGATAAGATCGTACCGCAGATCTCTTGATGAGTGCTTTTCTGGTTGCTATGTGTTGATAAATGTGGAAAGAGCGATGTCTTTATTTATTCACTGACACAACGTATTTAGAGAATTTTCAATATTGTTCTCGCCCTTTGGATTTGTTTGCTATAATTAATATATTCACCAGATGGAGACGTCCCAGCTGATGAGCCCATTCTACGGATATGTGATGTCAGAAGCTGACAGATAAACGCACATAGCGCCGTTGATTGTTGGCCACCGTAGCGTAAGGCGAACGCACTCGACTAGATATCTAGAGATCTGGGGTACGATCCCAGCAGTGGCCGAATAAAAAATTTTCATTTGTTATGTGTTGATAAACGTGGAAAGAGCGATGTCCTTGTTTATTCACTTCCCGATTCTTCAAAAGAGCATTGGAAAAATTGTTAACTCATAGTCCTGGATTTTATGAAATTCACTTTTGTACAATATCACTGTGCGCATTTTTAAATTTGAGTTTCTGTTCACTACTAATGCCTATCAGTGTATGATACAGTGATTACTTCCAATTTTGGGTTCCATACTTCAAGTACTGGCAAAAACAGTCCATGGTGTTTACCGGGCATTGACTTTGCAGTAACAGTGCGGATATTAACGCATTCGTCCCATGGTAGTCCCATTCTTTTTGACATAAGACTGAACCAAGTTTAAAAATACCCACCCAGTTGTTCGATTCTTCAAAGGCATGCAAAACAGTTCGTCTTGACCTGAGTTATCATTTGTGTAACAGGCGATAGCAAGAAAAGCATCGCAAGTTCGGCAACGTCCGTTGTCTCATTAAGTTGCATTGCTTAACATCCGCTGATTTTTGTGCTCTCAGTGACTTCATTTGAAATCTCCCTGATCATTTTATGAATTCGTCTAGAAGCATCATCGTTTGAGAGTGGCACGGTCTTTAAAATGTTTCTCAATTTTTCATCTTTGACGTCTATTATGCATGCATGAGTTCATCGTATCGTCCAACTTCCGCACGTGCCATTTCCGTACAAATGAACTTTGTCCCATTTCCGGGCACATTAGGGCTATAACCCTGGTACACATCCAGATCATCTAGTGCCATTTCCGTACACAGATGTGATGATCCGTGGGCAGTGAGATATGCGTGAAGGAAGACAGAGGATCAGGTGGTGTACTGATGCCCCTCCCCCTTGCAACTTCCCACCCCACTGCGGGAGTGTTCACGACTACAAGATCCTCTAGCCTCACGTAAAATATTTTACAAAATCTTTTGAGGAAACTTTATATGAAACTGGTTAAAGCAATAGTTCGGAATGTTTGATGGCAGCTTTGGACGAAATATTAAAAAGCAAAGTCTTTTTCTTCTTTTTTTGCGACGAATACTGAAGACCGTAAAATTGGCATTAACGGATAGCCTGTTTGCCCTTCAGTTTTTATTGCTGTCGCCGCTTATCTTACCATGAGCGCTTATTGGCTGACGGAAGCAGTGAATGGTGATCTCTGTGATGTCGGAGGAATTCGGAGAGGGGATCAGCATTTACTTCTTCCTTAGCATTCCCCACGTTTGATACCGGGATTCGTGAAACTGTGCAGAAATGGCACTAACCGATCTGCTATGTATAGAGATGGGACAAAATTCCTTTTGTACGGAAATGACACGTACGGAAGTGGAAGAGAATCGGATTCATAAATCTCGGCAACTGTATATCAAATCAGAAACTGAGAAATTCATTTTGAGTTACGGTAACTAACTTGAAATGAGTTTCTCACGCCTTTATTGATGTTACCACAAGATGGAAAGGGCATGGGGTTTTTTTTTTTGGCTTTTAATTTTTCCAACAATATTCCACGGGGTTGTCTTTATGTTTTTTTTTATTTGTTTGCAAGTGTCTTAGCATCTTAGTTGCAGCTAATGAACTGTTATTAAAATTTTAAAACAAACTGCCCACAGAAACACAAAGACAGACATGAAACCGCAGAACAAATATCTCGTTAGCATTTACCAATTTTGATATTTTTTTTACTTTTAATCTGAACAGAAGTGTTATCGCTCTCAGGAATCTCCTCAGTTTCTTCCCTAAGTTTGAGGGTATCCTCTTTCTGTTTACTCTTCAGACTACCTCTCTTCAACTAGTTACCCGTGTTAAACGTTCCCAAGAATGAGGACGGAGTGTTACAAGCAGAGCTGTTGGAAAAAATGTCATACGTATATACGTCCCCCTTCGGAAAAATTGTGCATTTTTATGAACAGGAAATATTGGCAGAACGTTTCATATTATTACCGGTATTTAACCGGAAAAACAATTTTTTTAATCGATGTTTTAAAAGTGTAGAAACTGCTGCGAATATATCGAAAGCAGAAATATGAACTTACGCTCCGTAGAGGCGAAAATTGTGTGTCTAAAAAAAACCCCTTCAAAATTGTATGAAAAACATTTTATTCCATAATTTCTATCCGATACAAAAATAATTCTTTATTTGAAATTTTAGAAGCAGAGATATCGAGAGAAACTCAATATATATTTACGCCCCTGAACAGGAAAAGGGTTTATTATTCTAAAAAGTACGGAAAGGTTATTCGTTGTGAAAAGTATGCAAGGAAGCAGAGGATTTGTTCAGTCTGATATTTTAAAACAATGATACGGAATAAAATATATTTTGAATTCGGTAAAATCTGCGCTTACGTCCTCTAGCGGGAAAGTTATGCATCGGAAAAGGAAAAAAAAAAGGCAAGGATCTTTGTTAACAAAATTTTTCAAAATCGTATGAGATAACGCATCGACTGACACACGGAATTTACAGAATTATAAGCATCTCCTTTCACACAGAAGAGGAGCCAAAAATGAAACTATTAGTAATCTATGTAACATGGATGTTAACAACACTCAGAATATATTGTATATCTCTCTTGTTGCATTCGACAAGGAACGGGATACTGGCGCCCAGCTACATTCGAGAAGAATCTATTTCTTTTAAGGCTCTCACAAAAAGAAAGTTCTAAAATCAATATGCGAACCTTTCAAGGATGGCCCGCTGTTACTTTGTAAATGGTTGAATCTCAACCAAATTCAGTTTGGACACTTCTGTTCAAGATCACTAGGCAAACTTCTGTGTCAGATATTTATAGAGAACAATATCAAAAACTCTGCAGCTGAAAACGGAAAAGATTAGATAATCGCTTAGGGAGCTAAGCATAAAGCGTAGCTTCAGTTAGCCATTTGGTTTTCAAAATCTTAACGGGTTAGGAACAAATAAATCATGCAGATTCACTCCGCGCTATCACAACTTGGTGCTGTTGAAATTCGTCATATTCGCTTGAATGAACTGACATCTGCTTCGAACCATAAACAATCGCGTCATGCTCTGTGCCTTTATTGGGTTCAAAAAGGTCTTTGATAAGAACTTGCGTTGAAAAAGTATAAACAGCCAGATCATGGCCTCTAGTAAATTTAATTAACTTGAATTTTGACATGTGTTAAAATAGGTGTTCACTACGGTAAATAGAGCGTTTCTGATAGAAAGTATTTTAGATCTTCCCCTGTGGAATTACATCATAACATGGCTGGCTGCAGATTGTGACTGAATTATGCAAATTAAGTGAGTTTCGGTAATAGTACAAAACAGCAGCACATTTTGCAATATTTTAAAGAAAAGTTGTTCTATACTTTAGTTTCGAAGCTTTAGTAACATTTACATCTGTGGAAAAAAATTCTAATCTTCTTTTGGGGCTTTGTTTTAATGACATGTACTAACGCACAAAACAAGTTTCGAAATTAAAACCTGGTGCATATGTTAATTAACAAGAAATGTGTCCATTTAACATGCTTCCAGTTATAGCAGTGGTTTGTGACATCAGAAGAAGTGCTTAATGGGAATTGTTGGCGTTTTAATAAAATGAAACGCTTGTGACATTATGATTTCAGACTTTACCCTTCCAACAGAAAAACGAAATGGAATAATAGTAATTAAGCATGAGTGAATTTTAGATATCAAACATAGGGGAGTTTAAGAAATAAAATATGGGGAAATTTCAAAAGAAAAGTATAGAAGAACGTCGGAAATTAAACGTGGGGAAATTTTGGTCATTGAAAATGAACGTCCACTGCAATATTTTGCATTTTGGTCTAATAGACCGTTAAAAAATAGGTGAAAGTGTGCCATGCTTGTACAATTTGGCGTAAAACCCTAATTTATGCATATATACTGTATATCTATAGATATATCGTCATCATTATTATCAACCATTATCAATCCACTGCTGAATGAAGATCTCTCCAAGTTTCTTCCACAATTGTCTGTCTTGAGCCTGTCTCTTCCATGTCACTCCGGCATGCTTTCGAATTTCATACATCCATCTCCCATGGGGTCTTCTTCTGGGTATTTTTCTGTCTAAACTTTCAGTTGTCCATCGGTGGTCCATTTTTCTGGCAACACGTCCAACCCATTGTCATTTCAGTAATTTAACTCTGGTCATGATGTCGTCCACCCTTTTCACTTTCCTTATCCACAAGTTCCTCTTCTTATATTTCCTGGTTACACAAAATATGCATCTCTCTATGCTGCATTGAGTTGGCTGCGGTCTTTGTATGCCTTTTTTAATTAAGGTCCAGGTCTCTGCTCCATACGTAAGCACTGGCAGGATGCATTGATTAAACACTTTTCTTTTAAGACATAACAGCATACTGCTCTTAAAAATTGCACTGTTTCTTCCAAAAACTGTCCTTCCAAGTTTTATACGCCAATTAATTTCTTCATCAATGTAACCCGCACTTTATATCTGCTGCCGAAGATAAATATAGGTATCTCGGCTGTCTCAAGCTTTTCTCCATCAACCGATGTCTTCGTTTCTTGTGAAAGATATATGTACATTTTTTTACATTGTTTTTTTAATATAATCATTATGGTTGATGAATATGAAATATCCAAAGGAAGAAAGTAAAAAATACAGTGCAACCTCAGTTATACGTTACGTTTTCCAACTATACGTTTCTCATTTTTTATACGTAATTGGGCTAGTCCAAGGTGGTCTAGAAAGTACAAGATCATGACAGAAAGATCAGTTCATTCCATTTTTGACGTCATTCTTATGTTACACGATGTGATTCGTCGGTGTTATGTTCGACGTCATGCATAACACGCTGCAGACCAATCGAAAAAGCCTTGGTTTCTGGTGGCGTCACTAAAAGAGAAAATATAGCGTATAATTGAAAGAAGTGCTTTCTATTTTGTAGAAGGCCTTGGTTAGTCCCAATATTTTACTGTAGTTTCTATCGCTTTTTTAGTTCGGTTACACATAATTCACTTATACACTTTTTTCAATTATACGCTATATTTTGAATTTCAGATTATCCAAAATACACGGTTCCTTTATTCTTTTATTCGCAGGACAGTACATTACAACTTTGAGAGAATTGAGACAGCTTTTTTCTTTCAGGCATGAAACAGATAGTGGTGCCGCAGTGGTCTAAGGCGCTGGCCTCTGATTATTCGTCCGTAAGGGGTCCGGGTTCGAATCCCGGTCAGGCATGGATGTTGTGTTTGTCTTACGGCACTGGCTCTCTCCCTTCCCTGGAACTAGTGACCCTAAATTAGGGACGGGCGACTGCTTATTGCCCATTGAGTTGCTCACGGTGGTTGTTAAAGCTCCAATCAGAAAAAAAACAAAAAAAAAAAAAAAAAAAAAAAAAAAAAACAGATGGTGCCACTAAAGATTTACTAAACACCGTTCTTTTTAAATTCAAGAAATTAAAAAAAGCAAAGATCAGTGAATAATTTACTCAGCACTAATGCTAATTCAACTACCGGACAAACTGCTTTGAAAACAGCGATGCTTATAGGTAAAGAATGGATAATAGGGGTATTTAAATGATAAAAAAAAGATTTCCTACCTAGTATTTCAAAGTTAAGGGTTTTTTCTTTCATGGATTTAAAGTATGAAGTCGTACAAAATTTCTTAACCTGGATTTTATAATAAATTATTAGGGGTATGCAAAAGTTTCCGCCACTCTCGCTAGCATTGTAGGGGCCTAACCAGCCGGCGACCCGTGCTGTCAGTTCGTACATGAAGCCAAGCATGGCGGTTGATAAAGTTCATTGGCGGCACTGTTTGTTATGTTTAATTTAGGGAAAAGTGCGAGTGAAGCATGCGGTTCAATATGTTAGTCGTGTAGAGAATGGTCTACCAGGTTTAAGAAAGATGATCTAAGCTTAGAAGACAAGCCACGTGCAGGTTGACCACAGGAACTCGCAAACGAGGAGCTGGAATCGCTGTTGTAAGAGGATGCCGCACAATCGACCACGCAACGGGCGAATCGTTTGAAAGTGGCTCAATCGACGGTGGTTGGCGTCTACAGGCTTTGGGGAAGATCCAGAAGATTGGTAAATGAGTTCCGCATACTTTAACGGAGCGTAATATTGGTCAACGATTAGGCATCTGCATATCGTTTCTGAAGAGGTTTCAAGGGAAGAATGTCTTGTGGAAGGTTGCCAGCGGGGATGAAAAATGGGTCTATTGCGACAACCCCGTACTCAAGCGATCCTGGGTTAACCCAGGCCAGCCATCAACATCCACTGCAAAACAGGATATCCGCGTGGAAAAGATTCTGTTGTGTGTGTGGTGAGATATGCACGGAGTGCTGTACATCGAACTGTTGAAACCGGACGAAACAATCACTGCACAACGATATAGCAATCAGCTGATGAAACTGGACTCCACAATCGAGCAAAACTGCCCTTGGACAGGTAAAGGACGCCGCCCAGTCATCCTGTTACACGATAATGCTAGACCCCATGTTGGTGCCACCACAAAACCAACCTTTGAACAGTTGCTGGTGCACTGTCCGGTGTACTCCCCGGACAGTGCACCCTCAGATTTTCATCTGTTTCGCTTTATGCAACATGCCCCTAGCACAACAGCGGTTCACAACAGTTCCAGAGGTGGAAAATTTCGTCACTGCATTTTTCAGATCAAAACCCGAGTCCTTCTATCACAGCGGCATTCATTTGTTGCCTGAAAAATGGCAAAAGGTCATTGATGCTAACGGCCAATATTTCTTTGAAGAAATGTGTACTGGTTTCCTGATTGTTCCAGTCTCCTATCTCCTTAAAACGGCGGAAACTTTTGTATATCCCTAATAGATTAAAAAATAATACAAAAGTCAAATATAGACATGGGCTTAGGCTCGCAAACAAAGTATTCATGTCTTACATTATAAAGTAGCGTAATCTAAAATTCCTAGGGTATTTTCCCCCTTTTTCTTTTTGGCAGCATTAAAAAATGTACAGTAGTGTTTAACATTTTGAAATGTTATGTATTATTTTATTATAGACAAGTTTTGTTTTTAGGGCTATGTTTATAAACATGTATTGTTTATTTTAACACTATAGTACTATAATAAACAATACTATGTTTATATACCATAATAAACTACATACTATAATAAACTATAGTATTGCATCTCATTATACTATAATAGATGCAATACTATGTTGCATCTTTTATATGCAATACTATATGAAAGATGCAATGTTATGTTTATGAAATATAGTACTGCTCGTGGAACAATACTATATTTCAGAAATTATGTTATAAATTTCTGTAACTCATGTTTCGAAGATATCGTGATGATAGGCACCTTGCAGCGTTATAGAGGCACAATGCAAGTGTGGTGGTTTGGGACGCCCTTGGGTTCAGTTCGCGATCACGCCTGATATGAATTGAAGAACCCTCAACAACCAGCGATACATGAGGGATGTTTTAGAGGCAGGAGGTGATACCCTTCCTTCAGAGTTGTTCCGGCACTATATTCCAGCAGGACAATGCCCAGCCATGTAGTTCGGAATGTCCGAGACCTCTTCCATGCACGGCAGATACCACTTCTTCCCTGGCCAGCACGTTTCCCGGATGTATCCCCGATCGAACATGTCTGGAACGTGATAACTAAGTAACTGTACCGTCACGAACCGCTGCCAGTCACCACAAATGAAATCTGATCTCACACAGAAGCAGCCTGGCTGGCAATTATCCAGGACGATATCAAAAACCTCTCCCATTTAATGACACGCTGTATAGAGGGTGCTATTGTTGCTCAAGGTGGCTTCACACGGTACTGAGTTTTGAAGCAAAAATATCTTGTATAGCTCTACAAATGTAATAAGTTATCTCCTATAATATGAGGAATCTGTGATATAAATTTCATTTAAACAGCACGATTCTTTCTTAGTGTTGCAATTTTCACAAATATTTGTGTACAACAAGAAAACCCATGATGCAGTTATCACGTTTTTGTTATTGAGGCAATAGAATTAAATCTCTATTATGAAAAAATGCAAATTTCTCAGGATGATTAATTTATTTATTTATTTTTTTTTTTTTTTTTGCACGACGGAGTTCCAAGCAGTATCTTTTATAATCTAAGCTATGTCTTTTATTATTTTCAGTGTGGTATGCGAACAAATGCAATTCTTCAGTCTCACTTCATAACATTAAAAAAAAAAACACTATTTTATTCATTGATAAATGAGCACATGTTTGTGCATTTTGATGTTTAAAATCTCGTTTGCGTATATTATAAATAAAACGGGAGCATTCAGGTAACTTATTTCTTTGGGACAATATCTCAATTATTTCCGTACTCCTCTACCCACAAAGGAAACTGGATTTTAAATGCACCAAATACTTGAACATGAAATTTCTAAGTAAAAGTGTGTTAATAGCATTATGTTAAGGCTGTCTTCGAATGAGTGTTAAGGTTCATCTTCTGCGATAGATGGCGCAAAAATCACTCATTAGGCGCGGCTTTTACGGCTTGAGTGACTGTCCTAGAAGTTGCGTCAGCGCAACACTGCAAACCTCAACATATTCAGAATGAAAGCGTTCTCTCGTTGACACCACAATGAAATGACAAAATACGCGCTTTCACGTTTTAACCAATGACGTTATTTGGGGGCGGAGCTCAGCAAGTAGGTGGAGTTTCTATAACTCAAATTCATGGGTTCTCTGCTAATGTACAGATTTTCTCTTGAAAAAATGAAGGTAAAGTAGGATTTAAGATCATTTATGAAAGACAAGATTCCAATCTCACTTTTGGCCAAATTCAATGATTTTTATTTGGCCTAGATAATTAAAAAAATCAGACAGCAATAAGAGATTTCTTTTTATTTCAGACAGAAATACTGCTAAGCTAATTTATCGCGCCATCTAGCACCAAACTGGGATACTTTCGAGTCAGATAAATTGACTTTTTTTAAAAAATTCTAACAAATTTTTCAGAATAATAACTGTGGCATATATTAGTTATGGATCGTTTTTATTTTTGCTCAAAATTTCAAACACCATAAAGTAATAATCTTTGCAAAAATGTGTACAAAAAAATTTACATTGCAGATATAAGATGGAATTTATTTCACACACTAAGACTTTCAGGTCACATAAAACTAACTAGTATACTTAAGGTGACCAGATTTTTGAGAACGAAACTGAGGGCAAAATGACATGTTTTTCTCAATCTTAATGCAAAATTGAGGGCAATTTGGTTTTAAAATGAGTACAAGATTGAGGACAACGTTTGCCACATTATGTCAAAGCCGATGATTAGCAAATAATTTTACGAACTATATCATAATTGTCCAGTTTCATGGGAAAACATATGATTAATCTGAAGTGATTTAAGTATTATATGAAATAGCAATAAAATACTATCATGCAGAATATTACTTCTGATAAATTCTAAATGTTACTCATAGGGGGTAGCACATGCAAACAAAGCTATATTTTGATTTTATGCTGAAATTACATTGTGATTCTGTACAACAAAAATACCTGAAGCCAGAAAATTACTATTCACTGAGCGGATGGAAATGATGGAACTTTTATCTTCATGAGAAGGAATATTGGAAGTCCAATAACCTCACTTGAAGAAACAGTTTAATGAAAAAATCTACTGAATAAAAGTTGTAGAACTCTCAATGGAATCTACCAAATGTAATTAAATTTAGCATAAACCACTTATTTAATTGCAAGAAAGTGGATGCTGGAAAAGATACGATTTATTCCACATTCCCATAAACAATTTAGTTAAATCCAGTTAAAACAGAAACGAAACAACACCACGATTATCAAGATAACTTTGTTGGATGCTTCGCCATGTCTCCATTAATATTGCGTGATTTCTAAATTCAAGGAGTTAGAATCACGCAATAAGGGAAATTTCATCCACTTCAGAAAATAGTTCCATACCCTTTGAGTTCATTTTTTTGCAATTAAATAAACAACTGATGCTAAATTTGGTTACATTTGGAGTTCTACGACTTTTGTTTAGCACAATTTTTTCTATTTCAAATTTTTTGAGAAATTTCAAAAATTAAGGACAAAAAATTAAAAAATGAGGACATTTGACGTCCTCAATCAGTTTTTACGAAATTGAAGACGTCTGGTTACTTTAAGGATACTGGTTAATTTATATTATTCTCAGCTCAAAGCAGTCTGTTTAGGCTCTGCTGGTTCCAAAATGATGCTATTCAGGTCCATCTTGTAGAATTCTAGCAATTGTATTTTCACACCGAAGAGGGCTTTTTCAATTTGATTAATTTATGCCATTACAATGCATGGTAACATAGTGATTAGAATAATTTTCATGGAAAAAGTTAGAATAAACTTATTCTACAAATATTTTCTGTGCAATTATAATCATTACTCTTTTTTTATTCCCTGACTATTTTAACAATTTAATATCGCGTTTATAAATTGTGGCTTTAAATGATACCGGCTGAATATGGTATATCTCAGATAGCACTTTATGAAGAAAGTGCTCAAATAATGAAAAAAGAAAAAAACTTCGGCAGTTCACGAAATAAAATTATATAGGGTAAAGCAAAATCAAATAAAGTGTGATATATACCTCTAACTTAACCTTTATCAGTTTGTTTCTTACCTAAATCTCGTTACTTCATTCTTAAAGATATTACTGAAAGGTACATTACTTCGATGAATTGCGTATACCTATTGATAGATCTGACAGTGTGCCAGAAGAATAAAGATGTCTACGTCGAATATAAAAGTGAAATAGGTGAAGTAATGGAGAGATATAAATCTTGTAGATTTATATGGATAGATGAATAGTGTGTTGTAATTATATGGTGGAGATTTCTGTGTTTATACATTCTTTGCCAAAACAAAAAAAGACAAAAAAAAAAAAAAAAAAAAAAAACGGAAGCACTCAGAAAGTATCACTCAATCGAGATAAAAACCTGAATGTGCAATGTACATATACAGGAAAGGAAATTAATGCAATTCAAGAGCAGTTCATCCATTTATTCGGATGAAACAAGTCAGTACGTTGTAGCGCCCACCCGGCTACAAGCGATTATCCAGCGTGGCATGGACGCATACAGTTCACAGATACTATCCTGAGGTATAGCATTCCAGATGGTATCCAAATTATGGCCAAGTTCACCGACATTCCTGTATGGGTAGAGGTGGCGTCCCATTGTGTTCCACACATGTTCAATCGCTGAGAGGTCGGGAGATCTGGCTGGCCGTGGGAGGGTGTCGACATTACGGAGGCAGGCCTGGGAGAGCCATGCCGTGTGTGGCCGGGCATTTTCATATTGAAAAACTGCTCGGTGACGGTGCGACAGGAAAGGCAACAGCACATATCATAGAATCTCGTTGACATAGCATTGAGCTGCAAGGATGGTACGGAGGACTACCAAGGGTGTCCGGATATTGAAGGAAATGGCTAGCCAGACAGTCACTCTCGGTGTGCTAGCCGTGTACCGTTACACGGTAAATGCAGGATATGTGCGCTAGCCGGCTCCTCTTCAGACACGTATGAGCTTGTCATCGGCGCCAAGCGCAAACCGTGACGTATCACTTAAAACAACACGACGCCACTGGACACTATCCCACGTTGATCGGATCCGACACCACTACAACCGGTGCCGGCGATGCTTCGCTGATTGGTGGTAAGCTGCGGATCTGCCTCCTTGAATGTAATCCCCATGCAGCAAGTCATTTCTTAACGGTCTGGACGGCTATTTCATACCTTTGGACGACGCAATATGGCCACAGATGGTTGAGGGGGACGAATCGGGTTCTGTTCGCGCTGATCTTACAATTGCTCAATCCTCGCGTTTTGCCGTTTCCCTCTGCCGTCCATTACCCGTAAGCCGCTGGGTTGTGTCCTCCTCGATCCATTGGCGCAACATCGTCCGATTCCCGCGTCACTCTGACCCAAATGCCTGGCGATACGGCTACTTGATCAATTGGCCTCTCTCAGCCCAATTATAGGCCCTCCTTCAAACTCGCTCAACTGCTCGTATTGTACACGGATCCAACGTCCAGGCATCCTCACAGTCCGTGGAGGTTAATGCAGACCCAATCCGCTGTCGCAACTGTCCCAGTTTTGTTCTTGATATATTCTTCTCGGTGCGCCGTTTCCATGAACTGTGGTGAGCCACTATTTAGTAATTGCTCGTTATTCTTTTTTTAATCATAATTTATGTTAGGCCTTGGCCGCCCTAGAGGCGCAGTGGCCTAAGCGATGGCTTCTGATCATTCGTCCGAGATGGGTACGGGTTCGAATCCCGGTGACGCATAGATGTTGTGTTTGTCTCATGGCGCTGGTTCTTGCCCTTTTCTGGAACCAACGGCTCTAAATTAGGGACGGACGACTGCTTATGGTGGTTGTTAAACCTCCAATCGAAAAAAAAAATATATTCGGCCTTGAGGCACTTTCATGAGGAGTTTCATCAGGATCTAACGATTTTCTCGGGGTGATTCATTTTTTTTTTATCTTTTTTTTTCTTATGAGGAGTTTCATCAATCAGGATCTAACTATTTTCTCGGGGAGCTTCATTTTTTTCATGCGGAGTTTCATCAGGATCTAATGATTTTCTCGGGGTGCTTCATTTTTTTTATTTTTTTTATTTTTCATGCGGAGTTTCATCAGGATCCAACGATTTTCTCGGGGTGCTTCAGTTTTATTTATTTATTTATTTATTTATTTTTTGGCGGAGAGTGTATATGAGATCGCTGTTAAGAGTCATCTGAAGAATTGCGAACTGATTGTCGACAAAAGGGCATTAGTTACTGAAACTTTCAGTGTTTCCACTTCGTAGAAAATAAAGACTAGTTTCCAGTACATGTAAGCGATGATTCTTTTCACACTGACGGTATATTTAGTTAATTACCTAGAGTACTATATGTTCAACAAGTTAGCTAAGGACTACTAAAAACTTTTCAAAGACTCCTGAAGTCAATATTTTCTTTTTAAGGAATATTCATTAAAAAAGTCGCGTACTAAAAATGCCGATATCGATTTCAATAATTATTTGCCCATTTTAATTCCGAAGTTTGCCCTGATCAGCATCCTAACAGCAAGAATTGCGCAAAGTTACGCTCATTTTTGACTGCAATACGATATAAATACCAAAACATGTCTGTTGAACTGTAAAAGAGAACCATTAATTGCTTTTTTCCGAGGTTTGGCTTTGATGCAACCTGATTTAGTATCGCTCTGTTTGACCGTAAACAATAAAATGCACGAAACGCACTGATAATGAACAAGTATTTTTGCCACTGAAGCATTGTATTTTGACGTTCTGTTCTGCATGTTTTGGCGAACACACGCTGGAAACGCATTTTTAAAAAAGACTGAAGCGATGTGCAAAATTTCAAAATCATAGAGATCTTTAAAAGATAGCTATTGCGAGACCAAAGATTTTTTTTGCATGAAAAGAGGTGAGTGTTCATATCCTTTTTAAACACATGCACTTCATCCTACCTTCACGTGGCATTTTACGAGAAACATAAGTTACTCAATTCATCGGACGCAACTCATTAAAATCACGAAAAAAATAGCATTAGCGACACACGAGTTACTCAGTTTTTTCCTCAATGAATTGAAAGATATTTGCAATATAAATCCCAAACTGGGTTACACTTAAAAGGATATCGTGTGGAGAGTATTATCCGAAAAACTAATTAAGAGGTTTCAAACATGTGCGTAGACCGTAAATAGAAAAGTCACTGTCTAACAAGACTACACGTTATTTGTCATTTGATCACAAATTGCGTGCATACTTCTGTTTAAATTAGATTTTTTTACTACAAATTGCTCGCATTTGTGATACAGTAAAACATGTTTAAGGTGGAACCTGTATGAAACGGCAACCTGTCCGAAACGGAACTTTTTTTTTTTGGTTCCGAAATGAAAGAAAATTACATACTACTTAACTTGTCTAAAACGGAATCTTTCTTACGCGGAACCGGATATGGCAAGAGAATAAATGAATCTGATAACAACTGAAAGTCCCCATATCTTCCTGTGCCTTCAAGTATTTTAATTGAATACAGCACATTGCACGATAAAGTGTAATGATGAATTCACACTGAACAAATATGCTTCAAGTTGTAAATAACATAATTAATGAAAGAGAGACAAAGAGATTGCTTTTG
Source organism: Macrothele yani (assembly GCA_039090855.1). Lineage (NCBI taxonomy): Eukaryota > Metazoa > Arthropoda > Arachnida > Araneae > Macrothelidae > Macrothele > Macrothele yani. Next base: position 31,774,649 of record CM077029.1, on the reverse strand, counting down.
AGTTAACACAAACTGCGGTACATCTGCTTCTTGGCTTTTTAAGCACGTGTCACTACTCAGGTTTAGTTCATGTGAACAGCGTTCCTCTCTTTGCTGGATACAAAGTCTTCACAGCTGTTGGTTTCGTACGGATTTCAAAGAGAAGTTTTGATTAAATTCACTTAACATTTATTCATTGAGATGATCGTTCACAACCTTTGCTCGTTGTGAGTTGCTTTCGTTCGCTTGCCTCAGCCTTTGCTCGTTGTGAGTTGCGTTTGTTCGCTTTGCGTGCGTATGTGTGTGTGTGTGTGTGTGTGTGTGTGTGTGTGTGTGTGTGATGCTTACATCTTTTCGCATGTTTCGGAGTTCGGACCTTCAATATCACATCAAACGGGCCAAATGTAGATGGCACTCTTGACTCGCAGGCACAGTAATGATAGAATAGCCACCAGAGAATCTTCAACAAAGTGAGCGACATCCTTATCTATCCAACTAAAGAAAAGCGACATCCTTATATACATCGAACTAAAGGAAAACAGCACCCTTATGTTATCCATCCTACTAAAGAGAAACGATATCCATCCAAGTAAAGAAAACAGACATCCTTTTCCATCCAACTAAAGAAAAACTGCGGGCTCCATTGTTGTCCACTAAGGCCGCGGATTTTCTTTAGTTGGACGGACTATACAACTGCACCTGCATTTCTGAATGCAAGCAGCTAGCATCCGCTGAACATATTGAGGAAGAAATTTGAACTTTAAATGTACCAGGATCTGGTGTAGGAGTTTCAATTCCATTTTTGAGAAGACTGCAAGCAGAGAGTTTTGTGCATTCTCTTGAGCTGTCCCGCCTTCCCCGCCCTAGCTTACGTCTCTGGGTTTGTTAGTTCAAGAGTAAGAAATTTGCCAATTTTAGGCCCTATGCCGCAAATACGAGCAAGAGATGGAGCCAAAAAAACTTGGAAAAAAGTTCCATTTTTTAAAAACATGGAAGTTGGCTGAATTATTTCAGTTAATAAGCAGCCCACATGCTCTCACTGAGAATCATAAGCCTTAATGTACAGAAAGAAAAAATGACGTTGGATTATTTAAAACAAATACAAGTTTGTGCTTTTAGTTGATTAAAGTAGTACATACAATACGTTCTCTTAGATAATCACTAACTATGTACAATCTGCTATTTTGCCGTCCCGATGGCGCAGTGATCTTTGTGCTGGCTTATGACCGTTCGTACGAGAGACAATCTGGGTTCATTTCCCTCTTGCCCTTTCCTGGAACCAGTGACCCTAAATTAGGGACGGGCTACTGCTCATAGTCCATTGAGTTGCTGACGATGGTTGTTAAACCCCCAAGAAAAAGAAAACAAAAAAGAATCTGTTATAAGAATGATAAATAATTAAATTTTAATGCCCTCCATGGAGACTTGTGGAAACGGAAACCTGTCTAAAACGGAAAACAGTTTCTGCCTCTTGGATTCCGTCTTAGACAGGTTTCACTCTGCTTTGAAAAGAACTAAAAATCAAGTTTTGCATTTTATATTTCTTGAAAAATGCCTTTGAGTAAAGAGGTTTGTCTTTAACGACTTTAGACGAAAAAGTCACGTCGTTGTTTCTCGTTATGTTACGGTTCTTGACGAGTTTAGTGTTAAGAAGATGTGCGATAACGATTTATTTGAATAAAACATGCCAATGTAACGATCCCGGATTATAAATAATTATTGGCTTACACGTAATGATATATACTGAGAAGTCAGTTAATGAGGTACACTTGCCCTCGTCACATAAATGGCTCACTTGTAAGTGTTGTATAAGTCAGACAGACAAACTATCGAGCGTAAGTTCGACTAAGGATCGGAATGGGCAAAATGAATGTTCTGGGCAATTTTAAACGTGGTATGATAGTTGGTCCCCTGCGTGCCGCTTCGAACATCTCCCGAACGCCCGGATTTCGGAGTTCGATAAAGGCTTTATTGTGGGTATCTGTCTGCCTGGAGCGACTATTTCTGGTTTGTTAAAAGGTGAAGTGCCCCGGGTCTTTAATCAGTAGAAGATTTACCTACATTGCTTGTCTAAGAGGCGTAACTCTGGCACGACGGCAACCTGCCAGGAACGAGATCGTGGTGGTCTGAGGAGGCACATTCGGAGAAAACAGGATTTCCTGTGTGCTGCAATTGCCCGAAGCATTTAAGGAAGAACTAATCATACTTCGCTGAGATATGGGTCTTTTTACGCCTTCCAAACGTAGGTTGAAGAAACGTTTACGCTCCAGCTTTGTCCGTCTGTCTATCTGCCCGTCCTTCCTTCCGCACGATAACTCGCGTAAAAAACGGTTCGATTTCGATGAAATTTTAGTATGTTCAGGGATAACCTGGGGATGAACCCAATTGAAAATAGACGAAATGGGGTCAAAGGTCAGGACATAGCAGTGGGATCCATTCCATTGCCCTTATGCGTCATAACTTACGTACAAAGGCTTCGATTGCGACAAAACCTTATCATGTTGTTTCGGAGGTATACTCAACCCATTCTGTTTAATATCATCGAAGTGGGGTCAAAGGTCAGGACACAGTAGCGAGATTTATTCTACTTTTTCCTGAGCTCTGAATCTTGATACGCTTTCCAATATACCAGAAATCATTACTCAAGTTATGAGGATAATAGCGGTGGAATAAATCTCGCTCCTATGACCTGACCTTTGACCCCCATTTTGATGATATTCAACAGGACCGGTTAAGTGTATCTCCGGACAGGATAAATTTTTGTCGCAAGCGAAGCATTTTTACGTAAGTTATGACGTACAAGGGCAATGGAATGGATCCCACTGCTATGTCCTGACCTTTCACCCCATTTCGTTCACTTTCAATAGGATTCGTCCCCAGGTGGTCCCCTACCACATACTATAATTTCATCGAAATCGAACCAGTTTTACGTAAGTTATGACGCATAAGGGCAATGGAATGGATCGCGCTCCTATGTCCTGACCTTTGATCCCATTTTCCTATTTTTAATAGAGTTCGTTCCTAGGTGGTCCCCTACCAAATACTACAATTTCATCGAAATCGAACCATGTTTACCTAAATTATGACGCATAAGAGCAATGGAATGAATCCCGATCCTATGTCCTGACCTTTGACCCCATTTCACCCATTTTCAATTGGGTTCGTCCCCAGGTGATCACCTATCATATACTGAAATTTCATCGAAATCGAACCCTTTTTACGCGAGTTATCGAGCGGACAGACGGACTGACGGACAAAGCTGGAGTGTATACGCATCTTCAACCTACGGTTGGAAAGCGTAAATGAGGAGCTAAAAGCCCCTCTTAAGAATACGTGCAGCTTTAAAAATACCACAGATTTTATGTATTTGAAATATCGGTGCAATACATATAGAGTAGATTCCAGGTGGGTCATCGGTTAACAGGGGCAGCCGTTTATTTGGGACAATTCTTGAAGAACATCCAAAATTAGCTCTGTGGGATGCAGCTTTGCATAATTGGGGCAGCAGCTTAACTGGATCAAAGTGTTCTGGCCGCGATGTGTTCCAGTTAACCGGAATCTACTGCATTTCATCTATTCAGAATCTGAATTTCATTTTTGCATGTGTGAAGCTGTGAGAAAAGTTAACCAATTGAAAGTGTTATTTATGTGAATGGGTAAGGTTCCATTACTGTTTTCAACATTTTAATTCGTAGCAATCCAACGTTCCTTTATTGTCGCTTTGATAGATGGCTGGAACAAAAACCTATATAACAGGCTACGTCTGTCCCTAACGCTCTGACGTCATTCAATACTTGCAGCTCCATCTGCTTTTATACAGTGGCCGAAATCAGATCTAAGCTCACTGCTATCGCACGATACGTAAAATCAAGGAGGAATAAAGCCTATATCTGACGTCAACGCTCCGACGTCACTCAATACTTGCAGCGCCATCTGCTTTTATCTGGTGGCCGAAATCGAAACTAAGCTCACGGCTATCACACGATACGTAGAATCAAGGAGAAATACCGGTAAGTAAAGTAAAGTTAGTAAAACAAACGACTTCATCTGTGGCAACACGCATGTTCTCGAACAACTGTCTGCGACGTTCGTTCTCTTACGTAGGTGTTACGTCGTGTTTTATTTCATTTTCTTCGCATTGTAGAGTAATTTCATAAAAAGGAATAACGCTCTGATGTCCATCAGTACTTTCTGCGCCATCTGCTTTTATCCGGCGGCCGAGATCGGGACTAAGCACACTACTATCGCACGATACGTAAAATCAAGGAGAAATACCGGAAAATAAAATAAAGTTAGTAAAACAAACAACTTCACCTAGGGCAACACGCACGTTCTCTGCGACGTTTGTTCTTTTACGTAGGTGTTATGTCGTGTTTTATTTTATTTTCTTCGCACTGCAGATTAATTTCATATCACCCGCTCATGGCACGAGCTGTGAGCTAGTATCAAATAAAACATACATTCTCATGTTTTAAAGTTATATGATCACATTAGAAAAAGAGAGCACGTGCTCAAAAATGTCTCAACCCGTTTTCAGGTTTCAGGTCGCTGTTTTTAAAAACATGCGAAAGATTGATTCATGGCCAACCTAAAATTTAATTAGGAAGTTTTACGATTGCACGCAGGTCTCACTCATTAGCGGTTCCAACTCTGCTGTTTTCACGGAAATCATATTTCCACTGAACAGTACCTTAGGAAATGACATAAATGAATCATTGAACAGATGCAGAGCTGGTCCCAGTAACCTGGGCTGCGTTTGTCTTCGCTTTTTGGCTGGGAATTTCCATGACCGAGAAACCATAGTTTTGGCTTTGAAGTTGTTGTTGGCGGAGAAAATCCGCATTTGACCTTAGGTGGACATGACTGATTGAGCAGCATTTGTGTGCGTGTGAGCGTCGAACATCGGAAACACTTGGCCTCGGTTCGTTACTCACGAGAGAGAAATGGAAAGGGAAGTTGCCATCAAGGAACGGCAACAGGAGGTTAGGAAAGGGGGGGGGGGAACGAAGGGATACAATTATAATTATCAGCTGTTTATGAACTCCGAAAGGGAAATTTATTGGTCCAAGAAGATTGGCCTCCGAGTGAGATGTGGATGATTGGTGGACCATGACCCCGTAGGCCGATCAGAAAAAGGGTTACTTCCTTTCTGTCGGCTCCAATCAATTCGAAACACTGTGGAAACAAACGTCTGAGAATCGGAGCGTTTCGTCTCGTGTTTGATTTTCAGTTTCCCAATATTTGAGTGTGGGGTTATATCTTGCAACTCGGGAATGGGGAGAGTCAAACATACACGCTTCTTTCATATTTATTCTGTTTGCACAACTGGACATGTATGTTCAACATGACTGTAAGGGTCAATTCCGGGAAGAATCGAATATAAAATTAAGTGCCCAAATGACATGTTAATTGGGGAAAAAGGCAAAGTTTTTATGTCTGGTTGACATAATGTCTGTTAAATTCATCCTGCGACTAAAATTTTGCATGCGTTAAACTTTTTGATGTTTATGTGAGATACATCACCACTCCAAAATGACGTATTTGTAACTGAAGGACAGTGAGAGGGCAAGTTGATAGGAAACTGTACAAAGACAGAAATAGAACGTGAGAAAGGCACTGAGCTGATGAACAATGAACAAGAACATCAAGAGTGAAGTGAACACATGGATAGAAAAATAAAAGTAAAAGAAAAGCATGCGCACAAGATGGGAAAATACACTGACGGGAAAAAAAAATCCCAACACCACGAAAAAATAGTTGTAGAGGAATGAAATGGCGGCAATACATTTGTATAGGCAACATATTTAATCGATTAAGGTTTCAAGATCACAGCTTATTGTAAGCGCGAGGAGAGCCATTTTAAATGTGAAATGCTGGTACATTAATAACCGGTGTAACCGCCAAAATGTTGAATGCAAGCACGCAAACGTTCATACATTGTATCGTACAGGTGCTGGATGTCAGTTTGTGGGATGGAGTTAAATGCCTGTTGCACTTGGTCGGTCAATACAGGGACGGTTAATGCTGGTTGGGGATGACGCTGGAGTTGTCGTCCAATGATGTCCCATACGTGCTCGATTGGTGAAAGATATGGTGATCTAGCAGGCCACGGCAACATGTCGACACTCTGTAGAGCATGTTGGGTTACAACAGCGGTATGCGGGCGAGCGTTATCCTGTTGGAAAACACCCCCTGGAATGCTGTTCATGAATGGAAGCACAACAGGTTGAATCACCAGACCGACGTACAACTGTGCCGTCAGGGTGCGTGGGATAACCACGAGAGTGCTCCTGCTGTCATAGGAAATTGCTCCCCAGACCATAACTCCAGGTGTAGGTCCAGCGTGTCTCGGACGCAGACAGGTTGGTTGCAGGCGCTCAGCTGGCCTCCTTCTAACCAACACGCGGCCATCACTGGCACCCAGGCAGTACCAGCTTTCATCAGAAAACACAACAGATCTCCACTCCGTCTTCCAATGAGCTCTAGCTTGACACCACTGACGTCGCAAACGGCAGTGGTTTGGAGTAAGTGGAATGCAATTACAGGGCGTCTGGCTCGGAGCTGTCCTTCAAGTAACCGATTTGTAACAATTCGTTGTGTCACCGTGGTGGCAACTGCAGCTTGAATTGCTGCCGCAGACGTGGTACGATGCGCCACGGTCATACGCCGTACACGGCGGTCTTCCCTCTCAGTAGTGTCACGTGGCCGGCCGGAACCCGTTCTTCTTGAGGCAGTACCTTCCTTTGACCACCGGTGCCAACAATCATGCACGGTGGCTACATTCCTGCCAAGTCGTTTTGCAATACTGCGGAAAGAAAATCCACCTTCTCGTAGCCCTATTGCACGACCTCATTCAAGCTCCGTGAGCTGTTGATAATGGCTTCTTCGTCTTCTTAAAGGCATTCTTGACTAACATCAACACCCTACGTCGAATCTCAACGATAACTAACGCTCACGAACGTTACAGCCAGCGCGTATTTACAGCAAACCTGCTTTGCATGTTCCGAGGGGCGCTACTAGCGCCACACGTATGCGCCGAGCGCGAAATTTGCATAGACGTCATCTTACAGATGTACTCTCACCGCCTACCAACTGTCGTTTATGTAACACAAACCCTTCTTGGTGTTGGGATTTTTTTTTTCCGTCGGTGTATTAAACCATATGAGAAAAAAGAAAGAGGTACTTACGTTGGAAGAGAAAAGGAATGGAGAAAGAGTGAGGCATAAAAAAAAAAAGAAAACAAATGCAGAGAAGAACAAAATGGAGAAAGGAAATAGGCGGAGGAGTTAGACCCCCTCCCCCCTCACACACACACACACACACACAAAGGGAGAGGCGGAAAGAGAAAACAGCAAAGAAATTTGGACAAGACCAAAAAAAATAAAACTAGCAAGAAAGAAATAGATAAAGAAAAGAGAGAGAGAGAGAGAGAGAGAGAGAGAGAGAGAAACATTGAATATGAGAAAGCGAAAAAGGATGGGACAGAGTGGGAACGAAGTGAATGAAGACGCGATGTAGAGACGAAGAGAAGGTAAAAATGTATAATACGGAATAAAGAGAAAGAAAATCAACGGGACACAGTGGCAACTGTGCCGCAGCCTACAACGTAGAACTACGTCAACTGTCACTATTTCACGGCACTATCTCACTAGTTCTACGTCATTAAAGTATTCACAGAAGGACGTAGCCATACGTTGTAGGTTGCTTTTGATTTTTTTCATTTTGTCGGTTGCCCGTGGATTTTTTCAGATGTAAAAGTTTTAAGAAAAAAAAACGAAAGAACAGTTTCATTTTATTTACTTAAAAGCAACTTATTCTATAAACAATTCATAGTAACTTATGTTGATTATAAATTAATGGTAGTAGAAAGCGTAGTATCGTCGTTGTCAGTAGTTATTGCTAAAACAGTTTCTGAAGAGATCGTTCTTCAGGAACAATTTTTCAAACTCCTTAGTGGCCTTGTTATAAATTTGGCGGTACGTTTAGGGCCTAATGTACTCTTTTTGTTGTTGCTATTGTTCTTGTCTAGATTCAGAATGCATCGGCGGTGTAAAGGTTTGAGACGTAATACATTCATTATCCAGCGAAGTTGTGAAGATTGGCGATGTACATTGGTATTCCATGCTCGGTGTGAAAATTTAGATCGATGGTATCAATCTTCATCTGTTCTTGCTGTTCAGGCTCAATTTGTGCAGTTGAAATAGAAGGTTGTGGCTCTAGTTTCGAACTCGGTGAAACGCATCCTGGCGCGCGGACTTTTGACGCTCCCTACATTCTCGTGACTTATCGGTTGATGACTTAGCGGGCTTTTCGGATTCACCTCGTTTTCGTCTAGCTGTTTGTTCAACTTTCGGCGGTTCTTATATTATTCCATGGATTTGCGGGGCATTTCTAAATTTTCGTCACCATTTTTTTTTATCTGAAGAAAGAACTTCAAATCCGATTTATTTCGGTTTATAACATGCGTCCGTTAGCTCTGACAGTCAGCTGCGGAATATGGGATTGAGATCATCGCTATCACTATCAATTCACTAGTTATCAACCTTAAAACGTCATGCGGCGAAACAAAATCACGCGAAATTTAGCTTAAATTTCTAACGCTACTGTATCGAAGAGTTAAAGGTTCGAGGGTTGAAACTTATTTTGTTATAAATGGGACTCTATAAACTATCTAATGATATACACTGAAGAGCAATTGAATTAGAGACAGCTGGCGTTATGCAAATGTGGCGCTATGGGCGGCCCTGTAAACGGAAACGACATGACATATGCAGCGATACGACAATATAAGGAGTGATGCGACGGGAATCAGTAAGAGTCGGACGCAGTATGGGTAAGACGAAGGATCTAAGCGCATTTGATCGTGGGCAAATGGTCGGGGCCCGACGAATGGGTCACTCCATCTCGGAAGTCGTGCAGGCACTGGGATTTTCACGAGCCACTGTGTCACGGTTGCACCGTGAGTACATCGAATCCGGTAAAACCATTCCTGCAAGGGCCAACTGCCGTGGACAACAGCGTGTGGATGAGCGGGATCGTCGTCGGCTAGCTCGCATCATAACAGCGGATAGACGGGCCACAGTGCAAAAAATCACTCGGTAATTTAACGCTGGTGCACATAAACGTGTAAGCATCCACACCATCCAGAACCATCTCCTCGCTATAGGGTACAGAAGCAATCGTCCCACGAGGGTACCGCTGCTGACCGCACATCACAGGGTGCCAAGATTAGCATGGGCGCGGGAACTTCGCCACTGGACCCTAGACATGTGGAAAAGTGTTGCCTGGACTGATGAGTCGAGATTCACGTTGGTACATGCGGATGGCAGGATACGAGTACGGCGCAAACCACATGAAGTGATGGATGCTTCTTGCCAGAAGGGTACTCTTCAAGCTGGTGGAGGTGGCATTCTCGTCTGGGGACTATTTACGTTAACTGAAATGGGACACCTGATACGTGTGATATCGTTCCTCACAGGTCAACGTTACCGGGATATCATGGGCGACCATTTGCTCCCGTTTGTGCGTCTTCAACATCCCACTGGGGACCTCATCCTGCAACAAGACAATGCACCGTGTCATCGCTCCCGAATTGTATCTGAATGGTTGGATTAACACTCCACCGACGTGACCTCGCTTCCTTGGCCAGCTAGGTCACCTAACCTCAATTCCATCGATCACGTCTGGGATGCCATCGAGAGAGATGTTCGAGGCTCTGACCCCCTCCATCAAATCTTCGTGAACTGTGGGAACTTGTTCAGGGATCGTGGATCCGTATGGCTTCCCAATGCTTCCGGTGTCTTGTCGAGTCTATGCCGAAACGAATCGCCACCGTCATCAAGGCAAAATGTGGTGCTATACGTTACTAGACAGATATAAGCGTTCGAAGTGTGACATGTTTTCGCTGCATCTGTGCTCCCGATGTTACCCCCTACCTAGAGTGGAGAAAGACGTAGTTCTACGTCAAAACTGAGAAAAAAAAATTAAAGATGAAGTAAATGACAGAAAAAGATGAAACGTAAGAAAAGATATAAAGGTAATGACATAATTACGCCCAGAGCAAAAACAAAAAGATAGGAATAGTCTGAAAAAATTGAAAGATTATGAGGGAAAGAGCGCGAGAGGAAAAGAGAGAAGGATAGAGTAAAAAAAGTAAGATACGGGAGGGAATATAAATATGAAGAAAGGGAAAACACACTATATGGACAAGTCACAGGACACCTAGATAAGAGCATTTATTGACATACATTAGTACGGTGTCAGTCCACATTTGGCCTTAATGCATGCACTGACCTTTCGAGACATACTTTTGACAAGGTTTCGGATTACAGCGATAGGTATGCGTTTCCCATTCAGTACATAATGCTACCGCTAACTGTTGCTTAGTAGTAGGCCTTGGTTCCAAACTTCTTATGCAGCGCTCTATTTCATCCCATAGGTGCTCTATGGGATTAAGATCAGGGCCCTGTTCTGGCCAGTTCACACTGGATATGGAATTATCGTCAAACCACGCAGTAACAGTCCTTGCTTTATGGCTCGGTGCATTATCCTGCTGGTACCAACAAAACTCGGTTCCATAGTATTGCAACAGAGTTGGTAGGGCATAATTGTCCAGAATATCGAGGTAGACCTGCTGGTTAACAGGTTTGTCCACGATAACCAATGGGCCGGGACCATAGCACGAAAAACACCCCCACACGATAACACTGCCGGCTCCAAACTGGACCGTAGGAACAGTACACTGTGGTAAATAGCGTTCCTACGGCTGCCGCCATACCCACACACGACCATCATACTGATGGATCGTGTATCTGGATTCATCGGTCCATAGGACCCGTTTCCATTGATCTACAGTCCACGATAAATATTTTTTACACCATGCTAAACGACGAGTAGCATTCCGAGTGAAGATGAAATTCTTATGAGCAGACCCTCGACCACGATAACTCATGGAATGAAGTTCTCTGCGGATGGTACGTGTACATACCGAGGTGCCAGCAATCTTACTCGCCTGTACACTGAGGTCTTGTGCAGTGCACCGTCGATTAGCTGTAACGATTCTCCTGAGGCTTCGACGTCCGCTATCACTGATTTTCTGTGGTCTGCCGGTACGTTTTGCTGCTTCAGGTACACAATGTGTCTTCCATTTATTTAGTACATCCAAAACAGTTTACTTGGGTATGTTTAAACGCGTCTCGGTTTCTCTTATGGACAACCCACTAATATAACACCCAACAATTTTTCCTTTCTCAAAGTCAGTTCTCTCCCGCCGCGACATTTTTACCAACACTTACAGTACGATGTGATCGCGGTCAGCTGCAGGCTTGTTTTTATACCGTTTTCAGCTGTACCGCGTACATTAACAACGCAGTGGATCCATTTATTTGCTTTTGAAGGGGTGTCCGGTACCTTTTGTCAATATAGTGTATAATAAATATAGACTAACAAATGAACACACAAAAGGAAAAAGATGCACCATGGGAAAAAGTAGATTATATAGAGTTGCACAGAGAAGAAAAAAGGAGCGTGAAATGCACACAGACATAGAATAATAAGGAAAAGGGGATAGAAATACATATTCAGAGTTATGAAAGACATAGAAGGGGAAAAGAAGACAAGAAAGGGCCAATGTAGGGCGGGCTATGTATGCTGAAATTGTCCTCACGATACTGTTACTTGACATAATGGAGTTCGAAAAATTTCTGGTGAGACGGCGCCTCATTTGACGAGCCGCCTATGCTTGCAACCCTCTTGGAATAGATTCATGCAGTTTTGGAATAGTCTCAAGTGAAATGTTGTATTCGTCGATCAGTCGTAGCTCGACCCCTTCCTTTTAGGTGTGCTGTTTTTTATGAACAGGGGTGTATAACCATAGTCAGCCTTATTGTCACCGGGAGAAAAAAAGGTAACGCAGAAACGTTCGAGAAATTTTTATTCTCTTTATAGAATTCCTCCAAAATAGGTCGCTTACCAACATGACTCTTTCAGTTTAATAGAATTTCTTTCATCACATATTTCCTTGAACAAAGTGCATCCGAATGGCGCAGTTTGGTTTTCATTTTTCCAAGTATTTATTTGCTTCAAGGAAAAGAGAATGTAAAAACATAGGTCACATACTACTACTGCCTTTAACAATATGTTCAGTGTTCGGCACAAGGAATTTTTTTTTTCTCTTTCAAGAAGTTGCTTTATTATTTTAAGTAGAATTGAAATTTAAAAGCAAGTCAGTCAGAACGATACATGTTCTTCTTTCCTACTTCGCTAAAACGGAGGAGTAACTGTGAGCAGTAAATATGTCGCCATGGTTTTATTTTTGCCCTTCTCGTGAGCTCTTCGTGGATTTGCGAAAAATGGTTTGTGAAAGAAACGTAATACCGTCGAGTCAGGTCCATATCAGGTTAATGTAATGTGGGCGGTCTTTCCAAGACTGAAATAAACGAAAAAAAAAAGTGTTTCCAGACTACGCGACGTTTGTCTGTGGTCGGTCAACATCCATCTGATTTAATGAAATCTGTTTTGATAATAAATCGGTTTTATGTGAGACATGAATATTCGTATAACTTCAAGAAGAGTTTCTTACTTGAGAAGGCAATAAAATAGAATTGAAATTTAAAAGTTCAGAAAGGCCAATACTTTTTCTTTGGTTTTACTGAAATGAAAGATTGCATAGTGAGCAGTAAATGTGTTGCCATGGCTTAACTGCAAAAGAAATCGTCACGCACCTTTGTTCTTCTTGCTGCACCTTTTGGATGTTTCCTGCTGTTGCACGAAAGATATTAGAAATTCTTTATCACTGACGCAAACAAGGCTTATTTTGAAATCTCTCCCCATTATTTCTTTCTTTTTTTTTTTTTTTTTGATTGGAGGTTTAACGACCACCGTGAGCAACTCAATGGGCTATAAGCAGTCGCCCGTCCCTAATTTAGGGTCACTGGTTCCAGGGAAGGGAGAGAGCCAGTGCCGTAAGACAAACACAACAACCATGCCTCACCGGGATTCGAACCCGGACCCCATTCGGACGAATGATCAGAGGCCCATTATTTCTTCTCACGATATTACATTAAGTACAAGTTAGTAAAATCATGCAAAGCATTGATTAAGATACGCTTTCCAACATACCAGAAATTATTACTCAAGTTATGTGGATAATGGCTGTGGAATAAATATCGCCCCTGTGTCCTAACTTTTGACCCCATTTCGATTATATTCAACAGAACCGGTTCACTATACCTCCGGAACAACATGATAAAGTTTTGTCGCAATCCAAGCATTTTAGGTACGTTATGATGCACAAGGGCAATGGAATGGATCCTACTCCAGTGTCCTGACCTTTGACCCCATTTCGCCCATTTTCAATAGGGTTCGTCCTCAGTGGCTCCCTACCTCATACTAAAATTTCATCGAAATCGAACCATTTTTACGCAAGTTATGACGCATAAGGGCAATGGAATATATCCCGCTCTTATGCCCTGCCTGACCTTTGACTCCATTTCGCCCATTTTCAATAGGGTTCGTCCCCAGTGGCTCCCTACCACATACTAAAATTTCATGGAAATCGAACCATTTTTATGCAAGTTATGAAGCATAAAGGCAATGGAGTGGATCCAGCTCCTATGTCCTGACCTTTGACCCAATTTCACCCATTTTCAATAGGGTTCGTTCTCAGGTGGTTTCTTACCACATACTAAAATTTCATCGAAATCGAACATTTTTTACGCAAGTTATGACGCATAAGAGCAATGGAATGGATCCCGCTCCTATGTCCTGACCTTTGACCCTGCTTCGCCCATTTTCAATATGGTTCGTCCCCAGGTGGTCCCCTACCACATACTAAAATTTCGTCGAAATCGAACCATTTTCACGTGAGTTATCGTGCGGACGGACGGACGGACGGACGGACGGACAAAGCTGGAGCATATACGCTTCTTCAACCTACGGTTGGAAAGCGTAAAAAAATCGAGATCCTACTACTCTTTGTAAATAATCTATGGTATGCATCTTTCGCATCCTAAGATCTTTATGGGTGTAAAAGAAAAACAGTGATTCGAGAGTACAGATTTATTTACGTACAACGCATAGCATTTATTCCCGTTACTCTCGACCACACACAGCCACAGTCCGGTGCATACTAAGTGGAATGATTTAATGAAAATTGGAATGATTTAATTTTCATTAAATCATTCCACTTAGTAATCATTCCATACTAAGTGCAATTATTTAACAACAAACAATAAGGTTTACTATCAGGTGTACAAATAAGTTTTAAAGCGTTTTTTGTGTGACGTATACCCATAATTTACATATCCGACATTTCCCCGGGTTGTTGTCATGTGACCGTAACTGGTTCGCAGTATAAAATGTGACACAGAAGTTTGCCCAACAGTCAAACGCACTTGCACATCGGTAGGCGAAAGATGGCAAGCGATACTGCATTTATGCCACCCCGGTGGCGCAGTGGTCTAAGGCGCTGGCCTCTGATCATTCGTCCGTAAGGGGTCCGGGTTCGAATCCCGTCAGGCATGGATGTTGTGTTTGTCTTACGGCACTGGCTCTCTCCCTTCCCTGGAACCAGTGACCCTAAATTAGGGACGGGCGACTGCTTATAGCCCATTGAGTTGCTCACGGTGGTCGTTAAACCTCAAAAAAAAAAAAAAAAAAAAAAAAAAAAAAGATACTGCATTTATTCAACACTGTATTCGTTACGAATTTCATCAAGGAAAAACTGCTGCAAAAGCATGTGCATCGATCTGTTCTGGGGAGAATATTGTATCGAAAAGCACGTGTGAGGTTTGGTTTAGAAGGTTTAAAGTAGGTGATTTTGATGTTAGCGACCGAGAACGTAGCTGATGGTTGCACATGAGGAACTGGAAACATTGCTGTATGAAGATTCGTCTCAAACGTAAAAAGAACAAGCTGCACAACTGGGGGTAACTCAACAAACCATTTCCAATCGTTTACGCACAATGGGAAAGATTTATAAGGAAGGAAAATGGGTGCCATATGAAATGAGCCAGAGGAACAAGGATGAGCGTGTCATGAAGTGTTTGAATCTGTTGAATAAACAACACAGAAAGTCTTTCCTGTGGAAAATCGTTACGAGTGATGAAAAGTGGATATGGTACAACAATCCCAAACGCAAAAGACACTGGGTAGACCCCGGTAAAGCAACGACTTCGACACCGAAACGCAATATTCACTCCAAGAAAGTTCTGCTGTGCATCTGGTGGGATATGAAGGGTGTGCTCTATTATGAACTATTGGAACAGGGTCAAAGTGTTACTGCTGATTGCTATAAGCAACAATTGCTGCGACTGAACCAAGAAATCTGTCTGAAACGTCCATTCACAGGCAAAGGATTGCGTCCCGTGAAATTACTGCATGACGATGCTAGGTCGCATGCCGTGAAATCGGTCAAGGAAACGTTATTGACGCTTGGCTGGGAAATGTTGGAGCATCTGGCGTGTAGTGCCGACATAGCCCCTTCGGACTATCATTTGTTCCGATCGATGCAAATTGTTTTGTCTGCTTCACGGTTCCGGACATGTCAGGAAGTACAAAAATGGGTTGATGACTTCATCGCGTCACACGACGAAGTATTCTTCATGGCTGGAATCCGTCAGCTGCCCGACCGATTGCGGAAGGTGATAGATAATGACGGTGCATATTTTGATTCGTAAAGGTATTGCTGTCTTTTCACAAATTACATGTCTCGTTGTGTCAAAACGTTTTAAAACTTATGTGTACACCTAATAAAAGCTGACATTGAGCGGTGCTTAGGTAGGTGGATTTGTGAATGTTATTTTCGTAAAACCAATGAAAGAGGTTATGTTGAGTCATAAAATTAAATATTTCCTAAACTGTAGCGGCGACAATACTAAGTATTTCCACTTTTTAGTTTTTCAAAAGCAATATTTGTTATTATTACTTATTTTTATTATTGTATATTCAGGCTTAGACGAACGTAAGAAACGATCCTGACGCCGATGAAATGTGAAATAGCTACGAAAGTCCATCTGCGTATGCGTAAGCTAGAATCTGACCTCAAGATAGAAAAACTGATTCAGAAGAGTATTAATGAGGGGTATTGATAACTTTTGGTTTAGGACATCTACGGATTACTCCCTATCGTGTTAACATTATTTTAAAGCTCTTGTCAATAGCACGTAACTTTCGTGAAGTGGGGGATAAAGGCGACACAAAGCCAAATTTCACTACATGCCGTTCTCATACAATCAAAATGCGTTTTTCTAGTGGCTTTTATCACATTTAATATGAGGTTGTAATTTCCGAAAATTGCGATGATACACTATCTACCAACAAGTAATTGGACACCTGTGATAGCAAAGGAAAACGAAGTTTATTCACCTTAAATAGTTAGTGGAGCCTCCACGAGCGGCGATTACAGCTGCGACCCTCCGGGGCATACTCTCAACCAGGTGTTGTACGACGGCTAGCGGTATTTTCTTTCACTCGGCTTGGAGAAGGCAGGTCAGTTCCTTCACCGATTTCGGACGGTAGGGCACCCCTTAAGTTGACGCTCCAACTCGTCCCAGAGGTGCTCGATAGGGTTAAGGTCCAGGCTCTGCGCAGGCCAGTCCATTCGATTAACCCCATTGTCACCATACCAAGCCATGGTGGACCTCGCAACATGACAAGTGGCATTGTCATCCTGAAAGTAACATGGGTCCACCCCGTAAAATTGCCACAACGTAGGAAGCGCATGGTCATCCAAAATGGTGCAGTAGGTCTCGACGTTGAGTGTACTAGGAATTGCGACCAATGGTCCTCTGCCATACCAGGAGAAACACCCCCATAGCATAGTTCCACCGCCGCCGAACTTCACAGTTGGCACAATACATTCCGGCAGGAGGCGTTCTCCAAGCAGAAGCCAAACCCAGACCCTGCCATCCGAACGGTAGAGGGTGAACCTTGATTCGTCGCTCCAGAGAACTTGTTTCCACTGTTCAGCGGTCCACTGTCGGCGTTCTTTGCAGCACGTTAGCCGAGCAGCGCTATTGGACTTGGTGATCAAAGGCTTGTGGGCGGCAGCACGTCCATGATAACCGAGCAGATGGGCTTCGTTACGGATGGTATTCATCGAAAGAACACTCCCGGATGCTTGTTGAATCTCCTCGCGGATGTGGCTCATCGATTTGGTGCGGTTCTTCCGAATTTCTCTGGCCAGCACCCGTCGGTCTCTAACTCGTGGGTCTGCCGGGTCGGGGCACATTCCGACAGTCACCTCTCATCTTCCACTTGCCAATCACGTAGGCCACTATCGAGTTTGGGTATTTCAACTTGCTGGATATGTCACGTATGGATCGGTCATTTCTGTGATACCCGACGATTACACCTTTCTCGAAATCAGAGAGCTCCGAACTGCGTTGCATCTTGCATGCGACTGGTTGCTTTGTTGTTTCCCACGCGATATTTAACGGCGGCAGCCGTGACGTGTATCAGGACCGCAGATACCGTCGATTGCAGGGGTGTCCAATTACTTGTTGGTAGATATTGTATATTGTTAGGTTTGTGGAAAACGTGATGATATAATTTTCGGCGATAATGTAGTAAAATATAGTCTTGAGTAACAATTGTTGCGTAACTTCATGGGGCATTATTTTAAAATCAGATTTAGTAAATATTTTTGGCTTTACCTGTTTTCGTTACCTCGAAATTCAGGCTGTGACGTACTACGGAGATAAAGCACTTGCCAATATGACAAATCTGCAGCGATACATTCCGTCCGTGTAGCTTAGTTGGGAGAGCAACTTACTCCGTAGTGATGGGGCGCGAATTCGATCCCCGTCACGGACAAACTTGTGTTTTCACATTCGCGCCCGAAAGTAAGAATGGATGTACTGGATTTTGGGTTCTTCGTAAAATTTCTGAAGTTGTTTTCCACACATCATCTAGAATTAATGAAAGTTTATTCTTCGCTTAAAAAAAAAAATAAGAGGGAGACGATGCGACTTTTTTTTTAAAGGGGTAAATCACGTGTCAGGACGACAAATCTGCAGTGATATATTCCATCCGTGAAGCTTACTTGGGAGAGCAACTTACTCCGGAGTGAGGGGAGGCAGGTTCAAGCCCCGTCACCGACAAACTTTTGTTTTCACAAAGCATGGGCTTTACTTTACTGCTCTCAGGAAAAATTCATAGAATAAAAAAATCATCACTTACGGTGTTCATAAATGAGAGCTATATTGTTTAACGACGAGTTATACATTTGGTTTCTTTTTACATGGGATCTCGTACACGCATATAGGTTTTATGCAAGTGTGTTTCGTTTACCGTATCCGCCACTAGGAGCACTGTAGCAGCTGTGCAGTTAAAATGGCGTCTGTGACAGAGAAGACACAATGTTTTGTGTGGATGGCAGTAAAAAGTCTCATGTCAGTGTTCAGCATAAGCTTTGCCAAATTAAAGGAAAAGGCACAAATCAAATATTCTAAAACACCGTAAGTACATGCATGTAATGCTTACCAAATCAATATTACGAACAGAATATTAGAATCGGTATTACGAACAGAATATTAGAATCGGTATTAGGAACAGAATGTTAAGGTCGGTATTACGAACAGAATATTAGAATCGGTATTACGAACAGAATGTTAAGGTCGGTATTACGAACAGAATATTAGGTATTACGAACAGAAAATTTGAATCCTTTTTGCGAACAGAATATTAAAATCCATATTGCAAGCAGAATATCAACATTTCCGAATATACACTGCCGGACAATTGCTAAGGACGGATGACAATAGCAACGATAGCAACCATAAAATGGATGGCAGGAAAATTTGGAAATTAGCATAAGTGCGGGATACAGTAAGACGTGATGTGCGTATGCAAATTTTGGATTGCCGAACTTGTTCGTGACGTCATAGCGCTGATAAGAGATATAAAGGATTTGACGCGTATTGACCGTTGTTGTTCAAACGCAAAGTTGAAAGGGAAAGAATCAATTGACGAACTTGCAATTTTCAGTATGTCTTCCCGACATCCCTTAGATGATTTTACGTGTGGCCGTATTATTGGCAAGATTGAAGAAGGGCGAAAAATAACAGATGTTGCCAGGGACTTCGACGTCAGCCACAGTGTCGTTTCAAGGCTTTGGAAATCATTTCAAACAAATGGAGAGTGTAGCAAACGTCACGGGGGAAGTCGTGTTCGCAGTACGACACCTGCAGAAGATCGGTACATAGTGCTATCAACAAAATGACACCGGCGCAGCACAGCTAGTGAGGTAGGAAATCAGTTTATGGCTGCTACTGGCAAGCGGATCTCCCGAAAAACTGTCGCCAGACGTTTGCATGAAGGAGGACTATACGCCCGCCGTCCTGTTGTGTGCATCCCATTGTCCAGACGTCACCGTACCTCCCGTTCGCAATGGTGCCATCAACATCGCAATTGAACTGATAACGACTGGTCTGCTGTCCTCTTCTCAGATGAGAGTAGATACAGTCTATCGTCTGATTGTCGACGACAACTGCTCTGGCGTGATAGTGGTACTGCATATTGTCCAGCAAACATACAGGAAAGGGACCGATATCCGACATGTAGTATCATGGTATGGGTTGGCATCATGATCAATGGCCGTACGTCCCTCGATGTGCTTCCAACTGGGGCTATGACTGGCCAAAGATACATTAATGTTGTTCTGCTACCTCATGTTCGCATTTTCCGTGGTGCTGTCGGTGATAGATTCATTTTCATGGACGACAACGCAACATGTCATCGAACAGTCGCTGTCCAGGAGTGTCTTGAGAGCGAGAATATTCAACGCCTCGTATGGCCAGCACGTTCTCCAGATTTGAATCCCATTGAAAATGTGTGGGATGCTTTGGGGAGGAGTCTTGCTGGTCGCCAATGCTCTCCAATAAACAAGGACACCCTCATCCGTGCACTGACAGAGGAATGTGATAAATTACCCCAACAGCTGCTTGATAATGTTGTGCAAAGCATGACAGGACGTGTGGAATCTTGCATCGCCCTCCATGGTGGCCATATCCCGTGTTGAAATCTTACGCCGGAACGCCTGCGGACGGTAATTGCAATTTTTTCACGTTTGCGTATTCTGCACAATATGGCCTGTTTGTCCCTTGAACACGTTCCAAAGCCTTCTGGATTTCAGAGCACAATAAATTGTCTTTCTTGTAATGTCCTGGCATTCTGACTATTTTATTTCACTTGGCATCCAACCACACTTACTTTTTTATGCGCTATATAGCCGTTTATGATCCGTCCTTAGCAATTGTCCAGCAGTGTACTATGTATATTTAGGAACACTTCGGGACACAAAGGTCTTGGCCACAACATGCAGTTCGGTTTCATGTATTCGGTCTTAATAGGTTGTACAGAAAGTTTTCAGATCTACGGCATGCCGCAAGGAACCCAAAATAAATTAGCGAAGATCTTTCCGTTTACGTTTAGTGGTTTGAGTAACTGTACAAAATTTCTATCACATGGGTAAAATCTTCCTAACACACCCTGCTTTCTTGAGGAAAGTTCGAGTGTTTTTCGCTGCGTGTGTTAGACAGTTAATTATATTTTAGGGCGCTGAAATCGTTTGATGACTTTACCCACCTTGTGTTTAGTTGAGTAAACATTGCTGAGATTGCTTTCGTAATAAGTACAGTATCACCACATTAAAACTTTAGAATACCCTGGAAAACTTAAGGCTCCCATTAAACATTGTAACGAGCAAATGTGCTCACATCATGCTGAGGATGAACCTCAGGTTCGATCCCGGGCAGGTACGAGCGTTCGAACCACTAAATATCAGCTGTGGTACTGACCCCCCCGGTGATAAATAGGGGCTTCTTCCTGCCCCTTTCTACCTCACTTCCGTGCCACGTTCCTATCGGGCAGTCTAGCCAAACTCTCCTAGCTTCCTATTTCAAAGGGTTAAGACCTGGGGTCAGACAATCCCTTCCTAAAATTCCCTACATATGATCTGATCTGTTCAAATCATGAGCAACAGAACTACATTTGAATAGTCGCATGCTTTAAAATATCTACAAATGTCAGACATTAACAAATTCGCATCAAGAAACTTGCAGCCATACAAATCGTTGACTGAAAATGAATGCATATATATTTTTTAAACAACTTAAAATTTGTCATTTATTTAAATGCATAGCCAATACGAGGTGTAATAAAAAGTATCCAGACTGGTTGCATAAGTTCGGAATCGCACGTAACAGCAGAAAGCGGTTTGGCACAGATTGACCTGGGAACCTACTACGCATGTGCCGTGAGTCACGTCTCGCTTGTTCAACCGGTTTTTCAACAGGAGTACTTTGTTCTTACGTGTGGGAAGAAAAAATGTTGTAAATATTCAATGTTCTTTATCCCCCCTCTGGAGAAATAAACATTGTTGTAAATATTCTGCATTTTCATTTTCGGTGGTTCGTGAAAATCACTTTCGTGTTTCATTATGAGCACAAAGGTTTCATCTGATTTATATACGAATTGCGCTTGATTTAAAACAAAAACGGAAGTGATGCAGTACGAACGACTGATAACTCAATCGAAACGACTTCTCTAAGTTAATAGTAGGAACATTTGTTCGTTGATTCTATGCCTTATGGCTTGTTGCTGTTAAGCGTCAGAGAGGAAGAAATTCAGAAAACGTAAAATAAAAATAATGGTAGAGATGGTGGCTTGGTTGAGCTGAAGACTAAAACACAGTTCGTCACTTGGTAAATGACTGTGAGATGCTAATCTGCTACAAAATTTTAAGTGTTGAAGGAAACCCGTGTGTGTGTAACAGAGAGAGAACAAAATGAAGCATTGGCCTCTTCGTATTCATTGCTTTTGCGGTTATTAGAAATAGTTTTACGATGCTTTGTGTGGAAGAAAAGGGGTTTGTAGGCGATAAGAGGGATATTGGTTTCTGGACAGGGAAGAAGTGGGTATGCCGCGGAGAGAAAAGGACGCGCATGCGCCGAGTACTAGCAAAGGAAATTACCCAATTAAATAGTATGAATCAAAGAAGAGGGGTAGAAAGAGTCGGAGTACGAGAGGAGTAACTCGTGGGTGCCATTTTGTGGATCAGCGAAACGGGACCCAAATAGTGAACTAGAGAAACATTTTTTACATGCAAGTTGCTCATTATTTAACCTTCAAAGTATTACAAATCAACAACCATGAAGCAAATTCAAAGAATCTGATTTATTTTTTATGTTTCAAAAAAGTTTAATGCTTTCTCTCCTTTTTTGGCATTTTTTATATTTTATTGGTTTTCCTTTTTAGGTATGGAGAAATTTTATGTTAGTGAAACGAAATAATAATAATAAAAAACAAAAACAAAAAAAACTAGTCCGTAACCCATGCATGCACTGTTGAAAAAGCTGTGATTTTTTTTTTTTTTTTTTGTCATATAACACGAATCGTAATACAATGCATAACTACAATAAACGGTTGAATTGTTAATGGACAGTGTTTAATATGGGTCCCCAATAAAAAATTTTCATTCCTGAACAAAATTTTCGTAATGTTCCCATTAATTTTTAATTTTTCCAACTACTCGTATACGAATTTCACGATGATGTTCCTCACTATTATATAAACACTGAAAAACAGCAATAAATAAACAGTTGCCTTCACCGAGAATAAGGATAACATGGCGTTTCATGACAAACCAAAACAACTCTTTACTAATAGCAAGCTTAAACACATTCACATAGAAAGCAAAGTCCAAGGCGCCGCTGCTCCGTTAGACTTTGAACTTCGATTACAACTACGTAGTTGATAGTGGAGGGCTTAGTTCCAAGTCCGACCACCGCAGAAAGTCAGATGGCGCTGCAAGTGCTGAAGCCAGGACAAACGCCAGAACAACGAACGGCGGATTGTTCAAAGAAAATGCCATGGTAACATAAAAAAAAAAGATTACTTATGACAACAAAAATTAGATATTACAAATCTGTGGGTCAGTAGCTTTCTTCTAAAACATTCATGAAAATAGCACCAGTAGGTGGCGCTGGCAGATTGTAGAAAGAAATAGCCTTGTGTTTTAAATATATATGGATGACTTCCAGAGTATTCGTGGAAAAATATACTTTGCAGAAGAACACGAGCCGCAGAAAAGGAATTTGCAGCCCCTCCCTCTTGTATCGGTGATCTAGTGATGTCCACGGATGTACTTAAAAAAATTGTATGTAAAACTTTCCGCATTAAAAATTTAATCGTGCAAATTTTTCTACCTCAATACTTATTCATCAGAATAATTACGGAATTTTGTTGTATAAATCTGTTTTGTTCTCACTCTGTTTTGTTTTGTGTCTTCGTTAAACATCGAAGCTTTGATAATAATCAACGACTGAAAACAATGCGCTGCACAACTAGACGCTATTTTAGTATTAAAAGAAATCCGTCTTGTTGCACGATGATATTTATTCAGCTAAAAACGAAATCTATGTACAGTTTAAAAAATACATGAGCACTTTCGGTGTCACATTGACACCTTCATCAGATGTGCTCATGTATTTTTATACATGAGCACCGAAAGTGCTCATGTATTTTTTAAACTGTACATAGATTTCGTTTTTAGCTGAATAAATATCATCGTGCAACAAGACGGATTTCTTTTAATACTAGTATTTATGCACGAATCATAGTGTCTACCGTCTAGACGCTATTTTCTCTGTAGAGCTTCCTACGAGTATTGATAACGCCGGCTGTACGTCTCATTCAAATTCACTGCACAAAGAAAGGAACAAAAACGGAGAAGAATTCTTGAATTTTAATGCCTGATGTACAATGAAGTACTTTTCTTAAAATGCATTTACCACACTCTAAAGAACCTGCAACGTGCTGTATTGAGATCTGAATACAGAATTCAGATTTAGAAATAATGATGCCATATTTCAATTCTTTTTGTGCTCCAGGAGGAGGATTTCTTCATTCCCTTAAAAGCATAAATTGTTCTTAAAAGTTGGAAGGAAGCAATTTCCAGGTAATCACCGCTTGATAGAATTTTATAAGTACAGCTCCAAAATAAAATGCCCTCATCAGATCAGTGTTTTCTTCATGGAATGCCATTCTCCGTATGTACGACAGCAAAGATTCCTTCTTTTTTTATATATATAGAATCCTTAAGTCTAAAAGATTTAGCAGTTTTCAAAGGAGAGAGTAAAAGGAAAGACATCGACGCAATTCAGTTCACTTTGCTCAGGAGAAATGTAATTCCAATTTCTTTTGAGAACTTTTTTCGTCCTATCGATCGCAATACGGTTTTTGTAAGGAAAGTTCTTCTTTGAGCAAAAAAAAAAAAGATAATTTTATTATGCATTTAATTACTTAATGTAACACTTTCGCAAAATGGAGTCATCACAAAAGGGAAAATTTATAGACCCTGAAAACATAGTACCATGAAAAAATATTTAAAAAAGCAGCAGATAAACATTTAAAGGTTGCTTGCTCTTGATTTAAGTAACTGAAGGTCGCACTGCTGAATGAAAAATTACACGAAAAAGACTTTCAATGTTCTAATAACACGGAAATAAAAATTGTAAAGCTTTCTGTTTTGGTGTCTGGATTGCGATCCAAGGAAGAGACATTTGTCCACTCTAGAATGTTCGGACTTTAGGACCTTCTCATCCCCTCCCCCTCCCCCGGCAGAATAATTAAAAAAGTCATTATGTGAAAGGTATTCTCTTTCCAGCGGCTTATGTTGGACAATTAACTATACTTTCGCGTGATGGAAGCGTTTTATGACTTTTTGGTCTTCATGTAACAGTGACATAGAAGAATGTTTCTACCCTATCTGAGGAAAAAACGTTGCCGTTCCATTAAGGCGCGGTAAGCTGTGTGCTGTCATTGTGTTGTAGTCGAAAGTGCAGGAAATTAATAATTAGTTTATGTGTATATCTAGGGCATAGTTATGGAGAAGTACACACTGGTAGAGCGATATTGTGACGAGAGCAGAGCGTTTTTACTTAAAGTTTTAGGCTCACAGCTGAGTATGCCTACGTATCAAAAAAGGTTGATTTCGGTAGCATCAGGAGAATTCCTAAAGCATATTCATGTTCCATTTGGCGCCAGCAGAAGAAATAGAAGAAAAGAACAAAGAAATATATTATGATGCTTATTAAGATACACTGGTGTGCAAAATTTAAGGACGAAGAGGAGAAATTAGCATAACAGCGGAACGAGCAGGCAGAACGGACAGAAAGACCACTCAGGAGATAGATTAGGATCCAGTACGGTAGGGCATGCGCATATATGCAGCATGACGTAGGGGGGGGGTCGGAAAGGTATAAAGCACACGGGCGGTGTACGCTCAGCAATTCGTTGAAAGTTATTGCTCGCTGTACATCGGTTTGAACGACGTCGAAATGCTGCCACCGTGTGATATGGCCAACAGACAATCCAGTAGACAACATTTGGATGACTTTACCCGAGGTCGCGTCATTGGGAAGTTGGAAGAAGGTCGAAGTGTGACTAGTGTGGCCGAGGAGTTCGGGATCGCTCACAGCATCGTTTCACGAGCTTGGAGAGCATTTCAAACGACAGGAACAGCTGTCCTAGAGTTTAGCAGTCGTCGTACACGAGCAACCACGGCGGCGGACGACCTCATATTGTCCTACAGGCGAGAAGAGACAGACGGCAGACAGCGGGAGAAATCGCAAGGCACATACAACAGACAACTGGACGTCCGTTATCACGTTTTACCGTGGCCAGGAGGCTGCACAAAGGTGGTCTATTTGCACGACGAGCAGTACAGCGTGTGTCATTGAAGCCTGCTCATCGGAGACGGCGGTTTTTTTGGTGCCAGGAACATACGAACTGGACACATCAGCAATGGGGTCGAGTTCTCTTTACGGATGAGAGCCAATTTAGTCTGACGAGCGATTCTGGACGTATACACATCTGGAGAGAGCAGGGAATACGCAATCACACCTCCAACATCATCGAAAGGGACCGGTTTCGAGGTGGCGGAGTTCTCGTTTGGGGTTGTATCATGCATGGTAGCCGTACTGACCTCCACATCTTCCAAGAAGGTTCAGTCACTGGTGTCCGCTATGGTACCGAGGCTCTCCTGCCTCACGTGCGTCTGTTTAGAGGTGCTGTGGGTCCTGAGTTCCTCTTCATGGACGACAACACTACACCTCATGGTACAGTGGCTGTCGCAGAGCTGTTGGAGAGTGAAGATATTCAACATATGGATTGGCCCGCAAGGTCCCCGAACCTAAATCCAATCGAACACATGTGGGACCTTATCGGAAGACCCTTGGCAGCACGTCACCAACCGCCAGCAATGGTTTCGCAGCTGCGATTGGCGCTACAAGAGGAATGGGCCACGATGCCTCAACAGCTCCTTGACAACCTCGTCCTCAGCATGGACAGACATTGTAAATCCTGCAACGCAGTCAGGGGTGATCATATCCCATACTTAAGACTGGATTTTTCTTGACAGCCTCCTGTCACATGGACGTTTCTGTCTTCTGTCCAGTTGTGCTCGAAGCTACCTTTTCAATAAAGCGCCTTTGTATCATTTGGATTCCTTGTTTGGACGGTTTTGCTCACTTGTCCCATATTCTTACATCTTGGGGATCTTATGGTATGATTTGAGTCGATGTGGAGCACTTCTGCACGACGTTACATTCGAAAAACCGACTAGTCTTCAATTTTCGTGCGCCAGTGTATTAAGATCCTGTGACTTACGAAACTGTAACGTACATACTATAAGTTAACTTTTCTTTTTAGTTTCTTTCTCTATGTAAATTTGAGTTCGTTCTACTTAGCGTTTTTCAAACTTAACGTGATATCTTCTATCTCACAAAAGTGTGTTTGGCAACACCCTTGAGGTCGGAACGTATGACGTGTGTATGTGTCCGATGAGAACTGAACGTTATGCACTCACGGACAATGAAATGTGCGCACTAAGAAGGATGCATCGAATTGAACTGAAATTTTATGGACGTAATGATACAGACGAATGATACACATGGCGACAAAAATAGTACTGCAGGACAATTACCGAGGGATCTGTGGCACGCAATCCGGTCATCTTAAATAGCGCGTCGCACCACCTCGTGCGGTGATACATGCTGGAATACGATCCGGCATGGAGGCGAACAGACGCGTGATGTCTTGCAACAGACTGGCCCACACGGGTTGGATGGTGTGCTCCAAATCCCGGATAGTGCAGTACGGCGGCAGCTGGCGTTTCAACTAGTCCCACGCATGCTGGATAGCGGACATGTTTGGGAAGCGGGTAGGCCATGCAAGTGTCTGGACAGGAGGTAGGCAGTCCTGGGCAACCCGAGCCTGTGCAAGCGGGCATTATCCTGCTGATATGGCGCACCTGGAATCCCGGCCAGGAATGGAAGCACATGGAGCCGTAGGATCTCATCTACATACCGCTGGGCCGTCAATGATCCAAGTTACAATGCTACAGCTAATCGGCTATCGTAGGCAATGGCTCCCCAGACCATAATACATGCAGTAGGGGAGGTGTGGTGCTCGATAGCAAGGTTGGGATTGTGCCGTTAACCCGGGGACCTCCACACCCGGACACGATGATCATCTGTCTCCAAAAAGAAAGCGGCACTCATCGCTAAACACCACACGTCGCCAGTTTGTGGCCTGGCACCACTGCACACGGAGCCCGCGATGTTATAGTGTTAATGGCAGCACACATAAGAGTCGCTGGAATCGCAGATTCGCTTCCGCGGGGCTTCGGGAAATTGTTTGTGGGCACACAGGAGCTGCTACATCTATCTCTATAGTGGACTGGGTCCCCGTGGGATCCATTCGTGCCTGGCGCACGATCCTCTCTACCGGTGGTCCTCCTGGTACGTTCGGAGCCGTTCCGCAGTGTGGCAGTGCCGTCACGTGTCCACTGCTCCCATCACAGTCGGACGGTATGGTCAGAACTATCTACGTGGCGGGTTATACGATGCGCCGACCACCCTGCTGTTTTCAGCCCCATGATCAGGCCTCTCTCAAAGTCCGTAAGTTGCGTAAATCGAGATCACTGGCAATTTATCCGGTATTCTTGCCACTCTGTACTCTTGCTTGCATCTGCCGGTGCTTTTCTCTTTCATGGGGCATCGACTACACGCCGGATTATGAGGCTGCTGATTGGTGCTTTCATCGCCACCGCAGGGTGTGCGGTCATGCGCAATCGTACCCAACATGGATCATTTACATAACAGCATGCACTCTAGCTATTCGTAAAGTTTCACGGCTGTAGCATGGTTTCTTCTAGGTGCGCAAATTTCGTTGTCCGTGAGTGTATAATGCTTGAGTAGCAGCAGTGTGTGGAGATGGAGTGTGATGATGAAATGGTGATTGCGGATGTTGAAGTATTTGAAGTTGTCATTTCTTGACGTCTGCGTATTTAATATTTAGAGTTGGTGTTTTGTTTCTCGTTAGACGTTTTCTAACAAGTAATTGGATTTTTTCGCTAATGTTGTTGAAGACTGAGTCGTGCTAAAGAAGTTTTTGCTGAATAAGAAAAAGTAACCTTTTCTAAAGTGATCTGAGTGACTCCTGATTCTTAAGTCTACATGGAGTGTCGTTCATCCCTAATTTTCAGATACTAGTTCCAGGGAAGGGAAGGGGTCAACCAACATTCAAGTGTTGTTCCAAAATTCGAACTCATTCATTCCAAAAGTCACAAGTCCATACCGTATAATATACAAAGTTTGTCCCCCCCAAAAAACTGAGATTGTTTTTATATAAAAAAAGATATGCGTACCTTAATTATCAAGGAAGTGGTCATCATTTTTGAAATACTGTTCATTGCATTAAATATCAGTGTTCCAACGTTCCTCCCACTTCTGAAATCCTGTTGAAGCCCGCCCCCCCCTTCCTCTCCACCTGTACAGCTGTAAAAAGTTGTTGACCAGTCTCAAATTGTTGTCGCCGTAACGCCTTTTTTAAAATGGGGAACAACTAGAAGTCACATGATGATAAGTCTGGACTATATGCAGATTAGGGAGTCAACTTGATATTCAGTTTTTCCAAATTAGAAACAACAGAACTGGCCATATGGCGCCTTGCATTAGGCCGTACATGAAAAGAAATGGGAACCCAAGTTGAACAAACCCGTTTCATGACCAAATGCTAGGTTAATATTCTGTAAATTGGTGATTTTGAAATGTGAACCATAGCGATATCTCTAATTGATAGTTGTCTGTCTTCCGGATGTACACTATCTACCAACAAGTAATTGGACACCCTGCAATCGCCGATATCTGCGGTCCTGATACACGTCACGGCCGCCGCCGTTAAATATCGTGTGGGAAACAACAACGCAACCAGTCGCATGCAAGATGCCACGTAGTTCGGAGCTTTCTGATTTCGAGAAAGGTGTAATCGACGGGTATCACAGAAATGGCCGATCCTTACGTGACATATCCAGTGAGTTGAAGTACCCAAAATCGACAGTGGCCTACGTGATTGGCAAGTGGAAGATGAGAGATGACTGTCAGAATGTGCCCCGACCCGGCAGACCCACACAACTGGGAGTTGGAGACCGATGGGTGCTGGCCAGAGAAATTCGGAAGAACCGCACCAAATCGATGGGCCACATCCGCGAGGAGTTTCAACAGGCACCCGGGAGTGTTCGTTGGATGAATACCATGCGTAAGGAAGCCCATCTGCTCGGTTATCATGGACGTGCTGCCGCCCACAAGCCTTTGATCACCAAGTCCAATAGCGCTGCTCGGCTAACGTGGTGCAAAGAACGTCGACAGTGGACCGTTGCACAGTGGAAACAGGTTCTCTGGAGCGACGAATCAAGGTTCACCCTCTACCGTTCGGATGGCAGGGTCTGTGTTTGGCGTCTGCCTGGAGAACGCCTCCTGCCGGAATGTATTGCGCAAACTGTGAAGTCCGGCGGCGGTGGAACTATGCTATGGGGGCGTTTCTCCTGGTATGGCAAGGGACTCTTGGTAGCAATTCCTGGTAGACTCAACGCCGAGACCTACTGCACCATTTTGGATGACCATGCGCTCCCTATGTAGTGGCAGTTTTACGGGGTGGACCCATGTTACTTTCAGGATGACAATGCCACCTGTCATGTTGCGAGGTCCACCATGGCTTGGTATGGTGACAATGGGGTTAATCGAATGTACTGGCCTGCACAGAGCCCGGAACTTAACCCAATCGAGCACCTCTGGGACGAGTTGGAGCGTCGACTTAAGGGGTGACCCCACCGTCCGAAATCGGTGAAGGAACTGACCTGCCTTCTCCAAGCCGAGTGGACAACGCCTGGTTGAGAGTATGTCTTGGAGGGTCGCAGCTGTAATCGCCGCTCGTGGAGGCTCCACCAACTATTGAAAGTGAATAAACTTCGGTTTCCTTTGCTATCACGGGTGTCCAATTACTTGTTGGTCGATAGTGTATAAACACCTATTGTTTTGATGTTTACCTCTGTAACACTCGTTGAAGGTTTTTCTCCATGCGCGATCAAAGCCGCCAACTCACGACCATCCGTAACTTCTTTATGCCACCTGTAAATTTTTGATTTTCCTAAACATTTATCTACTAGAATATGTATATACACTGAAGAGCACCTGAATTAGAGATAACTGTCTAGTAACGTGTAGCACCACCTTTCGCCCTGATTACGGCAGCGATTCGTCTGGGCATGGACTCGACAAGTCATCGGAAACGTTGGGAAGTCATACGGATCCACGACCCCTGAACAAACTCCCACAGTTCACGAAGATTTGATGGAGGGGGTCAGAGCCTCGAACATCTCTCTCGATGGCATCCGAGATGTGCTCGATGGGATTGAGGTCAGGTGACCTAGCTGGCCAAGGAAGCGAGGTCACGTCGGTGGAGTGTTCATCCAACTATTCGGATACAATTCGGGAGCGATGGCACGGTGCATTGTCTTGTTGCAGGAGGAGGTCCCCAGTGGGATGTTGAAGACGCACAAACGGGAGCAAATGGTCGTCCATGATATCCCGGTAACGTTGACCTGTGAGGGACGCTGTCACACGTACCAAGGGCCCCATTTCAGTTTACTTAAACAGTCCCCAGACGAGAATGCCACCCCCACCAGCTTAAAGAGTACCCTACTTGCAAGAAGGATCCATCGATTCATGTGGTTTGCGCCGTACTCGTATTCTACCATCCGCATGTACCAACCTGAATCTCGACTCATCAGTCCAGGCAACATTTTTCCACATGTCTATGGGACAGTGGTGATGTTCCCGCGCCCATGCTAATCTTTGCACCCTGTGATGTGCGGTCAGCAGCGGTACCCTCATGGGACGATGACTTCTGTACCCCATAGCGAGGAGATGGTTCTTGATGGTGTGGCTGCTTACACGTTTTTGTGCACCAGCGTTAAATACCCGAGTGATTTCTTGCACTGTGGCCCGTCTATCCGCTGTTACGATGCGAGCTAGCCGACGATGACCCCGCTCATTCACAAGCTGTTGTCCACGGCAGTTGGCCCTTGCAGGGATTTGTTTTTCCGGATTCGATGTGCTCACGGTGCACCCGTGAGCACAGTGGCTCGTGAAAATCTCAGTGGCTACACGACTTCCGAGATGGAGTGCTCCATTCGTTGGGCCCCGACAATTTGCCCACGATCAAATGCGCTTAGATCCTTCGTCTTGCCCATACTACGTCCGAACCTTAACGACTCCGTTCGCATGACTCCTTATATTGTCGGATCGCTGCATACGTCATGTCGTTTCCGTTTATAGGGCCGCCCACAGCGCCATATTTGCATAACGCTAGCTGTCTCTAATTCAATTGCTCTTCAGTATATATTACAGGGTGCATAGGAAAGTCCCTTTAGTCTGGAATAACTTGCGAACGGAGAGAGGTTCAGTTATGCAAGTGAGATAACGGTGTTGTAAAGCGACTACGCTCGATCGAATACAATAAATAGCAGAGCCCCTAGTGACGCAATGCGGAAGTTAGCCATTCCAAATCAAAAACGAAAAGAGAAAGAGCGAAATTTCCAATTAAAAAGTTGTAGAGCATCAGTTAATTACTACAAAACGACATTTGTTTCACACGAATAAGATAAATTGTTCCCTGAATACCCTAAAATGTCCGAAATCGATGTGCGACCTTTTGTGTGAACGTTTAAATGGAACATGCATAGGTATGAGCAACTACACACAATTTATTGCATAAATGCGTACTTATGTAAATACAGTTTGATGACGTCAGACAAAACAAAAACAAAAAAGGCTAATTGGCGCACAGTGATAAAAAGTTAATGTCGAATATGTTCGAAGAGTTCGCCATTACCCACGATACATATTTGTATTCGTGAAAGTAACTCTGCATTCACATTTCTCAGCATGGAGGGTGTCACACTATTGCAAGCATCTGTAACACGACGACGTAGATCCAGCAGACTTCTAGGCGCTGTTGCATACACCTGATTGTTTACGTAACCCCAGAAATCCAAGCTCGCCATTCACACACAGCGTACGTAGACCTAAACTTCTGATCAGGGTAGATCCTGCTACTGGCTTTTATATCGAAGGTAAAGTACAACGCCACAATCTGCTTTTGCATACGGCTACATTTGCGAAATGTGAATATGCAGCTTCGAATCGTCGCACATCGATTTCGGACATTTTAGGGTATTCACGCTAAAATTTATCTTATCCGTATGAATCAAATGTCGTTTTGTACTAATTAATTGATGCTTATTAATTATTGGAAATTTTTCTCTGTCTCTTTTCGTTTTGCATTTGCAATGGCTAACATCCGCATGCTATCCACTAGGGGCGCTGCTATCTGTTGCATTCGATCGGGCGTAGTCGCTTTACTATACCGTTATCTCACTTGCATAACTGTACCTCTCTCCGTTCGCTAGTTACTTCAGGCTAAAGGGACTTTCCTATGCACTCTGTATATATATATATATATACACTGCAGGCCACCTAAAATGCAACACCAAGAAGGAAGCATCCGATTGGCCTGAAATTCGCAGCATGCGTCGCCCGCGAGAGTACATGCAAACGATTAGCATTGCAGGGCATATGCAAATCATGTGCGCCCGGCACTCCACCGAGAAGCACTATAAGAAGTATGCACAGAAGGCGGGGTGTAAGTAGTGTAAGTGTGTTGTGCTGCCGGACCTGTGCGTGGGAAGCTTCCTGATGCCTCGTCGCAGAATACGGAAGTCATTCCAGCACATTTTGGAGTTCGACAGAGGACGAATAGTGGCTTATCACGACAGCGGTTTATCGTACCGAGACATCGGCGCCCGTGTGGGACGACATCCAGCCACAGTGAGGCGAGTATGGATTCGGTGTGTTCAGGAGGGATGGACAGACCGACGTGAGCGATTGCCGCAGGCGCGGCACACCACCGAATGAGAAGACCGGCATGCTGTACTGCGGGCATTGACGGCTTGCACCGCCACATCACGAACGTTAGCGCAAGAATTATGGTGTGTTGCGCAACAACCTGTGTCAGCACGCACCGTTCAACATCGTCTGCAGGAGCGGGGACTTGTCGCACGGCGCTCGTTGCTCTGATTACCATTGACGTTACACCACCGGCGAGTGCGGCGGCAGTGGGCGGTTGAACGTAACACCTAGACTGCGGAATGGCACGACATTGTCTTCTCCGACGAATCCCGCTTCTGGCTGCAACACCACGACAGTCGGATCCGCGTGTGGCGGCACCGCGGTGAGAGACTGTGTGACGCCATACCATTATGTATCGCCATACCGGTCCGTCGCCTGTGGTAATGGTTTGGGACGCAATTGGATATGATACCCGCACATCTCTGGCACGCATCGCCAGTACACTCAACAGCCATCGCTACATCTCCGACGTTTTGGAGCCTGTAGTCCTCCCTTACCTGCAGGACCTGTCAGCCACCACGTTTCAACAGGACAATGCACGCACGAACGTGGCACGCATCGTGCAACAAGTCTTCACGGCCTACCAGGTGTCACTGCTGCCGGGCCCGCCTGTTCTCCCGATATGTCGCCCATCGAATACGTTTGGTCGCTGATCGGCAAGCGAGTGGCCCGGCAAGCACCACCAGCAGCTACACCTACTCAACTGTGGCAACGTGTGGAAGCATCCTGGACCGACATACCCCAAGCCCACATCCAAAACCTCTTTCGTTCGATGCCGCGGCGTGTAGCGGCCGTTATTGCCAGCCATGGAGGCCACACGAACTATTGATGTCTGCGTGTTCCGCAAGTCGCACGGGCCTGTAAGCTTAATCGTTTCATCTTTGTATCTGTTATTATGTGTTCAGTAAATCTGGCTTTGCTATCTCGTGTGCTTCTTGGTGTTGCATTTTGAGTGGCCAGCAGTGTATATATATATTATAGGGCATGGCTGTAATAGGATGGGAAAGAAATAGTTCTAGGAAAGATTTGATCCATCTTTTTCTGTTACCACAGCCTCCTCTCTGCTAAGAAGGCTTTTCACAAGATCATTAGTCAAGTCAGCCGCCTATGTCGGGAGGTTGGGCCTAGCTCGCAGTCGGAGTTCCAATTCATACCAAAGGTGTTTCTGACACTCTAATCAAAGTAAAGACCCTCAACTGGCAATGGGCTACATATATTTCTAGAAATTGGTAGACGTATAAAACTTGACTGGCGTGCATTTCTAGGAAACAGTAAAATTTTCAAGAGTAATTACCATTATGTCGGAAAAGAAAAGTGCTTAATCAGTGCATCCTTCCAGTTCTTACTTACGAATTAGAAAATGATTCTTTAACTTAAAAAGGCATACAGAGGCTGAGGACAACTTAAAAGAATCATGGTGAAATGATGCTTGATTCAGTCAAGAAAGAGAGGAACAGGAAAATGATGATAAGTGGATGACATTACGAACAAAATAAACACCCTAAAGTGGAAATGGACTGAACGTATTACTAGAAGAGCCGCCCGCTTTTGGACAACTGAAAGTTTACACTGCATGCAAACGACAAGGAAATACAATAAAGAAGTCAACTTGAGAGATGCGTTTATGAAATTCTGGGCTGGACATAACTAGAAGAGCCGCCCGCTTTTGAACAACTGAAAGTTTCAACTGCATGCAAAGGGACAAGGAAATATAATAAAGAAGTCAACTTGAGAGATGCGTTTATGAAATTCTGGGCGGGACATTACTAGAAGAGCCGCCCGCTTTTGAACAACTGAAAGTTTCAACTGCATGCAAAGAGACAAGGAAATACAATAAAGAAGTCAGCTTGAGAGATGCGTTTATGAAATTCTGAGCGGGGCATTACTAGAAGAGCCGCCCGCTTTTGAACAACTGAAAGTTTCAACTGCATGCAAAGGGACAGGGAAATACAATAAAGAAGTCAACTTGAGAGATGCGATTATTAAATTCTGGGCGGGACATTACTAGAAGATCCGCCCGCTTTTGAACAACTGAAAGTTTCAACTGCATGCAAAGGGACAGGGAAATACAATAAAGAAGTCAACATGAGAGATGCGATTATGAAATTCTGGGCGGGACATTACTAGAAGATCTGCCCGCTTTTGAACAACTGAAAGTTTCAACTGCATGCAAAGGGACAGGGAAATACAATAAAGAAGTCAACTTGAGAGATGCGTTTATGAAATTCTGGGCGGGACATTACCAAAAGATCCGCCCGCTTTTGAACAACTGAAAGTTTCAACTGCATGCAAAGGGACAGGGAAATACAATAAAGAATTCAACTTGAGAGATGCGATTATGAAATTCTGGGCGGGACATTACTAGAAGACCTGCCCGCTTTTGAACAACTGAAAGTTTCAACTGCATGCAAAGGAACAGGGAAATACAATAAAGAAGTCAACTTAAGAGATGCGTTTATGAAATTCTGGGCGGGACATTACTAGAAGATCTGCCCGCTTTTGAACAACTGAAAGTTTCAACTGCATGCAAAGGGACAGGGAAATACAATAAAGAAGTCAACTTGAGAGATGCGATTATGAAATTCTGGGAGGGACATTATTAGAAGAGCCGTCCGCTTTTGAACAACTGAAAGTTTCAACTGCATGCAAAGAGACAAGGAAATACAATAAAGAAGTCAGCTTGAGAGATGCGTTTATGAAATTCTGGGCGGGACATTACTAGAAGAGCCGCCCGCTTTTGAACAACTGAAAGTTTCAACTGCATGCAAAGAGACAAGGAAATACAATAAAAAAGTCAGCTTGAGAGATGCGTTTATGAAATTCTGGGCGGGACATTACTAGAAGATCTGCCCGCTTTTGAACAACTGAAAGTTTCAACTGCATGCAAAGGGACAGGGAAATACAATAAAGAAGTCAACTTGAGAGATGCGTTTATGAAATTCTGGGCGGGACATTACTAGAAGAGCCGCCCGCTTTTGAACAACTGAAAGTTTCAACTGCATGCAAAGAGACAAGGAAATACAATAAAGAAGTCAGCTTGAGAGATGCGTTTATGAAATTCTGAACGGGGCATTACTAGAAGAGCCGCCCGCTTTTGAACAACTGAAAGTTTCAACTGCATGCAAAGGGACAGGGAAATACAATAAAGAAGTCAACTTGAGAGATGCGATTATTAAATTCTGGGCGGGACATTACTAGAAGATCCGCCCGCTTTTGAACAACTGAAAGTTTCAACTGCATGCAAAGGGACAGGGAAATACAATAAAGAAGTCAACTTGAGAGATGCGATTATGAAATTCTGGGAGGGACATTACTAGAAGATCCGCCCGCTTTTGAACAACTGAAAGTTTCAACTGCATGCAAAGGGACAGGGAAATACAATAAAGAAGTCAACTTGAGAGATGCGTTTATGAAATTCTGGGCGGGACATTACTAGAAGATCCGCCCGCTTTTGAACAACTGAAAGTTTCAACTGCATGCAAAGGGACAGGGAAATACAATAAAGAAGTCAACTTGAGAGATGCGATTATGAAATTCTGGGCGGGACATTACTAGAAGATCCGCCCGCTTTTGAACAACTGAAAGTTTCAACTGCATGCAAAGGGACAGGGAAATACAATAAAGAAGTCAACTTGAGAGATGCGTTTATGAAATTCTGGGCGGGACATTACTAGAAGATCCGCCCGCTTTTGAACAACTGAAAGTTTCAACTGCATGCAAAGGGACAGGGAAATACAATAAAGAATTCAACTTGAGAGATGCGATTATGAAATTCTGGGCGGGACATTACTAGAAGATCTGCCCGCTTTTGAACAACTGAAAGTTTTAACTGCATGCAAGAGACAAGGAAATACAATAAAGAAGTCAGCTTGAGAGATGCATTTATGAAATTCTGGGCGGGACATTACTAGAAGAGCCGCCCGCTTTTGAACAACTGAAAGTTTCAACTGCATGCAAAGGGACAGGGAAATACAATAAAGAAGTCAACTTGAGAGATGCGATTATGAAATTCTGGGCGGGACATTACTAGAAGATCCGCCCGCTTTTGAACAACTGAAAGTTTCAACTGCATGCAAAGGGACAGGGAAATACAATAAAGAAGTCAACTTGAGAGATGCGTTTATGAAATTCTGGGCGGGACATTACTAGAAGAGCCGCCCGCTTTTGAACAACTGAAAGTTTCAACTGCATGCAAAGGGACAGGGAAATACAATAAAGAAGTCAACTTGAGAGATGCGATTATGAAATTCTGGGCGGGACATTACTAGAAGATCTGCCCGCTTTTGAACAACTGAAAGTTTCAACTGCATGCAAAGGGACAGGGAAATACAATAAAGAAGTCAACTTGAGAGATGCGTTCATGAAATTCTGGGCGGGACATTACTAGAAGAGCCGCCCGCTTTTGAACAACTGAAAGTTTCAACTGCATGCAAAGAGACAAGGAAATACAATAAAGAAGTCAGCTTGAGAGATGCGTTTATGAAATTCTGGGCGGGACATTACTAGAAGAGCCGCCCGCTTTTGAACAACTGAAAGTTTCAACTGCATGCAAAGGGACAGGAAAATACAATAAAGAAGTCAACTTGAGAGATGCAATTATGAAATTCTGGGCGGGACATTACTAGAAGATCCGCCCGCTTTTGAACTACTGAAAGTTTCAACTGCATGCAAAGGGTCAGGGAAATACAATAAAGAAGTCAACTTGAGAGATGCGTTTATGAAATTCAGGGCGGGACATTACTAGAAGAGCCGCCCGCTTTTGAACAACTGAAAGTTTCAATTGCATGCAAAGAGACAAGGAAATACAATAAAGAAGTCAGCTTGAGAGATGCGTTTATGAAATTCTGGGCGGGACATTACTAGAAGATCTGCCCGCTTTTGAACAACTGAAAGTTTCAACTGCATGCAAAGGAACAGGGAAATACAATAAAGAAGTCAACTTGAGAGATGCGATTATGAAATTCTGGGCGGGACATTACTAGAAGATCTGCCCGCTTTTGAACAACTGAAAGTTTCAACTGCATGCAAAGGGACAGGGAAATACAATAAAGAAGTCAACTTGAGAGATGCGTTTATGAAATTCTGGGCGGGACATTACTAGAAGAGCCGCCCGCTTTTGAACAACTGAAAGTTTCAACTGCATGCAAAGAGACAAGGAAATACAATAAAGAAGTCAGCTTGAGAGATGCGTTTATGAAATTCTGGGCGGGACATTACTAGAAGAGCCGCCCGCTTTTGAACAACTGAAAGTTTCAACTGCATGCAAAGGGACAGGGAAATACAATAAAGAAGTCAACTTGAGAGATGCGATTATGAAATTCTGGGCGGGACATTACTAGAAGATCTGCCCGCTTTTGAACAACTGAAAGTTTCAACTGCATGCAAAGGGACAGGGAAATACAATAAAGAAGTCAACTTGAGAGATGCGATTATGAAATTCTGGGCGGGACATTACTAGAAGAGCCGCCCGCTTTTGAACAACTGAAAGTTTCAACTGCATGCAAAGAGACAAGGAAATACAATAAAGAAAATCAGCTTGAGAGATGCGTTTATGAAATTCTGGGCGGGACATTACTAGAAGAGCCGCCCGCTTTTGAACAACTGAAAGTTTCAACTGCATGCAAAGGGACAGGGAAATACAATAAAGAAGTCAACTTGAGAGATGCGATTATGAAATTCTGGGCGGGACATTACTAGAAGAGCCGCCCGCTTTTGAACAACTGAAAGTTTTAACTGCATGCAGAGAGACAAGGAAATACAATAAAGAAGTCAGCTTGAGAGATGCGTTTTTGAAATTCTGGGCGGGACATTACTAGAAGAGCCGCCCGCTTTTGAACAACTGAAAGTTTCAACTGCATGCAAAGGGACAGGGAAATACAATAAAGAAGTCAACTTGAGAGATGCGATTATGAAATTCTGGGCGGGACATTACTAGAAGATCTGCCCGCTTTTGAACAACTGAAAGTTTCAACTGCATGCAAAGGGACAGGGAAATACAATAAAGAAGTCAACTTGAGAGATGCGTTTATGAAATTCTGGGCGGGACATTACTAGAAGAGCCGCCCGCTTTTGAACAACTGAAAGTTTCAACTACATGCAAAGAGACAAGGAAATAAAATAAAGAAGTCAGCTTGAGAGATGCGTTTATGAAATTCTGGGCGGGACATTACTACAAGAGCCGCCCGCTTTTGAACAACTGAAAGTTTCAACTGCATGCAAAGGGACAGGAAAATACAATAAAGAAGTCAACTTGAGAGATGCGATTATGAAATTCTGGGCGGGACATTACTAGAAGATCCGCCCGCTTTTGAACAACTGAAAGTTTCAACTGCATGCAAAGGGACAGGGAAATACAATAAAGAAGTCAACTTGAGAGATGCGTTTATGAAATTCTGGGCGGGACATTACTAGAAGAGCCGCCCGCTTTTGAACAACTGAAAGTTTCAACTGCATGCAAAGAGACAAGGAAATACAATAAAGAAGTCAGCTTGAGAGATGCGTTTATGAAATTCTGGGCGGGACATTACTAGAAGATCTGCCCGCTGTTGAACAACTGAAAGTTTCAACTGCATGCAAAGGGACAGGGAAATACAATAAAGAAGTCAACTTGAGAGATGCGCTTATGAAATTCTGGGCGGGACATTACTAGAAGATCTGCCCGCTTTTGAACAACTGAAAGTTTCAACTGCATGCAAAGGGACAGGGAAATACAATAAAGAAGTCAACTTGAGAGGTGCGTTTATGAAATTCTGGGCGGGACATTACTAGAAGAGCCGCCCGCTTTTGAACAACTGAAAGTTTCAACTGCATGCAAAGAGACAAGGAAATATAATAAAGAAGTCAGCTTGAGAGATGCGTTTATGAAATTCTGGGCGGGACATTACTAGAAGAGCCGCCCGCTTTTGAACAACTGAAAGTTTCAACTGCATGCAAAGGGACAGGGAAATACAATAAAGAAGTCAACTTGAGAGATGCGATTATGAAATTCTGGGCGGGACATTACTAGAAGATCCGCCCGCTTTTGAACAACTGAAAGTTTCAACTGCATGCAAAGGGACAGGGAAATACAATAAAGAAGTCAACTTGAGAGATGCGTTTATGAAATTCTGGGCGGGACATTACTAGAAGAGCCGCCCGATTTTGAACAACTGAAAGTTTCAACTGCATGCAAAGAGACAAGGAAATACAATAAAGAAGTCAGCTTGAGAGATGCGTTTATGAAATTCTGGGCGGGACATTACTAGAAGAGCCGCCCGCTTTTGAACAACTGAAAGTTTCAACTGCATGCACAGGGACAGGGAAATACAATAAAGAAGTCAACTTGAGAGATGCAATTATGAAATTCTGGGCGGGACATTACTAGAAGAGCCGCCCGCTTTTGAACAACTGAAAGTTTCAATTGCATGCAAAGAGACAAGGAAATACAATAAAGAAGTCAGCTTGAGAGATGCGATTATGAAATTCTGGGCGGGACATTACTAGAAGATCCGCCCGCTTTTGAACAACTGAAAGTTTCAACTGCATGCAAAGAGACAAGGAAATACAATAAAGAAGTCAGCTTGAGAGATGCGTTTATGAAATTCTGGGCGGGACATTACTAGAAGAGCCGCCCGCTTTTGAACAACTGAAAGTTTCAACTGCATGCAAAGGGACAGGGAAAATACAATAAAGAAGTCAACTTGAGAGATGCAATTATGAAATTCTGGGCGGGACATTACTAGAAGAGCCGCCCGCTTTTGAACAACTGAAAGTTTCAATTGCATGCAAAGAGACAAGGAAATACAATAAAGAAGTCAGCTTGAGAGATGCGATTATGAAATTCTGGGCGGGACATTACTAGAAGATCCGCCCGCTTTTGAACAACTGAAAGTTTCAACTGCATGCAAAGAGACAAGGAAATACAATAAAGAAGTCAGCTTGAGAGATGCGTTTATGAAATTCTGTGCGGGACATTACTAGAAGAGCCGCCCGCTTTTGAACAACTGAAAGTTTCAACTGCATGCAAAGGGACAGGAAAATACAATAAAGAAGTCAACTTGAGAGATGCAATTATGAAATTCTGGGCGGGACATTACTAGAAGATCCGCCCGCTTTTGAACAACTGAAAGTTTCAACTGCATGCAAAGGGTCAGGGAAATACAATAAAGAAGTCAACTTGAGAGATGCGTTTATGAAATTCAGGGCGGGATATTACTAGAAGATCTGCCCGCTTTTGAACAACTGAAAGTTTCAACTGCATGCAAAGGGACAGGGAAATACAATAAAGAAGTCAACTTGAGAGATGCGATTATGAAATTCTGGGCGGGACATTACTAGAAGATCTGCCCGCTTTTGAACAACTGAAAGTTTCAACTGCATGTAAAGGGACAGGGAAATACAATAAAGAAGTCAACTTGAGAGATGCAA
The DNA here is from genome assembly GCA_039090855.1 of Macrothele yani. Taxonomy (NCBI): domain Eukaryota; kingdom Metazoa; phylum Arthropoda; class Arachnida; order Araneae; family Macrothelidae; genus Macrothele; species Macrothele yani. The sequence goes on along the minus strand of CM077029.1, from coordinate 31,732,953 downwards.
TTATGAAATTCTGGGCGGGACATTACTAGAAGATCCGCCCGCTTTTGAACAACTGAAAGTTTCAACTGCATGCAAAGGGTCAGGGAAATACAATAAAGAAGTCAGCTTGAGAGATGCGTTTATGAAATTCTGGGCGGGACATTACTAGAAGATCTGCCCGCTTTTGAACAACTGAAAGTTTCAACTGCATGCAAAGGGACAGGGAAATACAATAAAGAAGTCAACTTGAGAGATGCGATTATGAAATTCTGGGCGGGACATTACTAGAAGATCTGCCCGCTTTTGAACAACTGAAAGTTTCAACTGCATGCAAAGGGACAGGGAAATACAATAAAGAAGTCAACTTGAGAGATGCGTTTATGAAATTCTGGGCGGGACATTACTAGAAGAGCCGCCCGCTTTTGAACAACTGAAAGTTTCAACTGCATGCAAAGAGACAAGGAAATACAATAAAGAAGTCAGCTTGAGAGATGCGTTTATGAAATTCTGGGCGGGACATTACTAGAAGAGCCGCCCGCTTTTGAACAACTGAAAGTTTCAACTGCATGCAAAGGGACAGGGAAATACAATAAAGAAGTCAACTTGAGAGATGCGATTATGAAATTCTGGGCGGGACATTACTAGAAGATCTGCCCGCTTTTGAACAACTGAAAGTTTCAACTGCATGCAAAGGGACAGGGAAATACAATAAAGAAGTCAACTTGAGAGATGCGATTATGAAATTCTGGGGGGACATTACTAGAAGAGCCGCCCGCTTTTGAACAACTGAAAGTTTCAACTGCATGCAAAGAGACAAGGAAATACAATAAAGAAAATCAGCTTGAGAGATGCGTTTATGAAATTCTGGGCGGGACATTACTAGAAGAGCCGCCCGCTTTTGAACAACTGAAAGTTTCAACTGCATGCAAAGGGACAGGGAAATACAATAAAGAAGTCAACTTGAGAGATGCGATTATGAAATTCTGGGCGGGACATTACTAGAAGAGCCGCCCGCTTTTGAACAACTGAAAGTTTCAACTGCATGCAGAGAGACAAGGAAATACAATAAAGAAGTCAGCTTGAGAGATGCGTTTTTGAAATTCTGGGCGGGACATTACTAGAAGAGCCGCCCGCTTTTGAACAACTGAAAGTTTCAACTGCATGCAAAGGGACAGGGAAATACAATAAAGAAGTCAACTTGAGAGATGCGATTATGAAATTCTGGGCGGGACATTACTAGAAGATCTGCCCGCTTTTGAACAACTGAAAGTTTCAACTGCATGCAAAGGGACAGGGAAATACAATAAAGAAGTCAACTTGAGAGATGCGTTTATGAAATTCTGGGCGGGACATTACTAGAAGAGCCGCCCGCTTTTGAACAACTGAAAGTTTCAACTACATGCAAAGAGACAAGGAAATAAAATAAAGAAGTCAGCTTGAGAGATGCGTTTATGAAATTCTGGGCGGGACATTACTACAAGAGCCGCCCGCTTTTGAACAACTGAAAGTTTCAACTGCATGCAAAGGGACAGGAAAATACAATAAAGAAGTCAACTTGAGAGATGCGATTATGAAATTCTGGGCGGGACATTACTAGAAGATCCGCCCGCTTTTGAACAACTGAAAGTTTCAACTGCATGCAAAGGGACAGGGAAATACAATAAAGAAGTCAACTTGAGAGATGCGTTTATGAAATTCTGGGCGGGACATTACTAGAAGAGCCGCCCGCTTTTGAACAACTGAAAGTTTCAACTGCATGCAAAGAGACAAGGAAATACAATAAAGAAGTCAGCTTGAGAGATGCGTTTATGAAATTCTGGGCGGGACATTACTAGAAGATCTGCCCGCTGTTGAACAACTGAAAGTTTCAACTGCATGCAAAGGGACAGGGAAATACAATAAAGAAGTCAACTTGAGAGATGCGCTTATGAAATTCTGGGCGGGACATTACTAGAAGATCTGCCCGCTTTTGAACAACTGAAAGTTTCAACTGCATGCAAAGGGACAGGGAAATACAATAAAGAAGTCAACTTGAGAGGTGCGTTTATGAAATTCTGGGCGGGACATTACTAGAAGAGCCGCCCGCTTTTGAACAACTGAAAGTTTCAACTGCATGCAAAGAGACAAGGAAATATAATAAAGAAGTCAGCTTGAGAGATGCGTTTATGAAATTCTGGGCGGGACATTACTAGAAGAGCCGCCCGCTTTTGAACAACTGAAAGTTTCAACTGCATGCAAAGGGACAGGGAAATACAATAAAGAAGTCAACTTGAGAGACGCGATTATGAAATTCTGGGCGGGACATTACTAGAAGATCCGCCCGCTTTTGAACAACTGAAAGTTTCAACTGCATGCAAAGGGACAGGGAAATACAATAAAGAAGTCAACTTGAGAGATGCGTTTATGAAATTCTGGGCGGGACATTACTAGAAGAGCCGCCCGATTTTGAACAACTGAAAGTTTCAACTGCATGCAAAGAGACAAGGAAATACAATAAAGAAGTCAGCTTGAGAGATGCGTTTATGAAATTCTGGGCGGGACATTACTAGAAGAGCCGCCCGCTTTTGAACAACTGAAAGTTTCAACTGCATGCACAGGGACAGGGAAATACAATAAAGAAGTCAACTTGAGAGATGCGTTTATGAAATTCTGGGCGGGACATTTCTAGAAGAGCCGCCCGCTTTTGAACAACTGAAAGTTTCAACTGCATGCACAGGGACAGGGAAATACAATAAAGAAGTCAACTTGAGAGATGCGTTTATGAAATTCTGGGCGGGACATTACTAGAAGAGCCGCCCGCTTTTGAACAACTGAAAGTTTCAACTGCATGCAAAGAGACAAGGAAATACAATAAAGAAGTCAGCTTGAGAGATGCGTTTATGAAATTCTGGGCGGGACATTACTAGAAGAGCCGCCCGCTTTTGAACAACTGAAAGTTTCAACTGCATGCAAAGAGACAAGGAAATACAATAAAGAAGTCAGCTTGAGAGATGCGTTTATGAAATTCTGGGCGGGACATTACTAGAAGAGCCGCCCGCTTTTGAACAACTGAAAGTTTCAACTGCATGCAAAGAGACAAGGAAATACAATAAAGAAGTCAACTTGAGAGATGCGTTTATGAAATTCTGGGCGGGACATTACTAGAAGAGCCGCCCGCTTTTGAACAACTGAAAGTTTCAACTGCATGCAAAGGGACAGGGAAATACAATAAAGAAGTCAACTTGAGAGATGCGATTATGAAATTCTGGGCGGGACATTACTAGAAGATCCGCCCGCTTTTGAACAACTGAAAGTTTCAACTGCATGCAAAGGGACAGGGAAATACAATAAAGAAGTCAACTTGAGAGATGCGTTTATGAAATTCTGGGCGGGACATTACTAGAAGAGCCGCCCGCTTTTGAACAACTGAAAGTTTCAACTGCATGCAAAGAGACAAGGAAATACAATAAAGAAGTCAGCTTGAGAGATGCTTTTATGAAATTCTGGGCAGGGACATTACTAGAAGAGCCGCCCGCTTTTGAACAACTGAAAGTTTCAACTGCATGCAAAGAGACAAGGAAATACAATAAAGAAGTCAGCTTGAGAGATGCGTTTATAAAATTCTGGGCGGGACATTACTAGAAGAGCCGCCCGCTTTTGAACAACTGAAAGTTTCAACTGCATGCAAAGGGACAGGGAAATACAATAAAGAAGTCAACTTGAGAGATGCGATTATGAAATTCTGGGCGGGACATTACTAGAAGATCTGCCCGCTTTTGAACAACTGAAAGTTTCAACTGCATGCAAAGGGACAGGGAAATACAATAAAGAAGTCAACTTGAGAGATGCGATTATGAAATTCTGGGCGGGACATTACTAGAAGAGCCGCCCGCTTTTGAACAACTGAAAGTTTTAACTGCATGCAAAGAGACAAGGAAATACAATAAAGAAAATCAGCTTGAGAGATGCGTTTATGAAATTCTGGGCGGGACATTACTAGAAGAGCCGCCCGCTTTTGAACAACTGAAAGTTTCAACTGCATGCAAAGGGACAGGGAAATACAATAAAGAAGTCAACTTGAGAGATGCGATTATGAAATTCTGGGCGGGACATTACTAGAAGAGCCGCCCGCTTTTGAACAACTGAAAGTTTCAACTGCATGCAGAGAGACAAGGAAATACAATAAAGAAGTCAGCTTGAGAGATGCGTTTTTGAAATTCTGGGCGGGACATTACTAGAAGAGCCGCCCGCTTTTGAACAACTGAAAGTTTCAACTGCATGCAAAGGGACAGGGAAATACAATAAAGAAGTCAACTTGAGAGATGCGATTATGAAATTCTGGGCGGGACATTACTAGAAGATCTGCCCGCTTTTGAACAACTGAAAGTTTCAACTGCATGCAAAGGGACAGGGAAATACAATAAAGAAGTCAACTTGAGAGATGCGATTATGAAATTCTGGGCGGGACATTACTAGAAGATCCGCCCGCTTTTGAACAACTGAAAGTTTCAACTGCATGCAAAGGGACAGGGAAATACAATAAAGAAGTCAACTTGAGAGATGCGTTTATGAAATTCTGGGCGGGACATTACTAGAAGAGCCGCCCGCTTTTGAACAACTGAAAGTTTCAACTGCATGCAAAGAGACAAGGAAATACAAAAAAGAAGTCAGCTTGAGAGATGCGTTTATGAAATTCTGGGCGGGACATTACTAAAAGATCTGCCCGCTTTTGAACAACTGAAAGTTTCAACTGCATGCAAAGGGACAGGGAAATACAATAAAGAAGTCAACTTGAGAGATGCGCTTATGAAATTCTGGGCGGGACATTACTAGAAGATCTGCCCGCTTTTGAACAACTGAAAGTTTCAACTGCATGCAAAGGGACAGGGAAATACAATAAAGAAGTCAACTTGAGAGGTGCGTTTATGAAATTCTGGGCGGGACATTACTAGAAGAGCCGCCCGCTTTTGAACAACTGAAAGTTTCAACTGCATGCAAAGAGACAAGGAAATACAATAAAGAAGTCAGCTTGAGAGATGCGTTTATGAAATTCTGGGCGGGACATTACTAGAAGATCTGCCCGCTTTTGAACAACTGAAACTTTCAACTGCATGCAAAGGGACAGGGAAATACAATAAAGAAGTCAACTTGAGACATGCGATTATGAAATTCTATGCGGGACATTACTAGAAGAGCCGCCCGCTTTTGAACAACTGAAAGTTTCAACTGCATGCAAAGAGACAAGGAAATACAATAAAGAAGTCAACTTAAGAGATGCGATTATGAAATTCTGGGCGGGACATTACTAGAAGATCTGCCCGCTTTTGAACAACTGAAACTTTCAACTGCATGCAAAGGGACAGGGAAATACAATAAAGAAGTCAACTTGAGACATGCGATTATGAAATTCTATGCGGGACATTACTAGAAGAGCCGCCCGCTTTTGAACAACTGAAAGTTTCAACTGCATGCAAAGAGACAAGGAAATACAATAAAGAAGTCAGCTTGAGAGATGCGTTTATTAAATTCTAGGCGGGACATTACTAGAAGAGCCGCCCGCTTTTGAACAACTGAAAGTTTCAACTGCATGCAAAGGGACAGGGAAATACAATAAAGAAGTCAACTTGAGAGATGCGATTATGAAATTCTGGGCGGGACATTACTAGAAGATCCGCCCGCTTTTGAACAACTGAAAGTTTCAACTGCATGCAAAGGGACAGGGAAATACAATAAAGAAGTCAACTTGAGAGATGCGTTTATGAAATTCTGGGCGGGACATTACTAGAAGAGCCGCCCGATTTTGAACAACTGAAAGTTTCAACTGCATGCAAAGAGACAAGGAAATACAATAAAGAAGTCAGCTTGAGAGATGCGTTTATGAAATTCTGGGCGGGACATTACTAGAAGAGCCGCCCGCTTTTGAACAACTGAAAGTTTCAACTGCATGCACAGGGACAGGGAAATACAATAAAGAAGTCAACTTGAGAGATGCGTTTATGAAATTCTGGGCGGGACATTACTAGAAGAGCCGCCCGCTTTTGAACAACTGAAAGTTTCAACTGCATGCACAGGGACAGGGAAATACAATAAAGAAGTCAACTTGAGAGATGCGTTTATGAAATTCTGGGCGGGACATTACTAGAAGAGCCGCCCGCTTTTGAACAACTGAAAGTTTCAACTGCATGCAAAGAGACAAGGAAATACAATAAAGAAGTCAGCTTGAGAGATGCGTTTATGAAATTCTGGGCGGGACATTACTAGAAGAGCCGCCCGCTTTTGAACAACTGAAAGTTTCAACTGCATGCAAAGAGACAAGGAAATACAATAAAGAAGTCAGCTTGAGAGATGCGTTTATGAAATTCTGGGCGGGACATTACTAGAAGAGCCGCCCGCTTTTGAACAACTGAAAGTTTCAACTGCATGCAAAGGGACAGGGAAATACAATAAAGAAGTCAACTTGAGAGATGCGATTATGAAATTCTGGGCGGGACATTACTAGAAGATCCGCCCGCTTTTGAACAACTGAAAGTTTCAACTGCATGCAAAGGGACAGGGAAATACAATAAAGAAGTCAACTTGAGAGATGCGTTTATGAAATTCTGGGCGGGACATTACTAGAAGAGCCGCCCGCTTTTGAACAACTGAAAGTTTCAACTGCATGCAAAGAGACAAGGAAATACAATAAAGAAGTCAGCTTGAGAGATGCGTTTATGAAATTCTGGGCGGGACATTACTAGAAGAGCCGCCCGCTTTTGAACAACTGAAAGTTTCAACTGCATGCAAAGAGACAAGGAAATACAATAAAGAAGTCAGCTTGAGAGATGCGTTTATGAAATTCTGGGCGGGACATTACAGGAAGAGCCGCCCGCTTTTGAACAACTGAAAGTTTCAACTGCATGCAAAGAGACAAGGAAATACAATAAAGAAGTCAGCTTGAGAGATGCGTTTATGAAATTCTGGGCGGGACATTACTAGAAGAGCCGCCCGCTTTTGAACAACTGAAAGTTTCAACTGCATGCAAAGGGACAGGGAAATACAATAAAGAAGTCAACTTGAGACATGCGATTATGAAATTCTGGGCGGGACATTACTAGAAGAGCCGCCCGCTTTTGAACAACTGAAAGTTTCAACTGCATGCAAAGAGACAAGGAAATACAATAAAGAAGTCAGCTTGAGAGATGCGTTTATGAAATTCTGGGCGGGACATTACTAGAAGAGCCGCCCGCTTTTGAACAACTGAAAGTTTCAACTGCATGCAAAGGGACAGGGAAATACAATAAAGAAGTCAACTTGAGAGATGCGATTATGAAATTCTGGGCGGGACATTACTAGAAGATCCGCCCGCTTTTGGACAACTGAAAGTTTCAACTGCATGCAAAGGGACAGGGAAATACAATAAAGAAGTCAACTTGAGAGATGCGTTTATGAAATTCTGGGCGGGACATTACTAGAAGAGCCGCCCGATTTTGAACAACTGAAAGTTTCAACTGCATGCAAAGAGACAAGGAAATACAATAAAGAAGTCAGCTTGAGAGATGCGTTTATGAAATTCTGGGCGGGACATTACTAGAAGAGCCGCCCGCTTTTGAACAACTGAAAGTTTCAACTGCATGCACAGGGACAGGGAAATACAATAAAGAAGTCAACTTGAGAGATGCGTTTATGAAATTCTGGGCGGGACATTACTAGAAGAGCCGCCCGCTTTTGAACAACTGAAAGTTTCAACTGCATGCACAGGGACAGGGAAATACAATAAAGAAGTCAACTTGAGAGATGCGTTTATGAAATTCTGGGCGGGACATTACTAGAAGAGCCGCCCGCTTTTGAACAACTGAAAGTTTCAACTGCATGCAAAGAGACAAGGAAATACAATAAAGAAGTCAGCTTGAGAGATGCGTTTATGAAATTCTGGGCGGGACATTACTAGAAGAGCCGCCCGCTTTTGAACAACTGAAAGTTTCAACTGCATGCAAAGAGACAAGGAAATAAAATAAAGAAGTCAGCTTGAGAGATGCGTTTATGAAATTCTGGGCGGGACATTACTAGAAGAGCCGCCCGCTTTTGAACAACTGAAAGTTTCAACTGCATGCAAAGAGACAAGGAAATACAATAAAGAAGTCAGCTTGAGAGATGCGTTTATGAAATTCTGGGCGGGACATTACTAGAAGAGCCGCCCGCTTTTGAACAACTGAAAGTTTCAACTGCATGCAAAGGGGCAGGGAAATACAATAAAGAAGTCAACTTGAGAGATGCGATTATGAAATTCTGGGCGGGACATTACTAGAAGATCCGCCCGCTTTTGAACAACTGAAAGTTTCAACTGCATGCAAAGGGACAGGGAAATACAATAAAGAAGTCAACTTGAGAGATGCGTTTATGAAATTCTGGGCGGGACATTACTAGAAGAGCCGCCCGCTTTTGAACAACTGAAAGTTTCAACTGCATGCAAAGAGACAAGGAAATACAATAAAGAAGTCAGCTTGAGAGATGCGTTTATGAAATTCTGGGGGGACATTACTAGAAGAGCCGCCCGCTTTTGAACAACTGAAAGTTTCAACTGCATGCAAAGAGACAAGGAAATACAATAAAGAAGTCAGCTTGAGAGATGCGTTTATGAAATTCTGGGCGGGACATTACTAGAAGAGCCGCCCGCTTTTGAACAACTGAAAGTTTCAACTGCATGCACAGGGACAGGGAAATACAATAAAGAAGTCAACTTGAGAGATGCGTTTATGAAATTCTGGGCGGGACATTACTAGAAGAGCCGCCCGCTTTTGAACAACTGAAAGTTTCAACTGCATGCAAAGAGACAAGGAAATACAATAAAGAAGTCAGCTTGAGAGATGCGTTTATGAAATTCTGGGCGGGACATTACTAGAAGAGCCGCCCGCTTTTGAACAACTGAAAGTTTCAACTGCATGCAAAGAGACAAGGAAATACAATAAAGAAGTCAGCTTGAGAGATGCGTTTATGAAATTCTGGGCGGGACATTACTAGAAGAGCCGCCCGCTTTTGAACAACTGAAAGTTTCAACTGCATGCAAAGGGACAGGGAAATACAATAAAGAAGTCAACTTGAGAGATGCGATTATGAAATTCTGGGCGGGACATTACTAGAAGATCCGCCCGCTTTTGAACAACTGAAAGTTTCAACTGCATGCAAAGGGACAGGGAAATACAATAAAGAAGTCAACTTGAGAGATGCGTTTATGAAATTCTGGGCGGGACATTACTAGAAGAGCCGCCCGCTTTTGAACAACTGAAAGTTTCAACTGCATGCAAAGAGACAAGGAAATACAATAAAGAAGTCAGCTTGAGAGATGCGTTTATGAAATTCTGGGCGGGACATTACTAGAAGAGCCGCCCGCTTTTGAACAACTGAAAGTTTCAACTGCATGCAAAGAGACAAGGAAATACAATAAAGAAGTCAGCTTGAGAGATGCGTTTATGAAATTCTGGGCGGGACATTACAGGAAGAGCCGCCCGCTTTTGAACAACTGAAAGTTTCAACTGCATGCAAAGAGACAAGGAAATACAATAAAGAAGTCAGCTTGAGAGATGCGTTTATGAAATTCTGGGCGGGACATTACTAGAAGAGCCGCCCGCTTTTGAACAACTGAAAGTTTCAACTGCATGCAAAGGGACAGGGAAATACAATAAAGAAGTCAACTTGAGAGATGCGTTTATGAAATTCTGGGCGGGCCATTACTAGAAGAGCCGCCCGCTTTTGAACAACTGAAAGTTTCAACTGCATGCAAAGAGACAAGGAAATACAATAAAGAAGTCAGCTTGAGAGATGCGTTTATGAAATTCTGGGCGGGACATTACTAGAAGAGCCGCCCGCTTTTGAACAACTGAAAGTTTCAACTGCATGCAAAGGGACAGGGAAATACAATAAAGAAGTCAACTTGAGAGATGCGATTATGAAATTCTGGGCGGGACATTACTAGAAGATCCGCCCGCTTTTGGACAACTGAAAGTTTCAACTGCATGCAAAGGGACAGGGAAATACAATAAAGAAGTCAACTTGAGAGATGCGTTTATGAAATTCTGGGCGGGACATTACTAGAAGAGCCGCCCGATTTTGAACAACTGAAAGTTTCAACTGCATGCAAAGAGACAAGGAAATACAATAAAGAAGTCAGCTTGAGAGATGCGTTTATGAAATTCTGGGCGGGACATTACTAGAAGAGCCGCCCGCTTTTGAACAACTGAAAGTTTCAACTGCATGCACAGGGACAGGGAAATACAATAAAGAAGTCAACTTGAGAGATGCGTTTATGAAATTCTGGGCGGGACATTACTAGAAGAGCCGCCCGCTTTTGAACAACTGAAAGTTTCAACTGCATGCACAGGGACAGGGAAATACAATAAAGAAGTCAACTTGAGAGATGCGTTTATGAAATTCTGGGCGGGACATTACTAGAAGAGCCGCCCGCTTTTTGAACAACTGAAAGTTTCAACTGCATGCAAAGAGACAAGGAAATACAATAAAGAAGTCAGCTTGAGAGATGCGTTTATGAAATTCTGGGCGGGACATTACTAGAAGAGCCGCCCGCTTTTGAACAACTGAAAGTTTCAACTGCATGCAAAGAGACAAGGAAATACAATAAAGAAGTCAGCTTGAGAGATGCGTTTATGAAATTCTGGGCGGGACATTACTAGAAGAGCCGCCCGCTTTTGAACAACTGAAAGTTTCAACTGCATGCAAAGAGACAAGGAAATACAATAAAGAAGTCAGCTTGAGAGATGCGTTTATGAAATTCTGGGCGGGACATTACTAGAAGAGCCGCCCGCTTTTGAACAACTGAAAGTTTCAACTGCATGCAAAGGGGCAGGGAAATACAATAAAGAAGTCAACTTGAGAGATGCGATTATGAAATTCTGGGCGGGACATTACTAGAAGATCCGCCCGCTTTTGAACAACTGAAAGTTTCAACTGCATGCAAAGGGACAGGGAAATACAATAAAGAAGTCAACTTGAGAGATGCGTTTATGAAATTCTGGGCGGGACATTACTAGAAGAGCCGCCCGCTTTTGAACAACTGAAAGTTTCAACTGCATGCAAAGAGACAAGGAAATACAATAAAGAAGTCAGCTTGAGAGATGCGTTTATGAAATTCTGGGGGGACATTACTAGAAGAGCCGCCCGCTTTTGAACAACTGAAAGTTTCAACTGCATGCAAAGAGACAAGGAAATACAATAAAGAAGTCAGCTTGAGAGATGCGTTTATGAAATTCTGGGCGGGACATTACTAGAAGAGCCGCCCGCTTTTGAACAACTGAAAGTTTCAACTGCATGCAAAGAGACAAGGAAATACAATAGAAGTCAGCTTGAGAGATGCGTTTATGAAATTCTGGGCGGGACATTACTAGAAGAGCCGCCCGCTTTTGAACAACTGAAAGTTTCAACTGCATGCAAAGGGACAGGGAAATAGAATAAAGAAGTCAACTTGAGAGATGCGTTTATGAAATTCTGGGCGGGACATTACTAGAAGAGCCGCCCGCTTTTGAACAACTGAAAGTTTCAACTGCATGCAAAGGGACAGGGAAATACAATAAAGAAGTCAACTTGAGAGATGCGTTTATGAAATTCTGGGCGGGACATTACTAGAAGATCTGCCCGCTTTTGAACAACTGAAAGTTTTAACTGCATGCAAAGAGACAAGGAAATACAATAAAGAAGTCAGCTTGAGAGATGCGTTTATGAAATTCTGGGCGGGACATTACTAGAAGTGCCGCCCGATTTTGAACAACTGAAAGTTTCAACTGCATGCAAAGAGACAAGGAAATACAATAAAGAAGTCAGCTTGAGAGATGCGTTTATGAAATTCTGGGCGGGACATTACTAGAAGAGCCGCCCGCTTTTGAACAACTGAAAGTTTCAACTGCATGCAAAGGGACAGGGAAATACAATAAAGAAGTGAACTTGAGAGATGCGTTTATGAAATTCTGGGCGGGACATTACTAGAAGATCCGCCCGCTTTTGAACAACTGAAAGTTTCAACTGCATGCAAAGGGACAGGGAAATACAATAAATAAGTCAACTTGAGAGATGCGTTTATGAAATTCTGGGCGGGACATTACTAGAAGAGCCGCCCGCTTTTGAACAACTGAAAGTTTCAACTGCATGCAAAGAGACAAGGAAATGCAATAAAGAAGTCAGCTTGAGAGATGCGTTTATGAAATTCTGGGCGGGACATTACTAGAAGAGCCGCCCGCTTTTGAACAACTGAAAGTTTCAACTGCATGCAAAGGGACAGGGAAATACAATAAAGAAGTCAACTTGAGAGATGCGATTATGAAATTCTGGGCGGGACATTACTAGAAGAGCCGCCCGCTTTTGAACAACTGAAAGTTTCAACTGCATGCAAAGGAACAGGGAAATACAATAAAGAAGTCAACTTGAGAGATGCGTTTATGAAATTCTGGGCGGGACATTACTAGAAGAGCCGCCCGCTTTTGAACAACTGAAAGTTTCAACTGCATGCAAAGAGACAAGGAAATACAATAAAGAAGTCAGCTTGAGAGATGCGTTTATGAAATTCTGGGCGGGACATTACTAGAAGAGCCGCCCGCTTTTGAACAACTGAAAGTTTCAACTGCATGCAAAGGGACAGGGAAATACAGTAAAGAAGTCAACTTGAGAGATGCGTTTATGAAATTCTGGGCGGGACATTACTAGAAGAGCCGCCCGCTTTTGAACAACTGAAAGTTTCAACTGCATGCAAAGAGACAAGGAAATACAATAAAGAAGTCAGCTTGAGAGATGCGTTTATGAAATTCTGGGCGGGACATTACTAGAAGAGCCGCCCGCTTTTGAACAACTGAAAGTTTCAACTGCATGCAAAGGTACAAGGAAATGCAATAAAGAAATCAACTTGAGAGATGCGTTTATGAAATTCGACAGCATGCCGGAGTGACATGGAAGAATTGCTAAACACAGAGTTGTGGAAGAGACTTCGGGAGATCTTAATTCAGCAGTGGTTGTTGTTAAACCATTTTTTTTTCATTATACAGGGTGTCCCATATAAGCCTTTAAACGTATATAGGAACGGGAATCCCCTCCTATGTTTGATGGATGGCATAGTTCCCTGGGCATCTAACTAGCGATTCAATAATGATTCTTTTTTCTTACAATTTGCTAATTTTTATTTTTTGAGAAAAAACGGCAAAATATTGCTGAAAGGAATACACTTACTGCCTTTAAAAAACAAATATCATCCAAATGATCGAGCTTCAGAATAAAATTAACTCCTGCAAAGGGAAATCAATGAAGGAAGAAATATTCCTCATAAAACATGGGACATCGTTAGAATATTCAAAGCAAACAGAATATAAATTCTGAATGTGCTTGGAACTCTTACTGGTAATACATGTAACATCTCTCAGAAAACTTGAAAATTTCATCCCCCTAGAGCGGTAGTCGAACCCGCATCTCCCGATTTCCGTTCAAGTATGTTTACCGTTACACCACTCAGAACAATGAAGTTCCAAGCAACTGAGACTAAGCAAACTCAGCTTAGGAATCTGAACATCCTTAGAGTTTCGCTAGCATACTCGAACGGAAATCGGGAGATGCGGGTTCGATCCCCGCTTCAGGGCGACGAAATTTTCAAGTTTTCTGAGAAGTGTTACATATATGACCAGTAAGCAAATTCAAAATTTATATTCTGTTTGCTTTGAATATCAGTTCTGATGCAAAGGTTCACTTCAACATGTCTCGCTCCTGTTTGTTTCTTGTTATCAATCTTTCCATTATTAAACACATAAACTTATGATTTGATACTGCAAATGCTCGAAAAAATTGCGTAAGAGGTGTAATGTTGCTTAGGAATCATTATCAATCCACTGCTGGACGAAGGTCTCCCCAAGTTTCTTCCACAACGGTCTGTCTTGTGCCAGTCTCCTCCAGGTTACGCCCTCGTACTTTCGAATTTCATCCACCCATCTCCCATGTGGTCTTCCTGTGGGTCTTTTCCTGTCCCTTGGAATCCAGTTTAAAATTTCAGCTGTCCATCGATGGTCTGTCCTTCTAGAAATATGTCCAGCCCATTGCCATTTCAGAGATTTTACTTTGATTATCATGTCTTCCACTCTTTTCATTTTTCTGATCCACGAGTTCCATTTCTTATCTCTCCTGGCTACAACAAGCATGCATCTATCCATGCTACTTTGAGTTGTCTGCAGTCTTTGTATGTCTCTTTTAGTTAAGGTCCACGTCTCTGCACCATACGTAAGCACTGGAAAGACGCATGGATCAAACACTTTTCTTTTAAGACATAATGGCATATTGCTCTTGAAAATTTCTTTCAAAAGCTGTCTAGGTAAGTTTTATACGCCGATTAATTTCTTTATCAATGTGACCCTCACTTGATATCTGCTGTCCAAGATAAATGTCGGTATTGGTTATCTCTAGATTTTCCCCATCAATCGATAAATCTTCATTTCTTGTAAAAGTATTGTACAACACTTTTGTCTTCTGAAAGTTCATTTTTAATCCCACTTCTTTACTCTTGTCAACAAGTTCCTGGATCATACTCTGCAGCTCTGATGGGGTAGTTGCAAAAATGACTTCGTCATCAGCAAAACGAAGTTGAGTTAGATAATCTCCACTAATCTTTATCCCTTTGTTTTCCCAGTTCAGTGATTGAAAGACATTTTCCAATGTAGCATTAAAGAGTTTGGGAGATATAATGTCACATTTTCTCACTCCCTTTCCAATTTTTATGAGTGCTGTATTCTCAAATAGCCAATCTTTGCACTTGCATTTTCATAGATGTTATTAATAATATTAATGTATGCATCTTCAATACCGCAGGATTTCAAAGCCATTGTAACTGCTGATGGTTTCACCGAATCAAAGGCCTTTTTATAATCGATAAAAGCCATGCATAATGGAAGTTCATATTCTCTCGCTCTTTCAATTAGTTCTCTCAGTACGTGTATATGATTTATAGTGCTGTAGCCACTACTGAATCCAGCTTATTCTCTCGGTTGAGCCATGCGTAGTGTTACCGACAAGCGGTATATATTCTACTGTAAGTGATATACAGTATATAGAATAAATAGATGGTTTCCGCACGAACTGGAAGAATGTGATATTGGAGTTATGCAGTGATTGTAAAGCTACTTTTTAAAAGTAGCTTGCTACAGCTAGTTTTCTGAAAAGTAGCTAGCTACACTACTTCTACTTTCTAGCTACTTTTTCTACCTTTAATCTTAAGTTAAAAGTGCCAGTTCGGAAGACTATTTTATACGTACATTCTCACATATGGTATTGAGAGCTAAATACCAAAGTAAATTACACGAGTAACTTTGTATTTGCCTCAACGCTGATCATATAACGCATATTATCACATTAAGTTGCTGCTTATATTTCAGTCTGGCTGAGATGTCCAGGGAACTCAAATAAAAACACCGTCGACAAGTAACTGATAATTCATTTTCTTTTTTAAAATGTGGAACATAAATTATTGAACAAGCTTGCCTTTTCTGAATAATTAAACGATTTGCTTCGATGAAAGGGAAGAGAACTTTCCAACTGATGACACTAATCCCGAAAACAATAGTTTTTATTATGCTTTAAGATGATTTATAATTTGTGGGCTCACATAAGTGGTTAAATTATCTTTTCTTGAGATACTCTGAAAGTATTCATTTGGTTTTCGTATTGCATTTCTAATGAAGTTATGAGAACGTGAATTCGTTTAATACTCTTAGTTACTTTGTTACTGTACTGAAGATATGAAATCGTGACTTAGTTTGTTTAGTGTTTTAGTAAGGAGACGAAATCGTGACTTTACTTAAGGCCCTTATTCAGTCAACATTTTAATGAAGATGAAGTTTTGAGTTCATTTCATATAATTGCTCATCCAGTGTTTCTACTATTTTAGCCTTTCTTCCTAATAATTCTAAATTCTCACCTTAAAATTACATGTTTTGTATTGTGATACTCTGAAAAATAAAGAGATCTTGTTTTGTGTGATTAGAAAATAGTTCATTTTGTAATCTCATGTTACTACTTCATAAATAGCATTAAAACCTTTGTTTTGTGTCTGAAAATTTCTTCTAAGAAACTTATAAAAACATTCTTTTCTCCGTTTTCAAAAGGATGTTTTTATATTTTTGATTCAATGGTGATACTCCAAGGAAACAAAGTTTATATAAAATAATAAATTAAAAAGTGAGTGAAGTTTCAATATACAGAAGGTAGAGTTGATGTTTAATAGATGTTTCTAAAATTTTCAGTAAAAAAATAGGTTTCAAAAACAGCTTATGCTCATAAACCTTTTTAAAGCTCAAAACAGGATGCAATTTGTTTTCTTTGAGATACATTTTTTCCTAATGAGGAAAGCATCCATTCTCGGAATAATACTGAAAGACCTTTTTTTTTTTTTTAAGTTATACCGTCCTTCTTTTTCCAGATTTTCTGTCTTAATAAATTCTTTTAAACATCAACCATGTATGAAATCAATAGAAGCATCACCCAGAATTTTAAACAGGTAAGTTGAAAAAGTCTGCTGCGTAATTTTTTTTTTTTTTTTTTTTTTTTTTTTTTGCTAAGTCGCTTTCTAAGAAGTTTCTAAATTGCTTTCTATGACCATGCAAGAAAAGGTAAGCAAAGTACATTTAGTTAAAAAAATCGTTTCAACAAAATGAAGTTTCTAAACTGCGTCATGAAGTTTTAAGCAAAAGACACATAACAAGAAAATGTGCACAGGAGAAAACTAAAGTCATCAAATGATATTTAACGATGATGTGAAACGAAAATTTATACTCAAAAGGTGTAGTGAAATTTTTTTGGAAGTCAAAGAGCTAAATTTATTACATGTGTAAGAGTACGGCTGTTTCTCATTCTCCTACCTACCCAAAAAAAAAAATTACACCCTGCTCGGTGGACCGTTGTCAGCAAAACTATAGGTTGCGTTATGATTTCAAGATAGTTGCACGCATTTACATAGGTTACGCTTAAAAATATTCCCTAACTAGCAGTATGAGTTTTCGTGTTTCCTGGATCATAGCTTTACGGCAAAGTGCATTACTGTGTTAAACTGCACAATTCCAGTGTGTTTTGAGCACATAAAAATAAAACTCAGACAGTGATGTTTATGGGCACCGAAGCAGCGATTAACATTCAGAACTTGACGTGTTACAAGGTCACGAATTTGCTCTAAGCAGCAGAAAATTCACATATTCAGTCAAGGGCTTTTTTCTGTTTTCTGTGCTGCTCAGAAACGAGATAAGAAAACTGGAGTTGGCTTTGTTAAAAGAGATACCGCGACTAAAATTTAAATGCAACTAAGTATATCTGTTTACTGTCACTCGCGTCATGCATGATTTCTTGGTAATTTCATGACTTTACAATTCAGTAAGCATAGTTTGTACCGGAAGGAAGATAGCCTTGAAAATCCCTGCGAGTTTTTAAATGGATAATATTTCGAGCACGATAAAAAAGAAATTGGTAAACATTTTCAATGTTCATTCTAGGTGAGAAAAATGCATTGGAGTTTTTAATCGTGGCCACAATAAAGATAATTTGGGAAAAAAGAAGGAAGTTTTCTTTTGGCTTTTAGCACAGGTTTTGGACAAAAATGAAATGTTTATCTCGTTAAACAAAAACAAAAGACATACAGTTCCTAGTTGGCATGTATTTTGAATATTTTTTTTGTGCTATATGTGGTATGACACAGATTTCAGTGCGCAAAGTACTTCAGTTTTTAAATGCAAAACTGGGGGAAAATATTTTTCAGACAAGACGCAGGAAATTAATGTCAACTTTTTTCTGAATACTATGCAGTTTTTCTTATGAGAATGCTTTTATTTGTGTGTTGTAAATGTGCGTCTGCATCAGTCCGTTTTTCTAGAAAACTGATTGCGGGAATTCATTATTTGGTCGGATTGAAGCAAGCACGAAAAACAGTTTACGATTGAGCAAGAGTTTGCAAATCTTCTTATTACCCAATTTTCCTGTAAAAATAAATAAAAATTAACACGCCGACGAGATTGTCTGATTTAGAATTATTTTGTTAACGCAGAATGTTTTAGAACGTCCCACGTGGCTGATACGTGAGTAGCATTGTAAATAAAATTGAGTTGCTTTTGTGACCTTTTTGAATTCAAAAGGTGTGTTTGCAACACCCAGATGCTTAGTGACATTTTCCTTGTTTCTGTTTGAAGACACGGCAGCAACGTAAAAAAAATTAAGAGAAAATATTACGTAAACTAAAACTGTTTTTCTTTCTTGATGTAAAGTAAAAAACTTATTTTTAAAAAAAGCATTGGATTCATTTTTTAAATAAAATGATTTGCTGATTTCTTGAGGTTTGATGGCTATATATATATATATATATACTTGAAAGCAACAAAATCCCACAAAAACAGCAAACAACACGAAAATCTAAACGCCCAAAAGCAGCAGAAAGAATATTCAAGAGCAACAGCTGAGAAAAGTAGAGCATAATTCTAGCATAATTCTTTGGAACTATGGTCTTTCAGGTATATATATATATAACAATGGCACATTAGTTAAAGAAATATGAAAAACATTACGCATAATTACATCTTTCCCAACTTGATTTAGGTGCAGCAGTAATTAATCTTAAATATGTGTCCAAAGTGAATGATTGTGACTTTGGCTAAAAAAAATATACAATAAAAATCCTCAGAAAGATGAATTCCAATTTTCTACTTTCAGAATATTTGCTGTATATTTATGTAACATTAAACGGGATGAATGTTTTTTTTTTTGTTCCTCATAAACTGAAAGGTATTTTCGTAACACTTTAGACAGCTTTTCAGAAAAAACAACACTATTACTTTTTAAATGTTTTAAAATTCAATTTAGTGTTAGTACTTCACAATTTATTAGACTGTATTAAAAACTGTGGACATTGACCACAAAATATTTGTTTCCCAAACATTTTCAGTGTTTTTTTGTTTTTTTCTATTTTCACGGAAAGTAATGTGAGTTTTACATAAGTCAATATAAAATAAATGGCTCCTTACTTAAAGTGTAAGATGAAATTCATTTAGGTGCACCTTCATTTGCCATTGAACGTGAAAATTAAGTCAGTATGACTTGTAAAATTAAACTATACGCAGTGTTGTAATTTTCGCGTGAAATGATTAACTTACATAATTTATTTTCTTTCAGAAACAAGTTATATCGGAATACTTCTTTACAAGGTAGAAATGTCACGATGCGTATTCAACACATTTGTCGATTCTTATCAGATATTGAAAATAATATTGACTTACAGCAGGAATCGAACCCCCGTCACGTTCTCGTGTGCATCCATTACATCACCCACAACAATGCGTGCCCGAGCTCAATATGAACAAACATCCAGACTGAGCTCGATGAAACGTTTTCTGCGATCAGGTAGCGGCTAACTTTTCTTCCTGATACCAAATTTCGAAGAAATAAATCCGCAATTCGTTAAACAGAAGCATCGAAGAAATTAACTAACAATAAGGTATCATCATGCAAGATTAAGGATTCAGTTTAGTCGGGGAAAAAGCAATTTCTATAGAAATACAGTCAAAGTGCAGAACCTGCAAAAGTTACGATTACGTTTAATCAGAGATGAAATAATTTTCATAAAATTTAAATGATGCAAAGAACAATGCAAAGACAGAACTGAAACAAAATATCTACAAAGCTGAAACTGGAATATACAGCCACGGTAAATTTTAAGTTTCGAGAGAATTAAATCTTAAGGATATATCCGAAAAATAATGATTTACCCAAGAGACTGAAAAGACAACGAAGTCTCATAAATCCACAACTGGTGTAGTTACAAAGATGTTTTAGTACAAAGATGTTTAAGGCAAGTTACGGGGGACGAATATAGAACCAGTTTGAAGTTTAAAATCTAAATCCAGAAAACAGAAATATGTCTAAAATTACATAAACAAAACAGAAGCACGTGAACTTGCGATAGTCATTACATGGATCTAGTATTTACGTAGTATATGCTATAGGGAAAATATCAGGTCATTGTCTCTGTCTCGAAGTCGGTGCTTGTTCATGATGGAGTTCCACTGCGATGGTAGGTCAACCTAAACACTATAATTGCAGATCTCGGATCTTGTGATAATTTCCATGATCTCTCTTTGTATTTCATTGTCTTTTCAGTTAGGATTAGGTTTAATAAAGATAAAATAATTTCAGCGAATGTAGAATCAAGGCGTAAAACCGTAAAAAAGTTAGACTAAATTTAATCTAACTGCAAATAGTTTTGACAAAAAATCCCACTGAAGCCTCAATATGAATAAAAAATCTCAAAATTTCGATAAAGTAGAACAGAACAGCAGAAAAAGTAGGAAATTTTTAAACTAATGGAAAAGAAATGAGCTCCGAAAAGTGTCTGAGTCAGCACTATCAATTTTAATTACAGCGGAAATTTTTTCACCACTTAGTGGTCGTCAAATCCCCTAATAAAAACGAAAAGAAAATTATTTCAGAATAGGTTTAATTGAATCGTGGGATCATGCGAATTATGATTTAGAGTAATAAGAAATAAAATATTTTGATAAACATCGATCTGAATGACAGGATTACACATAGTTATTTTTTTTAATATATTTTTCCAGAGAAAGTTGTAAATTTTAATTGGCAGTTTCGTTTATGAAGCGATTCTAAACTAATCGTTTATGAAGTGCTTCTAAACTCACAGGCAATTTGAATTTCCCTATCATTTCAGAAAATTATTTGAGTTCAGAAATTTTTTCCTTCGACAAATGTTTATCAGAAATTCCCAGCAGGAGAACTGTGTGAGTAGATTTTATGTACACTTCTTCACTGACTACAAAAACAAGATTTTGTTATGACTCTTTAAAATGTTCTTAGCACTTAAAAATATTGGTCATATTATATTTTAGCTTCCGTAATCTAAATCACGCATTTTACTTTCTTAATGACTGTTATCTACCATTTTCTCGATCCCCATATTTTCCCATACTTTTTCTTATGTTTTTTTTACGAATAAGGAATACAAGAGCATACATACACGAACTGTTTTACAAATCACACACCGTCAACCAATTTCGTGACTCCTAAACTTTTAATCCATATGTGCTGAACACAAAATCTTGTTTTAAAGTTAAAAACACAGTAACCTTTTTCTTACATTTTATAACTATTTTAAACACCTCATTTAAATAACTACTTAATTATAACATTATTCATACCCAGTTTTATGTTTCATTCAAAAATCCTTCACAGAAATACTTGCCTTTAAAGACAGCCTTTTTATTGGCTACTAGATTTCATAACTAACAGCTCTTGACACTTCCAGTTGGATGTATCTTTGCTAAATATCAAGGAAATGAGGTTCATAAAACTGCGGTGAACAGGAATCACAGTATAAAGTCGATACATCATATCGATATATATCACAAAATACATAATCGTTAACTTTTTTTCACTGATAACCTGAGATTAAAGAAGCAGGAGTAGCGATGGTTGTAATTAATAATCTTGAAGTCCTCTGTAGGGAAACACACAAAATTCCACATGTTTGATGAGAATAGAAGGAATGAGCACAAAAAAATGTCAGACAGATTTATGTAAAGGAAACTTTTTCGGCAGTAGTGGCGAAGTGTCACTCTGGATTTGCAGGCAGTAATGCTGTCATTTAAACTCCTAAGCATAATATTGTTCAGAATAAAAAATAGAAATGCGCATTGATAAAAATCAGCCGGTGCAGATCTACAAAAAGAGAGCAGTAGCAGTTTCTAAATCCGTACTTCGTATCAGAAGACATTGAAAACGTTTTTGGCAAATGATCACATAGTCTTTTCTTGATTTTTTAAAGTAACAGTCACTTGGCGTTATTTTTATTCATTTTCTGGCGAATAGATTCCGACTTCGGAGAGACTGGATCGTCTTTTGTGATATCTGATGCAACAAGAATCCTGCTTTCCCTGGATTCTATTCCCGTAGATAAAAGCTTCGGGCGTGGAATTTTCAATGGCCTTACATCCAACCAGGATTCCATTATTGAGTTTTTTATCACTACAGCTATCACAGAAGAGTCTTTAAATGCTGTCCTGAACCAATTTCGGTCGGTTTGTTAGAAACCTGAGTATTTCAACTTCCAAGTTATCTAGTAAATTGTCACTGAAATACTTGACAAGTGGAGAACAATGGTGATTGAATGAAGAAATTATTTTCAGCGAGAGATTTCGCAATAATTTTTAGAAGATCTTGAAACTAACCTTTTCTGTATCTCAAAGTGATTAAACAGCCTTTGAAAACGATGGGTATTACTATATATGAATCAGATGCAGATGAATATAACTGAAGCCTAATAGAAAAAATAAGCAAATGCTTTGTCCAGAAAGTTTCAAAGTCACAAATAAGGCAACTTCTAAATATAAGCTGGCATTGTATTCACTGAAATTTGTATCCAGCACTGTGGCTCCTATTCTCTCTGTTGATTTTGGAAATAATTCGGTTATGAACTTATGAAGTTACCGCGTAATTCTAAATCACTCTAAAAGAAAGCTTCAATTTCGCGCAAGAAGATAGTTTTCTAAAACAGGAACAACTTCACTCAGATTCAATTTAACTCCTTTGAAAATTATATCTCAGCTCTCTAAATAAATTACTTAATTCTATGAGTGAGTTAGGCTTGTTGATTTCAGAAGCACAAAATGAATTCCGCGTTTGCTGTATCTGAAGGCAGGCCTTTCAGTTAGTTAAGCTTCACTAATATTTTCTCCGAAAATTTTCCAAGAAGGCTTTTAAAATGTCAGTTCGATTTACCTTTTCATAATCCCATCTTACGAACTGTATCCATTATGCTTGGCAAAGAACATCTTTATCCACGTCGTTTCGCGTATATGCGATCCGAGATCAATTCTTACTTCCTAGATGACTTGCTGATTTCCGCGCTCCGAAAAAATATCTGATTCAACAGCGATGACCTAACTTCCACCAACTGACTCGGCTGAGAACTTATGGTCTTCTGCCTGGTAACCGGCTGAGTTGTAAGATACCTAACGCTTATTCCCGCCTCCCGCAAAACTCTGACGATTTAAGCTCATTACTGATTCCACGCACAATTCACCTCCCCCCTTCCTACTAAAGAGCCCCCCCCACGCCACCTCGAGTTGCTTGCAAGCTTCCTTTCTTGAATGACCAACCAGTACGCTCGACCTATTTGCTCGCTTCTTTGGTTGAAGAAACCTGAACGAAAGTCAACGAGGAAAGGGTGGATTGCTCCTTATAAAAGAATAGAAAGAGAAGAAAAGTAAGAAATAAAAGGACATGCCCTGTTGACGACTTAGTCAGACGGTGTGGCCTAACGGTTGAAACTTTCGAACGCTTCGTTGACCCTCAGAAATGACTTGCTACCTAGGGGTTAATGGAAACAATAAAAATGAACAGATAATTATTTTGCCAGATGTAAAAATTTTACACCCACTGGGGTTTATTATTCCGTGACGAAAAACATTAGGGAGTGAGTATGTCTGCGCGTTCCTATTAGAGATGTCAGTTGTACGTATTGACTCATATATTATGCGTTTTAAGTGGACCAAAAAGAAACAAACTTGGGGGGGGGGATAATCCACGACGTTTCAGACAAAGATTTTCCAGTGCTGGAAGAAAAGAAGAATATTTTCAAAGTTTAACACAACATTTTTAATGAAAGGAGGTGCTGCTTTGTAAGTGATTTAGGTACATGTGAAGGGAAGTCAGAGGGAGGGGTGAGCCCCTGTAACTGGAGTGGGAACTGCAGATTGCTGAGCCCCGGCCCTTGTTTACAGAATAGATATTTCTATAAACCACTGAATTTTATTAACTTCTGCGGTTAGTAAAATTATTTGATTTCATTATAACCTGAGGGGGGGGTCCGATCACACATTGTAGGTATACATATATATACAATATTATCATCCATTATCGATCCACTGCTGGATGAAGTTCTCCCCAAGTTTCTTCCACAATTGTCTGTTTTCAGCCTGCCTCCTCCATGTCACTCCGGCATGCTTTCGAATTTCATCCATCCATCTCCCATGGAGTCTTCCTATGGGTCTTTTTCTGTCTCTCGGAATCCAGTCTGAAATTTCGGTTGTCCATCTGTGGTTCGTTCTTCTGGCAACATGTCCATACATACTGTAAAAGATAGGGTTAGGGACCCCCTCGCCCTACACACACGCGCGCTGGAGCAAAGCAATTGCTGAGGCGCGATCTAACGGTCATGACATAAGCGCCTCTGTTGGCGAATTGTGGAACTTAGCGAATACAACTGTAAAACTATGATAGATGGGGCAGAAATGTAACTTACAAAGTCGTAGAACTGACTTTGCTTATTAGGAATCGATATCGCTGTTTTATTAAGTACACATTATAGACTTGTTTGCATTCTACCAAAAATTACAATCTTATATTATTAAATTTAGATGGTTCACATCATAAAGTTGCATTATATCATTATATTCCCGAAAAAATTTGGGGGGGGGGGGGCATTTTCATTGAGATCTCCTAATCTGAAAATCAGGCGGACCTGATTCCCCGACCCCCAAGTGTTTACGCCTGTGATTATAACCATATGCACTGAATAGCAGATTATGACAAATCTTGTCTCCACGAGTGGACACTGCCGGCGTGGACTACGTATAAACCGTTGGAGCAAGGCGTGTCAGTTTGCTAGTTTTGCAATGGGGAAAGGGAAGGACATGTTGGAGTTTGGAAAAGGAATGATTTGAGGTTTGCAAGGCCAGCACCTTGTGAAAACAC
This sequence comes from Macrothele yani, assembly GCA_039090855.1. Lineage (NCBI taxonomy): Eukaryota > Metazoa > Arthropoda > Arachnida > Araneae > Macrothelidae > Macrothele > Macrothele yani. The sequence goes on along the minus strand of CM077029.1, from coordinate 31,708,245 downwards.
AAATTTGTCCACGACGGGGATCGAAATCGCGCCCCTTTACTCCGGAGTAAGTTGCTCTCCCAACTACGGACAGAATGTATCGCTACTGATTTGTCGTCTTGACACGCGCTTTACCGTTGTAGTTCATCACATCATCTTCTTCTTTATTATTATTTTTTTTTTCGAAACGAAGTAGGAATTTTTTTTTCATTAATTCTAGGCAATATGTGGAACAAACATCACACATTTTTCGAAGAACCCGTTTACGTTCGGACGCCAATATGAAAACACAAGTTTGTCCGTGCCTCCTCACTCCGGAGTAACTTGCTCTCCCAACAAAGCTACACTGACGGAATGTATCGGTGCAGATTTGTCGTCTTGACACGTGCTTTACCTCTGTACTACGCCACAACCTCAGAAACCTCAGGCATTATTGGCTGTCTGAAGAGGGCATAAAGTAACCGAAGTGACAAAAAATGGAGGCTATGACTGTCTATATAGGTGAAAGCCTGTTTGCGCATGCTTTTCTGAACAACAGACGACCCATGATACCTCAGATAACTGCAGACTACACGGAGGGCGTATAGAGAAACGTTTTCGAGAACGCAACACAGCGGATGCTCTTGCAGATGGATCTACGTAGTCGGTTACTGGTTTATGTGCTATCAACTGCATTGGCCATGATGGTGCCGTGAATGGGAATTGCACGATTGCCAAACAGTCGCTGGTCAGATGAGTCCAGATTCTAGTTCTACCATGCCAGTGGATCAGTCCATGTTCAACTCTCACCGCCAGATCCTGCTTAAGCTTTGTTTCGTACAAAGTGTTATCTGACATGGTGAATGTGCGTCCGAATTGCACTGGAATTCTTTAAAAAGACAAAGCCACGTGTTAAGGGGGACGTAAGCCGCGAATGGCTGAGTAGTTAGCAGTTCAGACTACCAATGCAAGGTCCTCGGGTTCGAACCTGGGCTGATCTTGCGGAGGTGGTGTGATTTGCTAACAATCACTGAATATTCGCCGTGCATCAGACGAGCACATAAAGTGACGGCCCCCAGGTTGGACCCACTGTTTAAATGGGTATCCTTTACTACCCCCCCCCCTGAAATTCTCTCACCCCTCTATGTACAGCATCGTACTTGTACGGTGGCGCCATCTGCTGTAAGCTCACTACAAACTTGGCGCCATCTGCTCTAAGCTCACTACAAACTGTTCTGTCAAAGTTGCTAGACTTGCTCTCATTCCTTCCGTTTCTGTGTCCTGCCCAAAAGGCGAACTCGCTGTAGGTGGCTGGGACCTAAAATCTACTCACTGTGGACGGGAGTCCTACAAGAAAATGACGCATGCTTGCTTGCTTAAGGTGGACGTCTAGTGATTTTGCTTCTTATACTTCCAATGGGCAAACTTCTGTAAACTTTTTCTTCACAAATAATGCGTTCCCAAGGATGAAAATTTGAACATCGATTAAAATAACTTCATATTATAATTTGGAATACTTAATATTTTCTAAAACATAACCATAATTATATTACAAATCAATAGCTTTTCCTTTGGTGGGGTTGAGACCAGAAAAAAAAGACGCGACCTGTATATTGATTACGTCAGTAGACAAACAAATGTTGAATTGCTTAATTATAGTTATGTTTTAGAAAATATTAAGTATTCCAAGTTATAGTATGAAGTTATTTTAATCGATGTTAAAATTTTCATCCTTGGGAATGCATTAATTGTGAAGAAAATGTGTACAGAAGTTTGCCCATTCGAAGTATAGGAAGCAAAATCACTAGACGTCCACCTTAAAGCTAGCTAGCACTGCGCAGGATTGGTTCCAGGATAATGACGAAGCATTATATACGAAACATTGTGGTATTATGTTAAGTATATTTTTTTATATTCCAGAGCAAATAATTTAAGTAGGTTGACGTTTTCTTTGCTACAGTTTTTATTCGTTACTTAGTTATTTGCTTACTTATGTTGTTGCATTTCGTATAAATCGGAAAAGTCATTAGACACCGTCACACGGCAGTTGGATATTTTGTGTGTGCAATCGTGAGGAGTTTCAAAGAAGCTGGCCGTAGTTCTTTAAAATAATAAAATTTGCATAATATGATTAACCCTGACGTAAGTATTTTGTAAAGTAATTTGCATTGGTAACCAGGGCTATCATTTTACCAGTAATTATACCGTACACATTTGTGTTTCACGTAATAAAGTGAAATAATTTTGATTTTACGAAAAATACTCGCGGGTTCCAAAGAATTTGATTTATCATAACATCTGGAAAGCCTATTTAATAAAATGGAAGTTAAAATTTTGTGTAATTGAAAGCCATTGGATTTTTTAAAAGGGCCTCGAAAACATGTTTTTGTGGGGCGGCCTCGAGGTTTTCCGGTACGCCACTGATCAATATACGTTTTTGAACTTTTCTATGATAGCGCTAGGTTTTCCGGTACGCCATTGATCAATATACTTTCCGGTACGCCACTGATCAATATATGTTTTTGAACTTTTCTAGGATAGCGCTAGGTTTTCCGGTACGCCACTGATCAATATACTTTCCGGTACGCCACTGATGAATATACTTTCCGGTAAGCCACTGATCAATATATGTTTTTGAACTTTTCCAGGATAGCGCTAGGTTTTCCGGTACGCCACTGATCAATATACTTTCCGGTACGCCACTGATGAATATACTTTCCGGTACGCCACTGATCAATATACTTTCTGGTACGCCACTAATCAATATACTTTCTGGTACGCCACTGATCAATATACTTTCCGGTACGTCACTGATCAATATACTTTCCGGTACGCTACTGATCAATATATGTTTTTGAACTTTTCTAGGATAGCGCTAGTTTTTCCGGTACGCCACTGATCAATATACTTTCCGGTACGCCCCTGATCAATATACTTTCCGGTACGCCACTGATCAATATACTTTCCGGTACGCCACTGATCGATATACTTTCCAGTACGCCACTGATCAATATATGTTTTTGAACTTTTCTAGGAGAGCGCTAGGTTTTCCGGTACGCCACTGATCAATATATGTTTTTGAACTTTTGTAGGATAGCGCTAGCTTTTCCGGTACGCCACTAATCGATATGATTTCCGGTACGCCACTGATCAATATACTTTCCGGTACGCCACTGATCAATATATGTGTTTGAACTTTTCTAGGATAGCGATAGGTTTTCCGGTACGTCACTGATCAATATATGTTTTTGAACTTTTCTAGGATAGCGCTAGGTTTTCCGGTACGCCACTGGTCGATATACTTTCCGGTACGCCACTGATCAATATATGTTTTTGAACTTTTCTAGGAGAGCGCTAGGTTTTCCGGTACGCCACTGATCAATATACTTTCTGGTACGCCACTGATCAATATATGTTTTTGAACTTTTCTATGATAGCGCTAGGTTTTCCGGTACGCCACTGATCAATATACTTTCTGGTACGCCACTGATCAATATACTTTCCGGTACGCCACCGATCAATATATGTTTTTGAAATTTTCTAGGATAGCGCTAGGTTTTCCGGTACGCCACTGATCAATATACTTTCTGGTACGCCACATCAATATACTTTCCGGTACGTCACTGATCAATATACTTTATGGTACGCCACTGATCAATGTACTTTCCGGTACGCTACTGATCAATATATGTTTTTCAAATTTTCTATGATAGCGCCAGGTTTTCCGGTACGCCACTGATCAATATACTTTCTGGTACGCCACTGATCAATATACTTTCCGGTACGCCACTGATCAATATACTGTATGGGCAAGGTCAGTGCGGCTTGTCCTTTTTATTTTATCTAATTTCCTTTAGGGAAAACCTCTAGATATCTTTCTATTTACTGTCTCTAATTAAGCAACAGAAATCTCACTTCAAGAAACTTCACCTAACTTTTATTCATCCAAAAAGTAATTAGTTCTGTTAGCACCTCAGTAGCAGAACAGCTTGTAACACATGAATAGTGAAATACCTTCAAACAATCACTCAACGATCTCTTAACAGTAGTAACAATACCTTAATTTAATCTAACGTGAGTTAGTGAATACAATATGAGATTAATGAAACTTCTAAACGAAATGTTGGCTAACAGAAATCAATCAAACGGAAACAGCTAAATGAAAACAGAAGCTAAACGTAAGACAGCTTGCACAACTACCACACACACACAAGCACAGAGGATGTTTGTACATTTTTAGAACGAATTTCCAGCAATTTAAATAATTAACGTTTAAAATGAATTTCTTTCTTTCTTAGATGTTCTATCTGATAGCCCTTTCTCTGGATTACTTACATCTTGATTTCCTAGATAACAGGGAGTTTCTTAAAATTGGCAGTAGTATTTTATTCCTCTCCTCTTCCGCTGCTTTCCATATACATTCTTTTAGGTCTGCGCTTAGAAAGTGCTATTTTTTAACAGTTCGAAGGAACAATAGTCCATTGGTGACACATCAGGGAACTTTGAAGGAATATGAGCAAACGATATAGACTTGATACATGTCTCTTTTTTCATTTTTGCAAGAAATAGAGTGGTGGATTTGGATGTATGACTGGTAGCCTTATCCTGATGGAATTCTACTGTTTGAAGGCTCTGTGGGTGGAGGAATGGAATTTTCTCTTTAAATATTGGTGTTAAAACATTATTTCGGTAATATGTAAAATTGATTTTAATATTCTTTTCAACTTTTCTTAACTTTAATTTCTCATTGTACGAGAAACCAGCAGTAATCATGAATTCCTTACTGAAACTTTCTTTGAATTCTTGGAACAAAGTTTGTATGTCTTTTCTGCTTTCGCGATAGTAAATCGACCTTTTTTATTTGTTACAGACGTTTAGGTACAAGTAGATTCTACTTCATCAATAGTCACGATAAATTTCCATCTGTTTCCGGCTGAGGGATTTTCATAAAGAATTCTACACCGTATTTTGTGCTTAGCCACATGCCTATATGCAAAAGGCGCTGAACATTGTTTTTGTTTTGTTTTTAAGATTTAAATTTTTGTTTATTACCTTGTTTGCAGCTGATGTAGAGATTTTTAACGACTTAGCGATCGCTCTACGGGTCGATAGATTTTCTTTTAAGACCAGAGAACTTACTTTAGAAGTAATCAAAAAATTACATACCTCCTTTGAATATTAGTTAGGTGTTCTTTTTCCTATTAAGAGCAATGCTTAACATTTCTCCCTCTATTATTAATAATATTGTTTATTTTACATTTAGAAATGCTTATCCATGATTTTGACAGCGTTTTCTAATTACAGAATACGAATGTTTTTCTTCGCAAAGAGCAAAAATATAACCTTCTATATACAGCATGTTCACGTGTGCCATTTTATTAGTAGACAGAAGTTAGCTGCAGAAGATATTTCTTTCGTTTTCATCTAACACGCTGTTGCCAGTTTCAATTTTTTGAACTTTTTTATTTTCTGTAATTTCTTATCAAAAATGTTCTAAAAATGGGCGAACATCCTTTGTAACTACACATAGTTCTCATCTTAGATTCTCACATACGTACTACTCCTTTTTAATTAATACAAATGAGTAGTACGTTTGTGAGAATCTAAGATGGCCTCAGTAGTTTTTGCCGATTCGGTCGAAGGAGAAAATGTAAACGATAGGTTTTCAAATTGCTTAAAGAAAGCAAACAAAATTTACGTAGAGAAGGAACTGAAAATGAAAGTTATATTAAACTGAAGTTATATTAACCAAAAAGGAAAGTTATATTAACTAAAACGGAAAGTTATATTAACTAAAAAGGAACGTTATATTAAACCCAGGTTATATTAACTAAAAATTAAAGTTATACTAACTAAAAAGGAACGTTATTTTAAACTCAGGTTATATTAACTAAAAAGGAAAGTTATCTTCTCTAAAGTTGCATTAACTAAAAAGGAGTTATTTTAACTATAAATGAAAATTATGTTAACTAAAACGGAAAGTTATTAAAGGTATTCAACAAAAGTTATTTAACTAAAAAGGAAAGTTATTAATGGTATTAAACTAAAGTTATATTAATTAAAAAGGAAAGTTATATTATACTAACATTATATTAACTAAAACGGAAATTTATATTGAGCTACTGTTATTTTAACAAAAATGGTAGGTTATATTAAACTAAAGTTACATTAACTGAAAAGGAAAGTCATATTAAACTAAAGTTATATTAACTGAAAAGGAAATTTGTATTAACTAAAAAGGAAAGTTATATTAATTAAAAAGGAAAGCTACGTTAACTAAAAAGGAAAGCTACATGAAGTGATCATCATCAATAAGTGCAAATTCCTGCATTTGACGTACGGATACATCTCTGTCGTTGCAGGATTTTCCCGTGATGTTTTGGTAAAACCAAAATGTCAGGAAATATGTTATTTTATCAAGATTATTGTTCTACGTGTCTTGTTTTTTTCTGAAACACGAAACGAGCCTCTCATCAAGATGAAAAATAACTCTCTTCAGCAAAATGTTCTCATCTCTATCCATTTATTTCTTTGGTATTATTTTGTTTCGCTTAACAAGAGGAAGGTAATATTAAGAAATGTCAAATATAATGGTGCTTTTTCCTTTGAGGTAATGCGTGGGCTTTTACTGGGAAGAAGAAACTTTCCAGAAAAAAAACCAAAAAAAAACAAGAAATTGTAACATCTTGTTTTGTGATGTTACATGTCTAATTGAAAACGGAGTTTTCAAGCGGAAATGAAATTTTGTCGCAGCTTCAGGAAAACTCTTGACGCAAAATATTTCCCAATGAAGCCTTCCCTTAGGACGTCGAGCAAACACGTTTTCAAAACTTGTTATTCTGTTGGAAAGCTGAAAGGAAATAACAGAACGACATTATTAAAAAGTTGATGCTTAAGATGACGACATCGTGGCAGGTGTTGAAATGCGCTCCTCCTGACAGAATGTTATCGTCTTTTAATTTCCTCCTTACACGAAGATGTGTCCATGTCTGTAGTCTGATGTTGGTTACACGCGTTTCGGGAATCAGCGGAAATAGCTCAGTTTTGGTTATCCGAAATAAAGGTGGTTGTGTCTTGAAAGGTTTTGTGCTATTCGAATTTCGTTAAAAGAACAGATTATAGAAACAATTCCTAAGCCAAAAATTATTATCTAACATATTTTGAAGTTTTCAACTTAATGTATGTGTTGCGTACACATAAGTCGTCATCATCACTAAATTTCAATACACCACTGGTTGAAGGTTTTTTCCAGTCTCTTCAATAATTCTCTCACTTGAGCAATTACCTTTCATGTTACTTTGGCAGGCTTTCGAATTTCATCCACTCACCTCCTACGTGATCTTTGTCTTTTGCTGTCCCTTTGTATCCAGTCAGATATTTCAGTTTTCCAACACTATTAGTGCATTTTCCAGAAACACACTACTGTTTGTGAAAATTGCAACACCATGACGGACTGCTGGTATTAGCTTGAAACTTACAGAATACTCAAGGAACGCTTTAGGCGTAATAAATTCGTTTATTTTCGTGGTCTAATATGCAATGTATTCGCTAAGCTCTCACTCTCCACGGAGAGGCTTTTTCAAGGCGATGTAGACATAAAATGCAGGGAATTAGAACACATAAGAAACAAAGATGATTTTTTGAAAATAACGTTTTTGTAGTATATTATGTTTTATCACACAAATATAGGGTGTGCCGCGATGTGTTTCTAACTTTTATTAACGCATGCCAAACCATTGGTCATTCGATAGAGACCATGTCATTGCATGCTAGTTTACTGAGAAGTATTTCTACTGTTTCCATGATGGCAGTCACTTTAAAGTTCGTGTAAGGGGGCAATTCTTCTAATACTATTCCATACAGGAATGGCAGAGCAATGCATAACTTCTCTGGCGTGGTATGTAGTAGTTTGCATGTCTTGGTTGATACTTCGCAGGTGTTCTTTACATCTAGTATTCAACGATCGCTTTGTCTTTCCGACATAAATCTTTTCCGTGTTGTCAGGATACACCAGCGGCATAGAGTACACACCCGCCTTTTCTTTGTCACACTGTCTCTCCTTGCAGCTTGGTATTATATGTGATAACGGGGTTGGTGATTTCATTGCTATTGAGACGTTATACTTACGCAGCAATACATTTCTCAACCAATATGTAAAGCCTGGGACATATGGTTCCTGCATATCTCATTGTTTTACTAGTTAGTTTTCTTACTGTAGACATTATGCGATTTCTTACAGTTTTATATACACTGAAGAGCAATTGAATTAGAGATACCTGTCTAGTAACGTGTATAATGAATATGACTTCTGCTACCACGCTAATTATAGTGAATATAGCTTTCACTAATATTATAATGAATGCAATGCTTGTACTACTAGTTTCTTCTAGTAATGGTTGTTGTTTGTTAATTAAATCATGAATAAACTTTCCTTCTAGTAGTGTAGTAATAATAATGAACAAGCTTATAACCTGTAGTAATGTTGTAGTAGTAATTAAGATGAATAAAGTCTTATGCTGGTTGTTACTAATAACACTAAATGAAATAAACCTAACAGCCAGACAGAGATCTGACAAAACTATGAACTGAGAAAGACGTACTTACGAAAGCAATCTTTTATTTGGTCAACTTTTCGCTCTCACATAAACGAAGATCTCTTTACACATAAACCACAGTTCACTTCATACAACAACAAACGCTCTCTTTCACATAAACCAACGCTCTCTGACACATAAACAACAGCTCACCCTACGCACATCAACAAAAAGCTCTCCCTTGGTATCGTTGAACGCGCCTATTTATACTGGCTACCACCACGTCATGACTTACACTCATTGCCAGATCTCATTCAGCGGGTGAAATAACATCTCGTTCCGTAAGAAGATAATTTACATAGGAAAATAAAATAACCAGAGATAGTAAAAATCAAAAGGAAAGTGAATCTAAAGTATACGTTACACGTGTAGCACCACCTTTCGTCCTGATGACGGCGGGGATTCGTCTCGGCATGGAATCGACAAGACACCGGAAGCGTTGGGAAGCCATACGGATCCACGACCCCTGAACAAGCTCCCACAGTTCACGAAGATTTGATGGAGGGGGTCAGGGCCTCGAACATCTCTCTCGATGGTATCCCAGATGTGTTCGATGTTATTAAGGTCAGGTGACCTAGCTGGGCAAGGAAGCGAGGTCACGTCGGTAGAGTGTTCATCCAACCATTCGGATACAATTCGGGAGTGATGACACGGTGCATTGTCTTGTTGCAGGATGAGGTCCCCAGTGGAATGTTGAAGACGCAGAAACGGGAGCAAATGGTTGTCTAGGATATCCCGGTAACGTTGACCTGTGAGGGACGATGTCACACGTATCAGTGGTCCCATTTCAGTCCCACGTAAACAGTCTCCAGACGAGAATGCCACCCCTAACAGCTTGAAGAGTACCCTGCTGGCCAGAAGGATCCATCGCTTCATGTGGTTTGCGCCGTACTTATATCCTGCCATCCGCATGTACCAACGTGAATCTCGACCCATCAGTCCAGGCAACATTTTTCCACATGTGTAGGGTCCAGTGGCAATGTTCCCGCATCCATGCCAATCTTTGCATCCTGTGATGTGCGGTAAGCAGCGGTACCCTCGTGGGACGATGGCTTCTGTACCCCATAGCGAGAAGATGGTTCTGGATGGTGTGGATGCTTACACGTTTTTGTGCACCACTGTTAAATTGCCAAGTGATTTCTTGCACTGTGGCCCGTCTATCCGCTGTTACAATGCGAGCTAGCCGACGATGATTCCGCTCATCCGCACGCTGTTGTCCACGGCAGTTGGCCTTTGCAGGAATGGTTTTACCGGATTCGATGTACTCACGGTGCACCCGTGACACAGTGGCTCGTGAAAATCCCAGTGCCTGCACGACTTCCGAGATGGAGTGACCCATTCGTCGGGCCCCGACAATTTGCCCACGATCAAATGCGCTTAGATCCTTCGTCTTACCCATACTGCGTCCGACTTTTACTGATTCCCGTAGCATCACTCCGTATATTGTCGGTTCGCTGCATACGTCATGTCGTTTTCGTTTACAGGGCCGCCCACAGCGCCACATTTGCATAACGCCAGCTGTCTCTAATTCAATTGCTCTTCAGTGTATTCCGTCTATGTGATCTTTCTTATATCCAGCCTTTTAGATCTCTGTTATAAATATAAGTGTCGCCCAAATGAAATTGAGACTGTCGGTTTTTTGCCGTAAGGGTTTATAGGTTGGAATATGTGAACATGCAGGAAGTAAGAGTGATACATGGGGTACATACCCGCTACAAATAGTCGCCTTGTCGGTTCAAGCAAGTGTCCCTGCACGGCACGAGATTGTGGATACCCTGAGCGAAAAACGTCCGTGGTTGGCTGTGGAACCAGTCTTCAACGGCGTCCAGGACCTCAGCGTCGTTAGCGAACCGGCGGCCCTTGGGAGCTTATTTCAGTGGCCTGAAGATGTGGTAGACGAGAACGGGGCTATAGTGGGAATGGTCGAGGAGCTTTCAGCTGAAGCTCCGCAGCAAATCTTTGCTCGCTGTTGCCACATACGGGTGTGCACTGTCTTGCAGCAGAATAACTCCATTTGACAACATACCAGGTAGTTTACGCTTGATGGCTGTTTTGAGGTTGCGTAACATATTGCAGTATGTGGTTACCTTGACCGTACAGCCTGTTGCCAGCCAATCCAACAGCAACGGGACATTCACACCGAAGAAAACCGTGAGGATTACTTTTCCAGCTCTTAAGGAGGACGGAGCTTTTTCTGTGTGTGAAGAGTTGGAATGCCGCCATTCCATACTCATCCGTTTTGTGGCCGGATCGAAGTGGTGGCACCAAGTTTCATCTACGGCCACAATCTTGGGAAGAAACTGTCCCCCCTCTGCATGGTAACGATGCAGATACTCCAGGCAAGCATCGATTCGCCGAGTCTTCTGATCCTCCTGTAGATGCTTGGGGATCCATTGTGCGCAAACCTTGCTGTATCCCAATCGGCGATGGAGAATGGTGTTAACAGTTGCCTTACTTACGGACAATGTTGTTTCAAGCTCGCGGGTGTTGATTCGGCGATTCTCCTTCACAAGGTTGTCCACGGCAGCAATTGATTCCATGGTGATGGCCACGTGTGCTTGCCTAGGTCTCGTCATCTTCTCCGTCATTACACGTCCTTTACGAAATTCACAACACCAGCGGAACACTGTACACCGTGACTAACACTCATTTCCATACGCATCCTTCATACGATCATACATTTTGGCTCAACTAACACCGTCAAAAATTGCATAACTGACCGCTGAGCCTGTTTTAACGAATCTATGTCAGGACCCTACGTAGTCAACTTGCCGCAGCACGTGAAAACAGCACACTGACACGTACCGCCGATAACAGCGTGCTTCCTGACATGACACGCCATCTACCGGCAGAAATGCACGGCTCTGTGTAATTATACAACTATGCTATTGCAAGAGTCTCACTTTCATTTGGGCCATCCTTATGTTACTAATTTCCTTATTATGTAGGTAGTCGGGTTTTCATACATTATACGCTATATAAAACCATGCCCTAAACTCAGAAAGTTTGTACTATTTTGGGCACTGTGAATCAGGAGAGGCAAGGTTCAGTACTGCGTAATAAAAGTCAAAATCGAAGCTGGATGTTCCATTTCTTTTGAGCGCTACGTCAAGGTAATTTAGCATTTAGCATCCCGTTCATTTCAAGCTCCATGGTGAACTTTACTGTATTGTGTAGGCTATTTATCTTGTGAATGAAGTCATTTAATTCGTCTATTCCTTGTTTCCGTATGAAAAATATATCTAGCAGTCTAAGTACTACTTCTGCAAGGACTGATGATAGAGGTGATCTCATTGGCGCTCCTTTTGTTTGTTTATTTGTAGATGCCTCCATCCAGCCTGAAATAGTTGTGGTTAGTACCAAGATTTAAAGCGCCGATTAGTTTCTTAGTCTGGGTCGGTGTGAATTCACGAGAAGTGACGATTATTTCTTCAAGGTTTCCAAGTCTCTTCTATTCGTATAGAGGGATATAAAGACAATATGTCGAAACTTCCGTTGCCGCCCCGGTGGCGCAGTGGTCTAAGCCGCTGGCCTCTGATCATTCGTCCGTAAGGGGTCCGGGTTCGAATCCCGGTCAGGCATGGATGTTGTGTTTGTCTTACGGCACTGGCTCTCTCCCTTCCCTGGAACCAGTGACTCTAAATTAGGGACGGGCGACTGCTTATAGCCCATTGAGTTCCTCACGGTGGTCGTTAAACCTCAAATAAAAAAAAAAAAAAAAAAAACTTCTGATTATATCAATATCAAATATTGTCAATCTTCTTGCGGACTCCACAAATTCTTTTGCTGATTTGATTACGTAATCGGAGTTTTTAAACGTTCAAAGAAAAGTTCAGCTAGGGATTATTCTAATATGTGCGTAGATTTGTTCTTTGCTACTATAGGGCAGATCCAGGTTCCTCTTTTTTTTATTCTGAACTTTTAAAAAACTCCGATTGATATTATATATATATATATATGTGTGTGTGTGGGATGTAAGGTCAGGTGATGCGTAAAATCACAGCCTCTCCTTGACAAATGTCAACCCCGCCTTCTCGTGGTGCATCCTGTTCCCACTAAAGGGGCTCTGACGACCGCCCATAGCGGTATAACTATACCATCGGGATTAGAGGAAATTCTATCCCACACTCACCAACCCGCTTGGCCAGCGTGGTGAGTTATGGCCAAACCCCTCCAAAATGATTCCACAACTTAAATCTTGGCCCTCAGTCTCCGGCAGCTGGAATGTACCTGGCCAAGGCAGCGGCCAGTGCGACATGAAGGCAGAGGGTGCTAAGAATCCCCGGAGGACCGGACTAGGCTGCCATCTGATGCTGACCTTGGCTACTTACAATGGACGCTCCCTATCTTCTGATTCAAGGCTTCTTGAATTGGAAGAGGAACTACAAAGGATCAAGTGGGACATCGTGGGGCTAAGTGAGGTAAGGAGAAAAGGAGAAGATCTCATCGAACTGAAAAGTGGACATCTCTTCTAATATCGTGGGACAGATACTGGCAGAACTAGTGGTGTTGGATTTATAATAAACAAGAAACTGAAGGATAAAGTTGTAGAAGTTGAAAGTTCCTCTGACAGAGCTGCACGACTTGTTATCCAACTCTCGAAAAGATACCAGGCTCAGATTATTCAAACTTATGCACCCACCACAAGTCATCCTGAAGAAGAAATTGAAGAATTTTATGAGGAAATTTGTCATCTAAATAATAAAGGTAAGCAGCACTTGAAAATAATTATGGGAGATTTCAATGCAAAAATAGGGCAACGGCAACAGAATGAAACTTCAGTAGGTAAATTCGGTCACGGCAACAGAAACCAGCGTGGAAATACTCTCGTTGAGTTTGCAGAGGCAGAAGGGTTTTTCATCTTGAACTCCTTCTTCAAGAAAAAGCCACACAGGAAATGGACATGGAGACATCCAAATGGGACGACAAGTGAAATTGATTTTATTATGTGTAACAAAAAATTCGTCATAGAAGACTGCAGTGTGCTAAACAAGTTCAACACAGGTAGTGACCATAGATTGGTGAGATGTAAGATGCACCTCAACACTAAACTTGAACGTGGCAAGCTCATAAGACAAACAAAATCTATTGATATAACCAACCTTAAAAAACACCATAATACCTTCAAGTTAGAACTGAAGAACAGGTTCTCTGCTTTAGAAGGCCTAACATCGGAAGAAGTGGACATCTCTGAAGTTAACAGAAAAGTAACCAAAGCTCTTATGGAAACAGTAACAAAATTAGCTGGGTCTAAGAATAAGTTGCATGTGAACAAATTATCAGGAAAAACCAAAATGTTGATGCAAAGAAGAAGAGAGATGAGGACAACTAAAGAAGATGTGACTTCCAAAGTGGAATATATAGAGCTATGCAAGACAGTAAGAAAAAGTATCACTGAAGACGTAAGGAAATTCAACTGTGAACTAGTGAGGAAAGCAATTGAAAACAACCAAAGCCTAAAGATAGCAAAGGGACATCTCAGTAAGGGAAGAAAACAGATTATGGCACTGAGAAAAGAAGATGGTTCTGTAACAAGAAATAGAGGCGAAATTTTGACAAGAGTGAAAGATTTCTACTCCAAATTATATGAAAGGGATGATATATGCACTCCAGACATCATAAAAGATACCAGTACCAGAGTTCCTCCAGTCCTTCCAGCAGAAGTTGCACATGCAATCAAGAACATGAAGCGAGGAAAAGCTCCAGGAGAAGATGGAATTACTGTAGACATCATACAAGAAACAAGTGGAGAAATCGAAACAGTACTCGCCCAAATTTTCACTCGATGCCTTAATGAAGGAAAGATTCCTGAGGATTGGAACACCGCTACAATGATCCTGCTACATAAAAAAGGTGACATTGAGGATCTCAGGAACTACAGACCTATCAGCCTCCTATCAGCAGTTTATAAAATCTTCACTAAAGTTCTTTCACACCGCTTGAAGGTAACACTGGACATGGCTCAACCGAGAGAACAAGCTGGATTCAGGAGTAGCTACAGCACAATAGATCATATCCACGTGCTGAGAGAACTAATTGAAAGAGCGAGGGAATATGAACTTCCATTGTGCATGGCTTTTATCGATTATGAAAAAGCCTTTGATTCGGTGAAACCATCAGCAGTTACAATGGCTCTGAAAACCTGCGGTATTGAAGATGCATACATTAATATTATTAATAACATCTATGAAAATGCAAGTGCAAAGATTAGGCTGTTTGAAAATACAACACACGTAAAAATTGGAAAGGGAGTGAGACAAGGTGACACCATATCTCCGAAGCTCTTTAATGCCACATTGGAGGGTGTTTTTCAGTCGCTGAGCTGGGAAAACAAGGGGATAAAGATTAATGGAGATTATCTAACCCACCTTCGTTTTGCTGATGACGTAGTCATTTTTGCAACTACCCCATCAGAGCTGCAGAGTATGATCCAGGAACTTGCTGACAAGAGTAAAGAAGTGGGATTAAAAATGAACTTTCAGAAGACAAAAGTGATGTTCAATGCTTTTACAAGAAATGAAGATTTATCGATTGATGGAGAAAAGCTGGAGATAACAGACACGTACGTTTATCTTGGACAGCAGATATCAAGTGAGGGTCACATTGATGAAGAAATAAATCGGCGTACAAAACTTGCCTGGAGAGCTTTTGGAAGAAACAGCATAATTTTCAAGAGCAATATGCCATTATGTCTTAAAAGAAAAGTGTTTGATCAATGCATCCTTCCAGTGCTTACGTATGGTGCAGAGACGTGGACCTTAGCTAAAAGAGACATACAAAGGCTGCAGACAACTCAAAGTAGCATGGAGAGGTGCATGCTTGGTGTAACCAGGAGAGATAAGAAGAGGAACTCGTGGATCCGAAAAATGACAAGAGTGGAAGACATCATAATCAGAGTTAAATCCCTGAAATGGCAATGGGCTGGACATACTGCCAGAAGAACAGATCATCGATGGACAGCCGAAATTTTAGATTGGATTCCAAGGGACAGGAAAGACCCAGAAGAAGACCTCATGGGAGATGGGTGGATGAAATTCGAAAGTATGCAGGGGTGACATGGAGGAGACTGGCACAAGACAGACAGTTGTGGAGGAAACTTGGGGAGACCTTCGTCCAGCAGTGGATTGATAATGGTTGACAATGATGATGATGATGATATATATATGTCATCATCATTGTCAACCGTTGTCAATCCACTGCTGGAAGAAGGTCTCCCCAAGTTTCTTCCACAAAGGTATGTCTTGCGCCAGTCACCTCCATGTTACTCCCGCATACTTTCGAAATTCATCCACCCATCTCTCATGTGGTCTTCTTCTGGGTCTTTTCCTGTCCGTTGGAATCCAGTCTAAAATTTCGGCTGTCCATCGATCGTCTGTCCTTCTAGCAATATGTCCAGCCCTTTGCCATTTGAGAAATTTTACTCTGATCATGATGTCTTCCACTCATGTCATTTTTCTGGTCCACGAGTTCCACTTCTTATCTCTTCTGGTTACATCAAGCATGTATCTCTCCGTGCTGCTTTGAGTTGTCTGCAGCCTTTGTATGTTTTTTTTAGTTAAGGTCCACGTCTCTGCACCATACGTAGGCACTGGAAGTATGCATTGATCAAACACTTTTCTTTTAAGACATAATGGCATATTGCTCTTGAAAATTATACTGTTTCTTCCAAAAGCTCCCAGGCAAGTTTTATAAGCCGATTAATTTCTTCATCGATGTGCCCTCGCTTGAAATCTGCTGTCCAGCTTTTCCCCATCAATCGATAAATCTTCATTTCTTGTAAACGCATTGTACAACACTTTTGTCTTCTGAAAGTTCATTTTTAATCCCACTTCTTTACTCTTGTCAGCAAGTTCCTGGATCATTCTCTGCAGCTCTGATCAGGTAGTTGCAAAAATGACTACGTCATCAGCAAAACGAAGGTGAGTTAGATAATCTCCATAAATCTTTATCCCTTTGTTTTCCCAGTTCAGTGATTGAAAGATATTTTCCAATGTGGCATTAAAGGATTTGGGAGATATAGTGCCACCTTGTCTCACTCCCTTTCCAATTTTTATGGATGCTGTATTCTCAAATAGCTTAATGTTTGCACTTGCATTTTCATAGATGTTATTAATAATATTAACGTATGCATCTTCAATACCGCAGGATTTCACAGTCATTGTAACTGCTGATGATTTCACCGAATCAAAGCCCATTTCATAATCGATAAGAGCCATGCATAACGGAAATTCATATTCCCTCGCTCTACCAATTAGTTCTCTCAGTACGTGGATGTGATTTATAGTGCTGTAGCCACTCCTGAATCCAGTTTGATATATATATATATATATACACTATATTGACAAAAGTCACCGCACACCTAGAAGAGAAACACAACATAGCATTTATTGACATACATTAGTGCGGTGTCTGTCCACATCTGGCCGTAATGCATGCACTGACTCTTCGAAAAATGCTTTCGATAAGGTTTTGGAACACAGTGATAGGTATGCCCTTCCATTCAGTCCATAATGCTGCCACTAATTGTTGCTTAGTAATAGGCCTTTGTTCCAAACTTTTTCTACGGAGCTCTAAGTCATCCCATAAGTGCTCTATGGGATTAACATCAGGGCTCTGTGCTGGTCAGTCTACACACGATACGGAATTATCGTCAAACCACGCCGTAACAGTTTTTACTTTATGGCTCGGTGCATTATCCTGCTGGTACCAACAAGACTCGGTCCCATAGTATTGCCATACAGTTGGTAGGGCATAACTGTCCAGAGTATGCAGGTAGACTTGCTGGTTAACATGTTTGTCCACCATAACCAATGGGCCGGGACTGTACCACGAAAAACACCCCCACATGAGTACATTGCCAGCTCCAAACTTGATCGTAGGAACAGTACACTGTGGTAAACAGCGTTCCCCCTGCTGCCGCCATGCCCACGCACGGCCATCAGACTGATGGATCGTGTATCTGGATTCATCAGTCCATAGGACCCGTTTTCATTGATCTACGGTCCATGATAAATGTTCTTTACACCATGCTAAACGACGAGTAGCACTCCGAGTGGAGATGAAAGGCTTATGAGCAGCCGCACGACCACGGTAACCCGTGGAATGAAGTTCCCTGCGAGTAGTACGTGTACATACCGAGGTTCCAGCATTTGCATTCACCTGTACACTGAGGTCTTGTGCAGTACTCCGTCGATTAGCTGCAAAGACTCTAATTAGGCTTCGACGTCCTCTATCACTGTTTTTCTTTGGTCTGCCGGTACGTTTTGCTACTTCAGGCACGCCATGCGTCTTCAGTGCATCCAAAACAGTTGACGTGGGTATGTTTAAACGCCCTCTCGGTTTCTTTTATGGGCACCCCAATAATACAACACCAACAAGCTTTCCTTTCTCAAAACCAGTTCTCTCCCCCTGCGACATTTTCACTCGACCTCACAGTGCGATATAATCGCATTCAGCAGTAGGCTTGTTTTTATACCATTTGAAGCTGTATCGCGCATCTTAACAACGCTACGGATCCATTCATTTGCTGTTGAAGGTTTGTCCGGTGACTTTTGCCAATAATGTATATACACGGTCGAGTTACAAAATTGTGACCACCAGCTAATATCCAGAGTAACCGCCGTGTGAAGCGCGGAAAGCAGCTAGATGGGTTCGAAGTGACTCAATAAGGTCTTGAAAGGTGTTCGCAGGTATGTGGAGCCATGCTGACA
This sequence comes from Macrothele yani, assembly GCA_039090855.1. Taxonomy (NCBI): domain Eukaryota; kingdom Metazoa; phylum Arthropoda; class Arachnida; order Araneae; family Macrothelidae; genus Macrothele; species Macrothele yani. Next base: position 31,689,983 of record CM077029.1, on the reverse strand, counting down.
GCAGTGTATATAACAGCTGCTGGAGGGTGCGTGGTGGAGGATCCGTAGAGCGAACAACACGATCGAGGTGGTCCCACAGATGCTCAATTGTATTTACGTCTGGGGAATTAGGGGGCCAGGGAAGTACGTTGAAGTCTTCACCGTGCTTTTCCAACCAGTTTTGGACATTTCTAGCTGTGTGACACGTCGCATTGTCGTCCTGGAAGATCCCATCCACCACAGGGAAGACAATCAGCATGTATGTACGTGGTCTCCAAGGATGGATTCATAACGAATTCGGTCGATAGTGTCTTCCACATGTATGAGTGGACTCAGGGAATGCCACGCAAACATTCCCCAGACCATAGGGCTGCACCCACCAGCTTGTGTTTTTCCAGCAATTGTTGAAGAGTGTTTGTTCTCCGGTGTTTCTCGTTTTATACGCTAATGTCCATCAGTTTGATGAAGCAGAAAACGTGACTCATCAGAGAAGGCAATCCATTGCCCATCAGCGAAGGCCCAATTTCAATATGGCCGTGCAAATGTAAACCTTTTCTGCCGATGCGCCTTCGTTAGCATAGATGCAGTGACCATTCGTCTGCATCGGAGCCCCATAAGGAGCAGGATTAGTTGAACTGTTGTTTTAGTCACACTTCCGGTAACCCCCTGGTTCATTAGGCTAGTGAGTTGCTCCACTGTAGCCTGCCGATTGGCCGTCTTCCACCTCCGAAGCCAACGTTCACCTCTCTTATCAATGGCACGTAGTGCTCCGCAGTTTTCACATCACTTATTCGCAATGGCACCATTTTTCCAATCACGATACACTTTAACTACAGCAGCATGCGAACAGTTCCCAAACTGTGCTGTTTCAGAAATACTGCCACTCTTGGCCCGAAAGCCGATAATCATCCCTTTTTGCAAATCTGATTTTAAATCGCTCATTTTATCCATGACAGGCACGAGTGATATGTTTTCAGAATGTCTACACCCTCCAAGCCAGCTCACGACACGTGCCTTCTTTCATTGGCTACGCGCTTCTTTCATTGGCTATGTGATTCGACTGCGTATATATCACATGTAATATCAAACTACAAGGAAAGACGGCGTGAGAAAGAAAAGGCGGGTGTGTACGCTATCATTGGTGTATCCTGACGACACGGAAAAGATACAAGTCGGAATGATAAAGCGATCCTTGAATACTACATAGATGTAAAGAACACGTGCGAAGTGTCAACTAGGTCATAATACAGCCCTCGCCAGAGAAGTTATGCATTGCTCAGCCGCTCCTGTATAGAACAGAATTAGAATTGCCCGTTGCACGAACTTTAGAGTGACTGGCATCAGAGAAACGGTCGAAAACCTTTCCAGCAAACTAGCATGCAATGACATGGTCTCTGTCGAACTACCAATGGTTTGGCATGCGTTATTAAAAGATAGATGAAATATTAAAGTTAAAGATTTACCAAGTAATCACGCTACCCGCGAAAAGTATTACGAGAAAGATGATACAAAATTTTCAATTGTAATGGGCACACCTTTTAAAACCTGTCAGGCACGAAGGAAGTATTTCAAAGCATTTCTTTTACGAAACCTAAAAATTCAGCAAAAACAAACTACTTTCACCAAGAAGGGGGAAATGCGCATAATTTAAAATACGCAGTGTGATTGGTTTGTTCATAGTCAATGGAACCAGTTATGCCGCCCCGGTGGCGCAATGGTCTAAGCGATTGCTTCGTAAAGGTTGTGTTGACCTGTGCTCCCTGTTTGACCTGCGTTTATTGGTGTTCTTTTGTGTGTGTGCCGTAATTTTGTGTATCTCCTGTATTGTGAACATCTCCAGTGTCGATTGAGTCCGACCTTGACATCCTGTAAGTAAAACTTTACTTGTACTAACGCTTTTTCCGTCCTGGCTTTGCCCAGGGTCGGGTTTAGCAGGCCAGCCATTGCAAATGGCGGCGCCGCCCCGGTGGTGCAGTGGTCTAAGGCGTTGGCCTCTGATCATTCGTCCGTACGGGGTCTGGGTTCGAATCCCGGTCAGGCATGGATGTTATGTTTGTCTTACGGCACTGGCTCTCTCCCTTCCCTGGAACCAGTGACCCTAAATTAGGGACGGGCGACTGCTTATAGCCCATTTGAGTTGCTCACGGTGGTCGTTAAACCCCCAATCAAAAAAAAAAAAAAAAAAAAAAATGGCGGCGACCGCATCTGATAGGCCAGGTCTGAAGCTTGATAGCAAAGCTCTGCCCCCAACTGGACACGTTCGGTCTTCGTCATTACCACACGCAGCTGGTTTCCAAGCCGCGTTATCTAATGTTACCACCTCTTCTTCTAACTCTATGGATGTTGATCTCCCGACATTCTCCACCACAGTGACGTCATTAACTTCTTCAGTATCCATTGTCCCTGGTACTTCATTTGCTCCTGCGATCACTGCGTCTCGACCTTCCCCATCTCCGCCCATTCCTACGGCAACTCTTTCTTATGCTTCCGTTGTTAAGGGTACCAGTTCATCATCCTCTACAGCGAAGAATCCGTGTACAATGCCTCTTGATATAATTGTCACTAGAGACAACAAATAATTACGCATCAAAATTCTGGAAACATCAGCTGCTGGGCAAGAGGTTTTACGCACACAGAAACTTGACATATGTTTTGATGCCCTCCCGGACACCAGCCTTAAGAAATACTCCTTAGCCGTCCGCCAAATCCTCCCTAAGGGAGAGATCACCCATATGGCGAAGAAACCTAGGACTGTTCTCATCTATTTTGCGAAGCCAGAATTTTGGAGCGCGTCTTATCTGACGGGCTGCATGTTGGGGATCATACTTTACTGGGAGTCCCGCTCATGCAGCGCCCCGTATTTGTTACGTGCTAACCCGTACCACCAGAAATCAAGGACCATTACTTAATGGCGGCCCTTTCCCGGTGTGGAAAGGTAGTTGGTTCCATTTCCACTCTGTCTTCCGCACTAAAAGACCCAGATGACAGGAATATCTTAGGTCTGCGTCGCCAAGCAACGATCCTGTTACCTACTGAAGATGCCATTGCTGACTGCCCTACTGACCTCACTGTGGTTGTAGGGAAGCAGATTTTCCGGATCGATATCGTTACTGCCTTGCATTGTTTTAAATGCAAGGCATATGGCAACATCCAATCACGCTGCCCACATGCATCTGCCAAGCCACCTATTTCCATACCGCCCGAAGTCAACACACCACCCTCAACACCGGTTTCTCTGGACACACCAAGTTCTGCTCCACAGACGTCCTTGATCCCTGCTACTGTTGTTCCAGAGGCTTCTCCCCCAGCAAATGATGATTCATCAGCAGTCTCCAAGTCTTCGATCTCTACTACGGGAACTTTGGCCACCTCTCCATCGTTGGACCCACTTGCTGCTGTGGTACCTTTACGTTCTTCGGAGAGTATTATCTCCGAAAAGGAATGGCAACCCCTCCGTCGTGTTGCTTCCTCTTCTTCCCTTGGATCCCCTAATGTGGAGTCAGATATAACTGTCCTACACCCACCAGCTTCTCCCGACGTTCCCACGGTGAAACGTACTAGACAGAGTTCAATCTAGCGGGTGACGTCTTCTCCACGCTGTTCTCGTTCCCGTTCGCCAATTCGACAATCTTCCTATCCAACTGCAGTTCCTACACTCTTAAGTCTCCAGCTGTTCCAAAATTGTTGGATCAGAAAGCTTTCGCAGAATATCTGGAAACTTCCCCTGCATTAGACAGGCAGCTGGTGCCGTCTGATCTTGCTCTCATCATACTCAATCAACCGTCACGTCCTCTCAAGCAGCTAGCCTGCGTTCAATCACGTAATGCTCAGCTTCCTACTATTATCACCCAACTTCAGAGTCTACTTGCTCTTTTGCCGAAAATTGACACAGTCACTAATGCGCAGACATCTAACTTAAAGAAACGTGTGACCAGTCTTCACACAAGTGCTGATAGTATTATTCAACCACTACAACCTCTTTCACGTTAAAATTACTTTCTTTCAACTGTAAGTGATGCTCCGTCCTTCCTACCAATGCGTTAGTGTTTGAAGATATTACACCACATGATGCGGATATATTATTGCAACAGGAGACTAACTGTCATCCCAACACCCCATAGCACCGGTGGTGAACCTGGCCATTTCAATTCTACCATGTCCATCGACTTAGTCTTCACGCAGGACTTGCGGTGGCCATCCATTTTCGTCTTCGATCCTTCATTACTGATATCACGGTCAAACCGATTTATCGTGACCTCCTGCAGCTTCTGTCCTTCCGACTTCACAACTTCCGATATCATGTCTTCAACATCTATGTTTCCGGCAATCAACAGTATGCAGACTGCCTTTTTGAGCATTTTGTTTCCTGTGTTCAGGGTCTTCCGGCCAATGATATTGTCATCTTGGGTGGTGATTTTAACTGCACCCTTGACCCATCCGTCCACAGATCTGACGGTTCCACGGATACCAGGTATTTTCTTACCCGAGCACTTTCTACAGCCATCAACCAGCTGCAACTCCAAGATTATTTTCGACGCCTGCACCCATTTCTTTGTTCGTACACCTGGCACTCCTACTCCACTTCCTCCCCTACAACTTCCCGACTTGAACGGTTTTATGTTTCTTCAATTCTTCTTCCTTCAGTTATCTCCCTTTCTCACACACCGACAGTTTCTTCCAACCACAGCTGTGTCGTAATGTGTCTTCACACCTGTCCATCTCCTCGGCAATACTACCGTACTTGGACCCTTGATGATGATCTTTTACTTTATCTAACTTACGTAAATTCCATCCAATCGCAGCTCCAACAAGCTTTATATACGCTCCCTTTTGCTTCTTGTCCCTTGCAACACTGGTTACATGTCAAATCCCGATTATTCTTTATACCGAACAATATTCTCACGAAAAACGTACTACCGCCTCTATGAAGATTGATGCTGCACGCTCGATTTTTTCCACCCTAGATCTTGATTCTCCGTTGTTTTCTCATTACCAAGCTGAACTTCGTGCCTTGCTACTTCCTGTCTCCCAACAAGCTCTTCACCGCCTCAAGCTCCTTCATCTCCAGCCAAATGACTATCTATGTGAACAGGTTCAACAACTGGAATTCCACAAACATTCTGCTCATCACCTCCGTAATATGAAGTTACCCAATGGAACTGTTACTAATGACCCCACTCTCATTTGCTCCGGTGTTAGAACATATTTCCAGTCACGTTGTGCTTAGTTCCAGTCAAGTTCTCCGCATGCTGATTCGATTCTTCGTGCCTTACCACATATTCCATCGCATCTTGTTGTATCTCTTTCTATGCCTATCACCCCAGCAGAAGTAGTACAGTCACTTGCCTTACTTAACTGTCACTCGTCACCTGGTCCTGACGGGTTGACAGTTAATTTCTTTCGCACGTTTTCCTCTTTCCTACACCCTCTCCTATTGCTTTGCTTTACAGCTGCTTTTCCCTATCTGTTCTTCCCCCCGCTTTTACTCTAGCCCACATCATTCTTCTTCCAAAGAAGGGGTGTCTGCTGGAGTTGGACAACTGGCGTCCTATATCCATCCTTAATGTTGACTTCAAGATTTATACTAAAATACTCTCTCTTCGAATGAACCCTGTCCTTCCCACCGTCATACATCCCGATCAAACGTACACCATTCCTGGCCGAAGCATTCATACTAATATTAATCTACTCCGTGACTCATATTGCCTTGCCCACCTTTCCTCCAAACCCTTAGCCTTCCTCAATCTTGATCAGAGGCAGACCTTCGATAACGTGAGTCATCAGTGGCTTGCCTCTGTGCTCTCTGCCTTCGGTTTCCCATCTGTCTTCATCACAGCCCTCCTTGCCCTATACCAGGACTCAGTTGTCCATATCCGGACGGCCTCCTTCCTTACAGTCCCCATTCCGTTTCGTTAGGGCATCCGTCAAGGATGTCCTCTTTCCGGACAACTTTTCTCTCTAGTCTTTGAGCCTTTTCTTTGCTCTATCCGTTCTCTTCTACAATCTCCCCCTCCAACATTCAGCATAGCACCAGGCACCATTCTATCGTTCTTACTGCCTACGCCGATGATCTCACAGTTCTCATCCGAGAAGAATGGCAATTCACAGTTGTTCTTGCATGGTATCAAGTGTATGCTGCGGCTTCCGGCGCTTCGTTAAACCTTTCAAAGTGTACAGGCTTGTGGTGTGGCTCCTGGAGACATCGCCCCGATGCACCGTGGGGTGCTCATTGGACTTCCACCAGTCAAAAGATACTTGGGGTGCACATTGGCAGCCGGGTCTCAGCAGCGGCTGCCACCTGGAGACCCCTAGTCAGGAAACTACGTCACACCGCTGCTTACTGGTCCAAGCGCAAGTGTTGTTTGACCTACCACAGTCGTGCACGGCTTGCTGGCACCCACATCCTCTCGTTAGTTTACCATTCCTGGAATGCACAACCGCCGCTAGCCTACGTTCAAACTGCAACAACATCAGCAATGCTCAGCATTGTTTGGTCATCCACTCATTGGTTATCTTGCGCAGTATTATCTCTACCTTCGACTTGTGGTGGCCTCAATATGCCAGAGATTACCATACGTTATAAAGCTGTAAGAATTTTCAATTTTCTCCGTTTGACAGTTCAACCAGACTCTTCTGCTTCCATTCTTCTGCTTAATGTTCTGATTTCCCCCCTTAATCGCTGCCTCACCGTCCATCTTCTTCTCAAGATGGATATTCCCACTGTCATCCCCCCCCCCGTTTCTCTGTAGTCTACCATGAAGCTGTTCAGTTCCTTCGTTCTTTACCGCTCATTCGTCAACCCCCATCTTCCACTCTTGATCTTTATTCCGAGCCTCTTTTTTTCTCCTCCGTCCTCCATCCCTTTACTGCCAACTTTTTCTTTTTCCCCGCATGGCTACACGCTGGTGTAGTCTCCGTTTCCCAACGGGTCCTTCCCGAGTTTTCATGGAAACCCGTTTCCGACCTTTTTCCCACCTTCTCACCCTCGCCCCAACTCTCTGATAACTTCCTCCAACTTAAACAGGCTCTTCAATCACTTTTTCCTTCCCTAGTCGATTCCTATGGCCTCCTTTCCGTTTCCTCTGCCTCTCTCCCTTTCTCGTTCTTCCTTCCCTTTTCCGATGACCTCCTCCCTCTCCACAGCCTTTCCCCCTGCACCCTGTACCGTTTTCTCCGTTCTTCTTCTGCGGTACCTTGCTCTATCTCCTCTGTTCCTTCTTTTGCACTAACCTCGGGCTGGTGTACTGCCCAACATTCACCGGCCCTCTCCTCAGAACTTAATATGCACTGGAGGTTTTTGCACAATCGACTGCCTGTCCCTTCGACTTTGTTCCGGAGAAATATAGTGTCATCAGATCTCTGTCCTTTTTGTAACGTCGTTGGAGACGTCTTACACATGTTTGTTTACTGTCCGACGCTGCTCCCACTATTTCACAGTATGTTCCAACTTGCACATCCTTCTTGTACCAGTGATCTCACCCTAGAAGATTATCGTTTCCTCGGCCACAGTTCTACAAGTTTCTCCTCTATTTTACCAGTTTGTTCGTGTTTATTTATCCTAGCCAAATATATTATTTTCTCTCACCTGCTACAGTTATCAGATCCAGATCGTATCACATTCTCTACCTCCTTGGTTGCACACTACCGCAACAGGGTTAAAGCGAGACTCACCCTGGAATACTTCTTGGCGAATGATACGGCACGGTTACCTGCCTTCTTCAAAACATGGTCGCCGTGTCGTCCCTGGTTTCGGTTTTCTAGTGCCCAGACTGTTCATCTGCTGTTTTAATACTCTTAAACCTACGTCGGAACTTTTAATTTTTACTGTTCCCTCACCATGTTTCCTCCTGGAACTGGATTGTGTTTGCTTCCTGCTGATGTCACCTTTTGTACACAGTTCTCTTCATGCTCACAGTGACTCTCTGCCACCAGTGATTCCCATGTCACTAGAACTGCGCAAATAATTTCTACAAATTGATTCGCTCCAGTGATGTTCCAAGACTTCAATGAACAATTACCCCAGAGCTACTGCTGTTTACAGCAAATAATGCAATGCCTGTCATTGCTCATTTGTATAATTATCATTTCATTGTAAATATCCACATTTTGTTTTATTTCTCCCCTTCTCTCATATTGCGTGTGAGGTTGGGGATGTTCTGTTGTAATTCTTTTAGGTGAATAAAAGTGAATATTGAAACTAAGCGATGGCTTCTGATCATTCGTCCGAGATTGGTCCGTGTTCGAATCCAGGTGAGGCATGGATGTTGTATTTGTCTTACGACACTGGTTCTCTCCCTTTTCTGGAGCCGGTGGCCCTAAATTAGGGACGGACGACTGCTAATAGCCCATTGAGTTGCTCACGGTGGTCGTTAAACCTCCAAAAAAAAAAAAAAGCAAAAAAGAAACGTTATAATAAAAAAAAACAAAAAAAAACCGTATTTCTACAATCGATTAGATATATAAATAGCTTACTCTCACTGGCGACTGAAAGGTATGTTACCAAATTTAACAAATTGTGCTGCAGATATTTCTCATACCGGAAGGAAGATTTCAAAGACAGCGAGATTTTCAAGTCTGACAGAAGAAGAGATATAAAGGAAAACATGATTCAACTTTACGCCCGTAGCGGAAAAGTTTTGTTACTTAAAAAAAAAATGCCTGCAAAATGCTCTTCATAATGAGCATCCTAACCAAAACAGGACTTTTCTAAAAATTCTTAGAATCAAATAAACCGTTTCAAACAAAAATATACGCTGACATCCCTTGGAGGAAAATATTTTAATAACAGAAAAGGAGAAAATATGGAAAAATTACTCTTTATAGCTCAAGTTATGCTAATGATTTATAATTTTTCAAAATCCATTTCCTGGAATAATGTGAAACAGGCCTCGCTATCCTTGGAAATGTATTTGGTCTGGACGGTAAATACGTCTCCAGATAGCGAGGAAAAGGTTTTGACATTTACGCTACTGAGCGGTAAAAATGTGCATTATTTAAAAATATATATTTCCTATCTTTACTGTAGCGAATATCATACAGTAAAAAAACAAAAAAATCAGTAGGATTCTTATAAGCGGAAAAACAATTGCCAACAGAAACTTCCGCCAATATCACCTAGCGTTAAAAATGTCAACTACAAAAAAAAAAAAAAAAAACCCGATTACATTGAGAATATTCCACAATGTGAATGGTATCTGGTGTTAGATGATTTTTTTTAAACCGGATTTTTAGAAGCAGAGATATAGAAAGAAAAAACAGATATGAAAAAATGCGCCTCTAGAGCGGGAAAACTGCTTATTGTTTTTGGCAAAAAAAGCACAAAAAATATTTTCGTAATTAGTAGCATCAGACCGAAAAGAGGTTTTTTTTTTTTTTCAATCGAGGTTTTAGACGCACAAATATCGCTGCAAATGTTCTGTAAACGGAAACCCCAGCTCATGCCCTCTAGCGGCAAATTTATGCATCAACAAAAATGTGAAATTATATTCAAAACGTTTCGCACCAGAAACGTTGCCCCACGAATTTTTCAAATCGGATGGTTAGAAGCAGAGATATCGAGAAAAATAAGATTTGCATCTGCGCCACCTGAATGACGGGCTGCGTTATATTAAGCAGACAGTATCGGCAAAGGTTTTTCGTTGGGAGTGGTGTCGGATCTCAAAGAAAGTTTTGCTATCGAGTTTTCAGAAGCGCAGGTTTTGCGGCAGAAACATCGGAACCAGAAATATATATGACCTCTAATGGCAAAACAGTTCTTTACCATAAATTCGATATTGTAGGAAGAACTTTTACCATCAGGAACTCGATCGGACGCAAAAAGAATTTTTCAAATGGGACTGTTAGGAGCAAAGATATCGGGAAAATCGCAGTTTATCTTTGCCCCAACCCTTACCGGAAAACTAGGCCTTACCTGAAAAAAATAAAAAAAAAGGGGAGAGAAAAACTCTACGCACAATAGTCTCGGTTATAAATGGTATCTAAAGCAAAAAAAAGTTTTTATCAATAGGTTACCTACAGGCAATGATATGGAATAAAATATAATTTGAATTTGATAACATCTCAGTCATTTACCAAATGCAAAAAAAAAAAAAAAAATTCAAATCGAATTAATTATTGCAGAGATATGGTGCCCACAGATGTAGAAAATGATACTAACAAGAGTTATTTTACAAAAGACGTGCTAAAAACCACGGTGAAAGACGTTGAGGTACAATTAAGTGTTTGCATTGTTAAGTCGATCCAAGTCTCGCTGACGTTTCATCAGGTCTTTCAAAAATGACGGTTTTCTTTTACTGATGGTAATTAGGAAAAGAAAGAGTGGGCGAGCCTTTTGTATGTACTGATGTATGGGAGAAACACTGAAAATCAGTCCATGTGCAGATACCCTAATGGGGGCAGACATAGAATGCATTCTGTCTTTCCAGTTATGTTAATTGTTTTTAGCCCGTCTTTTGTAAAAAAAAATCGTACTTATGTTATCAATTTGTCTGTCCGTCGGTCGATCTGGGAACTCCATATCTCTGCAACTGTTAGAACGATTTGAAAAATTATTTCTTCATGGGGAAGCTTGAAATGTGAGAATGATGATTGCGTTTTTTTTTTTTTTTTACGATGTACAATTTGGCCGGCAGAGGGCGTAAATGCAGATGTGGTTATCGAATTCAAAATACATTTTATTCCGTGTATTGCCTTCTAAACAAACGATTGAAAGCATTTTTTACCTTTCCATTCCATTTATATTAAACTGTTTTAGGTGTTGTACTTCTTCAAGCTACGCACTAAGGGGCGTAAAATTAATTTGCATTTTCCCCGATATCTCTACTTCTAAAACTCCGATCTGAAAACTTCTTTCTGTATCGCATACAACTCCTAATGGGAAATGTTTTGCATATAATTTCTAATATTTGGTAAAGAATGGTTTGACCATCAGGGGGATTAAGCGTTAATTTCTGCTTCTGATGTATTTGCAGCAAAATCTGAACTCCTGAAAACTCGATTGAAAAAAAAAATCTTTTGTCGGCCGATATCGCTCAAAGGGAGAAACCTTTTGACAATATTTTCTTCTTAAAATAATGCATGGCTTGTCTGCCAGGGGCGTAGATTCATATCTTATTTTTGTTGATATCTCTTCTTTTAAGAGCCTGATTCGAAAAATTCTTTCTTTCTTGGAGATCGTTTCCGCGGCGAAATGTTTCTCATGTAATTTCAAATTTTTCTTAACGACCAAGTCTGCCACCAGAGGACGTAAGTTCACATTTTCGTTTAGAGAAATATCTGCGAGACTAAAAACTCGATTGAAAAACTTCTTTCTTCGGTCAGATACTACCGATTTCCATACAGGTTCCATTTGATAAATGTAATGCGCGTCAGAATGGATTCAAAGAGGTGCTCATTACAAGAGAAAAAATTCGCTGTCATTTTTCTTGTTTAAATATTGTTTTAGAAAAATAAAGTTCTCTTAGCATGCCTATTGACCAATTTGTCAGCGGCGTGGGCTTCCGTCTTCTCGTGTGTGATGTGCTCGGGTTCCAGCTCCGAATGAGGCGTAGGTGTCACGCTTTTCCTGTCCCTTACCTAGGGCCAATGGCCCCAAATCAGGGGTGGCCAATTCTCATAAACTTTAAGGCTCACCTGGAATCGTTGAACTACGAAAAAACAACAACATTTTAATAGATTTCGAATGTTTATTGCATTCAGTAATTAAAAATATGTAGGGGAATGGAATTGTTTTCAGTTTGTTTGGTTGCCTGTTGCAAGATGAAGATTTGTGGTTAGACTTTCAAACGTATTTGAAACAAAATATAAAGACTCCCCTTTTCTGACGTTTGGATCGGGGCGGTGACCAAACGTAAAGTTTGAGGGCGTATGCAGCTCTATCTGTGACATGTGCGGCATCCGTCGCTGAAGCTGTGGTCGTAATGCATGACAGACCACATTACGAAGGGATACTGATAACTTCTCGGCTTCACCAAGAAGGAAATGGGCTAGAGCCATGAAACTTACAGACTCTTCCACATATTCACCCCGAAGTTCAACGCACTTGGCAGATCATTTCTGGAGTTTGTTTAATCTTTCCAGAAAAAATAAAAAAAAAAAATTGAAAACTGATCACTACTGCTATGCTGCTGATATCACCTCCGAATCATTCAAAAAATGCTTCCCTTTCAAATTTTCTTTAAGGTTCCGGGAAGTTTAGGGTGGATAGTTTATGCACTTAAACCCCTGATCCCTCAAAACATCCATTATCTTGCCAGCTTTGTGAGTTGGCACACTGTCCTGCAAAAAGAGAGCACCTTTTGGCCGTTTTCCTCGCCTTTCTTCCTTCAACGCCTTCTTTAATCGGAACAGCAAGTTGGAATAATATTCAGCATTATAGGCATTTTCATACCCAGGCGTTTTCTGGGAGACGCGGGTTCGAGTCCCGCTCCAGGACGATGAAAATTTTCAAGTTTTCAAATATTATCTGACTTACCATCCTTGTCACGTTTACGCCAAAAATCGGATTGTCATCTTCAAAATTTGTATTATATGGCGTAATCCCGTATTTCTTTCATGATTCAGCATTCATTGTTTAGCCCTTCACGTTTATTGTTTAGCTCTTTAATCAATAAAATGCATTCCGAATCCCAAAAAACCATTGCCATGACCTTTCTTTCAGACCTTTTGCGTGTTGAATTTCTTTGGCCGTGGGGAACCCGAATACCGCCACTGCAGGGATTGCTGTTTCGTCTCTGGATCGTGTTGATGTGACCACATTTCATCAACAGTGACAAGTCGCTGCACAAAATGATCATCAGATAGCTCGAAATGCTACAAACCCGATTTGGAAGTGTCCACTCATTTTCGTTTCTCATCGGCGTCCAAACATTTGGGTACCCACTTCGCCGACATCTTCTTCATATCCAAGTGTTCATGAATTATGAACTCAACACGTTCCCTGGATATCTCCACTGTCTCAGCTATTGTTTTAGCCGAGATTCGCAGATCCGCCAAAATCAAGTCATGAACACGATCAACAATTTCGGGTGTTGTCACTGTTGAAGGACTCCCAGATCTTGCTGCTTCTTCGGTCTCAAAGTCTCCACGCTGAAAGTTGGAACACCATTTCTTCACAGTGGAATATGAAGGGCACTTGTCACACCATTTCTTCACAGAGGAATATGAAGATCACTTGTCACTTAATGTTTGTATCATACATTCATAGATTTCCTTTGCAGTTTTCTTCTGCAGGAACAGGAATTTCATGACAGTCCGGAGTTCCACATTTGAAAATTCAACACTTTGCATTGACATGATTCAATTCAGGATTTCAAATATCTGCAAATAAAAGAGCTATTAATTTGAAAATTGGCACTTTACGAAACAAAAGAACATTCTTTCGAGCTGCAATGACAAAATAATGCTACAATTACAGGAAGTGGGTTAGGCTGAGAAATTTTCAGCATCCCCTCGTTAATCTTCTTGGAAAGGGGATGATCATAAGTTCAGAACGAAGGGTAGAAGTATCGGCGCAGCGGCGATATTTGTAGCCTGTTCGTGGGCTCGCGTAGTCGAAGTGTACCCAGTGTTTCTTTCAGGAATTTTGGACCGGGGGGGGGGGGGGGGGCTAACGGAACCTTAGAGGGGCAAGTTTTCCATTTGCTATGCATATATATATAATATTTTACTATATATATATAGTAAAATATTATATATATATATAAGCTCTATAATACCACATTGGAAAATGTCTTTCAATCACTGAACTGGGAAAACAAAGGGATAAAGATTAATGGAGATTATCTAACCCACCTTCGTTTTGCTGATGACATAGTAATTTTAGCAACTACCCCATCAGAGCTACAGAGTATGATCCAGGAACTTGCTGACAAGAGTAAAGAAGTGGGATTAAAAATGAACTTTCAGAAGACAAAAGTGATGTACAATGCTTTTACAAGAAATGAAGATTTATCGATTGATGGAGAAAAGCTGGAGATAACAGACACGTACGTTTATCTTGGACAGCAGATATCAAGTGAGGGTCACATTGGTGAAGAAATTAATCGGCGTACAAAACTTGCCTGGAGAGCTTTTGGAAGAAACAGCATAATTTTCAAGAGCAATATGCCATTATGTCTTAAAAGAAAAGTGTTTGATCAATGCATCCTTCCAGTGCTTACGTATGGTGCAGAGACGTGGACCTTAGCTAAAAGAGACATACAAAGGCTGCAAACAACTCAAAGAAGCATGGAGAGCTGCATGCTTGGTGTAACCAGGAGAGATAAGAAGAGGAACACGTGGATCCGAAAAATGACAAGAGTGGAAGACATCATGATCAGAGTTAAATCCCTGAAATGGCAATGGGCTGGACATACTGCCAGAAGGGCAGATCATCGATGGACAGCCGAAATTTTAGATTGGATTCCAAGGGACAGGAAAAGACCCAGAAGAAGACCACATGGAAGATGGGTGGATGAAATTCGAAAGTATGCGGGAGTGACATGGAGGAGACTGGCACAAGACAGACCGTTGTGGAGGAAACTTCGGGAGACCTTCGTCCAGCAGTGGATTGATAATGGTTGACAATGATGATGATGATGAATATTTTACTATATTTATATATATAGAAGTAATTATCATATATCTCATACAGGGGCGCATTTAGAGGGGCCAGGGGGCCTTGGCCCGCCACAAAGTGTTTCATTTTTTCCCCGTTAAAATGCGACTTACATTAAAAAGAAAAAGCCATAATTTAATAAAAATGTATAAACTTACATTAGAAAAAATGCTTTAGTTTTTCTTCTACTTTTCATTAACTTTAATTTTGTTCTGGTAGATTCCCCAAAACTTCCATTTTTTCGTTGCCCCCCCCCCCCCCACCACCACCAGCTCAAAAAAATATTCTGTATACACCCCTGTTATAGTAATTACTTCAAACATTTCAAGAATAACAAACTTTTTTCAGCTAAACGACGGAAGGTACTGGGGGGGGGCAGGCTTGAAACTTTTTATTCATTAAAATACATTTGACACACTCTTGAACCTGAATCACGATTCCTAGACAATTAGGTATGATTAGTCTACTTATTGTATTTTGAAGAACAGCATGCGTCGTAATATACTTTTTAGCAAAATAAACTATACTGCTGGCCACCCAAAATGAAACACCAATAAGGAAGCATCCGATTGGCCTGAAATTCGCAACATGCGTCGCCCGCGAGAGGACATGCAAACGATTAGCATTGCAGGGTATATGCAAATCATGTGCGCCCGGCACGCCACCGAGAAACACAATAAGAAGGGTGCACAGAAGGCGGGGTGTAAGTAGTGGAAGTGTGTTGTGCTACTGGATCTGTGCGTGGGATGCTTCCTGATGCCTCGTCGCAGAATACGGCAGTCATTCCAGCACGTTTTGGAGTTCGACAGAGGACGTTCTGAATAGTTGCTTATCGCGACAGTGGTTTATCGTACCGAGATATCGGCACCCGTGTGGGACGACATCCAGCCACAGTGAGGCGAGTATGGAATCGGTGTGTTCAGGAGGGACGGACGGATCGACGTGAGCGATTGCCGCAGGCGCGGCACACCACCGAACAAGAGGACCGGCATGTTGTGCGGCGGGCATTGAAGGCTCGCGCCGCCACATCACAAACGTTAGCGCAGGAATTATGGTGTGTTGCGTAACAACCTGTGTCAGCAAGCACCGTTCGACGTCGTCTGCAGGAGCGGGGAGTTATCGCACGGCGCCCATTGCTCCGATTACCATTGACGTTACAGCACCGGCGAATGCGGCGGCAGTGGGCCGTTGAACGCCGCACCTGGACTACGGAATGGTACGACATTGTCTTCTCCGACGAATCCCGCTTCTGCCTGCAACACCACAATGGTCGGATCCGCGTGTGGCGGCATCGCGGCGAGAGACTGTATGACGCCTGCATTATGCATCGCCATACCGGTCCGTCGCCTGGCGTTATGGTTTGGGGCGCAATTGGATATGACACCCGCACCTCTCTGGTACGCATCGCCGGTACACTCAACAGCTACCACTACATCTCCGACGTTTTGGAGCCTGTAGTCCTCCCTTACCTGCAGGACCTGCCAGCGGCCACGTTTTAACAGGATAATGAACGCCCGGACGTGGCACGCATCATACAAAAATTCTTCACGGCCCACCAGGTGTCACTGCTGCCGTGGCCCGCCTATTCTCCCGATATATCGCCCATCAAACACGTCTGGTCGCTGATCGGCAACCGAGTGGCCCGGCAAACACCACCCGCGGCTACGCTTCATGAACTATGGAAGCTGCTTGGCCCGACATACCCCAAGCCCACATCCAAAGCCTTTTTCGTTCGATGCCGTGGCGTGTAGCGGCCGTTATTGCCAGCCATAAGGGCCACACGAACTATTGATGTTTGCGTGTTCCACAAGCCGCACGGGCCTGTAAGCTCAATCGTTTCATCTTTATATCTGTTGTTATGTGCCCAGTAAATCTGGCTTTGCTATCTCGTGTCCTTCTTGGTGTTGCATTTTGGGTGGCCAGCAGTGTAGAATACTAGAACAAATATTAAAAATAATGCAATTGGAGAAATATTTGCAGCATAAAAAAGAAACGAAAGTTACTTTTTCATCATAGCCTGAATTTATTGACATTTGGCTCGGCAACCTGAAATGTCTCTGGGAAAGGGGGAGGGGTCGTTTCCGGGAGGGCCTGCCCCCCCCCGAATGTATGCCTAAAAGAAACACTGAGTGTACCAAGATTAGATGGAAAGAGGCGCAACGCCTAACCACGTGATGATTACTAGACGAACATTGCCCCTTAATTGTGTGGGAGGCAGACTACTCGGCCGGAACAATAGGCGTGTCACCTTGGTACAATTGACCATGATCAGAAACAAAGGAGCCGAGAAGAGTATATCCACAGATATCGCGCAACGATCTCCCACCGTATGGGCCTAGAGTGTGAATGAATGACCACAGCGCATCATAGAGGACAAACACTGGAGTTTTCCAGAAGACAACGGAAATATACCGTGGAACATCAGAAAAAAAAATTACCTTCTCTGATGATCATGATTCTTATAGCATTGAGTAGATGAACGGTGACGAGTTAGGCGATCAGCTGCGAAGAAGATTGTCCAACATAATGTGACTCCAGGGTTACAGGCAGACGGCAGCGGGGTAATTCCGTGGGGATGTTTTCCTGGGATACCTTCAGAGTACTGATAACGAAGGATGATTCCCTGAACGACACCGCATGTCTGTCCATCATCACTTATTAGGTTCATTCCTTTAAGCTGTCAGTTTTTCCAGAACCGCGCCGGTTGCGTAGTGGTCTAAGCTCTGGCTTCTGACCATTCGTCCGAGTTAGGTATGGGTTCGAACCGCGGTGAGGCATGGATGCTGTGTTTGCCTTACGGCAAACACAGCATCCATGCCTCTTTTCTCTTCCTTCACTGGAAACAATAAACCTAAAACAGGGATAGGCGACTGCTTATAGCCCATCAAGTTGCTCACGGTGGACCCACAAAAAACAAATCAAATTTTTGATACCTAGATGAGCTGTCCCAGCACGACAACGCGCCGTGCCGTAAACATAAAAACTGTATCGTCCGAGACTGGTTCCAGGAACACGAAGATGACTTCCATGTTTTCCTATGATCGTTCATGTCGCAAGAGATGAACACAACTCAACATACAACGGCCATTCCGTAAAAACTGAGAGTATTTTTTTTTTGAGTTGGCAACAGGGCGAAGGGGGAAAACAACCACGCAGACGACTAACTGAATTAAGGAAGTATCTATGGCAACAGTTATTAGCCGTGGCAGACGATTCTGGTTTCGTTATTGCGCAGTTGTTTAAGGTACGTCTTCATTTCGCCATACATACAGTTATAGAGGTGAGTGATTCGGAATTAAGAAGTGAAATGCGTTGTGCGATAAAATTTTGCCATCGTTTGGGTAAAACGGTTTCAGAAACAATTGATTTAATGAAAAACGCCTACAAAGATAAATATTTGGGTGAGTCAACGATTTTTAGATGGCACCATGATTTCAAAAGAGGGCGTTTGTCGGCAGAACTCGCTCCTAGGCCTGGTCGACCTGAAAGTGTTGTTACGGAGTGCATTGTTAACACTGTTTGGGAAATCCTTCAAGAATATAGACGAATGACGTGTGAAGTCCTAGAGGCATCAACTGTTATTTCAAAAACGTCGGCATTCCGCATTCTATGTGACAAATTACTGCTGCATCGTGAGTGTTCCAGATAGAGGCTAACAATTGCCCTCTCATCACTGACGAGAGAGCAATTGTTAGCCAGAGTTCAGGTGTGTCATGAAATAAAACAAATGATTGCAAAGTATCCAAACTTTCTAAACACAGTAATAACTGCCGATGAAACACGGGTCCACTATTTCGAACACCTCACGAAGCGTGCAACGAGTGTCAGGAAACACACAGGCTCGCTTCCTTTTAAAAAAACCCGCCAAACCAAATCAACTGGGAAGGGGATGATGATAATTTTCTTTGTTCATAAAAGTGTAGTCTAACACCATGCCGTTCCTCCACAATTTACTGTCAATGCTGAGTAGCGTCTGTGACGACACATTTCGATTAAGGGACCAGAACTGCTGTGCAAGTGGACCCTGCACTATGATAACTTCCGCCCACACGGGGCTGCTTGTGTTTAACAGTTTCTTACGAAATGCAGTATTGAAATCATGCCACAGCCTGCCAACAGGCCTGACCTCGCCCCATCCGATTTCTGGTAGTTTCCAACAATGAAGGAGAAGTTCCGTGGCGCAACATTCAACACAGATACTGACGTTATACAGGGGTCGCTAAAGGGAAAATTAATGTAAGTACATTGCCGTCTGTGTACGATAAAATAGTTTAAAAATCTTTAATGTAAAAACACCTTAGTCATAAAAGCATTCACATAAAAGGCACACTAGAATCTTTCAGATCCGTAACGGATCCATCCTCAGGTGTAAGTCTGATGGTTAGATCAGCAGGATATATACACAGTGGGGTGAGATACACAAATGACGTAGGATGTAATGAAGGCATGCGCACTACAGAGACATAAAAGTTCAAACAGGTGAGTGTGTTATTATTCAAAGTTTATAAAAAAGTTTTTAGAAGCTGCTATCTGTAGCAAAAATCTCCAGGGATTATGAATGAAACTTGGGTAATCGTCGTTACAGCATTAGTGGCGATGAGCGAAAATCTGCAGACTCTCAGTAAGTAGGGTTAGATGCTTAGATTTGGGAGTGGTGAGAATTTTGTTTTTTTCCCACAATGGTTGAAAAAGTTCGTTAAGGAGTAAACGTGACATTGCTGTATTGGAAGAACAAGTTTTTATATTATATTTGTGTTCTTTAAAGCGAGTACTCAGATTACGAGTTGTTGAACCGATATAGAGTAAGTACTTCGTTCCAGGTTCGATAGCTTTGAAAGGTATTGCATAGATTCCATGTTGGTCTGATAGCTGTACGGGATCTCTGTCTTTTTTGATGATGGAGTAAATATTGCGTGTTTTTATTCCAAAATTAAGATCAAAAGGTTTACAAATATTTTTCAGATTGTTTATAACAATCGGGATATAAGGTACAGATCCCACGTAGCGAATGTCACGTTTATTAATGTTAATTAAGGAGCAGGTGGTATGTTCTTGAATTTTTTGTAGGATCCTATTGACAGTTATATGTGGTGTATATCCAAAGGCTGTAGTAAGGTCCCTGATTTTTCCAATTTCCGCATTGTATAGCTCGAGGGTTGAAGATTGTGTTTTTGCACGATTTAACATAAAACGAAGTGAGGAAAGTTTTTGAGGTATGGGGTGAGAAGATGCTTCAGTGATCATAGAGAATGAAGCTGTAGGTTTTCGATATACTGAAGTGATAATATTGTAGTTATTAGCTTCACGTCTAATCAAAATATCGAGGAAAATTAATGTTAGATCAGATTCATGTTCAATGGTAAAATTTATAGAAGGGAATTTAGACGACATAGTATCAATGAAAGTTTTCAGATCAATAATAGATGAAGACCAAAATAATAATATATCGTCAACGTAACGAATATATAATAATGGTTTGGTGCAGAAGTTTGAAAGAACATCGTTTTCAAGGTGCTGCATTAGTATTTCTGCAAGAATTGGGGAGAGTGGGGATCCCATGGGGGCTCCGTCAGTTTGACGGTAAATGGTCTCATTGAAACGGAGAAATGATCTATTATAGACAAGACGAAGTGCACATAGAATAGCTTGTATTTCAGAATCGGAGTATAAAGCTGCCTACATTTTATCGACTGTGAGGTTATGGACGGTTGGAACGGGAATATTTGGGTATAAGGAAATAAACTCCATAGAGAGCATAATAAATGGGGTGGTGATGGGGGAAATGGAACGAATTCGAGATAAAGCTTGGTGGGAACTGGTAATTGAATAATTGGAGGTGGTGGTAAATTGAGAAAGAAAGGAAGCTAAAGCCTGTTCGAGAGGTCTGGTAGGTGAGGCATAACCTGAAACTAGGGGTTGGAGGGGATAGCCATCTTTGTGCAGTTTTAGTTTGCTGAAGAGTTCTGGGACTCTAGGTCCTGGTGGGGGTATAAGCATTTAACAATGTTGGCGGGGAGTGAGTCCAGAGATCTTAGCTTCCGAATTGCAGCAATAGAAGCCGGGATCGGATCTTTGTTGCAGATGACATGGGGAATATTGTTGATAGCCGATTTTATTTTTTCGATGTAATCAGATCTCTCCAGCACAATAATCTGTGAGCTCTTGTCTGCTGCAATAATTGAAATGTTAGGATTTCTTATGAGGGCACGTAGTTGTTCCTGTTCATCAATAGCATTTTTGTTGAGTGGTTTAATTATGTCCAAGTGTGGAATCAAAAGATTTAATGGCACTCGCCATTCTACAGCGAGAAGTCTGTTGAAAGGGTTCCGGCAGATGTTTAAGAATTGATTCAATTTGCGCTAAAGGAGCTGCCATAAAATGCCTTCACCACATGCTTTGAAAAGTGGACTGAACGAAAGGACCGTTGCATATCATCCGATGGAAGATACTTTGAGAAATAATAATATATACGGTATTTTGCTGTACCTATATTTCTTCATTTTGTGTGATTTTATTCTCTGTTTTTATGGAACGGCCGTTGTATTTGGGGCCATATGAATCGCCCCATGCGGACACTGGACGAGCTACTGCACTTATACGGTATGGTTGAGCGTACCAGTGAACACCATCTTGGGAATTATGGAGTCAGTGGCTCGTCGTATGGATGCACTGGTGGCGATTCATAGAGAATTTACACAATAGTGAGAAGATGGTCTTTTAGTGTTTGGCCTTACAGTGTACATTTACTACACAATTTTATAGGTTTATGCTGTTAAAAGGGAACCTTGTCTTTGTTTCATTCATTTTCCTTTTAAAGAACTCGGCGATCGATAGACAACAACAAAAAGAAGTTTCCAACTCAGTTTTCTTGCAAGGGTTTTTTTTCTTCATTTTGACGTGTACCACAAACAAACAGATTTGAGTAACTGAAGTATGAGCTAGCGCCTTAATGTTTTACCTCTGAATCATGACAACGTAATTTCGTATGGTTTTTCAACCACACACACACGCAAATGGTTCACAGAGAAATTGGAATTTTGTGTCATGGGCTGCTTCACGAACAAAAGAATCAACTTAAAAACTTAATTAATACTGCTCTCCGCTCTTAATATGATACGGCTGCGCTTCTCAGATTACGGATTTTAGCTTCAAGGACTTTTGAAATTAAAAATAGGAATTAATTGTCCAGGATTGCGTTTACTCCCTAGCTTCGAGGAAAATGGAATTACTGTTAGTCGCACATAGTTCGAAGGAGGCTAATTAATGGATTGCGTTGATGAATACAGCAGTGGAAAGATAATTAATCGCTGGCATGGATTCACACACACACACACACACACACACACACACACACACACACACACACTTTTACACATAAACTTGAACTTGTAGATCTGTTTCTTGTTTAGTATCACTTATCATACTTATCCTGTACACGTATTAACCTCCCGTTACGGCCACTCCGACGGCGCAGTGGTGGAAGAGCTGTCTTCCGGCCATTTGTTCGAAATGGATTCGAATCCTGGTAAGACATGGATGTTATGTTGCCTTAAGGCACTGGCTTCCAACCTTTCTTAGAACCAGTGGCCCTAAATTAAAGACGGGTGACTCCTTATAGCCTATTCAGTTTGCTCACGGTGGTCGTTAAACTCACAACCTGGCTTATGATCATTCGTCCGAGATGGCTCCGGTTCGAATCCCTGTGAGGCATGGATGTTGTGTTTGTCTTGCGGCTCTGGCTCTCTTCCTTCGTTGGAACCAGTAGCCCTAAATTAGGGACGGACGACTGCTTATAGCCCACTGAGTTGCTCACGGTGGTCGTTGAACCTCCAATAATAAAAAAAAAAAAAAAAACACTAAGCACCTTATGTAAACAGAGTTCTTGAACAGCCGATTCTCAAAGGAGAAATACACTATTTACCAACAAGTATTTGGACACCTGTGATAGCAAAGGAAAACGAAGTTTATTCACCTTCAATAGTTGGTGGAGCCTCTACGAGCGGCGATTACAGCTGCTACCCTCCAGGGCAAACTCTCAACCAGGCGTTGTACGACGGCTAGCGGTATTTTTTTCCACTCGGCTTGGAGAAGACAGGTCAGTTCCTTCACCGATTTCGGACAGTGGGGGCACCCCTTAAGTCGACGCAGCCGCCCCGGTGGCGCAGTGGTCTAAGCGATGGCCTCTGATCATTCGTCCGTAAGGGGTCCGGGTTCGAATCCCGTGAGGCATGGATGTTGTGTTTGTCTTACGGCACTGGCTCTGTCCCTCCCCTGGAACCAGTGACCCTAAATTAGGGACGGGCGACTGCTTATAGCCCATTGAGTTGCTCGCGGTGGTCGTTAAACCTCCAATCAAAAAAAAAAAAAAAGTCGACGCTCCAACTCGTCCCAGAGGTGCTCGATAGTGTTAAAGTCCAGGCTCTGCGAAGCCCAGTCCATTCGATTAACCCTATTGTCACCATACCAAGCCATGGTGGACCTCGCAACATGATAGGTGGCATTGTCATCCTGAAAGTAACATGGGTCCACCTCGTAAAACTGCCGCAACATAGGAAGCGCATGGTCATCCAAAATGGTGCAGTAGGTCTCGGCGTTGAGTCTACCAGGAATTGCGACCAAGGGTCCCGTGCCATACCAGGAGAAACACCCCCATAGCATAATTCCACCGCCGCCGAACTTCACAGCTGGCACAATACATTCCGGCAGGAGGCGTTCTCCAGGCAGACGCCAAACCCAGACCCTACCATACGAACGGTAGAGGGTGAACCTTGATTCGTCGCTCCAGAGAACCTGTTTCCACTGTTCAACGGTCCACTGTCGACGTTCTTTGCACCACGTTAGCCGAGCAGCGCTATTGGACTTGGTGAACAAAGGCTTGTGGGCGGCAGCACGTCCATGATAACCGAGCAGATGGGCTTCCTTACGCATGGTATTCATCGAAAGAACACTCCCGGATGCCTGTTGAAATTCTTCGCGGATGTGGCCCATCGATTTGGTGCTGTTCTTCCGAATTTCTCTGGCCAGCACCCGTCGGTCTCTAACTCCCAGTATTTTCGGTCTGCCGGATCGGGGCGTATTCCGACAGTCACCTCTCATCTTCCACTTGCCAATCACGTAGGCCACTGTTGATTTTGGGTACTTCAACTCGCGGGACATGTCACGTATGGATCGGCCATTTCTGTGATACCCGACGATCACACCTTTCTCGAAATCACAGAGCTCCGAACTGCGTGGAATTTTGCATGCGACTGGTTGCGTTGTTGTTTCCCACACGATATTTAACGACGGCGACCGTGACGTGTATCAGGACCGCAGATTTCGTCGATTGCAGGGGTGTCCAATTACTTGTTGGTAGATAGTGTGTATATATATATAGCAAATGAAAAACTTGCCCCTCTAAGGTTCCATTTGCACCCCCTCCGGCCAAAAAGTCCTGAAAGGAACACTGGGTATAGTGTGTCTGCGGAGGTTCATCCTTCCGTCAAATTATGGACCGAGTAAGACGAGAGGTATCGGGTATGGTAATATAGTGGCTTCGATGGTCAGAGGAGCATTCGTACACTCGCAGATGTGGTTCCGGGCAAGACAGAGTTACGGACGCACGAGAGGATCGGCGTACCAGGAAGGCGGCGCTGGCAGAGCGGACGGCTACGGCGTCACAAATTCGATCTTCTGTCATGCCACAGGTTTCTACCAGAACGATACAGAATTGCTTGTTGGAAGGAGGACTGCGGGCGCTCGTGCCGCTGCCACGGCACGAGCGCCCGCAGTCGTGCTCAACACTGACCCCTGGTCACCGTTGAGCACGATTGCGGTGATGTTAAGAACGAGTTCATTGGAGAGAAGAATGGCGGTCAGTGGTCTTCAGTGATGATCTGCAACATCTAATTAAATTGTAATACGCATTAAAAGGCAAAATAAACATTAAATCCCTTCACTCGTGTGATCACTTTCTTCTCCTAACAAGTTGTTGTTACGACATAAATCTGATAGATGCAGCTGCAATTTTTAATGGTGTTCTTTTTTCACTTTCCGGCAGTTTATACACAAATCAGGGAAAGTTGCAGACACGTCGATCTCATATCTTCACCAGACGTTATATATTTTCCAAAATGTGCTTGGAAAATATAAAGTCTAGTAGGTTCAAATAAAATGCGTGAATGCTGCTGAGTAAAGCTCTTTCATTCCGTTGCTCTGCATAGTACGTAACTGGAAGTACTAAACCGTTGTTAGCGGACCAATCGCAATACTTCTGAATAACGTCATCGGGGCATTGCTTGAGTACTAATAGGGAGTTTTGAAGTAGTTTTTGAAGTAGTACAACTCTCAACGTTAAGGGAGGTTGCTAGTTTTAAAAGCACGTCCCGATCGGTAAAAAGGCACCATCACTTAAACAACATCATCTCAACAATCTGTAGGAGCCTGTCGAGTATTTGCAAAAAGATATTTCGAAGCAAGCAATGTTTTCGTGTGAAAAAAAAAAAAAGAAAAAGGAGGGTTGTTTCGCAATTCCAAATGCCGTTCGAGCTCGGTTTGTTGAGATTAAAAGAAACTGAAAGAATATTTTTCATCTGCGCATGAATGTTTTGTTTATCCTACCCATGCATTTTATCCAATATTTATAGATATCGAAGACAATACCTACGAGTTTTTTGTACAATGTCTGGTACATTCACTTTGTGAGTAACACAGTTTTCGGTTATATTTATTCACAATTTATTAGCGACGGAATATATAAAACAAAACTGGAGAAAAAAAATGAGACAGGTACAAAAGGGTGTACTTCCGTAAGCATAGACATGTTTTCAATGGAGAAGGAAAAATATTGACAGAGTTATAGCTGGAAATGTCAAGATTTTCCGTATCTACATATCATCAATAACAACAACAAGAAGTGAAACTATACTAGTGATCGCAAAAAACTAGAGGTTCTTCGATCAACTCAGATTCGAAGTAATAATTACAGAGTCCCCTTCAAAAATGAATCGACAGTAACTATGACGGATGAACAAGTAAAAGTTTTGGAGCAAGGACCAAAATATTGCCCTCCATCGAAGCCTAAAATCAAGCAGTTAATATCAGAAGTAGAAAGTATAATCTCCCAAGTTCCAGCAGAAGTTCGTGATATGACCAGATGTTTAGCGGTATCAAAATTAAGAAGCAGTGTATTAAATTTTAACAGCAGGAATATTGAAAAAAGGAACTTTAAGGAAAGTGACAGACAGATTAAGAAAGTGTTGGAGAACCTACGCAATGACCCTAGAATATCGATTATCCTAACCGACGAGTCGAATCAGATTGCCATTATGAACAGGTCTGATTATATTGGAAAACTTAAGGAATTTGTTGATCAATCGCACTGAATTCCGCAGTCGAAGAATCCTCTAAACAGCATAATACGGAAAGTTCAAGCTCTAGCCAGGGACAAAGATCTACCGGAAATTATTAGAATGTCAACAAAGCTTCCACCAGGCCCTACAATTCCACCACTCTTTGGACGACTAAAGAATCATAAACCTGGATCTACCCTTAGACCTGTAGTTGCAAAAAACAAAGCTCCTACGTACATATTAGAAAAATCCGTAGCTAAATTCTTCTCTGAACGTTTAAAAAACTCTGATTACGTAATCAAGTCAACAACAGAATTTGTGGAGCGCGCAAGAAGGTTAAATATATTTGATAATGATATAATGGGAAGTTTCGACATAGTGTCTTTATATCCATCTATACCTATACCAGAAGCTGTCGCAAACCTTGAAGAAATAATCGTCACTTCCCGTGAATTCACACCAACCCAAACAAAGAAAATTATCGCCGCCTTAAATTTCATTACTAACCACAACTACTTCAAGTTGGATGGAAACATCTACAAACAAACTAAAGGAGCACCGATGGGTTCACCTTTATCTGCAGTCCTTGCGGAAGCAGTACTTAGACCGCTAGAAGATCTCATTCTTTTAAATTGTATCAAAAAACCCCGAGTTTGGATCCGCTATGCAGACGACATATTCTTCATATGAGAACATGGAGTAGACGAATTAAATGATTTCATGCGCAAGATAAACAACCTACACAATGCAATAAAGTTCACCATGGAGCTTGAAAAAGACGGGACGTTGAATCATCTTGACGTCGCGCTCAGAAGAAATAGAATATCCAGCTTCGATTTTAACGTTTATTATAAACCGACCGCAGTACCGAACCTTCTCCCTCCTCATTCGCACTTCCCAAAGGAGTACAAACTTTCCGCATTTAGAGCGTGGTTTCATGGAGCGTACAACGTATGCAAACCCGACTATCTAACTAATAAAGAAGTTGAGATTATCTATAACAAAGGTCTAAAGGCTAGATATAAGAAGGATGATATCGACAGAATACATAAGACTGTGATAAATCGTATAATATCAGCAATAGAAAAATCGCCTAGTAGGACAATGAGATACGCAGGATCCATCACATATATTCCAGGCTTTACATATTGGTTAAAGAATTTATTACGCAAATACAGCATATTAATAGAAATGAAGTCCCCGACCCCGTTATCACATATAATATCCAGCTGCAAAGAGAGACAGTGTGAGAAAGAAAAGGCGGGTGTGTACGCTATACCGTTGGTATATCCTGACAACACGGAAAAGATATATATCGGAATGACAAAGCGATCCTTGTACACTAGATGTAAAGAACACGTACGAAGTGTGAAGCAGGACATGCAGAATACAGCCCTCGCCAGAGAAGTCATGCATTGCTCGGCCGACCTGTATGGAATAATATTAGAAGAATTGCCACTTACACGAATTTCAAAGAGACTGCCATCAGGGAAACAGTGGAAATCCTATCCAACAAAATGACATGCAATGATATAGTCTCTAAGGAACTACCAATGGTTTGGCATGCATTATTCAAAGATGGAAACACATCACGACGCTTTGTATAATTACGTGATAAAAAATTCATGTAATATGCTCGTGATGCCACCCGCGTTATTTTCAAAAATCATCTTCGTTCTTTACATGTTCCAATTCTCTGCATTTTTGTGTCTACCATTGCCTTGAAAAAGCCTCACAGTTAAGAGCGAAAGCTTGGCGAATATTTGTGCTGACTACACCACGAAAACAAACGGATTTCATACGCTATATGCGTTTCGTAATTGGTATAAAAACAAGCCTACAGCTGACCGCGATCATATCGCACTGTGAGGTTGAGTGAGAATGTCGAGAACTGACTTTAGGAAAGGAAACATTGTTGGGTGTTATACACTGCCGGACAATTGTTAAGGACGGATGACCATAGCAACGATAGCAACCATAAAATGGAAGGCAGGAAAATGAGGAAATTAGCATAAGTGCGGGATACAGTAAGACGTGTTGTGCGTATGCAAATTTTGGATTGCCGAACTTGTTCGTGACGTCATAGCGCTGATAAGAGATATAAAGGATTTGACGCGCATTTACCGTTGTTGTTCAAACGCAAAGTTGAAAGGGAAAGAATCAATTGACGAACTTGCAATTTTCAGTATGTCTTCTCGACATCACCTAGATGATTTTACGCGTGGCCGTGTTATTGGGAAGATTGAAGAAGGGCGAAAAATAACAGATGTTGCCAGGGAGTTCGACGTCAGCCACAGTGTTGTTTCAAGGCTTTGGAAATCATTTCAAACAAATGGAGAGTGTAGCAAACGTCACGGGGGAGGTCGTGTTCGCAGTACGACACCTGCAGAAGATCGGTACATAGTGATATCAACAAAAAGACACCGGCGCAGCACAGCTAGTGAGGTAGGAAATCAGTTTATGGCTGCTACTGGCAAGCGGATCTCCCGAAAAACTGTCGCCAGACGTTTGCATGAAGGATGACTATACGCCCGCCGTCCTGTTGTGTTCATCCCATTGTCCAGACGTCACCGTACCGCCCGTTTGCAATGGTGCCATCAACATCGCAATTGGACTGATAACGACTGGTCTGCTGCCTCTTCTCAGATGAGAGCAGATACAGTCTATCGTCTGATTGTCGACGACAACTGATCTGGCGTGATAGTGGTACTGCATATTGTCAAACAAACATACAGGAAAGGGACCGATATCCGACATGTAGTGTCATGGTATGAGCTGGCATCATGATCAATGGCCGTACGCCCCTCTACGTGCTTCCAACTGGGACTATGACTGGCCAACGATACATTTATGATGTTCTGCTACCTCATGTTTGCATGTTCCGTGGTGCTGTCGGTGATAGATTCCTTTTCATGGACGACAACGCAACATGTCATCGAACAGTCGCTGTCCAGGAGTGTCTTGAGAGCGAGGATATTCAACGCTTCGTATGGCCAGCACGTTCTTCAGATCTGAATCCCATTGAAAATGTGTGGGATGCTTTGAAGAGCAGTCTTTTGGTCGCCAATGCCCTCCAATAAACAAGGACACCCTCATCCGTGCACTGACAGAGGAATGGGATAAATTACCCCAACAGCTGCCTGATAATGTTGTGCAAAGCATGACACGACGTGTGGAATCTTGCATCGCCCTCCATGGTGGCCATATCCCGTATTGACATCTTACGCCGGAACGCTTGCGGACGGTAATTGCATTTTTTTCACGTTTACGTATTCTGCACAAAATGGCCTGTTTGTCCCTTGAACACGTTCCAAAGCCTTCTGGATATAAGAGCACAATAAATTTTCTTTCTTGTAATGTCCTGGCATTCTGACATTATTTTATTTTCCTTGGCATCCAACCACATTTCTTTTTTATGCGTTTATGATCCG
This sequence comes from Macrothele yani, assembly GCA_039090855.1. Lineage (NCBI taxonomy): Eukaryota > Metazoa > Arthropoda > Arachnida > Araneae > Macrothelidae > Macrothele > Macrothele yani. The sequence continues at coordinate 31,660,647 of CM077029.1, read as the reverse complement.
TCCTTAGCAATTGTCCAGCAGTGTATTAGTGGGCTGTCCATAAGAGAAACCGAGAGGGGTTTAAACATACCCAAGTCAACTATTTTGGATGTACTGAATAAGTCGAAGACACGTGGCGTGCCTGAAGCAGCAAAACGTACCTGCAGACCAAAGAAAATCAGTGATAGAGGACGTCGAAGCCTCACGAGAGTCGTTACAGTTAATCGACGGAGTACTGCGCAAGATCTCAGTGTATAAATGAGTAAAAATGCTGGAACCTCGGTATGTACACGTACCATTCACTAAGAACTTCATTCCATGGGTTAGCGTGGTCGTGCTGCTGCTCATAAGACTTTCATCTCCACTCGGAACGCTACTCGTCGTTTAGCAATGTTGTAAAGAACATTTATCGTAGACCGTAGATCAATGGAAACGGACCCATGGACTGATGAATCCAGATACACGATCCATCAGTCTGATGGCCGTGTGTGGGTACGGCGGCAGCCGGGGAATGCTATTTTTCACAGTTCGTACGGGAAAGTTTGGAGCTGGCAGTGTACTTACGTGTTCTTTTTTTTTGTGCTATGGTCCCAGCCCGTTGGTTATCGTGGACAAACCTGTTAACCAGCACGTCTACCTCGATATTGTGGACAATTATGCCTTACGAACTCTGTGGCTTTCAAAATTGTTTGAGAAAACCTGAGAGGAGGGTACAGAGGGCCTGTATTTACAGTGCTGACAAAAACATAATTCACGACATATGTACAGTGAAGATGACAAATGTACAGATGTTGATGTGCTATATACAATGGCAATAAAAACATAGTAGATGAGTATCTTCACAGATATAAGTTGAGCTACAGAAGTGACCGACAACAATGGTGCATGAGTAATGCACGAGAGATACACAGTGAAGAACCAATATGAACAATTTCAGTAGAAATGCATAACAAAGATAAAGGTATGGTTATAATACTATGTACAATGTAGTGATGCACTGGGTAGGTGCCTATGAGAGGCTAATATCAAATGATCAAGAAATATTAATAATATGTAGAAAATGTGTGGTAGTAGAATGGTTGATGTCAAACAGAAAGTGTAAAAGACAATGTGATAACATGAATAAGTAGAGTACAATGGTAAAAGCTTTGAGGCGAATGTCACAGGTAAGAACTTTACAAGGTGCAACTGATACAAGTAAAATTACAAATGGGAAAGTAATGGAGAACAGTTCTCAAAGAAGGAGTTGTACATGTACTGAGGGATCAGTAAACCAGGTTCGATTTGGTGACCAAACCCGGAAAAAGCGACGTTTCTGAGAGTCAGTTGAGGCAGACGCATATGCAAGGTGCAATCGCGACAGAAGCCTGTTGCAAAAGATACAACACTGGCATCCTGCAATTCAAGTTCACTATCTTGAACGGATATGTCAGATGGTGGCTGGATTGTGTCATCGGCTGCTATGCAAAGGAGGTCTAAACGACGCACGAATTTCGTTATCCAGCGCGGCACCGCTTGAAGATGAGAACGGATGATTTGCTATTGTAGAAGAACATCAGGTAGAATTGCAGTGTAAGAGGATAAAAAGTTTTTTGTCTGTTTGTTTTGACCAGGACCTGAAAGGAAATTATATAGAACATCTCCAGTGACTGGAATTTGAGGAAGAGAAAAGCTTTTAGAAATTGAAGAAATTCATGTGAGAGAACTGGGTCTGCAGAACCAGTATCGGTATCAGTATCAAGCTCAACATAAGCATCTGATGCAGTGTAGCCGGTTGAGTGATCGCTACGGTCAGAGCGGTCAGTCGTTGTTCGAGTTTTCTTGTCACGAGCATTGTGGGTTTTTCGACGCTTTCCTCTACCTCGAGGGGGGGGCTAGCATCAGGGTTGTCAGGTACTTTGAAATGGCTAGACGCAGTGGACCAACCATGAGAAACAGACGATTGTACTTGAGCATCCCCCAAGTGAGGAGTGAGGGGAGTGAATTAACAAGCGAAGGTGTGTCTGATGGAAGATGTGACGGAGAAGGATACACATGTCCGGATTCTGTAGGTCGTTGCGAAGTCACCCGTTGACCAACGGCTGCACTGCTACTTTTGTCTGAAGTAGCGCGTTGACCAACGGCTGTAGAACTTTTTTGAAGTCACGCTTTGACCAACGGCTGCACTGCTACTTTTGTCTGAAGTAGCGCGTTGACCAACGGCTGTAGTGCCACTTTTGTCTGAAGTAGCGCGTTGACCAACGGCTGTAGAAATTTTGTTTGAAGTCATGCTTTGACCAACGGCTGCATTGAGTGCTTTAGTTTCTGTGGTTGCGTGTATCTTTAAGTTGAAGATCTACACTTTACGTTCGTGTATCTCCCAGGTTGGTGAGTGCCATATTTTTTCATTATTCACTGTTTTATTTTTCAACCGAGCTGGTCTTTTTTCGTTAAAGTCTCGCCATTGCTTCGATGGCGGAGGCAGACAAGGGTGACGCCCACATCCTTATCTTGGCAGATCAGCCAGCTCCCTCTTCTTCTTCTACCGCAGTAGGTTCTGCTCAGCTTAATGAGGTGGCTCCTGAACGTCATTGCGACGTCATGGACACCTCTTCTTCTCCAGATATAACTCCCACCAAGTGCGGTGGTGCCAGGTCTCCTATCTACATCTCAGCAGATGATGACGTCTCCGTTATCAGCGATACTGAGCTCATAACTTCCACTTCTCATCAACTTCCTGATCCGCGCTCACTGCTAGGGGCCGCTCCATCAACTTCTCGACCCATGTCTTCCCAAGCGTCCTATGCTTCTGCAACTTCTGGGGTCCTCACACCCCCAGTTTCATCTGCTATGCCTTTTCCTGAATCCTATGTCACTGTCGTCGGTTCAACTGCTACAATTGACATACCAGAGGATTCCCGAGCTGGTCACCTTTTTCCTCCACTATGGAACGGGGCGTCTATTTTGATGCGCTTCCCGACACTAAGCTGTGGCAATATAGCCGAGCCCTCAAAACTATCTTACCAAAGGATACTATAGACTTTGTAGCTCGAAAACCCAGATCTGTCTTGGTCTATTTTAAGGATAAAGCTCATGCTGACCAGGTCCTTACGGAAGGTCTAACCATCAATGACGTGCATCTGTTAGCACAACCGGTTGCGCACCGCCCAGTGCAGGTGACCTTCTACCCCATACCACCAGAAGTATCAGACGCTGCACTCTGCACCTTGCTCAGCAGGTACGGCAGAGTTGTTGGCTCCATTACAACTCTCTCTGAGGCTCCCAGGGACCCTGAAGACAAATCAATTCGGGGTTTCCGCCGCACTTCTCGAGTCCTCTTTTCATCTGATGCTCAGCTGAAAGCTGTTCCGAATGTTTTGCACATCCGCTGTGGACAGCAATGCCGAAGAGTTGAGATAATCACTTTACAGTATTGCACTATCTGTCAGAGCGAAAGTCACATAAGGGCTCAGTGCCCACGTGCCTCCCTGCAAACAGCTCCACACCCTACATCTTCTTCTACTTTGTCCACCAACGCTTCACAGACTTCTTCTTTTTCGAAGAAAGTCGCGGAATCAAGATCTTCCAAAAGTCAGCTTACTGCCATTGGTCAACAAACGACTTTGATGCCTCCACCTCCTGCTGATCCTAAGAATTTTCTCAGGCTTCCAAAATCGACTCCCCCTAGTACTTTAACAACCACTGCTGATGTACATATTGACCATTCCTCAGTTTTTACCGTTGGCTCCATGACACGAGCCACAGGTAACGCTTCGGGTTCAGACTCTCCAGACGATCATGAAGCTTTAGTGGTTGCTGGAAAACGCAGTGGTGCTTCTCGCCCCAAGACGAAGAAGTCAAAGACTCTGGCGTCCCGAAGATCATCATGCTCTTCTACCCGCTCATCCACTCGCTCCGTCAGCTCTCGACGACCGTTCTCCAGGTCGCCTCTACACACTTCCTCTGAGACAGCATGTGAGGGTGCCTTCCCTCACTAGATGAATTCACAACTTTTCTTGCTGAAAATGCTTTCCCTGCTGAGCCTCTGCCATACGAGGACGTGCTGGATTGCCTTTTAGGGTCCTCTAGCCCTTCCTCAGCACGCACTTCCATTCAGCAGTATGAAGCAGCTCTACCACAAGTGCTGGTTCAATTACACTCACTTGAAAACACTCTTCGGCGCACTGCGGACGAGGTACCGTGGAGTGCTTGTTTTCTCTGTCGACTCCATACCATCACTACAGCCAGTCAATTCCTACTGCATCCCACAACTAACTTAGACATTCAGGGTGGTGTCACTTAATTGTTGCGGTTTTGCGACACCTCTTGCGAATGCGCTGGTACGAGAGGATCTTACTCCGCTGAATGCTGATATATTACTTCTGCAGGAAACAAACTGTACTTCCACCACTCAATTTCATCAATGGCGTCAGTGGGATCATACTTTCCATCACGTCTACAGCCAACTGCCGCGTGGTGGCATGACAGTTGGTGTTCACTCACGTTTTCGTTCAACTCTTTCCTCCTTCTCAGTGAAAAACTTATGTCGAGACTTATTACAACGGGTCTCTTTCACCGTCGCAGCTGAAAAATTTCATGTATTCAACATTTATGTTCCTTGCACTCCTACTCACGTGACAGAGCTGTTTGCAAAACTTCGACGGGCTCTGTCACGTATTCCCATCACCGACCGGGTACTTATCGGAGGTGACTACAATTGCACTCTACACCCCTAACTGATCGCTTTTCTGCTTCCAGAGAACACCGTACGGAAGTAGTACATCGTTTATAGTCTATCACTTCAGACTTCTCACTCGCAGATGTTCAACACCATTTGTCACCAACCCAGACTACACATACATGGCGTGCACCAAGAGCCTTCGATCCTCCTACAGCAAGATTGGATCGCTTTTATGCAACTTCTCTTCTTCTACCAGCAATATCAGATTCATGCTGTACACCCACAGCTTCCTCGGACCATTGCGCCATTGCCATTACAGTTTTTGCTACTTCAACACAGCCACGTACAATCCGGCCTTGGACTTTTGACGACATTCTTTTAGATGACCCAGCCTTCTGCTCATCGGTGCGAGATTTTCTCGCGGATTGGCGTCCAAGGCTTCATTCTGCACCGTGCTCCCTCAACATTTGGTTGGAAGTAAAACGCCACCTCATACTACTGGTACGAAACCTGTCATACTCGATCATGACACAACGGAGGATGCGACTTGATCATACTAGGCAAATGCTTTCTTTGCTCAATCTTGCTGATCCCCTATTTCAAGTCTACCAGGCAGAATTACATTCACTTTTGGTGCCGCTTGCAAAACAAGCCCTTCAACGCCTTAAACTACAACACCTGAAACCTGATGCTTGTTCGTACGAATTCCTTACGTCACTTGAGTCAACTCGCCGAGCCTCTTCTGTTCTACAGCACCTTCGTCTTCCAACTGGAGTAGTATCGTCCGAACCAGTTCCAATTTGTTCTATGGTACGGAATTACTACATTTCAAAGTTTTGTGAAACTCCTCCTCCCTCCCCTACGGCTTCTGCTCTTCTGTTCTCTTCTTTGCCTCAGGTCCCTTCTCATCTTTCAGCCAGCCTCCTCCATCCTCCCACTTTAACTGAGCTCTCTGACACTTTCTCGTCCCTCAACCCCCGGGCTTCACCTGGCCCCGACGGTCTCCCTGTTTCTTTCTATAAGGCTTTTCTTCCTGCCCTCCTTCCGTTTCTCCTCTGTGCTTTTTCTACTGCCATGCATCTTACATCTCTTCCGAGGAGTTTCACGCTCGCACATGTTGTACTTTTCTCCAAGAAGGGTGATCCGCTTGACTTGGGGAATTGGCGTCCCATCTCACTCTTAAATACTGATTATAAACTCTATACTAAATTTCTGTCCCGCCGGCTTAACCCCATACTCCCTCATATTCTCTCCACAAATCAAACCTATACTGTACCCGGCCGCTCCATCTCCCATAATATTCAGCTTCTTAATGATCTAATTCACCTCGCCCGCTCTCGCTCAGAACCCCTATCTCTTCTTTCCCTCGATCAACGTTCAGCATTCGATAATATTTCTCATGATTACCTTCTTGCTACATTACTAAATTTCGACTTTCCTCCTTCCTTTGCCTCCCTTCTCAACTCCCTCTACCGGGACGCAGTTTTCCACGTCAAGCTGCTCAACCTTCTCACAGCTCCCATACGCTTTCGTTGCGGCGTGCGTTAGGGTTGCCCCTTATCCGGGCAGTTCTTCGCCCTCGCAATAGAACCTTTTTACGCGCAGTCCATCGATCCTTCTTTGCTTCACTACCACCGGTGGTAGCCAGCACACGTCATCATGTTGCTACCTATGTTGCCTACGCCGACGATATTACATTTTGCATTCGGCAAGGGTCACAATTTCACGATCTCCACAATCTCTACAATACCTACGCTTCATGTTTCGGAGCAGCGCTAAACACAACAAAAAGCACAGGCTTATGGACCGGTTCCTGGTCTAACCGCACTGACTCTCCTTGGGGAACAGAGTGGTCCAACACCTCTCAACGATTCCTAGGAGTCCACCTTGGAAAACCAGCAACTGCTTCACTCGTCACCTGGACGACTCTCCGGCCACGCCTACATCGCTCGGTCACAATCTGGCGGCGCGCACAATTCTGCACCTCCGTCTTTTAAAGAGCACGTCTAACGCACACTTACCTGCTTTCAATGTGCACGTATTCCTGGTTGGCTTCGAAGCAACCAGCACTACGTCTCCTTGAACTCACCCGCTGTCAAACTCAGGTTATCTGGCCCGGCCATCACTTGGTCGGAGCACCTCAACTCAGCCTGTCTCCTTCCAACGGAGGCATTAGTCTACCCGACGTCAGATCCTAGTACAAGGCTTATCGTGTGTCTACGTTTTTACGATCACTTGCGGCACCTGCTCCCTCTGCAGTTGCTGCTCGTGATGTCATGGTCTCTCCGCAAAACTCACGCTTTACTCTCCTTTCGTTCTTACTCATGGACCACTGTCCCCTTCTCACACTTTTCCCTCCTGTCTACAAAGAGGCTATCTCCTTTTTCGTTCCCTCCCTCTTTCTCGCTTTCTCCCTGCCTCCACAAATGACCTACTTTCCGAACCTCTTTTTTTCTTCTCTGCTACACCCTCCTCATCTCCCATGTTTTGCTTTTCCTTCATGGCTCCGAGCTGGAGTCATTACAGTCAGCGATCTTGTTAACACCGATCTTTCCTGGCTCCCCTTCTCTTCTCTACCCTCTGCTCTTCGTTTCAATGCCAACGCTCACTTTGTTCACAACTCTCTTATTTCTACTATAATCTCCCTGTTCCCTGAGCTTGCTACTCCCTCAGGTCTCATTTCTGTCCACTCTGCCTCTCTCCCTCTCCCACTTTTTCTGTCGTCCAATGGCCCTCCTCTTCCTCTTGTCTCTTTCTCAACAGCTGATCTCTACCGTTTTCTCTCTCACTCTTACGCACCTCTTCCCATTTCTGGCATTCCACTTTCTTCTACCTCCGCAGTGTGGTCCGCTGCTCTTTCCCCACTTTCAGCACCCCTTGAAGTCAATTCACATTGGCTTTTCTTACACAACCGCCTCCCTGTGCCGTCGATTTTACATCGCATGACCATTTTATCTTCACCCTCCTGTCCGTATTGTGGCGAGGAGGTTGACGTCCAGCATGTCTTCATGTATTGCACAGTATTATTGCCAATACTCCATCTCGCTTTCACGCTAGCGCAACGATCCTGTGAGACCGTCCTCACCTTCAGCTCCTACCGAACACTACTTCTGAACTCTTCTCGCCCTATTCACCTTCCGGCAGTCTGCTCCTACATCTTCGTGCTTGTAAAACATATAATTCACGTGTATCATCTTCAGCGTCCCCCCGAAGCTTCTACTGACATAAATAAAGTCAGTACTGCGTTACTTTGTCATTTTCGTAATCGCCTACTCTCCCGCCTTCGACTAGAACTTACCACTGCAGTTGCACGCTGCAGTGAACCACAGTTCCTATCAACTTGGTCACCAGCAACCACTTGGTTTGCAGGGTCGCCCACAACGCTTCACCTTACAGTCGGAACTTTTGTTTCACCTACCTCATGATAGATACAATTTTTGCCATGCTGATTTGTTTTCAATCTCTGCTTCACCAGAGACTATTTTTTTGTCTTTCCCGACAAATTTTCATACATAAATTGTATTCTCTCATCACTGTATTGAGCTTTGTGAATAGGTCGTTGCGTCAGCTACAAGCACCTGTAAATCTTCTTTTCATATGTCATTTTGAGACGAATTTCCTATACACATTTCCTGTTTTTTTCTTGCTTCGCAACTGAGTGTAATCTTGTTCCTCAACATTCACTGTACTATATTATTTGTACTCTCTATTTTATCAGAATTTTTTTGTTTGTCTCACTATTGTACATCACTTTTAGTAGATCAATTATTGTATAGAATCCTATGAATTGTTCGAAGCATGAGCTACTTATAATTGTCAATTTCTTTTCACGCTTTTTTTAAGACTCAGTTCTCATCCTCTTCACATGTTGTATTTCGTGTATAACTCATGTGTACATTTTTTTGTTTTTCATTGCTCATCTTGCTGAATTGTGTATTTTCTCTGCGATGTCAGAGACTATTTCTTTTACCACCTCTGACAAACCAATATATATAAATTGTAACTTCTCATTGTACAGAATCATGTATATAGGTCGTTTCACGAACCACAGACATCTGTAAACTTTGCCGTACTGTTGTCATGTCAACGTTGCCCAGAATCCTGTAATTAACGTAGCGCAAGCTGCATACATCTGTTAATTTCTCATCACCTGTCGTTTGAATCTATGTCTGCAAGCTCGAATTCTGTATTATTCTTTGAATCAATACTGTGCAAAATTAATATTGTATAACGCTCTTCAAGCTGAATTGCTCCTATTCTCTGCTTTGTCAGAGACTTTTGTTGCCTCACCAGACACTCGAGTGTAACTAACTGTTTTTTACAATCATCAATGTACAGAACGGTGTAAATAAGCAGTAGCGTAAGCTACAAGCATCTGTAAATATTTTTTTTGTCATACATCATTTGAGATGATTTATTCAAGCACATCTCCTGTATCTTTCTTCTAATAAATACTGTGTGAAAAACTGACCCTTCGAGACATGCTTTCGACAAGGTTTTGAAACACAGCGATAAGTATGCGCTTCCATTCAGTACACAATGCTGCCGCTAACTGTTGCTTAGTAGTAGGCCTTGGTTCCAAACTTCTTATGCAGCGCTCTAATTCATCCCATAGGTGCTCTTTGGGATTAAAATCAGGGCTCTGTGCTGGCCAACCCACAAACGTTACGGAATTATCGTCAAACCACGCAGTAACAGGCCTTGCTCTAGGGCTCGGTGCATTCTCCTGCTGGTACCAACAAGGCTCCGTTCCATAGTACTGCCACAGAGTTGGTAGATAATAATTGTCCAAAATATCGAGGTAGACTTGCTGGCTAACAGGTTTGTCCACGATAACCAATGGGCCGGAACCATACCAAGAGAAACACCCCCACACGAGTACACTGCCAGCTCCAAACTTGCCCGTAGGAACAGAACACTGTGGTAAATAGCGTTCCCCGACTGCCGCCATACCCACACACGGCCATCAGACTTATGCATCGTGTATCTGGATTCATCAGTCCATAGGACGGTTTCCTTTGATCTACGGTTCGCAATAAATGTTCTTTACATCATGCTAAATGACGAGTAACCTTCCGAGTGAAGATGAAAAAGCTTATGAGCAGCCGCACGACCACGGTAACCCATGGAATGAAGTTCTCTGCGAATGGTACGTGTACATACCGAGGTTCCAGCATTTTTACTAGCTTGTACACTGAGCTCTTGTGCAAGTACTTCGTCGATTAGCTGTAACGACTCTCCTGAGGCTTCGACGTCCTCTATCACTGATTTTCTTTGGTCTGCCGGTACGTTTTGCTGCTTCAGGCGCGCCATGTGTCTTCCACTTATTCTGTACATCCAAAACAGTTGACTTAGGTATTTTAAACGCTTCTCGGTTTCTTTTATGGACAACCCACTAATATAGTAACCAACAATCTTTCCTTTCCCAAAGTCAGTTCTCTCCTGCGGCGACATTTTCACTCAACCTCACAGTGCGATATGATCGAGGTCAGCTGCAGGCTTGTTTTTATAACGTTTGCAGCTGTACCGCACATCTTAACAACAAAGCGGATCCGTCCATTTGCTTTTGAAGCGGTGTCCGGTGATTTTTGTCAATATAGTGTATATATGAGAGGAGTTTTGTAAAACAACGTTACTAGCAACCGCTAATTTTCAGTGGTCTTGATCGAAATCGGTCTAAATCGAAATATAAAGGCATATGCGCGTATTATACTTCCCTAATTTTTAGCACGTACGTCTTTTGTTTAAAAAGATCGTGCTTATGCTACCGGTTTGTCCGTTCATCCGTCTGTGGACACCATATCTCTGAAAATACACTGCTGGCCACCGAAAATGCAACACCAAGAAGGACACGAGACAGCAAAGCCAGATTTACTCGACACACCAGGTGTCAATGCTGCCGTGGGCCGCCTGTTCTCCCGATATGTCGCCCATCGAACAGGTCTGGTCGTTGATCGGCAACCGAGTGGCCCGGCAAGTACCACCCGCGGCTACGCCTGATGAATTGTGGCAACGTGTGGAAGCAGCCTGGATAGACATACCCCAAGCCCACATCCAAAGCCTCTTTCGTTCGATGCCGCAGTGTGTAGCGGCCGTTACTGCCAGCCATGGGGTCCACACGAACTAATGATGTCTGGGTATTCCGCAAGTCGTACGGGCCTGTAAGCTTAATCGTTTCATCTTTGTATCTGTTGTTATGTGTCCAGTAAATCTGCCTTTGCTATATCTTGTCCTTCTTGGTGTTGCATTTTGGGTGGCCAGCAGTGTAGTGCGAAATCCTTCATAAAAGTTATTGCTTTACATTCTTGATGAAATTCTTTCCATTGATATATAATTTTATGGTATTACTCCAGAAAAAAAGGGGTGTTATGATCCATCAAGTCTCAAAAATACACAATTTTGGCCATTATTGTATATTAATTCTATAAGGTTTTTTACTGTGAGTCCTATTTTGAGAGAACGGCAGAAAGTAAATATATGGTTGTGGTATCAAAATAAAGGTCTCGCCATGTAGATGTGCTAGTCGAAGAGAAAAATGAGATTGGGGCAACGGTTCGGGCGTTGTGGGGCGGCAAAGTTCCCATGTTGTATATGGGAGAAGCGTGCGGTTGACTCACGCGCTGTTGAAGGCGGTAGCATGGAGATACTAAGGTAGTCCGAAGTCTTTTTCTGAGCGAACCGTTGCGCAAAGCAACGTTAGCAGGCAGTCGTACCAAAGTTCTTCTCATCGGAACAGCGAACAATCTTGAAGACCTGCTTGCGTTATGTCGTTGGACTGTGTGATGTGTATATGCAATTTAATATTCATTCAATCCAGTTTATTCACGTAGGTAAGACGTTTCCCATTATGTAAAGATGTAAATAAACATTCCGTTGACCATTGTTAGTGAAAATATTGAGAATGTACATATTGAGTTGCGCCATCTATATCTTAATTTCATAAGTTTTTTACTGTGAGACCTATTTTAAGATAACGACTGAACGTAAAGATGTGGTTGAGGTTTCCAAATAAAGGTGTTATCATGCGGATGTGCCAGTCGAAGGAAAAACTGAGATTGCGGTAATGGTTCGGGAGTGGCGGGGCGGCAAAGTTCACATGTAAAGTCAATGGGAAAAGCGTGCGACCCTTATCTACATCAGGCGCTTAGTTCAGTGTGAGACTTGGTGTGTACATGGTGTTCTATGATCAGCCCTAAAGTAAGTAAATACTTTATAGCATACTTACTCTTAACAGAATGTCTCTCCCGCAAAAAAAAAAAAAAAAGAAAGAAAAAAACGCAAGAGCCTTACTGGAAGGCGTGAGCGATCAATGGGTCGCAACTATATGTCTCAGACAAGAGGAAATGAAGAGTATTCGCAACGCGAATCTCATTCCAACAACATTTACAAACACAGTTGTGCCTGAAGATGAGAATGAAAGAGTGCGCTGTCCTGTTGAATTTTGCACACGATCGAGATGAGTAGATTTCCGCCTCACATTTTACGACTGAAAAAGGGTGCAGTCGTGATGCACATCACGAACCTGGCCGCCCCGGTGGTGCAGTGGTCTAAGCGCTGGCTTACGATGATTCGTTCGTTTAGGGGGTGGGTTCGAATCCCGGTGAGGCATGGATGTTGTGTTTATCTTACGGCACTGGCTCTCTCCCTTCTCTGGAGTCAGGGGACCTAAATTAGGGACGGGCGGCTACTTATAGCCCATTGAGTTGCTCACGGTGATCGTTAAACCTCCACTAAGAAAAAAATGAATTTGTCAATCAAATAAAGTTTATATTTGCTGTTTCATATGAGTTTATTCTTTTCAAAAAACAAAACGAAAAACTAACCGTCGATTCCGACGGGTTTCGTCTAGTTTATTAATAAATTTCCTTGTAAATAAATTGTTACGCCGGGTAGGAAATTGTGTAATAAATAATTATTACGCAAGGTAGGAAATTGCGTAATAAATAATTATTAAGCTGGGTAGGAAATTGTGTAATAAATAATTATTACGCCGGGTAGGAATTTGTGTAAACAATAATTATTACTCCGGGTAGGAAATTGTGTAATAAATAATTATCACGCCGGGTAGGAAATTGTGTAATAAATAATTATTACGCTGGGTAGGAAATTGTGTAGTAATAAATTATTACGCCGGGTAGAAAATTGTGTAATAAATAATTATTACGCAGGGTAGGAAATTGTGTAATAAATAATTATTACGCCGGGTAAGAAATTGTGTAGTAAATAATTATTACGCCGGGTAGGAAATTGTGTAATAAATAATTATTACGCCGGGTAGGAAATTGTGTGATAAATAATTATTACTCCGGGAAGGAATTTGTGTAATAAATAATTATCACGCCGGGTAGGAAATTGTGTAATAAATATTTATTACGCCGGGAAGGAAATTGTATAGTGAATAATTATTACGCCGGGTAGGAAATTGTGTAATAAATAATTATTACGCCGGGTAGAAATTGTTTAATAAATTAGTTTTCTACGCGGTCTGAAATACGTGTAAAGTACACGTAATTATGAAAAATATCATGTATCGTGTAATTTACGCGGCCAGCCCTGCTCACATGTCATTTGAAGTGTCTCACATCCCTAATTTAGGGTCACTAGCTTCAGAGAAGGGAAGAAACCAGCGCGGAGGGACAAGCACAATAGCACAATATCCTGGGATTCGAACCGAAACGCAGCAGTAGAAAACAGAAGCAGATGCCATAGATCCCTCAGAGACTTTTATTTATTTATGGATATGCCATGTTGCCTCCAATTTTCATGCATATTGTGTGAATATCAAAAAACTAACATCCCGGTTTTGACCTTTGGTGACCTCGCCCGCATATGTATGTTGAAAATAATGGTACAACACAATTGGGTGATAGATAGCATTTTCAATTACTCTATAGGGATGGATCTCAAAGAATTCTTATAATCAATCCATTTGGACTCTTGAAAAGCATCTGTTCAGTGGGACATCTGTGCGGGGGGGAGAGGGAGGGGGCTTATAGGGTTGTTATAGTTGGCATTTGGATCGTGCAAGCATTTCTTTCTTTTCACTGAAAAGTCTTAAAGTTCTAAGGGTGTTTCTTGAAATTGCATTTTTCTAGCAGCAGTTAAAATAAAAAGAGGCAGATGAAAAAATACCCTAACATTTCTAAGGATGTTTCGTAGATTTTGAAAGACAGCTTTTATGATAGCACAACAAAGTAATTTCCGCTAAGAAGGATCGCTCCCATAATACCACATTTAATCCCCCCAGGTCTATTTTCCGCAAAAGGAAGCTAAGAAAATGACAGCTTAAAAAAAAAAAAAAAGCAATTCACAGACAAAGAAAGCACGCGGGCGCATGCGTGTTGGAGCTCAACCTAGCAAAGCGGATGCGGCGTTCAAAAGAGCAGAAAGGCATAAAAAAAGAAGATAAAAAAGTAAAGACAAAAAAAAAATTGCAATGCATGAAGCCAGTAGAACAGTGAGAACAAACGGGTCATTCAGTTTGACCCCACCAGTTCAGGCTGTTTCACACTGTGAGATCTAAATGACCAGCCATCCCCCATCAGTACTTAAACTACCCAAAGGTCACCACGGCTTTGGGCCTCTCGGTCATCTAAGTCAAATACGATGAATGATATCCAGTCTCACGACTTCCTGGTATTTTTGTTTTCATTTTGCGATGGGGGTTTTTCATTGCTATTGCTGGAGCTCGCAGTTCTCTTATTCGAAATCATTCACTCGTGTCATCAGCGGTTTTTTGCCCCTATCTTTTTTTTTTAACCTACGGAGACGTGACAGCGAAGTACTTTGGGTAATTTATGTCGTAACGAGATTACATGAAAATAGAATAGAGCCGTATTTGAGGCAATTTATTGTTACCGTATTTGAGACTTCGATGTTTTGAGACAAAAGCCAGCGATGTAACGAGAGCCACTCTTCCAGCTTTCCAGGCCATTTTGGCTTTTCTTTGTGTGCGTACGTGCATTTTTATAACGTTCTTTTGTTTTTTACCAAGTAAGGTTCTGTTCACACGGATTTCTTCAGCACAGAATTAAGAAAAGCAAATTACCTTGTTTTAATTTTAGAAAAACTGAGTCATTTTATTTAAGCGGAAAAGAATTGTGTAGCTAAAAAAAAAAAAAAGTTCCTGTAATTATTCACTTCTTTTTCTCTCATTCTGCCCAACCCTCCCAATTGGCTGAAGAAGTTGGAGTATTTTAAGAGTTCATTCATTAGGCAATATCAGCATGGAAAACTATATGAATTTTATATGTTCAGGACAAAAAAAAAACTGATCCCATAGTGATGTGTGTGTGTGTTTTTATAATCACTTGTACGAACTAATAAGGCTTAGAAAAGTTGCCAGTGCTAATTTGAGTCACTATGTCAAAACAAAGGACGTTATATCCACGTCTAACCACGGTTTCAAACCCAAGCACTTATGGAAAGAAGGCAGTAACAATTTAAAATGTTGCAAAATGTATCACAATCACAGAGATGCAGTGTCCACTGCTAAGGCACAAAATGTTTTCCAGCAGCATCAACAACCAGGAGAATTCCCTAATATGCTGCCCCGGTCGCAGAGTGGTCAGAGGAGCAGATTTCTGGCTAGTGGTCGTAGCTGGCTCCGGGCCAGAGCCTGGACGAGGCACGGCGGTGCCCCCACCCCCTCTCTGCACAGAGCTAGTGGTGCAAAGTTAGGCGCATGCGACAGCATGTAGTTCAAGAGTTGGTGGTGGCCGTTAGACCCCCCCATACACCCCCCCCCCCCCAATACGGTACCATTAAAAACCGGGGAAATCCTAGCCAGGCCTATCTCTATTCGTCCCGAAACTACACTTTTTACCAATCATTCTCCCTGTAACAAAGACACGTGTACCCGGAAAAATGCGTTGCATCTCCTCGCTGTCCGAGCGGTCAGAGGTGTAGGTTTCTGGCTAGTTATTCGAGCTCAGCCCGGGTTTGAATCAAGGATGATGCAGAAGGGTGTGTTAGCCCTGGATTGTTCCCTCCCTTAGAACCAGTATCCCTTAATTAGAGAGCAGCGACTGCTTACGGTGCCGAATAGGGCCGCGGGTGGCCTAGTGGTCAACGTTCGTGACTGCCACGGATATAACCTCAGGTTCGATCCCAGCAGGTACGAACGCTCGAACCACTAAATATCCGACGTGCGCCGGGTACTGAGCCACCGATAATAAATAAGGGCGTCTTCCTCCCCCTTTCTACCTCGCTTCCATGTCACTTTCCTATCGGGCACTCTGGCCCAAGTCCACTAGCTTCCTATTTCTAAGGGTTGCTTAAGACCTGGGGTTAGACACTCCTTTCCTAAAATCCTCTGATCTGATGATATTACGGTGCCGGAAATTTCTCGGAAAGATCGAAGTTTGTGTGAGGTTAAAAGGTATTCCTAGACTTGCCCAAGATTTTTATTAAACCAGAATGAATGCAACTTTTAAGTTTGTCCTTTGAGTACAATTTAAGAAATACACCATCGAAAATGCATATACATTGACAAATACAGCATGGTAAAGCACTCTCTTGCCCACCGGCCAGCTGGAAAAAGAGGGGGAGGGGGGGGAAGAAGAGCAAAAGAAAACAAGAAATCCGACACCGCATTTTCAGCTAAAACAAGCACGACTTTTGAATTTTTTTTTTATACAAAAAGTTTTCGAATTGTACTTTCAGAAGCAGAGATATACGGTCGAATCACATTATTGTGACTACCAGCAAATACCCAGAGTAACCGCCGTGTGCAGCGCGGACAGCAGCTAGACGGGCTGGGAATGACTCAATAAGGTGCTGAAAGGTGTTCACAGGTTTGTGGAGTCATGCTGACTGCAGCGCATCTAACAGCTGCTGGAGGGTGCGTGGTGGAGGATCCGTAGAGCGAACAACAGAGGCGGTCCCACAGATGCTCAATTGGGTTTAGGTCTGGGGAATAAGGGTGCCAGGGAAATACTTTGAAGTCTTCATCGTGCTCTTCCAATCACTCTCGGACATTTCTAGCTGTGTGGCACGTCGCATTGTCGTTCTGCAAGATTCCATCCGCCACAGGGAAGACAATCAGCATGTATGGATGTACGTAGTGTGCAAGGATGGATTAATAAAGAATTTGGTGCATACTGCCTTCCACAGGTATGCGTGGACGCAGGGAATGCCACGAAAACATTCCCCAGACCATAACGCTGCCCCCACAAGTTTGTGTTCTTCTAGCAATGGTTGAAGAGTGTTTGTTCTCCGATGTTTCTCGCCTTATCGAGAAAGTCCATAGGTTCGATGAAGCAGAAAACGTGATTCATAATTGAAGACAATCCTTTGTCAATTAGCGGAGGTCCAATTCCAATACTGCCGTGCAAATGTAAGACTTTTCTGCCGATGCACCTTCGTTAGCATAGGTGCAGTGACCATCCGTCTGCATTGGAGCCCCATACGCAGCAGGGTCCGCTGAACTGTCGTTTTAAACACACTTCCGGTAGCCCCCTGGATCAGTCGGCCAGTGAGTTGCTCCACTGTAGCGTGTCGATCGGCCCTCACGCACCTTCGCAGCCGACGTTCACCTCTTACATTAATGGCACGTGGTGCTCCGCAGTTTCCACGTCGCTTATTCGCAATGGTGGCATTTCTCCAATCACGATACACTTTAACCACAGCAGCACGCGAACAGTTCACAAACTGCGCTGTTTCAGAAATACTGCCACCCTTGGCCCGAAAGCAAATAATCATCTCTTTCTACAAATCTGATAATTCGCTCCTTTAATCCATGACAGGAACGAGTGATATGTTTTCAGATCAGATCAGATCGTATTCAGAGGATTTTAGAAAGGGAGTGTCTGACCCGATGTCTTAAACAACCCTTAGAAATAGGAAGCTAGGAGATTTTGCTTAGAGTGCCCGACAGGAAAGTCACATGGAAGCGAGGTAGAAAGGGGAAGGAAGACGCCCTTATTTATAACCGGGGGGCTAGTCCGACGGCTTAACGTACTCATCCGACGCACGGCGAATATTTAGTGGTTCGAGCGTTCATACTTGTCTGGGATTGAACCTGAGACTTCTCCGCAGCAATCACGAACTTTGACCACTAGGCCATCCACAGCCCCATTTTTTTTTATATGCTTTCGGAATCATTACAGCACAACTTATACTCTCCAAGCCAGCTCACGAAACGTGCCTTCTTTTATTGGCTACTCGCTATTGACGTCAAAAGCAGGAGGTGGTCACAAAAATGTGACCCGTCTGTGTATATACAACATTTTCACAACGCGTAAAGGGAACCGGAGTCTGATACAGTATCGATTACTAGTAACCAATGATGGAAATGGAAATTACTCGCTGCCGGAACCCAAAGTACAAGTGAATGCCATAAAAATTTAATATGCGCAAAGCCATTCGCAGTAGATATAAAACCAAATAAAGAAATTTCGTTATTGAACTTCAAAATGAAGTACCCACATTTAGCTGAAGTCAGAGCTCTTATCTTTATTCAGAGCTATTGAATTGAAAACAAATGCCGTCTCCCGCACGATACACTTTAATGATAAAAACTATGTACAATTAAAATAAATGTGTTTAAGAACTTTGAACGCCACAACGGCGTCATCATCAGAAACAGTGCAGCAGTGAGCACATAAGTGAGTAGCCTATAAATTTTGCAAGACACATAGCAGTTAATGCGCATGTGCAATAATCGGCAAAGTCCAAGTCAAGTTCAGTGGGTACAAGCATAGTTGGTGGGCGTAACCTGGCCCAAAAGTGTTCTCCAAGGAAGGGGGATAAACAGAGACTAACAATACACACACGAGAGCGTCATTAATTGAAATATATAATGCATTACAAAATGTTTTATTCAAATTAAATGCTCCCTTTCGTTTGGTGACGCATCGCTCCCGGAACCGCGGAGGTTTGCTCCGGAAACGGGGTTCCGCTGCTTTCCTGCCTCGTTTCCACCACTGCTAGTAAACAACTGCGAAAACTATCTATGGGAGTACAATAGAGACACGTGCAACTATTGTGCAATACTGACGATCTTAAAATAAATGTTAGGTTTTTTTTTTTTTTTTATTGGAGGTTTAACGACCACCGTGAGCAACTCAATGGGCTATAAGCAGTCGCCCGCCCCTAAGTTAGGGTCACTGGTTCCAGGGAAGGGAGAGAGCCAGTGCCGTAAGACAAACACAACATCCATGCCTGACCGGGATTCAAACCCGGACCCCTTACGGACGAATGATCAGAGGCCAGCGCCTTAGACCACTGCGCCACCGAAGTGGCCGTTGGGTGTTTGTATTGTACGTTATATGTTAGATTTCAGTAAGAGTTCACGATTCAATAATTTAGTTGTGTTCTAGCTTAGCTGCACCCGGATTTATGAGACGTCTATAGTCACCTTTGGTCTTATAATATATATTAATGATTTGAGATAAGATCTGTGTATTTTTGTGTTTTCACTGCAGTGAATAATTGTGTTGTGAGTACCTCATCCTGAGTTTCCTAACCACGATATTTTTTTTTTTTATGCTCTCAGCATTCATATCAGTTTGTGCTCTTAAGATATCGATTTCCCCAGTTCGATATCAGACACCCGAGAGTCGCCGCCCCGGTGGCGCAGTGGTCTAAGGCGCTGGCCACTGATCATTCGTCCGTAAGGGGTCCGGGTTCGAATCCCGGTCAGGCATGGATGTTGTGTTTGTCTTACGGCACTGGCTCTCTCCCTTCCTGGAACCAGTGACCCTAAATTAGGGACGGGCGACTGCTTATAGCCCATTGAGTTGCTCACGGTGGTCGTTAAACCTCCGATAAAAAAAAAAAAAAAACACACCCGAGAGTCGGACGTCGTGCTAATTTTTTTTTAAACCTAATACTTTCAACAAGTTATTTTGTTAATTCTGTGTTCGGGCTATTGATACAAATCCCTAACATCTATTTCCCCTGAAGAGCACCCGCATCACTAAACATTCAGCTGAGCAGGACCATAGTTGCTTCGCCTATTAAAGGCTGATTTCATTGACCAGTTTTCTCCAAACGCACGTGGAGTACCTTTATGGGCACCAATGAGTGTGTGTCGAATTGCACATGACAGTGGAAGGTATAACACAGGAATTGTCTTTCGTCTATTTATACCTGTCAAAAATATGAAGGGCTATAATTATTTCATCTACTGTATATAAATCATGATAACTTCCTCAACCTCCTGACGGTCATAGATTTTGGTGAGTTATTTCCACGCGCTTGAAGGAAATGGAGATGAGTTGTTATTTCGTTGACAAGTCATCAAGTGCTGCGGTATACATTCAGCAGAGGAAACATTAGAGATTGGGGGTCATGGGAAGTGTTGACACGGGTGTCCCCAGCGCAGAGTGGAATTTATCCAGACTGAATGCAGGCGGTAAATAGGCGGACAGCAGAGCTTCCCAATAGCTTATCGCGATTGTGAAGACTCAAGTTTGTCCGCGACGGCTGAAGAAGCAAAACGTACCGGCAGACGAAAGAAAATCAGTGATAGAGGACGTCGAAGCCTCAGGCTCAGCGGTCACGTTCATGCGAGTTCCGTATATATTGGTTTGTGTTGTGTGATATCAAGTGTTTCTTCCATACCTGTTTATTGTCGTCGATTCGTGAAAGTCCAGTGATTATTTTAAGTCTACTCCCGAGCGGGTGAGTTTTTTTCTTTTGCTATTATCAGTTTGTTTACGTTCGACCTTGCAGGTCGGCGATGCACACTTCATAAAATATGCAAATGGCGACTTCCGGCAGAGAGAGGTGGAGCCCAGCCCTCGCTTCCCGTGGTCCATCATCATCATCATCATTTTCGACTGATCCCAGCGTCCCTGCGCTGTCTTCCCTAGCTAGTACTGATACACTACCCTCTCCGAGTGGTGCGTTCGGTAGCCTTTCGGGTGTCAATCCATTGACTTCCCCAACTACGTCAAACCTTTCAGCTTCTTTTTTTTTTTGGGGGGGGGGGGGGTTGGAGGTTTAACGACCACCGTGAGCAACTCAATGGGCTATAAGCAGTCGCCCGTCCCTATTTAGGGTCACTGGTTCCAGGGAAGGGAGAGAGCCAGTGCCGTCAGACAAACACAACATCCATGCCTCACCGGGATTCGAACCCGGACCCCTTACGGACGAATGATCAGAGGCCAGCGCCTTAGACCACTGCGCCACCGGGTCGGCCTTTCAGCTTCTGCTCCAGTTGATAAAGCCATGGATATTACTGGTGGTGAAGCCTCTTCCAGTTTTTTTTTTTTTTTTGATTGGAGGTTTAACGACCACCGTGAGCAACTAAATGGGCTGTAAAGTAGTCGCCCGTCCCTAATTTAGGGTCACTGGTTCCAGGGAAGGGAGAGAACCAGTGCCGTAAGACAAACACAACATCCATGCCTGACCGGGATTCGAACCCGGACCCCTTACGGACGAACGATCAGAGGCCAGCGCCTTAGACCACTGCGCCACCGGGGCGGCCTTCCAGTTCTTCTGTGCCCGTTCAGTCGCCTGCCACGTATTCTAAGGTTGCAGCCTCTTCTACTCCTCGACAGCTTTCCAAGGATCTGTATGCAAGCGCTCAAGCTTTGCACACTTATATTTATCGTGCTGGAAACGACATTCTTCTAGAAATTCCAGTAGGCTCGCCAGCCGCGACTGCTTTCTTTGAAAACCTGGCTAAGGGAGTTAGTTTTGAGGCTCTCCCAGATACACCGATGCGGATCTATGTCGATGCCCTTCAAAGCCTGTTTCCCCCAGACGCCATTTCTCATATGTTCCCGCGGGGCCGGACGGTTGTCGTTTATCTTGCCAAGGTTGAATATGCCAAGTCTGTCCTAACGACAGGCCTAACCATAGGAGATCGCCAACTTACTCCAGAACCAGTGGCCCAACGACCAGTAAATGTTTCCTTTTACCCTGTACCCCCAGAGGTACAGGGTAAGTAAATGTTTCCTAGGTACAAGGTAAGTAAATGTTTCCTTTTACCCTGTACCCCCAGAGGTACAGGGTGACTGACGTCATGTTATATGCTGTGCTTTCATCTCTGGGGCGAGTCGTTGGAGGGATTCAAACACACTTAGCTGCAAAGAACGACCCGATGCATGATACCATCCGTGGTGCCCGTCGAGTTGCACGTGTCGTTTTTCCTACTCAAGAAGCTATTGCTCAGCTCCCAACTCACTTCACAGTTAAGTGTGATGGTCAGACTCGCCAAATTGATCTATTGACTGAATTCCATTGCAGTCAGTGCAAGGAAGTTGGACATTTCTACAAAGAGTGTCCTATTGCACGGCCATCAACTGGTTCTTCTGCACCACGGATGGATACTCACTTCACCCCTAGGGGTTGGTGCCTCATCACTATCTTCGGCACCTGCTGATCTTCTTCACATGGAGATCTCTCCTAAGTCGACTGCCTTACCACCTCCTGCTTCTGTAGAGCATTATCCTGAATTACCACCGACATCACCTTTCCTTGCTCCTGCACCACCTGGCGACATTACTGATGCTGATTGAGGGTGTTGTCTGATACTGAAACTTCCAATGCGGACACCGACACCGCTTACCAGAGCGTCAGTGACCACACCTTAAGTGATGGGTCGGACGCGACCTCTAGGTCTCGCACTGACAAAAGAGAAGCCCCAAAGGCCCCCACGATTCCTACAAGCGGCGGAAGCCTCAAGGGAAATCGCCACTTTCTACTCGTTCCCGTACGTCGGCTTCTCGCCTGAAAGACTGTGATTTGTCTTCGAACCCTGAAGACTTTATCTTACCTTATGAGGATTTTCTTGCTAGACTGCAACAACATGTATTTCCGTCGACTCCTTTATCATATCCGGAGTTATATGACGTTTTCTGTCGGAAATCGTTGCCTGGGGGATTCCCTCCTTTTGTCCAGGCACATACGGCTCAGCTTCCGGAGGTGACTGCCCAGTTGACGGAGTTGGACTGCATCTATCAAGCGCTTCGTAGTCCATCTTCTAATGATGCTGCTGCTGTGAAAATGATGCATCGTCGATACACTAATCTTCGAGACCACTTGCGTAAAGTGCTCACCCCACCTTCTGATTTGGCGCTTTCACTGTGACGACCTTCAACTGTCGCGGATTTGCGACCCCTGATGTGAATGCCCTTGTCTATGAGGACCTCGCGGTGGATGCCAGTGATGTCCTCCTCCTTCAAGAGACTCGATGTTCAACTGATACGCCGACACACAGATGGCGGTCGTGGCCTTACACATTCTACCATGCGTACCGCCAATCTAGGTCTGGTGGCATTGCCGTCGGTGTACACCGTCGTTTAATGCACCGTATATCTTCTATTTCTGTCAATAACTTATATTCAGAATTATTGCAATGCCTTACTTTCTGTGTTGATACTGTAACTTTTCATGTGTTTAATGTGTATATACCAACTGAAGAATCATTTGTTGATCCACCTTTTCGGAGTCTACGTGCAGCGATTGCTGCGATTCCCTCCGGGGATTTTTTCATCATTGGAGGGGATTTTAACTGCACGGTGCAGCCCTCTGTAGACCGCTATTTGTCGCACGGAGAACACCGTGCAAATCTTGTCTCCAAGTTAACACAGTTTATTGTTAATTTTCAGCTTGTTGACTCTTTTCGCCAGCTAAATCCTCAAACCATTTCATTTACTTGGTGCAATTCCCCGACGCAGTTTTCTGCTGCCGCTCGATTGGACCGTATTTATGTTGTCTCTTCTTTGATTCCCACTATTACTTCGGCACGGCACCTCCCTACAGTGTCCTCCGATCATAGCGCCGTGTGTCTATCTGTTTGTGTCTCCCCATCACCACCTTCGGCTCGTCGTGGATGGAGTTTTGATGATACAATTTTACAAGATCGGTCTTTCTGCGATACAGTTGAGCAGTTCCTTGCTGCTAGGAAACCTCTGCTAGCTACTACTCCGAGTGCCCTGCGCCTGTGGCTCGACATTAAACAAGACCTTCTATTATTGGTACGACGCCTTTCATTTTCCATCACTACCACTCGTGCAATGGCGATCAGCAATCTTCGGGGTTTGCTTTCTTCGATACAAATGTCGGATCCACAGTATTCAGTAGTTCACGATGAACTACACGCTCACCTACAACCGCTTGCCCAACAAGCTGTGCGTCGACTTCGACTTCTGCATCTATCTCCATCGACACAAGCCTTTGAAGTTCTTTCCAAGATGGAATCTTCGAGACGAGCGTCAACCTCACTTCGACATCTTCGCCTTCCTAACGGCTCCACTACGTTCGACACATCTCTTATTTGCTCCCAAGTCCGTCACTTCTTTCAGGAGAAGTTCCGAGCGGTCACGCAGGTTACTGATCTTTCTTCTTCTCCCCTTCTCTCTTCTCTCCCTCAGGTCCCGCCTTCTCTCTGTGCTCCCCTCACTGCTGAGTTTTCTTTGCCTGAACTTCGAGAGGCGTTTTCCTCCCTGAACTCCCATGCCTACCCGGGACCTGATGATCTTCCGCTGTCCTTCTACCGTGCTTTTCTTCCGTCCCTTCTACCTTTTCTTTCTGCTGGTTTTTCTTGAGCTCTTTCTTTTTCTGCGCTTCCGCCGGAATTTACAGTTGCTCATGTCATCCTCCTGCCAAGAAGGGGGACCTTCTAAATCTGACAAATTGGCGCCCTATCTCCATCCTTAATATTGATCATAAATTTTTCACGAAACTCCTTTCTCGACGTCTTAACTCTGTCCTTTCGTTTCTTGTTTCTCCCGACCAGTCATACACTGTGCCTGGTCGGTCTATCCCTAACAACATTTCTTTTCTTCTTAATCTCAATTTTCTTGCTCGCAAACATTCAGAACCTCTAGCCCTATTTAACATTGATCAACAGTCTGCTTTTTATAACGTTTCCCATGACTTTCTCTCTGCTGTTCTAACCCATTTTGGCTTTCCTTCTCCTTTTGTCTCTTTATTTCTCAGTCTTTATCCGAGCGCTCATTTTCATGTTCGGGAGGCCTCATTTTTGACGGCACCCATCCCTTTCCAACAAGGAATTCGGCAGGGTTTCCCCCTCTCAGGGGGAATCTATTGCCCTCGCATTCGAACCTTTCTTGATTGCCAGCCGTTCATCTCTTCTTTCTGCATTGCCGTTGACCGTTTCTAGCACCAGGCATCACCGTTTCGTTGTTTCAGCCTATGCAGATGACGCCACTTTCTGTCTCTGACGAGATGAACAGTTTGATATTCTACACTCCACGTATCAACAGTATGCAGCTCTCTCTGGTGCGTCCCTGAATGTGATCAAGAGCACCGGGTTGTGGTGTGGGTCTTGGATGGGTCGCACTGATGCCCCATGGGGTGCGGTGTGGTCCTCCTCGACCCAGAAAATTCTTGGCGCCTAGATTGGACATCCGTTCACTTCTGGAATTATTACCTGGAATGGACTCCTTTCTCGATTTCAACGCTCAGCTGCGTTTTGGCGATTCACGCATTCTTTCGCATCTTACATTCAGAGAGCGCAAATTGTCCAGCGTTACCTTCTATTACAATGCTTGTTTTCTTGGAACTCATCGGTGTTTACCTCGGCTCGTCTCTATACTATCAACAGCATCTTTACTTCCGTGATTTGGTCAGCAAAGCATTGGGTTGCTGCTACGACTCTCACTCTTCCAGCTTCTTTGGAAGGAATTCGCCTACCGGATGTACGCCTTTACTACCGAGCCTTTCGCATGGTTTCATTCCTTCGCCTTCTTCTCACTTCTTCTCCATCACCCTGCTCTACTTTTGATATTCTTATCTCTCTCCGAGATCCATCCTTTTCCTTTCTCTTATATCTTCGGATGGACTCTTATCCTTCTTATTTTAATCAATTTCCACCCCTCGTTACTCAAGCTCTAGCGTTCTTCCGCTCACTTCCACTTCTTCGCGCAACTCCCTCTACTACTCGTGATCTTCTTGCCGAACCACTTTTCTTTTCGACTCTGATTCACCCTCCTGATCAACCCTACTTCATCATCCCTCCTTGGGTCCGCTCCGGAATCTTAACTGTTCAAGCTTTAGTTACTGCTGACCTCTCCTGGAAGCCCCTTTTCTCTCTCTTCCCCGCTTCTACTCCCCTACTAAAGGAAGATTATGATCTCCTTCGTTCTACTCTCTATTCTCTCTTCCCTTCCCTTGTTTCTGATTCTGGTCTCATCTCTGTTTCTGATCCTAGCCTCTCTATTCCTTTCTTCCTTCCTCTTCGTGCCTCTGTTGCCCCCATTTCTTCTTTTTCCACCGGTTCGATCTATACTCTTCTTAGCACACCCCTCGCTGTTCCCCACCCACTCCCGGATGTTTATTCTTCGCTTTCTTTGACAATCTGGTCTGCATCTTCTTCGCCGCTCTCCTCCCCGCTGGAGCGTAACCTTCATGGCGGTTTCTCCACCGTCGCCTTCCCGTTCCTTCCTCTCTCTTTCGTATGTCTATTTCTTCTACTTCACTCTGTATGTTTTGTGGTTCTGAAGGCGATGATCCACACGTTTATTGTCACTGTCCCATTCTGCTACCTCTGCTTCATACTGCTTTTCGTCTTGCTGGCATTATTTGTTCCAGGGATCTTCTTTTCCAATCATATCCATGGCTACTTCTAACTATGCATCCTTCAACTAAACTTCCAGATGCTTCTGCCTACCTATTCGTCCTTGTGAAGCATGTTATTCATCTTTACCTCCTTTCTACACGATCACGTTCTGCCACACCTAGCATCCTTTCTGCAGGTGCAGCTCTGCGGAAGATTTTTCGGAATCGCATCTTGGCTCGTCTCCGGCTGGAGTACTTTGCAGCGTCCACCCCTCCCAATCTCTGGTTTCCTTCGGGTCTACCTGGGCGCAGGAAACCGGGTGGTTCCGAGTTGACGGGTCGACGCTGTATCTTTCGTGTTAATTGCGTTGTGCTTTCTCCTCTTACTTTTCCATGCGCCTTTTGGGACACAGTGTATATTTGTAATTATATTTTGTTATTTTGTTGGATCTGCATTTCTTTGTGTCTGTTCTCTCAAATGGCAGGTTATGTAGTTGTCCACCGTGGCGTGCCTTTCTTGGCATAGCTTTTGCGAATTGTTAACTAATGTGACTCGTTTTCTTTTGTTTCGGTACAGGTTTGTACCCGAGTCTAAGCTGCATGTACCACTTTTTTTCATTTTCTTCCTGGTGTTTTATGATATATATGTACCATATCTTATGGTCACCTTATTGCTGTCAATTGGCGTGGTATTGTTGATTGCCTGTAATTGTATGCTGTTGTAACCTATCTTCATTGTACATAATTTCTGATATTTTCACTTTTTTTCGTACCTTGGTTTGCCATGTACCCTATTTATTGTAAATTGTTCGTCCATTGCTTCTTTTTCCCTACTGTTATCTGAGACAGCGAAGTTCTGTTCTCTATGCTTGTAATTTATATAGCACGCACATTGTGTATACTGAAGTTTTACATCGTTCCTGTTCACTGGACCATTGTACTGTGTATTTTGTATTGTTATGCAACGAGGAACAGCGCTTGCTGGTTCGTACCTCTCACTCGAATGTTCTGTTTCCCTGTGTACCCAGTGTGCTTATTCCTTGTTTTTCTTTCCAGTCATGTAATGTTTGGCTTATCATAGGGTTTATGTTCGAGTCCGAAGTTCCTGGACTCTCGTTCCCCTGTTGTATTTGTGTTATGTGAACGTGACCTCACTGCACACTTTTCACGCTCTTCGTTCTGTTTGAGTTGGTGAAAGTTCATTGACCTGTAAATACTGTATCATTTTATACGATTTTCTTTTTCATGCTTTCGCCGGTTAACGCGAGCGTTGTGCTTCTTTTTTTCGCACTCGCTTGCGGTGTTCATCACGGATAAGCTGATAATGTGTACCGTGTTGTTCATGCCTTCTTCTTGTTATTGTGTTTCTTGAATTTGTACAATTTTTTCTGTTTTATTGTATGTATACAGTGTACTTTTCTTCGGCATTTCTGTTGGTACTAGTTCCTTTGTGATTCTTTGATCCTTGGTTGAGTCCAGGGTCACTATAAATTTTGTATCAATGTTGATTTTTGTGAATTGAGCTTACCATCAAGTGTGAATTGTAATTTTTATTGTTCTGTTTTTGTTTAGTTGGCGCTTGCCATTCACCTGTAGTGCGTATTATGTAACTTACCGTAATCTGCATTATTTCTCTGGTACTGTGCTTGCTGTCATTATCAACTATCTCTCACGCGTATTTTTCCTGTTCACAGTGCACCGTGCTATTTGTAATTCTTGTTTGTTTTGTATCCCCGATGTGCCCCGGTGGTTTTGCACTTGCGTTTTTGGCGTTTTGTATTGTATCTCCAAACCTCGTGCGATTTCTGTTCGAGTCGGTGTCATTGGGCTCACATTCTTTTGTACCGTTTTTCGAATTGTGCATGATGCAATGTTGTTCCTTTATGTTTTCCCCTCTATGTTCTTGAGTGGTGATGCCCGTTCACTTGTAGATCTGTTTTCTCATTGTTTAGCGTCGCTCAGTGTGGCACGCCTTAATCTTGTCTTCAGAATCACTCACTTGAGTGGTATTCGTGTGAATTTTACCGGGTTTGTTGCGCACTGTTGGTGTATAGTGGTTACTGTATTTATTGTTTCTATTTCCGATTTTCCTGATTGTTAATAGAGTGCCGTGTTGGATGTCCTTTTCTGTTGTTAGGCGTTCCTCGATTACATCCTGGCTATTGCCAGTGCCAATTGTAATTGCTTTCGTGTACTTTGCTGTCTCTGTGTATCGTGTATTTTACCACCTTGTTGTGGTTTTTAGCATTTTTCATATTATCTTGACCAGCGTAGCCGCATTCATCTGTTGATAATGTCATTACTTTCATTCATTGTTTAGTTATTGTTTTTCCCACTTTGTGGTGCGCCTGTATTATTTTATGCCTAAGAGTTCAATAAAATTTGTTAATACTCAGAAGAGTCGTTACAGCTAATCGGCGGAGTACTGCACAAGACCTCAGTGTACAGGTGAGTAGAAATGCTGGAAACTCGGTATGTACACGTACTATTCACAAAGAACTTCATTCCATGGGTTACCGTGATCGTGCGGCTGCTCATAAGCCTTTCATCTCCACTTGGAATGCTACTCGTCGTTTAGCATGGTGTAAAGAATATTTATCGTGGACTGTAGATCAATGGAAACGGGTCCTATGGACTGATGAATCCAGATACACGATCCATCAGTCTGATGGGCTTGTGTGGCTATGGCGGCAGCCATGGGAACGCTATTTACCACAGTGTACTGTTATTCTTACTGCCAAGATTAGAGCTGGCAATGTACCCGTGTGTGGGTGTTCTTCGTGGTATGATACCGGCCCATTGCTTATCGTAGACAAACCTGTTAACCAGCACATCTACCTCGATATTCTGGACAATTATGCCCTACCAACTCTGTGGCAATACTATGGGACCGAGTCTTGTTGGTATAAGCAGGATAATGCACAGAGCCGTAAAGCAAGGACTGTTACGGTGTGGTTTGACGATAATTCCGTATCGTGTGTGGACTGGGAAGCACAGAGCCTTGATCTTAATCCCATAGAGTACCTATGGGATAAATTAGAGCGCCGTATAAGAAGTTGGGAACCAAGGCCTACTACTGAGCAACAGTTAGCGGCAGCATTATGTACTGAATGGAAGCGCATACCTACCGCTGTGTTCCAAAACCTTGTCGAAAGCATGTCTCGAAGGGTCAGTGCATGCATTAAGGACAAACGTGGACCGATACCGTACTAATGTATGTCAATAAATGCTATGTTGTGTTTCTTTTTTAGGTGTCGGGTGAGTTTTGTCAATATAGTTTATTAGATGAAAGTTGACATAAATGAACACTAATGTGCACACAAGTTAAAAAGTAAAGCGCTTTTGAATAAGTAAGAAAAATCTATATAAATATGATCTTTAATATTTTTCATAAGACCGTGAGAAGTGAAGATCCCCTAAATATGTGGCGTCAATGAATAAACGAAGACATCGCTCTTTCCACGTTTATCAACACATAGCAACCGGAAAAAATGCCCACCAGATGAAGACGTCTGTTGGTGAGCCCATGGTATGGATATGTGATGTCAGAAGCTGACAGATAAACGCACATAGCGTCCTTGATTGTTGGCCATTGTAGCGTAAGGCGAACGCACTCGGCTAGATATCGAGAGATCTGGGGTACAATCCCAGCAGTGACCGGATTACAATTTCTTGGTTGCCATGTGTTGATAAACGTGGAAAGAGCGATATCTTTGTTTATACCGCGAGAAATGCAATAAAAAAAACTATAATTACTCAAACTGGAACTAAAATGCATAAAAATAGTTGGTCATAACAAAAATGTAAAGATTATAAATCATGTGCAGAAAGAATTATTTTTAGTTTAATCGTAGTCGGAATAAGGCATTTTAAAAGAACATTTTTCTTTTTCTGAAGAATGAAGTACAAAGACCCAATGGACCCTTCCCGTGTGTGTGTGTCACTGATCGTGACCCCAGAAATTTTGACACAAATGGCCCTACAAAGCAAAAGAAAGAGAAATGTTGAAACAAAGCAGGAGAGAGACTTCGCGCAGTGACGAACGAAATACGTTCAAAGTTCAGAAAATCCGATTCTACATTGTGAAGTTACAGCGCCAGTCTTCGGCCTTACTGTTTCTGGATACACGAATGAAACCTTATTTACTTCTTTCTTTTCCTTAAAATTATGGTACCGAAATCACTGTCACAAAGTGAGATGACAATTTCTTTTTTTCATGTTCAAAGGACTTTCTCTTTTTCTTTCACTAAATTGGTTATTTTCCTGTCACGAAAAATAACATGCAATTACGCCACTGGCAATGAAACATTATTTTCCTTTATTGTTTTGTCTGCTTGGTACGACAGCAGGAAAAGTACTAACATAACGTCTTGTAATTCGTGAGTATTCTGGGGCAATTTTGCAAGAAATAATTATACCACTAATGCCTTACGGTCCTCCTGTTTGCTGGTTGAATTAGAGTTTGGGAATTTCTCCTGGTGTTTCTGTTACATATGTAAACATGCAAAAACCTCAGTATTTTGCTAGTCACAACTCACTGATAAAGAAAATCGATCTTTCTCTGATCACCGTAAAGAGTTTTATTGAAAGCATCTCTTTCTCTAAGAATTAATTATGTATTCAGATCAAAATATGTAGGCAACTTCATGTGAAGAACTATGACAACAGGTGGTTTACCTTGAATAATTTTTAGGTATCAGTTATTATTTTTGCTGTTTTTTCAGAATTGGATTTTTCTTTTTGAAGGTAATATAACGGAATTTTCTAAGCATATATTGTAATATAATTTGTGTGGTCATTGAACGATACGGTTCGTCGCACAGAATGGTTAGCATTAAAACAAAAGAAATTTCTTTTTCGGCCTTCTCTGCTTTGTCCCTGATGTTTTCGCGTCCTCCAGAATAACTCAGTGTGTTTCAAGGTTATGTATGACTAAGAAATGACCTGAGAACGCTTACAATTTGGACATCTTGAAATCTCACAATTGCGTCAGAATTTTAAAAAAGCCACACCCGATATTAATGGCAATAGAAACGAGAAAGCAATTTTTCCACTTAGGTGAGCAATCAGTTGTAAGCTCAATTTACTTCGGTTTCAAAAACCAAAGTAACCAGAGGGTATGTAAGATTTCACAAAAAAATTGCATGCTTCTCTGAATAGCATAATAGCATTTTCTAGCTCAGAGGTGGGAAACCTTTGCATGTTGGAAGGCCGAATTCAATAAACTTCAATTAAATATACACTATATTGACAAAAGTCACCGGACACCTAGAAGAGAAACACAACATAGCATTTATTGACATTCATTAGTACGGTGTCGGTCAACCTTTGGCCTTAATGCATGCACTGACCCTTCGAGACAAGCTTTCGACAAAGTTTTGGAATTCAGCGATAGATATGCGCTTCCATTCACTACATAATGCTGCCGCTAACTGTTGCTTAGTATAGTAGGCCTTGGTTCCCAACTTCTTATGCGGTACTCTAATTCATCCCATACGTGCTCTATGGAACTAATATCAGGGCACTGTGCTGGCCAGTCCACACACGATACGGAATTATCGTCAAACCACGTCGTAATAGTCATTACTTTATGGCTCTGTGCATTATCCTGCTGGTACCAACAAGACTCGGTTCCACAGTATTACCACAGAGCTGGTAGGGCATAATTGTCCAGAACATCGAGGTAGACCTGCTGGTTAACAAGTTTGTTCACGATAACCAATGGGCCGGGACCATACCAAGAAAAAACACCCCCACACGAGTACCCTGCCAGCTCCAAACTTAACCGCAGGAACAGTACGCTGTGGTAAATAGCGTTCCCACGGCTGCCACCATACCCACACACGGCCATCAGACTGATGGATCGTGTATCTGGATTTATCAGTCCATAGGACCCGTTTCCATTGATCTACGGTCCACCATAAATGTTCTTTACACCATGCTAAACGACGAGTAGCATTTCGAGTGGACATGAAAGGCTTATGAGCAGACGCACGCCCACGGTAGCCCAAGGAATGAAGTTCTCTGCGAATGGTACGTGTACATACAGAGGTTCCAGCATTTTTACTCACTTGTACACTGAGGTCTTGTGCAGTACTCCGTCGATTAGCTGTAACGACTCTCCTGAGGATTCGACGTCCTCTATCACTGATTTTCTTACGTTTTGCTGCTTCTGGCACGCTATGTGTCTTCCACTTATTCAGTACATCCAAAACAGTTGACTTGGGTATTAATTCTCGATATTGCTTTTTTACGCTTTTCAACCGTAGGCAGAAGAAGCGTATATGCTCCAGTTTTGTCTGTCTGTCTGTCCGTACGAACGTCCGCACGATAACTCACGTAAAAATGGTTCGATTTCGATGAAATTTTAATATGTGGTAGGGAACAACCTGGGGACGAATCCTATTGAAAATGGACGAAATAGGGTGAAAGGTCAGGACATAGAAGAGGATCCATTCCATTGCTCTTATGCATCATAACTTGCGTAAAAATGGTTCGATTTCGATAAAATTTTAGTATGTGGTAAGGAACCACCTGAGAACGAATCCTGTTTAAAATGGGTGAAATGGGGTCATAGGTCAGGACGTAGAAGCCGAATCCATTCTATTGCCTTTATGCGTCATACCTTGACTAAAAATCGTTCGTTTTTGATGAAATTTTAGTATGGAGACCACCTGGGGACAAATCCTATTGCGGTCAGCTGCAGGCTTGTTTTTATACCGTTTGGTATAGCTGTACCGCGCATCTTAAAAACGCAGCGGGTCCGTTCATTTGCTTTTGAAAAGCTGCCCGGTGACTTTTGTCAATATAGTGTACTTCGAAATGTATACTATTTTGTAAAAATCTTACTATGTACTGACTAACGTCAAAGAATGAAAAAAAAGGTAATTCTAAAGTTAACAAACCTTTTAAGGACTTTGTTGGAAAGCATTTGAATATTTGGGTGCAACATGGAGGTCAGCACTTTTAACTGATTCTCTAGATGGGTATCTGTCATTTGTGACCTTAAGGGCGTCTTGATTTGGGTTAGGTAGGAGAATGTAGATTCAGAGCAATAAGTGGTTGAAAAGCAAGAAAGCATTTTTCGTGCGTGTTGCCGGAAGCGTGGGTATTCTATTGCGTTTTTTCATATTTCAACTGGATCTTTCTTAGCGTCAAATAAGGACTTTAAAATGTCATTTTCTGAGAGCTCAATCAATTCCATCTGTAGTTCTTTAGGAGCCATAGAACGAAATCATGAACGTAGCTGGTCTCAAAAAAGCCCTTATGACTTACTAATGTTTTAATTGTGGCCGCAAGTCGGGGAGTATTATTTCGTTAAATCTTCTTTTACTCTCTGACATTTTAAATATGGTAATTTTAAAGATTAAAATAAAAATAATAACAGACGTACAAGAATATTAATACACACTACTGACGTGGATTAGGAACATCAAACGGAAGTCATCGCTGTTTCCACGTTTATAAGTGACTCACGGAAAAATTCTCATCGGCCGCCACCGGGAGTCGAACCCAGGGTCTTCCAGTTACGCGCCGGATATGCTACCACTGCACCACAACGGGTTCGATTCTTGGTGGCAGCAGATGACAATTTTTTCCGTGACTCACTTAAAAACATGAAAAGAGCGATGACTTCCGTTTGATGTTCTGAATCCACGTCATTAATGTGTATTAATTATTCATTCTCCTCCTAGTTATTTGTTCAGTTGCTGCTTTCTACCTTTGATGAATCCCCAGCACTGTGCTGGTCTCCAAGAAGCAACCTGGTTTGGCAGTTAGTTGTATGTGAGTCTGGAGAATTCGAGGCCGCTGTGGTGCAGTGGTAGCATGTCCGGCGCGTAACTGGAAGACCTGGGTTCGATTCCCGGTGGCGGCTGATGAGAATTTTTCCGTGACTCACATTTAAACGTGGAAAGAGCGATGACTTCCGTTTGATGAACAAGAACATAAAAACAAATTAGTAAAATCATGCAATGCATTGATTATGATACGCTTTCCAACATACCAGAAATTATTACTATAGTTATGTGGATAATGGCTGTGGAATAAATCTCGCTCCTGTGTCCTGACCTTTTATCCCATTTCGATGATATTCAACAGAACCGGTTCAGTATACCTCAGGAATAACATACTAAAGTTTTGTCGCAATAGAAGTAGTTTTACGCAAGTTATGAGAATAATGGCTGTGGAATAAATCTTGCTTTTGTGCAATGACCTTTGACCCGATTTCGTTGATATTCAGCAGAACCAGTTCACTATGCCTTCGGAACAACATGATAACGCTTTGTCGCAATCGAAGCATTTTTAGGTAAGTTATGATGCACAAGGGCAATGAAATGGATCCCACTCCAGTGTCCTGACCTTTGAACCCATTTTGTCCATTTTCAATAGGGCTAGTGCCCAGGTGGTTCCCTACCACATACTAAAATTTTATCGAAATCGAACCAGTTTTACGCAAGTTATGACGCATAAAGGCAATGGAATCGATCCCGCTTTTATGTCCTGACCTTTGACCCTATTTTACCCATTTTCAATAGGAATCGTCCTCAGGTGGTTCCCTACCACATACTAAATTTTCATCGAAATCGAACCATTTTTACGCAAGTTATGACGCATAAGAGCAATGGAATGGATCCGCTCCTATGTCCTGACCTTTGACCCTGTTTCGCCCATTTTCAACAGGGTTCGTCCCCAGGTAGTCCCCTACCACATACTAAAATTTCGTCGAAATCGAACCATTTTCACGCGAGTTATCGTGCGGGCGGACGGACAAAGCTGGAGCATATACGCTTCTTCAACCTACGGTTGGAAAGCGTAAATAAAAGGATTTGTTCAGCAAAATTGGATACATTCAAAAGGCCGCACCTATTGGCCTAGAAGGCCTCAGGTTCCCCATTCCTCTTTTAGTACCTACACGAGAAATAACGATAGTTGCAGTTTAACGACGATATTTGTTTGTTCGGAGCATAATTTCAATCGAGTTTCAAAAGGTTTTAAAAGGATGGAAAAGTCTTTATACACTCATTGTTATAAAAATCTGCGCACCAAGAAGGAGGAGTCGGAATTAAATGAGATTTTAGTAGTGAGACTGCACATGCCAAGAACAGAAGTGATTACAATATCGCAGCAGCAGGACGATTTCCTGCGGGCATACGGAACACATTCCGGTCGGCGTTAGTACTGCGTCGGACAGCCTCGTGCATAGATACATCCGGCATGGAGTCAAAGAGACGCAGTATGTTATCCTGAGACAGATTGGCCCACACTTCTTGCAACTGACGCTCTAAATCACGAACACTGGGACATGGAGAAAGCTAGCGTCCCATCTGGTCCCACACGTGCTCGATGGGCGAGAGATCAGGCGATCTGGCAGGCCACGGAAGCGTCGAAGCATGACGTAGGCAGTCATGGGAAACCCGAGTCGTGTGCGCACGGGCGTCATCTTGTTGGAAAATGGTTCCTGGCCGCCCCGCCTGGAAACGTAGCGCATGGGGCAGCAAGATCTCCTGTACATAGCGCTGAGGTGTCAACGTATCTCGAACCACTGCGAGGAAAGTGCCGCTGTCATACGCGATGGATCTCCAAACCGCCGACCCGGTGGCGCAGTGGTCTAAGCGATGGCCTCTGATCATTGGTCCGAAAAGGGTCCGGGTTCGAATCCCGGTGAGGCATGGATGTTGTGTTTGTCTTACGGCATTGGCTCTCTCCCTTCCCTGGAATCAGTGATCCTAAATTAGAGAGGGGCAACTGCTTATAGCCCATTGAGTTGCTCATGGTGGTCGTTAAATTTTTCATGCAGTTCGGGACGTGTGTCACTGTACAGTGAGATTGGGATTGTGGCGCTCACCTGCGGTCATCCACACTCTGACACGGTGGTCGCCCGTTTCCATACAGAAGCGGGATTCGTCGCTGAACACTATACGTCGTCAGTCCGCTGCATTCCACGTTGCTCGCTGCTGACGCCATTACAATCGACGCCGACGATAGTCAAGTTTTAATGGCAAAAAACTTAAGCGCAGTCGAGAGTGAATATTTGTCTTTGCGAAGCGTCTGGAGAAGGTTCTGGCGGACACAGGAGTCCCTTGTACAGCAGCCACATGTCTCTGGATATTGGACATGGACGCCGTTGAATCTGGGAGTGCTGCTTTCACTATCCCACGGTCCTCTCTGCTGGTGGTGCGTCTGGGTGCCTTCCCGTGTTCGTTGCTTCCAACACGATCGCACCGTACTGTCCGACCGGCCCGAATGGCAGCCGATTCGGCGCGCTGGCCACCCTGCTCTCTCTCTCATCCCGACGATACGGCCTCGTTCAAACGCCGTCAGTTGCCCGTACGCACATTTACAACGGCTGTGCAGTCCCCTGCACGGCGCCTTATAAGCCCTCAAGGATTGCGATCGCAGCGCCTGTCTTGGACGCGCAGGCATGAGGAATCGCACGAAACTTTAATCATTTTGCATGTCTGCCCTCCCCGTAGCTATTCGCCGAGTTTTGCGTTAATCGCACGGTTTCTTTTTCTTGGTGCGCGGATTTTTTATGACAATGAGTGTATAATGCCACATAACTCAAGTCTCGAGGAAAAACCAAGGAGGTTAAATTAAGACATCCGGAAATGCCATCGTCAATGGAGTACCACTTTGTATGAAGACTGTAACTGCGAACGGCGGCCTTTTAAGTGTGCAAAAGCTGGTGGTGTTCAAGGCTATTTCAATGCATTTTGTGTTGGCCAAATTGCCTTCTTTCGTCGTAAATGATTCTTATTTTACATCGTAACTTCTTGTCGTTGTTTTGCAAAAATGCTGATGCATTTGAACTAAATCGCTACGGTGATAGAGGCGGATGCTACACCGTGTGGTAGGTTTGTCCATCCCGGATGCACAGACGGAATATCTCTGCCGTTGCATGCAGATAGTTTGAACGGATTCATCACACAAGAAAGGATGCCTATTCAGCTCTACAAGTGCTCCTTCAGTGCTGAAAAAGGGACGAAAGTTGCTGGGGTCCAAATTTGAACTTCGACGCCCCGCTGCCGCACTGGCTTCAATTTAATTCATTTATTTATTATGCTGAGCTAAGAACTAGTGTTACATAAATATCTATTAAAACAATGCTCAGCAAGGAAGCCGGAGGAAAAGGCCTAGGCAGGCCTCACAAGGTCCCATGCTCCCTAGGCCCCTAGGCTGGTTTTACATTGAGGTCGGTAATTGTAGTAACAAACAAAAGTTTCGTAGTAACAAAAAAAAAAAAAAGGTAATGAGATATGAAAATATAATTAACATTACAGATACTACCATTGAAAAAACAATTTACATCACGATATACAAGTCACCTTCGTTTTGCTGATGACGTAGTCATTTTTGCAACTACCCCATCAGAGCTGCAGAGTATGACCCAGGAACTTGCTAACAAGAGTAGAGAAGTGGGATTAAAAATGAACTTTCAGAAGACAAAAGTGATGTTCAATGCTTTTACAATAAATGAAGATCTATCGATTGATGGAGAAAAGCTGGAGATTACAGATACGTACGTTTATCTTGGACAGCAGATATCAAGGGAGGGTCACATTTATGAAGAAATTAATCGGCGTACAAAACTTGCGTGGAGAGCTTTTGGAAGAAACAGCATAATTTTATTATGTCTTAAAAGAAAAGTGTTTGATCAATGCATCCTTCCAGTGCTTACGTATGGTGAAGAGACGTGGACCTTAACTGAAAGAGACATACAAAGGCTGCAGACAACCCAAAAAAGCATGGAGAGGTGCATTCTTGGTGTAACCATTAGAGATAAGAAGAGGAACTCGTGGATCCAAAAAATGACAAGAGTGGAAGACATCATGATCAGAGTTAAATCCCTGAAATGGCAATGGGATGGACATACTGACAGAAGGACAGACCATCGATGGACAGCCGAAAATTTAGATTGGATTCCGTGGGACAGGAAAAGACCCAGAAGAAGACCCCATGGGAGATGGGTGGATGAAATTCGAAAGTATGCGGGAGTGACATGGAGGAGACTGGCACAAGACAGACCGTTGTGGAAGAAACTTGAAGAGACCTTCATCCAGCAGTGGATTGATAATGGTTGACAATGATGATGATGTTGATGATAATGGTGATACAAGTCATAGTATTAGTCATAGTTTTCATCCACTGTAACCATTAATTTGAGGAGCTGCAATTCATTATGAAGTTTTTTAGTTGTTATTTTTTAAAGGTTAAAATTATTTAAACAAGTTAGTTCCGTCAGTAATGAGTTCCAGTAGTCCTGGCATCTGCTCATTCGTCCGAGTTCGAATCCTGGTGAAGCATGGATGTTGTGTTTTGTCCTACGGTCCTGGTTCTCTCCCTTCCCTGAAACCAGTGGCCCTAAATTAGGGACGGGTGACTGCTTATAGCCTATTGAGTTACTTACGATGGTCGTAAAACCCGCAATAAGGAAAAATCCGAACTTTAAGGTATGGATGCACTAACAGTTTTCAATGTAAATCTTGTAGCAAATTTTGTGTTTCTTTTTCTCAGAGCGCTTGGGATTTCCCTTAGAGGAATATCATATCGACGTTAAAAAACCCGATGCGGTTTCTCCAGGTCTTCACTCACGTTTTTTTTTTTTTTTTTTTTTACTTAGGACTACGTCTGGCCTCTACGGATAGTATGGAGCGACTTACGTCCGACCGCCTATGGCAAACATAGATCCCAATTGAAATCATTATAGCCTTAAAAATACGTGCCGCACACTAATCGTGTTAGCATATTCGTAAATAGCATGGAGTTCAATTCGCGTACTGCGCAATGCACCGTACGCCGGACGTTCCCCCTCACTCCCTGTGCGCGGGGGAGATGATGCAATATTTCTGGGGGTGCCACCGCGTTTGACTCAGTCTACCTCGGCAAAAATGAGCGCAACATGACTTTGCGTGGTATCGTTTTAAAGCTCTCTACGAGATCTATTTAAATCCACGAAGAACATTTCGCCGTGGTTTGAACTGAACATTTAAAAAATTGTTTTCTTGTGAACAGGTGAACACTTTGAAAATATCGCAGACTATCTGGACAGCCGTGAGTGCAAAACGACTGTGCGTGGTATCGTTTTAAAGCTCTCGATGAGATCTATTCAAATATTAAAGAATATATCGCAGTGTTTTTAAAACTCAAATTTTAAAAAATTGTTTTCGTGTGAACTGATTATCATTTTAGACAATGCTTCGGAATTCGCAGAATGAACGCAAGCAAAAGTGGAGAAAATCAAAACGAGAGGCAAGTGATGAGGAATGTTCACTGACTGCAGCCCAACGAACTAGAGAGTATCGAGAATGATTTCGAAATCTAGCTGATTTCAGCTCTCCGATCTGCAAGTCGTAGTCCTACGGTCCAAACTGACGGCTCAATCAGAACTGAGCCTATCTGTATTTTTTTTTTTTTTTTTGGTATGGCGCAGTACTTACCAGCATCAGAAATCCAACAGTAGCACACTCGGCAAGACCCAAAAGACAATAGCTACCATTTTTCCACCACAGGGAGTCGCTTTAAACTTGTTCCTCAGTGTGGCGGGCAACCTCCAGTCCATAGAGGTGTGAGTTAAGTGATGAAGTCACGTCTCATCAGCCGTAATCATTTGACTCAGAAGGCTGGATTCCTCCATTGCATACCGCTGCAGTTATCTAAAAGAAGCCATCATTCGTGCCGTTTTGCCGTTGCCTATTAACGCAACACACACCCATCGTGCATAGATTTTCGCGTAGTGTAACACATCCCACATAATGTGCTGCACATTGCTGTACTATAGCCCCCAGGTCGTGTAAGCCGCGAAGTTACCAGACTGTTCTTTGAATGAGTTGATTGGCTTCTTTCTGATCATTCGTCTGAAAGGGGTCCGGGTATGAATCCCGGTTAGGCATGGTTGTTGTGTTTGTCTTACGGCACTGGCTCTTTCCATTCCCTGGAACTAGTGGCTCTAAATTAGGGACGGGCGACTTCTTATAGCCGAATGAGTTGCTCACGGTGGTCGTTAAAATTCCAATTAAAAAAATTAAAAAAAGAAAATGAAATGAGTTGATCCAGAAGTGCTGCGTTGACCTCTGTGATGGAAGACAGCAGCCGGTCTCGACGATGCGGATTGTCGTTCGTCACATTATCACGGCCTAATTCAAACGATACACTTTCTACTCGTGATGGCCCATTCGTGAACGATTCATTTACAACGAATGAATCTTCGCGTGAATGGTACGCTCTCATTGGTGGGAATGAACATTCAATCTGCCATTACTACGACACACACTGAAGTCGAAGCGCTTTATACACTGAACAGCAATTGAATTAGAGACAGCTGGCGTTATGCAAATGTGGGGCTGTGGACGGCCCTGTAAACAGAAACGACATGACGTATGCAACGATCCGACAATTTAAATAGTGATGCGACGGGAATCA
Organism: Macrothele yani; assembly: GCA_039090855.1. Classification (NCBI taxonomy): domain Eukaryota; kingdom Metazoa; phylum Arthropoda; class Arachnida; order Araneae; family Macrothelidae; genus Macrothele; species Macrothele yani. Next base: position 31,620,110 of record CM077029.1, on the reverse strand, counting down.
GTAAGAGTCGGACGCAGTATGGGTAAGACGAAGGATCTAAGCGCGTGTGATCGTGGGCAAATTGTCGGGTCCCGACGAATGGGTCACTTCACTTCATCTCGGAAGTCGTGCAGGCACTGGGATTTTCACGAGCCACTGTGTCACGGGTGTACCGTGAGTATGTCGAATCCGGTAAAACCATCCCTGCAAGGGCCAACTGCCGTGGACAACAGCGTGTGGATGAGCGGGGTCATCGTCGTCTAGCTCGCATTGTAACAGCGGACAGACGGGTCACAATACAAGAAATCACTCGGCAATTTAACGCTGGTGCACAAAAACGTGTAAGCAGCCACACCATTCAGAACCATCTCCTCGGTATGGGGTACAGAAGCCATCGTCCCACGAGGGTACCGCTGCTGACCGCACATCACAGGGTGCAAAGATCAGCATGGGCGCGGGAACATCGCCACTGGACCCTAGACATGTGGGAAAATGTTGCCTGGACAGATGAGTCGAGATTCATGTTGGTACATGCGGATCGCAGGATACGAGTACGGCGCAAACCACATGAAGCGATGGATCCTTCTTGCCAGCAAGGTACTCTCAAAGCTGGTGGGGATGGTATTCTCGTCTGGGGACTGTTTACGTGGACTGAAATGGGACCCCTGGTACGTGTGACATCGTCCCTCACAGGTCAACGTTACCGGCATATCCTGGAAGACCATTTGCTTCCGTTTGTGCGTCTTCTACATCCCACTGGGGACCTCATCTTGCAACATGACAATGCACCGTGCCATCGCTCCCGAATTTTATCCGAATGGCTGGATGAACACTCTACCGACGTGACCTCGCTTCCTTGGCCAGGTAGGTCACCTGACCTCAATCCCATCCAGCACATCTGAGATGCCATCGAGAGAGATGTTCGAGGCTCTGACCCCCCTCCGTCAAATCTTCGTGAACTGTGGGAGCATGTTCAGGTGTCGTGCATTCGTATGGCTTCCCAACGCTTCCGGTGTCTTGTCGAGTCCATGCCGAGACGAATCGCCGCTGTCATCAGGGCGAAAGATGGTGCTACACGTTACTAGACAGGTACCTCTAACTCAATTGCTCTTCAGTGTACATTCTACAGCCAGCATGAATTCGGAAACAAATTTCTAATAAGAAAAGCAATATCGAGAATTGATAAGTGTCAAAATTATATATGAGTAAGAAGTCAACTAGGAAGTAGTGGTATGCTGTCCCGGTGGCGCAGTGGTCTAAGCGCTGACTTCTTACTATTCGTTCGCCTTTGAATCCCGGTGAGGCAACGATATTGTGTTTGTCTTACGACACTGGCTCTCTCCCTTCCCTGGAACCAGTGACTCTCAATTAGGAACGTGTGAGTGCTTATAGCCCACTGAGTTGCTCACGGTGGTCGTTAAACCCCCAAGGAAAAAAAAATAGTAGTGAAACTTAAGTTTGTGAATAGTGAATGATTGCCAGAAGCTAACTCATGGCATCGTGAATGGTGAACGGTTCAAAAGGTCGCGCTCTTTTGAGCAGTTTGCCAAAAAGAGCCGTCGCCTTCAAAGCGTAACACGGTGTCCCTGCAACGAATGATTTACTCAGTGAGCGTTGTGACAACCTGGAAATCGGATCATTCATGAATAACCCTTACGCCGCGAGAACGATGAATGAACTCCACAGAAGGAACAATTTAAGCCATCACTACGTCCAACACGTGTGCATGGATTTATCAGCATTCTCCTCCCTTTTTTATGTTTTCCAACCGTAGGTTGAAGAAGCGTGTATGCTCCAGCTTTGTCCGTCTGTCTGTCCGCATGATAAGTCGCGTAAAAATGGTTCGATTTCGATTAAATTTTAGATTGTGGTAGGCATAACCTGGGTACGAAGGCTATCGAAAATGAAAGAAATGGGGTCAAAGGTCAGGTCATAAGAGCGGTATCCATTCCATCGCCCTTATGCGTCATAACGTACGTAAAAATGCTTCTCTTGCGACAAAACTTTAGTATGTTGTTCCTGTGATATACTGAAACCATTCTGTTTAATATTATCGAAATGGGGTAAAAGGCCAAGGCACAGGAGCGAGATTTATTCCACATCAATTATCCTCATAACTTGACTAAAAATGCTTCTATTGCGACAAAACTTTAGTATGTTGTACCGGAGATATACTGAACTAATTATGTTTAATATCATCGAAATGGGATCAAATGACAGGGCACAGGAGCGAGATTTATTGCCCAGCCATTAACCTCGTAACTTGAGAAATAACTTAAGTAATGATTTCTGGTATGTTGGAAAGCGTATCGTAATCAATGCATTGCATGATTTTACTAACTTATTTTGATAAACTTGTATATATTTGACTTCCGTGTTCTTGAAGTGATATGAATAAATCTATTGATATACATATAACAGAATGTCTCTCTTCATGTTCCCTATGTACTTCTCAACTCTTTGACCGATCTGAACCAAATTTTGCCTACTTACACATTAGGACCCTGAGGAAAATATAGGCCACCACGAAACTTGGACAGCCACTCCATCCACTGATTTACTTCCCTTGACACTTTGTGCCTAAACTCCTCGACCGATCTGGACCAAACTTTGCATAGTTATTCAATAGGACCCTGAGGAAAATATAGGATACCTGGAAACCTGGACATCCCAATTCCTCTCTCTGATTTCATCCCTTGACTCTTTGTGCCTAAGCCCTTTGACCGATCTGGACCAAATATTGTGTAGTTACTCTCTAGGAACCTGCGAAAATTATAAGCTACGATGAAACCTGGACACTTCACACCACTACTCTCCCTTATTTTATCCCTTTGATAATTTGCGACTAAACTCTTGGAGCGATCTGAATCAAATTTTGCATAGTTACTCGCTAGGACCTTGCCAAAAATATAAGCTACAATGAAACCTGGACACCCCACTTCCTCCCCCCGACACTTTGTGATGACTTATGTTTAGTGCATGAAGACCCCAGTTAATTTTAAAATATTATATTTTGATATAATTGCTGCAGTGAGGGAAAAAGGGGGATTTGTTTATCACCAAATGAATTTCAGTTAATCATTACAATGCTTTTTATGTAATTTTAACATAAAGCGGAATCAAGCAAATCAATCCAAAACCCAAGATAGTGAAATTATTAAGAGAAGCTGAGACACCTCAACAGCGCGGATTCCAGAATGCCCCGAAAATCAAAAATCAATTGCACAAATTAATCCTTAACCCAAGAAAATGAAATTATTAATAGAAGCTGAGACACCTAAACAGCGCGTATTCCAGAATGCCCCGAAAAATAAAAAATCTAGTAGACAAATCAATCCAAAATCAAAAAAAAATGAAATTATTAAGAGAAGCTGAGACAACTGAACAGCGCGGATTCCAGAATGCCCCCGAAAATCAAAATTCCATTGGACAAATCAATCCTTAATCCAAGATATTGAAATTATTAATAGAAGCTGAGACACCTAAACAGCGCGTATTCCAGAATGCCCCCGAAAAATAAAAAATCTAGTAGACAAATCAATCCAAAATCCAAAAAACATGAAATTATTAAGAGAAGCTGAGACAACTGAACAGCGCGGATTCCAGAATGCCCCCGAAAATCAAAATTCTATTGGACAAATCAATCCTTAATCCAAGATATTGAAATTATTAATAGAAGCTGAGACACCTAAACAGCGCGTATTCCAGAATGCCCCGAAAAATAAAAAATCTAGTAGACAAATCAATCCAAAATCCAAAAAAAAATGAAATTATTAAGAGAAGCTGAGACAACTGAACAGCGCGGATTCCAGAATGCCCCGAAAATCAAAATTCTATTGGACAAATCAATCCTTAATCCACGATATTGAAATTATTAATAGAAGCTGAGACACCTAAACAGCGCGTATTCTAGAATGCCCCCGAAAAATAAAAAATCTAGTAGACAAATCAATCCAAAATCCAAAAAAAAATGAAATTATTAAGAGAAGCTGAGACAACTGAACAGCGCGGATTCCAGAATGCCCCGAAAATCAAAATTCTATTGGACAAATCAATCCTTAATCTAAGATAATGAAATTATTAAGAGAAGCTGAGACACCGAAACAGCGCGTATTCCAGAATGCCCCTGAAAATCAAAAATCTATTGGGAAAATCAATCCAAAATCTAAGAAAATGAAATTATTAAGAGAAGCTGAGACACCTGCCGATGTCAGAATGCCCCGGAAGAAAGCAAAACTCTATTGAACAAATCAATCAAAAATTCAAGAAAAATGTTTGAAAAGCGCTGGCCAAAGCTGTTTCATGTATTTTTTGTTAAACACCATGTAACGCCGGGCACCTCAGCTAGTGACTAATGAATTGGAAAGTTTAACGTAGATGCGTGTGTGGTTGGATGTTACTTAAGTACAGTTCTTAGAAATAACTGTTATTTCAAAAATGATGTCACTGTGAGCGTTCTTTCCCATAGGCTTAAGTTAACGGTGTAGCTACTGAATTAGCCCTAGGTGTACATGTGTCTCTCTGTGTTCTATTATTACTAAAAGCATAAGTATCAATGATAAAAAAGTTTTGACCTTATGGATCGTTTATATTCTTTCCTTGTTTTGACTAGAGAGGTGACCTATATCGTTTCACTCTTAACATTTAAATCGTTTGTGTTCCTACTTCCTCAATGTTGAATTTTATTTTTCCGAAAGTAATGAGATGTTTCATCGCTTTCTTATCGAGAGAATTGCTGTTTCCGAAAAATAAGATTGAATAAGCATAGCACGGAGACGAGAAACGAAGCATGACAATAGGAGCATTCTGTCTGGAAAAGCGAAGCTGGCATGCAGTTTCTCTTGAGGAAGAAATGAAGGTTCGAAATCATTGATCTATGACAAACAAACGTTATCCAGGAATCCATGTTATCGACTAGACAGCACGTAATAAAAGCACAAAAAGCCTTTAAAAAAATTGAGGCTATTGACCTACAGTGATCTTTAAATTTTGATACTTCATTCTGTCCGAAGTAAAACCTCTCTGTTTTGAAAATATATATTGTAATTCAATAATGACACATTTTAATATGTTATTACGTATTTGAATAACCATTTGACATTTTCACATTTTTGGTGTGACATTAATTTCTTTATTATCTGGCATTTCGCATTGAATTCAGCAAAAAAATATTCAAAACTTTAATAAATATAATTCCATTATATTGCATAATCATTGTGTTTCTACTTTTATACCTTTTCAAAAAAAATTACTGTTCAAAAACTTTTATTTATATTACTAAAAATACTGGTTGTCACTTCCAATTCTTATGCTTTTGCTGAATCTCATTGGGAACAGATGAACCACAGTCCTTAAGGCTGTACGAGACCCGCCATCTTGTATTGCTGTTTTCTCTTGTTAACCAACGGGCAAGCGTATTTCACAAATTGCTCGGGCAATTTTGCATGTTTTGGAACACCGTTTGTGCTTAACGCAAGATATATGATAAATAAAGAGTTCCCTGGTTTCAGAATTTTTATTGACCTTTCCCTTCATTTTTTATCTGCAGCGAAAGTCGTACCAAGGCGTCTTCCATAGTTTTATTAATTAATAAAAAATACTTAATGAGTCCAAAATGAAAATCTGAAACCAGGCAACTCTTTATTCATCACATATCTTGCGTTAGCCACAAACGGTGTTCCAAAATGTGCAAAATTGCCCGAGCAATTTGTGAAATACGCTTGCCCGTTGGTTAACAAGAAAAGGCAGCAATACAAGATGGCGGGTCTCGTAGAGCCTTAAAATTCTTTAAAATTGTTATTTACTGTCTAAAAATTAAAAACTTGTTACCATGAAGATTGGTTGCTGTCTGAAATTTATGCTCCAACCAAATTCCATCAAAAATCCAGATTGAACACACAGGTTTTGTCATCACCTCCAATTTCCATGCCTTTGGCTGAACTTCATTATAAACAGACGAATCACACAGTCAGTCCTCAACACTCCGCAAACAGTCTCTCTTGGCATAAAACTAAAACTCCTGATTTTGGAACTGGAGATAGTCGACTCAAGAGAGTGATACAATGTGATCGAAAAGTCACTCAACACGTATTAAATGGATCAGGACGAGGTCACTTTGGATCAGGACGAGGTCACTCGATAATTTTTAACCTGAGATGCTGTTGTAGCAGAATTTTAAGAAATTTTTTGTGGATTAAAGAAACAATGGAGCAGTCTTAGTAGTGAGGTAATGCATGATAGCAGGTATGTCAGGAAATCAGCGCCGGTATTTGCAACGTCGTAAAAAGACCTTCTAAACAAATGCCAAAGGATTAAACTAAAAGTAAATAAAAAAGATTTTGTTTGATACTGTATCATGGGCAACGGATATGAGGGATGCGTAACGTCACCTCTAAAGTCAATGAACTGCTTTTATGGTGTCACGATAACCTCGGCAAGCGCGACAGCTGAGTCCCAGAGTAGGCCAGGTGCAAGAAACATCTCACGTGGCCCACCTCTGGGCCGCAGGACAGTTTCGGTTGCCAGAGTAATTCCCCGCTGCCGTAAAGATCGAATCCGCACCTCCTCGCTCTGGAGACAGTTGTTCTGACTGACAAAACTACACCAACGGAACATATTGCTGAAGATTTGTAGTCTTGACACGTTCTTCACCTCTGTAGTACATCACACACTCACCGATGATCTTTTGAGGAAACTGAAAAATTTTGACAAGTTAATTAATGGTGGGCCAGTACAGTTTCTTTGTGTTAATCTAACATGTTTTCTCTTTTTTTTTCTAGCTAAATTGTACCATTCCGTTTCCTCGGGTATAATATTTCAGAAAAAAATTGCATTTTTTTTTTTTTTTTTTTGATTGGAGGTTTAACGACCAGCGTGAGCAACTCAATGGGCTATACGCAGTCGCCCGTCCCTAATTGAGGGTCACTGGTTCCAGGGAAGGGAGAGAACCAGTGCCGTAAGACAAACACAACATCCATGCCTCACCGGGATTCGAACCCGGACCCCGTTCGGACGAATGATCAGAGGCCATCGCTTAGACCACTGCGCCACCGGGGCGGCTTTTCCGATTTTCCTTGGAGCGAAATGATTTTTCTGTCAGTAACACCTGTTGATATTCTTATTATTGGAAACAATGTGGAAGATTTAAAGGAAACGACAGAAGATTTAATAACTAAATCAACAGAAATTGGATTGAATATTAACTCTGAGAAAACCAAAATAATGAAAAACCGAAAGGATACGATGAAAGAGACAGTATTATAAAGGGGAACAATAAAAAAATTGAAATTGTACATGGGTACTTAGGAAATTTGATAACAACGCAGAAACAGGAAGTCATGGAAGAAGTGAAAAGAAGAATAGGAATGGGATGGTCAGCTTTTGGAAAATTGAAGAAACGTTTAAATAGTAAAATAAAGCCTGAGAATAAAGCAAGAATCTTCAACCAATGTGTATTGCCTGTTGTGATATATGGAGCAGAAATCTGGCAAATCAAAAATCAAATAATAGACAAAATACAAATAACAGAAAGAAGAATGGAAAGACGTCAGCTAAACATAAGACTCAAAGATAAAATAAAAAATGAAGAAATAAGATCTAAAACAAAATTTTTAGGCATTGGAGAAAACATACTTCGAAAGAAATGGAAATGTGCTGGACACGTTGCAAGGCTGAAGGACAATAGATGGACAAAAGTTATATTGGAGTGGCGCCCATGTGAAGGTAAAAGATCAGCTGGAAGACCTGAAAGAAGATTGTCAGATGATATAAGGAAGACAACTGGAATTCTTTGGCATCTCACGATAGAAATAGATGGAAAGAATTGGAAGATACCTATAGCCAGAAATGGATACGAAAAAAGGTTAAACGAAAGAGAGAACCACCTTCTGAATCCTCCTGCCAGAAAGAATATTATTTTATGCACTCTATAAAAGTAAATGTTCTTATGAGCCAGTTATTAACACTGATCTTTGAAATTCATAAATACAGAAAAAATGAGCAGTTCTAAGTTCAAAATAAATCTTTATAAATTAAGTTAGTCGTCTTTCCATTAAGTGCTAAAATGGAGAAAAAAAAATTGAGTACCCTGGTATTCTTTGTAGATAATTTATGCTATGCATCTTTCGCTTGCCAAGATCTTCTTGGATATGAAATAAAGCGACTGACGAGGGTATACATTTATTTAGGAAGAACACATTGCATTTATCCGCATCACTCACAACCTCACAGGGTTTACTGGCAGATCCGGACATGGCACTTCCGTACATCGAATTTTTCGTGTCACTTCCGTACAAATGTAATGCTAATTACCCATCGTATTTGAGATCTCCTACAGCCCTACCGTTTTGTGTCAGTTCTGTACAAAAAGCAATTTAACTCTCTCATACCCAGAAGATGCATGTGGATCATCTTTGACTTTGCTCCCTTTGTGAGAACTAGGGCTTTAGAAAGAGAAGTGCAGGCTCATTCCTTTGTTGTAGGAGCAGTATTTTAAGCCTCAGTTACTAATTTTTTGGCAGTAAACCTGAGAACAGAGTAATAATTTTGCTCCCATTTCTTTGTGAACAACGTTTGTTGTTTGCATTTATTTACAAAATGCCCTCATTTTGTGCAGTGGACTTTTGGCCAGTTGCTGAATTATAAGGAAACCATGGACGGGGCATGTGGTTCATCACCTTTTCCCTGTTAATACCAACTACACTGTAAAGGAATGGATTCTGAAGTTTGCCCACGATTTCATATTGAGAGGGTGCTGAATTGTTCTTTTAATATGATAAAATATGTGAAAGATACATTTTTACTATGTTGGCAATATCAAAAATCATTGAAGACAGCACAAGGCTTGCCTTATACAAGATCCATTTTGTTTAAATAAAATATCTAGGTGCAACAAGAGAACTGTGCTGTATAATTTTTTAAAAGAACAAACTAACAAAGTAATGAATCTCACCCTTTGTATGGAAGAAGCACACGATCAGTTTGCCTCCCTTTCCCCTTGCGAAAGGATTACGGGAACACTTCGTACGGAAGTGACACACGATCAGTTTACCTCCCTCTCAAATTTGGGGGACGCTGTGGAGGAATGCTTGCTTGTACGGATCTGACACAAAGTTTCATTGTACGGAAGTGCCATGTTCGGATCTTCCACGACACCGGCTCGGTGAGGTTGAGATCCGAATATGTGGCTCGGTGAGACAAACATGTGGTTTGGTGAGACGAACATGTGGCTCGGCGAGACGAACACGTGGCTCGGTGCGACGTGGCTTGGTGAGACGAACATGTGGCTCGGTGGGACGAACATGTGCTTTGGTGAGACGAACATGTGGCTCGGCGAGACGAACACGTGGCTCGGTGCGACGTGGCTTGGTGAGACGAACATGTGGCTCGGTGGGACGAACATGTGCTTTGGTGAGACGAACATGTGGCTCGGTGAGACGAACATGTGGTTTGGTGAGACGAACATGTGGCTCGGTGCGACGTGGCTTGGTGAGACGAACATTTGGCTCGGTGCGATGTGGCTTGGTGAGACGAACATGTGGCTCGGTGCGATGTGGCTTGGTGAGACGAACATGTGGTTTGGTGAGACGAACATGTGGTTTGGTGAGACGAACATGTGGCTCGGTGGGACGAACATGTGATTTGGTGAGACGAACATGTGGCTCGGCGAGACGAACACGTGGCTCGGTGCGACGTGGCTTGGTGAGACGAACATGTGGCTCGGTGGGACGAACATGTGCTTTGGTGAGACGAACATGTGGCTCGGTGAGACGAACATGTGGTTTGGTGAGACGAACATGTGGCTCGGTGCGATGTGGCTTGGTGAGACGAACATGTGGCTCGGTGGGACGAACATGTGCTTTGGTGAGCCGAACATGTGGCTCGGTGAGACGAACATGTGGTTTGGTGAGACGAACATGTGGCTCGGTGCGATGTGGCTTGGTGAGACGAACATGTGGCTTGGTGGGACGAACATGTGCTTTGGTGAGACGAACATGTGGCTCGGCGAGACGAACACGTGGCTCGGTGCGACGTGGCTTGGTGAGACGAACATGTGGCTCGGTGGGACGAACATGTGCTTTGGTGAGACGAACATGTGGCTCGGTGAGACGAACATGTGGTTTGGTGAGACGAACATGTGGCTCGGTGCGACGTGGCTTGGTGAGACGAACATTTGGCTCGGTGCGATGTGGCTTGGACAGACGAACATGTGGCTCGGTGCGATGTGGCTTGGTGAGACGAACATGTGGTTTGGTGAGACGAACATGTGGTTTGGTGAGACGAACATGTGGCTCGGTGGGACGAACATGTGATTTGGTGAGACGAACATGTGGCTCGGCGAGACGAACACGTGGCTCGGTGCGACGTGGCTTGGTGAGACGAACATGTGGCTCGGTGGGACGAACATGTGCTTTGGTGAGACGAACATGTGGCTCGGTGAGACGAACATGTGGTTTGGTGAGACGAACATGTGGCTCGGTGCGACGTGGCTTGGTGAGACGAACATTTGGCTCGGTGCGATGTGGCTTGGTGAGACGAACATGTGGCTCGGTGCGATGTGGCTTGGTGAGCCGAACATGTGGCTCGGTGAGACGAACATGTGGTTTGGTGAGACGAACATGTGGTTTGGTGAGACGAACATGTGGCTCGGTGCGATGTGGCTTGGTGAGACGAACATGTGGCTCGGTGGGACGAACATGTGCTTTGGTGAGACGAACATGTGGCTCGGCGAGACCAACACGTGGCTCGGTGCGACGTGGCTTGGTGAGACGAACATGTGGCTCGGTGGGACGAACATGTGCTTTGGTGAGACGAACATGTGGCTCGGTGAGACGAACATGTGGTTTGGTGAGACGAACATGTGGCTCGGTGCGACGTGGCTTGGTGAGACGAACATTTGGCTCGGTGCGATGTGGCTTGGACAGACGAACATGTGGCTTGGTGAGACGAACATGTGGTTTGGTGAGACGAACATGTGGTTTGGTGAGACGAACATGTGGCTCGGTGGGACGAACATGTGATTTGGTGAGACGAACATGTGGCTCGGCGAGACGAACACGTGGCTCGGTGCGACGTGGCTTGGTGAGACGAACATGTGGCTCGGTGGGACGAACATGTGCTTTGGTGAGACGAACATGTGGCTCGGTGAGACGAACATGTGGTTTGGTGAGACGAACATGTGGCTCGGTGCGACGTGGCTTGGTGAGACGAACATGTGGCTCGGTGCGATGTGGCTTGGTGAGACGAACATGTGGCTAGGTGCGATGTGGCTTGGTGAGACGAACATGTGGCTAGGTGCGATGTGGCTTGGTGAGACGAACATGTGGCTCGGTGAGACGAACATGTGGTTTGGTGAGACGAACATGTGGCTCGGTGCGATGTGGCTTGGTGAGACAAACATGTGGCTCGGTGAGGTGAAGATCCGAACGTGGCACATGTTCGGATCTTCACCTCACCGAGCCACATTCCCGTATATACTAAATGGAATTAAATCATAACGGCAAACAATAAGATTTACTAATTCCCGACATTGAGCGGTACTTAGGTGGGTGGATTAATGAATGTTATTGTAAAACCACTGAAAAAAGATATGAGTCATAAAAGTAAATAATACCTACTAAACTATGGCGGCGGCAATAGTGAGTATTTCGACTTTTTAGTTTTTCAAAAATAATATTAATTTTTTGTGTTATACATTAATCAGATTTAGAAGAACGAAAACAAACGACCCTGACGCCGATGAAATGTGATGTAGCTACAAAAGTCCATCTGCGCATGCGCGAGCTAAAATCTGACCTCAAGATAGAAAGAAAAGCTGAATCGCAAGTGTGTTAGTGAGGGGGCATACCAGCTTTTGGTCTAGGATATCTACAGGTTACACCCCCATTATGTTATATTTCATTTTAAAGCTCTTGCCATCAGCAGGTAACTCCCAGAGGGTTCGAGATGAAGCCAAATTTCGCTACGACGCCCCGTTTTCATAACATCAGAAAATGAATTTTTGTAATGGCTTTTATCATATTTAGCATTAGGTTCTCGTAATTTACACATACTGCAATAAGATGTTTTTATGTTAATGTGAAACGTGATGAAATAATAATGTTCATCCATAGTTTAGTAAAATATGTACACTGTAGCGTAACAACGAAATTAACTACTATTGCGTCATTTAATTGGACAGCATTCAAAATGAAGATTTCAAGAATGGTTTTGACTACTCTCGTTACCCATTTTTGTTACAACGAAATTTTTAGTGGGGATTTACTTTACTTCTGTCGGGAAAAACGAATAACATCAAAAATCTACACCTCTATTTGAATTTTTATAGCACAATCAGAAATACATTAAATTATAAGCATTAATTCGCCTGATTATCACACACCACAGTTAACAATAGAGTTATCGTTTAGACGAATTCCTCAGTTTTATCTTGAAGTAACTCCTGGTTTTTTTTTTTGCTTAAAGACGTTCAAAATCAGTGATTGCACCTACAAGATATGTATATGTATGCATCTCTTCATTTTAGTCTGTTGTATACACTCATCGTCAAAAATAGTTGCATCCAGAAGGACGTGTCGGATTGCAATGCTGTTCGGGAGGAAGGTAAAATTACCAGGAAAAATAAATTATTAAACATTGAGACTGATATGGGCAATATTTATTGAGCTACACGCCAATAAGTAGTGTCTCCCAGTATGGCGTCGGGCCGCCATATTTGCTCACACAGCATGCCAGACGTCTCAGCATGGAGTTGTACAGGTTCTTAATGGTGTCCTGCGATAAGCCATCCCATGCAGCTTGAAACTTCTCACGCAGTTTCTGCAGTTTTTGCGGTAGGGGTGGAGTGTGGATAGCGCGTCCAATAGCATCCTACATATTTTCAATCGGCGATAGATCTGGCGATGCAACTGGCCATGGCAGAGTGTCAGTGCCCTGAAGGCTAGCTCTCGGGACAGCAGCAGTATGCGGACGAGCGTTGTCCTGTTGGAAAATCGCCCCGGAGTTAGCGTTCGGAAAAGGTAGAGCCACTGCGTGCAAGATCTCATTAACGTAACGTTGGGCTGTCAGAGTGCCTGTAATGAACACCAAAGGTGATTTGGCATTGTAGGCAATTGCACCCCATACCGTGACACCAGGCTTTTTGGTCGTGTGACGCTCGACAACAAACCGTTTATCTGGGCGCTGACAAAGGTGTCTCCACGCCCTGATTCGGTGGTTGTCACCTCCAAGACAAAAGCGGAAGTCGTCACTGAAGATTTCCCGCTATCATTTTACTTGGCTCCATGACAGTCTGGCACGATACCTTTGCAGTCTTTGGCGACGATGCATTATTGTTTAGAGAAGTCGTCATAACGGTCTGCGTGCGTGTAGTTCTTCCTACGTTCTGCAGCCGTTTGCCAATGGTGCTGGCACTAATTGGACAATGCATGGAGAGCACCACTGCCAAAATCCCCTGAAGATTAAGAAAGTCTCCGAACTGGTCTGTGAGGTCAGAGCTAGTGGGCTATGTAGTGGGGCGACTGACTCGAGCTCTCCGCTCCTGAAAACGCCGACGAAGTACCGCGGTGTTTACGCAGAGAAATAGTTTCTCGAGTGCGATACTAGACAAATCGAGCACGCAGCAATAAACTGACCGTTTTTTTCTCTGTACTTTTTATCCTTAGATAACATCAAAAGATTATATCCTTAGCTTACATCTATTTTCTCAGTTTCCTGCAATGATATCTGTGAATCGGGGAATTCCAAAATTTTGCTCTTGTGCTAGGGAACGATTTCATGTACGGGTCTTAAATATAAATATATCAGGAAAATTTTCCTTTAGTCTTAGTTTTGCTAAAGGAACACAAACATAATAGTTTTTTCACGCATAACATGAAAAACCCAACATTTTACGTTAAGCAGTTTTGCAACTATGATTTTTATTTTAAGTGCGTGAATGGCAAATTTGTAGGACTTTATGAACATAATCATTTCGCTTAAAACTTCTAGAAATTCCCTTCGCGTTCGATTTATTAAAAAAAAAAAAAAAAGGACCGTTCTCTAATTACGTAACGAACGCGAAGGCAAAATTTCTGATTACAGATTTAGTGAGTATATTTCCTGAAAATACGATGAGACATGTGTTCAGATCTTGCACAACTACTTCTAGAAAGTTAAAAAAAACAAAAAAAAAAAACATTATAAATCAAAATCACTCAGGAAAAAATTCTTTGTTAGATGAATATGGAAGGTATTAATTCCCAACTTTGTGAAAACATATTTTACACAAAATTACACAAAAGGTATTAATTTTCTCCAGCAGTTGGTCCTAGGAAGAAATTACGTAATGTTGTTACTAGTGGATCACCAGGAATGAACAATGTTAAGTCTTTTGAATGTGGTGAGTTTGAATCATCTTCCTTTTCTTAGAACTTATTTGGAGACTGTCCCTCTCCTCTGTCCCCAGTTCGTCTGCAGCTGACAACCTTTGCTGCTTTCGCATAACTTGGTTTTCTTCTACAAGAATACTGAAGTACAAGTATGTTTATATATATATATATATATATTTTTTTTTTTTTTTTTTTTTTTGAGTCAGAATAAGGCGTAGAATCTCAGAATAGGGCGGCCTGTGAACAACTACCAGTAATGACCAATAACGATTAACCTCATGTTATGATCGATTTACTAGTACTCAGTGGCGCCAACTACGGCACATGAAATCATCTCCGCACCCCTCCAAATTTTTGTTATGTGTACTAGATTCATACTTAAATATTCAGTTCCACTTTACATAAAATTAAATAAGGTAATCGGAATATAGAGCAAATATTTGCTTTTTATAAAAAAAAAATCAATATCTTCAAAAAATCGTGTTTTAGCTACCGAAACGGAATAAACACTTAAGAAATAAGACAGACAAGCAAACGAGAAATCGGGGTTGTGGGATGTGGTTTGTACCCTACCTTCCTAATTGTTTAAATCTACAGATTTTTTGTTTTTTTAGCAAATCACGTTCCTTGCACATCAGTAAGTTGTCAGCAACTCACCATGCACGCATTCAGCTTCGGTAGGGTCATAAAGACATAAATGTCAGAGCGGAAGTAATGAATAACCGTCCGAGAGCAGAAGACACACAGCGAGACTGCGAATGACATTTTCTCGCTCAAAGGATAATTTTGAAGTTTTTTTTTTCTGTTGTTGCAGTTATTCTTTGCTTGACATAATTCTGTTGAGGCTTTTTTTTCTCCCTATCTTTATAAAACATATAAGCAGTCACCAATAGTAACACCAATCAATCCACTCAGGGATAATATGCCACATCGATAACAACCGGTTCACGTAAACTGCAAGATGAGTGATGGCGGGGTGGGAGTGAAGATTTCAAAGATACACTTCTTGATCAAAGCAAAAATTTCACTGTAATATACACTGAAGAGCAATTGAATTAGAGATGGTTGTCTAGTAACGTGTAGCACCACCTTTGTCCCTGATGACCGCGGCGATTCGTCTCGGCATGGACTCGACAAGACACCGGAAGCGTTGGGAAGCCATACGGATCCACGACCCCTGAACAAGCTCCCACAGTTCACGAAGATGTGATGGAGGGGGTCAGGGCCTCGAACATCTCTTTCGATGGCATCTCAGATGTGCTCTATGGGATTGAGGTCAGGTGACCTAGCTGGCCAAGGAAGCGAAGTCACGTCGGTGGAGTGTTCATCCAACCATTCGGATACAATTCGGGAGCGATGGCACGGTGCATTGTCTTGTTGCAGGATGAGGTCCCCAGTGGGAAGTTGAAGACGTACAAACGGGAGCAAATGGTCGTCCAGGATATCCCGGTAACGTTGACCTGTGAGGGACGATGTCACACGTACCAGGGATCCCATTTCAGTCCACGTAAGCAATCCCCAGACGAGAATGCCCCCCCCCCCCCGCTTGAAGAATACCCTGCTGGCAAGAAGGATCCATCGCTTCATGTGGTTTGCGCCGTACTCGTATCCTGCGATCCGCATGTACCAACATGAATCTCGACTCATCAGTCCAGGCAACATTCATCTGCATGTCTAGGGTCCAGTGGCGATGTTCCCGCGCTCATGCTAATCTTTGCACCCTGTGATGTGCGGTCAGCAGCGGTACCTTCGTGGTACGATGGCTTCTGTACCCCATAGCGAGGAGATGGTTCTGGATGGTGTGGCTGCTTACACGTTTTCATGCACCACCGTTAAATTGCCGAGTGATTTCTTGCACTGTGGCCCGTCTATCCGCTGTTACAATGCGAGCTAGCCGACGATGACTCCTCTCATCCACACGCTGTTGTCCACGGCAGTTGGCCCTTGCAAGGATGGTTTTACCGGATTCGATGTACTCACGGTGCACCCGTGACACAGTGGCTCGTGAAAATCCCAGTGCTTGCTCGACTTCCGAGATGGAGTGACCCATTCGTCGGGCCCCGACAACTTGCACACGATCAAATGCGCTTAGATCCTTCGTCTTACCCATACTGCGTCCGACTCTTACTTATTCCCGTCGCATCACTCCTTATATTATCGGATCGCTGCATACATCGTGTCGTTTCCATTTACAGGGCCGCCCACAGTTCTACATTTGCATAACGCCAGCTGTCTCTAATTCAACTGCTCTTCAGTGTACGCTGCGTTATACGCTAAATGCTAACAATTTCATTCCAACACTAAGCACGTCAGTTTGTTTGCTACTGCTAGAGCGAGCTCCTCAAAGGTATCGCTATTAGCGTACTGTCTGTTTTGACTAATGATATATACTGCCAATCTCAGCCTTTTTCAACAAGTTTGGTTTTCTGTTAGTAGTCCCCAACAAAATGTTCAAATTTTGTCCAAAAGAAAAACATTTGTAGGAGCTGTTGTGCGCACATTACAGAAAATTAAATCGGAAGAATTAAAACGGGGTTGAAGAATTTGGTTGCTATAAAAAGAATATAATATCTTTATTATGAAATCATGTATCGGTTTATTTGCGTTTACACTGAAGACAAGGTCCATTTGACATCTAAAATTTCAACACTGGAAACGGTACCTGCCTTTTGAATTTCAGCACCCCTCGAAATTTTCAGACGTCGGCGCCTATACTAGTGCTACCCCATGATTTATTTATTCTTGTCGATGAGCTGCACCACTCGAAATCCAGGTTCGACAAGTCTTCACTGTAACCCTGCTCACATTAAAAGAAACAAAGAAACCCGAACGGATTCTTGCATAATATGAATCATTACGCCCAGATGTACGTCTATGCTTCCAATTTCCGTGGCTTTTCTTTGATTTACTATTGAAGCAATTTCTGTGCAGGTAACCAGATATTTATTTCTTTCTTCGAAGTTGAACCTCAAGAAATGCCGCTCTCTACAATAGTAATCGCAAATGACTTCAACTGCCCAGAAAGGATAGAGATTCCTTGAAATCATCGTTAAAGGAGCGAGCATTATTCAGCTGAACATAAGGAAGTGCAATAGCCAAAGAGACCGGTTTCACGGAGGTAAATTTTCCGGGAAGGTTCTCGTGGGGGCGGAAACTTGAGTCATTCTTCCTGCGACCGACGGTGTCTGAGGGAAACGGGGTCAAATCAGTTTGCGGTCGACCATGCCTCGCTTCTTGACCTGATTTGGACACTCATTTCTAGAACTCGGTGTAGATAAACAACCGGCTACTGAATCGATGCCGAATTTAGACCTGGCTCTTCTCCGTAATGTATTCGGACACGAGCTGATTCAAGCTGTGATATTTTAACTGATGTAACACATATATCTATTATATTTCTAGCAATTCACTTTGAAGAAAACTCTAAAATCATTAGTTTATTTATAGGCCTATTTAATTTAGAGCAAAGTGTTCACCTAAATAATTCGTAGCCGTTCCTTTGAATGCGTCTTGATTTCGGTTCACTGTAAACCGCCACACTGGAAAACTGCCACACCGGAAGATTGCCACACAGGAAAACTGCCACATCGGAAGATTACCACACAGGAATACTGCCACACGCTTTTCATTAAGGGGCAGGGTACAAATTGCTATTCCTCCGAGGAACACTTTGAATGTGTGGCAGTTTTCAAAGTTTCCGAATCAAGTGTGGCAATTTCCCAAGGTGCCTAACGATGGGAAAGAGCTCTTTTGTTTGTCTGAATTTTCATGTTTTTTCATACTTAGGGCAACTGGCCACAGAAGTTCGAGGGGGGGGGGTATAAAGATTGCCGTTTCCTGGCCTATAGTGAGAATTGAATTGGTGGGAACTCCAAACAAATTTCGAGAAAACGTTCTATGTAAGCCAATCGAAAATTGCTGTGTTCAGGAAAGGACAAAAAAGTGGGATGTTTTATTAACGCTGCATTTTTACTTAGGCACTAAATATTTACATATCATGTCAAATTTTTTATATTTTTCTTTTACTTAATTAATTCATAGGCCCTACACCTCGGCCTTTTTAACAGTTTTTAATCTGCCGACCTCATATTCATAACGCTTGCACATCAAATCAAGTCAACATTGCGCTTTTACTAAGGCACTAAATATTAAAGTCATAGGCCTTTGTAACAGTTTTTATTCTACCAGTGTCATATTCACAACGTTTACACATCAAATCAAGGTAATAATATTGCGCTTTTATTTAGACACAAAATATTTATTCCCAGGCCCTTGTACCAGTTTTTATTCTACCAATGCCCTATTCACAACGTTTACACAAAAAATCAAACTAATATTAGGCGTTTTCTTAGGCACGAAATATTAATTCATAGGCCCTAGGCCTAGGCCTTTTTAATAGTTTTTACTTTGTCATTGTCATATTCACAACGTTTACACAACAAATAAATGTAATAATATTGCGCTTTTACTTAGGTAGGAAGTATTAATTCATAGGCCCTAGGCCTTTTTGACAGTTTTTATTCTACCAATGCCATATTCACAGCGTTTACACAGCAAATCAAGTTAATAATATTGGGGTTTACTTAGGCACAAAATACGTATTAATTCATAGGCCCTAGACCTTTTTAGTAGTTTTTACTTTATTAATGCAATATTCACAATGTTTACACAACAAATAAATGTAATAATATTGTGCTTTTACTTAGGCACGAAATATTCAGTCATAGGCCCTAGGTCTGGGCCTATGAATTAATATTTCGTGCCCAAGTAAAAGTCTAATATTATTAACTTGATTTTATGTGTAAACGTTGTGAATATGGTATTGGTAAAGTAAAAACTATTAAAAAGACCTAGGCCTAGGGCCTATGAATTAATATTTCGTGCCTAAGTAAACGCCCAATATTATTAACATGATTCGCTATGTAAACGTTGGGAATATAACATTGGTAGAATAAAAACTGGTAAAAGGGCCTAAACCTAGGCCTAGGGCCTGTGAATAAATATTTCTTGCATAAATAAAAGCGCAAAATTATTAACTTAATTTGATGTGTAAACGTTGGGAATATGGCATTGGTAGCATAAAAAATGTCAAAACTTCCTAGACCTAGGGCATATGAATTAATATTTCCTGCCTAAGTAAAAGCGCAATATAATTACATTTATTTGTTGTGTAAACGTTTTGAATATGACACTGGTAGAATAAAAACTGTTAAAAAGGCCTATGACTTTAATATTTAGTGCCTAAGTAAAAGCGCAATACTATTGACTTGATTTGATACGTAAGCGCTATGAATATGAAGCCGGCAGATTAAAAGCTGTTAAAAGGGCCGAGGTGTAGGGCCTATGAATTAATTAAGTAAAAGAAAGATATTACAAATTTGAAATGCTATGTAAATATTTAGTGCCTAAGTAAAAGTGCAGCGTTATTAAAACATCCCACCTTATTGTCCTTTCCTGAAAACAGAAATTTTCGCTTGGCTTACATAGAACGTTTTCTCGAAATTTGTTTGAAGTTCCCAATTCAATTCTTAATTTAGGCCAGAAAACGGCAATCTAACCCGCCCCCCCCCCCCCGCGCTCGAACATCTGTGGCCAGTAGCCGTAAGTATGAACCGACATGAAATTTCAGAAGAACAAAGAGCTCTTCCCCATTGCTAGGCACCATGGAAAACAGCCACACATAATCCGGAAACTTTGAAAACTGCCCCACCAGAAAACTGCTTCAGATTGAAAGTGTTCTTCGGAGGAATAGCATTTGTGCCCGGCCCCTTAATGAAAAGCGTGTGGCAGTTTTCCTGTGTGGCAGTCTTGCTGTGCTGCGGTCTTCCGCCAACCCTTGATTTCATTGCAAAGTCTGCTTGAAAGTAGATATAAATGCCTGCTTCCCGAGCCCTGATGTATTGTTCTGACACTCGATTACGAATTAACCCAGTGATACGTAAGTTATATGTTATGTACAAAACAAACCTTTTAATTTTCTTCACTCACTTACTTTATTTGCATTCCCTATGAGGCCAGTTAAATGCCGTTTGGAGTGCACGGTCCGAGAGGACTGCATGCCTTATTTACTTACATATTCTCAGATTCCAAATTGTCCAGGACAATCAGGAACACGCATGCGTGAAAATAATTATAAGATTGTACAAAACTACACAAATGCATATTCATGCAGTATCAGCGTAGGTATACATATAGTTGCAAGCCCTGATAAATAAAAGAATTGAGACATTAAAAAAATTAAAGTAAAGAAATTGACCATTCTGCCTGTATGAAGGTCATAACAAGAGTTCCGCGCACGTTAATCCAAAACTGAAGCGGATGATGCCGTCGGGGAAATGATTGCGTCATGTCAAGGTCAAACTCTCAGCAACGCAGCGGGGTCAGAACGACGCGCTATCACTCGCTGTATGGACGTGGGAGGGTTTGGAAATGGAAGTATGCAGCTCCTCAGGTCGAGTCATGTCGTTAGATCAGCGCTCGTACGCAAAAATATAAATTGCGGGGGAAACTCCGACACACATCCACACGGCCTTTCAAGAAGTTTGTGAGGAAGGAACTCTTGATCGAAGCACAATATCTTTCCGAGTACAAAATTGAGACCGAAAATTCGTCAAAATCGCTCCAACTTGGAGGAAGTGGGAGCGATCCCGCTGCAGGACAACGCATCGTCTCATGGTGAAGCGTCAGTATAGGGACTTTTGCCGAAATATGGCTGGAAAACTTGATCCCACCCTCCATACAACCTTGATCTTCGTCCACCCGACTTTTATCTTTTCACAAAGTTAAAATATCGACTCCATGGCATGGGCTGCGAATTACTGGACGAACCGTCATTGGACATTACCCGAGTAATACGACATCTGAACAAAGATGGCGCACTACAGGACATCTATATAGGACCTACCTCACCGCTAGCAGGCTGTCATTAGCAGCGGAAGGAAGTATATTGAACGACAATAAGGTAAGTTATCTCCGTTACTTCACACTTTTCTCAAAAATTGACAGTACGCAGAATTTTGTTATGGTCCCCTAAGACTAAGTACACTGAAGAGCAATTGAATTAGAGATACCTGTTTAGTAACGTGTAGCACCACCTTTCGTCCTGATGACGGCGGCGATTCGTCTCGGCATGGACTCGACAAGACACCAGAAGCGTTGGGAAGCTATACGGATCCACGACCCCTGAACAAACTCCGACAGTTCACGGAGATTTGATGGAGGGGGTCAGAGCCTCGAACATCTCTCTCGATGGCATTCCAGATGTGCTCGATGGGATTGAGGTCAGGTGACCTAGCTGGCCAAGGAAGCGAGATTACGTCGGTGGAGCGTTCATCCAACCATTTGGATACAATTCGGGAGCGGTGGCACGGTGCATTGTCTTGTTGCAGGATGAGGTCCCCAGTGGGATGTTGAAGACGCACAAACGGGAGCAAATGGTCGTCCAGGATATCCCGGTAACGTTGAGCTGTGAGGGACGATGTCACACGTACCAGGGGACCCACTTCAGTCCACGTAAACAGTCCCCAGACGAGAATACCACCCTTATCAGCTTGAAGAGTACCCTGCTGACAAGATCGACCCATCGCATCATGTGGTTTGCGCCGTACTCGTATCCTGTTATCCGCATGTACCAACGTGAATCTCGACTCATCAGTCCAGGCAACATTTTTCCACATGTCTAGGGTTCAGTAGCGATGTTCCCGCGCTCATGCTAATCTTTGCACCCTGTGATGTGCGGTCAGCAGCGGTACCCTTGTGGGACGATGGTTTCTGTACCCAATAGTGAGGAGATGGTTCTGGATGACGTGGCTGCTTACACATTTTTGTACACTAGCGTTAAATTGCCGAGTGATTTGTTGCACTGTGGCCCGTCTATCCGCTGTTACAATGCGAGCTGGCCGACGATGACCCCGCTCATCCACACGCTGTTGTCCACGGCAGTTGGCCCTTGCAGGGATGGTTTTACCGGATTCGATGTACTCACGGTGCACCCGTGACACAGTGGCTCGTGAAAATCCCAGTGTCTGCATGACTTCCAAGATGGAGTGACCCATTCGTCGGGCCCCGAAAATTTGCCCACAATCAAATGCGCAAATCCACAATCAAATCCTTCGTCTTACCCATACTGCGTCCGATTCTTACTGATTTTCGTCGCCTCACTCCTTATATTGTCGGACCGCTGCATACATCATGTCGTTTCCGTTTACAGGGCCGCCCACAGCACCACATTTGCATAATGCCAGCTGTCTCTAATTCAATTGCTCTTCAGTATACATTTCAAAGCGTTATTTTCGGCTAAAATTTCAGTGGGCGATGAGAGAAACATAAAATATAATGCAATACAGGGAGGCCAGAAAAAATGATATAGTATACTAACGCTTCGAGTAAGAAATGCGTTTTTCTCTGAGAATGCCCAGTTCTACCCACATAAAACAAAGTCCTCGGGGTAATCGCGTTGGCTTAATTGCGATTGTAGATATCGCCTAGTGATTGTTCTTCGTTCCCTTCCTTTAACAACTGATTTCTTTGCTTCCTCATATTTCAAAACTTAATTGTGTATGGCGGATGATACCGCGCCCACGATGCTTTCGCTTCCTCTTAGCTTCCAGTTTGGTGTCGCTCTGACTCATCTTCGCATTTCTAAGAAACCGGGAAAATGAAGGTGTTTTAGACATAAAGTTCACGAAAGACGGAAGAAACATGACTTTACATCACATTCACGCTGAACAGAGAACTGTTATTATACATAAGGGTTTGATTTGTGTGCGGGTTGTTTTTTTTGTTAAGCAGTCACTTAATTACTAACTAAGCACTTGCATAACAAATGTAGCAAAAGACTAACAGCGAAAGTTCATTCTACAAAAAGAGAACCTACTTACTGGAAAACATCAATCACTTTATTCTTCTGTACTTGTCGACTTCCAGCTTATAGTCACCACAATTTCATAGACAAATCTTCACTTCAAACTATAATATCAACAACATGTTTTGATACGCTGTTGGTGTTATCATTTGCAAGTGGATTTGTGTCTGCGAAATCAAGAGGTAGGACTTTAATATTTATGCTAAGTACAGCTTATCGTCAATTCTAGCATTTCTTTTTTTTTTTTTTTTTTTTGATTGGAGGTTTAACGACCACCGTGAGCAACTCAATGGGCTATAAGCAGTCGCCCGTCCCTAATTTAGGGTCACTGGTTCCAGGGAAGGGAGAGAGCCAGTGCCGTAAGACAAACACAACATCCATGCCTCACCGGGATTCGAACCCGGACCCCTTTCGGACGAATGATCAGAGGCCAACGCCTTAGACCACTGCGCCACCGGGGCGGCCAATTCTAGCAATGAAGTAATATCGAAGGTAACATTTGATTTGACTTGAAGCAGTATCTTATCGTGCTCGAACACACTTTCAAACACAACCTACTTTTCTGGAGGTTAAAAGCCAATACGCATGCAGTTATATGACTTGAAAAATAAAAATTTGGGAGTGGGAGAGGTTGAAAAGGAATTGTGTAGAAAATAAAGGGAAAGTTGAAGAGGCCGCCAAATGGGCGCAGTGATCTAAGCGCTGGCTGATGACCATTCGTCCGAGAATGATCCGGATTCGAATGCCGGTGCGGCATGGATGTTGTGTTTGTCTTACGTCACTATCTCTCTCTCCCTTCCCTGGAACCAGTGGCCCTAAATTAGGGATGCCGCCCCGGTGGCGCAGTGGTCTAAGCGATGGCCTTTGATCATTCGTCCGAACGGGGTCTGGGTTCGAATCCCGGTGAGGCATGGATGTTGTGTTTGTCTTACGGCACTGGCTCTCTCCCTTCCCTGGAACCAGTGACCCTAAATTAGGGACGGGCGACTGCTTATAGCCCATTGAGTTGCTCACGGTGGTCGTTAAACCTCCAATCAAAAAAAAAAAAAAAAAAAAAAAAAAAATTAGGGACGGGCGACAGCTTACACCCATCGAGTTCCTCACGGTAATCATTAAACCTTAAATCAAAAGAAAAAAAAAGTTTAAGATACGAGAGTTTTAGGAGTATGTTCCGTAAAACAAAAGTAAGTACACAGCATCCTTAGCTTAATCTCACTGATTCTCCGCATCACAATGTCTGGTCAGGAAAGATGACAACGCAAACGAGAGAGGAAAGTGTGAGAAAAAAGCAAAAAAAGAAAAATATATAAGTTTCAGTAGTTGCAAAAATGACTATGTCATCAGCAAAACGAAGGTGAGCTACAGAGTATGATCCAGGAACTTGCTGACAAGAGTAAAGAAGTGGGATTAAAAATGAACTTTCAGAAGACAAAAGTGATGTACAATGCTTTTACAAGAAATGAAGATTTATCGATTGATGGAGAAAAGCTGGAGATAACAGACACGTACGTTTATCTTGGACATCAGATATCAAGTGAGGGTCACATTGGTGAAGAAATTAATCGGCGTACAAAACTTGCCTGGAGAGCTTTTGGAAGAAACAGCATAATTTTCAAGAGCAATATGCAATTATGTCTTAAAAGAAAAGTGTTTGATCAATGCATCCTTCCAGTGCTTACGTATGGTGCAGAGACGTGGACCTTAGCTAAAAGAGACATACAAAGGCTGCAGACAACTCAAAGCAGCATGGAGAGGTGCATGCTTGGTGTAACCAGGAGAGATAAGAAGAGGAACACGTGGATCCGAAAAATGACAAGAGTGGAAGACATCATGATCAGAGTTAAATCCCTGAAATGGCAATGGGCTGGACATACTGCCAGAAGAACAGACCATCGATGGACAGCCGAAATTTTAGATTGGATTCCAAGGGACAGGAAAAGACCCAGAAGAAGACCACATGGAAGATGGGTGGATGAAATTCGAAAGTATGCGGGAGTGACATGGAGGAGAGTGGCACAAGACAGACCGTTGTGGAGGAAACTTGGGGAGACCTTCGTCCAGCAGTGGATTGATAATGGTTGACAATGATGATGATGAAGTTTCAGTAAAATTGGTGGAATTAGTAATGGTAGGGGATATATGCAAATTATCGTGCCATAGGAGTGAAGGAGATGATAGAACCTACCTCTGTATCCGCAGACGACTGAAGATGGCAAGTATGATAAAATCCTTTGATAATTCCTGGATGGCGTTTGGAATGTCGCAACCTGTACGATGGGATCCCGTAATTAGATTGTTTACAAGGAAGAGGAGTTACAGAATCCGGAAATTGTAGTAAGTTGTAGTAATTAACTATAGGGACTTTTCTGAGAGTTTTCACACATACACACCTCTGAAAAGGGATTTTTTTACGAAAGATATTTTTGTGGAAATTGAAAAAGAAAATTTTTCTAGGAGCTTGCACTTTTAAAGACCAAACAGCAGTAAATAACGTGTTTACTATAATTAAGCTTTGATCTGGTATAGGAAACAGGATGAATATATTTCTAGAGCTAGGAGTTTGAAAAGATATGAGAATTTTAGGAGTTTGAAAAGATATGAGAATTTTAGGAGTTTGAAAAGATATGAGAATTTTAGGAGTTTGAAAAAGGTCCTGAAAAGGCCCGTTTTTGAAAAATATTTTTGTGGAAATTGTAAAATAAAATTTTTGCACTTTTAAGGACCAAACAGGAATAAGTAAGGTGTTTACTATAATTAAATTTGGATCTGGTATAGTAGAAAGGAGAGATATATTTCTTGAGCTAGGAGCTTTGAAAAGATATGAAAATTTTATTAGTTTGAAACAAGTACTGAAAAGGGCCTTATTTGGAAAAGGATTTTTGTGGAAACTAAAAAAGAAAATTTATCTAGGAGTTTGCACTTCTAAGAGCGGAACAAGAATAAACAAGGTGTTTACTATAATTAAATAGTGCAGTAAATGGTATCATAAAGAGAAGAGATGTATCTCTGGAGCTAGGATTTTGAAAAGAAATCAGGTTTGTTCTTTTGCCTGAGCTGAAAGAATACGTGGTCTGGACCTCACGGAAAACCCCAATGTAACCTCAGTGATTGGGTGAGCTACATTGTCAGAGTGTGGGGGTGAAATCGGCGAAAAAAAGTTTTCACGGTGGTTTTATAGTAAATGATTCTTAGAGAATTTCTATTTATTAACATTCTTCGAATTTTTTTCCTTCTTCTCAGGCAATAATCGTGGGAAAGATTAAAGCATTAATTTCGGTCTTCTTTAGATTTGAATAAATTCTGTAGCTATTTTTACACAAGGTGTGTGTTTTTATTTACACTGACTCTCTGTCACCCGTTGTCGAAAGATGTAAAGGGACTTGCAGCATCCGATGTACAGTTCAGAAAGAAATATAAGGAAGAAACAACAGCATAATTTATATCAAAACAGAAACTCTGAAAGTGATAGTTTAATTTACAGATAGTTGTCACACATATTTGAAAAGCAGAAGGATTAACTAGAAAATGCTCAACTCTGAAGGCGCGCTTTTCTGGGAATTATTTTTCAGGTTTTCCTACTGAGTCTCACGAAGTACTTCTGTTCAAAGCTAGACAAATTGCGACGATCGACACTCAACTAAAAAATCGATGTCGTTACTGTGGAATAGATACATAAATTGTTATTCTATCGTAAATAATATTTTATTGTTTAAACATTTCTCCATTGATATATCCCAACTTCGATTTTTTGTTTTGGGTGTTCGGGCCCAAACCTACAAATCACCTTTAACAGTGATTTTAGGATTTACTTGGGGGCAAAGGCTTAATCTGAGCACGAAGAACAAAAGAAAATATTTACCTTTAGATTTTCCCTTTTTATTCTTTATTTTCGTTTTATTTATTTATTTATTCTGGCACAAGGACTGGGTTTGATCCGTAAGCTCGATGGACAAATGACATTAACACGCTTAGAAACTCTAGTCTGTGAACACTAGCTGAACTCCAGATACAGCGCCCATAAGAGAAACTCACGTGAAGGATATATTACTACAAAACTAACACACGCAAAACATCGAATGAGTGAGAATGCAGGAATGAAAAAGTGTATGACGCTTACGCTAATTTAACCTTCATTTTTAGTTTTTCTCTATGTAAATTTGAGTTTATTCTTTTCAAGCGTTTTCTACCTTTACGCTATATTTTCTCACTCTCTGAATGGAGTTGGCAACAGTCTTGAGGTCAGAGTGGGTGACTGACATGTGCGTGTTGACAGATAAGAACCAGATATACATATAGTGCTGAAGTAAGCAGAGAAAGGGTGTGATTTGCGTAGTCGTGATATACGTTGGCCATTTCAAATGTTTTGCACACACCGCAGGTGCTGCCCGTATAGGATGATGCAATCGCTCCAATCATTGCGCCAGTTGTGAATCAGATTTCAGTATACAAAGTTGTGTCTACGTTTGCTGGCTAATTTGTTCCTCTTCTGAGAAACTCTGCCTAGAAATGGAGGGAGAAAGTGAGTCAGGTAAGATCTGTTGCCGTAGAGTAAGAAACATTCTGGAAAAGTATGGATGGGAATTGTTTCCTCACGTTCCATACAGACCTGAACATGAGCCCACCAGGCTATGACGTGTTACCAAAACTGAAAAAAAAACACTCCGAGGGAAACGATTCAATACGTTTCAAGATTTTCTAATGAGGTGACCCGAGTAATCCGACGCCTCAACAATGGAGGTGTCCTGACTGGAATACAAGATTTTCCCAAACGTTAGGCCGCTGTTGTAGAGGTGAAGGTTTATGCACATCGGTAAATTATGTGATGGACACTAAATTACATTATAGAATGAACTGTTTCAGCAAGACATGGACATTTTATGTCAGCTATCTGTATGTGTATTAAGAGCTTCCTTAGAACGGATGTTAAACAGTGTAAATGTACCAGTAAGGCGACATTCCAATGTGCCTATTGTAATGACGATGTACTCACGGAGGCACCGCTATTGTTCCTGGCCGGGGGGAATGCAAGCTGCGGGGTACGCGGGGAGCGCAAGGTCAGCGAGGGGATTGCGCAAGGTCAGCGCCGGAATTGACAGGTCAAGGAAAAAAGGGTAGGGGGCACAGAGAGGCGGGCGGGTCGCCTGCTCGACGCGTGCTCTGACTCGGAAAGAGAGTGAGCGCCTCTGGCGAAGAAGGCAGGAGCCAATCAGGAGGCGAGGAGAAGTTACTAGGGAAAAACTTGAGGATGGAAGGACAGTTAGGGAAGAGGACAGTTAGAAAGGAGTTAGGGTTTGGAGCGGATCGTAGAAGGTGCTGCGGGGACAGCACGGAACAGATAGTTGGTCGGGGGACACGTGCCAGCTAGAGCACGGGAAAAAGATCGTGGTTGAAAGAGCCGGACGGAGACACCGGCGGTCTGTAACGACGTACGGAGAAAGCGATCTAAGAGGACACGTGTTCGGGGACAGAACACGAGGCATAGCTTACGAACAAAAGAAGAGTGAGGTGAACGAAAGATTCCGACCATTAAAGACTGTCCGCCTGCGATAGGAAAAGAACTGGCAAAGATTTATTTGCTGGAAAGAGTATTCTTTAATGAATAGAGACTCTGATCATTTTTTCGTGGAACTGCAACTTGCAGGAGCTCTGGTCACGGAACAATAACTGCCGGATCGATTATCTTTGATTAAACATTTTTGTTAAGTTTTCAACAAGCCTGAGATTGAATTCATGCTTTGAATGTCTTGCCACTATTTTTACTTCCTCTCTCCCGAATAGCAGATCATTTCTAGTAAAGCTGGGAGAGCAAGAACGCCGGGCGGTCTTCAGCTTTTCGTTGATAGACAGTTTTCAGACAAAAAGAACCTTATAAATATTTTTTCTTCCTGCTGTAGGGAATTTTCGACAGCGCTGGAAGCCAGGATCGTTTGGCTGTTAAGCATTAATTAACATAATGAGCTTCCACCCCTACAGCTGTCATAAAAAAACATGGAGATTACTTCGAAGGCTTGTTAAGGTATCATGTGAAATAAATTCGGCCGCCCCGGTGGCGCAGTGGTCTAAGGCAATGGCCTCTGATCATTCGTCCGAAAGGAGTCCGGGTTCGAATCCCGGTGAGGCATGGATGTTGTGTTTGTCTTACGGCACTGGCTCTCTCCCTTCCCTGGAACCAGTGACCCTAAATTAGGGACGGGCGACTGCTTATAGCCCATTGAGTTGCTCACGGTGGTCGTTAAACCTCCAATCAAAAAAAAAAAAAAAAAAGAGATAAATTCGTGTTTTAAGAGATAACCTACAGTGTGCCAAACTTTTGAAATGACCCTCGTAGAAAAAAGTAGAATACTGCCTCAAATTGTTGTCGTTGGATGTAAACAAGCCGAACCTAAGTTGCTAAAGGTTCAGTATAGTAACTGATGTGGATGTGATCGTCTTTTATTAACTGTAGTACCGTATAGCATGTTTATGCTTTTCCTGGAACAACCAATAAGGACCATTTATGCGAGTAAATGAAGTCTTCTCTCTTCTGTCCGTTAGATCGCCTAATTTAGCTCGGTGTATAATTAAAGATTTTTGTGTGCTAGCTACTCGGTGCTTAGGACTTCGAAGTTACATTGCTACGAGATCAACTTACTGATAGTACGATGGATTATGTTTTAAGCAGTAAAATAGAGGCGATTAAACGAAAAACATTATAAGTAATAATACGAAGACCATGTCTTAATATCATTAAATATTCGTACTCATACTTATGAAACCAGGAATCGATCAACACTCATACCTAATTTCCCTCGGACAGAAACAATTAAAATGAATATTAATTATTCGGGTCCAAAACTTTGGAGCTCCTTGCCTTATGACATAAAATATATTAGCAATCTTGACCTATTTGAAAAAAATTCAAGCATCCCCTTATTAACAAGTCTCTCAATTAGTGCTGAGTTGACCTGATCTCGTCGCTGGATTGATTTCACGGCTTATGATTAAACCTTGCATCTATATACACTTATGTATTTATTTAAACTTTCAGTTATATTCAGTGTGCCTTTGACTTGTCTTTTGTATTGTTGTTTTTTGTTCGTGTCCTTTTTTTTAGTACTAGGGGTAGGAGGGTTATGTCAGGCCTTACGGCCTTTTCCCTCCTCCTCCTAGTTGCTACATTTTTTGTAATTGATTATATTGTTTGTATTCTGAATTGTAATATGTGGCAACTGAAAAATGAATAAATGAAAAAGTTATCTGGAAATTCCGTTAAAACATTCCTTTGAAAGCATAATCTTCAAAACCTGAAGACCATGCTTAAGCCTGATAGCATGCTCGTAGCCTACTATCAACAATGCTTGAGGAACTTTAAAAAGTTTACAAATTTTGAAGATTACAATCCGATTTTTGGCGTAAATGTGACAAGGATGGTAAGTCAGATAATATCCAAAAACTTGAAAATTTCATCGTCCTGGAGCGGGACTCGAACCCACGTCTCCCAGATAACGCCCGGGTATGCTAACCACTACACCGCCCAGAACGACCAAGTTTCAAGTTTCCGATCAATTTGAATATAACGATAAGAGTCTTAACCTCCAGATTCGCTAAACATGAATTCCGGTTGCTTCGACTAGCGAATCCTGTGATGGTTATGTTCAAATTGATCGGAAACTTGAAACTTGGTCGTTCTGGGTGGTGTAGTGGTTAGCATACCCGGGCGTTTCCTGGGAGACGCGGGTTCGAGTCCCGCTCCAGGACGATGAAATTTTCAAGTTTACGGATATTTTCTGACTTACCATCCTTGTCACATTTACGCCAAAAATCGGATTGTCATCTTCAAAATTTTTATTGTATGGCGTAATCCCGTATTTCTTTCATGATTTAAGAAGTTTGTTTGGTTCATTTAATTCACTTTTCTTTGCGTAACACTGCGTAAATTTCGAAGCGTTATTTTTGCTTGAAATTACGGAGACGAAGAGAAAGACATAGAACCAATGGAATACCGAAAACGGAAAGAAGGTACTGCTCTAACACTACTGGTAAGGAATGACCTTTGTCTCCAAGAACATAACATACGTTAAACAAAGCCTTCGGGGTAATCCCCACTTGGTTAACGTTGAATTTGTTGTCATCTATTGATTGTTTTTTGCTCTCTTCATTTATGTGCTTCTTTATACACTGCTGGACAATTGCTAAGGACGGATCATAAACGGCTATATAGCGCATAAAGAAGTAAGTGTGGTTGGATGCCAAGTGAAATAAAATAATGTCAGAATGCCAGGACATTACAAGAAAGACAATTTATTGTGCTCTGAAATACAGAAGGCTTTGAAACGTGTTCAAGGGAAAAACAGGCCATTTTGTGCAGAATACGTAAACGTGAAAAATGCAATTACCGTCCGCAGGCGTTTCGGCGTAAGATGTCAATACGGGATATGGCCACCATGGAGGACGATGCAAGATTTCACACGTCGTGTCATGCTTTGCACAACATTATCAAGCAGCTGTTGGGGTAATTTATCCCATTCCTCTGTCAGTGCACGGATGAGGGTGTCTTTGTTTATTGGAGGGTATTGGCGACCAGCAAGACTCCTCCCCAAAGCATCTCACACATTTTCAATGGGATTCAGATCTGGAGAACGTGCTGGCCATACGAGGCGTTGAATATCCTCGCTCTCAAGACACTCCTGGACAGCGACTGTTCGATGACATGTTGCGTTGTCGTCCATGAAAATGAATCTATCACCGACAGCACCACGGAACATGCGAACATGAGGTAGCAGAACATCATTAATGTATCGTTGGCCAGTCATAGTCCCAGTTGGAAGCACATAGAGAGTCGTACGGCCATTGATCATGATGCCAGCCCATAACATGACACTACATGGCGGATATCGGTCCCTTTCCGATATGTTTGCTGGACAATATGCAGTACCACTATCACGCCAGATCAGTTGTCGTCGACAATCAGACGATAGACTGTATCTACTCTCAACTGAGAAGAGGACAGCAGACCAGTCGTTATCAGTCCAATTGCGATGCTGATGGCAGCATTGCAAACGGGTGGTACGGTGACGTCTGGACAATGGGATGCACACAACAGGACGGCGGGCGTATAGTCCTCCTTCATGCAAACGTCTGGCGACAGTTTTTTCGAGAAATCCGCTTGCCAGTAGCAGCCATAAACTGATTTGCTACCTCACTAGCTGTGCTGCGCCGGTGTCTTTTTGTTGATAGCACTATGTACCGATCTTCTGCAGGTGTCGTACTGCGAACACGACCTCCCCCGTGACGTTTGCTACACTCTCCATTTGTTTGAATTGATTTCCAAAGCCTTAAAACAACAGTGTGGCTGACGTCGAACTCCCTGGCAACATCTGTTATTTTTCGCCCTTCTTCAATCTTGCCAATAATACGGCCACGCGTAAAATCATCTAGGTGATGTCGGGAAGACATACTGAAAATTGCAAGTTCGTCAATTGATTCTTTCCCTTTCAACTTTGCGTTTGAACAACAACGGTCAATACGCGTCAAATCCTTTATATCTCTTATCACCGCTATGACGTCACGAACAAGTTCGGCAATCCAAAATTTGCATACGCACAACACGTCTTACTGTATCCCGCACTTATGCTAATTTCCACATTTTCCTGCCTTTCATTTTATGGTTGCTATCGTTGCTATTGTCATCCGTCCTTAGCAATTGTCCGGCAGTGTATTTCCAAACGTAATTGTGTGTTCTGGCAGATGGAGCCAGGAACGTGCCTAGACCTCTAAGTCAGGATGGGCAAGTATTATTTTCACTAGAGCAAGTTTGATAGCAACTTTATTTACGAAACATTGAAAGAAAGAATTTGTAACGTTTTTTACTACTGCATCAGAACAGGTAATCAACAAGAAGTACTACTCTATCAGACCAGACAATCAACAAGGAGTACTACTCCATCAGACCAGACAATCAACAAGGAGTACTACTTTATCAGACCAGACAACAAGAAGTACTACTCCGTCAGAACAGACAACCAACAAGAAGTACTACTCCGTCAGACTAGACAATCGACAAGAAGAACTAATCCATCAGACCAGACAATCAACAAGGAGTGCTACTCCATCATATAACGAAGTAAATTTCTCCCTCATTTTTGTCCACGCCAGGATTCGAACCCGGATCCCCTCATTCCGGAATAAGTCACTCTACCAATGGAGCTACGCGGACGTTTGTTCTGACTCCTATCTGCCTTTATGTCGTGTGCGTCCTGCTGGCAGGCATGTTACAATCAGACCAAACAACAAGAAGTACTACTCCGTCAGAACAGACAATCAACAAGAAGTACTCCTCCGTCAGACTAGACAATCGACAAGAAGAACTACTCCATCAGACCAGACAATCAACAAGGAGTGCTACTCCATCATATAACGAAGTAAATTTCTCCCTCATTTTTGTCCACGCCAGGATTCGAACCCGGATCCCCTCATTCCGGAATAAGTCACTCTACCAATTGAGCTACGCGGACGTTTGTTCTGACTCCTATCTGCCTTTATGTCGTGTGCGTCCTGCTGGCAGGTATGTCACAATCAGACCAAACAACAAGAAGTACTACTCCGTCAGAACAGACAACCAACAAGAAGTACTCCTCCGTCAGACTAGACAATCGACAAGAAGAACTACTCCATCAGACCAGACAATCAACAAGGAGTGCTACTCCATCATATAACGAAGTAAATTTCTCCCTCATTTTTGTCCACGCCAGGATTCGAACCCGGATCCCCTCATTCCGGAATAAGTCACTCTACCAATTGAGCTACGCGGACGTTTGTTCTGACTCTTATCTGCCTTTATGTCGTGTGCGTCCTGCTGGTAGGTATGTCACAATCAGACCAAACAACAAGAAGTACTACTCCGTCAGAACAGACAACCAACAAGAAGTACTCCTCCGTCAGACTAGACAATCGACAAGAAGAACTACTCCATCAGACCAGACAATCAACAAGGAGTGCTACTCCATCATATAACGAAGTAAATTTCTCCCTCATTTTTGTCCACGCCAGGATTCGAACCCGGATCCCCTCATTCCGGAATAAGTCACTCTACCAATGGAGCTACGCGGACGTTTGTTCTGACTCCTATCTGCCTTTATGTCGTGTGCGTCCTGCTGGCAGGTACGTCACAATCAGACCAAACAACAAGAAGTACTACTCCGTCAGAACAGACAATCAACAAGAAGTACTAATCCATCAGACCAGACAATCAACAAGAAGTACTACTCCATCAGACCAGACAATCAACAAGGAGTACTACTCTATCAGACCAGACAATCGACAAGAAGTACTACTCCATCAGACCAGATAATCAACAAGAAGTACTATTGTCAAGTTTTGCGGTGTTTGAGAGACGCAGTTCGTCGCTAAAGGCCGACATTGCATGCCAGTTGCAACTTCACGATGAGAACACGCCTGCCCATGCATTGCAACTTATGCAGCAGTTTCTTGCTAAGCACCGCATTGCATAGGTGTTCGACAGCCACCCTATTCGCCCGATCTCGCTCCTGCGACTTTTTTCTCTTCCCAAAACCAAGTGCCACCTGAAAGGAAAAAGGTATCAAGATATTGAGGAGACACAAAAAATGCTTCAAGCAGTGGAAACAGCCAGGGGTTAAGTGTATGACTTCGAAAGGGGAATACTTCGAAAGTGATTAAGGTTTGAATCTGAAAACCATGTACTTTTTTAATAAATCCAGTATGGATGCTTATTGATCCCACCTTGCACTACTAAAATAACACACACAAACCATCAAATATTCGAGAATAACGAAATTGCTTTATAAGTGGTAATAGGGAGATTACTTATATGTTACTTAAAAGTTCTGTGGAAATTACTTTTAAACATTCCTTTGAAAGCATTTATTCTCAAAACGACAAGCAGCCAGCTATCAACAATACTCTGCTGCTTCAAGAACTTATTCAAAAAACACCTCTTCTTGAGATAATCGTGTTTTGCGTATTACACGAATTCACGCAACAGCGACTTTAATCAAAATCACAAGACAGCACAGAGAAAACACTTTTGCCCGTGGTTTACTCGCAGGTGTAGCTAATGGAAATTTTTATCGGTACTTCTTCTGGTAACAACCATTCAAGATGACAGCCTTTAAATTTGCGCATTACGAAACAAACCATCCCCACAAAAAAAAAAAGCAAATCTTTGAAGTGTGCTATTAGCAGCTGTGCGCGTATACTCTAAGAAACGTTGAAGGGGAAAGTTGGGGCTTTTCAAGGATATTTTGAAATGTATAAGAAGCAAAGTTCACTCGTAAAATGTTTTTGACTTCAGATATGCAATTACTTGTTGAAGGCCAGTCAGAGTTGTTGCATCACGTGCAGCTTTTTAAGTAGGTGCCCATGACAAACACTTTCACCTCGGCTCTCGACGAGAAAATAGCTCTGCGCTAATGCACTAAAAACGAATTAAACAGAATTAAAAACAAGCGGAAGCACGACTAAACAGTGCTGATATTAAAGAAGATGTTTGCACAAGCAGTTAATTTTGTAAGGATTGTTTCATGCATAAATATGAAAGTATAAACAATAGAATTCG
Organism: Macrothele yani; assembly: GCA_039090855.1. Classification (NCBI taxonomy): domain Eukaryota; kingdom Metazoa; phylum Arthropoda; class Arachnida; order Araneae; family Macrothelidae; genus Macrothele; species Macrothele yani. The sequence goes on along the minus strand of CM077029.1, from coordinate 31,584,328 downwards.
CGTGTTTATGGAAATTGCGTTAATTTTTTTTTTTTTTATGGGAAAGCAGTTCCAAAAGAAAAGATTTTCGAGTTGTGGAGAATATTTAATGACCACAAAATGTTTATACACTGACGGAAAAAAAAATCCCAACACCACGAAAAAATAGTTGTAGAGGAATGAAATGGCTGCAATACATTTGTATAGGTAACATATTTAATCGATTAAGGTTTCAAGATCACAGCTTGTTGTAAGCGCGAGAAGAGCCATTTTAAATGCGAAATGCTGGTACATTAATAACCGGTGTAACCGCCAGAATGTTGAATGCAAGCACGCAAACGTTCATGCATTGTGTCGTACAGGTGCTGGATGTCAGTTTGTGGGATGGAGTTCCATGCCTGTTGCATTTGGTCGGTCAATACAGGGACGGTTAATGCTGGTTGGGGTGACGATGGAGTTGTCGTCCAATGATGTCCCATACGTGCTCGATTGGTGAAAGATTTGGTGATCTAGCAGGCCACGGCAACATGTCGACACTCTGTAGAGCATGTTGGGTTACAACAGCGGTATGCGGGCGAGTGTTATCCTGTTGGAAAACACCCCCTGGAATGCTGTTCATGAATGGCAGCACAACAGGTTGAATCGCCAGACCGACGTACATCTGCGCCGTCAGGGTGCGTGGGATAACCACGAGAGTGCTCCTGCTGTCATAGGAAATTGCTCCCCAGACCATAACTCCAGGTGTAGGTCAAGTGTGTCTCGGCCGCAGACTGGTTGGTTGCAGGCACTTACCTGGCTTCTTTCTAACCAACACACGGCCATCACTGGCACCTAGGCAGAACCGGCTTTCATCAGAAAACACAACAGATCTCCACTCCGTCTTCCAATGAGCACTAGCTTGACACCACTGACGTCGCAAACGGCAATGGTTTGGAGTAAGTGGAATGAACGCTACAGGGCGTCTGGCTCGGAGCTGTCCTTCAAGTAACCGATTTGTAACAGTTCGTTGTGTCACTGTGGTGGCAACTGCAGCTCGAATTGCTGCCGCAGACGCGGTACGATGGGTTACGGCCATACGCCGTACACGGCGGTCTTCCCTCTCAGTAGTGCCACGTGGCCCGCGGAACCCGGTCTTCTTGAGGCAGTACCTTCCCTTGACCACCGCTGCCAACAATCATGCACAGTGGCTACATTCCTGCCAAGTCGTTCTGCAATATTGCGGAACGAAAATCCACCTTCTCGAAGCCCTATTACACGACCTCGTTCAAACTCCGTGAGCTGTTGTTAATGGCTTCTTCGTCTTCTTAAAGGCATTCTTGACTAACATCAACACCCTAAGTCGAATCTCAACGTTAACTAACGCTCACGAACGTTACAGCGCGTATTTACAGCAAACCTGCTTTGCATGTTCCGAGGGCCGCTACTAGCGCCATACGTATGCGCCGAGCATGAAATTTGCATAGACGTCATCTTACAGATGTACTCTCACCGCCTACCAACTATTGTTTATCTAACACAACCCCTTCTTGGTGTTGGGATTTTTTTCCGTCAGTGTAAATGTCTTCATTGTAATCTTAAAGTGAAAACGCATTGCTTTGCGTAACATGGAAAAATTGAGAAAGTGCTAACAAATATTTGTAATCAGATACCAGAATTGTTTAGAAAGTCCGTATTGTAACGCATACGTGAAAGCTGTGCCATTAGCATTCCTTTTCTATTTTTCGATGTAGCCCTCAGCAACTGCAAAGCACTTCTTCCACCGATGCTCTAGTGCTTTGATCCTGGTGGTGAAAAATATTTATCTTGGTTTTACCAGTTTCGGACCCACTGCTGCGACCACCCCAGTCTCTCTCAGGCGTATCGCTTTTCACGGATGATTTGCTTCATCTTGAGGTAAAAGTCACTAGCTGAAGCAAATCATACACTTTTCACTGATGCTTTGCTTCAGCTTGGAGTTGAAGTAAAAGTCATTAGCAGAAGCAAAATACATTTTTGTTCACGGATGGTTCGCTTTAGTTCGGTGTTCAGGTAAAAGTAAATAGCTGAAAAAAACCATACGCTTTTCAAGGATGCTTAGCTTCAATTTGGGGTGCAAGTAAAAGTCACTAGCTGAAACAAGCCATACACTTTTCATGAATGGTTTGCTTCATCTTGGGGTACAAGTGAAAGTAACTAGCTGAAACAAACCATACGCATTTCACAGATGTTTGCTTCGACATGGGATGCAAGTAAAAGTAACCAGCTGAAGCAAAATACACTTTTCTTCACGGATGTTTGCGTCGACTTGGGATATGCAAGTAAAAGTAACCAGCTGAAGCAAAATATACTTTTCTTCACGGATAGTTCGCTTTAACTCGGGGTTCAAGTAAAAGTCACTAGCTGAAACAAACCATAGCCTCTTCCCGGATGCTTTTCTTCAGCTTGGAGTATAAGTTTTCGTAAAAGTCACTAGCTGAAGCGAACCATATGCATTTCACGGATGTTTGCTTCGGCTTGGGATGCAAGTAAAAGTAACCAGCTGAAGCAAAATACACTTTTCTTCACGGATGTTTGCGTCGACTTGGGATGCAAGTAAAAGTAACCAGCTGAAGCAAAATATACTTTTCTTCACGGATAGTTCGCTTTAACTCGGGGTTCAAGTAAAAGTCACTAGCTGAAACAAACCATAGCCTCTTCCCGGATGCTTTTCTTCAGCTTGGAGTATAAGTTTTCGTAAAAGTCACTAGCTGAAGCGAACCATATGCATTTCACGGATGTTTGCTTCGGCTTGGGATGCAAGTAAAAGTAACCAGCTGAAGCAAAATACACTTTTCTTCACGGATGTTTGCGTCGACTTGGGATGCAAGTAAAAGTAACCAGCTGAAGCAAAATATACTTTTCTTCACGGATAGTTCGCTTTAACTCGGGGTTCAAGTAAAAGTCACTAGCTGAAACAAACCATAGCCTCTTCCCGGATGCTTTTCTTCAGCTTGGAGTATAAGTTTTCGTAAAAGTCACTAGCTGAAGCGAACCATATGCATTTCACGGATGTTTGCTTCGGCTTGGGATGCAAGTAAAAGTAACCAGCTGAAGCAAAATACACTTTTCTTCACGGATGTTTGCGTCGACTTGGGATGCAAGTAAAAGTAACCAGCTGAAGCAAAATATACTTTTCTTCACGGATAGTTCGCTTTAACTCGGGGTTCAAGTAAAAGTCACTAGCTGAAACAAACCATAGCCTCTTCCCGGATGCTTTTCTTCAGCTTGGAGTATAAGTTTTCGTAAAAGTCACTAGCTGAAGCGAACCATATGCATTTCACGGATGTTTGCTTCGGCTTGGGATGCAAGTAAAAGTAACCAGTTGAAGCAAAATACACTTTTCTTTCTTTGGATAGTGCGCTTCAATTTCGGGTTCAAGTAAAAGTCACTAGCTGAAACAAACCATATGCTCTTCACGGATGTTTTGCTTCAGCTTGGAGTGTAAGTACTCGTAAAAGTCACTAGCTGAAGCAAACACTGCGCATTTCACGGATGTTTGCTTCGGCTTGGGATGCAAGTAAAAGTGACCAGCTGAAACAAAATACACTTTTCTTTGCGGATTTTGCTTAGACTTGGGATGCAAGTAAAGGTAACCATCTGAAGCAAAATACACTTTTCTTCACGGACAGTTCGCTTTAATTCGGGGTTCAAGTAAAAGTCACTAGCTGAAACAAACCATACGCTCTTCACTGATGCTTTGCTTCAGCTTAGAGTGTAAGTACTCGTAAAAGTCACTAGCTGAAACAAACCATACGCAGTTCACGGATGTTTGCTTTGACTTAGGATGCAAGCAAAAGTAGCCAGCTGAAGCAAAATGCACTTTTCTTCACGGATAGTTCGCTTTAACTCGGGGTTCAAGTAAAAGTCACTAGCTGAAACAAACCATACGCTCTTCACTGATGCTTTGCTTCAGCTTGGAGTGTAAGTACTCATAAAAGTCACTAGCTGAAGCAAACTATGTACTTTTTACGGATACTTTGCCTCATCTTGAGGGAAAAGTAAGTAGCTGAAGCAAACCATAGGCTTTTCACGGATAATCCCATTTCATTTTAGCCATGGAAAAGCAGAGAGTAACCATCCGTTTTTGTTAGTAACTTGGTAAATCAGCTACTGAGACTTACAGAATGTTAAAAGAAGCGTATGGAGACACAGCATTATCCCGTAGTAGAGTTTTCGAATGGTATGGACGGTTTCGTGATGGGCGGGAATCCTTTGATGATGATCCGAGATCTGGACGTCCCTCCAGTGTACGGACTGCGGGAAAAAATCGAAGAGGTGCGGGGAAAAATCACAGAATTACAGTGAGACTTTTGGCTGAGTCGGTGGGCATCAGTAAATTTATCTGTCATGAGATTCTACGCGAGGATATGGAAAAACGAAAATGTAATACCAGATTGGTACCCCGCACACTGGAAGTACACCCAGATCTCGGATCATCATGAAAGGATTTCCGCCCATCACGGAAGCATGTATACCATTCGAAAACTCTGCTGCAGGGTAACGCTGTGTCTCCACACTCTTCTTTAAACATTCTGTAAGTTTTAGTAGCTCATTTACCAAGTTTCCATCACAAACGGGTTTACGCTCTGCTCTTCCATGGCTAAAATAAAATGGGACGAGAACGCTTGCTATAGCTCCCTTAATGCCAGCCTATCGCTTGTCGGTACCGGTATAAACTGCTTTTCTGCTGTTCGCTGATTGGTGATGGACTGCTGTCTTCTGGCATACACGTGATATCTTTATCCCACTACTTATGTCAGCTATGCCGTCAGTCCAGGAACTTTTCGGACGTAGCTTGTATATACGTATTTTTGTTTATAACCTATACTGGAAAGTAAGATGGGTAGTAACATTAAATATAAGGGCTTATTTTGTAATAACTGTTCTCGGTAGCGTTGAACTTAAAAACATAAGCCAATGAGTAACCCACTCAAGAAAAAACAAACTGAATGTTCTAATAATGCTATGATATATTAAAAATGAATAAGTCGTAAACATAGTTTGCTGCCATATTAGAATTACGTTCACACCATTTATCAGTAAAGAATATCAATTTCAGGTCTCTTTTTCTTCAACGCTTCAACGGACACACAGGTTCATAAAACGATTTCATTACACAGTTACACGAACAGTTTCATTAAACAGTTTGTCTTTTCACATTAATACACTCATCGTCCAAAAAATAGTTGCACCCAGAAGGACGTGTCTGATTGTAATGTTGTTCGGGAGGAAGGTAAAGTTACCAGGGAAAATAAATTATTAAACATTGAGACTGATATGGGCAATATTTATTGAGCTACACGCCAATAAGTAGTGTCTCCCAGTATGGCGTCGGGCCGCCATGTTTGCTCACACAGCATACCAGACGTCTCGGCATGGAGTTGTACAGGTTCCTAATGGTGTCCTGCGATAAGCCATCACATGCAGCTTGAATTTTCTCACGCAGTTCCTGCAGATTGTGCGGTAGGGGTGGAGTGTGATAGCGCGTCCAATAGCATTCCACACATTTTCAATCGGCGATAGGTATGGCGATGCGGCTGGCCATGGCAGGGTGTGAGTGCCCTGAAGACAAGCTCTCGGGACAGCAGCAGTATGCGGACGAGCGGTGTCCTGTTGGAAATTCGCACCGGAGTGAGGTTTCAGAAAAAATTAGGACCACTGGTTGCAGGACCTCATTAACGTAACATTGGGCTATCAAAGTGCCTGTAATGAACACCAAATGTAATCTGGCATCGTAGGCAGTTGCATCCCACACCATTACACCAGGCCTTCTGGACGTGTGACACTCGACAACAAACAGTTCATCTTGGCACTGACCACGGTGTCTCCACGCACGGATTCGTTGGTAGTCACCTCCAAGGCAAAAGCGGGTCTTGTCACTGAAGATCACCTACTGCCATTCTGAGTGGCTCTGTGACAGTCTGACACGACACCATTGCAGTATTTGGTGACGATGCAGTGGTGTTAAGGGCAGTTGTCGTAACAGTCTCGGTGCGTCTATTCCTACGTCTTTTTCTCGCTGCTGCGTGCCTTGTTCCATCGACTGCCACACACAGCGTGCTATGGTAATATTCGCGCGACCGGTATGGCACGCAATAAGGCCATCCCGCTTCCCCGAGCAGGACGACGCGGCCCCAGTCAAACTCCTCCAACTGCTCGAAATGCTTTCGAACTTTTCTCTGAGGCATACTTCATTTGGAAAGGATGCAACCAACACAACAGCACGACTCAGAATAGCAAGCACGCACAACGAGACGACCTTATATAGCCGGTCAGGCACTGCGCTACGGCCCCTCATAGGCCGCGCGTGGCCTAGTGGGCAACGTTCGTGACAGCCGCGGAAAGGACCTCAGGTTCGTTCCCAGGCAAGTACGAATGCTCGATCAACTAAATATCCGCCGTGCGTCGGATGGGCACGTTAAGCCGTCGGACCCCGGGTACTGGCCCCCGGTAATAAATAAGGGCGTCTTCCTCCCCTTCCTACTTCGCTTCCGTGTCACTTTCTTGTCGGACACTCTTGCCCAAATCTCCTAGCTTCCTATTTATAAGAATTGTTTAAGACCTGGGGTGAGACACTCCCTTCCTAAAATCCTCTACATATGATCAATTGATCATTTGCTACGGCCCCTCCTTGCTGGCGTCACATGCGTGGCCGAGCGTGATAAATGAATCATTTGCATGTCTCACGATGTCAAACCTTCCCACCAAGTTTAAGTCCTGTCGGTTGCTTCCTTCTGGGTGCAACTATTTTTTTTGACAAGTGCATAAGGGTGGCAGTTCGAGAAACTACTCATACATGAACAAGAGTTTTTAGTACAGAACACAATCTTTGGTTAAATTGGCTACGTAGTTTGTGATCACGCACACAATCTTTGGTTAAATTGGCTACGTAGTTTGTGATCACGCACACATCCGAAGGGCATGACCCTACTAAATTGTTTTTCCTTACAGTGAATTCTTTGTCTCTCTCGTAACGCAATCTCTTCTTGTCGATGCAAATAAAACTGATACTTCCACGTGTCAGTATTTTAAGATATTACACTGGTGTGCAAAAATTAAGGACGAAGAGGAGAAATTAGCATAACAGCGGAACGAGCAGGCAGAACGGACCGAAAGACCACTCAGGAGATAGTAGGGTCCGATACGGTAGGGCATGCACATATATGCAGCATGACGTAGGGGGTGGGGGGGTTAGTGTCGGAAGGGTATAAAGCACACGGGCGGTGTACGCTCAGCCATTCGGTGAAAGCTATTGCACGGTGTACATCGGGTTGAACGACGTTGAGTTGCTGCCACCGTGTGATATGGCCAACAGGCAATCCAGTAGACGACATCTGGATGACTTTACCCGAGGTCGCGTCATTGGGAAGTTGGAAGAATTTCGAAGTACGACTTGTGTGGCCGAGGAGTTCGGGATCGCTCACAGCATCGTTTCACGAGCTTGGAGAACATTTCAAACGACAAGAACAGCTGTCCGAGAGTTTAGCAGTGGTCGTCGACGAGCAACCACGGCGGCGGACGAACGGTATATTGTCCTACAGGCAAAAAGTGACAGACGGCAGACAGCGGGAGAAATCGCAAGGAAACGTCCGTTATGGCATTTTACGGTGGCCAGGAGGCTGCACAAAGGTGGTCTATTTGCACGACGACCAGCACGGTGTGTGTCATTAGCGCCTGCTCGTCTGAGACGGCGGTTTCTGTGATGCCAGGAACACAAGAACTGGACACATCAGCAAAGGGGTCGAGTTCTCTTTATGGATGAGAGCTGATTTAGTCTGACGAGCGATTCTTGACGTATACACATCTGGAGAGAGCAGGGAACACCCAACATAATCGAAAGTGACCTGTTTGAGGTGGCGGAGTTCTGGTTTGAGGCGGTATCATGCTTGGTAGCCGTACTGATCTCCACATCTTCCAAGTATGTTCAGTCACTGGTGCCCGCTATTGTACCGAGGTTCTCCTGCCTCACGTGCGTCTGTTTAGAGGTGCTGTGGGTCCTGAGTTCCTCTTCATGGACGACAACGCTACACTTCATCGTACAGTGGCGGTCGCAGAGCTGTTGGAGAGTGAAGATATTCAACGCATGGATTGGCCCGCAAGGTCCCTGGACCTAAATCCAATCGAACACGTGTGGGACTTTCTCGGGAGACGCTTGGCAGCACGTCAGCACGTCACCAGCCACCAGTAACGATTACGCAGCTGCGATTGGCGCTACAAGAGGAATGGGCCGCGATGCCTCAACAGCTCCTTGACAACCTCGTCCTCAGCATGGACAGACGTTGTAAATCCTACAACGCAGTCAGGGGTGATCATATCTCCTACTAAAGACTGGATTTTTCTTGGCAGCCTCCTGTCACATGGACGTTTCTGTCTTCTGTCCAGTTGTGCTAGAAACTACCTTTCCAATAAAGTGTCTTTGTATCCTTTGGATTCCTTGTTTGGATGGTTTTGCTCACTTGTCCCATATTCTTACATCTTGGGGATCTTATGGTATGATTTGAGTCGATGTGGAACCACTTCTGCACGACGTTACATTCGAAAAACCGTCTCGTCCTTAATTTTTGCACGCCAGTGTAAATCACCTATAACCACTGGCATAGCGCCAAACAATGGGGGAGTGGCGGACCACCGGCATAGCACGGTTGGTTAAGTCGCTATGCACTGTGTGGGAGGTGGACGTTTCTGTCGGGTATTCGAATCCCGGTCCTGCCGGTCATCTAGTCTGCGGTTTTTCCGGGAAAAAAGGAAATAATTTTCACTCAAACACTTTTCTTTTAAGACGTAATGGTAAATCGCCCTTTAAAACTTTATTGTTTTTTTCCAAATGATTTCCACACAAGCTTATAATCTAATTATTTTTTTTACAATGTCGTCTCGCTTGGTAAATGTAGGCATCGGTTTCTCCTAGATTTCTCCTAGATACCAGAAAATTGCCAGTTCTTGTAAAAGCACTGTACATCAATTTTGTTTTTCTATAAGTTCATTTTAATCCCACTTCTTTAATCTTGTCAGCAAGTTCATTCCTGGATCAGGTTCTCCATCTCCGAGGAAATACTTAAAAAAAGGACTATGCCGTCAGCAAAACGTAGGTGGGTTAAACCAAGGGCGGCTAGAAAGTACAAGGCCATGACATTAGAGCAATGACCTCCCTCCGTTGGTGACGTCACTAACACGTTACACGACGTGATACGTCGGTGTCGTGCTTGATGTCATACTATTCCGTGCAAATTAATTGGGACAAGCTATTTTATTCTCAGAATTGTAATATGATCGGCAGTTGATATCGGAAACAATCGTAATACGGTTTTATCAGCTGTGAGGTGGTGTGACTGTAAGAACTTGATAGTAAGAATGTGGTTTGCCCGGTTTTAAACAGTAAATAGGCACTTTAGCTTCATTTGTGAGCTTTCGTGTGTGACAGGTGGATGTTAGTTTTTGCTCTCTGTGAGTACGTGTTGCTCTCGTGTATTGAAAAATGGAGATTTCCCCAAGGAAGCGTGCAAAAATAATTGCTCTGAAGGATCACACTTCTATGACAGTGAGAGATATCGCTTCTGCAGTTGGTGTAGGAAAATCAAGTGCATCAAGACTGCTTACGCGATACAATGCATCTGGATCATCGTCTTCATAAAGGAGAGGTAAATGTGGAAGAAAACGAAAAACAACTCCACGAACCGATAAATTTCTAATCAGAAATAGTAAAATGAATCCAAAAAAACAAAAAGCACTGACCTTCAAAGAGATTTATTGGCTAGTGGTTGTGATGTTAGTGATTCAACTGTACGCCTTAGGCTTCGGGAAGTTGGCCGGAAGGCAAGAAGACCAACGAAAAAACAATATTTGAATGCGAAAATGAAGATAAAACGTTTAGCATGGGCCAAAAAATATAAATCATAGACTGCTGACGACTGGAAACATGTAATTTTCAGTGATGAAACTCATTTATTTGTGCAGGGTTACCAAGCAAATGTCGTTAGACGAAGCAACTGTGAACCCTTAAGACCTGAGCATGTCAAACAAACTGTAAAACACCCTCTGAAACAGATGTTTTGTGGGTTTTTTCACATCAAATGGCACTGGAAGCTTAGTTCCTGTTCAAGGTATGATGAATTCAGTCAAGTACGTAGAAATAGTACAACGTAGGATTGTTCCATTCTTGCAAACTTTTGACGGGACATTTCAACATGACTTGGCCCCATGTCACAATTCGAAATTGGTCAAGAATTCCATGCTGGAAAATCAAATTCATTTGCTTGATTGGCCTGGAAATTCACCAGACTTAAATCTCATAGAAAACTTGTGGAATATTTTGAAGAGACGTTTAGGTAAATTGGACTGTACAACCAAAGAACGCATGATAACGAATGCTATAAAAGTGTGGTTCCACGATTATGAAGTCAAAAATATGCGCACTCAATTAGTGGAGTTAATGATGCCAAAACGAATTCAAGAGGTCATTTCTGCTAAAGGAGGACATACTAATACAGGCATTTATCAGTGTATATCAAGGCATAGAATGATATAAAGGCATAGTTTTGGAAAAAAAAGTGATTTTTTACTTTGTCCCAAATAATTCGCACAGTATAGTACACGACAGCTTTAGAAACAGAGTTGGAAACGGGTCAAAAATTGTGGACCAGACCCAACCCTGTCCCAGCAGTCACGTAATTGGACCCGACCCGGACACGAATTGGACTTCATCCGGGCAAATCTGCTTTGAACTATAATTCGAATATCAATCATTATCAATCCACTGCTAGATGAAAGTCTCTCCAAGTTTCTTCAACAATGGACTGTCTTGGGCAAGTCTCCTCCATCCACCCATTTCCCAAGTGCTTTTCTTCTGTACCTTTTCCTGTCCCTTGGATTCCACTCTAAAATTTAAGTTTTCAATCGGCGGTCCGTTCTCCTGACAACATGTCCAGCCCATTACCATTTCAGGGATTTTACTATGATCATGATATGTTCCACCTTTGTCATTTTCCTTGTACACGAGTTTCTCTTATCTTTCTTGATTACACCAAGCATGTATCTTTTCATGTTTCTTTCAGCTGTCTGCAGTCTTTGTATGCCTCTTTTATTTAAGGTCCAAGTCTCTGCTCCGTACTTACTGGAAGGATTCATTGGTTAAACATTTTTCTTATAAGACATAACGCGCATTGCCTTTAAAAAATTGTACTGTTTCTTCCAAAAGCTCTCCAGCCAGGTTTTTTTACACCAATTAATTTCTTCATTAATGTGAACCTCGCTTGATATCTGCTACCCAAGTTAAATGTAGGAATTGGTTATCTCCAGCTTTTCCCCATCAATTAATAAATCTTTCTTCCTTGTAAAAGCATTGTACTTGAGTTTTGTCTTCTAATAGTTTAATTTTAACCCCATTTCTTTACACTACTCAGCAAGTTGTTGGATCATAGTCTTCAGCTCCGAAGTATTATTTCAGAGACCTCTGAAGGGTTCTTTGAAATATATTTTTTTTCCTTTTCAAAAATAAAATGGAAATAAAACCGGGTCGAAATCGGGTCAGGAACACCTTGACCCAACTCGTTTGATCCGGAAGAAATTGTCCACTCGGTGACCCGCTAACCCGTTTCCATCTCTGGTAAGAAACCAATCGGAAGACTTGGTCTTCGCGTGACGTCACAAACATGGCCTTGTGTTTTCTAGACGGTCTTGGTTAAACTATATCCAATTAATCTGTATTCCTTTTGCTTTCCCAGTGCAATGATTCAAATTCTGTAGTGTGGCATTGAAGAGCTTGGAAGATATGATGTCCCCTTATCTCACTTCGTATTGTGGACATTTATTGTTCACAGTGTCACACATTTTCAATATAGCATTAAGAAAGTGTCCCTTCAAGAAAATGAAAACAGTTCGCTGCATCCGAACTCCCTGTAATTGGACTGCGCCGTACACACACATTTTTTATATTCCATCTGCATCATCACATGCACGGCGACTAACAATGGGAAAGAAAATTTATTCATCCTAACTGGAAATCACCTATGATGATTCAATTGAGAGCCAGGGTCAGTGGCCGCCTGACAGCCCCGTTATTAGGGACCGCAAACAATGGACTAGACATCACGATACGTTATCCAATCGTATCAGGTAATTAACACTCGGGAAACGTCACGTAAATCATGGCGTTGTATGGAAAACTCATTAGTTTTAAAACAATTTCGTGAGTTAGAATATTAACACATTTAATTCCCTGTTTCGTAATTCCAACAGTAGTCTGGACTAATCTAAACGTGTCACACTTGACACTACCCACTGCAATTATGCAAACTAATAATGATTTCTTTCATTTTCTTCAACTTCTTTTTCTTTCTTATTGACCTGATCTTTTATAATGAGGGGCGTGAGGTAATAGCAAAACGCGGTAAGAAAAACTAAGGATTATTTATTGGGAAAAGGCTCAAAACTTCGATGAAACGAAATTTGAAATCGAACTAATAGATGAGGAAATATTGTTTCAACAGACGGACGGATGGACATAGTGAAAACATAAGAATGCCCTTTTTTTCAACAGGAGTGCTTAAGCGTGAAAATTTGCAGCAAAGAAAACGACAAATTTTGAAGATGGCAATCCGTTTTTTGGCAAAAATATAACAAGGATGGTAAGTCAGATAATATCTGAAAACGTGAAAATTTCGTCTGCCTGGAGCGGGAATCGAACCCGCGTCTCCCAGATAACGCCCAGGTAAACGTGAGACTTAGTCTATCTGGGTGGTGTAGTGGTTAGCATACCCGGGCGCTGTCTGGGAGTTGCAGGTTCGATTCCAGGACGACGACGTTTTCGGATATTATCTGACTTACCATCCCTGTCATATTTACGGCAAAAAACGGATTTTCATCTTCAAAATTTGTATTATATGGTGTATTCCCGTATTTCTTTCAGGAAAGAAAAAGCATTAACATATTTTTAGAAACGGAGAAAATCATCTACAAAATATGCATTTACAGATTTTTGGGAACGGAGAAAATCAGCAACACAGAAATACATTTACAGATTTTAAGTAAGAAAGAAAATCTGCAATAAAGAAAATGCATTTACAGATTTTTAAAAAACAAAAAAGTAATACCGAAACAAAAGGAATGCATTCGCAGATTTTTAAGAATGGAGAAAATCTTCAACAGAGAAATTCATTTACAGTTTTTTAGAAACCATAGAAATCAGAAACAAAGTCGCCGAAGTGTGGCTTATAGCCATTCTTCCGAGATGGGACCGGGTTCGAATCCTGGTGAGGCATGGATGTTGTGTTTGTCTTAAGGCACTGGGTCCCTTCACTGGAGTCAGTCGCCCTAAATTAGGGACGGGTGACTGCTTATAGCCCGTTGAGTTGCTCACGGTGGTCATTAACCCCCCTCCCCCAATCCCAAAAAGGAACAAAGAAAATGTACTTACGAATTTTTAGCAACGAAGAAAGTCAGCAACAGAGTAAAAGCGTTTACATATTTTTAGAAATGGAGAAAATCAACAAAATGTATTTAGGGATTTTTAGAGACAAAAAATCAGCAACAAGAGAAATGAGTTTACCGATGTTTAGGAATGGAGGAAATCATCAACTGAGGAAATGCATTTAAATTTTTTTTTAAACTGAGAACATCAGCAAAAACGAAAATGCATTTCGAAATTTTTAGGAATGGGAAAAATCATCAACCTAGGAAATTCATTTGCAGGTTTTTAGAAATAGGATAAATCATCAACAAAATAAATGCATTTTAAGATTTTTAAAAAACGAGAAAATCATTCTAAAAATCCGTGAGTGAGTTTTTTTGCTAAACGGAGGAAATCAGCAACAAGGGAAACACATCTACGGGTTTTTGGAGGATGAGAAAATCACAAAAAAGAAAATGCATTTAGGGGAGCTATCTGCAGAAGGACAATTTCAAACATGTACGTACTTCCGTGCTGTAATTAGCTTTTCATGTGCCTTATGCAAGATTTTATTTTTGGGATCCTTATTTTTTTTGGGGGGGGGGGGACGTGGGAAATGAAAATAAAACAAATACTATATAACAATTGTTCTATAGATAATTTTTGTACACACAAGAAATATACCAGATCATTCACATGTGTTTATAAATGAAAATAATTATTTTAATTGCACTTTTATGGTTTTCATTTCAGCAAATTCATTGATTACATCATCATAATTAATGTCTTTAGCGATATTATATTCAATCGGAATTGTGCAGGGCTAGTTCATCGACGTCATCATTGTGCCTCCTCTGCTCAGTGACGTCACAGGTACGTATGCTGAACCGTAAACCACAAAAAACAGTCGACAAATCCAAGAGGTGCATGCACTCCCATAGATCACTTCCTTACCAACGTTGTCGGGAGCTCTGGTCACGTGAGGAAGAGAGAAGCTTGATATTAGAACAAACCCTCCCTTCCTCACGTGACAGGATTCGCATCTTTAAAAAGAACCCTTAAGGTTAAGCTTAATTTTAAAAAGATGCTCTCCTAATCTTGACTGACTGATACAAGACTGCTTAATAGCAAACATTTTTAACTGGACGCAATGAAAAAAGCTTTTTATTTCATCAACTGCTAACGAAACTTTATTTGCGCCGCCCCGGTGGCGCAGTGGTCTAAGCGATGGCCTCTGATCGTTTGTCCAAAAGGGGTCCGGGTTCGAATCCCGGTGAGGCATGGATGTTGTGTTTGTCTTACGGCACTGGCTCTCTCCCTTCCCTGGAACCAGTGACCCTAAATTAGGGACGGGCGACTGCTTATAGCCCATTGAGTTGCTCACGGTGGTCGTTAAACCTCCAATCAAAAAAAAAAAAAACTTTATTTATTCCATCACTTACGCATTTTCCCAAGATAATATTTTTTGGTAGCTCCATTTCAGCGCCCCCTTCGTCCTGGGCCCTGGGCCCTGTGCTCCTGTTGCACCTGCGTAATTACGGCACTACGTATACCCCCTCTGGTGGAAAAACTGTACATTAGTTGGATAATGTTTGCATATCTTCTATGGTTACTTGTACATAGTATTAAAATAATTATTTGAACAGTATTTTCCGAAAAGGAGAAATAGTTGGAAACAGAATATACACGCTACTTATACTACAAAGTTATGATCAATTTTATATATTGTTGGAATTGTAAATATATATTACTATAACTTAAAGTTCAGGTTGGTAATACGCTCTTTCCAAATTCTTGATATGTCCACAGGCAATTAGTCATTACAGCATTTGTCCCCTAAAGCTTCGATGTACATAACTTTCAACAAAATGCAGCGAATGTATGTATGTTGGAGTGTCCAATAGTCTAAGTTTTTCCCAGTCTGGTTGTAGAATTCCGTTTACCACATTCCTTGATAAAGCTGTATTATTGCTATTGGTTCGGATATCGTATTTGTGTTCCTGGACACGGATACCCAAACTTCTTCGTGTCGAGCCTACGTAGTCGCTAAGAATGTTCTCCTGTTAAGGGGTCCAGCAGTGGAATATTATACACACCCCATTTGTGCAGAATATCTGTTGTTGCTCGATTCTTTTTAACTGATGATAGGAGGTTCTTCGAGTGGGTGCCGAATTGTATGTTAGTATTTTACTGCTGGACCCATCAACAGGAGAACATGTTAACAACTACGTAGGCTCGAGACGAAGAAGTTTGGATATCCGTGTCCAGGAACACATACGATATCCGAACCAACAGCAATAATACAGCTTTATCAAAGAATATGGTAAACGGAATTCTACAACCAGACTGGGAAAAAATTATTAAAAAAAAATTAGACTATTGGACACTCCAACATACATACTTAGACTATTAGACACTCCAACATTATTAAAAAAAAAATTAGACTATTGGACACTCCAACATACATACATTCGCTGCATTTTGTTGAAAGTATGTACATCGAAGCTTTAGGGGAGAAATGCTGTAATGACTAATTGCCTGTGGACATATAAAGAATTTGGAAAGAGCGTATTACCAACCTGAACTTTAAGTTATACTGTAGTAATATATATTTACAATTTCAACAATATATAAAATTGATCATAACTTTGTATTTGTAACGAATCCTCTTTGTATTGATATGTTAAACTAATAACTTCTGAAATTATACTAGTTACACTGTTATAATGGCAACGGTCACGACCCATGCGACGTTTGATGACTTATACTCATAATGCATCGTTGCACTACTATATAAAGGAGTACTACATTGCCTCTGCTCCACCTGATGATGGGGTAAATGTTACCCCGAAAGTGCTAGTGGGGTATTTTAACTGTAAATATCTTTCATATTTTATTAAATGTCGAACATAGATGGTGAGGTTTTTATTTCATTTAATATCTTGCCATTTTCTGATGGACAGTCTTGGCGACCTGATTGTGCCTGTTTGTGTACTCTGTTTGTGTGAGGACTCTGCACCCTTCTGTGATATGTTGGATGGTCTCTGGCGCTTGATGGCAACACCACCATGTGTCGCTTTCCACTGACGTGTCCTTCAGGATATGCTTCCGGTAGTTTCTGGTGTTTACTATTATCATTATTATTATTATTTTTGGTTGAGCGTTTAACGACCACCGTGTGCATCTCAATGGGCTGTAAGCAGTCGCCCGTCCCTAATTTATGAACACTGGTTCCAGGGAAGGGAGAGAGCCAATGCCATAAAACAAACACAATGTCCATGCCTCATCGGGATTTGAACCCGGATTCACTTGGACGAACAGTCATAAGCCAGCGCTTAAACCAGAGTTGTATAAAAATAAAATGTATCCGTGTAAACAACCATTGAAACAGAAAACTTACTGCAAACCAGCCAAAGCCGCCCCGGTGGCGCATTGGGTCCGGTACAGCGATTGCATTCCGTACTCGGTTTCATTCTCTTCTTTCAGATATCGTTGAGTCACAGAGTCTGCTGGGCTCCTTTCAAGGTATCTCCTTTAGTTATCTTTCCCGTCGTTTTCATGTTTTCAATTTGCATATGCCACAATCATCGGTTGATGCTGATGCTCTTCTTTCGCATTTGATTTCCCTTCTTTCCCAAATTCCTCCTTCTGAAATCGTTCTTATTGGTGGTGACTTCAACTGCACTCTCCAACCGGGTCTTGACCGTGATGGTTCCGGGGAGAGTCGCCTTAACCTTTCCTCCCAACTGTCTCAACTAGTTAGCAATTTTTGTCTCATTGACGCATTTCGTACCATCCACCCTCTGTCCCGTGAATTCACATGGTTTCCTCCGGCCGCCTTAGCGCATGCTGCGGCTCGTCTCGACCGGTTTTATGTTTCTAGTTTCCTCCACTCCTCCCTTGTTGAAGTAACCCATCATCCTTCTGTTTCCTCCGACCATCGTCCTGTTCTTCTGGAAATATTTTTGTCCTCTTTCCCTGTCCCCCCTCCCCGGTTTGGTCTCTCGATGATTTTCTCCTTTCCGATCCCACGTTTCAGGCCGAAGTTCGTTCGATTATTTCTTCATCCATTTCTGAACTTCCTCTCATGGTTGACCCAGCAGCTCTGTGGCTTTCCACCAAACTTTCTATCCTATCGTTTGCACGTCAGTTCTCTTTTTCGTCCCGTTTTCACCGCTTTCATGATTTAATTATTCTTCACCGTAAACTACAGTTCCTTTCTCCTTCAGATCCATCGTTTGCAGCTCTTCAATCACAACTTCATAGCATTCTATCTTCCTTTGCTTCTTCGTCTCTTACCCGGTTAAAGTTTTCCAAGTTACATTTTCATGATGACCCGTTTCAACACCTTCGACATCTTGAATCCCACCGTGCTCTGAGTTCCAACATTTCTTTTTCTCTCGCTTCCAGATGGCTCAACTGTTTCTGATCCAGTGCAGATCTGTGATCGAACTTTTCAGTACTTCACTGATCGGTTTCGATTGCAGGTCCTGCCGCCTGCAGAGAATTCTCCATTATTATCATATCTTCCTCAGGTCCCGTCTTTTTCCCTCCTTGGTTTCACCGATCTCTCCCTCGGAGGTTCGTTTTGCCATTTCTAGTCTAAATGACCGCTCCGCCCCTGGGGCTGACGGTCTTCCACTTTCTTTTTTATAAAACCTTTCTTCCTTCTCTGCTTCCTCTTCTCGTTGCTTGTTTCAACTCGATCTTTTCTTCTTCGACTTTCGTTTCTTCTGACTTTGCTTTTGCTCTTCTCCGCCTAATTCCTAAAACTGGTAATCTTGGTCTTCTATCTAACTGGCGCCCCATCTCGATTCTTAACACCGACTACAAGATCTTTGCAAAAATTCTGGCTCTTCGCCTTAACCCTGTTCTACAATTTATTATTCATCCTGACCAAACTTATACGATCCTTCCCGTTCGATTGCAACTAACATCACTACCATCCGTGATTTACACTCTCTTGCTTCCCGTCTTTCTGAACCTCTCGCTATTTTTAACCTAGATCAGAAACAAGCATTCGATTCTGTCCATCATTCTTATCTTTTTCTCTGTTCTTCGTCACTTTGGCTTTCCTTCCCTTTTCTGTCAGGCACTTTCCAATCTATATTCCCATTCTTTCTTTCGTGTTCGGACCTCTTCTTTTATGACGGCTGCTATTCCTTTTGCAAGCGGTATCCGGCAGGGTTGTCCCCTGTCTGGTCAACTGTTTGCCCTCACGTTTGAACCACTTCTTATTTCCCTTCGATCTCGTTTGCTGGCAGGCATTCCGCGTGGTGTGGCCTCCACACGGCACCATCGCGTGGTTTTGTCGGCCTATGCGGACGACCTTACTCTTTTTTTACGTTCCCAACAGGCTTTTGGTGTTGTTTTGTCTACCTATACTGAGTATGCTTCAATTTCAGGTGCTGCCCTTAATACCTCTAAATCTGTTGGCTAGTGGGCTGGCTCGTGGTCGTCCCGCGGCGACCGCCCTTGGGGTGCCCGGTGGTCGACCACGGTCATCAGACTTCTTGGAGTGTTCATCGGGAACCCGGTGGCGGTTGCTGCCGCCACTTGGTCCCCTTTGGTGCAGGACATGAATCGACGCCTTGCCCCTTTTCGCCGTTTGAAACCGTTTGTTTCTTTTAAGCAGGTCGCATCTTCTTTCCGCTTTTCTTCTTCCGGCCCTTTCTCATACTTGGTTTGCTCATTTCCCTCCTCCCCTCTTTCTTCGTCACGCTCAATGTCTTTTTACAAATTTTATATGGGATGTCGTACATTGGGTTCATCGATCCACGCTTGTCCTTCCGGTTTCTTTTGGTGGTCTTGCCCTTCCGGATTTGTCCCTTAAATCGAACGCTTTCCATCTCCAACATTTTTTGAGGATTTTTTCCCTTCCTTGCGGTTCTTCGATTACTATAATTGACACTTTGCTCTTTCCACGAAGTCCTTTTCTTTCTCTGGCTACTTTTATCCGCATGGACCTCTTTCCACTCATTCTCAATCACTTTCCCGCTACTCACTTACCGTACTGTTTTCTCCCTCTGGCACTCCTTATGTCCAGTCCGCCTCCCCCGCTTCGACTAACGATCTCCTTGCGGAACCACTTTTCTTCCTCCTCTGCCCTTCGTTCTCCAAATTCTTCAGTACCTGAACTTCTCCACTTGGTTTGCAAGTGGCGTCGTTCAGGTTTCTCAACTTTTTTTTGATTCTTCTCTTCACTGGAAATCTTTTGATCGCCTTTCCCCTCTATTTCTTGGATACCCCTCAGCATCGTGCATAGTTCTGTCTTATTCAATCCTGTCTTATTCGTCTTTATCCTTTACTTGTCAATTCTATTGGCCTCATTCAGTCTTCCGCCCCGTCGCTCAGTCTTCCCTTTCTTCTCTACTTAAACGATTCTCCATTTTTACCCCATCAAGTTACAGCCAAGCTTCTTTATTCGCATTTTCTTACCAATTTCACAGCTCCATTCGCAATTCCTTCTGTTTCAGCTACAGATCTTCCAGGTACGTGGAGTGATCCATCGACTTCCCTGGCTTCCCCGAAAGCCAGGGACATTCATTGGCTGCACCTACACCGTCGGTTGCTCACTCCGCGTACCCTTCATCGTTTTCGTCATTTGGCTTCCCCGCTTTGCTTCTTTTGTTCTACACTTGGTGATGTGTCACATTCCTATGATTCTTGTCTGGTGTTGCAGCCCTTGTTTTCGATTATGTTTTCCTTCTTTCCAAAGTTTGCCCTTGTCCTCATACAATGTTCCATTTTTATTTCCTCAGACGCCATTCTCCCCCTGTAGATGTCCACAGTTCTGTTTGTGCATTCATCATTCTCCAAGCGAAGTTGACGATTTATTTGTTTTACCACTCAAGCGTGGATCGAGCTTCTCTCCGGCGTTATCATCCGGCCCGGGTGTTTTTGTGCAGGAGGTACCGATCATCCATCAGATCGGTCCTCCAACTTGAGTATGACATGGCGCGGGTTCGGCAGGGATGTGCCTGCCTTTTTCTCTCTCTCTGGTCTCCATATTTGTCATGGTTTCATGTTTCTGCAGGCATTATTGTTCTCCTCCCATAGCCAGAGTTTATTATATTTATATTTATTTTTTTTGATTGGTGTTTTTTGTTTAGTGCATAATTTTTGTACATACCATAGATCTGTGTCAGTGGGTTAGTGTCTCCTTTAGTTTATCTTCTTGTTGCTTTCCGTGCACACACATTCCCGTTAATTTGTTGTCGGTAGCGTTTACTGACTTTTTCTTTTCTTTTTTTTTTTTATTTTCCGTCGGCCTCAAGCCGTTGGTCGACAAACTTTTTTGTGTGCCGGCTAAGCGTTTTGGCATTTTCTGTTTATTGTTTACTGTTACCAAGGTGTTTTATGTTGTTTTGTTGATGTTGATTGCATTTTTGCTGTGGCATGCACATTGTCTGATGTGTTTTTGTTTTGTTTTTGTTGCTTAAGTGTCGGCTTTTTTTTCTAGTTTGCTTTTGGTGTCGTTCACCTATTTTATATTTATTACTCGTCGGTTTCACACAGTTTACTGTCGCACGGTTTTGTGTTTTATGTTGTGGTTGTTTTTATTTTTTTGTTTTAATTTTTTTTTCTGTGTTGGTTCTGAACCTTACCGACGTGTTTCTTGGTTTTGTCTTGTGTAATCGGTGTTTATTTTTGTGGTTAGTGCTGTGGATACAGTGCGAATTCACTGTTTCGACCCGAATTTATTTGGTGGTGATGCTTGTCTGCAGGTTTAACCCCTGTGTTCTTTTTCACAAAGTTTTCATGGTGTTATTTGTGTATTGTGCATTCTTTATTGTGTTCATGGTGCTATTTGTGTATTGTGCATTGTGTGTTAATTTCTTGTGTGTTGTGTTAATGGTACGGGGTGTTAGTTTCTAGTGGTTGTTTTTTTCTCTGTGTTGCTGTCGGTCTTAGTGACCGAGATACGCTTTAAATGTAAATTTTTGTTGTTCGTCGGCTTACAGCCATTTGTCAACGCATTTCTCGAACTACCAGGTGTTGTTTTTTTTCCGGCTGCAGCTTGTTGTCGGACCGTGCGTGTGTTTTTTTTTCCTTGACAGTTTTGACAAACTCGGCTGACTTTTCTTTACCGCCTTGCTTCATTAGTGGTCTGTCCTGTATGTATTGTTTGTTGTGCAACTGTTTTCTTTTTATCTTGCCGTGTGTTATTCTTCAACTTGCTCTCATGTCGTCTGCTTCTTCCTGTAGAGTACTCTCTGTTTATTGCGATATTGATTGTGTGTTGTTATTGTCGTTGCCGGTGAGTTATTGTGCAATTTTTTTCCCGGTGAAAATTTGTGTTTGTATGTTGTCTTTTTTGTAAATAAATGCTCTTTTGAAGTTCTGATCATTCGTCCGAGTTCGAATCCCAGTGAGGCATGGATGTTGTGTTTGTCTTACGGCCCTGGCTCTCTCCCTTACCTGGAACCAGTTGCCTTAAATTAAGGACGGATGACTGCTTATAGTCTACTAAGCTGCTCACGGTGGTCGTTAAACCTCCAATAAAAATAAACAAAAAAACCCCGCCAAGCGTGAACCGGGTTAACAATAGAATAAGATAATTTATAGAAAAAATCAATAAAACAATAAATAATTGTGAGAAAATTACTGATTCCGATCAAGACAAAACAAATACAGTACAATTGAATGTGGAGTAATGTGTGTGAAATGGACCTTTACGGCAAAATATTAAAATATTGGACTAAGAATCTCATAAAAACAAGAAACAAGACTAATTAAAGGAAATTTTTACATCCACAAAAAGAGTCCCATTAATGAACATTCAGAATTTATAAATAGCATTTTCAACAACTTAATTAAAAAATGGTAGACTTACAAAATACATAAGAAACATATTTTAATTTAATAACTGAAGGAACCTGGCAACAAACTTTAATTCTTTCTGTGTGAACGAAAGTTTTGATACAGTTCCTATACATCGAAAACGGGCCTTGAAAAAATCTAGTGGCCAGAAAAGTCTATGAAAACAAAAGAACTCAGAAAATGTGAAAAATAATTAAAAATTATTTTAGTTAAAATTGAATTAAGTACATAAATTTGAGTAAAGCCTAGAGCAAGTGTTATAAATGCTACAAACAACATTTCTATTTTTTTCCAATCTACAAGCAAAAAGTATCTGCAAAATCTGCTAATAATTCGGAAACTATCCGCGTATAGCGTACGTCTACATTCGGCTACTCTGGCTTAAATCACTGCGCAACCGGGGTAGCATCTCTCTTATTAACGTCCCATCAACGGACGAACACTGGGCACTAATTCATTCCGGAGCGGGATCAAACCCTTTGACTTATCCCTGCATGTTACAAGAACGTTCATTTTCATTTTAATTTCTGTTTTATTTAGAATTTGTTAGTTACAGTTTATATATTGTTTGTGCCTTGAAAAAGCCACTCGTGTGCAAGCGAAAGCTAAGCCGTTGTCCCTATCTGTACTTTTATGCCTATTAAACCGGAAGAATTGCTTTATTTATTAGTTGACTCTGGTATCTCCATAGTTTTCTGAGAAATTAGTTATTTATGCAATGCAGTTGTATTTTATAACTTCACTTGAATAGCCAGAATTAACTTCTCAGTAAGACTTTTGACAACAATTGCACAAAGGAAAACATTTTTCATATATTTTTTTTTTAAATCACGAATCAGGATAATTGCAATGCGTTGCTAGTTTTTCCTGTACGTGTTTGACCTTTCAAGAATGTAGGGAGATTTAAGAAGCCCAAAGCACATTAGAACACTTTCACCCGTCAAAGGGAGGTGTTTTGTCTTAGAGCTTCCGGCTCTCTTCGTGAGTCAAAAACTTAGTGTTTTTAATCGGCTTAAACGTACTTTCTAATCTTTTGCAATTCTCCAAGAACACATTATTTATTTTAGATTTAAGAATTATTTCTGCTTGGAGATTACTAAGACGTGAAATAGTAATTAAGATGTTAAAATCCCTAGTGCTCCAATTTAATAAGTATCCTAATTATTTATACCAGCCGGACGGTTTAGTTTTATAAAAAAGTAATTAATTTCCCTAGAAAGGAGAAAAGATCTTTTGCTTGCTCTTTATTATTATTTTTTATTTTGGAAAAAAATATTGCCTGAGGAGGAATTTTTTTCATTCCTTTTTACTCTTTCCGCTAACAAATTTCTAAATCATTCATTGTCAAAGACGTAAAACCCTGAAGTCCACCCCACCCCCTCCCGAAATTGAAGCGAATCCAAAGAAGAATGCCTTTTAACAAACAAGAAAAATTTAGTGTCGCGCGTTAATTGAGGTGAAGATGTTGCGACTTCGTCACGTGTACTTCTTCATCCAGAATCCAACTGAGACTTAACCGGATTGGATGTATAAGCCAAATATACAATTACTGTCAGTGCGTCTATTTTGTTCTTTTTTTTTTTTTTTTTTTTTTTTACAAATTGTCCTTCCCTAACTGCACAACTATGACCGAAGATTGCACAATCGTTCGTTTTTGAGCGGTCATGAAGAATCAGTGCGAGATAAATAAAGCAGATAATCACGTGACCCCAGAATTGGCGAACTGGAAAGAGGAAAAAGGCCTGTAATAGAAGATTTGCGGTGATATGCATTTAATTGTTTTAGATACAAGATCACGAAGCAAACGGATCATAGCTTGCATTTTGTTTTTGAAAGCTGTAACAATAAAAGAGAATGTGTGTGCACGGGCGACGGTACCTAATAATTACAGCGGGAGAGGGGGGAGGGTCCAACTTATCCGAGAGTTAAAATAATAATAAAAAAGGAGAGAGTAAAAAAGCCCGTAAGATATATATGTACACTAAAGTGCCAGAAAAACTGGTACACCAGTCAAATACTTGGTAGGTCCCCCACGGGAGCGCAGGACTGCAGAAATACGACGGGGCATGGACTTCACTAGCTTCTGGAGATATGCTGTAGGCAATGCACACCATACTTCTTGCACAGCGTTCCACAAATCGGGTGTATTCCGAGGTCTCCGATTCCTGTGTTCGATAGCGCGCTGCATGGCATCCCAAATGTGTTCTATCACGTTCAGATCTGGGGACTTGGGTGGGAATGGCAACACCCCAAACTCAGATGAATGCTACTCGAACCATAATGTGGCGTCCCAACACTTGTGTGGAGGTGCATTGTCCTGTTGGAACAGGCCCATCCCATCAGCATGAATGCAGGACATGAATGGGTGTACCTCGTCAGAAAGGATGCGCACATAGCGTTGGCTGGTCACAGACGTCTGTAGACGTCAGGGGTCTCAGTGAAGTCCAGCTAAACACACCCCATACCATTACGGACTCCCTACCAGCCGGTAAAGTTCCCTGTTGACAGGCGGGATCCATGGCTTCATAGGGTTTGCGCCACACACGAATCCTTCCATCTGCCCGATACAGTTGGAAACGCGACTCGTCAGACCAGGCTACTTGTTTCCAGTCATCAAATATCCAGTGGCGGTATTGCCGTGCCTAAGCGAGGCGCATAGCTCTGTGTCGTGCACCCATCAAGGGGACTCGAGTTGGGCGTCGGCTCACAAAGCCCATATCGTGCAGGGTACGTCACACAGTCCGAATGCTGATGCTTGTTGAGGCTCCAGCATTGAATTCCGATGATACCTGCGAGAGTGTTGCACGCCTATCGCGTGAAACGATTCTTGACAGCCGATGATCGTCACGTTCACCCAATGTCTTTTTACGGCCACACTGGTATCATAGGTTGAAGGTTTTGCTGGAATTCTTGTAGTCACGGTACACCCTTGCAATGGTCGTCCATGAAAATCCGAACTTCATTTCTACCTCCGAAATACTATGGCCGATCTCACGAGCGCTAACTATGACACCGCGTTGAAAATCGCTTAAAAAGTTATTACTTGTCATTCTCATGCCGAAAACAGCTCTGACAGCTGGCAAGGATGTCTATCGCTTTATATACGCACTGGCGGTCGCAAGCGAGTACGCGCATAGGTGACGTTGCTATGTATTTTGCATAAGCTTGTCTGTACCAGTTTTTCTGGCACCCATGTATACTAAGTAGCTGGTGCTACAAATAAGGGAAAGGAGAAGAAATATCCTGTGTCAAAAGAAACAAATTCCATGCGATACGCTATACACAATATCCGATCTCGCTACGAAACTTCAAAATCCTACAGACGATTGAAATTTAAAAGTTAATCAAACCTCAAGTATTCTCAGGAATCACTCCTATTACCGGTAATTTCTTGTCAAACGGAAACCGAAAAAGTGAGAACCGAGATTTTCCGTTAAAATACGAAAGGAATTGCGGAGAGGTTTCTGAAAATTCCTAATTTTCCGTTAACACATCCTAAAACGGTAATTTACCGTCAATATAAGAAAGAAACTCCGGAAAGGTTCCTGAAAATTCAGAATTTTCCCGTAGTACGAAAGTTCCGTGAAATTCAGGTTTCTTTCCGTCATTTCA
This sequence comes from Macrothele yani, assembly GCA_039090855.1. NCBI lineage: Eukaryota > Metazoa > Arthropoda > Arachnida > Araneae > Macrothelidae > Macrothele > Macrothele yani. Next base: position 31,558,512 of record CM077029.1, on the reverse strand, counting down.
CGGAAGAGGTTGTATTAGAAGTATACTTCGTTAATTTACAAAAGAAATGACGGAAAGTTGCCGGTGAATTTCAGAATTTTTTTTACAGTGTACGGAGCACACGTGGAGACCTACTGACATTAAAAAAAACTTTCACATTTACCATGTGTTTTGACACTAAAAGTAAGTTGTTCTTCATTGTAGTTTTTTCTGAATAGCATACTGAAGTTGTATACTTCATTTACGGACACCCTGTACTATTCGCGGACGTTACCGCTGCACATGTTAACTGAAGGTAAGTTGGCATACGTAGAATTTCAACTAACGATATCTCACCGAAATATTTCTCTAAAGCGTCCGGGTGAATTTCCTTTCCCTTAATTCGGCGCTTCGCGTTTTTTAGCACGTCTTTTGTAAAAAACCATCGTGCTTATGATACCGGTTTGTCCGTCCGTCTGTACCCACGATATCTCTGCAACTATTAGTCCGATTTGAAAAATTATTTTTGCATTGGGAAGCTTGAAATGTGCATATGATGATCTTTGATTTCGTTTTTTTTTTTTTTTTACGATATACAATTTCGCCGCCAGAGAGCGTAGATGCAGATGATGTCGAATTCAAAAATACGTTTTATTCCACGTATTTTCATCTAAACATCCGATCGAAAAAATTATTTTATCTTTCGATTCCATTTATGTCGAAGAGTATTTTAGATATAGTTACTTTATCAAATTACGCATAGATTTTCCGTTAGGGGGCGTAAAAGTAAATTACATTTTTCCAGATAACTCTTCTTCTAAAGATCCGAATTGAAATTTTTTTTCTTCAGCGGATTCATCTCCTGATGGAAAAATATTCGGCATATAATTTCAAATTTTTGGTGAAGAATACTTTGGCCACCAGGGGGCGTAAGGGTTTAATTTTTGCTTCTGATGTATTTGCCATAAAGTGTGCGCTTCTAAAATATCGACTGAAAAAATTCTTTCGTAGACTGATGCCACTCACCATCGATAAACATTTTCGGGATATTTTGTGCTTAAAATATCCCACAGTTTCTCAGCCCGGGGGCGTAGATGTATATCTTACTTTCGTCAATATCTCTACTTCTAGGAGTCCGATTTGAAAAATTCCTTCTTTGTTGGATAGTGCTTTCAGTGTGACATGTGTTTCATATAATTTCAAAATGTTCACGTACTTCATAGACTTTCCGCTAGGGGGCGTAAAGGTAAATTGCGTTTCCCCCTATATTTCTGCTTCTAAATCTCCGATTTGAAAAATTCTTTCTGCACCGGATACAGCTCGTAATGAGAAATCGTTTGCACATAATTTCAAATTTTTGTAAAAAGTAGTTTGGCCACCAGGGGGCGTAAATCTTAATTTTCGCTTCTGATGTATTTGCAGCAAAATATGAGCTTCTAAAATCTCGATTGAAAAAAGTCGTCTGTTGACCGAGACTACTCATGTCGACAAACCTTTTAGGAACATTTTCTTCTCGAAATAATGCATGGGTTCTACTCCAGGGGGCGTAGATGTATATCCTATTTTTGTCAATATCTCTACTTCAAAGTGTCCGATTTGAAAAATTCCTTTTTTGTTGGATAGCGTTTCCGATGCGAAATGTTTTCCCCACAAATTCAAAATTTTCAAGTAAATCATAGACTTTCCGCTAGGGGGCACAAAGGTAAATTGCGTTTTCTGCGTTATTTCTGCTTCTAAAACTCCGATTTGAAAAATGCATCCTGTATCGCATACAAGACCTGATGGAAAATATTTTTTACATAATTTCTTATGTTTGGTAAAGAATGGTTTGGCCACCAAGGGGCATAAGTGTTAATTTCTGCTTTTGATGCATTTGTAGCAAAAACTGGACTCCTGAAAACTCGCCTAGATTTTTTTTTTCTTGGACCGATACCGCTCATATGGAAAAACCTTTTCAGAATACTTTCTTCCTAAAATAATGCATGGTTTTCCCACCAGGGGACGCAAAGTCGCATCTTAATTTTTGTTGATATCTCTGTTTCTAAGAGTCCGATCTGTGTTGGAGAGCGTTTCCGGTGCGAAATGTTTCTTCTATAAATTCATGTTTTTCTTAGCGCACAATTCTGCAACCAGAGGGCGTAAGCTAAACGATTCCATTTACAGCAATTTCTGAGGGATTAAAAACCCGATTGAGAAACTTCTTTCTTCCGTCAGATACTGTTGTTTTCCATACCGGTTCCAATTAAATTTGCCTCAGAACGGATTCAAAAGACGTGCTTATTACACTCGAAAATTCGGTGTCATGTGCAACTATCATAGTTGAATTATTCTCCGTTTGCTGCGTATTTTGCATTTTTCACTTTACTGCTACTACCAACCGTTACTTTCCTATTCTTTTTGGACACTCTTCGCGAAATACCCTGTATGGCTCCATTCGCCGATGATAAACGCTCATGTGACACCCTTACATCACAGAGAATGCGCAACCCGTTTCTCGCACGCCACTGAAATGGGTGGATGCTTGAAATATCGTAACAATATTTGGGATGTCACATGTCAGATAAAACATAACGAACAAGCTGGAATTCATCTCTTTTTGCATATTATGAAATTTTCGGATATGTGCTGTACGTCAAACAAAATACGCCAATCTGTGTTTTATCTGGTGCAGTGATGTCGTTTTCTTATTTCGCTGAAAGCTATAAAATGGAATTTTTTTCTCATTGCCCTGTATAACCGGTTCTCTTCATGTTACCGTTTTTTTGTATCGTTTGAGTATCTGCAGGACAAGCTAAATATCAGTGTTAGTGTTCTTTGAACTCGTTTGTTACGTGATCAGAGGCAGTGGAACAGTTCTTTTTCTCCTCCAGATACTGAAGGGGATTATTCGAAAGGATGCCACTATGCCATTTAATGCTGGTTTGACTCCCTTCTTTACAACAACTGGAGCTACACGTGGTTTCAGAATGAGATCACATGTCATTTTGCCTAGCATTCCGTGAATAACAATAAAAACTCTTAATTAGTTACCTGTATTTCAAAACGTAAATATTTATGGCACACTTTTCAACAAAACACATGGTATTCTTCTCATGTCTAACTTGTATAGTTTCATTCAAAAGAAAAACAATCCAACTGCAAGAAATGCTTTTGAAAAAGAAACAAAATGACTGCTTCTAGGTCCCCTTAAATTTTTGAGGGATGTACAAAGAATAATGAATATTTTGGAGATAACAGTATCAAGGAACTGAAAAAGTGGGATTGGGTGCTTATTTAATTTTATTCTTTCACCTATTCTTCAGTTTTTGGTCATCAAATACTTTTAGCCATTATTGGCTCTTCCGGCCATAATCGTAGGTTCTTCGTTACAGTTATTTCGTACGGTTTACTACTTCAGGCATTTGCATTCGGTTTTCTAATAGTTCGTTCTTGTTTATCTCTCAGCTCTGCCTTTTTTTAGTAGATCGTTTGACCCCTCCCCCCCACCTCCCACATTATTCATTCCTTATTGTACTGTGTGACGTATATTGTAATATAACTTAAATTTTTAGTTCCTTTTCCAATGTAAAATTGAGTTTGTTCTCTTTTGCGCTTTCCAAACTTAACGTATTATCTTCTCTCTCTCACATGAATGAGGTTGGCAACACTTTTAAGGTCAGAGAGAGTAATGTATGAATGTGATAAGAACATCAGATAAAAAAGACGATACGTGAGTTGCTCAGTGTATGCGTGCGTGTGGAGATTTTCGATCTTTCTTAAGCTAGAATCTCGCATTGTAACAGCGGATAGACGGGCCACAATGCAAGAAATCACCGGGCAATTTAACGCTGGTGAACAAAAACGTGTAAGCAGCCACTTCATCCAGAACCATCTCCTCGCTATGGGGTACAGAAGCCATCGTCCCACAAGGGTACCGATGCTGACCGCACATCACAGGGTACAAAGATTAGCATGGGCCCAGGAACAACATCGCCACTGAACCCAAGACATGTGGGAAAATGTTGCCTGGACTGATGAGTCGAGATTCACTTTGGTGCATGCGGAGGCAGGATACGAGAACGGCGCAAACCACATGAAGCGATGGATCCTTCTTGCTAATAAGGTACTCTTCAAGCTGGTGGGGGTGGCATTCTCGTCTGGGGACTGTTTACGGCAACTGAAATGGGACCCCTGGTACGTGTGACATCGTCCCTCACAGGTCAAAGTTACCGGGATATCCTGGACGACCATTTGCTCCCGTTTATGCGTCTTCAACATCCCACTAGGGACCTCATTCTGCAACAAGACAATGCACCGTGCCATCGCTCCCGAATTGTATCCGAACGGTTGGATGAACACTCCACCGACGTGACCTCGCTTTCTTGGCCAGCAAGGTCAGCTGACCTCAATTCCATCGAGCACATCTGGGATGCCATCGAGAGAGATGTTCGAGGCTCTGACCCACCTCCATCAAATCTTCGTGAACTGTGGGAGCTTATTCAGGGGTCGTGGATCCGTATGGCTTCCCAACGCTTCCGGTGTCTTGTCGAGTTCATGCCGAGACGAATTGCCGCCGTCATCAGGGCGAAAGGTGGTGCTACACGTTACTTGACAGGTATCTCTAATTCAATTGCTCTTCAGTGTACATTGATAACTGTTTTCAAAATAATTAATAGTGTCGAGCAGGGCCACGCCAAACCTTTTAAGTTCAGCGCATACCGCCTTAAGAGGAACTTGTTTGGGCGTACTACGACCTTACGGTTTGCTAGATTTTCCGTTTTCATTTTATCGTTTTCCAATTCCAAATTTTCAATAAAATTGGGATATTAAATTAAACGCCCCAAACTCCATCTTTCCCTATGGTTCAGTTCTGTGAGTGTAAAAAAAGTAATAAATAAAATGAAACAATGGGAAAATTAATTATACAGGGGGTCAAATGACCCCTGTGACCCCCTCCCTGTTGACGCCCCTGGTTCTTACGATATGAGTTTTTATTATTTCTTTACAGAAATTAGGCATCTATTTGACTTGTTTTCAGTCTGTTTCAATTAAAAATTTCACTCTGTCACAGGGCGGGCAACATCCCCTATATATAAGTATTTACTTAAAGCTTAAAAATAACCGTCCTAGGACGGGCTATATGCTAGTTAAACAGATTAAATGAAGAATTATAAAACGCCAGAGAAAATTCAAAATGTTGTTTGAAACTTGAAATGCGCAGTAAAGATGCACTCACCAGATGTCCATCCACTGCGGGCGTATCTGGCACCTCACTTCCGATGCTCCACCTTCTGTCCTCGAACGGCCTCCGTTCCTCATAGTTGACCCCTTCACCGCCACTACTGTGCCTTCGGAGCATAGTCCGCCTCAATCTGGTAGCCTCTCGAAGAGCCAACATTGCATCGAAGGATCTCCTTGGCCCATTTCTTGCCGACCGCCATGTTCCTTTCCTTTGAAGCTGGGATTCGAGCATGGAATCACGAGATTCTGTCAGTACCCTACGAATGAAACCGGGAGCATAAATCAGCTTCATTTGATATACAGGCGGCACATAGAATTTAGACTACAGATTTTAAAATTGGACATTTTTGTAATTGCTTACCATTACTTACCTTCTAAGTAAGTGTGGTATTTATAAAATGGCGCAAGAGCTTCACTCCATATAAGATTTTATCGTTTAAATGTCTCAATATTTTCGTTGTGAAAGTTATATCTTTGAAACTGTGGTTGAAAAAGTCACCGACCATGTTCAAAAGCTGAAGAACGAGACACCAGTCTCGGTTGAGAATAAAAAAAGAGGTATTAAATAAAATTTCAGACTTCAACAAAAGCTTTGACAGCTTAAGTTTTAAATATTTGATTAACACTTTTTTTAGTTCATTATACACTGCTGGCCACCCAAAATGCAACACCAAGAAGGAAGCATCCGATTGGCCTGAAATTCGCAGCATGCGTCTCCCCCGAGAGGACATGCAAACGATTAGCATTGCAGGGCATATGCAAATCATGTGCGCCCGGCACACCACAGAGCACTATAAAAATGGTGCACAGAAGGCGGGGTGTAAGTAGTGGAAGTGTGTTGTGCTGCCGGACCTGTGCGTGGGAAGCTTCCTGATGCCTCGTCGCAGAATACGGCAGTCATTCCAGCACCTTTCGGAGTTCGACAGAGGACGAATGGTGGCTTATCGCGACAGCGGTTTATCGTACCGAGACATCGGCGCCCGGGTGGGACGACTTCCAGCCACAGTGAGGTGAGGTATTGATTCAGTGGGTGCAGGAGAGACGGACGGACCGACGTGAGTGATTGCCGCAGCCTCGACACACCACCGAACGAGAGGACCGGCATGTTGTGCGGCGAGCATTGATGGCTCGCACTGCCACAACACGAACGTTAGCGCAGAAAATAGGGTGGGTTGCGCAACAACTTGTGTCAGCACGTACCGTTCGACGTCGTCTGCAGGAGCGGGGACTTGTCACACTACGCCCATTGCTCCAATTACCACTGACGTTACACCACCGGCGAGTGCGGCGGCAGTGGGCCGTTGAACGCCGCACCTGGACTACGGAATGACACGACATTGTCTTCTCCGACGACTCCCCTCCCGCTTCTGCCTGCAACACCACGATGGTCGGATCCGTGTGTGGCGGCACCGCGGTGAGAGACTGTAGGACGCCTGCGTTATGCATCGCCATACCGGTCCGTCTCCTGGCGTTATGGTTTAGGGCGCAATTGGATATGACACCCGCACACCTCTGGTACGCATCACCGTTACACTCAACATCCACCGCACCATGTCCGACGTTTTGGAGCCTGTAGTCCTCCCTTACCTGCAGGACCTGCCAGCGGCCACGTTTCAACAGAACAATGCGCGCCCACACGTGGCACGCATCGTGCAACAATTCTTAACGGCCCACCAGGTGTCACTGCTGTCGTGGCCCGCCTGTTCTCTTGGTATGGCGCCCATCGAACACGTCTGGTCGCTGATCGGCAACCGAGTGGCCCGGCAAGCAGCACCCGCGGCTACGCCTGATGAACTGTGGCAATGTGTGGAAGCAGCCTGGACCGACATACCCCAAGCCCACATCCAAAGCCTCTTTCGTTCGATGCCGCGGCGTGTAGAAGCCGTTGTTGCCAGCCATGGGAGGCTACACGAACTATTGATGTCTGCGTGTTCCGCAAGTCGCACGGGCCTGTAAGCTCAATCGTTTCCTCTTTGTATCTGTTGTTATGTGTCCAGTAAATCTGGCTTTGCCATCTCGTGTCCTTCTTGGTGTTGCATTTTGGGTGGCCAGTCAGTGTATATAAAGCCGCCCCGATGGCGCAGTGGTATAAGCGCTGGCTTCCGAGAAGAGTCCGGGTTCGAATCTCGGTGAGGCATGGATGGCGTGTTTCTCTTACGGCACTGGCTCTCTCCCTTCTCTAAAACCAGTTGCCCTAAATTAAGGATAGGCGAATGCTTATAGCTTATTGAGTTGCTTACGGTTGTCGTTAACCCCCCCCCTTCCCCACGAAAACAAATATTCCATAGGAGCAAAAACAACAAAGAAAAAAACTAAATGCCTGAATGTCGCACGTATGTTTCTAAAATTTACATATTCAAAGTTCTATGGGCAGAACACTAAATGAAAAAAAAAAAAAAAAAAAAAATACAGGTAGGCTCAGTTCTGATTGAGCCGTCAGTTTGGAACGTAGGACTACGATTTGCAGATCGGAGAGTTGAAATGAGCTAGTCGAGTATGGTTTTAAAGTGTTTATTTAATTTGTTATAGCCAACACAGGCCTATGATGGGAAAAGTAGCTTACATAATTTTTTCAAATAATGCTGGATACATTGCGAACACAAATCAGATCGATGCCGCCCGGGTGGTGCAGTGTTCTAAGTGATGGCCTCTGATCATTCTTCCAAAGGGGCCCGGGTTCGAATCCCGGCGAAGCATGGATGTTGTGTTTGTTTTAAAACACTGGCTCTCTCCTTTCCCTGGAACCAGTGACCCTAAATTAGGGACGGGCGACTGCTTATAGCCCATTGAGTTGCTCACTCTGGTCGTTAAACCTCCAACCAAAAAAAAAAAAAAAAAAGAACAAGTTTGTAAAATCATGCAATGCATTTATTATAATACGCTTTCCAACATACCAGAAATTATTACTCAAGTTATGAGAATAATGGCTGTGGAATAAATCTCGGTCCTGTGCCCGGACCTTTGATCCCATTTCGATGATATTCAACACAACAAGTTCAGTATACCTCCGAAATAACGTGATAAAGTTTTGTCGCAATCGAACCATTTCTGCGTAAGTTATGATGCAAAAGAGCTATGGAATAGATCACGCTCCTGTGTCCCAACCTTTGACCCCATTTCACCCATTTTCAACAGGATTCGTCCCCAGGAAGCCCCTACAACATACTGACATTTCATCGAAATCGAAGAATTTTTACGTAAGTTATGACGTATAATGGCGATGGAAGTGATTCCGCTCCTATGTCCTGACCTTTAACCCAGTTTCGCCCATTTTCAATAGAGTTTGTCCTCAGGTGGTCCCCTACCACATACTAAAATTTCATCCAAATCGAACCATTTTTACGCACGTTATGACGCATAAGGGCAATAGAATGCATCCCGCTTCTATGTCCTGACCTTTGACCCCACTTCACCCATTTTCAATCGGGTTCATTCCCAGGTTATTCTTTACAATTTACTAAAATTGCATCGACATCGAACCATATTTACGCAAGTTATGACGCATAAGGAAAATGGAATGGATCCCGCTCCTATGCCGTGACCTTTGACCCCATTTCGTCTATTTTCAATAGGGTTCGTCCCCAGATGGTCCCCTACCACATAATTAAATTTTATCGAAATCTAACAATTTTTACACGAGTTATCGTGCCGACAGACAGACGGACGGACAAAGCTGGAGCATATACGCTTCTTTAACCTACGGTTGGAAAGCGTAAAAAAGCAGGTCGCTACACAAATTACCCAACGTGATACTGTCTTCTGTGGCTTCTTACATTCCTCTTCACTTGCTTTTGCCTCTCGTTTTGATTTTCTCCACTTTTGCTTGCGTTCATTCTGCGAATTCCGTGGCATCGTCAAAAATGTTAACCCGTTCACACGAAAGCAATTTTTTTAATATTTTAGTTCAAACCACTGCGACATGTTCTTTATATATTTTAATATATCTCGTCGAGAGCTTAAAAACGATAACACGCACACTTGCACGGTTGTCTAGATAGACCGCGATACTGTTCAAACTGTTCACCGGCTCACAAGAAAACAATTTATAAAATGTGTAGTTTAAGCCACTACAAAATGTTCTTCATATATTTGAATAGATCTCGTCGAGAGCTTTAAAACGATACTACGCACAGTCGTGTTGCGCTCACGGTTGCCGAGATAGACTGAGTCAAACGCTGCGGCACATCCATAAATATTGCGTCGTATCCCCCGCGCACAAGGGAGCGAGGGGAGCGTCGCGCGCATGATGTATTGCGCAGTACGCGAATTTAACTCCATGCTGTTTGCAAATATGCTAACGCGATTAGTGTTTGGCACGTATTTTTAACGCTGCAATGATTTCAATTGGGATTTAGTTTTGTCACAGGCGTTCGGCCATAAGTCGTCCCATAGTCTCCGCGGAGTTAGACGTAGTCTTACGTTAAAAAACACGTGTGTCAAAGATAAATATCTCTGATGCTTTAATGGTTTTACAGATTGCAGAACTTCAAACTTTTGACATTCCATTTTGTGATTGTGTAAACGAGGAAATGTTTTCTCTGCCTTTCACTTATTTGCGCTGCGAAGAAGAAGCTCAACATCGTACACGCCAAGAGGTATCAATATTAATGAATTATGCATAGACTAGACGAAACCCGTCGGATTGGACGGTAATTTTTTTTTTTTTTTTTTCTTTTTTTGAAAAGAAAAGACTCATATGAAACAACAAATGTAAACTTTATTTGATTGATAAAATCATTCAACCACTTCAGTAAAGACAATAGTCCAGGTTCGTGATTTATTTTTCTTTTTTTGTGACTGAAAATTTAACGACCACCGTGAGCAATTCAATGGGCTATAAGCAGTCGCCCGTCCCTAATTTAGGGTCACTGGTTTCAGGGAAGGAGAAAGCCAGTGCCGTAAGGCAAACAAAACATCCATGCCTCACCGGGATTCGAACCCGGTAAACGAAACCCGTCGGAATCGACGATAAGTTTTTCTTTTTTTTTTTTTTTTTTTTGAAAAAAATAAACTCATATGAAACGTTTATTTACATCTTTACATAATGGAAAACTTTTACGTACGTGAATAAACTGAATCGAATTATGCCTCACCGGGATTCGAACCCGGTAGACGAAACCCGTTGGAATCGACGAATAGTTTTTTTTTTTTTAAAGAAGATAAACTCATGTGAAACTTTTATTTACAGCTTTACGTAATGGTAAACGTCTTACCATGGTGAATAAACTGGATCGAATGAAAGTTAAATCACATAGTCAATCACATAGTCCAATGGCACAACGTAATCAGGTCTGCGAGTGCCCAACTCTCATTTTTCTCTTCAACTGGCACATCTACATGATAAGACCTTTATTTTGATACCTCAACCATACGTACGTTCAGCCGTTCTCTCACAACTGGTCTTACAGTAAACAACCTTATAGAATTAATATATAGAGGACACACACGACAAGAAACGTTGGCACAAATTTACACAAAATAGTTCCGGAGTGAGAGAACATAATTGAGGAATCGTTGCGGCTGCTGATGCTCGATCACATGTGCAACGCATGCACACTCTGTGTCAGGTGATGGAGAAAAAATGCGTCGAGCTTTTTCTACCCAGACTCACAGGTGTTTGCTTATCTTGATAATTGACCTTCAGGGGAAACATGATTTCTTGGAGCAAAAGAAAAACCTCTTAAACACTTCGCTCAAACGTAAACAGAAAACTGAAATCACGCTCTCACTTCAAAGTAATCTCGGAGAGACAAGCACAGAACCAAAAAATATTACGTCAATAAAACTGTGACCATCAAAAACGAACAAAAGATGAGATAATTTATTCAGTTCTGATGAATGAAAATTTTTACTATTCGATGAGTACTTACTGTTACTCGGAAAGACATAAACTATTGCTTGTGAAAATTGCAACACCGTGAAGGGATGATGGTAATCACGTGAAACTTAGAGGATATGCAGAGCAGGATAGGACATGCAAATTTTACTATTCGATGAGTACTTACTGTTACTCGGAAAGACAAAAACTGTTGTTTGTGAAAATTGCAACACCATGAAGGGATGATTGTAATCACGTGAAACTTACAGGATATGCAGAGCAGGATTGGACATGCAAATTTTACTATTCGATGAGTACTTACTGTTACTCGGAAAGACAAAAACTGTTGTTTGTGAAAATTGCAACACCATGAAGGGATGATTGTAATCACGTGAAACTTACAGGATATGCAGAGCAAGGATTGGACATGCAAATTTTACTATTCGATGAGTACTTACTGTTACTCGGAAAGACAGAAACTATTGTTTGTGAAAATTGCAACACCATGAAGGGATGACGGTAATCACGTCAAACTTACAGAATATCCAGAGCAGGGTAGGACATGCAAATGATTAGAAGTGCAGACTCATTGTGCGTGTCTGGGGCCCGGCAGCGCCCTCTGGACAGTCGAGTGAGGAGTATAAAGAGAGGGCTGTTTAGAATACACACCAGTAGTGCATCGCGGACAGCGAGTTGTAAACGGGTCTGTAGGATTCAATAATGCCTCGGCGACGACGAAGGGCGCAATATCACCGTACGACAGGGTCTGAACGGGGACGAATGTTTGGTCTGCATGAAGGTGTATTTTCGTACCGCAACATTGCGGCTCGGACGGGATATAACGCCACGACAGTGATGCGCATGTGGCGTCAGTGGACCGAGGAGAATCAGGAGTGAACCGAGAAATGTGACGACACCGCTGTATGGCCGACACCTCGTCCGCATGGCAGCGACGAACCGTTCCGCGTCTTCGCAAGTGTCAGTACAACAGTGAAGACAGAGACAGCTCTACCGGGGGGCTGGGGTGGGATTTAGCCCACCCAAAATTTTGGTGAGCACCCCGTCAGCCCCCAGAATTTTATGGATAAATGAAGAAAACGCAGTACACTTTACTATCGGAGCTGTATGTTCTGTGGTAATGGGAAAAGGGTAGTGCGATGATGTAAAAATATTGAAGACAGGGAAAATGGAAAAAATCCAAAATAGGAGGTGGAATGCCATTTTTCCCCTGTAGGAAGAAAAATGACTTCAGGTCGGCCATATTGTGTGCCCAGGGTCCCACGAAGAGAAGGGGAAGGAAATTCTTTCCATGCAAATTCCACGCTAGAGCAGGAGTCACAGAACATGGGGATGTCTTCCTAGCGACCGAGAGTTCCAAGCTAGAGAGACATCTGAAGAGAGAAGAGATTTACCACATGGCCTCTTGCTCCGAAGATGCATTTTTGCGATTGGCTGTGCGCTGTCCGGGCTTCAGAAAGTTTAAGCGGGAAAAAGTTGTAAAGAACTTTTAGAGCACCTTTCTCTTTTTGCTCGAATAAGAAGAGGACGTTCGTTTTGTAGTCGTCGCTCGAGATGTACGTACGCTAGTCGGCTGCGGCTGACTAGAGAGTTAATTAGATGCCTACCTGCGGGTTATGGCCACTAGAGTATATATATTGCATTACCTGTGGGTAATTGATTATAATTATGTAATAATACTAAATGCTAAACTGCGGTCTGCCAGGAAATCCTCCACCTGAGAAATCTAGCCACCTGTGAAGAGCATATAATTGCTATGTACAAATAACTTCCTGATGCTATGTGCATACTCATAGTGTAAAGACTGAACTGCGAATGAACTATGATCGTGCTGGAATGTCGACTTGCTCAAGTTCAAGAACCGTTTTTATCGTTTGACATGTATCTTCAACCTACTCGTCACCAAAGTTGTACAATTAACCTGTACATATTTTTCAGCTCTAAGTCTGTACTCTACAAGTCGTCTTTTCCTTCACCATGCCTCTGAGGAGAAAAAACAACGTAAGTTTGACCGGGACTGAAATATTCTGGTCTGGTGGCAGCGAAGTACCATAAGCAAATATATTAAAAATAAGTATAAGCATAACACCCCACACGCGATTATGACAGGTAGCATTATGCAATTATGTTCCTCCAACCACGATCCATGACTTAGACGGGAAACCTTATTTGCATATTGGGCTTCCGTTTTGGCGCTCAGATGTTGAAGACCGGCCTTAAGATCAAAGAACATCGTCAATCCGATGCCGCGGCTCATGCCATTGGGTTGAAAAGTTGAATAAGCATCACTCTGCTAATCCCATCACCGTCCTGGCGGCCTCGCGGTCTATGACAAGCAGTGGGAGTTATCACGATCGCCGAAAATAGCAGACAGTGATCGGCGTCAGTCACCACCAGACACTGAGCGATATTTCTCTTGGCTAGTTAGTAGTTACACTCGTTTTCTTTCTCGTTCTGGTGGAAAATCTAATTTTTCCTGCTTGATTTATTTTTTTGCACGTATTGTACGTGATACACGAAAGTGAGATATTTCTTCCCAAACCAAAGTTTGAAATAACATGTCCGCAAAACGATCAATCCATGAATTTTCGAAGAAGTGTTAATCAGAAGAAAAGTAAATTATGCGATAGTGCCTACAAAGCGGATAATGATTATCAGACAGCTTCGACTTCATCAACAGCGTGTATTGAATCATTAGGAATCAACGAGGATTCTTTAAGTGCTTGTATAGTGATACAATGGAAACTTTTTATGAACGCAATGCTTGAGAAAATAAAACGCTGGAAGGACCACATTGTCGCTAGACAAAAAATGTTCAACTCGGAGAGCAACGTCACTTTTTGGATTAACAAAAACAGCCTATATTCACCAATTTATGCCTAAAGTGGGAATATTGAATTTTTGTAGAAATCACCATGCATTATACTTATTGCATCTTCTTAAAGGTAATAAAAATTGATATGTTTTCATAATTTTGAACAACATTAGGGGTGTGCCCCTATATGTAGGACGCCAGGAATTCATAACATGTTTTCGGGCCGCGGGTTGCCTAGTGGGCAACGTTCGTGACTGCCGCGGAAAGGACCTCAGGTTCGATCCACTAAATATCCGCCGTGTGTCGGATGGACACGTTAAGCCGTCGGACCTCTGGTACTGGCTCCCCCGGTAATAAATAAGGGTGTCTTCCTCCCCCTTGCTACTTCGCTTCCGTGTCACTTTCCTATCGGGCACTGTAGCTCAAATCTCCTAGCTTCCTATTTCTCGGGATTGTTTAGGACCTGGGGTCAGACACTCCCTTCCTAAAATCCTCTACATATGATCATAACATGTTTTCTACTACGTTTATGCAGTATGATAATCTTTGAAACATTTCACGTATTATCCTTTGTCACACTTTTTGCACCTAGTTGTCGGTTTCTGATGACAATGGGCGCATCTGGTTTGTTTCTCCTGGGGAATAACCGTATGGTTATACCGGCGCCATCTATAATATTTTTGATATCTGGTGTTTAAGTTGACGAGCATTTGGAAAATGTCCTACATAGAGGACGTCAGGCATAAATGGGTTAAAACAGTTTCCACAAAAAAAAAAAAAAACGGTAAAAAACAAAGAAGCTTCCAAACATGTTAGTATAACATGTTTCCATGGCTTGCATATAGTACACTGGCGTGCAAAAATTAAGGACGAGACGGTTTTTCGAATGTAATGCCGTGCAGAAGTGCTCCGGATCGACTCAAATCATACCATAAATCCCCAAGATGTAACAATATGGGACAAGTGAGCAAAACCGTTCAAACAAGGAATCCAAAGGATTAAAAGGCACTTTATTGAAAAGGTAGCTTCGAGCACAACTGGATAGAAGACAGAAACGTCCATGTGACAGGCGGCTGCTAAGAAAAATCCAGTCTTTAGCAGAGGATATGATCACCCCTGACTGGGTTGCAGAATTTACAACGTCTTTCCATGCTGAGGACGAGGTTGGCAAGGAGCTGTTGAGGTATCGCCACCCCTTCCTCTTGTAGCGCCAATCGCAGCTGCGGAATCGTTCCTGGAGGCTGGTGACGTGCTGCCAAGCATCTCCCGAGAAGATCCCACACGTTTTCGATTGGATTCAGCTCCGGGGACCTTGCGAGACAATCCATGCGTTGAATATCTTCACTCTCCAACAGCTCTGTGACGGCCACTGTACGATGAGGTATAGCGTTGTCATCCATGAAGAGAAACTCAGGACCCACAGCACCTCTAAAAAAACGCACGTGAGGCAGGAAAACCTCAGTACAATAGCGGACACCAGTGACTGAACCTCCTTGGAAGACGTGGAGGTCAGTACGGCTACCAAGCTTGATACCACCCCAAACGAGAACTCCGCCACCTCCAAACCGGTCCCTTTCGATGATGTTGGATGTGTGATTGCGTGTTCCCTGCTCTCTCCAGATGTGTATACGTCCATAATCCCTCGTCAGACTAAATCGGCTCTCATCCGTAAAGAGAACTCGACACCATTGCTGATGTGTCCAGTTCTTGTGTTCCTGGCACCACAGAAACCGCCGTCTCCGATGAGCAGGCGTTAATGGCACACATCGTACTGGTTAATGTTGCAAATAGACCACCTTCGTGCAGCCTCCTGGCCACGGTAAAACCCGATAACGGATGTCCAGTTGTCTGTTGCATGTGCCTTGCGATTTCTATCGCTGTCTGCCGTCTGTCTCTTCTCGCCTGTAGGACAATATACCGGTCATCCGCCACCGTGGTTGCTCGTGGACGACCACTGCTAAACTCTCGGACAGTTGTTCCTGTCGTTTGAAATGCTCTCAAGCTCGTGAAACGATGCTGTGAGCGATCCTGAACTCCTCGGCCACACTAGTTACACTTCGATCTTCTTCCAACTTCCTAATGACGTGACCTCGGGTAGAGTCTTCCAGATGTCGTCTACTGGATTGCATGTTGGCGATATCACACGGTAGCAGCAACTCGACGTCGTTCAAACCGATGTACACCGTGCAATAGCTTTCACCGAATTGCTGAGCGTACACCGCCCGTGTGCTTTATACCCTTCCAACACCCCCCCGCCCCCTACATCATGCTGCATATATGCGCATGCCCTACCATACCGGACCCTAGTCTGTCTCCTGAGTGGTCTTTCGTTCCGTTCTGCCTGCTCGTTCCGCTGTTATGCTAATTTCTCCTCTTCGTCCTTAATTTTTGCACACCAGTGTATAAAGAGAGATTCCGCCTTTTGTTTTTCGTGTAGAAGGTTTTCATCGGACGACGAAGAACATGAGGTCAGCGTGGTTACAACAATTGAAAAAAAACACTTGAAAATGATTCGGGTTTTAAAAAACAGCAAAACAGCTTGACCAACAAAACTTACTTGGTGTCGTGTACCTCTTTTATGAGAAAATGAAATCAAGAAGGGCAGATTCATCAGTTGCCACACTTCAAAGTGCTGCATGTGCAGCGGAAGTCAAGGAAAAGCTTTGTTTAGGACAAGCGACGGCGGTTTTTTTAAAATTCTTGACTTTAATAATATATATATATATATATATATATATATATATATGAAGCATAATTCGCCCCCCAGATTTTAGAGCGCCCCCCCCCCCGCCCGCCATTGAAAATTTTCTGGCGCCGTCCCTGAGTGAAGCACTGCTTCAGGTGTGGCATTGCCTGCCTCCACAGTTTAACGCCGTCTGCTGCACAGAGGACTGGTTGCGCGTATCCCTTTGCGGCGGATTTCTTTGACCCTGAACCATGGACGCTCCAGGCTGGAATGGGGTTTTTAATAAAGATAATGGCTTCGTGATTGGCAACATGTCGTGTTTTCGGACGAGTCCCGATTCAAATTGGACTACCATGATGGCCGCATGCGCATTAGACGGTATTGTGATGAGCGCCTTCTTCCGGGATGCATTGTCGAGCGTCATACAGGCCGAAAGCCAAGTGTGAATGCGGTGCCATTGGGTACCACCATTTGCGATCTCGGCTGCTACGGCTTGAGGGCAATTCCAACAGCCACCACTACATCAGGGAAGTTGCACAAGGAGAAGTCATACCCTTCCTTCAGAGCACTCCTGGAGCTATATTCCAGCAGATGTTGCTACGAATGTTCAAGCCCTCTTCGCAGCACAGCAGATAATACTTCTTCCCTGGCCTGCACGTTCGCCAGACATGTCGCCTATTGAACATGTCTGGGATATGGTCACTCGGCAACTGGCCCATCAAATTCTTCCAGCGGTCAGTACCAATGATCTATGGATTGGCATACATGCGACCTGACAAGCAATTAACCAGGACACCATCCATCGTCTTTTAGATTCACTGCCACGCCGTCTAGAAGCTCTTATTGCAGTTCGCGGAGGCTTCACAAGATACTGATTTTTGCAGGTAAAAATTGTTGTATTGTTCTGAAAATTAAATCACTTCTTACAGTCATATCAGTAATGTTTGGTATAAAGTTCATTCGAATCGCAGGGTTCCTTCTTGGTGTTGCAATTTTCACAAACAGTAGTGTTTATTCCTTAACTAACGTTTGATTTTATCTCAGCAGTAATGTCAGTCGGTATAAATTATGTTACTGGGCAACGAATTTTGAAACGTCAGTATTAGGAAAATCCCCTACACCCACGCAGGGTGACATTTTGTAGGCATAACAAGAACACCTGTCTCTCCAGAACTACAGCGTACCGCCAAAACCTGTACCCACCTGATTTAGAGTTTTATAAACGTCAATGAGTGAACTAAATTTTTCGTAATTGTAGGTGTGTAATAAGCATTTGTTACGTCTCTTTGGAAGTTTTTATGTATTCACGAAAGTTGATGATTCAAGAAAAGTCTTCTCCCGCATTATTGTTATCTGACGTATTGCATTGGTATGAACTTTTCAGAATTTAAAAGCCAAAAAAGGCGAATCTTCAATCCGTTTTCCATAATCCTGCAGCACGTACAACACCGCATTTCGGTATTCGAAGCTCTTTTTCAATCAAATTTTCTTACGTAGGTCTTAGTTAATTTCAATAATTGTGTTACTGATAAGAATGGCGTAAAATTGTGGCCTCTTTAAAACCAGTAATTCACTGCCGGAGTCAGATCTAATTCTTTAAAACTCACACCATTTACGATTATGTCCAGTAAACTGTTTGTTGTCTCTGAGGACAGTCGAGAACGTTGTATTGTTTTAATGTTATCCATAGCGCTAAAAGCGGTAATACAGATTAAGATAAATGGAATACAGAATACGATCGAATATTGATTTACGACCTCCGTAAATCGGTATTAGATCTCTCAATTAAAGCTATTTTCCTTCGATCTAATAGCAGAGTACAGATATGCGTGTTCTACGAAAATGATTTTGAAAAAATTTAAAAGTGACGGAACTTTTTCATTAGCCTTCTTCAAGAAAAAGAAAAACTAGTAGCCAGCTGGAGTTCTACAGTATTTTTTTCAGAAAGCACAGCAAAAACAATAAGAAACTGCCTTCTGAAAGTTAAATTACTGTTTCTTTCCACTTTTTAGGAGGAGCCGCAAAAAGTATAGTCACAATCAGTCCACTCCTAAACCTTTCGAAAGCATTACAAATGCTTTTCTGTACACATCTGTAATTGGGGAAATTTTCAAACATTAAGAATACGTCTGAATCATGATATTTGGATCATTTTATTTTGCCCACTACTTCGATATAATTTCAACAAGATATTCATTATAATTTCAAAATATTCATATATTTCAAGGTATTCATATAATTTCAACAAGATTATAATTTCATTTCGATATTACCAAAAGATACGATTGCAGTTTTCTCAGTGAAAAATTGCGTTAGCGCAACGAGACTTGCACTGTTTATGTAGTTTTGAAAGCTGAACACAATTGTGTATTTTCTTTGGAAATCGGATGTTTCCTTGTGGAGTTATTGTAGATGGTATCCAAAAGATACGATTGCAGTTTTTCGGTGAAAATTTGCGTTAGCACAACGAAACTTCCACAATTCATGTAAATTTGAAGTTTCAACCATTCATTTTTACACTTTCTTGCTACCACTCATTCGTTCATGAATCATGGCATACACACTTCAATACGGAGGAGATACACTATCTACCAACAAGTAATTGGACACCTGTGATTGCAAAGGAAAACGACGTTTATTCACCTTCAATAGTTGGTGGAGCCTCCACGAGCGGCGATTACAGCTGCGACCCTCTGGGGCATACTCTCAACCAGGCGTTGTATGACGGCTAGCGGTATTTTCTTCCACTCGGCTTGGAGAAGACAGGTCAGTTCCTTCACCGATTTCGGACGGTGGAGGCACCCCTTAAGTCGACGCTCCAACTCGTCCCAGAGGTGCTCGATAGGGCTAAGGTCAGGGCTCTGCGCAGGCCAGTCCATTCGATTAACCCCATTGTCGCGATACCAAGCCATGGTGGACCTCGCAACATGACAGGTGGCATTATCATCCTGAAAGTAACATGGGTCCACCCCGTAAAACTGCCACAACGTAGGAAGCGCATGGTCATCCAAAACGTGCAGTAGGTCTCGGCGTTGAGTCTACCAGGAATTGCGACCAAGGGGTCCCGTGCCGTACCAGGAGAAACACCCCCATAGCATAATTCCACCGCCGCCGAACTTTACTGTTGGCACAATACATTCCGGCAGGAGGGGTTTTCCAGGCAGACGCCAAACCCAGACCCTGCCATCCGAACGGTAGAGGGTGAACCTTGATTCGTCGCTCCAGAGGAGAACCTGTTTCCACTGTTCAACGTTCCACTGTCGATGTTCTTTGCACCACGTTAGCCGAGCAGCGCTAATGGACTTGATGATCTAAGGCTTGTGGGCGGAAGCACGCCCATGATAACCGAACAGATGGGCTTCCTTACGGATGGTATTCATCGAAAGAACACTCCCGGATGCCTGTTGAAACTCCTTGCGGATGTGGCCCATCGATTTGGTGCGGTTCTTCCGAATTTCTCTGGCCAGCCCCCGTCGGTCTCTAACTCCCAGTTTTGTAGGTCTGCCGGGTCGGGGCACATTCCGACAATCACCTCTCATCTTCCACTAGCCAATCACGCAAGCCACTGTCGATTTTGGGTACTTCAACTCCCTGGATATGTCACGTATGGATCAGCCATTTCTGTGATACCCGACGATTACACCTTTCTCGAAATCAGAGAGCTCCGAACTGCGTGGCATCTTGCATGCGACTGGTTGCGTTGTTGTTTCCCACACGATATTTAACGGCGGCGGCCGTGAGGTGTATCAGGACCGCAGGTATCGTCGATTGCAGGGGTGTGCAATTACTTGTTGGTAGATAGTGTATTTTTAAGGCTTCCTCATCATATTGTGGGAATGCTTGCTCCTGGGTATTTTTATTCATCCACCCATAATGAAATCCTGGATGTGCCACTAATACTGGAGCCTTAAAATACTGTCCAGCACCTAGGCTTTCTGTTTCCTTAAATGTGCTCTGGTCAGATATATGATTCCAGGGTACTACATTTGCGTCAGCATTGATATAGTCTTGAAAGCTAAATGTCAATCCCATCTGCTCCATCCATCTGCTTCCTGTTCTGCAGGTTTGCCCGCAACGGTACTGTTATTCAAAGAATCAGCATGTCTAAAGCATGCTTCAATGCGCTTTAATGGCAGTTCATTCCGTGCATCGGCAAGAGCTTTAGCCCCACGAGCATTCCACTTAACAAGTTTATCATCTTATGACGTACGTGTGATCGCGTCATTTACCAGAATGGTCCGATATTTTTGTTTTATCAGCTTCATAACTCTTTGATCAAGAGGCTGAAATACTCTAGTGCAGTTAGGTGGAAATAATATCAGTTCAATGCTATCCAATTGAAGATCTTTGTGACTTGGGTGTGCAGGAAAATTACCGATAAACACAGCTGTTTTACAGTTCTCAAGCCTCTCCTTACAGCGGGAGCTCCTTAGATTTAAAAATCGTAGTACACGAAGATCTTTCCGATCCTTAATATTAACAAATTGACGGTGCGTTTTTAATGTCTCGTAACAGGGGGATTCTCGCTACAAACCGTATTCGTAATCTTGGACTTTTACTGTGTAAAGTTTTGTAGAGGTGCTGTCATGTTTAATGAATGAGTTGTGAACTATCAAAAGCGTTATGAGCCGTGGATTACCTAGTGGTCAACGTTCGTGACTGCCACGAAAAAGTCTCAGGATCGAACCCAGTAGGTACGAATGCTCGAACCACTAAATATCCACCGTGCGTCGAATGGGCACGTTAAGCCGTCGGCAGGTGATCTGGCATCGTAGGCACCCCACACCATGACACCAGGCTTTCTGGACGTGTGTGGCTATAAATAAGGGCTTCTTCCCCTCCCTTTCTACCTCACTTCTGGGTGACTTTAATGTCGGGAGCTCTAGCTGAAATCCCCTAGCTTCCTACCTCTAAGGGTTTTTAAAGACATGGGGTCAGACACTCCCGTCCTAAAGTCCTCTACATGAATCTCAGAAAGTTATCCACCAAATCTTGAATTTCATATAGAGTTATTTTTGGTTATTTATCTGCGTATCTCTCTATTACACACGTCGTCAAAAAAAAATAGTTGCCATCAGAAAGACATGCCCGATTGCAATGCTATTCGGGATTAAGGTAAAGGTTACCAGGAAAAATAAATGATTAAACATTAAGACTGATATGGGCAACATTAATGGAGCTACACGATAATAAGTAGGGTCGCTCAGTATGGCGTCGGGCCGCCATGGTTGCTCACACAGCATGCCAGACGTCTCGGCATGAAGTTGTACAGGTTCCTAATGGTACCCTGTGATAAGCTATCTCATGCAGCTTTAATACTCTCACGCAGTTCCTACAGATTATGCGGTAGGGGCGGAGTGTGGATAGCGCGTACAATAGCATCCCACACATTCTCAATCGGCGATAGGTCTGGCGATGCGGCTGCGCACGACAGAGTGTCAGTGCCTTGAAAGCAAGCTCTCGAGACAACAGCAGTATGCGGACGAGCGTTGTCCTGTGTGAAAATCGCACCGGAGTGAGCGTTCAGAAAAGGTAAGACCACTAGTTGCAAGACCTCATTAACGTAACGTTGGGCTGTCAAAGTGCCTGTAATGAACACCAAAGATGATCTGGCATCGTAGGCACTTCACACCATGACACCAGTCCTTCTGGACGTGTGACGCTGGAGAACAAACCGTTCATCTTGGCGCTGACCACGCTGATTCCACACACGGATTCGTTGGTCGTCTACTGCAAGACAAAAGCGGGACTCGTCACTGAAGTGGCTCCATGACATTCTGGCCCAACAACATTGCAGTCTTTGGCTACGATGCAGTAGTGTTGAGGTAGTCATCGTAATGGCCTGCGTGCGTGTAGTCCTACATCGTGCAGCCGTTTGTCAATGGTGCTGGCACTAATCGTACGATGCATGGAGGGCACCACTGCTCGCTGAATATCCGCAATCGTGGCTGTTGGGTCACTCCGCGCATGTCAGGCAACCCGTCGGCCCCTTCTCTCGGTATTTCGTCTATGTCTCCCAGACCCTTCCTGTCGCTGCTGCGTGCCTTGTTCTATCCACTGACGCCAACAGCGTGCTATGGCGATATCCGCACGACCTGCATGGCGCGCAATTGGGCGATAAGACCATCCCTCTTCCCGGAGCCCGACGACGTAGCCCCTCCCGAATCCCTTTAACTGCTCGAATTGCTTCCGAACTTTTCTCCGAGGCATACTTAACTTGCAAAGGATGCAACCAACACAACATCAGGTGTCAGAATGGTAAGCGCGCTCAACGGGAGGACCTTATGTTGCCGGTCAGGCACAGCGCTACGACCCCTCCTTGCTTGCGTCACATGCGCGGCCGAGCGTGATACTTGAATCTTTAGCATGTCTCACGATGTCAAACCTACCCACCAAGTTTCATTCTTGTCGGTTGCTTCCTTCTGGGTGCAACTATGTTTTTTGACGATGAGTGTATTTATTTAAATACAATTTTTCATACAAATTACACCAATGAGGTAAAATTTATTTATTGGATGGCTTTGACTTGTAATCCTTGTAAAAACGTATTCGCATGCTATGTTTTGAACAACTGAAATGACATCTTAACGAGGTGAAATCTAAAGCTGACATGAACCGGCGTCGCAGTGCTAACGATCTAGGTAGATCAATTGGGTCTCCAGGTAGCTTCGTGACAGAGCAAAGATCAAGTAACAAGGGAGCTGAATTAGGATGGAAGATCGTATTCCCAAATAGCTGCGTCATATTGTCAGAGCCAGATTAAGTCCGCTTCCAATTAATCTCTACCGAACCGCACTAACAAGCAAACACTGTAGTTGGCGTTTCATGGGGTTCGCAAAGGAAAGTCATTAATTACACATTGAGGACTCGTCAACGGTTTATACTGAAGACCGGTGATATCTCTGACATGTTTAAGAGCACATGCGCGATGTTTAAAGTGGCATGTTGGTTCTGTGAATCAGCCGTCGAGAATAAAACCAGACCTCAACATCGTGTCGAGGCTTTACACAAAAATGAAAATTTCATTAACATTTTTCTACATGTTTACTGAAAAGCGATTAACTCCGCTAAACTACTGGGCATGCATCCTGCTTAGCACCTCTGTCCCGCCCCCCGATATTTCCCCTCTATATCACTCTCTTCTGTTCTCCGTCAATAATTTTCACATCGTTTTGTTGTCCCCCTACGTCACATTGTTGTTTTTTATCTTTTTCTTTCTGACTAGTTCCCACTTTCCCACCCGGTCTCTTCTTAAATCAATACATAATGTTGCTCTCCTTTTATTTCACTCGGTCGAGTCACATTATTCTGACCACCCCCTACTTTTGGCATCAACCGCGCTAGCCAATGAAATAAGGCACGCGTCGGGAACTGGCTTGGAGGGTATATAAGGTGAGTTGTAGGCATTCTGAAAACATATCACTCGTTGCTTTCATGGAAAAATGAGCGATTTATCAGATTTAAGGGATGATTATCGGCTTTCGGGCTAAGGGTGGCACTATTTCTGAAACTGCCAAGTTTGTGAACTGTTCCCGTGCTGCTTGGGTTACAGTGTATCGTGATTGGAGAAATGGCACCATTACGAATAAGCGACATGTAAGCTGCGGAGCACCCCGTGCCATTAATGTGAGAGGTGGGCGTCGGCTTCGAAGGTGCGTGAGGGCCGATCGACAAGCTACACTGGAGCAACTCACTGGCCGAATGAACCAGGATGCTACCGGAAGCGTGTCTAAAACGACAGTTCAGCGAACCTTGCTGCGTATGGGGCTCCGATGCAGACGGATGATCAGTGCACCTATGCTAAACAAGGTGCATCGGCAGAAAAGGCTCACATTTGCAAGGCAGTATCGGTATTGGGCCTCCGCTGATTGGCAAGGGATTTCCTTCTCCAATGAGTCACGTTTTCTGCTTCATCGAACGGAAGGACGCTGACATATAAGGCGAGAAATATCGGAGAACAAACACTCTTCAACCATTGCTGGAAGAACACAGGCTGGTGGGAGCAGCGTTATGGACTGGGGAAGGTTTTCATGGCATTCCCTGGATCCACTCATACCTGTGGAAGGCGCTATGGACCGAATTCGTTATGAATCCATCCTTGCAGGACACGTACACCCATATATGCTGATTGTCTTCCTTGGGGCGGATGGAATCTTCCAGCGTGACAATGCGACGTGTCGCACATCTAGAAATGTCCGAGAGTTGTTGGAAAGGCACGATGGAGACTTCAAAGTAGTTTCCTGGCTCCTAATTCCCCAGTCTTAAACCCAATTGAGCATCTAGGGCCACTCCGATCGTGTTGTTCGCTCTATAGACCTTCCACCACACACCCTCCAGTAGCTGTCAGATGCACTGCAGTCAGCATGGCTCCACATACCTGTGAAAACCTTCCAGAACCTTATTGAGTCACTCTCAGCTCGGCTAGCTGCTCCCCGCGCTGCACACGGCGGTTACTCTGGATATTAGGTGGTGGTCACAATAATGTGACTCGACAGTGTATAATTTCTGCCTTCCCAGCTTTCCCTTCCTTTCTCCTTCTGCGTATTTCCCCTTTCCTTTATTTCTGTGCATTATCTTCTCTTTGTGTTTCTTTTTTTTTTTTTTTTGTACTACTGTCTTTCCCTTTGAGCAGCATAGCTTCTTTACTCTCTGCTTCTCTCTTTTTAGGTTCCTCTTTTTTATTTCCCTTTGTCACTTCGTCTTTTCCGTGTCACTCTTTCTGTTTTCCTATTCCTGTTTAACTGCTCATTTTCTCTCCTTCTCTTCTATGTATTTCCTTTCAATGCAGCTCACATCTTCTTTTTTCCCTTACTCCTTTCTCGTACCTCTTTTCTCTCTGTGTATCCTTTCCCTCCTCCTAAAGAACGAGTTGTAGCATATTCAACTCTACCATAAGAAGACAGTTTAATTTTACCTGAAGAACTTGCTCTCTTTTTTCTTTGGAATTATAGAACCTAGTGTAATTGTGGCTAACTCATTATTATCTAAGATAAGAATCGCAAGACTCCATGCCACTAAGAACGCATTTGAATGTCTTAAAGTTCTTTGTAGGTAGGCGTACTTGTAAATTATAACAAACACATGAACATGAGAT
The DNA here is from genome assembly GCA_039090855.1 of Macrothele yani. Classification (NCBI taxonomy): domain Eukaryota; kingdom Metazoa; phylum Arthropoda; class Arachnida; order Araneae; family Macrothelidae; genus Macrothele; species Macrothele yani. The sequence continues at coordinate 31,532,903 of CM077029.1, read as the reverse complement.
ATAGTAATTAATCAGAAATTTATTTTTTTTTAAGTTAAAGAAAAAAATTATGCAGTATCTTTTAGCACAGCAAACGATTTTTCTTCATTCCCGGACAAGTCCATTACTAGACTTTTGTTGGAGTAATAGTTCCGGTATTCATCCATGAGCAACTAAGCCTCAGCTTTTTTTTTTTTTTTTATTTTTTTGAAAAATACACGTCATGTGCGCACTGAGCCGCCAAGTACGACGGCCCAGAAAATGACGGCCTACTTGGGAATTTTCCCGGTAGACCGCCATATTCTGGGCCTGTAGGCCTTATGCTAACTCAAGAAAAGAAATATATACTTGACTTCAGTATTGTTGTAAAAAAAGAGCAAGTAACGCTAAACGAAAAAAGTGTATTTACCACTTTGATGTCTTAAAAAAAAAAAAAACAGAGAAAAAAAAACTTACTTAGTAAATGTTCTGCTGAACCAAACCCTGTTTTGGTAAACCTCCCCTTCCCCCTCCCCCTCCTTCTCGAATTCCTAATTTAAGCCCCGTCCCTTTTGGCTCATATCCTCTACTCAATCCGCTTTTGCAAATTGCAGCTGAATAATCAGTACAATCTAAACAAATATGCTATCAATAGTCTTTGATGGAGACTGGGAATTCATTATGTATCGTAATGTATTGAGGTTCACCTATGGTAAAGTTTTTGGGTAGCTGCTTTTTATATACGTATATGCCTTTTTTTTTTTTTTTTTTGTTGTACAAGAACTGTATCTGATTTACTACTTTTTGGGCCTTCCGGTAACACGAATTCTTCTTGAACTGCTGCTCTGGGAAGTGTTTTTCAGCTACAGCAAAAAGACTTTTTCCATTTGAAAGTAATTAATTAAGTATTAATTTTCGCTAATTAAAAACGAGGAATTATACACCAACTATGTAGAAAACAGCATAACTGTACTACTAATCCGAATTTATTAGCGTAGAATAAAAATCAGATTTCTAAGCTTTCGCCACATGACTTTTTCAATGAAGGTAGACAGAAACTGCAATCTGAATAATATAACACTTTTCAAAGTTAAATTAGTAGTAGACTGACATTTCGGATTAGTAGTATAGTTATACTATCTTCTATTAATTTCCGCATTCTTTAATTTATTGTATCACACTTTATAAATTTGCACTGAAATTCTGGACATTTTCAATTTCCTCAATATATATATTTTTTTGTAATTATTTCATTATTGATAGGTAAGTATGAAAAAAAAATCATTTTCGCACATTTTGATTTCCATCTTTACTAAAAGCGAAGAAACTATTACAAATTCGGAATGCAGTTATCGCAATAAAATTCACATAAAAATGGAATAAAGTCTTCTACAGTCTCTCTCAGAGAACGTCTGTTGGTTCTCAGCAACGGAAGTAATTCTTTTCTTACTCTAAATTTCACTAGAGAACTGCGGTGTGTCCAGGAAAATGGGTAAAATGCTGTTAAGTGTTACTGTCTCAATACAAAAAACAGTGATGCGTAGTCTTGTATTGAAAAGATATTTAAACAGTAAACGGTAATGCTGACATAACGTGTCGGTGTGCTTTTTTGGGGGGAGGGGGAGGGGTTTCCTTCATAATTTCCCCCAAAAGTGGGCCGCTCAAAATCAACTTCCAGGGCCGTTTAGGGGGCAGTCCGCCACAGATACACGTTGAAGATAAAATTAGATTTTTACAACACTTTTGATGCTATGCAAATTCCGGACCGTAATAAAGTGAAACCCAATTATAAAAATTTCGATGCAACGAAAATGGGTAAAGGAAGTAGTCAAAATCATTGTTGAAATCTGATTTTTGAATCCGATGAAGTGACGCAACAATTGTTAACTTCATCGTTACTCAGCAGTATATGTTACTAAACTAACTCTTCTTATTTCCTCACGTTTTACAAAAACGTATTAGTATCCCATTGCAATCTGCGTAAATTACGAGAATCTCATGCTAAATGTGATAAAAGCCATTATAAAGATGCATTTTTGATATTACGGAAACTGTGCCTCGTAGCGAAATTTGGTTTCTTCTCCACCCCTCCGAGAGGGGGAGGGTTATCTGTTATTGACGAGAGTTTTAAAATTATGTATAGAGGTAGAGAATCCAGCCCTATGGCACGGGATTGGTGAACTCTGACGTACGAGGTATTAGGTTCCGAAAATGTTCATGGAATTACGTGAATGTTGGGCGAAATGTGGTTACGGCAAAAATCAGTATGGTGAAAGCTATCAAGAAAGACAATTTGAATAGGAATACCATTTCCAAATAATACCCATTTTCGTACAAATGAAGATTAAGTTTCTTATGGGAGAAAGAAAGAGAAAAAGATTAATTTGCTAGTAGAAAGAAAAAGGCAACAGAAGTATAACTTACAAATTTTGAAGATGACAATCCGATTTTTGGCGTAAATGTGACAAGGATGGTAAGTCAGATAATATCTGAAAACTTGAAAATTTTCATCGTCCTGGAGCGGGACTCGAACCCGCGTCTCCCAGAAAAACGCCTAGGTATGCTATTTTCTGGGAGACGCGGGTTCGAGTCCCGCTCCAGGACGATGAAAATTTTCAAGTTTTCAGATATTATCTGACTTACCATCCTTGTCACATTTACGCCAAAAATCGGATTGTCATCTTCAAAATTTGTATTATATGGCGTAATCCCGTATTTCTTTCATGAGAAGTATAACTTATTTAGATCGTTCGCCTAAGGAAGCTGCATGTCTCATACTTCGACTCACAATTTCAATGGAAATTATTTATTTAAAAATGCGTTTGGCTCATAACTTTGATAACAGCAATCATTTTAAAAATAAGATTTGACTTTCCGTTTGAACTGAACTGATTTTTAGAAAGTGAGTTTGCCACAACTGGAAGAGGATCAGAGAAGTGAATCTGGCTGACGTTTTCAGTGTCGTAGTATTTTAAAAATAAGTTTGACTAACATTTCAAACAGCGTAGTTTTTAAAAAGACCTCTGTCTCACGATCTCAGACGTGTTTATTTGCTACAAGTGAGTTCGGCTCACAATTTTAATAGATACGATTATTCTAATGTGTGCCTGGCTCTCACAATTTCAATCGGAATAATTTTTCACGTTAGTTTAATAACAGTTTTAATCGGAAGAATGTTTTAAGAGCGAGTATGACTCCTCCTCGAATCTGAATGATTTTTAGAAATGAGTTTAGCTCAGATTCCTTTGTAGCGAATTAGAAAATTATTATGCATCGCGATTTAAAACCGGATGTTTTTTTTTAAAAAGCAGCTTTTGTCTCAATTTCAATAGGAATGTTGTTGTTTTTTCAGTGTGGATGATATTTTGAAAGGAAGTTTGGCTCGCAATTTTAATTGAAATGTTATCTTAAACTTGAATTCTGCACATAATTTTAATTCCAGTCGTTTTTGAAAATAAGCTTAGCTCACAACTTCAATCGAAGTGATTGAAGTTATGTACTAGGCTGGCTTTCAAAAAGTTTTAAAGTGAGATTAAAAAAAAAGTAAGTGTAGCTCGCAGTTTCAATGGAAGTGGTGTTTCGAAAGTAGAGTATTAATTTCTGTTACCTGCTTCCTTTGCGACTCCCAATGCAGTACATTGTGCCGTTGGCTAAGTCGACACCGCTATCTTCGCTCGGAGTGTGCATATCGTCACCTGCGTCTGGAACTGTCAAGTGATGGACATCTTGGAAAGACTTCTGTTGCTGCTGAAGGCGTCTCCTTGTGGATGCACGGAAACTACCTCTGGGGGATATACCTTTGATATTTTCTTTCTGAAAAGGAAAGGAAGTATTTATTCGTTCTGTAATTTAACAACATTCCTTTCTTAATACACTAAATTAAAAACTCCTAGTATACATTTGAATATTACAAATAATCATAAATCTTGTTATCGACATAGAGGACGTCGTATTTTCCACATAACCATCTTCTCAGAAAAATTGCATCATCCTGGAGCGGGAGTCGAAGCCGCCTTCTTCCTATCTCGTTCGAGCATGCTACCGTGACACCACAAACGACAATGCAACTCTACGTTACTGAAGCAAAGCAGCGGTGGTTTAGGAATCTGAACAACTTTCAGTTGCTTGAAACTTCATTGTCCTGGTTGGTGTGATCAACAAAAGGTGAAAACGACTAAATTCGTATAAACGGAATGAATTGCGTTGCAGCCATTAAGACCGTTATTGCGATAACCAGGTGTTCATTATTGTTAAAATATCGACTAAATAAACATTACTTCAAAAGGATTTTTGTTGGGACCAATAAAAGGGATCGTAGTATCCGGGAATGAAAAAAAAATTCTTAAAACTTTTCGCGCTATAGAGAGGTTTAATTTTGCAATATGGATAAGTGCTTGTAATTAAGATGTTAAGAGTTTGGTAAGAAAAAGGGAGGAAGCTGAAGTATTTCGTCTACTGCTCATGCGTTTAGTTCTGGCCCGTTGCTAGCTTTAAAACACAGCAAAGTAGCAGCAGTTTCTAATCGTCTCATGCAAAGCGTGTAGATTTTTTCCGTGACCAGCAGCCCCATATACCTCAGCAATTAAAGCACTTCAAAAATTCCTGAAGTTGGCATCCATGCAGAGTCCCATAGCTATCTGAACTACACTGCTGGACAATTGCTAAGGACGGAACATAAACGGCTATATAGCGCATAAAAAAGTAAGTGTGGTTGGATGCCCAGTGAAATAAAATAATGTCAGAATGCCAGGACATTACAAGAAAGACAATTTATTGTGCTCTGAAATCCAGAAGGCTTTGGAACGTGTTCAAGGGAAAAACAAGCCATTTTGTGCAGAATACGTAAACGTTAAAAATGCAATTACCGTCCGCAGGCGTTCCGGCGTAAGATGTCAATACGGGATATGGCCACCATGGAGGGCGATGCAAGATTCCACACGTCGTGTCATGCTTTGCACAACATTATCAAGCAGCTGTTGAGGTAATTTATCCCATTCCTCTGTCAGTGCACGGATGAGAGTGTCCTTGTTTATTGAAGGGCGTTGGCGACCAGCAAGACTCCTCCCCAAAGCATCCCACACATTTTCAATTTGGTTCAGATCTGGAGAACGTGCTGGCCTTACGAGGCGTTAAATATCCTCGCTCTCAAGACACTCCTGGACAGCGACTGTTCGATCACATGTTGCGTTGTCGTCCATGAAAATGAATCTATCACCGACAGCACCACGGAACATGCGAACATGAGGTAGCAGAACATCATTAATGTATCTTTGGCCAGTCATAGTCCCAGTTGGAAGCACATAGAGGGGCGTATGACCATTGATCATGATTCCAGCCCATACCATGACACTACATGTCGGATATCGGTCCCTTTCCTGTATGTTTGCTAGACAATATGCAGTACCACTATCACGCCAGATCAGTTGTCGTCGACAATCAGACGATAGGCTGTATCTACTCTCAACTGAGAATAGGACAGCGGACCAGTCGTTATCAGTCCAATTGCGATGTTGATGGCAGCATTGCAAACGGGCGGTACGGTGACGTTTGGGCAATGGGATGCACACAACAGGACGGCGGGCGTATAGTCCTCCTTCATGCAAACGTCTGGTGACAGTTTTTCGGGAGATCCGCTTGCCAGTAGCAGCCATAAACTGATTTGCTACCTCACTAGCTGTGCTGCGCCGGTGTCTTTTTGTTGATAGCACTATGTACCGATGTTCTGCAGGTGTCGTACTGCGAACACGACCTCCCCCGTGACGTTTGCAACACTCTCCATTTGTTTGAAACGATTCCCAAAGCCTTGAAACAACACTGTGGCTGACGTCGAACTCCCTGGCAACATCTGTTATTTTTCGCCCTTCTTCAATCTTGCCAATAATACGGCCACGCGTAAAATCATCTAGGTGATGTCAGGAAGACATACTGAAAATTGCAAGTTCGTCAATTGATTCTTTCCCTTTCAACTTTGCGTTTAAACAACAACGGTCAATACGCGTCAAATCCTTTATATCTCTTATCAGCGCTATGACGTCACGAACAAGATCGGCAATCCAAAATTTGCATACGCACAACACGTCTTACTGTTTCCCGCACTTATGCTAATTTCCACATTTTCCTGTCTTCCATTTCATGGTTGCTATCGTTGCTATTGTCATCCGTCCTTAGCAATTGTCCGGCAGTGTACAAGCAAGTGTCGACTCCTTGTCAACAAAGACAGAGCTTCAAAAGTTCCTGAAATTGGCATCCATGCAGAGTCCCATAGCTATCTGAACTGCAAGAAAGTGTCGATTCCTTGTCAACAAAGAAGAGCTTCAAAAATTCCTGAAAGTTGGCATCCATGCAGAGTCCCATAGCTATCGGAACCGCAAGAAAGTGTCGACTCTTTGTCAACAAGAAATAGCTTTAAACATTCCTGAAATTGAATCCATACAGAATACCATAGCCATCTGAACTGCAAGAAATTGTCGACTCCTTGTCAACAAGAAAGCGCTTCAAAAATTCCTGAAGTTGGCATCCATGCAGAGTCCCATAGCTATCCGAACTGCAAGAAAGTGTCGATTCCTTGTCAATAAAGAAGAGCTTCAAAAAATTCTTGAAATTGAATCCATACAGAATACCATAGCTATCTGAACTGCAAGAAAGTGTCAACTCCTTGTCAACAAGAAAGCGCTTCAAAAATGCCTGAAGTTGAATCCATACCGAGTACCACAGCTACCTAAACTGCAGGAAAGTGTCGACTCCTCGACAACAAGAAAGAACCAACAGTGTGTTATCCATAAATCTGTGGGGACCAGTTACATCACTTGTCGTTACTCAAAATGTGATCTACTACTTTCTATAATCTGCTTGAAGTACATACACGAGAATATTTTACTCACTCTATAGTACCATTAAAAAAATGATCTCCATTTCCGTTTCGTGTTGATAGTATCACATGCAATACCAACCCTTGTGACGTACTTCAAATGCAGTAGTAGTGCATGTATAATTTGTTTATCGCTGGCCTGTGTAGTCCTCTTCATCTGAGAAATAATTTTACATTTAAAATACATAAACATTGCATACCGTCAGAAGGGATCTTCTTTCCACGAGAAACATTGCTTATTGCCACTAGATTAGAACGTCATAACACACTTGATGCTCTTCCACCTGCAATGCGCCTTCAAGCAACCTGTTGCGGAAACAGATGGTGAGATCAAAAGTCAATTGATAGAAGTCCTTTGACATATTTAAGAGCATCATAGACATCACTACAGCCTTTGTGGAAGTGACCAGCTATTGCATGGACAGTAGCTGGAAGAAACTACAACCGAAGCCATGTCATAACTTAATGAGAATTGAGGATAATGAAAAAGCTTTTAACAGTGGCATTGTTTAGCTTACTAAACAACAAGCACTAGAAGAACTTTGACACTCACATTATGCGCTAGCTATTCCGCTCTCACCAACGAAGGGCTAGCTGCCCGAGATGGAGTAGCAGTCCTCTGAAGACGGCGACTCTACCAAAGGCGCACCAGAAAGAAACCTCATCTAAGGAATTTTCATATAGGACATCAATTATTAGCAGATGGCTTGTTTTTTTTTCACTGTAAATCAAGTAGATTTTACAGCAGTGTTGCAGTCACGGGAACTGTCAATGCACTCTCCAGCTAAAAAGAAATAATCTAAGAGAAGCAGATTAGGATAAGGTAATTAACCCTTGATTCTTTCTTCAAGAGGGAGGTTTTACAACAACCAGGCATATCTTCCTGTCAGAAACTCCCATCTTGTATACCAATTTCTTGCTCTAAGTGTAACTTCAGTTTTTTCTATAGCAGTTCACGTGCTTCTGTTAAATATTTCTGTCAAATTATCACAGTATCAAGTTCATGGATCATATCTGTTTAATTCAAAGTTCTAATTTGTCTTTCGAAATGTACGCACATGAGGGAAATTATATGTATTATATTCATGGACTATATTTTCTGAATTGCTGCAATTGTATACTTTTGTATGTATTTAAAAACCCTATGTCTGTCTGTCCGTCTCTCTCTCTCTCTGTATATACATAATTGATAAGTGACCGGACACCCCTTCAAACATGAAACACAAATGAACGGATCCGCTGCGTTGCTAAGACGCCCGGTACAACAAACGGTATAAAAACAAGCCTGCAGCTGACCACGATCATGTCGCACTGTGAGGTTGAGTGAAAATGTCGCAGCGGGAGAGAACTGACTTTAAGAAAGGAAAGATTGTTGGGTGTTATACAGTATAAGTGTGCTGTCCATAAGAGAAACCAAGAGGCGTTTAAACATACCTAAGTCAACTGTATTGGTTGTACTGAATAAGTGGAAGACACATGGCGTGCCTGAAGCAGGAAAACGTACCGGCGGACCAAAGAAAATCAATGATAGAGGACGTCGAAGCCTCAGGAAGGTAGTTACAACTAATCGACGGAGTACTGCACAAGACCTCAGGGTACAGGTGAGTAAAAATGCTGGAACCTCGGTATGTACACGTACCATTTGCAGAGAACTTCATTCCATACGTTACCGTGGTCGTGCGGCTGCTCATAAATGCCTTTCAACTCCACTCGGAATGCTACTCGTCGTTTAGCATGGTGTAAAGAACATTTATCGTGGATCGTAGATCAATGCAAACGGATCCTATGGACTGATGAATCCAGATACACGATCCATCAGTATGATGGTCGTGTGTGGGTATGGCGGCAGCCGTGGGAACGCTATTTACCACAGTGTACTGTTCCTACGGTTAGGTTTGGAGCTGGCAATGTACTCGTGTGGGGGTGTTTTCGGTGGTATGGTTCCGGCCCATTGGTTATCATGGACAAACCTGTTAACCAGCACGTCTACCTCGATATTCTGGACAATTATGCCCTATCAACTCTGTGGCAATACTATGGAATCGAGTCTTGTTGGTACCAGCAGGATAATGCACCGAGCCATAAAGCAAGGACTGTTACGGCGTGGTTTGACGATAATTCCCTATCGTGTGAGAACTGGCCAGCACAGAGCCCTGATCTTAATCCCATAGAGTACCTATGGAATGAATTAGAGCGCCGCATAAGAAGTTTGGAACCAAGGCCTACTGCTAAGCAACAGTTAGCGACAGCATTATACATGTACAAAGATATGAAGTGCATACCTATCGCTGTGTTCTAAAACCTTGTCAAATTCATGTCTCGAAGTGTCAGTGCATGCATTAAAGCCGAAGGTGGACCGACACCATACCAATGTATGTCAATAAATGCTATGTTGTGTTTCTCTTCCAGGTGTCCGATGACGTTTGTCAACATAGTGTATATTGTGCAATGTTAGGTTTAAGGTTTACTGTTTGTAGTTTTCACTATAAGGTTCCAAGCTTAACTATGCACTTTCGAACATCAGTGATTGCACACTCATGCGTAATAGAATAACACTCTAACCGCCAAGGATGCTAAATGAATTAACGTTGACTTACGATAAATCCAAATCTTTATTGGCTGTTATGTTACACCATCACAAGTTGAGCACACTATCCAGAAAATACTTCTTGGCTTCAATTCACAGTACTAAATCTCTCAATTCGAAAATACACTAACCGCTACGGCTCGTATGTCTTTCTATCCTTAACAAAAGCATTATCACAAAAAACTCTGCTGAAGGAAAATCGTTATCTCGAAAGAAACCACTCTTAACAAATCGTTAACTTTCTTAACATACCAACTCCGATTTTAGAGTTAACATATCAACTCTGCTCTCTTCTTACATTTCGTCATTACATTGTATTGAAATTTGACTCATTGATAGCAATGCCAACTTTAAAAGTTCGTCGGGAAAATAATGCCTCGTTAAGTCAGAAAATGGTTACAGAGAGGAACCCAAATTTTAGATAAGCACACGAAAACTCAAAAGGAAGGTCAAATTAGAGATACGCAGCACAATATGTCATATCTTTTTATATCAAACGTAATCGAGCTGTTGCCGGTCGGTAAAAAATGCGATTGAAACTTTCAGAAATCTTACTGTGTTTTATGGAATGTTATGGTTGTATATATAGTATGTTATTAAAAAACGGAATTTAAGTGATTCCGTTCTACAATTTGAAAGTAAAGATCGAAAGAGGAAATTACAGTAAAAGTTTCATATTAACATTCAGTTATTCCAAACAGACTTTCGTCGAACTCAAATGCATTCTTTTTACACTGGCAAGAAATTTCCTTTGAAAATTCTAAGTCTTTTTACTAAGAAAGGAAGAGCTCATTTAAAATAAGATTAAATCAGTCCACTTGAAAACCGGAAGGCCTTATATACTAAGCAGAACATGATCCTTGTTAAAACTAAATACGCAGTTTATTCAGACGGGAGATGAATAGATAAAAGCTTCGGAAAAAACCTAATGTAAATATTTTTATACACATACAGTAAAAAAGACGGTATTCGTGCATTTTAATAAAAGTGTTTTGGCAGAACTTAGTTTTTGTTTCTAAGAATGTTTGATTTAGCGTTTAAATTAAAGCGCGTGAGGAATTAATCACTATTCTAAAGAAATGTAAAATTTTTCTTTTCTTATTATGCGATGAACACTATTTGTTTATTTATGTAAATCAAAACTGAAATACATTGTATTTCCCACAGGATAGTGATGCTTTACCGATGTTTCTCTTTTTTCATCAAATGTAAGACACTTTGAATCATTTCGGAGCATTTTTGTTTAACCTATACGTGCGCGCAGACGCACACGCATGCACATAAAACAACAGAATCATTTTGAATAAAACTTTTCACTTTCCGTCAACTTTATCCTATAAAAATTTGCATGAATATATGCATAAAACTTTGGAATAATTTCAAATGGAATTTTTTACTTCTACTCCCTGCGTACTATATTCTGTTTATTTATTTGATGAGTTGTGACCGGCTCTACTAGGGTGTGAAGCGCGTTAGATGCAATCTGTACATTCTGATTTTTAAAGTGGACGTCAAGTAATTTTGCTTTCTACACTTCCAATGGAAAAACTTTTGTACACATTTCCTTCACAATTAGTGTGTTCCTAAGGATGAAAATTTTAACATCGATTAAAATAACTTCATATTATAACTTGGAATACTTAATATTTTCTAAAACATAACCATAATTATTTTAAAAATCAATAACTTTTCCTTTGGTGGTGTTGAAACCAGAAAAAAGATGGCGCGACCTGTACTTTGATGACGTAAGTAGACAAACAAATGTTGGATTGCATAATTATGGTTATGTTTTAGAAAATATTAAGTATTCCAAGTTACGAAATGAAGCTTATTTAATCGATGTTCAAATTTTCATCCTTGGGAGTGCGTTAATTGTGAAGAAAATGTGAACAGAAGCTTTTCCATTGGAAGTATAGGAAGCAAAATTACTTGACGTTCACCTTAATGTAGTGAATAATTGTATTATGAGCATCATATCCTGAACATTTTAACCAGCAGAAATTTTATTTTGTTGTACATTCTATGTACATAAAACTGGTTGGTAGTGTAGTAATAATATCTTCAGAATAAATGAATCACCAGAAAATATCAGCCATAAATTTCTGCTTCATCTTTATAACCTATCATTGTTTTCCCATTTGGTGTTAAAGTGTTCTTTTTCTTTGCCTTTTGTTTTCTTCTGTTTCTACAGTTCAGACTGCAATCATTTCCACTTTCAGGAAGAATAGAATGAAATACATAATATATAATTATATTATTTATATAATACACTTAATGGACAAAATATTAGAGAAGCCTACGTAATAGCGTGATGGTCCTCTTATAGCGTGAATAACAGCCTGTATAGCCGGATTTTTTTACTTGTCACTTGATGATAATGGAATCGCCTATTTTCGGGGTGCAAGCATTCTGGGTGCGACGTGTCGAAGAAGGTGATTTCCAGTGCTCAGAGACAACAGGCGAAAACTTCCCCAGTCACATGTTCACCTGCGGGGCTAAAATTTTAAGACCCATTACCACGGCAGTACTACCCTCTGGTTAATCCCCACCCACTCCATTGTTGTCTCACATTGCTTGCTGGGGAGAGAGATCTCACTGTTCCCTTAAGAGACAAAGAAGCCCCCTTCCCCCTTTCAGATCAAACAATATTTAGTGCCACGCTTTCCACAAGAATTCTTCCCTAGGGTGAGATTACTATGAAACCCTTCGCCTGCTCCCTTCTTGCTTAAAATCACATCTGTTTAGACCCGGGAAGTGCTTGCTGCACCCCCAAAATCAGGCAATTTCATTATCGTTAAGTGCCAAGAAAAAATCCAACTGTACACGCCGAGGCATCGATTCCAAAATTCCGGAGGGTTTCCATGCCTGTTGCAGCATTCTCCACAACTCCACCCCAGACGTCGGTTCAGGATCCATGGATCTGATGTTCCGCTTACGGCATACCAGATAGCTTCCACAGGGTTTAAATCCGGACACCTCAGGGACCACTGGAAGTTTCCAAACCCGGATGAGTGTTCCTCGACCTATTCCTGGATGGCTGCGGCCCGGTGACGCGCCGCATTGCCCTGCTGGACCATACCATCGGCCTCAGGATATGCGAAGGATATGAAATCGTGTAGGTGATCAGCCAGCACATGTTGGTAACGCGAAGCGGTTAAGAACCTTTCCAGGCACACTACCACAGTAAGGGACCTAATGTGTCCAATAAGAAGTTCTCCGAAACAGTGTAGAGCTACCACCGCCTTGAATAGAGTCGACCTAGCACGACAGGGCCGTGGCCTCATGCTGTTGACGCCACACCTGCACCCTCCCGCCAGCTTTACTGAGCTGGCGGGAGAGTGCGGGCCAAACCATGTGGCTCCAATTTGCAGAGGTCCAATTTTGATGTTCCCGGCACCATGCGAGGCGTAATGTCCGATGACGAGCAATCAACCGTGGCACACGAGTAGGGCGCCTGCTCCCTCAGCACAGGGTATGGCATCGTGCGCAGTACCGTTCACTTGCTCAAAGCAGTTTACTCGTATTTTGGTGTTCTGACAAAGTTGTTTTCTTCAAAATGCCCGTCGTCAATGTTTCACGAACAAGAGATGCATAAGAACTGCAACGCCACCACGAATAACTGTAGCACTTAAAATTCTTTTTTGAAACACAGCGAATGAAAATTTGAAAGCTAGCACGCGATAATTGCGAGATTTATAGAAAGTTTTGATTGAAAAAAATATCCTGAAAGCTCCTTCCCGAATACCGACGGTGTTTATCGAATTTTGGAATTTAATTTAGCCTTGTGGAGTTAGTTGTTATACTGGTGTAATAACATTTTCAGAACTCAAAATAATGAATGAATTGAGGACATGACACACCTAATTTTGCGTTAATTTCGATATTTTAATGTAGCTTGCCAATCACTTTTCCAATGAGGTTCTACGTAATTCATTTACACGCTTTTTGCGATTATATGTTAAATTTTAAACTTCATATATTATCAAAACTACACGGTTATTTGATTCTTTTATATTCAACCCTTTCGCTTTCTTACATCTTTGAGAAAATTGAGATAGCGTTCTTGTGTTCCATCTTGGTGCAGCCGAAGTTGATCGTTGATCCCATCAGAGGAGGGTACGTTGTTTACTTAAAAAAAACAAGAAAGAATACACAGAATTTTCGGGAGTAATGAGTATGTCTTTTGAATCCATTCTGACGCGAATTAAATTTATCAAACCTATTCAAGGTCACTGGAACTGGTATGGGAAACAGTGGTATCTGACCGAAGAAAGAAGTTTTTCAGTCGGGATTTTAATCACGCACTATAAACGAAATCGCGAACTCTGGTGGAAGACTTGTGTGTTAAAAAAATTTGAAATCACATTTCGCCGCGGAAACGCTCTCCAACAAAGAAAGAATTTTTCAAATCGGACTCTTAGAAGCAGAGGTATCTACAAATATAAGATAAGCATCTACGCCACGTGGCGGGAAAAATATGCATTATTTTAAGAAGAAAGTGTTCTCTAAAGGTTTCTCTATGTGAGTGGTATCGGTCCGCAGCAAAGAATTTTTTCAGTCGAGTTTTCAGGAGCTCAGATTTTGCTGCAAATACATCAGAAGCGGAAATTAGCACTTATTCCCCCTGGTGGCCAAACTATTCTTTACCAAATACTAGAAATCACATGAAAAACATTTCCCATGAAGAGCTGTGTGCGATACAGGAAGAATGTTTGAAATCGGAGTTTTAGAAGCAGAAATATCGGAGAAAGCGCAATTTACCCTAGCGGAAAGTCTATGAGTTACTTGAAAAATTTGAAATTACATGAAAAACATTTCGCACCGGAAACGCTGTGCAACAAAGAAGAAATTTTTCAAATCGGACTCTTAAAAGTAAAGATATTGACAAAAATAAGATATACATCTGCATCCCCGGCGGAGAAACCATACATTATTTTAAGAAGAAAATATTCCGAAAGGCTTTATCGACGTGAGAAGAATGGGTTCCCAAATGATTTTTTTTTTCAGTCGAGGTTTTAGAAGCTCAGATTTTGATGCAAATACATCGGAAGCGGAAATTAAGACAGGTCGCCAAACCATTTTTTTACAAAAAATTAAAAATTATATGTAAAACATTTCCCATTCGGAACTGTATCTGGTGCAGAAAGAATTTTTCAAATCGGAATTTTAGAAGTGAAGATATCGGGAAAAACTCAATATACTTTTGCGTCCCGTAGAGGAAAATCTATACGTAACTTGAAAAAGTAACTATACCTCAATTACTCTTTGGCATAAATGGAATCGAAAGGTGAAAGAACTTTTTCAATCGGATGTTTAACAGCAAATATACGGAATAAAATGTATTTTGAATTCGATATCATCTGCATTTACGCCTTCTAGCGGCGAAATTGTAGATCGTAACAAAAAAAAAAAAAAAAAAAAAAAACGGAATAAAGGATCATCATTCTCATATTTCAAACTTCCCACTACAAAAAGAATTTTTCAAATTGGACTGATAGTTGTGGAGGTATGGTGTCCACAGACGGACGGACAAACCGATAACATAAGCACGATCTCTTTTTACAAAAGACATGCTAAAAATTGTCTTCGCAATTCATGACTCGCATGCATGCAGGCTCTGTTTAAAACTTGATAAAAATCTGAGACTTAACTTTGCGGCTCCATCATTTTGTAGAGTACTAGAATAGAATCCTGGTGTGTTACAGTGACGACGCCAGCCTCTCAGAACTGGGTGGGCTATTAGGGGGGCTGAATATGATGGGAGGGGGGCACAAATTTTGAAACTTTTGGCAGAAATTTTGTTAAAAAATTCCGCTTATGTGCCTTTTACCAGACGCTGATAATGTTATCCCCAGTAAAAAAAGTTTTCAAGTGAATACCGTACGTAGTATTTATTCAATGTATGTAGTATGGGAACCATGGATATTTATTAATCTCTGTGGTAAGTTTCTATTTCTTCGCAATTTTAGATTACTTAGGTCTTTTTTTTTTTTTTCGTTTCTTTTCTTTTATTTTGGCTTTCAGAAGTCTTTTTCTGAATTTTAGTTCGTAACCTGACAAGGAATCTCTCTCGCTCTCTCTCTCTCTGACTCTCTCTCGCTTTCTCTCTCTCTGACTCTCTCTCTCTCTCAGTCAATCTCTCTCGGTCAGTCTCTCTCTCTCTCAGGCAGTCTCTCTCTCTCTCTCAGTCAGTCTCTCTCTCTCTCTCAGTCAGTCTCTCTCTCTCTCTCTCAGTCAGTCTCTCTCTCTCAAGCAGTCTCTCTCTCTCTCTCTCTCTCTCAGTCAGTCTCTCTCTCAGGCAGTCTCTCTCTCTCTCTCTCTCTCTCGCTCTCTCTCTTGGTCAGTCTCTCTCTCAGTCAGTCTCTCTCTCACTGTGTCTCTGTCTATCTGTTTCTCTTTCTCGCTCTCTCTCTTGGTCAGTCTCTCTCACTGTGTCTGTCTGTCTGTTTCTCTCTCTCTCTCTCTCTCTCTCTCTCAGGCAGTCTCTCTCTCTCTCTCAGGCAGTCTCTCTCTCTCTCTCTCCCAGGCAGTCTCTCTCTCTCCCTCTCTCTCTCTCTCTCTCTCCCAGGCAGTCTCTCTCTCTCTCAGGCAGTCTCTCTCTCTCTCTCTCTCAGTCAGTCTCTCTGTCACTGTGCCTCTGTCTGTCTCTCTTTGTCTGTCTCTGTCTGTCTGTTTCTATCTCTCTCTCTCTCTCTCTCTCTCTCTCTTTCTTTCTGTCTCCCTCTCGGATCCTTTTAAACTATAATTACAAAAATGGGATGTTTCTACTACTCTCTCAGAAATTCGTTCAGAGGACTTCCCACCTTTACCATAAGTACAAACAGTACATTTAACAAAGTATTCATTTTATATAACAAAATTTCAGTGAATACGAGAAACTCACATACATTTGTTCAAGTTCCATAGAATCTTAGATGGTTGCACCCGGTTGAATCTTAGATGGCTTCCCACTGCTTAAATATTTTGGAGGGGGCTACAGGGTGGGCTGAAAGAAAAGTTGGGTGGGCTTTAGCCCACCCGTAGCGTCGCGCCTGCTGAGTCATCAGTATTAATCATTTCGGTTTCAAATCAATGAACCCAGTATTCGCAGGAAAAAAAAAAAGCCGCTAATTCATGCATATTATAGTGAAGCATTTGGTCTCAGATTCTTTGTTATGAGGATTTCACTTAATTTACGTTGAATCAGGAATTTTTGGACACATAGAACTGTCGAAAGAGAAGTTTGTTGTTTGTTTTTTATAGGCTTCAATTTTTGCAGTAAGATAAAAATAAAATACGGGGTTATTCATAAAGAAGTATACAGTTTCCAGATGCTGTGAAACAGTAACAGTTGAAGACACGAACCACAACTGCGAACCGTTAGGTAGATGTACTCATAAAGTTTGTGTCCCGCTACTGAGGGAAGTGACGTAGGTGGAAGTGCGCGCGTGTCACGTGACTAGTCAGTCAAAATGGCAGCGTCTGCAGTGGAGAAGGCATTTTGTGTTCTTGAATTGAGCAAAACGGAATCTGTAACTGTTGATCAACGGCATTTTCGATCACAATTCGGAAAAGAACCTCCAACCAGAAAATCTATCTACGATTGGCATACATTTGAAACTACGGGCTGTTTGTGCAAACTTGAAAGTCCTGGACGACCGCGCGTGTCGGAAAAAGTCCTCGATAGTGTTTGCACCGCCATTCAACGAAGCCCGGGAAAATCAACGTG
The DNA here is from genome assembly GCA_039090855.1 of Macrothele yani. Classification (NCBI taxonomy): domain Eukaryota; kingdom Metazoa; phylum Arthropoda; class Arachnida; order Araneae; family Macrothelidae; genus Macrothele; species Macrothele yani. The sequence continues at coordinate 31,515,782 of CM077029.1, read as the reverse complement.
GAGGGTGAGTCGTGAAGTGCAAATTTCACAGCCTAATGTCTGGAGAATTTTGAGAAAGAAGCTGAAAATGATTCCATACAAAGTGCAGATGCTGCAAAATTTCCCTGCACTTGATTCAGATATCTTACCTCGCGTTTGGGCGTAAATGGATTACCGACTCAATGTGTGTCGTGTGACTAAGGGTGCACACATAGAACATCTGTGACTGTCTCTAAAAAAACTTGAAACATTCCCCTACAATTCTGTTACAGGTAACATAAAATATCTTACATTGTTCTTGTTTTATAGTGCGTTGAAACTGTATACGTCTTTATGAATCACCCTGTATATTATAATTTGTAGCGATTTTTTTCTTTATTCGCTAATTTGCTTTTAAATAAATCATAATTTAGGAACATCTTGTGCTCCTTCAAAACATAAATTTTACAAAGGTTATTTACGGTTTGAAATTCCTTTTATGCGTTTTTTCCATTTATACGTTTTTTAAGGCAGTCTCCTAGAAAATCGTTAGCCGAAGCTCCACCGTAGTCTGTACGTCATGTCCATTGAAGGTGAACCCATAAAAGTACCAAATTTTGATCACCAATAATAGTGAAATTTATTTCAAAAAGCACAGAAGGATTCAATTTTAAGAAAAAAGTGGCTTACACGTATTATTATTAGTAACCTTGAATATATTTTTAAAATTTATTGAATTTTTATTTTGTTACCACGTTTTCAAACAGTATTATTATTTTTTACATTGTTACTGTAACTTTCGAAACCTGGAAACTGTTTATTAAAATTAAGAACTCAAAGTAATGCAATTAGTTTTAAATTACGAATAATTGTTTCCCAAAATAAATGGGGGCCTAAAAATTTTGTTGACCTGGAGGGACCTTTTAATATGATGGGCTTCGGCGTACACATATTCAAATTTCCATGTCATGTGTATTGTGGCGTCATCTGTATTTGTTATTGGTGATAGTAGTTACATTTTTTTTTTTTTTTTTTTTGGATTTAGCCTTCATTTGGGAAAAATCCTTCTTTCGGCAGTCACTGAACATTTTTTGGAAGCATCTATTGGCTGTTTTTCTTCTCATCCACAAGGTCTTACGGACACCGGGTAATTTCTTTGTTCACTGAAGAAAATAATTTTAATAAATTTTTTTCAGTAAAAATGCTTATTATTTTTGCAACTGGAAAGTAAGGGCGCATAACACAGTACTTTCGGCAAGTTTGGGACCACAACGAAATAAACTCAGCGCCATCTAGTGGCTATGAAGTGAACTAATAACGGGCATGTAGTTCAAAAGTTATGGGTTTGCAGCACCTTGTTTCATCACTCAAGGAAGTATTTTCCGGAGGGGGGGGGGAATGCATCGACTTACGTTAGAATAAAATGTTTTAATTTTTTCATCTATGTTTGATCAACTTTTATCTTGCTCTGAAGGATTTCAAAAAATTCCACTTTTCTTGCCCCCTTCCCCCTCCCCAGAAAAGTTCTATATACGACCCAGATTAGAGTTGAAATGTCTGTAGATTTAATAGGTTTCAATTAGGCAAATTCCAAAGTAGGAATTACTGTATTAAAGTATTGTACTCGTAATATTAATACATACAAACAGTATCATAGGGGCGCGGATCACGTGGATGCCCCGAGGCGCAGGGACTCGTTGAAATTCATTGATGCGGGCGTAACACCTGTTAAGTCGTTGATAAAAATCAGTCATCCCCTCAAATTTTGATGGACCGTATTTGAATTTTTAGTGAGATAGCTCTCTAATTTCCAATGAGTACTTTTCTATATGAAACGATTTATCGCAGCGCGTTTGTATGTTGTGAACAAAGCGTTTTGTGTTTGTGAATATAATATAAGTCTCTTGATATCCATTTGATGGAGGTGAAAAGCTATATGGTTCATGCAACTATGAGTGCATAAACTACCTTGAAAAGAACATAAGCTACTCGTGATTATGGAAAAAGCTAGATAATTTAAAATGTGTGATGCGAGTAGTGTTCTTTACGGTGAATGGTCCTTTCTGTAAAAGGCATAACACGACAAATGTCTACCATAATGCTTTACGGACATTTCAGTAAAGGATGGGCGTTGCAAGAGCGAGTAATGGTGCTCAGGTAATACTGCTATAAAAATATTTGAGTTATTTATTGGTGAAAATTGAAATTTTTTTTGTTTCCTTACGAAACATATTTGAAACGTATCCATTCTTTCCCGGAAACCCTATACATAGAACACGCACACACACACACACACACACACACACACACACAGCAATATATGCCTATCTTTCACAGAAGCTCATGACCTCAAAAAACTCGACAGTATTTGCCTTTATGCTCAACAGTATTTGCCTTAATTTGCCTTTAGGAATAATAACCTAAAAATGACAATATACCATTTGTTTCCTTCTTCCAGAGATATAAACACTGAAAAAGACAGGATTGTATATGCCTCTGGACTAGATAATTTTTTTTAATTTGGAGAGCAATGTTCTCCAACTTCCAAATTTTCTATGTATACAATCGTGGCCTAAAGACCTGCACCAGTAGACCGAAAGTCAATTTTTGATGTTTGAAGTCAACTTATACAGCGTAATGGCCAAGTCAGGAATACATATTGTACATCAATTTAAAAGAAATTTTATGCTTAATTCAAATATTTTTACAGAATGTTATTACTAGTAATAGAAGTGATACAAGCAAAAGTACAGCGTCTAGTCATAAAAGGCAAAAAATAGTGGAATTTGTGAAATTAGTGTACAATGCATTTAACGTAAAATTACTGTACAGTACAGTATTGAAACTTGCAGGACACTTAAAATAACTTACCTACAAGCAAAATACGCTTTAATATTTAATTGAATAACCACAGTTTCTTAGTAACAAATTGTATCTTCTTGTCATGGAAAAAATGAGCTTCCATACAGCTCTTACAAACTCAATTAATACTGTTTTAGATGTGAGTCTTTGTTGACGGATCTTTTGCTTCAATCTCACCCACAGATTTTCTATGGGATTAAGATCCGGTGACTGTGCCGGTCACTGAAGTTTTCTTATAACTTTTCGATTAAACCACTCGTACACCAACTTTGACCGACGACATGTGGCGTTATCGTCCTGAAAGATAAAATTCCACAAACCCACATCTTGTACAGATGGTAGCAGTTTGGACTCCAAAATATCCACATATTTCGATCCATTCAATGTGCCATAAACAATGTTCAGGCGGTCAAAAGCACTGGCTGAAATACAGGACCATAACATCACCGAATGTGGGTGCTTGAATGTTGGATGGGTGCAGCATGCCTTATATCTTTCACCAGTCCGACGACGTACATAATTATTTCCATTATTAGCGGAAATACTAACAGTTGTTTCATCACTGAAAATAACATTTTTCAATTCATCAGCAGTCCAATTCTTGTGTGCCTTAGCCCAAGCAATCCTTTTGAGCCGTTGTTGTTCAGTAAGGAAATATTTTCATGCAGCTTTTCGTGCAGTCAGTCCATTTCCTTGCAGCCTACGACGAACTGTACGCGCAAATGAAATAATGCCTACTTCATTCTCTCACTCATTTCTTAAATTAATGGCTGTTTTAAACCTTGATTTTAAGGAACGACGAATTAACATGCGATCATCACGTTCAGTACACAGCCTTGATCAACCTGTTCTTTTTCTGTTTCCCGCACATCTAGTTTCTGCAACTCTTCTAATGGTGCGCAAGGTAGTGGAATGATCACAGCCACATTAACAGAAGTTTTACGGCAGTGAATCCAAGTTCATGCAAAGTAATAATTTTTGCCCTGGTTTGCAGAGGCAGGACCAATTTTCGGGTCTTTGACATCCCGAAATTCAAATATCACAAGGAATTCTGCATAGACTTTCGGCAACTGACTACAAGAAGCTGCGTTCTATGTCGTCAGACGATTCTACATCCTTTTATATCTCACTAGCGGACGACGGAAAAAGTTATAGTGGATTAGAGGTGAGCGAACGCTTTTTCAGACCTGGATTTGTGTTTCTTCACTTGCACATTTTTGCTTCTAACTTCACTTCTATTACTGGTAATGGCATTTTGCAAACATATTTGCATTCAGCAAAATATTTCCTTTTAAATGATATATAATATGTATTCCTGATTTTACCATTACTCTGTATAAGTTGACTTCAAATATCAAAAATTGACTTTCGGTCTACTGGTACAGGATTTTTGGCCACGACTGTATATTAAACAAAGGGGGCAAAAATTCTGGATATAACAAGGTAAAGGAGGGGGGCGGAGAAATGGAAGAGCGGCTTACCTCTTGCGTTTCGACATTTTCAGGAGAAATACTTACGTTCGCTTTTTTAAAAAACATACCGATATTTTGCTGGCCACCCTTTCTTTTAGACATCATGTTATTACCAACTCATTAAAAGAAAATCAATCAGAAAGTTTGTTATGAACGAAGCGCCGAGTCAGGAAGCTCCAGGTTCAGAAAAAGAATGCCGACATGGGAGGGAGGGAGCGACTCATCGGTGCTGGACTCCGAAATGATATTTTATGTTTCCTGTAACAGAATTGTAGGGGAAAGTTTCAATCGCCGCTGCCGCTTGCCACTATTCCATCCCAGCCCTCAAGCATGAGAATTTAACCAAACAATAAGGGTTGGGGAAAGGGCAGTCCCCTGAATGTGTTTATTTTTACGCACTGGCGGCTCCAGGTTTCAATGCGATTGTACTTCCTTACCTGTAAATTTACTCCGTCTGAATAGAAATGAATGCAGTGCAAAATGTTTCTTCTTCCTTTTTTTTTTTTTTTTTTTTTTTGCGGTTATCTTTTTTTATGCTACAGTCCAAGTTTCAGCTTTAGAATCTTATTTCGAAGAGCTGTGCCTGTTTCGGCGAAGACGAAAGGGGGGGGGGGGGGTTAGCCCCCGTCTACTAAATCCGCGCCTGTCTGAGATGCATTGCAACAGAATTGGTAGAAACTTAAAATAATATGTCTGAGCTTCTTGTTCACACACCAATTATTATATTGGAAATAATTCTTAAATTCATACACTTACCCAGTAAAAAAAAAAAAAAAACAACTCCCGATGTGGTCTGAATTTCTGCTATTATACCTCGGAGATTATTCCATTTTTGGTCAGCTGAACTATCGCTATTATTGCTCGGAGAATATTTCATTTTCTTGCATTCGTAAATTTCGAAAAACATACCCTAATATGAATTCATCTTTTGATGATTTCATTCGATGGCAATGGATTCAATGAGTTGCCCAGAGCCTGAATTTTCGGAAAATTTGCCCTGCGACGAATTGTCCGTTCAGTAATTTTGTTTTCGATGATTTCACATTCGATAATTTCTCATTCGTTGATTTGATTTCCATTTCGATGAACACTTGGAGCCCTTCCAAAGCCCTCAGAAAACAACTTTTTAACACATTTACACCGTGCAGCAATTAAATAATGAGACTGAATTTAAAAAAAAAAAACTGGAAAAGCAGTAAAACTTACGTGTATGTATTTTATTCAAAGTACATTCCTCCTGCGTTAATACAAGAAGTGACACGATCAGTCACTGGCGCATTCAGGAATTCTTGTCGGAGGAGGCTGTATATATATATAGTATACGTACACAATGTGTGTGTACATATACGCATTAATTCTATAAGGTTTTTTACTTTAAGACCTATTTTGAGAGAACGGCTGAACGCAAAAATATTTTTGAGGTATCAAAATAAAGGTCTTACCATGTAGATGTGCCAGTCGAAGAGAAAAATGAGATTGGAGCAACAGTTTGGGCGTTGTGGGGAGGCAAAGTTCCCATGTAAAGTCTATGGGAGAAGCGTGCGGCTGACATTCGATGGCGTGCGGTTTGCTGAAACAACTCCCGCGAAACACGCACTGTTAAAGGCTGAAGCATGAAGGGACTGAGACAGTCAAAAGTTCGAAGTCTTCTCTTTTCTGAGAGAACCGTTGCGCAAAGCAATGGTCCATTCACCTCCATACGCTGATTCATGTTGTCATGGAAACGCTAGCAGGCGATCGTACCGAAGTTCTTCGCATCAGAACAGCGAAGACTCTCGAAGACCTGCTATTTGATATTCATTCGATCGAATTTATTCACGTAGGTATGACGTTTCCCATTATGTAAAGATGTAAATAAACATTCCGTTGACCATTGTTAGTGAAATATTTAGAATGTACATTGTACATATTGAGTTGCGCAATCTATGTATTCATTCTATAAGGTTTTTTACTGTGAGACCTATTTTGAGAGAACGGCTGAACGTAAAAATATGGTTGAGGTGTCAAAATTAAGGTCTTACCGTGTAGATGTGCTAGTCGAAGTGAAAACTGAGATTGGAGCAACGGTTCTGCCGTGGCGGGGACGGCAAAGTTCCCATGTAAAGTCTATGGGAGAAGCGTGCAACCCTTATCTACATCAGGCGCTCAGTTCAGTGTCAGACTTGGTGTGTGCATGGTGTTCTATGATCAGTCCTAAAGTAAGTATTACATACCCTCGACAAAATGTTCCTCCCGCAGAATAAAAATAAAAAGCAAACGTAAGAGCCTTACTGGAAGGCGTGAGTGATCAATGGGTCGCAACTATATGTCTCAGACAAGAGGAAATGAAGAGTATTCGCAACGCGAATCTCATTCCAACAACATTTACAAACACAGTAGTGACTGAAGATGAGAGTGAAAGAGTGCGCTATTCAGTTTAATTTTTGCACACGATCGAGATGAGTGGACTTCCGCCCCACATTCTACGACTGAAAAAGGGTGCAGTCGTGATGCTCATCACGAACCGGGCCGCCCCGGTGACGCAGTGGTCTAAGCGCTGGCTTGTGATCGTTCGTTCGTGAAGGGTCCGAGTTTGAATCCCGGTGAGGCATGGATGTTGTGTTTCTCTTACGGCACTGGCTCTCTCCTTTCCCTGGAACCAGTGACCCTAAATTAGGGACAGGTGATTGCTTATAGCTCATTGAGTTGCTGACGGTGGCCGTTAAACCTTGAGTCAAAAAAAAAAAAAAAAAAAAAAACATCACGAACCTGGACACAAGGAAATGTTTAGCCGATGGCACACGTATGATCGTAAAGTCGCTCTTCCAAAATACAATTTCTGTGGAAATTTTGTGAGGAGAACACAAGGGGTCGTTGCACACCTTGCCACGCATTCCGCTGACTCCAAGTGACAACACTTTCCCTTTTACAATTAAACGGATTCAATTTCCGATTATATTGTTCTTTGCGATGACAATAAGAGTCAATGACAGACACTTGCTAAAATCGGAATATACCTGCCAGAACCAGTCTTCTCTCATGGTATGCTCTATGTTGCCCTATCTCTAGCAAGATCAAAGGAGCCTGTTGCAGTGAAGATCACTCACGAAGATGCACCTGGATTACCTGTCGCAAATAGATGGACTCAAAATATTGTCTTTACTGAAGTGTTTAAATGAATTTCTAACGTTTTTTTGTCAATCAAATACAGTTTACATTTGTTGCTTGTTATGAGTTTATTCTTTAAAAAAAACAACTAACCGTTGATTTCGACGGGTTTCGACTAGTCTAATATCTTATTTGCAGTATCATACACCAATAAAAATGTTTAAAAGTTAGGTTGTTAAACTACAATTAAAAAACCAATAACTTTGCAAAGGTCTTCCTCTGGTTCTCCGAAAATCTAGCCTGTTCTTAAATATATTGCGCAAAATTTAGTGATTATTAGTTATCAGTTAACTACACAAGAATGTGCTAAAAAGGAAAGTATGAAACTCAGTGTGCAGCGAAATGTAAAAAGTAACTACGAGTGGCCATTGTCTGTTTCTTCTTCTTCTTCTTCTTTTTTTTTTTTTTTTTTTTTTTTGAAGAAATGTAATTCCTATGCGTGCGGGTACTAAATAATGCAAACACACAGGGCCAGTTCTACTAGCCTAAAAACTCATGCCACAAGCAGGATTATACACTATATTGACAATAGTCACAAGGCACCCCTTCAAAAGCAAATGAACGGATCCGCTGAGTCGTTATGACGCGCGGTACAGCTGCAAACTGCATGAAAACAAGCCTCCAACTGACCGCGATCATATCGCACTTTCAGGTTGAGTGAAAATGTCGCGGCGGGAGAGAACTGAGTTTGAGAACGGAAAGTTTGTTGGGCGTTATATTAGTGGGTTGTCAATAGGAGAAACCGACAGGCGTTTAAACTTACCCAAGTCAACTGATTTGGATGTACTGAATAAATGGAAGACACATGGTGTACCTGAAGCAGCAAAACGTACCGGCAGACCAAAGAAAGTCAGTGATAGAGGACGTTCAAGGCTCAGGGGAGTCGTTACAGCTAATCGACGGAGTACTATACAACACCTCAGTGCTTGAACCTCGGTATGTACACGTACCATTCGCAGAAAACTTCATTCCGTGAGTTACCGTGGTCGTGCGGCTTCTCACAAGGCTTTCATCTCTACTCAGAATGCTACTCGCCGTTTAGCATAGCGTATAGAGGACATTTATCGTGGACCGTAGATCAATGGAAACGGGTCCTATAGACTGATGAATTCAGATACACGATACATCAGTCTGATGGCTGTGTGTGGGTATGGCGGCAGCCGCGGTATTACGCAGTATACTGTGTAATATTTACCAGAGTATACTGTTCCTACGGTCAAGTTTGGAGCTTGCAGTGTACTCGTGTGGGGGTGTTTCCGGTGGTATGGTCCCGGCCCATTGGTTATCGTAGACAAACCTGTTAACCAGCACGTCTACCTCAATATTCTGGACAATTTTGCTCTACCAACTCTCTGGCAATACTATGGAACCGAGCCTTGTTGGTACCAGCAGGATAATGCACCGAGCCATAAAGCAAGGACTTTTATGGCGTGTAATTCCATATCGTGTGTGGACTGGACAACACAAAGCCCCGATCTTTTTCACATAGAGCACCCATGGGATGAATTAGAGCACCGATAAGAAGTTTGAAATCAAGACCTATTACTAAGCAACAGTTAGTGGCAGCATTATGTACTGAATGGAAGCGCATACCTATCGAAGTGTTCCAAACCTTGTCGAAAGCCTGTCTCGAAGGGTCAGTGTATGCATTAAGGCCAAAGGTGGACCAACACCGTACTAATGTATATCAATAAATGCTATGTCGTGTTTCTCTTCTAGGTGTCCAGTGACTTTTGTCAATATAGTGCATTTCAGGCAGTAAAGCTCTTTTGTCTTAAAGACTTCGGGGGGGGGGGCGCAATGTTTTGAGGGTTGCCCCGGGCGCAAAAATGGCCAGTTACGCCTGTACGCAGGCCTAGCACAAACAATCCTCTTCCACAATCTTTCCAAAATGGATATGTAAGCATTGCCAGTGAGAGTTGTACCTTCAGGAATGAACCCGTGATGCAGAATTCGTTTGCTGTTGTAAAAGCACAAAAGTATTATCTTGATTTTGGAATTCTGCAACCTGATCTTCTTTCGTTTGGGTGACTGTGTCTACTTCCACTAAAAACTCTGACGCTTCTATTCAGGGTCATAACGAAAACACCATATCTCGCCATCACCTACCACAACGCTTTCGTGAAAATTTTGCATTTTTTCGGTAGTCTGTAGAATGTCTTTTGCGTACTCCAGTCATGCATCTTTCAGGTCGTCTGAAAAAATATGCGGAGCAAAAGGAGCACAACCCCCACCCCCCTTCCCAAATCTTGCACTAAAATTTGACGAATCGTCTTCTTCTTAACACCGAGCTCGCATTACAGCATGCTCAAGGTCACACAACGATAATTTTTTATCCTTTCGTGAACTTTCTCAATGAGTTTTGTCGAGCGCACTGAAATCGCGGGCGTCTGCGCCTTTCGTCATTTTCCAAATCTTCCTGCCCATCCTTGAAACGTGCATACCATCGGAATATTTGTGCACAGATGTACAATTAGCTCCATCCCCATCACGTAACAGTTAAACTGCATTAGAGGCAGTTTTACCGATCTTCAAACAGAACCAGATATTTGCTCTGTGCTCCATGACGCAGCTGCGACAATGTTCTTCCACCGAATGACGTCATGGGTAGAGTAAATAATCGTCTGCGCAGTTCTTATGCAAACGCTGTTGCCACCGATAGCTAATAAGTTACTCATAAAAAAAACATGTCTTGCCGACTCGTGTGTTTTACCGGGATTTAAAAATAAAAATCAGTCTCACTGCTTAATTGCCGCAATGTGTATAATAACTGAAGAATAAAATTATCAGCTCCAGCAGTTTAACGAGAAATGAAATATTCTTTATCATTTAAATTGAAACTCCTTTCGGCAAGAGTGCAAGAAAGTTTTAGGTAAAATACAGTCAAAATAGAATTTATTTTATAACTGAACGAAATTTGGGGAATCTATCGCGATTAGCTTTTGGAACATCGTAAACATTTCAGGAAAATCCTTCTCGCTATATTTATAGTGCGTATAAACAAAATTGACCTTTCCCGCCATGTTTCATCAATACTGAAGAAAATTGAAAGAGAAGCAATCTTCCTTACCGGGGAAGACGGTAATCCTTCTGAGCAATCTCCGTGAATATCTGCTGACAAAAATATGGCTTCTTTGCTCTGCAAAAACCAAAAAAAAAAAAAAAAAAAAAAAAAAAAAAATCTTTAAATATTTATTTTAAAGGAACTTCATCGAGACTCTTAAATGATAAAAAATGAAAAGGATCCCCAGTTTGCTTCACAGAATGCTGCTTTTTTCTTTCTTCATCAGAATATCGCGATCAAAAACGGAAAAATTCATTGGAAAATCTAATCTGCGTTCACGAAACAACATAGCTGGCATATCTTTTGACTTTTCATTCGAAAATAATGAGAATCTTTTTTCAGCCTTAAAATAATACTCTCAATGATTTTTCTGCGGATTTTGCTTACATGTTCGTTCAGTTCCACTCGAGATGAAATTTGTTTCGATAAAACCTACTTAATTTGCGAGAACAATTATACATCTAAAAAAGCTTTTTTTTTCTTTCTCCAAAAATTTGGGAAAAAAAGAAATTACTTCAAAAAGACTAATAAACAATATATAATGTAAAAATTAAAATGAATAAATAAATTCCACTGCCGCATTAGAAAGCTCCGAAACTAAAGGAATATTCAGACAAAATTTTAGCACACGAAGAGAGATAAAAGAAAGAGGTATTAAAAAAATATTTATATTGAACAGCGAGAAAGAAAATGATACCAATATTTTTGTTCCTAAATAAATACTACTAGAAAAAGTACTTAATTTTGCGTGAGGAAGTAAAATGTCTGCACTTTGTACCCTCGCTTTCATATAAGCTTGTATTAAAAATAAAACATTATTTACGTGGGTGTTGTTGTATAATAAAAGAAATCAGTTTCTGCTATGTAATTTCTTCAAATATACACTGAGTGGCTATTGAATAAAGGACACCGTTAAAGAAATTACTGATAAGAGAGAGAACACTCGCACTTCATGTAATTATTTAAATAACAGTTGTATCTCAAAACTGTGCTTTAGGAGTGCTGCTTTGGGAAGAAGGGGAGGTGAGGGTAGTAAAAGAAACTAGTTTCTGCTATGTAATTTCTTCAAATATACAGTGAGCGGCTATTGAATAAAGGATACCGTTAAAGAAATAATTAATGTGAGAAAGAACACTCGCACTTATTGTGATTACGAGGTGCGTATTAAAATAACAGTTCTATCTCAAGACTGTGCTTTAGCAGTGCTTTTGGAGAAAGAGTTACGACCCCCCATGAGCACCTCTTTGGGCTATAAGCAGTGGTCCGTCTTTAATTTAGAGCCATGGCTTCTAGAGAAGGGAATGAATCACTGCCATCGGACAAACACACCATCCATGGCTCATCCGGAAGTTAAACCATGGCCTGCATCGGACGAATAGTTTGAAGACAGTGCTTCGTACCATTCGTCCACCGGGCCGCGGGCATCTGAAAGTCGCCGAGTATTACGAGACGCTGCTTCCTAACCATTTGTCCGAGATGCTTCCGGTTCCGAATCCCACGTGAGGCATTGATATGTACTTGGCTCTGACTCTTTCACTCCCCTGGAACCAGTGGCCGAAAATTAGGGATAGGCCACAACTTATTCCTATCGTAACCATAACGCTCGAAACGTTTGAAGACTACGGCCGCCCGAATCGCCCGACTAGAGTAAATAAGATTTTTCACCTTCACATGTTCTTGAAAACGAACACTTGCATTTCATGGAGTCTTTCCTTTGGGTAAAGGTGTTGTTAAATGACTCATCTATTCGGGATGTAAGCAGTGTGCCGTCTCTAATTTAGTGTCAGTGCTTCTAGAGAACAGAACGCATCGCTGCCATCGGACAAACACACCATCGATTCATCATCCGAGACTCGAACCTGGGCCTGCCTCAGACGATCGTTTAGAAGGCGGCGCCTCGTACCATTCGTCCATCGGGGCTGCCATGCTTGAAAGCCGCTCCTGTGCTATTAGGCACTGGGCTTCTATAACCATTCGTCTGAGATGGGTTCATGTTGGAGTATGGATGGTGCGCTTGTCTCACGTCTGACTCTCTTCTTTCCCTTGAATTATAAGACAGGCGACTGCTTATCCTTTTAACGACCAAAACGCCCGAACATCGAGACAACCATAGCCACCTGAATCGCAGGACTAGAAGGAATAACATTTCCTACCCCGATATGTTCTTTGAATCGGCTCTGCAGGATTCGTAGAAGATACCCTTCGTCAGTATTGCTTCGGCAAAACAAAGAAGTGAACAAAGGTGTTAGTTTCTCCCAGGTGTTATATTATTCACTCTCAAGATGTCGAATCTTTTCTCCGTGGATGAACGCAGTGATTGCCGCCTGAAAATGTCTGACGGTTAAGTTAATGCCTAGAGATCGGAAGTTTCGTGTGGTGACCCAGCACTAATCTTTCTTTATTTAACATATAAAAGAGTTGCCAGAAATACGAAAAGTATCAACAGACAGCTTCTTGGGTTATAGTATTTTGGGGGATTCACGATGGTCGTTAAAGGGTTTAAAGCCTATTGACCTGCTAACGGTAGTCTTTAAATTCCCAGACAAGAAGGCTTTCAATAAGTTGAACCAGACAAAATCTTCCAAGCATATCATATCATCACTTCGGAATGCTTTTCAATAAAATAAAGACTTAAAAACATTAAGTTAGTCCTCTATCTTACTCACTCCGTTCCTGAGTTTGGGTAAAATTGTGAAAAGCCAGGCAGGACTAATGAACTCTATGCATGTCTGTCTGAGAATCAAAGCTATGTCATGCTTACGAATAAACATGACAAGCATGTTTACTCATTAAACAACAGACAGTGACGAGGCGCGTGTGGAAGTTTTGGTGCAAGAAGAGAGGCGGGTAACTTTGCGTTAGATTACTGCAAATGTAATTTTTTTTCTGTACCGCGCGTCACATCGTTCAGCCTAATCACCACACGGCACGTCGTTCAGTCTAATCACCGCGCGCCATCTCGTTCAGCCTGATCACCGCGCGTCACCCCGTTCAACCTCATCACTGGGCGTCACATCGTTCTGTCTAATCACCGCACGTCATATCGTTCAGCCTAATCACCACACGTCATATCGTTCAGCCTAATCACCACACGTCACGTCGTTCAGCCTAACCACCGCGCATCAGCCCGTTCAGCCTAATCACCGCGCGAACCTCCGAGTGATATAATTTTCCCAGGCAGGTCGCAATTTTCACTTGAATCTGTTGTCCATCAGTTTTCATTCAAACTCCTGCGCCAAACAGTCCCCTCTATTCAAGAGAGTGTAATGACGTCAGAAGACTCCGTCCGATCTATGTATCCATAAACTATCGCCAAAAGGTCAGCGAAAATTATCTGATCAACTTGCTTTTCCCTTTTATTCAAACTCGTGTACCAAACAACGCTCTATAGTCAAGCGAGTGTAATGACAATGAGAGACAGCTATGCCGTCCCGGTGGCGTAGTGGTCTGTGCGATGGCTTCTGATCATTCGTCCGAGGTGGGTCCTGGTTCGAATCCCGGCGGGGCATGGATGTCGTGCTTATCTTATGGCGCTGGCTCACTTCCTTCCCTGGAGCCAATGGCCCTAAATTAGGGACGGGTGACTGCTTATGGCCCATTGAGTTGCCCAGGGTGGCCGCTAAACGTCCAATCAAAAATAAAATAAAAAACAGACAGCTATATATTTATATATCCCTAATCCGCCACCTAAGTTAATTGGAAGTTACTTATTGATCATATCTTGTGCTACTCTTTATCCGAAGAAATTCCTTTTTCTGGAGAAAAGAATTCCCTCGGATAACTATTCGATGAAATACCTTTCTCGGATAGCGCAGTGCAATGGGAAAGAATTAATGAAATGTTAAGAAAAAGATTTTCAGTGGAGTTTTAGGCATGATAAAGGTATTGGGAAGTTTAAAATTGGCAGGATGGTATTTTAAAGTTGACCGCATTGTTAAAGAACTCTGGAGGTAATTAAAAAATATGTATATATATATATATACCTTTTCCACAAAACTAATTTCTCTATCTCATATCTGCAACGATTTTCAGTACCGTTTTCATGAAGAAATTTTATGACATTTTCGCCTAAACCCTCATTAACATCATCAGAGGCGTAGCCAGGGAGAAGGGGAGGCTTCTCGGGTCCGGACCCCTCCTTGAGGGGTATTGAGTACGAATTTAAAGCGATATACAGTATATGTATATATCAGCCTTCCACCAATGAACCAAATTCATAGAACCCTTTCCCCCTTAAGAAATTTCTAGCTACGCAACTGAATATCATCTAAAGAAGTTAATACCAACTTAGGAAATATAAAGGAAGATTCAAATTTCTGAAATATAAAGCTTTTCGGAAATACGCCTAAGTTTATGTATTTCAGAGCTTTAGAAGTGTATGCTTTTCCTAAAAGAGTTGGCTGCTGTTAAGACCATAAGGCATTCGTTTAAATCTTGAAATTATTTTTGAATAAACGTGCCTAAGTCATAATATTCAAGGACAGGATGCAATAAATCCATGCGTTCGCAGCAGATATAGGATAAGTTCGTGAACACACAAATCGCAGAGTCACAGAAAACTATGGTGCTCAAACGCTTAAATGTAAAAGCAGGCTTGTGAGTCCACGTCTAGAGAAACAGCCATAAAATCTGATAGATCACTGGATACTTCCGCAGAAAACTTAATATTATCACACCTGTTAACTAGACGTTCGTTCTTCATACTGCGGCTTGTTTAATAAGGAACAATATTTGCGAATTTGAACTCTGCTTATATCAGACATTTTTCTGATAAGAAACTTTGAGTTATATTTCCTCGCTATTTTCTGTTTAAAGTATAATATTTAACATTAATTTTTAATACATCAATGTTCAACTTTTACTGTTCAGTAGTGAATTTTAACCAGAGCCACATTTCCGTCGAATTCTTGACAATATGGCGCAATCAAGAGAGATCTTTAATTTTAAAAAGCAATCCAAAATCAAACTCCTCTCGTCTGATGTTGGATCAGGCTTACGTATCTTAGAGATATGATCGTAAAAGTTCAAAAATTTCCGATTTTCTAAATTTGAAAAGCGATACCGTAAGTTCTAGGTAATGCAAATCCATTTTTTTTTCAATTTTGAATCACTAAAAATGGTAAGTTGGCTTAAATAAATAGTAGGTTATTCAGTGTTGGAGAAAAACTGAGATATGAATGCTCACAGGATTCAGTGATGGAGAAAAACATCAACAATACTGTGTGATGGAGCATTGCCAATGAGGATAAAAGGCAAAGTTTTCAAGAATGCAGATAAAATTATGGGACATCGCCAATAAAAACAGATGCAAGGGAAATGAATCATTGGGTTGGTGCGAATGAAATGTCAGGAAAAGGAATATCAGACGTAAACGGCAAGAAGAGAAAAGTAGGACAACTTACCTAGTCAAATAATCCCCCTCGGTATCGACACATGTCAGGCAAGGCCATGATCCCGGAACGAAAACAGTCTTGTGGCTGGGACCCGAAGAAGTCATTAACGGCACGTTGACCCTCGTTGTCTGTCGTGAACTGTTTTCCATACAGGAAAGGATCCAGGCGACGGAACAGATGATAGTCTGTCGGGTAATAGGCAGGATGAGGTAGTGCTTCATAGCCCGAGACACCTAGTGTCAGCATTCTTCGTTGTGCGACATGAGGGCGGGCGTTATCCTGGAGCAAAAGAACACCATGTCTGTTCACCAAAATCGGTTGTTTCTGCACCAATTTCAGATGCATCTGGGGTAATTGAGCACAATAACGTTCTGCATTGATGACTTGGACTCTTACCAAGAAACTCCGATGCATTATTCCGGCTGTGAACCACCAGACAAGGAGAATCATCTGCTCGGCGTGTAGAGGTGGTTTAGAACGCCGTCCAGCAGGCTGTGTCTTGCTTAGCCAATGTGCATATCGTTTTCGATTATCATAAAGGACCCACTTCTCATCACAGGTGACGGTTCGATGAAGTAGAGGTTCCTGTTTATTCCTGAGAAGCAGCGACGAGCAGACTTCCAAACGCCTAATCTTGTTGGCAGTTGTCAACCCATGCGGCAACCACATGTCCAGCTTTTTCACCTTACCCAGCGCAACCAGACGCCAAACAACTGTTCGTGTGGTGGACACTAACCTCTGCCGCTATGACACGACACGTTTTTTGGGTGTCCGCTTCAACCACACGTAACAGAACATCGTCAGAAGCAGCAACATGTCGGTAACCACGTGGTTCGTTTTGCAGGTCCGTATCTCAGATTCGAAACTTCACAAACCATCGCCAATGGTTCGTTCGTTGGCTGTATTCTCCGCAAATGATTTGTTAACCTTTCGAGCGGTAATTCCTGCAGAATGGCCCAGTTTAAATTTATACAGAAAGATGACTCTGAAAATCCGGCGTCTACATGTTTCCTTTGCAAGCCACGTTACGCCCAAACAAACCAAGCCTGAACCTTGTTCTTCACACACGTGCTAGCTTACCCGCAAAACCTGTGGGTGGTTCCATTCCGCAGTGGTGGGGGAGCCTGTGTCCACTATTCTTCGCGCCAGACATTTCATTCGCAACCCAATACTTGTTATCAACTTTGAAGCTGTAAAAACCTGGAACGGCGGATTTTCGGTGTCACCAGGACAGGTAAAATCAGAAATTTAAGAATAAAGCCAACACTTAAAGCGCGACAGAGGTTTGCAAATGACTCAAATTACGTTAGTAATTACATGTCTCGAGAAAAAAAGACAGGCAAGTCTGATAACCGTTTCCTCTACCGCCAGAGAGGCATAACATGGAACAGCTGAACTCACTAATGGAAAGACACTAAACGACAGCACTCCTCCCCATCAAGCAACCACAAATCCAAACCCAAGCACACGTCGAAACCACTAACCACAGAAACGTGGAACAATGAAATACATCAACCGGAAAAGATGGTAAACGCGAATGAGAGGTCCGTTCGACGCGAACTCAATAACATGGAATCAACCTGATCCTTTATTAATTTTAAATGAAAAACCAAAATAACTATTTACAAGTAACAGTCAATTTGACTGTAGGAAGAATAACTCAGACACAACAACTCAGTAATAACAATTTCCAAATGTTGATAGGTGTTCCAATAACAATAATAATAAAACATACTCAATAAGGATTTTCTTGATATTTCAAAGTAAGAAATCAAAACAATACCAATAGCTCCACAAGAAAAATAAATAAAAATAATATTTTACAATCAAACCAAAAATAACCATTTACAAGTAAGTCAATTTGACTATAGGAATGATATCGCAGAAACAAGCACTCAAAAATAACAATTTCCAAAAATTAATACATGTTCCAAATGAAATAATAAAACATACCCCAAAATAATTTTCTCAATATTTCAAATAGCAATTAACACCTAAACAATAAATCCACAATTAAAATAATATCCAACAATCACAAGAAACGCAATCAGAAGGCGAGTAATACAGTGCATGTTCGTTGAATTACGATCAAGTTATTAAACGACAGTAATCAGTAGTGTAATAATTATTACAGCAACTGTGAAACGATAGCATCAAACACAAATGTGATGTGGCGACCACAGACTCACTAACACCAGCAACAAAATCATAATCTTCACATTCAAAAATAACATTTATCGTTTATGAATCGAATCACTGACGAAACTTGCGTAAGACATTTAGTTGATTAATTCAAACACTCGACGTGGATCAGGAACACCAAACAGAAGTCATCGCTCTTTCCACGGAATCATTGTTCTTTCCCGGCGCATAACAGAAAGACCCTGGGTTCGATTCCCGGTGGCGGCCGATGAGAATTTTTCGAGACGCACTTATTAATGTGCGAAAGAGCGATGACTTCTGTTTGGTGTTCCTGATCTACGTCGAGTGTTTGAATTAATTATCCATTCGCCTCCTAGTTATTTGTTCAGTTACTACTTTCCATCTTTGGTGAATCCCCAGTATTGTGCGGGGCTTCATGAAGCAACGTGCCATGTAGTTTGGCAATTAATCACATGCGAGTCTGGAGAATTTGATGCCGCTGTGGTGCAGTGGTAGCATGTCCGGCGCGTAACTGGGTTCAATTCCCGGTGGCGGCCGATGAGAATTTTTTCGAGACTCACTTATTAACGTGGAAAGAGCGATGACTTCTGTTTGGTATTTAGTTGATTTTAAAATGTCAGATTTTGAAATGTTGCCTCCCGGTGGCGCAATGTTCTAAGTATTCCAAGTTATAAAATGAATGATCATTCGTCCGAGATGGGTCCGGGTTGGAATTCCGGTGAGGCATGGATGTTGTGTTTGTCTTAAGACACCGGCTCTTTCTCTTCCCTGGAATCAGTTGCCCTAAATTAGGGACGGTTGACTGCTTGTAGCCCATCGAGTTGCTCACGGCGGACGTTAAACCTAAAAAAAAAATGTCTGGGATCTGCAATTCTCAAAAACAAACAAACAAACAAAAAAAAAAAACTGGTGGTTCATCACGATGGCTTCTCATTCGCACAGGAAAGGGTCCGGGTTCGAATCCAGAGTAAGGCATGAATGTTGTGTTTGTCTTTCGGCACTGGCTGTCTCTGTTATTTGATAAACTGGCAAACTGTATCACATGTTCGCTATGTGATTTGCTGTGTACATGACTTGAATATTTGTTGTACCCTGTGTCACAAATGCTGTATCTGTAAGAACTCAAGATCAACCTGTATGTGTACACCAGGACAAATAAATAACTTTCTAAATCTTCAAGCAAAACAAAAAATGCACTTCCAATACTGCTGAAACGGTTACAATCTGTGACGTGCCTGCCCCGCAGGACGCACACGCCATAAAGGCAGATAGCAGCGAGAACGAACGTCTGCGTAGCTCAGTTGGTCGAGCGACTTGTTCCGGAATAAGTGAACTCGGGTTCGATCCTCGGCGTGGACCAAAGTGACGGAGAAATTTACTTCGTTATAAATCAAACAAAATGTTCTGAAAGTTCCATCTAGGAACTAGGCAGTCACCACCCTTCCTCTTAATAGAAAATCAGTCAAAGTAAAATGAACTAACACCATGTTGGGAAAACCACTGTTTAAAGAAATTTATCTGTTTGACAATGCTTAGTTGAAATCACAGGGAAAAATTCAAAAGATTTCATCCCGTATTACCATTTGACCATCGATATTACCAAATTTCCTGTACCGATCTTCTGATCTCAGTTCTTTATCACAGAAATAGAACTTAAAAAACAACATCTATAACTTCTTTTCCAGTTTCCTTTTTCGCCAAGGGAACTGAAAATGACTCAAATTGGGTTGATAATTTGGGTCATGTTACCAACGCAATTTGAGTAAACGGTGGATTTTCGGTGTCACCAGAAAAGGTAAAGTCAGAAATAAAAGAATAAAGCCAACACTTAAAACGACAGAGGTTTACAAATGACTCAAATTGCTTTGGTAATTACATGTCTCGAGAAAGAGAGGTGGCGTGAGATGGGAGTCATGAAATGAAACTGCCGGGAAAGTGGGAATAGGAAGACCTAAGGTAAAAAGAAACTGTAAATAATGACAAGAGGGTGAAAAAATGAGGAAGAGTGAGACGAGCAATAAAACTAAGTGGAGAAGAAAGACCGCTATTAGAAATCCTTCTTTATTGTGGAGGGAAAATGTTGAGGTTCCCCATGTGGCGCAGTGTTCTGAATGCTGGTTCATGACCTATGGTCCAGTGTTCGATACTCGGCTAAGTACAGGTAGTGTGTTTGTCTTATAGCACTGGCTCTCTCCCTATCCACAAGCCAGTGGCCACTAAATAAGGACACGCGGCTGTTTGTTATACCCCGAGTTGCACACAGTGGTTGTTAAACCCCAAAATGCCACCCAGGTAGCGCCGTGGTCCAAGGGCTGACTTCTGACCAATTCGTCCGAGATGGGCCCGGGTTCAAATCCCGTGAGGCATGGATGCTGTGTTTGTTTGTCTTACGGCACTGGCTTTATTTCTTTCCTGGAATCAGTGGCCCTAAATTACGTACGGGCGACTGCTTGTAGCCCATCGAGTTGCTCACGGTGGTCGTTACACCTCCAAACAATAATAATAAAAAAAATACATTTAAGAAATGTTAAAGGGATATAAGAAAAGCATTGTGGCTCAGAAAAATACAAACCATGGTCATTACATACTGGAATGTACATGCCCGAATAGAAGACGACCCCTTGTAAAGAGTAAGTATAATTTTACAACGGGGGAAAATATTACTTGACAAAAAAAAACCAAAGTATATTATAAAAATAATCAAAAAGTATGTCTGATCTTGTAAAAAAAATTACAATCTATTGTGTTATATATACACGAGTTACTCAGTACCGTACAGGAAAGAATGCGTTTTGCTGTATCGATTTCATGACCATTTTCATGACGATATACCGCAGAATCGATTTCATGATCATATTTAAGGGCTCACAAATGTTGTAATAAGAGATAGCTTTTTCTGTCTTAAGCAATTCAAAAAAATTTGGCATGTACATCTAGAGCACCCCATTTAGTTTTTAGCTTATTTAATTAATATGTTCTTATTGAGACTTACCTTCATTAACTGGACTTCTCTTCGATAAATAAGCTCATCAAATTTGTCTAAATCTTCATCTCTTACTAAACCACGAATTTCCGTCATTAACGAATACTGAAAGAAAAATTGTTAGAAGTAATTAAATATATATACATTTAAATATTTCTGTACACAAATAAGCTGCTACGTGAACCAATGTTGCTCATCTATGAAGCAAGTGCGCGTTTTCTGGCGCATGCGTGAAAGCATAAGTAAAATTGGTTTGTTCAGCAGTGAATCATCAGTTTACATCAGTGGTGAAAGTAGATTATCTAATTTAGGGGAACGAAGTTTTCAGCATTTCAAGTCTGGGCGAATATATAAAAACACCTGCGCACACACATTGTGCACGTCTGTGTTCTTATATATACGAGTACATACACTTTATAACGAAGTAAATTTCTCCGTCATGTTTGGTCCACGCCGGGGATTGGATCCGAGTCCACTTATTCCGGAACAAGTCGCTCTACCAACTGAGATACGCAGACGTTCGTTCTTGCTGCTATCTGCCTTTATGTCGTGTGCGTCCTGCGGGGCAGGCACGCACACGACATAAAGGCAGATAACTTCATTTTATAACTTGGAATACTTAATATTTTCTAAAACATAACCACAATTATGCAATCCAACATTTATTTGTCTACTGACGTCATCAAAGTACAGGTCGCGCCACCTTTTTTCTGGTTTCAACACAACCAAAGGAAACGTCATTGATTTTTAATATAATTATGGTTATGTTTTAGAAAATATTAAGTATTCCAGGTTTTAATATGAAGTTATTTTAATCGATGGTCAAATTTCCATTCTTGAGAACACACTAATTGTGAAGAAAATGTGTACAAAAGTTTTTCCATTGGAAGTATAGGAAGCAAAATTACTTGACGTCCACCTTAACAAAACGTTTTTCTCAGTGATACCTGAATGCAAATAGTAATTATTCAGTTCATCAACATAATGCGGCATTAAAATGACAAGAACTACACACTTCGGTAACTTAAACTTCCAAAACTTGGTAACTTAAACTTCAAAGTTACCGAAGAAACCGCTGCTGTTAGACACCACTTTAAACAATTAAAGGATGCCAAGACTTTGCGGGAAGTCAGTGTGGAATTGTTCAGCTGCTATGTACCAAATTGTCACTATGAATTAATTCTTTTTCAGTCTTCTAAAGCTAGCCTGCAGCTCTTTTACTAGTTCAAGACTCTGCCCGGAGGGATAATGTTCGGGACGATATTGAATCAAAATAGTCGAATGGAAGCATCCTCTATGCAAGTCTTTAGCTAAGAGTCCGAAGGACAAAAGCTAAAGACTCGGAGAATCTTTTGGTTCAAATGCTCTGAAAACTGCAAAATCAGAGAAAGAAATTTTTCAAATATAAAAATCTTGTACAAATTACAAAAAGAATTTATTTATAGATATTAATAAACAGCGAGATAGAATTTCCTTTGCATAGTTCAGCAGCACATTTGTTTTATTTCTTTTTTCAAATTTCTGTGTACCTTTGTTCACAATTATTTTATTTAGGGGAACGCGTTGCCCACCGTTATTGTCTACTTTCACTACTGATCTACATACAAACTTCAAAGCAATACATATAGTGGTTTAAGGTGAACAAGCACTAGGATTATGCTTCATGAGTTTGAACAAAGAAATAACAAAGATCTGATGAAAGAAAATACACTGCCGGAAAGTGAAAAAGAACACCTAGAAGGAATTGGCGGACGATCATGAAATTTACATATGTTAATGGGGTCGAGTTTACGTAGGTGTGATGTTAATTTCGGGACCAACCGGTGAGCGCTTACGCCACAGCACGGCATAATATGCAAATTATTGTTGGTGGTATTTAAGGAGTACGGCGAAGTCAATGTAATCAGTCGTCGGCGTACGGACACCTGCGAAGACCCCGAAGACGCTGCAATGCCTGGACATGGAAGACGTGTATGATTTCAGCAGTTATCGGACTTTGAGCGAGGTCGTCTAGTCGGACTTCGCGAAGCCGGGTGGTCGTATCGTCGTATTGCGGAGCGAATTGGACGGGAAGTATTGATGGTGGTACGATGGTGGCGTAGATGGTCCGAAAAACATTCCCACACGAGAAGACGTGGAACCGGGAGTTACAGATGGACTGATGAGCGGACCGATCGACGCATAAGAAGAGCGGCGTTGTCAAGCAGAACATCCACTGCGACGCAAATCCGAGCTGCCGTTGCACATGAGGTGACTGTGCGAACAATCCGCAACCGTCTCCTGGATCCAAGACTACGTGCACGTGTGCCTCTGGCATGTATACCTCTGACTCCAGCCCACCGTCAGGAACGGCTGCAGTGGTGTCGCCAACGTCTGCACTGGAGAACGCAATGGCGATCTGTCGTGTTCAGCGATGAAAGCAGATTCTGCTTGGGAGCCTCCGACGGCCGTGTGCGTGTTCGCAGACGCACAGCGGAGCGTCTGTACCCTTCTTGCATCCGCCAGCGACACAGAGGGCCTACACCTGGTCTCTTGGTGTGGGGAGCGATCAGCTATCACTCCCGTACATAACTAGTGTTTGTACCGGGTACGTTAAACAGCACCTCCTACATCAACAACATCATTCAGCCCGTTGTTGTGCCATTTGTAAGGTCGGTCCATCGTGGTGTTTTCTAGCAAGATAAGGCACGCCCACACACGGCACGTGCAACGCAACATGCACTTCAAGGTGTGAGACAACTTCCATGGCCTGCACATTCACCGGATTTGTCCCCCATTGAGCACGTGTGGGATTTTATGGGACAACGACTTATCCGGTCTCCACGGCCAGCCACGACCATCCCCGATTTAAGCGTCCAGGTTGAGGATGCTTGGAACTCAATACCCCAAACTTACATCTAACATCTGTACGGCAGACTCCATGCCAGAATTGCACAGTGTGACGCAGTTCATGGCGGTTCAACCTCGTACTAACCATGTTACATGGAAATGTTATTTTTCAGTTTACCAGCAAGTACAGCTGTATTTTGCCATAATGTTTTGATAACGTTATCCTCTGTATTCCGTTATTATGCTGTATAAATTTCGTTGGTGTCAGACGTCTCCTTCTTGGTGTTCTTTTTTCACTTTCCGCCAGTTTAGTTAAGATGTGTTTAAAGGAAAAGAAGTTTCACCATTAGAGTTCAAGTATAGTGGCTAAAACACATTTAATAATGCATGTTCGATGAAACAGATTGGGTGGCCAATCGATGATGCAGGTACCAGTCAGCCCAATCGATGGAACAAAGATCGCGCTTTTAATTAATACATACAATTGACGTGGATTAGGATTATCAAACAGAAGTCACCGTGGATTAAGAACATCAAACACGCGGAAAGAGCGATGACTTCTGTTTGATAGTCCTTTTAAATTTTTATAAAACCAACAGCTATCCACTAAAAGTTAAGAAGAGCGGAAGTTATATTAACATACGAGGCACCAATTACAGAATTAGATCAGGAACTTGATTCGGACCATTTCACCGTTCACTTTTATTCAAGATGACTGCGAGGTAAACAGGATTAGCCAATATTACAACAATCGATACAAAACGTAAAAAGCTTAGAAAAGGTGTTCCACATCAATTGTCTCCAGGCGATCTAGGTCAATTTCAAGATCGATTTGTTTGATATCATCATCTGTCATCACTTAAACTGACTGGAAGAAGCAACGATACTTGGGAAAGAGTTCCACATGAATTTTCTTTAGATAATCTTGGCTAACGAGTAAACGTTTGAATAACTTAATAAGCAGGAACGGTACACTAACTTCACATTAAATAATAAATCTATATTGAGTTATCCAATTGGTTTGCATAAAAATAGAAATAAAGGTTTCCAAGCTTTCGCACATCAACCACATGGCTTTTTCAAGAAAAGCAGTTCTACGTAACAATGCTCTTAAGCAAAATCATACAACGAGTAATGAATTCAATTCCGCTGCTTGTCAACTTTTCAAACTACTCTTTTGATATCAGAGCTTGAAAGGACTAGAAAAAAGGGAATACAATTTGGAAGCGGTTTCAACCTGATTTTTCTTCTGACAGGCTTGGACAACGAACGAGTTGGCATATCAATTCTAATGCATCCTAGCAGATTTTTGTTTTGTTTTTCCCATGACTGGTGAAGGGAATGGAATTGGAAAGCGGTTCCACATATGAATTATTTCCAGACAATCTTCGACAAAGAGTTGCCATTAAACTGCAGTGCATTCCTGCAGACTTCAACAATCATACTGTGGGTCGAGTAATTACTCTGGACAAGACAGAACCGAGTGCATTATCAGCAGGAGCTTAATCCAAAGAATCGGTTACACTACCATTAAGAGAAAAGCTTCATTTGAAGGTAATGCTGCATGTTTGGTGGCTCCTTGGTCGACAGTTTTCCGTGCATGCCAGAAAAAACGGAGATGAATTATTGCATATGACGTTTACTACCAGCAAGTTTCAGTGTCTGAATGCTTACATTTTGCACATCAACTGAAAAGTAAAAAAATAAAAAAATAAGCAGGAAAATTGGAGAAACGCTTTGAAAGGGACATTAGAAAAGGGACAGCTAAAAATAACAACGAGTATTAGATTGGATGAAAGCACAAGTTTGTCCATGATCGAAACCGCGACCTCTCTTTCCGGAGTAAGTTGCTCTCCCAACTAAGCTACACGGATGGAATGTATCGTTGCAGATTTGTTGTCTACACACATGCTTTATCTCTGTAGTACGTCACATCATCTCCCTCTCAATTTCTTTTTTCGTTTTGGACGAGAAAAACGAATTTTTTGTTAATACTAGACGATGTGTGGAAAAAAAATCCCACATTTTTCGAAGAACCCAATGGCCAGGAGATCCATTTTGGGCGCCAATGTGAAAACACAAATTTTTCCTTGATGCGATCCAACCCGCGCACCCCCTCACTCCAGAGTAAGTTGCTCTCCCAACAAAGCTACATGGATGGAATTATTGCCTTCGATTTGTCGTCTTGACTCGTGATTAACCTCTGTAGCGCGTCACATCATCTCCCTCTTATTTTTTTTTCTTTAATTCTAGAAGATGTGCGGAACAAACATCACACATTTTCCAGAGAACCCAACGGCCAGAAGATCCATTTTTACGCTCCGGTGCCAATGTAAAAACCAGATTTGTCCCCGCCCCCTCACTCCGGAGTAAATTGCTCTCCCAACTAAGCTACACGGACGCAATGTACCGCTGCAGATTTGTCGTCTTGACATGTGCTTTACCTCTGTTCCAAATAAAATGTCGAAATACTGACGGACACTTTAAAAGCCCAAAATACGGTATAAAATATTTTATTAATCAAAATAGTCGCCACCAGCTGCAGCATACTTTTGTCAAAGAGATACAAGCTTCTGTAAACCGCTGTGAAAAATGTCGAGCACCGGGTGGCAACGAATTCATGGAATGCGGTTTCATCTGATGCTTGATTGAGAAGCGATTTATCTTGTAAAAAGATGTCCAGGTGTTTGAAGGAGTCACAGTCTGAAGTGGACTGATCAGGAGAATAAAGTGGATGAGATAAGGTTACGTATCTCAACTGGTGCAGCTTCTGGATCGTCTAGCATGTAACGTGGTATCTTGCGCCATCATGGAGAAGAATGTGTCCGTGTCGTTAGATTGATGTCTGTTGTTTGGTGAAGTTTTCTGTGCATAAGGTCAAGTTCTTGACAAATACCTGTACGCCGTGATAGTTTAACCTATACTCCGGGCACACCTAACCTTATAATGGGTGGAAAGCCTATACTCGAGGAAAGGCTAACCTGACTATGGATCGAGTTTAAGTTACGGATAGTGTACTTCCACTGCATAATATAGTTCCAGTATAAAAGCCGTGTTCGAGCTTGAACTGAAACCTAACGGCTGCGGGTGGACTAGGGCAACGTTCGTGACTGCCACGGAAAGGGCCTCAGGTTCGACCTTCCACGCAGGTACGAACGCTTGATCCACTAAATATCCGCCGTGCGTCGGATCGGCACGTTAAACTGTCGGACCCCGGGTACTGGCTCCCCGGTAATAAATAAGGGAGTCTTCCTCCCTCCTTCTACTTCGCTTCCGTGTCACGAGCGCTCTTTCCCAAATCTCCTAGTTTCCTGTTTCTAAGGGCTGTTTAAGACCTGAGGTCAGACGATCCCTTCCAAAAATCCACCCCATAGCGAGGAGATGGTTCTGGATGGTGTGGCTGCTTACACGTTTTTGTGCACCAGCGTTATATTGCCGAGTGATTTCTTGCACTGGGGCCCGTCTATCCACTGTTACAATGCGAGCAAGCCGACGATGACCCCGTTCATCCACACGCTGTTGTCCACGGCAGTTGGCCCTTGCAGGGATGGTTTTACCGGATTCGATGTACTCACGGTGCACCCGTGACACAGTGGCTCGTGAAAATCCCAGTGCCTGCACGTCTTCCGAGACGGAGTTACCTCTTTATCGGGCCCCGACAATTTGCTCACGATCAAATGCGTTTAGATCCTTCGTCTTACCCATACTGCGTCCGACTATTACTGATTCCCGTCGCATCACTCCTTATATTATCGGATCGCTGAATACGTCATGTCGTTTCCGTTTACAGGGCCGCCCACAGCGCCACATTTGCATAACGCCAGCTGTCTCTAATTCACTTGCTCTTCAGCGCAATACACACTGAGTGGTCACTTTATTATAAGCACCTGACAGTTTTAAGCAAATGAGCTATGGCTGCATGCTGTTGCCTCCAGAGGGCGAGGCTAGTATGAAAAGGGAAATCTTAGTGCTTGCGACAGTAGTAGAAGTGATTTTTGGGTGACGAGATGGGTAAAAAATGCGATTTGACGGACTTTCAACGGGGGTGATTGTAGGAGCTCGGAGCCATGGAGCGAGTACCACCGAATCCGCCACATTCGTGAAATGTTCCAGAGCAGCTGTTTTTAAAGTGTTTAAAGACTGATTGTCAGCCAATAAACTGGACTTCATGTACGAACTGACAGCACGGGCGGCAACCCGTGCTGTAAGTTTGTACATGAAGACAAGCATGGAGGTCCATAAAGTTCGTTTGCAGCACTGTTTGTTATTCATGTTTAATTTAGGGAAAAGTGCGCGTGAAGCATACGGTTCAATATGTCAGGCATATGGCGAAACGGTTATGCGTGAGAGGACGTGTGGAGAAAGGTTTGGCAGGTTTAAGAAAGGTGATCTAAGCTTGTATGACAAGCCACGTGCAGGTAGACCGCAGGAACTAGCAGACGAGGAGCTGGAATCGCTGTTGCATGAGGGTGCCACACAATCGACCACGCAACTGGCGAAACGTTTAAAAGTGGCTCAATCAACGGTGGTACGGCGTCTACAGGCCTTGGGGAAGATCCAGAAGATTAGTAAGTTGGTTCCGCATGCTTTAACGGAGCGTACTATAGGTCAATGAATGGGCATCTGCATATTGTTGCTGAAGAGTTTTCAAGGGAAGAATGTCTTGTGGAAGGTTGTCACAGGGGATGAAAAATGGGTCTATTGTGACAACCCCGTACGCAAGCGATCCTGGGTCGACCCAGGTCAGCCATCAACATCCACTGCAAACCACGATATCCACGGGATAAAGGTGCGGTTGTGTGTGTGTGTGTGTGGTGGGATATTCACGGAGTGCTGTACTTCGAACTGTTGAAATCGGGCGAAACAATCACTGCACAACGATATAGCGATTAGTTGATGAAACTGAACGCCGCAATGGAGCAAAAACGTCCATGGACACGCAAAGGACGCCGCCCAGTCATCCTGTTACACGATAATGCCAGACCACATGTTGGTGCCACCACGAAATCAACCCTTGAATAGTCACAGTGGGAGGTTTTACCGCTCCCGGTTTACTCCCCGGACATTTCACCTCTAGACTTTCATCTGTTTCGCTCTATGCAACATGCCCTAACCCAACAGTGGTTCACTACAGTTCCAGATATGGAAAATTTCATCATTGCGTTCTTCAGCTCAAAACCCGAGTCCTTCTATCACAGGGGCATTCATTTATTACTTGAAAAATGGCAAAAGGTGATTGATGCTCACTGCGAACATTTCGTTGAATAAATGTGTACTGGTTTCCTGATTGTTCCCGTCTCCTTTCTCCTTAAAACGGCAGAAATTTTTGCATACCTTTAATATAATGGCTTCCGCACGAAAATCTGCTGTTAAGAATTATATGAAATGGCAAAGTTTCATACACACAATTACAATCCCGATATTAAAAATTTAGAAATTAAGAACTTCATGTTTCGAAAGAATGAGGTTAACAAAATATGCAAAATCCGGTTCTTTTTAACAAAAAAGCTGTAACGAAATTTGCAGTGTAACATACTGTGAAATTCGTTTTGATGACAAAATATTAAAACTTTTGCTGCACGCGCTGTGCTCTTATTGACCTCCGAAGAAATTCGAAAGAACGATCCATTTCATTTTTATCGGTTGCCGTTACAGAGAGTAAGAGTACATGATATTCTGAATCCGGTGCAAAACTAGAACCATCAACTGAAGTGCTTTATTCTCTTCTTAAACTATCCATCTCACTTGTAAATTAGTAAATTGCTTTTGTAGGACAGATGACTTCTCGTAAGATGAGCATCGAGCGCATTGTAACATGTCAAGCACTGAGGAGTTTTTTTAGTACTGAGGACTCAGCTTAAGCGTTCTTCGTCTGGAGACTGTAGCAGCAAGGTGGCTTTCTTTCCGACTGTCGGAGTTAGGCTGTAAAGACACCAGCTCACTCGCTCTTGTTTCAGGGAATTTATTTTTGATTTCAAAATCTTTATTTTGCCCAAGAATTGAATAAGAAAATTAGCAATTCATGTTGGGGAAAACACGGTAGATCCTGAAAAAAGAAAAGGTTATTTTGTAAAATAATTCGGCGTAGGATTTTCGACAATATCTGCGATTTAAAAAAAAAAAGTTTGGTTGATATTGAAGAGAGGTGGAAACTTTAGAACTTCAACAATAATAACAAAAAGAAGTCGAAGGGTATTGTACAGTGACCTAGAGAGGCAAAAAATGCAATTCTTTGATTTATAGAGATTTGGGATAAAGACATTTCAGTCTGGGGTCTAATAATAGGCAAAAACTGCACTAGATTTGTTTTTCAGTAACTTGAATTTAATAGTTTTTTGTGTAAATGATAAAGTATTTCAACACAATATGCGCTTTAAATTCTATTAATTGAGTGTAACAAATTTTGTAGTTCGTTATAACTGAATTGGGCTCATATTCGCGAACAAAATCGACGTTCAACTATTCTAACTTACTCAGAGAAATTACAAATGCTGGACAATTTCCCATTTCAGATATTTAGTGCGACTCAGCAGACATAGAAGTGTTGCAGAATTTCCATGAGCGTCTAAAGATATGTTCTGTCACACGTTCCTTGTTTTGCGTCACTTATTTCAAGGAAGGGAAAGAATCAGAACGCACTGTAAACAGTAACACACGGAACGTATGAGAGTCCTGGACAATTACGGTGATGGCATGGATATTTCACCTTCCTTTTTAGTATTGCTTCGTTTCGTTATTTGTATACATATTTCTATAGTCTCACGTATACACTTTGTTATCAAACCTTATCTTTTCCGTGCCATTCCCACTAAATAAAAGGTCTTGATGTCCAAGAAGAAAGTCCCACAATCCCTTATAAAGTGACGTGCAAAAATTAAGGACGAGACGGTTTTTCAAATGTAACGGTGTGCAGAAGTGCTCCACAACGACTCAAATCATACCATAAGATCCCCAAGATGGAAGAATATAAGACAAGTGAGCAAAACCGTCCAAACAAGGAATCCAAAGGATACAAAGACACTTTATTGAAAAGGTAGCTTCGAGCACAACTGGACAGAAGACAGAAACGTCCGTGTGACAGGCGGCTGCCAAGAAAAATCCAGTCTTTAGTATGGGATATGATCACCCCTGACTGCGTTGCAGGATTTGCAACGTCTGTCCATGCTGAGAACGAGGTTGTCAAGGAGCTGTTGAGGCATCGCGGCCCATTCCTCTTGTAGCGACAATCGCAGATGCGGAATCGTTGCTGGCGGCTGGTGGCGTGCTGCCAAGCGTCTCCCGAGAAGGTCCCACACGTGTTCGATTGGATTTAGGTCCGGGGATCTTGCGGGCCAATCCATGCGTTGTAAATCTTCACTCTCCAACAGCTATACGACAACCACTGTACGATGAGGTGTAGCGTTGTCATCCATGAAGAGGAACTCAGGACCCACAGCACCTCTAAACAGACGCACTTGAGGCAGGAGAACCTCGGTACAATAGTGGACACCAGTGACAGAACCTTCTTGGAAGATGTGGAGGTCAGTACGGCTACCAAGCATGATACCGTCCTAAACGAGAACTCCGCCACCTCCAAATCGGTCCCTTCCATGATGTTGGAGGTGTGATTGCGTGTTCCCTGCTCTCTCCAGATGTGCATTCGTCCAGAATTGCTCGTCAGACTAAATCGGCTCTCATCCGTAAAGAGAACTCGACTCCATTGCTGATGTGTCCAGTTCTTGTGTTCCTGGCACCACAGAAATCGCCGTCTTAGATGAGCAGGCGTTAATGGCACACACCGTACTGGTCGTCGTGCAAATAGACCACTTTTGTGCAGCCTCCTGGCCACGGTAAAACGCGATACCGGACGTCCAGTTGTCTGTTGCATTTGCCTTGCGAATTCTCCCGCAGACTGCCGTCTGTCTCTTCTCGCCTGTGGGACAATATACCGGTCGTCCGCCGCCGTGGGTGCCAGTGGACGACCACTGCTAAACTATCGGGCAGCTGTTCCTGTCGTTTGAAATGCTCTCCAAGTTCGTGAAACGATGCTGTGAGCGATCCCAAACTTCGTGGCCACACTAGTCACATTTTGACCTTCTTCCAACTTCCCAATGACGCGACCTCGGGTAAAATCATCCAGATGTCGTCTACAGGATTGCCTGTTGGCCATATCACACTTGTGGCAGCAACTCGACGTCGTTCAAACCGATGTACACCGTGCAATACCTTTCACCGAATTGCTGAGCGTACACCGTCAGTATGCTTTATACCCTTCCGACCCCCCTACGCCATGCTGCATATATGCGCATGCCCTACCGTACCGGACCCTAGTCTATCTCCTGAGTGGTCTTTCGGTCCGTTTTGCATGCTCGTTCTGCTGTTATGCTGATTTCTCCTCTACGTCCTTAATTTTTGCACACCAGTGTATTTTTATTCCAACACTAAGGTACAAGAAGAGACACTACTACAGCACTAAGGAACAAGAAGACTACTAACGTTATTACACTACCATATCTGTTCTCTTTCTCCCCTCAACACTCTGTTGCTACGCATGGACACCCATTTTTTTAGTTTATTCTGGTTGCTGTTCCGACGTCACGTTCAATGTACAACAATAATTTGCGTGCGGTGGTTACGACAAGTCCTAGTTGCAGCATTGTCCAAGTTACAACAAGTTTCTTTCGCTTGTGTGAATCAGGCTACTCCTTTGTCGCATTTTCCTTCTGTACGGCACAGCGTAACCTTTAAGTTTCTCCGTACGTTTTGTCAACAGCTGGTAGCTAGTCAGATTCAAAATGAAAGATGATACTCTCAGTCTGTATACCTACAGACGACATAGTCTGTAAGAGGGGTAAGAAACGGATGTTAACTGCCATTTTTCAGTGATATTTGATATTGTTTGCCGCCCCGGTGGCGCCGTGGCCTAAGCAGTGGCTTATGACCATTCGTCCGTGAAAGGTCCGGGTTCGAACCCCGGTGTGGCGTGGATGCTGTGTTTTTCTTACGGAACTGGCTGTTTCCCTTCCCCGGAACCAGTGGCCCTAAATTAGGGATCGGCGACTATTCATAGCCCATTGAATTGCTCACGGTGTTCATTAAAACTTCAATCGAAAAAAAAATACTGTTTTGGTCCGCTGTCATACGATACGACGAGTTACGAGTGTGTTACGCGAGGTGGTAGTTCGTCGGCTTGTATATGACTGCTAATAAGAAGAGATGCGAAATTTCAGTTTTGCTGTAGCTTTCGTAAACCCCGGCAGCTATGCAAACATTTCTGTTTGGGAACTTATGAACTTTCTCCGTTACATTGAATAATGGCTTTTTAAAATGGTTGGGTTAAACTATTATTTCTAAATTTATTCACTTTACCGTAAAGCATGAATGCTTAATTTTTCGCTTTGTGATTTAACTTTTAATTTTTGCTGATTATTCCAGACTGCTCGTTTTTTGCTCCTAAGATCTGAAATCTTAAGTATGAAAGGCACTTTTAAAATAACATCCGGACTAACGCATTAGAGAGTACTTACAGAAATTCAATTCCACTCTATTTCATTGGTCAGCACGTCCAAACATCTTCTCTCTCCTGTCTTTCGATAAACACGTCCTTCTCATTAGCAAGACGAATAGACTTCACATTACTCAAAACATGTGAACACATAATATCACTCTCAGCTCTGAATATAATCTGCGCATACAAAATCGCTCTCCTCAAAATCTAGTACAATCTGCCTTCTTACATCTGCTCATCTGAGCTTTGCACTCGGTTACTATTTTAGATCACTGAAGACCTTTCATTTACGTTTGACTGTACTTTGACTCACTGCCAAGCTATCAAGTTTAACAAATTCGACGGGAGAAACTTTGTGGCGTTAAGTCAGAAAATATTTAACAAGGAGAAACCAAATTTACACGAGACCACAGAAACTCAAAAGAAAGTTTAAATTATACGTATACATCACATTTAGTATTATTCCTCTTATTAACCTATTAGTGGTCGATGTACCTGAACTAAATGATGTCAAAACAGTTTTATACTTCCCAAACAGAAATGTTTGCATAGCTGCCGGGGTTTACGAAAGCTACAGCAAAACAGTTCCTTTACCTTTCTCATATCAGCAGTATCAACGATAAACCTGTCAAAAGTGATCAGCGTTCCGCTCCTCTTTCCCATGACCATTGAAAAAGGGTCAGTCGCACTGACACGGACATCAATCCATTGGGTAGAAACAAGCAAATCAAGCATCTTTTCTCTCCTGTCTTAGGTTCGTCGTCATTGTTATGGTCTTTTTAGCATGCAATCGATAAGAAAGGATTGGTGTCAATCTTTCCCCTAAATGATCACTTTGAATTTCAAAGTTGAAACCTGCACATCAGAAGGCGTTGTTGAGAAAAGCAATGCCTTCTGATGCGCAGGTTCACGCATCAGAAGGCATTGCTTTCCTCCGTTCGGGCGAGATTGTCTAGAAAGGATAAGGTCATGATATTATAGATATAAATTACCTCCGTTTGTGACGTCACTCGAATGTTACACGACCTGAAACATCAGTATCAGTTTGACGCCATACATGACAGCGGTGGAAACCAATCAGACACAGTTGCTTGCGCGTGACATCATTAAAGAGGGAACTCATCTCTCTAATGTCATTGCCTTGTAATTTCTAGACAGCCTTGGTTCGGAACGCTTCTTTTTTTTTTTTTTTTTTTTTTTTTTTTTTTTGATTGGAGGTTTAACGACCACCGTGAGCAACTCAATGGGCTATAAGCAGTCGCCCGTCCCTAATTTAGGGTCACATGTTCCAGGGAAGGGAGAGAGCCAGTGCCGTAAGACAAACACAACATCCATGCCTCACCGGGATTCGAACCCGGACCCCAGACGGACGAATGATCAGAGGCCAGCGCTTTAGACCACTGCGCCACCGGGGCGGCTCGGAACGCTTCACGGGCAGTAAATATATTCGTTTGAACTGATTTTAGTTTCTTTCGCTAACCGAGACTTTATTCGTTTTAGCCTGTTAAGTCTTTGAATGAGTATTAGGGTTCATCTTCTGCGATAGATGGCGCAACAAAAAAAATCACTCCTTGGGAGTGGCTTTTACGTCTGTCCCAGAAGTGGGCCTCAGCGCCACTTCTCAGACCTCACCATATTCCGAATGGAAACGGCTCTCGTTGGCTTCACAATGAAAAGACAAAATTTGCTCTGTTACGTTTTAACCAATGGCGTTATTTGGGGTGGAGCTCAGTGAATAAGCGGAATTTCTATAACTCAAATGCAAGGGTTCTCTGCTAATGTAAACATTTTCTCTTCAAAAAATGAACGTACAGTAGGATTTAAGATGATCTATAGAAGACAAGATCCTAATCTCACTTTTGACCCTATTCATTGATTTCTATTTGGCTCAGTTAATTAGAAAAATCTAGCAGAATTAAGAGATTTCATTGCTTCCAGACAGAAACACTGCCGTGCTAACTTGTAGCGCCATCTAGCGTCAAACTGGAATACTTTCCAGTCAGATAAATTTATTTTAAAAAAATTAGCAATTTTTTCGGAATAATAACTGTGGCATGTATTAGCTATGGGTCGCTTTTATTTGTGCTCCAAATTTCAAACAATGCAAAATAGCAGTCTTCGAGAAAATGTGCACAAAAGAATTCTTTTTTTTTTTTTTAATTGGATATTTAACGACCACCGTGAGCAACTCAATGGGCTATAAGCAGTCGCCCGTCCCTAACTTAGGGTCACTGGTTCCAGGGAAGGGAGAGAGCCAGTGCCGTAAGACAATCACAACATCCATGCCTGACCGGGATTCGAACCCGGACCCTGTTCGGACGAATGATCAGAGGCCATCGCTTAGAACACTGCGCCACCGGGGCTGCACAAAAGAATTCACATTACAGATATAGGGTGGAAGATGAACCTTAGCACTCATTCAAAGATAGATTTAAAGGGTTAATACGGGAAAAGCGTCTTTAGTGCTCAAGCCAAAAGTGTCTTTAGTGTTTAATAGCCATCTGTATTAAAAAAAAATCTCTTAGCAGAAAATTCCTGGTCAACCTGTGACAGATATTATAGTGCCAAAAAATAAACAGCAGGTGGTCACCAGGCCAAATAACTACTAGATACGAAACCCAATAAAGCCTTCCATTGGTAGAAATTTGAAAAAAAAATGAGAAAAGAATCGACCGCACGTTATATTTCTTCTATTTGAAAAAATATCTACCCTATGTACTACAGCAATTGCAATGATAATTAGGATAAAGAACCCTTTGTACCTAGAATTTTGCCACCATTTTCAAGCTGAAATGCAAAATTTATGCAATAAAAGGATATTTAACAACAATCAAGGATAGAGGTATCCAAAGAAAAAAATACGATTACAGGAGAAATCTTTGCTACGTGTCTCTCAGTTACGTTTACGAAACCTTTTCTCCATTTTTGATCTCAAATATAAACATTTAGGCAACTAAATGGTGATTAAACGATTATACAGTGCATGGAAAATGCAGGAGAGGGGCCGGTTACGGGAGAATTATTTGTTAGCTTAAAAAAAAAAAAAAAACCCAAAAAACAACAAAAATCTTGTCGAAACTTTTGCCTCCATTTTACGATTACGGAAGAAATGTTCACTCCGTCCAACTTTTGTATTCGAAAAACCTTCGTTTCCAATCTTCAGTACAAACATTTCTCTAATAAAATGACAGGGTTGTGTGGATTTTGTTTTTGTCTACAGGACCAAAGTAAATCTGTGAGTTACATCGCCCGTAGCAGAATAGCATGTCTTCCACGTCGCCCGTCGATCTTAGCAGAATAACATGTGTTGGCAGTCGCCGTCGCCCGTAGCAGAATAACATGTCGTGGCGATCGCCCGTCGCCCTTAGCAGAATAACATGTCTTGGCAGTCGCCCTTAGCAAAATGACATGTCTTGGCCGTCGCCCATAGCAGAATGACATGTCTTGGCCGTCTCCCGTCGCCCGTAGCAGAATAACGTCTTGCCCGTAGCCCCGTAGCAGAATAACATGTCTTGGCCGTCGTCCGTAGCAGAATAACATGTCTTGGCCGTCGCCCGTAGCAGAATAACATGTCTTGGCCGTCGCCCGTTGCAGAATAGCATGTCTTGGCCGTCGCCCGTAGCAGAATAACATGTCTTGGCCGTCGCTTGTCGCCCGTAGTAGAATTGCGGGGACGTGGTTAAATCTGGAGAAAGACACGAGTTTATATGTCTTTCTCCAGGATTCGAACTCAGTTCCATCATTGTGAGGAAATGATAGCTGATATCCTGGTATTTTCGACAACTGCGGACAAAAAGTTTCTTCCTTTCCTAAATGAGAGTTCATTAATTCTAATAATTCTCCAGATCCCTCATTTCCCTCCAGTTCTTTATTAAAAGAATTCCTGGAGCACATCTTCATAAAGTCATATTTATCGAGAAACAAAACTCCTTAAGGAGATTTTTTTAAATCAAACAATTTTTTAGCATTGCTTAAAACAGTAATCAGGCAAAAAACAAACAAAAACGAAAAAAAAAATTACGACATCGTCTGAACATAACTTATTACACAGATATTTTTTCAGAATAGATCGTTGAGGAAACATCGAAGCGAAGGCAAGCATTTTTTGACGACCATTAAAAGAGGTGTTTTTTTACTCGAAATATTGAATTTATAACTTTCAGAACTCGTATAATGCTCACATTAGTTCTTTTTGCGTTTTTTGCTAACAACACAGGCTTGACTTTGATGCGAATGAATAATTACTGAAAAAGGGTGTCACGTCAAAGGAGGGAAGTTTTGCGACTGAGATTGATCCAACGCTTGCGGAAACTCTACCGTACTTTTTCTTTTAATAAATAACGTGTCTTTTTATTTCATCACCATGTAAAAAAACAAAACAAAAAAAACATTAAACACCCTACAGGCTTTTTTTTTACACAGAAAGAGTAATTTCAATTCTGGAAATCTTAGTTGTTAATTTAATCAACGAGTGAAATATTTATTTCATTCAAATTTCAGACTTCAATTCGAATGACATGAAGTTGCCAGGGAATGTGCAGTTCCTCATAATCATGTAGTTTCTTAATTTTGCGCATAGGTGTTGTGAAAACAGGAATATGTCGAATCCGCGCTCTGTCGCTCCGGAGTGAGTTGCTCTAACCAACTAAGCTACACCGACGGAATGTATCGTTTCAGATTTGTTGTCTTGATACGTACTTCACCTCCGTAGTACTTCCCAGTTTTGTACATGTAATTTCTAAACACAATGAACGCCGCCTAGTTTTATCACTTCGGTAAGGATGTAGTTTGATAAGAGTAACCGCATGATAGCACTAGCGCTAAAATGAAAGCTCCTAAGTTGTACTAATATTTATTGATACCAGGGAACAAACATCTGATTTAGAAGTTCGAAAACCGAATTTGTGCATTTACAAGGGGCATCCTGAAAGTAATGCCTTCCCCTTACTAACTTTTGAAATTTTGAAGTGATTTTAATGAAACTGCCCTGACATGTACTATGATATACACTATCTACCAACAAGTAATTGGACACCCCTGCAATCGAAGATATCTGCGGTCCTGATACACGTCACGGCCGCCGCCGTTAAATATCGTGTGGGAAACAACAACGCAACCAGTCGCATGCAAGATGCCACGCAGTTCGGAGCTCTCTGATTTTGAGAAAGGGGTAATCGTCTGGCATGACAGAAATGGCCGATCCATACGTGACATATCGAGCGAGTTGAAGTACCCAAAATCGACAGTTGCCTACGTGATTGGCAAGTGGAAGATGAGAGGTGACTGTCGGAATGTGCCCCGACCCGGCAGACCGACAAAACTGGGAGTTAGAGACCGACGGGTGCTGGCCAAAGAAATTCGGAAGAACCGCACCAAATCGATGGGCCACATCCGCTAGGAGTTTCAACAAGAATCCGGGAGTGTTCTTTCGATGAATACCATCCGTAAGGCAGCCCATCTGCTCGGTTATCATGGACGTGCTGCCGCCCACAAGCCTTAGATCATCAAGTCCATTAGCGCTGCTCGGCTAACGTGGTGCAAAGAACATCGACAGTGGAACGTTGAACAGTGGAAACAGGTTCTCCTCTGGAGCGACGAATCAAGGTTCACCCTCTACCGTTCGGATGGCAGGGTCTGGGTTTGGCGTCTGCCTGGAAAACGCCTCCTGCCGGAATGTATTGTGCCAACTGTGAAGTTCGGCGGCGGTGGAATTATGCTATGGGGGTCTTTCTCCTGGTATGGCTTGGGTACTTTGGTCGCAATCCCTGGTAGACTCAACGCCGAGACCTACTGCACCATTTTGGATGACCATGCGCGTCTTACGTTGTGGCAGTTTGACGGGGTGGACCCATGTTACTTTCAGGATGACAATGCCCCCTGTCATGTTGCGAGGTCCACCATGGCTTGGTATGGTGACGATGGGGTTAATCGAATGGACAGGCCTGCGCAGAGCCCGCACCTTAACCTTATCGAGCACCTCTGGGACGAGTTGGAGCGTCGATTTAAGGGGTGCCCTCACCGTCCGAAATCGGTGAAGGAACTGACCTGTCTTCTCCAAGCCGAGTGGAAGAAAATACCGCTAGCCGTTGTACAACGCCTGGTTGAGAGCATGCCCCGGAGGGTCGTAGTTGTAATCGCCGCTCGTGGAGGCTCCACCAACTATTGAAAGGGAATAAACTTCGTTTTCCTTTGCTATCACAGGTGTCCAATTACTTGTTGGTAGCTAGTGTATTACCAATGTTAGAACAAATTGTTTTTCAGAATCGGAAACAAAAATCATGAATGACAGAGAAAAGCAGCAAGCCGTAATTGGATTCCTGGAAAAAGAGGGATGTGAGGCTCCAGAAATCCACAGAAGACTCCCGGTTGTGTTAGGAGTTCAACAACAAATTTTATTCAAGAAAAATAATGATACAGGCACACCGCGTGCGGTGAACACAATAATAAGAACAATGAATAATAATATCTACAGATGAATGCATGTTACAAGATAAAAACAATGAAGCAGGTGTAGAACAAATAATTAATATGCGTAGAAAGGGGCTCGGATACAATCCGGGATGAAATATATACAATGACACGCTATAAATACAATCGTCGGGTACAACCTGCACTATAGGAGTGAATAGTCCATTCATGAAAAATTTGCAATCTGAAACATAATAGTTGACAGAGGTGACGAAGAAATCTCTACAATAATGTACTGCAGAATATACAGCGCCACAATTAAAGAAAGAAGTCAAGAAAACGTCCTACTCATCCTTAAGGGAAGGACAAAGAGATTTCGAATTTCGCAGGCTGTGCAGCGGCTTCATCCATGTCACAGAGCCGTTGGTAACAAGGAAGGAACGTACTGTCAGTCTGACAAATGTCCTGTAGTCTAACTCTGATACTCATCAGCCGAACTTAGACATCATCCGGATTAAAAGTTAAATGAGTCAAACGACGGATCACTGAAGAGCGAAGAGAGACGATACAGCTGCCTAAGTGCAAAGTGTCGAGTGAGCACATCGGTATCTTGAAAAAAATTGTGGTGGTGTATGCAGCTGCCACAATCGATATCAGTAATGTCCGAAGACGGATGAAGAGGTTTCGAGAGGGAGAAAGTTCAGTGTCGGACAAACAACTGAGTGGAAGAGCCACAACTGCAGTGAAAGATGCCAACAGGCAACAAGTGAAAGACCTCATCACAGATGATCGTCGTATTTATTGTTGCAACTACCGGATGGTGATCCAGGAGTTGCAACAATAAACAGTGCTCACTATGTGAAGAAGCTAGTAGATACTATGTTGATAAATCTGCTTACAGATTTATCAACATAGTATCTACTAGCTAATGACTATGTTTTTACTGTTAATGACTGGACATACGCAATATACCTCATGACGACTGATTGTACGTCTTTTGTTCATTCATGTATCTATTTATAAGCTGCCTCTACCACTGTATGTGTTCATTGCGTCTGAGGATGGGTGCCTGTTGGCAGGACCCAAAAGGTCTCACGCTTTTAAATTTTTAACTATCATTAAAGTTTTTATTCCATCATAAAACTCTTTTATATATCGTGTGAAGACGGTTTGTCGTTTATAGTATCATTTCCATGACGTTTACGAAACTCACGCTGCACGGTGACTGCCGATTCGCCGATGGAAAACTGCTGCACACAAAAAAGCCTTCTACTGTACGTTTTCCATTTTCGACTCTCTGCAGCAAAGCCATAGCGACAGTGGATCTGGTGACCTACTAAAACTCTGAGATTTCTTCTTTCTTTTGATGTATACAAAGGTCAAACAAGGTTAGGTATGGAATTATGCCCTTTTAAAATCAGATGAATCGATTTGAATAACCCTGTATATGTGAACATCTCTGTGTGTATTACACACCTTCAAATCGAAAGTAATCCAGATATTTTACGAGAAGGAGTCTGAGGAAATCTGGTGGTGGTGGAATGGGGGGTTGGAGTGGTGTCGGGGGGAATGCATAAATCACTGGGGCAATGGACTCCACAAGTCCACAGAAGGTGTCCACTGATATCCGTACAATATCCGTATGAGTGCTGACAGTAGCTTGTCCAATGTCCATGGTGGAAAATTCGTGCACCGCAGCTTCCAATCCACATGGTCTCAAATGGGTTATATTGGACTTGTGTCAAGTGATATGGCAGCCATGGGAGAACATGGAAGTAACCCTCTTGTTCCACGAATTAGTAATGGACGATATAGGCCTTATTACACGACACGTTGTTCTGTTGAAACACCTCATCTCTGTCTGGAAACACTCTCGGCATAAACTGATGAATGTGGTCTGTAATGATAGACAGGTACACGATGACGTTCAGAAAACCATCCACCGCTATCAGGGGACCAAGAGTGTCACAGGAAAACACCTCACATGGCATTATACCTATCCATCTGCTTGTATCACTGGAGCGACAGAATATTGTGCCATCTACTCCGTAGCTGTTTGCCTTGCACACAAACGCCTATCTACTCTCTGCGAATAAATTACGGAAAGGTACACGGTTACGTTCACAGAACCATACACCGCTATCAGGAGACCAAGAATGTCTCAGTAAAATACCTCGCATGGCAATATACCTAGTCACCTGCTTGTATCACTGGGGCTACAGAATATTGTGCCATCTAAGGTGAAAATCCTCCAAATACGTGGCGTCAGTAAATAAAAAATACATAGCTCTTTCCACGTTCCAGAAACACATAGCAACCGAAAAATTGTTTTCAGCCGCCGCCGTGGAATCGAACCACTG
This sequence comes from Macrothele yani, assembly GCA_039090855.1. NCBI lineage: Eukaryota > Metazoa > Arthropoda > Arachnida > Araneae > Macrothelidae > Macrothele > Macrothele yani. The sequence goes on along the minus strand of CM077029.1, from coordinate 31,473,656 downwards.
ATCTCTCGTTATCTAGCCGAGCGCGTTGCATCGAGAGATCCATGGTTCGATTTCACGGCGGCGGCTGAAAACAATTTTTCGGTTGCTATGTGTTTCTGGAACGTGGAAAGAGCGATGTACTTCTTTATTTACTGACGCCACGTATTTGAAGGATTTTCACCTTGGATCTCGCCCTTTGGATTTAATTGCTATATTATACAGTATATAGCCAGTGCCGCTGTTAATGCCCACCAGATGGAGACGTCTCAGTAGCTGAGCCCATCTTACGGATTTATGATGTCAGAAGCTGTCTTAAAAATGCACGTAGCACCGTGGATTGTTGGCCACCGTGGTGTAAATGCGACGCGCTCGGCTAGATATTGAGAGATCCGTGGTTCGATTCCACGGCGGCAGCTGAAAACAATTTTTCGGTTGCTATTTGTATCTGGAACGTGGAAAGAGCAATGCATTTATTTATTGTGCTATCTACTCCGTAACTGTTTGCCTTCCTCACCAACGCCTATCTACTGTCTGCGAATAAATGATGGAAAGGTACACGGTGACGTTCACAGAACCATCCACCGCTATCAGGAGACCAAGAATGTCTCAGGAAAATACCTCGCATGGCATTATACCTAGTCATCTTCTTGTATCACTGGGGCCACAGAATATTGTGCCATCTACTCCGCAGCTCTTTACCTTGCTCGCGGAAATCCATCCACCACTCGATGCAGAAGAGAACGAAATCCATCAGAAAAGCAAATTTCTTCCAACCATCCACGATCTACTCCCGACGTTTCCTGGAAAACTTCAGTCATTGTCGCCGATGATGTGTTGTCTGTGGTCATGCTTGTACACCCCTATGCCCATGCGGTAGATGGATCGTTGTAATGTAGCTATAGATACACTCCTGTCTACTCTCTAGATGCAGACCGTGATCAGCTCTGCCAAGTAGCAAGTCTGATATTCCGGACAATCCGGCAATGCCACCTTTCTTCGCAAGCATTAAGCAGCAGTGGCAATCCAGCAGAGTATCAGGTCCAGCGGATGGCGACTGGAAGGATTGCCCCCGCCCTCCCCAGCATATTTTTATTATTAAATGGCCAAGTTTGCAAATAATTAATGTACTTATTTTTTGAATCACCCCATTTGATGTGAAAGTCATTGGTGAGTGTCAGGCAGGTTTTCGTAAAAGTAGATCTACCGTAGACCAAATCTTTGTTTTAACGCAAATACTGGAAAAGAAATGGGAATACAATCAATCAACCTGTACATAACCTCCTTTCATTGATTTTTAAAAAGCCTACGATTGTATTCATAGAGAAAGTTTGTGGAAGATACTAGAAGAATTTGGATTACAGCGAAATTTTATAAACCTGATAAAGGTGTTCCTGGATGGGAGTAAGTGCATTGTCCTCTCAAATGGTACAAAATCAGAAGCATTCAATATCACAACTGGTTTGCGACAGGGAGATGCTCTATCACCAATTCTTTTGAACCTCCCTTTGAAGAAAGGTATCAGGGAAATAACCTTAGGTGATTCTGATGGAACAATGATCCTGGGATTCGCGGGTGACTTTGATCTAGTTAGCGATAATCCTGAAGATTTACAAAATACTTAACAAAAATTTAAATTAGCTTCAGAAAAAATTGGACTCCAAATTAATCAAGAAAAAAGTGAATATCTGATGGTCTCGAGAAATGATACTCACCTACACCCACTTTTCCAGATTGTTAATATGAATTTAAAAAAATGTAACCTCATTTAAATACTTGGGATCTATTATAAATTATAAAAATTTAATCAGCTCTGAAATAATGGCTAGAATACAGTCTCGAAATAGAGCTTATTTTTCTATGCAGCATCGCCTGTCTTCTAAAACGCTATCACACAGACTTAAAATTGAACTTTATAAAACCTGCATTAGACCCATAGTTTTAGATGGAGCTGAGACCTGGAGCACAACTGTCCAAGACTACAATATGCTACAACGATTGGAAAACATAATACTTAGAATGATTTTTGGTCCCATTAGACACAACGTAAATGGATTATAGAGAAGGGGACATAACATGAAACTATATCAAAGCTATAAATCCCCACTGATTGTAGGCGAGTTGAAGGCTGCACGACTTAGGTGGCCGGGCCATGTCGAGAGAATGGGAGAGTCCAGTGGAGTCAAGTGGGCTTATAGATTCACTCCATCTGGTAGGAGACCAAGAGTACGACCCCGACAACGATGGAGTAACAGCGTGCGGCGTGACCTGGGGGAGCTTGGAGTGACGGACTGGACCGATTGAGTGAAGGACAAGGAGGAGTGGAGAACCGTGCTTGCGGCTAGGAACCTTGGAGGTTCAGCGAGCTGATGTAGAACACTTATTTTTTGAAATCATAGCAAACAATGCACAAATTTTCGTAAAAGATTTTATAATAACTGAAATATGCTGTGAATTCGGAGAATAATATGCTCTGTTTTAGTTTAAAATAGTTAACAGTTATAATATAATTAACTTATGATAATTGAAATTTGCTTTGAACTGGAGAATGAGATGTTCTGTTCTAGCTTCATTAGATAGAAAACACAAAAACTAACAAGTTAGTAAAATCATGCAATGCATTGATTACGATACGCTTTCCAACATACCAGAAATCATTACTCAAGTTATTACTGAAGTTATGAGGACAACGGCTATGGAATAAATCTTGCTCCGGTGCCCTGACCTTTGACCCCATTTCGATGATATTAAACAGAACTGGTTCAGTATACCTCCGGAACAACATGATAAAGTTCTGTCTCAATCGAAGCTTTTTTACGTAACTTATGACGCATAAGGGCAATGGAATGGATCCCGCTCCTATGTCCTGATCTTTGACCCCGTTTCTTTCATTTTCAATAGGGCTCGTTCCTATGTTGTCCCGTACCACATACTAAAATTTCATCGAAATCGAATCATTTTTATTCAAGTTATGACGCATAAGGGCAATAGAATGGATCCCGCTCCTATGTCCTGGCCGTTGACCCTATTTCATCCATTTTGAATAGGGTTCGTTCCCAGGTTATCCCCTACCACATACTAAAATTTCATCGAAATCGATCCATTTTTACACGAGTTATCCGTGCGGATGGACAGACAGACAGACAGACGGACAAAGCTGGAACATATACGCTTCTTCAACCTACGGTTGGAAATCGTAAAAAACTAGAATTTCAAAAACAGAAAAAGTTCATAGCGGAAGTGAAAGGGGATTTCGTCTGATCCTGAAAAGCAGTGCGTGTGCTTCGTTCTGTTGTGCACATTGGAGTACATGTGAGATAGTGTGTCACAAAGCCCAATTACATATCTCGACTGGGCCATAAACAAAAAACCTGTAAAGATGTTCCCACCTTCACTGTTTCCCACCTTGTTTAAAAAGGTTTTTCGAAGGGGGGGCGGTCTATCCCCTTCCCCTTTTTCCATGTGAAAGTCATACAATTCAATATATGGATGGCTTCTTTTCGTCAGTTTGCTCGTTCTTTGAGAAAAGGCCAAACACAACATTTTCATTCCGAATACTAGGCATGTCTCATGTAAATCGAAAATTTTACACCACATAAAGTGGTCTAAAATATTGTGTTCCAAACAAAACGTGACAGGAGAGTTCTCCAAAGGACTGTCCACTCAGAATGCAAATCAACGCTGTCCAAAATCACTCAAACTCCATGGGAAACTTTTAGAACTGATGTTAGCACAAGCACAGCGCGCAGGACACTGTACGCTATCGGTTACAACGGTTGGCGGCCATCCACAAGGTGCTAATCAATTTGACTAGTGCCACACACGGCGATTTGGGTGGTGTAATGGACGTCGAACTTGGAATTTAGACCAATGGGAAACTGTTTTGGAACTGAAGAGTAACGGTACACAGCCTGCTAATCTCACGGTCGTTCCTAGGTGTGGCAGATGTCGAGAGAAAGGTACCTTCCGGACTGTATAGTCCCGACAATGAAGTTTGGTGGAGGCAGCACGGTGGTGTGGAGCTCTATTTCGTGGTTTATCTTGGGCCCATTAGTCAATTTGGACAAAACCATGAATTCTTTGGGCTACCTACATGCCCTGTAGAATTATGCACTACCATCCCTATAGCAGTATATTGAGAAAGTCCCATAACCCGGAAGGCAGAAAAACACAGCTTGTTATACTGCCTAGTTATGTAATGCTGCTGTAGCAACTACAGCTTAGTTTAAGAACATAATTGCTGAAAAGTTGGACTGACCAACCCAGAGACCTGACCTGAAAGCTATAGGGAATCCCTGAGACGAATATGTTCGTCGGGTGCATGGAAGAAGAATTTACTAACAAACAAAGCTGAACTGGTCACAGCTTTGAAGGCTACCGATTGGTTTAAGGACATGGTTGTTGAAAAGTTGGACCGACCAGCCCAGAAACCTGGCTTGAAACCTAAAGAAAAACTCTGGGACGAACATGATCGTCTGGCATATGGAAGAAGAGAAGAAATTGCCCAACAAACAAAGCTGAAGTAGCCACTGCTTCTAAGGTTACACATTAGCTTGAAGGTGTGGTTGTTCAAAAGTTGGACCGACGGGCCAAGACAAGAGACCTGACCCGAAAGCTATAGATAATCACTGAGACGAATATGATCGTCGAATGCGGGAAGAAAATTTGAACCGACGAACCAAGAGACCTGACCCGAAAGCTATAGGTAATCTCTGAGACGAATATGATCGTCGAATGCGGCGAGGAAGAAATCTCCCAACGAACAAAGCTGAACTGGTCACTACTTTGAAGGTTACAGTTTGGTTTGAAGGTGTGGTTGTTGAAAAGTTGGACCGACGAGCTAAGAGACCTGAACTGAAAGCTATAGAGAATCTCTGATACGAATATGACCGTCGATTGCGGGGAAGAAGAGATCGTCCAACAAACAAAGCTGAACTGGCTGGTCACTGCTTTGAAAGTTACAGATTGGTTTGAAGGTGTGGTTGTTGAAAAGTTGGACCGACGAGCTAAGAGACCTGATCTGAAAGCTACAGGGAATTTCTGATACGAATATGATCGTCGATTGCGGGAAAGATGGATCGTCCAACAAACAAAGCTGAACTGGTCACTGCTTTGAAGGTTACAGATTGGTTTGAAGGTGTGGTTGTTGAAAAGTTGGACCGAGGAGCCAAGAGACCTGATCTGAAAGCTACAGGGAATTTCTGATACGAATATGATCGTCGATTGCGGGAAAGATGGATCGTCCAACAAACAAAGCTGAACTGGTCACTGCTTTGAAGGTTACAGATTGGTTTGAAGGTGTGGTTGTTGAAAAGTTGGACCGAGGAGCCAAGAGACCTGATCTGAAAGCTACAGGGAATTTCTGATACGAATATGATCGTCGATTGCGGGGAAGAAGGATCGTCCAACAAACAAAGCTCAATTGGTCACTGCTTTGAAAGTTACAGATTGGTTTGAAGGTGTGGTTGTTGAAAAGTTGGACCGACGAGCCAAGAGACCTGTTCTGAAAGTTATACGGAATCTCTGATACGAATATGATCGTCGATTGCGGGGAAGAAGAGATCGTCCAACAAACAAAGCTGAACTGGTCACTGCTTTGAAGGTTACAGATTAGTTTGAATTTGTGGTTGTTGAAAAGTTGGACCGACGAGCCAAGATACCTGATCTGAAAGCTACAGGGAATTTCTGATACGAATATGATCGTCGATTGCTGGGAAGAAGGATCGTCCAACAAACAAAGTTCATTTGGTCACTGCTTTGAAGGTTACAGATTGGTTTGAAGGTGTGGTTGTTGAAAAGTTGGACCGACGAGCCAAGAGACCTGTTCTGAAAGCTATACGGAATCTCTGATACGAATATGATCGTCGATTGCGGGGAAGAAGAGATCGTCCAACAAACAAAGCTGAACTGGTCACTGCTTTGAAGGTTACAGATTGGTTTGAAGGTGTGGTTGTTGAAAAGTTGGACCGACGAGCCAAGAGACCTGATCTGAAAGCTATAGGGAATCTCTGAGACGAATATGATCGTCGGTTCGGGGAAGAAAAGATCGCCCAACAAACAAAGCTGAACTGGTCACTGCTTTGAACGTCGAAAGGTGGAACATGTAGGCGGACGTTTACAAAAAGACTGGTGGAAAGAATTCCACAAAGACTAGATGACGTCATAAAGGCCAAAGGTTTCAGCATACAATACCAATTGTTATGTAAATTAAGGTTATTTGTAGATGTGCAAGTATCCGGGTACTAATGGTAAGTAAGTGTATATTCTGCGCTGTCTTTGCATTGGATAGGTTTATCTTTCGTGCTTTTTTTTTTTACTTTTGTATGTAATGAATCAATAATTCACTCCGTTTTGACGTTTCAAGTCGCTTTGCCGAAAACTAAGAATAGAAGAAGCAAGTTGAAAGAATCTCCATGCGCTCGCACCACAAAATTAAAAAAAAAAAGACAAAAAGCAAAATAGTAGAAATTCAAAGCAGATAGAAGCTGGCATGCAGATCCCAAGAGGAACGATCACTGAAATAATGGCTGTGGAGAAAAAAAAGAAAGGTAATTCGTCATTCATGCGTGAGAATTCGCAGAAAATTCACTGCGCAAAACAAACATCACAAAGCATGCAATTCTAATGCGAGCTGCTTCTAATGGAAATCGCTTTTTTGCCTGCATCAACTGAGTTCTAGTTCCACAACCGTGATTTAACTAATGATTTCTATATTAGTTCTTTTCAGAGAAGGAGATCGTAGGGGAACGCGGTATGATAACCTGGTTTCTTCTTTATTTTTTTCCCTTGATGAATGTATAATTAAGAACGGATGTCTCTCCTACCAAGCAAACACCTTTTGAATTCTGGAATGAGATGTAGGAGGCGCAAAGCAGTCTGAAAAGACCCGTACCATTTCCGTTAATTAAATAGAGCCGAAATATTTGCTCTTTCACATACGGTGGGGGAAAATTAAATGGCCTAAATGATGTCGTGTCACACCTAGAGTCTGTAGTTAGTTCTTACATCGCACGACGATATTTCTTCATTTCTCTCATATTCTCAAAGTGCCGCATACTTTAATGGAAAAATGTGCACATCATTTCTTTCGAAATGTAAATGGCCAAAAGTAGGTTGTTTGCCCTTCGTTTAAGCAATTGCAGAAATTCCGAGGAGGCCTGTTGCGAAAATCGGAGGTCTTTTTTTCCTCTTTTGTAGCACGTCTTCTGTAAAAAAAGCAAGACAGTAAAATCATGCAATGCATTGCTTATGATACGCTTTCCAACATACTTGAAATCATTACTCAAGTTATTACTCAAGTTTTGAGAATAATGGCTGTGGAGTAAATCTCGCTCCTATGACCTGACCTTTGACCCATTTCGATGATATTCAACAGAACCGGTAAAGAATACTTCCGGAACAACATGATAAAGTTTTGTCTCAATCGAAGCATTTTTACGTAAGTTATAAAGCATAATAAGGGCGATGGAATCGATCCCGCTCCTATGTCGTGACCTTTGACCCATTTCGCCAATTTTCAATGGGTCTCGTCCCCATGTGGTTCCCTACCACATACTAAAATTTCATCGAAATCGAACCATTTTTACGCAAGTCATGTCGCATAAGGGCAATGGAATGGATCCCGCTCCATGTCCCGACCTTTGACCCCACTTCACCCATTTTCAATAGGTTTCGTCCCCAGGTAGTCCCCTACCACATATTAAAACTTCATCGAAATCGAACCATTTTTACGCGAGTTATCGTGCGAACGGACAGACGGACAAGGCTTGAGCATATACGTTTCTTCAACCTACGGTTGGAAAGCGTAAAAAAAAAAAAAGATCGTGCTTATGTTATCACTTTGTCCGTTCATCCGTTCGTCTGTGGACACTATTTCTCTTCAACTATTAGTTGAATTTGAGAAATTGCTTTTTAATTGGGAAGCCTGAAATGTGAGAACGATGATCTTTGCGTTCTAGTTTTTTTTTCTAGCATAACCTCGCCACCAGAGGGCGTAAAAACAGATGGTTACGACTTCAAAATGCATTTATTCAATATAATGAGTTTTGAACGACTTCAGATGCATTATTCAAAATACATTTATTCAATATAATTACTTTTTAAAGATATGGTTAAACAGAAAAGGCAACACTTGCCGAGTTGAAATCAATACGGGCATGGGGTCTCCGTGCTGCGAATGGGAGTAAATGCTCATGCTATTATATTCAAAGTTCATTTTAATCTACACAAATGCGTCAAAAGAAATTTAAAAAATATATATATTTACATTCCGGTACTTTTTACCAAGAAGGCTAATTCACGTACATCTTCTATTTCAAATAATGGATGGTGTCAACGCTAGGTGCAGTAAATGCATATTGTATTTTTTCCGTTATTCTACTTCTAAAAACCGGATTTTCAAAATTCTCTTTACGTTCGACAGATATAACGACGATGAATATTTTGAATGCATTTTACAATATTTTGTGGCAAATCGCTATGCCACTGGTGAACGTAAGTGCATATTTCTGATTTTAACATGCTTGCAATTGTATTTTCGTTTCAGAAAATCTAACCGGCAAAATTATTTTTCAGTCTGACGTCACACACTTCGAAAAGCATTTTATGTACACTTTTTTTCTCAAAATAATGCTTAGTTTTATCGCTAGGGGGTGTCAAGATAAATCCTTGTAATAACGATATGTGCACTTTTAAAAGTATACTATTGTTTGTGAAAATTGCAAAACCAAATAAGAATCGCTCTATTCAAATGAAATCACAGGTTTTTCACGTTACAGGAGATAACTGGTTACATTTGTAGAGCTATACAAGATTTTTTCGCTTCAAAACTGAGTACCGTGTGAAGCCACGTCGAACAACGATAAAAACCTCTACGTGACGTGGCATTGAATGGAAGGTTTTTTTACGCTTTCCAACCTTAGGTTCAAGAAGGGTATATGCTCCAGCTTTGTCCGTCTGTCTGTCCGTCTGCACGATAACTCGCGTAAAAGTCTTCCAATTTCGATGAAATTTTAGTATGTGGTCGGGGACCACTGGGGACGAACCCTATTGAAAATGGACGAAATTGGGTCAAACGTCAGGACATAGGATCTGGATCCATTCCATTGCCCTTATGTGTCATAACTTGCGTAAAAATGGTTCGATTTCGATGAAAATTTAGTATGTGATAGGGGACCACCTGGTGACGAACCCTGTTGAAAATGGGCAAAATGGGTTCAAGCATAGGAGTGGAAATCGTTCCATCGCCCTTATGCGTCATAACTTACACAAAAAATGGTTCGATTGAGATAAAACTTTATCATGTTGTTCCGGTAGTATACTTAACCGGTTCTGTTGAATATAATCAAAATGGGGACAAAGCTCAGGGCATAGGAGCGAGATTTATTCTACAGCTATCCTCATAACTTGAGTAATGATTTCTTGTATGTTGGAAACCGTATCACAATCAATGCATTGCATTATTTTACTAACTTGTTGATATCGTCTTGGGAAACAGCCAGCTAGGCTGCTTCTATGCGAAACCAGAGTTCATTTATGGCGACTGGCGGATATGCTTCACGGGCCAATCGCTTAGGAATAATATCCCAGACATGCTCGGTACTCGAAATATCCGGCGAACGTGAAGGCCAGGAAATCAGTGATAACTGCCGTTCATGGAAGAGGTCTTCAACTTTCCGGGCCACATGTAGCAGAGCATAGTCCTGTTGGAATATAGCGTCATGACAACTCTAAAGAAAGGGTATCATCTCTGCCGGTAAGACATTCTTGACGTATCACTGGATATTGAGGGTTCTCTCAGTTCGTATCCGGCGAGATCGCGAATTGAACCCAATGGCGCTCCAATGCATGTCGTTTGGCGTTGGGCTGGCATTGCGCTGCAAGGCGCCGCTCATTATGATGTGTTCGAACACGTATGTGACCATCATGGTGCATGAAGTTGAATCGCGACTCGTCAGAAAGCGCGACTTGTTTCACATCTGCGCGCCAATGTCTGTCTTCGAGACTACATTGCAGATTGAGACATCATGGTACATCAAGTTGAATCCTGACTCGTCAGAGAGCATGACCTGTTACCAATCAACGCGCCAATGTCTGCGTTGGAGATTACATTGCAGCCTGAGACATCATGGTGCATCAAGTTGAATCGTGACTCGTCAAAAAGCGCTAGCTGTTGCCAATCAGCGCGCTAATGTTTGTATTCGAGACTACATTGCAGCCTGAGACATCATGGTGCATCAAGTTGAATCGTGACTCGTCCAAACGCGCGACCTGTTGCCAGTCAGCGCGCTAATGTTTGTATTCGAGATTACATTGCAGCTTCAGACATCATGGTGAATCAAGTTGAATCGTAACCCGTCAGAAAGCACGACTTGTTTCCAATCAGCGCGCCAATGTCTGTGTTCGAGACTACATTGCTACCTGAGACATAATGGTGCATCAAGTTGAATCGTGACTCGTCAAAAAGCACGACCTGTTGCCAATCAGCGCGCCAATGCCTGTGTTCGAGACTCCATTGCAGCCTTAGACCCCGAGGTTGAGGATCAAAGGAATGCCCAGTAATGGGCTGCTGGCGATCAATCCACTGTTAAGCAGACGACGTCGGACTGTGCTGGAGGACAAAGCCTTACCTTTGACAGTGCCCAACTGCTGCGCTAACATCGTGGATGTCGCTGTACAATCGGTCACTGCCATGCGGTAGCAGTACCTGTCATCCCGTGCGATTTTGAAGTCTAAATCCTGGATTTCTGTGCGTCCGGACCACACGAGTCCACTGATGCCACGTTCGCGTCACTGCACTGGCATTTCGCATTGTACGAATAGCAACTTCGCTGTAGAAAAATTCAGCTTTTCTCACCCCAACAATCCTTCCTCGCTCAAAGTCCTTCAGGTGTTGAAAATGGGACCTTCTTCGGCGACCGGGCATAGTGAGACACAAGAAACACATCGAATAAACAAAGACATCGCTCTTCCTACGTTTATCAGCACATAGCAACCGAAAAATTGTTATCCGGGCACTGCTGGGATCGTATCTCAGATCTCTCGATATCTATATGTCTAGATATTGAGAGATCTGGAGTACGATCTCAGCAGTGGCCGGACAACAATTTTTCGGTTGCGAAAATGTGAGAACAGTGATGGCTTTGTTTATTCACTGACCCCAGGTATTTAGAGGATTTTCACGACTGAATGTCGACTCTTCATTGATTGCAACATCTCATTTGAGCCAGCTCATTATACGCATGGCCGGAAAGTTCAGAAAATATTTATGTAGTACACATAAATATTTTCACCGGTGAGTAGGGTCTGCCTGAAAAAAACAATTTTTGGTTAGATATTTAGAAGTGAAGATACGATTGCAAAATCTCTAAAAACAGAAACATGCCATAATGCCTCCTAGCAGAAAGGAATTATTTACAAAATATGGTAAAATATATGCAAAACGGGATGTAAGGTCAGGTGATGCGTAACATCACAGCCTCTCCTTGACAAATGTCAACCCCGCCTTCTCGTGGTACATCCTGTTCCCACTAAAGGGGCTCTGACGACCGTCAATAGCGGTATAACTATACCATCGGGATTAGAGGAAATGCGATCCCACACTCACCAACCCGCCTGGCCAGCGTGGTGAGTTGTAGCTTTGGGAAACTGCGGTTATCTTTAATTTTTTTTTTGTATGGCTACTACTGGGAACATGGCGGACAAGATTCGGCAAGCCATCAGTTATGTTACGTGATTGCCGGCTGCCACTGCCGGGAAACTAACGGACCACATTAGGCTAGCCATCATTTATGGCCCGTGCTTGCAGGGTCACTGAAGGGCTACTTGTGGCAGCTACTGCCTGTGATGGATAACTGATGGCCCTGTTGTAGCATATAACAACTGATGGGAGTGTCAACTGTTGGCCAGCTGTTGGCCGCCCGGGCATTTTAATGACGGTTGGGCAGCGGCAACATAGTGCTGGGCCAGCAAGACTGTTTTGCTGGTGTATAATGTCTGTCTGCGCCACATAACGGTGATTCTATGCGTTATTTCTAATGGCTTTATTTTGTTTGTTTGTGGGTTTAACGACCAACGTGAGCAACTCGATGGGCTATAAGCAGTCGCCCATCCCTAACTGAGGGATATTGGTTCCAAGGAAGGAAGATTGCCAGAGCCATGAGGCACACGCAACACCCATACCTTACTGGGATTCGAACCCTGACCCATCTCGGACAAATGATCAGCAGCCAGCGCTTAGAGCACTGCACCACCAGGGTGGCAATTTTTCTAATGGAACCTATACATAAAATTTCCTTCGTAGTAAAAGGTATCGGAACGTAATAAGAAGTTTTCGAAACGTTTTATTTTTTGAAGCCGCTGTGTAGAGTAAATTATATTTTGATTTTAATAGCATGTGTATTTACTCCCCCTACCGGGGAGGCTATGAATCAGCAAAAGAATGAAACGTTCGAAACGTCGTTTTCTCAGTTCAGGCTTTCGACTAAGAGAAGAATTTTTCAAATCGGTCCGATTGTTGCAGAGATGCGGTGCACAGAGGGAGGCGAATGGACATATACGGTTGTATCAGAATAACATGACCACATCCGGAATCACAGTGTGCCCTCCGACAGATTACACATGGAAAGGTCGACCACACGGAGATATAAGCAACCGGGCAGGACAGATGAGCCATAGTGCACTGACGTGAGCACAATGGGCAGAGGTAGTGATTGACGGACGTTCAAAAAGGAATGATCATCGGCTACCGCGCCAAGGGTGAAAGCATCTCAGAAACAGTAGACTTCGTGGCCTGTTAGCAAGGTTTTGTAGTAAGGGTGTACTAAGAATGGATATGGTACACCTACTACCTACAGACGTCATAACTGTGGAGCTCCAAAGGCCATCAACCCCAGAGGAGAACGTCGCCTCCGTCGACTGGTAAACGGCAATCAACGAGCAACAGTGCAGCAATTGACCTCGCAAATCAACGCTGGGGCTTCCAGGTAGGTGTCACCGATAACAATAGAGAAAACCCTGTTACACATGGGTGACCGGAGTCAACGCTGTGTCAAGGCTCGCATCATATCCATCGGCAGCGACGCTTGTAGTTCGCATGGGACTATCGTAATTGGACAGTGGAAGAGTGGAAAAAGATTGCCTTCTCCGACGAATGGATGTTTCTACTCCACAGAAGTGACAGGTGGTGGCGGATACGGCGTCAGATACAAGAGAACTAACACTTGTCGGTTAAGTACAGTCCGGCGGGGCAGTGTGCATGTCTGGGGGATATTTTTCTGGTATGACCTCAGACCGCTGGTACCACTGGATGGGTCACTAGTCCCCAACGGCTACCTGTCCGTCCTCGCAGACCACATGCATCCCTACAAGTTGGACGGTTACTCTGGTGGTTATTGTGTCTACCAACACGACAATGCACCCTGTCACGTCGCTAATGAGATGCGTGACAGGTTCCAGGAGCAACACAGCGATGTCTCTGTTCTTCCCTGGCCGGCGAAATCGCCCGACCTCAATTCCATAGAGCACTTGTGGTACTATTTGGATCGACAGGTTCGACGTGCCGACCCACAATCACGTCATATCCGGGACCTCCGTACTCTGGTGCAGTCCGAATGGGCACGTGTGCCTCGGGAAACCTTCTAGGGCTTCATGCCACGCCGTCTCGTTGCTAGCATCCGGTCCCAGGGTGGTTATTCCCATTATCAGGTATGTGGTCATATTATTCTGATACGACTGGGTAGATATTCGTTGTCGCAGTTGAGGCTTAGCATCACTCGAAGAATATTTCAAATTGAACTAAAAATGGGTGTAACGTTATGTTGTCGACAGCCAAACAAACAGACGGACGGTTATCATAAAACTGTATAAGCACAGTCTTTTTATTTTCGAAAGACGTGCTTTTTATAAGGCATTTATAAACATCGTGGACTTTAAAAAAAGTATTCGTATAAACAGTGATAGGACATTTTCCCTCCTTCCTTCTAAACTATATCGTAGTTATATTTTCACCACGTTCTTAAAATCAACTTTAAATTAGTAAATATGTCTTCCATTTTTAATAAAATAAAGTTTCCTTAGATAGGCCTATTACTGCATCCTGCAGAAATTAATAAGACTATAAGAGACGGAGTATATAACTTAAATGAATGAAAAAGGCATTACTGCGGCCTATTTCACCAAAGACACAGATATCAAGGCAAGGTATAAACTACATTAGTCCTGAGTACTGGAATGGTTTGCCTGTGGTGTAACGTACCAGGAGATGTGACGTACCTGCCAGAAGGACGCACACGACATAAAGACAGATAGGAGTCAGAACAAACGTCCGCATAGCTCAATTGGTAGAGTGACTTATTACGGAATGAGGGGATCCGGGTTCGAATCCTGGCGTGGACAGAAATGACGGAGAAATTTACTTCGTTATAATGGCGCCCGAACTATCCGGATGACCCGACCGTTCAAAATCTCGCATTGGTGTGATGTTATTTCCACACCGCGAGATAGGAAAAATAAGAGAATCCCTTCTCCAGCACTTAAAAAAAGTAAAAAAGAATAAGGGGGAGATGATGTTACGTACCAGGAGATGTGACGTACCTGCCAGAAGGACGCACACGACATAAAGGCAGATGGGAATCAGAATAAAACGTCCGCGTAGCTCAATTGGTAGAGTGACTTATTCCGGAATGAGGGGATCCGGGTTCGAATCCTGGCGTGGACAGAAATGACGGAGAAATTTACTTCGTTATAATGGCGCCCGAACTATCCGGATGACCCGACCGTTCAAAATCTCGCATTGGTGTGATGTTATTTCCACACCGCGAGATAGAAAAAATAAGATAATCCCTTCTCCAGCACTTCGAAAAAAATAAATAAATAAATAAATAAATAAAAATAAGGGGGAGATGATGTAACGTACCAGGAGATGTGACGTACCTGCCCGAAGGACGCACACGACATAAAGGCAGATAGGAAACAGAACAAAACGTCCGCGTAGCTCAATTGGTAGAGTGACTTATTCCGGAATGAGGGGATCCGGGTTCAAATCCTGGCGTGGACAGAAATGACGGAGAAATTTACTTCGTTATAGTGGAGTTAATTGATATTAGTAATCTAACATTACTTAAAAAAAAAATAAAAATAAATATAATAACTAAAAAACAAACAAACTAACAGACACATCTTTCCCTTACTGTGCTGACATGGCCGGTGTTTGTTCTGTTTTGGGGATTCAGGGCACGTCAGGTCTCTGTGAGGCCTTTTTTAATTGCACATAAATATATCTGATTTATGATGTCATAATGTAACAGCATAAATATGGACATAAAATAAATAAATAAAATAAAAGTAACAGTGAAAATCATTACATAGTGAAAAGTGACACACAGTGCTGCACCGAGAGCACGAACCTGTAACCGACAGCGCGTGTAACGGAAATGCAATATGCACTAAGAAAAATATTACGAATGCAAAACTTTTGAGAAATAATCGTAGACTAACTGATCCGTTTTCCGATGCTAAATGCATCATCAAAATTCAAGAAGCCTGTCGAGATCTATGAAATGGGGAATACTAACGGGAATATACACTGAGTGGCCACTTTATTATGACCACCTGACAGATTTAAGCAATCGAGCAATAGCTGCATGCTGTTGCCGCCAGAAGGCGAGGCTAGTATGAAAAGGGAAAGCTTAGTGCTTGCGACAGTAGTAGTGGTGATTTTTGGGTGACGAGTTGGGTAAAAAATGCAATTTGACGGACTTTCAACGTGGGATGATTGTAGGAGCTCGGAGCCATGGAGCGAGTATCACCGAAACAGCCGCATTCGTGAAATGTTCCAGAGCAGCTGTTGTTAAAGTGTTTAAAGACTGGACTGTCAGCCAAAAAACTGGGTCTCTACGTGCAACGTGTGGTCGTCATCTACTAGTGACTGCTCTGGCGAAACGGAGAATGGTAACAGACAACAGAAGGGCAACAGTGCAGAAAATTACAGACCATCTTAATCAAGGATCCCCTCAAATGATCTCTACAGGCACTGTTCGCCGTACACTGCATCGGATGGGATATGGCAGCCGAAGCCTGTTCGAACAGCTTTGCTGTCGGCAGTTAACAAGAGAAAACGTCTCCAGTTCACACAGGAGCAAAAGGATTGGACAGTCGATAATTGGAAACAAATTATGAGGTCCGACGAATCACGTTTTCAGTTGCACCATGCCGATAGCCGAATGATAATTTGGCGGAAACAGCACGAAAGCATGGGCTTCAAATGCATTGCTACAACCCTTCAAGCTGGTGGAGGCAACGTTATGGTTTGGGGAATGCTTTCCTGGCATGCTTTGGGCCCTTTAACTCGTTTTGATCGACGTCTGACTAGCACATCATATCTAAACATCGTTGCGGACCAAGTGCATTCTGTCATGTGGATGGTTTATCCCAATGGCGATGGCTACTTTCAACAAATAATATGTTCTGCCATAGTGCTCGTATTGTACAGGATTGGTTTCAGGAAGATGCCGGTCAGTTTACTTTGCTTAAGTTGCCCCCACAACATCCAGATCTCAACCCCATTGAGAATTGGTGGGACGAAGTTGAACGAGCCAACAGACAGCTGGATCCACAGCACTACAATCTCACAATCCTGGAAAGTACTATTCATCAAGCATGGTCTCAGATTCCACAAACCACCTATCAACATCTCGTGGAGTCCATGCCACCAAGAATCGACGCAGTATTAAAGGCAAAAGGTGGCCCAACGAAGTACTGAGGGGGTGGTCATAATAAAGCGGCCACTCAGTGTATAAATAAAAGTGGTTTCAAATTTGACAGTCGTTAATTTTCTATATTTCGAAAATATAGAAAATTAATAATTGAATAACTTAAATTTTTTAACAAATAAATAACCTAAAATTGCTGAAATCTGCTGTACGCTGACTATGAGAATTTTCTCTTTGGCATGTATTTAACAACGTCAGCGTCTGGCTAACAAATGTCTGGAATGCAGAATTCCACGGTGCGACCAGACAATTATGTCTAACCTCTTGGTGCTCTGTTTTCTTCGGAGTCTTTCTAAAGATAGTTCTGACAATAAACTGAAGCTCTGCGACAGTCGAACTCATTCAATTAACAGAAAAGAAAATAAACTATTGTAATGCCTTACTTTTTCTTGAGTGTCGAGGAACTCCAGAAGGACTGAAACAAAAGCATCGACTGGCATAGCACCCGTTTCGTATTCGTTGCAATAGTAAGACAAAGTAATTCCTTGGCTTTCGGTTAATACTTTCTTTGTCTTTTTTCTAATCGGAATTCAGACTTTTCCTTGCTTGACACCACTAAACTCTTAAAAAAGAAAAAAATAACACCATTGGTTTTTACAGAGGAGTAGTATGGTAACATTATATTATATTGTAATAAATCAGCACAATACATCTTGCGATAAAGTTACAGCAGTGATTTTCAAGAGGAGCCTACACTGTTTCGAGTTTTGGTGTACAACGCATTTTACGACACAAGTATCGAAACAGTTAAAACTCATTTGACAACCCAAATGACGCATTACCATGGGAGATAATTGTTCAGAACACAGATGTACCAATTTTCACGGATTCTTAATAGCCCGATGGGGTCCCATTTGATATTTTGCTTCATTTTGCCACTGAAATAAACATCTCTTTCAGCGGAAATGTTTCACGAGTATTTAAATACACTATATTAACAAAAGTCACCGGACACATATTCAAAAGCAAATGAACGGATCCGCTGCGTTGTTAAGATACGCGGACGGTATAAAAACGAGCCTGCAGCTGACCACTATCATATCGCACTGTGAGGTTGAGTGAAACTGTCGCGGCGAAAGATAACTGACTTTAAGAAAGGAAAGATTGTTGGGTGTTATATTAGTGGGTGGTGCATAAGAGAAACCGAGAGGCTTTTAAACATACCCAATTCAACTGTTTTGGATGTACTGAATAAGTGGAAGACACATGGCGTACCTGTAGCAGCAAAACGTACCGGCAGACCAAAGAAAATCAGTGATAGAGGACGTCGAAGCCTCAGGAGAGTCGTTACAGCTAATCAAGACCTCAGTGTACAGGTGAGAAAAATGCTGGAGCCTCGGTATGTACACGTACCATTCGCAGAGAACTCCATTCCATGGGTTACCGTGGTCGTACGGCTTCTCATAAGCCTTTCATCTCTACTAGATTCCATGGGTTAGCGATGTCGTACGGCTTCTCATAAGCCTTTCATCTCTACTAGATTCCATGGGTTAGCGATGTCGTACGGCTTCTCATAAGCCTTTTATCTCCACCCGGAATGCTACTCGTCGTTTAGCATAGTGTAAAGAAGATTTATCGTGGACCGTAGATCAATGGAAACGGGTCCTAATGACTGATGAATCCATATACACAATCCATTAGTCTGGTGGCCGTGTGTGGGTATTGCGACAGCCGGGGAAACGCTATTTACCACAGTGTACTGTTCCTACAGTCAAGTTTCAAGCTGGCAGCGTACTCGTGTGGGAGTATTTTTGGTAGTGTGGTCCTGGCCTATTAGTTACCATGGGCAAACCTGTTAACTAGCACGTCTGCCTCGATAATCTGGACAATTATGCCCTACCAACGCTGTGGCAGTACTATGGAACCGAGCCTTGTTGGTACCAGCAGGATAATGCACCTAGCCATAAAGCAAAGACTGTTACCGCGTGGTTTGATGATAATTCCGAATCGTGTGTGGACTGGCTAGCACAGAGCCCTGATCTTAACCCCATAGAGTACCTATGGGATGAATTAGAGCGCCGCATAAGAAGTTTGGAACCAAGGCCTACTACTAAGCAACAGTTAGCGGCTGAATTATGTACTGAATAGAAGTGCATACCTATCGCTCAAAGGGTCAGTGCACTCATTAAGGCCAAATTTGAGCCGATACCGTACTAATGTATGTCAATGAATACTATGTTGTGTTTCTCTTCTAGGTGTCCGGTGACTTTTGTCAATATAATGTATGCCAAGTACTGCTCAACATGGAAGCAAACATCTATTTTTTAATCAACGTCCAGCAAGTCAGGGTTGAAAGTCGTAGTATTGAAGAAATCTTAGAAGAGCTATACATATAAAACTTAAAATATCTGGTAGGATAGTTGGCATTAAGATGCTTAGTGTTTTAAACCAAGTACATGTACCTGTTAAAAGAAGCTACTACTTAGAGCTAAAGCAGTCGGATGAACTTTCACTAGAAAGTGTGGGGGATGGGGGATATATTTTAAACTGCAATGCTAAGACTTCAATTACGCCCCGACATAAACTGAAGTGCCAGAAAAATTGGTACACCAGTCTAATACTTGGTAGGTCCCCACGGGAGTGCACGACTGCAGAAATACGACGGGGCATGGACTCCACTAGCTTCTGGAAATATGCTGTAGGTAATGCACACCATACTTTCTACAGAACGTTTCACAATTCGGGTGTATTCCGAGGTCTCGGATTCCTGTGTTCGTTCGCACGTTGCATGGCATCCCAAATGTGTTCTGTCACGTTCAGATCTGGGGACTTGTGTGGGAATGGAAATTACCCCAAACTCAGATGAATGCTCCTTTAACCATAATGTCTCGTCCCGACACTTGTGTGGAGGTGCATTGTCCTTTTGGAACAGGCCCAACCCATCAGCATGAATGCAGGATATGAACGGGTGTACCTCGTTAGAAAGGATGCGCACATAGCGTTGTCCGGTCACAGACGATTTTAGACGTACCAGGGGTCCCAGTGAAGTTCAGCTAAACACACCCCATATCATTACAGACCCCCCACCAGCCTGTACAGTTACATGTTGACAGGCGGGATCCATGGCTTCATAGGGTTTGCGCCACACACGAATCCTTCCATCGATTCGATACAGTTGAAAACGCGACTCATCAGAACAGGCTACTTGTTTCCAGTCATCAAGTGTCCAGTGATTGTGTTGCCGTTCCCAAGCGAGGCGCATAGCTCTGTGTCGTGCACCCATCAAGGGGACTCGAGGTGGGCGTCGACTCCGAAAGCCCATATCATGCAGGGTACGTTGCACAGTCTGGACGCTGATGCTCGTTGAGGCTCCAGCATTGAATTCCGATGATACCTGCGAGAGTGTTGCACGCCTATCGCGTGAAACGATTTTTGACAGCCGACGAGGGTCACGTTCACGCAATGTCTTTTTACGGCCACACTGGCATCGTAGGTTGGAGGTTTTGCTGGAATTCTTATAGTCACGGTACACCCTTGCAATGGTAGTCCGTGAAAATCCGAACTTCCTTTCCACCTCCGAAACACTATGGCCCATCTCACGAGCGCCAACTATGACACCGCGTTGAAAATCGCTTAAATCGTTATTACTTGTCATTCTCATGCCGAAAACAGCTCTGGCAGCTGGCAAGGATGTCTATAGCTTTATATACGCACTGGCGGACGCGACCGAGTAAGCGCATAGGTGACGTTACTATGTATTTTGCATAAGCTCGTCTGTACCAGTATTTCTGGTACTTCAGCGTATACTTCTAAGTGAGGGACGGAATCTGCAAAAGATATCTCGAAGGCCTAAACAGATGAACGTAACACAAACTACACTGCTGGCCACCCAAAATGCAACACCAAGAAGGACACGAGATGGAAAAGCCAGATTTACTTGACACATAACAACAGATACAAAGATGAAACGATTGAGCTTACATGCCCGTGCGTCTTGCGGAACACGCAGAGATCAATAGTTCGTGTGGCCCCCATGGCTGGCAATAACGGCCGCTACACGCCGCGGCATCGAACGAAAGAGGCTTTAAATGGGGGCTTGGGGTATGTCGGTCCAGGCTGCTTCCACACGTTGCCACAGTTCATCAGGTGTAGCCGCGGGTGGTGCTTGCCGGGACACTCGGTTGCCGATTAGCGACCAGACGTGTTCGATGGGTGACATATCGGGAGAACAGGTGGGCCACGGCAGCAGTGACACCTGGTGGGCCGTGAAGAATTGTTGTACGATGCGTGCCACGTGCGGGTGCGTATTGTCCTGTTGAAAATGGCCTCTGGCAGGTCCTGCAGGTAAGGGAGGACTACAGGCTCTAAAACGTCGGAGATGTAGCGGTGGCTGTTGAGTGTACCGGCGATGCGTACAAGATGGGTGCTGGTGTCATATCGAATTGCGCCCCAAACTATAACGCCAGGCGACGGACCAGTATGGCGATGCATAATGCAGGCGTCATACAGTCTCTCGCCGCTGTGCCGCCACACGCAAAGCCGACCATCGTGGTGTTGCAGGAAGAAGCGGGATTCGTCGGAGAAGACAATATCGTGCCATTCCGTAGTCCATGTGCGGCATTCATCTGCCCACTGCGTTTCACACTCGCCGGTGGTGTAACGTCAATGGTAATCGGAGCAATGGGTGCCGTGCGACAAGTCCCCGCTCCTACAGACGACGTCGAACGGTACGTGCAGACACGGGATGTTGCGCAACACACCCTAATTCCTGCGCTAACGTTCGTAATGTGGCCGTGCGAGCCGTCAATGCCCGCCCCACAACATGCTGGTCTTGTCGTTGGGTGGTGTGCCGCTGCTGCGACAATCGCTCCGGTCGGTCCGTCCGTCCCTCCTGCACCCACCGAATCTATACTTGTCTCACTGTGGCTGGATGTCGTTCCACACGGGCGCTGATGTCTCGGTACGATAAACCGCTGTCACGATAAGCCACTATTTCGTCCTCTGTCGAACTCCGAATCGTGCTGGAATGACTGCCGTATTCTGCGACGAGGCATCAGGAAGCTTCCCACGCACAGGTCCGGCAGCACAACACACTTACACCCCGTCTTCTGTGCACCCTTCTTATAGTGCTCCTCGGTGGCGTGCCGGGCGCACATGATTTGCATATGCCCTGCAATGCTAATCGTTTGCATGTCCTCTCACGGGAGACGCATGCTGCGAATTTCAGGCCAATCGGATGCTTCCTTCTTGGTGTTTCATTTTGGGTGGCCAGCAGTGTAGATGGTAGTTTTCGACAGTGCATGTTGAAGAGTGCCTTACATATTTTTAAGGAAGTTATATGAATTAAACAACCTGCGAAATACTATTTCCGATGATGGAAATTTTCATTTAAGAAACGGAACGAAATAGAATGGTAAAATAAACCCACTGGGTTGATAGAATTCGTGAATATGGTTGCATCCGGTTTCGGAAAGATTGCAAACGTCGCACACCAAATATCAAAACAACAGTGCAAGAACATTTTCATAAATTATCATCCTTTTTTTCAAGTGTTTGTTAAACGACAGTGTTATAAAATATGATTATAGCCAAAAAATATCAAGGATCTCTATTCGTGCCCCCTGAATTTTGACGTTTGAAGATATTTGCGTTCAGAAAAATGCATCGAATGAAATGCCTTAGCCTTGAGTCTCTTCAGTAGACATGAATAAATCTAAACATCTAATCAAACGTAAATGACAGGTATTTACTCGCAACGTTGTTATAGCGAACAACACGTAGCTACAAGATATAAACACACGTTGTCGGTTGCTTTCCCTATATACACTGCCGGACAATTGCTAAGGACGGATGACAATAGCAACGATAGCAGCCACAAAATGGAAGGCAGGAAAATGTGGAAATTAGCATAAGTGCGGGATACAGTAAGACGTGTTGTGCATATGCAAATTTTGGATTGCCGAACTTGTTTGTGACGTCATAACGCTGATAAGAGATATAAAGGATTTGACGCGTATTGACCGTTGTTGTTCAAACGCAAAGTTGAAAGGGAAAGAATCAATTGACGAACTTGCAATTTTCAGTATGTCTTCCCGACATCGCCTAGATGATTTTACGCGTGGCCGTATTATTGGCAAGATTGAAGAAGGGCGAAAAATAACAGATGTTGCCAGGGAGTTCGACGTCAGCCACAGTGTTGTTTCAAGGCTTTGGAAATAATTTCAAACAAATTGAGAGTGCAGCAAACGTCACGGGGAAGGTCGTGTTCGCAGTACGACACCTGCAGAAGATCGGTACATAGTGCTATCAACAAAAAGACACCGGCGCAGCACAGCTAGTGAGGTAGCAAATCAGTTTATGGCTGCTACTGGCAAGCGGATCTCCCGAAAAACTGTCGCCAGACGTTTGCATGAAGGAGGACTATACGCCCGCCGTCCTGTTGTGTGCATCCCATTGTCTAGACGTCACCGTACCGCCCGTTTGCAATGGTGCCATCAACATCGCAATTGGACTGATAACGACTGGTCTGCTGTCCTCTTCTCAGATGAGAGTAGATACAGTCTATCGTCTGATTGTCGACGACAACTGATCTGGCGTGATAGTGGTACTGCATATTGTTCAGCAAACATACAGGAAAGGGACCGATATCCGACATGTAGTGTCATGGTATGGGCTTGCATCATGATCAACGGCCGTACGTCCCTCTATGTGCTTCCAACTGGGACTATGACTGGCCAACGATACATTAATGATGTTCTGCTACCTCATGTTCGCATGTTCCGTGGTGCTGTCGGTGATAGATTCATTTTCCTGAACGACAACGCAACATGTCATCGAACAGTCGCTGTCCGGGAGTGTCTTTAGAGCTAGGATATTCAACGCCTCGTATGGCCAGCACGTTCTCCAGACCTGAATCCCATTGAAAATGTGTGGGATGCTTTGGGGAGGAGTCTTACTGGCCGCCAATGCCATCCAATAAACAAGGACACCCTTATCCGTGCACTGACAGAGGAATGGGATAAATTACCCCAACAGCTGCTTGATAATGTTGTGCAAAGCATGACACGACGTGTGGAATCTTGCATCGCCCTCCATGATGGCCATATCCCGTATTGACATCTTACGCCGGAACGTCTGCGGACGGTAATAGCATTTTTTTCACGTTTACGTATTCTGCACAAAATGGTCTGTTTGTCCCTTGAACACGTTCCAAAGCCTTCTGGATTCCAGAGCACAATAAATTGTCTTTCTTGTAATGTCCTGGCATTCTGACATTATTTTATTTCACTTGGCATCCAACCACACTTACTTTTTTATGCGCTATATAGCCGTTTATGATCCGTCCTTAGCAATTGTCCAGCAGTGTATAAGGGTCTTCTGTTGGTTTACCAGCCAATCACAGAAGGTAATTAGAGAAGCGGTTTGGCACTCTCGCTAAGGCCACATTGGAGATGAGTGGAAAAAATTCGAGAGCATGCCATGGAGCGGAATGTCACATTTTTCCATGGAGCGGAATGTCTCATTTTGCCATGGAGCGGAGTGTCTCATTTTTTCTAGTGTACAGAAATTTTGTCTCACATACTCAACTCAAACCTGCGGATTGCAAGACAATTGCTGTGATGCGCCAAAAAATAAAAGAATGAAAATAATGTTTTCAAAATATGAGTGCACAGAACTGTTATTAAAAGATTAAGCAATGTTTTCAAAATTTGCCTACAATGTTAAGTAAATTTTGTTTGAATAATTTCTTCAACATTTGTCTGCGCAAGAACTGTTAAAAAAACAAAATTGTTCGATGAATCATTTCCAAGTGTAGGAAGGAGCTGTTTTTATAATATCAGGAATCCTAATCTCAGTAAATTCGTTCAAAACATTTCAAAGATCATTTTCAGCAATCGTCTTCTTAACGAAATTTTCCAAAGTACTAATAAATCTACAGAGCGAGCTTTTGAAAAAAAAAAAAGAAGGAAAAGAAACATTGTGCTGAGTAAATATAATTTCAGACTACACACTTGTGATATGGAGATAGAATAAATTATCAACGTTTATTCACAATTAAATGTTTCATTAGCATCGACTACAGTTTCGCAGAGTGTTTGGATCGGGATCATCAGGACGAATGGACCGTAAACATTCAAATCATTCTGACATCATCAGAGTTCTGACGGTCAGTTGTGACCGTCAGAACCATGATGAACTCATTGTGACATCATCAGAGTTTTGACGGTCACAACTGATCGTCAGAACTCTGATGATGTCACAATGATTTAAATGTTTACGCTCCATTCGTCTTGATGATGCCAATCCAAACGCTCTGCGAAACTATAGTCGATGTTAATAAAACATTTAGTGGTGAATAAACGTTGATAATACTGTATATTCTATTGTGCTGACTAATTGTGTCGAAGAATTTCTACAGATTAGTGTTCACAATAAAAATAAATAATTCTGCAGCAGAATTTTGGTAGAAAATAAAATCGATAAGAGTCTATAGCCACTGTTGTGTTGAAAAATATCAGACCACACAAATTACTCAGAGCTACAATGTTCAGATGGCGTTGGTATCCTTCCTCTATGTGTTCACGTCACCCGGATAATTATTTTATATTTTAAGGGATATCATATCCCGTCGTGGCACATGCTGAGAATAAAAATAAAAAAGAAGTAAATATTGCTTTCACATTTACGTGCCTAAGAATTCTCATTCATAGGTCAAATTAAAAAGTTACAAAATTATCCAGGATTTCTATTGTCCTCTATATGTCAAAAACCAGCTATTTAAATCAAAACATGAAAATTTATTTTTAAAAAGAAAAAGGTAAAACTGTTAATCAGTTAGTGCATTTTTTGCTTTGAGGAAATTGAGAAGAAAATAAATATCACCAAAATGGCGCGTCTTAAATATTAGTTTTCCGAGCTGGTAGTGGTGACAGAGTGGTTAGCCGTCCAGACTTCTGGATAATCATCCTGTTTTAGTGTCGGCAGGAGCCGAGGTTAGGCACGGGTAGAGTGTTTGTCTTATGACTCTGGCCTTGTCCCTTCCCTGGGGCTTTTGACCATAAATTACGGTGGGTAGTTTTTTTCTAACTTCTAACTCTATGGGGAAGTTGTTAAAATCCGAAATAAAAACTGATAAAGCCAAATCTGAGGAAAAGCGAAATAACACAGATAATAAATACATTGCTCCTAACAAGGTTACAAAATATCTTAAAAAATAAGTAACGATATTATTTCCGGCCGTACGAATGTTTCGAATACTCACTTGTTCACCGTTGATATCCCTTTTTCGGGTGCTACCTTTTCTTGACATCCTACAGAAAGAGAGAAATGTTAGAAATTCAGCAAGATATACAGTGGGGTAATACCATACAGGTATCGGTTACTACAGTAGATGTACAGATTACTACAGACACTGTGGGGTAAATATTAGTGGAATCATAGGACAGTGGTATTTGTTACTACAGTAGATGTACAGATTACTACAGACACTGTGGGGTAAATATTAGTGGAATCATAGGAGAGTGGTATTTGTTACTACAGTAGATGCACGAAAGTTCTGCATGCGCTGTGAGCAAAACAGCAGTGGAATTATACGACATAGGTATCCATTACTACTGTAGATGCACAAAAGTTCTACAGACGCTGTGGGCTGAACAGCAGTGGGATGGCATTTTTCAAATCAAATCAAAGTTTTGGTATTTTGCAAAATAAACCAACGTCTTGGTATTTTCTAAAAAGGCAACGTTCAACGTTGCTTTTTTAGAAAAACAATGATTTTGCGATTTTTTCAAACAAATCAACGTTTTGGTATTTTTGAAATCAAATCAACGCCAGCATTTTGGTATTTTTCAAATCAAATCAACGTTTTGATATTTTACAAATCAAATAAACGTTTTGGCATTTTGCAGAACAAATCAATGTTGTGTAATTAAATCAAATCTTTGGTATTTTTCAAATCAAGTCAACGTTTTGTTATTTTGCAAAACAAATCAACGTTTTGGTATTTTGCAAAACAAATTAACGTTTTGATAGTTTGCTTTCAAATTAAGATTACACCACCGAATATTGATGAGGTTAAACAAGTTTATCAATTAAGATCAAAGATCAATGACATTGTTAGCACCTCAAGTGACGTAAACAGAAGATAAGGTACTCTTAACCACCCGACATATTTCAACCATAGAAAGTAAAGATCACACAGTAAAGACAAACCCTGATTAATAACTATATCCCCGCATCCGTAGGTAAACATCCAATTCTAGGATGGATAATAATATCAGATCGTCTAATTCATTTTTCCAGTGAACGGCTAAATTATCAACACTAAAACATTTCTCGAAGTCACATAAAATTTCACTTTGATGTAATTTGACTTTTACATAAGTACGCCGAGTTGTTAAGTCATTTGGGGAAGGGGTCTACCTCATATGTTCTAAATGACTACCCATTTGAGGATATATGGGATATGTTAGAAAAACAGACCTTGGAGCAAAGTTGTCTTCAGTCAAATCTCAGCCAGTTAAGGGACTGTCTGGTGAAATTCTGGTATGCTGTCGATGTTGATGCACTCCAACACTTTATGGAATCCATGCCAAATCGCATAACTTCTGTAATTCGGGTAAAGGGGGTCCTACTCGGTACTGAATAAAAGTTTCTAATTCAGAGGCCGGTATGTGTACTTCCTACTTATGGATCAAAAACGCGGACCTCAGCTGTAAAAGACATATCGAGCCTGCGGAGAACTTGAAGAAGCATGCTTGTTGTAATCAAGGAAGATAGGAAGCGACAAAACAGTGAGCTCATGGATCAGGAAAATGGTAAGGATACGTTTATGCTGCAGCCTAGCCGCTGGCACATCGCCGAGCCGTGCACATGAATGCCCGGCGATGATGAAACAAAACCACATGTCTTTACAAGCTCACTTATTGTGGAGTAGCGATGCTATCTGCGCTGCTCGCTGCGATCATCGCCACAGCGATGATATCAAAAAGTGGTTTGTTTTTCGAGCCTCGACCATCGCCAGGCATTCTCAAACTTATGCTGTGATTGGTTCCTTCAAGGCCACTCTTCCCGTCCACTGGCCCATTTTCCTAACGGATTGTGAAACTACGCAGTCATCTCTCTCACATCTTTAAAAGTCGTGTTGTGTTTTTATAGAAGCAAGTTTTGTTTGTGGAGTTTTCCTGTGATTTGAACTTTTTTTTTTTTTTTGAACTTCTCCTTGGATTGATCAAGAGTTTTCCTAGCATAACACTTCATCATGCATCTCAGTAAGGGATAGGCTTCATCACCTATGAACACAAAGGGGCTTGGATGTCAGTACTTGGTACGAAGTTATCTTCAGGAACGTTAAGCACACCCTTTTTCATTCTGCCATACAAGGCAGACTTTCTAAAAGTGCCCCCATCACTTTGTTTACATTGGCTCCGACCTCAATGAAAATAAATTTACAGTGTGCATCACTAACGGCCTGCAGAACTATTGAAAAGTAGCTTTTATAATTAAAGAACATGGAGCCTCAGCATTAAGGGCGAAGTTTTCGGATGTACTTTCCATCGATAGAACCTAGACAGTTAGGGAATCCCCATATCAGCTATTTCTTTGAATTCTTATTTAGTTGGTGGCTTCATATGCGGTGGTTGTAAAACCTGCCATTACGCTGGTAAAGTCTGTTTGACAATAAGAGATACAGTCGTAATTCCTATAATCATAAAAGCGATGCGAACAGCTGCAGGGTAAATGCTCCATGGCGAGCATCGCAGCTACATGCAAGCAGCGAGGTGCCTGAGCGAGCATCTATGTGCCAGCAGCGAGGCTGCAGCGTAAACGTACACTAAGAGTGATGATGTCTCTATAAAAATAAAGATCAAGTGGCAATGCGCTAGACTTACACTATTGCTAGAACTTGCTACAGTTGGACGACTGGATACGAAGGGATAGAAAAGTACCCAGAAGACGACCGCGTGGGAGATAGCTTGCCACAGTGACCTGAAAGAGAATAGCTCATGACAAAGTTATGGAAGAGACTTGGAGAGATATTCATCTACCACTGAGAATAATCGACAAGTATAATGACATATTACACATGGAGTTTATCTTCTGACACTTTTGTCCTGAGAAGATAATCTTTTGTAAAAGGCAAAAGTGACAGAGTTGAGAATACTATATGATAAAGGTTAAACTCGATTTACGGCCAAATACACTATCTACCAACAAGTGATTGGACACCTGTGATAGCAAAGGAAAACGAAGTTTATTCACCTTCAATAGTTGGTGGAGCCTCCACGAGCGGCGATTACAGCTGCGACCGTCAGGGCCATACTCTCAACCAGGCATTGTACGACGGCTAGCGGTATTTTCTTCCACTCGGCTTGGAGAAGACAGGTCAGTTCCTTCACCGATTTCGGACGGTGGGGGTACCCCTTAAATCGACGCTCCAACTCGTCCCAGAGGTGCTCGATAGGGTTAAGGTCCGGGCTCTGCGCAGGCCAGTCCATTCGATCAACCCCATTGTCACCATACCAAGCCATGGTGGACCTCGCAGCATGACAGGTGGCATTGTCATCCTGAAAGTAACATGGGTCCACCCCGTGAAACTGTCACAACGTAGGAAGCGCATGGTCATCCAAAATGGTGCAGTAGGTTTCGGCGTTGAGTCTACCAGGAATTGCAACCAAGGGTCCCGTGCCATACCAGGAGAAACACCTCCATAGCATAATTCCACCGCCGCCGAACTTCACAGTTGGCACAATACATTCCGGCAGGAGGCGTTCTCCAGGCAGACGCCAAACCCAGACCCTGCCATCCGAACGGTAGAGAGTGAACCTTGATTCGTCGCTCCAGAGAACCTGTTTCCACTGTTCAACGGTCCACTGTCAACGTTCTTTGCACCACGTTAGCCGAGCAGCGCTATTGGACTTGGTGATCAAAGGCTTGTGGGCGGCAGCACGTCCATTATAACCAAGCAGAGGGGCTTCCTTACGGATGGTATTCATCGAAAGAACACTCCCGGATGCCTGTTGAAACTCCTCGCGGATGTGGCCTATCGATTTCGTGCGGTTCTTCCGAATTTCTCTGGCCAGCACCCGTCGGTCTCTAACTCCCAGTTTTGTGGGTCTGCCGGGTCGGGACACATTCCGACAGTCACCTCTCATCTTCCACTTGCATATCACAAAGGCCACTGTCGATTTTGGGTACTTCAACTCGCTGGATATGTCACGTATGAATCGGCCATTTCTGTGATACCCGATGATTACACCTTTCTCGAAATCAGAGAACTCTGAACTGCGTGGCATCTTGCATGCGACTGGTTGCGTTGTTGTTTCCCACACGACATTTAACGGCGGCGGCCGTGACGTGTATCAGGACCGCAGATATCGTTGATTGCAGGGGTGTCCAATTACTTGTTGGTAGATAGTGTATATCTCACCTTTGGTAAAATACCGTAAAATATTTTTCTTTTCCATTTGTGACGTGCCTGCCCTCCAGGACGCACATGAGATAATTTAGATAACAGTGAGAGCACATGCCAGTGTAGTATAGTCGACAGCACTCGGAGCTCCGGAGACGAGAGTTGTGGGTTCGAATCTCTCCCCTGAAATAAAAATAATGGAGGAATTTATTTCGTTCTACATGATCTTGAGAAAAAAGGAGGGGTATCGATCAATTTGAAAACTGCGTTTATTGTACAGCGAGTCTTATGTGCAATCGGATCGAGATTTTTCTTTATCATTTTTCCAAGAACTAAGACATCGATAGGAATAGATTCGATAATAACGTTTACCATTCAGAGATTGTGAGTCATATGCGCAATCCAATCAGTTGCCTTTTGAATCTCGTTGAGGTCTATAGATGATGAGTTTCATTCGAAATCCTACATGACACTTGAGTGATTCGCCGTGACTTAGTAAAGGAATTATAGCTGAAATGGCCTGCTTTTTCGAAGAAATCTTCCCAGGATCTCAAGAGAATCCATTGTTGTGCAGTTCGGTAAGAGGCTTCTCGTCTGCATCTTCAATCCTTCGCTGATCCGAAGTGATCTCAGAAAGCAGCATCAGCTTCGATGCTGGAACACAACATTAAATAATGAATGAATATATCCGTTGCGAGAGAGAAGCTGCCAGAAGTCTTGAGATATAACAGAACTTCAGTTGCGCTATAATCCGTCATTCTCTTAGACTTTCTGTTAATCTCGTCATGAAATATTCGTTTATACGTTTACCATAAATAATTAAAACATTCCTTCCTTCCTGTACGCAGTTTTCCCAATTATACCGAATATCACATCAAATAACTGATTCATGGAAAATAAAAATTGCAAACGACTCAGTGAGTTGACCCATTGTATCTGCAACAGATATGAAATCTTTAAACCCATTATTACGATCACATCGTAATGTAGTTTATTTCCGATTATCTGGACGTGATTGAAATATGTTTTCCCGGATGAAAATCAGTTAAAAGAATACGAAAGCAATTTCGGAAATGAGATTTATAAAAACGATGTAGAGGTGTTGGACAAAATAATACGAAGACCTAGGAAAAGAAGGTTTTGCGCACCAAATAGGCCGTGAGACAACCTTTGGCATTCAAAACCTCCTGAATTCTCCATAGAATGGACGCATACAAAACTTGAATGGTGGTTAGGGAATGTTACACCATTCTTCATGTAGAAACTATTCCAAGTCTCTGAGCGACGCAGGAGGAGGATAAAGGGATCTTACTCTGTTTTCCAAAACAGACCACAGTGGCTCGATAATGTTTAAATCTGGTGATTAGGGAGGCCAAGGAAAGGTGTGAAAGTTCGTCCTCGTATTCTTCAAACCATGATTGGACTCTGTGAATTGGGGGTTATCGTCTTGATAGATGACATCCCTGCAAGAAATAATGCCTGAGCCATTGGATGGGCTTGGTCTGCCAGTTATCCGTCCTTTTGAGGTGATCAGGGACCTAATGAAAACCACGATATGATCTCCCAGAGCATGACAGAATCACCACCATGCTGCACTGTTGGGAGCAGACAGTCTGGGTTGTTCTGACGGTGATCTCCACACGTAAATACGTCCTGCAGTGGGGAAATAGTGTGAACGTGGATTCATCCGACCACATTACAAGCTTCCATGCATCGGCAGTCCACGTGGTACGCTCCTGGCACCACTGCCGTCGCCGTTGGGCATTCATCCGGGTCACCAGAGGTTTTGCAATAGCAGCTCTGCGATGAATATCTTGTTTATGCAGTTCCCTGCGCACTGTTTTCGTTGATACTGGGGTCTAGAGATGCAGATTAAGATCCGCACTAATTTTTGGCGCCGTGGTCTTCTTATTACGGGTGACAATCCTCTTTTATGCTCTCTTGTCTCTATCAGTCAGTCGTTTTCCGGCCGCTCTTGTGTTTAGCAGACGAGGTTTTGCCACGAACACGGTATGCTATCATGACTCTAAACACATTAGCTCCCGATACCCCGACTACCCTGACGACTGTTGCCATGGAGGCACCAACTAACCGGCCACCAACAATTATCCTTCTTTTCAAAGTACGTTTGGTCGCTCATTTCGTCGTCACCCAGAAGAAATTTTGCAACAAGACACTTTAAATGCACTTAAACAAGATCTTGAGGTTCGAAACAAAGCTATTACAACCAAAATGTGGTGGATACCTTTGCGTATTGCGTCGCGTGAAAACTCACATCTTTGAGCATGGTGTTCACATTATTCTGTCCAACACTTGTATATATAGCATAATTATATCGTCGGCGCAATTGTAATGGAAATCCTATACGATTTTGCCGATGATATAATTATTCCACCGTGCTCAAATTGTTGAAGCTTTCTATTATTCAGTTTGCAGTTTGCTGTCTACCTTCCTTGAAAAAGCCATCTGGTTGATTCGAGAAAGCTTGGAAACTTCTATTTCTATTCTACACCAAGAAATTTTGGATCACTAGTATAGTTATACTATATACACTGAGTGGCCACTTTATTATGACCACCTGACAGTTTTAAGCAAATGAGCTATGGCTGTATGCTGTTGCCGCCAGAGAGCGAGGCTAGTATAAAAAGGGAAAGCTTAGTGCTTGCGACAGTAGTAGAAGTGATTTTTGGGTGAAGAGATGGGTAAAATATGCGATTTGACGGACTTTCAACGTGGGATGATTGTAAGAGCTCGAAGCCATGGTGCGAGTATCATCGAAACCGCCGCATTCGTGAAATGTTCCAGAGCAGCTGTTGTTAAACTGTTTAACCCTTTAACGACCATGACCCTAAAATCTTGTATCACTCTAAATACCATAATGCCCGAAACTGTCTCTTGTTTCACTTCTTTATTTAATAACAACGATAGTGACTGACCGTGACTCCTGCTGATCCCTTATAGATCGAGAAAATTTTAAGATACTCATTCTAGACAGGCGTTTCGGGCAGCTATGGCCGTTTGTAGGTACGAGTGTCTTGGGCTTTATGGTCGTTAAAGGGTTAAAGACTGAAATGTCAGCCAAAAAACTGGGTTTCTACGTGCAACGTGTGGTCGTCATCGACTAGTGACTGCTCTGGCGAAACGGAGAATGGTGTCCAGACTGGTAACAGACAACAGAAGGGCAACAGTGCAGAAAATTACAGATCATCTTAATCAAAAATACCCTCAAATGATCTCTACAGGCACTGTTCGCCGTACACTGCATCGGATGGGATATGGCAGCCGAAGCCTGTTCGAACAGCTTTGCTGTTGGCAGTTAACAAGAGAAAACGTCTCCAGTTCGCACAGGAGCAAAAGGATTGGACAGTCGATAATTGGAAACAAATTATGAGGTCCGACGAATCACGTTTTCAGTTGCACCATGCCGATAGCCGAGTGAGAATTTGGCGGAAACAGCACGAAAGCATGACCGCCAAATGCATTGCTACAACCCTTCAAGCTAGTGGAGGCAACTTTATGGTTTGGGGATGTTGTTATGGCATGCTTTGGGCCCTTTAATTCTTGTTGATCAACGTCTGACTGGCATATCATATCTAAACATCGTTACGGACCAATTGCATCCTGTCATGTGGATGGTTCATCCCAATGGCGATGGCTACTTTCAACAAAATAATGCGTCCTGCCATAGTGCTCGTATTGTACAGGATTGATTTCAGGAACATGCCGGTGAGTTTACTTTGCTTAGGTGGACCCCATAATCTCCAGATATCAACCCCATTGAGAATTTGTGGGATGAAGTTGAAAGAGCCATTAGACAGCTGGATCCACAACCCTGCAATCTCACAATCCTGGAAAGTGCTATTCATCAAGTATGGTCTCAGATTCCACAAACCACCTATCAACATCTCGTGGAGTCCATGCTACGAAGAATCGACGCAGTATTAAAGGCCCAACGAAGTACTGAGGTGGTGGTCATAATAAAGTGGCCACTCAGTGTATATTTAAGTACAGGTGGTGTATAGTTCCTTGTTATTTAATTAATAACTCATTCGTGTTTAATTAATGGTCGTTTCAATAGCAGGATAATCTAATACTCGAAATACCAAGTAATGTACAAGTCACATTAACTTAATAACGTTTTAATGTCAGCCAAACTAACATCCACCGTGAAAGAATAAATCTGCCGCCCCGGTGGCGCAGTGGTCTAAGGCGTTGGCCTATGATCATTCGTCCGTAAGGTGTCCGGGTTCGAATCCCGGTCAGGCATGGATGTTGTGTTTGTCTTACGGCACTGGCTCTCTCCCTTCCCTGGAACCAGTGACCCTAATTTAGGGACGGGCGACTGCTTATAGCCCATTGAGTTGCTCACGGCGGTCGTTAAACCTCCAATCAAAAAAAAAAAAAAAAGAATAAATCAAATTATATAAGATCAAATGCTAAACTCAAAAGATTGTAAGCTCTCTCAACATCTCTCTTCAAATCAATACTACAATCCGACACTTTAGACGACTTCTAAAGAAAGCGCTCATTCAATCGTAAACATCATTCTTATCAGTTTGATTAACATACGTCATTCAACTTTTGACCTGAAGTCAGAATGCCAAAAAGTCATTCAGCGAGACAGAAAATGTAGCATTAAGTTAGTAACTGCTTAAAGAAAGAGAACCAAAAGAGACAAGATAACAGAAACCAACAACGAAAGTTAAATTAGAGTATACTTTATAAAGTATATAATATTAAATTAGTCTATACGTTACATAGAGTATTGTCAGCAAAATTTTAAAATAATTATAAAAACTTTAAAAATACTAGCAAAATTGTTATTTATTTAAATAGAAACAAATAAATTACTCTCACGCAGAAATATGGTTGAAATGAATTGATATTTAATTTTTAAGCGTAAAATAACTAATAACACATTTTTGTCAGCGAAATGCCATTAGCAACTGTAGAGGATTCCTCAGAGAAGGAGGTTTTTAGGAATCTGTACAGAAAACTGACGTCCAAGAATTTATTTCGCCTCCTCAATTTTTCTTGGACTTAGCCTATCCCAAGTTTGACTTTCAGAGAGAACGTAAAATGAGAAAAGAGGGGCAAGGTTAAGTGCACGTAATAATTAAATTTACATGGGGAAGAAACTTACATTTCAGCTAATAGGATGAATTTTAATATTAAATGCACTTATTTAAATGCGTAACAGGATTGACTTAGTATTTCTAGGTACTTGTATAGAGGGTGCTCTCTGGTATAAAACTAAACTCACAAACACGATATCAGGAGAGAGGCGCAAACTGATCTTACTGGCTATAAGAAGAGCAGTGTCTTTTGCTTGTAACAAGAGTCATTACTGTTGTAGCAAACTTTGTCACGTGGCTTCCACCCTTCGTCTCTCTTCCGAAAGGCAGACCTTTTGGGGTTCGTACTAAATCTTGCGTGATATAAGCAGAACAACGAGGATTTTTCATTATTTCAGGAACTCCTTTGATAAGAGTGGAGAATTCATTTCTATGAAGAAAAGAAGAACTTCTGCAGCGTTTGCTTGATTGTAATATACAACAGGCTTTTTTTTGTGCTCATATTGAAAAAAACTGACATCTGCCTTTCGCGCGTGTGGTGTGGTGTGGTGTGGTGTAGTTCGGCTCGGTTCTCAGTAAAATAAAAATTTACTTCTGTATCTGGATGAAATTATCGTGCATTGTATAATTAGTGTAGATAAACAAGCCGTGTTTTTACACGATGATCAGAAGGATTTAACGCATATCTGTATTCAATTATAACAAAGCATAATTTAATACTTTAATACTAAGTGCAGATATACACTGAGTGGCCACTTTATTATGACCACCAGACAGTTTTAAGCAAATGAGCTATGGCTGCACGCTGTTGCCGCCACAGGGCGAGGCTAGTATAAAAAGGGAAATCTTAGTGCTTGCGACAGTAGTAGAAGTGATTTTTGGGTGACGAGATGGGTAAAAAATGCGATTTGACGGACTTTCAACGTGGGATGATTGTAGGAGCTCGGAGCCATGGAGCGAGTATCACCGAAACCGCCGCATTCGTGAAATGTTCCAGAGCAGCTGTTGTTAAAGTGTTTAAAGACTGGACTGTCAGCCAAAAACTGGGTCTGTACGTGCAACGTATGGTCGTCGTCGACTGGTGACTGTTCGGGCGGAACGGAGAGTGTCCAGACTGGTAATAGACAACAGAAGGGCAACAGTGCAGCAAACTACAGACCATCTTATTCAAGGATCCTTCAAATGATCTCTGCACGCACTGTTCGCCGTACACTGCATCGGATGGGATATGGCAGCCGAAGACCTGTTCGAACACCTTTGCTGTCTGCAGTAAGCAAGAGAAAACGTCTCCAGTTCGCACAGGAGCACAAGGATTGGACAGTCGATAATTGGAAACAAATAATGGGATCCGACGAATCACGTTTTCAGTTGCACAATGCCGATGGACGAGTGAGAATTTGGCGGATACAGTACGAATGTATGGACCCGAAATGCATCGCTACAACCCTTCAGGCTGGTGGAGGCAACGTTATAGTTTGGGGAATGTTTTCCTGGCATGCTTTGGGCCCTTTAATTCGTGTTGATCAACGTCTGACTGGCACATCATATCTAAACATCGTTGCGGACCAAGTGCATCCTGTCATGTGGATGGTTTATCCCAATGGCGATGGCTACTTTCAACAAGATAATGCTTGTGCCACAGTGCTCGTATTGTACAGGATTGGTTTCAGGAACATGCCGGTGAGTTTACTTTGCTTAGGTGGCCCCCACAATCTCCAGATCTCAACCCCATTGAGAATTTGTGGGATGAAGTTGAATGAGCTATCAGACAGCTGGATCAACAACCCTGCAATCTCACACTCCTGCAACGTGCTATTCATCAAGCATGGTCTCAAATTCCACAAACCACCTATCAACATCTCGTGAAGTCCATTTCACGAAGAATCGTCGCAGTATTAAAGGCAAACGGTGGCCTAACGAAGTACTGAGGGGGTGGTCATAATAAAGTGGCCACGTGGTGTATATCGTACAAGATCTTTCGAAATTGCAGAGCATTTCATCATAAGGTACATCAAGGAGAAAATTACTGGAACAGGAACAAAGCACCGTCATTTAAAAACGTAAACAAAGAATTAAGCGCTAATGGCGCGTGATATTACAAATAGTTTGGCGTAAGATACACACGCGCATGCGATATTTAGGACATGCATAGCACGTGCGTGTGTGGTTTTTTTTTTGACGTGTGATTAAATTCATAATGATTGTATTGTAATTATGTCGTATTTTTGAGCACAGTTTTTGGTTAGATTTGAGGATGCCATTACCTCTCAACCAGTGGTAGCCATGTTGGATGAATACAATCTGGAGGGTCGTCATCGCAGCATTCGGATTTGTGAGAGAGGATAAATAGACTTTCGGAGTACAATAGAGATCTTCTTGTGTTCGAGGTTGCTAAGATCTTGCTTTGTGCCCAGTCTGGATAGTACGTGTCATTATTGACTAGACGGGTTAGTGAGGTGGAATTGGAATAGGTCATAATATTGTATTTATGTTCAAGTATCCTCGTTTTTAAAGTTTGTGAAGTTGATCCGATGTATATCAAGTCCTCATTTTTTGTTGTTGCAGTGTTTAAGCGGAATACTGTACACACCATGCTTGTCCATCTTGCACACGGGTTCCCTGTCTTGTTTAGCAAGCGAAAATAGGTTAGTAGTTATGTCACCAAATTGCAAGTTTTGTTTTCTGAGTGCATTCTTTAGAACGTTTGTAAGTGCTGGGTGGAACGGCATAGAACCAATATATTTAATGTCATTCTGTTCACTGGTGAGGGTGATGGAGTTACGTTGTAAGCATCTTCTTACATGTTTATCTACAAATGGGCATATGTATCATTTTGGAAACAAGCGAACTTTCATAAGAATTTTTGAAAAATTTCATAAATGTGTACCTTACCCACGGCGCTTAAATGAACTCCTTTCTGAATACCACGATGATCCTCCGCCTCCTCCTCCTCCACCAGAGTCATAGGTACTGTGCGTTGTGTAATGAGGTATCTTCCCTACACTCCGAACTATCATCGTCATACGAGGAGACGTTTGCAACAACTCTACGGCATCGTCGTGCGTAATCGAAGTGAAGTCATTGTCATTAACTGATAAAATCTGGTCACCGACCTACCAAGAAAAGAAATAGAAAATTACAGAAATGGGGCATCACAACATGAGATTCCTAAAATAATACAGGATAATGTAATTAAACTTAACAGTGGCGTATTTTACATGCAATCTACGAAGCTCAGGAATTCAAGTAATTTTCAGTATAATAATAACTATGTGCCAAGACTTCATTAAACCCTCAGACGAAGGATCCAACTGAAATTCTGGCGAGCATATTTCCTCTATCAGCTGAAGCCCTATAAAAAAAAAAGACTGTCCATCTCATTCCCATGGCAGCAGGATAAGACGGGGTCAACAGCTGCCTATGCTATAACAGCTTACGTCCCCTTCGTTTACCTTTCGTCTCTGTTAAAAACCGAAAGATTGTCTGCAATGGGCACGGGATATCCAAACCGTGACGCTTGAGGACCGGAAGAAGGTCGCCTGGCTCGATGAACCACGTTTTGAATTAATACAGGGACAAAATATCGCGTCAATGGATGGATCCCAGCTGCTTAGCGTTAACTGTACAAGCTGGTGATTGGTGAAGGCGGTGTAGTGATCCGGGGTGCGTTTTCATTGAGGGCATTGAGGTACTTAATACCTCTGAAACAGCAGTTAGATACAAGAAGATATCTTAACATCATTTCGGGCCAGGCACATCTGTACGTGTGCATGGAGTTTCATGACGGAGAGGACTTGTTGCAGAAGAATAATGCACCTTGCCATACGGTTTGGATCGTCACGGAATGGTTCCAGGATTACGACAGTGACTTCAAAGTGCTAATATGGTTACCACAGTCCCCAGATCTTAATCCAATTGGACACCTGTGGAATGAAATTAAGAGAGTCATTTGTAAAAGAGATCATCCTCGATCGAACATTCGGTAGTTGGCGGAGACCATCATATCCTCTTGACTCCTGTAGAATGCTTTCGGCACCTCGTAAAATATATATACACTATCTACCAACAAGTAATTGGACACCTGTAATAGAAAAGGAAAACGAAGTTTATTCACTTTCAATAGTTGGTGGAGCCTCCACGAGCGGCGATTACAGCTGCGACCTTGTACGACGGCTAGCGGTATTTTCTTCCATTCGGCTTGGAGAAGACAGGTCAGTTCCTTCACCGAATTCGGACGGTGGGGGCACCCATTAAGTCGACGCTCCAACTCGTCCCAGAGGTGCTCGATAGGGTTAATGTCCGGGCTCTGCGCAGGCCTGTCCATTCGATTAACCCCATTGTCACCATACCAAGCCATGGTGGACCTCGCAACATGACAGGGGGCATTGTCATCCTGAAAGTAACATGGCACAATGTTACTTTCAAAAACTGCCACAACGTAGGAAGCGCATGGTCATCCAAAATGGTGCAGTAGGTTTCGGGCGTTGAGTCTACCAGGAATTGTGACCAAGGGTCCCATGCCATACCAGGAAAAACACCCCCATAGCATAATTCAACCGCCGCGGAACTTCACAGTTGGCACAATACATTCCGGCAGGAGGCGTTCTCCAGGCAGACGCCAAACCCAGACCCGGCTAGCCGAACGGTAGAGGGTGAACTTTGATTCGTCGCTCCAGAGAACCTGTTTATACTGTTCAACGGTCCACTGTCGGCGTTCTTTGCACCACGTTAGCCGAGCAACGCTATTGGACTTGGTGATCAAAGTCTTGTGGGCGGCAGCACGTCCATGATAACCGAGCAGATGGGCTTCCTTACGGATGGTATTCATCGAAAGAACACTCCCGGATACCTGTTGAAACTCCCCACGGATGTGGCCCATCTATTTGGTGCGGTTCTTCCGAATTTCTCTGGCCAGCACTCGTCGGTCTCTAACTCCCAGTTTTGTGGGTCTGCCGGGTCGGGGCACATTGCAACAGTCACCTCTCATCTTTCACTTGCCAATCACGTAGGCCACTGTCGATTTTGGGTATTTCAACTCTCTGGATATATGGTTGGTTGGTTGGTAAGTAGATTTTAATGTGCGCAAGGGCCAGGGTTGGCCGAAGAGCGCCAAACATAAGACATCAAAAGAGAACAAAATCAATAAAACACGTACACAAGGTTAAAACCAGGATGAAGCAGTAAAAATGAAAGATGGAAATGAATACGGTAAAAACTAGAGTAGGTTAAAAAAGTCAATTTCCTTAAAAAAGGAGAACACTGCGGACAGATCGCAGTCCTCACCAATAATAGTTTGCAGCGTAGGTGCTCCTTCGTCCAACAGATGAGAGTGAAAATGACGAAAACGATGATCACAAAACCGAACACAAGTACACAAAACATGAAGGACAGTGAGACGACAGTTGCACGCCTCACACACCAGGACACTCTCGCCACACAGCAAAAAGCGGTGAGTAAAACGACAGTGCCCAATGCGGAGACGCGCAAGAACAACCTCCTCACGACGGTTCTTCCGCAAACTAGACTTCCATAGTCCGATCTGTGGTTTGATGGCATAGAGTTTATTGCTGCCCTGCTGAGACCACAGGGACTGCCACTCATCCATAACAAATTTCCGGATCAACGGCCGATAATCTCTGAAAGACAGTGGCAGCCGAGCTGGCGACATGGAGGAAACAGACCTGGCAGAGAGATCTGCCAGCTCGTTACCCCGGATCCCAACATGGCCAGGAACCCAATAGAATCGTACTAGGAATCCAGCACCTTCCAAAGTTCCAAGAAGACGACGGACATCACGGATGACAGGTGAGTCCGTGTCCTCTGGTGAAGAAAGGACTTGGAGGACGGACTGGGAATCGGAGCAAATCAGAGCGCGACGATGAGGTCTAAACTGTATGTGACACAAAGCGAGGTGTACCGCACGCATCTCTGCCGAAAAGACGGTGGATTCAGGCGGAAGCCTCTCAGAATGTGAGGCTTCGCCACACACAAAAGCGGATCCAACGACATCCTCGGACTTCGAGCCATCGGTGAACACAGGCACGAAATCCGGGTAGACAGACAGTATTTCAGCAAAGAGCTGCTGGTACACCAGAGCAGGAGTGGAAGACTTCCTCTCTGGATATATCACTGTCGATTTTGGGTACTTCAACTCGCTGCCATTTCTGTGATACCCGACGATTACACCTTTCCCGAAATCAGAGAGCTCCGAACTTCGTGGCATCTTGCATGCGACTGGTTGCGTTGTTGTTTCCCACACGATATTTAACGGCGGCGGCCGTGACGTGTATCAGGACCGCAGATATCGTCGATTGCAGGGGTGTCCAATTACTTCTTGGTAGATAGTATATATATGTAATTCTAAACTTAAACTAAAGAAATGAACGAAACAGATTGAAACAAAGTATAGATTGTAGACGTAATGATGAAAAACCGGTTTGAAAAGATGTCCTTAACTGTCATCATGGGCGCCGACTTTACTAAATCGTTGGGGAGGGGGGCAGGCGAGAAGATATTAGACATAGGAGTAGCAATTCTCTTCCATTGTCAGGAGTAGGATAAAAAAAAGGGGGCAAAAAATAAACTGCGAGATTCGACAAATATTTTAAAACTCTATTGTAATTGCTCATCAGCAAATGAACAAGGAAACTGAAATATTATTTTGCTGAATATTAATATTTTCAAAAATAAAATTCAGCTTGTGATTTAAAAAAAAATATCCACAGAGATTTTATTTCCAAACATGTATAAAAATTATATGAGAAATTAACTGGGTTACTCATACAAAGAACAAGAAGCGCCAAAAATAAATGCCCGGAGGTAAACAAAGGCGCTAGGGACCATACGTTTCTGAATTTTTTTTATTTTATTTTTGGTAATTGTTTTAAACATTTGCCACATATCACGAGAACATGTCAAACACAATACGGGGTTGGTATTCAATTTTCTTATCAAATGAGCAATGCTGAATATGTGAAAAAAGTTTTTAATTATTTTGTTATTGATTAATTTTTTTGAAAATAAATCGCTTTCGCCTCATAGATGGAGCTTTGTCCAATTTATGAGGCTAAAGCAATTATTTAATTAAATAGCTGAGAAAATATTGAGTGCAGCGGCAAGATTCACCTTTTTCCCCCTAAGTTGGCGCTATGACTGTCAGCTGACGCTCTTCTGATGACGACGACTGTTAAGGACATCTTTTTCAAACCTGTATTCCATTATTACGTCTACATTCTATATTTTGCTTCAATGTCTTTCTTTCATTTCTTTGGTTTAAGTTTAGAATTATGTCGTTACACCATTTGGTATGCAGCTTTAGCACTTTCTTTGGAATATACACTACTGGCCACCCAAAATGCAACACCAAGAAGGAAGCATCCGATTGGCCTGAAATTCGCAGCATGCGTCGCCAGCGAGAGGACATGCAAACGATTAGCATTGCAGGGCATATGCAAATCATGTGCGCCCGAAACGCCACCGAGGAGCGCAATGAGAAGAGTGCACAAAAGGCTAGGTGTAAGTAGTGGAAGTGTGTTGTGCTGGCGGACCTGTGCGTGGAAAGCTTCCTGATGCCTCGTCACAGAATACGGCAGTCATTCCAGCACGTTTCGGAGTTCGACAGAGGACGAATAGTGGTTTATCGCGACAGCGGTTTATCGTACCGAGACATCAGCGCCCGTGTGGAACGACATCCAGCCACAGTGAGGCAATTATGGATTCGGTGGGTGCAGGAGGGACGGAAGGACCGACGTGAGCGATTTCCGCAGCCACGGCACACCACCGAACGAGTGGACCGGCATGTTGTGCGGTGGGTATTGGCGGCTCGCACCGCCAAAATCACGAATTTTAGCTCAGGAATTAGGGTGTGTTGAGCAACAACCTGTGTCAGCACGTACCATTCGAGAGTGGGCGGCAGTGGGCCGTTGAACGCCGCACCTGGACTACGGAATAGCACGACATTGTCTTCTCCGACGAATCCTACTTCTGCCTGCAACACCATGATGGTCGGATCCGCGTGTGGCGGCACCGCAGCGAGATACTGTATGACGCCAGCATTATGCATCGCCATACCGGTACGTCGCCTGAATTTATGGTTTGAGCTGCAATTTGATATAACACCCGCACCCCTCTGGTACGCATCGCCAGTACACTTAACAGCCACCGCTGAATTTCCGATTTTTTGGAGCCTGTAGTCCTCCCTTACCTGTAGGACCTGCCAGCGGCCACGTTTCAACAGGTCAATGGGCGCCCGCACGTGGCACGCATCGTGCAACACATCTTCACGGCCCACCATTTGTCACTGCTGCCGTAGGCCGCCTGTTCTCCCCATATGTCGCCTATCGAACACGTCTGGTCGCTGATCGGCAACCGAGTGTCCCGGCAAGCACCACCCGCGGCTACGCCTGATGAACTGTGGCAACGTGTGGAAGCAGCCTGGACCGACATACCCCAAGCCCACATCCAAAGCCTCTTTCGTTCGATGCCGCGGCGTGTTGCGGCCGTTAT
Organism: Macrothele yani; assembly: GCA_039090855.1. Classification (NCBI taxonomy): domain Eukaryota; kingdom Metazoa; phylum Arthropoda; class Arachnida; order Araneae; family Macrothelidae; genus Macrothele; species Macrothele yani. The sequence continues at coordinate 31,429,980 of CM077029.1, read as the reverse complement.
TGCCAGCCATAGGGGCCACACGAACTATTGATGTCTGCGTGTTCCGTAAGTCGCACGGGCCTGTAAGGTCAATAGTTTCATCTTTGTATCTCTGGTTATGTGCCCAGTAAATGTGGCTTTGCCATCTCGTGTCCTTCTTGGTGTTGCATTTTGGGTGGCCAGCAGTGTTTATATATATGATATAAAATTTTATTTCAGGGTGTACACAGTCACGCACAACAATTTGTTTCTCTTTGCGGGTTGCAGTTTGGCACACAACGAATTTCAATATCACTGCACACATCGGTTTGGCTGGATTACGTGTCGTGGCGGTGAAAGACATTGTGAACAACAACACAAAGATGTTGCATTTGTTAATTTGTTAGCATCGCCAACGAATGAAAAGCAACGCAATGCAGTCTGATTTTAGTGGGTTAAACGGAAAACTCCAACGGAAATTCACAGAAAAATCATCGAAGTGTATGGTGGTGATTGCCTGGACCGCATTAACATCTCCAGATGGTCTTTGCAGAGGACCGTGACAGCCTTACCGATTCGCCACGTTCCGGTCGACCTCTAACCACGTCATCACCAGTCACTATGAGAGGCATTGAGGAGGCAATTCTGGGTGACCGGCGGATCCATCTGAGCACATTAGCACTGAAGTTCAACCTTTCGTATGATATTGTGCATGACAAATTGAAATTTGGCAAATTCAGTCCGCGATGTGTGTCCAAGAACTTGACAGACGACCAGAAAGAGCGGAAAATGCTGTCATCCTTGGACCACTTTTTTCTTTGGAGGTTTAACGACCACCGTGAGCAACTCATTGGGCTATAAGCAGTCGCCCGTCCCTAATTTAGGGTAACTGGTTTCAGGGAAGGGAGAGATCCAGTGCCGTAAGACAAACACAACATCCATGCCTCACCGGGATTCGAACCCGGGCCCCTTTCGGACGAATGGTCAGAAGCCATTGCTTAGGCCACTGCGCCACCGGGGCGGCCTTGGATCACTTGATATGTTACGCAGAAGGACATGTATTTCTTGCAGATGTAGTGACGGACGATGAGTCCTGGACATACCACTACACTCCCGAAACAAAGAAGACAAGTATGGCAGGGACGGATCCAGAGTGTAAGGGCGGGGGACGGGGGCGTGCTCCCCTTCCTCAGGAACCAAAGTAAAACTTCGATTGGTTAGGTTTTAATAAAAAATTTAGCTTCCTGAAAGGAAATATTACTTAAAATTATATTACTTTCTTTAATAAATTGGAAGATATCAATAATCGATTTTTTTCATTCGGAACTAATTTGGATTTTCCATTTCCATACGATAATTTCACGCTGCGTTTCTGCGCACCACCCCCATTCCTCGCGAAAGTCCTGGATCCGCCCCTGCAGTATGGTGTGGAAGAATTCTGACTCCTCGCCACCAAAAAATTCGGAGTAACCCAATGGCGTAACTAGCAGAATGTGTGCCCCCTCCCCCGCAAGATTTACTTCAGCGTCCTTAAGCGCGGTAATTTTCCCAGGATTTCAAGCACGAGGGAGGATGCGTTTTTCGCGGCGTGTGTGTGGCGGATGGGAGAGAGGGGGTGGGTGGTTTCGGAAGTCAGGGAGAGTGTCTGGAAAAGTAATGCTGGTACCTAGAGCTCTATAGTTTTACCTTTTTAAGTAATAGATTTAAGAATACAGGTAATTGTTTCGTACAAAACTAAAATAAATCACTTGAAGAAATCACCCTCTTGTACATGGCAGATCCGCGGCTGCTGTGAATAAACGTTGGCGCCTGTCGTGTACGTAATCCTAGGTGACTGATTGACTGTTTCCCCACATCCTCCATGGGGAATCCCCATGTCGCCTTGCGTTTTTCTTCAGCAGAGCAGAGAGGGGGGGGGCATTGGAGAGCGATCGTATGACAACCTGGAGACAAAAGGAGGAATATCTTCAATCTGTAGGATATCCAGTGCTTTAAAAGAGAAGCTTGACATTTATTTAGGACAAGCTAAATGTACCTTAAAAGAAATTATGAACCTTTGGGTTAATTATTTGTTTGGTTGTCTTTGAGCGTGTGCGAGTTTTTTCAGAAAAGCTATAACTGGAAGCTGTAGTACGTCCCTTGCTTACCTGCGTACCACCACAACTTCGGGGGCTGCGGGAGTGGTAATTACGCCACTGGAGTAACCCAATCTCCACAAAAAATCATCATGACGGTATTCTGGACACGCATGATCGAGTTTCATCCAACGGGGACCACTCCAGCACCCACCGTATAGTCCAGATCCGGCTCCTTCAGGCTTTCATCTGTTTGGTTCCTTGAAAGGATTACTGGGAGGACAACGATTCGATTCGGCTCACAAAGTCAAATCCGTTTTCCGCAGGTGTTTATACTCATAGAAAACTGACTGTTATGAACAAGGCATACTAAAACTGGAATCACGCTGGGATAAATGGCTCGAACGTATCGGTTCTTATGTTGAAAAATAGTTAAGAAATGTAGTTTCACTATGGATATGTTTTGTTTTGCCTACCTATTAAATTTATTAAACTGTTGCCAAAAAAAGTATAGTGTGCGTTACTTTTCGATCCACCCTCACATATATACACGGTCGAGTCACATTATTGTGACCACCAGCTAATATGCAGAGTAACCGCCGCTTGCAGAGCGGACAGTAGCTGGACAGGCTGGGAGTAACTCAATAAGGTTATGGAAGGTGTTCACAGGTATGTGCAGCAATGCCGACTGCAGTGCATTTGACAGCTGCTGGAGGGTGCGTGGTGGAGGATCCATAGCGCAAACGACACTATCGAGGTGCTCCTACAGATGCTCAATTGGGTTTAAGTCTGGGGAATTAGAGGGCCAGGGAAGTACTTTGAAGTCTTTTTTTTTTTTTTTTTTTTTTTGTTGGAGGTTTAACGACCACCGTGAGCAACTCAATGGGCTATAAGCAGTCGCCCGTCCCTAATTTAGGGTCACTAGTTCCAGGGAAGGGAGAGAACCAGTGCCGTAAGACAAACACAACATCCATGCCTGACCGGGATTCGAACCCGGACCCCTTACGGACGAATGATCAGAGGCCAACGCCTTAGACCACTGCGCCACCGGGGCGGCCTTTGAAGTCTTCATCGTGCTCTTCCAATCACTCTCCGACATTTGTGTCAGTGTGACACGTCGCGTTGTCGTTCTGGAAAATCCAATCCGCCCCATGGAAGATAATCAGTATGTATGGGTGTACGTGGTCTGCAAGAATGTATTAATAAAGAATTCGGTCCATAGTGCCTTCCACAGGTATGAGTGGACCCAGGGAATGCCATGAAAACCTTCCCCAGATCATAAGGCTGCTACCACCAGCTTGTGTTCTTCCAGCAATGGTTGAAGAGTGTCTGTTCTCCAATGTTTCTTGCCTTATATGCCAACGTTCATCCGTTCGATGAAGCAGAAAACAAAACTCATTAGAGAAGTCAATCTTTTGCCAATCAGCGGAGGTCCAATTCCGATACTGCCGTGCCTTTTCTGTCGATGCACATTCGTTAGCATGGATGCAACGACCATCCGTCTGCATCGGAGCCCCATACGCAGCAGGGTTCGCTGAACTGTCGTTTTAGACACACTTTTAATAGCCCCGTGGTTCATTCGGCCAGTGAGTTGCTCCACTGTAGCCTGTCGATCGGCCATCACGCAACTTCGCAGCCGACGTTCACCTCTCACATCAATGGCACGTGGTGCTCCGCAGTTTCCACGTCGCTTATTCGCAATGGTGCCATTTCTCCAATCACGATACACTTTAACCACAGTAGAATGCGAACAGTTCACGAAATGCGCTGTTTCAGAAATACTGCCACCCTTGACCCGAAAGCCGATAATCAACCCTTTTTGCAAATCTGATAAATCGCTCCTTTTATCCATGACAGCAACGAGTGATGTGTTTACAGAATGCATACAGCACACCTTATATACCCTCCAAGCCAGCTCACGACACGTGCTATCTTTCATTGGCTACGTGCTGTTGAAGTCAAAAGTAGGAGGTGATCACAATCATGTGACTCGACTGTGTATAGAGTATATATATATATATATATATATATATATACGAAAGGGATGATACATGTACTCCAGACATCATGAAAGGTACCGGAGTTCTTCCAGTCCTCCCAGCAGAAGTTGCTCATGCAATCAAGAACATGAAGCGGGGGAAAGCTCCAGGAGAAGATGGAATTACTATAGACATCATACAAGAAGCAAGTGGAGAAATTGAAACAGTACTCGCCCAAATTTTCACTCGATGCCTTAATGAAGGGAAGATTCCTGAGGATTGGAACAATGCTACAATGATCCTGCTACATAAAAAAGGTGACATTGAGGATCTCAGGAACTACAGACCTATCAGCCTCCTATCAGTGGTTTATAAAATCTTCACTAAAGTTCTTTCACACCGCTTGAAGGTAACACTGGACATGGCTCAACCGAGAGAACAAGCTGGATTCAGGAGTGGCTACAGCACAATAGATCATATCCACGTACTGAGAGAACTAATTGAAAGAGCGAGGAATATGAACTTCCATTGTGCATGGCTTTTATCGATTATGAAAAAGCCTTTGATTCGGTGAAACCATCAGCAGTTACCACGGCTCTGAAATCCTGCGGTATTGAAGATGCATACATTAATATTATTAATAACATCTATGAAAATGCAAGTACAAAGATTCGGCTGTTTGAAAATACAACACACATAAAAATTGGAAAGGAGTGAGACAAGGTGACACCATATCTCCGAAGCTCTTTAATGCCACATTGGAAAATGTCTTTCAATCACTGAACTGGGAAAACAAAGGGATAAAGATTAATGGAGATTATCTAATCCACCTTCGTTTTGCTGATGACGTAGTCATTTTTGCAACTACCCCATCAGAGCTGCAGAGTATGATCCAGGAACTTGCTGACAAGAGTAAAGAAGTGGGATTAAAAATGAACTTTCAGAAGACAAAAGTGATGTTCAATGCTTTTACAAGAAATGAAGATTTATCGATTGATGGAGAAAAACTGGAGATAACAGATACGTATGTTTATCTTGGATAGCAGATATCAAGTGAGGGTCACATTGATGAAGAAATTAATCGGCGTACAAAACTTGCCTGGAGAGCTTTTGGAAGAAACAGCATAATTTTCAAGAGCAATATGCCGTTATGTCTTAAAAGAAAAGTGTTTGATCAATGCATCCTTCCAGTGCTTACGTATGGTGCAGAGACGTGGACCTTAACTAAAAGAGACATACAAAGACTGCAGACAACTCAAAGAAGCATGGAGAGGTGCATGCTTGGTATAACCAGGAGAGATAAGAAGAGGAACTCGTGGATCCGAAAAATGACGAGAGTGGAAGACATCATGATCAGAGTTAAATCCCTGAAATGGCAATGGGCTGGACATACTGCCAGAAGGACAGACCATAGATGGACAGCCGAAATTTTAGATTGGATTCCAAGGGACAGGAAAAGACCCAGAAAAAGACCACATGGGAGATGGGTGGATGAAATTCGTAAATATGCGGGAGTGACATGGAGGAGACTGGCACAAGACAGACCGTTGTGGAGGAAACTTGGGGAGACCTTCGTCCAGCAGTGGATTGATAATGGTTGACAATGATGATGATGATGATGATATACGATGAAATCTTACTTTTGACTGTCACGATCATATGAGCGAAAACTAAATGTTTGCCGCTGTCATCATGAATTTCCTGATTCATCCACGTAAAAAGGATAATTCTTGCCGTGGTTGGTAAATTTCCTTTTCTCTCCTGATCTCGATAGCTTCCGGGAAGCTGTTTTGTACCTATTAAAATACGACAAAACGAAGCGTTGACTTCCAACAGTGAAACATGAAATTCCCAGAGGGAGTCCGTTGCCACTAGCAACGAAGACCCCCGTCTCTAAGGATAAATACATTTTTTTGTAGATACATCAGAAAAGCAATAAACGCGACCGAGAGTGTTCCCTTGAAATAGAAACGAAAATGGGAAATATTTCGTGTTCCACGAAGCGTGAAATTTGAATTAAAACAATACATTTCTGATTAGCATTAACATATTCGTTGCCTTCAACAGGTACATATGCCAAAAATCGAAACGCGGTCTGAACACAATTGAAATACGAATACATATTTTAAGAAGGATTTTAGATGCAGAGCTACTAAGTTAATTTTTCTTTTGAAGTTTAGAATTCCTTGTCAGCCAAATTTCATTAAGCATTCTTCATGAAATATATTAAACATTCCTGATCTCATTAGTTTACCGATATTGCTGCCGTATTTATTTACAGCGACAATGCTCCTCTTATAATAAACGAGAAGTATTTTCAATTTGTTACAAGAAATCTAATTAGATACGGAGTCTCGTATTCTGGAATGGCAGCGAATTATTTTTCTCGTACCAAGCTCTCTCAATATTTCATTCATTACTGTTCATCGAAGTAACTTATCCGCGAATTCCGAAATCTTTCACATCTCGAAATAGAGGTACAAGTAATTGCCTTGAAAAAATAAAACAAGCAAATGTTATCCTGAATATAAGGTATTAGAAAGCAGCTATATACACTGGCGTGCAAAAATTAAGGACGAGACGGTTTTTCGAATGTAAAGTCGTGCAGAAGTGCTCCACATTGAATCAAATCATACCATAAGATCCTCAAGATGCAAGAATATGGGACAAGTGAAGCAAAACCGTCCAAACAAGGAATCCAAAGGATACTAAAGGCACTTTATTGAAAAGGTAGCTTCGAGCACAACTGGGCAGGAGACAGAAACGTCCATGTGACAGGCAGCTGATAAGAAAAATCCAGTCTTTAGTAGGGGATATGATCACCTCTGACTGCGTTGCAGGATTTACAACGTCTGTCCATGCAGAGGACGAGGTTGTCAAGAAGCTGTTGAGGCATCGCGGCCCATTCCTCTTGTAGCGCCAATCGCAGCTGTGGAATCGTTGCTGGCGGCTGGTGACGTGCTGCCAAGCGTCTCCCGAGAAGGTCCCACACGTGTTTGATTGGATTAAGGTCCGGGGACCTTGCGGGCAAATCTATGCGTTGAATATCTTCACTCTCCAACAGCTCTGCGACAGCCACTGTACGATGAGGTGTAGCGTTGTCATCCATTAAGAGGAACTCAGGACCCACAGCACCTCTAAACAGACGCACGTGAGGCAGGAGAACCTCGGTACAATAGCAGACATCAGTGACTATACCTCCTTGGAAGATGTGGAGGTCAGTACGGCTACCAAGCATGATACCGCTCCAAACGAGAACTCCGCCACCTCCAAACCGGTCCCTTTCGATGATGTTGGAGGTGTTATTGCATGTTTCCCTGCTCTCTCCAGATGTGTATACGTCCAGAATCGCTCGTCAGACTAAATCGGCTCTCATCCGTAAAGAGAACTCGACCCCATTGCTGATGTGTCCAGTTCTTGTGTTCCTCGCACCACAGAAACCGCCGTCTCCGATGAGCGGGCGTTAATGGCACACACCGTACTGCTCGTCGTGCAAATAGACCACCTTTGTGCAGCCTCTTGGCCACGGTAAAACGCGATAACGGACGTCCAGTTGTCTGTTGAAAGTGCCTTGCGATTTCTCCCGCTGTCTGCCGCATGTCTCTTCTTGCCTGTAGGACAATATACCACTCGTCCGCCGCCATGGTTGCTCGTGGACGACCACTGCTAAATTCTCGGACAGATGTTCATGTCGTTTGAAATGCTCTCCAAGCTCGTGAAACGATGCTGTGAGCGATCCCGAACTCCTCAACCACACTAGTCACACTTTCGACCTTCTTCCAACTTCCCAATGACGCGACCTCGGGTAAAGTCACCCAGATGTTGTCTACTGTATTGCCTGTTGGCCATATCACACGGTGGCAGCAACTCGACGTCGTTCATCCCGAGGTACAGCGTGCAATAGCTTTCACCGAATTGCTGAGCGTACACCGCCAGTGTGTTTTATACCCTTCCGACACTGCTCCCCCCCACGTCATGCTGCATATATGCGCATGCCCTACCGTTCCGGACCCCAGTCTATCTCCTGAGTGGTCTTTCTGTCCGTTCTGCCAGCTCGTTCCGCTGTTATGCTAATTTCTCCTCTTCGTCCTTAATTTTTGCACACCAGTGTATTTATCAAGGAAAGATAATTTAAATAAATGCACCCTTATAACGCTTTGTGCTATACCTCGAGTACTGATATACCCCAAGTTTTCCTTCCTGCCTATTTCGTGGAAATAAAAGGAGGAAGGGATTATGCATGTTGGTTCTCCAGAACCAGCGTTACAGAAAGCTTTCCAGATCCTATCAACCAGTCTCGGTAAAGAAAAGACGAGAATTTTCTGGGATCTTTGAAGATTTTGTTTCAGCATTTGATTAACTCTTCACGGAATAAAATGGGGAAGAGAGTACAGAAAAGGAAAGAGAGAACGATCTCTGAAGTTATAAACATTATTATAAATTTTATTATAAATATGGACAGAAAAGGAAAGAGAACTATCTCTGAAGTTACAAACAGGTGTAAGCAGCGTCTTTGCAAAATGGTGGAGAGCTTTTTAATTGTATGCATCTTTTCTGACAGTAGTAAAGTAGATCCCAAGTAAAACATTTTGATGCAACGAAAATAGGTAATGGACGTAGTGAAAAACATTTTGGAAATCTGATTTTTGAATCCTTTCCTATGAAGTGGCGCAAAAATATTTAATTTCATTGTTACTCAACAATATATTTTTACTAAACTATCGCTGAAGATTATTGTATCACGTTTTACATAAACGTAGCAGTACCTCTTTGTAATCTGCGTAACTTACGACAACGTGATGCTAAATGGGATAAAAGCTATTACAAAAATGCAATTTTGATGCTTTCAAAACGGAACGTTTTAGAGAAATGTGGCTTCCTCTCGACCGAGGAGTTACCTGCCATTACCTGCTATTAAAGAGAGCTTTAAAATGATTTATAACACGATGAAGTGCAACCAGTTGTGTCCTGGACCCAAGGTCACCTCTCACTAACATACTTACGATTCAGTTTTTTCTTTCTAAATTGAGGTCAGATTTCAGCTTACGCATGCGCAGATGGACTTTTGTCGCTACCTCGCGTTTCATCGGTGTCAGAGTCGTTTCTTACGTTCGTTCAAATGTGAATAATATACGAAGGTTGTACCGAAAGTAAAACAAAGGTGGGCATATTTTTTTATTAACTGACAGAGGTCGTTCAAATCGCACATGTTGGTAGAGTAACTCTTCCTCCACAGTACAGTACAGTAACCCTTCTTCTTCATTGCAAGTAAAAAAATGATTCCAAGCAGAATCAACGTTCTGTCATTGAGTTCTTCACGAAGGAAGGGTTCAGGCTGTCAGAGATCCACAGATGAATGAAGAAGTTTAAAGAAGGGGAAACTAGCATTGTAGACAAACCACGCAGTAGGAGACCATCATCTGCGACCACTGACACGAATCGTCAGCGAGTGGATGAATTAATTCGCATGGAAAGACAAATCACAATCTGTGAGCTTGTTGCACAACTGGACTGTGGTCACAATGCCATACAGAAGATGGTGGAAGACTTAGGGTATCGGAAAGTGTGTGCAAAGTGGGTACCTCGGCTGTTGTCACCCGATTTGAAGGCGAGAAGGGTGGAAGTCTACTCTGATCTGCTGGAAGCGTTTGAAGCCAATGAAGACACGTTGTTTTTCTATCTGATGACAGGGGATGAAACGTGGGCGTATCCTTACGATCCGGAGATGAAGAATCAATCTATGGAATAGCGTCACACCTCTTCACCAAGGCTTAAGAAGTTCAAGAGCCAGCGATCAGCACAGAAAGTCATGGTGATTGTATTTTGCGATGATAGGAGTGTTATTCCCTTTTATTTTCTGAAGCGTGGCTATAACGAGCATACGTTGAGTTACTGAAGAAGCTTAGAGAAGCCATAAAGAGGAAGAGACCAAACAAGGATCCACATTCACCATGGCAATGCGTGACCTCACACATCTTTGGTAACAAATCAGGTGATCAGCAAATCAGGTTGGTGGCTGGTCCCCCATCCACCGTACAGCCCATATCTGGCGCCCTTCGACTTCCACTTATTCGGTCCAGTGAAGGACAGTCTCCAGGGACAAAGATTTGATGACACAGAGTAGGTTAAAGTGGCTGTGAAGAAGTGGGTACAACAGTCCACACCTGAACTTTTTCAAAGAGGATTCGAGATCTGTGTTCAACGATGGTGCAAATGCATTGCTTGTGATGGAGACTATGTTGGGTAGTACTTTTGTATAGAGGAAGAGTTTCTCTACCAAAATGTGCAATTTGAACGATCTCAATCAGTTAATAAAACTTTCGGTACAACCCACGAATAATAATAAATACGAGTAATGAAAATTAATATGGTTTTTGAAAAACTAAACAGTCGAAATGCCTACTATTCCTGTCTCCATAGTTTAGGTAATATTTAGTTTTGTGACTCTTTCTTTGTTTCTTCGAACAAGTCATAACCGCAGTTGCTGGCACAAGATTTACTAGACTAATGGGTAACTTGATTCTATTTAAGAGGACAGATATTATGAAGTCCTAGGAAAATAGCTATCATCGACTCCCGTCTAATTTAATTTAGAGCAGTACAATTTCTTAAACGAATTGCAGTACAATTTTTTAAACGAATTGCTGTACACAGAGGATGCAGCCCTTCCGTTATAGACAAAGCTGTTTAGGAAACCGAAACCTGACTGCACGCTCATGCCTATAGACCTCCCAATACGAAAGAATCGGGCGATTATCCCATTTGCTCCTCAAAAAAAAAAAAAAAAAAAAAACGAATCACCAAAATCCATGACCGTCAGAATTCTGATGATATCACAATGATTTCAATGTTTACGCTCCATACGTGCTGAGAAAGCTGAACCAAACGCTCTGCGAAACTACAGTCGATTGTGACGTACCTGCCAGCAGGACGTACACGACATAAAGGCAGATAGTAGTCAGAACGAACGTCCGCGTAGCTCAATTGGTAGAGTGACTTATTCCGGAATGAGGGGACCAGGGTTCGTGCCCCGGCGTGGATAAAAATGACGGAGAAATTTACTTCGTTATACGATGTGTAATAAACGTTTTATAGTGAGAAACGTTGTTATTTTTATTCTAACTGTACTTTATTATTGTTATTATTATTTTCGCAGATTTGTAGAATTAGCGGGATAAGACATCAAAATGCCACGAAAACGCGAAATTGAGCGCAAAAAAGAGCCGCGGAAAATAAAAAGACTGGCAGAACAGGAAATTTGTGGAACCAAGAAATTCCGAACTACCAATGCCGAGCGTTACAAACGCTTTCGCGATGCCAGCAGACGAGCGCGCAATGTGAGCCCATCGCGAGCACCTCAAGCGCACTGGTCGACGACGCGGAGCTAATGGACGTTCATATAGACTCGGATATTGACTGGAGCCAAATGAAGGAGCCAGATTATGTAAAGTCAACGACTTATAAAAAATATTTATGAAAAGGCAACAGAGGAATTAAAAAAAAATCATCAACAACAAGTTTGGTCGAGTATTTTTACAAATGATGCTGGATACATTACGAATGGAAGTCTGCGATTTCCGCTGTGTATTTTATTCACTATCTAATCATAGACACAAGACAGGGCATATGTAGTTCTATGTTTAATCACAGCGGATGAATCCACTTCGGCACCATCGTTTTTTTGACGTAGGACTGCATCTAACTCCGCAGATAGTATGCAGCGAATTGTGGCGGACGGCCTGTGACAAAAATAGGTCTCAATCGAAATCATTATAGCGTTAAAAATACGTTCCGCACACTAATCGTGTTAGCATATTCGTAAACAGCAGAGTCCAATTCGCGTACTGCGCAACACATCTTGCTCGTGACGCTCCCCTCGCTCCATGTGCGGGTGAGAGGTGATTCAATATTTCTGGGTGTACCGCCGCGTTTGACTCAGTCTAACTCGGCAACCGTGAGCGCAACACGACTGTGCGTGGTATTGTTTTAAAGCTTTCGACGAGATCTATTCAAATATACGAAGAACATTTCACAGTGGTTTGAACTGAGCATTTTAAAAATTGTTTTCTTGTGAACCGATGAACACTTTTAACAATATCACGGTTTATCTGGACAACCGTGAGTGCAAAACGACTGTGCGTGGTATCGTTTTAAAGCTCTCGACGAGATCTATTCAAATATATAAATAACATATTGCAGTGGTTTAAACTAAAATTTTTGAAAATCGTTTTCGTGTGAACGGGCCAACATTTCCGACAACGGCACAGAAAGAACGCAAACAAAAGTGGAAAAAATCAAAACGAGAGGCAAGTGCAAGTGATGAGGAATGTAAGTAGCCCAAGAAGACACAGCATCACTTTGAGTAATTTTCTTGTATCAATCTGCTTTGGGTTCGTAATGTATCCAGCATTATTTGTAAAAATTACGTAAGCTACCTTTCATATCATAGACCTATGTTGGCTATCACAAATTAAATAAACGCTTTGAAACCAAGCTCGACCAGCTGATTTCAAATCTACGATGTGCAAGTAGTAGTCCTACGATCCAAACTGACGGCCAAATCACAACTGAGCCTACGTGTACTTTTGTTTATTTCCGATTTATAGCAGAGATATAGAGCACGCAGAGCAATATTTTTCGTATCGTATCGTTGATACTGATGTCATCAATACGATACGAAAAACGTTTTGAATTCGGAATTCGTAGCAGAGATGTGGTGTACCTAGAGCGAATAAACGGACAGAAGAAGTGAAAAAAAAAACCCCAACGATACCTACACGTCTTTGAGATAAATGGTGTGACAAAAATTGGATGTGTGTTCCAAGACTGAAGCACGGATTCCTCGAAGTAAAGATGTATCAGGTTAATTTGTAGAAACTTTCAGTTCTTCGCAACGAGCCTCAGAATTCTACGTTCTAAGAGAAACCTTTGAAATACACCGAAGCTTGAATGCCTCGTTTGTTAATGTCTCGAGTGATGCATCTATTTCCCGGCGAGTCAGTGGCCGTGTTTGTAATGCTAACTAAGATTCAACATTATGCTGCGTCCGGATTACACGCATAAACACGTCTCCTAGAAATGAAGCAATTTGTTACAGTGGCCTGATACCAGCAAGATAGAGCTTGCTAGTTAGCTTTGAGGATTCTCTGAGATTCGTCACATGTATAAATTAGAATATATGAACCGCTGCTTCGAATCCTGTTGCTCCTCAGAAGCAGATGCAGAGGCATTGTAAGCTGTAAGGAGTTAATTAAATACACGTGGCTTCAAAATTACGGTGTCGTTCTTCGTACCAAGTCTGGTCGAATACATGGAACAACTGTTGTTAATTTTCAAAGAGCGTGTATGTACAAAAACTGCAGCAAGAAAAAATTGCACTTTTAGGAGGTCTATCTAAAGCAAACAATTTAACTTCTTTTAAATGGAATGTGACGTACGACAAAGGTGACGCACATGTCAAGACGGTAAATTGCAGTGATAAGCCCCAGCCGTCATAGATTAACTGGGAGAGCATTCGGCACTGGAGCAGAAATGTGTGTTCGAAACCGCCACCAGCAGAAAGAAGGCTAGAATTTTTACATTGGCGCCAAATTGTAACAAGATAGATGACATCGAATTTTCGGTTGCAGCGAGCACGTCTTTTGAATCCGTTCTGACACGAATTAAATTTACCAAAGTTAGTCAAAGTCAATGGAACCGGTATGGAAAACAGAAGTACCTGACCGAAGAAAAAGCCTTTCAATCGGGATTTTAATTCCACAGATATTGCTGGAAAAGGAAACGTGAACTTACGCCCTCTGGTGGCAGATTTGTGCGTCAAGAAAAATTTGAAATTATATGAGAAACGTTTAGCAGCGGAAATGCACTCCAATAAATGAAACAAAAAAAAATAATATAAAACACTATCCATTGAAACGATCTTCAATTATATGAGAAACATTTAGCACCGGAAACGCTCTCCAACAAAGAAAGAATTATTCAAATCGGACTCTTAGAAGCAGAGATATTGACAAATGTAAGGCATACAACAACGCCTCCTGGCGGGAAAACCATGAATTACTTTAAGAAAATATTCCGGAAAGGGTAATCGCCATGAGTGGCATCGGTACACGAAAGAATGTTTTCAATCGAGATTATAGGAACTCGGATTTTGCTGTAAATATATCAGAAGCAGAAATTAAAACTTACGCCCCCTGGTGGCGAAACCATTTTTACCAAAAATGAGAAATCACATGCCAAAGATTTCCGATCAGGAGTTGTATCGCTTCAGAAAGAATTTTTCAAATCGGAGTTTTAGAAACAGAGATATAGGGGAAAACGCAATTTACTTTTACGCTTCCTAGTGAAAAATCTATGCGTAACTTGGAAAAGTAACAATACCTAAAATAGTCTTCGACATAAATGAAATCAAAAGGTAAAAAAAAATACTTTCAATCGGATGTTTAGAAGCAAATATATGGAATAAAATGTATTTTTAAATCAATACCAACTGCATTTACGCCCTCTAGCGGAGAAATTGTGCATCCTAAAATAAACGAAGTGAAAGATAATCATTCGCACATTTCAAGCTTACCAATGCAGACAGAATTTTTCAAATTGGAATAATATTTGCAAGGATATGGTGTAAACAGGCGGGCGGGAAGAAGGTCAGACTAAGCGGTAATATAAACACGATATTTTTTACAACAGACGGGCTAAAAATGTTTCCCCTCGCCGCTGGGTTCTTCAAAAAAAAACTGTGATATTTCTTCCACACATCATCTGCAATGAATGAGAATTTAATAATTCCTTCGCTCCGAAAAATGTCTGATGCTTTTTCCATACATCGTCTGGAATTAGGCAGAATTTCTTTTTCTACAGTGAGCTCATTCAAGCGTGGTTTCCCGGCTGACAGGGAAATCCATGATTCCGTTCCAACCCTTTCTCAGGGGAAGGATATATGTGACGTACCTACTTCAGAGGTGAGACGCATATCAAAGCGGCAAGTAGCAGTGATAAGCCCTTGGCGGCGTTGCTTAATTGGGAAAACATTCGACTCCGGAGAAGAAAGATGTGGCTTCGTGTTCGCCACCGGCAAATTCAGGTTTCACAGCCCAGCAAAAACACAAGTGCTGGGAAACTGCTGGTCACCATCTGGCAGTGATGGGTCACTGCTGGCTGAAATCTGCCGCTCACGGCTCGGTAGTGGTTCGTTGGTGGCAGCGCTATCAGTTGGCTAGCCATTGATGTCCCTGCAGCATCTCCGTGAATTGTGGGCCTCCAAGCAAGTGCCACTAGTGGCCCGTTGCTGGCAAACAATGCAATCCCAACAGCAGGTGGAAGCAACGGGACTGCGCATGAGCAGAAGCAACACTTGCTGTGTCTCTCATGGTACCAGTTAGTTGAAGACGACGCTAACGCCATCGTGTTATTTTAGTGTATGTTAAGAAAAAAATCCATATGTGGAGAGGCGAATTAATTTCTTAATGAAATTTTACGTCGACGAAGATATCAGATTAAGCCGTGAAATACTAGATTACAGCCATGAAATACACCCACTCCATTCCCATGAATAACAATTTATGGAATGGAGTGGATGAATAACAAGAAAAAATTTGAAACCGCTTGAAACAAATATCCTGGAAAACCATTAAAACAACGTTTGTTGGAAAAAAAAAAAAGAATTATACGCGTACAAAATTTATTAATTATTTGAAAGAAAAAAACGCTATGTGGTGTACTCATTCATGGGTTGAATACACAAGACTGGGAGGAATTCGCTTCTAAAAATAACGAGAAGTAAAATAAAATATCTTTTACTTTTTAAAACAAATGTAGCTTCGGACAACGGAAAGGAAAGACACAACGTTAGAAATGTAACAGAATGTGACATGAACCTGGGTAAATATGTATTTATTCAACAATCTCTTTTCAAGACGGCAAGGACAGTACAAAACTTTCGAAAGCGACTCTAAGTATGTACACGCCTTGAAAATGAGTGAAGTTCCCTTAAGGTAAAAAAAAAAAACTATCGTTACGTTGAAAAAATTAATTTATCAATTATATGAAACTGACTTTTATAAAAAATACCTCGCAATATTGTAAAATGAAAGAGGGAAGCATTCGATTACACATTGCATACCAAACAGACAACTTTAAGCATATGCTCGAGCGTGGCAAATTAGCCCGGTCGTTAGAGAGCTCAGCTGCCACGCCAACGGCCCTGGTTCAGACGCAAACGGGCGTTTTCCCGGTCAGTTGATAAAATTTCCCCAGCGCAGTGCGTTAATTCACAAGCTTCGTAAGGGTAGAAAAAAAAATTGTACCTTTGGGAAACTGCGGTTATCATTGCCTTTTGTTTTATTATTATAATGGCTACTACTGGGAAATTGGCAGACAAGATTCGGCAAGCCACCAGTTACGTCACGTGGTTGCTGGCTGCCACTAACGGCACGCTAGCGGACCACATTAGGCTAGCCATCATTTCTGGCACGTGCTTGCAGGGCCACTGAAGGACCACTTGTGGCAGCTACTGCGTATAATGGACCACTGATGGCCCTGTTGTGGCATATGACAACTGATGGGGTGCCAACTGTTGGCCAGCTGTTGGCCTGAACTGCTGGCCCTTCTGTTGGCCGCCCGGACATTTTATTGAATGTTCGGCAGCAGCAACATAGCGCTGGGCCATTGCTGGCAGTGCTGGCTGCCAGCAACGGCCCAGTGCTGGCCCAGCAAGACTGTTTTTGCTGGGAGGTGCTACAGCAAATAAAAGGATCTCAAGAAAAAGAGACAGTTTATTCCTTTTCAGATTTGACTGAAACAAAACTGGTATATTTCATTCTTTAATAATATACACTAAAGTAGCAAGCTATTACGAACATCAACTTATAAGGTGTAGCGACAATCTTGGTCTTCAAAACAACCTCGATTCCGTGTTACATGGATTCAACGAGGTTCTGATATCATTCGCCAGGTTATTCAGCAAAGGGGATGTGATCACCTCGGTCAATTGACGAATGTTCCCTGGAGAAAAATCTCTGTTACCAATGGCTCTCCAAATCTCACTACGCAGATGTTCCATTGGGTTCATATCTGGGGTGCAGTGTGAGCCATTTTAGCACTTTGAACTCACTGTCGTGCACCTGGAAACACCGTATGACCTTTACCGTATGGTACGCTATCCTAATGTACACTATCCTAAGCCTTATTCATGAGAAAGGAATACCATGCACATTTGCGGGTGTGCGTGGCCCTGTAATGGTTTTAAGACACCTCATGATAAACACTATATTGACAAAAGTCACCGGATACCCCTTCAAAAGCAAATAAACGGATCTGCTGCGTTGTTAAGATGCGCAGTACAACTGCAAACTATATAAAAGCAAGCCTGCAGCTGACCGCGATCATATGGCACTGTGAGGTAGAGTCAAAATGTCGCTGAACTGACTCTGAGAAAGGAAAGATTGTTGTGTGTTATATTAAAGGGTTGCCCATAAGGGAAACCGAGAGGCGTTTAAACATACCCAAGTCAACTGTTTTGGATGTACTGAATAAGTGTAAGACACATGGCGTGCCTGAAACAGCAAAACATACCGGCAGACCGAGAAAATTAGTGATAAAGGACGTCGAAGCGTCAGGAGAGTCGTTACAGCTAATCGGCGGAGTACTGCACAAGACCTCAGTGTACAGGTGAGTAACAATGCTGGAACCTCGATATGTACACGTACCATTCACAGAAAACTCCATTCTATGGGTTACTGTGGTCGAGTCGGGAGGCTGCTCATAAGCCTTTCATCTCCACTCGGAATGCTACTCATCGTTTAGCATGGTGTAAAGAACATTTATCATGGACAGTAGTAGATCAATGGAAACGGGTCCTATGGGTTGATTAGTCCAGATACACGATCCATCAGCCTGATGGTCGTGTGTGGGCATAGCGGCAGCCGGGGACACGCTATTTACCACAGTGTACTGTTCCTACTTTCAAGTTTGGAGCTGGCAGAGTACTCGTGGAGGGTGTGCTTTTCGTGGTATTGTCCCGACCCATTGGTTATCGTGGACAAAGCTGTTAACCAGCAGGTCTACCCCGATTTTCTGAACAATTATATCCTACCAACTCTGTGTCAGTATTATGGAACCCAGCTTTGTTGGTACCAGCAGGATGATGCACCGAGCCATAAAGCAAGGACTGTTATGGCGTGGTTTGACGATAATTCCGTATCGTGTGTGGACTGGGAAGCACAGAACCCTGATCTTAATCCTATAGAGCACCTATGGGATGAATTAGAGCGCCGCATAAGAAGTTTGGAACCAAGGCCTACTATTAAGCAATAGTTAGCGGCAGCATTATGTACTGAATGGAAGCGCATACCTATCGCTGGGTTCCAAAACCTTGTCGAAAGCATGTCTCGAAAAATCAGTGCATGCATTAAGGCCAAAGATGGACCGGCACCGTACTAATGCATGTCAATAAACATTGTGTTGTGTTTCTCTTTCTAGGTGTCCGGTGACTTTTGTCAATATCGTGTATAATACAAATGCTGTTCCAGACGTACAGAGTGTGTTCAGAAGGTAATGACTCCATATTTATATAGAAGCCCAGTGGTAAGGCATCAAATTGAAACAAAACAAGAACAAAACTCAGAACTTTTACTTTATAATTCACATATTTTATTTTTTCTACATAGTCTTAATCACTCCGTTACAGATATTCTAAGTTTTTAAACCCGAACTTTTACTTATAATTCAAACTCAGAACTTTTACTTTATAATTCACATATTTTATTTTTCTACATAGTCCCAATCACTCCGTTACAGATACTCTAAGTTTTTAAACCCGTCCCTGAAAAATTTGAGGTTTTTCTCAGAACTATTTCCTTGTAGCGTCTTGAACATCTTCACTGGTAAGCGGAATTCTTTTCAGATGCCTGTCGAGAGTGGTAAACAAGCAAAAATCGGACAGCGCTAAATCTGGACTGTAGGTAGGGTGTTCAGGAACTTCAAATCCGATTTTCTGTATGGCCTCTGAAGGAAAAGCACTGGCGTGAGGTTTGGCAGAAACATTGGAGTTTTTTCCCCCATACCCTCAGTCTTAAATTGTTTAGGCTTTCCAACCGTAGGTTGAAGAAGCAAATATGCTCCAGCTTTGTCCGTCCGCACGATAACTCGCGTAAAAATGGTTCGATTTCGGTGAAATTTTAGTATGTGGTAGGGGACAACCTTTGTAGGAGCCCTATTGAAATTGAGCGAAAAGGGGTTAAAGATCAGGACATAGGAGCGGGATCAATTACATCGCCACTATGCGTCATAACTAACGTAAAAATGCTGCGATTGTGACAAAACTTCATCATGTTGTTCCGGAGATAAACTGAACCGGTACTGTTTAATATCATCGAAATGTGGTTTAAAGGCCATGGGACAGGAGCTAGATTTATTCCACAGCCATTATCTTCATAACTTGACTAAAAAAGTTTCTATTGCGACAAAACTTTAGTATGTTGTTCCGGAGGTTCACTGAACCAATTCTTCTTAGAATCATCGACAGGGGTGAAATCTTAGGACAGAGTGGTGAGATTCACTCCACAGCCATTATCCTCATAAGTTGAGTTATAAGTTGAGTAGTGATTCCTGGTATGCTCGAAAGCGTATCATAAGTAATGCACTGCATAATTTTACTAACTCCTTAAGGTATGCACGTAACTCTCAGAGTTGATAGTCGTACCTTTTATCATGCACTCATAATGAATAATGCCTTTGTAGTCCCAGAACACAGTAAACATGCACATACCGGAATCAATCTGAGTTTTGATTTTTTCGCTCGTGGAGAAGATGGATGTCGCTTTCCCAGCGATTGAGTTTCCATTTCTGTGTCATAATAGTGAATCCATCTCTCAACACCATTCACAATGCTTTGTAGAAAATCATTGTTTCGGGTGTGTAGTGGTACGCCCAGGACACGTCGCCCGTCACTACACCTGCCAGGAAATCATGTCGTTCTGCGTAAGTGGCCCATGGATGGCATCACTCAGTGTCCCAAGGATGGCATCATTCTCTGTCCTTTCTGATCAGGGAGAAGAGGGCAATGTCGTAAGTGGCCCAAGGATGGCATCATTCTCTGTCCTTTCTGATCAGGGAGAAGAGGGCAATGTCGTAAGTGGCCCAAGGATGGCATCATTCTCTGTCCTTTCTGATCAGGGAGAAGAGGGCAATGTCGTAAGTGGCCCAAGGATGGCATCATTCTCTGTCCTTTCTGATCAGGGAGAAGAGGGCAATGTCGTAAGTGGCCCAAGGATGGCATCATTCTCTGTCCTTTCTGATCAGGGAGAAGAGGGCAATGTCGTAAGTGGCCCAAGGATGGCATCATTCTCTGTCCTTTCTGATCAGGGAGAAGAGGGCAATGTCGTAAGTGGCCCAAGGATGGCATCATTCTCTGTCCTTTCTGATCAGGGAGAAGAGGGCAATGTCGTAAGTGGCCCAAGGATGGCATCATTCTCTGTCCTTTCTGATCAGGGAGAAGAGGGCAATGTCGTAAGTGGCCCAAGGATGGCATCATTCTCTGTCCTTTCTGATCAGGGAGAAGAGGGCAATGTCGTAAGTGGTCAAAGGATGGCATCATTAAGTGGCCCAAGGATGGCATCATTCTCTGTCCTTTCTGATCAGGGAGAAGAGGGCAATGTCGTAAGTGGCCCAAGGATGGCATCATTCTCTGTCCTTTCTGATCAGGGAGAAGAGGGTAATGTCGTAAGTGGTCAAAGGGTGGCATCATTAAGTGGCCCAATGATGGCATCATTCTCAGTCCTTTCTGATCAGGGAGAAGAGGACAATGTCGTAAGTGGCCCAATGATGGCATCATTCTCTGTCCTTTCTGATCAGGGTGAAGAGGGCAATGTCGTAAGTGGCCCAAGGATGGCATCATTCTCTTTCCTTTCTGATCAGGAAGAAGTGGGCAATGTCGTAAGTGGACCAAGGATGGCATCATTCTCTGTCCTTTCTGATCAATGAGAAGAGGGCAATGTCGTAAATGGCCCAAGGATGGCATCATAAGTGGCCCAAGGATGGCATCATTCTCTGTCCTTTCTGATCAGGGAGAAGAGGGCAATGTCGTAAGTGGCCCAAGGATGGCATCATTAACTGGCCCAAGGATGGCATCATTCTCTGTTCTTTCTGATCAGGGAGAAGAGGGCAATGTCGTAAGTGGACCAAGGATGGCATCATTAAGTGGCCCAAGGATGGCATCATTCTCTGACCTTTCTGATCAGGGAGAAGAGGGCAATGTCGTAAATGGCCCAAGGATGGCATCATTAACTGGCCCAAGGATGGCATCATTCTCTGTCCTTTCTGATCAGGGAAAAGAGGGAATGTCGTAAGTGGCCCAAGGATAGCATCATTAAATGGCCCAAGGATCTCAGTCTTTTCTGATCAGGGAGAAGAGGGCAATGTCGTAAGTGGTCAAAGGATGGCATCATTCTCTGTCCTTTCTGATCAGGGAGAAGAGGGCAATGTCGTAAGTGTCCCAAGGATGGCATCATTCTCTGTCCTTTCTGATCAGGGAGAAGAGGGCATTGTCGTAAGTGGCCCAAGGATGGCATCATTCTCTGTCCTTTCTGATCAGGGAGAAGAGGGCAATGTCGTAAGTGGCCCAAGGATGGCATCATTCTCAGTCCTTCCTGATCACGGTGAAGAGGGCAATGTCGTAAGTGGCCCAAGGATGGTATCATTCTCTGTCCTTTCTGATCAGGGAGAAGAGGGCAATGTCGTAAGTGTCCCAAGAATGGCATCATTCTCTGTCCTTTCTGATCAGGGAGAAGAGGGCATTGTCGTAAGTGGCCCAAGGATGGCATCATTCTCTGTCCTTTCTGATCAGGGAGAAGAGGGCAATGTCCTAAGTGGCCCAAGGATGGCATCATTCTCTGTCCTTTCTGATCAGGGAGAAGAGGGCAATGTCGTAAGTGGACCAAGGATGGCATCATTCTCTGTCCTTTCTGATCAGGGAGAAGAGGGCAATGTCGTAAATGGCCGAAGGATTTCATCATTAAGTGGCCCAAGGATGGCATCATTCTCTGTCCTTTCTGATCAGGGAGAAGAGGGCAATGTCGTAGGTGGCCCAAGGATGGCATCATTAACTGGCCCAAGGATGGCATCATTCTCTGTCCTTTCTGATCAGGGAAAAGAGGGTAATGTCGTAAGTGGCCCAAGGATGGCGTCATTCTCTGTCCTTTCTGATCAGGGAAAAGAGGGCAATGTCGTAAGTGGCCCAAGGATAGCATCATTAAATGGCCCAAGGATCTCAGTCTTTTCTGATCAGGGAGAAGAGGGCAATGTCGTAAGTGGTCAAAGGATGGCATCATTCTCTGTCCTTTCTGATCAGGGAGAAGAGGGCAATGTCGTAAGTGGCCCAAGGATGGCATCATTCTCTGTCCTTTCTGATCAGGGAGAAGAGGGCAATGTCGCAAGTGGCCCAAGGATGGCATCATTCTCTGTCCTTTCTGATCAGGGAGAAGAGGGCAATGTCGTAAGTGGCCCAAGGATGGCATCATTCTCTGTCCTTTCTGATCAGGGAGAAGAGGGCAATGTCGTAAGTGGACCAAGGATGGCATCATTCTCTGTCCTTTCTGATCAGGGAGAAGAGGGCAATGTTGTAAGTGGCCCAAGGATGGCATCATTAACTGGCCCAAGGATGGCATCATTCTCTGTCCTTTCTGATCAGGGAGAAGAGGGCAATGTCGTAAGTGGACCAAGGATGGCATCATTCTCTGTCCTTTCTGATCAGGGAGAAGAGGGCAATGTCGTAAATGGCCCAAGGATGGCATCATTAAGTGGCCCAAGGATGGCATCATTAAGTGGCCCAAGGATGGCATCATTCTCTGTCCTTTCTGATCAGGGAGAAGAGGGCAATGTCGTAAGTGGCCCAAGGATGGCATCATTCTCTGTCCTTATTGATCAGGGAGAAGGCAATGTCGTTAGTGGACCAAGGATGGCATCATTCTCTATCCTTATTGATCAGGGAGAATAAGGCAATGTCGTTAGTGGACCAAGGATGGCATCATTCTCTGTCCTTATTGATCAGGGAGAAGAAGGCAATGTCGTTAGTGGACCAAGGATGGCATCATTCTCTGTCCTTTCTGATCGTCTGTCAAGTTCTTGGGCACCCATCGCGCACTAACCTTGCAAAATTGCAATTTGCCATGCACAGTATCGTGCGCTATACCGTATGAAATGTTGAACTTCTGTACCAATGTACTGAGATGGATTCGCCGGTCACTAAGAATTCTCTCTTCAATGTCTCTCATAGTGGCAGGTGATCGCGTGGTTAGAGGTATACCGGAACATGGCGAATCGGTAAGGTTGCCACGGCCCTCTGCAAAGCAACTGCAACATCTGGAGATGTTGCTGCGGTCTAGGCCATCACCACCATACACTTCGACCATTCCTTTGCGAATTTCAGGTTGGAGTTTTCCGTTTAGCCCCCAAAAGTCGAACTACACCGCGTTGTTCTTCATTCAGAGACGACGCTAACGAACGCGACATCTTTGTGCCGTCGTTCACGCTGTCTTCTACCACTGCCACACGTGATCCGGCCAAACCGGTCTGTAGCGCGATATTCGAACTCGTTGTCTGCCAAACTGCAACCTGCTATTTGCAAAGAGAAAAAAAAAATTGCTGTGCGTTATTTTTCAATCATCCCTCGTATTATTTAAAAACCATGATGTACGCAATGTCTTTCATAGTGAATCGAACCAGTTAAAAAATATTTTCTCAATGGGATTTATAGAATAAGCAAGATATCTGCAAATAGAAATAAACACTTAATCTCACTAGCGGCAGAAATGTGGGTTACAAAAATTGAGAATTCCGCGCAAAATGTTTTCCATAGTAAAACCTATCCAATTCAGAAAAGAATATTCCAAATCTAATGTTTGAAAGCATAGATATGGAGGAAAACTCATTGCAAGTTTTGTCCCCTGAGTGGTAAAACAGAGGTACTCTTGCAAATAGAAATATATACTGGAGACTTTCCAAGGCAGCACTGTGCATTACGAAAAAGTAGAAAACATGCGCAAAATATTCCTCATAGTGGGAGCTGCGAGGGTGGTGTGTAGCTCAGAAAGGGTTGTAGGAGTGGACTGACAAGCAGCTAAGTGTCGTCCCAAAACATCCCAGGCATTGTGTGCAGGGTTCAGGTCCGGAGACCTGGATAGCCAGTCCATACGCCGAATATCCTCGCTCTGCAGGAAATCATCGACAAGCACAGCCCTCTGCAGGTGCAAATCGGCATTCATGAAAAGGAACTGAAGGCCAACAGAAAGTCTGACATAGGGCTTTGTGATTTTGTCCCTAAAGCCCTCAACATTAACAACGCTTCCTGCGAACACGTGGAGTTGTGTGCGGACGTTGAACATAACACCCCACACGAGCACACCACCGCCTCAAAATGAGTTTTGTTCCAGGAAGTTTGCAGGATCATTGCGGGTTCCCTATTCCTTCCAGATGAAATGCCTACGAGAATCCGTTTATAGACTAAATCTCGACTTGTCTGTAGAAAGAACACTGCCTCACTCGTCTGGCCTCCAGTCACGATGTTTCCTGCACCAGTTCAAACAAGTACTCCTTTGAGATACCGTTAGTGGGATGAAAACCATGAGTCTCCTGGCATAAAGCCTTCGACGTATCGTTTACCTTGACACCGTACTCCCAGTAGTAGCGGAAAGCTATGAATTGTATAGAAGCCATGAAACCATGCATTTAAAGCGGCATAAAGGCCCTCGCACGAAGGATCATACCCCTTGGGTGACCTTTTCCAGTTCTTCGCCATACCCCACCGGCATTGTTGAATTGCTGTCATACCATGAAAACACTTTGGAGTGGATATACAAGTCCCTTGAGACCTGGGCTTGAGATTGGTCTGCTTTTAGTCCTTATACCGCTCTCCACCATTTAAAGTGTGATACAGTCTCCGGCAGCTGGAATGTACCTGGCCAAGGCAGCGGCCAGTGCGACATGAAGGCAGAGGGTGCTAAGAATCCCCGGAGGACCGGACTAGGCTGCCATCTGATGCTGACCTTGGCTTCTTACAATGGACGCTCCCTATCTTCTGATTCAAGGCTTCTTGAATTGGAAGAGGAACTACAAAGGATCAAGTGGGACATCGTGGGGCTAAGTGAGGTAAGGAGAAAAGGAGAAGATCTCATCGAACTGAAAAGTGGACATCTCTTCTACTATCGTGGGACAGATACTGGCAGAACTAGTGGTGTTGGATTTATAATAAACAAGAAACTGAAGGATAAAGTTGTAGAAGTTGAAAGTTCCTCTGACAGAGCTGCACGACTTGTTATCCAACTCTCGAAAAGATACCAGGCTCAGATTATTCAAACTTATGCACCCACCACAAGTCATCCTAAAGAAGAAATTGAAGAATTTTATGAGGAAATTTGTCGTCTAAATAATAAAGGTAAGCAACACTTGAAAATAATTATGGGAGATTTCAATGCAAAAATAGGGCAACGGCAACAAAATGAAACTTCAGTAGGTAAATTCGGTCATGGCAACAGAAACCAGCGTGGAAATACCCTCGTTGAGTTTGCAGAGGCAGAAGGGTTTTTCATCTTGAACTCCTTCTTCAAGAAAAAGCCACACAGGAAATGGACATGGAGACATCCAAATGGGACGACAAGTGAAATTGATTTTATTATGTGTAACAAAAAATTCGTCATAGAAGACTGCAGTGTGCTAAACAAGTTCAACACAGGTAGTGACCATAGATTGGTGAGATGTAAGATGCACCTCAACACTAAACTTGAACGTGGCAAGCTCATAAGACAAACAAAATCTATTGACATAACCAACCTTAAAAAACACCATAATACCTTCAAGTTAGAACTGAAGAACAGGTTCTCTGCTTTAGAAGGCCTAACATCGGAAGAAGTGGACATCTCTGAAGTTAACAGAAAAGTAACCAAAGCTCTTATGGAAACAGCAACAAAATTAGCTGGGTCTAAGAACAAGTTGCACGTGAACAAATTATCAGGAAAAACGAAAATGTTGATGCAAAAAAGAAGAGAGATGAGGACAACTAAAGAAGATGTGACTTCCAAAGTGGAATATATAGAGCTATGCAAGACAGTAAGAAAAAGTATCACTGAAGACGTAAGGAAATTCAACTGTGAACTAGTGAGGAAAGCAATTGAAAACAACCAAAGCCTAAAGATAGCAAAGGGACATCTCAGTAAGGGAAGAAAACAGATTATGGCACTGAGAAAAGAAGATGGTTCTGTAACAAGAAATAGAGGCGAAATTTTGACAAGAGTGAAAGATTTCTACTCCAAATTATATGAAAGGGATGATACATGCACTCCAGACATCATGAAAGATACCAGTACCAGAGTTCCTCCAGTCCTTCCAGCAGAAGTTGCACATGCAATCAAGAACATGAAGCGAGGAAAAGCTCCAGGAGAAGATGGAATTACTGTAGACATCATACAAGAAGCAAGTGGAGAAATCGAAACAGTACTCGCCCAAATTTTCACTCGATGCCTTAATGAAGGAAAGATTCCTGAGGATTGGAACACTGCTACAATGATCCTGCTACATAAGAAAGGTGACATTGAGGATCTCGGAAACTACAGACCTATCAGCCTCCTATCAGTAGTTTATAAAATCTTCACTAAAGTTCTTTCACACCGCTTGAAGGTAACACTGGACATGGCTCAACCGAGAGAACAAGCTGGATTCAGGAGTGGCTACAGCACAATAGATCATATCCACGTGCTGAGAGAACTAATTGAAAGAGCGAGGGAATATGAACTTCCATTGTGCATGGCTTTTATCGATTATGAAAAAGCCTTTGATTCGGTGAAACCATCAGCAGTTACAATGGCTCTGAAAACCTGCGGTATTGAAGATGCATACATTAATATTATTAATAACATCTATGAAAATGCAAGTGCAAAGACTAGGCTGTTTGAAAATACAACACACGTAAAAATTGGAAAGGGAGTGAGACAAGGTGACACCATATCTCCGAAGCTCTTTAATGCCACATTGGAGGGTGTTTTTCAGTCGCTGAGCTGGGAAAACAAGGGGATAAAGATTAATGGAGATTATCTAACCCACCTTCGTTTTGCTGATGACGTAGTCATTTTTGCAACTACCCCATCAGAGCTGCAGAGTATGATCCAGGAACTTGCTGACAAGAGTAAAGAAGTGGGATTAAAAATGAACTTTCAGAAGACAAAAGTGATGTTCAATGCTTTTACAAGAAATGAAGATTTATCGATTGATGGAGAAAAGCTGGAGATAACAGACACGTACGTTTATCTTGGACAGCAGATATCAAGTGAGGGTCACATTGATGAAGAAATTAATCGGCGTACAAAACTTGCCTGGAGAGCTTTTGGAAGAAACAGCATAATTTTCAAGAGCAATATGCCATTATGTCTTAAAAGAAAAGTGTTTGATCAATGCATCCTTCCAGTGCTTACGTATGGTGCAGAGACGTGGACCTTAACTAAAAGAGACATACAAAGGCTGCAGACAACTCAAAGAAGCATGGAGAGGTGCATGCTTGGTGTAACCAGGAGAGATAAGAAGAGGAACTCGTGGATCCGAAAAATGACAAGAGTGGAAGACATCATGATCAGAGTTAAATCCCTGAAATGGCAATGGGCTGGACATACTGCCATAAGGACAGATCATCGATGGACAGCCGAAATTTTAGATTGGATTCCATGGGACAGGAAAAGACCCAGAAGAAGACCACATGGGAGATGGGTGGATGAAATTCGAAAGTATGCTGGGGTGACATGGAGGAGACTGGCACAAGACAGACCGTTGTGGAGGAAACTTGGGGAGACCTTCGTCCAGCAGTGGATTGATAATGGTTGACAATGATGATGATGATGATGACACGTGAATGAGTCATACAAAAAGCATTTGTAGCCACCGAAAAGTTTCTTACGCGCGCTTTCAACGAGAAATGCCACTGCCTTTCACCATTGCCTTGGTTAGCATTTTGCTCACTGATATGCACATTTCACTGCGGACATTTGTTTCTCGTGCCATTTGCATATATCCTTTGAACATTGCAACATTCCATTGCGCGCTGTGGGTTATTCGCCAGTTATCGCCTTCCGGACTTTAATTTTGGACGCCATTGTATTTGTGACCGCTGAGTCACTAGATCTGAATCCAGTTGATTGTATGTATTGTAATATCTGTACAGCTACTGAAAAACAACTGTTTACTCCATCATATAATCGCCGAAAGTTAATGAAATGCATTGAGAAAGAAATAAGTTTCATATTCACGTAGACGACACGAAGGATTCGCATTGTTTGTTTCTAATTTCGTTTCTAATTTTTGTTTCTAATTTCTAGTTATTTTAACAGCCGTCGAGAAGAAGTTCTCCGTATCTGAGATACAATTACCTACTGAGTGATGTGAAGTTTTCTGTTTCTGTTCTTTTGTATGGCACTTATGGAATATTTCAGAGATGGAGGGAAATATTTGTTTCTAATTTCTAGTTATTTCAACCATAACAGCCGAAGGAAACAATTTCTCCTGCGGTTTTTAATGTCCACTATATTCTATTGGGCGTATTATAAAATCGGAAGGCTAAGGAATAGAACAATACATTGTTTTCGTACACCGCTAATGATCTGCTAAGGATCGCGAAGTCAAGTTTTCTTTTTCTTTTTCCCGGCGAATTCCTTGCGGTCTTTCAAATTGTTTTCAGAAGAAAATGGGAGCTGTTGGCTTTACGTTGCCAGATGCTTCGAAGCAAACTTGTTCCGCTCTGCAAAAAGAAGTCAGGTCGTCACTTTTCGCCGATAACGAACACTTTCCATTCCGGTCGAATTTCCGCATACGACGAAGAAAAATATCTCACGCTTCTCCCTGGAAATATGAAAAGCTCATTTCGCAGGTGGCATACGAGGATAAGAAAAGAAAAAGGAAAATAATTTTTTGAATTTTCCAGGAATGTGGTTAGCGAAAAATTCACGGGGAGCTGTGGGGTTCCTTTCTCAGGAACAACATCTCGTCTACTATTGTATCATATTTTCTTGTAGATTTTCTGTTTTGAAAGAAGTTCTTCGAGAACGCCTTCAAAAAGTGCGACATTTTTCTTTCGCTGTAGTTTAAGGCACTGGGAGTTCGAGGAATTGCTATAATTCGAAAAACAGCGAATAAAAAGTAGAAAAACAAATATGACAATAGGATGCCAGATGTCTATTTAACTCCTAACAGCCGCCGAGAGGAAGTTCTCCGCCACTGTCGAACTTAATATCATGCAGTTTTTAGCACGTCTTTTGTAAAAAAAGATAGTGCTTATGTTATCTGTTTGTCCGTCCATCCGTCCTTTGCATTGGGAAGTTTGAAATATGCCAAGTCCGTGGACACCATCTCTACAGCTATTAGTTCGATTTGAAAAATTCTTTTTGCATTGGGAAGCTTGAAATATGCGAATGAGGATGCTTCATTCCTTCTTTTTTTTTTTTTTTTTTTTTTGCGATGTACAATTTCGCCGCTAGAGGGAGTAAATGCAGATGATATCGAATTCAAAATACATTTTACACCATATATTTGCTTCTAAACTTCCGATTGAAAACAATCATTTCACCTTTAGATTCCATATATGTCGAAGACTATTTTAGGTATAGTCACTTTTCCAAGTTACGCATAGATTTTCTGTTAGGGAGCACAAAAGTAAATTGCGTTTTCCCCGATATCTCTACTTCTAAAACTCCGATTTGAAAAATTCTTTCTTCAGCAGATACAGCTTCTGATGGGAAATCTTTTGCACATAATTCCTAATTTTTGTTAAAGAACGGTTTGGCCTCCAGAGGGCGTAATTGTTAATTTCTGCTTCTGATGTACGTATTTGCCATAAAATCTGAGCTTCTAAGATCTCAATTGAAAAAATTCGTTTGTGAACCGATACTACCCACGTTGGTAAACCTTTTCGGAATATTTTCTTCTTAAAATAATGCATGGTTTCTCCCTTAAGGGGGGCGTAGTCATATATCTTATTTTTGTCAATATCTCTACTTCTAAGACTCCGATTTGAAAAATTCCTTGTTTGTTGTATAGCGTTTCCGGTGCGAAATGTTCTTCATATAACTTCAAAATTTTCGAGTAATTCATAGAATTTCCGCTAGGGGGCGTTGAGGTAAATTGCGTTTTAACCGATATTTCTGCTTCTAAAACTCCGATTTGAAAATTTTTCCTGTATGGCATACAGCTGGTGATGGAAAATGCTTTTCATATAATTTCTAATATTTGGGAAGGAATGGTTTGGCCCACAGGGGGCATAAGTGTTAATTGCTGCTTCCGATGTATTTGCAGCAAAATCTGAGTTTCTGAGAACTCGACTGAGAAAAACCTTTCCTGGACAGATACCGCTCACATCAGAAAATCTTTTGAGAATACTTTCTTTTTAAACTAATGCATGATTTCCCCGCGCCAGGGTGCTTAGATGCTTACTCTTTATACTTGTCGATATATCTCTGCTTCTGAGAATCCAATTTGAAAAAATCTTTCTTTGTTGGAGAACGTTTTTGCAGCGAAATGTCCCTCATATAATTTCAAATTTTTCTTAACCCACAAGTCTGCAACGAGAAAATGTAAGTTCACGATATCGTTTACAGCAATATCTGCGGGATTAAAAACCAGCTAGAAAAACGCCTTTCTTCGGTGAAATTCTACTGTTTTCCAAACCGGTTCCATTGGTTTTTAATAGCTCTGATAAGTTTAATTGGCCTCAGAACGGGTTCAAAAGACGTGCTCATTACAACCAAAAATTCGGTGATATCTTTCTTGGTTTCTTCTTTACACACATGTAGGGTCATAACGGCTTCTGTTAACTCAGTTTTGGATTAATGAACTGACTTTAATAACACCCATTCGTAGCAGGTGTTGAGAGGCGCTCGGAGTTCGAGGTAAGTACATGCACTTTGGAGACAAATCGTTTTCAGAAATTCGCTTGAGTGACCTTTCTGTAAAGTTACTCACGGTAATTTTCTACGAAGGTCATTTCATCACGTGGAAACACTCCACTATGGATGATGCGCTTGTTGCAGTGGTTGTAGGGAGGAAGTGGAGAAAGGCGAAGGTGAGGTGTTTTGCGTCACAGCTTACCACATTTTCGAACAGATGGCGCTGTAAATGGCGCTTGGAAAGGATTCAGATACTATTATGGGTGAAGATTAACGGTCTTACATTAAGATTGAAATTTGATGTTGCGAAAGTCCACCGACATTCACGCTGTGAAAGTTTATAGTGAGTACGCTTTGTTTCTAGCTGGTCATCACGTTTCCGTGACGAACGTGAAATAATCATAACCGGACCCAGTAGGGGGTGACCGGGGGGATCGCGGCCCTCCAGCTGGTTTTTCCTTTTTAAATTTCCATTATCTAAATAATTAATACATTTTTTAATTAGAGTAATAAACGCACGGGTTTTCGTAAAAATTTTCATAACAGCTAAAATTTGCTGTTCAGCTTCAGAAGAAAAAAATTAAATGCTATATATACAGGGTGATTCTTAAAGTACAGTAGTAAACAGTATCAACGCACTATAAAACAAGAACGATGTAAGATATTTTATGTAACCTTTAACAGAATTGTAGGGGAATGTTTCAAGTTTTTTGAGAGACAGTCACAGCTGTTCTATGTGGACACCCTTAGTCCCACGACACACATTGCGCCGGTTATCCATTTCCGCCCAAACTCGAGGTAAGATATCTAAATCAAGTGCAGTGATAGTGGCTGTGATACGCTGTTTCAGCTCCGCTAGATCAACAGGAAGGGGAGGGGCGAATACCTTGTCCTTTACGTACCCCCATAGGAAAAGGTCACAAGGTGTTAAGTCATGAGTTCGGGGTGGCCATTGGGTCAGTGGCATGTTGTAGTCCGCGGCTCGTCCAAACCATCGGTGGCCAAGATGTTCATCGGGATAATTTCGCACGTCGCCTAACCAGTGCGGTGGTGCACCATTCAGTTGGAGAATAAAGTTATCACTGTCGTCCTGCAACTGTGGCATCAACCAAAGACTTAGCATATCCAGAAAAGCGTACCACAGCCACTATCACTGCACTTGGTTCAGATATCTTACCTCGCGTTTGGGCAGAAATGGATTACCAGCTCGATGTGTGTCGTGTGACTAAGGGTGCCCACATAGAACATCTGTGACTGTCTCTCAAAAAACTTGAAACATTCCTTTACAATTCTGTTACATGTGACATAAAATATCTTACATTGTTCTTGTCTTATAGTGTGTTGAAACTGTATACTTCTTTATGAAGCACCCTGTACAAATAAGACATATAAGAACTAAATTTTATGTCAACTAAATAAATATAATAACTAAATTGGTTCATGCTCGAATAACTTTTTATGAAGGATCCGTTTTTTTACGGTACATACCTATTCACTTGATAAAATTGTAGTTGCGTGTATTAGTAAGAGGCAGATCATGATGGCACGTTTTCATTCATGAGAAACTTCAGTTACGTGTGGCTGTATTACTTGACGCATAAGTAAGGTAATTTATGGAAGTATACAGGGTGATTCATAAAGAAGTATACAGTTTCAACGCACTATAAAACAAGAACAATGTAAGATATTTTATGTAACCTTTAACAGAATTGTAGGGGAATGTTTCAAGTTTTTTGAGAGACAGTTACAGATGTTCTATGTGGGCACTCTTAGTTACACGACACACATTGCGCCGGTAATCCCTTTCCGTTCAAACGCGTGGTAAGATATCTGAATCAAGTGCAGTGATAGT
Organism: Macrothele yani; assembly: GCA_039090855.1. NCBI lineage: Eukaryota > Metazoa > Arthropoda > Arachnida > Araneae > Macrothelidae > Macrothele > Macrothele yani. The sequence goes on along the minus strand of CM077029.1, from coordinate 31,397,207 downwards.
GGCTATGATACGCTGTTTCAGCTCCGGTAGATCAACAGGAAGGGGAGGGTACGTAAAGGACAAGGTATTCGCCCCTCCCCTCCTGTTGATCTAGAGGAGATGAAACAGTGTTTCACAGGCACTATCACTGCACTTGATTCAGATATCTTACATCGCGTTTGGGCGGAAATGGATTACCGGCTCAATGTGTGTCGTATGAATAACAACATAACAATAAAAAGAAACAAAAATTCACCTAAATGGCTTTTGGAAAAGTTGTTCAATAATACAGTCACAAGAATGACTTAAGCCTGGTTTTGAGCTGCTATCTGGAGCGGGATTACTCCCCATGCTTTCTAATAGGGTACCAAAGCACAACAGTAAATTTAATGACTGGTAAATTAAAATACAAAATGGAATCTTCAAAAACTTAGCGGAACGCGCTTTCTTTCCCTTGTAATGCTCCCTCACGTGAGCAGAGCTGCGCGTTGGTCAGCAGGCATCACGTGACAACAGCTTGCCGTGCATTTCAGGAGGACTGTCGACCATGAGAACGAGAGTAAGGTCTGTAGGATGATTCGAGTTGTCCTCAGAATGACTTTCAGTTCTGCGACCTTCTGCTGTAAATACCCTCGGCCCAGCCATCTGCGCACTAATTGACAAGCTGCTGGTAAACGAGGTCGAGGACAGTTGATCGAAATCCTCACTCTCCTTTCAGAGCTTCTACACAAGACAATGCCTCGAGAATCATTCACGACTGCAGTTGTTCCTCATTTTCATTTTTTTCTTCCATGTTAATAAAATAAATCTTTTCCAATATTTCATTATGAATGTAATTTTCTAATATTAAAGTGTAGGATGTTCCTCACGTCCTACATGGAGGAATAGCCACTGAATCACCACCATACGCTTCGATCATTTCTTTGGGAATTTCCGTCGGTGTTTTCCGTTTAGCCTACAAAAAAAACGGACTACACCGCGTTGCTTTTCATTCATAAACGACGCTAACAAACACGACATCTTTGTGCCATCGTTCACACTGTCTCCCACCACGGCGACACCTGATCCAACCAAACCGGTCTCTAGAGTGATATTCAAACTCGTTGTCTACCAAACTGCAACCAGCTTCTTGCAACCTGCAGAGAGAAAAACATTGCTGTGCTTTACTTTTCGATCCTCTCTAGTACTTCTTCAGGGGAACACTACACGACGAAAAACACAAAGCGTATTACCACTTAACAAAATCCAAATTATATTTTTAAGTTAGAAAAATTTCAAAATGGCACATATTGAACTGGGTGGGTAAAAAAATTTTAGGGGCTCGCATCCCCTTGGTGACGTCACTGCTCTCTTGTGAACCTGATGCATCATATTTAATGCATTAATCTGCACCCGCTGAAATTATAAAGAATAACTCTATAAAATTTATGATCATCTCCATTGGTTGCAATTTTTTGCTGCAAAAGTTACATTAGCCATCGGAAAAAGCAATTCAAGTTCATGTTGTGAAATTTCATTATCAAAATTAAGTGTCGTTCCGAGTTTCTTGAGAACACTGAATTACTTCTGGTAAATTAAAACACTCAATTATTAGTAATTAAGGTGTTGATTACATTCCGGAAGAATTATGCTTATCATAAAAATTCGGGGTATGTTTGACAATTTTATCTTATCAAATCCTCAAGGAGATAAATGCCCAAATTAAAATATCCTCTTTAAAACGTGACTCCAATAAAAATTATCATATGTTTGTGAAATACTCTATTTTCTTTCGGTTACAATTCAAACTCTCGTAGGAAGATGAAATAATGTTTCATCAATTACTTTATTACTAAACTTAATAAGGAAAAAATAATTTATGTTTTTTACAATTCGGCATTTTTCTGAGAGAGGGTGGAGGGAGAGCAGAACTGTCGCAAAATGAAAGGAAGGGGAAAAGATTTAATGCAGTTCCGAGGTGATTTATTCATAAAATATACATTAGATAAAACTTCCAATTATTTAAAAAAAAAACACGTTTAAGAGCTTCCATTATATTTGCAACATCCTCGCGACTCCTTTGAAAAAATGAGTTAAGGGTGAATATTTATAATGTTTAGTTAAAAAAAACCAACATGTTACTGCTTGAGTTACGAATACTAATTAGAGAAGTATTTGGAATCTTATTTTGTCGGAGCAAGCTGCTGTTAGGAAATATCAAAAATCGTTTACCTGTCCATTCGACACAAACTTGCCACTGCTGCAGCGACCTTGAGTATAATTTAATCACGTGCTAGTTTTGTGCATCTGTTTGTTTTCAGATGCTTTTGAGAAGTAGGTTTAAATCCTAGATTATTTATATTTTCTATTTTTGCTGTCATGAAGAATTTTTTATTTTGACGGCGAGCCAAGTGAAAACCCAAAGATATTTTCCTATAGTTTGTGCATGACATGTCGACACAATTCAAGACCGACCGTGAAGCACTATGTGCATGCATGGGAAGAGTGACGTACGTTATTTGCAAGCAAACATTGCGATCACTGATAAAATGGGAATGTCCAAATAAGGAAGTTGTTTTGCTTTCCGTGATGCACTAGCGATAAGGAAGTTTCGAAGCACCGTTGGCGAAGGACGTATTTTCAAAGTCACATACTCTTTCACAGTTGTCTATGTGGTTCTTGTGGGAACAAAGTAACATGGTAAACCTTTATGCTTTGAACAATCCTTCTCATTTTTGGAATTTCGACTTCAAATCGACCTCCTCAATTCAAACAACAATGGTAAACAATCTCTCAAATGAGGAAAGTGTTTACAGCGTAGTATAAATTCGTTTTTTACTGGTGTAATATGTTACTTACAAATCACCAAGCTTTTCCATTCCACTCGTAGACTTTTCGAAGGCAGAGAGTGGACATGAAATACAGGGAACTAGAGTGCAATTTAGAACCAGAAATTTGAACTCAAATATATATATATATATATTGTTTTTACGCCAAACTGGTAGTTTCATAAAGACAACATCATTGCTTATTAGTTCGCTGGAGAAGATTTCAACTGTTTCCCTAATGGCGAGCCTTTTTAAAGTTAGTATAAGGGGCAACTCTTCTAATTTTATTCTATATAGGAACGACTAAAGAACACCTTGTTACTCCGACCGATATACAGGATTACAAAGAAAGTCCTTGATTAGGCCAATATCTCACGAACTATGGCAGTTAGCGATTTACTTCTTGTGCAGTTGCATAGGAAACCCCCCTATGGCGCACACAATAACACCACGAGGGATCCCCTCGCCCCCTTTTTGGGGGGTGAGGGGGATGTCGCGCCCCCTTTGCAGATAGGGCAAAAAAATCAATTACAAACTTGTTCAGCGAGGCAAAAATAGTACATCAATGTTTTTGTCCCATTACAAAAGATGGAAGGGGACCGGGAGCATGACCCCAAGAAAATCCCAACATCCGGAAGCAACGATAGAGTATTTAGACAAGAACTTATTATTTAGAACTTTATCTAAACTGGTAAGTTCTAAGCAAATGAAAGCACAAAAGAAAAGTTTTCCTACAACCTTATAAAGAGTTCTTGTTCTGAAATAAAACGCACTTCCTTGACATATTCAATATCAGAATTCGTGTCCAAGACAGTAAAAAATACACTGAAACAAAGAGAAATAGCATAAAGTGGCGTAACACTCATCTAATAGGAAAACTATATGCACATGTAATTGATCTGCGTACGTGGCAAAGCTTCACTGGTTCATGAAGTGTTGGCATACCGACCACGCATGTGTTTTTCGTATGATGACGACGGAACAGAAAACACATTTGAAATCTGTGTAAATATGCTTCGGACACAGCGACTCAGGTAGCTTTCCGCTTTTTTCGCATTTGGAGAATCCCCTTCCACCTTTTGTTATAGGACAAAAACATTTTTGTACTATTTTTGCCTGGCTGAACAAGTTTGTAATTGACTTTTTTGCCCTGTCTACAAAGGGGGACTAGATAGCCCCCTCTCATCCAAAAGGGGGCGAGGGGATCTCTTGTGGTGGTGTTGTGTGCGCTATAGGTGGTACCTGCACAAGAAGTAAATCGCTAACTGTCATAGTTCGTGAGACATTGACCTGATCACAGACTTTCCTTGCAACCCTGTATAACTTTTCTGTGTTGTCAAGGTTATACTAACGATATAGAATGCACACTTGTGATGACCTAAGTCATTCATTCTTGAGAGTTCATTCACCGTTCACGGAAAGGAGTCACTCAAGAGTGGTCATTCATTTTGCACCCACTCCGGAGCTGGTTGTCTCAGTGCACTCATATCATTCTTTGCTTCGAAGCAGCGAGTACGAGACCGAACGGAAATTGGCAAACTGCCCAGAAGAGCAAGAGGTTCTCCCCGGGACAAACTGGCACATTCACAGCTCTTTTTGGCAAACTGTCCAAAAGTGCAAGAGCTTAGAAGTCTCATTTACCTTTCAGTCACGAATGAAATGTCATTCACGTGTCATTCCCATTCTTAAGTTTCACCAGTATTTCCTAGCTGACTGCTAATTCCTCACTCTCATAACGGTTGACCCTTATTAATTCTCGAAATTGCTTTTCTGATTGTGAATTCGTTCACGAACATGAGTTCAAAAATGAATTCCTTCAGTACTTTAGTATGTATCCTAGACATGGCGGACGGAATGATCATTCACATCGGTGAGATCGAACCATTTACGATGAAGAGTTATTTGTTGGGAACGAATCGTTCAAAAATGGCCCATCACTAATGCACGCTCATGTTTTCTTCTTCGCGTTGTATCTCCTTGGAGTTACATATTATACGTCCTACAGGGGTCGATAATTTCATGATATCACATGTACGGTTACGTTATACCCTGCCTGAAAGAGAAAATGCCACACCACGAAGACGTGACGCCATGAAAATTGCAGGTACGGTGCACGCGTTCAAATTATGCAAATGATTGCATTTGCAGGTCAATCGCACGAACGGTGAGCGGGATATAAGCGGATAACCAGCCCGGGAGGCCATCGGTCGAGAAGCCGTCACGGCCGCGACAAGTGAGTGGTTATGCTCTAACCGTGTCAGCAGAACGAACAAGGGGTGCCAATGCCGTTAAGACGCCGTCGTACGTAATTTCGTCAAACATATGAGTCCACGAGAGGTATTATCGCAGGCCTTCGTATCACCGGATGGTCCTTGCGTCGTATTGCGGAAGAAACGCAACGTGATGCCACAACTGTCGGTCGCATTTAGAGACAGTCGTCCCAGGAGGGATCTGTGCAACGTCGTAGGGGGACCGGAGCGCGGAGACGGACGTCCAAACGGGCCGATCGTCGCATCCAACGTCATGCAGTAGCGGACCCACCGGCCACAACGGGCGACATTCGGCAGAGTGTACGGGGAGGCTTGAATGCTCCGATATTAACGCGGACAGTATCGCGTATTCCTCCGCCATTGTGGAGGGCCACACGGCCCGTCAACGTCAAATCATGGTGTGGGGTGGTATCAGCGTCCACAGCCGCTCACTACTGGTACGCATTGCGGGCACATTGACGTAACACCGCTATGTTGACGAAGTGCTGCGGCCCGTGGCCCTACTGAATACTGCAGGCATCCCAAACGCCGTTTTTCAACAGGATAACGCCCGGACGGGTACCGCTCGGATCAGCCTGAATGCTTTACACGGTGTGCGGACGCTTCCGTGCCCAGCACGACCCCCGACTTCTCTCCCATCAGGCATCTGTGGGACACGAACATGATTGGACGTCGGTTGAGGTCTACACTTTAGAGTTCGGCCTCCAATCGTCTGCTTCGCTATCGTGCGAATGGAATGCCGGGAGAAACGGCGCTGCAGCTGCGTCGGCGTTTTCTCCCGCGCTGTGTGTGTTACGTAATCGCTGTTTGCTGAGTGCGTCTTCTGTTCGCCCTGTTCTAAGCGATGCGTGGCTTCTGTTTTTTCCAGCGTGCGTTGCAGCTCTGTCAGTAGCCATGTGGAACTGGAGGCGTTTCTTCGACGAAGTTGGGAAGGATGAAGAAACATGCATTGCATGGTGTGAGCGGAAAGGATTGCTTCCAACCGAAACAGAGAAAACTTGGGACGTGGTTTGAAACTGCTTGTATTCCTCTTGATAAGGTGATGATTCTTTTGTATTGTTTCGCCAAAGGATTTTCCTACGATGATGCAATTGAGGAATCTTCCCAGGGTGGGGTTTCCACATCCTCTGCGACAGTCAGTGACTATTATCAGTCTTGCAGAGTTTATGGTAGCTTACGTACAAGACGAAGGACAGCTTGGAGGCACTGGTGTCATCGTAGAAGTGGATGAGGCTAAGTTTGGGAAGCGAAAGTATAATCGTGGTCGTCTCGTTGAGGGCACCTGGATCCTTGGCATCTTTGAACAAAATTCGAAACGATTCAGGATTAAGATTTGCCCACAGAATAACCACTCTGCTCACACATTGCTGCCACTCATCCAGAAACATGTTCAACCTGGAAGTACTGTAATGACGGATCAGTAGGCTGCGTACCGCAACCTCCCATCCTGTGGTTTCCAACATCTGTCAGTAAACCACTCACTCAATTTCTTCGATCTGACTACTGGGGCGCATACGGCTCCTCAAACGCACACTATCTAAAGGCATTCACAAAGACCACTTGGTCGACCACAATCTGGAATATTTATTCTGACAAAATTGTCGTCTTTCCTCTGAACACTATTTTGAGGAGATGATTGCTATCATCAAACAGTTCTTTCCTGGTACGTAATATTTTCTACTTAAATATTCGTACTAGATAGACAGGTTCTAAATGAGGAGGAAACACTTCTTTTCCGTCGTTACAAATATTTAACAACACCTGAACTACTGACATTCCATAAAGGCCCTTTTTAGGGCCAGCTATATTACAAAATAAACCCCTTCCTTTCAAAAAATACTCCCCGCGGCATATTTCGCGTCCCTACCACTCCTACCGCACAACACACACACCGATTACGTCATGCACGCACCGAAGGAACAAAAAACGACGACGCAGCTGCAGCGCCACCTATCGCGAAATGTTTCTCCCGGCATTCCAGCACCGCATTAGCTGAGCTTAAGCAGACGATTCGGGGCCGAAGATTAAAGTGCATCCCAAACTTCTGCGTCACATTTTATACTTTGCACCAGTTACGGTCACATGACTTCAACGCGGGGGAATGTGGAATATGTAAATTAGCGGTATGCGTCGCACAAAAACACTTTAAAACTTATTTGTGCAATTAATATTGTTTGTTACTTCACGCTGTATTTCATTTTCGCGTGTTCTGAAATGTGCATGTGAATTTTAATCGCGCATTTTGACTCAAATTTAAAAGAACCAACCTGAAGGCCCGACAAGTCAGCTGCTGATCCTTCGTCAATTCCAGTGATGTAGATACCTAAACCGTATTCAACCCCTCCGCGGATGACAAGGCCCAAGTTCATTCCTTTCTCGACGATTACCAGCATCTGAAAGTAAAATAAAAACAGAGTAATTATAAACAACTGTCAGAGCAAAAGGAGCATATCATTTTACAATAGAGAATCAAAATTCAGTACTATATTTATTGACACACGGAACGCTTATGGAAAATAAAGGCATTCTTAATCAGTAAGTTAACTTAAGATCGCATAAGCATGATTTACTGTCTGGGTTTTCGTTTGAGATGATAAGAACTACCCGAGTCCCGTTCTAAACGTGTTGGACGTATATTTCTAGATCAGCGGTGATAATACCTTTCCGTTCGTGGGTCACTTTAAATTAGTGAAATTCGAAGGGGGCCAAACGTTTCTTTAAAAAAAGTTTCGTTAATGTTAATTTTGAATTATTATATTCTGATATTATTGCTGCAACAAACGGGATTTGTTTAACAACCAAATGAATTTTAGTTAATTATTATCCACTAAACGTTTATGCTCTTTATAAATTTTAACTTAAAGCGAAAATCTATTGGACAAATCATTCCGAAATCCAAGTAAGTGAAATTGTTAAGAGAAGGGAAGACCGCACAACCGCGTGAATTCTGGAATGCCCCGCGAAAAAGCAAAAATCTATTGGACAAATCAATCCAAAATCCAAGAAAGTGAAATTATAAAGAAAGCTGAGATCCCTCAACAGCGTGAATTTCAATATTCCCGAAAAAGCAAAATTCTATGGGACAAATCAAGCCAAAATCTTAGAAAAATGTTCGGAAAGCGCCTACCCAGAACAGATTCATGTACATTTTTTTTGTTAAAACAGAGCCCCTACGCCAGTAACTTATAAAAAGAAAAAGTTTACAATTATATTACTGTTTTCAATTTAGCTTAATGTGTAGAACTGTATTTTTACCTTACTACGTACATATCTGGTTTGCATGATGATGTGTATAAGGAGTGGAACCACGACTGAGTTTTCAGTAGATTTTCATATTCTGGCTCCATCTGAGAAACAGTTATTCCTAGAAGAGAAACTAGGTGTTCATCCAAAAGACTATTTTTTACGCGAAGTTCTCCGAGTTTCACTGTAGAGAACATTTGTTTACACACAAATATCACAAAGAAAACATGGTCATATTTTTCTGGGAACGACGAATCAGATTTAGAAAACTTGATTTCAGTAAACAGTTGTAGAACTCCAATCTTGAATTGTAGAGAAGTACTGCTTTCGTACGAAGTTACAGAACAATACTTTTTATAAGCAACTCAGTGGGTTTTAATCAGCCCGTCCCTAATTTAGGGACGTTGGTTCCACGAAAGGGAGAGAGCCAATTCCATAGGAAAAACACAACATCCATGCCTCATCGGCGGGATTCAAACCCGGACCCATCTCGGGCAAATGGTCATACGTCAGTGTTTAGACCACTTTAAATTGATCAGTTCTGTTTTGCAGCTGTGAAGACAAGTTTCTTTAGTGGCTTCGATTCTGTTCGTAATAGGTTTTCAAGACAAACTAACTGTTTTTATTGTCTTTTGTGATGTTCAACTAGGGAGTCAGGATTAAACGGGGCGATCTGCCTTTAAGAAGAAAGTGGCCAGAATAAAGACGTACGGCGTGCTAGTGTTTCCCGCTTCCGAGAAACTATATTTTTTAAGGACAAGAGAGAGAGAGAGAGAGAGAGAGAGAGAGAGAGAGAAAGCAAGAGCCTAAGTTATTCTAGCATTTTGAAAATTTCCCACTAGCCGGTTTAACCCTGTAGCGAACCGTAATTTGCTCTCGCCTGTTTCTGATCTAACTTTCCCTTTGAGTTTTCTTTTCCTGTACAAGGTGTATCACTACGTGTGCTGCCTTTTGTTATCATTGTTTATAATTAGCATCCATATTCTTACTATTGCAAGTTCTGTTCTATTAACCAGGTTACTATAGTTCACCTATAGTTTCTACAGTGTGAACTCATGTGAAGATTCTAAATGCAGGAATAAAGCCACGTAAGTGTTAAACCTGTCTTATTCATTTGCTGCCGGCATAAAGTTTCTTGTACACGGTCGAGTCACATTATTGTTACCACCAGCTAGTATCCAGAGTAACCGCCGTGTGCAGCGCGGAAAGCAGCTAGACGGGCTGGGAGTGACTCAGTAAGGTGCTGGAAGGTGTTCACAGGTATGTGCAGCCATGCTGACTGCAGTGCATCTGACAGCTGCTGGAGTGTGCGTTGTGGAAGATCCATAGAGAGAACAACACGATCGTCGCGGTCCCACAGATGCTCAATTGGGTTTACGTCTGGGGAAACAGGGGGCCAGGGAAATACTTTGGAGTCTTCATCGTTCTCTTCCAAATACTAGCTGTGTAACACGTTGCATTGTTGTGCTGGAAGATCCCACCCAGCCCCAGGGAAGACAATCAGCATGTATGAGTGTACGTGGTCTCCAAGGAGGGATTCATAACGAATTCGGTCCATAGTGCATTCCACAGGTGTGAGTGGACACGGGGAATGCGACGAAAAATTCCCCAGACAACAACGCTATCCCACCATCTTGTGTTCTTCTAGTAATGATTGAAGAGTGCTTGTTCTCCGATGTTTTTCGCCTTATACGCTAACGTCTATCTGTTCAATGAAGCAGAAAATGTGACTCGTCGGAGAACGCAATCCTTTGCCAATCAGCGGAGGTCCAATTTCGATACTGCCGTGCAAAAGTAAGCATTTTCTGCCGATGCACCTTCGTTAGCATAGGTGCAGTGATCGAGAGCCCCATACGCAGCAGGGTTCGCTGAACTGTTATTTTAGACGCACTTCCGGTTCATTCGGCCAGCAGAGTAGCACCCTGGCTCATTCGGCCAGTGAGTTGCTCCACTGTACCGTATCTATCGGCTCTCACGTACCTTCGAAGCCGACTTTCACCTTTAACATCAGCGGCACGTGGTGCTTCGTAGTTTCCACGTCGCTTCTCTGCAATGGTGCCATTTCTCCAATCACGATACACTTTAACCACAGCAGCATGCGAACAGTTCACAAACTGCGCTTTTTCAGAAATACTGCCACCCTTTGCCCGAAAGCCGATAATCATCCCTTTTTGGAAAACTGATAAATCACTCCTTTTATTCATGACAGCAACGAGTGATATGTTTCCAGAATGACTGCAGCACACCTTATATACCCTCCAAACCAGCTCACGACACGTGCCTTCTTTCATTGGCTACGCGCTGTTGACGTCAAAAGTAGGAGGTGGTCACAATAATGTGACTCGACTGCGTATTATAGGCACCAAGTGTTCTTTCGGCGCAATGCTAAAACAAACATTTTCTTCCACACCTTACACGAGTTAAAGAAGATGACCGAATGGTCAGAAGTGTGGGCTTCTGGCTGATAGTCGGAGCTGGAAAATTTTCATTGATGAAAATGTGCTTTAGGAAAGAAAGAGGCGCGATGTGGAAAATACTATAATTTTATTACCGAGAACTAACATATCTCAAATAGAAATGCCCTAATCCATTGAAACTCACAGAGTGGAATATCCGGAATGCAAAACACAAGGCTTAAAAATCATGCAAGTACTGTCTCAAATGCCACGGGACTTATTAGGTTTCAAACTGATATTTCAAATGGGGGTTTGTTAGAAACAAAAAACATTTACAATGCTGTTTCTCTAAGGAAAAAGAGAGACAGCTGAGGATGCGTATGTGACCTCGAAGGAGTGTATGTGCTGTGCCATCTGAGAGATAAAAATTGAAAATGTTCTTGGCATTTCTGCTTCGCTAGAATGAAAACGACTTCCCTTTTTACAGCCCTGTAATTTTTTCGCTGATGAACATTTTAACTGGAGACGAATATACACTGCTGGCCACCTAAAATGCAACACCAAGATGGACACGAGATAGCAAAGCCAGATTTACAGGACACATAACAACAGATACAAAGATGAAACGATTGAGCTTACAGGCCAGTGCGACTTGCGGAACGCGCAGACATCAATAGTTCATGTGGCCTACATGGCTGGCAATAACGGATGCTACACGCCGCGGCATCGAACGAAAGAGGCTTTGGATGTGGGCTTGGGGTATATCGGTCCAGGCTGCTTCCACACGTTCCACAGTTTATCAGGTGTAGCCACGGTTGGTGCTTGTCGGGCCACTCGGTTGCCGATCAGCGACCAGACGTGTTCGATGGGCGACATATCGGGAGAACAGGCGGACCACGGCAGCAGTGACACCTGGTGGGCCGTGAAGAATTGTTGCACGATGCGTGCGGGCGCGCATTGTCCTGTTGAAACGTGGCCGCTGGCAGGTCCTGCAGGTAAGGGAGGACTACAGGCTCCAAAACGTCGGATATGTAGCGGTGGCTGTTGAGTGTACCGGCGATGCGTAACAGAGGGGTGCGGGTGTCATATACAATTGCACCCTAAACCATAACACCAGGCGACGGACCGCTATGGCGATGCATAATGCAGGCGTCATACAGTCTCTCGCCGCGGAGCCGCCACACGCGGATCCGACCATCGTGGTGTTGCAGGCAGAAGCGGGATTCGTCGGAGAAGACAATGTCGTGCTATTCCGTAGTCCACGTGCGGCGTTCAACGGCCCACTGCCACCTCACTCGCCGGTGGTGTAACGTCAATGGTAATCGGAGCAATGGGTGCCGTGCGGCAAGTCCCCGCTACTTCAGACGACTTTGAGCGGTATGTGCTGACACAGGTTGTTGCGCACCACACCCTAATTCCTGCGCTAACGTTCGTGATGTGGCGGTGCGAGCCGTCAATGCCCGTCGTAAAACATGCCGGTCCTGTAATCGCTCACGTCGGTCCGTCCGTCCCTCCTGCACCCACAGAATCCATACTTGCCTCACTGTGGCTGGATGTCGTCCCACACGGGCGCCAATGTCTCGGTACGATAAACCGCTGTCGCGATAAGCCACTATTATTCCTCTGTCGAACTCCGAAACGTGCTGGAATGACTGCCGTATTCTGTGACGAAACATCAGGAAGCTTCCCACGCGCAGGTTCGGTAGCACAACACACTTCCACTACTTACACCCTGCCTTCTGTGCACCCTTCTTATAGTGCTTTTCGGTGGCGTGCCGGGCGCACATGATTTGCATATGCCCTGCAATGCTAATCGTTTGCATGTCCTCTCGCGGGCGACGCATGCTATGAATTTCAGGCCAATCGGATGCTTCCTTCTTGGTGTTGCATTGTATTTTAGCTATGATTCACGAATTATTATAAAAGGTTCGTTTGTGTGTGTCAAACGCGCTTTTATTACATTCACTGTGGAAGAGGAAATGCATTTCTGTATGTAGAGCTATCGAAACAGATGAAGCAAAAAGGCAAAAGAAAGAAATTTCAAAATTTAATGAGTAATATAAAGCTCAACTCCTTTCGAACTGGAGCCGTGGGAACGCATTTTCTGGACTGACAAATCACACTCCACCATGTGGAAGACCGGCGGACAAGTTTGGGTTGAAGAACGCCAGGTGAACGCTAATTTTCCGACTGTGTTATTCCAACTATGAGAGTTGGTGGAGGAGGTATCATACTCTGGAGCTATTTGTCATGGTTTGGGCTGAGCTTGCTTCCTAGTTCCAATGCTCGAGTAACATAAAGCTGTGGCCTATAATGACATACTCGATAATTCTGTGATCCCAACATTATGGCAACAGCTCGCTGAAGGTCCTTTTCCTTTATCAACAGAAAAATGCCCCGTCGAAAAAGCAACATCCATACAGGACTGGTGTGACGAGATAAGTGAGAAAAACTTGACAGTCCTGCACAGGACCTCGATCTTAACTCCATTGAACATCTTCAGGATGAATTTGAACGCAGACTCTGATCCAGACCGAACTGCCTGACATCAGTGATCGACCTGACTAATGCTGTTGTGGCAGAAAGGAAGGCAATTCCCTCATCATCGACCAAAATCTACTGGAAAGCCTTCCTGGGAGAGTGGAGATTGTCATAGCAAAAGAGGATGCACCAAATCGATACTTTGTTTATCTAAACGGGTCGTTCAAATGAAACATATACTCGGGTAGACGGATGCAATTGCAGCATCCTCCAAAAATATGGTAGCACTGCAGTAACCACACATAAACGAGGAAAGAGCGTGCCATGCAATTAGTTGATGCGACGTGTAGGATGGGAGCAACATAAAAGAAACGTATACGACCTATCTCATGGATACCTCCAAGCAGGCACTACAAGCCGTGATCCAATTTTTGACAAAAGAGGGAAGCAGATCGATAGAAATCTTACGACACATGCAGTTCGTTTACGAGAATGCGTGTCTTGCACTAAGTACGAACTTGACATGATGCAAAGCATTTAAGAGTTGACGTGAAAGCATTATGGACCTACCAAAACCTGGCCAAGCACACGCCGCCATCATACCGGGGACACATTCGCAGCAATGGACGAACTGTAGCGAGTTAGCAGTGCAATAGGCATCAGCAGGGACGCCATTAGCACAATCCCCTATCAAGAACTGGAGTATTCGAAAATGTGTGCGCAGTGGATTCAAAGCGCTTGGCAGAAAATCCATAAACTTACCAACCGATGGGTCAGCTGCCTAAATGTTAGGGGTGCCTATTTCTAGCGTTATGAGCACCCGCGTATTGTGTATAACATTTAATTTTGCTGTGCACATATTCTTATGCTGTGTGATAAAGCACACTTAACTCCAACAGCTAGTCTATGTTTCATTTGGATGACCCTTATATTACAGAGAGCTTGTGTATGGAGAAGTGTGCGGATATTTTTGATCATATAGTGTATGCCACCCACTTCTCAAGAGGCGTAGGGAACAGACTTTCAATTTCTTGTTTTGTGTTCGAACCCAGGATAAAGTTATTGTTGTGACTGGGGATAATTATGTTTTAAACCAGCCACTCTAAACTAAGTATAAATGGCTTTTTATAGCTTTAGATGATCTTAATCTAATGAAGAGTAGCTCTTATAGCTTTAGAAGGTTACTAGGTATGGGTGGCGTTTTATAGCTTTAGATGATTTTAAACTATGGATGGGTGGCTTTTTATAGCTTTAGAGTATTCTAAACTAGGGATGGGTGGCTTTTTATAGCTTTAGACGATTCTAAACTAGAGATGGGTTGCTTTTTATAGCTTTAGAGAATTGTAAACTACAGATAGGTGGCTTTTTATAGCTTTAGATTATCCTAAACTTGAGATGGGTGGCTTTTTGTAGCTTCAGATGATTCTAAACTAGGTTTGGGTCGCTTTTATAGTTTTAGATTATCCTAAACTAGGGATGGGTGGATTTTTATAGCTTTAGATGATTTTAAACTAGGAATGGGTGTTTTTACAGGCTTAGATGATTCTAAACTAGGAATGGGTGGCTTTTTACATATTTACATGATTTTAAACTAGGGATGGGTGGCTTTTTATAGCTTTAGATGATTCTAAACTAGGGATGAGTGGCTTTTTATAGTTTAAAATGATTCTAAACTAGGTATGGGTGGCTTTTTATAGCTTTAGATGATTCTAAACTAGGGATGAGTGGCTTTTTATAGTTTAAAATGATTCTAAACTAGGTATGGGTCACTTTTTATAGCTTTAAATTATCCTAAACTAGAGATGGGTGGCCTTTTATAGCTCTAGATTATCCTAAACTCGGGATGGGTGGCTTTTTATAGCTTTAGATGGTTCTAAACTCGGGATGGGTGGCTTTTTGTAGCTTTAGATGATTTTAAACTAGGGATGTGTGTGACTTTTTATAGCTTTAGCTGATTGTGTGCGTCTTTAATAAAAAACAAGAAAGATAACACTGAATTTTCGGGTGTAATAAGCACGTCTTTTGAATCCGTTCTGACGCAAATTAAATTTATCAAAGCTATTCAAAGGCAATGGAACCGGTATGGAAAACAATAGTATCTGACGGAAGAAAGAAGTTTTTCAGTCGGATCTTTAATCCCTCAGATATTGCTGTAAACGGAATCTTGAGCTTACGAATTCTTAGAAACAGAGTTATCGACAAAAATAAGATGTGACTTTACGTCCGCTGGTGGGAAAACCATGCATTATTTTAGGAAGAAAGTATTCGCAAAAGGTTTATCCATATGAGCCGTATCGGTCCAAGAAAAAAATAATTTAGTCAAGTTTTCAGGAGCCCAGATTTTGCTACAAATACATCAGAAACAGAAATTAACACCTATGACCCCTGGTGGCCAAACCATTCTTTACAAAACATTAGAAATTATGTGAAAAATATTTTCCATCAGGTCTTGTATGCGATACAGGATAAATTATCTCAAATCGGAGTTTTAGGAGCAGAAAATGCAATTTACCTTTATGCGCCGTAGCGGAAAGTCTAAATGATTTACGTGAAAATTTTGAATTTATAGGAAAAACATTTCGCATCGGAAACACTATCCAACAGCGAAGGAATTTTTCAAATTGGACTTTTAGAAGTAGAGATATTGACAAAAATAAGATATATATCTATGCCCCTGGCGTAGAAACCATGCACTATTTTAAAAAGAAAATGTTCCTAAAATGTTTGTCGACATGAGTAGTATCGGTCTACAAACGACGTTTTTTTTATCGAGAATTTAGAAGCTCATATTTTGCTGCAAATACATCAGAAGCGGAAATTAAGATTTACGCCCCTGGTGGCCAAACCATTTTTTACAAAAAATTAGAAATTATGTGCAAACGATTTCCCATCAGGAGCTGTATCCGGTGCAGAAAGAATTTTTCAAATCGGAGGTTTAGAAGCAGAGTTATAGGGAGAAACGTTATTTACCTTTACGCCCCCTAACGGAAAGTCTATGAATTACTTAAAAATTTTGAAATTATATGAAAAACATGCCACACGGAAAACACTATCAAACAAAGAAGGAATTTTTCAAATCGGACTGCTAGAAGTAGAGATATTGACAAAAAAAAAAAAGATATACATCTACGCCACCTGGCGGAGAAACTGTGGGAATTTAAGGAAGAAAATATTCGGAAAAGGTTTATCGATGTGAGTGGCATCAGTCCACGAAAGAATTTTTTCAATCGATATTTTAGAAGCTCAGATTTTACGGCAAATACATCAGAAGCAATAATTAACACTTATGCCCCCTGGTGGCCAAAGTATTCTTTACCAAAAATTCGAACTTATATTCAAAAGATTTTCCATCAGCAGATGTACCCGCTGAAAAAAAAAATTTCAAATAGGAGTTTTAGGAGAAGAGTTATCGGGAAAAATGTCATTTACTTTTACCCCCCCCCTAGGAAAATCTATGCGTAATTTGAAAACGAAACTATATCTAAAACATTCTTCGATACAAATGGAATCGAAAGATAAAATAATTTTTTTAATCGGATGTTTAGAAGCAAATATGTGGATCAAAACGTAATTTTGAATTCGACATCATCTGCATTTACGCCCTGTAGCGGCAAAATTGTACATCGTAAAAAAAAAAACGAAATGAAGGATCATCATTCGCACATTTCAATCTTACGAATGCAAAAAGAATTTTTTCAAATCGGACTAATAGTTGCAGAGATACCGTGGGTACAGACGGACTGACGGACGGACAAACCGATAACAGAAGCACGATCTTTTTTTACAAAAGACGTGCTAAAAAATGGAAACATACATGCAAATATCACTGAATATTGCTTCGGTCGAGGAAAGCTCATTATTACAATTCTATGCGACCGACTGCGTATGATACTGGTTGCATCGATGGAAAGTGCTTGAGAGGGAATAATCGGCTGCTAAATTATGATTTATTTTCCAGTGCGTTCTCTACTCCGGGAAAGTAACGATATGTTTGTGATACAAAGTACCCCGGATACGAACAACGTGAGAATTTTCAAACAACTGCGAACCATATTACCTTCTCGAAACAGTAATGACATTTTTGTTCTTTTAGAAAACTTCTGAATACATGAAGGCCTCGAACGTTACCCCAAGGTCTTTAAAAAGTATTATAAATCAATGAGGGTTGGCAATCTGAAACATTAAGGCTACATTTGTCACTCGAAATTTAATCTATTTGCTGAACTCTTATGTTTTAATTCGTATGGTTGCTCTAGAAGTTTACTTAATTAAACTTTGAAAAAACATTTTAAAGTAAAAAAAAAAAAAAATCTGCAGTACTATTAGTTCAGTTTCAAGTTTATTGAACATCCGAGCCCGTCAAGTATACAGAACGTTGAGAACATTTCGCTTTAGCAACAACAGGATGAAGTCATAAATCAAACACTTTTGCTCGCTGTAGCAAAAATCTACATATCTCTAAGCGTATAATTTAATCATTCCGTTCCTTTCATCTCTCATCGCTCTTCTCTTAACACACAGCATATCCTTCTCCGCAAACAATCCCTCGTTTTATTTGCCTTTTATTGAATTTTTACACACTCTCAGGTTGCCAAATTGAAAACTAGGCGTAAAAATAATGTGTGGTTAAATTAGAAAACTTTTAACAAGTAGAAACGAGATTTGTATAAGAACACGAAATCTGAAACGGAAGATTCGATTAGAAGTATACGTCACAAGGCTCATAATGACATGATGCAAACATTGGGCGCTTAAGGCTGCTGTATATTACATAGCTGTCAAGTTCAACAGAGAACTTTCTTGTGACTCGGAATCTTGCAGTGATGCAGAACGTTCTGGAAAACCCTCCGCATCCACCTCCGAGGAAAACATCAAACGCCTGCACGATTTCGTGGTGCCGAACAGAAGGATGATAATTCACTTTCTAGCCGAGTATGCCGGCATTTTAATCGGCAGTGTCGATTCAATCCTGAAGAAATATTTGAAGACGAAAAACGTTAGTGCGTTTTGAGATCTTTCGAATGTAGACAGATGATCAAATAGCATGCCGCAAACGAATGTGACTCACTAACGTGAACATGCCTTCTTCAATAAATTTCTCATCTCAGATTGTTAAAATGGATAAAACACTGGTTCATCCCTTTGATACATTACTAATGGATTACGTCTAATGCGAAAGCAAACATCATCTCAGGCTGAGAAAGTTCCGTGTTACTTTCTCAGGCGGCAAGGACATGGCATCATTTTGGAGAGAATGCAGAAGGCATCATTATGATTAACTACTTGGTAAAGGACAGAATTATCAGTACAGCATACATGCTCCACCAACCTCATAAGCCAATTTGTGACGTATAATCTTAGTTTAACCTTCCGTTTTAGTTCCTGTCTTCTTATGTGAATTTTGGTTTATTCTCGTTAAACGTTTGCAGTCCGAACGATACATTTTTCTTTCTCGAAGGAATTGTGTTTAGCAATCTGACAACAGGTCAAAGGATAATAACGTAATAAAAAGCTGAATATACAAGCTGATGTTTTGACTGTATGATTGGCACTATTCACAGCGAGTACTGTTTAGAGAGAACACTTGATTTGTAAGAGTACTGTTTCGTCGTAGCACTAGTTTATGAGTCTCACTCGTTTTCACGAGTACTGTTGTATCACGATCATTTTATTATTACTGTCACTTGTTTTTGGTACTAGCAATTGTTAACAAGTTTGACTTGTTTTACATTCCTGATATTTGAAGCAGGATAATTCGAATTATGACGATTTGACGTTACCGATTGTACCCAAAGTGAGTCAGTCTTGTAATAATACTGCTGAGTACCGAAAGGATTGCGTCGATTTGGGTGTCTTCTGTGACCAAGCTAAAAAGGGGACATTGTAAGTGCGACCTTTTATTTCATCTGGTCATTATTATTCCCAATGCTTAATTAGCTCTATCGAAAGTAATGCAAAAGTGGGAATAACCATTTTATTAACCAACAGAGGTAGTTCAAATTGCACATGTTGGCAGAGCAACTCTTTCTCTGTGCATATGTAATGCTAAACATAGTCTCCAACACAAGTGATGTATTTGCGCCATCGTTGAACCTAATTCTCGAATCTGTTTTGAAAAAATTCCGTTGGGGACTGTTGTACCAACTTTTTCACAGCCCCTTTCACCTCGTCTGTGTCATCAAATCTTTGTCTTCGGAGACTGTCCTTCATTGGACCGAACAGTTGGAAGTAGTAGGGCGCCAGATCTGGGACGTACGGAGGAGGGGGACTACCGACCAGCTTAATTTGCTGATCGCCTGATTTGTTGTCAAAGATGTGTGTGGTCTCGCTTTGTGATGGTGAATGTGGATCCTTTTCTCATTCTTTTTCGGTCTCTTCCTCGTTATGGCTTCTTGAGAGTGCTCAATGTACCGCTCGCTAGTCACGGTACTGCTACGTTCCATGAAATTTAGGAGAAAGACACCCCTGTCATCCCAAAAAAACCGTCACGATGACTTTATGAGCTGATCGCTGGCTCTTGAACTTCTTAGGCCTTGGTGAAGAGGTGTGACGCCATTCCATGGATTGATTCTCCTTTTCCGGATCGTAAAGATATGCCCACGTTTCATCCCTCGTCACCAGATAGGAAACAAAACGTGTTTTCATTGGCTTCAAACGCTTTCAGCCGAATAGAGCAGACTTCCACCCTTATCTCCTTCAAATCTGGTGTCAACTACCAAGGATCCACTTTGAACACACCTCCCGATACCCTAAGACTTCCACCATCTTCTGTATGGCATTGTGACTAAAATCCAGTTGTGCAACAAGGTCACGGATTGTGACTCATTTCTATGCGCGAATCAATTCATCCACTCACTGACGATTCGTGTCAGTGGTCGTAGATGATGGTCTCCTACTACGTGGTTTGTCATCAATGCTGGTTTCCCCTTCTTTAAACTTCTTCATCCATCTGCGCACATTGCTCTCGTCAATTGTGTCATCTTCGTAAACATTCTGTAGACTTCTGTGGATGTGCGACAGCCTGCACCCTGTCTTCGTCAAGAACTCTGTGACTGCACGTTGCCTTTGTTAAAATCAATTTTTTACCTGTTATAAAGAAGAGGATTACTCTAGAGGAAGAGTTACTCTACTAACATGTGCAATTTGAATGACCTCTCTCCGTTAATAACAAGTTAGTAAAATCATGCAATGCATTGATTATGATACGCTTTCCAACATACCAGAAATTATTACTCAAGTTATGTGGATAATGGCTGTGGAATAAATCTCACTCCTGTGTCCTGACCTTTGTCGCCATTTCGTTGATATTCAACAGAACCGGTTCTCTATATCTCCGGAGCAACATGATAAAGCTTTGTCGCAATCCAAGCATTTTAGGTAAGTTATGATGCACAAGGGCAATGGAATGGATCCCACTCCAGTGTCCTGACCTTTGACCCCATTTCGCCCATTTTCAATAAGGTTCGTCCCCAGTGGCTCCCTACCACATACTAAAATTTTATCGAAATCGAACCATTTTTACGCAAGTTATGACGCATAAGGGCAATGGAATATATCCCGCTCTTATGCCCTGCCTGACCTTTGACCCCATTTCGCCTATTTTCATAGAGCTTGTGTCCAGGTGGTTCCCTACCACATACTAAAATTTCATCGACATCGAACCATTTTTACGCAAGTTATGACGCATAAAGACAATGGAATGGATCCCGCTCCTATGTCATGACCTTTGACCCCATGCCTCCCATTTTTAATAGAGCTCGTGCCCAGGTGGTTCCCTACCACATACTAAAATTTCGTCGAAATCGAACCATTTTAACGGGAGTTATCGTGCGGACGGGCAAAGCTGGAGCATATACGCTTCTTCAACTTACGGTTGGAAAGCGTAAAAAATGTTATGCCCACTTTTGCATTACTTTCGGTATAACCCTCGTAAGTATATACACTGGTGTTCAAAATTAAGAGAATTTGCACATTTTGTCGATTTTCACAAAACTTACGGACCCAAAGGTACAAATTATGCCGCCGAATAAGAAACCAAATTTGCAGTGTCGAATACATAAGCGTACACGTACGTGTGGAGTTGGCGGAGCTATGACAGCGGAGGCCATGAAAAGCACACGCGGCTTTTTCCACGATTAGTTCGCTCGTACTCCTCGGCGACATTCGTTGTGTTTCTTGCAGGAGTTGGTTCAATTTCATAAGCAATCAGGTAAAACGAGTTACCACGAACGTATTGATGACGGAATGAGGTGGGGAATCGTCGGTAGATTGGAGGCAGGGAAATCGCAAGGGCAGGTTGCTACAGGGCTCAATGTAACGCCCAGTGTCATCTGCAATTTGTGGAGACAGTTTAAAGACACCGGATCCATATCGAGAAGGCCTGGGCAAGGTCGTCCAAGAGCCACGACGGCCAACGAAGATCGTTATTTAGCACTTTCAGCGAAACGCCACAGGACTGCTACCGCTGCACAGCTATCTCGTGAGCTGCATGCCGCCACTGGAACCCGAGTTTCAAGGGTTATTGTTTCCCGAAGGCTTCATGAGAGAGGGTTTTCTGCCAGAAGACCCGCTGTTTGCTTCCCGTTCGCTTCAGCACACAAGAGAACGCGTTTAGCATGGTGCAGACAACATCAGTCTTGGACCAGACTTCAGTGGGGTAACGTTCTCTTCACAGACGAGTCGAGATTCAGCCTGGACACTGATTCTCGAAGTACCTTCATCTGGAGAGAACCTGGTACCCGATACCTTTCCTCCAACATCCTAGAAAGGGACCGCTATAGCAGCGGAGGTGTCATGGTCTGGGCAGGCATCATGTTGGATGACCACACACCTCTACATGTGTTTGACAGAGGTTCCCTGACTGCTGAGAGGTATAGGGATGAGATCTAACAGCCCTATGTTCGACTTTTCAGGGGTACAGTTGGCCCTCGGTTCCTTTTTATGGACGACAACGCTCGTCTACATAGGGCTCACCTGGTCGACGATTATTTTGAAAGTGAGGATATTCGCCGGATGGATTGGCCAGACAGATCGCCAGACCTAAACTCTATCTAACATGTCTTGGACGCTCTTGGAAGGGCGATTGTAGCTCGCCACCCCCTGCGAGAATCATCCAGGAGCTGACAACTCTGTTGCTGCAAAATTGGGACCGACTGCCGCAGGGACTCATCAACTGGCTCGTTTCCAGTATGAAATCGCGCTGTTAGGGCTGTATGACTGTGAGAGGGAACCATACCCCATGTTAGAGTCATTTTATGCTCGATCTTGCAACATGGATTTTGGACATTCCTGCGCTGATGAGCCTTACTGAAGATCATGAGTGCGTACCATGATTGTTGTATGGTATAATATTTTCTCTTATATAACTGTGTATCCATACCAAATTTCATTAAAATGTGTGCATTAGTTTTTCAGAAATTCGACAAAATGTGCAAATTTTCTTAATTTTGAACACCAGTGTAATTACAACCAGGTTAACCTTTCTGGGATTCAGCTAAAGTAATTCAGTAAGCTTTACAGTAAAGCAAGTTGCTTCTGTATGTTTAAGCCTTAAAATTCAAACGTTGTAATGCTTTTCAGGGAAGTTAGGATTATCAAATACAACCTACGCGCAACTCCGTAAAGTAACTATTATTCTACAAACTTCGAGCAGCCATCAAGGAAAAGATTCGCCGAAAACTTAGAAGTGTCTCCTACTTCAAAGCAATGCCCTGCGACACACTCCCAGATTGCGGACAGCGGATTCCCACGTTTTTGATTGCTCGGTAGCTCGGGTGGCTGTTGTTCGTTCTGAAGTGGGAATAGCATGAAGCACGTAGCATTACTTGGAAGGGGAAGAAATTACAAGGAGTGTTCAAATGAAAAGGTACGAAACGACACTGTGGGTATAAATGAAGACTTTATTCAAAGTATACACCATAGGCCGTAGCACAACGACACCGTTGATTAACGAGCCGAAGGATTCCTTGTTCCCAGAATTCCTGTGGCCGTGACGAGACCCAGTCCTGCGCAGCGTCCTTGAGTTCGTCGTCCGAGTGGAAGCGCTTCCCTTTCAGATGTTTTTTCAGGGGACCAAACACATGGAAATCGCAGGGCGACATGTCCGGGCTGTAGGGCGGATGGTCAAGCTGCTCCCACTGGAACTTGGCCAGTTCCGCGTGTGTGACCCTAGAGACGTGTGGACGCGCGTTATCATGGAGCAGAACCACGCCCTCCGTGAGCAGCCCCGGTCTTTTGTTCTTGATGGACTTGCGTAGGCTTCGGAGTGTCTCACAGTACACATCGGAGTTAATGGTTCGTCTGTGCTGGAGGAATTCAACAAGTAGTGGACCTTGGACGTCGAAAAAGACGGTGAGCAACACCTTGACTGCGCATGCGGGCGCCCACGCATGCTCCGATTCACGCCGGCGACTCCAATCGCATCCCTAGATGTGTCGCTACGTTCTCCCATGGCGGCATAGGCAAATATGTTAACGGTTACGTTCTTATGACGTTTCGTACCTTTTCATTTGAACACCCCTAGTATCTTACAGTTGTTATGCACCTTAATTAAAATGCATGCATATTTATAGACTGTAACCTTACTCATCTAACATTATGTATCTGTTTTTATCTCAGATCATTATGTCATAAAATTTGAAGTACGTTGTGACAGCCCCCCCCCCCTGCTTTCTCATTAATTACGGTAACCCATTCTACATGAACATTTCTTTTAAAAAGGTTAGATCGTCTGCGTGGTGTTTTTCTGTTTTAAATGATCTGTTGCGGTCGTCTCCGACAGGTGTTCTTCAGCACACTAATTTTTGATTCTTATACGAAACGGACTTCTTTTGGGTTTGGCAAGACTGAAAAAATATAATCAATATCAATTAAATGAGGCCCGTACCGACATCCAAATTTACTTACGTGTCTTCGGGCGATCGTTAGAAGATCATTACGGGGAAAGATGCCTCGGTATTATCCACAGTGCTTACCAGCGCAGACGGGAAGGTGATAAAAAATTCAGTAATGAACCTCCTAAGATATTTTTTAACTCAAGTGGCCATTAAGGCGTTAATAATAGTCCATTTGGAAAAGAACCGATGAATTTTCTCTTGCAAATCCCCCTGAGTTTGAACACATGCACAAAATATCAAGCTTCATGTATTTCACGCACTTAATTTGTGTAAATAAAAGTAAAATTCTTCCTTTATTTCTCTTCTTGAATATCGCATTTAAGAGGGCAAGACAAAGAGAGCACACGATATTGTAAATTTTCTGATTATAATAAATGCATAATTCATCGTCTTTCTCATTTATAGGAAATAATTAAGGTTTACATGAAGTTACACTATGTTGACAAAAGTCACCTGACACTTAAAAGAGAAACACAATGTAGCATTTATTGGCATACATGAGTACGGTGTTGGTCCACCTTTGGCCTTAATGCATCCACTGACCGTCGAGACATGTTTTCTACAAGGTTTTGAAACACAGCGATAGGTATGCACTTCCACTGAGTACATAATGCTGCCGCTAAATGTTGCTTAGTAGTAGGTCTTCGTTCCAAACCTCTTATGCGGCGCTCTAATTCATGCCATAAGTGCTCTATGGGATTAAGATCAGGGGCCGGTGCTGGCCAGTCCGCACACGATACGGAATTACCGTCAAACAGTCCTTGCTTTATGGCTCGGTGCATTATCCTGCTGGTACCAACAAGGCTCGGTTCCATAGTATTGCCACAGAGTTGGTAGGGCATAATTGTCCAGAATATCGAGGTACACGTGCTCGTTAACAGGTTTGTCCACGATAACCAATGGGCCGGCACCATACCACGAAAAACACCCCCACACGAGTACATTGCCAGCTCCAAACTTGACCGTAGGAACAGTAAACTGTGGTAAATAGCGTGTCCCCGGCTGCCGCTATGCCCACACACGACCATCAGACTGATGGATCTTGTATCTGGACTAATCAACCCATAGGACCCGTTTCCATTGATCTATTACAGTCCACGATAAATGTTCTTTACACCATGTTAAACGATGAGTAGCATTCCGAGTGGAGATGACTCGACCACGGTAACCCATAGAATGAAGTTCTCAGCGAATTGTACGTGTACATACCGAGATTCCAGCATTGTTACTCACCTGTACACTGAGGTCTTGCGCAGTACTCCGTCGATTAGCTGTAACGACTCTCGTGAGGCTTCGACGTCCTCTATCACTGATTTTCTTTGGTCTGCCGTACGTATTGCTGCTTCAGGCATGCCATGTGTCTTCCACTTATTCAATTTATCCAAAACAGTTAACTTGGGTATCTTTAAACGCATCTCGGTGTCTCTTACGGACAACCCACTAATATAACACTCAACAATCTTTCCTTTCTCAAAGTCAGTTCTTTACCGCCGCGACATTTTCACTCAACCTCACAGTGCGATATGATCGTGGTCAGCTGCAGGCTTGTTTTTATACCGTTTGCAGCTGTAGCGCACATCTTAACAACCCAGTGGATCCGTTCATTTGCTTCTGAAGGGCTGTCCGGTGACATTTGTCAATATAGTGCATTTGTAAAATAAAAGCTACAATATTACCTTGTTTGTAGAAGCTATTAGTGCGTTCAACGTTTAACTCAGTGCAACTTCAATCATAAAGCGTTAAGTTTTCCCTAAACCCGGACTACTTCTCAGTCGGTTATAGCTCGAAATCTTAACTACACTTATTGGGTTGGTATAAAATCTCCGGCAAAACGCCAGCACACGTGGACGGCAAAAACGGAAAAGTTGAACAACTTACCTAGGCAAAATAATCCCCCTCGGCATCGACACATAGTTGCCATCTGTCCGGCAAGGCCATGATTCGGGATCGAAAAAAGTCCTGTGGCTGGCACAGGAAGAAGTCATCAACTGCACGTTGACATCGAACATATTCGTTCGAGCTGATTTCAGCCCATTTTGCTAACCCCGAATTAATTCGCTTCAGCCAATTAAAAAAGAAAGCAACTACCTGTAGGTAAAGCAGTTTCCGTTTGCATCAACACACTTCTGATAATTAACTACGAGGCTCTGCATCCCACGACGTAACATTCCGGAGTCTATAAAGAAAATAGGTGGCTGCGTCTGACACACCGCTTGATTGTTTCGGTTCTTCTTCTTTAGAAAGTGGTCCAGATGGCAAAAGAAGTGGCAAAATGGGGCGGGGCAAGGTCTGGGCATTATGTAGGGTGTAAAATGTGGGGGCAAGGTCTGGGGATTATGCAGGATGTAAAATGGTAAAATGTAAGGCAAGGTCTGGGGATTATGCAAGGTGCGGCGTAGCTTCGTAGTCCAACTGGTTAATTCGTTGGACGCTGCTTTGTGGGACATGTGGGCCGGCTTTGTCGTGCAACAGAAGGATCCCATTCCTGTTGACCAAAACTGGCTGCTCGGTACGGAGCTTCTTGTGCAACTGTTGTATTTCAGCACAATAGCGGTCCGAACTGATGGTATCACCTGGTTCAAGAAATGAATGATCGGCAACAGACCACCATACGGGAACCAGCACTTTCTACGGCTGCCTTTGGAGAGTGTTTAGGTAGCTCAGTGTTATTTCTACGGGTGGTTTTAGACAGGTAGATTATTTTAGGTGGCTCAGTGGTACTTCTACGGGTGGCTTTACACAGTGTTTAGGTGGCTCAGTGGTATCTCTATGGGTGGCTTCACACAGTGGTTAGTTGTCTCAGTGGTATCTCTACGGGTGGCTGTAGACAGTGTTTAGGTGGCTCAGCGGTACTACTACGGGTGGCTTTACATAGTGTTTAGGTGGCTCGGTGGTATCTCTACGGGTGGCTTCACACAGTGGTTAGTTGTCTCAGTGGTATCTCTACGGGTGGCTGTAGACAGTGTTTAGGTAGCTCAGCGGTGCTACTACGGGTGGCTTTACACAGTGTTTAGGTGGCTCAGTGGTACGTCTACAGGTAGCTTTACACAATGTTTAGGGGGCTCGGTGGTATCTCTACGGTGGCTTTAGACAGTGTTTAGGTGGCTCAGCGGTACTTCTACGGGAGGCTTTACACAGTGTTTAGGTGGCTCAGTGGTATTTCTGCGGGTGGCTTTACACAGTGTTTAGGTGGCTCGGTGGTATCTCTACGGGTGGCTTCACACAGTGGTTAGGTGGCTCGGTGGTATCTCTACGCGTGGCTTTACACAGTGTTTAGGTGGCTCAGTGGTACTTCTACGGGTGGCTGTAGACAGTATTTAGGTGGCTCAGTGGTACTTCTATGGGTGGTTTTACACAGTGTTTAGGTGGCTCAGTGGTACGTCTACGGGTGGCTTTACACAATGTTTAGGGGGCTCGGTGGTATCTCTACGGGTGGCTTTAGACAGTGTTTAGGTGGCTCAGCGATATTTCTACGGGTGGCTTTACACAGTGTTTAGGTGGCTCAGTGGTGCGTCTACGGGTAGCTTTACACAATGTTTAAGTGGCTCGGTGGTATCTCTACGGGTGGCTTTAGACAGTGTTTAGGTGGCTCAGCGGTACTTCTACGGGTGGCTTTACACAGTGTTTGGGTAGCTCAATGGTATCTCTACGGGTGGCTTTAGATAGTGTTTAGGTGGCTCAGTGGCATCTCTACGGGTTGCTTTACACAGTGTTTAGGTGGCTCAGTTGTATCTCTACGGGTGGTTTTAGACAGTGTGTATGTGGATCAGTGGTATACAGTATAATCACTGTGCTAATCGCATAGATTGTTGTAGGGACCCACCTTTCATCGAAGGTTATTCTCCGATGCAGGAATTCCTTCCGTCTGTGCCTGACAAGAATAGAAACACACTCCTCCATTAGACGTGTTTTATTGGTTGCTATGAAACCTTTCATCGAAGGTTACTATCCGATGCAGGAATTCCTTCCGTCTGTGCCTGACAAGAAAGGAAACACACCCCTCCAATAGGCGTGTCTTATTGGCTGCTATGAATTTGAGTAGGCACACAGGCATCCATCGTTTTCGCCTTTCCCACGGCCATCAGGCGCCAAACAAGAATCCAATGATGCATATGGATCCTTGCTGTGATCTCACTTTGCCGTGGGTAACGGTTAACGATGTTTTTGAGCTCTTCATCTATTACAGTAACAGATGGACGACTAAGGAAGCTCATTTGAAATGTTCAGTGAGCAACCCGACGATCTATCAGCAGTCACGATGTTTTTCAGCTCCTTATCTGTTACAGTAACGGATGGACAACCAGGAGGCCCATTTGAAATGTTCAGTGAGCAAACCGTTAGCAACTCGATGATCTATCAGTAGTCTCCAGCTCCTAATTTAAAGCCACTGGTTCCAGGAAAGGGAGAGAGCCAATGCCATAAGACAAACACAGCATCCATGCTTACTAGGATTCGAAACTGGACCCATCTCGGCTGAATGAGCAGTAGCCATCACTTAGACTACTGCGCCACCGTGCGGCCAATTTGCAATGGACCTGACTGCAGCTTGGGATTTTTATTTGCTAATATCAGCGTATGGTGCGTGCATTCACAGTGGCCTGACCAAACGCCGCATGAATGTTTTGGCCCGCCATTCCAGCGGAATGTCCGACTGTGAAGTAATACATAAAGATTGCGCGCAACTGCCGGCCTTTCTCAATGGCCGTATTTGCTCAAATACTGTGCATTCGCGGTTAAACCTTATCAAGAAATGAGAAGCACAACTCGCACACCACGTATTTGCCGACCTTGTGAAATATGTCACAGGACATAGCTGGGCGACACAAGTCCGCTGGAGGGGACGAACACGTCCAGTGGCCAGAGATGGAAACGGGTCAGGGGTCACAGGGTCGACAATTTCTTGCGGGCCTAACAGGTCGGGTCAAGGTGTTCCTGACCCGATTTCGACCCAGTTTAATTTCAGTTTTGTTTTTGAAAAGAAAAGAAAAAAAATGATCCAATTAACTCTTCAAAGGTCTTTTTTTGAAATAATACTTCACAGCTGCAGATTATGATCCAGGAACTTGCTGAGACGGTTAATGAAATGGGATTAAAAATAAACTTTCAGAAGATAAAACTAAAGTTCAGTGCTTTTATACAAGAACAAAAGAACTATCGAATGATATAAAAAAGCTGGAGATAACCGATGCCTACCTTACCTTGGACAGCAGATATCAAGCGAAGGTCACATTGATGAAGAAATTAACCAAAGTATGAAACTTGTTTGGAGAGCTTTTGGAAGAAACAGTACAATTTTTAAGAGCAATATGCCATGATGTCTTAAAAGAAAAATGTTTGATCAATGCATCCTTCCAGTGCTCAGGTACGGAGCACAGACGTGGACCTTAACTAAACACGATATAAAACAAGAAAGATGACATCGAATTTTCGGGTGTAATAAGCACGTCTTTTGAATCCGTTCTGACGCAAATTAAATTTAGCAAAGCTATTCATAGTCAATGGAACCGATATGGAAAACAATAGTATCTGACGGAAGACAGAAGTTTTTCAATAGGGTTCTTAATCCTCCCAGATATTGCTGTAAACGGAATCGTGAGCTCACACCCTCTGTTTACAGACTTGTGCGTTAAGAAAAACATGAATTTATATGTGAAACATTTCTCACCGAAAACGCTCTCCAACATAGAAAGCATTTTTCATATCGGACTTTTAGAAACAGAGATATCGACAAAAATAAGATGTGACTTTACGTCCCCTGGGGGGGGGGGGGGAACCATGCATTATTTTAGGAAGAAAGTATTCTCACAAGTTTTTCCGTATGAGCGGTATTAGTCCAAGAAAAAAAAATTAGTCGAGTTTTCAGGAGCCCAGATTTTGTTACAAATACATCAGAAGTAGAAATTAGCCCTTATGTCCCCTGGTGGGCAAACTATTCTTTACCAAACATTATAAATTATTTGAAAAATATTTTCTATCAGGTCTTGTATGCGATACAGGAAGAAGTTTTCAAATCGGAGTTTTAGAAGCAGAAATAACGCAGAAAACGCAATTTACCTTTGTGCCCCCTAACGGAAAGTCTATGATTTTCTTGAAAATTTTGAATTTTTCGGAAAAACATTTCGCATCGGAAACACTGTCCAACAAAGAAGGAAGTTTTCAAATCGGGCTCCTTGAAGTAGTGATATTGACAAAAATAAGATGTACATCTACGCCCCTTGGCGTAGAAACCATGCATTATTTCAAGAAGAAAATGTTCCTAAAAGGTTTGTCGACATAACTAGTATCGGTCAACAAACGACTTTTTTCAATCGAGATTTTAGAAGCTCATATTTTGCTGCAAATACATCAGAAGCGGAAATTAAGACTTACGCCACCTGGTTGCCCAACAATTTTTACAAAAATTTGAAATTATGTGCAAAGGATTTCCCATCAGGAGCTGTATCCGGTGCAGAAAAAATATTTGAAATCGGAGATTTAGAAGCAGAGATGTAAGAGGAAGCAATTTACCTGTACACCCCCTAGCGGAAGGTCTATGAATTCTTTGAAAATTTTGAAATTATATGAAAAACATATCACAGTGGAGACATTATCCAACAAAGAAGAATTTTTTTAAATCGGACTCCTACAAGTACAGATATTGACGAAAATAAAATATACACCTACGCCCCCTGGCGGAGAAACTGTGGAATATTTTAGGAAGAAAATATTCCGAAAAGGTTTATCGCTGAGAATGGCATCAGTCCACGAAAGAATTTTTTCAATCGATATTTTAGCAGCTCAGATTTTACGGCAAAAATTAACACTCATGCCCCCTGGTGGCCAAAGTAATTCTTTATCAAAAATTCAAATGATAAGCAAAAGATTTTCCATCAGGAGGTGTATCCGCAAAAGAAAACATTTTTCAAATCGGAGTTTTAAAAGGATAATTATCGGGGAAAACGTAATTTACTTTTACGCCCCCTAGTGGAAAATCTATGCGTAATTAAAAAAAGTAACTATATCTAAAATACTCTTCGACATAAATGGAATCGAGAGATAAAATTATTTTTTCAATCGGATGTTTAGAAGCAAATGTGTGGAATAAAACGTATTTTTGAATTCGACATCATCTGCATTTACGCCATCTAGCGGCAAAATTGTACATCGCAAAATAAAAACGAAAAAAAGGATCATGATCCGCATATTTCAAGCTTCCCAATGCAAAAATAATTTTTTCAAATCGGACTAATAGTTGCAGAGATATCGTGGGTACAGAAGGACGGACCGACGGACAAACCGGTAACATAAGCACGATCTTTTTTTACAAAAGACATGCTAAAAACTAGAGACAACTGAAAGAATGGTGGGATGCGTGCTTGGTGTAACCAAGAAAGACAAAAAGAGGAACTCGTTGATAAGGAGAATGACAAAAGTGGAAAGCATAGTGGTCAGAGTAAAATCCCAGAAATGGCAATGGGCTGGACATACTGCCAGAAGAACGGACCACCGATGAACAACCGAAATTTCAGACTGGATTCCAGAGGACATGAAAAGACCTATAAGACCACGTGGGAGATAGGTGGATGGAGGAGACTTGCGCAAGATGGACCTCTGGTGAAGAAACTTGGAGAGATCTTTATCCAACAGTAGATTAATAATGATTTACAATGATGACGACGATGATGATGACATATTCGAATTTATTGTTCAAAGCGTATTTGTCCGGGTCCAAAATTTCTGAACCGTTTCCAACTCTGCCAGTGGCTGAAGGCGATCATTTCGGCTGCACTAATCGAATTCAATCATCTCATTGCTGCAAAGTGAAAGTCAATGTCCTTTAATCTGATTTACAGGTGCCGTTATTGAGTGCTTACACAAGAACACAAAGTAATAACAAATAGCTGATGAATAACTCTAGTTTCGCGACCTGGAAAAAAGTTTTGAGTTCCGCTGAGGAAATGTCTTTCTCTTAGATTGTAACAGTTAACATTTTATTGAATCTCATTTCAGAATCTATTAAAAACTCAGATCGTAACACTCACTACGATAAATTAAATTCATTGCTCGGAGGCACATATCTCCTTTCTAAAGGACAACCGTAGAACAAAACCGGTGTTATCGAACATTTAAACCTCCAGGGTACTAAAATATTTCAAGTCCTGTACGGAATGTCCTTAAAAGCAGATTTACGTGAACGGTTTGCGAGCAAAGTCATCACAGAATCTTTCTCTTTATTTTTTGGTATCCGCGCTCTCTTGCGAAACAGCGGCGTAAAAATTATTTTCTTTTCCATTTTGCTAAAAGCTTCCATTCCCGAGGTTTCCAAAGTAGAATTTATTAGTACCATGAGGTAGTACCCTTTTGCACCACTCGCGCATTCAATTTATGAGCCATGATTGCGCGTATTTTCTCTCCCGTTTCGACATTTCATAAGTGGACCTTCAAAATTTGTTGTCGGTTCTGACGTTCCTGGGATCGCGGTTGTCATGACGACGGCAGGCGGTGTAACGTTCCTAGAATAGAACACGGTGAATCTTTTGGATTGAAGAATCTGCGGATGTTTCCGATATGTAGCGATCAAAGACAGAACACCTGTGGCGGAAGATATGTGGCTGAAAGGATGGATTGCTTCGTGATCTTGAAACCTGGAATTTATACACAACTGAAAGAAGAAAATGATTTGTGTTAAACGTTCGCGCGGTGGCAGTTATGTGACAGCCATCAAATGGATACAAATGGCTCCGGGTATACGGCATTCTTTGAGTTAAGAAAGCCTCTTAATTTTTTATAAATGCAATACGGATAGCCACCCTTGGTTTGAAGGAAAAGTCATTTCAAATTCTTAAAAACCCGTTGGTTCAGTTTTTACGTCTTTCCCCTACTAGCAATGAGAATAGCTTCGATACGAAATACCAGCCATGTCAAATCAAAGCAAAGGCATTTTCTTACTCTGAAGTGATCATGAAATCTAAAGCATATCCTCCACTTGCTTTCAATTTCAGTTTCCTACATTTTTAGCACGTCTTTTGCAAAAAAATATATCGTGCTTATGTTACCGGTTTGTCCGTCCGTTTCCCCGTCCGTCTGTGGACACCATATCTCTACAACTAATAGTCCGATTTGAAACATTCTTTTTGCATTGGGGAGCTTGAATACCGCAAATGATGATCTTTTTTTCATTTTTTTTACGATGCACAATTTCACCGGTAGAGGGCGTAAATGGAGATGATATCCAACCTAAAACACATTTTATTCCATATATTTTCTCCTAAACATCCGAATGAAAAAAAAATACCCGATTCCATTTATGCCGTAGACTATTATAGGTATAGTTACGTTTTGCAGTTACGCATAGATTCCCCGCAAGGGGGCGTAAAAGTAAATTGCATTTTCCTCGATATCTGTGTTTCTAAAACTCCGATTTCAAAAATTCTTTCCGCAGCGGATACAGATCTGGATAGGAAATATTTTGCATTTATTTTTTTATTTTTATTAAAAATGGTTTGGCCACCAGAGGGCGTAAGTGTTAATTTATGCTTCTGATGTGTTTGCAGCAAAATCTGAGCTTCTAAATATTCTATTGAAAAATTTATTTCCTGGACCGATACGATTTACGACGATAAACCTTTTCGGAGTAATTTCTTCTTAAAATAATGCTTGGTTTCTCCGCCAGAGGGCGTAGATGCAGGTCTTATTTTTGTCAATATCTCTGCGTCTGATGGTCCGATGCGAAAAATTTCTTCTTTATTGGATAAAGTTTCCGGTGCAACATGTTTTACATATAATTTCAAATTTTTCAAGTAATTTACAGACTCTCTGTTAGGGGGCGTTAAGATAAATTTCGTTTACCCGACATCTCTGCTTCTAAAATTAAGTTTTTTAAAAATTCTTTCCGCACCGGATGCAGCTCCTCATGGGAAATGTTTTTCATATAATTTCTAAATTTTGGTAAAAAAAAAGTGGTTTGGCTACCAGGATGCGTATGTCTTAATTTCCGCTTCTGATGTATTTGCAGCTAAATGTGAGCTTCTAAAATCTCGACTGAAAGAAAATTCGTTCGTGGACCGATACCGCTCACATCGGAAAACTTTTCGAGAATACTTTCTCCTTAAAATATTAGATGCCCCTATCTTATATTTGTCGATATTTCTGCTTCCAAGAGCCCGATTTGGAAAATTCTCTTTTCTGTTGAGATCGTTTCCGCTGTGAATTGTTTCTCATATATTTTCAAATTTTTTAAACCACAAGTCTGTCGCCAGAGGGAGTAAGTTCACGTTTCCGTTTACAGCAATATCTGCGGGACTAAAAACCCGTTTGAAAAATTTCTTTCTTCGGTCAGATGCTATTGTTTTCCGTACCGGTTTCATTGACTTTGAATAGCTTTGATGAATTTCATTCGCGTCAGAACGGATTCAAAAGGCGTGTTCATTACAACCGAAAATTCGGTGTCGTCTTTTTTGTTGTTCATTGTATTCAATCGTCGCTTTCTGGATCTCCCTCATTTTCGTTGTCACAGTTAGGTGACCGCATCACATGACAATTTATTTGATCTTACGTGCAGTAATATACTTTTTGTCCCACCCAGGTGTTTAAGTTTTTACGTTTTCCAACCATAGGTTGGAGAAGCGTATATGCTCCAGCTCTGTCCATCTGTCTGTCCGCACGATAACTCGCGTAAAAATGGTTCGATTTAGATGAAATTTTAATATGTGGTAGGGGATCACCTGGGAACGAACCCTATTGAAAATGGAAGAAATGGGGTTAAAGGTCAGGACATAGGAGCGGGATCCAATCCATCGCCCTTATGCGTCATAACTTACGTAAAAATTCTTCGATTGCGACAAAATGTTATCATGTGGTTCCGGAGGTACACTGAACCGGTTCTTTTGAATATCATTGATATGGATTCAAAGGTCAGGGCGCAGGTGCGAAATTTATTCCACAGCCCATTTCTTCATAACTTAAGTAATGATTTCTGGTATGTTGGAAAGCGTATCATAATCAATGCATTGCATGATTTTACTAACTTGTTTGTCTTTAAAGTCATTTTAAATATTATTCTTTTTATTCTCTCTTTTAACCGTTTAAGCGACCGATGTGCCTAAACAAAATAGTGTCCAAAACTTTCTAAGCTCCTTAAACAGAAATGTTCACACAGCAGCGAGGCTTCACTAAAGCCAAGGAAAAACACTTCTCCGCTTCCTTTATCTCAGGAGCACCGACCATAAACCTGTCACGGGTGATAACAAAGCTCGTTTCTCGACCTTTATTTCCTGTTCGATGACAGAAGGTATGACAGAGAAAGGCTAGACTTCCTGACACGGATATCATGCCACTGGGGAGAAACAAGTTACTCAAACATCTCACAGGTTCCACGCCACTGTTATATACCTTTTTAGCAGCTAATCAGTCAGAAAGATTTAATATCAGTTATTGCCTTGATTGACCACTTTGACATAACAAAGCTAAAGGGGAAACAAAGTTTTCTAATGAGAAGCTTTACTCGTTTCAGTCGCGTTTGGTTCAGTTTTTGTACAGCGAATAATACATTCGTTCGAGATGATTTCATTCCATTTTACACACATAGCGCGGTAAATTTTTGGCCACCGTGGTGTAAGGTTAACGCCCTCGGCTAGATATCGAGAGACATGGGATTCAATTCTCCGGCGGCGACCGAATAATAATTTTTCGCTTGCTGTGTGTTGCTAAAACGTGGAAAGAGCGATGTATTTGTTTTATCACTGACGCCACATATTTAGAGGATTTTAAATTTGGATCTCGCCCTTTGGATTTAACTGCTATAATTAATATATAGCCAGTGCCGTTAATGCCCACCATATGGAGACGTCACAGTAGCTGAGCCCATCTTACGGCTTTGCGATGTCAAAAGCTGACACAAAAACACACGCAGCGCCGTGGATTTTTGGCCACCGTGGTGTAAGGTTAACGCGCTCGGCTAGATATCGAGAGATATGGGATTCAATTCCCCGGCGGTGACCGAATAATAATTTTTCGGTTGCTGTATGTTGCTAAAACGTGAAAAGAGCGATGTATTTCTTTATTCACTAACGCCACGTATTAGGAGGATTTTCACTATTTATTCATCCCATTTTACTAAGCAGGAGTTAATTCATTCCACCCGGTTATAGGGTTAAAGTTTTGCTTAACCCTATATGTTTTCCTTTCGCTTTGTATAAAGCATTATTACTGTACGGGTCTTCAAGGCCCCACCTAATTCTTCAAAAGAAGTACCACGGCCGTTCCATATAAACTGAGAGTAAAATCACACAAAATGAAGAAATATAAGTACAGTAAAATATGTGCTATTCTTTCTCAAAGTATCTTCCCTCGCATGATATGCAACAGTCCCATCGTTCAGTCCTCTTTTCAAAGCTGTGGCCAAAGCATTTTGTGAAAGCTGCTTTAGCGACCCCTGTACAGCTTGAATAACGTCAGCATCTGTGTTGAATATTGCTCCACGGAACTTCTCCTTCATTGTTGGAAAAAACTAGAAATCTCACGGGGCGAGGTCAGGACTGTAGGCAGGCTGCGGTTATGATTTCAATACTGCATTTCGTAAAAAACTGTAGAACACAAGCAGTCATATGTGGGCTGACGTTATCATGGTGTAGGGTCCACAGTTCCGGTCACTTAATCGATATGTGCCGTTGCTAGTAGACTACACCTTTATGATTAAAGAATATTATCATCATTATCTTCCCATCAACTGATTCGGTTTGGCTGATTTTTTCGGAGGAGGCGAGCCTGTGTGTTTCCAGACACTCGTTACGCGCTTCGTGAAAAAGTTGAAATAGTGAGCCCATGTTTCATCGGTGGTTATTGTATTATTGTGTTTAGAAAGTTTGGATCCTTTGCAATCATTTGTTTCTACTCGTGACACACCTGAACTCAGGCTAGAAATTGTTCTGTCGTCAGGTGATGAAGTACCCATGTGGAACACACACGATGCAGCAGTAATTTATTGCGTACAATACGGAATGTAAACGTTTTCGAAATATTAGTAAACGCCGCTATGTCTTAACTCGTCATTCGTTGATCTTCTTGCAAGAATTGCCTAAGCAGTGTTAACAATACGCTCCGTAACAACACTTTCACGCCGACCACGGCTAGGAGAGAGTTCTGCCGACAAACACCTTTTTTGGAAATCATGGTGCCATCTAAAAGTCGTTGACTCACCCAAACATTTATCTTCATAAGCTTTTTTCATTAAATCAACTGTTTCTGGAGCCGTTTTACACAAACGATAGTAAAATTTTATCGCAGAACTCATTTCACTTCTTAACTCTGAATCACGCACCTCCATAGCTGTATGGCGAAATGCAGACTTTAAGCAACTGCGCAATAACAAAAACAAAATCGTCTGCCATTGCTAATAACTGTTGCCATAGATACTTCCTTAATTCAGTTCGTCGTCTGCGTGGTTATTTCCCCCCTTCGCACTGCTGCCAACTTTAAAACAAATTACTCTCAGTTTTTATTTTTTATTTTTATTCTTTTTGATTGGAGGTTTAACGACCACCGTGAGCAACTCAATGGGCTATAAGCAGTCGCCCATCCCTAATTTAGGGTCACTGGTTCCAGGGAAGGGAGAGAGCCAGTGCCGTAAGACAAACACAACATCCATGCCTGACCGGGATTCGAACCCGGACCCCTTACGGACGAATGATCAGAGTCCATCGCCTTAGACCACCGCGCCACCGGGGCGGCTCTCAGTTTTTATGGAACGGCCTTTATAAATCGGACAGAAAAAAGTCGTGGTTTCCTCAAAAGCAGGTGGTCCAAATTAAATGTAGTTACAGGACTTTGTCATATCTAATTCTACTATTAGCAGTTCTGCAACTTGCATTTATTTTTATTGCTTTCCGTGGAATGTCCATGTTGTTTCAGCATATGTTAAGACTGGAACCATTCAAGTCATCTTTTTGAGAGAAATGAACATGTTTCTTCTGCGTATATCCCATAACTTTGCAAAAGCCACTCTGCATTGTTGAATTTCTCGTTGCATCTTTCTTTCCAAGTTTCTCTTGATTTCAAGTGTTTCGTTTCCACGTCTTGTGCCATATGAAAGCGGTATAATTTCGTCTGGGAATGTTAAGTGGCTATTTCTTCCGCTCTCTAACTAATAGCTTTCACGTCCAAATTAGTCTTTAACCGGCTGGAACAAATCAACTCTGGATTTTTTTATAGGGGGACTAACGACCACCGTGTGCAACTCAATGGGCTATAAGCAGTCGCCCGTCCCTAATTTAGGACCACTGGTTCCAGGGAAGGGAGAGAGCCAGCGCCGTAAGACAAACACAACCTTCACGCCTCACGTGAATTCGAACCCAGACCCATCTTGGACGAATGGTCTGAAACCAGCTCCTAGACCGCTGAGCCACCTAGATGGCAACTTGGGATTAACAAAATGGGCTGAAATCATCTCGAACGAATATATTCGCTGTCTAAGGCGTGGGCAGAAAGCGGCTTGAACGAGTACACCTACGCATTAGTGTTCGGTTTAGCTTTGTTTTTCAAAAAAAGTCCAGTCGAGACACGATGTTGATATAGTGTGGGGAAACAGCTTTTGGTTCAGATTATAATGGTATGCAATTTCCTTCATTGTTTGGTCTGAAAGTGTTACTACGGGTGAGTGATTGGTGGCTTTAGATTCCTGGAGAATATTGACTTGATTACGCAAAAAATTAGGTACGTGTTGTCTCTTGAAAATAATCTGGTGGTTCACGTCAGCTCATGACTGCTGGGTTCCGATTACGATGTTGATAATAGCTCGCCCTGGAGTATCGTTAATTCGGCTTCTCACTTAAGAGGACAGTTCGTGATTTCATTTCCGCAGTGTCGTCTGCTTATGAGTTGTTCCTTAGTTTCTTCAGTTCTTGTTGTTCATATGTGACCTTCACCTGAACTATTTGAATCACAGTGATTACGTGAGTTAGATATGTCTCCAAATAAATGTTCAGTGTGTTCTACTGAATTTCATGCATGCGGATGACGGTGTCCATTGCTACGGCAGATGCGGGGGTACATATCATTTCACATGCTCTTCACTTACGGCGACAGTTTATCGCAAAATATCAAAAGAACGGCGATTGAAGTGGCAGTGTGACAGTTATCGACGTTACCTCACGCAGTCTCGCATGGAGACGTTCTGCTACTCATTTCTCGCATGGAGGAAGTTCTGCAACAAATAAGGGCAATCGTTCTGGTACTGGAGCGATTACTAAGTGTTCTGGACACTGCGTTTCTCGAGAGCTTCTTGATACAGTGAATCTTAAGCTGGATGTGATCAGTGATTTGAAGACAGAGATATCTGATCTAAGGAAATCTGTGGAATTCTTTTCACAAAAATATGATGACATTCCAGTGGCTTTGAATAAATCTAACACCATGTTTGAGGACTCCTGTACAGAAGTGGTTGTGCTTAAACAGAGAATTTCTGATCAAGACATTGAAATTCAAAGATTGTCACAAAGCCTGAATAATCTTAATCAATATAAAAGAAATAAAAACCTAGAAATACATGGGATCCCTGGCGGGAGTAGCGAAACAACTGATGATCTTGCGGACATGCTCCTCAGAATTCCTGGTAAGCTGGATTATAGAGATTTGTTGAAAGATGACATTGAAGTTGTGCACAGGATGCGTGTTCAAGGGGGACAATGTGTTCCACCCATCATTGTACAGTTCAAAACGAGAAAGATAAGAGACATTTTTTTACAGAAGGGTAAAAAAACTCTGAAATTGACTGACGTTGATTCTAACTGTCAGGAAGGGAATAGGGTGTACATTAATGAAAACTTGACTGCTTATAATCGGGACCTCTTTTGGAATGCCAGAAAGTTTTTTAGAGAAAATAACATTAGATTCTGTTGGTACAGAAATGGACGTATTTTCTGCCGTAAAGTGGAGGGGCGAGGTTATAATTGGGAGTAAAGATGACTTGGATTTGAGTCGCTTTTAATATTCACCTGTTATTTTTTTTCTTATACACTAGCGGAAAGTGAAAAAAAGAACACCAAGAATGAATTGGCGGACGATCATGAAATTTACATATGTTAATGGGTTCGAGATTACGTAGGTGTGATGTTAATTTCGGGACCAGCCGGTGAGCGCTTACGCCACAGCACGGCATAATATGCAAATTATCGTCGGTGGTATTTAAGGAGTACGGCGAAGTGAATATAATCAGTCGTTGGCGTACGGACACGTGCGAAGATCCTGAAGAAGCTTCAATGCCTGGACATGGAAGACGTGTACGATTTCAGCAGTTATCGGACTTTGAGCGAGGTCGTCTAGTCGGACTCCGCAAGGCCGGGTGGTCGTAGCGTCGTATTGCGGAGTGAATTGGACGGGAAGTATCGGTGGTGGTACGATGGTGGCGTAGATGGTCCGAGGAACATTCCCACACGAGAAGACGTGGAACCGGGAGTCACAGACGGACTGATGAGCAGACCGATCGACGCATACGAAGAGCAGCGTTGTCAAGCAGAACATCCACTGCGACGCAAATGCAAGCTGCCGTTGCACCTGAGGTGACTGTGCGAACAATCCGCAACCGTCTACTGGATGCAGGACTACGTGCACGTGTGCCTCTGACATGTGTACCTCTGACTCCAGCCCACCGTCAGGAACAGCTGCAGTGGTGTAGCCAATGTCTGCACTGGAGAACGCAATGGCAATTTGCTGTGTTCAGCGATGAAAGCAGATTCTGCTTGGGAGCCTCCGATGGCCGTATGCGTGTTTGTAGACACACAGGGGAGCGTCTCCACCCTTCTTGCATCCGCCAGCGACACACAGAGCCGACACTTGGTCTCCTGGTGTGGGGAGTGATCAGCTATCACTCCCGTACACAACTAGTGTTTGTACCGGGTACGTTAAACAGCACCTCCTACATCAACAACATCATTCAGCCCGTTGTTGTGCCATTTGTAAGGTCGGTCCATCGTGGTGTTTTCCAGCAAGATACCGCACGCCCACACACGGCACGTGCAACGCAACATGCACTTCCGGGTGTGAGACAACTTCCATGGCCTGCACGTTCATCGGATTTGTCCCCCATAGAGCACGTGGTGGATTTTATGGGACAACAACTTATCCGGTCTCCATGGTCAGCCACGACCATCCCCGATTTACGCGTCCAATTTGAGGATGCTTGGAACTCAATACCCCAAACTTACATCCAACATCTATACGACAGACTCCATGCCAGAATTACACAGTGTGACGCAGTTCATGGCGGTTCAATTTAGTACTAACCATGTTACATGGAAATGTTATTTTTCAGTTTACCAGCAAATACAGCTGTATTTTGCCATAATGTTTTGATCACGTTATCCTCTGCATTCCGTTATTATGCTGTATAAATTTCGTTATTATCAGACGTCTCCTTCTTGTCGTTCTTTTTTCACTTTCCGCCAGTGTATTATTAATTGTAATGGATATTATTGTTATTTGTTATGTACTGTAACCCAGATTTTCTCACTATTAATGACTTTCATGAATTACTGGTCTGACATAACTCTCGATTAAGACCATTGCACATAAACTCAAGTAGTGTATACAGTAAATTTGACTTGTTTTTGGAGTTTTTTTTTTTTTTTTTTTTTTTTTGGTCTCTTGATTACCTTGTTGATATTGTCTGTGTCTCAGAAACATGGTTTGATGCGCGGATTCCGCACATGTACCGGGTTTTCAGATTATTTCTGCTTCTCGAACGCGCGCAAGGGGAGCAAGGGACGTAATGTTTGTAAAACGTCACATTGCAATTACACAGTGCGAGCGATTTCCGGTTTTAGATGATGATTATGAAATTATCACCTTGGAGACAGATAGCACTATAATCAGTGCTGTTTATCGTCTGGCTGGTGGAACTCAATCTCTTTTTTTTTTTTGGTCTCTTGATTACCTTGTTGATATTGTCTGTGTTTCAGAAACATGGTTTGATGCGCGGATTCCGCACATGTACCGGGTTTTCAGATTATTTCTGCTTCTCGAACGCGCGCAAGGGGTGCAAGGGACGTAATTTTTGTAAAACGTCACATTGCAATTACACAGTGCGAGCGATTTCCGGTTTTAGATGATGATTATGAAATTATCACCTTGGAGACAGATAGCACTATAATCAGTGCTGTTTATCGTCTGGCTGGTGGAATTCAATCTCTTTTTTTTTTTTTTTGGTCTCTTGATTACCTTGTTGATATTGTCTGTGTCTCAGAAACATGGTTTGATGCGCGGATTCCGCACATGTACCGGGTTTTCAGATTATTTCTGCTTCTCGAACGCGCGCAAGGGGTGCAAGGGACGTAATTTTTGTAAAACGTCACATTGCAATTACACAGTGCGAGCGATTTCCGGTTTTAGATGATGATTATGAAATTATCACCTTGGAGACAGATAGCACTATAATCAGTGCTGTTTATCGTCTTGCTGGTGGAATTCAATCTCTTTTTTTTTTTTTTTTTTTTTTGGTCTCTTGATTACCTTGTTGATATTGTCTGTGTCTCAGAAACATGGTTTGATGCGCGGATTCCGCACATGTACCGGGTTTTCAGATTATTTCTGCTTCTCGAACGCGCGCAAGGGGTGCAAGGGACGTAATTTTTGTAAAACGTCACATTGCAATTACACAGTGCGAGCGATTTCCGGTTTTAGATGATGATTATGAAATTATCACCTTGGAGACAGATAGCACTATAATCAGTGCTGTTTATCGTCTTGCTGGTGGAATTCAATCTCTTTTTTTTTTTTTTTTTTTTTTGGTCTCTTGATTACCTTGTTGATATTGTCTGGGTCTCAGAAACATGGTTTGATGCGCGGATTCCGCACATGTACCGGGTTTTCAGATTATTTCTGCTTCTCGAACGCGCGCAAGGGGTGCAAGGGACGTAATTTTTGTAAAACGTCACATTGCAATTACACAGTGCGAGCGATTTCCGGTTTTAGATGATGATTATGAAATTATCACCTTGGAGACAGATAGCACTATAATCAGTGCTGTTTATCGTCTGGCTGGTGGAATTCAATCTCTTTTTTTTTTTGGTCTCTTGATTACCTTGTTGATATTGTCTGTGTCTCAGAAACATGGTTTGATGCGCGGATTCCGCACATGTACCGGGTTTTCAGATTATTTCTGCTTCTCGAACGCGCGCAAGGGGTGCAAGGGACGTAATTTTTGTAAAACGTCACATTGCAATTACACAGTGCGAGCGATTTCCGGTTTTAGATGATGATTATGAAATTATCACCTTGGAGACAGATAGCACTATAATCAGTGCTGTTTATCGTCTTGCTGGTGGAATTCAATCTCTTTTTTTTTTTTTTTTTTTTTTGGTCTCTTGATTACCTTGTTGATATTGTCTGTGTCTCAGAAACATGGTTTGATGCGCGGATTCCGCACATGTACCGGGTTTTCAGATTATTTCTGCTTCTCGAACGCGCGCAAGGGGTGCAAGGGACGTAATTTTTGTAAAACGTCACATTGCAATTACACAGTGCGAGCGATTTCCGGTTTTAGATGATGATTATGAAATTATCACCTTGGAGACAGATAGCACTATAATCAGTGCTGTTTATCGTCTTGCTGGTGGAATTCAATCTCTTTTTTTTTTTTTTTTTTTTTTTTTTGGTCTCTTGATTACCTTGTTGATATTGTCTGTGTCTCAGAAACATGGTTTGATGCGCGGATTCCGCACATGTACCGGGTTTTCAGATTATTTCTGCTTCTCGAACGCGCGCAAGGGGTGCAAGGGACGTAATTTTTGTAAAACGTCACATTGCAATTACACAGTGCGAGCGATTTCCGGTTTTAGATGATGATTATGAAATTATCACCTTGGAGACAGATAGCACTATAATCAGTGCTGTTTATCGTCTGGCTGGTGGAATTCAATCTCTT
Organism: Macrothele yani; assembly: GCA_039090855.1. Taxonomy (NCBI): domain Eukaryota; kingdom Metazoa; phylum Arthropoda; class Arachnida; order Araneae; family Macrothelidae; genus Macrothele; species Macrothele yani. Next base: position 31,353,242 of record CM077029.1, on the reverse strand, counting down.
TTTTTTTTTTTTGGTCTCTTGATTACCTTGTTGATATTGTCTGTGTCTCAGAAACATGGTTTGATGCGCGGATTCCGCACATGTACCGGGTTTTCAGATTATTTCTGCTTCTCGAACGCGCGCAAGGGTTCAAGGGACGTAATTTTTGTAAAACGTCACATTGCAATTACACAGTGCGAGCGATTTCCGGTTTTAGATGATGATTATGAAATTATCACCTTGGAGACAGATAGCACTATAATCAGTGCTGTTTATCGTCTGGCTGGTGGAATTCAATCTCTTTTTTTTTTTTTGATCTCTTGATTACCTTGTTGATATTGTCTGTGTCTCAGAAACATGGTTTGATGCGCGGATTCCGCACATGTACCGGGTTTTCAGATTATTTCTGCTTCTCGAACGCGCGCAAGGGGAGCAAGGGACGTAATTTTTGTAAAACGTCGCATTGCAATTACACAGTGCGAGCGATTTCCGGTTTTAGATGATGATTATGAAATTATCACCTTGGAGACAGATAGCACTATAATCAGTGCTGTTTATCGTCTGGCTGGTGGAATTCAATCTCTTTTTTTTTTTTTGGTCTCTTGATTACCTTGTTGATATTGTCTGTGTCTCAGAAACATGGTTTGATGCGCGGATTCCGCACATGTACCGGGTTTTCAGATTATTTCTGCTTCTCGAACGCGCGCAAGGGGTGCAAGGGACGTAATTTTTGTAAAACGTCACATTGCAATTACACAGTGCGAGCGATTTCCGGTTTTAGATGATGATTATGAAATTATCACCTTGGAGACAGATAGCACTATAATCAGTGCTGTTTATCGTCTGGCTGGTGGAATTCAATCTCTTTTTTTTTTTTTTTTGGTCTCTTGATTACCTTGTTGATATTGTCTGTGTCTCAGAAACATGGTTTGATGCGCGGATTCCGCACATGTACCGGGTTTTCAGATTATTTCTGCTTCTCGAACGCGCGCAAGGGGTGCAAGGGACGTAATTTTTGTAAAACGTCACATTGCAATTACACAGTGCGAGCGATTTCCGGTTTTAGATGATGATTATGAAATTATCACCTTGGAGACAGATAGCACTATAATCAGCGCTGTTTATCGTCCGGCTGGTGGAATTCAATCTCTTTTTTTTTTTTGGTCTCTTGATTACCTTGTTGATATTGTCTGTGTCTCAGAAACATGGTTTGATGCGCGGATTCCGCACATGTACCGGGTTTTCAGATTATTTCTGCTTCTCGAACGCGCGCAAGGGGTGCAAGGGACGTAATTTTTGTAAAACGTCACATTGCAATTACACAGTGCGAGCGATTTCCGGTTTTAGATGATGATTATGAAATTATCACCTTGGAGACAGATAGCACTATAATCAGTGCTGTTTATCGTCTGGCTGGTGGAATTCAATCTCTTTTTTTTTTTTTTGGTCTCTTGATTACCTTGTTGATATTGTCTGTGTCTCAGAAACATGGTTTGATGCGCGGATTCCGCACATGTACCGGGTTTTCAGATTATTTCTGCTTCTCGAACGCGCGCAAGGGGTGCAAGGGACGTAATTTTTGTAAAACGTCACATTGCAATTACACAGTGCGAGCGATTTCCGGTTTTAGATGATGATTATGAAATTATCACCTTGGAGACAGATAGCACTATAATCAGTGCTGTTTATCGTCTGGCTGGTGGAATTCAATCTCTTTTTTTTTTTTTTTGATCTCTTGATTACCTTGTTGATATTGTCTGTGTCTCAGAAACATGGTTTGATGCGCGGATTCCGCACATGTACCGGGTTTTCAGATTATTTCTGCTTCTCGAACGCGCGCAAGGGGTGCAAGGGACGTAATTTTTGTAAAACGTCACATTGCAATTACACAGTGCGAGCGATTTCCGGTTTTAGATGATGATTATGAAATTATCACCTTGGAGACAGATAGCACTATAATCAGTGCTGTTTATCGTCTTGCTGGTGGAATTCAATCTCTTTTTTTTTTTTTTTTTTTTTGGTCTCTTGATTACCTTGTTGATATTGTCTGTGTCTCAGAAACATGGTTTGATGCGCGGATTCCGCACATGTACCGGGTTTTCAGATTATTTCTGCTTCTCGAACGCGCGCAAGGGGTGCAAGGGACGTAATTTTTGTAAAACGTCACATTGCAATTACACAGTGCGAGCGATTTCCGGTTTTAGATGATGATTATGAAATTATCACCTTGGAGACAGATAGCACTATAATCAGTGCTGTTTATCGTCTGGCTGGTGGAATTCAATCTCTTTTTTTTTTTTTTGGTCTCTTGATTACCTTGTTGATATTGTCTGTGTCTCAGAAACATGGTTTGATGCGCGGATTCCGCACATGTACCGGGTTTTCAGATTATTTCTGCTTCTCGAACGCGCGCAAGGGTTCAAGGGACGTAATTTTTGTAAAACGTCACATTGCAATTACACAGTGCGAGCGATTTCCGGTTTTAGATGATGATTATGAAATTATCACCTTGGAGACAGATAGCACTATAATCAGTGCTGTTTATCGTCTGGCTGGTGGAATTCAATCTCTTTTTTTTTTTTTTGATCTCTTGATTACCTTGTTGATATTGTCTGTGTCTCAGAAACATGGTTTGATGCGCGGATTCCGCACATGTACCGGGTTTTCAGATTATTTCTGCTTCTCGAACGCGCGCAAGGGGAGCAAGGGACGTAATTTTTGTAAAACGTCGCATTGCAATTACACAGTGCGAGCGATTTCCGGTTTTAGATGATGATTATGAAATTATCACCTTGGAGACAGATAGCACTATAATCAGTGCTGTTTATCGTCTGGCTGGTGGAATTCAATCTCTTTTTTTTTTTTTTTTGGTCTCTTGATTACCTTGTTGATATTGTCTGTGTCTCAGAAACATGGTTTGATGCGCGGATTCCGCACATGTACCGGGTTTTCAGATTATTTCTGCTTCTCGAACGCGCGCAAGGGGTGCAAGGGACGTAATTTTTGTAAAACGTCACATTACAATTACACAGTGCGAGCGATTTCCGGTTTTAGATGATGATTATGAAATTATCACCTTGGAGACAGATAGCACTATAATCAGTGCTGTTTATCGTCTTGCTGGTGGAATTCAATCTCTTTTTTTTTTTTTTTTTTTTTTTTTGGTCTCTTGATTACCTTGTTGATATTGTCTGTGTCTCAGAAACATGGTTTGATGCGCGGATTCCGCACATGTACCGGGTTTTCAGATTATTTCTGCTTCTCGAACGCGCGCAAGGGGTGCAAGGGACGTAATTTTTGTAAAACGTCACATTGCAATTACACAGTGCGAGCGATTTCCGGTTTTAGATGATGATTATGAAATTATCACCTTGGAGACAGATAGCACTATAATCAGTGCTGTTTATCGTCTGGCTGGTGGAATTCAATCTCTTTTTTTTTTTTTTTTTTGGTCTCTTGATTACCTTGTTGATTCTGTCTGTGTCTCAGAAACATGGTTTGATGCGCGGATTCCGCACATGTACCGGGTTTTCAGATTATTTCTGCTTCTCGAACGCGCGCAAGGGTTCAAGGGACGTAATTTTTGTAAAACGTCACATTGCAATTACACAGTGCGAGCGATTTCCGGTTTTAGATGATGATTATGAAATTATCACCTTGGAGACAGATAGCACTATAATCAGTGCTGTTTATCGTCTGGCTGGTGGAATTCAATCTCTTTTTTTTTTTTTTGATCTCTTGATTACCTTGTTGATATTGTCTGTGTCTCAGAAACATGGTTTGATGCGCGGATTCCGCACATGTACCGGGTTTTCAGATTATTTCTGCTTCTCGAACGCGCGCAAGGGGAGCAAGGGACGTAATTTTTGTAAAACGTCGCATTGCAATTACACAGTGCGAGCGATTTCCGGTTTTAGATGATGATTATGAAATTATCACCTTGGAGACAGATAGCACTATAATCAGTGCTGTTTATCGTCTGGCTGGTGGAATTCAATCTCTTTTTTTTTTTTTTGGTCTCTTGATTACCTTGTTGATATTGTCTGTGTCTCAGAAACATGGTTTGATGCGCGGATTCCGCACATGTACCGGGTTTTCAGATTATTTCTGCTTCTCGAACGCGCGCAAGGGGTGCAAGGGACGTAATTTTTGTAAAACGTCACATTGCAATTACACAGTGCGAGCGATTTCCGGTTTTAGATGATGATTATGAAATTATCACCTTGGAGACAGATAGCACTATAATCAGTGCTGTTTATCGTCTGGCTGGTGGAATTCAATCTCTTTTTTTTTTTTGGTCTCTTGATTACCTTGTTGATATTGTCTGTGTCTCAGAAACATGGTTTGATGCGCGGATTCCGCACATGTACCGGGTTTTCAGATTATTTCTGCTTCTCGAACGCGCGCAAGGGGTGCAAGGGACGTAATTTTTGTAAAACGTCACATTGCAATTACACAGTGCGAGCGATTTCCGGTTTTAGATGATGATTATGAAATTATCACCTTGGAGACAGATAGCACTATAATCAGCGCTGTTTATCGTCCGGCTGGTGGAATTCAATCTCTTTTTTTTTTTTGGTCTCTTGATTACCTTGTTGATATTGTCTGTGTCTCAGAAACATGGTTTGATGCGCGGATTCCGCACATGTACCGGGTTTTCAGATTATTTCTGCTTCTCGAACGCGCGCAAGGGGTGCAAGGGACGTAATTTTTGTAAAACGTCACATTGCAATTACACAGTGCGAGCGATTTCCGGTTTTAGATGATGATTATGAAATTATCACCTTGGAGACAGATAGCACTATAATCAGTGCTGTTTATCGTCTGGCTGGTGGAATTCAATCTCTTTTTTTTTTTTGGTCTCTTGATTACCTTGTTGATATTGTCTGTGTCTCAGAAACATGGTTTGATGCGCGGATTCCGCACATGTACCGGGTTTTCAGATTATTTCTGCTTCTCGAACGCGCGCAAGGGGTGCAAGGGACGTAATTTTTGTAAAACGTCACATTGCAATTACACAGTGCGAGCGATTTCCGGTTTTAGATGATGATTATGAAATTATCACCTTGGAGACAGATAGCACTATAATCAGTGCTGTTTATCGTCTGGCTGGTGGAATTCAATCTCTTTTTTTTTTTGATCTCTTGATTACCTTGTTGATATTGTCTGTGTCTCAGAAACATGGTTTGATGCGCGGATTCCGCACATGTACCGGGTTTTCAGATTATTTCTGCTTCTCGAACGCGCGCAAGGGGTGCAAGGGACGTAATTTTTGTAAAACGTCACATTGCAATTACACAGTGCGAGCGATTTCCGGTTTTAGATGATGATTATGAAATTATCACCTTGGAGACAGATAGCACTATAATCAGTGCTGTTTATCGTCTTGCTGGTGGAATTCAATCTCTTTTTTTTTTTTTTTTTTTTTTTTTTGGTCTCTTGATTACCTTGTTGATATTGTCTGTGTCTCAGAAACATGGTTTGATGCGCGGATTCCGCACATGTACCGGGTTTTCAGATTATTTCTGCTTCTCGAACGCGCGCAAGGGGTGCAAGGGACGTAATTTTTGTAAAACGTCACATTGCAATTACACAGTGCGAGCGATTTCCGGTTTTAGATGATGATTATGAAATTATCACCTTGGAGACAGATAGCACTATAATCAGTGCTGTTTATCGTCTGGCTGGTGGAATTCAATCTCTTTTTTTTTTTTTTTTGGTCTCTTGATTACCTTGTTGATATTGTCTGTGTCTCAGAAACATGGTTTGATGCGCGGATTCCGCACATGTACCGGGTTTTCAGATTATTTCTGCTTCTCGAACGCGCGCAAGGGTTCAAGGGACGTAATTTTTGTAAAACGTCACATTGCAATTACACAGTGCGAGCGATTTCCGGTTTTAGATGATGATTATGAAATTATCACCTTGGAGACAGATAGCACTATAATCAGTGCTGTTTATCGTCTGGCTGGTGGAATTCAATCTCTTTTTTTTTTTTTTGATCTCTTGATTACCTTGTTGATATTGTCTGTGTCTCAGAAACATGGTTTGATGCGCGGATTCCGCACATGTACCGGGTTTTCAGATTATTTCTGCTTCTCGAACGCGCGCAAGGGGAGCAAGGGACGTAATTTTTGTAAAACGTCGCATTGCAATTACACAGTGCGAGCGATTTCCGGTTTTAGATGATGATTATGAAATTATCACCTTGGAGACAGATAGCACTATAATCAGTGCTGTTTATCGTCTGGCTGGTGGAATTCAATCTCTTTTTTTTTTTTTTGGTCTCTTGATTACCTTGTTGATATTGTCTGTGTCTCAGAAACATGGTTTGATGCGCGGATTCCGCACATGTACCGGGTTTTCAGATTATTTCTGCTTCTCGAACGCGCGCAAGGGGTGCAAGGGACGTAATTTTTGTAAAACGTCACATTGCAATTACACAGTGCGAGCGATTTCCGGTTTTAGATGATGATTATGAAATTATCACCTTGGAGACAGATAGCACTATAATCAGTGCTGTTTATCGTCTGGCTGGTGGAATTCAATCTCTTTTTTTTTTTTTTTTGGTCTCTTGATTACCTTGTTGATATTGTCTGTGTCTCAGAAACATGGTTTGATGCGCGGATTCCGCACATGTACCGGGTTTTCAGATTATTTCTGCTTCTCGAACGCGCGCAAGGGGTGCAAGGGACGTAATTTTTGTAAAACGTCACATTGCAATTACACAGTGCGAGCGATTTCCGGTTTTAGATGATGATTATGAAATTATCACCTTGGAGACAGATAGCACTATAATCAGCGCTGTTTATCGTCCGGCTGGTGGAATTCAATCTCTTTTTTTTTTTTTGGTCTCTTGATTACCTTGTTGATATTGTCTGTGTCTCAGAAACATGGTTTGATGCGCGGATTCCGCACATGTACCGGGTTTTCAGATTATTTCTGCTTCTCGAACGCGCGCAAGGGGTGCAAGGGACGTAATTTTTGTAAAACGTCACATTGCAATTACACAGTGCGAGCGATTTCCGGTTTTAGATGATGATTATGAAATTATCACCTTGGAGACAGATAGCACTATAATCAGTGCTGTTTATCGTCTGGCTGGTGGAATTCAATCTCTTTTTTTTTTTTTTTTTTTGATCTCTTGATTACCTTGTTGATATTGTCTGTGTCTCAGAAACATGGTTTGATGCGCGGATTCCGCACATGTACCGGGTTTTCAGATTATTTCTGCTTCTCGAACGCGCGCAAGGGGTGCAAGGGACGTAATTTTTGTAAAACGTCACATTGCAATTACACAGTGCGAGCGATTTCCGGTTTTAGATGATGATTATGAAATTATCACCTTGGAGACAGATAGCACTATAATCAGCGCTGTTTATCGTCCGGCTGGTGGAATTCAATCTCTTTTTTTTTTTTTTTTTTTTTTGGTCTCTTGATTACCTTGTTGATATTGTCTGTGTCTCAGAAACATGGTTTGATGCGCGGATTCCGCACATGTACCGGGTTTTAGATTATTTCTGCTTCTCGAACGCGCGCAAGGGTTCAAGGGACGTAATTTTTGTAAAACGTCACATTGCAATTACACAGTGCGAGCGATTTCCGGTTTTAGATGATGATTATGAAATTATCACCTTGGAGACAGATAGCACTATAATCAGTGCTGTTTATCGTCTGGCTGGTGGAATTCAATCTCTTTTTTTTTTTTTGATCTCTTGATTACCTTGTTGATATTGTCTGTGTCTCAGAAACATGGTTTGATGCGCGGATTCCGCACATGTACCGGGTTTTCAGATTATTTCTGCTTCTCGAACGCGCGCAAGGGGAGCAAGGGACGTAATTTTTGTAAAACGTCGCATTGCAATTACACAGTGCGAGCGATTTCCGGTTTTAGATGATGATTATGAAATTATCACCTTGGAGACAGATAGCACTATAATCAGTGCTGTTTATCGTCTGGCTGGTGGAATTCAATCTCTTTTTTTTTTTTTTGGTCTCTTGATTACCTTGTTGATATTGTCTGTGTCTCAGAAACATGGTTTGATGCGCGGATTCCGCACATGTACCGGGTTTTCAGATTATTTCTGCTTCTCGAACGCGCGCAAGGGGTGCAAGGGACGTAATTTTTGTAAAACGTCACATTGCAATTACACAGTGCGAGCGATTTCCGGTTTTAGATGATGATTATGAAATTATCACCTTGGAGACAGATAGCACTATAATCAGTGCTGTTTATCGTCTGGCTGGTGGAATTCAATCTCTTTTTTTTTTTTTTTTGGTCTCTTGATTACCTTGTTGATATTGTCTGTGTCTCAGAAACATGGTTTGATGCGCGGATTCCGCACATGTACCGGGTTTTCAGATTATTTCTGCTTCTCGAACGCGCGCAAGGGTTCAAGGGACGTAATTTTTGTAAAACGTCACATTGCAATTACACAGTGCGAGCGATTTCCGGTTTTAGATGATGATTATGAAATTATCACCTTGGAGACAGATAGCACTATAATCAGTGCTGTTTATCGTCTGGCTGGTGGAATTCAATCTCTTTTTTTTTTTTTGGTCTCTTGATTACCTTGTTGATATTGTCTGTGTCTCAGAAACATGGTTTGATGCGCGGATTCCGCACATGTACCGGGTTTTCAGATTATTTCTGCTTCTCGAACGCGCGCAAGGGGTGCAAGGGACGTAATTTTTGTAAAACGTCACATTGCAATTACACAGTGCGAGCGATTTCCGGTTTTAGATGATGATTATGAAATTATCACCTTGGAGACAGATAGCACTATAATCAGCGCTGTTTATCGTCCGGCTGGTGGAATTCAATCTCTTTTTTTTTTTTTTTTTTGGTCTCTTGATTACCTTGTTGATATTGTCTGTGTCTCAGAAACATGGTTTGATGCGCGGATTCCGCACATGTACCGGGTTTTCAGATTATTTCTGCTTCTCGAACGCGCGCAAGGGGTGCAAGGGACGTAATTTTTGTAAAACGTCACATTGCAATTACACAGTGCGAGCGATTTCCGGTTTTAGATGATGATTATGAAATTATCACCTTGGAGACAGATAGCACTATAATCAGTGCTGTTTATCGTCTGGCTGGTGGAATTCAATCTCTTTTTTTTTTTTTGATCTCTTGATTACCTTGTTGATATTGTCTGTGTCTCAGAAACATGGTTTGATGCGCGGATTCCGCACATGTACCGGGTTTTCAGATTATTTCTGCTTCTCGAACGCGCGCAAGGGGTGCAAGGGACGTAATTTTTGTAAAACGTCACATTGCAATTACACAGTGCGAGCGATTTCCGGTTTTAGATGATGATTATGAAATTATCACCTTGGAGACAGATAGCACTATAATCAGCGCTGTTTATCGTCCGGCTGGTGGAATTCAATCTCTTTTTTTTTTTTTTTTTTTTGGTCTCTTGATTACCTTGTTGATATTGTCTGTGTCTCAGAAACATGGTTTGATGCGCGGATTCCGCACATGTACCGGGTTTTCAGATTATTTCTGCTTCTCGAACGCGCGCAAGGGTTCAAGGGACGTAATTTTTGTAAAACGTCACATTGCAATTACACAGTGCGAGCGATTTCCGGTTTTAGATGATGATTATGAAATTATCACCTTGGAGACAGATAGCACTATAATCAGTGCTGTTTATCGTCTGGCTGGTGGAATTCAATCTCTTTTTTTTTTTTTTGATCTCTTGATTACCTTGTTGATATTGTCTGTGTCTCAGAAACATGGTTTGATGCGCGGATTCCGCACATGTACCGGGTTTTCAGATTATTTCTGCTTCTCGAACGCGCGCAAGGGGAGCAAGGGACGTAATTTTTGTAAAACGTCGCATTGCAATTACACAGTGCGAGCGATTTCCGGTTTTAGATGATGATTATGAAATTATCACCTTGGAGACAGATAGCACTATAATCAGTGCTGTTTATCGTCTGGCTGGTGGAATTCAATCTCTTTTTTTTTTTTTTTTTGGTCTCTTGATTACCTTGTTGATATTGTCTGTGTCTCAGAAACATGGTTTGATGCGCGGATTCCGCACATGTACCGGGTTTTCAGATTATTTCTGCTTCTCGAACGCGCGCAAGGGGTGCAAGGGACGTAATTTTTGTAAAACGTCACATTGCAATTACACAGTGCGAGCGATTTCCGGTTTTAGATGATGATTATGAAATTATCACCTTGGAGACAGATAGCACTATAATCAGTGCTGTTTATCGTCTGGCTGGTGGAATTCAATCTCTTTTTTTTTTTTTTTGGTCTCTTGATTACCTTGTTGATATTGTCTGTGTCTCAGAAACATGGTTTGATGCGCGGATTCCGCACATGTACCGGGTTTTCAGATTATTTCTGCTTCTCGAACGCGCGCAAGGGTTCAAGGGACGTAATTTTTGTAAAACGTCACATTGCAATTACACAGTGCGAGCGATTTCCGGTTTTAGATGATGATTATGAAATTATCACCTTGGAGACAGATAGCACTATAATCAGTGCTGTTTATCGTCTGGCTGGTGGAATTCAATCTCTTTTTTTTTTTTTTTTGGTCTCTTGATTACCTTGTTGATATTGTCTGTGTCTCAGAAACATGGTTTGATGCGCGGATTCCGCACATGTACCGGGTTTTCAGATTATTTCTGCTTCTCGAACGCGCGCAAGGGTTCAAGGGACGTAATTTTTGTAAAACGTCACATTGCAATTACACAGTGCGAGCGATTTCCGGTTTTAGATGATGATTATGAAATTATCACCTTGGAGACAGATAGCACTATAATCAGTGCTGTTTATCGTCTGGCTGGTGGAATTCAATCTCTTTTTTTTTTTTTTTGATCTCTTGATTACCTTGTTGATATTGTCTGTGTCTCAGAAACATGGTTTGATGCGCGGATTCCGCACATGTACCGGGTTTTCAGATTATTTCTGCTTCTCGAACGCGCGCAAGGGTGCAAGGGACGTAATTTTTGTAAAACGTCACATTGCAATTACACAGTGCGAGCGATTTCCGGTTTTAGATGATGATTATGAAATTATCACCTTGGAGACAGATAGCACTATAATCAGTGCTGTTTATCGTCTGGCTGGTGGAATTCAATCTCTTTTTTTTTTTTTTTTGGTCTCTTGATTACCTTGTTGATATTGTCTGTGTCTCAGAAACATGGTTTGATGCGCGGATTCCGCACATGTACCGGGTTTTCAGATTATTTCTGCTTCTCGAACGCGCGCAAGGGGTGCAAGGGACGTAATTTTTGTAAAACGTCACATTGCAATTACACAGTGCGAGCGATTTCCGGTTTTAGATGATGATTATGAAATTATCACCTTGGAGACAGATAGCACTATAATCAGTGCTGTTTATCGTCTGGCTGGTGGAATTCAATCTCTTTTTTTTTTTTTTTTTGGTCTCTTGATTACCTTGTTGATATTGTCTGTGTCTCAGAAACATGGTTTGATGCGCGGATTCCGCACATGTACCGGGTTTTCAGATTATTTCTGCTTCTCGAACGCGCGCAAGGGGTGCAAGGGACGTAATTTTTGTAAAACGTCACATTGCAATTACACAGTGCGAGCGATTTCCGGTTTTAGATGATGATTATGAAATTATCACCTTGGAGACAGATAGCACTATAATCAGTGCTGTTTATCGTCTGGCTGGTGGAATTCAATCTCTTTTTTTTTTTTTTTTTTTTTTTGGTCTCTTGATTACCTTGTTGATATTGTCTGTGTCTCAGAAACATGGTTTGATGCGCGGATTCCGCACATGTACCGGGTTTTCAGATTATTTCTGCTTCTCGAACGCGCGCAAGGGGTGCAAGGGACGTAATTTTTGTAAAACGTCACATTGCAATTACACAGTGCGAGCGATTTCCGGTTTTAGATGATGATTATGAAATTATCACCTTGGAGACAGATAGCACTATAATCAGTGCTGTTTATCGTCTGGCTGGTGGAATTCAATCTCTTTTTTTTTTTTTGGTCTCTTGATTACCTTGTTGATATTGTCTGTGTCTCAGAAACATGGTTTGATGCGCGGATTCCGCACATGTACCGGGTTTTCAGATTATTTCTGCTTCTCGAACGCGCGCAAGGGTGCAAGGGACGTAATTTTTGTAAAACGTCACATTGCAATTACACAGTGCGAGCGATTTCCGGTTTTAGATGATGATTATGAAATTATCACCTTGGAGACAGATAGCACTATAATCAGTGCTGTTTATCGTCTGGCTGGTGGAATTCAATCTCTTTTTTTTTTTTTTTTTGGTCTCTTGATTACCTTGTTGATATTGTCTGTGTCTCAGAAACATGGTTTGATGCGCGGATTCCGCACATGTACCGGGTTTTCAGATTATTTCTGCTTCTCGAACGCGCGCAAGGGTTGCAAGGGACGTAATTTTTGTAAAACGTCACATTGCAATTACACAGTGCGAGCGATTTCCGGTTTTAGATGATGATTATGAAATTATCACCTTGGAGACAGATAGCACTATAATCAGTGCTGTTTATCGTCTGGCTGGTGGAATTCAATCTCTTTTTTTTTTTTTTTTGGTCTCTTGATTACCTTGTTGATATTGTCTGTGTCTCAGAAACATGGTTTGATGCGCGGATTCCGCACATGTACCGGGTTTTCAGATTATTTCTGCTTCTCGAACGCGCGCAAGGGTTCAAGGGACGTAATTTTTGTAAAACGTCACATTGCAATTACACAGTGCGAGCGATTTCCGGTTTTAGATGATGATTATGAAATTATCACCTTGAGACAGATAGCACTATAATCAGTGCTGTTTATCGTCTGGCTGGTGGAATTCAATCTCTTTTTTTTTTTTTTTTTGGTCTCTTGATTACCTTGTTGATATTGTCTGTGTCTCAGAAACATGGTTTGATGCGCGGATTCCGCACATGTACCGGGTTTTCAGATTATTTCTGCTTCTCGAACGCGCGCAAGGGTTCAAGGGACGTAATTTTTGTAAAACGTCACATTGCAATTACACAGTGCGAGCGATTTCCGGTTTTAGATGATGATTATGAAATTATCACCTTGGAGACAGATAGCACTATAATCAGTGCTGTTTATCGTCTGGCTGGTGGAATTCAATCTCTTTTTTTTTTTTTGGTCTCTTGATTACCTTGTTGATATTGTCTGTGTCTCAGAAACATGGTTTGATGCGCGGATTCCGCACATGTACCGGGTTTTCAGATTATTTCTGCTTCTCGAACGCGCGCAAGGGGTGCAAGGGACGTAATTTTTGTAAAACGTCACATTGCAATTACACAGTGCGAGCGATTTCCGGTTTTAGATGATGATTATGAAATTATCACCTTGGAGACAGATAGCACTATAATCAGTGCTGTTTATCGTCTGGCTGGTGGAATTCAATCTCTTTTTTTTTTTTTTTTGGTCTCTTGATTACCTTGTTGATATTGTCTGTGTCTCAGAAACATGGTTTGATGCGCGGATTCCGCACATGTACCGGGTTTTCAGATTATTTCTGCTTCTCGAACGCGCGCAAGGGGTGCAAGGGACGTAATTTTTGTAAAACGTCACATTGCAATTACACAGTGCGAGCGATTTCCGGTTTTAGATGATGATTATGAAATTATCACCTTGGAGACAGATAGCACTATAATCAGTGCTGTTTATCGTCTGGCTGGTGGAATTCAATCTCTTTTTTTTTTTTTTTTTGGTCTCTTGATTACCTTGTTGATATTGTCTGTGTCTCAGAAACATGGTTTGATGCGCGGATTCCGCACATGTACCGGGTTTTCAGATTATTTCTGCTTCTCGAACGCGCGCAAGGGGTGCAAGGGACGTAATTTTTGTAAAACGTCACATTGCAATTACACAGTGCGAGCGATTTCCGGTTTTAGATGATGATTATGAAATTATCACCTTGGAGACAGATAGCACTATAATCAGCGCTGTTTATCGTCCGGCTGGTGGAATTCAATCTCTTTTTTTTTTTTTTTTGGTCTCTTGATTACCTTGTTGATATTGTCTGTGTCTCAGAAACATGGTTTGATGCGCGGATTCCGCACATGTACCGGGTTTTCAGATTATTTCTGCTTCTCGAACGCGCGCAAGGGGTGCAAGGGACGTAATTTTTGTAAAACGTCACATTGCAATTACACAGTGCGAGCGATTTCCGGTTTTAGATGATGATTATGAAATTATCACCTTGGAGACAGATAGCACTATAATCAGTGCTGTTTATCGTCTGGCTGGTGGAATTCAATCTCTTTTTTTTTTTTTTTGATCTCTTGATTACCTTGTTGATATTGTCTGTGTCTCAGAAACATGGTTTGATGCGCGGATTCCGCACATGTACCGGGTTTTCAGATTATTTCTGCTTCTCGAACGCGCGCAAGGGTGCAAGGGACGTAATTTTTGTAAAACGTCACATTGCAATTACACAGTGCGAGCGATTTCCGGTTTTAGATGATGATTATGAAATTATCACCTTGGAGACAGATAGCACTATAATCAGCGCTGTTTATCGTCCGGCTGGTGGAATTCAATCTCTTTTTTTTTTTTTGGTCTCTTGATTACCTTGTTGATATTGTCTGTGTCTCAGAAACATGGTTTGATGCGCGGATTCCGCACATGTACCGGGTTTTCAGATTATTTCTGCTTCTCGAACGCGCGCAAGGGTTCAAGGGACGTAATTTTTGTAAAACGTCACATTGCAATTACACAGTGCGAGCGATTTCCGGTTTTAGATGATGATTATGAAATTATCACCTTGGAGACAGATAGCACTATAATCAGTGCTGTTTATCGTCTGGCTGGTGGAATTCAATCTCTTTTTTTTTTTTGATCTCTTGATTACCTTGTTGATATTGTCTGTGTCTCAGAAACATGGTTTGATGCGCGGATTCCGCACATGTACCGGGTTTTCAGATTATTTCTGCTTCTCGAACGCGCGCAAGGGGAGCAAGGGACGTAATTTTTGTAAAACGTCGCATTGCAATTACACAGTGCGAGCGATTTCCGGTTTTAGATGATGATTATGAAATTATCACCTTGGAGACAGATAGCACTATAATCAGTGCTGTTTATCGTCTGGCTGGTGGAATTCAATCTCTTTTTTTTTTTTTTGGTCTCTTGATTACCTTGTTGATATTGTCTGTGTCTCAGAAACATGGTTTGATGCGCGGATTCCGCACATGTACCGGGTTTTCAGATTATTTCTGCTTCTCGAACGCGCGCAAGGGGTGCAAGGGACGTAATTTTTGTAAAACGTCACATTGCAATTACACAGTGCGAGCGATTTCCGGTTTTAGATGATGATTATGAAATTATCACCTTGGAGACAGATAGCACTATAATCAGTGCTGTTTATCGTCTGGCTGGTGGAATTCAATCTCTTTTTTTTTTTTTTTGGTCTCTTGATTACCTTGTTGATATTGTCTGTGTCTCAGAAACATGGTTTGATGCGCGGATTCCGCACATGTACCGGGTTTTCAGATTATTTCTGCTTCTCGAACGCGCGCAAGGGTTCAAGGGACGTAATTTTTGTAAAACGTCACATTGCAATTACACAGTGCGAGCGATTTCCGGTTTTAGATGATGATTATGAAATTATCACCTTGGAGACAGATAGCACTATAATCAGTGCTGTTTATCGTCTGGCTGGTGGAATTCAATCTCTTTTTTTTTTTTTTTTGGTCTCTTGATTACCTTGTTGATATTGTCTGTGTCTCAGAAACATGGTTTGATGCGCGGATTCCGCACATGTACCGGGTTTTCAGATTATTTCTGCTTCTCGAACGCGCGCAAGGGGTGCAAGGGACGTAATTTTTGTAAAACGTCACATTGCAATTACACAGTGCGAGCGATTTCCGGTTTTAGATGATGATTATGAAATTATCACCTTGGAGACAGATAGCACTATAATCAGCGCTGTTTATCGTCCGGCTGGTGGAATTCAATCTCTTTTTTTTTTTTTGGTCTCTTGATTACCTTGTTGATATTGTCTGTGTCTCAGAAACATGGTTTGATGCGCGGATTCCGCACATGTACCGGGTTTTCAGATTATTTCTGCTTCTCGAACGCGCGCAAGGGGTGCAAGGGACGTAATTTTTGTAAAACGTCACATTGCAATTACACAGTGCGAGCGATTTCCGGTTTTAGATGATGATTATGAAATTATCACCTTGGAGACAGATAGCACTATAATCAGTGCTGTTTATCGTCTGGCTGGTGGAATTCAATCTCTTTTTTTTTTTTTTTTGATCTCTTGATTACCTTGTTGATATTGTCTGTGTCTCAGAAACATGGTTTGATGCGCGGATTCCGCACATGTACCGGGTTTTCAGATTATTTCTGCTTCTCGAACGCGCGCAAGGGGTGCAAGGGACGTAATTTTTGTAAAACGTCACATTGCAATTACACAGTGCGAGCGATTTCCGGTTTTAGATGATGATTATGAAATTATCACCTTGGAGACAGATAGCACTATAATCAGCGCTGTTTATCGTCCGGCTGGTGGAATTCAATCTCTTTTTTTTTTTTTTTTTTTGGTCTCTTGATTACCTTGTTGATATTGTCTGTGTCTCAGAAACATGGTTTGATGCGCGGATTCCGCACATGTACCGGGTTTTCAGATTATTTCTGCTTCTCGAACGCGCGCAAGGGTTCAAGGGACGTAATTTTTGTAAAACGTCACATTGCAATTACACAGTGCGAGCGATTTCCGGTTTTAGATGATGATTATGAAATTATCACCTTGGAGACAGATAGCACTATAATCAGTGCTGTTTATCGTCTGGCTGGTGGAATTCAATCTCTTTTTTTTTTTTTTTGATCTCTTGATTACCTTGTTGATATTGTCTGTGTCTCAGAAACATGGTTTGATGCGCGGATTCCGCACATGTACCGGGTTTTCAGATTATTTCTGCTTCTCGAACGCGCGCAAGGGGAGCAAGGGACGTAATTTTTGTAAAACGTCGCATTGCAATTACACAGTGCGAGCGATTTCCGGTTTTAGATGATGATTATGAAATTATCACCTTGGAGACAGATAGCACTATAATCAGTGCTGTTTATCGTCTGGCTGGTGGAATTCAATCTCTTTTTTTTTTTTTTTGGTCTCTTGATTACCTTGTTGATATTGTCTGTGTCTCAGAAACATGGTTTGATGCGCGGATTCCGCACATGTACCGGGTTTTCAGATTATTTCTGCTTCTCGAACGCGCGCAAGGGGTGCAAGGGACGTAATTTTTGTAAAACGTCACATTGCAATTACACAGTGCGAGCGATTTCCGGTTTTAGATGATGATTATGAAATTATCACCTTGGAGACAGATAGCACTATAATCAGTGCTGTTTATCGTCTGGCTGGTGGAATTCAATCTCTTTTTTTTTTTTTTTGGTCTCTTGATTACCTTGTTGATATTGTCTGTGTCTCAGAAACATGGTTTGATGCGCGGATTCCGCACATGTACCGGGTTTTCAGATTATTTCTGCTTCTCGAACGCGCGCAAGGGTTCAAGGGACGTAATTTTTGTAAAACGTCACATTGCAATTACACAGTGCGAGCGATTTCCGGTTTTAGATGATGATTATGAAATTATCACCTTGGAGACAGATAGCACTATAATCAGTGCTGTTTATCGTCTGGCTGGTGGAATTCAATCTCTTTTTTTTTTTTTTTTTTGATCTCTTGATTACCTTGTTGATATTGTCTGTGTCTCAGAAACATGGTTTGATGCGCGGATTCCGCACATGTACCGGGTTTTCAGATTATTTCTGCTTCTCGAACGCGCGCAAGGGGAGCAAGGGACGTAATTTTTGTAAAACGTCGCATTGCAATTACACAGTGCGAGCGATTTCCGGTTTTAGATGATGATTATGAAATTATCACCTTGGAGACAGATAGCACTATAATCAGTGCTGTTTATCGTCTGGCTGGTGGAATTCAATCTCTTTTTTTTTTTTTTTTTTGGTCTCTTGATTACCTTGTTGATATTGTCTGTGTCTCAGAAACATGGTTTGATGCGCGGATTCCGCACATGTACCGGGTTTTCAGATTATTTCTGCTTCTCGAACGCGCGCAAGGGGTGCAAGGGACGTAATTTTTGTAAAACGTCACATTGCAATTACACAGTGCGAGCGATTTCCGGTTTTAGATGATGATTATGAAATTATCACCTTGGAGACAGATAGCACTATAATCAGTGCTGTTTATCGTCTGGCTGGTGGAATTCAATCTCTTTTTTTTTTTTTTTTTTTTTGGTCTCTTGATTACCTTGTTGATATTGTCTGTGTCTCAGAAACATGGTTTGATGCGCGGATTCCGCACATGTACCGGGTTTTCAGATTATTTCTGCTTCTCGAACGCGCGCAAGGGGTGCAAGGGACGTAATTTTTGTAAAACGTCACATTGCAATTACACAGTGCGAGCGATTTCCGGTTTTAGATGATGATTATGAAATTATCACCTTGGAGACAGATAGCACTATAATCAGCGCTGTTTATCGTCCGGCTGGTGGAATTCAATCTCTTTTTTTTTTTTTTTTGGTCTCTTGATTACCTTGTTGATATTGTCTGTGTCTCAGAAACATGGTTTGATGCGCGGATTCCGCACATGTACCGGGTTTTCAGATTATTTCTGCTTCTCGAACGCGCGCAAGGGGTGCAAGGGACGTAATTTTTGTAAAACGTCACATTGCAATTACACAGTGCGAGCGATTTCCGGTTTTAGATGATGATTATGAAATTATCACCTTGGAGACAGATAGCACTATAATCAGTGCTGTTTATCGTCTGGCTGGTGGAATTCAATCTCTTTTTTTTTTTTTGGTCTCTTGATTACCTTGTTGATATTGTCTGTGTCTCAGAAACATGGTTTGATGCGCGGATTCCGCACATGTACCGGGTTTTCAGATTATTTCTGCTTCTCGAACGCGCGCAAGGGGTGCAAGGGACGTAATTTTTGTAAAACGTCACATTGCAATTACACAGTGCGAGCGATTTCCGGTTTTAGATGATGATTATGAAATTATCACCTTGGAGACAGATAGCACTATAATCAGTGCTGTTTATCGTCTGGCTGGTGGAATTCAATCTCTTTTTTTTTTTTTTGATCTCTTGATTACCTTGTTGATATTGTCTGTGTCTCAGAAACATGGTTTGATGCGCGGATTCCGCACATGTACCGGGTTTTCAGATTATTTCTGCTTCTCGAACGCGCGCAAGGGGTGCAAGGGACGTAATTTTTGTAAAACGTCACATTGCAATTACACAGTGCGAGCGATTTCCGGTTTTAGATGATGATTATGAAATTATCACCTTGGAGACAGATAGCACTATAATCAGTGCTGTTTATCGTCTTGCTGGTGGAATTCAATCTCTTTTTTTTTTTTTTTTTTGGTCTCTTGATTACCTTGTTGATATTGTCTGTGTCTCAGAAACATGGTTTGATGCGCGGATTCCGCACATGTACCGGGTTTTCAGATTATTTCTGCTTCTCGAACGCGCGCAAGGGGTGCAAGGGACGTAATTTTTGTAAAACGTCACATTGCAATTACACAGTGCGAGCGATTTCCGGTTTTAGATGATGATTATGAAATTATCACCTTGGAGACAGATAGCACTATAATCAGTGCTGTTTATCGTCTGGCTGGTGGAATTCAATCTCTTTTTTTTTTTTTTTTTGGTCTCTTGATTACCTTGTTGATATTGTCTGTGTCTCAGAAACATGGTTTGATGCGCGGATTCCGCACATGTACCGGGTTTTCAGATTATTTCTGCTTCTCGAACGCGCGCAAGGGTTCAAGGGACGTAATTTTTGTAAAACGTCACATTGCAATTACACAGTGCGAGCGATTTCCGGTTTTAGATGATGATTATGAAATTATCACCTTGGAGACAGATAGCACTATAATCAGTGCTGTTTATCGTCTGGCTGGTGGAATTCAATCTCTTTTTTTTTTTTTTTTTTGATCTCTTGATTACCTTGTTGATATTGTCTGTGTCTCAGAAACATGGTTTGATGCGCGGATTCCGCACATGTACCGGGTTTTCAGATTATTTCTGCTTCTCGAACGCGCGCAAGGGGAGCAAGGGACGTAATTTTTGTAAAACGTCGCATTGCAATTACACAGTGCGAGCGATTTCCGGTTTTAGATGATGATTATGAAATTATCACCTTGGAGACAGATAGCACTATAATCAGTGCTGTTTATCGTCTGGCTGGTGGAATTCAATCTCTTTTTTTTTTTTTTTTTTGGTCTCTTGATTACCTTGTTGATATTGTCTGTGTCTCAGAAACATGGTTTGATGCGCGGATTCCGCACATGTACCGGGTTTTCAGATTATTTCTGCTTCTCGAACGCGCGCAAGGGGTGCAAGGGACGTAATTTTTGTAAAACGTCACATTGCAATTACACAGTGCGAGCGATTTCCGGTTTTAGATGATGATTATGAAATTATCACCTTGGAGACAGATAGCACTATAATCAGTGCTGTTTATCGTCTTGCTGGTGGAATTCAATCTCTTTTTTTTTTTTTTTTTTTGGTCTCTTGATTACCTTGTTGATATTGTCTGTGTCTCAGAAACATGGTTTGATGCGCGGATTCCGCACATGTACCGGGTTTTCAGATTATTTCTGCTTCTCGAACGCGCGCAAGGGGTGCAAGGGACGTAATTTTTGTAAAACGTCACATTGCAATTACACAGTGCGAGCGATTTCCGGTTTTAGATGATGATTATGAAATTATCACCTTGGAGACAGATAGCACTATAATCAGTGCTGTTTATCGTCTGGCTGGTGGAATTCAATCTCTTTTTTTTTTTTTTTGGTCTCTTGATTACCTTGTTGAAATTGTCTGTGTCTCAGAAACATGGTTTGATGCGCGGATTCCGCACATGTACCGGGTTTTCAGATTATTTCTGCTTCTCGAACGCGCGCAAGGGTTCAAGGGACGTAATTTTTGTAAAACGTCACATTGCAATTACACAGTGCGAGCGATTTCCGGTTTTAGATGATGATTATGAAATTATCACCTTGGAGACAGATAGCACTATAATCAGTGCTGTTTATCGTCTGGCTGGTGGAATTCAATCTCTTTTTTTTTTTTTTTGATCTCTTGATTACCTTGTTGATATTGTCTGTGTCTCAGAAACATGGTTTGATGCGCGGATTCCGCACATGTACCGGGTTTTCAGATTATTTCTGCTTCTCGAACGCGCGCAAGGGGAGCAAGGGACGTAATTTTTGTAAAACGTCGCATTGCAATTACACAGTGCGAGCGATTTCCGGTTTTAGATGATGATTATGAAATTATCACCTTGGAGACAGATAGCACTATAATCAGTGCTGTTTATCGTCTGGCTGGTGGAATTCAATCTCTTTTTTTTTTTTTGGTCTCTTGATTACCTTGTTGATATTGTCTGTGTCTCAGAAACATGGTTTGATGCGCGGATTCCGCACATGTACCGGGTTTTCAGATTATTTCTGCTTCTCGAACGCGCGCAAGGGGTGCAAGGGACGTAATTTTTGTAAAACGTCACATTGCAATTACACAGTGCGAGCGATTTCCGGTTTTAGATGATGATTATGAAATTATCACCTTGGAGACAGATAGCACTATAATCAGTGCTGTTTATCGTCTGGCTGGTGGAATTCAATCTCTTTTTTTTTTTTTGGTCTCTTGATTACCTTGTTGATATTGTCTGTGTCTCAGAAACATGGTTTGATGCGCGGATTCCGCACATGTACCGGGTTTTCAGATTATTTCTGCTTCTCGAACGCGCGCAAGGGGTGCAAGGGACGTAATTTTTGTAAAACGTCACATTGCAATTACACAGTGCGAGCGATTTCCGGTTTTAGATGATGATTATGAAATTATCACCTTGGAGACAGATAGCACTATAATCAGCGCTGTTTATCGTCCGGCTGGTGGAATTCAATCTCTTTTTTTTTTTTTGGTCTCTTGATTACCTTGTTGATATTGTCTGTGTCTCAGAAACATGGTTTGATGCGCGGATTCCGCACATGTACCGGGTTTTCAGATTATTTCTGCTTCTCGAACGCGCGCAAGGGGTGCAAGGGACGTAATTTTTGTAAAACGTCACATTGCAATTACACAGTGCGAGCGATTTCCGGTTTTAGATGATGATTATGAAATTATCACCTTGGAGACAGATAGCACTATAATCAGTGCTGTTTATCGTCTGGCTGGTGGAATTCAATCTCTTTTTTTTTTTTTTTGGTCTCTTGATTACCTTGTTGATATTGTCTGTGTCTCAGAAACATGGTTTGATGCGCGGATTCCGCACATGTACCGGGTTTTCAGATTATTTCTGCTTCTCGAACGCGCGCAAGGGGTGCAAGGGACGTAATTTTTGTAAAACGTCACATTGCAATTACACAGTGCGAGCGATTTCCGGTTTTAGATGATGATTATGAAATTATCACCTTGGAGACAGATAGCACTATAATCAGTGCTGTTTATCGTCTGGCTGGTGGAATTCAATCTCTTTTTTTTTTTTTTTTGGTCTCTTGATTACCTTGTTGATATTGTCTGTGTCTCAGAAACATGGTTTGATGCGCGGATTCCGCACATGTACCGGGTTTTCAGATTATTTCTGCTTCTCGAACGCGCGCAAGGGGTGCAAGGGACGTAATTTTTGTAAAACGTCACATTGCAATTACACAGTGCGAGCGATTTCCGGTTTTAGATGATGATTATGAAATTATCACCTTGAGACAGATAGCACTATAATCAGTGCTGTTTATCGTCTTGCTGGTGGAATTCAATCTCTTTTTTTTTTTTTTTTTTTTTTTGGTCTCTTGATTACCTTGTTGATATTGTCTGTGTCTCAGAAACATGGTTTGATGCGCGGATTCCGCACATGTACCGGGTTTTCAGATTATTTCTGCTTCTCGAACGCGCGCAAGGGGTGCAAGGGACGTAATTTTTGTAAAACGTCACATTGCAATTACACAGTGCGAGCGATTTCCGGTTTTAGATGATGATTATGAAATTATCACCTTGGAGACAGATAGCACTATAATCAGTGCTGTTTATCGTCTGGCTGGTGGAATTCAATCTCTTTTTTTTTTTTTTTTTTTTTTGGTCTCTTGATTACCTTGTTGATATTGTCTGTGTCTCAGAAACATGGTTTGATGCGCGGATTCCGCACATGTACCGGGTTTTCAGATTATTTCTGCTTCTCGAACGCGCGCAAGGGTTCAAGGGACGTAATTTTTGTAAAACGTCACATTGCAATTACACAGTGCGAGCGATTTCCGGTTTTAGATGATGATTATGAAATTATCACCTTGGAGACAGATAGCACTATAATCAGTGCTGTTTATCGTCTGGCTGGTGGAATTCAATCTCTTTTTTTTTTTTTTTTTGATCTCTTGATTACCTTGTTGATATTGTCTGTGTCTCAGAAACATGGTTTGATGCGCGGATTCCGCACATGTACCGGGTTTTCAGATTATTTCTGCTTCTCGAACGCGCGCAAGGGGAGCAAGGGACGTAATTTTTGTAAAACGTCGCATTGCAATTACACAGTGCGAGCGATTTCCGGTTTTAGATGATGATTATGAAATTATCACCTTGGAGACAGATAGCACTATAATCAGTGCTGTTTATCGTCTGGCTGGTGGAATTCAATCTCTTTTTTTTTTTTTGGTCTCTTGATTACCTTGTTGATATTGTCTGTGTCTCAGAAACATGGTTTGATGCGCGGATTCCGCACATGTACCGGGTTTTCAGATTATTTCTGCTTCTCGAACGCGCGCAAGGGGTGCAAGGGACGTAATTTTTGTAAAACGTCACATTGCAATTACACAGTGCGAGCGATTTCCGGTTTTAGATGATGATTATGAAATTATCACCTTGGAGACAGATAGCACTATAATCAGTGCTGTTTATCGTCTGGCTGGTGGAATTCAATCTCTTTTTTTTTTTTTTTGGTCTCTTGATTACCTTGTTGATATTGTCTGTGTCTCAGAAACATGGTTTGATGCGCGGATTCCGCACATGTACCGGGTTTTCAGATTATTTCTGCTTCTCGAACGCGCGCAAGGGGTGCAAGGGACGTAATTTTTGTAAAACGTCACATTGCAATTACACAGTGCGAGCGATTTCCGGTTTTAGATGATGATTATGAAATTATCACCTTGGAGACAGATAGCACTATAATCAGCGCTGTTTATCGTCCGGCTGGTGGAATTCAATCTCTTTTTTTTTTTTTTTTTGGTCTCTTGATTACCTTGTTGATATTGTCTGTGTCTCAGAAACATGGTTTGATGCGCGGATTCCGCACATGTACCGGGTTTTCAGATTATTTCTGCTTCTCGAACGCGCGCAAGGGGTGCAAGGGACGTAATTTTTGTAAAACGTCACATTGCAATTACACAGTGCGAGCGATTTCCGGTTTTAGATGATGATTATGAAATTATCACCTTGGAGACAGATAGCACTATAATCAGTGCTGTTTATCGTCTGGCTGGTGGAATTCAATCTCTTTTTTTTTTTTTGATCTCTTGATTACCTTGTTGATATTGTCTGTGTCTCAGAAACATGGTTTGATGCGCGGATTCCGCACATGTACCGGGTTTTCAGATTATTTCTGCTTCTCGAACGCGCGCAAGGGGTGCAAGGGACGTAATTTTTGTAAAACGTCACATTGCAATTACACAGTGCGAGCGATTTCCGGTTTTAGATGATGATTTTGAAATTATCACCTTGGAGACAGATAGCACTATAATCAGCGCTGTTTATCGTCCGGCTGGTGGAATTCAATCTCTTTTTTTTTTTTTTTTGGTCTCTTGATTACCTTGTTGATATTGTCTGTGTCTCAGAAACATGGTTTGATGCGCGGATTCCGCACATGTACCGGGTTTTCAGATTATTTCTGCTTCTCGAACGCGCGCAAGGGGTGCAAGGGACGTAATTTTTGTAAAACGTCACATTGCAATTACACAGTGCGAGCGATTTCCGGTTTTAGATGATGATTATGAAATTATCACCTTGGAGACAGACAGCACTATAATCAGTGCTGTTTATCGTCTGGCTGGTGGAATTCAATCTCTTTTTTTTTTTTTTTTTTTTTTGGTCTCTTGATTACCTTGTTGATATTGTCTGTGTCTCAGAAACATGGTTTGATGCGCGGATTCCGCACATGTACCGGGTTTTCAGATTATTTCTGCTTCTCGAACGCGCGCAAGGGGTGCAAGGGACGTAATTTTTGTAAAACGTCACATTGCAATTACACAGTGCGAGCGATTTCCGGTTTTAGATGATGATTATGAAATTATCACCTTGGAGACAGATAGCACTATAATCAGTGCTGTTTATCGTCCGGCTGGTGGAATTCAATCTCTTTTTTTTTTTTTTTTTTTTTTGGTCTCTTGATTACCTTGTTGATATTGTCTGTGTTTCAGAAACATGGTTTGATGCGCGGATTCCGCACATGTACCGGGTTTTCAGATTATTTCTGCTTCTCGAACGCGCGCAAGGGGTGCAAGGGACGTAATTTTTGTAAAACGTCACATTGCAATTACACAGTGCGAGCGATTTCCGGTTTTAGATGATGATTATGAAATTATCACCTTGGAGACAGATAGCACTATAATCAGTGCTGTTACTATCGTCTGGCTGGTGGAATTCAATCTCTTTTTCTTCTTTTTTTTTTTGGTCTCTTGATTACCTTGTTGATATTGTCTGTGTCTCAGAAACATGGTTTGATGCGCGGATTCCGCACATGTACCGGGTTTTCAGATTATTTCTGTTTCTCGAACGTGCGCAAGGGGTGCGAGGGACGTAATTTTTGTAAAACGTCACATTGCAATTACACAGTGCGAGCGACTTCCGGTTTTAGATGATGATTATGAATTTATCACCTTGGAGACAGATAGCAGTATAATCAGTGCTGTTTATCGTCCGGCTGGTGGAATTCAATCTCTTTTTTTTTTTTTTTATTTCCAATTACTTGGATGAAGTTTACAGGTGTGGCAAAATGTTGTACTGTTTGGGTGATTTTAAAATTGGCACGACTCCAACAAAAAAAACATCTCATTCCCTTTTGATAATATAATTATCTCCTCAGGATTCATCAATGCTATTACTATCCCCACGAGAATTAATACTACCACCTCAACTATACTCAATCTTTGTACAACAAATGATTATGATTGTTCTACGGGTACGTTATAATATAGTATGAGTGATCACCTACCTATTTTCTGTCTAACTCGAGTCATGTCGCATAATCAGTCGCTTAACAATAGCTCTATGCGTATTAGTACATATGACCGTCGGAGTTTGATTTCATTTGGCGAAACCCTTGCGGCCATGGACTGGTCTTCTGTGCTTTGCCACGATGATCCCATACACGCATTTGACGCTTTTTGGGAATTATTTTAGCGTCCTTACAATTGTGTATTTCCGCTTAAGACTTTAACAAGATCATCGAGGTGCCGTAAAACATGGTTCACTCGTGATCACTTGAGGTATCTTAATAAAAAGAACACACTGTTTAAAAAGTTTTTTACAGTCTAGGAGTGCTTCTGACCTCTAGCAGTTCTGCAGATATAGAAACTGGTTCAACAACAAATTGAAAATGGCTAAGAAAGATTATTACTTACACCAGTTTGCTTGCACTACAGATGGGGAAAAAATATGGAAGTCAATTGGTGCACTTATTAATGGTTCAGGTGATGATGAGTCACCGACACAACTTTAACATGGGGGACTTCAGGTTACTGATCAGATCATATTTCTGAGGTATTTAACTCCTTCTTTGTTTAATTACCCGATAAACTAAAAAGAAATATTCGGGTATTTTTACAGGCTTTCTATCCCACCAGAGCTCCTCCACATCTCTTTTTTTTTTAACCGGTTTCAAACCACCTGTTGACTGTCAATAAACTGGACTCCAATAAGAGTGCTGGCCCGGATGATGTTCATCCAAGGGTGATTAAGTGTGCTGCTCAGTTCCTGCTTGTTCTGCTGGAACATATCTTTAATCGCATTTTACGAACTGGAGAAATTCCTGCTTCATTTACTATTGGTAGGGTATCCGTTTTCTACAAAAAAGGGTCCTAGACACAATGTGGAAAATTATCGTCCGATTACCGATATTTCTACCTTTGCAAAAATTCTAGAAAGACTAGTTTTAAATAGATTGACCAAATATTTGGATAAACATAAAATTCTACATACAGGACACCATGGTTTCTCAACGGAAACGGCGGTCTTGGATGTTCTCAATTACATACAGACTAATATGGATTCGGGAAGATTTGTCTTGGGTATTTTCTGCGATTTATCCAGAGCTTTTGACTGTGTTCAGCATGATATTCTACTATTTATATTATATCATATTGGGATCACGGGAGTTCCGTATCTTTTTTTTTAAACTATCTGTCACAAAGTACACAGTACATGCAGGTACGTGGAATCCGCTTGTCTGTACGTAAAATTTCCTCTAGAGTTTCGATTAGTGACCCGTTCTTTTCCTTATTATTTTTGTCAATATCTCTACTTCTAAGAGTCCGATTTGAAAAATTGGATAGTGTTTCCAGTGTGACATGTTTTTCATATAATTTGAAAATTTTCAGGTAATTCATAGACTTTCCGCTAGGGGGCGTAGTGGTAAATTGCGTTTCCCCATATCGCTGTTTCTAAATCACCGATTTGAAAAATTCTTTTTGCACCTGATACAGCTCATGATGGGAAATCGTTTGCACATAATTTCTAATTTTTGTAAAAAAAAATGGTTTGGCCACCAGGGGCGTAAATCTTAATTTCCGCTTCTGATGTATTTGCAGTAAAATATGAGCTTCTAAAATCTCGATTAAAAAAAAGTCGTTTGTTAACCGATACTACTCATGGCGACAAACCTTTAAGGAACATTTTCTTCTTGAAATAATGCACGGTTTTTACGCCAGGGGTCGTAGATGTATATCCTATTTTTGTCAATATATCTACTTCAAGGAGCCCGATTTGAAAAATTCCTTCTTTGTTGGATAGTGTTCCCGATGCAAAATGTATTCCCTATAAATTCAAAATTTTAAGTAAATCATAGACTTTCCGCTAGGGGGCACAAAGGTAAATTGCGTTTTCTGCGTTATTTCTGCTTCTAAAACTCCGATTTGCAAACTTCTTCCTGTATCGCATACAAGAGCTAATGGAAAATATTTTTCATATTATTTCTAATGTTTGCTAAAGAATGGTTTGGCCACCAGGGGGCATAAGGGTTAATTTCTGCTTCTGATGTATTTGTAGCAAAATCTGGGCTCCTGAAAACTCGACTATTTTTTTTTTCTTGGATCGATACCGCTCATATGGAAAAACCTTTTGAGAATACTCTCTTCCTAAAATACTGCATGGTTTTCCCACCAGGGGACGTAAAGTCTCATCTTATTTTTGTCGATATCTCTGTTTCTAAGAGTTCGATTTGAAAAATGTTTTCTGTGTTGGAGAGCGTTTCCGGTGCGAAATGTTTTTCATATAAATTCATATTTTTCTTAACGCACAAGTCTGCAACCAAAGGGCGTAAACTCACGATTCCGTTTACAGCCATATCTGAGGGATTAAAAACTCGATTGAAAAACTTCTTTCTTCCGTCAGATACTATTGCTTTCCATATGGGTTTCATTGACTTTGAATAGCTTTGATAAATTTAATTTGCCTCAGAACGGATTCAATAGACGTGCTTATTACACCCGAAAATTCGGTGTCATCTTTCTTGTTTTGGGGGAGGGTGTTGGCACTAAAAATAAATTAATATGCCAAAGCTTAGGTCTTTTTAACAGTTTTAATACCATCATGCGCATATTCATAAAATTTAGACACCAAGTCATTTAAGTAATATTTCGCTTTTACTAATGCAGTAAATATTAATATGTAGACCTTTAGCCTTGGCCAATTTAATAATTTTTATTCCGTTATGCTGGTATTCATAAGGTTTGGATACTAAGTCAAGTTAGTATTACTGCACTTTTACTCAGACATTAAATATTCATAAATATCCCTTGGCCTTTGTTAGAACGGACATATCAACCATGTTAATTTATATTAATGATGAACATTATGTTACTTTTTCATGAAGAAAAAGTCATTACAAGCCCAGGATGGCGACAGAAAGTTCGCGAACACTTCTTATTTTCCAGAGGTCGAGAGTTTCAAACAAAGAACTTTAAGTTTCTCACGCCTTAGAAAGGGAGAGGCTTTTTCGACGAACTGATAGCATCTGCAATGACACCGCGACTTTCGCTGTACATTGTCAGTGTCGTCCAGACGCCTACAAGTCTGGGAAACAGCCATCCACTTTTGTATAAAAATATCAATCTGTATTGTGTTATTATAAGAATGTACTTCGGCGTTAGGATTACTTTCTCGAAGGGGGCACTCACTAATGGAAGATCAGACGAGGACTGCGAAGACGCGGAAGGTAGGATTAAAACTCATCAGCAAGACGCCGGGACAACGCCCAGCGGTGTGGCCAGTGAAGTGCGCGAAAGGTGACCCACGTGACCGGAGAGGCGAGCCACATCAACAGGTCAGCGTGAGGTCAAGGTCAGCGCCGAGGTCTTCGCGCATGCGCAACGCGGAGAGGGGAGACTAGCAGGTCCCTTGAAGAGGAGCTGTTAGTATGCTTTCATCCAACGGAGAGAGTAGTTCTCCGATAGAAGGAGACGCCAAGCGTTTTCCTTTTATTGTGTGAGCCGAAGGGACGCTCCAAGCCAGAGATTGATCGACGCTGAGGCTGAGTTTAGCGAGCATCTATCCTGGAAGAGATAGAGTGCTCAGCTATAGCGGTATAGGCCCTAGTCAGGGATCCCGTGGTGTAGTAGATATTTCGCTACAGGGAATACGAGCTTAGCACAGGCTAAGATAAAAACATATTGCCGAGAAGAATAGTTAGACTACTATTTCTTGAGAGTCGCAGAGATATAGATCTTCTTAGTGTCAGGTAGACTCTAGCTAGAACTTCAACGCCAAGAGAGATTTTTTCCGGAACTATTTATCCTAGCTTTCGTGTTTCACGGCTCTTGTCAGGTCCAATCCTTAGTGAAGTCTGATGTTAGAGAAAGAGTAATCCACCGCCGTCTAGACCCTAATTGATTACGTAATAAATGTTTATGTGTTTTTAATAGAAGCTACTCTTGATATCATTATATCTTAGTGTGAATATTATTCTGTCCATTCAGCTGTTGTCGCTCCGCCTTCCCGAATCACAGATCTAATATTAAAGTGGGGAAGGCTTCGTTTGTTCACTCGAACAGAGTTTGAGGGAGTGTTTCAGAGAAGCACAAACACTTCCTTTTGGCTGTGAGAGACCGTATAGCGTGGATGCCTCAGATCCATAGGTAGGAGGCGGCGCCACAACACGTGACCAGTACTTTCGCTCTCACAGCCTTTTTGATACATTTTATTCCTTCGTGCTCATTTTCATAAGGTTCGGACATGACGTCCAATTAGTAATATTGTGCTTTTACTTCGGTATTAAATATTAATCAATAAGCCTTTTGTCCAGGCCTTTCTGATAGATTTTATTCAAGTGTCTGAAATATTTATTCTTAAGTAAATGCGCAAATTACTAATTTAACTTGAAAAGCTAAAAAATACAGTAAATGCTCGACGGAATAATACTGCTAAAATGGTTTGAGCATAGGCCAAGGTATTAATATTTAATGCCTAAGTAAAAGTGCAATAATACTAACTTGACTTGGTGTCTATACTTTATGAATATGATAAAGACTGTTAAAAAGGCCTAAGCTTAGGCCTAGACATACTAATTTATTTTTAGTGCCAAAGAAAAAGCGTAACATGCCTGTCTGAGTGCCCAAACCTTATAAGTACGATCACAGCGGAAGACAACCGAATTCGTACATTTTCCTGAATGCAATTTCTATGTAACCAAAATTTTTAAGCGTGACGAAGTTGACCGCGACAAACCTACGTAGTCGACGGATTGGTCCGCTGGCGACGAATTGACGCAGGCGATAATTGATGTAGTCGACGAATTCATGCGACACCGATTTCGAGCATCCGCCTTTCTCATGGAAGTGATATGGTATGCACATACCTCACACGTGACGCACATGTTAAGACGGCAAGTTACGGCTATAAGGCAAAAGCGGTGTAGTTCGGTTGGTAGAACAGTCAGCTCCAGAGAAGACCGATGTGGGTTAAAATCCCATCACCTGAAATTTCAGCTTTTACACTGTATGCTTTGATTAGAAAACAAATAAAGGAAAAAAACCGCAAAAATAAGTTTTGCAGCTTCACTCAAACTAAATCGATTTATCTTCAAAAATCATTTACCTACTTAGCTTTAATTTGTGTGTGAATTCATCTTCATGTCATTCTCCCAAAGAATTATCTTTTCGGTTTTCTTTAGTTTTAAATTGGTTTTGGGGACTCTTTGATAAATTCAGTTCGGGAAAATTTCAAACACACTATAAAATAAACTCCGTGTATCAGCTAAGAGCATCTCTTTCAGTTTTGGAGAAGAAGGAAAAAACAAGACTGGCTGAAATTCCTCGATACAAAAAGGCTCAAATATGCTTTAATCCAGTGAGTAAGTACAAGAGCTCAAAAACTTCCTCTAAAAGGATTGAAAGTACATGTTCTTAGACTCTTCTATGTGTCTAGAATCCCTTTTAGTTCTTATTCTGGGCCTCAAGGAGAAAAATTCTCACCTTTTCCTTTAAAATGCCTTTCAAAATTCCACTAAACTCATAAAAAAAAGGAAACTGCCGTCGCCTAATGCATTAAAATGCGCACCTTAAGCCGTTCAATTTAAAACTCCGTCTGGAGAATTTCTTAAGTAGGAAAATCTCGTCGAAACAAGAGTTTGTGCGGAGACAGAAAACAAAGAAAAGCGGTAACTTAGGACAGTCGCCATGTTTATGGACGATAAAACACTTCTGTTAATGCTTACTGGAATACAAAATATTCGAAATAATGCTTTCTTTTATTATTTTCCGCAAAGATACTAGCCATGTGTAGTTGAAGTTGCTGAATGAAGGCTATGTGAGAGCTTGGAAGGGCTATGGTAATATAGCGTTCATACTGGTGGAACACTGTTGGCGTATTTGCGCTAAAGTAGAGGGAAAAGACTGAAAAGAAGCGATACGTAGTACCAGAGACCGGCCCCAGAAACTTTCGTAGAGCACCATCTGTGTACCCTAAGAATCATATTGGAATGCCTTCGAAGGGCCATGGACTAAACTTGATCTGTGTTATCGTTGGGCGCACTCCAGAGTTCATGGGAAACCCTTAAAAAGTTCATGAATGAAACCTCAAAGCTTCGACGAAAAGAATAAGAACGGAGTAATGGCGCCATATCATCATCATCGTCAACCATTATCAATCCACTGCTGGACGAAGGTCTCCCCAAGTTTCTTCCCCAACGTCTTGTGCCAGTCTCCTCCATGTTACTCCCTCATACTTTCGAATTTCATCCACCCATCTCACATGTGGTCTTCTTCTGGGTCTTTTCCTGTCCCTTGGAATCCAGTCTAAACTTTTAGCTGTCCATCGATGGTCTGTCCTTCTGGCAATATGTCCAGCCCATTGCCATTTCAGGGATCTTCCACTCTTGTCATTTTTCTGATCCACGAGTTCCTCTTCCTATCTCTCCTGATTACACCAAGCATGCATCTCTCCATGCTGCTTTGAGTTGTCTGTAGTCTTTGTATGTCTCTTTTAGTTAACGTCCACGTCTCTGCTCCACACGTAAGCACTGGAAGGATGCATTGATAAAACACTTTTCCTTTAAGACATAATGGCATGTTGCTCTCGAAAATTATACTGTTTCTTCCAAAAGCTCTCCAGGCAAGTTTTATACGCCGATTAATTTCTTCATTAATGTGACCTTCACTTGATATCTGCTGCCCAAGATAAATGTAGGTATTGGTTATCTCCAGCTTTTCCCCATCAATCGATAAATCTTCATTTCTTGTAAAAGCATTGTACATCACCTTTGTCTTTTGAAAGTTCATTTTTAATCCCACTTCTTTACTCTTGTCAGCAAGTTCCTGGATCATACTATGCAGCTCTGATGGGGTAGGTGCAAAAATCACTGCGTCAACAGCAATACGAAGGTGAGTTAAATAATCTCCATTAATCTTTATCCCTTTGTTTTTCCAGTTCAGTGATTGAAAGACATTTTTCCAATGCGGCATTAAAGAGTTTGGGAGATATGGTGTCACCTTGTCTCACTCCCTTTCAAATTTTTATGGGTTATGTATTCTCAAATGGCCGAATCTTTGCACTTGCATTTTCATAGATGTTATTAATAATATTAATGTATGCATCTTCAATACAGCAGGATTTCAAAGCCATTGTAACTGCTGATGGTTTCACCGAATCAAAGGCCTTTTCATAATCGATAAAAGCCATGCATAAGGCCTTTTCATAATCGATTAAAGTTATGCATAATGGAAGTTCACATTCCCTTGCTCTTTCAATTAGTTCTCTCAGTACGTGGATATGATCTATAGTGATGTAGCCACTCCTGAATCCAGCTACTTCTCACGGTTGAGCGATGTCCAATGTCCCCTTCAAGCTGTGTGAAAGAACTTTAGGGAAGATTTTATAAACCATTGATAGGAGGCTGATAGGTCTGTAGTTCCTGAGATCCTCAATGTCACCTTTTTTATGTAGCAGGATCATTGTAGCATTGTTCCAAACTTCAGGAATCTTCCCTTCATTAAGGCATCGAGTGAAAACTTGGGGGAGTACTGTTTTAATTTCTCCACTTGCTTCTGTATGATGTCTATGTTAATTCCATCTTCTCCTGGAGCTTTCCCACGATTCATGTTCTTGATTGCATGTGCAACTTCTGCTGGGAGGACTGGAAGAACTCTCGTACTGGTACCTTTTGTACTGTCTGGAGTACATGTATCATCCCTTTCATATAGTTTTAAGTAGAAATCTTTCACTCTTGTGAAAATTTCACCTCTATTTCTTGTTACAGAACTATCTCCTTTTCTCAGAGCCATAATCTGTTTTCTTCCCTTACTCAGATGTCACTTTACTGTCTTTAGGCTTTGATTGTTTTCAATTGCTTTTCTCACTAGTTCACAGTTGAGTTTCCTTACATCTTCAGTGATACGTTTTCGTACTGTCTTGCATAGCTCT
The DNA here is from genome assembly GCA_039090855.1 of Macrothele yani. Taxonomy (NCBI): domain Eukaryota; kingdom Metazoa; phylum Arthropoda; class Arachnida; order Araneae; family Macrothelidae; genus Macrothele; species Macrothele yani. Next base: position 31,319,142 of record CM077029.1, on the reverse strand, counting down.
ATATATTCCACTTTGGAAGTCACATCTCCTTTAGTTGTCCTCATCTCTCTTCTTTTTTGCATCAGAATTTTTTTTTCTGATAATTTGTTTGTATGCAACTTGTTCTTAGTACCAGCTATTTTTATTGCTGTTTTCATAAGAGCTTTGGTCAGTTTTCTGTTAACTTCAGAGATGTTCACTTCTTCCGACGTTAGAGCTTCTACAGAATAGAATCTGTTCCTCAGTTCCAATTTGAAAGTATTATGGTGTTTTTTAAGGTTGGTCACGTCAATACACTTTATTTGTTTTATGAGCTTGCCTCGCTCGAGTTTAGCGTTGAGGTGCATTTTACATTGTACCATCCTATGGACACTACCTGTGTTGAACTTGTTTAGCACACTGCAGTCTTCCATGACGAATTTCTTGTTACATGTAATAAAATCAATTTCACTTGTCAGTCCATTGGGATGCCTCCATGTCCATTTCTTTTACGGCTTTTTCTTGGAAAAAGGTAAAGCCGCAAAGGAAATGGACAAATTCCCCATACGCTATGTCACAAGTTTCACTTCCCGATTTTACACATAGGCAAAAGTAAGAGTGATATATGACTCGCAGTTCTTGTGTGTCGCTGGACGTCATCAGCAGGTAACTGTCGAGAATGAAGTAAGGTGGGGTGGCCTATGTAAAAAAATCCAGGGAGAGTACCCTGGTACTCTTTGTAGGTAATTTATGTTATGCATCTGTCGCATGCCAAGATCGTCGGTCTTTCTATTGACGATACCGTACATAATCTTAAGCTGGATTGCCTTCCTTAAAATTGTTTTTTTTTTTTCAAGTTTGCACCCAGATGAAGGAAAGCCTAGAACTACATCTTTGAATAGTTGAACTAAGACCCAGTTATCGACAGAATGGTATATCTTAGAGATAAGCGATTACCGACAGAATGACAGAATCTTAGAGATGCGTGCTTCTGAGTTTGCTATACTTCTAATAAACCTGTTGTTTTTCCTCATACATCAGATGAAGTAGCGATATTCTTAAAAACATTTCACGACAAAACACTTTTCATGAAATTATTAAGTTTTTAGCAAAAGATTTTGTCACTTTAGCATGTATTTAATCTTTGAAAATGCATGTCAAATCAGTTATTATTAATTAATTTTTGCACATTATGCTTAAAGTGTATTTTGCACTTTTCGAAACAAGAAAAAAGTGTCATTCTGTAATTCTGTCAATACTGAACATCTTATAAGTTTTCTGTTGATGTCCTTCACTTAAAGCGATGTTTAAAAAGAATTAATTAAAAAATCCATTATCAGTGTCAAAAGCGTTGTTATTCATTCTTTGCTGTCAGTATTCGGTTTTTGTTTGTGATAACATTCAATAAACAGATAGAGTACTGAAGGTTTGTGTTTTGAAGCTGTCTTCAGCTGCAAAATCTATTTTGTGTGTCAACTTTCAGAGTCAGTGACTAAAAAAACGCACTACTTTTGATGGAAATTTCGCAATATTTTAATTGCAGTATCATTTCGCTCTTAAGGAATTTAACAACGCCAAGCACAATAAAACTGGAAAAATATAGCTTCTGCGTTTGTTTCTGGTACAAATCCCACTGGCTCGCAGGGAAAGAGGACAATATATTTTGTTATATTTCAAATTTAACGTTTTTTCTGTCTTGCAGAAGAGAGAGCCTACATTTATTTTTCAGTTGTATTCGGTGTCAAGAACTTCTTGCAAGAAAATAAATATGTACAAAATTTAGAATGTAGGTGAAAAAAAAAAGATTGTCCTAAAAATTTTCGTATCAAGAACAATTTCTTTTTCCCTTGTGACAGACAATCTTTCAAGTATAATCTCTTCCTTGTGACAGACTTTCAAGTATTTGGCGCCTTTTATTAAATATTATCGTGGACGGTGGGCAGCCCCGGTGGCGCAGTGGTCTAAGCGTTAGCTTATGACTATTCGTCGGGAGGAGTCCTGGTTCGAATCCCGGTGAGTCATGGATGTTGTGTTTTTCGTAGGGCACTGGCTCTCTCCCTTCTCTGGAGTCAGTGGCCCTAAATAAGTGACGGGAGACTGCTTATAGCCCATTGAGTTACTCGCGGTGGTCGTTAAACTTTCAATAAAGAGCAAAAAAATAATCGGCACGAAATAGATCATTGCATAAAACAGTCGCTTCAGAAACGAAAATTTTCGTGCTCTTTCTTGACTCCTTTCTTTTTTTATCGACAATTATTTTACTATTTTTTTTATGCTAGCACAAACATAAGTCGGATACTGACGGCAAAGAAAGGACGAAGTTGTTTTTCACTCCGATAATTTAAGTAACTTATAACGAAACACAAAGTTGCCTGTGGCGAAGCTCGAAACCGCATCCTTCTGCTCTGGAACCGAATGCTTTCCCAAATAAGCAACGCCAACGAAGTTTGTTGCTGCAGGTTTGTCGTCTTGGCATGTGCGTCATTTCTGAGATAGGTACGTCACATACACAGTCGTATCAGAATAATATGACCACCCCCGGTATCACAGTGTAACCGCCCAGGTGCGTCAGAGAGTGCTTGTGCTGTTACACTGGTCGACCACACGGTGATATAAGAGGCCGGCAAGAACAGATGAGCCATAGTGCATCACGTGAGCGCAATGGGCAGAGATGGTGATTTGACGGACGTTCAAAAAGGAATGATCATCGGCTACTGCGCCAAGGGTGGAAGCATCTCAGAAACAGAAGACTTCGTGGGCTGTTCGCGAGGTGATGTAGTAAGGGTGTACCAAGAATGGACCGCTGGCACACCGAGTACCTCGTGACGTCATAACTGTGGAGCCTCAAAGGCCATCGACCCTGCAGGAGACCGTCACCTCTGTCGACTGGTAAAGGACAATCGACGCGCAACAGTGCAGCAATTGACCGCGCAAATGAAAGCTGGGGCACCCAAGTACGTGTCCCCGATAAAAGTAGAGAGAACCCAGTTACGCATGGAGTCTCTGGAGTCAACGCTGCGTCAAGGCGCCCATGTTAACCCAGGTCCATCGGCAACGATTCCAGCCGTTCGCATGGGAGTAGTGTTATTGGACAGTGAAGGAGTGGCAAAAGGTTGCCTTCTCCGACGTATCAAGGTTTCTACTCCACAGAAATGACGGGCGGTGGCTGATAGGCCGGCGGTTGCAGTATACATGTCTATGGCATGTTTTCCTGGTATGACCTAGGAGCACTCGTACCACAGGATGCGTCACTGAACGACTATGGCTTCCTGCTCATCCTCGTTGACCATCTGCGTCCCTTCATGTTGGACGTTTACCCTGGTGGTGATGATGTTTACCAACAGGATAATGCGCTGTGCCACGTCTATAAGGAGCTGCGTGACTGGTTCCAGGAAAACGAGAGCGATGTCTCCGTTCTTCCCTGGCCGGCGAAATCACCCGATCTCAATCCCATAGAGCACTTGTGGAATTATTTGAATCGACAGGTTCAACGTGCGGACACACAACCACGTCGTCTCCGGGACCTCCGTGCTCTGATGCAGTTTGAATGAGTACGTGTGTCTCGGGGAACCTTCTAGGGCCTCATTGCGTCCATGCCACACCGTCTCACCGCTGTCATCCGGCCAAGGGTGGTTATTCCCATTATTATTATTATTAGGTGATCATGTTATTCTGATACGACTGTGTATATCCGTTCCCCCTTGTGAGAGGGAAATCGTTGGTTTCCCGGCTTGCCTGCTAAACAAGGAGAAATTACCATAGAAGAAGCAATTCTGACTAATTCCAGACGATGTGTGAAACGGACATCACACATTTTTCAAAAACCCAACAGCCAGTAGATCCATTTTACGTTCTAGCGCCAATATAGCGTAAAAGTCAATTTGCCGGTGTAGCTTAATTGGGAAAGAATTCGGCTCCGGAGCAGAAGGATGTGTATATTGGAATTTCACCATCGGCAAATTTGTGTTTTCACATTGGCGCCCAAACTAAAAAATGGATCTACTGGGCTTAAGGTTCTTCGAAAAATGTGTGATGATCCTTCCACACATCGTCTGGAATTAATGAGAATTCCTTCTCCGCTTCGGAAGAGTATGTGTGATGTTTCTTGGACACACTACATGCAGAGGAAAAACATAACTGTGCTTGACTGGCCCGGTAATAGTCCCGACTTATCCCTGTCGAAAATTTGTGGAACATTTAAAAAGACAACGTAGCAGAAAAACAGCCATCGAATTCCCAAGATTTGATTGACGCGATAGAGTGCGCATGTGTGGTGCCAAGACATTTCAAGTGACTACTACAAATCCCTCACTGAGAGTATGCCACATTGTATTCTGCCTGTTATAAAAAACAAAGGTGGGCGCACAAAGTACTGATTTCGGTCTTTCTGTGTTCTAAAGAATGTAAGTATTCATCTCTGGTGTCATTTTTAGCACGTCTTTTGCAAAAAAAGATCGTGCTTATGTTACCGGTTTGTCCGTCCGTCCGCCCGTACCCACGTTATTTCTGCAACTATTAGTCCGATTTGAAAAAATATTTTTGCATTGGGAAGCTTGAAATATGCGAATGATGATCCTTCATTTCGTTTTTTTTTTTTACGGTGTACAATTTTGCCGCTAGAGGGCGTAAATGCGGATGATGTCGAATTCAAAAATACGTTTTATTCTACATCATCATCATCATCATTGTCAATCATTATCAATCCAATGCTGGACGAAGATCTCCCCAAGTTTCCTCCACAACGGTCTGTCTTGTGCCAGTCTCCTCCATGTCACCCCTGCATACTTTCGAATTTCATCCACCCATCTCCCATGTGGTCTTCTTCTGGGTCTTTTCCTGTCCCTTGGAATCCAATCTAAAATTTCGGCTGTCCATCGATGATCTGTCCTTCTGGCAGTATGTCCAGCCCATTGCCATTTCAGGGATTTAACTCTGATCATGATATCTTCCACTCTTGTCATTTTTCGGATCCACGAGTTCCTCTTCTTATCTCTCCTGGTTACACCAAGCATGCACCTCTCCATGCTACTTTGAGTTGTCTGCAGCCTTTGTATGTCTCTTTTAGTTAAGGTCCACGTCTCTGCACCATACGTAAGCACTGGAAGGATGCATTGATCAAACACTTTTCTTTTAAGACATAATGGCATATTGCTCTTGAAAATTATGCTGTTTCTTCCAAAAGCTCTCCAGGCAAGTTTTGTTCGCCGATTAATTTCTTCATCAATTTGACCCTCACTTGATATCTGCTGTCCAAGATAAACGTACGTGTCTGTTATCTCCAGCTTTTCTAAATCAATCGATAAATCTTCATTTCTTGTAAAAGCATTGTACATCACTTTGTCTTCTGAAAGCTCATTTTTAATCCCACTTCTTTACTCTTGTCAGCAAGTTCCTGGATCATACTCTGCAGCTCTGATGGGGTAGTTGCAAAAATGACTACGTCATCAGCAAAACGAAGGTGGGTTAGATAATCTCCATTAATCTTTATCCCATTGTTTTTCCAGCTCAGCGACTGAAAAACACCCTCCAATGTGGCATTAAAGAGCTTCGGAGATATGGTGTCACCTTGTCTTACTCCCTTTCCAATTTTTATGTGTGTTGTATTTTCAAACAGCCGAATCTTTGCACTTGCATTTTCATAGATGTTATTAATAATATTAATGTATGCATCTTCAATACTGCAGGTTTTCAGAGCCATTGTAACTGCTGATGGTTTCACCGAATCAAAGGCTTTTTCATAATCGATAAAAGCCATGCACAATGGAAGTTCATATTCCCTCGCTCTTTCAATTAGTTCTCTCAGCACGTGGATATGATCTATTGTGCTGTAGCTACTCCTGAATCCAGCTTGTTCTCTCCGTTGAGCCATGTCCAGTGTTACCTTCAAGCGGTGTGAAAGAACTTTAGTGAAGATTTTATAAACTACTGATAGGAGGCTGATAGGTCTGTAGTTTCCGAGATCCTCAATGTCACCTTTCTTATGTAGCAGGATCATTGTTGCGGTGTTCCAATCCTCAGGAATCTTTCCTTCATTAAGGCATCGAGTGAAAATTTGGGCGAGTACTGTTTCGATTTCTCCACTTGCTTCTTGTATGATGTCTACAGTAATTCCATCTTCTCCTGGAGCTTTTCCCCGCTTCATGTTCTTGATTGCATGTGCAACTTCTGCTGGAAGGACTGGAGGAACTCTGGTACTGGTATCTTTCATGATGTCTGGAGTGCATGTATCATCCCTTTTATATAATTTGGAGTAGAAATCTTTCACTCTTGTCAAAATTTCGCCTCTATTTCTTGTTACAGAACCATCTTCTTTTCTCAGTGCCATAATCTGTTTTCTTCCCTTACTGAGATGTCCCTTTGCTATCTTTAGGCTTTGGTTGTTTTCAATTTCTTTCCTCACTAGTTCACAGTTGGATTTTCTTACGTCTTCAGTGATACTTTTTCTTACTGTCTTGCATAGCTCTATATATTCCACTTTGGAAGTCACATCTTCGTTAGTAGTCCTCATCTCTCTTCTTTTTTGCAGCAACATTTTCGTTTTTCCTGATAATTTGTTTACATGCAACTTGTTCTTAGACCCAGCTAATTTTGTTGCTGTTTCCATAAGAGCTTTGGTTACTTTTCTGTTAACTTCAGAGATGTCCACTTCTTCCGATGTTAGGCCTTCTAAAGCAGAGAATCTGTTCTTCAGTTCCAACTTGAAGGTATTATGGGGGTTTTTAAGGTTGGTTATGTCAATAGATTTTGTTTGTCTAATGAGCTTGCCACGCTCAAGTTTAGTGTTGAGGTGCATCTTACATCTCACCAATCTATGGTCACTACCTGTGTTGAACTTGTTTAGCACACTGCAGTCTTCTATGACGAATTTTTTGTTACACATAATAAAATCAATTTCACTTGTCGTCCCATTTGTATGTCTCCATGTCCATTTCCTGTGTGGCTTTTTCTTGAAGGAGGAGTTAAAGATGAAAAACCCTTCTGCCTCTGCAAACTCAACGAGAGTATTTCCACGCTGGTTTCTGTTGCCGTGACCGAATTTACCTACTGAAGTTTCATTCTGTTGCCGTTGCCCTATTTTTGCATTGAAATCTCCCATAATTATTTTCAAGCGCTGCTTACCTTTATTATTTAGATGACAAATTTCCTCATAAAATTCTTTTCAATTTCTTCTTCAGGATGACTTGTGGTGGGTGCATAAGTTTGAATAATCTGAGCCTGGTATCTTTTCGAGAGTTGGATAGCAAGTCGTGCAGCTCTGTCAGAGGAACTTTCAACTTCTACAACTCTATCCTTCAGTTTCTTGTTTATTATAAATCCAACACCACTAGTTCTGCCAGTATCTGTCCCACGATAGTAGAAGAGATGTCCACTTTTCAGTTCGATGAGATCTTCTCCTTTTCTCCTTACCTCACTTAGCCCCACGATGTCCCACTTGATCCTTTGTAGTTCCTCTTCCAATTCAAGAAGCCTTGAATCAGAAGATAGGGAGCGTCCGTTATACGTAGCCAAGGTCAGCGTCAGATGGCAGCCTAGTCCGGTCCTCCGGGGATACTTAGCACCCTCTGCCTTCATGTCGCACTGGCCGCTGCCTTGGCCAGGTACATTCCAGCTGCCGCAGACTGAGGACCAAGATTTAAGTTGTGGAATCATTTTGGAGGGGTTTGGCCATAACTCACCACGCTGGCCAAGCGGGTTGGTGAGTGTGGGATAGAATTTCCTCCAATCCCGATGGTATAGTTATACCGCTATTGGCGGTCGTCAGAGCCCCTTTAGTGGGAACAGGATGCACCACGAGAAGGCGGGGTTGACATTTGTCAAGGAGAGGCTGTGATGTTACGCATCACCTGACCTTACATCCCTTTATTCTACATATTTGCTTCTAAATATCCGATTGAAAAAATTATTTATCTTTCGATTTCATTTACGAAGAGTATTTTAAATATAGTTACTTTTTCAAAGTACGCATAGATTTTCCGCTAGGGGGCGTAAACGTAAATTACATATTTCCCGATAACTCTTCTTCAAAAATTCCGATTTGAAAACTTTCTTCTTCAGCGGATACAGCTCCTGATGGAAAATCTTTTGCATATAATTTTAAATGTTTGGTAAAGAATACTTTGGCCGCCAGGGGCGTAAGCGTTAATTTTTGCTTCTGATGTATTTGCCATAAAATGTGAGCTAAAATTTCGATTGAAAACATTCTTTCGTGGACTGATGCCACTCACTGCGATAAACTTTTTCGGAATACTTTCTTCTTAAAATATTCCACAGTTTCTCCGCCAGGGGGCGTAGATATATATCTTTTTTTTGTCAATATCTCTACTTCGAGGAGTCCGATTTGAAAAATTCCTTCTTTGTTTTATAGTGTTTTCAGTGTGACATGTTTTTCATATAATCTCAAAATTATCAAGTAATTCATAGTCTTCCCGCTAAAAGGCGTAGAGGTAAACTGCGTTTCCCCTATACCTGTGCTTCTAAATCTTCGATTTAAAAAATTCTTTCTGCAGCGGTTACAGCTCCTGATGGTAAATCGTTTGCACGTAATTTCTAATTTTTGCAAAAAATGGTTTGGCCACCAGAAGGCGTAAATCTTAATTTCTGCTTCTGGTGTATTTGCAGCAAAATATGAGCTTCTAAATTCTCGATTGAAGTAAACGTCGTTTGTAGACCGATACTACTCATATCGACAAACCTTTTAGAAACATTTTCTTCTTAAAATAGTGCATGGTTTCTACGCCAGGGGGCGTAGATGTATATCTTATTTTTGTCAGTATCTCTACTTCTAGGAGTCCGATTTGAAAAATTCCTTCTCTGTTGGATAGTGTTTCCAGTGTGACATGTTTTTCGTATAATTTCAAAATTTTCAAGTTTTTCCTAAACTTTGCGCTAGGGGGCATAGAGGTGAATTGCTTTTTCCCTTATATATCTGCTTCTAAATCTCCGATTTGAAAAATTCTTTCTGCACCGTATACAGATCCAGATGGGAAATCCTTTGCACGCGATTTCTAAATTTTGTAAAAAATGGTTTGGCCACCAGGTTCCGCTTCTGATGTATTTGCAGCAAAATATGAGCCGCCCCGGTGGCGCAGTGGTCTAAGCGATGGCCTCTGATCATTCGTCCGTAAGGGGTCCGGGTTCGAATCCCGGTGAGGCGTGGATGTTGTGTTTGTCTTACGGCACTGGCTCTCTCCCTTCCCTGGAACCAGTGACCCTAAATTAGGGACGGGCGACTGCTTATAGCCCATTGAGTTGCTCACGGTGGTCGTTAAACCTCCAATTAAAAGAAAAAAATATATATATATATGAGCTTATAAATTCTCGATTGCAAAAAAAGTAGTTTGTTGATAGTCCTCATGTCGACAAACCTTTTAGGAACATTTTCTTCTTGAAATAATGCATGGTTTCTACGCCAGGGGGCGTAGATGTATATCTTATTTTTGTCAATATCTCTACTTTTAGGAGTCCGATTTGAAAAATTCCTTCTTTGTTGGATAGTGCTTCCGATGCGAAATGTTTTCCTTTTAAAATCAAAATTTTCAAGTAAATCATAGACTTTCCGCTAGGGGGCACAAAGGTAACTTGCGTTTTCTGCGCTATTTCTGCTTCTAAAACTCCGATTTGAAAAATTCTTCCTGTATCGCATACAAGACCTAATGGAAAATATTTTTCACATTATTTCTAATGTTTGGTAAAGAACAGTTTGGCCACCAGGGGGCATACGTGTTAATTTCTGCTTCTAATGTATTTGTAGCAAAATCTGGGCTCCTGAAAACTCGACTAAATTTTTTTTTCTTGGACCGATACCGCTCATATGGATAAACCTTTTGAGAATACTTTCTTCCTAAAATAATGCATGGTTTTCCCGCCAGGGAGCGTAGATTCATGTCTTATATTTGTCGTTATCTCTGTTTCTAAGAGTCCGATTTGAAACATTATTTCTGTGTTAGAGAGCGTTTCCGGTGCGAAATGTTTCCCATATAAATTCATGTTATTCTTAACGCACAAGTCTGCAACCAGAGGGCGTAAGCTCACGATTCCGTTTACAGCAATATCTGAGGGATTAAAGACCCGATTGAATAACTTCTTTCTTCAGTCAGATACTATTGTTTTCCATACCGGTCCCATTGACTTTGAATTGCTTTGATAAATTTAATTTGCGTTAGAACGGATTCAAAAGACGTGCTTATTACACCCAAAAATTCGGTGTCATCTTTCTTGTTTCTAATATCTCTGACTAGTAATGAGTTGTTTCTTTGAAAATCTTAGTTTTCAATAATTGGACAAGTGGTCGTAATAAAGGCAGTAGCCGATTATTAAATCGGAACTACCTCTGTGGTGACATAGTTATCAGAACCGTGGACTAATCATCAGATTTGTGCAGAATTTCGAGCGCAGGATTACGCAGGCATCCATTGTATGTCTCTCCTACGTCGCTGGCTCTCTCCCTTCCCAGGAAACCTAGGCCCTAAATTAGGAACACGCCTAGATGTTGTTGTTTTTTTTCTTGATTGGTGGTTTAACGACCACCGTGAGCAACTGAATGGGCTATAAGCAGTCGCCCGTCCCTAATTTAGGGTCACTGGTTCCAGGGAAGGGAGAGAGCCAGTGCCTTAAGACAAACACAACATCCATGCCTGACCGGGACTCGAACCCGGACCCCTTTCGGACGAATGATCAGAGGCCATCGCTTAGACCACTGCGCCACCGGGGCGGCGCCTAGATGTTCACGGAAGTCGTTAAACCAAAAACAACCAAGAAAAAAAATACGGACTACATAAAACAACATATCACGAATTCGTAAAATGTGCTTCGGCAAGTCACAGAAATGTGAAGAAACAGGACAGTAGATATCGTCGGACCACCCTTCCGCAAAGGATCATGTTGGACCGCAAACGCATAAAGACACTGGGTTACCATCCAACGAGGACAGAGATTTATGGAATTAAAAACAATAGGATAGATCATAGGATAGATCTTCTGAATAAAGTTCAGTAGATCGCTCGCTATCAGGACGAAGAAAAAGGCTTATTGCAGTACCGTTCGCGAGAGATTTCAACGCATGTCTCAGGCGGGTAATGCGATTCAGTGTTTTCTAAATAACCTTTTTTTTTTTTTTTTTTTTTTTTTTTTTTTTTTTTTGATTGGAGGTTTAACGACCACCGTGAGCAACTCAATGGGCTATAAGCAGTCGCCCGTCCCTAATTTAGGGTCACTGGTTCCAGGGAAGGGAGAGAGCCAGTGCCGTAAGACAAACACAACATCCATGCCTCACCGGGATTCGAACCCGGACCCCTTACGGACGAATGATCAGAGGCCAGCGCCGTAGACCACTGCGCCACCGGGGCGGCTAAATAACCTTCTCGTCCCCATTTTAAACAAAAAGCTAGCGGAAATTAACAAACCTGCCCTTCAGTTCTCCCGAAGTGTTGCGTAACAGGAAGTGCAAAAAGGAAAGAGCGATTTCATTTGTTTCCCCCCTTGAAGCTACTTGCGAAGCTTTCTTCTCATTGTACAGTTGCTTACGTTCTTACGTAATCAAGCTGTACAAAGAGGTGTGACGTACTACAAGGTTGAATCACGTGTCAAGGCGACACATCTGCAGTTGTACATTCCGTCCGTGTAGCTTAATTGGGAGAGCAACTTACTCCGGAATGAGTAGGCGCAGTTTCGATCTCCGCCACGGACAACTTTGTGTTTTCACAGAGCAACCAATTTCTTTAACCTGTTCACTATTCGCATCCGATTCCAATGCAAAATCTTTAGTCTTCTACATTTTATTTTATTTCTTTTGACGTTTCAGGGATGACCACATGAGGAACTTTTAAGGCTATAGACAGGTACCTGATTTTGGGAAACTGATTCTAGGGAAGGGAGAAAGCCAATGCAGTAGAACAAGCGCACCACTCATGCTTTATCCGGGATTCGAACCCTCACCCCTCTGGGACAAATGATTAGAAGCCTGAGCCTCGTGTCACTCGTCCACTAGGACGTCTATTAGAATTTTGACTTAAATTAGTTAATTACTAAGCCCACTTTCTTATTTAGTGCTTAAATTTTAGAGGGAAGAATATTTCGATTTTCTGAGACGTGGTAGGAATCGCGCGCTCATCTTGTCCGTTGTACGGCTAAGCTGACATTTCAAATTTACTCATCCAAGGAATTGTGCAAACGGCAAATGCGAAACCATGCGTGGATTAATGACGTTGTCGTCATCTTGGTTACAACTAATCTGGTGGATTTGACGACGCTGTTCCTGTCATCGCTTTGAAAGGACTGGATGCGTGTCTGCATTAGGTTTCCTTACGAAAGAGTGATCCTAAGCACCAACACTTTAGAAACACTTAATCTCCTTGGAATATTTAAAGATGTGCTAGAGATCGAACTGGTGTTAATTCAAGGAGCCTCTGATATCGAAAGTTTACGATCATTACAGGCGCTCATTCAAACGCTGCCTACCACTGTTATGGCTTTAAGCAAAGTTCCGGGAAAGGAAAGAGTGAAGTAGTACTGCCGCCTCGGTGGCGCAGTGGTCTAAGGCTCTGGCCTCTGATCATTCGTCCGTAAGGGGTCCGGGTTCGAGTCCCGGTCAGGCATGGATGTTGTGTTTGTCTTACGGCACTGGCTCTCTCCCTTCCCTTGAACCAGTGACCCTAAATTAGGGACGGGCGACTGCTTATTAGCCCATTGAGTTGCTCACGGTGGTCGTTATACCTCCAAACAAAAACAAAAAAAAAGAAGTAGTACGTTTATATTCGCGTGGATCAAATCACTATGTTCACATTCTCGTCCTGAACAAGATAAAATCATGCAATGCATTGATTATGATACGCTTTCCAACATACCAGGGATCATTACTCAACTTATTACTCAAGTTATGAGGATAATGGCTGTGGAGTAAATCTCGCTTCTGTGCCCTGACCTTTGACCCCGTTTCGACTATATTCAACAGAACCGGTTCAGTGTACCTCCGAAACAACATAATAAAGTATTGGCACAATACAAGCGTTGTAAGTCAAGTTATGAAGATAAGGGCTTGGGAGTAAATCTCACCCTTGTGCTTTGACCTTCGACCCCATTTCGATGATATTACACAGAATTGTTTCAGCGTACCTTCGGAACAACATACTAAAGTTTTGTCACAATAGAAGTGTTTTTTACGCTTTCCAACCTTAGGTTGAAGAAGCGTATATGCTCCAGTTTTTCCGCCTGCCCGTCCACACGATAACTCGCGTAAAAATGGTTCGATTTCGATGAAATTTTAATACGTGGTAGGGAATCATCCGGGGACGAACCCTATTGAAAATGGACGAAATGGAGTCGAAGGTCACAACATAGCAGCGGTATCAACTCCATTGCCTTTATGTGTCATAACTTACGTAAAAATGCTTCTATTTGCGACAAAACATTGGTATGTTGTTCCGGATGCATACTGAAACGGTTATGTTGAATATCATCGAAATGGAGTCAAAGGTCAGGACACAAGAGCCAGGTTTATTCCACGGCCATTATCTTCATAACTTGACTAAAAATGTTTCTATTGCGACAAAACTTTAGCATGTTGTTCCGGAGGTATACTGAACCAATTCTGTTTAATATAATCGAAATGGGCTCATAGGTCAGGACACAGGAGCGAGATTTATTACACAGCCATTATCCTCATAGCGTGAGTAATTACTTGAGTAATGATTTCTGGTATGTTGGAAAGCGTATCATGATCAATGCATTGCATGATTTTACTAACTTGTTAGTCAAGTAATGAGGATAATAGCTGTGGAATAAATCTTGCTCCTGTGCCCTGATCTTTGACCCCATTTCGATGACAAACAGCATTGGTTCAGTACACATTCGGAACAAAATATTAGAGTTTTGTCACAGTAGAAGCGTTTTTAGTCAAGGTATGAGAATAATGGCTGTGTAATAAATCTCACTCCTGAGCTCTGACCTTTGACATCATTTCAATGATATTAAAAACAATTGGTTCAGTATACCTCAGAAACAACATACTAACATTTTGTCACAGTAGAAGCGTTTTTAGTCAAGTTATGAAGATAATGGCTGTAGAATAAATCTCGCTCATGTTCCCGGACCTTTGACCCCATTTCTATGATATTAAACAGAATTGGTTCAGTTTACCTTCGGAACAACATACTAAAGTTTTATCACAATAGAAGCGTGTTTAGTCACGTTATGAGGATAATGGCTGTGGAATAAATCTCGCTCCTGTGCCCTGACCTTTGACCTCATTTCAATGATATTCAACAGAACCAATTCAGTGTACTACCAGAACAACGTGATGAAGTTTTGTCGCAAGCGAAGCATTTTAACATAAGTCATGAAGCATAAGGGCGATGCAATAGATCCTGTTGCTATGTCCTGACCTTTGACTCTATTTTGTCCATTTTCAAGAGGGTTCCTCCCCAGGTTGTCCCCTACCACATACTAAAATTTCATCGTAATCGAACCATTTTTACGCGAGTTGTCGTGCGGACAGACAGACAGACGGACAAAGCTGGAGCATATACGTTTCTTCAACTTACGGTTGGAAAACGCAAATAATGGAGAAATGCTTTACGCGTCCTCCACATGTAACCTCTCTAACTTTGAAATGGGTTTCGATCCAGTGGCTGATAATTCAGAGACGCGGACTTCTGGGTAATTTCCTTTGTTAGGCCCTGTTTACAAACCCAGATGAGACATGAATGGACATATTTACTCTACGGCAATGTTTTTTCCGCTTTCCTTTAAGTGGTAGCCAAAACTTAATGTTGGACGATTGATTGTTCATTGACCTTAGATGCTCACGAGAGTCGTTAAACCCAAAATCAAAACAAATGAAGATTGACATTCGGTTTTCAAGCAAGTTTGTTTGAAGATCGAATACAATTACAAACCAGTAAGAGTTGTTTCATAAGTTTCCGATCCTGTCTCATAACAAGACAGATGACACCGAATTCCCGGTTGTAATATGCACTCTTTTCTATCGTCACCTCTTCCGGATACATACCCGACTAAGCTTAACATGCGTAGCGTGTGCGACGTACATTAAAGGTCCCTGTACGGAAGCCTTTCCGTCCCTTTCATCGCTTACGCAGCTCTTCCTCTCCCAATTGTGTGCACTGTTATGTCGTTGGTACCGTCCTCCACACTCGTTTCCTGTATCTTCTCATTCACCACAGACATTTCCTTTTTCGAATACTTTCCTGCGTCTGTAATCTGCCGCAATTTTCTGCCGACTATCAAGTGTCATGATCCACCGGTTAACATTCAGTTGTCTGCTCTTTTGTGTGCATCCTGACGAATGCTATCATATACACTGCCTGACATAGAAAATGCCACACCACTAACACGTGAACGCAGCGCAGTGCAGATTGCAAGGTTTGGGCTCACGTACAAGTCATGAGAATGATTGCATGTGTAGGCCAATCGCGCGAACGGCGCGCGGGATATAAGCAGGCAACCAGCACGTGAAGCCATCAGTCGAGACGTCGTCACGACAGCGATAAGTGAGTGGTTATGCTCTAACCGTGTCTTGAGAACGAACAAGGGGTGCCGATGCCGCAAAGAAGCCGTCGTACGCGATTTCGTCAAACGGATGAGTTCACGAGAGGTGTCGTCGTAGGCCTTCGTACCCCCGGATGGTTCTTGCGTCGTATTCCGGAAGACACGCAACGTGATGCCACAACCTTCGGTCGCATTTGGAGACAGTGGTTCCAAGAAGGATCTGTGCAACGTCGTAGGGAGACCGGAGCGTAGAGACGGACATTCGAGAGTGCGGATCATCGCATCCGACGTCACGCCGTTCCGGACCCACAGACCACAACGGGTGACGATTTCCGGAGTGTACGGGGCGGCTTGGATGCTCCGATGTCAACGCGGACAGCGTCAGACAGATTGGATGGGTCTGGTTTACTGTACAGCCGTCCGTTGCGAAGGATACCCTTAACAGCGAGCCATCGTCGTCACCGCTTAGCGTGGTGTCGCTCCAGATCTGCGTGGCGTGCCGAATGGAACAATGTGGTGTTCAGCGACGAATCAGGGTTCTGTCTCACCACGGATGATCTACGTGTGAGAGACTACAGGCAACGTGGGAAACGAGTGGATTTCACCGCCATTGTGAAGCTCTACATAGCTCGACAACGTGGCAGTGTGGCGCTCTGAACAAAGATCTCGGAAACGCCGCGTCTTGTTAGTTATCCACGTGCCGCTCTAGTGTGTACGTATCAAAAGTGGTGCACAGATAGCCAAATGAAGAACTGTCGTCCATCCCTGTGTGGCAGCTCATTGATATCAAAGGCGAGCGGAGACTGTCGCTCATTGTTCACAGCGACCGCAGGGCCACAGTGCGACAAATCACCTGTAGCTACAACAGTGTCGTGATCAAGACAATGTGTCACAGCACACAGTTCATCGCAGCCTTCTGCGCATCGGCTTGCGTAGCCGAAGACCTAGCCGGATTCCCCATGCTCACTGATCGCCAACAACGCATGAAATGAGCATAAGAACTTTCAGATTGGACCGTGGATGATTGGAAGAAAGTGACCTGGTCTGGCGAATCAAGATTATTCGTGCATCACGTAGACGGCCGAGCGATTACCAACGGAGGCTATTGCACCAGAATGCAATCTTGGGCGGAAACAGGTCAGCGGTGGCATGCTACGGGCGATGTTTTCTTGGAACGCTTTATGCTACATTAACCCAATAGCACAACCCTTGATAACTGTCAGATATCTGATCCTCATTGCAGATTAAGTTCCCCCATTCATGGCAATCCCTGCTGGTGATGGCCATTACCAAGAGGATAATGAGTCACGCCACACTGCTAGAATCGTTAAGGAGTGGTTCGAGGAACATGCTGGTGACTTCCAAATTCACCTGGCATGAACCCAATCGAACATTTATGGTTCGACTTCGAAAAGCGGGTTCGCGCTAAATCACCACCACGTCGAAATGCACGGAAACTGGAGAACCTGCTGTTGATATTATGGTACCAGATATCTCAGAATACCTATCGCCACCTCATCGAATCGATGCCTTGCGGGCTAAAGAGGTTCCTACAGCTTATTAGGTAGGTGGTTATAATATAATGGCCATCGGTGTAGTCTTTGTAATGGGTAAATATTTTTTTTTGTAAGATAATCTTCATTACTTCATAATTAAGAAGAGTATCATACCGAAAAAAAAGATATATCTAATGAGTTTTTAAAATCGAATAAACTCTTTCAGATTGAAATATGCGTTGACGACCCCTGACGGAAGAATTTTAAGTAATGGAAACGTAGATAACGTACGAGAAGTAGTCTTCATAACAAAGCTATGCTAAGGAAAAACAAGTCCTGAAATAAGTCTTCTGGAGACAGAGACAGCGAGAAAAAAGATTCATCATTTAAAAATGGTGCATTATTTAGAGAGGATAATGTTTCCGATCTTTATGGTAGCAAACAGTGGTGCACCCATTGATTCCTATTGGACGGGGTTATATATATATATATATATACACTGTCGGAAAGTGGAAAGTGAAAAAAGAACACCAAGAAGGAATTGGCAGATGGTCATGAAATTTACATGTGTTAATGGGGTCGAGTTTACGTAGGTGTGATATTAATTTCGGGACCAACCGGTGAGCGCTTACGCCACAGCACGGCATAATATGCAAATTAACGTCAGTGGTATTTAAGAAGTACGGCGAAGTGAATGTAATCAGTCGTCGTCGCACGGACACGTGCGAAGACCCTGAAGAAGCTGCAATGCCTGGACATGGAAGACGTGTACGATTTCAGCAGTTATCGAACTTTGAGCGAGGCCATCTAGTCGGACTCCGCGAGGCCGGGTGGTCGTATCGTCGTACTGCGGAGCGAATTGGACGGGAAGTATCGGTGGTGGTACGATGGTGGCGTGGATGGTCCGAGGAACATTCCCACACGAGGAGACGCGGAACCGGGAGTCACAGACGGACTGATGAGCGGACCGATCGACGCATAAGAAGAGCGGCGTTGTCAAGCAGAACATCGACTGCGACGCAAATCCGAGCTGCCCTTGCACCTGAGGTGACTGTGCGAACAATCCGCAACCGTCTACTGGATGCAGGACTACGTACATGTGTGCCTTTGGCATGTGTACCTCTGACTCCAGCCCGCCGTCAGGAACGGCTTCTGTGGTGTCTCCAACGTTTACATTGGAGAACGCAATGGCGATCTGTCGTGTTCAGCGATGAAAGCAGATTCTGCTTGGGAGCCCCCGATGGCCGTATGCGTGTTCGCAGACGAACAGGGGAGCGTCTCCACCCTTCTTGCATCCGGCAGCGACACACAGGGCCTACACCTGTTTGCCTGTGTGGAGAGCGATCAGCTATCACTCCCGTACACAACTAGTGTTTGTACCTGGTACATTAAACAGCACCTCCTACATCAACAATATCATTCAGCCCGTTGTTGTGCCATTTGTAAGGTCGGTCCATCGTGGTGTCTTCCAGCAAGATAACGCACGCCCACACACGGCACGTGCAACGCAACATGCACTTCAGGGTGTGAGACAACTTCCATGGCCTGCACGTTCACCGGATTTGTCCCAGATTGTGCACGTGTGAGATTTTATGGGACAACGACTTATCCGGGCTCCACGGCCAGCCACGACCATCCCCGATTTACGCGTCCAGATTGAGGATGCTTGGAACTCAATACCCCAAACTTACATCCAACATCTGTATGACAGACTCCATGTCAGAATTGCACAGCGTGACGCAGTTCATGGCGGTTCAACCTCGTACTAACCATGTTACATGGAAATGTTATTTTTCAGTTTACCAGCAAATACAGCTGTATTTTGCCATAATGTTTTGATCACGTTATCCTCTGTATTCCGTTATTATGCTGTAAAAATTTCGTTGGTACCAGACGTCTCCTTCTTGGTGTTCTTTTTTCACTTTCCGCCAGTGTATATATATATATCATCATCATCATCATTGTCAACCATTATCAATCCACTGCTGGACGAAGGTCTCCCCAAGTTTCCTCCACAACGGTCTGTCTTGTGCCAGTCTCCTCCATGTCACTCCTGCATATTTTCGAATTTCATCCACCCATCTCCCATGTGGTCTTCTTCTGGGTCTTTTCCTGTCCCTTGGAATCCAATCTAAAATTTCGGCTGTCCATCGATGATCTGTCCTTCTGGCAGTATTTCCAGAGCATTGCCATTTCAGGGATTTAACTCTGATCATGATGTCTTCCGCTCTTGTCATTTTTCGGATCCACGAGTTCCTCTTCTTATCTCTCCTGGTTACACCAAGCATGCACCTCTCCATGCTACTTTGAGTTGTCTGCAGCCTTTGTATGTCTCTTTTAGTTAAGGTCCACGTCTCTGCACCATACGTAAGCACTGGAATGATGCATTGATCAAACACTTTTCTTTTAAGACATAATGGCATATTGCTCTTGAAAATTATGCTGTTTCTTCCAAAAGCTCTCCAGGCAAGTTTTGTACGCCGATTAATTTCTTCATCAATGTGACCCTCACTTGATATCTGCTGTCCAAGATAAACGTACGTGTCTGTTATCTCCAGCTTTTCTCCATCAATCGATAAATCTTCATTTCTTGTAAAAGCATTGAACATCACTTTTGTCTTCTGAAAGTTCATTTTTAATCCCACTTCTTTACTCTTGTCAGCAAGTTCCTGGATCATACTCTGCAGCTCTGATGGGGTAGTTGCAAAAATGACTACGTCATCAGCAAAACGAAGGTGGGTTAGATAATCTACATTAATCTTTATCCCCTTGTTTTCCCAGCTCAGCGACTGAAAAACACCCTCCAATGTGGCATTAAAGAGCTTCGGAGATATGGTGTCACCTTGTCTCACTCCCTTTCCAATTTTTACGTGTGTTGTATTTTCAAACAGCCTAATCTTTGCACTTGCATTTTCATAGATGTTATTAATAATATTAATGTATGCATCTTCAATACCGCAGGTTTTCAAAGCCATTGTAACTGCTGATGGTTTCACCGAATCAAAGGCTTTTTCATAATCGATAAAAGCCATGCACAATGGAAGTTCATATTCCCTCGCTCTTTCAATTAGTTCTCTCAGCACATGGATATGATCTATTGTGCTGTAGCCACTCCTGAATCCAGCTTGTTCTCTCGGTTGAGCCATGTCCAGTGTTACCTTCAAGCGGTGTGAAAGAACTTTAGTGAAGATTTTATAAACTACTGATAGGAGGCTGATAGGTGTGTAGTTTCCGAGATCCTCAATGTCACCTTTCTTATGTAGCAGGATCATTGTAGCGGTGTTCCAATCCTCAGGAATCTTTCCTTCATTAAGGCATCGAGTGAAAATTTGGGCGAGTACTGTTTCGATTTCTCCACTTGCTTCTTGTATGATGTCTACAGTAATTCCATCTTCTCCTGGAGCTTTTCCTCGCTTCATGTTCTTGATTGCATGTGCAACTTCTGCTGGAAGGACTGGAGGAACTCTGGTACTGGTATCTTTCATGATGTCTGGAGTGCATATATCATCCCTTTCATATAATTTGGAGTAGAAATCTTTCACTCTTGTCAAAATTTCGCCTCTATTTCTTGTTACAGAACCATCTTCTTTTCTCAGTGCCATAATCTGTTTTCTTCCCTTACTGAGATGTCCCTTTGCTATCTTTAGGCTTTGGTTGTTTTCAATTGCTTTCCTCACTAGTTCACAGTTGAATTTCCTTACGTCTTCAGTGATACTTTTTCTTACTGTCTTGCATAGCTCTATATATTCCACTTTGGAAGTCACATCTTCTTTAGCTGTCCTCATCTCTCTTCTTTTTTGCATCAACATTTTGGTTTTTCCTGATAATTTGTTCACATGCAACTTGTTCTTAGACCCAGCTAATTTTGTTGCTGTTTCCATAAGAGCTTTGGTTACTTTTCTGTTAACTTCAGAGATGTCCACTTCTTCCGATGTTAGGCCTTCTAAAGCAGAGTACCTGTTCTTCAGTTCTAACTTGAAGGTATTATGGGGTTTTTTAAGGTTGGTTATGTCAATAGATTTTGTTTGTCTTATGAGCTTGCCACGTTCAAGTTTAGTGTTGAGGTGCATCTTACATCTCACCAATCTATGGTCACTACCTGTGTTGAACTTGTTTAGCACATTGCAGTCTTCTATGACGAATTTTTTGTTACACATAATAAAATCAATTTCACTTGTCGTCCCATTTGGATGTCTCCATGTCCATTTCCTGTGTGGCTTTTTCTTGAAGAAGGAGTTCAAGATGAAAAACCCTTCTGCCTCTGCAAACTCAACGAGAGTATTTCCACGCTGGTTTCTGTTGCCATGACCGAATTTACCTACTGAAGTTTCATTCTGTTGCCGTTGCCCTATTTTTGCATTGAAATCTCCCATAATTATTTTCAAGTGCTGCTTACCTTTATTATTTAGATGACAAATTTCCTCATAAAATTCTTCAATTTCTTCTTCAGGATGACTTGTGGTGGGTGCATAAGTTTGAATAATCTGAGCCTGGTATCTTTTTGAGAGTTGGATAACAAGTCGTGCAGCTCTGTCAGAGGAACTTTCAACTTCTACAACTTTATCCTTCAGTTTCTTGTTTATTATAAATCCAACACCACTAGTTCTGCCAGTATCTGTCCCACGATAGTAGAAGAGATGTCCACTTTTCAGTTCGATGAGATCTTCTCCTTTTCTCCTTACCTCACTTAGCCCCACGATGTCCCACTTGATCCTTTGTAGTTCCTCTTCCAATTCAAGAAGCCTTGAATCAGAAGATAGGGAGCGTCCATTGTAAGTAGCCAAGGTCAGCATCAGATGGCAGCCTAGTCCGGTTCTCCGGGGATTCTTAGCACCCTCTGCCTTCATGTCGCACTGGCCGCTGCCTTGGCCAGGTACATTCCAGCTGCCGGAGACTGAGGGCCAAGATTTAAGTTGTGGAATCATTTTGGAGGGGTTTGGCCATAACTCACCACGCTGGCCAAGCGGGTTGGTGAGTGTGGGATAGAATTTCCTCTAATCCCGATGGTATAGTTATACCGCTATGGGCGGTCGTCAGAGCCCCTTTAGTGGGAACAGGATGCACCACGAGAAGGCGGGGTTGACATTTGTAAAGGAGAGGCTTTGATGATATATATATATATATATATATATATATCATCATCATCATCATCATTGTCAACCATTATCAATCCACTGCTGGACGAAGGTCTCCCCAAGTTTCCTCCTCAACGGTCTGTCTTGTGCCAGTCTCCTCCATGTCACCATTGCATACTTTCGAATTTCATCCACCCATCTCCCATGTGGTCTTCTTCTGGGTCTTTTCCTTTCCCTTGGAATCCAATCTAAAATTTCGGCTGTCCATCGATGGTCTGTCCTTCTGGCAGTATGCCCAGCCCATTGCCATTTCAGGGATTTAACTCTGATCATGATGTCTTCCACTCTTGTCATTTTTCGGATCCACGAGTTCCTCTTCTTATCTCTCCTGGTTACACCAAGTATGCACCTCTCCATGCATCTTTGAGTTGTCTGCAGCCTTTGTATGTATCTTTTAGTTAAGGTCCACGTCTCTGCACCATACGTAAGCACTGGAAGGCTGCATTGATCAAACACTTTTCTTTTTAAGACATAATGGCATATTGCTCTTGAAAATTATGCTGTTTCTTCCAAAAGCTCTCCAGGCAAGTTTTGTACGCCGATTAATTTCTTCATCAATGTGACCCTCACTTGATATCTGCTGTCCAAGATAAACGTACGTGTCTGTTATCTCCAGCTTTTCTCCATCAATCGATAAATCTTCATTTCTTGTAAAAGCATTGAACATCACTTTTGTCTTCTGAAAGTTCATTTTTAATCCCACTTCTTTACTCTTGTCAGCAAGTTCCTGGATCATACTCTGCAGCTCTGATGGGGTAGTTGCAAAAATGACTACGTCATCAGCAAAACGAAGGTGGGTTAGATAATCTACATTAATCTTTATCCCCTTGTTTTCCCAGCTCAGCGACTGAAAAACACCCTCCAATGTGGCATTAAAGAGCTTCGGAGATATGGTGTCACCTTGTCTCACTCCCTTTCCAATTTTTACGTGTGTTGTATTTTCAAACAGCCTAATCTTTGCACTTGCATTTTCATAGATGTTATTAATAATATTAATGTATGCATCTTCAATACCGCAGGTTTTCAAAGCCATTGTAACTGCTGATGGTTTCACCGAATCAAAGGCTTTTTCATAATCGATAAAAGCCATGCACAATGGAAGTTCATATTCCCTCGCTCTTTCAATTAGTTCTCTCAGCACATGGATATGATCTATTGTGCTGTAGCCACTCCTGAATCCAGCTTGTTCTCTCGGTTGAGCCATGTCCAGTGTTACCTTCAAGCGGTGTGAAAGAACTTTAGTGAAGATTTTATAAACTACTGATAGGAGGCTGATAGGTGTGTAGTTTCCGAGATCCTCAATGTCACCTTTCTTATGTAGCAGGATCATTGTAGCGGTGTTCCAATCCTCAGGAATCTTTCCTTCATTAAGGCATCGAGTGAAAATTTGGGCGAGTACTGTTTCGATTTCTCCACTTGCTTCTTGTATGATGTCTACAGTAATTCCATCTTCTCCTGGAGCTTTTCCTCGCTTCATGTTCTTGATTGCATGTGCAACTTCTGCTGGAAGGACTGGAGGAACTCTGGTACTGGTATCTTTCATGATGTCTGGAGTGCATATATCATCCCTTTCATATAATTTGGAGTAGAAATCTTTCACTCTTGTCAAAATTTCGCCTCTATTTCTTGTTACAGAACCATCTTCTTTTCTCAGTGCCATAATCTGTTTTCTTCCCTTACTGAGATGTCCCTTTGCTATCTTTAGGCTTTGGTTGTTTTCAATTGCTTTCCTCACTAGTTCACAGTTGAATTTCCTTACGTCTTCAGTGATACTTTTTCTTACTGTCTTGCATAGCTCTATATATTCCACTTTGGAAGTCACATCTTCTTTAGCTGTCCTCATCTCTCTTCTTTTTTGCATCAACATTTTGGTTTTTCCTGATAATTTGTTCACATGCAACTTGTTCTTAGACCCAGCTAATTTTGTTGCTGTTTCCATAAGAGCTTTGGTTACTTTTCTGTTAACTTCAGAGATGTCCACTTCTTCCGATGTTAGGCCTTCTAAAGCAGAGAACCTGTTCTTCAGTTCCAACTTGAAGGTATTATGGTGTTTTTTAAGGTTGGTTATGTCAATAGATTTTGTTTGTCTTATGAGCTTGCCACGTTCAAGTTTAGTGTTGAGGTGCATCTTACATCTCACCAATCTATGGTCACTACCTGTGTTGAACTTGTTTAGCACACTGCAGTCTTCTATGACGAATTTTTTGTTACACATAATAAAATCAATTTCACTTGTCGTCCCATTTGGATGTCTCCATGTCCATTTCCTGTGTGGCTTTTTCTTGAAGAAGGAGTTAAAGATGAAAAATCCTTCTGCCTCTGCAAACTCAACGAGAGTATTTCCACGCTGGTTTCTGTTGCCGTGACCGAATTTACCTACTGAAGTTTCATTCTGTTGCCGTTGCCCTATTTTTGCATTGAAATCTCCCATAATTATTTTCAAGTGCTGCTTACCTTTATTATTTAGATGACAAATTTCCTCATAAAATTCTTCAATGTCTTCTTCAGAATGACTTGTGGTGGGTGCATAAGTTTGAATAATCTGAGCCTGGTATCTTTTCGAGAGTTGGATAACAAGCCGTGCAGCTCTGTCAGAGGAACTTTCAACTTCTACAACTTTATCCTTCAGTTTCTTGTTTATTATAAATCCAACACCACTAGTTCTGCCAGTATCTGTCCCACGATAGTAGAAGAGATGTCCACTTTTCAGTTCGATGAGATCTTCTCCTTTTCTCCTTACCTCACTTAGCCCCACGATGTCCCACTTGATCCTTTGTAGTTCCTCTTCCAATTCAAGAAGCCTTGAATCAGAAGATAGGGAGCGTCCATTGTAAGTAGCCAAGGTCAGCATCAGATGGCAGCCTAGTCCGGTTCTCCGGGGATTCTTAGCACCCTCTGCCTTCATGTCGCACTGGCCGCTGCCTTGGCCAGGTACATTCCAGCTGCCGGAGACTGAGGGCCAAGATTTAAGTTGTGGAGTCATTTTGGAGGGGTTTGGCCATAACTCACCACGCTGGCCAAGCGGGTTGGTGAGTGTGGGATAGAATTTCCTCTAATCCCGATGGTATAGTTATACCGCTATTGGCGGTCGTCAGAGCCCCTTTAGTAGGAACAGGATGCACCACGAGAAGGCGGGGTTGACATTTGTAAAGGAGAGGCTTTGATGATATATATATATATATATATATATATATCATCATCATCATCATTGTCAACCATTATCAATCCACTGCTGGACGAAGGTCTCCCCAAGTTTCCTCCTCAACGGTCTGTCTTGTGCCAGTCTCCTCCATGTCACCATTGCATACTTTCGAATTTCATCCACCCATCTCCCATGTGGTCTTCTTCTGGGTCTTTTCCTGTCCCTTGGAATCCTATCTAAAATTTCGGCTGTCCATCGATGGTCTGTCCTTCTGGCAGTATGCCCAGCCCATTGCCATTTCAGGGATTTAACTCTGATCATGATGTCTTCCACTCTTGTCATTTTTCGGATCCACGAGTTCCTCTTCTTATCTCTCCTGGTTACACCAAGTATGCACCTCTCCATGCATCTTTGAGTTGTCTGCAGCCTTTGTATGTATCTTTTAGTTAAGGTCCACGTCTCTGCACCATACGTAAGCACTGGAAGGCTGCATTGATCAAACACTTTTCTTTTAAGACATAATGGCATATTGCTCTTGAAAATTATGCTGTTTCTTCCAAAAGCTCTCCAGGCAAGTTTTGTACGCCGATTAATTTCTTCATCAATGTGACCCTCACTTGATATCTGCTGTCCAAGATAAACGTACGTGTCTGTTATCTCCAGCTTTTCTCCATCAATCGATAAATCTTCATTTCTTGTAAAAGCATTGAACATCACTTTTGTCTTCTGAAAGTTCATTTTTAATCCCACTTCTTTACTCTTGTCAGCAAGTTGCTGGATCATACTCTGCAGCTCTGATGGGCTAGTTGCAAAAATGACTACGTCATCAGCAAAACGAAGGTGGGTTAGATAATCTCCATTAACCTTTATCCCCTTGTTTTCCCAGCTCAGTGACTGAAAAACACCCTCCAATGTGGCATTAAAGAGCTTCGGAGATATGGTGTCACCTTGTCTCACTCGCTTTCCAATTTTTATGTGTGTTGTATTTCCAAACAGCCTAATCTTTGCACTTGCATTTTAATAGATGTTATTAATAATATTAATGTATGCAACTTCAATACCGCAGGATTTCAGAGCCATTGTAACTGCTGATGGTTTCACCGAATCAAAGGCTTTTTCATAATCGATAAAAGCCATGCACAATGGAAGTTCATATTCCCTCGCTCTTTCAATTAGTTCTCTCAGCACATGGATATGATCTATTGTGCTGTAGCCACTCCTGAATCCAGCTTGTTCTCTCGGTTGAGCCATGTCCAGTGTTACCTTCAAGCGGTGTGAAAGAACTTTAGTGAAGATTTTATAAACTACTGATAGCAGGCTGATAGGTCTGTAGTTTCCGAGATCCTCAATGTCACCTTTCTTATGTAGCAGGATCATTGTAGCGGTGTTCCAATCCTCAGGAATCTTTCCTTCATTAAGGCATCGAGTGAAAATTTGGGCGAGTACTTGTTTCGATTTCTCCACTTGCTTCTTGTATGATGTCTACAGTAATTCCATCTTCTCCTGGAGCTTTTCCCCGCTTCATGTTCTTGATTGCATGTGCAACTTCTGCTGGAAGGACTGGAGGAACTCTGGTACTGGTATCTTTCATGATATCTGGAGTGCATGTATCATCCCTTTCATATAATTTGGAGTAGAAATCTTTCACTCTTGTCAAAATTTCGCCTCTATTTCTTGTTACAGAACCATCTTCTTTTCTCAGTGCCATAATCTGTTTTCTTCCCTTACTGAGATGTCCCTTTGCTATCTTTAGGCTTTGGTTGTTTTCAATTGCTTTCCTCACTAGTTCACAGTTGAATTTTCTTACGTCTTTAGTGATACTTTTTCGTACTGTCTTGCATAGCTCTATATATTCCACTTTGGAAGTCACATCTTCTTTAGTTGTCCTCATCTTCTTTTTTGCATCAACATTTTCGTTTTTCCTGATAATTTATTTACATGCAACTTGTTCTTAGACCCAGCTAATTTTGTTGCTGTTTCCATAAGAGCTTTGGTTACTTTTCTGTTAACTTCAGAGATGTCCACTTCTTCCGATGTTAGGCCTTCTAAAGCAGAGAACCTGTTCTTCAGTTCCAACTTGAAGGTATTATGGTGTTTTTTAAGGTTGGTTATGTCAATAGATTTTGTTTGTCTTATGAGCTTGCCACGTTCAAGTTTAGTGTTGAGGTGCATCTTACATCTCACCAATCTATGGTCACTACCTGTGTTGAACTTGTTTAGCACACTGCAGTCTTCTATGACGAAATTTTTTGTTACACATAATAAAATCAATTTCACTTGTCGTCCCATTTGGATGTCTCCATGTCCATTTCCTGTGTGGCTTTTTCTTGAAGAAGGAGTTAAAGATGAAAAATCCTTCTGCCTCTGCAAACTCAACGAGAGTATTTCCACGCTGGTTTCTGTTGCCGTGACCGAATTTACCTACTGAAGTTTCATTCTGTTGCCGTTGCCCTATTTTTGCATTGAAATCTCCCATAATTATTTTCAAGTGCTGCTTACCTTTATTATTTAGATGACAAATTTCCTCATAAAATTCTTCAATTTCTTCTTCAGAATGACTTGTGGTGGGTGCATAAGTTTGAATAATCTGAGCCTGGTATCTTTTCGAGAGTTGGATAACAAGCCGTGCAGCTCTGTCAGAGGAACTTTCAACTTCTACAACTTTATCCTTCAGTTTCTTGTTTATTATAAATCCAACACCACTAGTTCTGCCAGTATCTGTCCCACGATAGTAGAAGAGATGTCCACTTTTCAGTTCGATGAGATCTTCTCCTTTTCTCCTTACCTCACTTAGCCCCACGATGTCCCACTTGATCCTTTGTAGTTCCTCTTCCAATTCAAGAAGCCTTGAATCAGAAGATAGGGAGCGTCCATTGTAAGTAGCCAAGGTCAGCATCAGATGGCAGCCTAGTCCGGTCCTCCGGGGATTCTTAGCACCCTCTGCCTTCATGTCGCACTGGCCGCTGCCTTGGCCAGGTACATTCCAGCTGCCGGAGACTGAGGGCCAAGATTTAAGTTGTGGAGTCATTTTGGAGGGGTTTGGCCATAACTCACCACGCTGGCCAAACGGGTTGGTGAGTGTGGGATAGAATTTCCTCTAATCCCGATGGTATAGTTATACCGCTATTGGCGGTCGTCAGAGCCCCTTTAGTAGGAACAGGATGCACCACGAGAAGGCGGGGTTGACATTTGTCAAGGAGAGGCTGTGATGTTACGCATCACCTGACCTTACATCCCTATATATATATATATATATATATATAGTATACGTACATACGCGTGTACACACATATATATATACACACTGCTAGCCACCCAAAATGCAACACCAAGCTGGACACACGATGGCAAAGCCAGATTTACTATACACATAACAACAGATACAAAGATGAAACGATTTAGCTTACAGGCCCGTGCGACTTGCGGAACACGCAGACATCAATAGTTCGTGTGGCCTCCATGTCTGGCAATAACGGCCCCTACACGCCGCGGCATCGAACGAAAGAGGCTTTGGATGTGGGCTTGGGGTATGACGGTCCTAGCTGCTTCCACACGTTGGCACAGTTCATCAAGCGTAGCCGCGGGTGGTGCTTGCCGAACCACTCGGTTGCCGATCAGCGACCAGACGTGTTCAATGGGCTACATATCGGGAGAACAGGTGGGCCCTGGCAGCAGTGACACCTGGTGGGCCATGAAGAATTGTTGCACGATGCGTGCCACGTGCGGGCGCGCTTTGTCCTGTTGAAACGTGGCCGCTGGCAGTTCCTGCAGGTAACGGAGGACTATAGGCTCCAAAACGTCGGAGGTGGCGTGGTGGCTGTTGACTGTACCGGCGATGCGTACCAGAGGGGTGCGGGTGTCATATCCAGTTGCGCCCCAAACCATAACGCCAGGCGACGGACCGGTATGGCGATGAATAATGCAGGCGTCATACAGTCTCTTGCCGCGGTGCCGCCACCCACCCGCGGATCCGACCATCGTGGTGTTGCAGGCAGAAGCGGGATTCGTCGGAGAACACAATGTCATTCTCTTCCGTTGTCCAGGTGCTGCGTTCAACGGCCCACTGCCGCCGCACTCGCCGGTGGTGTAACGTCAATGGTAATCGGAGCAATGGGCCCCGTGCGACAAGTCCCCGCTGCTGCAGGCGTCGTCGAACGGTACGTGCTGACACAGGTTGTTGCTCAACACACCCTAATTTCTGCGCTAACGGTTGTGATGTGGTAGTGCGAGCCCTCAATGCACGCCGCACAACATGCCGGTCCTCTCGTTCGGTGGTGTGCAGCGGCTGCGGCAATCGCTTACGTCGGTCCGTCCGTCCCCTCCTGCATCCACGGAATCCATACTCGCTTCACTCTTGCTGGATGTCGTCCCACACGGGCACCGATGTCTCGGTACGATAAACCGCTGCCGCGATAAGCCACTATTGGTCGTCTGTCGAACTCCGAAACGTGCTGCAATGACTGCCGTATTTTGCGACGAGACACCAGGAAGCTTCTAACGCACAGGTCCGGCAGCGCGACACAGTTCCACTACTTACGTCGGTCCTGGCGTGCCGGGCGCACATGATTTACACATGCCCTGCAATGCTAATCGTTTGCATGTCCTCTGGCGGGCGACGCATGCTGCGAATTTCAGGATGCTTCCTTCTTGGTGTTGCATTTTGGGTGGCCAGCAGTGTATTATGCTGTCGTCTGGGTAAAACCGCCCCAGAAGCAGTTGACTTAATGAAAAAAGCTTACAAAGATAAATGTTTGGATGAGCCAACGATTTTTAGATGGCACCATGATTTTAAAGAAGGGCGTTTTTCGGCAGATTTCGCTCCGAGGTCTGGGAAAGTGTTGTCACGGGGCGGCGTATTGTTAACACTGTTTTTGAAATCCCGCAAGAAGATCGAGGAATGACGTGTGAAAACAAAGCGGCGTCAACTAGCATTTCAAAAACGTCGGTACTCCACATTGTTCGCGACAAATTGCTGCTGCATCGTGTGTGTTCCACATGAGTACCTCATCACCTGATGAGAGAACAATTGTTAGCCAGAGTTCAGGTGTGTCATGAGTGGAAACAAATGATTGCAAATGATCGAAATTTTCAAAGCACAGTAATAACTGCCATCGAAAATAGGGTCAACTATTTCGATTCCCTCACTAAGGGCGCAACGAGTGTCTGGTAACACACAGGCTCACCTTCTCCAAAAAAGGTAAGCCAAACCATCATCACCTGGGAAGGGGATGATGGTAATTTTCTTTGATCGTAAAAGTCCAGTCTACCAGCATGCCGTTCCTCCACAAATTACTATCAATGCTGAGTGTTATTGCATTTCAGTCTTGAAGCGTCTGCGAAGACACATATCGATTAAGTGATCGGAAATATTGAATATATTGGACTCATTAGTAAACTATTAACAACTCTCTCAGTTAAAATGCTAATTATCCTGTATCACTCATTAATTCAAACTCACATTAACTATTGCTTTTTATCCTGGGGTCAAACAACGAACACAAACTTAAATAAATTACAGGTATTACAAAATAAATACATTAGATTAATAAACTTACTTTCAAAAAGAAGTACTGCTATGACAACACACATACATCCATATTTTTGATTTCCAAATCTTAACAATAAATCAACTTTTCCGTTACAACCTGGGTAAAATTATGTTTAAAGACTCAAGATTAATCTACATGTAGACTTAATTAAAATTAACTGCGACAGACATAGCTACCAAACAAGAAATAGAATACCGCTTCGCCTAATACAGCCCAAAACCCAGCTATTAAGACAAATCTTGAATTACTCTTGACCGGATTATTGGAATTCATTATCGGTACATTTAACAAATATTAATGACCAAAATCTTTTTAAAAAATAACCAAGAAACACTTACTGATTTAGAAAATAAAAGATTCTTTCCTTAATTAAATCCAAACACCAATATTAATTAATTACTAAAAACACAAAGTCATTTCTACATTTATTATACTGAATTGAATTCATCTAATGAGGCCAAACTCGCTTGTCTTACAATTTGAGAGAACGAAGGGCTTTTCAGGACTCCTAAGAGGCATTTTGCCTTGTTCCCTTTGCTGTTCAATTAATAGCCTTTGTATGCATAATTTGTTGTAACTTAATATTGTAATGTAACAGCATAAATAAAATTATTATTATTAATATTATTATTAACTGGTGGGCAAGTGGACCCTACACCATTATAACGCCCGTCCACATGTGACTGCTTGTGCTCAACAGTTTCTTACGAAATGCAGTATTGAAATCATAGCCGCAGCTTGCCTGCAGTCCTGATCTCACCCCGTGCGATTTCTGGTTGTTTCCACCAGTGAAGGAGAAGTTCCGTGGCGCAACATTCAACACAGATGCTGACGTTATTCAAGCTGTACAGGGTTTGCTAAGGCAGCTTCTACAAAATGCCTTCGCCGCATGCTTTGAAAAGTGGAGTGAACGATGGGACCGTTGCATATCATCCGAGGGAAGATACTTTGAGAAAGAATAACATTTATTTTGCTGTACCTATATTTCTTCATTTTGTGTGATTTTACTCTCAGTTTTTATGAAACGGCCGTTGTATATTCACGTAAGTTTTCCCGCTTTTCATTTTTTTTTTAAATTAGCCTCATTGCTTAATTGCCGTACTCTGTACATGTGCTGTCCCAACATCCTGAATATCCACTTTTGGGTATTTCGATGTGATATGAAAACGGAAGAATGAATGAACGTGAAATTCCATCTCAAAAGCTGCTTTTGGTTTTCGACAGAAATCCTGAGTGAGTTCTTTCTGAATCATAACAATGTTCTTAGGTAGACAGCGAGGTATTTAAGCAACCCAGTTGTTCATCTTGAGATGTAATGAAATTAAGAAAACAAAGAGGTTGAAGCTTTTCGCTTATCGCGTTGGAAATTCTTTTTCACCCAAGAATAAAACTTGAACACGTTTTGAAAAATTAAAAAAAAAGAAAAGAAGATTTTATTATCCTCTCTAACGTAAAATTTGCAAATTCCGGAGAAAAAAACTTCGGTGTAATTCATTTTCTGCCAGAAGTTCCCAGAATATATTAAATGAGATGCAGATTCATTTTCTCTTTTGTTGAGACATGTCAGAGTGTGAGATTGCGTCTTGTGTGCAGCTTACTGTTGTGAAAGGACTTTTGCGAAACTCGATGAGAAATTGTCATGAGAGAAACCTGTAACAGCATATTTCCCTCCTTTCTAATTGATTTGCTTTCTCCGCAAGAATGAAATGCCGAACTTGGATTAGTAGAAGAGCTTTGAACTTAATGCAAATTTTTGTGATCTTTACAAATCGGGAAAAAATTCACTGCAATGGAAATAAAACACTACACACTATGATCTTATATGAGTACCTGAAAGAGCGCAAACATATCAGCCCGGTACCCGAGTGTTCAGAGCCGCCAGTTGCTGATTAATATTCTGAGTAAGTCATAAGTGAAGTTCTTGTTATATGTTTCTGGTTTCGTCCCTTATTTTGAACCAATCACCCCAAATTGGTGACGAGCGACTCTTAATAGCTTCAGATGCTAGGGAGGGGACATACCCCCTCCCCCTCCCCTAAAAAAAGAGCAGGAAAAAGAGTTCAGCTTAATACAAAACGTTGCAGGAAATAACAAGACATACACTATATTGATAAAAGTCGCTGGGCAACCAGAAGAGAAACACAACATAGCATTTATTGGCATACATTAGTATCGTATCGGTCCACTTTTGGCCTTAATGCATGCACTGACCCTTCGAGACATGCTTTCGACAAGGTTTTGGAACACACTGATAGGTAGGCGCTTCCATTCAGTACATAATGCTACCGCTAACTGTTGCTTAGTAGGAGGCCTTGCTTCCAAACTTTTTATGCGGCGCTCTAATTCATCCTATAGGTGCTCTGTGGAATTAAGATCTGGGCATTGTGCTGGCCAGTCCACAGAGGATACGGAATTGTCGTCAAACCACGCCATAACAGCCCTTGCTTTATGGCTCGGCGCATTATTCTGCTGGTACCAACAAGGCTCTGCTCCATAGTATTCCCACAGAGTTGGTGGGGCATAATTGTTCACAATATCGAGGTAGAAGAGCTAGTTAACAGGTTTGTCCACGATAACCAATGCGCCAGGACCATACCACGAAGAACACCTCCACACGAGTACACTGCCAGCTCCAAACTTGACCGTAGGAACAAGTACGCTAGTAAATAGCGTTCTACCGGCTGCCGCCATACCCACACACGGCCATCAGACTCATGTATCGTGTAACTGAATTTATCTGTCCATAGGACCCGTTTCCATTGATCTACGGTCCACGATAAATGTTCTTTACACCATGCTAAAGGACGAGTAGCATTCCGAGTGGAGATGAAAGCTTATGAGCAGCGGTACGACCACGGTAACCCACGGAACGAAATTCTCTGCGAATGGTACGTGTACATACCGAGGTTCCAACATTTTTATTCACCTGTGCACTGAGGTTTTGTGCATTACTCCGTCGATTAGCTATAACGACTCTCCTAAGGCTTCGACGTCCTCTATTGCTAATTTTCTTTGGTATGCCGGTACGTTTTACTGCTTCAGGCACGCCATGTGTCTTCCACTTATTCAGTACATCCAAAACAGTGGACTTGGGTATGTTTAAACGCCTCTCGGTTTCTCCTATCGACAACCCACTAATATGACACCCAACAATCTTTCTTTTCTCAAAGTCAGTTCACTCCCGCCGCGACATTTTCACTCAAGCTCACAGTGCGATATGATTGCGATCAGCTACAGGCTTGTTTTTATACCGTTTGCAGCTGTACCTCGCATCTTAAAAACGCAGCTGATCCGTTTATTTGCTTTTGAAGGGGTGTCCGGAGTCTTTTGTTAATATAGTGTATTTATTAAGATTGTTGAAATTACAGACCGATTAATTTACTTCTCCCATACCTACAAAATATTTGTAGGAATTATATGTACAAAACAAACTAAAACGAACCTGTGAAGAACTGATAGGCACAGAACAAGCTGGTGTTAGAGGAAACTATTCAACAATAGACCAGTTCTTTACATTACATCAACTAGCAGAACTCAGCTTGGAATACCATAAAGAGCTGTATTGCTGCTTTGTGGATTTTAAACAGGCTATTGATAGCATCAAGCGAGAAGTTCTACTTAAAGTTCTATAAGAGAAAGCAATAGATGAAGTTCTTGATAAAATACTCTTCTAACACAAATGCAGTATATAAAAAGGACACACTTAAAACAGAATGAATAGAGATCCGGACGGGGGTCATGTAGGAACGCCCAATATTCCCATGTCTATTTAACATATACCTGGAAAAAGTTGCAAAGAATGCAATAGATAATGAACCTAGAATTAATATCAATGGTTTAAATATAAAATAATTTCAGATATGCAGACGATCTCGGTCTTATTTCAAGAACCCTAAATGAACTAAAGACGTTGATAAATAAACTAATGAGAATTGTAAGATATATGATCTTGTAATAAATCTGCAAAAGACAAAAGTTATGAATATACGTAGAAACACAGCTTGCATCGCAGTCATCCTAAACAAATAGATAAATTTGAGAGCTTTATTTACCTTGGATCAAAAGTAACAGAAACAATAGATGCGCTAGAAACCATCGAACACAGAATAGCAATTGGATGGACCGCGATGGGAATATTCCAGAAAATCTGGAAAGCGAACAAGATATTTAAACAAACCAAAATCAAATTATATGAAGCAGTAATTATATCAAAGGTCATCTATGGAGCAGAAGCATGGACAATTAAGTCAAGAGACGAGAAAAAAAAAGTATACCATAGGTCATCTATGGAGCACAAGCATGGACAGTTAAGCCAAGAGAGGCGTTTGAAATGAAATCCTTAAGAAAAATAAATAAAACAAGTTGTGCACAAGAGAAAACAAATAGTACAGCCAGAAAAAAAGAACTGTTTAATCAAGTGACAACATTGGAAAAAATTGGAAAACAGCAACGGAGATGGTTCTGTCATGTTGTGCATGGACACAAATAGACTACCTAACATCTTAAGGCTCTACGAGACCCGCCATCTTGTATTGCTTCCTTCTCTTGTTAACCAACGGGCAAGCGTATTTCACAAATTGCTCGGGCAATTTTGCACATTTTGCAACACCGTTTGTGGATAACGCAAGATATATGATAAATAAAGAGTTGCCTCGTTTCAGATTTTCATTTTGGACTCTTTAAGTATTTTTTATTAATTAATAAAACTATGGAAGACGCTTTGGTACGACTTTCGTTGCAGATAAAAAATGAAGGAAAAGGTCAATAAAAATTCTGAAACCAGGGAACTCTTTATTTATCATATATCTTGCGTTAGCCACAAACGGTGTTCCAAAATGTGCAAAATTGCCCGAGTAATTTGTGAAATACGCTTGCCCGTTGGTTAACAAGAGAAGGAAGCAATACAAGATGGCGGGTCTCGTAGAGCCTTAATAATTACTTTCACAATAGAAAAAAAAAAGAGCTGGCAAACCAAGACTTACCTGGCTGAAATTAATAAAAAACATATCGGGCTGCAAAACATATGGTAAACTTTTTCGGAAAGCAAGGAAGAGGGAAGATTGGGGGAATCTGCTCAATGGAAGACTCAACCCTTCTTAGACGGAAGAGAAGAGAGATATTTATTGTACACAAAATAGCCAATACATTATGACCACCTGCTTAATATGATGTTGATATTTCACGTTACGCCAAAACAGCTCTTACATGGTGAGGCGTAAATGCTACAGGATTTCTAAAAGTGTCTTGTGGTATCTGGTACAAGATTTCTAAAGGTGTCTTGTGATATCCGGTACCAAAACGTTACCAGCAGATCCTTTACCTTTCGTAAGTCACGTGGTTGAGCCGCCGCAGATCGGATTTGCTGTTCCAACACAAATCACGGATGCTCGATTGGATTGATGTCTAGGGGAATTCGGAGGACAGGGCAGTACCAAGAAGTCTTGTTCACGTTCCGCGAACCATAATCGGACAATCCGGGAAGGGTGGCATGACGCATTATCCTGTTTAAAAGAGAAACTACTGGAGGACAATACCGTTGCCATGAAAGGATGCACGTGGTCCACAGTGATGCATACTTAAGTGGTAGACACCATATCTCCCGGCACATGAATCACTGGACCCAATGTTTTCCAGAAGAACATTTCCCAAATCATTACGCTTCCTTCACCGGCTTGGATTCGTCCCACAGTGCATCCTAGCGCCAACACGTCCCCAGGCAAACGACGCACACATACCCGGCCGTCTACATGGTGCAACAGGAAACGAGATTCACCGGATCAGACGACATTCTTTCAATCATTCAAGGTTCATTTTTGATGCTCGCGTGCCCATTGTAGGTACTTTCGACGGTGCATCGAGGTTAACATTGGCAATCGGAGCTGCCTGTTACTACGCTTCCACATTTCCAACAGAGTCCGATGTACTGTTCTGTCGTGACACTTTAGTTCCGTCACCAGCATTCAAATTACCGGCTAGTTGCTTCACAATATCCCTTCTTTTGGTTTGTACCATATGGGATGATAGCCTTCGCTCGCCTCTAGCATCGATGAGCCGTGTTCAAACTCGCTTAAGTCCGCTGCTTTGGTCATCTGAAGAACAAGAATAGCACTGATTAACAAGCTCAGTAGCGGGTTTTATTTTTTATACCGTTTCATGACCGTCACCCGCGCCGCTGTTTATCTTCAGTTGCTTCGATTTGCATAAAGACCCGCTGATCGTAATGTTTTAGCTCTCCGCTGTATATATACACACTATATTAACAAAATTCACCGGATACCCATTCAGAAGCAAATGAACGAATCCTCTGCGTTGTTAAGATGCGCGGGACAACTGCAAACGGTATAACAACAAGCCTGCGGCTGACCGCGATCTTATTGCATTGTGAGATTGAGTGAAAATGTCGCGGCGGATGAGGACTGACTTTGAGAAAGGAAAGATTGTTGGATGTTATATTCCTGGGTTACCCATAAAAGAAACCGAGAGGCGTTTAAGCATACCCAAGTGAACTGTTTTGGATGTACTAAAAAAGTGGAAGACACAGGGCGTACCTGAAGCAGCAAAACGTACCGGCAGACCAAAGAAAATCAGTGATTGGAAACGTCGAAGCTTCAGGAGAGTCATTACAGCTAATCGACGGAGTACTGCACAAGACCTCAGTGTACAAATGAGTAAAAATGCTGGAACCTCGGTATGTACACATACCATTCGCAGAGAACTTCATTCCATAGGTTACCGTGGTCCTGCGGCTGCTCATAAGTATTTCATCTCCACTCGGAATGCTACTCATCGTTTAGCATGGTGTAAGGAACATTTATCGTGGCCTGTAGATCAATGGAAACGGGTCCTATGGACTGATGAATCCAGATACGCCATTCATCAGTCTGATGGCCATGTGTTGGTATGGCAGCCGGGGGAACGCTAATTTCCACAGTGTACTGTTCCTACGGAAAAGTTTGGAGCTGGCCGTGTACACGTGTGGGGATGTTTTTCGTGGTATGGTCCCGGCCCATTGGTTATCGTGGACAAACCTGCGAACCAGAACGTTTATCTTGATATTTTGGGCAATTATGTCCTACCAACTGTGTGCCATTACTATGGAACCGAGCCTTGTTGGTACCAGCAGGATAATGCACCGAGCCATAAAGCAAGGACTGTTAGAGCCATAAAGCAAGGACTGTTACGGCGTGGTTTGACGATAATTTCGTATCGTGTGTGGACTTGCCGGCACAGAGGTCTGATGTTAATCCCATAGAGCACCTTTGGGATGAATTAGAGCGCTGCATAAGAAGTTTGGAACCAAAGCCTTCTACTAAGTAACAGTCAGCTGCAGATTATGTACTAAATGGAAGCGCATACTTATCGCTCGAAGGGTCAGTGCATGCATTAAGGACAAAGGTGGGCCGACACCGTACTAATGTATGTCAATAAAAGGGATGCTGTGTTTCTCTTCTAGGTGTCCTACGACTGTTGTCAATATAGTGTATATTGGAAACTATTTATACATATATAAAACAAAATGAGGAAATGCTAGTGTTTCCGTCCGCGAACGGTTCGACCACTTTTAAATGGCCTAGAGATCTGAAAATAGGTATGCTGATAGGTTTTAAGGTCCAAATACCTAGAAAGGTCCGGACATTAAAGAAAAAAAACGAAAATGGCGTCTTTGGAATATTATCTGCTTGCATTTTTCTGCCACTTCTACACCTAGAAGAGTGTGAAAACCAAAAAATTCAAAAGGGTGGCTTAGCTTTACTGTTCGAAATGCTAATAGGTTTAAAGATAATTAGTCCAAAAACATTGAAATGCTGTGAAAATTCCTTGAAATTCTGATTTAAAATTAAGGGAAGCGAGAGCGTTCTTCGTTTTACGTCAAACCGTATGCATTGACGTCACGGCCCTGTTCTAAATCGTAAAATAGTTACGGACCTTACAAAACTTTTCTTTCTCTTAATTTAATTTTATGTTCAAAAAATGATTTTATAAATTCACCGTTCGGAGAACGCGTATGACTGCTAGTTGATAAATAAAAATAAAAAACTATTGAAAATAAAATTAGGCCCGGCCTTTTGTCATAGAGAAGCTAGGGAACAGTCCTGGGACCGCCGTTTCTAAGGGCCTCTGATTTCAATCGTATGTTGATTTTTTTTATCACCTGCGTTATCCTTTTGAAAACAAAAAGAAATAAAGTCATTAGGAAAGATAAACCAGTCAAATTACGTCATTTCACTCTTCCTTCTAACAATCATCCGAAGTCCAGTGCAGATAATTTTTCTTCCAGTTGAGGCGTACAGCCCGATGATATTACATTAGCAACGGGTCTTTTGTGGGTCGTGGCTCCTATAACCTATTTCGTCTAATAATCTGATAATTTTAGTGACGTTTCCGGTATCTCCCTTGTTGATGTCGGCAGTGATCTGAACTACAGTCATTCTCCGGTTGGTTGCAACTATGCGAGACAGAAGTAGATACGTTCATCCACAACATTTATGCCCCTACAGCACTGTCTATGATTTGATGTTATTCCTGAAGTACGGTATTCCCAATTCGCTCTTTATACTGTCGAAAGGGGATACTGCAATTCCTGTACACCTCCGTTATAGAGTGGCCCTTGCGTGTGGCACCTACTATAATCCCTCTTTCAAACTCTGGTAACTCATGATGTTTATACATACTTACATCGAGTTACCGTCTATGTGAATACAGTGGTACCCTTCTACCTACACACCTGCCAAGCAGTGAATTTGTCCAATAGCGAGAGGTCTAGAAACCAGGTATTTCATCATTTCTGCTCTCTTAGTATGTACATAATCCCAAATTTACGCCGCGGAGTGGTCTAAGCGATGGCCTGTGATCATTCGTCCGAAAGAGCTCCGGGTTCGAATCCCGGTGAGGCACAGACGTTGTGTTTGTCTTACGGCACTGATTCTCTCCCTTCCCTGGAGTCTGTGACCCTAAATTAGTGACGGGCGACTGCTTATAGCTCATTGAGTTGCTCACGGTGGTCGTTAAAACTCCATTCAAAAATAAAAAAAAATTTACGCCATCTAGTGGAAAACGTTTGAAACAGAAATAGCAGGAAATGAGTGAAAATCATATCGTATCTGAGATACTTTTTCCGCAAATATTCCTGAGCTTACTTTTTTAAAAGTGCCTGCTTCTTTTACTTCTCGGTAGCTGGGTGTTCGACTCAGAGGACTGGCAGCCATTTTCTTAGCAAGGAGCCAACTGTTCGGCGGAGATGTTGGTCGGCCGTGCCTGTCCAGCCAGGAGTATTTGGATGGTACCGCTTTAAGAGAGGCGAAGTAATCCCTTGGAAGACCACTGGTCAAAATCGTCAGATTTAGCCTCTTACGAGTACATAGAATCTGGAAAAGGAAATCAGATTATTAATAATCAAGAACAGTTTCCGAACCTTGAACAAATAAGTACACAATTAAGTACTTCATCATAACTTGTTAGCAATTTTTGTAAGATAAATTGTTTCAAACAAGTACAAATAATGAACGTGATGTGTAATAAACATTTATTCGCCGCCCCGGTGGCGCAGTGGTCTAAGCGATGGCCTCTGATCATTCGTCGGAACGGGGTCCGGGTTCGAATCCCGGTGAGGCATGGATGTTGTGTTTGTCTTACGGCACTGGCTCTTTCCCTTCCCTGGAACCAGTGACCCTAAATTAGGGACGGGCGACTGCTTATAGCCCATTGAGTTGCTCACGGTGGTCGTTAAACCTCCAATCAAAAAAAAAAAAAAAAAAAAATATATTTATTCTGACAAAACAAACCATGCACTTACACACGCAGAAAGAATTTAAATTGAAAAAAATTACACGTCGTGATCCACGAAGATATTCACTATAGACTGTGCTAAATATACAATTCCTAAGCAACTCAGCTATAGTGTCTTCAGAGAGGTAAACTTCATACAAGAGGAAAATCTCAAAATTCATGCCCACATCAATGTACACTATATTGACAAAAGTCACTTGACACCTAGAACAGAAACACAACACAGCATTTATGGACATACATTAGCATGGTGTCGGCCCACCTTTGGCCTAAATGCATGCACTGACCCTTCGAGACATGTTTTCGACAAGGTTTTGGAACACAGCAATAGGTATGTGCTTCATGTTCAGTACATAATACAGCCGCTGACTGTTGCTTAGTTGTAGGCCTTGGTTCCAAACTTCTTATGCGACGCTCTAATTCATTCCAAAGGTGCTCTATGCGATTAAGATCAGACCTCTGTGCTGCCCAGTTTTCACACGATACGAAATTATCGTCAAACCACGCCGTAACAGTCCTTGCTTTATGGCTCGGTGCATTATCCTGCTGGTACCAACAAGGCTTGGTTCCACAATAATCCCACAGAGTTGGTAAAGTATAAGTGTCCAAAATATCAAGGTAGACGTACTGGTTAACAGGTTTGTCCACGATAACCAATGGGCCGGGACCATACCACGAAAAACATTCCCACACGAGTACACGGCCAACTCCAAACTTGACCGCAGAGACAGTACACTGTGATAAATAGCGTCCCCCCGGCTGCCGTCATACCCGCACAAGGCTATCAGACTGATGGATCGTGTATCTGGATTCATCAGTCCATAGGACCAGTTTCCATTGATCTACGGTTCCACGATAAATGTGCTTTACACCAGCATGCTAAACGACGAGCATTCCGAGTGGAGATTAAAGTCTTATGATCAACCGCACGACCACTGTAACCCATGGAATGAAGTTCTCTGCGAATGGTACGAATACATACCGCGGTTCCGGCATTTTTACTCACCTGTACCCTGAGGTCTTGTGCAGTACTCCGTCGATTAGCTGTAACGACTCTCCTGAGGCTTAGACGTCCTCTATCACTGATTTTCTTTGTTCTGCAGGTACGTTTTGCTGCTTCAGGCACGCCATGTGTCTTTCACTTATTCCAGTGCATCCAAAACAGTTGACTTGGGAATGTTTGAACGCCTCTCGGTTTCTCTTATGGACAACCCACTAATATTATACCAAACAATCTTTCCGTTCTCATAGTCAGTTGAGCGACATTTTCACTCAACCGCACAGTGCGATATGATCGCGGTCAGCTGCAAGCTTGTTTTTATACGGTTTGCAGCTGTGCCGCGCATCTTAACAATGCAGCGTATCCTTTCGTTTGTTTTTGAAGGGGTGTCCGGTGACTTTTGTCAATATAGTGCATATGCATATTTCAGACTTGAAGTATTTTAGTGATATTACTCTGCATACAGACAACTAATCATAATGTTAAAACTGAGTTTCTGTCATTCCAGACTTTATCATAATTTCAACGTTGATAATGGGGACATATACTAACTCAGAAAATTATTAGATATGCTGATATCGTTCTATATTTACGTGCTGATATCGTTGTATTGTGTTTGGAAGAAAGTAATGTCTGCAAATGTAAGGCAGCAGAAATGCTAAGCTATTCACAAGTACAAATCAGTCCAAAATATAGTCGCCATATAGTCGCCATCGTTTGTCACGACTTCCTCCCATCGTTTGGGCAGCTTTTGGATACCGTCCTTGTAGAATTGTATCGGGTTGCACGCAAGAAGTGATTAAGTGCACGTTCGACATGATCACAGTTGGTGAACCGCTGTCCCTCCAGGAAATACTACAACGACAAAGAAAGGTGGTATTAGCTTGAGGCAATGTCCAGGGAAGAGGCTGGATGTGGCAGCTGCCCTCCAGCTCTAGTTCCTCATCTTGTGACAAGTCACCCTTGCCGTGTGAGTTCTCGTTCCATGCCGCTGTAGGAGGACGATCTTCTGGTTCAACAGTGCCGTTCGTTTCGAAGTGAGCACTTCGTGCAGATCGTCGAGCCGAAGGAAGTACACATCGGCGATGATAATGGTATTGTCCGACAGCAGCTCAAAAACCACGACACCCCGCATTTCCCACCAAACAGACAGCATGACCTCACTTGGGATTAAGCTGAGTTTGGGGGTCCGCATGGGCTTCTGTTTTGGGGCGCTAACACTGTCAAACAGGAGCCATTTCTCGTCATCTATCACAATGCTGTCCAAGATCGGTTCAATTTGGTCACGTTCAAGCAGGAAAACATATGCACTCATGCTATTTGCTTTCTGCTCAACTGTGAGTTGATAGGATACACAGACTCTCCTTTTGTGAACCTTCCCAATTTGATGCATGTTCGTGGTAATACTCGTGTGGGAAGTCCTCAGCTATTCGGCC
The DNA here is from genome assembly GCA_039090855.1 of Macrothele yani. Taxonomy (NCBI): domain Eukaryota; kingdom Metazoa; phylum Arthropoda; class Arachnida; order Araneae; family Macrothelidae; genus Macrothele; species Macrothele yani. Next base: position 31,276,139 of record CM077029.1, on the reverse strand, counting down.
AACTCCAGCATGGATACACGTGGGACTGCCTCCGCTAAGGTCTTCAGCATGTCCATGTCCACTGTTGTTAGTCCTCTAGGTTTGGGAAGGCCTTACAAGTCGAAATTTCCCTCTTGAAACATTTAGAACCAACGACAGCACTGACGATGTGATATGAAATTAGGGTACACACTGGAAATGTTTCTTATAGCACTTGGGAGAGCACTGCCACGACGAACCTCATACAGCACGCAATGGCGGATGTGCTCATTGTCCACTTCCACGTTGGCTAGCGCTTAGACGGCTAACTGCCACTGACGTAAGACATCTCCTTGCTGATGTAATGCCGGTGTGCTCAGCAGTATCAGTGGACAATGTGCGCAGTGACAGAGGTTTTGACTTCGGGTACCTCGTCATCGGACATTACTTTCTTTACTTAACCCAACACACGCGTAAAAGGTTTAACTTTTACACAGATTAAACATCCCGAAAAAAAAAACGTGTTATGAATGTTTTTCAGGCAGAATCAAGGAACACCAAATATTCATAGTACCCAACAAAATGACCAATGAAAAACATAAGTGGAAAATTCATGGTCACCCTGAGCACATAGAGGTGTGAAGCTCTGCTTCTGACAGTTCGTCCAAGATGGGCCTGGGTTCGAGTCCCAGATGACGTATGGGTGGTGTATTTGTGTGAGAGCTGTGGTTCCTTTCTTGCTCTGGAACCGGCGGCTCTAAATAAAGGATGGGCAATTGCCTATAACTCTTAAGAGTTTTTCATGGTGGTAACTGGACCACTAAATAAATACAGGTAGGCTCATTTTTGATTGAGCCGTCAGTTTAGAACGTAGGACTACGACTTCCAGATTGAAGAATTGAAATGAGCTAGTTGAGTATGGTTTCAAAGCGATTATTTAATTTATGTCCAACACAGGTCTATGATATGAAAAGTGGCTTACACAATTTTTACAAATAATGCTGGATACATTGCGAACACAAAAGGGCCCTCCATAAAGCACGTCCGAGATTACAGGGGGAGGGAGGGGGTTCCTTACAACCGGGCCAAATGTGACATTGGGGAGGTTTAGTAATTTGGACGTCCAGTGACAAAAATATAGTGGATGGTATTTCTTCGTTTTGTTTTCTCTTTTTTTTTCTTCTTTTAATAGTTAAAAAAGGTATGAAATATTTCAGATTTCTGATGGTATTCAGCTAAATCTGAATATTAAGTTCTCGTATTTGTACTACCAAATCTATCGTGTTTTGTAGATTGTGTAATCGGGAGTGTTTGCAATCTTGAATGCGTGCATTCATTTGTAGATCTTTATTTCAGAATGATATAGTTTGGGTAGCATTTGGGAATAAATTAATGCCTAAATAATAAATATTTTTTGAGGAAAAAGTGTAAATACGTGGAAGATGCCTTTAAATAATTACATGTTTTCTTTCTGTTTCTCAAAGGACGTCTAAAAGTAGTCGTCAAAAACAAAGGGGGTTGCGAGAATTAGAACGTACTTTTTAGGGGGAGGTGTCAATAATCGGACATAATGTGACATGGGGAGGGGGAAGGGGTGAATCTAAAAATAGTAAAAAATTACAGACGTACTTTATGGACGGCCCCAAAGCAGATCCATGCACGAATTATCTAACGTGGGGCTCTGTCTTCTTACATTCCTCATCACTTGCTTTTGCCTCTCGTTTTGATTTTCTCCACTATTGCTTGCGTTCATTCTGTGAATTCCGCTGCATTGTCAAAAATGTTAACCCGTTCACACGAAGACAATTTAAAAAAAAATTAGTTTACACCACTGGTACATGTTCTTTATATATTTGAATAGATTTCGTAGAAAGCTTTAAAATGTTACCACGCATAATCGTTTTGCACTCATGGTTGTCCAGATAAGCCGCGATATTATCAAGCGTGTTCACCGGTTCACAAGAAAACAGTTTTTTAAATGTTGAGTTCAAACCACTGCGAAATGTTCTTCGCATATATTTGACTAGTTCTTGTCGAGAGCTTTAAAACGATACCACGCACAGTCGTATTGCTCTCACGGTTGCCGAGCTAGACTGAGTCATTGTCGAAAATAATAACCCGTTCACACGAAAACAATTTTTAAAAATTTCGGTTTAAACCACTGCGATATGTTCTTTATATATTTGAATAGATCTCGTCGAGAGCTTTAAAACGATAACACGCGCAGTCGTTTTGCGCTCACAGTTGTCCAAATAAGCCGCGATATTATCAAAAGTGTTCACCGGTTCACAAGAAAACAATTTTTTAAACGTTCAGTTCAAACCACTGCGAAATGTTCTTCGTATATTTGAATAGATCTCGTCGAGAGCTTTTAAACGATACCACGCACAGTCCTTTTGCGCTCACGGTTGCCGACATACACTGAGTCAAACGCAGCGACACACCAAAAAAATTTGCATCATCTCCTCCGCGTACAGGAAGCGAGGGGACCGTCGCGCGCACGATGTACTGCGCAGTACGCGAATTGGACTCCATGCTGGTTACGTACATGCTAACACGATTAGTGTGTGACACGTATTTTTAACGATATAATAATTTCAGTTGGGACTTATTTTTATCGTAGGCCGGCAGTAAGTCGGTCCATATTGTCCGCGGAGTTAGACATAGTCCTACATCAAACGAGGTTGCAATTGCGCAAGAAAATTTTCTACACGTGAAATATGTAGGAATCCGTACTATAAAATTACTTGTCGTGGCGCATTCCCAACTTTAGCACCAACATCATTCCAACCTTTTCCGTGCCTCTATAAAGTGGTGCCTGGGGGACAACCTCCCCTCTTTGCCCATCGACTGCTACACCTCTGCTAAAATTAGGGACGGGAGACTAGTTATAGCCTGTAAAATTGCTGAGGAGTTCGTGAAACCCCGAAACACAAAACAAACAAGAAAGATGACACCGAATTTTCAGGTGTAATAAGCACGTCTTTTGAATCCGTTCTCACGAAAATTAAATTTAGCATAGCTATTCAAAGTCAATGGAACCGGTATGGAAAACAATAGATCTGACCAAAGAAAGAAGATTTATTTTCAATCGGGTTTTTAATCCCTCAGATATTGCTGTAAACGGAATCTTGAGCTTACGAACTCTTAGAAAAAGAGATATTGACAAAAATAAGATGTGACTTTTCGTCCCCTGGTGGGACAACCATGCATTATTTTTGGAAGAAAGTATTATCAAAAGGTTAATCCATGTAAGCGGTATCGGTACAAGAAAAAAATATATTCGAGTTTTCAGGAGCCCAGATTTTGCAACTAATATTTCGGAAGCAGAAATTAACACTTATGAACCCTGGTGGCTAAACCATTCTTTACCAAACATTAGAAATTATGTGAAAAATATTTTGCATCCGGTCTTGTATGCGATACAGGAAGAATTTTTTCATCAGAGCTTTAGGAGCAGAAATAACGCAGAAAACGCAATTTGCCTTTGTGCCCCCTAGCGGAAAGTCTATGATTTACTTGAAAATTTTGAATTTATATGAAAAACATTTCGCATCGGAAACACTATCCAACAGAAAAATAATTTTTCAAATCGTACTCTTAGAAGTAGAGATATTGACAGAAATAAGATATACATCTACGTCCCCTGTTGCAGAAACCATGCATTTTTTCAAGAAAAAAATTTTCCTAAAAGGTTTGTCGACATGAGTAGTATCGGTAAACAAACGACGTTTTTTTCAATCGAGAATTTAGAAGCTCATATTTTGCTGCAAATACAACCGAAGCGAAAATCAAGACTTACGCCACCTGGTGGCCAAACCATTTCTTACAAAAAATAAGAAATTATGGGCAAACGATTTCCCATCAGGAGCTGTATCCGGTGCAGAAAAACATTTTCAAATCGGAGATTTAGAAGCAGAGATATAGGGGGAAACGCAATTTACATTTACGCTCCCTAGCGGAAAGTCTATGAATTACTTGAACATTTTGAAATCATATGAACACATGTAACACTAGAAACACTATCCAACAAAGAAGGAATTTTTCAAATCGGACTCCTAGTAGTAAAGATATTGACAAAAATAAGATGTACATCTACGCCCCTTGGCGGAGAAACTGTGGAATATTTTAAGAAGAAAATATTCCGAAAAGGTTTATCGATGTGAGTGGCATCAGTCCACGAAAGAATTTTTTCAATCGATATTGTAGAAGCTCCGATCTTATGGCAAAAACATCAGAAGCAAAAATTAACACTTACGCGCCCTGGTGGCCAAAGTATTCTTTACCAAAAATTTGAAATTATATGCAAACGATTTTTCATCAGGAGATGTATCCGCTGAAGAAAAAAAGTTTCAAATCGGAGTTTTAGAAGAAGAGTTATTGGGAAAAATGCAATTTACTTTTACGCCCCTAGCGGAAAATCTATGCGTAATTTGAAAAAGTTACTATATCTAAAATACTCTTCGACATAAATGGAATCGAAAGATAAAAAAAATATCAATCGGATGTTTAGAGGCAAATATGTGGAATAAAACGTATTTTTGAATTCGACATCATCTGCATTTACGCCATCTACTGGCGAAATTGTACATCGTACAAAAAAACGTCATGAAGGATCATCATTTGCATATTTCAAGCTTCCCGATGCAAAAAGAATTTTTCAAATCGGACTTATAGTGCAGAGATATCGTGGGTACAGACGGACGGACGGACGGACGGACAAACCGATAACAGAAGCACCATCTTTTTTTACAAAGGACGTGCTAAAAAGAAGCGACGGTAATCAGTTGGGAACCACGTAGACATATATTTCAATTAATGAACTTCTGTATGAACTTCTACCAAAATCTCGACATCAAGAGCACAATATGCGTTTCTTGAGTCTGATATTACGTCTTCGTAATTTTTCGACTAGAAGTAATGTGTGATCGACTTACTTAGCTTCTTAATTATCAGCAGCAGTAAATCCATTTTCAGTTAAAGAAGAGCTATTCAGTTTTCCGTTAAAGAAGAGCTATTCAGTTTTCCGTTAATGATTTCTGTTGTAATTATATTATTTCCAAGAAGTAAACAATACTTTCCGGTGATAATAGATGCCCCATTCTTTTGCTTGGATGTGAAGACATCTTCAGAATGCAAGCATTTCCGTAAACGTTTCAGATTGGTCGAATGTTCAAAAATGCAAATCGGATAAGCAGCTTTCGTATATTCTCAGCCTTTTGAAAATGACTCGCGTGATAACCTTTAGGATGCTTTAATAAAAAGCTCTGCTTTCAACATTCGTCTGTTTGTATCATCTTCAAGCATATCTGAAACAATAGTGCGTGAAAGTCTATTGCGGTTTCTGTTTTTACCGCGATTCTTTTTTGCACCGCAGTTTAAAAGTAACTCCTTCTTTTATGGTTACTCACTCCAAGTTAGCAGTACAAACGGGCTGCCCCATTGACTAAACGGCTAAAGCTCGGGCTTTCGTCTAATCCTTCGAAGAAGGTCTAGGTTCGAGTCAGATCAGATCATATATAGAGGATTTTAGGTAGGGAGAGTTTGACCCCAAGTCTTAAACAACCCTTAAAAATAGGAAGCTAGGAGATTTGGTCTAGAGTGCCCGATAGGAAAGTGACACGGAAGCGAGGTAGAAAGGGGGAGGAAGACGCCCTAATTTATTACCGGAGGGCCAGTACCCGGGGTCCGACGGCTTAACGTGCTTGTCCGACGCACGACGGATATTTAGTGGTTCGAACGCTCGTACCTGCCTGGGATCAAACCTGAGGTTTCTCCGTGGCAGTCACGAACGTTGACCTATCCGCGGGGTTCGAGTCTGGGATGACACATAATTCTTTACAACGCTGTTTTTTTTTTTTTTTGATTGGGGTTTAACGACCACTGTGAGCAACTCAGTGGGCTATAAGCAGTCACCCGTCCCTAAATTAGGGTCACTGATTCCAGGTAAGGGAGAGATTCAGTGCCGTAAGACAAACACAATATCCATGCCTCACCGGGATTCGAACCCGAACCCCATCTTGGACGAATGATCAGAAGCCATCGCTTAGACCACTGCACCACCGGGATGAAGTGATTATGCCTCCTCAGGGTAACTGGTGCCTCCCAGTTAAGGTGGACATCTAATGATTTTGTTCCCTATGCTTCCAATGGGAAAGAATTCGATCCTATTTCCCCAGAGAAATAGGATTTCCCATACATCAAAATTGGCCCACAGATCAAAAACATCCTAACTTAGATTGTACGATCGGTGTTTTTTGCCAAAAGCTTTCCTGGACTATATTAAAAATCAATAACTTTACTTCGATGTAATTATCATACTTGTTTACAGGTGGCGCCACTCTTCCATACTACTTCATCGACGCCAAGTTATTTTGTTTTTTAATAAAACGTTTTTGCAAAAAAACGCCGATCGTACAATCTAAGTTAAGGTGTTTTTGATCAGTGGGCCAATTTTGTGGCATGGGAAACCTTTCTTCACTGAGGAAATGGGGTCGAAATTGTTTTCCATTGGAACTATAGACAATTTCCGTCCCTAATTTACGGCCATTGGTTCAAGGAAAAGGTGACAGCCAGGGTGTAAAACAAATACAGCATCAATGCCTCACCGGTATTAGAACCAGGACCCATATGGGGCGAATGGTCAGAAGATTTTCTTCGGTATTCCAGAATGGAAAAGAACTGCTTTGGTCGACCAATAATTTTGTATCTCGAGTTTCCCAAAACAGTCTCACTTGCAGCAGATCTTATCCATAGCTTTGCATCTTGAGGGTTTTGGTCTTTACTCTTCCGATCCACACAAAATATTGTTACGTCGCAGGTGGCCACCCCGAATCATATTCGAGACGCCATGCATAGGACGGAACCGCAATGGTTAGGTTCGACATCTGGATCAGAAAGTAGTGAAGAAGGCAGGTTCCACCTCTGGATCAGAAAGCAGTAAGGAAAACAGGTTCTACCTTTGGATCAGAAAGCAGTAACGAAGACAGCAGTAAAGAGCATTAAACCTTTCTGATCCAGGTTCAACTTCTATCATATAGCAGTAAAGAGCATTAAACCTTTCTTATCCAGGTTCAACCTCTGGATCATATTTTTAGATTATTAAACCTTTCTGATCCAGATTCAACCTCAGGATCATATCGCAGTAAAGAGCATTAAACCTTTCTGATCCAGGTTGAACATCTGGATCATGTAGCAGTAAAGAGCATTAAACTTTTCTGATCCAGGTTCAACCTTTGGATCTATTTTTAGATTATTAAACCTTTCTGATCCAGGTTGAACCTCGGGATCCTATATCAGTAAAGAGAATTAAACCTATCTGATCCAGGTTGAACCTCTGGATCATATAGCTGTAAAGAGCATTAAACTTTTCTGATCCAGTTCAATCTCTGGATCATATTTTTAGATTATTAAACCTTTCTGATCCAGTTTCAACCTGTGGATCATATCGCAGTAAAGAGCATTAAACCTTTCTGATCCCGGTTCGACCTCTGGATCAGAAAGCGGTAGAGAAGACAGCAGTAAAGAGCATTAAACCTAAAATGAAATGACAGTAACATATACAATAAGCAGTAAAATTACAAGTTTGTCATCAGATGAAGCAGGACAATCGCATTAAATAGTGAGAGAGAATAACGCGTACGTAAATCAGTATGTCTGTTGCTAAATACTGAGTTCGGATTGAAAAACTTCTTTCGTACGTCGGGGTAAAATCGGGCTCTGCAAATCCTTGCTTTAAAACGTAACTATCTCCGTTGTTTCCGAGATGAATGATCTTCCCTTTGTAAAAGGCGAAGGGTAATCTTTTCACGTATCGGAATTTCAACACACAGACACAGAGACATTTATTACAAATCCGCTCAAGACGACGCCAATCAGCAAAACACGAGTGTCTCTTCCCACTATTAGAAGAACACTGTTTTTTTTTATCTGTTGCTTTCCTTTCAGCTGCAAAAACGACGTCAGCACATGACCAACACTCAGCTCCTGTACTCTAAAATAAATGCTGATGGATTTTCTTGTAAATATAGATCGCTGCTTGCAAAACAGTAAGCGTAAAAAAAACTGGTGGCCATAGTAACTCTTATCACAACTGTAAAGCTTCGTTTCTTACGGTATATTGTTTATCAAAAACTCCAGTAATCTCTGTTTTCGCATTCGGCAATAACAAGGAATTAATTAATCATGAAACGCATATAGCGTTTGTTATTATGGTGTAGTCAGCTCAAGGATTACAAAGCTTTCGCACTCCACTGGGAGGCTTTTTCAAGGCAATGGTAGACATAAAAATGCAGGGAATTGGAACACGTAACGAACGAAAATGATTTTTGAAAATAACGTGTGTGACATCACGAGCATATTGCACGAATTTTTATCATGCAATTATACGGTGCTCCTCGATGTGTTTCCATCTTTTAATAACACATGCCAAACCATTAGTAGTTCAGTAGAGACTATGTCATTGCATGCTAGTTTGCTGGATAGGATTTCGACTGTTTCCCTGATGACTGTCTCTTTAAAATCCGTGTAAGGGGCAATTCTTCTAATACTATTCCATACAGGAGCGACCAAGCAATGCATGACTTCTCTGGCGAGGGCTGTATTGTGCATGTCCTGGTTGACACTTCGTACGTGTTTCTTATGTCTTAGTGACCAAGGATCGCTCTGAACTACTCCGGCATGATGCCCAATTCTGCGGTGAGAACAGTTCATTTTATTGTTATACTTGGATGCAAAATTCCTTCGGACCCATACACATGAATTATGATTTTAGCCTAATCCACATCTCTTCGGGTCAGGCGCAGTTCTTTACAAAGATGTTCCAAAATGCTTTCCAGATTCATCCAACCTGCAAAGAGTCGTTTCTGTTTTTTTCACTTTCACGTAAAATGGTTTACAGTTAAGCACTTCTTCTGTCTGAAATGGATCGATCTTCCCAGCAAAACGGTCAACCAATTTTCACTTGGCAGACTTTGTACCGGTGATGATGCTGTTTGTGTTGTATTTTCGACATGTCTTTTGAGAAAAATATTATGGGTACATGTTGTCAATCTCTGTAGAAACGTGTTTCCAGCATCTGTAGTTAGGATTCCATCTGTAGAAACGCTGTTTAATGCCTTTATAAGTAAAATTTCCAAAATTTCTGCATTTGCATAACAGTCCCAGACATGACGATGATGATTAATGGACTTGCGCAGTTCTGTGATTCATCATTTTCCCGTAAAGTGGCCTAAAAGCATTTTTATTTATGGCATTACATCAGCATTTTTGAAAATTTTATTTCAACATTTCCTTTTACATTCTACATGCATGACTATAATTTTACACCCAATTTTCCAACTTTCCCAACACAATTTTTTTATTGTTTCGGATTAAATTTGGATTTAAAATTCGACGTTATCTTAATTTCAGCAGGTGCACTGAAATTTGCTTTTCGTTAGCTGGCTATAATTGCTGTTAATATTTTCCACATTGTCGTGTTTTTCCAAACGAAATGTTTTCTCCAGTAGGAGTGTTCAGAGCCGCCCTTAAGGGTGTGTGACAGGTGCGGTCGCACAGGGCCCCGCGCTTAGGGGGTCCTCGCAATCACACTCTGAGAAAAGAGGAAAAGAAAGAAATGAGAGAGAGAGAGAGAGAGAGAGAGAGAGAGAGAGAGAGAGAGAGAGAGAGAGAGAGAGAGAGAGAGAGAGAGAGAGAGAGAGAGAGAGAGAGAGAGAGAGAGAGAGAGAGAGAGAGAGAGAGAAAGAGAAAGAGAGAGAGAGAGAGAGAGAGAGAGAGCGCCAGGGAGTGAATTTCTTATTTACATTTATTCTGATTTTATGTTTTAAACTCCGTCTCGTTTAATTCTTCTTTTTTTTTAATATCGATTGCTGAATTTATACTTACCCAAACAACAGCAGCAAACTACAATATTATATCTAGAGAAACATGTCAAAGATACATGAATAAAATTCAGAATCCTTTCCCTAATGTTTTCACCGCCTACTGGATATTACTTATTGTCCCAGTAACGGTGGCAAGCGTAGGAAAAAGCTTTTCATTAAATCTTTTTTGTTTTAAATATGTTATGTCTCAAGAAAGATTGATGTCTTTGACAAATTTGTCAATTGAACAAGATAAACCAAGCAAAAATATTTCTCAGGATTTAATAGCTGACTTTGCTGGGATAAAAGCAAAAAGAAAGACCAGTTCTTGTAAGGTCAGTTCTACGTAGTATAATGTAAGTACTGTTCCATAATAGGTAGAGACGGAGCCACTGTGAGGGAAGGACGTATGCTGGTGTGCTTGTTTTATCTACATCATCATTTAAAAGACATTTACAGAATATCAGTAGTGTTCAAAAATTTAAAATGCTGTCTTTCGTTATTGGTTAATTTTCAAACGTTTTGACGTTTCATTAAACTGCACAGATAACTGTAATAAATTACACTATATTGACAAAAGTCGCCGAACACCGCTTTAAAAGCAAATGAACGGATACGCTGCGTTGTTAAGACGCACGGTACAGCTGCAAACGGTATAAAAACAAGATTGCAGCGTACCGCGATCATATCGTACTGTGAGGTTCGGTGGAAACGTCCAGGCGGGAAAGAACTGACTTTGAGAAAGGAAGGATTGTTGGGTGTTATATTAGTGGGTTGTCCATAAGAGAAACCGAAACACGTTTCAACATACCTTAGTCAACTGTTCTGGATGTACCGAATAAGTGGAAGACACATGGCGTGCCTGAAGCAGCAAAACGTACCGGCAGAACGAAGAAAATCAGTGATAGAGGACGTCGAAGCCTCAGGAGAGTCGTTACAGCTAATCGACGGAGTACTGTACAAGACCTCAGTGTATAGATGAGTAACATTGCTGAAACTTCAGTACGTACACGTACCATTCACAGAGAACTTCATTCCATGGGTTACCGTGGTCATGCGGCTACTCATAAGCCTTTCATCTCTACTCGGAATGCTACTTGTCGTTTAGCATGGTGTGAAGAACATTTATCGTGGACCGTAGATCAATGGAAACGGGTCCTATGGACTGATGAATCTAGATATACGATATCAGTCTGATGACCGTGTATGGGTATGGCGGCAGCCGGAGGAACGCTGTTTACCCCAGTGTACTCTTCCTACGGTCAAGTTTGGTGTTGGCAGTGTACTCGCGTGGAGATGTTTTTCGTGGTATGGTCCCGGCCCATTGGTTATCGTGGACAAACCTGTTAACCAGCACGTCTACCTCAATATTCTGGACACTTATGCCCTACCAACTTCGTGGCAATACTATGAAACCGAATCTTGTTTGTATCAGCAGAATAGTGCACCGAGCCATAAAGCAAGGACTGTTACGGAGTGGTTTGACGATAATTCCGTTTCGTGTGTGGACTGGCCAACACAGAGCCCTGATCTTAATCCCATAGAGCACCTATGGGATGAATTAGAGGCCTACTACTAAGCAACAGTTAGCGGTAGCATTATGTACTGAATGGAAGCGCATACCTATCGCTGTGTTCCAAACCCTTGTCGAAAGCCTGTTTCGAAGGGTCAGTGCATGCAATAAGGCCAACGGTGGAACGATACCGTACTAATTTATGCTAATAAATGCTATGTTGTGTTTCTCTTCTAGGTGTCCGGTAACTTTTGTCAATATAGTGTATGTTTTAAGTCTAGTGTAGGAGGGTAGTTTAAAGCAAGGGGCCCAGCGGTTAGGTTTGCACCCGGCCCCGCGGCTGCTATGGGCGGCTCTGGGAGTGTTACAATACAGTTTCATTCGGCGTTGTACCTCAGCTTTAAAATTTAAATTTAGGAATTAAGAACGTTTAATTAATTTTCGTATGAATTGATAAATTATTAAATTAATTTAGTAAATATTAGATTATGTTTACTAATAATTTAATTACATAAGATTACATATATAATTATTCTAATTTAGAAGCAATTAATTTAGATTTACGAAATTAATTTATAGTTATTAAATTAATTAATTTTAAAATTCTATCTGCGCTCAATTACGGGAGTCATTATCATGATATTTCCCTCATCATCGATATTTTAAGGAAGATTTTTTCCATAAATGGCGAATCGTCTTTGTTAGAAAACTACTGACTTCATACTTAAAAGATCATCTTCAGGTATCTCCAACTCATTAGATTAGAATTTTTTGTTTAAAATGGGAAGCATTCATCGTTCTAGATCGTTGTGCAGCATTTTCTTGTTATACCTATTTAATCTTTATCTATTCCTATTAACAAAAAATAGTAATAAATAAATAAAGATAAACGAAAAGAATAAAAACAATCAGTAATCGACTGTTGTGCATGAAGTGTTCCTGTGTGTCAGTAATTGATTTCGTAAAAGGAAATTGAATTTTAATAGAAGTCTTTCTTGTTGAAAGAAAAACATTTTTTCAAAGCAAATGATTCGCCGACCGAACGGGGCACATTTCTAATTATTCGCCGAAGTCTTAGCGGACAGTAAATATTTGCTATACAAATTACACTTCAGATTTCCGAAGGGAATAATTTCTAACACAAATATTTAGAAATACCAACAGCATAAGTATGGTACAGTTGATATTTCTGCGTGCACAGTTCTCTTTAGAATCAACGTTTGAGATAGCATCTCTATGTATTTTAATTAAATTAAAGCCTCTAGACGCTACGAAACAGTAACATCTTAATTAAAGTTTTCACCCAAATACTCAGCAAAGCAAAATTCTGAAGGCGATCTTAAATTAAAGTAAATATCACTCGACAATGCTGTATCTCTGAATAAGAACAGTGTAATCCAAATGATTTTAGCTTGTTATCATATGATTAGCTATGAATGTACACAGAAAAGTGAATTTTGTACAACTGTGATTTTTCAAATGCGTAAACTTCCGGAAAAACGGAAAAAGTCCCCAAGTTCTGGGTGTAATGAGCACGTCTTTTGACAAAAATTCTAAGAGCCATTATCCTAAAGGTATTTTAGAAAGGGAACATTCGATAAAACTTCACGTGTAGCGCTTTCTGATAATATGTCTCTCCAAATTTCAGATAAAATATTACATTACGTTGCACAGCGGCAAAACGTGGAATAATTTGTTCATGATAACAGCTATTCAAAATTTAACTTTTCCCACCGAAAGGAAATCCTAAAAGATGAGGTGGTATAAACTAATGCACATTTACACCACCTAGAGTTAAAGTTCTAATTGTAAAATAGTACAGTATTTACCCAATATTGACAAAAGTCACCGAACACTAAGAAGAGAAGCACAACATAGCATTTATTGACATACATTAGTACGGTGCCGGTCCTCCATTGGCCTTAATGCATGCAGTGACCCTTCGAGACATGCTTTCGACAGGGTTTGAAGCACAGCGATGGGTATGCGCTTCCATTCGGTACATAATGCTGCCGCTAACTGTTGCTTAGTAGTAGGCCTCGGTTCCAAACTTCTTATGCGGCGCTCTAATTCATCCCATAGATGCTCTATGGGATTAAGATCGGGGCTCTGTGCTGGCCGGTCCCCACACGATACGGAATTATCGTCCAACCACGCCGTAACAGTCCTGCCTTTTTATGGCTTGGCGCATTATCCTGCTGGTACCAACAAGGCTCGGTTCCATACTATTGCCACACAGTTGATAGGGCATAATTGTTCAGAATATCGAGGTAGACGTGCTGGTTAACAGGTTTGTCCACGATAACCATTGAGCCGGGACCATATCACGAAAAACATCCTCACACGAGTACATTGCCAGCTCCAAACTTGACTGTAGGAACAGTAAACTGTGGTAAATAGCGTTCCCCCGGCTGCCGCCATGCCCACAGACGGCCATCAGACTCATGTATCGTGTATTTGGATTCATCAGTCCATAGCACCCGTTTCCATTGATCTACGGTCTACGATAAATGTTTTTTTACACCATGCTAAACGACGAGTAGCATTCCGAGTGGAGATGAAAGGTTCATGAGCAACCGCACGACCACTGTAACCCATGGAATGTTCTCTGCGAATGGTACGTGTACATACCGAGGTTCCAGCATTTTTACTCACCTGTACACTGAGGTCTTGTGCAGTACTCCTGAGGATTCGGCGTGCTCTATCACTGATTTTCTTTCGTCTGCCGGTACGTTTTGCTGCTTCAGGCACGCCATGTGTCTTCCACTTATTCAGTTCATCCAAAACAGTTGACTTGGGAATGTTTGAACGCCTCTCGGTTTCTCTTATGGACAACCCACTAATATAACACCCAACAATCTTTCCTTTCTCAAAGTCAGTTCTCTCCCGCCGCGACATTTTCACTCAACCTCCCAGTGCGATATGATCGCGGTAGGCTTGTTTTTATACTGTTTTCAGCTGTACCGTGCATCTTTACAACGCAGCGGATCCGTCAATTTTCTTTTGAATGGCTGTCCGGTGACTTTTGTCAATATAGTGTATGTTGCAATTACTGAAGTAGGAATACTAGGGGGGGGGCACCCTTGTGGCGCAGTAGTTTAAGCGCTGGCTTCTGACCATTCGTTCGAGGTGAGCTGGGTTCGAATTGCGAGTGTGGCATGGGTGGTAAGTTTTTCGTACGGTACTGGCTCTCTTGTGAAAACACAAGTTTGTCCATGACGAGGATCGAACACGCACCCCCTCCCTCTGGAGTAAGTTGCTCTCCCGACTAAGCTACACAAAGGGAAATGTGTCGCTGCAGATTTGTCGTCTTGACACGTGCTTTACCTCTGTACTACGTCACATCATCTTCCTCTTAATTTTTTCTTTTTGAAGTGAACAACGAATTTTCATTAATTCTAGACGATATATGGAACAAACATCACACATTTTTCGAAAAACCCAAAAGTCAGTACATCAATTTATACGTTCAGGCGCCAATGTGAAAACAAATTTGTCCGTGACGATGATCGAGTCGCTCCCCCTCACTCCGGAGTAAGTTGCTCTACCAACTAAGCTACACTGACGGAATGTATCACTGCAGGATTGTCGTCTTGGCACGTGCTTTACCTCTGTAGTATGTCACACTCTCCCTTTCCTGGAGCCAGTGACCCTGAACTAGGGACGGTGTACTGGTTGCAGCCTACAGAGTTGCTTACGTAAATTAGAGACTGGTGACTGGTTGCAGCCCTCTGAGTTGCTCACGGCTGTCGTTAAGGTGGTTCTAACTAAAATCTCTGCCTTAATTTTCCAATTGTAAAACTTCTTTACATATTTTCTTTGGAATTAATGTATTCCCAAAGATGAAAATTTGCACATAGATAAAACTAACTTTAAGTAATAGAATGAGATGCTTAACTCTTGCCGAAACATAACCATAACTAAGCAATCCAACACTTGTTTATTTACTGATGTCATCAACGTACAGGCCGCGCCATCTGTTAACAAGTCTGAACATTACTCAAAGAAAAATGATTGATTTTTAATATAATTATGGTTATGTTTTAGAAAGTATTAAGCATCCCATGCCATAACTTAAAGTTAGTTTTATCAATGTGCAAATTTTCAGCCTTCGGAATACATTAATTGCGAAGAAAATATGTAAAGAAATTTTCCCATTGGAAACATACAGCTGAGATTTTAAATGGAACCACTTTAAACCCCCAACGAAAAATAAAGGCAAGGGGATAAACATTAATGGGGATTATTTAATCGATCTTCGTCTCGTCAACGACATAGTTTTTGTTTCACAAGTACCCCTCGGAACTGCAGATTACGATATACACACGCGCTCGCGCCCAGAAACTTGATGACAAAAGTAAAGAAGAATCAAAAATGAACTTTTCCATGAAGTTAATTTCTGATTCTTCTTTACTTTTACAACTGATGTGTCCAGTACATTAGTTGTGCCGAGTTCAACTGATGTACTGGACTCGGCACAAAACGTTCGAAAAAGACCCAGTAGTGAGCGAAGTGGAAGATAAGTGGATGAAATTTTAAAGCATGCTGGAGTGATATGGAAAAACACTGCTGAAGAAAAAGAGTTGCGGAAGAGACTGGTAGATCTACATCCAGCAGTTGAGTGAGAATATTGGTTTTTGATGATATCAGCATATCGATCTGAGGCAGAAAAGAATTTTTCAGTTGTAACGTGAACTAACAAAGGCGCACTATGTGGAGAAACTGTGCTTAGTAATAATATTTACGCCATTTAGTCAGAAAATTTAACTTCCAAACGAGTTGAGAAATAAGAATATGATCTTGACCATGGCAATATCTGAAAAATTATTTTTCCACTAAGATTTCTTGAAACACCACCGAAAATATTAATACTTCTTTCTTTCAACATCAAACAGAGGTCATCGCTCTTTCCACGTTTATAAGTGAGTCACGGAAAAATTCCTATTGGCCGCCACCGGGAATCGAACCCAGGTCTTCCAGTTACGCGCCGGGTATGCTTCCACTGCACTACAGCGGCCTCGAATTCCTCCAGACTCACACACTCTAACTGCCAAGCCAATTTGGCATAGTTGTTCTTTGGAGACCCTCACAACGCTGGGGATTCACCAAAGATGCAGTGGAAGCATATCCGGCGGGTAACTGGAAGACCCTGGGTTCGATTCCCGGTGGCGGTCAATGATAATTTTCCCGTGACTCACTTATAAACGTGGAAAAAGCTATGACCTCTGTTTGATGTTCCTGGTCCACGTCAAATGTCTGTATTAACTTCTTCCTTTTCATTTGAAATAGCAAAATTTCTCCGTATGACAAGGGTTGCTCTTGGTGACAACCATCTCTAAGAAATAAAATTAAAAAAAATGTTTTGAAGCTCAGATTAAGGGGCAAACAGGACAAGTGTTCAATAAATAATGCCTCCGCGCAAGCGTCTCGCGCAAGACTTGTTGCCCGGCAACCAGTTAGACGACAAACGATTCTTTGTACCATTAGCTTCATTTACGCTTTCCAACCGTAGGTTGAAGAAGCGTATATGCTCCATCTTTGACCGTTTGTCTGGCTCTCCCCACAATAACTCGCGTAATAGTGGTTCGATTTGGAGGATATTTTAGTATGTATTAGGAGACAACCTGGGAAGAAACCCTATTGAAAATGGGCGAAATGGAGTCAGGATATGGGACATGGATCAATTCCATCTCCCTTATGCGTCATAACTTACGTAAAAATTCTTCGATTGCAACAAAACTCCATCATGTTGTTCCGGAGATTTACTGAATCGATTATGTTTAATATCATCGAAATGGGATCAAAGGTCAGGGCACAGAATCAAGATTTATTCCACAGCCATTATGCTCATAACTTGACTAAAAATACTTCCATTACGACAAAACTTTAGTATGTTGTTCCGGAGGTATACTGAACCGGTTCCGTTTCATATATTCGAAATGGGGTCAAAGGGTCAGGGCACAAAAGCGAGATTTATTTTACAGCCATTATCCTCATAACTTGATTAAAAATGCTTTTCCGGAGGTATAATGAGCTAATTCTGTTTAATATAATCGAAATGGGGTCAAAGTTCAGGGCACAGGAGCGAGATTTATTCCATAGCCATTTTCCTCATAACTTGAGCAATAACTTGAGTAATGATTTCTGGTATGTTGGAAAGCGTATCATAATCAATGCATTGCATGATTTTACTAACTTGTATTGGTACGGAACGGGTTCCCTGATAATGGTGTACGGTCTGTGTCAACCAAGGATTATCTGAACAATGTTGCAGATCAAGTTCATTCTGCAGTATTGACTTTTTATCCATCACGTGATGGCTGTTCCATGGATGACAATGCTACTCTCCATGGCGCAAGATGTGTTCAGAATTGATTCAGCACGCATGACAGGGACTTTCATAATCTTTCCTGGCCACTGCAAAGACCGGATGTAAACCTCATTGAGAATGTATGGGGTATGTTAGAAAAAAGATTCGGAACCAAAGTCCTTTTCCATCAAATGTGGGATAGTTAAAAGACTGTCTGGTGAACGCCTGGTATGCAGCAGACGGAGATGCACTCTAACACCTTGTGAAATCTATGACAAGTCGCATACATGCTGGAATCCGGACTAGAGAGGTTCAACTCGGTTTTGAATAAAAGTTTCTGATTCAGTGTCCGGAATGTGTCTATATATACTATGTATAAAACAAAGTGGGAAAATATGAAAGCCACCACGGTGGCGCAGTGGTCTAAGCGATGGCCTCTTATCGTTCGAATCCCGATGAGGTGTTTATCTTAAGACGCTGTGTATCTCCCTTCCCTGGAACCAATGGCCCTAAATTAGGGACGGGAGACGGCTTATAGCTCACGATGGTCGTTAAACCTACAATGAAAAAGAAAGGAACTTAGAATGTTTCCGTCTGCGAATTGTTCAACCTCTTCTAAATGACCGAAAAAGTCAAAATTAAGGCTTGGGAACATAGCTTTCAAATACTGCCTGCTTTAATTTTTTCGTGAATTATTCGACCACTTTTAAGTGTCTTAGAGATCTGAAAATTGGCATGCTGATAGGTCTTAAGGTCCAGATACATACAAAAGTCCGAAAACCAAAAAAAAAAAAAAAAAAATGACGGCTTTGGGATATTGTCTGCTTGAATTTTTCTTCCACTTCTGGTCTGAAAGCCAAAATTTCAAAAATGTGGCGTAGCTTTGCTCTTCAAAATGCTGATAGGTCTTAAGGTTCAAATACCTAAAAAAGTCCGAAAACAACAAGCAAAAGATGGCGGCTTTGGAATATTGTCTGCTTAAATTTTTCTAACACTTCTATACCTAGAACACTGTGAAAACCAAAAAAATCGAAAGGGTGGCTTAGCTTTGCTCTTTAAAATGATGACAGATCTTAAGGGCGAAGATACCTAAAAAAAAAAGTCCAAAAACCAAAACTTCAAAAGGGTGGCGTAGCTTTGCTCTACAAAATGCTGATAGGTCTTAAGGTCCAGTTACATAGAGAAGTCTGAAAACCAAAAAATGCAAAACGGTGGCTTAGCTTTACTGTTCAAAATGCTGGTAGGTTTAAAGACAATTATGCCAGATACGTTGATATGCTGTAAAATTTCCATGATTTTTTTATTTAAAATAAAGGGGCGCCAAAGCCTTCTCCGTTTTACGTCAAACGATATGCATTAACGTCACGACCTTGTTCTAAATCGTTAAACAGTTGCGGATCGGAAATTACCTTTCTTCCTCTAAATTACTTTTCCCTTTCTTTAATTTTATGTTCAACAAAGGATTTTATAGATTCACCATTCGGAGAACTGGCAGGACTACTAGTAGTATATAAAAAAAAACCTCCAGTGGTAAACGAATGTGTTCCCAGTTGGAATCGCATGTTTCCATTTTGGATTTCAGTAGGTAAAACCTCGAAACTTAGAAAAACTACTTTTTCCTATGACATGTTATGAGCCATGTAGCGCCCGTGCAAATAAAGCTCCTTTTATAGAGAACTAGCATCCGAATCTGCGTTCCACACAAATCTTATTAGCAGATTTGAAATCAGCGCAGTTTTCTCATGTAAAAGAAGATCTAATTTCTGTTTAATCTTTCCAATTATCTCGAAGAGCATGCTAATTTATGCATTCGTTTCTTATCTTTCCGGCAGCAGTGTAGATTGATTAACGTGAAGGCTTACTGAAGCTATAAGAAAGTCCTCCTTACACAATGGACTACATTTTTTGAATATTCCCATCGACAAAACTAAAATACTATTGAAATAATAAAGGCTTCTAAAAATCTTAGAGGAGTTCTTAGAAATCGCAAAGCTATCTAGAACAAAACAGAGTAAATTGTTACCAAACCTCTGCCCATACAGCACAAAAGTTTCAGATATGTATCAATAATGTTACAATCTCTCATTTTCGTTACACTTTCAGAGATATCTTACAATTACGTTTCAGCAAAATCTATTTTGGAATATAACTATTTGTACATTACGGTTACGTTAAAAATAGCATTCACCGATACTACTGCTTTATAGTTTCCATTGTACATAATTGCTACCTTGATGTCACATTCCGGCGATATTGAAGATTCTTGGTTTGGCAACGACGTGGATGCGCATGCGTATTTATGCCATTTCACCGAAGCACTATCGTAGTCGTATTTCCATGTGCTACTGGGATATTCTTTGATGATACTGTCGTACTCGAGTTAGCTAGTTAATTGATTTAATATTTCACCCTTTTTTTTGTGTGTATTTCAAGATCATCTGAAGTAAGTTATTGTTTTGATTATTAGAATTTTTAAATTCTAAAAAGCATTTTATAAAATCTAAGTAGATGGCTGTGTTGTTGTATTAGTATACTATACCTGCATGTTTTTTGTTTTTACTTGAAGCTGAGAAATTTCATATTAGTAGGTATTTATTGAAATGACGAATTTGATTTTCTTTCTTTTTTTTGCTGAAATATAGTCTATTCCTCATGTATAATATAAATTCGACAGCCTCATTTGGGACCGATTTTTATTTCTTTTGTTATCAATATATAAACGCCGCCACTGTTCCCAATGGACAGCGAACTGAGTTGAACCTGTGAAAACGTAAACAACTCGTGATACGACTGTTGTTGCTTTTGAAACAGCTGTCGAGTGTAATATTTTTTATTGGGATTTTACAAAGTTTATTAAAACTATAATGTTCAAAGTAGTAAATACGCAAAAGTAATATAATGATGTCACAAATATCTCTCAAATCGGTAATAGTAATGTAACGAAGTTACAAATATCTTTCAAATAGGTAACAGTAGTGTAACGAAGTTACAAATTTCTTTCAAATAGGTAACACTAATGTAACGAAGTTACAAATATCTTTCAAATACGTAACAATAACATGAAGTTGCTATGTTGAAGTTACAAATATCTTTCAAATACGTAACAATAACATGAAGTTGCTATGTTGAAGTTACAAAGACCTTTCACTGTAACGTATTGGTTATGTTTCAAAGTTATGTAACGTTTGAGGGCATTTTGACGTAACCGTAAGGTTTCTGAAATATTACCGTTACATTGCGCAACGTATCTGAAAAGTATCAATGTTTCAGTGGTACGTACTTGTAACATAAACGAAATATTCTGTGCAATGTGGATGGTATTACAAACACTTCTTTGAGATCTATTTACCTAAAAAACAACGCATCTGAAGGAGCTGTTGATTTTTACAGAAGTACCGAGTGAAGCCCCGGGCGTGCGTCTTTGCTGCCGCTTTTGCGTTATCACCTTATCCCGTAACCATAGTAACTGTTCCCTAGAAGCCTCAGAGGAACACGTAAGATAAAGCATGCATGGAAATTATGTGGCAGGTGTTGCAAGGATGCGAAGTGGAAGTTTTCTGGGCTTAGCATCAAGTATTAATAAATCATATAGTTGTACAAGTGGTTTTTCTTCCGAAACTGCTTTCTGCTTCTCCTGTTTACATGCAGCCAACTGTATGAGGAAAAATGCACTGTGAGCATTTTACCCCTAAACAACAAAGGAATATAACCCGTGAAAAATTCCATGCATATTTCGATTTAAAAAACAAATGCTGAATAAAAGAGCATTACATGAACTATACTTCAGAATTTTACACTATTCCGAAAGAAGCAAAAAACAAATCAAACAGAACATCGGGAAAAATAAGCACTCCGGCTCATAGAAATGCAAACATGCTACAAAGTGAAAGCTTCTTTACCATGTAATGTAGGAGAACTGCAGGCACGAACTTAGAATAAAGGCGTATATAGAGGTGGGAACCTTCTCATGCTGGAAGGACGGATTAAATTAGCTGTAATCTAACAAGGCCGTATTCAAGAAACTTCAATTGGACGGCATGAGAAACCTTTTCATGTTGGAAGGCCACATTAAGTTAGTTGTAATCTAACAAGGCCACATTCAAGAAACTTCAATTAGATGATGTGGAGAACCTTTAGAAACTTCAATTAGATGACGTGGAGGAGGCCTCATTAAATTAGTTGTAATCTAACAAGGCCGCATTTAAGAAACTTCAATTAGATGACATGGAGAAGGCCGTATTTGGTTAGTTGTAATCTAACAAGGCCGCATTCAAGAAACTTCAATTAGATGGCATGGGGAACTTTTCATGTTGGAATGCCGCATTAAGTTAGTTGTAATCTAACAAGACCACATTCAAGAAACTTCAATTAAATGACGTCGGGAACCTTTAGAAACTTCAATTAGATGACATGGGGAGGCCGCATTAAATTAGTTGTAATCTAACAAGGCCGCATTTAAGAAACTTCAATTAGATGACGTGGGGAACATTTAGAAACTTCAATTAGATGGCATGGGGGAGGTCGCATTAAGGTAGTTGCAATCTAACAAGTCCGCATTTAGGAAACTTCAATTAGATGACATGGCCGCATTAAGTTAGTTGTAATCTAACAATGCCGCATTCAAGAAACTTCAATTAGATGGCATGGGGAACCTTTTCATGTTGGAATGCCGCATTAAGTTAGTTGTAATCTAACAGGGCCGCATTCAACAAACTTCAATTAGATGGCATGGCGAACCTTCCCATGTTGGAAGGCCGCATTACGTTAGTTGTACTATAACAAAGCCGCATTCCAGAAATTCCAATTAGATGACATGGGGAACCTTTTCATGTTGGAAGGCCGAATTAAGTTAGTTGTAATCTAACAAGGCCGCATTCAAGAAACTTCAGTTAGATACTGCACTTTGAAATGTACATAATTTTGTAAAAATCTTGCTACGTAATAACTACGTTCAAAAAAATATAACAAAAATAATTCCAAAGTTAACTAACCCTTTAATGACTTTGTTGTGACTGCTTTTTGTTGGAAAGCATTTCAATATTTGGTTGCAACATGGAGGTCCGCACATTTAGCTGATTCTCTAAATGGGTATCCGTCATTTGTGACCTTCAGGGCGTTTTGATTTGGGTTAGGCAGGAGAATGTACTCATACAGTCGAAACAACAAGTGGTTGAAAAGCAAGAAAGCATTTCAAAATAGTATAACTATACTGATAATCCGAATTTCTTTGCGTAGAATAGAAATCAAAGTTTCGAAGCTTTCGCACATCAACCAGGTGGCATTTTCAAAGAAGGTAGACAGCAGACTGCAAACTGGATAATAGCAGACTTCAAACTGGATAACTTCAACAATTTAAACGTGATGACTTGACTTGACAGTAAACGAAAATATGCAAATGTAATTATGCAATTAAAGACACGACCCTATGATCCTATGTGGGATGACATAAAGAAATAAGCTTCCTACTCTACTCCTAAATCCACTGCCATTCGGGAAACTTTGGAGATCATTACCAACAATGAATCCTGCAATGACAGCGTCTCGCTAGAGTTACCACGAATATGGAATCAATTCTTCAAATAGTGAATGCCAATTGTTTTCCTCCAAGGATCCCGCGTGCAAAACGAACATGATGTCTCGTGTCTTTAATTGTATAATTACATTTGCATCTCTTCGTTTATTGTCAAGTCAAGTCATCGCCTTTAAATTGTTGAAACGTTTGTGACGTATATTCTAATTTAACTTCATTTTTAGTTCCTTTTCCTATGTAAATTCGAGTTTGTTCTATTTTGCATTTTCCAAACTTAACGTGATATCTTCCTCTCTCACATGAATGAGGTTGGCAACACTTTTGAGGTCAGAGAGAGTGACGAATGAATGGGATAAGAACGTTAAATCAAAAGGACGATACAGCAGTTGCTCAGTGTGTGTGTGTGGAAATGTTTGATCGTGGTTAAGATAGATTATACGACAGATAATTAAGGCATTATATTGTGAACTTTGTAAACTCGCATTGCTATATTTTGGATTTCATCAAATATTGCTGGACCAATAAAAGGTTATCGTAAGTTTGACTT
The DNA here is from genome assembly GCA_039090855.1 of Macrothele yani. NCBI lineage: Eukaryota > Metazoa > Arthropoda > Arachnida > Araneae > Macrothelidae > Macrothele > Macrothele yani. The sequence continues at coordinate 31,252,418 of CM077029.1, read as the reverse complement.
CAATATATGTTTCGTCTGACCGTAAAACTTTAATCCCGTGCAACTATTGCATCGTATTCTCATTTAGTTTAACATTCCTTAGTCATGGTTTTAGACATAGCGAAACACCAATCTTGCACACGAAAAAGAGTTACGTTATACGTTCTATTATCCAATTTGCAGTCTGTCTACCTTCCTTGAAAAAGCAATCTGGTTGATTTGCAAAAGCTTGAAAACTTTAATTCCTATTCTACGCCAAGAAATTCGGATCATTAGTATAGTCATACTACACGATCTACCAGCAAGTAATTAGACACCTGTGATAGCAAAGGAAAACGAAGTTTATTCAACTTCAATAGTTGGTGAAGCCTTCACGAGCGGCGATTACAGCTGCGACCCTCCGGGGCATACTCTCAACCAGGCGTTGTACCTTGGCTAGCGGTATTTTCTTCCACTCGGCTTGGAGAAGACAGGTCAGTTCCTTCACCGATTTCGGACGGTGGGGGCACCCCTTAGGTCGACGATCAAATTCGTCCCAGAGGTGCTCGATAGGGTTACGATCCGGGCTCTGCGCAGGCCAGTCCATTCGATTAACCCCATTGTCACCATACCAAGCCATGGTGGACCTCGCAACATGACAGGGGGCATTGTCATCCTGAAAGTAACATGGGTCCACCCCGTAAAACTGCCACAACGTAGGAAGCGCATGGTCATCCAAAATGGTGCAGTAGGTCTCGGCGTTGAGTCTACCAGGAATTGCGACCAAGGGTCCCGTGCCATACCAGGAGAAACACCCCATAGCATAATTCCACCGCCGCCGAACTTCACAGTTGGCACAATACATTCCGGCAGGAGGCGTTCTCCAGGCAGACGCCAAACCCAGACCCCGCCATCCGAACGGTAGAGGGTGAACCTTGATTCGTCGCTCCAGAGAACCTGTTTCCACTGTTCAACGGTCCACTGTCGACGTTCTTTACACCACGTTAGCCGAGCAGCGCTATTGGACTTGGTGATCAAAGGCTTGTGGGCGGCAGCACATCCATGATAACCGAACAGATGGGTTTCCTTACGGATAGTATTCATCAAAAGAACACTCCCGGATGCCTGTTGAAACTCCTCGCGGATGCGGCCCATCTATTTGGTGCGGTTCTTCCGAATTTCTCTGGCCAGCACCCGTCGGTTTCTAACTCCCAGTTTTGTGGGTCTGCCGGGTCGGGGAACATTCCGACAGTCACCTCTCCTCTTCCACTTGCCAATCACGTGGGCCACTGTCTATTTTTGGTACTTCAACTAGCTGGATATGTCACGTATGCATCGGCCATTTCTGTGATACCCGACGATTACACCTTTCTCGAAATCAGAGAGCTCCGAAATGCGTGGCATCTTGCATGCGACTGGTTGCGTTGTTGTTTCCCACACGATATTTAACGGCGGCGGCCGTGACGTGTATCAGGACCGCAGATATCGTCGATTGCAGGGATGTCCAATTACTTGTTGGTAGATAGTGTATTTTGAGTATAGTTGGTGTACAATTCCTATTTATTAAGAAAACATGTTTTGTGCATGTTGCCGAAGACGTGGGTATTCTATCGCATTTTTCCATATTTCAATTGGATCTTTCTTAGCATCAAATAAGGACTTTAAAATGTCATCTTCTGAGAACTCAATCAATTCCATCTGCAGTTCTTTAGAAGCCATAGAAGAAAATCATGAGGTTAGTAGGTGTCAAACTAGCCCTTATGACTTATCAATGTTGCGGCCGCCAGTCAGGGAGCATTATTTTGTTGAATCTTTCTTTACTCTTTGGTATTTTAAAATCGTCATTTTAAGATTAAAAAAAAATAATAAAAGATGAAAAAAAAACATATTAATAAAAATAAAGGAATTTCCTCAGCAAAATTTGGATTCATTCAAAAGTCGGCACTTAATGGCGTGGAAGACCGCAGTTTCCCCACCTCTGTCTTACAGTTAGACCAAAAGTTTCAGATCCCCTTCACTAACACATTTGCGATTCAGCTTTATTTTCTGAGCTTAGATTTTAGTTTGCGCCTGCGCAGATGAACTTTCGTAGTTATGTCACAGTTCATCGGGTCAGAGACGTTTCTTACATTCGTCTAAATTTGAAGAATATACAATAATAAAAATAATATTATCTTTGAAAAACTAAAAAATCAAAATAATTACTACAGCTTCTGCCATAGTTTAATAAACATTTACACTATGACTCACATATCTTCTTTCATTGGTTTTATGAAAATAGCATTTATAAATCCACCTACATAAGTACCCTCAATGTCAGTAATTAGTAAGCTTTATTGTTACGATTTAATTCCACATAGTATGTACCGGGCTGTGGCTCTCTGTGTAGTTGTGAGTGACGGGAATAAAGGAAATGCGTTTCCACATAGTATGTACCGGGCTGTGGCTCTCTGTGTAGTTGTGAGTGACGGGAATAAAGGAAATGCGTTTCCACATAGTATGTACCGGGCTGTGGCTCTCTGTGTAGTTGTGAGTGACGGGAATAAAGGAAATGCGTTTTACCTAAATTAATGTATACTCTCCAATCAGTGGTTTTATTTTACACCAACAAAGATCTTAACATACAAGAGATGCATAGTATAAATTATCTACAAAGAGTACCAGGTTACTCTCGATTTTTTTCTTTTTGTATACTTTAATGCAAACACGTGGGCAAATACACAGTTGACGTGGACCAGGAACATCAAATGGAAGTCATCGCTCTTTCCACGTTTAAAAGTGACTCACGATGAGAAATTTTTCCGTAACTCATTTATAAACGTGGAAAGAGCGATGACTTCTATTTGATGCACGTTGACAGTCTTGCATTCCTTATGCTAACGTAAGACTTTCTTTAAGAAATTTTGTCAGTAAACCACGGTACGTACACTGAAGTGCCAGAAAAACTGGTACACCAGTCTAATACTTGGTAGGTCCGCCACAGGAGTGCAGGACTGAAGAAATACGACAGGGCGTGGACTCCACTAGCTTCTGGAAATATGCTGTAGGCAACGCACACCATACTTCAAGCAGAGCGTTCCACAATTCGAGTGTATTCCGAGGTCTCGGATTCCTGTGTTCGATAGCTCGTTGCATGACATCCCAAATGTGTTCTATCACGTTCAGATCTGGGGACTTGGGTGGAAATGGCAACACCCCAAACTCAGATGAATACTCCTCTAACCATGATGTGGCGTCCCGACACTTGCGTGGAGGGGCATTGTCCTGTTGGAGCAGGCCCAACCCATCAGCATGAATGCAGGACATGAACGGCTGTACCACGTCAGAAAGGATGCGCACATAGAGTTGGCCGGTTACAGACATTTCCAGACGTACCAGTGGTCCCACTGAAGTCCAGCTAAACACACCCCATACCATTACGGAACCCCACCAGCCGGTACAGTTCCCTGATGACAGGCGGGATCCATGGGTTCATGGGGTTTGCGCCACACACGATACAGTTGGAAACGCGACTCGTCAGACCAGGCTACTCGTTTCCAGTCATCAAGGGTCCAGTGGCGGTGTTGCCGTGCCTAAGCGAGGCGTATAGCTCTGTGTCGTGCACCCATCAAGGGGACTCAAGTTGGGCGTCGGCTCCCAAAGTCTATATCGGGCAGGATACGTTGCACAGTCCAGACGCTGGTGCTTGTTGAGGCTCCAGCATTGAATTCCGATGATACCTGCGAGAGTGTTGCACGCCTATCGCGTGAAACGATTCTTGACAGCCGACGATGGTGACGTTCACCCAATGTTCTTTTGGTGTCACGTCAATTAGTCGCGTGCGTCAATTCGTCGACTACGTCATTTCGTCGCCTGCGTCAATTCGTCGCGCGTCATTTCGTCGCCTGCGTCAATTCGTCGACTACGACAATTCGTCGCGCGTCAATTCGTCGACTGCGTCAATTCGTCGCGCGTCAATTCGTCGACCACGACGATTCGTCGCGCGTCAATTCGTCGCGGACAAATTCGTCGAGTACGTCAATTCGTCGACTACGTCAATTCGTCGCGTTTACAGATTTTGGTTACATACAAAACGAATGCAGGAAAACGTACGATTTCGAACGTCTTGCTCCCTGATCAAATTTATAAAGTTTGGACACGCAGACAGGATAGGAATATTACGTTTTTCTTTGGCACTAAAAATATTAGACGGTAAACGGTTTTTGGAACGGGGCAGGACCCGGTTGGACAGAGCCCCCCATATACAAAATTTTCGTAAAATCTACAGTTTTCAATTCAGAACCACCAAATCTGGTATACTATCTCGTAGTATTCTAACTTAGACTGTAGACGGTTTTGGGAAGCGGTTGGAGAGGGGAGGGGTTAGGGCCCCCTACAGAATTGCCGTAAAATATAGTTTTCAATTTAGAACTACCAAATTTGGTATATTATCTCATGGTACTCTAACTTAGACGGTAGACGGTTTTTGGAACGGGTCAGGGGCCCGGTTGGTCAGAGCCCCTATACACAAAATATTCGTAAGATCTACAGTTTTCAATTCAGAACCACCAAATCAGGTATCCTATCTCATAGTACTCTAACTTAGACGGTTGTCAGTTTTTGGAACGGGTCAAGGCCCGGGAGTCAGAGCCCCCCCCCCCGTACATACAAAATTTTATTAAAATCTAGTTTTCATTTCAGAACCATCAAATTTGGTATCATGAAACTCTAACTTAGACGCTAGACGGTTTTTGGTAGGGTTGGTGCCCGCGGGTTCGGAGCCCCCTCATAAAAAAATTCGTAAAATCTACAGTTTTCATCTTAGAACCACCAAATTTGGTATACTATCTCATGGTACTCTAACTTAGACGCTAGACGGCTTTTGGAAGGGGTTTGAGCCCGCGGGGTCGCCCCCCCGCATAAAAAATTTCGTAAAATCTACAGTTTTTATCTTAGAACCACCAAATTTAGTATACTATCTTATGGTACTCTAACTTAGTCGGCAGACCGTTTTTGGAACGGGTCAAGGCCCGGGGGTCAGAGCCCCCCACATACAAAATTTTCTTAAAAACTACAGTTTTCAATTCAGAACCACCTAATCTGGTATACTATCTCATTGTACTCTAACTTAGACGCTAGACGGTTTTTGGAAGGGGTTGGGGCCCGGGGGGTCAGACCCCCGAATAAAAACTTTTTCGTAAAATCTACAGTTTTCAATTTAGAACCACCAAATTTGGTATACTATCTCATGGTACTCTAACTTAGATGCTAGACGGTTTTTGGAAGGGGTTGGAGCCCGCGGGGTCTGCCCCCCTCATACAAATTTCGTAAAATCTACAGTTTTTATCTTAGAACCACCAAATTTGGTATACTATCTTATGGTACTCTAACTTAGTCGGCAGACCGTTTTTGGAACGGGTCAAGGCCCGGGGGTCAGAGCTCCCCACATACAAAATTTTCTTAAAAACTACAGTTTTCAATTCAGAACCACCTAATCTGGTATACTATCTCATGGTACTCTAACTCAGACGCTAGACGGTTTTTGGAAGGGGTTGGAGCCCGGGGGTCAGGCCCCCGAATAAAAACTTTTTCGTAAATACTACAATTTTCAATTTAGAACCACCAAATTTGGTATACTATCTCATGGTACTCTATCTTAGACAGTAGACCGTTTTTGGAAGGAGTTGGAGCCCGGGAGCAAAGCCCCCCCCCATAAAAATGCCGCGTAAAATCTACAGTTTTCAATTTAGAACCACCAAATTTGGCATGCTCTCTCATGGTACTCTAACTTAGACGGTAGACGGTTTTTGGAACGGGTCGGGCACGGGGTCATAGTCCCTCCGCCCATAAATATTTTTCGTAAAAACTAAAGTTTTCAATTTAGAGCTACCAAATTTGGTATACTATATAATGGTGTTCTAAATTAAACGGTAGACGGTTTTCAGAACGGGTCGGAGCAAGGGTGGTTACCCCCCTACACACAAACTTTCGTAAAATCTATAGTTTTCAATTTAGAATTACCAAATTTTGTATTTATCTCATGGTACTCTAACTTAGACGGTAGAAGGTTTTTGGAACGGATCAAGGCCCGGGGGTAAGACCCCCCCACATACAAAATTTTCTTAAAATTTTTATTTTTCAATTCAGAACCACCAAATTTTGTGTCATGAAACTCTAACTTAGCGGGAGACGGTAAGTGAAAGCGCAACATTATTAACTTGATTTGTTATGCAAACCTTATAAATACGACCACAGCGAATAAAAGTTACTAAAGAGTCCTTGTAATATTTTTTGACCGAGTGCAAGTACAATTTACGAAATGTCAACAGGTCAAAATATCTAAAGTAACAATGAAATTTGGAATATTTCTTTTTCTTTCTTTTTATTTCAGTTTTGACACTTGTATTAAGTTTTAAAAACATATATTTCTGCTATCGTGTACCTTCATTGTGCTTTAAACAGAATTTCTTACCATGTTTTGGGTATTTTGTTTCGTGTGGTTGCAGTTTTTTTAATGTTTTGGGCATTACATTTTGTGTGGTTACTTCTTTTTATGTTTTGGGCATTTTACTTTGTATGGGTGTTTTTGTTATGTTTTTGTTATTTTCTTTTCTGTGGTAGTTGTAATGTCCACAGGATGAAAAGGGGAAACTGGGGACAGTCACGATGCCTACTTGCTTATAATTTTTTCTTCAAATACAGCACATGATTTTCTATTGAGTTATACCACTTACTCATTAAGCGACTACAGGTTTCTTTAAATATGAACGTTTTCTTAGAGCCTCTTGTTTCCTCTACCTAGCTTTTTCGGTTCCGCAATTTCTTTTTTTGGTTTTAGAATATTTTCCTTATTATTAATCTATTTTCTCGTGCAAACTCTTTATGTAAGGTATGTTTATTCTATCGAAGTATTTTGCAATTATACGTGAAGCCCTGTTGCTGAAGTAAAAAAAAATATTTCCAACTGAAACAACGCAGTTCAGATATTTTCCCGCTGTTAACTCAAAGAATGAAAACAAAAACAACAAATCTGTGCAATGGTTGAGGCATGAGACAGTACTTACTGGTAACCAGGCAAAGTTTTAAGGAAGAATGAGCTTAAGAATTTCTAACTGCAACAAAAAAGAGCATCCGCACTGTATCCCTCCCCATCCCCCTAGTGCCGGCCTTTGGACGTCTTGAAAGAGAAGTCTTAAGGACACATCTGTATCGTAATTGCCTGAGCATTCGCGACAATCTTCTGGTGTCGTAGTAGAAAAACACACTTCCTACTTCTCCTAAATTGCTTGGATGTAATGCCAACGAACAAAGTTTTGCTCTCGCATTGGATTTCTGTTGCTTTTGATGGAATACTTTTCCCCTGGGGTTCACCGCATTCACTATAGTCTTCAAGACAGGCGGCAATACACCCCAACGTAAAACACCAATTTCACGGCAATTAACTGCAATTAGCGAAAGAGAGGGGCGGTACAGGAAATAAGTCGAACGAGACAGATCTGAACTTAGAAAGTCCGGAGAAGGTGTTGCATGAAAAACTGTGTTTGGCTTACAGATCATTTGGCACGTAGGGACGAAGGTTTCGTTTAATATGTTACGGGGTAAACAAATTGTCTTTTCAGTATAACCATTTTCTTTCATACGCATGGTGCAACACAAAATATTGAATTTATTTTTGAGAATTAGCATGACGCCTACCGGCCCAGAGTACAGCTGCCCAGTCCGCGCCTGCTGCCGCCACCGGAACCTGGCTCCCGGGTTCTTCGCATCTGTTGATCCCCCACCTGGAGCGTCCCAGCTGTAAAATACATGTACCTCTGCGTTTTGGAAAAACAAAAGATAAGATGCCGATCCTTAAAATTAACCACTTCTTGTGACCGCAGGTACGAAAATCTTGAACTTCGTTTAAACCCTAACTGGAGGAACAAGATTCAAGTGATTGTCTGTATTCTGAGTGTTTTATTGAATGGTTGCTCATTAGTTCGTAGTTGACTGGAGAACAGAGAACGTGCTTGTTAAAACCTTTGTTGTGCGTTGTCAAGTGATAATAGTGGAAATATATCATTCTAAATATTTTGGAAAGAGAAAGTGCATTGTTTTCCGAAGGCACTATGCAGATGAAGAATGCAACATAAATAGTTAACTCACAAAAAGAAAATGATTTGCTGAAATGGAAAGGGTATTTATTTTGCTATAACAGAGTGCGAGGTGATTTACGGTATTGTCACTGTATTGAAAGAAATTATGGAAATTGTACTGGCTTTGCTAGTACTATTCTTATTGGAGATGAACACAGGATGCGCAATGAGAAACCACATAATCATGCTCCAAGACCGGAGAAAAGTGATGTTGCTGTTGCAAGAGCGCAAATAAAAGAACGAGCGAGAAATACGGACGAAGCCCCTGCACAAATTATTCAAACCGTGACAACGTCAATGGCTACAGTAAATGTAGCTTACATGCCTAATATGGATGCACTAAGGCAAGTTGTAAAAAAGAGAAGACATGCCAAGACATGCCTGCGGAGCCTACGACTTCAGAACGGATCGATGCCCCAATAAATTTACAGAAGATGGTGCAAAATTTATTGGCAGAGATAGCGCATTTGGACATCAAAGAATTATTTTATTTTTAACAGAGAATAATTTACGAAAGCTTAAAGAAGCACCCCTCTGGATTATGGATGGGACATTTGAAACTTGTCCAACCCTTTTTAGGCAATTATGTTCCATTCATGCTATGGTTGAAACGAATCCAGTGATGCACAGACTTGTCCCACTAGTTTATGGGTTACTTTCCAGCAAGTATAAATAATATAATACTATTATAAAGTATTTTTGTAGGATTTACAAGACTATGCATCAGACTATGATATTCAGCTTGCACCACAATATACGCATAATAATAGATTTTGAAATAGCCACCGTTATAATGCTGCTAAAAAGGAATTTGGAAGCAGCACACACAAATGTTGTTGGTTTCATCTCGGAAAAAAATGTGCTGAGGAATATCCATCCTCTGGCATAGCCTTGGAATATAAGGAAAACAGTGAGTTTGCTCTCAAAGTCAGACATTTGCAAGCAATCGCATTTTTTTCATCTGATGAAATTCCAGCTGCTTTTGAAGAAGTGAAATCAATTTTACTAGAATATGCAGATTCTGTAGTTCAGTGGTTTGAGGAAAATTATGTTCTTGGAAAATTTCGTGGAAGCAGAAGAAACAATCCAAGCAGAAGCCCTCCGCTGTTCCCGTCAACAATTTGGTCAGTTAGTGAAAACAATTTATTTGGCTTTCCCAGAACACAAAACGAACTTGAAAGATTAGACAGACGCTGGAATACAATTCTGGGAGAGAAAAAACTGTGACTGTACGAAATAATCAGTGAAATTGCGAAAGAGAAGAGAACAACTATGGCTAAAATCGAAAGAGTGATAGCACAGATTCCAACAAATCCACCCAGAAGAGAAACGCTGGCAAGATAAAAAGGAATTCGAACTTCTTTGGTGCACAGAGACAATGTTAACATGCTGGACATTTTAAGAGGAATTTCATATAGTTCTACCCTTTACTAAAATGTGCTGGTATTTCTCACTAATTGAATTATACCTTTTACTAACTTGTATTTGAATTTTTCAAGAATGTAATTCCGCCGAAGATGAAAGAATGTAAAACACAACGCAAAATTAAAAAAGTCAAAATTTTCAAAATAGCATGTCAAAAACATAAAATGTCAAAAAGTAATCCAAAATTTGAAACATATAAAAATTCAAAATGTGAAACAAATAAAAATTCAAAATGCAATCACAAGTCACAAGCATTACAAAAATGCGAAACGCTATGTAACAAGTACAACACAAAATAAAACAAATGCCAAAAAAAATGCATACGCTTTGTAAAATGTACAAAATAAAATAAATGCCATATTCACAAGGATTTCATGACGAGTCAAGTTAAAAATGAGCTTTTACTTAGACTTCAAATAATAATTACTAGCCTCTACATATTTTTAAGTCTTTAATAAGTGCAACATCATTAACCTGACTTGTCATCAAACATTATCAATATGACCATAGCATACAATCACTTAAAAGACTTGTTAATGGATGAATTGAGGAATCACCAAGTTCAGCGGGTGAAAGTTAATGGCTGTTTATAGTTTTGTACTCGAGTAAATGCGTAACACAGTAAACTTGACTTTCTCTGAAAATTTTATGTATATGAGCACGGTTGATTGAAAACTGATAAAAAGGCTTAAGGCCTGTTTATTAATTTTTGTGCCTCAGTCAAAACGCAGTACCATAACCTTGGCATGTTATCGAAACCTTATGAATACGTCGGACTAAAAATTCCTAAAAAAAGTTTACGCCTAAGGTCTTGTAACTAAAGTTTTGTGACAGGGTAAAACTGCAACATTAATAACTTGACATGTTATGTTAACGTTGTGAATATGAGCACGGCGGATTAAAGATTTCAACAAATAGCCTTTGGGATTAATGTGTTGTAGCTGAGTAAAAATGTAACATTATCTTGATTTTCTATATAAACCAAACTACGTGCTGAAATGGCCCAACTATATGTACGTATACTTCAACCATATACCGAAGCGCTGACAAGGTGAAAACAAAAGTGCAATTTTGTACGGTCCCCTAACATTTTATGGCCAGCCTACATGGAAGTGGACACTTTGATATCAAAAACATACTTTTTGTACGGTCCACAACAAATAGCAGTGGACACGTCGCAATCTTGGGGAGGGGGGGGTTAACGACCACCGTGATCAATTCAGTGGGCTATAAGCAGTCGGACATTCCCAATTTTGGGCCACTGGTTCCTGGGAAGGGGGACAGCCAGTGCCAGAAGTCAAGCACAACGTCCATGATTCACCGGGATTTGAACCAGGATCCTTCTCGACAAGTGGTCAGAAGCCAGCGCCTAGATCACTCCGCCGCCGTAGCGGCACACGTTGAGATGTATTTTTCATACGGCCCCAAACGCTCTTATGGACATACTAGATTTAACTGGACGCAAATAAATCATTAATATAATTTGTACTAGCAGGGATACTAGTTATTTGCCAGGCACAAATTACTATTTGTGGAATCACCAATTTCAGCGGGTGAAAGTTAATGAATGAAAAAGATATTCCTGCAATTTTCCAGTAAACTTATTTTAAATTTTTTGATTTAGTTAATTTAATTTTGAGAAACAAATAAGAAAGAAAAAGGAATGGGAATACTTACCTTCTAGGAGACATCTATAGAACTGCCGTACATCTGGCGTGTGCTTCTGTGAATCCCGGGACACAGAAATGCAATGTACCTATGTGATGTCGCATGCATACGACTTCACATTGGCATTGATCATCTTTTTCTTACCGTTTTGAATTTTGAATATCTGGAACTCTCTGTTTACATTACATTATATTTCTTTCTGATAAGCCGTTCGTTGGTAGTGAAAGCTAAACTATATAGATTTATGTTTTTAATACACCATTAAACGCATATTTTTGCACTTTATTGTTATCTACAGTCCCTAACTTAGACCGTAGGTTGGTTAGTTGGTTAGTTGGTTGGTTGGTTGATGGTTTATGGTGCAAGGCCCTCAAAGGGCCAAAGAGCGCCTTAGAACGTAAATAGGGTATTCTTAAGAGTAAAAAACGGAACTTTTTACGAAAATTTTGCATGGGGCTACCTTGACCCGGGCCCCGACCGCTTCCAAAAACCGTCTACCGTCAAAGTTAGATAACCATAAGTAGTATACAAAATCTGGTTGTCCTAAATTGAAAACTGTAGATTTTACGAAATTTTTATGAGGAGGGAGAGGGGCTCTCACCCCGGGGTTCCAGCTCCTTCCAAAAACCGTCTAGCGTCTAAGTTAGAGTTTCATGATACCAAATTTGGTGGTTCTGAATTGAAAACTGTAGTTTTTAAGAAAATGTTGTATTCTGTGTGTGTGTGCGGGGCGGGTGGAGGGGGCTCCGACCCCCAGGGCTTTGACCCGTCCCAAAAACCGTCGACCGTCTAAGTTAAAGTACCATGAGATAGTATACCAAATTTGGTGGTTCTAAATTGAAAAACTGTAGATTGAAAACTGTAGATTTTGTGAATTTTTATATGAGGGGGGCCCTTACCCCCCGGGCTGCAACCCCTTCAAAGAATCGTCGAGCGTCTAAGTTAGAGTACCATGCGATAGTATACCAGATTTGGTGGTTCTGAATTGAAAACTGCAGTTTTTAAGGAAATTTTGTATGTGGGGGCTCTAACCCCCGGGCCTTGATCCGTTCCAAAAACGGTCTACTGTCTAAGTTAGAGTACCATGAGATAGTATACCAAAGTTGGTGGTTCTAAATTGAAAACTGTAGATTTTACAAAAAAAAAAATTATTCGGGGGGTGTCTGACCCCCGGGCTCCAACCCCTTCCAAAAACCGTCTAGCGTCTAAGTTAGAGTACCATGAGATAGTATACCAAAGTTGGTGGTTCTAAATTGAAAACTGTAGATTTTACAAAAAAAAAATTATTCGGGGGTGTCTGACCCCCGGGCTCCAACCCTTCCAAAAACCGTCTAGCGTCTAAGTTAGAGTACTATGAGATAGGATACCTGATTTGGTGGTTCTGAATGTTGTTGTATATAATTATTAGTTCTGCACAGTTTACTGCCCACGCAATGTCCCCTTCATTATGTTGAATATTTTTTTTAAAATATTAGTCACTGTGTGTATAATATAATGTAACAAGATGCCCTTCTGAGTACATTTAGCGTTATTTCCCCTTGTCACTGAATACTTCTGTACATATGTTGTAAATTTTGAATGTAGCATCACTGTTGCATTTCTGTGAATTAGTACCTAATGTTTAATCTTTAGTATGGTAGTAATGCTTAATTGGAATTTGTGCATAGTATAGAATCATGTCTTGCCCTGTCTACAATACTGTAGGTAAACATTTTCGTTTGTATCGCTCGTGCTTTATTGTCTGCCTCTTCTTCGCCCTACGTGGCGAAATAATTTTTTTTATGATTTTAACAATATTTTGTTTTACGTTTCACTGGAAATTTCCAGCTGATGTATATACCGCTGTATTTATTGGCAGAATTCCATTGTCATGTACATAGAAATGTTATTTTACTGAAGAATAAAGGCAATTTTGAAATGTAGATCTTACGAATATTTTGTGTGGGGGGCTCTGACCAACCGGGCCCCTGACCCGTTCCAAAAACCGTCTAAGTTAGAGTACCATGAGATAATATACCAAATTTGGTAGTTCTAAATTGAAAACTATATCTTACGGCAATTCTGTAGGGGGGCTCTAACCCCCACCCCTCCATTTCTCTGCAACCGCTTCCCAAAACCGTCTACAGTCTAAGTTAGAATACCACGAGATAGTATACCAGATTTGGCGATTCTGAATTGAAAACTGTAGATCTTACGAAAATTTTGCATATGGGGGCTCTGACCAACCGGACCCTGCCCCTTTCCAAAAACCGTTTACCGTCTAATATTTTTAGTGCCAAAGAAAAACGTAATATTCCTATCCTGTCTGCATGTCCAAACTTTATAAATTTGATCAGGGAGCAAGACGTTCGAAATCGTACGTTTTCCTGCATTCGTTTTGTATGTAACCAAAATCTGTAAAAGCGACGAATTGAAGTAGTCGACGAATTGACGTAGTCGACGAATTTGTCCGCGACGAATTGACGCAGTCGACGAATTGACGCGCGACGAATTAACGCGCGACGAATTGACGCAGTCGACGAATTGACGCGCGACGAATTGACGTAGGCGACGAATTGACGTAGGCGACGAATTGACGCCCGACGAATCGTCGCAGTCGACGAATTGACGCGGTCGACGAATTGACGCACGCGACGAATTGACGTAGAACCTGTTCTTTTACGGCCACACTGGTATCGTAGTTTGGAGGTTTTTCCGGAATTCTTGTAGTCACAGTACACCCTTGCAATGGTCGTCCGTGAAAATCCGAACTTCTTTTCTACCTCCGAAATACTATGGCCCATCTCACAAGCGCCAACTATGACACCGCGTTGAAAATCGCTTAAATCGTTATTACTTGTCATTCTCATGCGAAAACAGCTCTGACAGCTGGCAAGGATGTCTATCGCTTTGTCGCTGGCGGACGCAACCGAGTACGCGCATAGGTGACGTTGCTATGTATTTTGCATAAGCTCGTCTGTACCAGTTTCTCTGGCACTTCAGTGTATATGAGCAGGGCATTTTTCTTGAGAGAACGGTGCCTGCTGAAATATAAATTCTGCAAAAGGGGGGGGGTACCTAATAAAAAGCAGCTCAGTTTCTTGAACATTGTTCTATATGATTTATTATATTTTCATCGTACAAAATGCAAAAAACAAAATTCGTTCGCATGCTTATATTATATTATATTATATTATATTACACTGCTGGCCAACCAAAATGCAACACCAAGAAGGAAGCATCCGATTAGCCTGAAATTCGCAGCATGCGTCGCCCGCGAGAAGACATACAAACGATTAGCATTGCAGTGCATATGCAAATCATGTGCGCCCGGCACGCCATCGAGAAGCACTATAAGAAGGGTTCACAGAAGGCGAGGTGTAAGTAGTGGAAGTGTGTTGTGCTGCCGGACCTGTGCGTGGGAAGCTTCCTGATGCCTCGTCGCAGAATACGGCAGTCCTTCCAGCACGTTTCGGAGTTCGACAGAAGACTAATAGTGGATTATCGCGACAGCGGTTTATCGTACCGAGACATCGGCACCCGTGTTGGACGACATCCAACCACAGTGAGGCGAGTATGGATCCGGTAGGTGCAGGAGGGACGGACGGACCGACGTGAATGATTGCCGCAGCCGCGGCACACCACCGAACGAAAGGACCTGCATGTTATGCGGCGGGCATTGACGGTTCGCACCCCCACATCACGAACGTTAGCGCAAGAATTAGGGTGTGTTGCGTAACAACCTGTGTCAGCACGTACCGTTCGACGTCGTCTGCAGGAGCGGGGACTTGACGCACGGCGCCTATTGCTCCGATTAACAATGACGTTACACCACCGGTGAGTGCGGCGGCAATGGGCCGTTTCACGCCACAACCTGGACTACGGAATGGAACGACATTGTTTTCTTCCGACGAATCTCGCTTCTTCCTGCAACACCACGATAAGTCGGATCCGCGTGTGGCAGCACTGCGGCAAGAGACTGTATGACGCCTGCATTATGCATCGCCATACCGGTCCGTCGCCTGGCGTTATGGTTTGGGGCGCAACTGCATATGACACCCGCACCCCTCTGGTACGCATCGCCGGTACACTCAATAGCCACCGCTACATTTCCGATGTTTTGGAGCCTGTAGTCCTCCCTTACCTGCAGGACCTGTCAGAGGCCACGTTTCAACAGGACAATGCGCGCCCGCACGTGGCACGCAACGTGCAACAATTCTGCACGGCCCACCAGGTATCACTGCTGCCGTGGCCCTCCTGTTCTCCCGATATATCGTCCATCGAACATGTCTGGTCGCTGATAAGCAACCGAGTGGCCCGGCAAGCACCACCTGCGGCTACGGCTGATGAACTGTGACAATCTGTGGAAGCAGCCTGGACCGACATACCCCAAGCCCACATCCAAAGCCTCTTTCGTTCGATGCCACGACCGTTATTGCCAGCCATGGAGGCTATACGAACTATTGATGTCTGATTGTTCCGCAAGTCGCACGGGCCTGTAAGCTCAATCATTTCATCTTTGTATCTGTTGTTTTGTGTCCAGTAAATCTGGCTTTGCTATCTCGTGTCCTTCTTGGTGTTGCATTTTGGGTGGCCAGCAGTGTAGTATGCGGAAACGAATTAGCAGGCAACAAAATATAGTTCAAAATTGCGCCGCTAGGGGAAAATGGCGCTGATCACGAGATGTAAGATGTGGTGAACGAGCTGGCCACGTCTGCGGAAACCCTCGAAAAATTATGCGTTTACTACCGAATGCTCGACTGAGCAATTCCTTCGGCACTGCTGTGTGAGAGTGCGTTCCGGCTTGCTCTGTCGGCAGTACGACTTCATCCATGATATTTTCGGAAATTGGCGGACGTGCTCTTCTCGACGCTGTACCTAAGTCTCCAGCAAAGCGCGATTTCGCCGAATAGGAACTAGCAAATTTCTAGTGTAAAACCAAATTTGTTAGTGAAAAAATGGCAGTAGCAAGCATTGCTAGTAAGAACTGTTTTTTGACTCTTGCAGGTGTGTGGGAAAACATGGGTAAAACAGTTAAGCTATGTTAAGGTCGACAGTTGAAACACTTTCTGTAAGTAAGTGAGTTATTTATACGTTCCCGTAATATATTTAAATTATGTTTCTGTATAACGTAAGACAATATTTCAACGTTCAACGCATATTTTATATCTGTTTTCGAGTTTCTGGATTTCTGCAGAGAAGAATGTTTCGAGTGGTTCCTGCATCCACGAATGCACCGCTTCCTGTATCTGGACATCACTTTATAAACGGCGGCCTTGCAAAGCGTCTTTCAGAGGCCCGAAGACATGAAAGTCTCGCGGCGCCAGGTCGTGGCTGTAAGCAGGATGTGTTAACACCTCAAACTTTAACTCGGTAATTGTTCGTTGAGTTGCCAATGTCGTATGTAGACGAGTGTTGTTGTGCAGCAGCAGCACTTTTTTTGATAACATTCCCCGTCGTTTTGTGTGAATTGATGGTTTCAATTTGTCTTTCAGCAAGTCACAATATGACCGACTGTTAAATGAGTCCCCTAGTGCTTGATAGGTGTTCGAAGATGGGTCCTTTCATGTAAAAAAAGTGCGTCAGCATTAATTTTCGTCCCGAAATGACAACTTTGAACTTCTTTCTGCACGAAGAGTTCGGATGTTTCCACTCCATACTTTGCCTTTAGCTCTTGGGGTCATAATGATGGACCCACGTTTCGTCCCCAGTAACAATCATCTCCAAAATACTGGGATCTGATTCATACCGCTGCAAAAAATGTCTACCAATTTCCAAGCGCTGCTGCTTGTGCGCATCATACAACTGCCGTGGCACCCACATGGAACACACTTTGGGATATCCGAGATCGTCATGCACTATTCAGAATGCAGAACCATAGCGAATGTTTACTTTTTGGGCAATTATGGACAGAGTAACCCGGCTGTCTTCTTTAATGAGCGCATCAATGCGATCCAGATGGTCCTTTGTGTGAGAGGTCGACGGGCAGCCCGAGCGAGCTTCATCAAACACATTCGTTTTACCGGTTTGAAACTTTCCTATCTAGTTGTACATATGTCTCTGTCTCTTACACCTGCCATCCCAAAGTTGCACAAGTGTCCTACGATGAATTTCAGTAGGTCGCACCCCCTCAGCCCAAAAAATGCTCTCTACACTTCGCTGCTCGACGACGAAGTTTTCCGACACACGAACGGCCATGTTTACGCACTTACAACTGCTGCGTAACTGCGGTTAGAAGATAAGCGATTGTATCCGCCACGTGTCAAGGTCACGTGCCCTTCTCTCCCCAAAGAGCAATCTGCCGCAGCTCTTCTTGCCTACGTAACGAGAGCATTGACTTGACTTCTTGATTCATCCACGCATATAAATATACACTTTTGGTCACCTAAAATGCAGCACCAAGAAGGACACGAGATAGCAAAGCCAGATTTACTGAACACATAACAGCAGATACAAAGATGAAATGATTGAGCTTACAGGCCCGTGCGACTTGCGGAACAAGCAGACATCAATAGTTCGTATAGCCTCCATGGCTGGCAATAACGGCCGTGGCATCGAACGAAAGAGGCTTTGGATGTGAACTTGGGGTATGTCGGTCCAGGCTGCTTCCACACGTTGCCACAGTTCATCAGGCGTAGCCGCGGGTGGTGCTTGCCGGGCCACTCGTTTGCCGATCAGCGACCAGACGTGTTCGATGGGCGACATATCGAGACAACAGGCGGGCCACGGCAGCAATGACACCTGGTGGGCCGTGAAGAATTGTTGCACGATGCGTGCCACGTGCGGGCGCGCTTTGTCCTGTTGAAACGTGGCCGCTGGCAGGTCCTGCAGGTAAGGGAGGACTACAGGCTCCAAAACGTCGGAGATGTAGCGGTGGCTGTTGAGTGTACCGGCGATGCGTACCAGAGGGGTGCGAGTGTCATATTCAGTTGCGCCCCAAACCATAACGCCAGGCGACGGACCGGTATGGCGATGCATAATGCAAGCGTCATACAGTCTCTTGCCGCGGTGTTGCCACACGCGGATCCGACCATCGTGGTGTTGCAGGCAGAATCGAGATTCGTCGGAGGAGAAAATATTGTGTCATTCCGTAGTCCAGGTGCGGCGCTCAACGGCCCAATGCCGCCGCAGTCGCAGGTGGTGTAACGCCAATGGTAATCGAAGCAATGGGCGCAGCGCGACAAGTCCCTGCTCCTGCAGACGACGTCGAACGGTACGTAATGACACAGGTTGTTGCGCAACACACACTAATTCCTGCGCTAACGTTCGTGATGTGGCGGTGCGAGCCGTCAATGCCCGCCGCACAACATGCCGGTCCTCTCGTTCGGTGGTGTGCCGCGGCTACGGCAATCGCTGTCGTCGGTCAGTCCGTCCTTCCTGCACCCACCGAATCCATACTCGCCTCACTGTGGCTGGATGTTGTCCCACACGGGCGCCGATGTCTCGGTACGATAAACCGCTGTCGCGATAAGCCACTATTCGTCCTCTGTCGAACTCTGAAACGTGCTGGAATGACTACCGTATTCTGCGACGAGGCATCAGGAAGCTTCCCACGCACAGGTCCTGCAGCACAACACACTTCCACTACTTAAACCGCGCCTTCTGTGCACTCTTCTTATAGTGATTCTCGCTTTGTCACTGGCAAATTGCAAATGTCCTGCAATGCTAATCGTTTGCATGTCCTCTCGCGGGCGACGCATGCTGCGAATTTCATGCCAATCGAATGCTTCATTCTTGGTGTTGCCTCTTGGTTGGCCAGCAGTGTATATATATATATATATATTTCTGACCCGTTTCCAATTCTGGCCGGTGTACCGAAAGACTTCCTGATGGGCCGCCATATTCTGAGCTAGTAGGTCTTACGCTCACTTAAGAAAAAAATACATATATACTTCGCTATGCTTACAGAATAAAACCAAGTTATACTAAAACGGCAAAGTTTGTTCACCACTTTTTCAGCTCCAAGAAAAAGAAAACAAAAGACAGATTTTGATACACCCCATTAATTTTCTCGACTTTCAAAATTTAAGCCCCGTCCCTTAGGGCTAATATCTTCTATTCAGTCTGCTTTTGCCAATTGGAGTTGATCAAAAGGTTCCGAGATTAGGTCAGTACCGCTCCAACAGATGGAAGTACGCGTATGCGCGAGCAGCGGTCGAAGACATTGTCCTTCATGAGTCATTGTACCGAATGGCGTCGTTCTGTGAACATCTGGAGCTGTGCTACACGATATTTGATGACCACGTGCAGAACACAGCTGCGATTTCGGTATGGACTGCTAACTAGAGCAGCGAGCGAACAATAAATTTTGCGTCAAACTCGGCAAATCAGGAACGGAGACGCATGAAATGTTGCGGCAGGCTTATGGCAATGAAGCAATGGGTCGTGCGAGATATTTTGAGTATCACTCGCGCTGCAGAAGCCGCAGAACGGCACTGGAAGACGACGAGAGGTCAGGGCGACCGTCTACGGGCAAACCCCCGAAAATGTGGACAAAATTAGGGTACTAGTGCATGAGGATCTTCGGAGAACCATTCAAGACATTGCTATCATCGTCAATGTGTCATACGGAACGGTGCAAGAAATTCTGACGTCGGTTTTGAACATGCACCGCATTGCTGCAAAGTTTGTGACAAAGATTCTGAACCCCGAACAGAAGGCGCTTCGGTTCGAACTCTATCGAGATCTTCGTCAGCAGGTGGTGAATGAACCAACGTTCCTGTCGCGGGTCATCACTGGGGACGAGACTTGGGTCTACGGTTACGACCTGGAGACTAAACAACAGTCGTTGCAGTGGAAGACCCCGGCATCTCTACGACCGAAGCAGGTCCTACTGGTCCGGAGCACAGCCAAAAACACGATCATCGTGTTCTTCGACATTCGTTGGGTTGTGCACCGTGAATTCGTCCCCCAGGGCCGAACCGTCACCGCCCTTTTTTACTGCGATCTTCTGCGGCATCTTTGGTAGGATATTCGCCGCAAACGACCTGAAATGTGGCGCAGGGGCGATTTCCTGCTCCATCACGACAATGCAGCAGGTCGCAGAGCGTTAGCAACACGCCAGTTTTGCAGCCCCAACAGCATGACTACCTTTCCTCACCTCCTCACCCGTCTTACTTCACGGATTTGGCACCCTGCGACTTCCTTCTGTGCCCGAAGATGAAGCTGAAGCTCTAGGGCCGCCGTTTCGAAACCGTGGATGAGGTCCAGCGCGAATCGCAGACGGTACTGGGCCCAATTCGCGAGCAGGACTTTCAGGGAGCGTTCCAACAGTGGCAAAAACGCTGGCAGCCAAGGAGACTTCTTTGAGGGAGATCTTAAGCAACGTAAGTACTTTGTTGTACACAGTGCGTCAAAGAATTTTTAAGACTGGCGCTAGATTTCAGCCTACGTTGTTGCCACCAGTGTAATCGCGAATGCGTTATAAACCGTGACCATCTGCTTGCTTTCTGTCAAAAGTACTGCGCAGTTGTTAAAGTAACTCAAACGAAACGGGCGTTCATTAGAGAAGTAAAATTTTTTTCATGTTGAAATGTTAAGATGGAACAAAGGGCTGTTATTAAATTTGACGCAAAACTTGGTAAAAGTGCTTCGGAAACGTACCAAATGATGAAACAAGTTTACGGTGCGTTTTGCTTAAGTAGATCAAATGTTTTCCTGTGGCACAGACGTTTTTTGGACGGAAGAGAGACGCTAGAAGATAAGCATACCGGAAGACCAAGTTCATCTAGAACACCTGAGATTATTGAAAAAGTGCGTGATTTCGTGGCAAACAATCGATGTGCGTCACTAAGAATGATGGAAGAGTCTTTAAACATCAACAAAGAAATGATTCGAACCATCTTGCATGAAGATTTGGGCAAAACAAAAGTCTGTGCTAAATTTGTTCCACACACGTTAACCAATGAACAAAAATCAAGGAGAAGTGCACATTGCAGAGACATCATTTCAGCCTCTGAAAATGATCCAAACTTCTTAAAATCGATTGTTACTGGTGATGAAACATGGTGTTTTCAATATGATTCTAAATCAAAGCGACAAAGTGTGGAATGGAAGTCAAAAAACTCGCCACAAGCCAAAAAAACAAGAAAAGTTCCATCGAAAAACAAAAATATGCTCATTACATTCTTCGATAGTAAGGATATTATCCACATAAAATTTGTTCCAAGTGGACAAACAATTACTGGTGAGTTTTATTTAAATGTTTTGAGGCGTTTGATGGGCAGAATTTGTCGCATTCGTCCAGAATATCAAGATGAAAACAGTTGGTATTTGTTGCACGATAATGCACCCAGTCACACCTCACTTTTTGTTCGTAGATTTTTGGCGAAAAATAACGTCTTTGTGTTGAATCATCCACCGTATTTGTCTGATTTACCACCCTGCGACTTTTCTTTGTTCCCAAAACTTAAAAGGACGTTAAAAGGGTGTTATTTTGATGATATTTCGATCATACAAACACCTCCGACGCGTGCTTTGGAGGCAGTTCCGCAAAGTGAACTGGAACAGGCATTCGAATCATTATTAAATCGCTGTAACAAGTGTATTAAAGCCGGAGGGACTTATTTTGATTAACAAACCAAAACAAATAATAATTTCTTGTTTCTATTTCATTTTACAGACCCAGTCTTAAAAATTCTTTGACGCACTGTGTATATCGACCTAGTCTCGGAACTTTATGTAATCAAATATGCTATCAATAGTGTAGAAAAGAAATTTGAAATTTATTATCTCAATGCTTTGAGGTTCACAAACGATAAAATTTGTATTGCTGTTTTTTATAAGTTTTTTTTTTTTTTTTTTTTTTTTTAACGAGATCTGCATATGATTTGCTACTTTTTGGACATTACAGATACACGTTTTCTTGAATTGCAGTTCTGGAAAGTTGTTTCAGTTATAGCAGAACTACTTCTTCCATTTGAAAGTAATTAAATAAAAATGAATTTTTAGTGTTTTTCAATTTCTCTCACTTTATAAATGTGTGTGCACTGAAATTCGTGAAATTCTGTAAATTTTCAATTCTTCCAAGAGATTGTTTTTCGTTACTACATTTTATTTTAATAGTGATAGTTAAGTCTTGAAAATTAAATTAATTTTTGGCACATTTGTATTTCCGCTCTCGCTAAAAGCGATGAAACTATTACAAATTCTGAATTCAGTTATCATTAAAAAATTCGTAACAGTTGAATAAGGTCTTCGACTGTTCTCTCACACAGTGTACGTTGTCTGTTGCTTCTCAATAATGGAAGTAATTTTTTTCTTACATTAAATTTTACTTGTGATCTGCTGTCCAGGAAAATGGGTAACATGTTGTTATTTCCTCAGTACAAGAAAACTGCAATTATCCGTAGACCTGTGTTGAAAAGATGTTTAAACACTGAATGGTGATGCTGACACCGTTTACTGTTTAAACATTAGGGATCAAGAACCTTGATAATTTTTCCAAAAAGTGGGCAGCTGAAAATCAGCTTCCAGGGCTGTTTATAGTCACCAGTCCGCCACTGGTAGTAGTTTCTTTTTAGCACGTCTTTTGTAAAAAAAAGATCGTGCTTCTGTTATCGGTTTGTCCGTCCGTCTGTACCCACGACATCTCTGCAACTAGTAGTACGATTTGAAAAATTCTTTTTGCATTGGAAAGCTCGAAATATGCAACTGATGATCCTGTTTTTCGTTTTTTTTTTACAATGTATGATTTCGCCGGTAGAGGGCGTAAATGCAGATGATGTCGAATTCAAAAATACGTTTTATTCCACATATTTGCTTCTAAACATCCGATTGAAAAAAATTGTATCTTTCGATTCCATTTATATCGAAGAGTATTTTAGATATAGTTAGTTTTTCAAATTACGCATAGATTTTCCGCTAGGGGGGCGTAAAAGTAAATTATCTTTTCCTCGATAACTCTTCTTCTAAAACTCCGATTTGAAATGTTTTTTCTTCAGCGGATACATCACCTGATGGAAGATATTTTGCATATAATTTCAAAATTTTTGTAAAGAATACTTCGGCCACCAGGGGGCGTAAGTGTTAATTTTTTCTTCTGATGTATTTGCCATTAAAATTGGAGCTTCTAAAATATCGATTGAAAAAATTCTTTCGTGGACTGATGCCACTCACAACGATAAACTTTTTCGGAATATTTTCTTCTTATAATATTACACAGTTTCTCCGCCAGAGGGCGTAGATGTACATCTTACTTTTGTCAATATCTCTACTTCTAGGAGTCCGATTTGAAAAATTCCTTCTTTGTTGGATAGTGCTTTCCGTGTGACATGTTTTTCATGTATTTTCAAAATTTTCAAGTAATTCATAGACTTCCCGCTAGGGGGCGTAGCGGTAAGTTGTGTTTCCCCCTATATATCTGCTTCTAAATCTCCGATTTGAAAAATTCTCTCTGCACCGGATACAGCTCCTGATGGGAAATCGTTTGCACGTAATTTCGAATTTTTGTAAAAAAATAGTTTGACCACTAAGGGGCGTAAATCTTAATTTCCGCTTCTGTTGTATTTGCAGCAAAATAAGATGTTCTAAATTCTCGATTGAAAAAAACGTCGTTTGTTGACCGATACTACTCATGTCGACAAACATTTTAGAAACATTATCTTCTTAAAATAGTGCATGGTTTCTACGCCAGGGGCTGTAGATGTATATCTTATTTTTGTCAATATCTCTACTTGAGAGTCCGATTTGAAAAATTTCTTCTTTGTTGGATAGTGTTTCTAGTGTGATATGTGGTTCATGTAATTTCAAAATTTTCAAGTAATTCATAGACTTCCCGCTAGGGGGCGTAGCGGTAAGTTGTGTTTCCCCTATATATCTGCTTCTAAATCTCCGATTTGAAAAATTCTCTCTGCACCGGATACAGCACCTGATGGGAAATCGTTTACACGTAATTTCGAATTTTTGTAAAAAAATAGTTTGACCACCAAGGGGCGTAAATCTTAATTTCCGCTTCTGTTGTATTTGCAGCAAAATAAGATGTTCTAAATTCTCGATTGAAAAAAACGTCGTTTGTTGACCGATACTACTCATGTCGACAAACATTTTAGAAACATTATCTTCTTAAAATAGTGCATGGTTTCTACGCCAGGGGCTGTAGATGTATATCTTATTTTTGTCAATATCTCTACTTGAGAGTCCGATTTGAAAAATTTCTTCTTTGTTGGATAGTGTTTTCTAGTGTGATATGTGGTTCATGTAATTTCAAAATTTTCAAGTAATTCATAGACTTTCCGGTAGGGGGCGTAAAGGTAAATAGCGTTTTCTCCTATATCTCTGCTTCTAAATCTCCGATTTGAAAAATTCTTTCTGCACCGCATACAGCTCCTGATCGGAAATCGTTTGCACATATTTTCTAATTTTTGTAAGAAATGGTTTGGCCACCAGGGGGCGTAAATCCTAATTTCCGCTTCTGTTGTATTTGCAGCAAAATATGAGCTTCTAAAATCTCGATTGAAAACGAAGTCGTTTGTTGACCGATACTACTCCTCATGTCGACAAACCTCTTAGGAAAATTTTTTTCTTGAAAAAATGCATGGTTTCTACGCCAGGCGGCGTAGATGTATATCTTATTTTTTGTCAAACATCTCTACTTCTAAGAGTCCGATTTGAAAAATTCCTTCTTTGCTGGATAGTGTTTTTCATGTGAAATGTTTACCTATAAATTCAAAATTTTGAAGTAAATCATAGACTTTCCGCTAGGGGGCACAAAGGTAAATTGCGTTTTCTGCGTTATTTCTGCTCCTAAAGATCTGATTTGAAAAATTCTTCCTGTATCGCATACAAGACCTGATGCAAAATATTTTTCACATAATAAAATCAATTTCACTTGTCGTCCCAATTGGATGTCTCCATGTCCATGTCCATTTCCTGTGGGCTTTTTGAAAAAGGAATTCAAGATGAAAAATCCTTCTGCCTCTGCAAACTCAACGAGAGTATTTCCACGCTGGTTTCTGTTGCCGTGACCGAATTTACCTACCCATATTAGAGACAGTCGTCTCCGTTATTCTGCCGGGTACTGGTGGACTTTACTCAGCCAGTTCCAATGCATCGTCGTCTGCTTCTGCTGCTGGAGGCGTGTCTATAAATTGCGCTTAAGGATCGCCCACATTAGAGACAGTCGTCTCCGTTATTCTGCCGAGTACTGGTGGACTGTGCTCAGCCAGTTCCAATGCATCGTCGTCTGCTTCTGCTGCTGGAGGCGTGTCTATCGATTGCGCTTGAGGATCGCCCACATTAGAGACAGTCGTCTCCGTTATTCTGCCGAGTACTGGTGGACTGTACTCAGCCAGTTCCAATGCATCGTCGTCTGCTTCTGTTGCTGGAGGCGTGTCTATAAATTGCGCTTAAGGATCGCCCACATTAGAGACAGTCGTCTCGTTATTCTGCCGAGTACTGGTGGACTGTACTCAGCCAGTTCCAATGCATCGTCGTCTGCTTCTGCTGCTGGAGGCGTGTCTATAAATTGCGCTTAAGGATCGCCCACATTAGAGACAGTCGTCTCCGTTATTCTGCCGAGTACTGGTGGACTGTGCTCAGCCAGTTCCAATGCATCGTCGTCTGCTTCTGCTGCTGGAGGCGTGTCTATCTATTGCGCTTGAGGATCGCCCACATTAGAGACAGTCGTCTCCGTTATTCTGCCGAGTACTGGTGGACTGTTTTTTTTGTTTTTTTATTGGAGGTTTAACGACCACCGTGAGCAACTCAATGGGCTATAAGCAGTCGCCCGTCCCTAATTTAGGGTCACTGGTTCCAGGGAAGGAGTGAGAGCCAGTGCCGTAAGACAAACACAACATCCATGCCTCACCGGGATTCGAACCCGGACCCCTTACGGACGAATGATCAGAGGCCAACGCCTTAGACCACTGCGCCACCGGGGCGGCCTGGTGGACTGTACTCAGCCAGTTCCAATGCATCGTCGTCTGCTTCTGCTGCTGGAAGCGTGTCTATCGATTGCGCTTGAGGATCGTAGTACAGTATTTGTTGCAAAATCTGGGCTCCTGAAAACTCGACAAAAATTTTTTTTTCTTCGACCGATACCGCTTATATGGGTACATCTTTTGAGAATACTTTCTTCCTAAAATAATGCATGGTTTTCCCACCAGGGGACGTAAAGTCACATCTTATTTTTGTCGATATCTCTGTTTCTAAGTGTTCGTAAGCTCACGATTCCGTTTACAGCAATATCTGAGGGATTAAAAACCCGATTGAAAATCTTCTTTCTTTGGTCAGATCTATTGTTTTCCATACCGGTTCCATTGACTTTGAATAGCTTTGATAAATTTAATTTGCGTCAGAACGGATTCAAAAGACGTGCTTATTACACCCGAAAATTCGGTGTCATCTTTCTTGTTCTTTCATTTCAGCAGTGGCGGGCATTTGAGGCTAGCTAGGCTAGCTGCGTAGTCCAGAGAATGCACAAATAAAAATCAATTAGATATACACAAATAAATGTCAATTATCAACGGTATTAAGATGTGTCGATGCTTTCTCTGTGAAAAAAAAAATACAGGTAGGCTCAGTTCTGATTGAGCCGTCAGTTTGGAACGTAGGACTACGATTTGCAGATCGGAGAGTCGAAATGAGCTAGTCGAGTATGGTTTCAAAGCGTTTATTTAATTTGTTATAGCCAACACATGAAAAGTAGATTATGTAATTTTTACAAATAATGCTGGATGCATTGCTAACACAAAGCAGATCGATACACGAATTGTGGTGCTCTGTCTTCTTGGGCTTCTTACATTCCTCATCACTTGCCTCTCATTTTGATTTTCTCCACTTTTGCTTACGTTCATTCTGCGAATTCCGCGGCATTGTCGAAAATGTTAACCCGTTCACACGAAAACATTTGTTTTTAATTTTAGTTTAAACCACTGCGGTATGTGCTTTATATATTTGAATAGATCTCGTCGAGAGCTATAAAACGATACCACGCACAGTCGTTTTGCACTCACGGTTGTCCAGATGAACCGCGATATTGTCAAAAGTGTTCACCGGTTCACAGGAAAACAATTTTTTAAATGTTCAGTTCAAACCACTGTGAAATGTTCTTCATATATTTGAATAGATCTCGTCCAGAGCTTTAAAATGGTACCACGCAAAGTCGTGTTGCGCTCACGGTTTCCGAGGTAGTCTGATTCGAACGAGGCGGCACACCCAGAAATATTGCATCATCTCCCCAACGCACAGGAGGCGAGGGGAGCGTCGCGCGCACTATGTGTTGCGCAGTACGCGAATTGGACTCCATACTGTTTACGAATATGCTAACGCGATTAGTGTGCGGCACGTATTTTTAACGCTATTATGATTTCAATTGTAAATTACTTTTGTCAGAGACGGTCGGCCGTAAGTTACCCCATGCTATCTGCTGGAGTTAGGCGTGCGTCAGGACACGTTCGGAGTCGCTTCTTTTGACAAAGAGAATTAGTCTGGCCAGCGATTATTCACGGGGCTCCTATTGGTGGGATGGTGTCATCGTAACGCAATCAGCGCTACCCGACTTCGCTGTGTGATTCGAAGACTTTCATATGGATACTCTTGCCAGATAGCGTTTCCATGACAACATGAAGAAACGGGTGAAGGGTGAATGGGTCATTACTTTGGGCAACGGTTCGTTCAGAAAAGAGATAACTTAAGACTACATTAGTCTGTCGCATGCTCCCGCCCGTAACAGCGCGTGTTTCGCGAGAAAGAACCTATGCTTCACATTTTGATACAGCTCGACTAAAAAATGAACTAAAGGTGATTTATTCCCTTGATGAATATACAAATAAATCAGTAAGAGACATTACTTGTAGCACATGAAGTTGAATAAATTGGACATTGTGTTTAGTGATGGGTACAAATAAGCAGGCCTACTGTTAAAGATCCATCAACAACTGCAACTGCCGAAAGAAGTTTTTCTGCGTTAAAAGAACCAAGACATATCTTAGAGCCACAGAGAAACTTGGCTGTTTGTCAATAGAAAAAAACATTCTTTTTAAATATGAGAAAATACTGAGAAGAAACTTCTTTATGAAAATGTAACACCCAAGTTCACACAAAAGGAAGGAAGAATGAAGTTCGTGTACAAATAAGGTATTCAAAAGAAAGTGTTAAAATCCTAATCCTCAAAATTATTTGGTATTTTGTTAGCAATAGCTTGTACCAAAAATTTCGAAAAATTACCAAACTATTATACAACGTAATTATAAATACACCGCACTGTGAACATTCAAAAGACGCATATAGCGTATTAAATCCGTTTATTTTTGTGGCGTAGTAAGTACAAAGATTCGCCAAGCTTTCGCACTACAGTGGGAGGCTTTCTCAAGGCAATGGTAGATATTTATGTATATCATTGCCTTGAGAAAGCCTCCCAGTAGAGTGCGACTTACTACGCCACAAAAATAAACGGATTTAATACGCTATATGCGTCTCTTGAATGCTCTCCCTCTCTCTCTCTTTCTCTCTTTCCCTCTGTCTCTCTCTCCCTCTCTCTCTTTCCCTCTGTCTCTCTCTCCCTCTCTCTCTCTCTCTCTCTCTCTCTGTCTCTCTCTCTGTCTGGAACGCTTGACATCACAGAAACGTCTGCATTGTTGTGCTATTACGTATCGATCAATTCGTGTGTGCTCTCGAGATGCTATATAATAGCGCGCGATAACTTTGAGATCTAAAGGTGATCGCGTGCTAATTTAAAAACATTGGATTATTAATGCCACCAGTTCTATTTATCCGACCTACGAAATTCAAATTGAATAGTTAACAACACAGCAAGTTGAGTTTGCAGGCGAGCACATTGAGATATCATCAAGGTGATCGGGTGCTAATTTAAAAACATTAAATTATCAATGACTCGAGTTCTATCCGATCTACAAAATTCGAATTGAATTCTTAATATGACGACAAGCTGCGTTTTTATTTTATTTAATTTAGCACAATTTGAATATTAATTTGTACGCTTTAATTATATTTTACTTTTTTAATTTAACTAACTTTTCGAGTTTTGTGCTGATTATATTTTACATTTTGCAAAATATCGATCTATATAAAAGCTATAACCTACAATAAAAACTGAAATCTTGAGATGTCAAAGTGAGCAAGATTGCATCTAAAAGCAGATGTCGCCCCAACAGCACATTGTCGAGAATTTAGATAGCTCCGATTTGTAATACCAGATGTCGCATTTCTTTTTCTTTTTTTTTTTTTTTTTTTTTTTTTGTAGAAATGCTTCGGTATGAAGTTTCGAACTAACCGTCGAATAGGAGAGTCTAAAACAAACCATGAAGAGAATAACAAGTGTGCCGGAGAAAAAAATAATTTTACGCGAAAACCCAAAGTAAACGTTTTTAAGGTAAGTTTACGGGAAAACAACTTTCCGAGTTTAGTGCTGGTTTGATTACACATTTCGCAACATAACGATCTATCTTAACGCTCTAACCTACAATTGTTAAACAACAAATATTTTGCACGGGATGTTATTTGTCGAGAAACCCATTGAAAGACGGAAAAAAGTAGCATATAATTTTTAGTTCCAACATGAATGAGTTTTCACTATATTCCCTTTCAGAAATCCGGTATCTATTAAATATGTTTTCAATCTGCTTCAATTAAAAAATTCACTCTGTCATAGGGCGCAACATCCCCTATATACGTATTAAACTACTGTATATATTTAAAACACAAGGTTGTTTCTTTCTACAATCCGACAGCGCCACCTACTAGAGTGTTTTTCAGGATTTTCCATTTTTTTTTAATGAAAGCTACTGACCCCGAGATTTGTCATCGTTAATTTTTATTGTCATAAGTAATTTTTTAATGTTATCATGGCATTTTCTTTGTACAATCAGCCGTTCATTATTCTGGCGTTTGTTCGCGCTTCAGTACTTGAAGCGCCATCTGCCTTTCTGCAGTGGTCGGACTTGGGACTAAATGCAGCGATGCCCCAAGTGCGATCGTTCGACGATTTGAAACCTCAAATATAGAGCCAAAAAGTCATAGGTCTCTTAATGTATAATTGTATTTAAGGGGATGCTTTGACTGTTTCCCGTATATCCTGCGGAATAAACGTGCAACATTGGAGTATCACGATTCCTCTAGTAGATGTTTGTGGGGACATCCAAATAGTTTATATACAGAAATTAAGCCATTCAGCAGTCAATTCCGACGGTACCGCGCGGAAAGAGAGGATAGGAAAGGAGTTGGAGAGAGCTTAGCTAAAGGAAATATCTAGGGCCTCTGAAGATGAAGGATAATATCCAGGGTGCATAAAACAGATCCCGGAGTTCATGTATCTTAAGGAAAAAATAAAGTTTTTATATTTCATATCTCGGCTAAGCCCCGTTTGCTGGGTAGATTTTCTCTTTCACGAGGAAATTCCTTTTTCTTTTCCCCTTTTTCTTAGCTCCCAGGAAATCAGATAAGGATAGCCAGGTCTATCCCACCCCTTTCATTAGTAAAGTGCAAGAACGTGAGAAATACGCAAGGAAACAAGCAAGCGTTTCTCACGCCGAGATCTTGCGCGCCACGAGTTCGGGGGGGGGGGTGTCATTAGCCATTCAATTCCTTTTGAGAGAAGCAGGTTTGTATCAGCTAGGTAAAAGACGAACAGAACATATTTTTCGGTAGGGGTGTACCTCGGTTGACACAGGCATAAAGGGTCACTCAGGAAGTGGAGCAAGGCCCACTATAGGTTTGCGTACCCCAAGCTGCGGTCTTCAGGTCAGATCAGATCATATAAAGAGGATTTTAGGAAGGGAGTGTCTGACCCCAGGTCTTAAACAACCCTTAGAAACAGGAAGCTAGGAGATTTGGGCTGGAGTGCCAGATAGGAAAGTGACACGGAAGCGAAGTAGGGGGAGGAAGACGCCCTTATTTTTTACCGGGGAGCAGTACCCGGGGTCCGACGGCGTAACGTGCCCATCCGACGCACGGTGGATATTTAATGGATCGAGCGTTCGTGCCTGACTGGGATCGAACCTTAGATCCCATCTGTGACAGTCACGAACGTTGTCCACTAGGCCACCCGCGGCCCAAGCTGCGAGCTTGACGGGTGAAAGGAACATTTTTCTCCCAGCATCCAAAACCCTTTACTCTTTAACCGACGTATCACGACGACCCACCCAAGGGAAAGGAACCCATCCCTAGCGAAGGATTGTGGCTCACGACGAATGAGCGAAGCGTATTTCGAGTAAGTGTTACGGAAACCCAACCCTCCTCGAAACCGACAGGACGTTTGGAAAAAGGGTAGAGATATGAGAATTCATCTGAATAACGAGGAGAGAAGAGCAGTCCAGAAGTAACACTTATGCTGTAACTTTCACCTGATGAAGAGTAGTTATTTTTAATTCCTCATACATAGGAGTGAGGTCGCCCGTCAAGCGTCGGGACTGGCGCAGAAGTTAGTGGTGGAAGACTATAGCTGTTTAGGTCGGCGAAAAGCAAATAACCGAGAACCGGGCGGAGCCATGACGGGAGGTTTGAAGGTTAGTTAAGTCAGCTTAGGCTTCAACATCCAACAAGCAGGAAAACCAACTATTGGTCAGTGGCAGAAATATTAGATGAAACTTCTCGAATCATAATACCTCAAATAGCACGAGTGTGCATGATCATTTTCCCATGAAATCTCAGGTCAATTCTCTTGCAAGCGCTCTTTGGAATTACAACTTGTTTGTATATGCGAAATGCTAGCACATCACGTAACTTATCTGTAATTAACTGCTAGAAATTAATTATATGACATTTGATCTGGTTTAAGCAGAAACTTCACCGATCCCCATGTAACTACTTTAAGAAACCAATATTGAGAATAAATCCTTTTTACTGTTGGAATTTTACCCGAGTATCTCAAATATTTCCGAAATTGTTATAGAGTGAACCCTTTAAATCTCTTATTGCTAAAGTAACAGAATCACCAACTTTTCCGTTCAGAATTAGCCTTAAGTAGTTTCTTATTTTGGTAATTCAGCAATCTCTTCCAAACTTTACTTAATGAAATTCTTAACATTTAAGCGGCATATGGAAGGGCATGGGTTTCCCATGTTCTCCCATATGAAACACAACGCAATGCACCTGTCGACCCTGAGCTTGGAGACCCTCAATTAGGTAACCCAACCTCATGGTAGACATCGGTAGGAGAAAAATTAACAGTTATGCAAAATTCTGGCCTTTCAATTTCTTCCCGCTGCAGCAAATAAGACGCAGTAGCTGGTTCGCTCTAGCCCAGCGGAAGGGCGATAAGCGGTAATATGACATGGGAGTATGTTTTCGAGATACTGAAGTATGGAACCTCTTTTGACGCGTTTACCCTATATATTAGTAGTATATAATATATATAGGGATGTAAGGTCAGGTGATGCGTAACATCACAGCCTCTCCTTGACAAATGTCAACCCCGCCTTCTCGTGGTGCATCCTGTTCCCACTAAAGGGGCTCTGACGACCGCCAATAGCGGTATAACTATACCATCGGGATCAGAGGAAATGCTATCCCACACTCACCAACCCGCTTGGCCAGCGTGGTGAGTTATGGCCAAACACCTCCAAAATGACTCTACAACTTAAATCTTGGCCCTCAGTCTCCGGCAGCTGGAATGTACCTGGCCAAGGCAGCGGCCAGTGCGACATGAAGGCAGAGGGTGCTAAGAATCCCCGGAGGACCGGACTAGGCTGCCATTTGATGCTGACCTTGGCTACCTATAACGGACGCTCCCTATCTTCTGATTCAAGGCTTCTTGAATTGGAAGAGGAACTACAAAGGATCAAGTGGGACATCGTCGGGCTAAGTGAGGTAAGGAGAAAAGGAGAAGATCTCATTGAACTGAAAAGTGGACATCTCTTCTATTATCGTGGGACAGATACTGGCAGAACTAGCAGTGTTGGATTTATAATAAACAAGAAACTGAAGGATAAAGTGGTAGAAGTTGAAAGTTCCTCTGACAGAGCTGCACGACTCGTTATCCAACTATCGAGAAGATACCAGGCTCAGATTATTCAAACTTATGCACCCACCACAAGTCATCCTGAAGAAGAAATTGAAGAATTTTATGAGGAAATTCGTCATCTAAATAATAAAGGTAAGCAGCACTTGAAGATAATTATGGGAGATTTCAATGCAAAAATAGGGCAACGGCAACAGAATGAAACTTCAGTAGGTAAATTCGGTCACGGCAACAGAAACCAGCGTGGAAATACTCTCGTTGAGTTTACAGAGGCAGAAGGATTTTTCATCTTGAACTCCTTTTTCAAGAAAAAGCCACACAGGAAATGGACATGGAGACATCCAATTGGGAAAACAAGTGAAATTGATTTTATTATGTGTAACAAAAAATTCGTCATCGAAGACTGCAGTGTGCTGAACAAGTTCAACACAGGTAGTGACCATAGATTGGTGAGATGTAAGATGCACCTCAACACTAAACTGGAACGTGGCAAGCTCATAAGACAAACAAAATGTATTGACATAACCAACCTTAAAAAACACCATAATACTTTCAAGTTGGAACTGAAGAACAGATTCTCTGCTTTAGAAGGCCTAACATCGGAAGAAGTGGATATTTCGGAAGTTAACAGAAAAGTAACCAAAGCTCTAATGGAAACAGCAACAAAATTAGCTGGGTCTAAGAACAAGTTGCATGTGAACAAATTATCAGGAAAACCAAAATGTTGACGCAAAAAAGAAGAGAGATGAGGACAACTAAAGAAGATGTGACTTCCAAAGTGGAATATATAGAGCTATGCAAGACAACACGAAAAAGTATCACTGAAGACGTAAGGAAATTCAACTGTGAGCTAGTGAGGAAAGCAATTGAAAACAACCAAAGCCTTAAGATAGCAAAGGGACATCTCAGTAAGGGAAGAAAACAGATTATGGCTCTGAGAAAAGAAGATGGTTCTATAACGAGAAATAGAGGCGAAATTTTGACAAGAGTGAAAGATTTCTACTCCAAATTATATGAAATGGATGATACATGTACTCCAGACATCATGAAAGGTACCAGAGTTCTTCCAGTCCTCCCAGCAGAAGTTGCTCATGCAATCAAGAACATGAAGCGGGGGAAAGCTCCAGGAGAAGATGGAATTACTATAGACATCATACAAGAAGCAAGTGGAGAAATTGAAACAGTACTCGCCCAAATTTTCACTCGATGCCTTAATGAAGGGAAGATTCCTGAGGATTGGAACAACGCTACAATGATCCTGCTACATAAAAAAGGTGACATTGAGGATCTCAGGAACTACAGACCTATCAGCCTCCTATCAGTGGTTTATAAAATCTTCACTAAAGTTCTTTCACACCGCTTGAAGGTAACACTGGACATGGCTCAACCGAGAGAACAAGCTGGATTCAGGAGTGGCTACAGCACAATAGATCATATCCACGTACTGAGAGAACTAATTGAAAGAGCGAGGGAATATGAACTTCCATTGTGCATGGCTTTTATCGATTATGAAAAAGCCTTTGATTCAGTGAAACCATCAGCAGTTACCACGGCTCTGAAATCCTGCGGTATTGAAGATGCATACATTAATATTATTAATAACATCTATGAAAATGCAAGTGCAAAGATTCGGCTGTTTGAAAATACAACACACATAAAAATTGGAAAGGGAGTGAGACAAGGTGACACCATATCTCCGAAGCTCTTTAATGCCACATTGGAAAATGTCTTTCAATCACTGAACTGGGAAAACAAAGGGATAAAGATTAATGGAGATTATCTAACCCACCTTCGTTTTGCTGATGACGTAGTCATTTTTGCAACTACCCCATCAGAGCTGCAGAGTATGATCCAGGAACTTGCTGACAAGAGTAAAGAAGTGGGATTAAAAATGAACTTTCAGAAGACAAAAGTGATGTTTAATGCTTTTACAAGAAATGAAGATTTATCGATTGATGGAGAAAAAACTGGAGATAACAGATACATATGTTTATCTTGGACAGCAGATATCAAGTGAGGGTCACATTGATGAAGAAATTAATCGGCGTACAAAACTTGCCTGGAGAGCTTTTGGAAGAAACAGCGTAATTTTCAAGAGCAATATGCCATTATGTCTTAAAAGAAAAAGTGTTTGATCAATGCATCCTTCCAGTGCTTACGTATGGTGCAGAGACGTGGACCTTAACTAAAAGAGACATACAAAGGCTGCAGACAACTCAAAGTAGCATGGAGAGGTGCATGCTTGGTATAAACAGGAGAGATAAGAAGAGGAACTCGTGGATCCGAAAAATGACGAGAGTGGAAGACATCATGATCAGAGTTAAATCCCTGAAATGGCAATGGGCTGGACATACTGCCAGAAGGACAGACCATAGATGGACAGCCGAAATTTTAGATTGGATTCCAAGGGACAGGAAAAGACCCAGAAAAAGACCACATGGGAGATGGGTGGATGAAATTCGTAAATATGCGGGAGTGACATGGAGGAGACTGGCACAAGACAGACCGTTGTGGAGGAAACTTGGGGAGACCTTCGTCCAGCAGTGGATTGATAATGGTTGACAATGATGATGATGATGATGATATAATATAAATATACCAAAGAAAAAGAAAGAATTGTTAAAACCAAACTGGCAAAATAAAATACATTTTAAACCCCATTCTGTTATCTAGGCACGATATCATTTCGGATCACTGAAAGAATACCTTAATACTCCAATGTAAGCCCATCAACGACGGGTAAGCACATGTTTACACATTAATGAGGAATGTTATCGTTAAATTCGTATACGTGTAGTTGGAAAAATTAAAAATTAATGGAAATGTCCCGAAATTTTTTTTGTTGGTGACCCATCTTATACAGCGTCCATTAATACAGGGTGTTTCATAAAGAATGTCCCGAATTGAAAAGTGCATAACTCGGCAGCCACGAACCACCGATGAATGAGACTCACATCGTGTCTACGGGCGTGGCCCAGAGTTTGTTATGACTACCGCTAGATGGCAGCATGAGCGTCTAAACAGCCGCTACTTTTAGTGAGTGAGAAGATGGCGTCGAGGCAACAAAAGGCGTTTTGTGTGCTCGAATTTTGCAAGACCAAGTCCGTGATTACGCTGCAGCGTGCGTTTAAACGGCGTTACGGCAGTGCTCCACCAGTGAGCAAAAAGATTCGTCATTTGTATCGACAATTTGAGAAAACAGGGTGTTTATGTAAGGAAAAGAGTCCTGGACGACCAACCACCTCAGCGACGAATGTGCAACTAATTCACGAGGCGTTTCAGCGAAGCCCACGGAAGTCTACTCGTCGTGCGAGCCGCAAACTTGCCATCCCTCACGTCCCTGTTTGGCGTGTTTTACGACGACGTTTGCTGCTGAAGCCGTACAGATTGCAACTGGTGCAAGCTGTTCGTGGAGGTGACAAAACACAAGGAAAAGATTTTTGTGCAACTCTGTTAGAAGACATGGAGGACGACACCGTCGTACAAAGGTTGATTTTTAGCGATGAAGCAACCTTTCATGTAAGCGAAAAAGTTTCGCGCCACAAAGTTCGCGTATGGGGACTGGAGAATCCACATGAAATTCTCCAATATGAGCGTGATTCACCAAAAACTGAATGTATTTTTGTTTGTTTTTTTGCGCGGTTTCTGTTGGAAAGGTTTACGGCCCTTTCTTTTTTGCGGACCACGTGGTTACGGGCAACTCCTATCTTGCAATGCTGAAGAACTGGCTACTTCCACAACTGCAGGACGACTCTGAAGATTACATTTTGCAGCAGAACGGCGCACCGCCACATTGGAGCCTCCAAGTTCGTCGGTTTCTAAACGACACATTGCCTCAGCGTTGGATTGGACGCAGGGGACCCCATGACTTGGCACTACACGCTTGGGCTCCTAGATCTCCAGACATCACACCATGTGACTTCTTTTTATGGGGATACGTAAAAGACCGTGTTTATGTTCCCCCTTTACCCGCTGACGTGGATGAGCTCCGAACGAGAATCACGGCCGCGGTAAATTCTGTGACTGAAGAACTCTCCGACGCGTTTCGGATGAATTCAGCTATCAGCTTGACGTTGTCCGTGCAGCAGGTGGAGGGCACATTGAGCATTTGTAATTGTGGTGCGTGAAACTATAGACCTTCCTTCATACTTGGCTCTTATTTTTGTAACTATCCCACATTTGCCTTATTAAATATACTACTTTGAAATCAGGTCATTCTTTTTGAAACACCCTTATTTCCACCTTTTATTATAGTTACGCATTTTATTACGATTCGTGCTATATGACAAGAAAAAATTTCAGTCGCAGCTTTTTCAGCCGTGCATGGCAAGGGTTACGGATTAGTACTTATTTAAAGCTTAAAAACAACCGTCCTAGGACGGGCTATGCGCTAGTTATTTAATAACTGAAAAAGAAACTTCGCAATTTAAAAAAAAAACAGTACTAGGGGACGAAGAAGGAGAACGGGTGAGGTAGCAAAGGTTTCGGACCCAAGATACGCATTTCAGGTTGAAACATTTTGTTTCAAAATTCTCATTAATGAATCTTCTTTGCACAAACGAAAAACACGTGAAAGAATCGCTGTCGTTAACTTCCGCGTTTGATTCTGCTGCTTTGTAAATGCTTCAGTATCTGATTTCGGGATCGGGATGCCTGTTATGTTCCGTACCTAAATTAGCCTTTCTGCCAACTAATGAGGCAGAAAATCTGCGCTCGCTTGCGGAGAGATTAAAGGGAGACTTTGTTTTTTCCTTTTTCTCTCGTTTATTGTGCAAGGGGAAGTTGGAAACCAGCGAAGAGAATTCATCTGCGCGCCGTTGTCATGGAAACCGCGCTTCTAACGCACGTATGACAGCTACGGTGACGTGCTTTCCTTAGGGTCGGCAGACTCAGAACTGCCGTAAAAGAAACTGAGGTGGAAGGGGTGGGGGGACGCAAAAAAGGAAGGAATCTTCCGAGCAATGCCTTCGAAATCTGGGAAAGAAGCCGAGATTGATTGTCAGAATGCCGTTTTCCTTTTTCTTCACAGCCATAACAATAGCTATGAAAGAGTCTGATCTTTCATTTTCCTTTTCGTTGTCGACTGAGGCAGCGAGCGCTTACGCTGTAATTTGTAAACCCATTCAACTAGTGTTTTCTTTCACTACTGACGACTGTCAATTTCTTTGTCTTTCCTTACGCGGAAAAGACTAGCTTCTGGCTGTATTGCATTCCTTTCTGAAAGCGCGTTTTATCTTCCCGTGACGGTAAATATTTTTTCGGGAATGGAGAGAATGTATAAAAGACGCTGGTTAAAAGATAAAGGTATTAATTTTGGAAGCAAAATATTTCGTGTTATAACGAGGAGGAAAATAAACTGAAAGCTGCCTTTTCAAGTAAAATGTTTCTGCACTGCTGTTTTAAAAAGGATATTTTTTATTTGGATGTGACGGGCATATTCTCGAGGGTGTATAGGATCTTCTCAGGCTGTCTACTCGAGGGTGTATAGGATCTTCTCAAGCATCTTCTCGAGGGTGCATACAGTGTTTCTTTCAGGACTTTTTGGCCGAGGGTAGGGGTGGGGGCAAATGGTACCTTAGAGGAGACAAGTTTTCCATTTCCAGCACAGGGGCGCAATTAGAGGGCGCCTTACACCCCCCCCTTCCCCGGAAAATGTTTCTTCTTTTTCTGTGTGATTTTTGGTTAAAATGCGTCTCACATTAGAAAAAAATGCCTTAATTTTATAAAAATGTATCAACTTACATTAGGAAAGAATGCTTTAATTTTTCTTCAATATTTCATTAACTTTAATTTTGTTCCAGATGGTGGATTTCAAAAACTTTCTTTTTTCGCCCCCCCCCCCCGGAGAAAAATTCTATATACATCCCTGATATAGTTATTAGCAATTTCTATCAATTAAAATGCATTCAACGCACTCTTGACCCTGAACCACGATTCCTAGACAATTAGGTATGATTAGTCTATTATATTTTGAAGAATATCATGCGTCGTAATACACTTTTTAATAAAATAAACTATAACTAGTACCATTTGAACAAGTATTTAAAAAAATATAATTGGAGAAATATTTGTAGCATAAAAAGAAATGAAACTTTTTTTTCTTCATAGCCTGAATTTATTAAAATTTAGTTCGGTAACCTAAAATGTTTCCGGGGGAGGGGGTCGAATGCTCATTTCCGGGAGGGCTTCGTCCCCCTGGATGTATGCCTGAAAGAAACACTGGGTGCATAGCCCCCCCCCGAAAATCCACATTAGTTTAATTATTTTCGTTTATAGCTGAATATTTGGAGAAATTAATTTTAAAAAAATTAAGAAAATGATGGAAAATATAATAATAATAATAATAAAAACATCTCATGGACTTCAATCTGAAATTTCTGTCATCCTTCAATACAACATTAAACAGTCCTCACTGAAGGGGCAGTTCTTCAAGCACTGACAGCTCGAACTACTTTCGCAATAAAAACCTAATTCCACAGAGTAGAGATGTTTGCATTGCAATACATAATAATATTTTGGAAGCTGTCATTCAGCTGGACGCCGACTTTCCATGCATAGGTTAAGCCTCAGTATAGCTGACGTGACGTTAGTGCTTCCAATACAACTAAATATTTACTACCTCATTTTTAACAATAGCAAATTATTAGAAATCGTTTCCATAAAAAGGTTTTTCTTTCCTGGGGTAAGTGGTTCACATTCAATGAAAAAAAAAAAAAATCAAAAAAATCGAGGCACCTCAAACTGGCAGGCATCCAAACGGTTAGTTTAGATATTTTTTTACTACTATGTGCTAATCTAAATAATCTAAAGGGGTTGAACTAAGAACTAAGTCACAAGGGACTAGTTTAAATCATGCATTTTCATGTAACACTGTAATGATTCATTAATAATAAGCAGAAACAGGCTTGTAGTAAGGCGAGGACATTTTTATCACTCTTGATTTTTTTGGGGGTGGAGGGATTTTCTCCAGCACAGTGTTACCTTACTAGCATCGTCAATATTTTACACCACCCCATGGTGAAATCCGTGGTGCATTACTGAATTAAAACAAAAGTATAACATTTTTACATTTTTGGTCTCCTGTATGTGTAGATTTCTTGGAATTCGAATTTGCGATATACGAGCATAAGAAATTTTTTATGCTGAATGTAAGAGCGAAAATTAATTAGGTTGTGTGATATGGTGATGAGCATAATTATACATACCATAATTTTACATAAAATTAATCATGTTGTGAAATGGTATGCAATGAGACTGACATATTATTTGATGAACATTAATCGGCAGAATGTTACACGTGCGTGGAAGGAAAAGCACGTGTTTTTCTTAACAAATAAGCGTGACGTAGCTTTCGAACATGCCGGAACGTTCTTTGTCTAAGCGTGGGAGAATTCCCAGACTTAGGATGGCGCCAGAGCGACGCCTTGGAACATTCTATCATTGACTTTGGACAATAAAGATTTACCTTAAGGAAGTAGATAAGATCCTCTGTTAAGAATGAAAGTGCACACGATACTTTGCTGAAACCAGCCAGGAGCCAGGGTGTCTGGCTTACCTATTGTAACCTTTTATATTCTAATGTATGTTGTTCACTAATCTGGATATTCACGAGTGCCATTAGCGTTCGTTACGATCCGTGCGTTTAAAATTGCAATAGTATCTGGGGATTAAAAGAATTCAGGTGTAGCAAGTCCGAAGACCATCGGGTGGTAGTTCATAGCCGGTTCAAAGACGGGAGACCCCTAGGAGAGTAATGTGGGGGGGGAGAAGAAAGCGTGGAGCGAAAGTCGGAGGACCTTCGTTAGGAGCACCCAAGGCAGGAGTGTAAAGATCGCCTCCGGGCTGAGCAGGTAGGTAAGAACCAATAGGAAGGAGGGAGAATGTTCGTCGGAGAGGGAGCATCGGAAAAAGATATATTCGTTCTCGGGTCTTCACGAGGGAAAGTTGGTATTTTAAGAGGAGCCGGGTTCGAGCGAGGAACTCGTGCTGGGGAGTGTTCTCGATGAGGAGATGCTAAGTTTTCCCGAGGTAGCGGGACTTGTACGGATACAGTGATACGTACAGGCCTTACGAGGATCTCACCGCCGTAATTTTTTTTATTGCGTGTAGCGTGGAGCTTCGAAGTGAAGTTTTAAGTGATACAGGCTATGTACAGCTCTCACTTATCTCGTGAGTTAGTTACTAGAGAACAATAGGTTCTAGAGCGAAGAGTTTCTTAGCGAAGGAGTAGATATTGTAGCCGTTACATCTATTGCATCAGTAAACCACGGAATCGTGAAGTCGCTACGGCAGGACTCAATGCTAACATTAAAACATGTTGAATTTTATTTATGCCTGTAAAAATTCTTCGTGCCTGTGTGAATGTTTTGCAATCCTCACCTCCCCTCTCTCGATAGCAGATTGATTCGTAGAAAGCTGAGAGAGCGAGCACCTCGCTATCTGTATTAAATATTTGTTGGATAGTTCATTTGAAAAGAACTTCACCTCTCTTATGGTGGGGGGACAATTAATCAAATCACTGAAGGTAAGACCGATGT
The DNA here is from genome assembly GCA_039090855.1 of Macrothele yani. Classification (NCBI taxonomy): domain Eukaryota; kingdom Metazoa; phylum Arthropoda; class Arachnida; order Araneae; family Macrothelidae; genus Macrothele; species Macrothele yani. The sequence goes on along the minus strand of CM077029.1, from coordinate 31,210,821 downwards.
TGGTCTATGAAAAATAGCACAAGATCTTCCTCCTCTATACTCAATTTTTAGATGTATTAATGTATATATAAATAACAGAATTGTGATTATGCTGTACGTATATAATCAGCCAACAACTTTCAGCCCCCTCAAAATTTATAATTGCCCCCCCGAAAGAAACTGTCTGAATGCAGCCGGGTTCGAGCGAAACGTCACCCGCTGGTGACGGGTGACGTCAATACCGAGCTACCGATCCATAAACGAACCTCGAACCTAATTTTATATATACAGTGGCGTACTCAATGGGGGTGGGGAAAAGGACCCGAGCCCTCCCCATGAGGTATCACTTAATTATTCGTTCTTTGATATTGGCAACTTATTTTTAAATGTATTTGTGCGTGTTTTTAAACACATATTTTACGAATAATTGGAAACGCACTTTAATAATATGACAGAGATGTTTCTATTGCTTTCCAATATTTTGGCAGATGTTTTTTCCGGTGTATGTACAAAGGAGAGTCAAATGAAAATCTTTAATAAGTTTTTCTCACAATTTATTGAACAAAAGTGGTACACACCTGTATCATTTTTCAATGCAATCTCCATTTTGTGCAATACATGTCCTCCAGCACTTAAAAGGTGCATAGATTCCTGTAGAAAAAATCTTTCGGTTGCGTGTGCAGTCACTCATGCGCCACCTGCTGCGCCACTTCATCGGACCTAAGCGTCTTCACATCTTTCAGTGGTCCAAAGATGTGGTAATCACTTGGAACAAGGTCTGGTGAATACGGCGAACATGGAAGACACTCGAAGTGCAGGTCTTGTATGGTTGCAACCGTTGCATGGACAGTATGGGGCCGAGCGTTGTCATCTTGTTGCAACATAACACAAAACAAGACACCAATGCTCAGAAGTCCACGTCGTTTGGATTTGATGGCAGGTCGAAGATGATTCCTGATAAGATCTGAACATGCGTCACTGGTTACAATGTTCCGCCTGGGTGATCCAAAATTACGCCTCGTTCGTACCAAAAGAGAGTCAGCATAACCTTCCCTGCAGTTTGCTGCGTGAGGAACTTCGGTTTTGGTGAGAAGGAAGGGCGCCATTCGTTGCACGCTCTCTTGGTTTCTGGCTGATGATAGTGAACCAAGGTTTCACCTCCAGTAACAGTTGTCTGTGGGAAGCCATCACCTTCTGCTTCAAAACGCCGCAAAAGTTCTTGACAGGCATCAACACGTCGTTGTTTCAACTGTGGAATCAGCTGACGTGGCACCCACTTTGTAGACGCTTTGATCAACTGGAGCACATCATTGATCGTGTGAAGCGCTGTACTATGTCTCTTGTTAAAAAGTCAAGGAGGTTTGAATAATATTTCTAGAGATGCCCTGAGTCCCTTAACCGTGAAGCCGCAAACTGTGGGAATTTGACGTTGTTTACATGCTTCCCATGTAATTTCAACTGTGTGCATTTTGGAATAACGTGGTTTTTACTTGCAGAAATCGTGTTAATATCAAACCGGAATGAATTATACTTCTTATACGAGAGAAGTTTTAAATTTTAACGTTATATTTTGTTTAGTATTCGCACTAACGTTCGTGTATTTCAATTTAAAATAAAAATGGGAACAAACCTCAAAACAATTAAGAATTTTATAAATTCAGCACTTTCTCCTACATGGGCAGCAAGTTACAATGCAAAATTGTAAACATTTGAGACGAAAGAAAGCGATTCGGCCAACACGAAATGCATTGCAATAGCCTTGAAAACCAAAACTTTCCCACACTTTGGCGAACGTCACTCGCAGTTATAGGCTTCACGCAAAGTGGTACTGCTTCATTAACCAGGGCATCTCCAGATATCTTATTCTAACCTCCTTGTCAAAAGTGCGGATATTTCATCCACCTTGGCGATTTCCTACCAAACTTGGCGATTTCCCACCAAAATGCATTCATCAGCTGTAATGGACTCTGATGTCACAACTCTGTGTGCATTTCAGGGTCGAGGAGAATCTGTCGCTGAACTCCTGACATTTCGTAACTTTCTAGTTCATTCGGACACTTGCTGCAGTGACAGTCATGCATTACCATACTGCAACTTCAATTGAAGATGAATTTCAATAGAAATCATTACTCAAGTTATGAGGATAAGGGCTGTGTAATAAATCTCGCTCCTGTGCCCTGACCTTTGACCACATTTGGATGATATTAAGCAGAACCGGTTCAGTATATCTCCGGTGACAACATGATAAAGTTTTATCTCAATAGAAGCATTTTTAGTCAACTTATGAGGATAATGGCTATGGAATAAATCTGCTCCTGTGCCCTGACCTTTGACCCCATTTCGATTATATTAAACCGAAGCAATTCAGTATACCTTCGGGAAAACATACTATAGTTTTGTCGCAATAAAAGCATTTTCAGACAAATTATGAGGATAATGGCTGTGTAACAAATCTCGCTCCTGTGCCCTGACCTTTAACCCCATTTTGATGATATTAAGCAGAATCAGTTCAGTATATCTCCGCAACAACATGATAAAGTTTTGTCGTAATCGAAGGAATTTTTACGTAAGTTATGACACATAAGGACAATGGAATGGATCCCGTTCCTATGTTCTGACCTATGACCCTATTTCGCACATTTCCAACAGGATTCGTCCGCAGGTTGTCACCTACCACATACAAACATTTCATCGAAGTCGAACCATTTTCACACGCGTTATAGTGCAGAAGAGCAGCCAGACAGAGAAGCAGAAGGACAAAGTTGTAGCATATACAATTCTTCAACCTACGGTTGGAAAGCGTAAGAAGTTAGTAAAATCATGCAATGCATTGACTGTAATGCGCTTTCCAACATAATAGGAATCATTACTCAAGTTATGAGGGTAATGGCTGTGGAATAAATACCGCTTCTGTGTCCTGTCCTTTGATCCCATTTCGATGGTGTTCAACAGAACCAGTTCAGTATACCTCCGGAACAACATGATAAAGTTTTGTCGCAATCAAAGCACTTTTACATAAATTATGACTCATAAGGTCGATGAAATGAATCCCGCTCCTATGTACTGATCTCCGACTCCATTTCGCACATTTTCAATAGGGTTCGTCCCGAGGTTTTCCTCTACCACATACTAAAATTTAATTAAAAATCGAACCATTTTTACGCGCGTTATCGTGCGGATAGACAGACAGACGGACAAAGATGGAGGATATACGCTTCTTCAACCTACTGTTTGAAAGCGTAAAAATTTGATGACAGAGCATTGCTCGTCTTTGGTGCGTGCCTCAAGTGGGACGGCCATCTTTACACTGCCACTGTGGCGTCACTAAGCTTGTCTGCACCGTGCTGCCATCTGGAAGAAAATTTTTTAGTCATTGGTAATAATATTGCCAAGTTACATGACAATGACACTGTATTTTGAATTTTTTATCGCACTCTTTAAAGTTTTCATTTGACTCATGCGTATATGCAGGGCTTGAAATATTTCATACTGGTTCAGCAGTCAGACTCCAGCTGAAAATCGACATCCCCGTAGAGCTGTCGTTTTGTTTCGTGTTTTAAAGTTTGATTTGTTAAAAATGTATACATATCAATCGAATAATATTTTACCGCTTACCTAGTTTAAGCGATTAACCACTGTATAATAATCAAGCCCAGTTATTTCTCTATAGAGCCGGTGATGCAAGAATCCTTCAATGTTTTAGAACTTTCCTAAATGCTCAGCGAAAATACGGATTCCCATTTTTCCCTTTGACCTACACAACAATTGGCTAAGCGGCAGCTCGCGAGGCGCATGCGACTCTTACACCGCCCATCGTTTCAAACAACGTTTAGGGAAATCATTCTACTGGGATTGCGGCTTCTTGAATCATGATCTTTTTTAAGCGCACCATGCCCGGATGTTTCGATTCTCGGCATTCGCTGTCCAATTTCTTTCGTGGAGAAATCTGTTTCCCCTGCTGGTGCACAAGCACGCATCACTTCTGTGTTCTGGTTAACAACATGGTGTTAGTTTCTATAGAAATATTCAAATACGTCATCGAGCTGACCGGCGCGTGACCTCAGTAAACGTTGTTCTGAGCGGAGTGTCGCAGCTGAAGTTTGAAGTGGACTGTCAGTCGACAAATGGCTCCACTTCATCGCTTTGAAGATACTTAACGGTGGAGAGCGACCGGTAGATGGGAAGCAGGGTAATCGCAAGCTGGCTGAAGTGGCGAGATGGCTGAATGTTTCGAGGCAAATGGTCACCAATCTCTAGAGACAGTTCCAAGAAACGAGAACGATAACCAGAAAGCCGGGACAAGGACACCTACGAGCCACAAGTCAAAATGACCGCTATTTATCTCTAACAGCTCGTCTCCATAGGGAGTCAACAGCTAGGTAACCCTCGCAGGAGCTCTCCTCCGCTACGGGCACCACGACATTGAGGCAAACAGTTCACAGAAATCGCCACTAGAGAGGTCGGTACGCAGAAGGACAGTAGCTCGTAACCCACTCGTTGCAGAGCACAGAACGGTCCGTCTCAATTTGGTCCAACAACATCACTCCTCGGCCCCTGATCAATGGGCCTCTGTTCTCTTCAGCGACGAGTCGCGTTGTACACTAAACACGAATTTTCCACGTGTGTATATTCTAAATATCGCGTTGATTTTTTACGCTTTCCAACCGTAGGTTGAAGAAGCGTATATGGTCCAACTTTGTCTGTCTGTTCGCACGATAACTCACGTAAAAATAATTCGATTTCAATGAAATTGTAGTATGTGGTAGGGGACAACCTGGGGACAAACCTTGTTGAAAATGGGCGAAATCGGGTCAAAGGTCAGGACTTAGGAGCCATTCCATCGCTTTTATGCGTCATAACTAACGGAAAAAATGCTTCGATTGCGACAAAACATATCATGTTGTTCCGGAGGTATATTGAACTAATTCTGTAGAATATCATCGAAATGGGGTCATAGGTCAGAGCCCAATAGCGAGATTTATTCCACAGCCATTATCGTCATAACTTGACTAAAAAGCGAGATTTTTTCCACAGCCATTATTCTCATAACTTGAGTAATGATTTCTGGTATGTTGGAAAACGTATCATAATCAATGCATTGCATGATTTTACCAACTTGTTCTGTGGCTTGTGCCTTTCATTATGGAAATTAAATGGCGCGAAGATTAATTCTTTTTTCCTCGCTAACTTTCTCATTTTCTAAGAATCCGCTTTGAGAAATTATTTTTGTGTCGGAATATAATGAAAAGACTTCCCGAGATCTAGGTGTCACCTTTCTTGCGGTCTTTTTTTTCAGTTATGGGATATCTCTGTGATGCACGTTCACGTACATTTGCCTTTCAGGCCTGAAGCACCCCTGAAATGTTGCATTTCCTGTGTTTTTAGCGCTTTCGTGATTCTTTTCTTTTGGGGCAGGGGGAGGTTGGAGATTTAACGACAACCGTGAGCAACTCAGTGGGTATGGCTAGTCGACCTTCCCGAATTTAGGACCACTGGTTCCAGGAAGGGAGAGAGCCAATACCGTTAGACAAACACAACTACATCCATGCCTCGCCGGGATGCGAACCCGGATACGTCTCGGACTAATGTTCGGAAGCCAGTGCTTAGACCACTTCGCCACCAAGGGCGGCTTCAAAGCAATTACCAGCAGCTTTTGATGGCGGAATTTAGTATGTAATTTTCGAAATAATGAGGTTCACTCCGCTTTTGCGTGAACCTATATAAAATCCACGTTTCAGCGCTCTAACCTTCAGCGAAATCGTTGATGCCTTTTGGAGAGCACCCTGTTCACATTTTTTTGTCTTTTTTTCTGCTAGCTACAGGAACCTACCTACAAAGATTGGGGTGCCTGTCAAATTCAAAATGTCTTAATTGTGGAATTTAAGTTTTGGTGAGACTCTGACAGTCATCTAAAATTGTAATTCTTTTCTTTTTCTGTGGACTGCAGACATCTGCTTATACAAAGATTCAGGTCTCTGTCAAGTTCAAATGGCCGCCCCGGTGGCGCAGTGGTCTAAGCGATGGCCTCTGATCATTGGTCCGTAAGGGGTCCGGGTTCGAATCCCGGTGAGGCATGGATGTTGTGTTTGTCTTACGGCACTGGTTCTCTCCCTTCCCTGGAACCAGTGACTCTAAATTAGGGACGGGCGACTGCTTATAGCCCATTGAGTTGCTCACGGTGGTCGTTAAACCTCCAATCAAAAAAAAAAAAGTTCAAATGCTTAGAAATACAAGTTAAGCCTTAGCAAGGGTGTGTTTACTTTCAAAAGCTCTAAGTCTTTATTTTATTACGTTCATTCGCTTCTGAACTATGTTCAGGTAGTAATTACCGTATTTTTGTTGTTGTTTCACAAACATCAGGAAAAATAAAATTGTGGTACATAATTTTAATGGGAAAAGGAGGTTTGCGTTCTTATAGCGTAAACGTCACTTTCCCGGAAGCGTAATCGAATCCGGAGCCTTCTGCCCCGGAGCCGAATGCTTTCCTAATTAAGCTACACTGACGAAGTTTGTCACTGCCGTTTTGCCGTCTTTACATGCGCGTCACATACACTATATTGACAAAAGTTTCCGAACATCTAGAATAGAAACACAACATAGCTTTTATTGGCATACATTAGTACAGTGTCGGTCCACCTTTGGCCTTAATGCATGCACTGACCCTTCGAGACATGCTTTCGACAAGGTTTTGGAACACAGCGATAGGAATGCGCTTCCATTCAGTACATAATACTGCTGCAAACTGTTGCTTAGTAGTAGGCCTTGGTTCCAAACTTCTTATGCGGCGCTCTAATTATTCCATAGGTGCTCTATGGGATTGAGATCAGGGCTCTGTGCTGGCCAGTCCACACATGATACAAAATTATCGTTAAACCACGCCGTAACAGTCCTTGCTTTACTGCTCGGTGCATTATTCTGCTGGTACCAACAAGGCTCGGTTCCACAGTAATGCCACACAGTTGGTAGGGCATAATTGTCCAAAATATCAAGGTAGACGTACTGGTTAACAGGTTTGTCCACGATAACCAATGGGCCGGGACCATACCACGAAAAACATCCCCACACGAGTACACGGCCAACTCCAAACTTGACCGCAGGGACAGTACATTGTGGTAAATAGCGTCCCCCTGGCTGCCGTCATACCCTTACACGTCTATCAGACTGATGGATCGTGTATCCGGATTGATCAGTCAATAGGACCTGTTTCCATTGATCTGCGGTCCGCGATAAATGTTCTTAACACCATACTAAAAGACGAGCAGCATTCGGAGTGGAGTTGAAAGGCTTATGAGCAGCCCCACGACCACGGTAACCCATGGAATGTTCTCTGCGAATGGTACGTGTACATACTGAGGTTCTAGCAGGTTTACTCACCTGTACACTGAGGTCTTGTGCAGTACTCCGTCGGTTAGCTATAACGAATCTTCTGAAGCTTCGACGTCCTCTATCACTGTTTTTCTTTGGTCTACCGGTACGTTTTGCTGCTTCAGGCACGCCATGTGTTTTCCACTCATTCAGTACATCGAAAACAGTTACCTTGGTATGTTTAAACGCCTCTCGGTTTTTCTTATAGACAATCCATTAATATAACACCAAACAATCTTTCCTTTCTCAAAGTCAGTTCTCACCCGCTATGACATTTTCACTTAACTTCACAGTGCGATATGGATCGCGGTCAGCTGCAGGCTTGTTTTTATACCGTTTGCAGCTGCACCGCGCATCTTAACAACGCAGCGGATCCGTTCATTTGCTTTTTAAGTGGTGTCCGGTGACTTTTGTCAATATTGTGTATATCCTCCCTCCTCCCCAGCCCCGCTTGATATATGGCTGGAACGTGATCGTAGGTTTCCGGATCAGCCGGAAAACCACGCTTGAATTAGAGCTCACTGTAGAGAAGAAATTCTGACTAATTCCCGTGTGGAACGAACATCACACATTTTTCGAAAAACCTAACGGTCAGGGGATTCATTTAACGTTCGGGCGTCAACATAGCATAAAGGACATTTTGCCGACGGCAGAGATCGAATCCACATCCTTTTGCTCCGGAGACGAATGCTTTGGCAGTTAAGCTACACCTATGATGTGTGTCGCTGCAACTTTGTTGTCTTGACACGCGGATCATCCCGGAGGCTGGCAATCAACACCCTTCAGAATGTAAGAAATTGCCTACAAAATTTGTTAGTAATGCTTCCTAATTTCCCACCAAAATCGCTTACGGGCGGTACTTCTTGATAGAAACGTCTGAAACTTTTTCCGTCGCCCTGGAGGCGCAGTGGTCTAAGCGATGGCTTCTGATCATTCATTAGAGATGGGTTCAGGTTCGAATCCCGGTGAGGTATGGATGCTGTGTTTTTCTTATGGCACTGGGTCCCTCAGTTCCCAGGAGTCAGTAGCCCTAAATGCGGAGCGGGCAACTGGTTATAGCCCACTAAGTTGCTCACAATGTTCGTTAAACGCTCAATCAAAAATTAAAACAAGTTAGTAAAATCATGCAATGCATTGATTATGATACGCTTTCCAACATACCAGAAACCATTACTCAAGTTATGAGGATAATGGCTGTGGAATAAATCTCGGTCCTGTGCCCTGACCTTTGATCTCATTTCGATGATATTCAACAGAACCGGTTCAGTATACCTGCGAAATAACATGATAAACTTTTGTCACAATAGAAGCATTTTTACGTAAGTTATGATGCATAAGGGCTATGGAAGAAATCCCGCTCCTGTGTCCTGACATTTGACCCCATTTCGCCCAATTTCAATAGGATTCGTCCCCAGGCAGGCCCCTACGTTAAACTAGAATTTCATCCAAATCGAAGCATTTTTACGTAAGTTATGACTCATAATGGCGATGAAAGTGAGTCCGTTCCTATGTCCTGACCGTTGACTCTATTCCGCCCATTTTTAATAGGGTTTGTCCCAAGCTGGTCCCCTACCACATACTAAAATTTCATCGAAATCGAACCTTTCTTACGTTAGTTATGACGCATAACAGCAGTGGAATGGATCAGCTCCTATGTCCTGACCTTTGACCCCATTTCGTTCACTTTCAATAGGGTTCTTTCTCAGGTGTTCCCCTACCACATACTAAAATGTCAAAGAAATCGAACGATTTTTACGCGAGTTATCGTGCGGAAGGGCATACGCACACAACGCGTCACGTAATGAAGCAGATGAGAATCGCGACCATCTGCTCGCAAGAGTGTGACGTCATAAAACTTTAATGGGATCCACACACAACGCGTGACGTAATGACACAGATGGCTTGGCCGCGCGCCGACATCTAATGGAACGACGCCATGACACTATAAACGTGGTAATTCGGGGTGGTTATTTAACCCAATAAACGAATTTTCCTAAAGTCGAGATCAAGCTAAATCGATTTCTAGTACCAGAAAACCGTTGTTTAACGACTTTCATCAAAATCCTTAGAGCCGTTTTCAAAATAAAATTTACATACATACAAGAATTGCTTCTTTAATAGTATGGAATAAGGGCGATGGAATGGATCCCGATCCTATGTCCTGACCTTTGACCCCATTTCGTCCGTTTTCAATAAGGTTCGTCGCCAGGTGGTCCTCTACCACATACTAAAATTTCATCGAAATCGGACCATTTTTACGCAAGTTATGACGCATAAGGGCAATGGAATGCATCCTGCTCCTATGTCATGAACTTTGGCCCCACTTCACCCATTTTCAATAGGGATCATTCCTAGGTGGTCCCCTACAACATACTAAAATTTCATCGAAATCGAACCATATTTACGCAAGTTATGACGCATAAGGGCATTGGAAGGGATCCCGCTCCTATATCCTGAACTTTGACCCCACTTCACCCATTTTCAAAAAGGAAAGGTTCGTCCCCAGTTGGTCCCCTACCACATACTAAAATTTCATCAAAATGGAACCATTTTTACGCACGTTATGACGCATAAGGGCAATGGCACTGGATCCCGCTCCTATGTCCTGACCTTTGACCCCACTTCACCCATTTTCAATAAGGTTCGTCCCCAGGTAGTCCCCTACTACATACTAAAATTTCATCGAAATCGAACCATTTTTACGTGAGTAATCGTGCGGACAGACGGACAAAGCTGGAGCGTATACGCTTCTTCAACCTATGATTGGAAAGGGTAAAAAAATATCTTTTTCTCTCTCTTTTGTAAGCGTCCACGTCACATAGATTTATTATTATTACCATATTTTATTTAATTTTCTCGTCTACAGCAATGGCATCTGTAGCATGGTCCACTTGTCAGTACGGACATAAAGTCAAGTAAAGACAAAGTCACTCATGGTTTAAAAATCGTCGTACCACGTGACACCTATCGAAAATTACTGCTTCTTGGATTTTGGGCCTTAGGTGTTGTAGACCTAAAAATCAAGCTGAGTTATAAGAGTCTGAGGAATTATACCAGTTGCAGAGATAATCAAAGGACGTATGTGAACTGTTTTTAACTTCCACATCTGTTTAATCTCTGCAGCTAGTTCCACATACTTGTTGATTTTTGTTGCATAGGCATTCTGAATATTACGGTCCAGCGGTACCGATATATCGATAATGACTGCTTTCTTCTGCCTTTTGTCTTACAGAACTATGCTTGAACGATTGGCAGAGATGGTTACGTCTGTTTTAATTTCACTGTCCCAATATAATTTGTATTGTTTATTATCTAGTACTTCAGTGGTTTGATATTTCTAGTATGGTACTTCTGACACTAGTTCTGTATCGTGCGCTGATAGCTGATGTATCATCTTAACAAAATAATTATGTCGCTGCACATAATCAACATTTGCATCCCCCGCAGATGCATTCAATGGGCTCACCGGACATACCACATCTTCTATACATCTGTCATTTTGCAGGTCCTCCAAAATGTATTTTCTATGTTTTTTGATTGAAATTACTTTATTTTGAATAGCCAACATAAACCCAATAGTCTCTCCATATAATTTTCTTCACTTCAATCATTTATTTGAGGTTTTCTTGCCAACTTCTGGCCTGTTTAACTGGTTTGGGTGAGCCCCATGAAGTTCCTTTTGCTTCCATTTTCGAATCTGGTCTTCCATAGACGACTCCTCTTTTTTAACACCTGGTTTACTTAACATTTATTATTACTATTACTGTTTTAGTATTATTATTATTAAAGTTTTTGTACTATATCAAATTAATCTAAGTGATCTTTTAACTGAATGACGCGCACGGATATTCAGTAAGTGAACTGTAGTTATGTATGAATCTCATATGATATCGATTATAGCAGTTAACCTATTAACCTATGATTAACGGCGATTAACCTATGATTCCGGATATAATGGACTATTGTCAGAACAACAAAATACCAAACTCGGGGTTTAAATCTTCGGAATGAAACCAATTACCCAGGTAAATATGGACATGTCGATGTTTTGGTTCTCGTTGTTTTGTCCTGTCAGTGTTCTGCATATCTGAATTATTCTTGTCGGTGTTCTGGTTATCTGAATTGTTCCTGACGATGTTCTGGTTAACCGAATTGTTCCTGACGATGTTCTGGTTAGCCGAATTGTTCCTTCGGTGTTCTGCTTATCCGACTGGTTCCTGTCGGTGTTCTGCGTATTTGAATTGTTCCAGTCGGTGTTTTACTTATCCGAATTGTTCCTGTCGGTGTTCTGCTTATCTGAATTGTTCCTGTCGGTGTTCTGGTTATTCGAATTGCTCCTGTAGGTGTTCTGGTTATCCCAATTGTTCCAATCGGTGTTCTGGTTATCCGAATTGTTCCTCTCGGTGTTTCGGGTATCCGAATTGTTCATGTCAGTGTTCTGGTTATCCGAATTGTTCATGTCATTGTTCTGGTTATCCGAATTTTTACTGTAGGTCTTTCGCATGTCGGTATTTTGGCCCGGACTGTTTTGTTAGGTATTCATCTCTTACGAGAAGGGTTCCTGTGAATCTGGTACAAAGAAAATTATTTGTATTACAAACCGAAAAATTCATTTTTGAAAAATCTCCATAACGAAAATTTTCTGCTCAAAACTCAGAGACATCCACTTGTTCAAAATGTTCTTGGTTTCCTGGTATAGCACGTAAACATGTTTGTTTTAGTTTTCTGTTAACTGCTGAACAAATGAGAAAAGTTGTCACAGTGTCGCACATATCTCTCTGCCGATCGCTTGTGAAATGTTGGACATGCAGCGCACGGAGTTGCACTTTAAAAAGAACACCCCTTGTATGTGTTTGTCTTACGGTTGAGCTGTTCCAGCTTTTCGTTCATCGTGTCTTTAAATTGTAATTCTGTTTTGAACTCTCTTTTTCCTTTTTTCTTTTATTTTCGCCTCAGCTCACTGCTGCCTAATTAGCAAGTGTTCTTGCGAAATCTATTACGTCGTCCTATCACATTTGTGTCGCTTGAAACTAACTTACGCGCGACCTTTCGTAGGGGATTGATTCATTATTTAAAACCGTAGATTTATTTATTTCCCCGCCGAAATCGCTTATGGGCGGTGATTCTTGATAGAAACTCTTCAATCTTTTTCTCAACAACGCTGGAACAACAGGTTAAGGAACAGACATTTGATAAAATAGAAAACTGGGAGAAGCAGCTGCTATAAAATGGATTTCACTTCTCGGATCACCTTAGTTCAATAGCATATACATTTTCAACACGGAATATATTCCATAAATTTTACTGCATAGATCTTCAAAAGTGATAAAACAATGCTTAAAAAAGGCATTTGCGTTCCAATTAAAAATTACATTTTAGATTATATTATGATTATTTAAAACAATGTTCAGGTTATCTATTCAACAGAGTTTTAAATGCTTGCTGTTGTTGTTGTAGTTTCGGGTTTTAACGACCACTATGAGCAACTTTTTGTGCTATAAGCAGTCACTCAACCCTAATTTAGGACCACTGGTTCCAGCGAAAGGACAGAAGCAGAGTCTCAGACCACACGGCCACCGGGACTGCCTGGATCAGAATGTTTCCCAAAGATAAAGGCATAGCCAGCAATTGTTTGCAAAAAGACAGAAGAGCAACCAAGTTTGTTTGCGAAAGGCAGAGGGGCAACCAAGATTTTTTGTAAAAGACAGAAACGTAATCAGGAATTGTTTCCAAAAGACAAAGACGTAACCGAGTTAGTTTGAAAAAAAGAGAGAGAGACGCGACCAAGTTTGTTTGCAAAAGGCAGAAGCGTAACCAAGATTTTTTGTAAAAGACAGAGACGTAATCAGGAATTGTTTCCAAAAGACAGTGGCGTAACCAAGTTTGTTTGCAAAAGGCAGGGGCGTAACCAATTTAGTTTGCAAAAGAGAGAGAGAGACGTAACCAAGTTTGTTTGCAAAATGCAGAGGCGTAACCACGATTTTTTTTTTGTAAAAGGCAGAAGCGTAACCAGGAATTTTTGTAAAGGACAGAGACGTAATCAGGAATTGTTTTCAAAAAACAGAGGCGTAACCGAGTTAGTTTGAAAGAAAGAGATACAGAGAGACACACAGAGAGAGAGAGAGAGAGAGAGAGAGAGAGAGAGACAGACACAGAGAGAGTCGTAACCAAGTTTGTTTGCAAAAGACAGAGTTGTAACCGGCAATGGTTCGCAAAAGATAGAGGTATAACCAGGAATTGTTTGCAAAAGACAGAGGCGTAACCAGTTTGCAAAAAGAGGGAGACGTACCAAGTTTGTTAGCAAAAGACAGAGGCGTAACCAGGAATTTACCCATTGTACGGCCAATGCACTTAAATCAAATGATGTGCAAATTTTCTGAGCTCCCCAAGCAGAAATTTTGTCATAACAACCAAGTTTTGCGAAATCCACAGCAGAACAATTCATTTTCCTCTCTCATCTGAGCAGCACCGACCAGAAACCTGTTTTTGTTGGTAAGCGCTCCCTTTTGGTTTTTTATCCTCTACTTCATGACCCAAGCCATGCTGGTGAAGGACTAGTTCCACTGACAGGGATATCATGCTTCCGCGTAAAAACAAGTGACTCAAACATCTGCCATCTCTCTTTTCTTAGGTCCTATGCCATTGTTATTGCGCTGTTAACAGCTAATCATCCCACTAAATGATCACTTTGAATAACAAAGCTATGGGGGAAGAAGCACTCTCTGATGCACAGGTTCATTCGTTGCAACCGCGTTCGGCCCATTTTTTAAGCAACGAATATATTTGTTCCAATTGATTTCAGCCCATTTTGTTAACCCCAAGTTAATTCGTTCTATCCGGTTGAAGAGTTGAATTGAAATGGGTAACCCAATAAACAAAGAAAATCCTAAGAAAACGCTTAATGTTATACGTGTATCACAAATACATTATAGCACCGACTTAGAGTTCCGGTGACCGAGTTGTTTATGGTGCGGGCTTCAGATAAGTCACCAGATATGGACACGGGTTCGAGTCACTGTCCAATGGTTCTATTCCTTTTTCGGAACTGGTGAACCTAAATTAAGAACGGGTGATTTCCTACACTCCTTTTTATTGCTCATGGTGGTTGTTCAATCCCGAAACGAATACATACAGGGTGCATAGAAAAGTCCTTTTAGCCTGAAATAACTTGCGAACGGAGAGAGGTACAGTTATGCAAGTGAGATAACGGTATAGTAAAGTGACTAAGCCCAATCGAATGCAACCAATAACAGCGCCCCTAGTGGCGAAATGCGGGAGTTAGCCATTGCAAATCGAAAACGAAAAGAGATAGAGCAAAATTTCCAACTACAAAGTTGTAGAGCATCTATTAATTAGAACAAAACGACATTTGTTTCACACGGATAAGATAAATTGTCGCCTGAATAAACTAAAATGTCCGAAATCGATGCGCGACATTCTGTGTGAACGTTTGAAGGGAAGAGGAATAGGTAAGAGCAAATACACCCAATTTATTGCATAAATGCGTACTTATGTAAATACAGTTTGATGACGTCAGATAAAACAAAAACAAAAAAGGCAAACTGGCGCACAGTGATAAAAAGTTAATGTCGAGTATGTTCGAAGAGTTCGCCATTGCCCACGATACACATTTGTATTCGTGAAAGTAATTCTGCATGCACATTCCTCAGCATGGAAGGTGTCCCACAATTGCAAGCATCTGTAACACGAAGACGTAGATCCAGCAGACTTGTAGGCGCTGTTGCATACACCTGATTTTTTACGTAACCCCAGAAATCCAAGCTCGCCATTCTCACACAGCGTACGTAGATCTAAACTTCTGATCAGGGTACATCCTGCTACTGGTTTTTATATCGTAGGTACGGAACAACGTTACAATCTGCATTTGCAACGGCTACATTTGCGAAATGTGAATATGCAGATTCGAATCGTCGCGCATCGATTTCGGACATTTTAGGGTATTCAGGCGACAATTTATCTGATCCGTGTGAAAAAAATGTCGTTTTGTACTAATTAATTGATGCTCTATAACCTTGTAATTGAAAATTTTGCTCTATCTCTTTTTGTTTTCGATTTGAAATGGCTAACTTCCGCATTTCGCCGCTAGGTGCGCTGCTGTTGGTTGCGTTCGATAGGGCGTAGTCGCTTTACTATACTGTTATCTCATTTGCATAATTGTACCTCTCTTCGTTCGCAAGTTATTGCAGGCTAAAGGGACATTCCTATGCACCCTGTATATATTAACTTTCTTATTAACTGACAGAGATCGTACAAATTTCACATGTTGGTAGAGTTAACGCTTTCTCTATACAAATGTACTACTCAACATAGTCTCCATCTCAAGAGATGCATTTGCGCCATCGTTGAACCCAACTCTCGAATCCTCTTTAAAAAAATTCATGTGTGGATTGTTGTACCCACTTCATCAGAGCCACTTTCACCTCCTCTGTGTCATCAAATCGTTGTCTCCGGAGACCGTCCTTCATTGGATCAAACAGATAAAAGTCGGAGGGTGCCAGATCTGGGGTGTACGGTGGACGGACACTCTCAGAGAAAAGAAAACTATTGCCTATTCCAACTTAGAATCTATCCGCAGGAATACTAATTTACACAAGTTTTACGGTAGTTCTGTTATTACAAGGAAATGGTGCTGCGTCTATTAGTTTTGAAGCTGCATTTAAGTGATTAAATGTTCCATTCAATTAAGTTTAACGCGCTATGAAATATATTTGCGTTTGCACTGTCTTCTTAATTGCTCTCTGATCTAGAGGATTATAAAACTATGATACATATAAACTATAATATCAAAAGTATTCAAGCCCTAACAAATTTTTGCATCAGTGCGAGGAACAGTTGCGCAGTAAAATGCGCTGTGGATGGAGAGGTACGAATATAACGCTGAGATGTTTTGTCGTTTTATCAGTAACTTTAAAGCGGATATACAAAATGGAGGTGAACTTTCCGAGTTCCGGCTTGGGCTGGTCATAGGATATCATTTGAGTGAAATTTCCATACCGAACATTGCAGCAAAACTAAACATATCAAAATAGAAAGTTAGTCATGCCCTGAAGAGACGAAAGCAGGACCGTGCAACTCCAGTAAAAAAAAAAAAACCGTTCAGAAAGGCAGCACAAACTGACGGAACGTGTCAGAAGAGCCGCGGCAAGAAATGTTAAGAAATCCCGTTCTTCCTCTGTCGTTTCCATTCCCTGCCGAAGCAGGAAATGCTTGTAATGACTCGGTTAGTACCATAACTATCCGCAGAGAGTTGCACAGTGTGGGCTTTTATGGTAGAGCAGCGACACACGAGCCACACATCAATACAGTGAATGCGAAGCGCTGTTTGGTGTAGAGTGTCTCCCGTCGTTCCTGGATAGTGGGCAACTGGAAAACTATTCTTTGGAGTGATGCGTCACGCTTTTCACTCTTCCAATCTGATGGGCGTGTTTGGCTCTGGCGACAGCCCGCTGAGTGATTTCCGTCGGACTGTGTTCTTCCAAATGTTAAGTTCGGCGGAGGCTTCAGCCTGATATGGAGTTGTTTTCCGTGGATAGGACTCGGCCCGTTGGTTATTACATCACAAACCATTAAACTGAAGCGTACCTCGACGTTCTGGATAATTCTGCCCTATCAACAATGTGCCAGTATAACGAAAATGACCGTTGTCTCTTCCAACAGGGTCAAGCTCCCTGTCACACAGCACGGCATGTGCAGGACTGGTTTCTTGAAAATGAGGGGGAATTGTTAGACTGGCTAACTCAGAGACCTGACCTAAATCCCATAGAACACCTATGGGATGAACTGGATCAGCGGATACGAAATGGATCTCAAAGACCATCTTCATTTTTAGCACGTCTTTTGTAAAAAAAGACCATGAATATGTTATCTGTTTGTCCGTCCATCCGTCCGCCTATAGACACGATCTCTCTGGAACTATTAGTCCGATTTGAAAAATTCTTTTTGCATTGGGAAGCTTGAAATATGCGAATGATGATCCTTTATTTCGTTTTTTTTTTATTTTTTTTTTAAATGTACAATTTCGCCACTGGAGGGCCTAAATGCAGATGATGTCAAATTCAAAAATACGTTTTATTCCACATATTTGCTACTGAACATCCCATTGAAAAAATTATTTCCTCTTTCGATTCCATTTATGTCGAAGAGTATTTTAGATATAGTTACTTTTTCAAATTACGCATATCATTTCCGCTAGGGGGAGTTAAAAGTAAATTACATTTTTTCCGATAACTCTTCTTCTAAAGCTCCGATTTGAAAAAAAAAAAATTCAGCGGATACACCTTCTGATGGAAACTCTTTTGCATATAATTTAAAATTTTTGGTAAAGAATACTTTGGCCACCAGGGGGCGTAAGTGTTTATTTTTTCATCTGATGTATTTGCCATAAAATCTGAACTCCTAAAATATCGATTTAAAAAATTATTTCGTGGACTGATGCCACTCACATCGATAAACCTTTTCCGTATATTTTCTTCTTAAAATATTCACAGTTTCTCCTCCATGGGGCGTAGATGTATATCTTATTTTTGTCAATATCTCTACTTCTAGGAGTCCGATTTGAAAAATTCCTTCTTTATTGGATAGTGTTTTCAGTGTGACATGTTTTTCATATAATTTCAAAATTTTCAAGTAATTCATAGACTTTCCGCTAGGGGGCGTAGAGGTAAATTGCATTTCCCCTATATCTCTGCTTCTAAATCTCCGATTTAAAAATTCTTTCTGCACAGGATACAGCTCCTGATGGGAAATCGTTTGCCCATAATTTTTTATTTTTTTATTTTGAAATGGTTTGGCCACCAGAGGGCATAACTCTAAATTTCCGCTTCTGATGTATTTGCAGCAAAATATGAGCTTCTAAATTCTCGATTGAAAAAAATGTCGTTTGTGGACCGATACTACTCATGTCAATAAACCTTTTAGAAACATTTTCTTTTTAAAATAATGCATGGTTTCTACGCCAGGGGGCGTAGACGCATATTTTTTTGTCAATATCTCTACTTCTAGGAGTCCGATTTGAAAAATTCCTTCTTTGTTGGATAGTGTTTCCGGTTTGATATGTTTTTCATAAAATTTCAAAAGTTTCAAGTAATTTACAGACTTTCCGCTAGGGGGTTAAAAAGTAAATTGCTTTCCCCCTATATTTCTGTTTCTAAATCTCCGATTTGAAAAAAAAAATTCTGCACCGGATACAGCTCCTGATGGGAAATCCTTTGCACATAATTTCTAATTTTTGTAAAATATTGTTTGGGCACCAGGTGGCGTAAGTCTTAATTTCCGCTTCTGATGTAATTGCAGCAAAATATGAGCTAAAATCTAGATTGAAAAAAAAGTTTTTTGTTGACCGATACTACTTATGTCGACAAACCTGTTTGGAAATTTTTCTTCTTAAAATAATGCATGGTTTCTACGCCAGGCGGCGCAGATGTATATTTTATTAGTGTCAATATCTCTACTTTTAAGAGTTCGATTTGAAAAATTCCTGCTTTGTTGGATAGTGTTTCCCATGCGAAATGTTGTTTCCTATAAATTCAAAATTTTCAGGTAAATCATAGACTTTCCGCTAGGGGGCGTAAAGGTACATTGCTTTCCCCCTATATCTCTGTTTTTAAATCTCCGATTTTAAAAACTCTTTCTGCACCGGATACAGCTCCTGATGGGAAATTCTTTGCACATAATTTCAAATTTTTTGTAAAAAATGGTTTGGCCACCAAGTGGCGTAAGTCTTAATTTCCGCTATTGATGTATTTTCAGCAAAATATGAGCTTCTAAAATCTAGATTGAAAAAAAGTCCTTTGTTGACCGATACTACTTATGTCGACAAGCCTTTTAGGAACATTTTCTTCTTGAAATAATGCATGGTTTCTACGCCAGGGGATGTAATTGTATATTTTATTTTTGTCAATATCTCTAATTCTAAGAGTCCGATTTGAAAAATTCCTTCTTTGTTGGATAGTGTTTCTGATGCGAAATGTTTTCCCTATAAATTCAAAATTTTCGAGTAAATCATAGAGTTTCTGCTAGGGGGCACAAAGGTAAATTGCGTTTTCTGCGTTATTTCTGCTCTTAAAACTCCGATTTGAAAATTTCTTCCTGTCTCGCATACAAGACCTGATGGAAAATATTTTTCACATAATTTCTAATGTTTGGTAAGGAATGGTTTGGCCACCAGGGAACATAAGTGTTAATATCTGCTTCTGACGTTTTTGTAGCAAAATCTATGATCCTGAAAACTCGACTAAATTTTTTTTCGTGGACCGATACGGCTCATATGGATAAACCGTCTGAGAATACTTTCTTCCTAAAATAATGCATAGTTTTCCCACCAGGGAACGTAAAGTCACATCTTATTTTTGTCGATATCTCTGCTTCTAAGAGTCCGATTTGAAAAATTATTTCTGAGTTGGAGAGCGTTTCCGGTGCAAAATGTTTCTCATATAAATTCATGTTTTCCTTAACGCACAAAAATCTGCAGCCAGAGGTCGTAAGCTCACGATTCCGTTTACAGCAATACCTGAAGGATTAAAAACCCGATTGAAAAAATTTATTCTTCCGTCAGATACTATTGTTTTCCATACCGGTTCCATTAACTTTGAATAGCTTTGATAAATTTAATTTGCGTCAGAACACATTCAAAAGACATGCTGATTACACCCGAAAACTCGGTGTCATCTTTCTTGTTCACTCTGGCAGCAGCTTTGCAGGATGAATGGAAGCCATTTCTGTCGAAACCTACCGCAAATTGTTTTATAGTATGCCTCGACGTGTTGTCGCTGTCACACAGGTAAAAGATGGACCGATTAACTACTAATTGCGATAATAAAGCCACTTGTCCCAAAATATTGTGGTGTCTGAATATTTTTGATAATATAGTGTATATAAAACTATGAGACCCTGTGTGCATACACTGAGAGGCCACTTTATTATGACCACCTGACAGTTTTAAGCAAATGAGCTATGGCTGCACGCTGTTGCCGGCAGAGGCCGGGGCTAGTATAATAAGGGAAAGCTTAGTGCTTTTGACAGTAGTAGAAATGATATTCGGGTGGCGAGATGGATAAAAAATGCGATTTGACGGACTTTCAACAAGGGATGATTGTAGGAGCTCGGAGCCATGGAGCGAGTATCACCGAAACTGCCGCATTCGTGAAATGTTCCAGAGCAGCTATTGTTAAAGTGTTTAAAGATTGAACTGTCAGCCAAGACACTGGGTCTCTAAGTGCAACGTGTGGTCGTCATCGACTAGTGACTGCTCGGGCGGAACGGAGAGTGCCCAGACTGCTAACAGACAACAGAAAGGCAACCGTGCAGCACATTACAGATCATCTTAACCAAGGATCCCCATTAAATAATCTCTGCACGCACTGTCCGCCGTACACTGCATCGGATGGGATATGGCAGCCGAAGGACTATTCGAACATCTTTGCTGTCTGCAGTTAACAAAAGAAAACGTCTCCAGTTCGCACAGGAGCACACGGATTGGACAGTCAATAAATAGAAACAAATTATATGGTCCGATGAATCACGTTTTCAGTTGCACCATGACGATGGCAGAGTGAGAATTTGGCGTAAACAGCACCAAAGCATGGACCCCAAGTGCATTGCTACAACCCTTCAAGCTGATGGAGGCAACGTTCTGGTTTGGGGAATGTTTTCCTGGCATGCTTTGGGCCCTTTAATTCGTATTGATCAACGTCTGACTGGCACATCATATCTAAACTTCGTTGCGGACCAAGTGCATCCTGTCATATGGATGGTTTATACCAAGGGCAATGGCTACTTTCAACAAGATAATGCGTCCTGCCATAGTGCTCGTATTTTACAGGATTTGTTTCAGGAACATGCCAGTGAGGTTACTTTGCTTAGGTGGCCCCCACAATCTTTAGATCTCAACCCCATTGAGAATTTGTAGGATGAATTTGAACGTGTCATCAGACAGCTGGATCCACAACCCTGCAATCTCACACTCCTGGAAAGTGCTATTCATCAAGCATGGTGTCAGATTCCACAAACCACCACTCAACATCTCGTGGAGTTCATGCCACGAAGAATCGACGCAGTACTAAAGGCAAAAGGTGGCTCAAGGAAGTACTGAGGCGATGGTCATAATAAAGTGGCCACTCAGTATGTGTATATATATATATATATATATATATATATAATCATCATCATCATGGTCAACCATTATCAATCCACTGCTGGACGAAGGTCTCCCCACCTTTCCTCCACAACGGTCTGTCTTGTGCCACTCTCCTCCATGTCACTCCCGCATACTTTCGAATTTCATCCACCCATCTCCCATGTGGTCTTCTTCTGGGTCTTTTCCTGTCTCTTGGAATCCAATTTAAAATTTCGGCTGTCCATCGATGGTCTCTCCTTCTGGCAGTATGCCCAGCCCATTGCCATTTCAGGGATTTGACTCTGATCATGATATCTTAAACTCGTGTCATTTTTCGGATCCACGAGTTCCTCTTCTTATCTCTCCTGGTTGCACCAAGCATGCACCTCTCCATGCTGCTTTGAGTTGTCTGCAGCCTTTGTATGTCTCTTTTAGTTAAGGTCCACGTCTCTGCACCATACGTAAGCACTGGAAGGATGCATTGATCAAACACTTTTCTTTTAATACATAATGGCATATTGCTCTTGAAAATTATGCTGTTTCTTCCAAAAGCTCTCCGGGCAAGTTTTGTACGCCGATTAATTTCTTCATCAATTTGACCCTCACTTGATATCTGCTGTCCAAGATAAACGTAAGTGTCTGTTATCTCCAGCTTTTCTCCATCAATCGATAAATCTTAATTTCGTGTAAAAGCATTGAACATCACTTTTGTCTTCTGAAAGTTCATTTTTAATCCCAGTTCTTTACTCTTGTCAGCAAGTTCCTGGATCATACTCTGCAGCTCTGATGGGGTAGTTGCAAAAATGACTATGTCATCAGCAAAACGAAGGTGGGTTAGATAATCTCCATTAATCTTTATCCCTTTGTTTTCCCAATTCAGTGATTGAAAGACATTTTCCAGTGTGGCGTTAAAAAGCTTCGGAGATATGGTGTCACCTTGTCTCACTGCCTTTCCAATTTTTATGTGTGTTGTATTTTCAAACAGCCGAATCTTTGCACTTGCATTTTCATAGATGTTACTAATAATATTAATGTATGCATCTTCAATACCGCAGGATTTCAGAGCCATTGTAACTGCTGATGGTTTCACCGAATCAAAGGCTTTTTCATAATCGATAAAAACCATGCACAATGGAAGATAATATTCCCTCGCTCTTTCAATTACTTCTCTCAGTATGTGGTTATGATCTATTGTGCTGTAGCCACTCCTGAATCCAGCTTGTTTTCTTGGTTGAGCCATGTCCAGTGTTACCTTTAAACGGTGTGAAAGAACTTTAGTGAAGATTTTATAAACCACTGAGAGGAGGCTAATAGGTCTGTAGTTCCCGAGATCCTCAATGTCACCTTTTTTATGTAGCAGGATCATTTTAGCGTTGTTCCAATCCTCAGGAATCTTCCCTTTATTAAGGCATCGAGTGAAAATTTGGGCGAGTACCGTTTCGATTTCTCAACTTGCTTCTTGTATGATGCCTACAGTAATCCCATCTTCTCCTGGAGCTTTTCCCTGCTTCATGTTCTTGATTGCATGTGCAACTTCTGCTGGGAAAACTGGAAGAACTCTGGTACTGATACCTTCCATGATGTCTGGAGTACATGCATCATCCCTTTCATATAACTTGGAGTAGAAATCTTTCACTCTTGTCAAAATTTCACCTCTATTTCTTGTTAAAGAACCATCTTCTTTTCTCAGTGCCATAATCTGTTTTCCTCCCTTACTGAGATGTACCTTTGCTGTCTTTAGGCTTTGGTAGTTTTCAACTGCTTTCCTCACTAGTGCACAGTTGAATTTTCTTACGTCTTCAGTGATAATTTTTCGCACTGTCTTGCATAGCTCTATATATTCCACTTTGGAAGTCACATCTTCTTTAGTTGTCCGCATCTCTCTTCTTTTTTGCATCAACATTTTGGTTTTCCCTGATAGTTTGTTCACATGCAACTTGTTCTTAGAAACAGCTAATTTTGTTGCGGTTTCCATGAGAGCTTTGGTTACTTTCCTGTTAACTTCAGAAATATCTACTTCTTCCGATGTTAGGCCTTCTAAAGCAAAGAATCTGTTCTTCAGCTCCAACTTGAAGGTATTATGGTGTTTTGTAATATTGGTTATGTCAATACATTTCGTTTGTCTTATGAGCTTGACACGTTCGAGTTTAGTGTTGAGGTGCATCTTAGATCTCACCAATCTATGGCCACTACCTGTGTTTAACTTGTTTAGCACACTGCAGTCTTCTATGACGAATTTTTTGTTACACGTAATAAAATCAATTTCATTTGTAGTCATATTTGGATGTCTCCATGTCCATTTCCTGTGCGGCTTTTTCTTGAAAAAGGAGTTCAAGATGAAAAACCCTTCTGCCTCTGCAAACTGAACGAGAGTATTTCCAGGTTGGTTTCTGTTGCCGTGACCGAATTTACCTACTGAAGTTTCATTCTGTTGCCGTTGCCCTATTTTTGCATTGAAATCTCCCATAATTATCTTCAAGTGCTGCTTACCTTTATTATTTAGATGACGAATTTCCTCATAAAATTCTTCAATTTCTTCTTCAGGATGACTTGTGGTGGGTGCATAAGTTTGAATAATCTGAGCCTGGTATCTTTTCGAGAGAGCGATAACGAGTCGTGCAGCTCTGTCAGAGGAACTTTCAACTTCTACCACTTTATCCTTCAGTTTCTTGTTTATTATAAATCCAACACCACTAGTTCTGCCAGTATCTGTCCCACGATAGTAGAAGAGATGTCCACTTTTCAGTTCAATGAGATCTTTTCGTTTTCTCCTTACCTCACTTATCCCGACAATGTCCCACTTGATCCTTTGCAGTTCCTCTTCCAATTCAAGAAGCCTTGAATCAGAAGATAGGGAGCGTCCATTATACGTAGCCAAAGACAGCATCAGATGTCAGCATAATCCGGTTGTCCGGGTATTCTTAGCACCCTCTGTCTTCATGTCGCACTGGCCGCTGCCTTGGCCATGTACATTCCAGCTGCCGGAGACTGTGGGCCAAGATTTAAGTTGTGGAGTCATTTTGGAGGGGTTTGGCCATAACTCACCACACTGGCCAAGCGGGTTGGTGAGTGTGGGATAGCATTTCCTCTAATCCCGATGGTATAGTTATACCGCTATTGGCGGTCGTCAGAGGCCCTTTAGTGGGAACAGGATGCACCACGAGAAGGCGGGGTTTACATTTGTCAAGGAGAGGCTGTGATGTTACGCATCACCTGACCTTACATCCCATATATATATATATATGCACTGTATATATATATATATATATATATATATATTCTATAAAGAAGATACCTAAGCAAAAAAATACATATATAATTTTGACTCACACCTAGTACAACATAGAAAAGGTTATGTATCTACCTGTGTGATCAAAAGGAAAAAAGGTAAAAAATAAAATAAAACAACTGAATGTAGAAGGTGTCGAGAATACTGAGCCTTGGCTTTATCAAGGACCAGCAAAAACTCTTCCTTAGTCTTCAGTTTTGCTCTTTAGTATATATATATATATATATATATATGCACTGTACATATATATATATATATCAACAATTTGGATTTCAATTACCACATTAATATACTATTAGAAAGTTTTCTAGAGAACGAAATTCCTTCTTCTTTCATCAAAAGAACTTTAAGAAAAATTATTCTGAATAATAGAGTAAGGTTGGCAGATCTGCTTTAATTTTCTACACAGTTAATAATATGATTCTGACCAATCAAAGCCGTAAGGAAGTTGGCTAGAGGATGCCTATTAACTACCTAAAGGAACCTTAGTGCTATGGATATGACGGTCCTATTAAAACAAAAAATTAAATAATATAAACAAAATCACAAAAAAAGCTTAAAAATCTGTTTATAAAAGAAAATAAAAACAAATAAAAAAGAAAACTAGTTATTCATCACTCGGATAGCTATACTAAAAATAGTAAAACCAACATTATAATTAATAGGATTCTGATTAATCTATAGAAGCTCACTAAGGTGATTTAATACATGCAAAGATTATTAAATAAACTGCTCGTGTATTTTATAATATTTCTCATGTATTCTGGAGAGTTAATTCTGCTCATTCTGATCATACAGATCCACAGTCTTAAGTTTATATATTTTTTTCTCTGGTTAAAATCTCCGCGCGTTGGTTTCTTGCTGTATGAGGAGGCCATTAGCCCCACCCTCACTGCCCCCCAGCGTCTAGGGAGTGGCGGAAGGGGTCAGCCATGTTCTCCTCTTGTGAGGAGAAAAGTTTTTGTCACACAAGAGGTAAGCTCTCTTCCTTGTTTTTGGGTTCTAGGTTTTATAAGTTCAATGTTTGTACTTTATGTACCTTTTCTCTGTCGTTTTTTAGCTTTTCAGCTTTTAAGCATTGGTTTGTCTGTTAATATTTATGCGGGTTTTAACTCTTACTTTTCTTTGTAACTTTGAGCGTCTTTTGGGGTACCTAGGAACAGAAGAGGGCTAAGCTTGTTCCTTTTCTTTGCGCTGTCTATGCACTGTTTTTTCAAAGTAGTTAAGTTCTTAATAACTAATTAATTATGCACTTAAAGCACTGCTGAAATACTTTGTACATATTGCAACTAACTGTTTAAGGTATATAACTTTCACAAAGTTTTCTTTAGTTAATTATTATCTTTAACTTATTCTCGTTTTCGTGCTGTCATAAGTTGTAGAGTAGGGGGTTTTAGACTCAAGTTTTCTTTCAAAAATCTGTTCGTTATAAATTAACATTTCCTTTTTTAATTGCAATGTAAAATTTGGATTTCTTTTTGCATTGTTTTTCAGGTTTAAATTCTCTCTCAAACGAACTTGGAATTTCGTTATAGCTGAAAATCATTTCTATTTATTATGTCACTCTCACAGCTTGAGTTCACTTTAATCTTCTTCTCTCTGTTTAATTGTAACAGATGAAGAGCATGGGTCGGGCCATGAAGGTTAATGGATGCAAGCGAAATTGTTAACTAGTGCTAGGTCATGCTACTCTACGGAGGACATGACTTATATATATATTTTTTAAACTATTTTAGGTGGGAATGTTACTTGCATCTATGGCCTTGCAGAAACCCATTTCCAACTAGGTCTTTGTGGAAGTGAGAAAATGCAGAGTTTTTGCTGGTCCTTGATAAAGCCAAGGCTCAGTATTCTCGACACCTTCTACATTCAGTTGTTTTATTTTATTTTTTTATCTTTTCTCCTTTTACTCACACAGGTAGATACATAACCTTTTCTATGTTGTATTAGGTGTGAGTCAAAATTATATATGTATTTTTTTGCTTAGGTATCTTCTTTATAGAATATATATATATATATATATATATATATATATATATATGGGGGATGTAAGGTCAGGTGATGCGTAACATCACAGCCTCTCCTTGACAAATGTCAACCCCGCCTTCTCGTGGTGCATCCTGTTCCCACAAAAGGGGCTCTGACGACCGCCAATAGCGGTATAACTATACCATCGGGATCAGAGGAAATGCTATCCCGCACTCACCAACCCGCTTGGCCAGCGTGGTGAGTTATGGCCAAACACCTCCAAAATGACTCTACAACTTAAATCTTGGCCCTCAGTCTCCGGCAGCTGGAATGTACCTGGCCAAGGCAGCGGCCAGTGCGACATGAAGGCAGAGGGTGCTAAGAATCCCCGGAGGACCGGACTAGGCTGCCATTTGATGCTGACCTTGGCTACCTATAACGGACGCTCCCTATCTTCTGATTCAAGGCTTCTTGAATTGGAAGAGGAACTACAAAAGATCAAGTGGGACATCGTCGGGCTAAGTGAGGTAAGGAGAAAAGGAGAAGATCTCATTGAACTGAAAAGTGGACATCTCTTCTATTATCGTGGGACAGATACTGGCAGAACTAGTGGTGTTGGATTTATAATAAACAAGAAACTGAAGGATAAAGTGGTAGAAGTTGAAAGTTCCTCTGACAGAGCTGCACGACTCGTTATCCAACTATCGAGAAGATACCAGGCTCAGATTATTCAAACTTATGCACCCACCACAAGTCATCCTGAAGAAGAAATTGAAGAATTTTATGAGGAAATTCGTCATCTAAATAATAAAGGTAAGCAGCACTTGAAGATAATTATGGGAGATTTCAATGCAAAAATAGGGCAACGGCAACAGAATGAAACTTCAGTAGGTAAATTCGGTCACGGCAACAGAAACCAGCGTGGAAATACTCTCGTTGAGTTTGCAGAGGCAGAAGGATTTTTCATCTTGAACTCCTTTTTCAAGAAAAAGCCACACAGGAAATGGACATGGAGACATCCAATTGGGACGACAAGTGAAATTGATTTTATTATGTGTAACAAAAAATTCGTCATCGAAGACTGCAGTGTGCTGAACCAGTTCAACACAGGTAGTGACCATAGATTGGTGAGATGTAAGATGCACCTCAACACTAAACTGGAACGTGGCAAGCTCATAAGACAAACAAAATGTATTGACATAACCAACCTTAAAAAACACCATAATACTTTCAAGTTGGAACTGAAGAACAGATTCTCTGCTTTAGAAGGCCTAACATCGGAAGAAGTGGATATTTCGGAAGTTAACAGAAAAGTAACCAAAGCTCTAATGGAAACGGCAACAAAATTAGCTGGGTCTAAGAACAAGTTGCATCTGAACAAATTATCAGGAAAAACCAAAATGTTGATGCAAAAAAGAAGAGAGATGAGGACAACTAAAGAAGATGTGACTTCCAAAGTGGAATATATAGAGCTATGCAAGACAACACGAAAAAGTATCACTGAAGACGTAAGGAAATTCAACTGTGAGCTAGTGAGGAAAGCAATTGAAAACAACCAAAGCCTTAAGATAGCAAAGGGACGTCTCAGTAAGGGAAGAAAACAGATTATGGCTCTGAGAAAAGAAGATGGTTCTATAACAAGAAATAGAGGCGAAATTTTGACAAGAGTGAAAGATTTCTACTCCAAATTATATGAAAGGGATGATACATGTACTCCAGACATCATGAAAGATACCAGTACCAGAGTTCTTCCAGTCCTCCCAGCAGAAGTTGCTCATGCAATCAAGAACATGAAGCGGGGGAAAGCTCCAGGAGAAGATGGAATTACTATAGACATCATACAAGAAGCAAGTGGAGAAATTGAAACAGTACTCGCCCAAATTTTCACTCGATGCCTTAATGAAGGGAAGATTCCTGAGGATTGGAACAATGCTACAATGATCCTGCTACATAAAAAAGGTGACATTGAGGATCTCAGGAACTACAGACCTATCAGCCTCCTATCAGTGGTTTATAAAATCTTCACTAAAGTTCTTTCACACCGCTTGAAGGTAACACTGGACATGGCTCAACCGAGAGAACAAGCTGGATTCAGGAGTGGCTACAGCACAATAGATCATATCCACGTACTGAGAGAACTAATTGAAAGAGCGAGGGAATATGAACTTCCATTGTGCATGGCTTTTATCGATTATGAAAAAGCCTTTGATTCGGTGAAACCATCAGCAGTTACCACGGCTCTGAAATCCTGCGGTATTGAAGATGCATACATTAATATTATTAATAACATCTATGAAAATGCAAGTGCAAAGATTCGGCTGTTTGAAAATACAACACACATAAAAATTGGAAAGGGAGTGAGACAAGGTGACACCATATCTCCGAAGCTCTTTAATGCGACATTGGAAAATGTCTTTCAATCACTGAATTTTGAAAACAAAGGGATAAAGATTAATGGAGATTATCTAACCCACCTTCGTTTTGCTGATGACGTAGTCATTTTTGCAACTACCCCATCAGAACTGCAGACTATGATCCAGGAACTTGCTGACAAGAGTAAAGAAGTGGGATTAAAAATGAACTTTCAGAAGACAAAAGTGATGTTTAATGCTTTTACAAGAAATGAAGATTTATCGATTGATGGAGAAAAACTGGAGATAACAGATACGTATGTTTATCTTGGACAGCAGATATCAAGTGAGGGTCACATTGATGAAGAAATTAATCGGCGTACAAAACTTGCCTGGAGAGCTTTTGGAAGAAACAGCATAATTTTCAAGAGCAATATGCAATTATGTCTTAAAAGAAAAGTGTTTGATCAATGCATCCTTCCAGTGCTTACGTATGGTGCAGAGACGTGGACCTTAACTAAAAGAGACATACAAAGGCTGCAGACAACTCAAAGTAGCATGGAGAGGTGCATGCTTGGTATAACCAGGAGAGATAAGAAGAGGAACTCGTGGATCCGAAAAATGACGAGAGTGGAAGACATCATGAGCAGAGTTAAATCCCTGAAATGGCAATGGGCTGGACATACTGCCAGAAGGACAGACCATAGATGGACAGCCGAAATTTTAGATTGGATTCCAAGGGACAGGAAAAGCCCCAGAAAAAGACCACATGGGAGATGGGTGGATGAAATTCGTAAATATGCGGGAGTGAAATGGAGGAGACTGGCACAAGACAGACCGTTGTGGAGGAAACTTGGGGAGACCTTCGTCCAGCAGTGGATTGATAATGTTTGACAATGATGATGATGATGATATGCACTGTATTGGCAAAGGTAACCGGACACCCATTAAAAAGCAAATGAAGGGGTGGGCTGCGTTCTTAAAATGCGCGGTAGAGCTGCAAAGGTATAAAAACAAACCTGCAGCTGACCGCGATCATATCGCTGTGTGAGGTTGAGTGAAAATGTCACTGAACTGAATACCGGAAGACCAAGGAGATCAGTGATAGCGGACGTCGAAGGCTCAAGACAGTCGTTACAGCTAATCGACGGAGTACTACACAGGACCCCAGTGTACAGGTGAGTAAAAATGCTGAAACCTCTGTATGTACACGTACCATTCGCAAAGAACTTCATTCCGTGTGCTGCCGTCGTCGTGCGGCTGCTCATAAGCCTTTCCTCTCCACTCGGAATGCTACTCATCGTTTAGCATGGTGTAAAGAACATTTATCGTGGACTGTAGATCAATGGAAACCGGTGCTATGGACTGATGAATCCAGATACTCGATCCATCAGTCGGATGGCCGTGTGTGGGTATGATGGCAGCCGAGGGAACGCTATTTACCATAGTGTACTGTTCCTACGGTCAAGTTTGGAGCTGGCAGTGTACTGGTGTGGGGGTGTTTTTCATGGTATGGCCCCGGTCTATTGATTATCGTGGACAAACCTGCTAACCAGCACGTCTACTTCGATATTCTGAACAATTATGCCCTACCAACTTTGTGGCAATACTATGGAATCGAGCGTTGATAAAGCACCGAGCCTAAAGCAAGGACTGTTACGGCGTGATTTGACGATAATTCCGTATCGTGTTTGCACTGACCAACACAACGTCCCGACCTTGATCCTATAGAGCACACGTGGGATGAATTTGAGCGCCGCATAAGAAGTTTGAAACCAAGGCCTACTACTTAGCAACTGTTAGCTGCAGCATTATGTACTGAATGGAAGCGCATACCTATCGCTGTGTCCCAATACCTTGTCGAAAGCATGTGTCGAAGGGTCAGTGCATGCATTAAAGCCAAAGGTGAACCGACACCGTACTGATGTTTGTCAATAAATGCGGTGTTGTGTTTCTCTTCTAGGTGTCCGGTGACTTTTGTCAATATATTATATACATGTATACTCAGAAGAAGACCACATGTGAGTTGAATGGATGTAATCTTAAAGCATGCCGAAGTACCTTGAAGATGATTGGTTCAAGGTCAAGGCAGATTGTTGTGAAAGAAACTTGGGAAGACTGTCATCCAGCGGTGGATTGATAATTGTTGAGAATGATGATGACAATATACATTTTTATATATTTGAGGAGCTAAAAATAATGAAAAGAACTTTCTTTGGGATAAAGTTTCGCATAATTGGGGCAGCTGCTTAATTAGGCCAAAATGTTTTAGCCCGATGATCATGATCATATGTAGGGGATTTTAGGAAGGGCGTGTCTGACCCCAGGTCTTAAACAACCCTTAGAAATAGGAAGCTAGGAGATTTGGGCTAGAGTGCCCGATAGGAAAGTGACACGGAATCGAAGTAGAAAGGGGGAGGAAGACGCCTTTATTTATTACCGGGGGCCAGTACCTGGGGTTTTAGCCCGATCAGATCAGAACAGATGTAGAGGATTTTAGGAAGGGAGTGTCTGACCCCGAGTCTTGAACAACCCTTAGAAATTCGAAGTTAGGAGATTTGGGCTAGAGTGCCCGATAGGAAAGTGACACGGAAGCGAGGTAAGAAAGGGGGAGGAAGACGCCCTTATTTATTGCCGGGGGCCAGTATCCGGGGTATTATCCCGATCAGATCAGATGTAGAGGATTTTAGGAAGGGGAGGAAGACGCCCTTATTTATTGCCGGGGGGCCAGTACCTGGGGTTTTAGCCCGATCAGATCAGATCAGATGCAGAGGATTTTAGGAAGGGAGTGTCTGACCCCAAGTCTTGAACAACCCTTAGAAATAGGAAGCTAGGAGATTTGGGCTAGAGTGCCCGATAGGAAAGTGACACGGAAGCGAGGTATGAAAGGGGGAGGAAGACGCCCTTATTTATTGCCGGGGGCCAGTACCTGGATTTTAGCCTGATCAGATCAGATCAGATGTACAGGATTTTAGGAAGGGCGTGTCTGACCCAAGGTCTTAAACAACCCTTAGAAATAGGAAGCTGGGAGATTTGGGCTAGAGTGCCCGATAGGAAAGTGACACGGAAGCGAAGTAGAAAGGGGGAGGAAGACGCCTTTATTTATTACCGGGGGCCAGTACCTGGGGTTTTAGCCCGATCAGATCAGAACAGATGTAGAGGATTTTAGGAAGGGAGTGTCTGACCCCGAGTCTTGAACAACCCTTAGAAATTCGAAGTTAGGAGATTTGGGCTAGAGTGCCCGATAGGAAAGTGACACGGAAGCGAGGTAAGAAAGGGGGAGGAAGACGCCCTTATTTATTGCCGGGGGGCCAGTATCCGGGGTATTATCCCGATCAGATCAGATGTAGAGGATTTTAGGAAGGGGGAGGAAGACGCCCTTATTTATTGCCGGGGGCCAGTACCCGGGGTTTTAGCCCGATCAGATCAGATCAGATGCAGAGGATTTTAGGAAGGGAGTGTTTGACCCCAAGTCTTGAACAACCCTTAGAAATAGGAAGCTAGGAGATTTGGGCTAGAGTGCCCTATAGGAAAGTGACACGGAGGCGAGGTATGAAAGGGGGAGGAAGACGCCCTTATTTATTACCGGGGGCCAGTACCCGGTGTCCGACGGCTTAACGTGCCCATCCGACGCACGCCGGGTATTTAGTGGTTCGAACGTTCGTACCTGCCCAGGATCGAACCTGAGGTCTTCTACATGGTAGTCACGAACGCTGACCACTAGGCCACCCGCGGCCCGGTTTTATCCCGATGTGTCTCAATTATATGCATATATATTTATTTATTTAACAATTTAACGAGCACAAACTTTGGGCTATATGGATTCGGTTGTCCCTAATTTGGCGACGTTGGTTCCAAGATAGGGACAGAGCCATCTGACAAACGCACCACTCATGTTTCATCCGGGTCTCGAACCATAAAGAATGTCCGACCAAATATCAGATGCCAGCTCCTTAGACCACACGGTCACCAGGAGCCAAATAAATACACTTTTGCAAAAATCAGAGTTCAAAATTTGCTTTCAAGATATTTTATCAAAAACTGATATTGATTTCATTTTTCCTTTGTGTTTTAAAAATAACGCACTTCTCGACTCTGGTGTATACTTTTTATTGATTTATTGATTGATTTACAGAGAACAAAGAATGTGTTTTCTCCACTATGACAACTCAATGAAAAATGAACTCCCCATTCTCAATTACTTATCTCCAGTCTTATTAATGAGTTTGCTCTTTTTATTAGCCCTACTTAATATTAACTCCTGTTTCCTTGAGAGAATTTTGCTTTCATGTTTGGCATCAAAGAAGTATCATCTCATGTAGGAAGGTGAACTTGCTGGAAGATTAAAATATAATATGTTATTTGCAATTTTATTCTCGTATTTTTCTGAGGCTTCTTATTATGCTCAGTTTCCGATTTTATTTATTTCTTCTTTATAAATGTAAAACAGCTTCATATGTTTGGGTAATTTATTTATCTCCTGAAAGGAAACTGATTGACTTAAAAATTGCTTTACGGCATTTTCGTTTTTCTTTTGCTTCTCAATCCATTGGAGATGTTTCAGCATTTAATTTAAAATAAAATTTAAAATATTAATTAATTTTTAATGAACTGCCGGCTTCGTTCCATCTTGTATTAGCAGCTATTTTGTATTATTAATGATTATTTTCCGTCAAGAACTGATTATAAAAACCTAAACATACAAAACCGCATTACAGTGAATTGTCTTTCTTTGAACATTCGCTTTTCATCTTTATACCTCTAATAAAATAGCATTCAGTTCATTCGTACTACTATATTAGCTTCCTTATTCTACTCATACTTTTCTGAGGTTTCTTCTCATTAGACTTTATGCTTATTTTTACATCTTACATATTTAATGCTATTTCATATTTACTTTTACATCTTACACATTTAACGCTGTTTCATGTTTATTTTTACATCTTACACATTTAATGTTCTTTCACACATATTCTACATATACTAGCTCGTAGACCGTGCCATGCACGGGAGAAAAAGCTGTGACTGAAAGTTTAATAATACAAATCGTAAAATACATATACATAACTATAATAAACGGTTAAATTATTAATGGGCAGTCTATAAGATAGGTCACCAATAACAAAATTTTAGTAATACACCCATTCAATATAGCTTTATCTTTTTCCATCTTGTACTACAAAGAAAAAATTTCACGGAACCAATGATTTTTTAAGTTTCCATCACAATGAAACAAAACTACGCCTGCAGTTACTTTCTTACAAATTTACTTGTTTATTTTTATGAAATAAAATTGTTCCTTTTATGAAATTACTCTGCAATTTTATTCCTTTTATTCCTTTTTACGAAATTACTATGCAATGCGAAGATAATGAAATAAAACATGACATAACACCTACGTAACAGAACAAACGTCGCAGACAGTTGTTCAAGCGTGTGCGTGTTGCCACAGATCAAGTCGTTTG
Organism: Macrothele yani; assembly: GCA_039090855.1. NCBI lineage: Eukaryota > Metazoa > Arthropoda > Arachnida > Araneae > Macrothelidae > Macrothele > Macrothele yani. The sequence goes on along the minus strand of CM077029.1, from coordinate 31,176,270 downwards.
TCTTACTAACTTTATTTTATTTTCCTGTGTTTCTCTTTGATTTTACGTATCGTGCAATCAAGGGTAATAAGACAGTAAGGTTTGCTCATTACCATAGCAATTTCTCTTGCAGACGTGACGTCACTAAGGTTTGCTTGATTACCATAGCAATTTCTCTTGCAGACGTGACGTCACTAAGGTTTGCTTGAGTACCATAGCAATTTCTCTTGCACACGTGACATCACTAAGGTTTGCTTGATTACCATAGCAATTTCTCTTGCAGACGTGACGTCACTAAGGTTTGCTTGATTACCATAGCAATTTCTCTTCAAGACGTGGCGTTACTGAGTGATATTACCGTCCTAACACTTGAATCATAGATCCGAACTGAGCTGTGGAGGAAGATGTCTTGGCCACTCATTCAAATACATGTTAAACCAGGTGCTACCATCTACCCAGATCAATGGAAAGGATATACGCATTTGTCAGAACATGGTTTCACTCATTTAATAGCCAATCATACAAAATGTTTTATAGATCCGGACAGTGGAGCTCATACTCAACGTATCAAATCCAATTGAGAGCTCTTAAGCAAAATCTCAGAAGCCATACTAACAAATCGGAAGAACTATTGGCCGATATCCTAATGGAATATTTGTTTCAACGATTTCGTAAAAAACAAAATTTAGATCCATTTGAAAAGTTCATTCAAATACTTCGTTGTGCCGAGTGGAAAAACCGAACGTAAGACAAATTCATTCCGTGAAAGGGACGTTGCATTTACTTTATCGAAATACTGATGCGTAAATCTGTGATATGAAAATAAATGTATTATTATTTGCTATAATAAAATAAATGGCTATAAATATTTTCATTACAATAAAATTTATTTCGATGAAAATAGTAAAAAAAAAAATCTGTATATTATCGTGAACTACTTTCGAATAGGCAGTCTTGCGTTTTTAATTTTGACAGTGACGTCAAAGAGCAAACACCGGAAGTGCAGGATGATCATAACCTTGTCATCTACTAACCTTGTCGCGCGATAGCGGTGAGCTTAGTTCCCATTTCGGCCACTGGATAAAAGCAGGCGAAGCTTCAAGCACTGAATGACGTCAGAGCTAGGAACAGAACGTAGCCTATTATACGTAGTGCGATAAAAAAGTTCCGAGACTAGGTACGTAGTGCGCCAACAGATGGAAGTACGCGGATACATGAGCTGCTGTCGAGGGCAGTGACCTTCATGAGTCATTGCGCCGAGTGGCGTCGTTCTGTGAACATCAGGAGCTGTGCTACACGATATTTGGTGACCACGTGCAGAACACAGCTGTTATTTTTTGTATGGACTGCAAACTAGAGCAGCGAGCGAACATCAAATTCTGCGTCAAACTCGGCAAATCGGGAACGGAGACACATGAAATGTTGCGACAGGCTTATGGCACTGAACCAAAGCGTCGTGCGAGGTGTTTTGAGTGGCACTGGCGCTTCAAGGGCGGCACAACGGCACTGGAAGACGACGTCCACGAGCAAACCCCCAGAAAATGTGGAACAATTAGGAAACTGGTGCATGAGGATCGTCGGAGAACCGTTCAAGACATTGCTACCATCGTCAATGTGCCATATGGAACAGTGCAAGAAATTCTGACGTCAGTTTGGAACATGCACCGCATTGCTGCAAAGTTTGTGCCAAAGATCGAACTCTGTCAAGATCTTCGTCAGCAGGTGGTGAATGAACCAACGTTCCTGTCGCGGGTCATCACTTGGGACGAGACTTGTGTCTACGGTTACGACGCGGAGACCAAACAACGGCCGTCGCATTGGAATAGCCCGGCATCTCCACGACCGAAGAAGGCCCGATAGGTCCGGAGCGCAACCAAAAGCATACTCATCGTGTTCTTCGACATTCGTGGGGTTGTGCACCGTGAATTCGTCCCCCAGGGGCAAACCGTCACCGCCCTGTCTTACTGGGATATTCTACGGCGTCTTAGGGAGAACATTCGCCGCAAACGACTTGAAATGTGGCGCACGGGTGATTTCCTGCTCCATCGCGACAATGCAGCAGCTCACAGAGCGTTAGCAACGCGCCAGTTTTGCAGCCGCAACAGCATGGCTACCCTTCCTCTACGCGCTACTTGCCGGATTTTGTCCCATGCGACTTCTTTCTGTTCCCGAAGAAGAAGCTGAAGCTCAAGGATCGCCGTTTTGAAACCGTGGACGAGATCCAGCGCGAATCAGAGACGGTGCTTGACATGATTCGCGAACAGGACTTCCAGGGAGCGTTCCAACAGTGGCAAAAACGCTGGCAGCGGTGTATCGCTGCCAAAGGAGACTACTTTGAAGGAGATCATAGCCAGACTTAAGTAACGTAAATAATACTTTGTTGTATATCGGCCTAGTCTTGAAACTTTTTGATCGGATCTTTTCATTCTTTTTAGATTCTGAAAAAAAAACTACTCATTTATTTCCTCTTTAATTTACTATATATTCAGTTCTCTTTTACTTCTTCATTCATTTGAAACCTTTGGCACTTAATTTAAATTGTGAAAAATTATTTGTTATTATGATTAAAACAAGAACTGTTTTCTTTTTAGCACGTCTTTTGTAAAAAAAGATCGTGCTTATGTTATCGGTTTGTCCGACCGTCCGTCTGTCTGTACCCACGGTATCTCTGCAACTATTAGTCCGATTTGAAAAATTATTTTTTGTATTCGGAAACTTGAAATATGCGAATGATGATCCTTCATTTTTTTTTTTACGATGTACAATTTCGCCGCTAGAGGGCGTAAATGCAGATAATGTCGAATTCAAAATTACGTTTTAATCCACATATTTGCTTCTAAACATGTGATTAGAAAAATTCTTTTATCTTTGGATTCGATTTATGTCGAAGAGTGTTTTAGATAGTTTCCTTTTCAATTTACGTATAGATTTTCCGCTAGGGGGCGTAAAAGTAAGTAACTTTTTTCCCGATAAGTCTTCTCCTAAAACTCCCATTTGAAATTATTTTTTTCAGCAGATACATCTCTTGATGGAAAATCTTTTGCATATAATTTCGAATTTTTGGTAAAGAATACTTTGGCCACCAGGGGGCGTAAGTGTTAATTTTCGCTTCTGATGTATTTGCCATAAAATCTGAGCTTCTAAAATATCGATTGAAAAATTCTTTCGTGGACTGATGCCACTCACATCGATAAACCTTTTCGGAATATTTTCTTCCTAAAATATCTAACAGTTTCTCCGTCAGGGGGCGTATATGTATATATTATTTTTGTCAATATCTCTACTTCTAAGATTCCGATTTGAAAAATTCCTTCTTTGTTGGATAGTATTTTCCGTGTGACATGTTTTTAATATAATTTCAAAATTTTCAAGTAATGCACAGACTTTCTGCTAGGGGGCGTAAAGGTAAATTGCGTTTCTCCCTGTATCTCTGCTTCAAAATCTCCGATTTAAAAAAATTCTTTCTCCACCGGATACAGCTCCTGATGGGAAATCGTTTGCACATAATTTCTAATTTTTGTAAAAAAATTGGCCACCAGGGGGCGTAAATCTTAATTTCCGCTTCTGATGTATTTGCAGCAAAATATGAGCTTCTAAATTCTCGATTGAAAAAAACTTCGTTTGTAGACCGATACTACTCATGTCGACAAACCTTTTAGAAACATTTTCTTCTTAAAATAGTGCATGGTTTCTACGCCAGGGGCGTAGATGTATATCTTATTTTTTTCAATATCTCTACTTCTAGGGGTTCGATTTGAAAAATTCCTTCTTTGTTGGATAGTGTTTCCGATGCGAAATGTTTTTCCTATAAATTCAAAATTTTCACGTAAATCATTTAAGACTTTCCGCTAGGGCGCATAAAGGTAAATTGAGTTTTCTGCTCCTAAAACTCCGATTTGAAAAATTCTTCCTGTATTGCTTCCAAGACCTGATGGAAAATATTTTTCACATAATTTCTAATGTTTTGTAAAGAATGGTTTGGCCACCAGGGGTCATAAATGTTAAATTCTGCTTCCGATGCATTTGTAGCAAAATCTGGGCTCCTGAAAACTCGACTAAATTTTTTTTCGTGGACCGATGCCACTCATTTGGATAAACCTTTTGCGAATACTTTCTTCCTAAAGTAATGCATGGTTTTCCCACCAAGGGACGTAAGGTCAAATCTTATTTTTGCCGATAACTCTGTTTCTAAGAGTTCGTAAGCTCAAGATTCCGTTTACACCAATATCTGAGGGATTAAAGTCCCGATTGAAAAACTTCTTTCTTCCGTCAGATACTATTGTTTCCCATACCGGTTCCATTGACTTTGAATAGCTTTGATAAATTTAATTTGCCTCAGAACGGATTCAAAAGACGTGCTTATTACACCCGAAAATTCGGTGTCATCTTTCTTGTTCGGTTTAGAGGTGCTCTGTATTATTAAGGTGGAGGTCTAGTGATTTTGCTCCTTATACTTCCAATGGAAAACATGTCGACCCTATTTCCTCAGCCAAGAAAGATTTCCCGTTCATCAAAATGGCCCACTGATAAAACACGTCCTATTTTAGATTGTACAATCGGAGGTTTTTTTGCAAAAAAACTTTCCTGAACTACATTCAAAAATCAATAAATTTACTTCGATGCAATTACGACACTTGCTTACATGTTTCGCCACTCTTATTTATCACTACATCGAACTAAAATTATCAACTTTTTATATAGTTCAGGAACCGTTTTTTACAAAAAAACACGGATTGCACAATATGAGTTAGTTTTTTTTTTCAATGGACCGATTTTGATGTATCGGAATTTTTTTGTTTTGAAAATAGAGTCAAAAAGTCTTTTCTTTGGAAATGTACGCAGCCAAATTACTAGACCTCCACCTTAAGGTGGATCCACCTAAAATCTTTGGCTTGTATTTCCAATGGGAAAACTTGTGTAGACATTTTCTTTACAATTAATGCGTTCCCAAGGATTAAAATTTGAACAACGATAAAAATAACTTCATATTATAGCCTAGTATACTTAATATTTTGTAAAATTTAACCATAACTATATTAAAAATCAATAGCTTTTCCTTTGGTGGTGCTGAGACCAGAAATTAGATGGCGCCACATCTACATGTGAGTTACTAAATGTTACCACGTCGCATTTTTTTTCAATAATTTTAATAATTTTCGGAATGTAATCAAAATTTGAGTGTATCCATGTGACACTCTGGAATGTTTAGAATGATATGAGGCCGCCCCGGTGGCGCAGTGGTCTAAGCGATTGCTTCTGATCATTCATACGGAAGAGGTCCGGGTTCGAATCCCGGTGAGGCATGGATGTTGTGTTTGTCTTACGGCACTGGCTCCCTCCCTTCCCTGGAACTAGTGGCCCTAAATTAGGGACGGGAGATTGCTTATAGCCCATTGAGTTGCTCACGGTGGTCGTTAAACCTCCAATCAAAAAAAAAAAAAAAAAAAAAAGATATGAGCCACTTAGATTAAATGTTCTGATAATAATTTAGCTGAAAATGTTTACAGAATTGTAGATGCTGCTGATTTTTCGCTTGTATGCATACAAAGTACAGATTGTTCAAGGTTTGTAGGTGGCACACCGTCCACGTCGTGCTGTTTTTGCAAATGAGATTTTACAGCGTGTCAATGACAACAACAACTACCTGCAGCGTGTGTGATTTTCAGACGAGGCTACACCTGTGGGGAAGTAAACAGACACAATGTGCGTGTATAGGGTCGGAAAATCCCCATGTTGTCTTTGAAAGTAGACAGGCAGCCCAAAAGTGAATGTTAGTTAGGTTTTTTGTTTGCACCTCAGTTAGAGGGATGTCAACCATGGGTAATTTTCCAGCAGGATTGTGCTCCACCACATTGGAGATTAATTGTTAGAAACTTCCTCAAAACCGCATTTCTCAACAGATGCACTGGGAGGGACGGTCCAAAATCATGGCCGCTATGGCGTCATTCGGTGGAGTAACACTGTGGCTTCACAGCGTAAATAATCATCAGTTTTAAGATAAACGCTGTTGCCACCGCATAATTCATAAATGACTTATAAAAAAATCATGCCTTTCCGACCCGTGTGTTTTACCCGGATTTATTTTTTAAATCAGTCTCGTTGCTTAATTGTCACACTGTGTAAAGTGGATATGACGGAATTTTAGCAGAGGTTGGACCTCCTTACAACTAAGGGGCATATACACTCATCGTCAAAATAATAGTTGCGCTCAGAAGGAAGACACCGACAGGAACGAAACTGAGTCAAATATGACGCTCGGCCGCGCATGTGACTCAAGAAAGGAGGGGTCGTAGTGCTGTGCTGGCCGGCTATATAAGGTTGTCCCGTTGCGAGCGCTTGCCATTCTGACTCGTGCTGTTGTGTTGGTTGCATCCTTTGCAAATGAAGTACGCCTCGGAGAAAAGTTCGGAAGCAATTCGAGCAGTTGGAGGAGTTCGAGAGCGGCCGCGTCGTCGGCCTCCGGGAAGCAGGAGGGTCTTATCGCCGTAATTGCGCGTCATACAGGTCGTGCGAATATCACCATAGCACGCTGTTGGCGGCAATGGAAAGAATAAGGCACGCAGCAGCGACAGGAAGGGTCTTCGAGACATAGACAAACCACGGAGAGAGAGAGAGAGAGAGAGAGGACGGGTTGTCTGACATGCGCTGAGTGACCCAACAGCCACGATTGCGGATATTGAGCGAGCAGTGGTGCCCTCCATGCCTCGTACGATTAGCTCAAGCCCCATTGGCAAACGGCTGCACGACGTGGGACTATACACCCGCAGACCGTTACGACGACAGCCCTTAACACCATTGCATAGTCGCCAAAGACTGCAATGGTGTCGAGTCAGACTGTCATGGAGCCACTCAGAATGGCAGCGGGTGATCTTCAGTAACTGTCTTGGAGGAGATGACCAACGAAACCTTGTGTAGAGGCACCGTGGTCAGCGCCATGATCAACGGTTGTGGTCGAGCGTCACATGTCCAAGAGGCATGGTGTGATGGTGTGAGGTGCAATTGCCTACGATCACCTTTGGTATTCATGATACTCATTTTGACGGCCCAACCTTACGTTAATGAGGTATAACAATCAGTGGCCCTACCTTTTCTGAACCCTCATTCCGGTGCGATTTTCCAACAGGATAACGCTCGTCCGCATACTACTGCTGTCTCGAGAGCTTGCCTTCAAGGCACTGACCTTCTGCCATGGCCAGCCGCATCGCCAGACCTATCGCCGATTGAAAATGTGTGGGATGCTATTGGACGCGCTATCCACACTCCACCCCTGCCACACAGTATGAAGAACTGAGTGAGAAGATTCAAGCTCCAGGGGATGGCTTATCGCAGGACGCTATTAGGAACATTTACAACTCCATACCGAGACGTCTGGCATGCTATGTGAGCAAACAAGGCGGCCCGATGCCATAATGGGAGACACAACTTATTGGCGTGTAGTTCAATAAATATTGCCCATATCAGTCTTCAGTATTTAATCATTTATTTTTCCTGGTAACCTTTATCTTCCTCCCGAATAGCATTGCAATCGGACACGTCCTTCTGGGAGCAACGTTTTTTATTTTTACTTTTTTTTTTTTGACGATGCGTGTATAGAAGTGTGTCAGTTTTTATCATTAAAAACTTTAGACACTGACCTTTTAAACGTGGCAGTGGTGTAATTAGTTTTCCAAAAAATATGGCAAGACCGCACTGTACTTGCATATCGCACGTTTCATTATGGGAATACTTCATCTTCATAATTACATTTGATGCATTCATTCAAATATTAATTCCTGAAAGAAATTTATAAACCTCTTGTAAAACAAGGTAAACAACATTATGTGATTTAACAAAACAAAAAGCAAATTTTTAATTTGGTTGAAGATGTTACAGTTATATAAACATTCTACTTTTTCCATTTTGCAATTTTTAATTTCTTTTATTACTTTGCTTCAAATCAAAGAGTCAACATACGATATTGACAGTGCATCTCAATGCGCTTCGTAGAAGTCCATTGACTATCTTATACTGAATTTCAGCCTTAGCAAACATTCCTAAAAGTCATTAGGAAAATGACTGAATCAACATTTTGACATTGTGTTTGAATTTCTACCGTTGTCAAACATTCAGAACTTAATCTCCTTGTTATTTTGTATCTCAACCGACGGGAATCAGTAGCCATGGTTTCAAAGCTGCTTTTCTTTCCCTTCCATATTTCTGCGCATGGTTTTTTTATCGATCCCTGATTCGTTACAGTTAAATTATTGATCTTCTACTTTCTGCCCATTTATTTTGCGGGATAGCGAACACAACTTACGGTTTCAACAGTTATTTTGGTTTTAATTTTCGTTTTCGGGTTGAAGAACAGCAAAAATTATCTTCCTCTTGATTAAAACAAATTGACTAAAAATGGATTTTAAAACTCTCAATCTAAAAGAATGAAACCATCAGAAAATAAACAGTATTTCAAAGCCGTCTAGAAACTTGCAAACGGAAGGAAACTTGCGAACGGAAGTTATTGGTTTACTTCATATGAAAGGAAACCATTAACACAAATTATTCCTCTTCTGAAAGAAACAGATGCCACTCTGATTGCGCAGTGGGATAAGCGCTGGCTTTTGACCATTCGTGTCAGATGGGTCCGGGTTCGATTCCCTGTGAGGCATGAATGCTGTGTTTGTCTTACGGCCCTCTCTCTATCCCTTCCCTGGAAGCAGTAGCCCTACATTACGGACGAGCAACTGCTTATAGCTGATCGGTTTGCTCGCGGTGGTCGTTAAACGCTTAAACCCGTCGTTGGTCGCTTTACGTCGAACAACGCCAGTGGTTGCGCATGCGTGAGAAATTTTCTCACGCTGCCTTTTCCCGCTGTTTTAAGTAGCCTACTCAATAATAACACTTCAGAATTCTTCCTTCACAAGAAGTATCGTTAAACAAATAGTTACAAATAAAATTAGGCGAAAAACGCAATCGCATCATCGCGATATCTATAACAAGAAAGGTGACGCCGAATTTTCGAATGTAGTGAGCACGTCTTTGAATCCGTTCTGACGCGAATTAAATTTATCAAAGTTACTCAAAGTCAATGGAACCGGTATATGGAAAACAATAGTATCCGACCGAAGGTTTTGACTATTTAATCACGCACATAGTGCTTGCAAACGGAAACGTGACCTTACGCCTTCTGGTGGCAGATTTGTGCTTTAAGAAAAATTTGAAAATATATGAGAAACATTTCACAGCGGGAACGCTCTCCGACAAGGAAAGAATTTTCCAAATCTGACCCTTAGAAGTAGAGATATCGACAAATATAAGATATGCATCTACGTCCCGTGACGGGAAACACGTGCATTGTTTTAAGAAGAAAGTATCCTCAAAACGTTTTTCGATGTGAACGGTATCGGTCCAGGAAAGAATTTTTTCAGTCGAGTTTTCAGGAGCTCAGATTTTGCTGCAAATACATCAGAAGCAGAATTCAAATCTTATGCCCTGTGGTGGCCAAATCATTCTTTACCAAATATTGAAAGTTATTAGATATATCCAAAAACATTTCCGATCGGGAGCTGTATATGATACAGGAAATATTTTTCAAATGGGAGTTATAGAAGCAGAAATATCGGGGGAAACGCAATTTACCTTTGCGCCCCCTAGCGGAAAGTATATGATTTACTTGAAAATTTTGAATTTATATGAAAAACATTTCGCATGGGAAATACTGCCCAACAAAGAAGGAATTTTTCAAATCGGACTCTTAGAAGTAGAGATAGTGACAAAAATAAGATATATATCTACGCCCCCTGGCGGAGAAACTATGCATTATTTTAAAAAAAATGTTTATCGAAGTAAGTAGAGTCCGTCCACAAATGAATATTTTTCAATCGAGATTTTAGAAGCTCAGATTTTGCTGCAAATACATCAGAAGTAGAAATTAACACTTACGCCCCCAGGTTGCCAAAACCATTCCTTACGAAAAAATAGAGATTACGTGCAAAATTTTCTACCCAGAGCTGTATCCACTGAAGAAAAAGTTTTCAAATCGGAATTTTAGAAGGGAAATGCAGAGGAAAACGCAATTTAATATTACGCCCCCTAGCGGAAAATATATGTCACTTGAAAAATTGACTATACCTGAAATACTCTTCGGCATAAATGAAATCGAAAGGTAAAATAATTTTTTCAATCGGATGTTTAGAGGCAAATATATGGAATAAAACGTACTTTGAATTCGATATCATCAGCATTTACGACCTTTAGTGGCAAAATTTCGCATCGTAAGAAAAACGAAATGAAGGATCATCATTCGCACATTTCAAGCTTTGTAACGTACAAGTTTGTCGGCGCCGGGCATCGGATCAGGGTCCCCTCACTCCGGAGTAAGTCGCTCTCCCAACTGAGCTACGCAGACATGTGCTCTCACTGCTATCTGCCTTTATCTCATGTGCGTCCTGCGGGGAAGGCACGTCACAGCTTCCCAATGCAAAAAGAATTTATCAAATCGGAGTAATAGTTGCAGAGATATGGTGTTCACTGACAGACGGGCGGACAGACAAACCGATAACATAAGCATGATCTTTTTTCACAAAAGACATGCTAAAAATACAAAAGACGAACGCTAGTAGTGGCTTGATGAGAAAAGCTCTCACGTGACGCAAACGCCTGCAGTCGCTTGAAGAGAGAAATGCTCATAAGAAGCACACGGGAGCAAAGACGCACCAATTCTTATCGAAACTGTAACAGATTGTTGAGAATATTCTAAAAGTCAGTTAGCGCGGGAGTGTTGCCCCCAAGGTCACTTCCAAATAAATGGCGCTCTTTTTATGCGAAGCGTGAAAGAAAGAAATGCTCACAGCGCGACCAACAACGGGTTTAAAAAAAACGGGAAATAAAATATTAATTTATGGTAATATGTCTTTCGCACATCAGTACTCACATAATACAGAATACCAGATGCTGCTAAATACCAGAACAAACACCCATCGGCCAAATCATTATGACTACCACTGACTCCACGAGTGGGCACTTCCCACAGAATGTAGAACTGTTGTAACTGAATGGCACGGAAATGCATGTTGACAGGACGACTGGGAAGTGTCATTTTGACACTACGAAGCTCATGCAGACGGGAAAGGGAACAACTTGTCGCAGTTTAAACGAAAAGTAATTACTGTCACGAGGAAGGCAGAAGGCAGCATGTCAATAACCTCAGTAATTGTTACCTGTTTGAGGGCCGCAGTAGTGAAGGTGTGGCCGAAATGATCGCCTAACGTACCGAAATGGGACAGAGCAACTGCTTGACAATCGAGGTGAACTCCTGTCGGCAACGATTTCCTAGACATCAGACGGTTCATGATCCCTCAGTTAACGGCAAACTTCAACCAGAGTGCACCGAGAAACGTTTCTGAGCTCACAATCTAGAGCACACTCTTGCGAATGCGCATAAAGTTTCTGCGGCCCGTTTGACCGATCGCCATCAAGAGCTTCTCCTGCAGTAGACACAGGAGCAACGTTGTTGGACGTCGGGTGACGGCAAAAGAATCGACTTCTCAAATGAGTCCAGGTTTAAGTTCCAAATGCCGACGGAGACCCGCAGCTTCCTTTGCAGCGGAAACGGCAGCACCGTTACTGGGCGATTGCAAAACAGTCTTCTTATCCGATTTGCCCAGGTTCAAGCTACAAAATGCAGGTAGGCGGTCCACAGCTCCGGCTTCAGGAGACACCGGTGCACCGTTACTGGTCTTTTGGATGACTGCAAAATAATCATTTTCTCCGTTGAGTCCAGGTTCTAGTTCCAACTTGCCGAAGGACGGTCCGTATCCGATACCGCGCGGGTCAACAAATGGAACGAGACTACATTTAGAGGGAAACAGGTAGGTCGCGGTGGTTTCATGGTATAGGGATTGTTCTCATGACATCACTGGAGATTTTGATCTGCGTTTAACACAACTTCACCACCAGATCTTTCCAAAGCATTGCTTCTAACCAAGTTTTGCCCTACATAGTTATCCGTGTATCCGGATGGTCCTAAAGGATTTGTACCGCATATCTCGAACCTTCTTTTGGAGTCTCTATTCTTATATAAATTTTGTCATTTATCCGTTCGCTTTTCCTCCTGACTGGCGTATCATTCCCCATTTTTATTATACATTTTGGCAACGCTGACGGTGAGTCAAAGCGTAAATGAAACGTTGTGGAGAACAAAAATTAGGTGGAAACAGTAGAGATTGTGAAGAGTATGTTGATGCTAACCTCAGAGGATTTGTCTATTGTTGCTGATTAATTGCCATACTAAGTCCCATTGCTGATGCATACCACTGATATTATGTCAAGTTCTGCAATCGTGTGACTTCTACATTTGTACCGAATAAACCCCTTGGATCTTATCGAAAATTGTTCTTAATGATTCGAATCTTCATCGTTCTGTATGTAGATAGACATAAGATGCGCGGAAGAGCCAAACCATTACAGTCAGCGCTTCCTTTTTGCAAGTCGGAGCTACTGCAAGTAAACGACTGCACGTGTGAAAGTCGTGAAACGTTATAAATACTACCTTACTGAGCTCTGTTATTGTGTTTTATTCTTGTTTTTGAAATGGAAACGGCAGCGGAGTTTGACAAAGGCTAAATTCTAATGGCCAAATCACTGGTTCAGATCATTTTCGAAAAGGGAAGCTTTGTTGGGTGCTAACGATCAGTCATCGCTAGTACATTCAAATGGTCAGAGGTGGGGAACCCCTGAATTACCTACCGGTAAAGTACACACTGACCACTGCCCATCGATGCCAGAGGTGAGAAAAGACTATCTCTTATGTCACGAGGGATCCTAAGGGACAAGACGAAACCCGTCGGAACCGACACTAAGCTTTTTTTTTTTTTTTTTTTTTTTAAATAATAAACTGATATGAATCAACAAATGTAAACTTTATTTAACTGACAAATTCATTCAACCACGTCAGTAAAGACAATAGTCCAGATTCGTGATTTATTTATTTTTTTGACTGAAGATTTAACGACCACCGTGAGGTTCTACGTCAATTCGTCGCGTGCGTCAATTCGTCGACTGCGACGATTCGTCGCGCGTCAATTCGTCGACTACGTCAATTCGTCGCGCGTCAATTCGTCGACTACGTCAATTCGTCGCGCGTCAATTCGTCGACTGCGTCAATTCGTCGCGCGTTAATTCGTCGCGCGTCAATTCGTCGACTGCGTCAATTCGTCGCGGACAAATTCGTCGAGTACGTCAATTCGTCGACTACGTCAATTCGTCGCGTTTACAGATTTTGGTTACATTCAAAACGAATGCAGGAAAACGTACGATTTCGAACGTCTTGCTCCCTGATCAAATTTATAAAGTTTGGACACGCAGACAGGATAGGAATATTACGTTTTTCTTTGGCACTAAAAATATTAGACGGTAAACGGTTTATGGAACGGGGCAGGGCCCGGTTGGACAGAGCCCCCCATATACAAAATTTTCGTAAAATCTACAGTTTTCAATTCAGAACCACCAAATCTGGTATACTATCTCGTGGTATTCTAACTTAGACTGTAGACGGTTTTGGGAAGCGGTTGCAGAGGGCTAACCCCCCCCCCTCCCTACAGAATTGCCGTAAGATATAGTTTTCAATTTAGAACTACCAAATTTGGTATATTATCTCATGGTACTCTAACTTAGACGGTTTTTGGAACGGGTCAGGGGCCCGGTTGGTCAGAGCCCCCTACATTTCAAAATTGCCTTTATTCTTCAGTAAAATAACATTTCTATGTACATGACAATGGAATGCTGCCAATAAATACAGCGGTATATACATCAGCTGGAAAGTTCCAGTGAAACGTAAAACAAAATATTGTTAAAATCATAAAAAAAAAATTATTTCGCCACGTAGGGCGAAGGAGAGGCAGACAATAAAGCATGAGCGATACAAACGAAAATGTTTACCTACAGTATTGTAGACAGGGCAAGACATGATTCTATACTATGCACAAATTCCAATTAAGCATTACTACCATACTAAAGATTAAACATTAGGTACTAATTCACAGAAATGCAACAGTGATGCTACATTCAAAATTTACAACATATGTACAGAAGTATTCAGTGACAAGGGGAAATAACGCTAAATGTACTCAGAAGGGCATCTTGTTACATTATATTATACACACAGTGACTAATATTTAAAAAAAATATTCAACATAATGAACAGTTTTCAATTTAGAACCACCAAATTTGGTATACTATCTCATGGTACTCTAACTTAGACGCTAGACGGTTTTGGGAAGGGCTTGGAGCCCGCGGGGTCGGAGCTCCCCCCCCTTATAAAAAATTTCGTAAAATCTACAGTTTTCATCTGAGAACCACCAAATTAGGTATACTATCTTATGGTACTCTAACTTAGACGGCAGACCGTTTTTGGAACTGGTCAAGGCACGGGGGTCAGAGCCCCCCACATACAAAATTTTCTTAAAAACTACAGTTTTCAATTCAGAACTACCTAATCTGGTATACTATCTCATGGTAATGTAACTTAGACGCTAGACGATTTTTTGAAGGGGTTGCAACCCGGGGGTAAGCCCCCCCTCATATAAAAATTCGCAAAATCTACAGTTTTCAATTTAGAACCACCAAATTTGGTATACTATCTCATGGTACTCTAACTTAGACGCTAGTCGGTTTTTGGAAGGGTTGGATCCCGGGGTTAAACCCACCACCCGAATAAACACTTTTTCGTAAAATCTACAGTTTTCAATTTAGAACCACCAAATTTGGTATACTATCTCATAGTACTCTAACTTAGACGCTAGACGGTTTTTGGAAGGGGTTGGAGCCCGCGGGGTCGGAGCCCCCCCTCATAAAAATTTCGTAAAATCTACAGTTTTCATCTTAGAACCACCAAATTTGGTATACTATCTTATGGTACTCTAACTTAGACGGCAGACCGTTTTTGGAACGGGTCAAGGCACGGGAGGTCAGAGCCCCCCACATACAAAATTTTCTTAAAAACTACTTATTTAGATATTTTGACCTGTTGACATTTCGTAAATTGTACTTGCACTCGGTCAAAAAATATTACTTACAAGGACTCTTTAGTAACTTTTAATCACTGTGGTCGTATTTATAAGGTTTACATAACAAATCAAGTTAATAATGTTGCGCTTTCACTTACCGTCTCCCGCTAAGTTAGAGTTTCATGACACAAAATTTGGTGGTTCTGAATTGAAAAATAAAGATTTTAAGAAAATTTTGTATGTGTGGGGGAGGGGTCTTACCCCCGGGCCTTGATCCGTTCCAAAAACCTTCTACCGTCAAAGTTAGAGTACCATGAGATAATATACAAAATTTGGTGGTTCTAAATTGAAAACTATAGGTTTTACGAAAGTTTGTGTGTAGGGGGAAGGGTAACCACCCTTGCCCCGACCCGTTCTGAAAACCGTCTACCGTTTAATTTAGAACACCATTATATAGTATACCAAATTTGGTAGCTCTAAATTGAAAACTTTAGTTTTTACAAAAAATATTCATGGACGGAGGGACTCTGACCCCGTGCCCGACCCGTTCCAAAAACCGTCTACCGTCTAAGTTAGAGAACCATGAGAGAGTATGCCAAATTTGGTGGTTCTAAATTGAAAACTGTAGATTTTACACGGCATTTTTATGGGGGAAGGCTTTTACCCCCGGGCTCCAACTCCTTCCAAACACGGTCTACTGTATAAGTTAGAGTACCATGAGATAGGTAGGTTCTAAATTGAAAAGTGTAGATTTTACGAAAAAGTTTTTATTCGGGTGGTCTGACCCCCGGGCTCCAACCCATTCCAAAACCCGTCTGGCGTCTAAGTTAGAGTACCATGAGATAGTACACCAGATTTGGTGGTTCTGAATTAAAAACTGTAGTTTTTAAGAAAATTTTGTATGTGGGGACTCTGACCCTCCGGGCCTTGATCCGTTCCAAAAACGGTCTACTGTCTAAGTTAGAGTACCATGAGATAGTATACCAAATTTGGTGGTTCTAAATTGAAAACTGTAGTATTTACGAAAAAGTGTTTTTTCGGGGGGGTCTGACCCCCGGGCTCCAACCCTTCCAAAAACCGTCTAGCGTCTAAGTTAGAGTACCATGAGATAGTATACCAAATTTGGTGGTTCTAAATTGAAAACTATAGATTTTACGAAAAAGTGTTTATTCGGGGGTGTCTGATCCCCCGGGCTCCAACCTCTTCCAAAAACCGTCTAGCGTCTAAGTTAGAGTACAATGAGATAGTATACCAGATTAGGTGGTTCTGAATTGAAAACTGTAGTTTTTAAGAAAATTTTGTATGTGGGGGGGGGCTCTCACCCCCGGGCCTTGACTCGTTCCAAAAACGGTCTGCCGTCTAAGTTAGAGTACCATAAGATAGTATACCAAATTTGGTGGCTCTAAGATGAAAACTGTCGATTTTACGAAATTTTTTATGAGGGGGGGGGCTCCAACCCCTTCCAAAAACCGTCTAGCGTCTAAGTTAGAGTTTCATGATACCAAATTTGATGGTTCTGAAATGAAAACTAGATTTTACGAAAATTTTGTATGTACGTGGGGGGGAGATCTGACTCCCCGGGCCTTGACCCGTTCAAAAACCTACAACCGTCTAAGTTAGAGTACTATGAGATAGGATACCTGATTTGGTGGTTCTGAATTGAAAACTGTAGATCCAAAGAAAAACGTAATATTCCTATCCTGTCTGCGTGTCCAAACTTTATAAATTTGATCAGGGAGCAAGACGTTCGAAATCGTACGTTTTCCTGCATTCGTTTTGAATGTAACCAAAATCTGTAAACGCGACGAATTGACGTAGTCGACGAATTGACGTAGTCGACGAATTGACGTAGTCGACGAATTGACGTAGTCGACGAATTTGTCCGCGACGAATTGACGCGCGACGAATCGTCGTGGTCGACGAATTGACGCGCGACGAATTGACGCGCGACGAATTGTCGTAGTCGACGAATTGACGTGCGACGAATTGACGCGCGACGAATTGACGCGCGACGAATTGACGCAGGCGACGAATTGACGTAGTCGACGAATTGACGCACGCGACGAATTGACGTGACACCCCACCGTGAGCAACTCAATGGGCTATGAGCAGCCGACCGTCCCTAATTTAGGGTCACTTGTTTCAGGGAAGGGAGAGAGCCAGTGCCGTAAGACAAACACAACATCCCTGCTTCAACTGGATTCGAACCCGGTAGACGAAACCCGTCAAAATCGACAATTTTTTTTATTTTTGAAAAAAATAAACTCATACGAAACGTTTATTTCCACTTTTACATAATGGGAAACGTCTTATCTGCGTAAATAAACTGGATCGAATGAATGTTGAATTGTATTTATACATCACACAGTCCAATGGCACAACGCAATCAGGTCTTCGTGTGTTCGCTGTTCCGATAAGAACTTTCAAACAAATTCCCGCTAGCGTTGTTTTGCACAACGGTTCACTGAGAAGAGAGACTTCGGACTTTAGACTATCTGAGTTCCTCCATACTTTCGCCTTCAACAGTGCGTGAGTCAACCGCAGGCGATCGGATGTCAACCGCACGCTTCTCCCATTGATTTTATATGGAAATTTTCTGCCCCACTAAGCCCGAACCGTTACCCCAATCTCATTTTTCTCTTCGACTGTCACATCTACATGGTAATACCTTTATTTTGATACCTTAACCATATGTTTACGTTCAGCCATTCTCTCACAACTGGTCCTACAGTAAAAAACCTTATAGAATTAATATATAGATACTGAGGCTCAACTCGTCGGTAACTTGAATGCTGGTAACGGGAGTAATGTCTCACAACGCACAAAACATTGAAACCCCCAGAAAATCAAATCGAGCTTCATAGCTGCAAGCCGCTCCGACTGCCCAGGCTAACCTCAGTTCACCGTCGTAAGCGACGACCATGGGTACGCGAGCATGATTGGAAGAATGTCGTCTGGTTTGATGAATCATGTTTCCTGTTTCACCATGTGGACGGCCACGTACGTGTGCGTCGTTCATCTAGGGATGTGTTAGGACCAGGATGCACTATGGGACGGATAGAATGACAATAGAATGACCCATCTGTCTTGCGCCGACAATAGACAATACGTTCACGTGTGACGTAGTACAGAGGTTAATCACGGGTCAAGACGATAAATCTGCAGACGTACATTCGTCCGTGTAGCTTAGTTGGGAGATCAACTTATCCGGAGAAAAAGGGGCGCGAGATCGATTCCCTCACGGACAAACTTATGTTTTCAGGTTGGCGCCCGAACATTAAAATGGATCCACTGGCCTTAGGGTTCTTCGAAAAATGTGTGTCATTTGTTCAACACAATGTCTGGAATTATTGAAAAATTCCTACTTGAAAACAATAATAATAATTATAAGGGGAAGACGATGTGACGTACTACAGAGGAGAATCACGTGTCAAGACGTGTAGTGTATGTCTATTCCTAATTGTTTCTAACTAGCTACACACTACATGTTCTAAATCTCAAGTTCACCAATAATGAAATAGGCGTTTACTCTAAATAATGTTAAGGGTTGGTACTTACTAATCTTTTATTTCCATCCAACTTCAAGAAAGCATGGTATATTCCGACGTCGTTAATCCAAAGCTATTACTCAATCATATATCAAGCACGCATTTACAATATAGTTATTTAGACGCCAATAAAAATATAAATGTACAAACGTTATAAAAATAAGAATTAACATCTCCACGCAAACAGCTACGTCGCGAAATATATTCTACATTGACAAAAGTCACTGGACACCTAGAAGAGAAGCACAACATAGCATTTATTAACATACTTTAGTACGGTGTCGGTCCACCTTCGGTTTTAATGCATGCACTGACCCTTCGAGACATGCTTTCGACAGGGTTTTGGAACACAGCGAGCCGCCCCGGTGGCGCAGTGGTCTAAGCGATGGCCTCGGATCATTCGTCCGTAAGGTGTCCGGGTTCGAATCCCGGTGAGGCAAGGATGTTGTGTTGGTCTTACGGCACTGGCTCTCTCCCTTCCCTGGAACCAGTGACCCTAAATTAGGGACGGGCGACTGCTTATAGCCCATTGAGTTGCTCACGGTGGTCGTTAAACCTCCAATCAAAAAAAAAAAAAAAACACATACAGCGATAGGTATGCGCTCCCACTCGGTACATAATGCTGCCACTCGGTACATAATGCTCCCACTAACTGCAGCTTAGTAGTACGCCTCGATTATAAACTTCTTATGTGGCGCTCTAATTCATTCCATAGGTGCTCTATGGGATTAAGATCAGGGCTCTGTGCTGGCCAGTCCACACACGATACGGAATTATCGTCAAACCACGCCGT
This sequence comes from Macrothele yani, assembly GCA_039090855.1. Lineage (NCBI taxonomy): Eukaryota > Metazoa > Arthropoda > Arachnida > Araneae > Macrothelidae > Macrothele > Macrothele yani. Next base: position 31,156,969 of record CM077029.1, on the reverse strand, counting down.
AACAGTCTTTGCTTTATGGCTCGATCCATTATCCTGCTGGTACCAACAAGGCTCGGTTCCATAGTATTGCCACAGAGTTGGTAGGCCATAATTGTTCAGAATATCGAGGTAGACGTGCTGGTTATCAGGTTTGTCCACGATAACCAATGGGCCGGGACCATACCACGAAAAACAACCCCACACGTATACACTGCCAGCTCCAAACTTGACCGTAGGAACAGTACACTGTGGTAAATAGGGCTCCCACGGCTGCCACCATGCCCACACACGGCCATCAGACTGATGGATCGTGTATCTGGATTCACAAGTCCATAGGACCCGTTTCCATTGATCTACAGTGCACGATAAATGTTCTTTACACCATGCTAAATGACGAGTAGCATTCCGAGTGGAGATAAAAGGCTTATGAGCAGCCGCACGACGACAATAACCCGTGGAATGAAGTTCTCTGCGAATATTATGTGTACATACCAACATACCGAGGTTCCAGCATTTTTACTCACCTGTACATTGAGGTTTTACGCAGTGTTCCATCGATTAGCTGTAACGACTCTCCTGACGCTTGGACGTCCGCTATCACTGATTTTCTTTGGTCTGCCGGTACATTTTGCTGCTACAGGCACGCCATGTTTCTTCCACTTATTCAGTACATTCAAAACAGTTGTATGTTTAAACGCCTCTCGGTTTCTCTTATGGACAACCCATTAATGTAACACCCAACAATATTTCCTTTCTCAAAGTCACTTCGCGACATTTTCACTTTACCTCACAGTGCGATATGATCGTGGTCAGCTGCAGGCTTGTTTTAATACCGTTTGCACCTGTACCGCGCATCTTAACAACGCAACAGATCCGTTCATTTGCTTTTAAAGGGGTGTCCGGTGACTTGTCAATATAGTGTATATCCTTTCTGGTTCTTATCACAAGAATAAGTCGCAGACGACAAAACGTTCCGTCCGTGTAGCTTAGTTGGGAGAGCAACTCACTCCGCAGTGTGGGGGCAAGGGCAAACTTTTGTTTTCGCACAAAATCAAAGCACGTTAACCCCTCTCTCTTTCTGTGCAACTTTTTCGTAGTTTAAAATTATAACTCAGTGTACAGTCAGATATCTCCTAGGAAAGGCTTCTGGTAAAATATTTATATGCACTATCAGCGCCTTCCTGTGAAGCTGGACGTATCAAATTAAATGGCTTGTTAGTGTATATTTACACACCAAAGTGGTAACATCACGCATTAAGAAAAGATGAAACCACATGAAATGCCTGGCTCGGTTAGGGAAAAATGAATTTTTTTAGCACCCTTTTCTAAAATTTGAGACATCGTGTTCATAAGGTGAGAGAAAAAAACCGTTAACGTCATTTTCTTGTCGGGAACCAATTTAAAACGCTTTAGGACGTGTTAAAGAGAAAATACTGGTGTGAAGACGAATGTGTGCCAAATTAGTATGTAGTATCCGTTCCTATTAATGGGTGCTTCCTAATCTACTTAGCCAGTTCAATATACGTACACATTGGCAGGCGCTCAACGTTAAGATGATGGATTGTTCGGATTATGTGCCATCGGAGAGTCATCATTATTCCGATGACGTTCCGATTGTTGAGTAGTTTTGCGACATTCGGGTACGCTTTGGGGATTGGTCCTTATTGCTTGCGGTCAAATAATTAGAAGATAAATGGGAGCTATCGTACCATTCATCTGTTTAACAAAGCAAACGAATGAAACTTCCAGAAATCTCACAAAAGCCACACTTCTTTGACGCTATTACTTGAATATGGGAAAGAGAGGTACGCCATACTTGAAATGCTGTCACACCAAATGAAGTGCTGTCCTTTTATTTATTATTATTTTTTTTTCGATTTGAGGTTTAACGACTACTATGAGCAACTCAATGGGCTATAAGCAGTCGCCCGTCCCTAATTTAGGGTCACTGGTTCCAGGTAAGGGAGAGAGACAGTGCCGTAAGACAAACACAACATCCATGCCTCATCGGGATTCGAACCCGGACCCCTTCCGGACGTATGTTCGTAAGCCATCGCTTAAACCATTGCGCCATCGGGCGGGCACCATCGTTTTCCGGAAAAAAAAATATGAGAAAAAACAAACTAGAATTAATAAATACACTATTGGCCAAGATTAAAGTAAAATCTAGAAAAAATTATAGAGCTGCTGATACACATAGTGCTGCAATTCAGTAATGAGGCTGATTTTTAAAAAAATCCCCGATAAAGCACACCTATTGTCGGGAAGGCATGGTGTTTTGATAAGTCATTTATGAGCAATGCGGTGGTAACAGCGTTTGCTTGAGAATTGCGCAGATGATTATTTACGCTATGCATGACGTCATTCGATGGAAGAACATTGTCACTACTCTTTCATGGAGCAGAGAGCAAATATCCAGTTCTGTTTGAAAATCGGTAAACTGTATCTGAGACAGTTAAATAGTTTGGTGATGTGTATGTGACTAATTGCATATCTCGTGCATAAATGTTTCGATGCTATGTGCGTTTCAAGCATGGGCGGAAGATTTGGAAAATAACGAAAGGCCCGAACGCCCGATGTCAGAGAGCTCGTCTTAAAGAAAAAGTATTAAAGGATAAAAAGTATTTGTTGTGTAATCCTGAGCTCGCTACAGTGTGAGCTCGGGGTTAATAAGGAGACGATTCGTCAACGAGAGGCGGCGGGGGAGGAGGGGGGTCTCGTTTTGTTCGGCGTGCTTTGTCATAAGACCACAGAGATGCTGTACGAGTGGAGTACACAAAACACATCCCGGGAACTGCAGAAAGAATGCAAAATTTTCTCCTAAGAATTGTGGCAGATGACGAGACATCGGTTTTCGTTACGATTCTGAAACGAAGCGTCATCCCCAAATCTTCAGTGAGCATTGCCTCTACTGATACAAAACTAAGACCTAAGTCATCAGCATTACATACATACATATAACTAAGCTGTTCTCTGAGATTCAGAGGTTAGCTCCAAAAATAAATACAAACTACCCGATATTTTTTATTACTGTTGTCGTATCAAACTTCTCCATTTACAGCAATCTTGACATACAACTCGGGCTTCACTGACATCCATCACACACCGTACACAAGATCTTCTATACTTCATACTCATAATATTTTTCTCATGCATACACTCCTCAATCTGATCCACCAATGTCTTCATTGGCCTACTTCTGCCTTTCCTTCCTGCCACTTGGGCTAAAAATTTTTTCTTCGTAAGCATATCATCACTCATTCTTTCAACATAGCCAAACCACCGAAGCATATTAGTCTCCACTTTGCTAACAATATTTTGCTTCACATCACACAACTGCAACAGATCTTCATTCCTCACACTATAAGATCGTGTCTTGCCACAAACCCCTCGTAAGTAACGCATTCTCCAGCACACAAACGGCTTCTATGTTTCTTCTGTAGTACCCAGGTTTCACTACCATACGTCAGAGTAGGAACAATTACACTTTCATACACAGCTATGCGGGACTCTCTAGAAAACCCATCATTCCTGTGAAAACCTCCCCCAGAGCAGCTATGACTTTCAAAGAAGAATTCACTCGCCTACCAATTTCACCATCCAATTTGTTCTCTCTGTCAAACATGCTTCCTAAACACACAGACTCATTCACCTGGTCGATAATTGTGCCATTTAGACATATCTTGCATTCAGTGCTAACAGTTCCTCGCTCAAAAACCATAACTTTGGGTTTTCCCTTATTTATACTCAGTTTGAATTTCATGCAAACTTCGTACATCCGGAACAACATACTCTGCAAATCACTTTTGCTCTCTGTCAACAGGACAATGTCATCAGCATACAACAATCTGCACACACGGATATTACCAAGACATAAACCACTATTATCTATTTTGGCATCACGCATCCATAAATATATTAAACAGCCATGGGTACATTACACAATCTTGTCTGACTCCTGCGCCAATAGAAAACCATTTTGATAAAACACCATTCACTCGTACACAATCTCTACTGCCAGCATACATGACTTTTACACTATTAAGTAAATTCTCAGTAACACCATATTCATTCAATACCTTCCACAAAGTGTCCTATTTACTCTGTCGTAAGCTTTTTCTAATTCTAGGAAAACAGTAAAAACGTTCTTGCCAACAGCCAGATAATCTTCAATCATCGTGCGTAATGCAAAAATCTGGTTAATGCAGCCTTTACCAGGCATAAAACCACTCTGAGCGTCCCACACTTTCTCTGATGTAAGACCCCATACTTTTTCAATAATAACCTTACCAAACACATTCCCTGGCACACTTAGTAGGCTAATACCACGATAGTTCTTGTATTCAGTCTGATCACCTTTTCCCTTATACAAGGGAACAATAATAGCATCCTTCCAATTACGAGGGACCATTCTTAACTCCCAGCTCAACTGGCAAATTTCAGTTAACCAGTCTATTACAGAGTCACCACCATATTTCAACATCTCGGCAGTTATCCCATCAACTCCTGGAGCCTTACCATTCTGAAGAGATTTTAGAGCTTTACACACTTCTTCTCTTGAGATCAATCCTGTGCTTCCATCCCTCACTGTGACATCATCTGCGTTTGCCTCAGAATCATCTTTGCTTTCCTGATCTAATAACTCACAGAAGTATTCACCCAATCTGTCACTTAACTCATTGGGCTCCCATATCATTTCCCCAATCTCATTCTTCACACAACTTACAACTTTGTTTCCCCTATTTTTCCTGAGTCTCATGTACTTCCAGAAAGACTTCTTATCTTTCCGAAAAGCCAATTCATGCCTTTCCACCTTCTCCTTCCTATCTTTTGCCTTAAACTGGCGAACCAGCTTAGCTACTTCATGCTTCTTACAGTGATATTCATCCACAGAAACTCTACCTTGCAACATCCCCAAATGGGCTTCTTCATTCCCTTTACTGCCTCTTCAATCTCACCATTCCACCAAGCATCACCTCTATTGTTACCCAGTATTGTGGTGCCACATACCTCTTTACCAGCAGTAACAACACAGTTCTTAAAACATTCCCACTTCTTTTCTGCATCCCTCTCACAAGACTTCAGCTCCTTCAGTCATTCTCTGAGTATGTCAGAATAACGCTGATGATATTCAGGTAGCCTTTCAACCTTTATTCTTTCTCGCCTGGGCCTCTTCCTATTCCTTTTCCTCCAACCAACATTAAGTTTCTCTCGTGACACTACCAAGTAATGATCAGAACCAACATCCGCACCTCTCATCACATGGGTGTCAACAACTGTTTCAGACTCTGATCGTCGACAACAAAATGTATCACATTCTTTTGACCAAAAGTACAATTTTCCCAAGTGTATGTGTGGATATACTTGTGGTTGAAAAAGCATTAGATATACACAAACCATTCTCAATGCAGAATTCAATAATCTTTCACCATTATCATTCACACAAGGATCATTAAACTTACTCAGAGCATTGTCAGAAATTGCATTCTGCACAATTGCATTCTGCACACATACTCTACCATTGAAATCCCCAGCTATTATAACTTTTTCCTTAGCACCAAACTGGCTCAAAACTGCTTTTGGCTTATTTCAGAAATTTTCCTTCTTTTCAGAAGGTTCCGAGTCACAAGGAGCATACACTACAACAAGTCATCAGCAAGTTCCCTTTTAACAATTCTGTAAATTCCTCTGATACCTGAATTAACTAAGTTTCTTTCATTCCTGCTTGTTGAGGGCCTCCCACAACGATCGTCACTTTGCACCCTCTCACGGTCATTTTCGAAATATTTGTACCAGTCGTACTCTAGTGGACGACGCATGAAGTCCTTACATACACTCTCAGCAGCTTGTCATAAGTTCCTTTGCAAGAATCCCCAACTTTCTGACAGAATTCTGCGTATGTGCGTTGCTCAACTTTCTCAAATATCGTTAGTGCGACACGCCAATCAGACTAGACACCAAACAATTGGCGACAGCAAAAAATACGCTATGCCGACAGCCTTGTCTCGGAAGGCGCATGCGCAGCCTGCCAGCCTATGTGTAGCCTATACACGCAGTATTAATACTTTTTTATCACCCCTCGTACATTAGTTCCTCGAATAATGCTGCGAAGAATTTTAGTCCTACATTCCTCAATACACGTTCCTCTGTTTTGAACTCAAGACGCCGCCCCGGTGGTACAGTGGTCTAAGCGATGGCTTCTGATCCTTCGTCTGAAAGGGGTCCGGGTTCGAATCCCGGTGAGGTATGGATTTTGTGTTTGTCTAACGGCACCGGCTCTCTCTCCCTTTCCTGGAGTCAGTGGCCCTAAATTAGGGACGGGTGACTGTTTATAGCCCATTGAGTTGCTCACGGGGGTCGTTAAACCTCCAATCAAAAAAGAAACACCTCAAAACAAAAATTACCCAAGTTTTTTCTGTAGCGCTATAACTCAGAAATACTTCCTTCTGTATTTTTTAAGACATTGTCCTTGGTATTAATAAATAACCAGTGCTAGAAAAAATCGTTTAGTCTGAAACCACTAGTTTCACTGGGATATAGAGAATTCGGTCTTTCAGCAAATCAGATACAACGGAGATTTCATAAAAACTGAGAGTAAAATCATACAAAATGAATAAATACAGGTAGATCAAAATATACACTATATTGACAAAAGTCCCCGGACACCTCTTCAAAAGCAAATGTACGGATCCGCTGCGTTGTTAAGACGGTATAAAAGAAGTTTGCAGGTGACCGCAATAATATGACTCTGTGAGGTTGAGTGAAAATGTGGAAATGACTTTAAGTAAGGTAAGATTGTTGGTGTTATATTAGTGTGTTGTCCATAAGAGAAACCGAAAAGCGTTTAAACATAACCATTTCAACTGTTTTGGATATACTGAATGCGCGGAGGACACATGTCGCGCCTGAAGCAGCAAAACGTACCAGCAGACAGAAGAAAATCCGTGATAGAGGATATCGAAGCCTCAGGAGAGTCGTTATAGGTAATCGACGGAGTACTGCACAAGACCTAAGTGCACAGGTGTGTAAAATTGCTGGAACCTCGGTATGTACACGTACCATTCGCAGAGAACTTCATTACATGGGTTACCGTGGTCGTGTGGCTGCTCATAAGCCTTTCATCTCCACTCGGAATGCTACTCGTCGTTTAGAATGGTGTGACGAACATTTATCGTGGACCGTAGATCAATAGAAACGGGTCTATAACGAAGTAAATTTCTCCGTCATTTTTGGTCTACGCCGGGATTCGAACCCGAGTACGCTTATTCCGGAACAAGTCGCTCTACCAACTGAGCTACGCAGACATGTATTCTGATTCCTATCTGCCTTTATGTCATGTGCGTCCTGCTGGCAGGTACGTCACATCTCCCCCCCCCCGAAAGAGGGCCGGGGACATGGCCCACGGGTCAGCCGTGACCATGAATCGTTGCAGGCAGACAACCACTGAAGAACGTGCACTTGAGAACTCCCCGTCAATCTGGTGTGTGGAATGCAACGTCACACACATGTATTTTTCGAAGCACTGGAGAAGGGATTCTCTGATTTTTCCTATCTCGCGGTGTGGAAATAACATCACACCAATGCGAGATTTAGAACGGTCGGGTCATCCGGGTAGTTCGGGCGCCATTATAACGAAGTAAATTTCTCCGTCATTTTTGGTCTACGCCGGGATTCGAACCCGAGTACGCTTATTGCGGAACAAGTCGCTCTACCAACTGAGCTACGCAGACATGTATTCTGATTCCTATCTGCCTTTATGTCATGTGCGTCCTGCTGGCAGGTACGTCACAGGTCCTATGGACTGATGAATCCAGATACGCGATCCATCAGTCTGATGGTCGTGTGTGGGTATTGCGGCAGCCAGGGGAACGCTATCTACTACAGTGTACTGTTCCTACGATCAAGTTTGGAGCTGGCAGTGTACTCGTGTGTGTGTGGGGGGGGGGGGATTCGTGGAATGGTCCCTGCCTATTGGTTATCGTGGACAAATCTGTTAACCAGCACGTCTACCTCAATATTCTGGACAATTATGCTCTACCCTCTCTGTGGCAATAGTATAGAATCGAGTATTGTTGCTACCAGCAGGATAATGCACCAAGCTATAAAGGAAAGTTTCAAAATCGCTTTGTTATTATTTATCATAAGAAACATTAGAGGGAGACGTACAGCCCTGGCCATCTCACTGGGAAATAATACAAACTGTTAAAAAATGATGATATGTACACTGCAATGACAAAGGGGATGAATAACGAATGCTGCAAGCAAAGCTTACTGCAAAAATATTGCAGGAGAAGTGACCGAGAGAAGCCCATTGTGTAACATGATACCGGCCGCGCATGATGTACAGGATAACACAGGCGAAACAATAGTGCAAGATGAAAAAAACGAACAGCACAAACACTGCACTGAAGGTGCGAAAAGGAAAACATTAGGGCACTTGTCTGAAGTAATCGAATACCCAGAAGCAGTATGGGGAGATGCTGGCTTAAAAATCAGAGGGAAAGCATTCGTGTGGAGCAATACCTGGATGTCGAGACGAAGGCTGTAGTCCAAGAGTAATGATACAAGCCATTGAACGGGCGAAGGCACGATGAGTTATAGGCACAAAAAAGTGTATGGCGACAAGCACTAGGAAAGCAATCGGCACGCTGGGGAAGGCAGCGTAGTGAACCACTGACGATGGGTGGAGTACAAAGACGGAAGACAGACGCTGACACAGGCAGCAAGAAGTCTTTAATGAGCAGTAGGCAGTTCAGAGCAGAGAGTCAAGGCTAGTCACGATGGGTAAAAAGTAAACATGCGCAACGTGATAAATTATGATGATAAAACAGTAAAATATGCACTTACTAGCTCGGGAAAGTGGTTGAGAAGGTATCGCACACTGTTTTGCACTAGCGAAGCACAAATTAAAGGAGCAATAGGCACTATAAACAAGGAAATAGGGCGCACACTGCTTATCTCGGCAGGGCGTGGTTAGCAGATGAATTTTTTTTTTTTTTTGATTGCATGTTTAACGACCGCCGTGAGCAACTCAATGGGCTATAAGCAGTCGCCCGTCCCTAATTTAGGGCCACTGGTTCCAGGGAAGGGAGAGAGCTAGTGCCGTAAAACAAACACAACATCCATGCCTGACCGGGATTCGAACCCGGACCCCTTACGGACGAATGATCAGAGGCCAACGCCTTAGATCACTGCGCCACCGGGGCGGCACCAGATGAAATTATGATGGAATATCGGTGAAACATGCACATTCCAACTCGGACAAGTGGTTAGGAAAAAAACCACACACTGTTATGCACGAGTGAAGCACAATTTGAAAGAGCAATAGGCACTTGAAACGGGCGAACAGGGCACACCCTGCAGATCTCGGAAGGGCGTGGTCAGCAGGTGAAATTATGATGGATAATTGGTAAAATATGCACTTACCAACTCGGAAAAACGTCGAGGAAGATAGCACACACACCTTTACACACGAGTGGAGCGCAAATTTCAGGAGCAACAGTCACTTTAAACAGGCAAACAGGGTGCAAAATGCAGAGCACTGAAGGGCGCGACTAGCAGCCATAAAGGAAAGACTGTTGCGGCGTGGTTTGACTATAATTACGTACCGTGTGTGGACTGGCGAGCACAGAGCACTTACCTTACTCCCGTAGAGCACCTATGGGATGAATTAGAGCGCCGCATAAGAAGTTTGGAACCAAGGCCTACTACTAAGGAATAGTCAGCGGCTGCATTATGTACTGAAGTACTGAATGGAAGAGCATACCTATCGCTGTGTTCCAAAACCTTGTGGGAAGCATGCCTCGAAGGGTCAGTGTATGCATTAAGGGCAAAGGTGGACCGACACCGTACTAATGTATGCCAATAAATGCTATGTTGTGTTTCTTTTCTAGGTATCCGGTGACTTTTGTCAATATAGTGTATGTTATTCCTTTTTAAATTATCTTCCCACAGATGATAAGCAACGGCTCCATCGTTCAGTCCCCTTTTTAAAACATGTGGCGAAGCTGCTTTAGCGATCCTTGTACAGCTTGAGTAACGTCAGCATCTGTGTTGAATGTTCCGACACGGAACTTCTCCTTCATTGTTGAAAAACACCAGAAATCACACGGGGTGAAGTGAGGACTTTAGGCAGGCTGTGACATGATTTCAATACTGCATTTTGTAAGAAACTGTTAAATAAACGCAAGCAGCCACTTGTGGGCGGGCGTTATCATGGTATAGGGTCTACTTACCCAACAGTTCGGTCGCTTAATCGATATGTGTCGTCGCAAACGCTTCAAGACTGAATTGTATTACTCAGCATTGATAGTAATTTATGGAGGAACGGCTTGATGGTAGACTACACCTTTATGATCAAAGAAACTTATCATTACCACCTTCCCAGCTGATTTGGTTTGGCTTACATTTTTGGAGGAGGCGAGCCTGTATGTTTCCAGTCAATCTTTTCACGCTTCGTGAGATAATAGTGGATTCATGTTTCATCGGCAGTTATTACTGTGTTTAGAAAATTCGGATCCTTTATAATCATTTGTTACCACTCATGACACACCTGAACTCTGGCTAACAATTGTTCTGTCGTCAGGTGAAGAGGTACCCATCTGGAACACACACGATGCAGCAGTAATTTGTCGCGTAGAATGCGGAATCCCGACGTTTTTGAAATATTAGTTGACGCCACAATGTCTTCCCACGTCATTCGTCGATCTTCGTGCAGTATTGCCCAAACAGTGTTAACAATACGCTCGGTAATAACACTTTCAGGTCGACCAGGCCTAGTTGCGAGTTCTCCCGACAAACGCCCCTTTTTGAAATCATGATGCCATCTAAAAAATCGTCGACTCAAACATTTATCGTTGTAAGCTTTTTTCACTAAACCAACTGTTTCTGGATCCGTTTTACGGAAACGATGGCAAAAGTTTTAACGCACAACGCATTTCACTTCTTAACTCTGAATCACTCACCTCCATATCTGTATGGCCAAATGCAGACGTACCTTAAACAACTGCCAAACCAAAATCGTCTGCCACGGCTAATAACTGTTGCCATAGATACTTCCTTAATTCAATTAGTCGTCTGCGTGGTTATTTTTCCCCCTTCGCACTGTTGATAACTGGAAAAAATATTACTCTCAATTTTTATGAAACGGCCTTTGTAGATCAACAAAAAGAGTTTGGAAAGCAGCAAACTCTTTTAAGGACCAAATGAGTGCTTACCAGTTTAAATATCTTCATCTTCCGTAATTTCCTGTCCTTCTACCTTAATTCTCCAATAATCATAATTTTGTTTACTTTAAAATTCAAAAACAAATTATTCGCTTTATATTTTAACATTTGTGCGATATCTCTCTTATAAGTACAAAGTTCAAAATTTTGAGTCGTTGATATCTAAATTTCTTTTATTAAGATTTGTGCAATGGTTAAATCATCGTACAATTATCGATTATCTGTGTGTAACCCATTCAGCTTAAAAATTAAAGTGGTTTAAAAATAAAATCCCAAATATAAGCAAACTCAGCCAGCTTTTGAACCTTCATGGCTTTCCAATATTGTATTCTTACAGGCGATAATTTGGTGACATTTTATTATTTCAACTATGTGTGAGGGAAGTCACTTCTTTTCCTCTTTTTCATAACCTGCTCTATTGCAAAGCACACATTCATACACTTTAACATAATCGATTAAGGTGTAAAATGAGTAACGCATCGTGCCTTATGTAGTTCAAAACAATTGTAAATTTAATTGAGACGCTAAAGCTGACACAGAAGTTCGTTATGTGCGTTATGATACAAAGTGGTTCACTGTGAACCGAACACTTATTTTTTACGCTTTCCAACCGTAGGGTGAAGAAGCGTATATGCTCCAGCTTTGTTCGTCTGTCTGTCTGCCTTTCCGCACGATAACTCGCGTAAAAATGGTTCTATTTCGATGAAATTTTAGTATGTGATAGGGGACAACCTGGGGACCAACCCTATTGAAAATGGACAAAATGGGATCAAAGTTCAGGGCACAGGAGCGAGATTTATTCCACAGACATTATCCTCATAACTTTACTAAAAAATGCTTATATTACGACAAACCTTTATTGTGTTGTTCCGGAGGAATACTGAACCAACTCTGTTTAATATGATCAAAATGGAGTCAAAGGTCAAGGCACAGGACTGAGATTTATTCCACAGCCATTATCCTCGTAACTTGAGTTTTGATTTCTGTATGTTGGAAAGCGGTACACAATAAATGCATTGCACGATTTTACTAACTTGTTTTAATTAACTAACGTTTTGAAAGGCACGTTTGAAAGAAATTAATGTAAAACATACCTTGATCCATGACAAAAAAAGGGGGAGGGGGCTTTAAGAAAGATTGGCTTTAGGAACACCTCACACCAGACACCGATTTTTCAGTGGATGAAATGGCTCTTCATGGATAGCGTGGTTATTGTTACTGGCCCGTACTACTGTATTTTGCGAATTTACATAGCCGGATAAATGGAACCATGTTTCGTCAGTAAATCTTGTTATGTCCTGCGAAAAATTTGGCAAACCATTGACAATATGCTTTGCAAAATCTGGTGGATGTAACTCGTTCACAGCAGTGATAGGGTACGGTAGGGCTTAATCTTGGCCTGTTTGGCTACATGTAGATTACGATCCTCCATTCACTTGGTTTTCGTGGGGATGCCAATAACGGCTGCTTTACATCCTCATTGCACCGGCCGCCATGTGGGGTCATCCGCTCGTATGCGGATCCACCAAGCTTACCTTTCTCTCCAGATTTTTTGCCAATTTCCAAATGGTGGCTCTGGTGGGTGGTTTACGCCCACCAAATTTCTTCAGAAACTCGTTCTGACATTGTTTAAAGGAGCCGGCTACCCAGTACTAACTCATAATGAACACACGTTCTTCGATTGAGTATACCATCTTCATTCGACCTCCTCACTTACACTCTCTGCGAAGACGCGCTATTCCCCCACCAATACGGAACAGATGGCGCATCAGTGCTGCTCCATCCAGCTGCCGAGAAAACATTTTATTCACAGGTAATGCTTGTCGACTGCTTCGTCATGGAATAAGAAACCGCGCCGTTCGGGTTTCACGCTCATCGTATATTCCCCATCTCATATATTTCACATAATAAGTGTTCAGTCCCGAGTGAATCACCCACCCAGCTGCCGGAGAGACATTTCATTCACAGGTAGTGCATGTCGACTACTTCGTCATGGAATAAGAAACCGCGCCGTTAGGGTTTCACGCTCATCGTATATTCCCCATCTCATATATTCCACATAATAAGTGTTCAGTCCCGAGTGAATCACCCACCCAGCTGCCGGAGAGACATTGTATTCACAGGTAATGCATGTCGACTGCTTTGTCATGGAATAAGAAACCGCGCCGTTCGGGTTTCACGCTCATCGTATATTCCCCATCTCATATATTCCACATAATAAGTGTTCAGTCTCGAGTGAATCACCCACCCAGCTGCCGGGGAGACATTTCATTCACAGGTAGTGCATGTCGACTACTTCGTCATGGAATAAGAAACCGCGCCGTTCGGGTTTCACGCTCATCGTATATTCCCCATCTCATATATTCCGCATAATAAGTGTTAGTGAATCACCCACCCAGCTGCCGGAGAGACATTTTATTCACAGGTAATGCATGTCGACTGCTTCGTCATGGAATAAGAAACCGCGCCGTTCGGGTTTCACGCTCATCGTATATTCCCCATCTCATATATTTCACATAATAAGTGTTCAGTCCCGAGTGAATCACCCACCCAGCTGCCGGAGAGACATTTCATTCACAGGTAGTGCATGTCGACTACTTCGTCATGGAATAAGAAACCGCGCCGTTAGGGTTTCACGCTCATCGTATATTCCCCATCTCATATATTCCACATAATAAGTGTTCAGTCCCGAGTGAATCACCCACCCAGCTGCCGGAGAGACATTTTATTCACAGGTAATGCATGTCGACTGCTTTGTCATGGAATAAGAAACCGCGCCGTTCGGGTTTCACGCTCATCGTATATTCCCCATCTCATATATTCCACATAATAAGTGTTCAGTCTCGAGTGAATCACCCACCCAGCTGCCGGGGAGACATTTCATTCACAGGTAGTGCATGTCGACTACTTCGTCATGGAATAAGAAACCGCGCCGTTCGGGTTTCACGCTCATCGTATATTCCCCATCTCATATATTCCGCATAATAAGTGTTAGTGAATCACCCACCCAGCTGCCGGAGAGACATTTTATTCACAGGTAATGCATGTCGACTGCTTCGTCATGGAATGAGAAACCGCGCCGTTCGGGTTTCACGCTCATCGTATATTCCCCATTTCATATATTTCACATAATAAGTGTTCAGTCCCGAGTGAATCACCCACCCAGCTGCCGGAGAGACATTTCATTCACAGGTAGTGCATGTCGACTACTTCGTCATGGAATAAGAAACCGCGCCGTTAGGGTTTCACGCTCATCGTATATTCCCCATCTCATATATTCCACATAATAAGTGTTCAGTCCCGAGTGAATCACCCACCCAGCTGCCGGAGAGACATTTTATTCACAGGTAATGCATGTCAACTGCTTTGTCATGGAATAAGAAACCGCGCCGTTCGGGTTTCACGCTCATCGTATATTCCCCATCTCATATATTCCACATAATAAGTGTTCAGTCTCGAGTGAATCACCCACCCAGCTGCCGGGGAGACATTTCATTCACAGGTAGTGCATGTCGACTACTTCGTCATGGAATAAGAAACCGCGCCGTTCGGGTTTCACGCTCATCGTATATTCCCCATCTCATATATTCCGCATAATAAGTGTTAGTGAATCACCCACCCAGCTGCCGGAGAGACATTTTATTCACAGGTAATGCATGTCGACTGCTTCGTCATGGAATAAGAAACCGCGCCGTTCGGGTTTCACGCTCATCGTATATTCCCCATCTCATATATTTCACATAATAAGTGTTCAGTCCCGAGTGAACCACGCACCCAGCTGCCGGGGAGACATTTTATTCACAGGTAATGCATGTCGACTGCTTCGTCAGGGAATAAAGAACCGCTCCGTTCGGGTTTCACGCTCATCGTATATTCCCCATCTCATATATTCCACATGATAAGTGTTATTAAATAAAAATAGTCTGTTTCAGTTTTTATTAAACAAATAGTCTGTTCCACATGATTAAACAATATAGTCTGTTTCAGAAAAGTAGTGAATCACCCACCCAGCTGCCGGGGAGACATTTTATTCACAGGTAATGCATGTCGACTTCTTCGTCAGGGAATAAAGAACCGCTCTGTTTGGGTTTCACGCTCATTTTATATTCCCCATCTCGTATATTCCACATAATAAGTGTTCAGTCCTGAGTGAACCACCCTGTATTTTCACTTTTTGAAGAATGCAGCACACCGCAATAAGAACAAAAAAGAAATGCATTCTGTAACTTCTGGATAAAAATCCACAAACGGATGTTTAGCTGTTTATAAATTTATTGGCAAATATTTTTATTGAAAAGGCATAAAAATTAATTGCTATCTAAAAATTTATGAGAGAAACAGGTTTCTTGAATTCATAAATGAAATCCCGCATGAATCAAAGAAAGAACACAATAGTAAAGTTTAGTTTTTTCGGGAAGAAAATAAGTCATTATTTTCTGGAACTCCTAATATGTGGATGTTGAAATGAGAGAAACAAAATAATCTGTTTCAGAAAAAAACAAAAGTCTCAAGTGTAAGCTGCAGAGGTTTTAGTTGTTGCTGTTTTCACTCTCGTTTATGTTCTTGTGAAATAAAAGTCGAAAGATCACGTATTTCCTGGAGGCAGTTTTGCTCTTGTTATATAACGAATGTCTGCTGTTGTGACTTTCGAGTGCTTATACCATCCCCTCGTTTGGAGTCCAGGAAGTTGTCTTTCCTGCGCTTCATTAATCAATGATACAATATATCTGCGGTCTCAGGCATCTCAGGCAATGTTATGTACACCGACTCTTGTTTATCTTATTTTACGATGGACTTTAGTGGTATGTATTACAATAAATTGCGTTTATATGGACAAAGCACGACTTTTATTCCGTTATGCTTTTGAAGTCCCAGTTGGGCGTTCTCGAACAAAATGTGAATCACTATAATGGTGCTCAAAGTTGGTACAGAGTCTAGCATACAAATTTTAAAGAATAAAGACACGATAACGGCAGCTTAAGCACTAACGCCATTCTGGATAATGCCTATGATGCAATAAAAGCATTTATTTAAAAACACTGAGTTTATAAAAGACATTCTGTACGTAATGAATTCTATACGAAATTAAATTTAGTTGCCAACCTCTGATACGTATATCTCTTTACTAGCCTTTCTTTTTGAGTATCTGTTCTTACATAAAATATGTTATTCCTCCTTTATATTTCTTTTTCTTTCTTCTAAACAACACGTCAACTTCACTGAATTTCCTTATCTTTTTTTGGCAACGGCTGACAACGAGTTAGGGGTTAATAAAAATGCACGCCCAGGGTTAAGAAGCTGGTGGTGTTAGAGTGATGCACGAGCCGGGTCTGGCCTGTCTTTAGTGTAGAGAACAAAGCAATGGGTCATGACGGGATTTTCTCTAGACATGTACCACTGGGCCAAATAAACCCATTCTTTTTATTGCAATGGTAAAGAAGAAAAAATCCTGTTCCCCGATTTCCTGGTGTGTTTAACGGTTTCGCTGGCTTTACTTACTTCAATGACATAGCCCAGGCCGTAATCGGAAAAGCAAGAAGAGGCACACACAGTGTGTTTACCAATCTATAGGTATTAAGATGGTAAAACCATTTTGGGGCTTGTTGAGAGCAAAAGATTCGACCCCGAGCGAGTGTGTGTGTGTTGTGTAGAGTGGGGGATGGCAGGTGTCTGCAGTGTGTGTGTGTGTGTGTGTGAGGGGGGGTTATGAGAGAGTGGGACGACATCGATTTTTTCTCCTATCACTAATCTATATAGTGATTGACTTTTTTAGTGTTACCGCTCACTACACTGCTGGCCACCTAAAATGCAACACCAAGAAGGAAGCATCAATTTGGCCTGAAATTCGCAGCATGCGTCGCCCGCGAGAGGACATGCAAACGATTAGCATTGCAGGGCATATGCAAATCATGTGCACCCGGCACGCCACCAAGAAGCACTATAACAAGGGTGCACAGAAGGCGGGGTGTAAGTAGTAAACTTCCCTACAGGAAACTTCCCACGCACAGATGCTGCCGGATCTGTGCGTGGGAAGATTCCTGATAGCTCGCAGCAGAATACGGCAGTAATTCCAGCACGTTTCGGAGTTCGACAGAGGACGAATAGTGGCTTATCGCGACAGTGGTTTATCGTACCGAGACATCGACGCCCGTGTGGGACGACATACAGCCACAGTTAGGCGAGTATGGATTCGGTGGGTGCAGGAGGGACGGACGGACCGACGTGAGCGGTTGCCACAGCTGCTGCACACCACCGAATGAAAGGACCGGAATGTTGTGCGGCGGGCATTGACGGCTCGCACCGCCACATCACGAACGTTAGCGCAGGAATTACGGAGTGTTGCGCAACAACTTGTGTCAGCACGTGCCGTTCGACGTAGTCTGCAGAAGAGGGAATTTGTCGTACGGCGCCCATTGCTCTGATTACCATTGACGTTACACCACCGGCGAGTGCGGCGGCAGTGTGCAGTTGAGCGCCGCACCTGTACTACGGAATGGCACGACATTGTCTTCTCCGACGAATCCCGCTTCTGCCTGCAACACCACGATGGTCGGATCCACGTGTGGCAGCACTACGGCAAGAGACTGTATGACGCTTGCATTATGCATCGCCATACCAGTCCGTCGCCTGGCGTTAGGGTTTGGTGCGCAATTGGGTATGACACCCGCACACCTCTGGCCCGCATCGCCGGTACACTCAACAGCCACCACTACATCTCCGACGTTTTGGAGCCTGTAGTCCTCCCTTACCTGCAGGACCTGCCAGCGGCCACGTTTCAACAGGAAAATGCGCGCCCGCACGTGGCACGCATCGTGCAACAATTCTTCACGGCCCACCAGGTGTCACTGCTGCCGTGGCCCGCCTGTTCTCCCGATATGTCGCCCATCGAACACGTCTGGTCGCTGATCGGCAACCGAGTGGCCCGGCAAGCACCACCCGCGGCTACGCCTGATGAACTGTGGCAACGTGTGGAAGCAGCGTGGACAGACATACCCCAAGCCCACATCCAAAGCCTCTTTCGTTCGATGCCGCCGCGTGTAACGGCCGTTATTGCCTGCCATGGGGGGGACACGAACTATTGATGTCTGCGTGTTCCGCAAGTCGCACGGGCCTGTAAGCTCAATCGTTTCATTTTTGTATCTGTTGTTATGTGTCCAGTAAATCATTCTTCGCTATCTCGTGTCCTTCTTGGTGTTGCATTTTTGGGTGGCCAGCAGTGTAGTTCCGAGAAAAGGAGATGCTAAACGCGCTTAGTCTTCCTTTTTTCTCTTTTTAAAGGTTACATTTTACGGTAATTGTCAAAGTTTAGTTAATATTTTTAGGCTTGCATTCATAATTTTCAATAATATCTCATTTCATTATTTAATTTTCATATTTTAATAAAATACAATAGAAAGACAAAATAATACCAAATGGCACATCAGATGCCGGTCCAAAATAAGAGCTGGAATTAATGGACCGGGCCCAGTGTCTGATATTTTAAACGGGCCTGGCCGGGCTTACCATATTAGGCCCGTGCAGACCACTAGGTGGTTTGAATTTAAGACTATAGATTGCTGTGGGATATTTTTAACTGCTTGAAATTTATTGAACTTGCTTTTAGTCCAAGTTTAATTATATCCGAAGTCAAACTAAGGATATGCTACTTTAGAAGATAGGGTAGTTGGCTCACAACATCCCCACGGAAGAAATGAACGGGCTCCAATCCACGACACACGTCACTTCTGTTGTGTCCTTTCCTGTCAAGTATTACATCCACACAGACCCACCCCTTCCGCCATTCAGGAGTTTATGACCTAACCGAAGTCCATTGCATCGTCCTTTCTATCAAACGGAGCACTGGGGACAGACTCAAAGATCATCTTGCAGGGTTTACACCCATAGAGAACGTTTAAACTCGACTAGCTACGCCTGTTATAAGCATTTAAGTAGAATACGAAAAACGATTGATATTATGTGGAACCTAGAGACTCGTGATAGGATGTGGGGCAGACAGAAAAAAGTTAGAATGCTTAGCTACAGAGGGTGCTCAAAAATTAGTGCCTCCATATTTATATACAAGCCCAGTGACAAGGTATCAAATCGAAACCACGCGGAAGCAAAGCTCTAGAATTTCTACTTTAATTTACACAGCGCTCACGCTCGATACACATACGCCAAGTTTAACAAGATTTTTTTAACCCATCTCTATAAAAATCTTCCGGGTGATATCGGAGCCATTTCCTCGTAGCAGCTTGAATACCTTTATCACAGGTGAAATGTATTCCTTTCAGATATCTCTTGACATTAGAAAACAACCAGAAATCGGACGGCGCCAAATCTGGGCTGTAGGTACGGTTTTCAAGAACTTCGAACCCGATTTTCTGTATGGCCGCTGAAATGAAACCACTGGCGTGGTCAGTGTTGTCGTGTTACACAATCGCATTGGCTTCTTTTCTCTACGCACGCGGTATATCTTCATCATCATCATTGTCAACCATTATCAATCCACTGCTGGACGAAGATCTCCCCAAGTTTCCTCCACAACGGTCTGTCTTGTGCCAGTCTCCTCCATGTCACTCCCGCATACTTTCGAATTTCATTTACCCATCTCCCATGTGGTCTTCTTCTGGGTCTTTTCCTGTCCCTTGGAATCAAATATAAAATTTCGTCTGTCCATCAATGGTCTGTCCTTCTGGCAGTATGTCCAGCCCATTGCCATTTCAGGGATTTAACTCTGATCATGATGTCTTCCACTCTTGTCATTTTTCGGATCCACGAGTTCCTCTTCTTATCTCTCCTGGTTACACCAAGTATGCACCTCTCCATGCATCTTTGAGTTGTCTGCAGCCTTTGTATGTCTCTTTTAGTTAAGGTCCACGTCTCTGCACCATACGTAAGCACTGGAAAGATGCACTGATCAAACACTTTTCTTTTAAGACATAATGGCATATTGCTCTTAAAAATTATGCTGTTTCTTCCAAAGGCTCTCCAGGCAAGTTTTGTACGCCGATTAATTTCTTCATCAATGTGGCCCTCACTTGATATCTGGTGTCCAAGATAAACGTACGTGTCTGTTATCTCCAGCTTTTCTCCATCAATCTATAAATCTTCATTTCTTGTAAAAGCACTGAACATCACTTTTGTCTTCTGGAAGTTCATTTTTAATCCCACTTCTTTACTCTTGTCAGCAAGTTCCTGGATCATACTCTGCAGCTATGATAGGGTAGTTACAAAAATGACTACGCCATCAGCAAAACGAAGGTGGGTTAGATAATCTCCATTAATCTTTATCCCTTTGTTTTCCCAGTTCAGTGATTGAAATACATTTTCCAATGGGGCATTAAAGAGATTCGGAGATATGGTGTCACCTTGTCTCACTCCCTTTCCAATTTTTATTTGTGTTGTATTTTCAAACAGCCGAATCTTTGCACTTGCATTTTCATAGATGTTATTAATAATATTAATTTACACATCTTCAATACCGCAGGATTTCAGAGCCATTGTAACTGCTGATGGTTTCACTGAATCAAAGGCCTTTTCATAATCGATAAGAGCCATGCACAATGGTAGTTCATATTCCCTGGCTCTTTCAATTAGTTCTCTCAGTACGTGGATAGGATCTATTGTGCTGTAGTCACTCCTGAATCCAGCTTGTTCTCTCGGTTGAGCCATGTCCAGTGTTACCTTCAAGCGGTTGAAAGAACTTTAGTGAAGAATTTATAAACCACTGATAGGAGGCTGATAGGTCTGTAGTTCCTGAGATCCTCAATGTCACCTTTTTTATGTAGCAGGATCATTGTAGCGTTGTTCCAATCCTCAGGAATCTTCCCTTCATTAAGGCATCGAATGAAAATTTGGGCGAGTACTGTTTCGATTTCTTCACTTGCTTCTTGTATGATGTCTACAGTAATTCCATCTTCTCCTGGAGCTTTACCCCGTTTCATGTTCTTGATTGCATGTGCAACTTCTGCTGGGAGGACTGGAAGAACTCTGGTACTGGTAACTTTCATGTTGTCTGGAATATATGTATCATCCCTTTCATATAATTTGGAGTAGAAATCTTTCACTCTTGTCAAAATTTCGCCTCTATTTCTTGTTACAGAACCATCTTTATTTCTCAGTGCCATAATCTGTTTTCTTCCTTTACTGAGATGTCCCTTTGCTATCTTTAGGCTTCGGTTGTTTTCAATTGCTTTTCTCACTAGTTCACAGTTGAATTTCCTACGTCTTCAGTGATACTTTTTCGTACTGTCTTGCAGAACTCTATATATTCCACTTTGGAAGTCACATCTTCTTTAGTTGTCCTCATCTCTCTTCTTTTTTGCATCAACATTTTCGTTTTTCCTGATAATTTGTTCACATGCAACTTGTTCTTAAACCCAGCTAATTTTGTTGCTGTTTCCATAAGAGCTTTGGTTACTTTTCTGTTAACGTCAGAAATATCCACTTCCTCCGATGTTAGGCCTTCTAAAGCAGAGAATCTGTTCATCAGTTCCAACTTGAAGATATTATGGTATTTTTTAAGGTTGGTTATGTCAATACATTTTGTTTGTCTTATGAGCTTGCCACGTTCGAGTTTAGTGTTGAGGTGCATCTTACATCTCACCAATCTATGGTCACTAGCTGTGTTGAACTTGTTTAGCACACTGCAGTCTTCCATGACGAATTTTTTGTTACACATAATAAAATCAATTTCACCCATTTGGATGTCTCCATGTTCATTTCCTGTGTGGCTTTTTCTTGAAAAAGGAGTTCAAGATGAAAAACCCTTCTGCCTCTGCAAACTCTACGAGAGTATTTCCACGCTGGTTTCTGTTGCCGTGACCGAATTTGCCTACTGAAGTTTCATTCCGTTGCCGTTGCCCTATTTTTGAATTGAAATCTCCCATAATTATCTTCAAGTGCTGCTTACCTTTATTATTTAGATGACGAATTTCCTCATAAAATTCTTCAATTTCTTCTTCAGGATGACTTGTGGTGGGTGCATAAGTTTGAATAATCTGAGCCTTGTATCTTCTCGAGAGTTGTATAACGAGTCGTGCTGCTCTGTCAGAGGAACTTTCAACTTCTACAACTTTATCTTTGAGTTTGTTATTTATTAGAAATCCAACACGTACACTTTGTTTTAACGTTTTACGCTTTCCAACCAAAGGTGGAAGAAGCATATATGCTCTAGCTTTGTCTGTGTGTCTGTCAGCACGATACTTCGCGTAAAAACAGTTCGATATCGATTAAAATTTAGTATACGGTAGGGGATAACCTGGGGACGAACCCTGTTGAAAATGGGTGAAATGGGGTCAAAGTTCAGGACATAGGAATGGGATCCATTACATCGCTCTTATGCGTCATAACTTACGTAAAAAATGCTTCGATTACGACAAAACTTTATCTTTTTGTTCCAAAGATATACTGAACCGGTTCTGTTGAATTTCATCGAAATAGCGTCGGAGGTCAGGGCACAGGAGCGAGATTTATTCCTCAGCCATTATCCTCATAACTTTCCTAAAAATGCTTCTATTGAAGCAAAACTTTAATATGTTGTTCCGAAGGTATACTGAATTAATACTGTTTAATATCATCGAAATTGGTTCAAAGGTCAAGGCACAGGAGCGTGGTTTGTTCCAAAGCCATTTACCTCATAACTTCACTAAAAATGCTTCCATTGCGACAAAACTCGTTGGACGTGCCCTCTCTCGAGCTCCTCAATTTTCGCCCTGTTTGCTCGGTCCAAGAGCCCATTGCTTCATACTCCTGTGTTCCGTGTGTATCTAAGGGTATGTGCTACCTTTCCTGCTACTTTTCCGAGTCAAAAAGTACGTATTTACTTCGAAATTTATCATAATATTACCTGCCGACTACACCCTACTGCGTTTCAGAAGTGTGCGCCTAAGTACATGTTCCAATGCCTGCTGTTCTTTTCCTGCATACTCTGCTCAAGTAATAGGCTGCCAGCAATTACCTATTTCTATTTTCAAGAGCTACCACACGTAAGCCGTTTTATAATTAAAAATCCCATCTAAATCGGATAATTTTAACGGAAGTTATCATGCGAAACTAATGGCTAACGAATCTCACTCATGCGCACTATCCGCAATTGCTGACAAAAGGCATTTTTGGCGGAACTGCTTACAAGGTCGTTGCGGAACAACGTATTGTATTTCGTCGCAATAGAAGCATTTTTATTGAAGTTAAGAGGGTAATGGCTGCGGAATAAATCTCGCTACAGTGCCCTGACCTTTGACCCCATTTCGATTACATTAAACAGAACTGGTTCAGTATACCTCCGGAACAACACACTGATGTTTTGTCTCAGTAGAAGCGTTATTAGTCAAGTTATGAGGATAATGGCTGTGGAATAAATCTCGCTACTGTACCCTGACCGTTGACCCTATTTCAATGATATTAAATAGAACCGGTTCAGTTATACCTCTGGAAAACATGATAAAGTTTTGTCGCAATCGAATCATTTTAACGTAAGTTATGACGCATAAGGGCAAGGGAATGGATCCCGCTCCTATGTCCTGATCTTTGACCCCATTTCGTCCATTTTCAATACGGGTCGTTCCCAGGTAGTCCCCTACCACATACTAAAATTTCATCGAAATCGAACCATTTTTACGCGAATTGTCGTGCGGACAGGCTGACAGACGGACAAGGCCTGAGCATATACGCTTCTTCAACCTACGGTTGGAAAGCGTAAAATACTACCGAGTGCTCAAAACAGCCTGCGTAGAAACTAGATTTGAGCATACGTGTGGGTGAAGTAAGGAGTGAGGGGTGAGGGAACCTGTTTCTGTAAGAAGGGCGCACCGCACTCACTGCGGGAGGGGAGGGATTTTCTGAACGCTTTGTCGTATCACTTTTTTTATCCACCTACTCTGTTCAACTGTGAACATGTATCTCTTCATCGAATCACATTCAGAAAACATTTTCTGCGTCAAGAACCCCAAATCATGTGACATAAAATTCATGCATATTTGTTGTTTATGTTTCTGAGTTTAACTGCCGCAGTCAGTGCGCATCAAGGGGTATAAGGTATAATCACCTGTTCTTAATATTGGGCCACTCGTTCCATTAACAGGGCAGGCCAGCAGCTTATGCTATGTCCAGAGCTCGAGCCCACCCAGCAAAAACACAAGTGTTGAAAAACTGCTGGCCACCAGCTGGCAGTGCTGGGTCACTGCTGGCTGAAATCTGCCGCTCATGGCACGGTAGCAGTCCAGTGGTGGTAGCGCCATCAGTTGGCAGTCATTGATGGCCCTGCAGCATCGCCGTGATTTGCGGGCCTCCAAGCAAGTGCCACTAGTGGCCCGTAGCTGGCAACCGAAGCAACTCCAACACGAGGTGGAAGCAACGGGAAAGTGCATGCGCAGAAGCAACACGTGCTGTATCTTTCGTGGTACCAGTTAGTTGAAGACGACGCTATCGCCATCGTGTTATTTTAATTGATGTTAAGAAAAAAAGAAAAGCCATATGTAGAGAGGCGAATTAATTTCCTAATGAAATACCACGTCGACGAAGATTACCGTCGGAAGAAAATTATATGAATAATGACTAATGAACTGTAAGAAATAGTCAGTTACTCTCATGTGTTTATAGGAGCTGATTTCGTAGCAAAATTCCTGCACTAACACAAAGAATTCAGAATGCAGACAGCCATGAAATACCCCTACTCCATTCACAAGAATAACAAGAAATAATTTCTGTGCAATCTTTCGTCTTAACATACACTAAACCACTTCAAACAAAACTGCCAGAAGAGATTAAAAAATCGTTATGTTGGGAAAAAAAGAATTACACTCGTGCAAAATTATTTGAAAAAGAAAATAAGCAAGGCGAAGTGGACATAATGTACTCATCCATCGGTTGAACACACAGGATTGGAGAAATTCGCTGCTAAAAATAACGGCAAGTAAAATAAAATATATTTCCTGTTTAGAACAAATGTAGAAAGAACAAACCGTGGAAAGAAAAGATACAACGTTAAAAATGTAACAGAATGTGACATGAACCGGTAAATGCATTAAGTAAACAATAGCTTTTCAAGACCACAAGGACAGCACAAACCTTTGGAAAGCGCCTTTAAGTCGGTACACTCGTTGAAAATGAGTTAAGTTCCCTTAAGGTAAAGAAAAACAAATAAATTCGTTGAAAAAATAAATTTATGAACTATAAGAAACGGACATTTATGAAAAATACCTCGCACTATTGTGAAATTAAAAAGAGAACCCTTAGTTTCATATCGAGCAGAAAAGTGGCTCAGCTTCAAGTGAAGGCTCGTTTGTAACAAACCAGTGTATTGGCTAGAGCGACGGCTTCGCAAGCAGACTGTCCTTGGATCAATGGCAGCCAGATCTAAACGCGCGTTTTTTCAGGATCCGTTGAGGAAATTTTCCCAGCGCTGTGCCATAATACAGAAGTTTCGTATGGAGGAAAGAAAAAGTAGTTGTTGCTTTGGGGAACTGCGATTAACTTTTGGTTTTTCATGGCTACTACTGGGAAACTGGCAGACAAGATTCGGCAAGCCATCAGTTACGTCACTTGATTGCCGTCTGCCTCTGCCGGGAAACTAGCCGACCACATTAGGCTAGCTATCATTTATAGCACGTGCTCGCAGGGTCGCTTAAGGGCTGCTTGTAGCAGCCACTGTCTGTGGTGGATAACTGATGGCCCTGTTCTAGCATATGACAACTGATGGGGTTCCAACTGTGGGCCAGCTGCTGGCTTGAACTGCTGGCCCATGTGGTGGCCCCCGGGACATTTTATTGACGGTTGGGCAGCGGCAACATAGAGCTGGGTCAGAGCTGGCTTGAACTGCTGGCCCATGTGGTGGCCCCCGGGACATTTTATTGACGGTTGGGCAGCGGCAACATAGAGCTGGGTCACTGCTGGCTTGAGTGCTGGCCCAGCAACACTGTTTTGCTGGGCATGTACTGCTCTGATGATTATCTAGCATTCCGCCCCTCTAACTACTCGGCAAGCGGGGCAGCATTTCTGGGCTTCCATGGTACTTTTTTTTTTTCTTTTTTTTTTTTTTTTTTTTTGTAGATGGGACACACTTATTTTTTTTATTTCACATCTTGTAAATGGATCTAAAAGTAAAAACTTTCCACAGAGTTTTTACTATACATGATGCGATAGTCGCATCTAAAATCGAAATGATAAATATATGTCAAATATCTTCCAATGGGCTTCATTCGCGATCTGTTTGTAAGTTTTCGATTTGTGAAACAAACATATGTAATGTTTGTTCCACACATCGCCTTTCTGGTCAACTGTTAGCAGAAAGCAAAACCTAGCATGTATGTACGCTTTTGTTTTGGAAGTCTCAAGCTGTATTTTGTGTGTTATGATCTGTCGCTTATTCTGATAATAAAGCAATGGAAGTGATTTCTGCAATTGATGTTGTGCTGTCATTTAAAGGGACTACAGTGTACTAAATAAACAAGTAGATTACTGTGAGTACTAGACTTGATTTTCCTGGCCATTAAAGACATTAAGTACTTCATTAATCATAAACTTTAACTGATGTCAGAAATTTCCTTAAGAACATTACATCTTTCTTCGAGAGCAAATATTATAGATTAGGAAAGGAATTCACAACTATATTTATGTCACATCATCCTCGAAACTTCTAGTTTCTTTCTTTCGTATTTGGGTATGAACAAATCTGACTTACCGTAGGACGATAAATGGAACTACAAGTAAAGATTTCTACACAGTGGTCTTTTGAAACACATACTCTGGCTAGGACGATATATGGAACTACAAGTAAAATTTCCACAGAGTGGTCTCTTGAAACACATACTCTGGCTAGGACGTTAAATGGAACTACAAGTAAAGATTTCCACAGAGTGGTCTTTTGAAACACATACTCTGACTAGGACGTTAAATGGAACTACAAGTAAAGATTTCCACAGAGTGGTCTTTTGAAACACATACTCTGGCTAGGACGATAAATGGAACTACAAGTAAAGATTTCCACAGAGTGGTCTTTTGAAACACATACTCTGACTAGGACGTTAAATGGAACTACAAGTAAAGATTTCCACAGAGTGGTCTCTTGGAACACATACTCTGGCTAGGAAGATAAATGGAACTACAAGTAAAGATTTCCACAGAGTGGTCTTTTGGAACACATACTCTGGCTAGGACGATAAATGGAACTACAAGTAAAGATTTCCACAGAGTGGTCTCTTGGAACACATACTCTGGCTAGGAAGATAAATGGAATTACAAGTAAAGATTTCCACAGAGTGGTCTTTTGGAACACATACTCTGGCTAGGACGATAAATGGAACTACAAGTAAAGATTTCCACAGAGTGGTCTCTTGGAACACATACTCTGGCTAGGAAGATAAATGGAACTACAAGTAAAGATTTCCACAGAGTGGTCTTTTGGAACACATACTCTGGCTAGGACGATAAATGGAACTACAAGTAAAGATTTCCACAGAGTGGTCTCTTGGAACACACACTCTGGCTAGGAAGATAAATGGAACTACAAGTAAAGATTTCCACAGAGTGGTCTGTTGGAACACATACTCTAGCTAGGACGATAAATGGAACTACAAGTAAAGATTTCCACAGAGTGGTCTTTTGGAACACATACTCTGGCTAGGACGATAAATGGAACTACAAGAAAAGATTTCCACAGAGTGGTCTTTTGAAACACATACTCTGGCTAGGACGTTAAATGGAACTACAAGTAAAGATTTCCACAGAGTGGTCTTTTGGAAACACATACTCTGGCTAGGACGATAAATGGAACTACAAGTAAAGATTTCCACAGAGTGGTCTTTTGAAACACATACTCTGGCTAGGACGATAAATGGAACTACAAGTAAAGATTTCCACAGAGTGGTCTTTTGGAACACATACTCTGGCTAGGACGATAAATGGAACTACAAGTAAAGATTTCCACAGAGTGGTCTTTTGGAACACATACTCTGGCTAGGACGATAAATGGAACTACAAGTAAAGATTTCCACAGAGTGGTCTTTTGGAAACACATACTCTGGCTAGGACGATAAATGGAACTACAAGTAAAGATTTCCACAGAGTGGTCTTTTGGAACACATACTCTGGCTAGGACGATAAATGGAACTACAAGTAAAGATTTCCACAGAGTGGTCTTTTGGAACACATACTCTGGCTAGGACGATAAATGGAACTACAAGTAAAGCTTTCCACAGAGTGGTCTTTGAAACACATACTCTGGCTAGGATGTTAAATGGAACTACAAGTAAAGATTTCCACAGAGTGGTCTTTTGGAACACATACTCTGGCTAAGACGATAAATGGAACTACAAGTAAAGATTTCCACAGAGTGGTCTTTTGGAACACATACTCTGGCTAGGACGATAAATGGAACTACAAGTAAAGATTTCCAACAGAGTGGTCTTTTGGAACACATACTCTGGCTAGGACGATAAATGGAACTACAAGTAAAGATTTCCACAGAGTGGTCTTTTGGAACACATACTCTGGCTAGGACGATAAATGGAACTACAAGTAAAGATTTCCACAGAGTGGTCTTTTGAAACACATACTCTGGCTAGGACGTTAAATGGAACTACAAGTAAAGATTTCCACAGAGTGGTCTTTTGGAACACATACTCTGGCTAGGACGATAAATGGAACTACAAGTAAAGATTTCCACAGAGTGGTCTTTTAAAACACATACTCTGACTAGGACGTTAAATGGAACTACAAGTAAAGATTTCCACAGAGTGGTCTTTTGGAAACACATACTCTGGCTAGGACGATAAATGGAACTACAAGTAAAGATTTCCACAGAGTGGTCTTTTAAAACACATACTCTGGCTAGGACGATAAATGGAACTACAAGTAAAGATTTCCACAGAGTGGTCTTTTAAAACACATACTCTGGCTAGGACGTTAAATGGAACTACAAGTAAAGATTTCCACAGAGTGGTCTTTTGGAAACACATACTCTGGCTAGGACGATAAATGGAACTACAAGTAAAGATTTCCACAGAGTGGTCTTTTAAAACACATACTCTGGCTAGGACGTTAAATGGAACTACAAGTAAAGATTTCCACAGAGTGGTCTTTTGGAACACATACTCTGGCTAGGACGATAAATGGAACTACAAGTAAAGATTTCCACAGAGTGGTCTTTTGGAACACATACTCTGGCTAGGACGATAAATGGAACTACAAGTAAAGATTTCCACAGAGTGGTCTTTTAAAACACATAGTCTGGCTAGGACGATAAATGGAACTACAAGTAAAGATTTCCACAGAGTGGTCTTTTAAAACACATAGTCTGGCTAGGACGATAAATGGAACTACAAGTAAAGATTTCCACAGAGTGGTCTTTTAAAACACATACTCTGACTAGGACGTTAAATGGAACTACAAGTAAAGATTTCCACAGAGTGGTCTTTTGAAACACATACTCTGGCTAGGACGATAAATGGAACTACAAGTAAAGATTTCCACAGAGTGGTCTTTCAAAACACATAGTCTGGCTAGGACGTTAAATGGAACTACAAGTAAAGATTTCCACAGAGTGGTCTTTTGGAAACACATACTCTGGCTAGGACGATAAATGGAACTACAAGTAAAGATTTCCACAGAGTGGTCTTTTGGAACACATACTCTGGCTAGGACGATAAATGGAACTACAAGTAAAGATTTCCACAGAGTGGTCTTTTGAAACACATACTCTGGCTAGGACGATAAATGGAACTACAAGTAAAGATTTCCACAGAGTGGTCTTTTGAAACACATACTCTGACTAGGACGTTAAATGGAACTACAAGTAAAGATTTCCACAGAGTGGTCTTTTAAAACACATACTCTGACTAGGACGTTAAATGGAACTACAAGTAAAGATTTCCACAGAGTGGTCTTTTGAAACACATACTCTGGCTAGGACGATAAATGGAACTACAAGTAAAGATTTCCACAGAGTGGTCTTTTAAAACACATACTCTGGCTAGGACGTTAAATGGAACTACAAGTAAAGATTTCCACAGAGTGGTCTTTTGAAACACATACTCTGGCTAGGACGATAAATGGAACTACAAGTAAAGATTTCCACAGAGTGGTCTTTTGAAACACATACTCTGGCTAGGACGATAAATGGAACTACAAGTAAAGATTTCCACAGAGTGGTCTTTTAAAACACATAGTCTGGCTAGGACGATAAATGGAACTACAAGTAAAGATTTCCACAGAGTGGTCTTTTAAAACACATACTCTGACTAGGACGTTAAATGGAACTACAAGTAAAGATTTCCCCAGAGTGGTCTTTTGAAACACATACTCTGGCTAGGACGATAAATGGAACTACAAGTAAAGATTTCCACAGAGTGGTCTTTTAAAACACATAGTCTGGCTAGGACGTTAAATGGAACTACAAGTAAAGATTTCCACAGAGTGGTCTTTTGGAACACATACTCTGGCTAGGACGATAAATGGAACTACAAGTAAAGATTTCCACAGAGTGGTCTTTTGGAACACATACTCTGGCTAGGACGATAAATGGAACTACAAGTAAAGATTTCCACAGAGTGGTCTTTTAAAACACATAGTCTGGCTAGGACGATAAATGGAACTACAAGTAAAGATTTCCACAGAGTGGTCTTTTAAAACACATAGTCTGGCTAGGACGATAAATGGAACTACAAGTAAAGATTTCCACAGAGTGGTCTTTTAAAACACATACTCTGACTAGGACGTTAAATGGAACTACAAGTAAAGATTTCCACAGAGTGGTCTTTTGAAACACATACTCTGGCTAGGACGATAAATGGAACTACAAGTAAAGATTTCCACAGAGTGGTCTTTCAAAACACATAGTCTGGCTAGGACGTTAAATGGAACTACAAGTAAAGATTTCCACAGAGTGGTCTTTTGGAACACATACTCTGGCTAGGACGATAAATGGAACTACAAGTAAAGATTTCCACAGAGTGGTCTTTTGGAACACATACTCTGGCTAGGACGATAAATGGAACTACAAGTAAAGATTTCCACAGAGTGGTCTTTTGAAACACATACTCTGGCTAGGACGATAAATGGAACTACAAGTAAAGATTTCCACAGAGTGGTCTTTTGAAACACATACTCTGACTAGGACGTTAAATGGAACTACAAGTAAAGATTTCCACAGAGTGGTCTTTTAAAACACATACTCTGACTAGGACGTTAAATGGAACTACAAGTAAAGATTTCCACAGAGTGGTCTTTTGAAACACATACTCTGGCTAGGACGATAAATGGAACTACAAGTAAAGATTTCCACAGAGTGGTCTTTTAAAACACATACTCTGGCTAGGACGTTAAATGGAACTACAAGTAAAGATTTCCACAGAGTGGTCTTTTGAAACACATACTCTGGCTAGGACGATAAATGGAACTACAAGTAAAGATTTCCACAGAGTGGTCTTTTGAAACACATACTCTGGCTAGGACGATAAATGGAACTACAAGTAAAGATTTCCACAGAGTGGTCTTTTGAAACACATACTCTGGCTAGGACGATAAATGGAACTACAAGTAAAGATTTCCACAGAGTGGTCTTTTAAAACACATACTCTGGCTAGGACGATAAATGGAACTACAAGTAAAGATTTCCACAGAGTGGTCTTTTGGAACACATACTCTGGCTAGGACGATAAATGGAACTACAAGTAAAGCTTTCCACAGAGTGGTCTTTTAAAACACATACTCTGGCTAGGATGTTAAATGGAACTACAAGTAAAGATTTCCACAGAGTGGTCTTTTGGAACACATACTCTGGCTAAGACGATAAATGGAACTACAAGTAAAGATTTCCACAGAGTGGTCTTTTGGAACACATACTCTGGCTAGGACGATAAATGGAACTACAAGTAAAGATTTCCACAGAGTGGTCTTTTGGAACACATACTCTGGCTAGGACGATAAATGGAACTACAAGTAAAGATTTCCACAGAGTGGTCTTTTGGAACACATACTCTGGCTAGGACGATAAATGGAACTACAAGTAAAGATTTCCACAGAGTGGTCTTTTGAAACACATACTCTGGCTAGGACGTTAAATGGAACTACAAGTAAAGATTTCCACAGAGTGGTCTTTTGGAACACATACTCTGGCTAGGACGATAAATGGAACTACAAGTAAAGATTTCCACAGAGTGGTCTTTTAAAACACATACTCTGACTAGGACGTTAAATGGAACTACAAGTAAAGATTTCCACAGAGTGGTCTTTTGAAACACATACTCTGGCTAGGACGATAAATGGAACTACAAGTAAAGATTTCCACAGAGTGGTCTTTTAAAACACATACTCTGGCTAGGACGATAAATGGAACTACAAGTAAAGATTTCCACAGAGTGGTCTTTTAAAACACATACTCTGGCTAGGACGTTAAATGGAACTACAAGTAAAGATTTCCACAGAGTGGTCTTTTGAAACACATACTCTGGCTAGGACGATAAATGGAACTACAAGTAAAGATTTCCACAGAGTGGTCTTTTAAAACACATACTCTGGCTAGGACGTTAAATGGAACTACAAGTAAAGATTTCCACAGAGTGGTCTTTTGGAACACATACTCTGGCTAGGACGATAAATGGAACTACAAGTAAAGATTTCCACAGAGTGGTCTTTTGGAACACATACTCTGGCTAGGACGATAAATGGAACTACAAGTAAAGATTTCCACAGAGTGGTCTTTTAAAACACATACTCTGGCTAGGACGATAAATGGAACTACAAGTAAAGATTTCCACAGAGTGGTCTTTTAAAACACATACTCTGGCTAGGACGATAAATGGAACTACAAGTAAAGATTTCCACAGAGTGGTCTTTTAAACACATACTCTGACTAGGACGTTAAATGGAACTACAAGTAAAGATTTCCACAGAGTGGTCTTTTGAAACACATACTCTGGCTAGGACGATAAATGGAACTACAAGTAAAGATTTCCACAGAGTGGTCTTTTAAAACACATACTCTGGCTAGGACGTTAAATGGAACTACAAGTAAAGATTTCCACAGAGTGGTCTTTTGGAACACATACTCTGGCTAGGACGATAAATGGAACTACAAGTAAAGATTTCCACAGAGTGGTCTTTTGGAACACATACTCTGGCTAGGACGATAAATGGAACTACAAGTAAAGATTTCCACAGAGTGGTCTTTTGAAACACATACTCTGGCTAGGACGATAAATGGAACTACAAGTAAAGATTTCCACAGAGTGGTCTTTTGAAACACATACTCTGGCTAGGACGTTAAATGGAACTACAAGTAAAGATTTCCACAGAGTGGTCTTTTAAAACACATACTCTGGCTAGGACGTTAAATGGAACTACAAGTAAAGATTTCCACAGAGTGGTCTTTTGAAACACATACTCTGGCTAGGACGATAAATGGAACTACAAGTAAAGATTTCCACAGAGTGGTCTTTTAAAACACATACTCTGGCTAGGACGATAAATGGAACTACAAGTAAAGATTTCCACAGAGTGGTCTTTTGAAACACATACTCTGGCTAGGACGATAAATGGAACTACAAGTAAAGATTTCCACAGAGTGGTCTTTTGAAACACATACTCTGGCTAGGACGATAAATGGAACTACAAGTAAAGATTTCCACAGAGTGGTCTTTTGAAACACATACTCTGGCTAGGACGATAAATGGAACTACAAGTAAAGATTTCCACAGAGTGGTCTTTTAAAACACATACTCTGGCTAGGACGATAAATGGAACTACAAGTAAAGATTTCCACAGAGTGGTCTTTTGAAACACATACTCTGGCTAGGACGTTAAATGGAACTACAAGTAAAGATTTCCACAGAGTGGTCTCTTGGAACACATACTCTGGCTAGGACGATAAATGGAACTACAAGTAAAGATTTCCACAGAGTGGTCTTTTGGAATACATACTCTGGCTAGGACGATAAATGGAACTACAAGTAAAGATTTCCACAGAGTGGTCTTTTGGAACACATAATCTGGCTAGGACGATAAATGGAACTACAAGTAAAGATTTCCACAGAGTGGTCTTTTGGAACACATACTCTGGCTAGGACGTTAAATGGAACTACAAGTAAAGATTTCCACAGAGTGGTCTTTTGGAACACATACTCTGGCTAGGACGTTAAATGGAACTACAAGTAAAGATTTCCACAGAGTGGTCTTTTGGAACACATACTCTGGCTAGGACGATAAATGGAACTACAAGTAAAGATTTCCACAGAGTGGTCTTTAAAACACATACTCTGGCTAGGACGATAAATGGAACTACAAGTAAAGATTTCCACAGAGTGGTCTTTTGAAACACATACTCTGGCTAGGACGATAAATGGAACTACAAGTAAAGATTTCCACAGAGTGGTCTTTTGGAACACATACTCTGGCTAGGACGATAAATGGAACTACAAGTAAAGATTTCCACAGAGTGGTCTTTTAAAACACATACTCTGGCTAGGACGATAAATGGAACTACAAGTAAAGATTTCCACAGAGTGGTCTTTTGAAACACATACTCTGACTAGGACGTTAAATGGAACTACAAGTAAAGATTTCCACAGAGTGGTCTTTTAAAACACATACTCTGGCTAGGACGTTAAATGGAACTACAAGTAAAGATTTCCACAGAGTGGTCTTTTGAAACACATACTCTGGCTAGGACGATAAATGGAACTACAAGTAAAGATTTCCACAGAGTGGTCTTTGGAAACACATACTCTGGCTAGGACGATAAATGGAACTACAAGTAAAGATTTCCACAGAGTGGTCTTTTAAAACACATACTCTGGCTAGGACGATAAATGGAACTACAAGTAAAGATTTCCACAGAGTGGTCTTTTGAACACACATACTCTGGCTAGGACGATAAATGGAACTACAAGTAAAGATTTCCACAGAGTGGTCTTTTAAAACACATACTCTGGCTAGGACGATAAATGGAACTACAAGTAAAGATTTCCACAGAGTGGTCTTTTGAAACACATACTCTGGCTAGGACGATAAATGGAACTACAAGTAAAGATTTCCACAGAGTGGTCTTTTGGAACACATACTCTGGCTAGGACGATAAATGGAACTACAAGTAAAGATTTCCACAGAGTGGTCTTTTGGAACACATACTCTGGCTAGGACGATAAATGGAACTACAAGTAAAGATTTCCACAGAGTGGTCTTTTGGAAACACATACTCTGGCTAGGACGATAAATGGAACTACAAGTAAAGATTTCCACAGAGTGGTCTTTTGGAAACACATACTCTGGCTAGGACGTTAAATGGAACTACAAGTAAAGATTTCCACAGAGTGGTCTTTTGGAACACATACTCTGGCTAGGACGATAAATGGAACTACAAGTAAAGATTTCCACAGAGTGGTCTTTTAAAACACATACTCTGGCTAGGACGATAAATGGAACTACAAGTAAAGATTTCCACAGAGTGGTCTTTTGAAACACATACTCTGGCTAGGACGATAAATGGAACTACAAGTAAAGATTTCCACAGAGTGGTCTTTTGGAACACATACTCTGGCTAGGACGTTAAATGGAACTACAAGTAAAGATTTCCACAGAGTGGTCTTTTGGAACACATACTCTGGCTAGGACGATAAATGGAACTACAAGTAAAGATTTCCACAGAGTGGTCTTTTAAAACACATACTCTGGCTAGGACGTTAAATGGAACTACAAGTAAAGATTTCCACAGAGTGGTCTTTTGAAACACATACTCTGGCTAGGACGATAAATGGAACTACAAGTAAAGATTTCCACAGAGTGGTCTTTTGGAACACATACTCTGGCTAGGACGATAAATGGAACTACAAGTAAAGATTTCCACAGAGTGGTCTTTTAAAACACATACTCTGGCTAGGACGTTAAATGGAACTACAAGTAAAGATTTCCACAGAGTGGTCTTTTGAAACACATACTCTGGCTAGGACGTTAAATGGAACTACAAGTAAAGATTTCCACAGAGTGGTCTTTTAAAACACATACTCTGGCTAGGACGATAAATGGAACTACAAGTAAAGATTTCCACAGAGTGGTCTTTTGAAACACATACTCTGGCTAGGACGATAAATGGAACTACAAGTAAAGATTTCCACAGAGTGGTCTTTTGGAACACATACTCTGGCTAGGACGATAAATGGAACTACAAGTAAAGATTTCCACAGAGTGGTCTTTTAAAACACATACTCTGGCTAGGACGATAAATGGAACTACAAGTAAAGATTTCCACAGAGTGGTCTTTTGAAACACATACTCTGGCTAGGACGATAAATGGAACTACAAGTAAAGATTTCCACAGAGTGGTCTTTTAAAACACATACTCTGGCTAGGACGATAAATGGAACTACAAGTAAAGATTTCCACAGAGTGGTCTTTTGAAACACATACTCTGGCTAGGACGTTAAATGGAACTACAAGTAAAGATTTCCACAGAGTGGTCTTTTGGAACACATACTCTGGCTAGGACGATAAATGGAACTACAAGTAAAGATTTCCACAGAGTGGTCTTTTGGAACACATACTCTGGCTAGGACGATAAATGGAACTACAAGTAAAGATTTCCACAGAGTGGTCTTTTGGAACACATACTCTGGCTAGGACGATAAATGGAACTACAAGTAAAGATTTCCACAGAGTGGTCTTTTGAAACACATACTCTGGCTAGGACGTTAAATGGAACTACAAGTAAAGATTTCCACAGAGTGGTCTTTTGGAACACATACTCTGGCTAGGACGATAAATGGAACTACAAGTAAAGATTTCCACAGAGTGGTCTTTTAAAACACATACTCTGGCTAGGACGTTAAATGGAACTACAAGTAAAGATTTCCACAGAGTGGTCTTTTGAAACACATACTCTGGCTAGGACGATAAATGGAACTACAAGTAAAGATTTCCACAGAGTGGTCTTTTGGAACACATACTCTGGCTAGGACGATAAATGGAACTACAAGTAAAGATTTCCACAGAGTGGTCTTTTGAAACACATACTCTGGCTAGGACGATAAATGGAACTACAAGTAAAGATTTCCACAGAGTGGTCTTTTGGAAACACATACTCTGGCTAGGACGATAAATGGAACTACAAGTAAAGATTTCCACAGAGTGGTCTTTTGGAACACATACTCTGGCTAGGACGATAAATGGAACTACAAGTAAAGATTTCCACAGAGTGGTCTTTTGAAACACATACTCTGGCTAGGACGTTAAATGGAACTACAAGTAAAGATTTCCACAGAGTGGTCTTTTGGAACACATACTCTGGCTAGGACGATAAATGGAACTACAAGTAAAGATTTCCACAGAGTGGTCTTTTGGAACACATACTCTGGCTAGGACGATAAATGGAACTACAAGTAAAGATTTCCACAGAGTGGTCTTTTGGAACACATACTCTGGCTAGGACGATAAATGGAACTACAAGTAAAGATTTCCACAGAGTGGTCTTTTGGAACACATACTCTGGCTAGGACGATAAATGGAACTACAAGTAAAGATTTCCACAGAGTGGTCTTTTGGAAACACATACTCTGGCTAGGACGATAAATGGAACTACAAGTAAAGATTTCCACAGAGTGGTCTTTTAAAACACATACTCTGGCTAGGACGTTAAATGGAACTACAAGTAAAGATTTCCACAGAGTGGTCTTTTTAAACACATACTCTGGCTAGGACGATAAATGGAACTACAAGTAAAGATTTCCACAGAGTGGTCTTTTAAAACACATACTCTGGCTAGGACGATAAATGGAACTACAAGTAAAGATTTCCACAGAGTGGTCTTTTGAAACACATACTCTGGCTAGGACGATAAATGGAACTACAAGTAAAGATTTCCACAGAGTGGTCTTTTGGAAACACATACTCTGGCTAGGACGATAAATGGAACTACAAGTAAAGATTTCCACAGAGTGGTCTTTTGGAACACATACTCTGGCTAGGACGATAAATGGAACTACAAGTAAAGATTTCCACAGAGTGGTCTTTTGAAACACATACTCTGGCTAGGACGATAAATGGAACTACAAGTAAAGATTTCCACAGAGTGGTCTTTTGAAACACATACTCTGGCTAGGACGATAAATGGAACTACAAGTAAAGATTTCCACAGAGTGGTCTTTTGAAACACATACTCTGGCTAGGACGATAAATGGAACTACAAGTAAAGATTTCCACAGAGTGGTCTTTTGGAACACATACTCTGGCTAGGACGATAAATGGAACTACAAGTAAAGATTTCCACAGAGTGGTCTTTTGGAACACATACTCTGGCTAGGACGATAAATGGAACTACAAGTAAAGATTTCCACAGAGTGGTCTTTTGGAACACATACTCTGGCTAGGACGATAAATGGAACTACAAGTAAAGATTTCCACAGAGTGGTCTTTTGAAACACATACTCTGGCTAGGACGATAAATGGAACTACAAGTAAAGATTTCCACAGAGTGGTCTTTTGAAACACATACTCTGGCTAGGACGATAAATGGAACTACAAGTAAAGATTTCCACAGAGTGGTCTTTTAAAACACATACTCTGGCTAGGACGTTAAATGGAACTACAAGTAAAGATTTCCACAGAGTGGTCTTTTGAAACACATACTCTGGCTAGGACGATAAATGGAACTACAAGTAAAGATTTCCACAGAGTGGTCTTTTGAAACACATACTCTGGCTAGGACGATAAATGGAACTACAAGTAAAGATTTCCACAGAGTGGTCTTTTGGAACACATACTCTGGCTAGGACGATAAATGGAACTACAAGTAAAGATTTCCACAGAGTGGTCTTTTGGAACACATACTCTGGCTAGGACGATAAATGGAACTACAAGTAAAGATTTCCACAGAGTGGTCTTTTGGAACACATACTCTGGCTAGGACGATAAATGGAACTACAAGTAAAGATTTCCACAGAGTGGTCTTTTGAAACACATACTCTGGCTAGGACGTTAAATGGAACTACAAGTAAAGATTTCCACAGAGTGGTCTTTTGGAACACATACTCTGGCTAGGACGATAAATGGAACTACAAGTAAAGATTTCCACAGAGTGGTCTTTGGAACACATACTCTGGCTAGGACGATAAATGGAACTACAAGTAAAGATTTCCACAGAGTGGTCTTTTGGAACACATACTCTGGCTAGGACGATAAATGGAACTACAAGTAAAGATTTCCACAGAGTGGTCTTTTGGAACACATACTCTGGCTAGGACGATAAATGGAACTACAAGTAAAGATTTCCACAGAGTGGTCTTTTGAAACACATACTCTGGCTAGGACGTTAAATGGAACTACAAGTAAAGATTTCCACAGAGTGGTCTTTTGGAACACATACTCTGGCTAGGACGATAAATGGAACTACAAGTAAAGATTTCCACAGAGTGGTCTTTTAAAACACATACTCTGGCTAGGACGTTAAATGGAACTACAAGTAAAGATTTCCACAGAGTGGTCTTTTGAAACACATACTCTGGCTAGGACGATAAATGGAACTACAAGTAAAGATTTCCACAGAGTGGTCTTTTAAAACACATACTCTGGCTAGGACGTTAAATGGAACTACAAGTAAAGATTTCCACAGAGTGGTCTTTTGAAACACATACTCTGGCTAGGACGATAAATGGAACTACAAGTAAAGATTTCCACAGAGTGGTCTTTTAAAACACATACTCTGGCTAGGACGTTAAATGGAACTACAAGTAAAGATTTCCACAGAGTGGTCTTTTGGAACACATACTCTGGCTAGGACGATAAATGGAACTACAAGTAAAGATTTCCACAGAGTGGTCTTTTGGAACACATACTCTGGCTAGGACGATAAATGGAACTACAAGTAAAGATTTCCACAGAGTGGTCTTTTGAAACACATACTCTGGCTAGGACGATAAATGGAACTACAAGTAAAGATTTCCACAGAGTGGTCTTTTAAAACACATACTCTGGCTAGGACGATAAATGGAACTACAAGTAAAGATTTCCACAGAGTGGTCTTTTAAAACACATACTCTGGCTAGGACGTTAAATGGAACTACAAGTAAAGATTTCCACAGAGTGGTCTTTTGGAAACACATACTCTGGCTAGGACGATAAATGGAACTACAAGTAAAGATTTCCACAGAGTGGTCTTTTAAAACACATACTCTGGCTAGGACGTTAAATGGAACTACAAGTAAAGATTTCCACAGAGTGGTCTTTTGGAAACACATACTCTGGCTAGGACGATAAATGGAACTACAAGTAAAGATTTCCACAGAGTGGTCTTTTGGAACACATACTCTGGCTAGGACGATAAATGGAACTACAAGTAAAGATTTCCACAGAGTGGTCTTTTGGAACACATACTCTGGCTAGGACGATAAATGGAACTACAAGTAAAGATTTCCACAGAGTGGTCTTTTGAAACACATACTCTGGCTAGGACGTTAAATGGAACTACAAGTAAAGATTTCCACAGAGTGGTCTTTTGGAACACATACTCTGGCTAGGACGATAAATGGAACTACAAGTAAAGATTTCCACAGAGTGGTCTTTTGGAACACATACTCTGGCTAGGACGATAAATGGAACTACAAGTAAAGATTTCCACAGAGTGGTCTTTTGGAACACATACTCTGGCTAGGACGATAAATGGAACTACAAGTAAAGATTTCCACAGAGTGGTCTTTTGGAACACATACTCTGGCTAGGACGTTAAATGGAACTACAAGTAAAGATTTCCACAGAGTGGTCTTTTGGAACACATACTCTGGCTAGGACGATAAATGGAACTACAAGTAAAGATTTCCACAGAGTGGTCTTTTAAAACACATACTCTGGCTAGGACGTTAAATGGAACTACAAGTAAAGATTTCCACAGAGTGGTCTTTTGAAACACATACTCTGGCTAGGACGATAAATGGAACTACAAGTAAAGATTTCCACAGAGTGGTCTTTTGGAACACATACTCTGGCTAGGACGATAAATGGAACTACAAGTAAAGATTTCCACAGAGTGGTCTTTTAAAACACATACTCTGGCTAGGACGATAAATGGAACTACAAGTAAAGATTTCCACAGAGTGGTCTTTTGAAACACATACTCTGGCTAGGACGTTAAATGGAACTACAAGTAAAGATTTCCACAGAGTGGTCTTTTGAAACACATACTCTGGCTAGGACGATAAATGGAACTACAAGTAAAGATTTCCACAGAGTGGTCTTTTGAAACACATACTCTGGCTAGGACGATAAATGGAACTACAAGTAAAGATTTCCACAGAGTGGTCTTTTGGAACACATACTCTGGCTAGGACGATAAATGGAACTACAAGTAAAGATTTCCACAGAGTGGTCTTTTAAAACACATACTCTGGCTAGGACGATAAATGGAACTACAAGTAAAGATTTCCACAGAGTGGTCTTTTGAAACACATACTCTGGCTAGGACGATAAATGGAACTACAAGTAAAGATTTCCACAGAGTGGTCTTTTGGAACACATACTCTGGCTAGGACGATAAATGGAACTACAAGTAAAGATTTCCACAGAGTGGTCTTTTGAAACACATACTCTGGCTAGGACGATAAATGGAACTACAAGTAAAGATTTCCACAGAGTGGTCTTTTGAAACACATACTCTGGCTAGGACGATAAATGGAACTACAAGTAAAGATTTCCACAGAGTGGTCTTTTGGAACACATACTCTGGCTAGGACGATAAATGGAACTACAAGTAAAGATTTCCACAGAGTGGTCTTTTGGAACACATACTCTGGCTAGGACGATAAATGGAACTACAAGTAAAGATTTCCACAGAGTGGTCTTTTGGAACACATACTCTGGCTAGGACGATAAATGGAACTACAAGTAAAGATTTCCACAGAGTGGTCTTTTGGAACACATACTCTGGCTAGGACGATAAATGGAACTACAAGTAAAGATTTCCACAGAGTGGTCTTTTGAAACACATACTCTGGCTAGGACGATAAATGGAACTACAAGTAAAGATTTCCACAGAGTGGTCTTTTGAAACACATACTCTGGCTAGGACGTTAAATGGAACTACAAGTAAAGATTTCCACAGAGTGGTCTTTTGGAACACATACTCTGGCTAGGACGATAAATGGAACTACAAGTAAAGATTTCCACAGAGTGGTCTTTTGGAAACACATACTCTGGCTAGGACGATAAATGGAACTACAAGTAAAGATTTCCACAGAGTGGTCTTTTGAAACACATACTCTGGCTAGGACGATAAATGGAACTACAAGTAAAGATTTCCACAGAGTGGTCTTTTGGAACACATACTCTGGCTAGGACGATAAATGGAACTACAAGTAAAGATTTCCACAGAGTGGTCTTTTGAAACACATACTCTGGCTAGGACGATAAATGGAACTACAAGTAAAGATTTCCACAGAGTGGTCTTTTGAAACACATACTCTGGCTAGGACGATAAATGGAACTACAAGTAAAGATTTCCACAGAGTGGTCTTTGAAACACATACTCTGGCTAGGACGATAAATGGAACTACAAGTAAAGATTTCCACAGAGTGGTCTTTTGAAACACATACTCTGGCTAGGACGATAAATGGAACTACAAGTAAAGATTTCCACAGAGTGGTCTTTTAAAACACATACTCTGGCTAGGACGTTAAATGGAACTACAAGTAAAGATTTCCACAGAGTGGTCTTTTGGAAACACATACTCTGGCTAGGACGATAAATGGAACTACAAGTAAAGATTTCCACAGAGTGGTCTTTTAAAACACATACTCTGGCTAGGACGTTAAATGGAACTACAAGTAAAGATTTCCACAGAGTGGTCTTTTGAAACACATACTCTGGCTAGGACGATAAATGGAACTACAAGTAAAGATTTCCACAGAGTGGTCTTTTGAAACACATACTCTGGCTAGGACGATAAATGGAACTACAAGTAAAGATTTCCACAGAGTGGTCTTTTAAAACACATACTCTGGCTAGGACGATAAATGGAACTACAAGTAAAGATTTCCACAGAGTGGTCTTTTGAAACACATACTCTGGCTAGGACGATAAATGGAACTACAAGTAAAGATTTCCACAGAGTGGTCTTTTGAAACACATACTCTGGCTAGGACGATAAATGGAACTACAAGTAAAGATTTCCACAGAGTGGTCTTTTGAAACACATACTCTGGCTAGGACGTTAAATGGAACTACAAGTAAAGATTTCCACAGAGTGGTCTTTTGGAACACATACTCTGGCTAGGACGATAAATGGAACTACAAGTAAAGATTTCCACAGAGTGGTCTTTTGGAAACACATACTCTGGCTAGGACGATAAATGGAACTACAAGTAAAGATTTCCACAGAGTGGTCTTTTGAAACACATACTCTGGCTAGGACGATAAATGGAACTACAAGTAAAGATTTCCACAGAGTGGTCTTTTGAAACACATACTCTGGCTAGGACGATAAATGGAACTACAAGTAAAGATTTCCACAGAGTGGTCTTTTGAAACACATACTCTGGCTAGGACGATAAATGGAACTACAAGTAAAGATTTCCACAGAGTGGTCTTTTGAAACACATACTCTGGCTAGGACGTTAAATGGAACTACAAGTAAAGATTTCCACAGAGTGGTCTTTTGGAAACACATACTCTGGCTAGGACGATAAATGGAACTACAAGTAAAGATTTCCACAGAGTGGTCTTTTGGAAACACATACTCTGGCTAGGACGATAAATGGAACTACAAGTAAAGATTTCCACAGAGTGGTCTTTTGAAACACATACTCTGGCTAGGACGATAAATGGAACTACAAGTAAAGATTTCCACAGAGTGGTCTTTTGGAACACATACTCTGGCTAGGACGATAAATGGAACTACAAGTAAAGATTTCCACAGAGTGGTCTTTTGAAACACATACTCTGGCTAGGACGATAAATGGAACTACAAGTAAAGATTTCCACAGAGTGGTCTTTTGAAACACATACTCTGGCTAGGACGTTAAATGGAACTACAAGTAAAGATTTCCACAGAGTGGTCTTTTGGAACACATACTCTGGCTAGGACGATAAATGGAACTACAAGTAAAGATTTCCACAGAGTGGTCTTTTGAAACACATACTCTGGCTAGGACGTTAAATGGAACTACAAGTAAAGATTTCCACAGAGTGGTCTTTTGGAACACATACTCTGGCTAGGACGATAAATGGAACTACAAGTAAAGATTTCCACAGAGTGGTCTTTTGAAACACATACTCTGGCTAGGACGATAAATGGAACTACAAGTA
The DNA here is from genome assembly GCA_039090855.1 of Macrothele yani. NCBI lineage: Eukaryota > Metazoa > Arthropoda > Arachnida > Araneae > Macrothelidae > Macrothele > Macrothele yani. The sequence continues at coordinate 31,112,509 of CM077029.1, read as the reverse complement.
AAGATTTCCACAGAGTGGTCTTTTGAAACACATACTCTGGCTAGGACGATAAATGGAACTACAAGTAAAGATTTCCACAGAGTGGTCTTTTAAAACACATACTCTGGCTAGGACGATAAATGGAACTACAAGTAAAGATTTCCACAGAGTGGTCTTTTGAAACACATACTCTGGCTAGGACGATAAATGGAACTACAAGTAAAGATTTCCACAGAGTGGTCTTTTAAAACACATACTCTGGCTAGGACGATAAATGGAACTACAAGTAAAGATTTCCACAGAGTGGTCTTTTGGAAACACATACTCTGGCTAGGACGTTAAATGGAACTACAAGTAAAGATTTCCACAGAGTGGTCTTTTGGAACACATACTCTGGCTAGGACGATAAATGGAACTACAAGTAAAGATTTCCACAGAGTGGTCTTTTGGAACACATACTCTGGCTAGGACGATAAATGGAACTACAAGTAAAGATTTCCACAGAGTGGTCTTTTGGAAACACATACTCTGGCTAGGACGATAAATGGAACTACAAGTAAAGATTTCCACAGAGTGGTCTTTTAAAACACATACTCTGGCTAGGACGATAAATGGAACTACAAGTAAAGATTTCCACAGAGTGGTCTTTTGGAAACACATACTCTGGCTAGGACGTTAAATGGAACTACAAGTAAAGATTTCCACAGAGTGGTCTTTTGAAACACATACTCTGGCTAGGACGATAAATGGAACTACAAGTAAAGATTTCCACAGAGTGGTCTTTTGAAACACATACTCTGGCTAGGACGATAAATGGAACTACAAGTAAAGATTTCCACAGAGTGGTCTTTTGGAACACATACTCTGGCTAGGACGATAAATGGAACTACAAGTAAAGATTTCCACAGAGTGGTCTTTTGGAACACATACTCTGGCTAGGACGATAAATGGAACTACAAGTAAAGATTTCCACAGAGTGGTCTTTTGGAACACATACTCTGGCTAGGACGATAAATGGAACTACAAGTAAAGATTTCCACAGAGTGGTCTTTTGAAACACATACTCTGGCTAGGACGATAAATGGAACTACAAGTAAAGATTTCCACAGAGTGGTCTTTTGAAACACATACTCTGGCTAGGACGATAAATGGAACTACAAGTAAAGATTTCCACAGAGTGGTCTTTTGAAACACATACTCTGGCTAGGACGATAAATGGAACTACAAGTAAAGATTTCCACAGAGTGGTCTTTTGAAACACATACTCTGGCTAGGACGATAAATGGAACTACAAGTAAAGATTTCCACAGAGTGGTCTTTTGAAACACATACTCTGGCTAGGACGTTAAATGGAACTACAAGTAAAGATTTCCACAGAGTGGTCTTTTGAAACACATACTCTGGCTAGGACGATAAATGGAACTACAAGTAAAGATTTCCACAGAGTGGTCTTTTGAAACACATACTCTGGCTAGGACGATAAATGGAACTACAAGTAAAGATTTCCACAGAGTGGTCTTTTGGAAACACATACTCTGGCTAGGACGATAAATGGAACTACAAGTAAAGATTTCCACAGAGTGGTCTTTTAAAACACATACTCTGGCTAGGACGTTAAATGGAACTACAAGTAAAGATTTCCACAGAGTGGTCTTTTGAAACACATACTCTGGCTAGGACGATAAATGGAACTACAAGTAAAGATTTCCACAGAGTGGTCTTTTGAAACACATACTCTGGCTAGGACGATAAATGGAACTACAAGTAAAGATTTCCACAGAGTGGTCTTTTGAAACACATACTCTGGCTAGGACGATAAATGGAACTACAAGTAAAGATTTCCACAGAGTGGTCTTTTGAAACACATACTCTGGCTAGGACGATAAATGGAACTACAAGTAAAGATTTCCACAGAGTGGTCTTTTGAAACACATACTCTGGCTAGGACGATAAATGGAACTACAAGTAAAGATTTCCACAGAGTGGTCTTTTGAAACACATACTCTGGCTAGGACGATAAATGGAACTACAAGTAAAGATTTCCACAGAGTGGTCTTTTGAAACACATACTCTGGCTAGGACGATAAATGGAACTACAAGTAAAGATTTCCACAGAGTGGTCTTTTGGAACACATACTCTGGCTAGGACGATAAATGGAACTACAAGTAAAGATTTCCACAGAGTGGTCTTTGAAACACATACTCTGGCTAGGACGATAAATGGAACTACAAGTAAAGATTTCCACAGAGTGGTCTTTTGGAAACACATACTCTGGCTAGGACGATAAATGGAACTACAAGTAAAGATTTCCACAGAGTGGTCTTTTGAAACACATACTCTGGCTAGGACGTTAAATGGAACTACAAGTAAAGATTTCCACAGAGTGGTCTTTTGAAACACATACTCTGGCTAGGACGATAAATGGAACTACAAGTAAAGATTTCCACAGAGTGGTCTTTTGGAACACATACTCTGGCTAGGACGATAAATGGAACTACAAGTAAAGATTTCCACAGAGTGGTCTTTTGGAAACACATACTCTGGCTAGGACGATAAATGGAACTACAAGTAAAGATTTCCACAGAGTGGTCTTTTGGAACACATACTCTGGCTAGGACGATAAATGGAACTACAAGTAAAGATTTCCACAGAGTGGTCTTTTGGAACACATACTCTGGCTAGGACGATAAATGGAACTACAAGTAAAGATTTCCACAGAGTGGTCTTTTGAAACACATACTCTGGCTAGGACGATAAATGGAACTACAAGTAAAGATTTCCACAGAGTGGTCTTTTGAAACACATACTCTGGCTAGGACGATAAATGGAACTACAAGTAAAGATTTCCACAGAGTGGTCTTTTGAAACACATACTCTGGCTAGGACGATAAATGGAACTACAAGTAAAGATTTCCACAGAGTGGTCTTTTAAAACACATACTCTGGCTAGGACGTTAAATGGAACTACAAGTAAAGATTTCCACAGAGTGGTCTTTTGGAACACATACTCTGGCTAGGACGATAAATGGAACTACAAGTAAAGATTTCCACAGAGTGGTCTTTTGGAACACATACTCTGGCTAGGACGATAAATGGAACTACAAGTAAAGATTTCCACAGAGTGGTCTTTTGAAACACATACTCTGGCTAGGACGATAAATGGAACTACAAGTAAAGATTTCCACAGAGTGGTCTTTTGAAACACATACTCTGGCTAGGACGATAAATGGAACTACAAGTAAAGATTTCCACAGAGTGGTCTTTTGAAACACATACTCTGGCTAGGACGATAAATGGAACTACAAGTAAAGATTTCCACAGAGTGGTCTTTTGAAACACATACTCTGGCTAGGACGATAAATGGAACTACAAGTAAAGATTTCCACAGAGTGGTCTTTTGGAAACACATACTCTGGCTAGGACGATAAATGGAACTACAAGTAAAGATTTCCACAGAGTGGTCTTTTGAAACACATACTCTGGCTAGGACGATAAATGGAACTACAAGTAAAGATTTCCACAGAGTGGTCTTTTGGAAACACATACTCTGGCTAGGACGATAAATGGAACTACAAGTAAAGATTTCCACAGAGTGGTCTTTTGGAACACATACTCTGGCTAGGACGATAAATGGAACTACAAGTAAAGATTTCCACAGAGTGGTCTTTTGGAACACATACTCTGGCTAGGACGATAAATGGAACTACAAGTAAAGATTTCCACAGAGTGGTCTTTTGAAACACATACTCTGGCTAGGACGATAAATGGAACTACAAGTAAAGATTTCCACAGAGTGGTCTTTTGAAACACATACTCTGGCTAGGACGATAAATGGAACTACAAGTAAAGATTTCCACAGAGTGGTCTTTTGGAACACATACTCTGGCTAGGACGATAAATGGAACTACAAGTAAAGATTTCCACAGAGTGGTCTTTTGAAACACATACTCTGGCTAGGACGTTAAATGGAACTACAAGTAAAGATTTCCACAGAGTGGTCTTTTGGAAACACATACTCTGGCTAGGACGATAAATGGAACTACAAGTAAAGATTTCCACAGAGTGGTCTTTTGAAACACATACTCTGGCTAGGACGATAAATGGAACTACAAGTAAAGATTTCCACAGAGTGGTCTTTTAAAACACATACTCTGGCTAGGACGATAAATGGAACTACAAGTAAAGATTTCCACAGAGTGGTCTTTTGAAACACATACTCTGGCTAGGACGATAAATGGAACTACAAGTAAAGATTTCCACAGAGTGGTCTTTTGAAACACATACTCTGGCTAGGACGATAAATGGAACTACAAGTAAAGATTTCCACAGAGTGGTCTTTTGAAACACATACTCTGGCTAGGACGATAAATGGAACTACAAGTAAAGATTTCCACAGAGTGGTCTTTTGAAACACATACTCTGGCTAGGACGATAAATGGAACTACAAGTAAAGATTTCCACAGAGTGGTCTTTTGGAAACACATACTCTGGCTAGGACGATAAATGGAACTACAAGTAAAGATTTCCACAGAGTGGTCTTTTAAAACACATACTCTGGCTAGGACGATAAATGGAACTACAAGTAAAGATTTCCACAGAGTGGTCTTTTGAAACACATACTCTGGCTAGGACGATAAATGGAACTACAAGTAAAGATTTCCACAGAGTGGTCTTTTGAAACACATACTCTGGCTAGGACGATAAATGGAACTACAAGTAAAGATTTCCACAGAGTGGTCTTTTGGAAACACATACTCTGGCTAGGACGATAAATGGAACTACAAGTAAAGATTTCCACAGAGTGGTCTTTTGGAACACATACTCTGGCTAGGACGATAAATGGAACTACAAGTAAAGATTTCCACAGAGTGGTCTTTTGAAACACATACTCTGGCTAGGACGATAAATGGAACTACAAGTAAAGATTTCCACAGAGTGGTCTTTTGGAAACACATACTCTGGCTAGGACGATAAATGGAACTACAAGTAAAGATTTCCACAGAGTGGTCTTTTGGAAACACATACTCTGGCTAGGACGATAAATGGAACTACAAGTAAAGATTTCCACAGAGTGGTCTTTTGAAACACATACTCTGGCTAGGACGTTAAATGGAACTACAAGTAAAGATTTCCACAGAGTGGTCTTTTGGAACACATACTCTGGCTAGGACGATAAATGGAACTACAAGTAAAGATTTCCACAGAGTGGTCTTTTGGAACACATACTCTGGCTAGGACGATAAATGGAACTACAAGTAAAGATTTCCACAGAGTGGTCTTTTGAACACACATACTCTGGCTAGGACGATAAATGGAACTACAAGTAAAGATTTCCACAGAGTGGTCTTTTGAAACACATACTCTGGCTAGGACGTTAAATGGAACTACAAGTAAAGATTTCCACAGAGTGGTCTTTTGAAACACATACTCTGGCTAGGACGATAAATGGAACTACAAGTAAAGATTTCCACAGAGTGGTCTTTTAAAACACATACTCTGGCTAGGACGATAAATGGAACTACAAGTAAAGATTTCCACAGAGTGGTCTTTTGAAACACATACTCTGGCTAGGACGATAAATGGAACTACAAGTAAAGATTTCCACAGAGTGGTCTTTTGAAACACATACTCTGGCTAGGACGATAAATGGAACTACAAGTAAAGATTTCCACAGAGTGGTCTTTTGAAACACATACTCTGGCTAGGACGATAAATGGAACTACAAGTAAAGATTTCCACAGAGTGGTCTTTTGGAACACATACTCTGGCTAGGACGATAAATGGAACTACAAGTAAAGATTTCCACAGAGTGGTCTTTTGAAACACATACTCTGGCTAGGACGATAAATGGAACTACAAGTAAAGATTTCCACAGAGTGGTCTTTTGAAACACATACTCTGGCTAGGACGATAAATGGAACTACAAGTAAAGATTTCCACAGAGTGGTCTTTTGGAACACATACTCTGGCTAGGACGATAAATGGAACTACAAGTAAAGATTTCCACAGAGTGGTCTTTTGGAACACATACTCTGGCTAGGACGATAAATGGAACTACAAGTAAAGATTTCCACAGAGTGGTCTTTTGGAACACATACTCTGGCTAGGACGATAAATGGAACTACAAGTAAAGATTTCCACAGAGTGGTCTTTTGGAACACATACTCTGGCTAGGACGATAAATGGAACTACAAGTAAAGATTTCCACAGAGTGGTCTTTTGAAACACATACTCTGGCTAGGACGATAAATGGAACTACAAGTAAAGATTTCCACAGAGTGGTCTTTTAAAACACATACTCTGGCTAGGACGATAAATGGAACTACAAGTAAAGATTTCCACAGAGTGGTCTTTTGGAACACATACTCTGGCTAGGACGATAAATGGAACTACAAGTAAAGATTTCCACAGAGTGGTCTTTTGAAACACATACTCTGGCTAGGACGATAAATGGAACTACAAGTAAAGATTTCCACAGAGTGGTCTTTTGAAACACATACTCTGGCTAGGACGATAAATGGAACTACAAGTAAAGATTTCCACAGAGTGGTCTTTTGAAACACATACTCTGGCTAGGACGATAAATGGAACTACAAGTAAAGATTTCCACAGAGTGGTCTTTTGGAACACATACTCTGGCTAGGACGATAAATGGAACTACAAGTAAAGATTTCCACAGAGTGGTCTTTTGGAAACACATACTCTGGCTAGGACGATAAATGGAACTACAAGTAAAGATTTCCACAGAGTGGTCTTTTGAAACACATACTCTGGCTAGGACGATAAATGGAACTACAAGTAAAGATTTCCACAGAGTGGTCTTTTGGAACACATACTCTGGCTAGGACGATAAATGGAACTACAAGTAAAGATTTCCACAGAGTGGTCTTTTGGAACACATACTCTGGCTAGGACGATAAATGGAACTACAAGTAAAGATTTCCACAGAGTGGTCTTTTGGAACACATACTCTGGCTAGGACGATAAATGGAACTACAAGTAAAGATTTCCACAGAGTGGTCTTTTGGAACACATACTCTGGCTAGGACGATAAATGGAACTACAAGTAAAGATTTCCACAGAGTGGTCTTTTGAAACACATACTCTGGCTAGGACGTTAAATGGAACTACAAGTAAAGATTTCCACAGAGTGGTCTTTTGAAACACATACTCTGGCTAGGACGATAAATGGAACTACAAGTAAAGATTTCCACAGAGTGGTCTTTTAAAACACATACTCTGGCTAGGACGTTAAATGGAACTACAAGTAAAGATTTCCACAGAGTGGTCTTTTGAAACACATACTCTGGCTAGGACGATAAATGGAACTACAAGTAAAGATTTCCACAGAGTGGTCTTTTGAAACACATACTCTGGCTAGGACGATAAATGGAACTACAAGTAAAGATTTCCACAGAGTGGTCTTTTGAAACACATACTCTGGCTAGGACGATAAATGGAACTACAAGTAAAGATTTCCACAGAGTGGTCTTTTGAAACACATACTCTGGCTAGGACGATAAATGGAACTACAAGTAAAGATTTCCACAGAGTGGTCTTTTGGAACACATACTCTGGCTAGGACGATAAATGGAACTACAAGTAAAGATTTCCACAGAGTGGTCTTTTGAAACACATACTCTGGCTAGGACGATAAATGGAACTACAAGTAAAGATTTCCACAGAGTGGTCTTTTGAAACACATACTCTGGCTAGGACGATAAATGGAACTACAAGTAAAGATTTCCACAGAGTGGTCTTTTGAAACACATACTCTGGCTAGGACGATAAATGGAACTACAAGTAAAGATTTCCACAGAGTGGTCTTTTGGAAACACATACTCTGGCTAGGACGATAAATGGAACTACAAGTAAAGATTTCCACAGAGTGGTCTTTTGAAACACATACTCTGGCTAGGACGATAAATGGAACTACAAGTAAAGATTTCCACAGAGTGGTCTTTTGAAACACATACTCTGGCTAGGACGATAAATGGAACTACAAGTAAAGATTTCCACAGAGTGGTCTTTTGAAAACACATACTCTGGCTAGGACGATAAATGGAACTACAAGTAAAGATTTCCACAGAGTGGTCTTTTGAAACACATACTCTGGCTAGGACGATAAATGGAACTACAAGTAAAGATTTCCACAGAGTGGTCTTTTGAAACACATACTCTGGCTAGGACGTTAAATGGAACTACAAGTAAAGATTTCCACAGAGTGGTCTTTTGAAACACATACTCTGGCTAGGACGATAAATGGAACTACAAGTAAAGATTTCCACAGAGTGGTCTTTTGAAACACATACTCTGGCTAGGACGATAAATGGAACTACAAGTAAAGATTTCCACAGAGTGGTCTTTTGAAACACATACTCTGGCTAGGACGATAAATGGAACTACAAGTAAAGATTTCCACAGAGTGGTCTTTTGAAACACATACTCTGGCTAGGACGATAAATGGAACTACAAGTAAAGATTTCCACAGAGTGGTCTTTTGAAACACATACTCTGGCTAGGACGATAAATGGAACTACAAGTAAAGATTTCCACAGAGTGGTCTTTTGAAACACATACTCTGGCTAGGACGATAAATGGAACTACAAGTAAAGATTTCCACAGAGTGGTCTTTTGAAACACATACTCTGGCTAGGACGATAAATGGAACTACAAGTAAAGATTTCCACAGAGTGGTCTTTTGGAAACACATACTCTGGCTAGGACGATAAATGGAACTACAAGTAAAGATTTCCACAGAGTGGTCTTTTGAAACACATACTCTGGCTAGGACGATAAATGGAACTACAAGTAAAGATTTCCACAGAGTGGTCTTTTGGAACACATACTCTGGCTAGGACGATAAATGGAACTACAAGTAAAGATTTCCACAGAGTGGTCTTTTGGAACACATACTCTGGCTAGGACGATAAATGGAACTACAAGTAAAGATTTCCACAGAGTGGTCTTTTGAAACACATACTCTGGCTAGGACGTTAAATGGAACTACAAGTAAAGATTTCCACAGAGTGGTCTTTTGGAACACATACTCTGGCTAGGACGATAAATGGAACTACAAGTAAAGATTTCCACAGAGTGGTCTTTTGAAACACATACTCTGGCTAGGACGATAAATGGAACTACAAGTAAAGATTTCCACAGAGTGGTCTTTTGGAACACATACTCTGGCTAGGACGATAAATGGAACTACAAGTAAAGATTTCCACAGAGTGGTCTTTTGGAACACATACTCTGGCTAGGACGATAAATGGAACTACAAGTAAAGATTTCCACAGAGTGGTCTTTTGGAACACATACTCTGGCTAGGACGATAAATGGAACTACAAGTAAAGATTTCCACAGAGTGGTCTTTTGAAACACATACTCTGGCTAGGACGTTAAATGGAACTACAAGTAAAGATTTCCACAGAGTGGTCTTTTGAAACACATACTCTGGCTAGGACGATAAATGGAACTACAAGTAAAGATTTCCACAGAGTGGTCTTTTGAAACACATACTCTGGCTAGGACGATAAATGGAACTACAAGTAAAGATTTCCACAGAGTGGTCTTTTGAAACACATACTCTGGCTAGGACGATAAATGGAACTACAAGTAAAGATTTCCACAGAGTGGTCTTTTGAAACACATACTCTGGCTAGGACGTTAAATGGAACTACAAGTAAAGATTTCCACAGAGTGGTCTTTTGAAACACATACTCTGGCTAGGACGATAAATGGAACTACAAGTAAAGATTTCCACAGAGTGGTCTTTTGAAACACATACTCTGGCTAGGACGATAAATGGAACTACAAGTAAAGATTTCCACAGAGTGGTCTTTTGAAACACATACTCTGGCTAGGACGATAAATGGAACTACAAGTAAAGATTTCCACAGAGTGGTCTTTTGAAACACATACTCTGGCTAGGACGATAAATGGAACTACAAGTAAAGATTTCCACAGAGTGGTCTTTTGAAACACATACTCTGGCTAGGACGATAAATGGAACTACAAGTAAAGATTTCCACAGAGTGGTCTTTTGAAACACATACTCTGGCTAGGACGATAAATGGAACTACAAGTAAAGATTTCCACAGAGTGGTCTTTTGAAACACATACTCTGGCTAGGACGATAAATGGAACTACAAGTAAAGATTTCCACAGAGTGGTCTTTTGAAACACATACTCTGGCTAGGACGATAAATGGAACTACAAGTAAAGATTTCCACAGAGTGGTCTTTTGAAACACATACTCTGGCTAGGACGATAAATGGAACTACAAGTAAAGATTTCCACAGAGTGGTCTTTTGGAACACATACTCTGGCTAGGACGATAAATGGAACTACAAGTAAAGATTTCCACAGAGTGGTCTTTTGGAACACATACTCTGGCTAGGACGATAAATGGAACTACAAGTAAAGATTTCCACAGAGTGGTCTTTTGGAACACATACTCTGGCTAGGACGATAAATGGAACTACAAGTAAAGATTTCCACAGAGTGGTCTTTTGAAACACATACTCTGGCTAGGACGATAAATGGAACTACAAGTAAAGATTTCCACAGAGTGGTCTTTTGAAACACATACTCTGGCTAGGACGATAAATGGAACTACAAGTAAAGATTTCCACAGAGTGGTCTTTTGAAACACATACTCTGGCTAGGACGATAAATGGAACTACAAGTAAAGATTTCCACAGAGTGGTCTTTTGAAACACATACTCTGGCTAGGACGATAAATGGAACTACAAGTAAAGATTTCCACAGAGTGGTCTTTTGAAACACATACTCTGGCTAGGACGATAAATGGAACTACAAGTAAAGATTTCCACAGAGTGGTCTTTTGAAACACATACTCTGGCTAGGACGATAAATGGAACTACAAGTAAAGATTTCCACAGAGTGGTCTTTTGAAACACATACTCTGGCTAGGACGATAAATGGAACTACAAGTAAAGATTTCCACAGAGTGGTCTTTTGAAACACATACTCTGGCTAGGACGTTAAATGGAACTACAAGTAAAGATTTCCACAGAGTGGTCTTTTGAAACACATACTCTGGCTAGGACGTTAAATGGAACTACAAGTAAAGATTTCCACAGAGTGGTCTTTTGAAACACATACTCTGGCTAGGACGATAAATGGAACTACAAGTAAAGATTTCCACAGAGTGGTCTTTTAAAACACATACTCTGGCTAGGACGATAAATGGAACTACAAGTAAAGATTTCCACAGAGTGGTCTTTTGGAAACACATACTCTGGCTAGGACGATAAATGGAACTACAAGTAAAGATTTCCACAGAGTGGTCTTTTGAACACATACTCTGGCTAGGACGATAAATGGAACTACAAGTAAAGATTTCCACAGAGTGGTCTTTTGAAACACATACTCTGGCTAGGACGTTAAATGGAACTACAAGTAAAGATTTCCACAGAGTGGTCTTTTGAAACACATACTCTGGCTAGGACGATAAATGGAACTACAAGTAAAGATTTCCACAGAGTGGTCTTTTAAAACACATACTCTGGCTAGGACGATAAATGGAACTACAAGTAAAGATTTCCACAGAGTGGTCTTTTGGAAACACATACTCTGGCTAGGACGATAAATGGAACTACAAGTAAAGATTTCCACAGAGTGGTCTTTTGAAACACATACTCTGGCTAGGACGATAAATGGAACTACAAGTAAAGATTTCCACAGAGTGGTCTTTTGAAACACATACTCTGGCTAGGACGTTAAATGGAACTACAAGTAAAGATTTCCACAGAGTGGTCTTTTGGAAACACATACTCTGGCTAGGACGATAAATGGAACTACAAGTAAAGATTTCCACAGAGTGGTCTTTTGAAACACATACTCTGGCTAGGACGATAAATGGAACTACAAGTAAAGATTTCCACAGAGTGGTCTTTTGGAACACATACTCTGGCTAGGACGATAAATGGAACTACAAGTAAAGATTTCCACAGAGTGGTCTTTTGAAACACATACTCTGGCTAGGACGATAAATGGAACTACAAGTAAAGATTTCCACAGAGTGGTCTTTTGAAACACATACTCTGGCTAGGACGATAAATGGAACTACAAGTAAAGATTTCCACAGAGTGGTCTTTTGAAACACATACTCTGGCTAGGACGATAAATGGAACTACAAGTAAAGATTTCCACAGAGTGGTCTTTTGAAACACATACTCTGGCTAGGACGATAAATGGAACTACAAGTAAAGATTTCCACAGAGTGGTCTTTTGAAACACATACTCTGGCTAGGACGATAAATGGAACTACAAGTAAAGATTTCCACAGAGTGGTCTTTTGGAAACACATACTCTGGCTAGGACGATAAATGGAACTACAAGTAAAGATTTCCACAGAGTGGTCTTTTGAAACACATACTCTGGCTAGGACGATAAATGGAACTACAAGTAAAGATTTCCACAGAGTGGTCTTTTGAAACACATACTCTGGCTAGGACGATAAATGGAACTACAAGTAAAGATTTCCACAGAGTGGTCTTTTGGAAACACATACTCTGGCTAGGACGATAAATGGAACTACAAGTAAAGATTTCCACAGAGTGGTCTTTTGAAACACATACTCTGGCTAGGACGATAAATGGAACTACAAGTAAAGATTTCCACAGAGTGGTCTTTTGGAAACACATACTCTGGCTAGGACGTTAAATGGAACTACAAGTAAAGATTTCCACAGAGTGGTCTTTTAAAACACATACTCTGGCTAGGACGTTAAATGGAACTACAAGTAAAGATTTCCACAGAGTGGTCTTTTGAAACACATACTCTGGCTAGGACGATAAATGGAACTACAAGTAAAGATTTCCACAGAGTGGTCTTTTGAAACACATACTCTGGCTAGGACGATAAATGGAACTACAAGTAAAGATTTCCACAGAGTGGTCTTTTGAAACACATACTCTGGCTAGGACGATAAATGGAACTACAAGTAAAGATTTCCACAGAGTGGTCTTTTGGAACACATACTCTGGCTAGGACGATAAATGGAACTACAAGTAAAGATTTCCACAGAGTGGTCTTTTGAAACACATACTCTGGCTAGGACGATAAATGGAACTACAAGTAAAGATTTCCACAGAGTGGTCTTTTGAAACACATACTCTGGCTAGGACGATAAATGGAACTACAAGTAAAGATTTCCACAGAGTGGTCTTTTGAAACACATACTCTGGCTAGGACGATAAATGGAACTACAAGTAAAGATTTCCACAGAGTGGTCTTTTGAAACACATACTCTGGCTAGGACGTTAAATGGAACTACAAGTAAAGATTTCCACAGAGTGGTCTTTTGAAACACATACTCTGGCTAGGACGATAAATGGAACTACAAGTAAAGATTTCCACAGAGTGGTCTTTTGAAACACATACTCTGGCTAGGACGTTAAATGGAACTACAAGTAAAGATTTCCACAGAGTGGTCTTTTGAAACACATACTCTGGCTAGGACGATAAATGGAACTACAAGTAAAGATTTCCACAGAGTGGTCTTTTGAAACACATACTCTGGCTAGGACGTTAAATGGAACTACAAGTAAAGATTTCCACAGAGTGGTCTTTTGGAACACATACTCTGGCTAGGACGATAAATGGAACTACAAGTAAAGATTTCCACAGAGTGGTCTTTTGGAACACATACTCTGGCTAGGACGATAAATGGAACTACAAGTAAAGATTTCCACAGAGTGGTCTTTTAAAACACATACTCTGGCTAGGACGATAAATGGAACTACAAGTAAAGATTTCCACAGAGTGGTCTTTTGAAACACATACTCTGACTAGGACGTTAAATGGAACTACAAGTAAAGATTTCCACAGAGTGGTCTTTTGGAACACATACTCTGGCTAGGACGATAAATGGAACTACAAGTAAAGATTTCCACAGAGTGGTCTTTTGGAACACATACTCTGGCTAGGACGATAAATGGAACTACAAGTAAAGATTTCCACAGAGTGGTCTTTTGGAACACATACTCTGGCTAGGACGATAAATGGAACTACAAGTAAAGATTTCCACAGAGTGGTCTTTTGGAACACATACTCTGGCTAGGACGTTAAATGGAACTACAAGTAAAGATTTCCACAGAGTGGTCTTTTGAAACACATACTCTGGCTAGGACGATAAATGGAACTACAAGTAAAGATTTCCACAGAGTGGTCTTTAAAACACATACTCTGGCTAGGACGTTAAATGGAACTACAAGTAAAGATTTCCACAGAGTGGTCTTTTGAAACACATACTCTGGCTAGGACGATAAATGGAACTACAAGTAAAGATTTCCACAGAGTGGTCTTTTGGAACACATACTCTGGCTAGGACGATAAATGGAACTACAAGTAAAGATTTCCACAGAGTGGTCTTTTAAAACACATACTCTGGCTAGGACGTTAAATGGAACTACAAGTAAAGATTTCCACAGAGTGGTCTTTTGAAACACATACTCTGACTAGGACGTTAAATGGAACTACAAGTAAAGATTTCCACAGAGTGGTCTTTGAAACACATACTCTGGCTAGGACGTTAAATGGAACTACAAGTAAAGATTTCCACAGAGTGGTCTTTTGAAACACATACTCTGGCTAGGACGATAAATGGAACTACAAGTAAAGATTTCCACAGAGTGGTCTTTTGGAAACACATACTCTGGCTAGGACGATAAATGGAACTACAAGTAAAGATTTCCACAGAGTGGTCTTTTAAAACACATACTCTGGCTAGGACGATAAATGGAACTACAAGTAAAGATTTCCACAGAGTGGTCTTTTGAAACACATACTCTGGCTAGGACGATAAATGGAACTACAAGTAAAGATTTCCACAGAGTGGTCTTTTAAAACACATACTCTGGCTAGGACGATAAATGGAACTACAAGTAAAGATTTCCACAGAGTGGTCTTTTGAAACACATACTCTGACTAGGACGTTAAATGGAACTACAAGTAAAGATTTCCACAGAGTGGTCTTTTGGAAACACATACTCTGGCTAGGAAGATAAATGGAACTACAAGTAAAGATTTCCACAGAGTGGTCTTTTGGAACACATACTCTGGCTAGGACGATAAATGGAACTACAAGTAAAGATTTCCACAGAGTGGTCTTTTGGAACACATACTCTGGCTAGGACGATAAATGGAACTACAAGTAAAGATTTCCACAGAGTGGTCTTTTGAAACACATACTCTGGCTAGGACGTTAAATGGAACTACAAGTAAAGATTTCCACAGAGTGGTCTTTTGGAACACATACTCTGGCTAGGACGATAAATGGAACTACAAGTAAAGATTTCCACAGAGTGGTCTTTTAAAACACATACTCTGGCTAGGACGTTAAATGGAACTACAAGTAAAGATTTCCACAGAGTGGTCTTTTGAAACACATACTCTGGCTAGGACGATAAATGGAACTACAAGTAAAGATTTCCACAGAGTGGTCTTTTGGAACACATACTCTGGCTAGGACGATAAATGGAACTACAAGTAAAGATTTCCACAGAGTGGTCTTTTGAAACACATACTCTGGCTAGGACGATAAATGGAACTACAAGTAAAGATTTCCACAGAGTGGTCTTTTGGAACACATACTCTGGCTAGGACGATAAATGGAACTACAAGTAAAGATTTCCACAGAGTGGTCTTTTGAAACACATACTCTGGCTAGGACGTTAAATGGAACTACAAGTAAAGATTTCCACAGAGTGGTCTTTTGGAACACATACTCTGGCTAGGACGATAAATGGAACTACAAGTAAAGATTTCCACAGAGTGGTCTTTTGGAACACATACTCTGGCTAGGACGATAAATGGAACTACAAGTAAAGATTTCCACAGAGTGGTCTTTTGGAACACATACTCTGGCTAGGACGATAAATGGAACTACAAGTAAAGATTTCCACAGAGTGGTCTTTTGGAAACACATACTCTGGCTAGGACGATAAATGGAACTACAAGTAAAGATTTCCACAGAGTGGTCTTTTGAAACACATACTCTGGCTAGGACGATAAATGGAACTACAAGTAAAGATTTCCACAGAGTGGTCTTTTAAAACACATACTCTGGCTAGGACGTTAAATGGAACTACAAGTAAAGATTTCCACAGAGTGGTCTTTTGAAACACATACTCTGGCTAGGACGATAAATGGAACTACAAGTAAAGATTTCCACAGAGTGGTCTTTTAAAACACATACTCTGGCTAGGACGTTAAATGGAACTACAAGTAAAGATTTCCACAGAGTGGTCTTTTGAAACACATACTCTGGCTAGGACGATAAATGGAACTACAAGTAAAGATTTCCACAGAGTGGTCTTTTGAAACACATACTCTGGCTAGGACGATAAATGGAACTACAAGTAAAGATTTCCACAGAGTGGTCTTTTGAAACACATACTCTGGCTAGGACGATAAATGGAACTACAAGTAAAGATTTCCACAGAGTGGTCTTTTGAAACACATACTCTGGCTAGGACGATAAATGGAACTACAAGTAAAGATTTCCACAGAGTGGTCTTTTGAAACACATACTCTGGCTAGGACGATAAATGGAACTACAAGTAAAGATTTCCACAGAGTGGTCTTTTGGAACACATACTCTGGCTAGGACGATAAATGGAACTACAAGTAAAGATTTCCACAGAGTGGTCTTTTGGAACACATACTCTGGCTAGGACGATAAATGGAACTACAAGTAAAGATTTCCACAGAGTGGTCTTTTGGAACACATACTCTGGCTAGGACGATAAATGGAACTACAAGTAAAGATTTCCACAGAGTGGTCTTTTGGAAACACATACTCTGGCTAGGACGATAAATGGAACTACAAGTAAAGATTTCCACAGAGTGGTCTTTTGAAACACATACTCTGGCTAGGACGTTAAATGGAACTACAAGTAAAGATTTCCACAGAGTGGTCTTTTGAAACACATACTCTGGCTAGGACGATAAATGGAACTACAAGTAAAGATTTCCACAGAGTGGTCTTTTAAAACACATACTCTGGCTAGGACGATAAATGGAACTACAAGTAAAGATTTCCACAGAGTGGTCTTTTGAAACACATACTCTGACTAGGACGTTAAATGGAACTACAAGTAAAGATTTCCACAGAGTGGTCTCTTGGAACACATACTCTGGCTAGGAAGATAAATGGAACTACAAGTAAAGATTTCCACAGAGTGGTCTTTTGGAATACATACTCTGGCTAGGACGATAAATGGAACTACAAGTAAAGATTTCCACAGAGTGGTCTTTTGGAACACATACTCTGGCTAGGACGATAAATGGAACTACAAGTAAAGATTTCCACAGAGTGGTCTTTTGGAACACATACTCTGGCTAGGACTATAAATGGAACTACAAGTAAAGATTTCCACAGAGTGGTCTTTTGGAACACATACTCTGGCTAGGACGATAAATGGAACTACAAGTAAAGATTTCCACAGAGTGGTCTTTTAAAACACATACTCTGGCTAGGACGTTAAATGGAACTACAAGTAAAGATTTCCACAGAGTGGTCTTTTGAAACACATACTCTGGCTAGGACGATAAATGGAACTACAAGTAAAGATTTCCACAGAGTGGTCTTTTGGAAACACATACTCTGGCTAGGACGATAAATGGAACTACAAGTAAAGATTTCCACAGAGTGGTCTTTTAAAACACATACTCTGGCTAGGACGTTAAATGGAACTACAAGTAAAGATTTCCACAGAGTGGTCTTTTGAAACACATACTCTGACTAGGACGTTAAATGGAACTACAAGTAAAGATTTCCACAGAGTGGTCTTTTAAAACACATACTCTGGCTAGGACGTTAAATGGAACTACAAGTAAAGATTTCCACAGAGTGGTCTTTTGAAACACATACTCTGGCTAGGACGATAAATGGAACTACAAGTAAAGATTTCCACAGAGTGGTCTTTTGAAACACATACTCTGGCTAGGACGATAAATGGAACTACAAGTAAAGATTTCCACAGAGTGGTCTTTTGAAACACATACTCTGGCTAGGACGATAAATGGAACTACAAGTAAAGATTTCCACAGAGTGGTCTTTTGAAACACATACTCTGGCTAGGACGATAAATGGAACTACAAGTAAAGATTTCCACAGAGTGGTCTTTAAAACACATACTCTGGCTAGGACGTTAAATGGAACTACAAGTAAAGATTTCCACAGAGTGGTCTTTTGAAACACATACTCTGACTAGGACGTTAAATGGAACTACAAGTAAAGATTTCCACAGAGTGGTCTTTTGAAACACATACTCTGGCTAGGACGATAAATGGAACTACAAGTAAAGATTTCCACAGAGTGGTCTTTTGAAACACATACTCTGGCTAGGACGATAAATGGAACTACAAGTAAAGATTTCCACAGAGTGGTCTTTTGGAAACACATACTCTGGCTAGGACGATAAATGGAACTACAAGTAAAGATTTCCACAGAGTGGTCTTTTGAAACACATACTCTGGCTAGGACGTTAAATGGAACTACAAGTAAAGATTTCCACAGAGTGGTCTTTTGGAAACACATACTCTGGCTAGGACGATAAATGGAACTACAAGTAAAGATTTCCACAGAGTGGTCTTTTAAAACACATACTCTGGCTAGGACGATAAATGGAACTACAAGTAAAGATTTCCACAGAGTGGTCTTTTGAAACACATACTCTGGCTAGGACGATAAATGGAACTACAAGTAAAGATTTCCACAGAGTGGTCTTTTGGAACACATACTCTGGCTAGGACGATAAATGGAACTACAAGTAAAGATTTCCACAGAGTGGTCTTTTGAAACACATACTCTGGCTAGGACGATAAATGGAACTACAAGTAAAGATTTCCACAGAGTGGTCTTTTGGAACACATACTCTGGCTAGGACGATAAATGGAACTACAAGTAAAGATTTCCACAGAGTGGTCTTTTGGAACACATACTCTGGCTAGGACGATAAATGGAACTACAAGTAAAGATTTCCACAGAGTGGTCTTTTGAAACACATACTCTGGCTAGGACGTTAAATGGAACTACAAGTAAAGATTTCCACAGAGTGGTCTTTTGGAACACATACTCTGGCTAGGACGATAAATGGAACTACAAGTAAAGATTTCCACAGAGTGGTCTTTTGGAACACATACTCTGGCTAGGACGATAAATGGAACTACAAGTAAAGATTTCCACAGAGTGGTCTTTTGGAACACATACTCTGGCTAGGACGATAAATGGAACTACAAGTAAAGATTTCCACAGAGTGGTCTTTTGGAACACATACTCTGGCTAGGACGATAAATGGAACTACAAGTAAAGATTTCCACAGAGTGGTCTTTTGAAACACATACTCTGGCTAGGACGATAAATGGAACTACAAGTAAAGATTTCCACAGAGTGGTCTTTTAAAACACATACTCTGGCTAGGACGTTAAATGGAACTACAAGTAAAGATTTCCACAGAGTGGTCTTTTGGAACACATACTCTGGCTAGGACGATAAATGGAACTACAAGTAAAGATTTCCACAGAGTGGTCTTTTAAAACACATACTCTGGCTAGGACGTTAAATGGAACTACAAGTAAAGATTTCCACAGAGTGGTCTTTTGAAACACATACTCTGGCTAGGACGATAAATGGAACTACAAGTAAAGATTTCCACAGAGTGGTCTTTTGAAACACATACTCTGGCTAGGACGATAAATGGAACTACAAGTAAAGATTTCCACAGAGTGGTCTTTTGGAACACATACTCTGGCTAGGACGATAAATGGAACTACAAGTAAAGATTTCCACAGAGTGGTCTTTTGAAACACATACTCTGGCTAGGACGATAAATGGAACTACAAGTAAAGATTTCCACAGAGTGGTCTTTTGAAACACATACTCTGGCTAGGACGATAAATGGAACTACAAGTAAAGATTTCCACAGAGTGGTCTTTTGGAACACATACTCTGGCTAGGACGATAAATGGAACTACAAGTAAAGATTTCCACAGAGTGGTCTTTTGGAACACATACTCTGGCTAGGACGATAAATGGAACTACAAGTAAAGATTTCCACAGAGTGGTCTTTTGGAACACATACTCTGGCTAGGACGATAAATGGAACTACAAGTAAAGATTTCCACAGAGTGGTCTTTTGGAACACATACTCTGGCTAGGACGATAAATGGAACTACAAGTAAAGATTTCCACAGAGTGGTCTTTTGAAACACATACTCTGGCTAGGACGTTAAATGGAACTACAAGTAAAGATTTCCCCAGAGTGGTCTTTTGAAACACATACTCTGGCTAGGACGATAAATGGAACTACAAGTAAAGATTTCCACAGAGTGGTCTTTTAAAACACATACTCTGGCTAGGACGTTAAATGGAACTACAAGTAAAGATTTCCACAGAGTGGTCTTTTGAAACACATACTCTGGCTAGGACGATAAATGGAACTACAAGTAAAGATTTCCACAGAGTGGTCTTTTGAAACACATACTCTGGCTAGGACGATAAATGGAACTACAAGTAAAGATTTCCACAGAGTGGTCTTTTGGAACACATACTCTGGCTAGGACGATAAATGGAACTACAAGTAAAGATTTCCACAGAGTGGTCTTTTGAAACACATACTCTGGCTAGGACGTTAAATGGAACTACAAGTAAAGATTTCCACAGAGTGGTCTTTTGGAACACATACTCTGTGTAGGACGATAAATGGAACTACAAGTAAAGATTTCCACAGAGTGGTCTTTTAAAACACATACTCTGGCTAGGACGTTAAATGGAACTACAAGTAAAGATTTCCACAGAGTGGTCTTTTGAAACACATACTCTGGCTAGGACGATAAATGGAACTACAAGTAAAGATTTCCACAGAGTGGTCTTTTAAAACACATACTCTGGCTAGGACGATAAATGGAACTACAAGTAAAGATTTCCACAGAGTGGTCTTTTGGAACACATACTCTGGCTAGGACGATAAATGGAACTACAAGTAAAGATTTCCACAGAGTGGTCTTTTAAAACACATACTCTGGCTAGGACGTTAAATGGAACTACAAGTAAAGATTTCCACAGAATGGTCTTTTGAAACACATACTCTGGCTAGGACGTTAAATGGAACTACAAGTAAAGATTTCCACAGAGTGGTCTTTTAAAACACATACTCTGGCTAGGACGTTAAATGGAACTACAAGTAAAGATTTCCGCAGAGTGGTCTTTTGAAACACATACTCTGGATAGGACGATAAATGGAACTACAAGTAAAGATTTCCACAGAGTGGTCTTTTAAAACACATACTCTGGCTAGGACGATAAATGGAACTACAAGTAAAGATTTCCACAGAGTGGTCTTTTGAAACACATACTCTGACTAGGACGTTAAATGGAACTACAAGTAAAGATTTCCACAGAGTGGTCTTTTGAAACACATACTCTGGCTAGGACGATAAATGGAACTACAAGTAAAGATTTCCACAGAGTGGTCTTTTAAAACACATACTCTGGCTGGGACGTTAAATGGAACTACAAGTAAAGATTTCCACAGAGTGGTCTTTTGAAACACATACTCTGGCTAGGACGATAAATGGAACTGCAAGTAAAGATTTCCACAGAGTGGTCTTTTGAAACACATACTCTGACTAGGACGTTAAATGGAACTACAAGTAAATATTTCCACAGAGTGGTCTTTTGAAACACATACTCTGGCTAGGACGATAAATGGAACTACAAGTAAAGATTTCCACAGAGTGGTCTTTTTTAACACATACTCTGGCTAGGACGATAAATGGAACTACAAGTAAAGATTTCCACAGAGTGGTCTTTTGAAACACATACTCTGGCTAGGACGTTAAATGGAACTACAAGTAAAGATTTCCACAGAGTGGTCTTTTGAAACACATACTCTGACTAGGACGTTAAGTGGAACTACAAGTAAAGATTTCCACAGAGTGGTCTTTTGAAACACATACTCTGGCTAGGACGATAAATGGAACTACAAGTAAAGATTTCCACAGAGTGGTCTTTTGGAACACATACTCTGGCTAGGACGATAAATGGAACTACAAGTAAAGATTTCCACAGAGTGGTCTTTTGAAACACATACTCCGGCTAGGACGTTAAATGGAACTACAAGTAAAGATTTCCACAGAGTGGTCTTTTGGAACACATACTCTGGCTAGGACGATAAATGGAACTACAAGTAAAGATTTCCACAGAGTGTTCTCTTGAAACACATACTCTGATTAGGACGTTAAATCGAACTACAAGTAAAGATTTCCACAGAGTGGTCTTTTGGAACACATACTCTGGCTAGGACGATAAATGGAACTACAAGTAAAGATTTCCACAGAGTGGTCTTTTGAAACACATACTCTGGCTAGGACGTTAAATGGAACTACAAGTAAAGATTTCCACAGAGTGGTCTTTTGGAACACATACTCTGGCTAGGACGATAAATGGAACTACAAGTAAAGATTTCCACAGAGTGTTCTCTTGAAACACATACTCTGATTAGGACGTTAAATGGAACTACAAGTAAAGATTTCCACAGAGTGGTCTTTTGGAACACATACTCTGGCTAGGACGATAAATGGAACTACAAGTAAAGATTTCCACAGAGTGGTCTTTTGGAACACATACTCTGGCTAGGACGATAAATGGAACTACAAGTAAAGATTTCCACAGAGTGGTCTTTTGAAACACATACTCTGGCTAGGACGATAAATGGAACTACAAGTAAAGATTTCCACAGAGTGGTCTTTTGAAACACATACTCTGACTAGGACGTTAAATGGAACTACAAGTAAAGATTTCCACAGAGTGGTCTTTTAAAACACATACTCTGGCTAGGACGTTAAATGGAACTACAAGTAAAGATTTCCACAGAGTGGTCTTTTGAAACACATACTCTGGCTAGGACGATAAATGGAACTACAAGTAAAGATTTCCACAGAGTGGTCTTTTAAAACACATAGTCTGGCTAGGACGATAAATGGAACTACAAGTAAAGATTTCCACAGAGTGGTCTTTTGAAACACATACTCTGACTAGGACGATAAATGGAACTACAAGTAAAGATTTCCACAGAGTGGTCTTTTAAAACACATACTCTGGCTAGGACGTTAAATGGAACTACAAGTAAAGATTTCCACAGAGTGGTCTTTTGAAACACATACTCTGGCTAGGACGTTAAATGGAACTACAAGTAAAGATTTCCACAAAGTGGTCTTTTAAAACACATACTCTGGCTAGGACGATAAATGGAACTACAAGTAAAGATTTCCACAGAGTGGTCTTTTGAAACACATACTCTGGCTAGGACGATAAATGGAACTACAAGGAAAGATTTCCACAGAGTGGTCTTTTAAAACACATACTCTGGCTAGGACGATAAATGGAACTACAAGTAAAGATTTCCACAGAGTGGTCTTTTGAAACACATACTCTGACTAGGACGTTAAATGGAACTACAAGTAAAGATTTCCACAGAGTGGTCTCTTGGAACACATACTCTGACTAGGAAGATAAATGGAACTACAAGTAAAGATTTCCACAGAGTGGTCTTTTGGAATACATACTCTGGCTAGGACGATAAATGGAACTACAAGTAAAGATTTCCACAGAGTGGTCTTTTGGAACACATACTCTGGCTAGGACGATAAATGGAACTACAAGTAAAGATTTCCACAGAGTGGTCTTTTGGAACACATACTCTGGCTAGGACTATAAATGGAACTACAAGTAAAGATTTCCACAGAGTGGTCTTTTAAAACACATACTCTGGCTAGGACTATAAATGGAACTACAAGTAAAGATTTCCACAGAGTGGTTTTTAAAACACATACTCTGGCTAGGACGTTAAATGGAACTACAAGTAAAGATTTCCACAGAGTGGTCTTTTGAAACACATACTCTGGCTAGGACGATAAATGGAACTACAAGTAAAGATTTCCACAGAGTGGTCTTTTGGAACACATACTCTGGCTAGGACGATAAATGGAACTACAAGTAAAGATTTCCACAGAGTGGTCTTTTGGAACACATACTCTGGCTAGGACGATAAATGGAACTACAAGTAAAGATTTCCACAGAGTGGTCTTTTGAAACACATACTCTGACTAGGACGTTAAATGGAACTACAAGTAAAGATTTCCACAGAGTGGTCTTTTAAAACACATACTCTGGCTAGGACGTTAAATGGAACTACAAGTAAAGATTTCCACAGAGTGGTCTTTTGAAACACATACTCTGGCTAGGACGATAAATGGAACTACAAGTAAAGATTTCCACAGAGTGGTCTTTTAAAACACATAGTCTGGCTAGGACGATAAATGGAACTACAAGTAAAGATTTCCACAGAGTGGTCTTTTGAAACACATACTCTGACTAGGACGTTAAATGGAACTACAAGTAAAGATTTCCACAGAGTGGTCTTTTGAAACACATACTCTGGCTAGGACGATAAATGGAACTACAAGTAAAGATTTCCACAGAGTGATCTTTTAAAACACATACTCTGGCTAGGACGTTAAATGGAACTACAAGTAAAGATTTCCACAGAGTGGTCTTTTGAAACACATACTCTGGCTAGGACGTTAAATGGAACTACAAGTAAAGATTTCCACAGAGTGGTCTTTTAAAACACATACTCTGGCTAGGACGATAAATGGAACTACAAGTAAAGATTTCCACAGAGTGGTCTTTTGAAACACATACTCTGGCTAGGACGATAAATGGAACTACAAGTAAAGATTTCCACAGAGTGGTCTTTTAAAACACATACTCTGGCTAGGACGATAAATGGAACTACAAGTAAAGATTTCCACAGAGTGGTCTTTTGAAACACATACTCTGACTAGGACGTTAAATGGAACTACAAGTAAAGATTTCCACAGAGTGGTCTCTTGGAACACATACTCTGACTAGGAAGATAAATGGAACTACAAGTAAAGATTTCCACAGAGTGGTCTTTTGGAATACATACTCTGGCTAGGACGATAAATGGAACTACAAGTAAAGATTTCCACAGAGTGGTCTTTTGGAACACATACTCTGGCTAGGACGATAAATGGAACTACAAGTAAAGATTTCCACAGAGTGGTCTTTTGGAACACATACTCTGGCTAGGACTATAAATGGAACTACAAGTAAAGATTTCCACAGAGTGGTTTTTAAAACACATACTCTGGCTAGGACTATAAATGGAACTACAAGTAAAGATTTCCACAGAGTGGTTTTTAAAACACATACTCTGGCTAGGACGTTAAATGGAACTACAAGTAAAGATTTCCACAGAGTGGTCTTTTGAAACACATAATCTGGCTAGGACGATAAATGGAACTACAAGTAAAGATTTCCACAGAGTGGTCTTTTGGAACACATACTCTGGCTAGGACGATAAATGGAACTACAAGTAAAGATTTCCACAGAGTGGTCTTTTGGAACACATACTCTGGCTAGGACGATAAATGGAACTACAAGTAAAGATTTCCACAGAGTGGTCTTTTGAAACACATACTCTGACTAGGACGTTAAATGGAACTACAAGTAAAGATTTCCACAGAGTGGTCTTTTAAAACACATACTCTGGCTAGGACGTTAAATGGAACTACAAGTAAAGATTTCCACAGAGTGGTCTTTTGAAACACATACTCTGGCTAGGACGATAAATGGAACTACAAGTAAAGATTTCCACAGAGTGGTCTTTTAAAACACATACTCTGGCTAGGACGTTAAATGGAACTACAAGTAAAGATTTCCACAGAGTGGTCTTTTGAAACACATACTCTGACTAGGACGTTAAATGGAACTACAAGTAAAGATTTCCACAGAGTTATTTTTAAAACACATACTCTGGCTAGGACGTTAAATGGAACTACAAGTAAAGATTTCCACAGAGTGGTCTTTTGAAACACATACTCTGGCTAGGACGATAAATGGAACTACAAGTAAAGATTTCCACAGAGTGGTCTTTTGAAACACATACTCTGGCTAGGACGATAAATGGAACTACAAGTAAAGATTTCCACAGAGTGGTCTTTTAAAACACATACTCTGGCTAGGACGATAAATGGAACTACAAGTAAAGATTTCCACAGAGTGGTCTTTTGAAACACATACTCTGGCTAGGACGATAAATGGAACTACAAGTAAAGATTTCCACAGAGTGGTCTTTTAAAACACATACTCTGGCTAGGACGATAAATGGAACTACAAGTAAAGATTTCCACAGAGTGGTCTTTTGGAACACATACTCTGGCTAGGACGATAAATGGAACTACAAGTAAAGATTTCCACAGAGTGGTCTTTTGAAACACATACTCTGGCTAGGACGATAAATGGAACTACAAGTTAAAGATTTCCACAGAGTGGTCTTTTGGAACACATACTCTGGCTAGGACGATAAATGGAACTACAAGTAAAGATTTCCACAGAGTGGTCTTTTGGAACACATACTCTGGCTAGGACGATAAATGGAACTACAAGTAAAGATTTCCACAGAGTGGTCTTTTGAAACACATACTCTGGCTAGGACGTTAAATGGAACTACAAGTAAAGATTTCCACAGAGTGGTCTTTTGAAACACATACTCTGGCTAGGACGTTAAATGGAACTACAAGTAAAGATTTCCACAAAGTGGTCTTTTAAAACACATACTCTGGCTAGGACGATAAATGGAACTACAAGTAAAGATTTCCACAGAGTGGTCTTTTGAAACACATACTCTGGCTAGGACGATAAATGGAACTACAAGTAAAGATTTCCACAGAGTGGTCTTTTAAAACACATACTCTGGCTAGGACGATAAATGGAACTACAAGTAAAGATTTCCACAGAGTGGTCTTTTGAAACACATACTCTGACTAGGACGTTAAATGGAACTACAAGTAAAGATTTCCACAGAGTGGTCTCTTGGAACACATACTCTGACTAGGAAGATAAATGGAACTACAAGTAAAGATTTCCACAGAGTGGTCTTTTGGAATACATACTCTGGCTAGGACGATAAATGGAACTACAAGTAAAGATTTCCACAGAGTGGTCTTTTGGAACACATACTCTGGCTAGGACGATAAATGGAACTACAAGTAAAGATTTCCACAGAGTGGTCTTTTGGAACACATACTCTGGCTAGGACTATAAATGGAACTACAAGTAAAGATTTCCACAGAGTGGTTTTTAAAACACATACTCTGGCTAGGACTATAAATGGAACTACAAGTAAAGATTTCCACAGAGTGGTTTTTAAAACACATACTCTGGCTAGGACGTTAAATGGAACTACAAGTAAAGATTTCCACAGAGTGGTCTTTTGAAACACATACTCTGGCTAGGACGATAAATGGAACTACAAGTAAAGATTTCCACAGAGTGGTCTTTTGGAACACATACTCTGGCTAGGACGATAAATGGAACTACAAGTAAAGATTTCCACAGAGTGGTCTTTTGGAACACATACTCTGGCTAGGACGATAAATGGAACTACAAGTAAAGATTTCCACAGAGTGGTCTTTTGAAACACATACTCTGACTAGGACGTTAAATGGAACTACAAGTAAAGATTTCCACAGAGTGGTCTTTTAAAACACATACTCTGGCTAGGACGTTAAATGGAACTACAAGTAAAGATTTCCACAGAGTGGTCTTTTGAAACACATACTCTGGCTAGGACGATAAATGGAACTACAAGTAAAGATTTCCACAGAGTGGTCTTTTAAAACACATACTCTGGCTAGGACGTTAAATGGAACTACAAGTAAAGATTTCCACAGAGTGGTCTTTTGAAACACATACTCTGACTAGGACGTTAAATGGAACTACAAGTAAAGATTTCCACAGAGTTATTTTTAAAACACATACTCTGGCTAGGACGTTAAATGGAACTACAAGTAAAGATTTCCACAGAGTGGTCTTTTGAAACACATACTCTGGCTAGGACGATAAATGGAACTACAAGTAAAGATTTCCACAGAGTGGTCTTTTGAAACACATACTCTGGCTAGGACGATAAATGGAACTACAAGTAAAGATTTCCACAGAGTGGTCTTTTAAAACACATACTCTGGCTAGGACGATAAATGGAACTACAAGTAAAGATTTCCACAGAGTGGTCTTTTGAAACACATACTCTGGCTAGGACGATAAATGGAACTACAAGTAAAGATTTCCACAGAGTGGTCTTTTAAAACACATACTCTGGCTAGGACGATAAATGGAACTACAAGTAAAGATTTCCACAGAGTGGTCTTTTGAAACACATACTCTGGCTAGGACGATAAATGGAACTACAAGTAAAGATTTCCACAGAGTGGTCTTTTGAAACACATACTCTGGCTAGGACGATAAATGGAACTACAAGTAAAGATTTCCACAGAGTGGTCTTTTGGAACACATACTCTGGCTAGGACGATAAATGGAACTACAAGTAAAGATTTCCACAGAGTGGTCTTTTGGAACACATACTCTGGCTAGGACGATAAATGGAACTACAAGTAAAGATTTCCACAGAGTGGTCTTTTGAAACACATACTCTGGCTAGGACGATAAATGGAACTACAAGTAAAGATTTCCACAGAGTGGTCTTTTGAAACACATACTCTGGCTAGGACGATAAATGGAACTACAAGTAAAGATTTCCACAGAGTGGTCTTTTGGAAACACATACTCTGGCTAGGACGATAAATGGAACTACAAGTAAAGATTTCCACAGAGTGGTCTTTTGGAAACACATACTCTGGCTAGGACGATAAATGGAACTACAAGTAAAGATTTCCACAGAGTGGTCTTTTGGAACACATACTCTGGCTAGGACGATAAATGGAACTACAAGTAAAGATTTCCACAGAGTGGTCTTTTGAAACACATACTCTGGCTAGGACGATAAATGGAACTACAAGTAAAGATTTCCACAGAGTGGTCTTTTGAAACACATACTCTGGCTAGGACGATAAATGGAACTACAAGTAAAGATTTCCACAGAGTGGTCTTTTAAAACACATACTCTGGCTAGGACGATAAATGGAACTACAAGTAAAGATTTCCACAGAGTGGTCTTTGAACACATACTCTGGCTAGGACGTTAAATGGAACTACAAGTAAAGATTTCCACAGAGTGGTCTTTTGAAACACATACTCTGGCTAGGACGATAAATGGAACTACAAGTAAAGATTTCCACAGAGTGGTCTTTTGAAACACATACTCTGGCTAGGACGATAAATGGAACTACAAGTAAAGATTTCCACAGAGTGGTCTTTTGAAACACATACTCTGGCTAGGACGATAAATGGAACTACAAGTAAAGATTTCCACAGAGTGGTCTTTTGAAACACATACTCTGGCTAGGACGATAAATGGAACTACAAGTAAAGATTTCCACAGAGTGGTCTTTTGAAACACATACTCTGGCTAGGACGATAAATGGAACTACAAGTAAAGATTTCCACAGAGTGGTCTTTTGAAACACATACTCTGGCTAGGACGATAAATGGAACTACAAGTAAAGATTTCCACAGAGTGGTCTTTTGAAACACATACTCTGGCTAGGACGATAAATGGAACTACAAGTAAAGATTTCCACAGAGTGGTCTTTTGAAACACATACTCTGGCTAGGACGATAAATGGAACTACAAGTAAAGATTTCCACAGAGTGGTCTTTTGAAACACATACTCTGGCTAGGACGATAAATGGAACTACAAGTAAAGATTTCCACAGAGTGGTCTTTTGAAACACATACTCTGGCTAGGACGATAAATGGAACTACAAGTAAAGATTTCCACAGAGTGGTCTTTTGGAACACATACTCTGGCTAGGACGATAAATGGAACTACAAGTAAAGATTTCCACAGAGTGGTCTTTTGAAACACATACTCTGGCTAGGACGATAAATGGAACTACAAGTAAAGATTTCCACAGAGTGGTCTTTTGAAACACATACTCTGGCTAGGACGATAAATGGAACTACAAGTAAAGATTTCCACAGAGTGGTCTTTTGAAACACATACTCTGGCTAGGACGATAAATGGAACTACAAGTAAAGATTTCCACAGAGTGGTCTTTTGAAACACATACTCTGGCTAGGACGATAAATGGAACTACAAGTAAAGATTTCCACAGAGTGGTCTTTTGGAACACATACTCTGGCTAGGACGATAAATGGAACTACAAGTAAAGATTTCCACAGAGTGGTCTTTTGAAACACATACTCTGGCTAGGACGATAAATGGAACTACAAGTAAAGATTTCCACAGAGTGGTCTTTTGAAACACATACTCTGGCTAGGACGTTAAATGGAACTACAAGTAAAGATTTCCACAGAGTGGTCTTTTGAAACACATACTCTGGCTAGGACGATAAATGGAACTACAAGTAAAGATTTCCACAGAGTGGTCTTTTGAAAACACATACTCTGGCTAGGACGTTAAATGGAACTACAAGTAAAGATTTCCACAGAGTGGTCTTTTGAAACACATACTCTGGCTAGGACGATAAATGGAACTACAAGTAAAGATTTCCACAGAGTGGTCTTTTGAAAACACATACTCTGGCTAGGACGATAAATGGAACTACAAGTAAAGATTTCCACAGAGTGGTCTTTTGAAAACACATACTCTGGCTAGGACGATAAATGGAACTACAAGTAAAGATTTCCACAGAGTGGTCTTTTAAAACACATACTCTGGCTAGGACGATAAATGGAACTACAAGTAAAGATTTCCACAGAGTGGTCTTTTGAAACACATACTCTGGCTAGGACGATAAATGGAACTACAAGTAAAGATTTCCACAGAGTGGTCTTTTAAAACACATACTCTGGCTAGGACGATAAATGGAACTACAAGTAAAGATTTCCACAGAGTGGTCTTTGAAACACATACTCTGGCTAGGACGATAAATGGAACTACAAGTAAAGATTTCCACAGAGTGGTCTTTTAAAACACATACTCTGGCTAGGACGATAAATGGAACTACAAGTAAAGATTTCCACAGAGTGGTCTTTTGAAACACATACTCTGACTAGGACGTTAAATGGAACTACAAGTAAAGATTTCCACAGAGTGGTCTTTTGGAACACATACTCTGGCTAGGAAGATAAATGGAACTACAAGTAAAGATTTCCACAGAGTGGTCTTTTGGAACACATACTCTGGCTAGGACGATAAATGGAACTACAAGTAAAGATTTCCACAGAGTGGTCTTTTGGAACACATACTCTGGCTAGGACGATAAATGGAACTACAAGTAAAGATTTCCACAGAGTGGTCTTTTGAAACACATACTCTGGCTAGGACGTTAAATGGAACTACAAGTAAAGATTTCCACAGAGTGGTCTTTTGAAACACATACTCTGGCTAGGACGATAAATGGAACTACAAGTAAAGATTTCCACAGAGTGGTCTTTTGAAACACATACTCTGGCTAGGACGATAAATGGAACTACAAGTAAAGATTTCCACAGAGTGGTCTTTTAAAACACATACTCTGGCTAGGACGTTAAATGGAACTACAAGTAAAGATTTCCACAGAGTGGTCTTTTGAAACACATACTCTGGCTAGGACGATAAATGGAACTACAAGTAAAGATTTCCACAGAGTGGTCTTTGAAACACATACTCTGGCTAGGACGATAAATGGAACTACAAGTAAAGATTTCCACAGAGTGGTCTTTTGAAACACATACTCTGGCTAGGACGATAAATGGAACTACAAGTAAAGATTTCCACAGAGTGGTCTTTTGGAACACATACTCTGGCTAGGACGATAAATGGAACTACAAGTAAAGATTTCCACAGAGTGGTCTTTTGGAACACATACTCTGGCTAGGACGATAAATGGAACTACAAGTAAAGATTTCCACAGAGTGGTCTTTTGAAACACATACTCTGGCTAGGACGTTAAATGGAACTACAAGTAAAGATTTCCACAGAGTGGTCTTTTGGAACACATACTCTGGCTAGGACGATAAATGGAACTACAAGTAAAGATTTCCACAGAGTGGTCTTTTGGAACACATACTCTGGCTAGGACGTTAAATGGAACTACAAGTAAAGATTTCCACAGAGTGGTCTTTTGGAAACACATACTCTGGCTAGGACGATAAATGGAACTACAAGTAAAGATTTCCACAGAGTGGTCTTTTGGAACACATACTCTGGCTAGGACGATAAATGGAACTACAAGTAAAGATTTCCACAGAGTGGTCTTTTGAAACACATACTCTGGCTAGGACGATAAATGGAACTACAAGTAAAGATTTCCACAGAGTGGTCTTTTGGAAACACATACTCTGGCTAGGACGATAAATGGAACTACAAGTAAAGATTTCCACAGAGTGGTCTTTTGAAACACATACTCTGGCTAGGACGATAAATGGAACTACAAGTAAAGATTTCCACAGAGTGGTCTTTTGAAACACATACTCTGGCTAGGACGATAAATGGAACTACAAGTAAAGATTTCCACAGAGTGGTCTTTTGAAACACATACTCTGACTAGGACGATAAATGGAACTACAAGTAAAGATTTCCACAGAGTGGTCTTTTAAAACACATACTCTGGCTAGGACGTTAAATGGAACTACAAGTAAAGATTTCCACAGAGTGGTCTTTTGAAACACATACTCTGGCTAGGACGATAAATGGAACTACAAGTAAAGATTTCCACAGAGTGGTCTTTTGAAACACATACTCTGGCTAGGACGATAAATGGAACTACAAGTAAAGATTTCCACAGAGTGGTCTTTTAAAACACATACTCTGGCTAGGACGATAAATGGAACTACAAGTAAAGATTTCCACAGAGTGGTCTTTTAAAACACATACTCTGGCTAGGACGATAAATGGAACTACAAGTAAAGATTTCCACAGAGTGGTCTTTTGAAACACATACTCTGGCTAGGACGATAAATGGAACTACAAGTAAAGATTTCCACAGAGTGGTCTTTTGAAACACATACTCTGGCTAGGACGATAAATGGAACTACAAGTAAAGATTTCCACAGAGTGGTCTTTTGAAACACATACTCTGGCTAGGACGATAAATGGAACTACAAGTAAAGATTTCCACAGAGTGGTCTTTTGGAACACATACTCTGGCTAGGACGATAAATGGAACTACAAGTAAAGATTTCCACAGAGTGGTCTTTTAAAACACATACTCTGGCTAGGACGATAAATGGAACTACAAGTAAAGATTTCCACAGAGTGGTCTTTTGAAACACATACTCTGGCTAGGACGATAAATGGAACTACAAGTAAAGATTTCCACAGAGTGGTCTTTTGAAACACATACTCTGGCTAGGACGTTAAATGGAACTACAAGTAAAGATTTCCACAGAGTGGTCTTTTGAAACACATACTCTGGCTAGGACGTTAAATGGAACTACAAGTAAAGATTTCCACAGAGTGGTCTTTTGGAACACATACTCTGGCTAGGACGATAAATGGAACTACAAGTAAAGATTTCCACAGAGTGGTCTTTTGGAAACACATACTCTGGCTAGGACGATAAATGGAACTACAAGTAAAGATTTCCACAGAGTGGTCTTTTGGAACACATACTCTGGCTAGGACGATAAATGGAACTACAAGTAAAGATTTCCACAGAGTGGTCTTTTGAAACACATACTCTGGCTAGGACGTTAAATGGAACTACAAGTAAAGATTTCCACAGAGTGGTCTTTTGGAACACATACTCTGGCTAGGACGATAAATGGAACTACAAGTAAAGATTTCCACAGAGTGGTCTTTTAAAACACATACTCTGGCTAGGACGTTAAATGGAACTACAAGTAAAGATTTCCACAGAGTGGTCTTTTGAAACACATACTCTGGCTAGGACGATAAATGGAACTACAAGTAAAGATTTCCACAGAGTGGTCTTTTGGAACACATACTCTGGCTAGGACGATAAATGGAACTACAAGTAAAGATTTCCACAGAGTGGTCTTTTGAAACACATACTCTGGCTAGGACGTTAAATGGAACTACAAGTAAAGATTTCCACAGAGTGGTCTTTTGAAACACATACTCTGGCTAGGACGATAAATGGAACTACAAGTAAAGATTTCCACAGAGTGGTCTTTTGGAACACATACTCTGGCTAGGACGATAAATGGAACTACAAGTAAAGATTTCCACAGAGTGGTCTTTTGGAACACATACTCTGGCTAGGACGATAAATGGAACTACAAGTAAAGATTTCCACAGAGTGGTCTTTGAAACACATACTCTGGCTAGGACGATAAATGGAACTACAAGTAAAGATTTCCACAGAGTGGTCTTTTAAAACACATACTCTGGCTAGGACGTTAAATGGAACTACAAGTAAAGATTTCCACAGAGTGGTCTTTTGGAACACATACTCTGGCTAGGACGATAAATGGAACTACAAGTAAAGATTTCCACAGAGTGGTCTTTTAAAACACATACTCTGGCTAGGACGTTAAATGGAACTACAAGTAAAGATTTCCACAGAGTGGTCTTTTGAAACACATACTCTGACTAGGACGTTAAATGGAACTACAAGTAAAGATTTCCACAGAGTGGTCTTTTAAAACACATACTCTGGCTAGGACGTTAAATGGAACTACAAGTAAAGATTTCCACAGAGTGGTCTTTTGAAACACATACTCTGGCTAGGACGATAAATGGAACTACAAGTAAAGATTTCCACAGAGTGGTCTTTTGAAACACATACTCTGGCTAGGACGATAAATGGAACTACAAGTAAAGATTTCCACAGAGTGGTCTTTTGAAAACACATACTCTGGCTAGGACGATAAATGGAACTACAAGTAAAGATTTCCACAGAGTGGTCTTTTGAAACACATACTCTGGCTAGGACGATAAATGGAACTACAAGTAAAGATTTCCACAGAGTGGTCTTTTAAAACACATACTCTGGCTAGGACGATAAATGGAACTACAAGTAAAGATTTCCACAGAGTGGTCTTTTGGAACACATACTCTGGCTAGGACGATAAATGGAACTACAAGTAAAGATTTCCACAGAGTGGTCTTTTGAAACACATACTCTGGCTAGGACGATAAATGGAACTACAAGTAAAGATTTCCACAGAGTGGTCTTTTGGAACACATACTCTGGCTAGGACGATAAATGGAACTACAAGTAAAGATTTCCACAGAGTGGTCTTTTGGAACACATACTCTGGCTAGGACGATAAATGGAACTACAAGTAAAGATTTCCACAGAGTGGTCTTTTGAAACACATACTCTGGCTAGGACGTTAAATGGAACTACAAGTAAAGATTTCCACAGAGTGGTCTTTTGGAACACATACTCTGGCTAGGACGATAAATGGAACTACAAGTAAAGATTTCCACAGAGTGGTCTTTGGAACACATACTCTGGCTAGGACGATAAATGGAACTACAAGTAAAGATTTCCACAGAGTGGTCTTTGGAAACACATACTCTGGCTAGGACGATAAATGGAACTACAAGTAAAGATTTCCACAGAGTGGTCTTTTGGAACACATACTCTGGCTAGGACGATAAATGGAACTACAAGTAAAGATTTCCACAGAGTGGTCTTTTGGAACACATACTCTGGCTAGGACGATAAATGGAACTACAAGTAAAGATTTCCACAGAGTGGTCTTTTGAAACACATACTCTGGCTAGGACGTTAAATGGAACTACAAGTAAAGATTTCCACAGAGTGGTCTTTTGGAAACACATACTCTGGCTAGGACGATAAATGGAACTACAAGTAAAGATTTCCACAGAGTGGTCTTTTGGAACACATACTCTGGCTAGGACGATAAATGGAACTACAAGTAAAGATTTCCACAGAGTGGTCTTTTGAAACACATACTCTGGCTAGGACGATAAATGGAACTACAAGTAAAGATTTCCACAGAGTGGTCTTTTGAAACACATACTCTGGCTAGGACGATAAATGGAACTACAAGTAAAGATTTCCACAGAGTGGTCTTTTGAAACACATACTCTGGCTAGGACGTTAAATGGAACTACAAGTAAAGATTTCCACAGAGTGGTCTTTTGGAACACATACTCTGGCTAGGACGATAAATGGAACTACAAGTAAAGATTTCCACAGAGTGGTCTTTTAAAACACATACTCTGGCTAGGACGTTAAATGGAACTACAAGTAAAGATTTCCACAGAGTGGTCTTTTGAAACACATACTCTGGCTAGGACGATAAATGGAACTACAAGTAAAGATTTCCACAGAGTGGTCTTTTGAAACACATACTCTGGCTAGGACGATAAATGGAACTACAAGTAAAGATTTCCACAGAGTGGTCTTTTGAAACACATACTCTGGCTAGGACGATAAATGGAACTACAAGTAAAGATTTCCACAGAGGAACACATACTCTGGCTAGGACGATAAATGGAACTACAAGTAAAGATTTCCACAGAGTGGTCTTTTGAAACACATACTCTGGCTAGGACGTTAAATGGAACTACAAGTAAAGATTTCCACAGAGTGGTCTTTTGAAACACATACTCTGGCTAGGACGATAAATGGAACTACAAGTAAAGATTTCCACAGAGTGGTCTTTTAAAACACATACTCTGGCTAGGACGTTAAATGGAACTACAAGTAAAGATTTCCACAGAGTGGTCTTTTGAAACACATACTCTGGCTAGGACGATAAATGGAACTACAAGTAAAGATTTCCACAGAGTGGTCTTTTGAAACACATACTCTGGCTAGGACGTTAAATGGAACTACAAGTAAAGATTTCCACAGAGTGGTCTTTTGAAACACATACTCTGGCTAGGACGATAAATGGAACTACAAGTAAAGATTTCCACAGAGTGGTCTTTTGAACACATACTCTGGCTAGGACGATAAATGGAACTACAAGTAAAGATTTCCACAGAGTGGTCTTTTGAAACACATACTCTGGCTAGGACGTTAAATGGAACTACAAGTAAAGATTTCCACAGAGTGGTCTTTTGAAACACATACTCTGGCTAGGACGATAAATGGAACTACAAGTAAAGATTTCCACAGAGTGGTCTTTTGGAACACATACTCTGGCTAGGACGATAAATGGAACTACAAGTAAAGATTTCCACAGAGTGGTCTTTTGAAACACATACTCTGGCTAGGACGTTAAATGGAACTACAAGTAAAGATTTCCACAGAGTGGTCTTTTGGAACACATACTCTGGCTAGGACGATAAATGGAACTACAAGTAAAGATTTCCACAGAGTGGTCTTTTGAAACACATACTCTGGCTAGGACGATAAATGGAACTACAAGTAAAGATTTCCACAGAGTGGTCTTTTGGAACACATACTCTGGCTAGGACGATAAATGGAACTACAAGTAAAGATTTCCACAGAGTGGTCTTTTGAAACACATACTCTGGCTAGGACGTTAAATGGAACTACAAGTAAAGATTTCCACAGAGTGTTCTCTTGAAACACATACTCTGGCTAGGACGATAAATGGAACTACAAGTAAAGATTTCCACAGAGTGTTCTCTTGAAACACATACTCTGATTAGGACGTTAAATGGAACTACAAGTAAAGATTTCCACAGAGTGGTCTTTTAAAACACATACTCTGGCTAGGACGATAAATGGAACTACAAGTAAAGATTTCCACAGAGTGGTCTTTTAAAACACATACTCTGGCTAGGACGATAAATGGAACTACAAGTAAAGATTTCCACAGAGTGTTCTTTTGGAACACATACTCTGGCTAGGACGATAAATGGAACTACAAGTAAAGATTTCCACAGAGTGGTCTCTTGAAACACATACTCTGATTAGGACGTTAAATGGAACTACAAGTAAAGATTTCCACAGAGTGGTCTTTTGGAAACACATACTCTGGCTAGGACGATTAAATGGAACTACAAGTAAAGATTTCCACAGAGTGGTCTTTTGAAACACATACTCTGATTAGGACGTTAAATGGAACTACAAGTAAAGATTTCCACAGAGTGGTCTTTTGAAACACATACTCTGATTAGGACGTTAAATGGAACTACAAGTAAAGATTTCCACAGAGTGGTCTTTTGAAACACATACTCTGGCTAGGACGATAAATGGAACTACAAGTAAAGATTTCCACAGAGTGGTCTTTTGAAACACATACTCTGGCTAGGACGATAAATGGAACTACAAGTAAAGATTTCCACAGAGTGGTCTTTTAAAACACATACTCTGGCTAGGACGTTAAATGGAACTACAAGTAAAGATTTCCACAGAGTGGTCTTTTGAAACACATACTCTGGCTAGGACGTTAAATGGAACTACAAGTAAAGATTTCCACAGAGTGGTCTTTTGAAACACATACTCTGATTAGGACGTTAAATGGAACTACAAGTAAAGATTTCCACAGAGTGGTCTTTTGTAACACATACTCTGGCTAGGACGATAAATGGAACTACAAGTAAAGATTTCCACAGAGTGGTCTTTTGAAACACATACTCTGGCTAGGACGATAAATGGAACTACAAGTAAAGATTTCCACAGAGTGGTCTTTTGAAACACATACTCTGGCTAGGACGATAAATGGAACTACAAGTAAAGATTTCCACAGAGTGGTCTTTTGAAAACACATACTCTGGCTAGGACGATAAATGGAACTACAAGTAAAGATTTCCACAGAGTGGTCTTTTGAAACACATACTCTGGCTAGGACGTTAAA
Organism: Macrothele yani; assembly: GCA_039090855.1. NCBI lineage: Eukaryota > Metazoa > Arthropoda > Arachnida > Araneae > Macrothelidae > Macrothele > Macrothele yani. Next base: position 31,073,848 of record CM077029.1, on the reverse strand, counting down.
TGGAACTACAAGTAAAGATTTCCACAGAGTGGTCTTTTGAAACACATACTCTGATTAGGACGTTAAATGGAACTACAAGTAAAGATTTCCACAGAGTGGTCTTTTGAAACACATACTCTGATTAGGACGTTAAATGGAACTACAAGTAAAGATTTCCACAGAGTGGTCTTTTGAAACACATACTCTGGCTAGGACGATAAATGGAACTACAAGTAAAGATTTCCACAGAGTGGTCTTTTAAAACACATAGGCTACTCTGGCTAGGACGTTAAATGGAACTACAAGTAAAGATTTCTACAGAGTGGTCTTTTGGGACACATAATCTTGCTAGGACAACTAAAACTTTGCCCACGTGAACTATATGTTGCAAATGCATTCATGCCATATGGTTACTAAATGATTTACACCAGAAAATGCTTAGTGTCATAGCGACGTACTACAGAGGTGAAGCACGTGTCAAGACTACACACCTACAGTGATAGACTCCGTTGGTGTAATTTTGTCGGTTAGAACAACTGGCGGGACTCGGAGGTTCGGGTTCTAACCCCACCTCCGACAAATTTGCGAATTTCACATTGGCCCCCGATTGTGGAAAATGGATCGATTGGCCGTTGGATTCATCGAAAAATATGTAATGTTTGTTCCACACATCGTCTGGGATTAATGAAAATTCCTTCTTCGATTCAAGAAAAAAAAATTAGAAGGCAGGTGATCCGACGTACTACAGAGATGAAGCATATGACAAGGCGACAATTCTGCAGAGACAAATTCCGTCGGCGTAGTTTAGTCGGTTTGGCTTCGGGGCGAGGATCCTCATCGCCGACAAATTCGTGCTTTCACATGTGCTTGTACACCATTCTCCTGCGAAACGTCAGTTGGAATGTTTGTTGGCTTCTTGTTTTTGCGATTAGATAAATTCGTTGACGAATATCTCGCGATTCGTTAATTATCCATCAATGATGAACACAAAAGTTCGGCACCTCTTCTGACAAAACAAAAACCTCTGTCTTTAAATATAGTTTCTTTGTTTGGACTGTTGTCTTGTACTGTCGATAAGTAAACAGAAAAAAAACAATCATCTGCTTTTCTTTATTGTTTGTTTAAAATAGTAATAACCGCTACGGTTGCGCAGTGGTCTAAGCGATGGCTTCTGGTGATTCGTCCAAGATGGGTCCTGGTTCGAATTGCGGTGAGGCATGGATGTTGTGTTTGCCTTAAGGCGTTGGCTCTCTCCCTTCTCTGGAACCAGTGGCCCTAAATTAGGGACGGGAGACTGCTTATAGTCCACTGAGTTGCTCACTGTTGTCGTTAAATCTCCAATAAAAAAAAAATTAATATACGTCCATACCAGCGTAGTTAAAACAAAACGCGAGAGGGCATTTAGGAATTCTTTTTGATTTCTCAAACGTTTTTGGCATACATTTGGCTGGAGGAACAATTTTCTCTCTAGACGATGCTTATCGAATATTTTAACAAAAATCTCCAATTGTGATTTACAGTGAAGAATACGCACAGTTATGAGAAATAATAACAATTATTTGATATTAGAATATTTATTGCATATGTTTTTTACAAACTTTCAGAGAAATATACGTAAAACTTATTCTTGCACTTAAACGTATTTCCAAGTTGTTGATACAGTTACAGAAAGAGATTTACTTCCTGTTATTTTTGGTTTCTAGGTTTACTCTAAGAGAATATGTTTCTCGTACAAAATTGGAAAACTAGCAGCCCGTTAACGCATAACTTTCTGAAGTTTAAACTGTGATGGAAAGATAAATGTTTGCTGAAATGGGAATGTCAGTGTTGACTTTTTTTTCTGCTTAGGGGTTCTTCTTTATTTTAACTGAGTTTTCGGTAGGGTATGGGTGAAGGAATTTCCCAACGCTTGCATGAGCCATATTTAACCAAAAAATCTGCGGGTGGAACTCCGGATTTTATAAAAAGAAAAGATTGCAGAATGAAGCTTACTTTTCCTTGTCACAGTTTTCTGTTGTCTGAAAGTAAACTTGAGAGAACATTCATGATAATTTTATGGGACAAGAGAAAGGGAATTTTAAGTAGAACAAAAAAAAAAAAGATCTTTTCTACAAAATCACTGAGAATATCTGAAAAGTGAAAAAGTTTTGAAATTCACGAGCTCAGTCAGACCAGCTTTAAGCAAAAAAATGCGTTGAAAAATATATTTAAATATCCAACAACTGCTAAAAATGAGTTCAAAGCGGTTATAATCATTACGGGAGCTTCGTAGAAATGCATTTAATTAAAGTCGTACGCAATACCACGTAGAGTATTTTTACATTACGCGAGATTTTTTATTTCTGAAAAACCGCGTGTAATGTCTTCGTTTGTAATAGTTTTATTTTCGTCCGTCACTTCACTATAAATTTCCAGTACGATCGGATATTTGTACACATGTATGTACACGGTCGTATAGTAATATGACCACCTACCTAATAATGGGAATAACCACCCTTGGCCCGGATGACAGAAGGGAGTGCCAGGGACGCAATGAGGCCCTGGAATGTTGCCCGAGGAACACGTGCCCATTCGGACTGCAGCAGAGCACGGAGGTCCCGGTATATGACATGTTTGTGGGTCAGCACGTCTAACCTGTCGATCCAAATAGTCCCACAATTGCTCTATTGGATTGAGGTCCTGCGATTTCGTCGGGAAATGGAGATTTGTGACATCTCTGTCGTATTCCAGGAAGCACAGGAAGCAGTCACGCACCCCCTTAGCAACCTGGCATGGGGCATTGTCCTGTTGAAAGACACCATAACCCCCAGGGTAATCGTCCAACATGAAAGGATGCATGTGGTCAGCGAGGATGGACAGGTATTCTTTGGCGTTCAGAGACCCCATTCAGTGGTACAAGCGGTCCCATATCATAACAGGAAAACATCCCCCAGACATGCACACTGCCACCGCAGGCCTACATATGACCGACAAGCGTGTTCGGGTATTGGTTCTCGTGAGTGTGATGCCGTAACCGCCAACGCCCGTCACTTCTGTGGAGTAGAAACCTCAATTCGTTGAGGAAGGAAATATTTTCCCACTCTTCCACTGTCCAATGACGGTAGTCCCATGCGAACTGCAGGCGTCGTTGCCCATGGACCTGGGCTAACGCGGGCTCTTTGACGCAGCGTCTATTCTGGAGACCCAAGGTTCGCTCTACTGTTATCGGGGACACGTATCTGGGTGCCACAGCATTCATTTGCGTGGTCAATTGCTGCACTGTTACTCGTCGATTGCCCTTTACCCGCCGACGGAGGCGACGTTCTCCTCTGGGGTCGATGGCCTTTGAGGCTTCATAGTTATGACGTCGGTAGGTACTCCGTGTGTTAGCGGTCCATTCTTGGTACGCCCTTACTACAGCACCTCGCCAAAAGCCCACGAAGTCTGCCGTTTGTGAGATCTTTCCACCCTTGGTGCGGTAACCGGGGATCATTCCTTTTTGAACGCCCGTCAGACCATTACCTGTGCGCATTGTGCTCACGTTACACACTATGATTCACCTGTCTTTGCCGGCCGCTTATATCTCTATGTGGTTGACCTCGTCACATGCACTATGTGACGCGACTGGACGGGTGCACTGTGATTCCGGGGGTTGTCACATTATTCTGATACAACTCTGTAAATATGTAATATCATGCTTGTATGTATGTTTTAGAGCCTTCGAAAGAGCGCATCTGTGCTTGCTTTAAGAACGAATATTTCCACGCGCTTGTTCGGCGTGGTCTCATTTATTTCACAACTAAATCTTTTCCAAAGAAGGATACGATATCTTCTTCCCGGTAGACGGTTCTTTAGACAGTACATTAATTCAACCAAGCTCCTGGATTTGCAATAGGGCACTTAAACAACTGTAAAGCTTCTGAATGTTGTACGGATCAAACAAGCTCGCTGATACTGAATGAGAAAACATTAGATCAACAATCTAGCACTTGTCTCACAGGTGGGAATATCTGTGTTTTCTTTACTATTAGAGTGAGGGACGCTGCTCTCAAGAGTTGTCAGCCATTGTCTTATCAGAAGCGGCTTTCCGTCGAAGTACAAAAATTGAGATTATTCAACATCCATTTTCATTTACTATCCAATTGATTCGGCACTACAATAATCCGCTTTCTAACCCGTTTATTTCCGCTACATCTATAGTTTAGAATTTCTTTACGTTTTCGATAAAATTCTCTGCCTTCAACTATTTAAATCAATCTCTAATGAACAGTTTTTTAATCGGCGCCATTTTTGTAACAGGGGAACCAAAAATTAGTCGCATACATAAGTTTTCTTCCATTATCATTTCTTCTAAAATGCATATTACTGGCATGAGTACAGTGTGTTATTGTTTATAACGTATCCTCTAATTTAAATTTCGTTTTTGATTCTTGTTATTAAGCTTTGGTTTATTCTCGTTAAGCATTTTCTAGTCTTAACGCTACATTTTCTCTCCCGGCGAATGTGTTTTGGCAACCTGGCGATAGGTCAGGATAATAACGTATGCAAACGAGTATTATAAGAGTGTTATTTTGAATTGTATCAGTGAAAATTGGAGATTTGGGTTTGGATGGATTTCATTTGGAGATTTGAAGTTGCAAGGAGAGAATTGTTATATCCATACAAGAGCTTTTGATCTGAGTTTTTCACGCTGAACGTTACGCTTCCTTGTTCGATAAGTCTCAATTGGTTGTCGAGTTTAGGGAGACTTGATGACTATTCTGTGTCACAAGCACAGTTGATTGTTTAGGAATTGGACTATGTGTTCTGCATGTGATGTTTTGCTGATCTATGTGTGCGTATTAAGAATCAATGAAACAATGTGGGCAACGTAAGTATAACAGGATGTTATTTTAATTTCAATGCTGCATTAGCTCTGTTATGTATAATTAAGCTATCCGGAACATTTCCGTAAGATTTACAGTGAAGCCAGTTACTGTGGATGATTTACGCCTCAATAAGAGCGTGCTTTTCAGTGAGGTCATGTCAGGATTTAATTTGCACCACAAGTAATTAACACTATCTACTACAGAGTTTAGAGCTAAAATCCTACATACACTTGTACATACAGGGTGTCCCACAAAGGACTTCCTGATTTTAAAATGAAAAAACTCGGAAACGGAGATCGATAGAAGAATAAAACAAGTGGTATGTTTATTTGAAAAGCCATAAAAATCTGATACAGAAGTTTCAAAATTACTTACAAATGTTGCCGAAAGGTGGCGCTGTACGCTGTAGTCGCAGTGCGGTCCTATAAATAATGCTGTGAAGCACAGAGCGATCAGTCTTCGGACAGTTTCGCTGTCGAAACGTGAAAGGAGGTTAACGTACTGAAGGAAGTGGATGAAGACATGTATTCCGTGGAGCAACGTGTTTTTCTGCTGCCTTTCTTGAGGAATACTTCGGGAATAGAGTCATTGCTTTAAACTATTCCACATTTACTGGAACAGGCATGGATTGCCCTCCGTATTCACCCGATCTTACCCCCTGCGACTACTTTTTGTGGGGCACATGGAAGGACACTGTTTTCCAGAACAATTCTGCAACAGTGGACGAGCTTGAAGAGTTGATCGGTGAGGCATGTGCGTCCATTTCCGTTGACACACTACAGAGGGTGACTGAAAATTTCATTCTTCGTTTGCGCCATCTCTGTGCTGCGAAAGGTGCACATTTTGAAGTTTATAGACTATTTCTCGGACGCCCTACTGCGACTAAAGCGCACAGCGCCACCTGTCGGCAACATTTGTAAGTAATTTTGAAACTTCTGTATCAGATTTTTACGGCTTTCCAAATAAACATACCACTTGTTTCATTCTTCTATCGATCTCCGTTTCCGAGTTATTTCATTTTAAAATCAGGGAGTCCTTTGTGGGACATCCTGTATAAACATGAACATTTAAAAGCTCGAATATGGGAAGGTGTTCTCTACAGTTGACTTTCTTAAATCCTGACATAACCTCATTGTAAAGCACTCTCTTATTGAACCCTAAATCTTCCACAGTAGCTGGCTTCACTGTAAACCTTACGGAAATGCTCCGGGTAGCTTAATTATACGTAACAGAGCTAATGAAGCACTGAATCAAAATAACCTGTTATACTTACGTTGTCCGCACTGTGTTATTTATTCATGTCTGGGTAAGATGGCTTCACTTAAATGAAAGGTTACGTTGCATGACATGAAAGTGAATAAAGAAAATATCTACAGAATGGTATTTTTTGCCAAAGCCTTGGCTATTTTCTAGGAAGAGGGAGGCTGCAGTTAAAAAAAGCAGAGCGAATGGCAGTGACGAAGGGATGAGACGTTTTCTTCTTAGTTTTAGATGGGTTAGTTGTTTTTCCTGAGCCAGTGGTTTCTATTTTAAATAAGATCCTTCAATGATAAATTGGAGACAATTCATATTTAATTACTGTTGAGGACTGGGCAGAAAACAAATAATGGCATCTGGATGTATTCAGAAGAGCATGAAGTATCGAAATTTCGATATCATTTAGAACAAAAGAAAATGTAAGTTTGAAATTATGAAAATCGAACTCGCCACCATATTTGATTCAAAACTAATAGGCAAAAGATATGAAAGTGGGAACGAAAATCTTACGGAAAAGTGATCATTCAAATAAATATAACGGTGTAATTCAATGACATTTATTTTTGTGGAATGTATTTTTGGTTTGATATAGGATAAAACACAAGCGGAATAGTTTATAAGACCGTTGTACAATGCTTTTCCCTTGCATGAAGCCACATCTTTAGTTAGTCATTCTGCTTCACAACACTCTTTCATCATAAAGGCATGGTATCATGGAAATGCTACTACGTACTCCACGTACTATGAGCGTTAAGCAAAGCCTAACCTTTTTTTCTGTTTGAGAGCGCTAATTTAATGACCACCATCAGCAACTCTTAGAACTACTGTATAAGCAGTCGCCTGTCTCTAGTTTAAGGTCACCGGCTCCAGGAAAGGGGCAGGACCCAACGCCATCAAAGAACACTACTCATGTCTCACCCGAGGTTCGAACCCGAATTTTTTTTTATGGAATGTGTTTTTAACTAGAAATAAGAAATTTATGTTGATAATTTTATACAATGTTAATTTCCGCTGGCATGCAACCATATCTTCAATTAGACATTCTTCATTGGAACACTCTTTCAATATGGTTCAGATACTATTCAAATGTTATCAGTGCTCTTTCAAAGACCAGATGCTATGGAAATGTTATCCGTGCTTAGCTGATTGCGATAGGATCATATCATGGCGATGATAATTTGAAATTGTCTGTAATTGGCCAGGAAGAGCAAGAAGTTGACCTTAGACGATTGAGAAAGAATTTTATGGTCTGACGGAACGTGCCATTAACTACATGGTGATGATAATTTGAAAATGTCTCTAGTTAGTCAGAAAGAACCAGAAATCGACCTTAGACGATTGGAAAAGGATGATTTGGTCTGACGGATCGTGCCTTTAACTACGCCTTGGTGATGATAATTTCAAAACGTCTCTAGTTGGCCAGGAAGATACAGAAGCTGACCTTGAACGATTGGGAAAGGATGATTTGGTCTGACGGATCGTGCCTTTAACTACGCCTTGGTGATGATAATTTGAAAACGTCTCTAGTTGGTCATCAGGAAGAACCAGAATTTGACCTTAGACGATTGGGAAAGGATGATTTGGTCTGACGGATCGTGCCTTTAACTACGCCTTAGTGATGATAATTTGAAAACGTCTCTAGTTGGCCAGGAAGATACAGAAGCTGACCTTAGACGATTGAGAAATGATTATACGGTCTGACGGATCGTACCTTTAACTACACCATGGGGATGATAATTTGAAAACGTCTCTAGTTGGTCATCAGGAAGAACCAGAAGTTGACCTTAGACGATTGGGAAAGGATGATTTGGTCTGACGGATCGTGCCTTTAACTACGCCTTGGTGATGATAATTTGAAAACGTCTCTAGTTGGCCAAGAAGATACAGAAGCTGACCTTAGACGATTGAGAAATGATTATACGGTCTGACGGATCGTACCTTTAACTACACCATGGGGATGATAATTTGAAAACGTCTCTAGTTGGTCATCAGGAGGAACCAGAAGTTGACCTTAGACGATTGGGAAAGGATGATTTGGTCTGACGGATAGTGCCTTTAACTACGCCTTGGTGATGATAATTTGAAAACGTCTCTAATTGGCCAGGAAGATACAGAAGCTGACCTTAGACGATTGAGCAATGATTATACGGTCTGACGGATCGTACCTTTAACTACACCATGGGGATGATAATTTGAAAACGTCTCTAGTTGCACAGGAATAACCAGAAATTAACCTTAGATAATTGAAAAAGGATCATATGGTCTGACGGATCGCGTCTTTAACGCATGCGGATGATAATTTGGAGAACAGCACATGGAAGCATCGATAATATATCGTGTACAAAACTCTCCGTTGTGTAGGAAGAATTGAAACGGTGTGGATCATGTTCTCATAGACTGCTTTGATCGCTTTTGATTCGAGTAGACACAGGCCTGAATGGTCAAGCATATTTGAGCAACATTGCTAGTAAAGTTCTTCTAACAATCGTCACTCTCTACCATCATGACGTAAGTTTTTAAAAGCAAGCCAATGCACCATGCCACAGTGCCTACCTTCTCAAGAACTGATTTCAGAAATAATGAAAGAGACTTCCCTGCTTCACTGGGTATCTCATTCACCAGATCTAAATCCTATTGAGCGTGTATGTTATTAAGAGACACATAACACCAGACGTCTAATCCACTGCTGTTCAATCTTCGTGAATTCCAAGATGCTATTCGGAAAGCGTGGGCAATCAACTTTTCACAGGAACATTACAAGAACTTAGTTGGATCAATTCTGAAGCAAAATGGAGGTGGTAGCAATAAATCGCTGTATTTAACTTATCGGAAGACTTTACATTACACGGTCGTGTCAGAAAAATATGACCACCCCCGGAATGGGAGTGTAACAATCCTGGCACATCACAGAATGCACGTGATGAGGTCGATCACACGGAGATATATGCGGCCGGCCAGGATGGGCCATAGTGTGTTACGTGAGCACAATAGGCACAGGTAGTGATTTAGTGGACGTTCAAAAAGAAATGATCATCGGCTAGCGCACAAAGGAGGAAAGCATCTCAGAAACAGCAGACTTCGTAGGCTGTTCGCGAGGTGTTGTAGTAAGGGTGCACCAAGAATGGACCGCTGGCACACCGAGTAAATCCCGACGTCATAACTGTGGAACCCAGAGGCCATCGACGCCAGAGGTGATCGTCGTCTCTGTGGGCTGGTAAAAGGCAATCGGCCCGCAACAGTGCAGCAATTGACCATGCAAATGAACGCTGGAGCACCCAGGTACGTGTCCTTGATAACAGTAGAGCGAACCCTGATACATATGGGTCTCCGGAATCGACGTTGTGTCGAGGCGCCCAGGTTAACCCAGGTCCATCAGCAACCACGCCTGCAGTTTGCACGGGACTACCGTCGCTTGACAGCAGAAGAGTGGTAAAAGGTTGCCTTCTCTGACGAATCGAGGTTTCTACTCCACAGAAGTGACAGTCAGTGGCGGATACGGCGTCAGACTAGCGAAACCCAACAACCGGACACGCTTGTTGGTCAAGTACAGGCCGGCGGTAGCAGTGTGCATGTTTGGGTGATGTTTTCCTGGTATGATCTGGGACCATTGGTACAACTGGATGGATGGCGGATACGGCATCAGACTAAAGGTTGCCTTCTCTGACGAATCGAGGTTTCTACTTCACAGAAGTGGAGTAGAAACCTCGATTCGTCAGAGAAGGCAACCTTTACCACTCTTCCGCTGTCAAACGCCAATAGCTACCTGTCTATCCTCGCTGACCACATGCATCCATTCATGTTGGACGTTTACCCTGGCGGTGATGGTGTCTACCAACACTAGCATGCCATGCCAGGTCGCTAAGGGGTTGCGTGACTGGTTCCAGGAACACGACAGCGATGTCTCTGTTCTCCCTTGGCCGGCGTACTCGCCCCAGCTCAATCCCATAGAACACTTATGGGACTATTTGGATCGACATGTTCGACGTGCCGATTCGCAACCACGTCATATCCGGGACCTCCGTGCTCTACTGCAGGTAGAATGGGTACGTGTGCTTTCGGCAAGCTTCCAGGGCCTCATTTCGTCCATGCCACGTCGCCTCGCCGCTGTCTTCCGGGCCAAGGGTGGTTATTCCCATTATTATTAGTAGGTGGTCATTTTATTCTTATACGATTGTGTACATTCTAGAATTTCTGAACATTCTGGAATTCTGCATCGTATTGTTCAATATGATTGTTGATCACTTATTCCAGCATATTGATTTAAGTGAAATTGGATATTGCCCATCGCAAAGCGAAGAGAGACATCAACTCTAATTTTGCACTTCGTTTCTCCCTCACAGCCACGTGCATAATAAATTATTTTCTGCAAAAGATCTTTTTAAGTTTAAAATTCAGTTTCCCGTCGCTGTGTTCAACTAGTTCTGCTTATTCATTCTAAGTTATTTTCTAAATAAAAAAGAGAAAAAGACAGAATTCTCTGCATTCTTCGTCAGTGCTTTTAATGAATGCATAATTCTGACCAGAGGGTTTTGGTAAGTAAAGAGCATGCAAGTATTCAAGGAATGCTTTAATCAATATCTCTCCAGAAAACTTCGTTAATCAACGAAAATAATTGATCAACGACGAGCTTCCCGAGGAAGCCATTTCCTCGCAAATGCGTTCTTTACATTAACAACACGCATTCCTGCTTAAAAGTTTCTCTTTGCAATTTTAATCAAAACACGCCCTAAAAGGCAAATTCACGGTATTTACGCACACTTCCGAAAAAAGAAAACGTCAACTTTTCCGTTAGAAGCGATTGGCTGCTGTAGAAGATTTCCGGATGTTCTCATGACTTCAAAAGTTAGCTATGATGTGAGCAAATATGTTTAGAAAAAGGACATGAATAAGTAAAACGACGGTAATTTAAAATTCACACCAAACTAAATTTTTAAAGGAATATTTTGCTGGTGCTCGTTTTTCTTTTTAAAGAGACGAAAGGTCGGCTTTGCATTTCGTAACATCTATTTTGTTTATCTGTGCACATACTACGCATCATCGGCTTGCGTAGTATGTGAGTTATATTAGCTCGAACTTGGGCAACGTGTTTTACCGGACTTTCCCCATATTTTCTATATTAAAAATAGTTAATAGAATTTTGTGTTACGTTATTAACGTGCTGCTACTTCTCTGGCCATGCAGGGGGTATCTTCCGCAACCTGCTATAATCGCCACTGAAAGCGGAAATCACGTATTTTTCCGAAAATATATTTTACGCAGTGATCGTGTGACGTACCTAGTTCAGAGATGACGCACATGTCAAGACGGCAAATTGCAGTGAAAAGCTTTCGTCAGTGTAGCTTAATAGCGAAAGCATTCGGCTCCGGAACGTAAAATGGATATAATGGTCGTCAGGTTCTTCGAAAAATGTGTGATGCTTCTTCCACACATCGTCTGGAATTAATGATAATTCCTTTTTCGCTTGACAAATGTGTGATGCTTGTTTCACACATCGTCTGGAATTAATGAGAATTCTTTTTCCGTTCGAAAAATGTATGATGCTTGTTTCATACATCGTCTGGAATTAATGAGAATTCTTTTTCGCTTCGAAAAATGTATGATGCTTCTTCCATACATCGTCTGGAATCAATGAGAATTCCTTCTTCGCTTCAAAAAATGTGTGATGCTTGTTCCACACATCATCTCGAATTAATGAGAATTACTTCTTCGCTCCGAAACATGTGTGATGCTTCTTCCACACATCGTTTAGAATTAATAAGAATTCCTTCTTTGCTTCGAAAAATGTGTAACACTTCTTCCACACATCGTCTGGAATTTATAAAAATTCCTTGTTCGCTTGAAAAATGTGTGATGCTTGTTTCACACATCGTCTGGAATTAATGAGAATTCTTTTTCGCTTCGAAAAATGTGTGATGCTTGTTTCACACATCGTCTGGAATTAATGAGAATTCTTTTTCGCTTCGAAAAATGCATGATGCTTCTTCCACACATCGTCTGGAATGAATGAGAATTCCTTCTTCGCTTCGAAAAATGTGCGATGCTTGTTCCACACATCGTCTGAAATTAATGAGAATTCTTTTTCGCTTCGAATAATGTGTGATGCTTCTTCCACACATCGTCTGGAATTAATGATTATTTCTTCTTCGCTTCGAAAAATGTGTGATGCTTGTTCCACACATCATCTCGAATTAATGAGAATTCCTTCTTCGCTTCGAAACATGTGTGATGCTTTTTAAACACATCGTTTAGAATGAATGAGAATTCCTTCTTCGCTTCGAAAAATGTCCGATGCTTCTTCCACACATCGTCTGGAATTAATGAGAATTCCTTCTTCGCTTCGAAAAATGTGTGATGCTTATTCCACACATCTCGAATGAATGAGAATTCCTACTTTGCTTCGAAAAATCTGTGATGCTCCTTCCACACATCGTCTGGAATTAATGAGAATTCCTTCTTCGCTTCGGAATATGTGTGATGCTTCTTCCACACATCTGGAATTAATGCGAATTCCTTCTTCTCTTGAAAAATGTTTGATGCTTCCTCCACACATCGTTTGGAATTAATGAGAATTCCTTCTTCGCATCGAAAAATGCGTGATGCTTCTTCGAATTAATGAGAATTTCTTCTTCACTTCGGAAAAGTATGTGTGATGCTTCATGCACACATCGTCTGGAACTAATGAGAATTTCTTCTTTGCTTCGGAAAAGTATGTGTGATGTAACGACTCTCCTGAAGCTTCGACTTCTTCTATCACTGATTTTCTTTGGTCTGCCGGTACGTTTTGCTGCTTCAAGTACGCCATGTGCCTTCCACTTATTCAAAACATCCAACACAGTTGACTTGGGTATGTTTAAACGCCTCTCGGTTTCTCTTATGGATAACCCACTAATATAACACCCAACAATCTTTCTTTTGTCAAAGTCAGTTCTCTCCCGCCGCGACATTTTCACTCAACCTCACAGTGCGATATGATCGCGGTCAGCTGCAGGCTTGTTTATATACCGCTTGCAGCTGTACTGCGCATCTTAACAACGCAGAGGATCAGTTCATTTGTTCTTGAAGGGGTGTCCGGTGAGTTTTGTAAATATAGTGTATGTCCAAAGGTGATGATTTTTCCAGTCATATAAACCATGCTTCTCACGCAGATGACACAACACTTGTAAAGATGAAGTACAGGTGACTTGAGTCCCAGATGAGGCACGGGGTTTGTACTTTTCGTGCTACTTTAGTTTTGTCCCTTCTTTGGAACCAGGGACCCTAAATTAAGGACGGGGGACTGCTTATAGCCCAATGAGTTGCTCATGAGTGTCATTAAAGCCCTTATGAAGCAAACGAAAACAGACCTGGAAGTATCTACGCCGACATTAAAGGAAAGATCCAAGTGTACACCAAAATTTTTTGTGGCTATTGATAGTTGGTTTAATCGTTTTAAAACTCGTGCTGATTTTCATCATGTGAAAGTGAGTGGCGAGTCTTTTAGTGGCGGATGTTGAAACAAATGAAATATTTTCCGCGTTTTGCAAGAAATCATCAGTGAAAGTGATTTGGTGGAGCAACAACTATTTAACGTAAATGTGGCTTGATTGTTTTGAAAGAAAATGCGAGAATGCACATACATTTCTGAAGAAGAAAATCAGTTCTGGATTCGAAGCAGAGAAAGATTGACTCACAGTTTCATAGAAGGACAATGCGTCTGGAATTATACGCATAAACCATTCTGAGATTTTATTTTACTGATACTCCTTTAAGGGTATCAATAAAATAAATTTTCCCTTTTGTTATCGTTCACACTGAAAACCTTGAATTTCTATTTTTCTTTTTTGAAGAGTGGTTCATTCACTGTTTCAAACTCTGAAGTCGAAAAATATTGACGCGAAAATGTTAAAGAATTTTACTTGTTCTTTATCGTGTCCCTGGACCAAAATCATCTGGATCATTTTTTTTTTTTACAATAACTCCAAATTTTGAGAATTTTTGTTTCTGATTGTGCTTTATATCAAAGTAACTTACATAAATAATCACTTAAAGTATAAGGGTTGCCCTAAAAATAATGTTTCTTTGCAAATACCTCCTCTGTCAGTTAGATATTTTAGTGAAATCTCTATATGTAAAGTGGCGAAATGCGGATATGTGACCGTCCGCGAATTGTTCGACCACTTCTAAATTATCCAGAGATCTGACAATTGGCATGCTAATAGGTCTTAAGGTCCGGGTACCTACAAAAGTACGAAAACAAACAAAAAAATGACGGCTTTGGAAAAAAAAATTGAACTTTTCGCGAGTTCTTCGATTACATCTAAATGACCTAGAGGTCTGAAAATTGGCATGCTGATAGGTCTTAAGGTCCGGATACCTAAGAAAGTCCGAAAACCAAAAAAATACAAAATAGCGGCTTTGGAACATTGTCTGCTTTAATTTTTCTACCACTTCTACATCTTACAACGTCTGGAAACCCAAAAATGAAAAAATCAAAAGGGTGGCTTAGCTTTGCTGTTCAAATGCTAATATGCTTAAAAATAATTATGTCAGAAACGTTAAAAAGCTGTAAAAATTCCATGAAATTTTGATTGAAAATTAAGGGGCACCAAAGCCAGCTCCGTTTTACTTTAAATCATATGCATTGATGTCACGACCCCGTTCTAAATCGTAAAAGAGTTGCGGATCTTAAATTACTTTTCTTCCCTTTAATCACTCTTCCCTTTCTTCAAATTTATGTTTAAAAAATGATTTTATAGATTCACCTTTCGGAGAATGGCCATGACTGCCAGTTCAGTATAAAAGTAATACGAAAATTTGCTGAATGTAATGGTATAACATAAAATAGTCTTCTAATTGTTACGCTCATAATCTCACAGCCTGTTTATCTTCATGTGTGTCTTCAAAACGTTGGCCACAGAGACTTTGTTTCATGTGATAGAGCATGAGAAAGTCAGGAGGTGCCAAAGAAGGGCTGTTTGGTGGTCACTGAATCATCCTCCAATCGCACTGGCTCGAGATTTGAGGTCGGGCGCTGTCGTAGTTAGAACAAAGAGGCATATCTGGTCCCTTCTTGAGGATAGCATCCCTAAGCTTTTCTTGTGCCTCAGTGTAGTAAGAATTGTCGACAGTGCGGTCAACATGTTAAAACCAATAAGAAATTTACCTCTTACATTCCAGAAAATTGTTGCTATTACAGCTTTGTTGAAAGTTGTGTTTCGAACTTGTTAGAACAAGACAAGATTTTTTGTGTAACCAATCCATTGACTGCGCATTTGTTCCTGAGTCATAAAGGAATTGTTGTGGTTGATGTTACGTCGGGTGATGTATCCTTTTTTTTACTTACTAAAAGTAGCAGGAGGCTGTGAGTTGCGTCCCGCACTACTGCATCACGTGTAATGTTGATGACGGACTGGTAGGCGCTTCCGATGGAAGACAACCGGAATGTATAAGTCGGTTCAGTTGGGGCTGGTATTGCTGCCACCAGAGGTACTCGACAAACTAAGTGACGAATATCTCAATTTACACCATTCCACATGAGTCACCTGTACATGGAAATTTATTTACATACAATGCATCAGGGTGCACAATGATTTTTTCATCTCTTGGTTAATACCGTTCACGTTTTTAAACGTACAGTGATCAGTCCTCCAGATGTATTTAGACCACAGTTCTTCTTATAATTGAGCAGTCAGAGTTCGGTTGACGTGATGAAGACACTGTCCGTCCTCTTCCTCTTTTGGTCCAGAGAGTCACAGTAGTTACTGAGAATATATATAACAACAATCAGATGGAATAGTTGACTTCTCTCTGGTATATCACCTGGTGCATTCAGCCAGATATTTGCCCCTCGAAAGACACAGAGGCCAGGGTTATTACGCTGCTAATGAACCGCAGTTCAGATATCCTACTTTTGTAGTAACCGCAGATACGGTTTCGAACTTAGTGACCCTCGTCACTAGTTTACCCAAAATCTGATGACCTCGGCCATCAGAGCTCCAAATTCGTCATTCTTCCTCTATGACAGTTACCAGAGAATGCCCCGAATTCCAGCTCTTTCTGCAACTCTCTCTCTCTCTTTCTCCTCGCGAGCATCTCCACAGCTTTGGGCCAATCAGAGCAGCGCATTCCCGCGGGACGCTTACCTCTGACCCCATAACTCTTACGCAACTGTCATCTCTCTCCGCTGAGGACACGCCTTTCTTATTCGATGCCCTAGCTTCGCAACCACGACCTCCCTACCGAATAACCCAACATGGCTTCCAGCCATCCATTCCTAATTTCCAATCAACTCGGTTTTTCCTGAAATCTAATTTGGGACGTGTGTGCTTCCCACATCACCACAGGAATGTCCAGGTCTCGACTCCAATGATCATACTGGAAATAAATAGGCCCTGGTTTCGGTTAATACACACACTTCAACCCTTTCGTCCCGATTATTCAATGCCGGTGTACATCGATGCAGACACCCTCATGCAAGTCTATCTTGGAGCTTTACCATGAAACATTTCGCCCATTGTGTGTCACATAAGTTGTAACCGTTAAGGTTTTTCAAACAAATCCAAAAACTTTTGCCATGCGTTATATAAGTTGTGACCGTTAAGAGTTGTGACCAAAAGAAATCGAAAAAACTTTTTGAATGCGCTGATGTTTTCAGTTCATTTTCTGGATATAGATTCCGCATGCAGGTTTCACCTTTGGACCTCAAGGCGTTACGAAATGCAGTATTGAAATCATGCCACAGCCTGCCTACAGTCCTGACCTGGCCCTGTGCGATTCATGGTTGTTTCCAACAATGAAGAAGTTCTGTGGCGCGACATTCAATACAGATGCTGACGTAGTTCAAGCTGTACAGGGGTCGTTAAAGCAGTTTCCACAAAATGCCTTCGCCACATGCTTTGAAAAGTGGACTGAACGATGGGGCCGTTGTACATCAAGATACTTTGAAAAAGAATAACATATAGTTTGCTGTGCCTATATTTCTTCATTTTGTGTGATTTTGCTCTCAGTTTGTATAGAACGGCTGTTGTACATATAGAATCAGTATGTCTGCTAGTTTTTCACGAATCTTTTTAAAGCACATTTCATGGGAGCACTGTGTGTGTGTGTGTGTGTTTCCTTAAGGATATTAAACACGCTTTGTTGGGGGATGAATTTCAATTTTTCGGTGGCATCGTCTGGTTCGTCTTAAAAGGGATCTATATCGAAAATTCTAAGGGATAATGTATGATGCAAAAGAATGTAAAGGAATTTAGCAAGTAGCAAGAGGAAATTATATCACAGGAAAGTGCACGTCTTTAATGGCATAGACGCAAATTAAAAGGAAAATTAAGAGCCGTTGTTATCAGCTCGAATACCCGCAGGTATTGAGCGCATTGATGTTCTCTCGACTGTGAGCAGGAAGCATGTTTCTCCGTTCACAGGTGAAGCCGCCTCAAACGCCGTTGATGTACGACGAGCTGGGGCATAATGAAAGAGGATGTTACGAAGTTCGTTCTTTATTGACTCTTGCTCTGTGTCTCCGTACCTGGTGGTGTTACTATTCTGGGAAGAAATCTGACACACGGGAAAGAGAGAGATTTTTGAAAGGGAGGAGGGTGTCAGCAAGAGCCCGCCCCGACTGTTTCTGTTACAGAAAATGTCAGGCGCGGATTTTGAAGGCCGTTGTCATGGTGACGAGTTTCCGTTTTGGAGGGCCCTTGATCAGCATATGACTTCATACGCAACCGAAAGATCATTAGCGGCAAAATCTTCCATATTTATGATCGCCATGACACTTTAATGCTGATTGCATCTGGGAAAATCAGGTATTGGCATTTGCATGGAGTGTCGAGGACTTAATTGAATTTACGAGGAGGTCTTATGGAGAGAAAAAAAATGCGATAATTGTCTTTTAAGATCCTGTAAGAGCACTCTGATAAAGAAATGTCTCGTTCACGAGAGAGGGGCGAGTCACTTAATTTAAAGTATATCTTTATGATGGCTGGCTATTTAACTGGAAATAAATCATCTCTTTAGATAAGGGAGCATTAGATTTCCTAAGTTTCATAAAGGGGGAAACATTTTTGAAAGGATAAACGTAACGCACATCTTGAAACGAAACGAAACGACAAAATCCTCAATTAAGTCTAAAGTCTCTTTGGCTGCAACGCTCTGCGTCTCTTGGAAGGACTGATATAATTGAAAAATAGAAGTGGTAATAGGGTGCCCCGACAGAATAGATCATAAAGAAAAATGAGAGTTTTAGGAGTATACGGTTTCCCGATAAGAATGAAAGTTGTAAACTGCCCATACCAAATTAAGTATTTTGTGACTCATGGTCCTCTTCTCTTAAAAATTATGCAACGGGCAACATGACCCTCAGATGTAATGTTTCTTTACGAGTTGTTTTCAGTGAAACACTCGATCCCTTTTGAGCGGTAGTTATGTTGAGAGGCCTATCAGAAAACGTTGGCTTCTGATCAACATTCATAATTTGAGAGAGTAAATACAAAGGTTTCCTGGCTCAAGCGAGACAAAACAATCAAAACTTAAACTCGTTACATACTACGTCGGAAAAGATCGACATGGAATACTTCGGAACGGAGACTAATGTTGTTTCAGTTCCAAAATATTCAAAACTTGGCCGGTTTGCTTCTGCCAAGGGTTACTAGGCTTGTGGCTCCCACGGAGATAAAATTCCGGAATACGAGAGATAAAGAAAATGGCGACGACATGACACACAGCTTGTTCGTTTGGGAAGTTCTTGTCCACCAGGAGATGGTCCAGGAAGACCATTTCTTGGTGGAGAAGAACTTCCAAACGACCAAACTGTGAGAAGAACTTCCCAAACGACCAAAAAGCGAGAACTTCCCATTTAAAGATTTTAAAGTTTGGTTGTTTGGGAATTTCTTTTTAGCATTTAGAGGTTTCGGATTATCACATCTTCCGGGATTATCATTCCCGTAAGATGTGATAATCCGTAGAAGCAGGGTCACACGGTTCTTTGGGAGATGTGTCAGCGCCCGTTGTCGTGCAACAGAAAGACTCCACGCAACGTCGGATTAAGACCTTAACGGCCCCCTAGGCTAAGATATCTGAGTGGGCCCCCAAAGAACTAATGACAGAGAAACATTAGGAAGTCCGTTAAGACACGAAACTGTAGAAATATGCTTGTGAGAATTAATACTTTGAGCGCATTCTTTATGATAATAAATTACTTGCAGAGTGTTCACAAGAAATCACTGTATTTTCTACTGTTTTCACAAGAACATGAGCTAAAAACTTAAGGTTCCTAGATTTTGTCTTGGAATTTTTAATGCTTTAGCACTGTATACTTTTCTTGGTGCATCTTTTTTGTTATGCAATGTGAAGCCATAGTGCACTTCAACCATTAACTGTTCCAAACGCAAGCAGGGAGGTGTCGGTAGATGGTAGTGAAAAAGATGAAACTGTGTCACAGACCCCTCTGTACACAGCTACACGAATCGTTTACCCTTAGTGGATCACTGCCTTGAAATCTGTTCGTTTTCTAGCCTCTGTTTATGATCGAGTGGAAATCATACGAAACAAATCTGAAACTATTTTATAAACTTCTCTCTATATATAAATATATAAGATGTGTATTATTTGTGATGTAGCGACATACCTCCTGGGCCCTTAGTAATTATGGGCTCCTAGGTTAGAGCCCCGGTAGATCCTCCCCTCCCCTGAATTCGCGCCTGACCCCATGCCTGTTGACCAAAACTGGGTGCTCGGTACGGAGCTTTTTGTGCATCTGTTGTATTTCAGCAGAATAGCGGTCCAAATTGATGGTCTCACCTGGCTGAAGAATAATCGGCCATACAAGAACCAGCACTTTCTACGGGTGGCTTTAGACAGTGTTTAGGTGGCTCAGTGGCATTACTACGGGTAGCTTTAGACAGTGTTTAGGAGGCTCACTGGCATTTCTACGGATGGTTTTAGACAGTGTTTAGATGCCTCAGTGGCATTTCTACGGGTGGCTTAATACAGTTTTTACGTGGCTCAGTGGCTTTAGACAGTGTTTCGGTGGCTCAGTGGCATTACTACGGGTGGCTTTAGACAGTGTTTAGGTGTCTCGGTGGTATTTCCACGGGTGGCTTTAGACAGTGTTTAGGTGGCTCAGTGGTATTTCTGTGTGTAGCTTTAGACAGTGTTTAGGTGGCTCAGTGGTTTTTCTACGTGTGGCTTTAGACAGTGTTTAGGTGGCTCAGTGGATTTTGTACGGGTGGCTTTAGACAGTGTTAGGTGGCGCAGCACTATTTGTACTGGTGGATTTAGACAATGTTTATTGGCTCAATGGTATCTCTACGAGTGGCTTTAGACAGTGTTTAGGTGATTCAATGGTATTTCCACGGGTGGTTTTAGACAGTGTTTAGGTGGCTCCGTGGTATTAAATTACTGTGCTGATCGCATAGGATTGTTGTACGGCACCCACGTTTAATTGTGGTTCAGCCGCCCCGGGAAGCCCGTGGTCTATACGCTGGGTTCAGACCATTCGCCAGAGATAGGTCCGGGTTCGAAACCCTGCGATAAATGGATGCCGTGATGACTTTTTATAGCGCATCGAGTTGCTCACTGTTGTAGTGAAACGCGCAAACAAACAAATATATAGGTTACAATCCCACGAAGGAATCGCTGCCGTCTGTACCTGGCAAGGTGGGAAATACACACTTCTAAACAAGGTGCTTATTTGGCTGCTGTCATTTCCTGTGGCACCAGACATCCAGCATTTTCACCATTCCCACAGCCCCCAGGCGCAGAAAAACCATTGAAGGATGCACACGAACTTTTGCTGACAATTCATGGGCACTTTTATACCTCCTCATCTGTTACAGCTACTGTTGTACGACCACGAGGAACATTTCTATTTGTGTGTCTTCTGCATGGAATTTTGCAAACAGTCTGTGGATGATGGGTTTATTCGCAGTACTGTGTCCAAACACCACGTTAATGTTTTGGGCCACAATACTCGCGACATGTCCGAGTTTGAACTCATACAGAAATATTACACACAACTGAACTCTCTCTATGGCCCACTTCGATTGTAGGTAAATTGAGTTGCAAAATCATTACATTTCAACGTCTTTCATGTTTTTAAGGTGGACGTCTAGTGATTTTGCTTCCTATACTTCCAATGGGCAACCTTCTGTACACATTTTCTTCAGAATTAATGCGTTCCCAAAGATGAAAATTTGAACTTCGATTAAAATAACTTCATATTATAACTTGGAATACTTAATATTTTCTAAAACATAATCATAATTATATTAAAATTCAATAACTTTTCTTTTGGTGGTGTCGAGACCAGAAAAAAGATGGCGCAACCTGTACATTGATGACGTCAGGAGGCAAACAAATGTTGGATTGCTTAATTATGGTTATGTTTTAGAAAATATTATGTATTCCAAGTTATAAAATGAAGTTATTTTAATCGATGTTCAAATTTTCATCCTTGGGAACGCATTAATTATGAAGAAATGTTTACAGAAGTTTGCCCATTGGAAGTATAGGAAGCAAAATCACTAGACGTCCGCCTTAATAGAAGTCGATAACATTTAATATAAGCAGTTGATCCTATTGCTTTTCTCTACAGCTTTTACTTTTATTAAATTTCGGTTTCAAAATATCTCAGATCTAAGACTAAAGAAGAAAGAGATCTGAAATTCTTAACGGGTGAACCACGCTCTCCATTAGGGGCTTATTTAAAGATACGAAGATGGCTTTCAAGTTTCTGTTTACGGATAATTCGAAATGTTTGCAAAATTGTTTTCATTATAAAACAACGACGTCCACCCTTTAGGAAGCAAAATCACATATAATCATAATTATATTAAATAGAGACCTGAGATTACTTATAGCTGAGCTTTTGGTTTTTCACCGATTTCATAAAGCTCTTAAAAGCAAAGATTTCGGATGTAATTCCATCTTCTCAGTCATCATAAGAAACTTCTGCGATACTTTTTAGGGATAAAGATAGATAATCCTATTTCGGAGGCTCATGGGAAATCCTACAAGTTGTTAAGTTCATTTCTTGGAAAACAACATGTGCAAGAAGAATTTTGGAACTAAAATTTTCATGCACTCTCCAGGTATCTTCCATCAGTCAACTAAGACAACACTAAGTTGAAATATTTTCCTGAATGCCCTACAGCAAGCGAGCAAATGCTGCACCTCTTCACCTCACTTTTACACTTTGGATGATCCAAAATAAACATCGCAACAAGGCTCGTGTCGAAAGTGACTTACACTTAGTGTGCTGTTCTTTACACAGGAACAAGAATTTCAAACCTCGTGACAAACGTTCAGCTTCAGTGCTCCCACTGATAGGTTTGAGACGATCTGTCATCTGAAATTAAACAAAATGTTTTAAAAAAATTATCTAATTCAATTTACAAAGCGAAATGACAAAGTACTGTTCATATGCATATGAACTTGTTATGCTGTACATCAAGAAACGCCTAAGCTATTGTTTTAACTGAAAGAGTTATTTTATTTTCATTGATGCAAAACCTTTAAACCAGTAGATCCCTCACCCCTCCCCCTCCGGTGGCTAAGTGGTACGATGAGCTGGCTTCTAACCATTCGTCTAAAATGGGTATGGGCATTGATCCCGAGTCAAGCATGGAAGGCGTGGTTGTCCTACGGCACCGGCCTTCTCCCCTCCGTCGAACCAGTAACCCCAAATTAGGAACGGGAGGCTGCTTATTAAACCACTGAGCTGCTTATGGTAGTCGTTAAGCCCAAAACAAAATAAAGCAGAACAGCAGTATTTAGATGGTAATTTCTCCATTCTTAAGAACTTCACTGAATTATATTTCTTCTTGTAGGAATCTTAATAATATTAATAATCAAAGATTGTACAATCAGTCGCGTGGTATAATAGTACCGGGTGTCCGAATAATAACTGTGTTCTGAAAGTAACACTTACCATGTCGAACTGGTTCCTACAGGAGGTGTTGGAAATGGGCCCCACCTACGTCCACACATGTCTGCACACGCTTCTGCATGTTGAAGACCTTTTTTTTAAAGTATGTGGTGGGTTTTGTTGGATGTGGGGGTCGGTATTTCAGCCTGTAGCTACTTTAGTGCATGAGAATTACCTGCGCACACCTTCTCCTTCAGTGCTACCCACAGAAAAAACTCAGGTGGTGTCAGATCCGGCGACCGGGAAGGCCACAGTCCCCGGGAGATGACGCGATTTCCGAAGAATTCATCCAGATGCTGTGTTGACGCGTCAGTAATGTGAGCAGCTACACTGTCTTGCTGGAACCATCCTTCGTTGATTTCCCGTTCCGTGAGTTTGGATATGAAAGTTTTGGATTATTTAGGGCCGGTACTGTTCTGAGCTAATGGATTCACTGACGAAAATGGGCCCAATAATGTCCCTAATAGCAATGGCACACCGAATACCAACCTTCTGGTTGTGGAGAGGCACTTCCTTAAATTCGTGGGGGTTTTCAGTACCCACAGACGAGTATTCTGGCTGTTGAGAATCTTACAAAGCCCATCTGAGCTATGCCACATCTGTAAACAAAGTCACGTCCAGAATGTCCTTACGTTCTTCAGATAGGAACCCTTGGAACCATCTGCAGAACCGAACACGGGCCTCGTGCTGGTCTGTCTCTTTCAGCTGATGCGCGACAGACACTTTTTACGGATAAAAACGCAACTTCCTTTTCAAAATACCGTAGGCTTATTCTTTGGCATATTAACTTGTTGTCACAGCTGCCTCACTGACTTGTGTAGACTCCTCTGTATTCTGTCTCGGATATCTTGTATAGTATCGTCTGCCGTGGACAGCCTACCGGGGCAAGGGGCATCCAGAACACTGCCAGTTTCCCGAAACTTCTCTATGAGCTGACGTACCGCATTACGGTGGGGGACGTCTGCATCACGAAATTTCCTAGGGTATTGTTTTTGCACTTCGTCCGTGCACTTGTCGTCATGGCAAAAGACATGTTCCACCAAAAATATTCTCTGTTCAACCGTCAACACCATTGTCCTTGTGCCGAGAAGAGTGATCCATCGACATGTCTGCCTCCGTAGATCTAGCGCTCGGGAAAGACCTTCGCTCAGATTGATGCCTCGGGGTAGCTCTGAGACGTGAAAGTTACCAAACACAGAGCACTTCCACATGGCGGATCACTTCTACTGTAATTCCATTCAAAATTTCTTTATTATTACATTGCGGTAATTCGTACAATCAGTACCCAGTCATTATTCGGACACCCTGTATAAATAATCTTAAAAATATAAGAATCTTGAAAATAGTAATGTGAGGATAATTTGTTCTTCACGTCTTTCGTAAGCATTAAAGAACTGAACGAGTCTAGACTAGCGCGTCTGCGATAATAATTTATTAAAATTACAGTCCAGTACAAGAATTTAGAAGATATTCTTCAAACCACGATTTCAGCTTCAGGATCGTCCGTCTGGTGATTCTTTTCGCAGTTGTTTCCTTTCCATAAATGTAAGATCAGAAACAAACTTAAAACGTTTGGGTATTTCCATTTCAATTGGAATATTTGATTTGTCTTTATCGCATGCTCCATTCCAAAACCATTAAGCTTCAAATAATTACCCGCATGCATTTTTGCTCGGTCGGACCATCCGTCATCAACGAAACTTCTTGTTAAAGTGATGTGAAATCACCTTTGTTATGGGGAGTATCGATCATAAAGGTTCACGTGACACAGTTCATCTCGTGTTATATTTCTACTGGTTGCTTCCATGTATTGTATCTATCACGTAATACCTAGACGCACAGTGGAATATAACACGTGGAAAGAACCTATAGAAATATAACACACGATAAACTGTGTCACGTGAGCCTTTATGGTCGCTACTCGCCATAGCGAAGGTGATTTCACATCATCTTAACAAGAATTGCCTCCGACAACAGTTGGTCCGACTTAGCAGAAATCATTGCGGCTGGTATTTGAGGTTTTTTAAACGGAGCCTGCGAAAAAGTCGGACGAAATATTCATTCTAATGGAAACGCCCAAATGTGTTATGGCTGTAAGTCTGTTTCTGATCTTACATCTATGGGAGGGAAACAACTGCGTGGAAAGTCATGGAAGAACGACCTTGAGATTGAAGGTGGTGAAAAGATCATCAAAATTCTTGTAATGGAACGTAATTATCATAAATTATTATCGCAGACGGTTCAGGCAAGACTCTCCAAGATTTTTGACGTAGAAGTACGTCATTCTCCGCGCTGGTTAGGGAGTAACATCGAGAGCACGGATGCGACGAAAACATGTCACACTTTGAACGCTTATATCTTGGAAACTGATAATCGCAGAATAATAAATAATAAATCATTAGATAGTTCATAGAATACCATTTATTACAAAACATGTTTCAACCCTCCACCCATTAATACTTCGATACAGTAGCGTTAGAAAGTTAAGATAAATTTCGCGGGATTTTGTTTCGCCGCACGCTGTTTTAAAGTTGATAACTGGTGAATAGATAATGATAGCTATGACCTCAGCCCCGCATTCCGTAGCTGACGGTAAGAGCTAACGGGCGTATGTAATAAACCGAAATAAAGTGGATTTAAAATTTATTTAAATTTTAGATAAAAAAAAAATTGGTGACGAAAATTTAGAAATGCCGCGAAAACCCATGGATAATTACTATAAGTACATACGAAATTTGAAAAAACAGCTACAGGAGAACGAGAGGAATCCAAAAACGCCCGCTAAGTGATCAACGAAAAGGTCACGGGAATGTAGGGAGCGTCAAAACTCCGCGCGCCAGTGTGCGTTTCTTCAAAGTTTGACTCAAGAGCCAGAACCTTCCACTTCAAATGTACAAATTCAGCCTGAACAGCAAGAACAGATGGACATTGATGTCATCGATCCAAATCTTCAAAGTTTAACACCAAGCATGGAATGTACATCGCCAATCTTCAAAATTACTCTGAATAATGAATGTATTACGTCTCAAATCTTTACACCGCCGGTGCATTCTGAATCTAGACATGAACAAGAACAACAGCAAGAAGATTACATCACTAGTCTTCACAACTTCGCTGAATAATGAATTCATTATGTCTCAAACCTTTACACCGCAGATGCATTCTGAATCTAGACAAGAACAAGAGCAACAACAAGAAGAGTACATCACTAGTCTTCACAACTTCGCTGGATAATGAATGTATTACGCCTCAAATCTTTACACCGCCGGTGCATTCTGAATCTACACAAGAACAAGAGCAACAACAAGAAGAGTACATCACTATAGTCTTCACAACTTTGCTGGATAATGAACGTATTAAGTCTCAAAGCTTTACACCGCCGATGCATTCTGAATCTAGACAAGAACAAGAGCAACAACAAGAAGAGTACATCACTAGTCTTCACAACTTCGCTGGATAATGAATGTATTACGCCTCAAATCTTTACACCGCCGATGCATTCTGAATCTAAACAAGAACAAGAGCAACAACAAGAAGAGTACATCACTAGTCTTCACAAATTCGCTGGATAATGAGTGTATTACGTCTCAAATCTTTACACCGCCGATGCATTCTGAATCTAGACAAGAACAAGAGCAACAACAAGAAGAGTACATCACTAGTCTTCACAAATTCGCTGGATAATGAATGTATTACGTCTCAAAGCTTTGCACCGCCGATGCATTCTGAATCTAAACAAGATAAAGAGCAACAACAAGAAGAGTACATCACTAGTCTTCACAACTTCACTGGATAATGAATGAATTACGCCTCCAACCTTTACACCGCCGGTGTATTCTGAATCTAGACAAGGACAACAACAAGAAGAGTGCATCACTAGTCTTCACAACTTCGCTGGATAATGAATGTATTACGCCTCAAAGCTTTACACCGCCGATGCATTCTGAATCTGGACAAGAACAAGAGCAACAACAAGAAGAGTACATCACTAGTCTTCACAACTTCGCTGGATAATGAATGTATTACGTCTCAAAGCTTTACACAGCCGATGCATTCTGAATCTAAACAAGAACAAGAGCAACAACAAGAAGAGTACATCACTAGTCTTCACAACTTCGCTGGATAATGAATGTATTACGCCTCAAAGCTTTACACCGCCGGTGCATTCTGAATCTAGACAAGAACAAGAGCAACAACAAGAAGAGTACATCATTGTCTTCACAACTTCGCTGGATAATGAATGTATTACGCCTCAAAGCTTTACACCGCCGATGCATTCTGAATCTAGACAAGAACAAGAGCAACAACAAGAAGAGTACATCACTAGTCTTCACAACTTCGCTGGATAATGAATGTATTACGCTTCAAACCTTTACACCGCCGATGCATTCTGAATCTAGACAAGAACAAGAGCAACAACAAGAAGAGTACATCACTAGTCTTCACAACTTCACTGGATAATGAATGTATTACGTCTCAAACCTTTACACCGCCGGTGCATTCTGAATCTAGACAAGAACAAGAGCAACAACAAAAAGAGTACATCATTGTCTTCACAACTTCGCTGGATAATGAATGTATTACGTCTCAAACCTTTACACCGCCGGTGCATTCTGAATCTAGACAAGAACAAGAACAAGAAGAGTACATCATTGTCTTCACAACTTCGCTGGATAATGAATGTATTACGCCTCAAAGCTTTACACCGCCGATGCATTCTGAATCTAGACAAGAACAAGAGCAACAACAAGAAGAGTACATCACTAGTCTTCACAACTTCGCTGGATAATGAATGTATTACGCCTCAAATCTTTACACCGCCGGTGCATTCTGAATCTACACAAGAACAAGAGCAACAACAAGAAGAGTACATCACTATAGTCTTCACAACTTCACTGGATAATGAATGTATTAAGTCTCAAAGCTTTACACCGCCGATGCATTCTGAATCTAAACAAGAACAAGAGCAACAACAAGAAGAGTACATCACTAGTCTTCACAACTTCGCTGGATAATGAATGTATTACGTCTCAAACCTTTACACCGCCGATGCATTCTGAATCTAGACAAGAACAAGAGCAACAACAAGAAGAGTACATCACTAGTCTTCACAACTTCGCTGGATAATGAATGTATTACGTCTCAAACTTTTACACCGCCGATGCATTCTGAATCTAGACAAGAACAAGAGCAACAACAAGAAGAGTACATCACTAGTCTTCACAAATCCGCTGGATAATGAATGTATTACGTCTCAAAGCTTTGCACCGCCGATGCATTCTGAATCTAAACAAGATAAAGAGCAACAACAAGAAGAGTACATCACTAGTCTTCACAACTTCACTGGATAATGAATGTATTACGCCTCCAACCTTTACACCGCCGGTGTATTCTGAATCTAGACAAGGACAACAACAAGAAGAGTGCATCACTAGTCTTCACAACTTCGCTGGATAATGAATGTATTACGCCTCAAAGCTTTACACCGCCGATGCATTCTGAATCTAGACAAGAACAACAGCAACAACAAGAAGAGTACATCACTAGTCTTCACAACTTCGCTGGACAATGAATGTATTACGTCTCAAAGCTTTACACAGCCGATGCATTCTGAATCTAAACAAGAACAAGAGCAACAACAAGAAGAGTACATCACTAGTCTTCACAACTTCGCTGGATAATGAATGTATTACGTCTCAAACCTTTACACCGCCGGTGCATTCTGAATCTAGACAAGAACAAGAGCAACAACAAGAAGAGTACATCAATAGTCTTCACAACTTGGCTGGATAATGAATGTATTACGCCTCAAACCTTTACACCGCCGGTGCATTCTGAATCTAGACAAGAACAAGAGCCTACAACAAGAAGAGTGCATCACTAGTCTTCACAACTTCACTGGATAATGAATGTATTACGTCTCAAAGCTTTACACCGCCGATGCATTCTGAATCTAAACAAGAACAAGAGCAACAACAAGAAGAGTACATCACTAGTCTTCACAAATTCGCTGGATAATGAGTGTATTACGTCTCAAATCTTTACACCGCCGATGCATTCTGAATCTAGACAAGAAAAAGAGCAACAACAAGAAGAGTACATCACTAGTCTTCACAACTTCGCTGGATAATGAATGTATTACGTCTCAAAGCTTTACACCGCCGATGCATTCTGAATCTAAACAAGAACAAGAGCAACAACAAGAAGAGTACATCACTAGTCTTCACAAATTCGCTGGATAATGAGTGTATTACGTCTCAAATCTTTACACCGCCGATGCATTCTGAATCTAGACAAGAACAAGAGCAACAACAAGAAGAGTACATCACTAGTCTTCACAAATTCGCTGGATAATGAATGTATTACGTCTCAAAGCTTTGCACCGCCGATGCATTCTGAATCTAAACAAGATAAAGAGCAACAACAAGAAGAGTACATCACTAGTCTTCACAACTTCACTGGATAATGAATGTATTACGCCTCCAACCTTTACACCGCCGGTGTATTCTGAATCTAGACAAGGACAACAACAAGAAGAGTGCATCACTAGTCTTCACAACTTCGCTGGATAATGAATGTATTACGCCTCAAAGCTTTACACCGCCGATGCATTCTGAATCTAGACAAGAACAAGAGCAACAACAAGAAGAGTACATCACTAGTCTTCACAACTTCGCTGGATAATGAATATATTACGTCTCAAAGCTTTACACAGCCGATGCATTCTGAATCTAAACAAGAACAAGAGCAACAACAAGAAGAGTACATCACTAGTCTTCACAACTTCGCTGGATAATGAATGTATTACGCCTCAAAGCTTTACACCGCCGGTGCATTCTGAATCTAGACAAGAACAAGAGCAACAACAAGAAGAGTACATCATTGTCTTCACAACTTCGCTGGATAATGAATGTATTACGCCTCAAAGCTTTACACCGCCGATGCATTCTGAATCTAGACAAGAACAAGAGCAACAACAAGAAGAGTACATCACTAGTCTTCACAACTTCGCTGGATAATGAATGTATTACGCTTCAAACCTTTACACCGCCGATGCATTCTGAATCTAGACAAGAACAAGAGCAACAACAAGAAGAGTACATCACTAGTCTTCACAACTTCGCTGGATAATGAATGTATTACGTCTCAAACCTTTACACCGCCGGTGCATTCTGAATCTAGACAAGAACAACAACAAGAAGAGTACATTATTGTCTTCACAACTTCGCTGGATAATGAATGTATTACGTCTCAAACCTTTACACCGCCGGTGCATTCTGAATCTAGACAAGAACAAGAGCAAGAAGAGTTCATCATTGTCTTCACAACTTCGCTGGATAATGAATGTATTACGCCTCAAAGCTTTACACCGCTGCTGCATTCTGAATCTAAACAAGAACAAGAGCAATAACAAGAAGAGTACATCACTAGTCTTCACAACTTCGCTGGATAATGAATGTATTACGTCTCAAACCTTTACACCGCCGATGCATTCTGAATCTAGACAAGAACAAGAGCAACAACAGGAAGAGTACATCACTAGTCTTCACAACTTCGCTGGATAATGAATGTATTACGTCTCAAACCTTTACACCGCCGATGCATTCTGAATCTAGACAAGAACAAGAGCAACAACAAGAAGAGTACATCACTAGTCTTCACAAATCCGCTGGATAATGAATGTATTACGTCTCAAAGCTTTGCACCGCCGATGCATTCTGAATCTAAACAAGATAAAGAGCAACAACAAGAAGAGTACATCACTAGTCTTCACAACTTCACTGGATAATGAATGTATTACGCCTCCAACCTTTACACCGCCGGTGTATTCTGAATCTAGACAAGGACAACAACAAGAAGAGTGCATCACTAGTCTTCACAACTTCGCTGGATAATGAATGTATTACGCCTCAAAGCTTTACACCGCCGATGCATTCTGAATCTAGACAAGAACAACAGCAACAACAAGAAGAGTACATCACTAGTCTTCACAACTTCGCTGGACAATGAATGTATTACGTCTCAAAGCTTTACACAGCCGATGCATTCTGAATCTAAACAAGAACAAGAGCAACAACAAGAAGAGTACATCACTAGTCTTCACAACTTCGCTGGATAATGAATGTATTACGTCTCAAACCTTTACACCGCCGGTGCATTCTGAATCTAGACAAGAACAAGAGCAACAACAAGAAGAGTACATCAATAGTCTTCACAACTTGGCTGGATAATGAATGTATTACGCCTCAAACCTTTACACCGCCGGTGCATTCTGAATCTAGACAAGAACAAGAGCCTACAACAAGAAGAGTGCATCACTAGTCTTCACAACTTCACTGGATAATGAATGTATTACGTCTCAAAGCTTTACACCGCCGATGCATTCTGAATCTAAACAAGAACAAGAGCAACAACAAGAAGAGTACATCACTAGTCTTCACAAATTCGCTGGATAATGAGTGTATTACGTCTCAAATCTTTACACCGCCGATGCATTCTGAATCTAGACAAGAAAAAGAGCAACAACAAGAAGAGTACATCACTAGTCTTCACAACTTCGCTGGATAATGAATGTATTACGTCTCAAAGCTTTACACCGCCGATGCATTCTGAATCTAAACAAGAACAAGAGCAACAACAAGAAGAGTACATCACTAGTCTTCACAAATTCGCTGGATAATGAGTGTATTACGTCTCAAATCTTTACACCGCCGATGCATTCTGAATCTAGACAAGAACAAGAGCAACAACAAGAAGAGTACATCACTAGTCTTCACAAATTCGCTGGATAATGAATGTATTACGTCTCAAAGCTTTGCACCGCCGATGCATTCTGAATCTAAACAAGATAAAGAGCAACAACAAGAAGAGTACATCACTAGTCTTCACAACTTCACTGGATAATGAATGTATTACGCCTCCAACCTTTACACCGCCGGTGTATTCTGAATCTAGACAAGGACAACAACAAGAAGAGTGCATCACTAGTCTTCACAACTTCGCTGGATAATGAATGTATTACGCCTCAAAGCTTTACACCGCCGATGCATTCTGAATCTAGACAAGAACAAGAGCAACAACAAGAAGAGTACATCACTAGTCTTCACAACTTCGCTGGATAATGAATGTATTACGTCTCAAAGCTTTACACAGCCGATGCATTCTGAATCTAAACAAGAACAAGAGCAACAACAAGAAGAGTACATCACTAGTCTTCACAACTTCGCTGGATAATGAATGTATTACGCCTCAAAGCTTTACACCGCCGGTGCATTCTGAATCTAGACAAGAACAAGAGCAACAACAAGAAGAGTACATCATTGTCTTCACAACTTCGCTGGATAATGAATGTATTACGCCTCAAAGCTTTACACCGCCGATGCATTCTGAATCTAGACAAGAACAAGAGCAACAACAAGAAGAGTACATCACTAGTCTTCACAACTTCGCTGGATAATGAATGTATTACGCTTCAAACCTTTACACCGCCGATGCATTCTGAATCTAGACAAGAACAAGAGCAACAACAAGAAGAGTACATCACTAGTCTTCACAACTTCGCTGGATAATGAATGTATTACGTCTCAAACCTTTACACCGCCGGTGCATTCTGAATCTAGACAAGAACAACAACAAGAAGAGTACATTATTGTCTTCACAACTTCGCTGGATAATGAATGTATTACGTCTCAAACCTTTACACCGCCGGTGCATTCTGAATCTAGACAAGAACAAGAGCAAGAAGAGTACATCATTGTCTTCACAACTTCGCTGGATAATGAATGTATTACGCCTCAAAGCTTTACACCGCTGCTGCATTCTGAATCTAAACAAGAACAAGAGCAATAACAAGAAGAGTGCATTAGGCCCGAGAGGTATCGCCAAATTTATAACAAGGCAACTAAGGAACTTGAAAAATCGTTCCTGAAGATCGATTTCTTCAGAAACAATTTTAGCAATAACTACTGACAACGATGATACTACGCCTTCTAGTAACATTAATTTATAATCAGAATAAGTTACTATAAAATGCATATAGTATACGTTGCTTTTAAGTAAATAAAATAAGACAACAAAATCAGTGAAGGAAAAAAATCCTCAATATACTTGAGAAGTCGATAGAATATTCGAAGCAAACAGAGTATAAATTCTGAATATCCTTACACCACTTATCCATGTAATATCTCTCAGAAAACTTAAAAACTTCATCACCCTGGAGTGGAAATCGAACCCGCCTCTTCCGATTTCCGTTCGAGTAAGCCAACCATTACAGCACCCAAGACAGTGAAGTTCTAAGCAACTGAGACCAAAGCAGACTTAGCTTAGGAATCAACATCCTCAGATTTTCGCTAGTCGAAGCACCGTTGCTTCCTCATAGCGTTTTGATCCGTCTGTCATCCAGAAACGGATTAGGTCGGAATTCACCAGCACCACAGATAAATCATGATTATTAGATAAATCATCTGATAATCGCAATATACAGATAGATCATGATTTATCCGTGGTACTGGTGAATTCCTATTTACATTCGTTTCTGGATGGGAGATGGATCAAAACATTATGAGGAAGCAACGATGCTTCGACCAGCGAAAATCTGAGGATGTTCAGATTCCTAAGCTAAAAGTTTGCTTAGTCTCTGTTGATTGGAACTTCACTGTTCTGGGTGGTGTAACGGTTAGCATACTCGAACGGAAATCGGGGGGTGCGGATTCGATTTCCGCTCCACGTCGATGAAGTTTTCAAATTTTCTGAGAGATGTTACATGGATGACGACTAAGTGGCAAAAGCAAATTCAAAATTTATATTCTGTTTGCTTTGAATATCCTCAAGTAAGACATTTCCTTCGTTTTATTTCTTAAAAATTTTATATCTGAAAAAAATCAAAGGAGCGCAGATGCTGCTGTGCCGCAACCTACAACATAGGGCTAGGTCAGCTGTCCTCTGCTGAAGACTTTAAGTATGTAGAACTGGTGAGATAATGCCGTGAAATAGGGACAGTTGTCGTAGTTCTACGTTGTCGGTTGCGGAACAGTTGTCGTTGTTCTACGTTGTTTGGTTGCGGCACAGTTGCTACTGTGTCGCAACATACAACATAGGGCTAGGTCAGCTGTCCTTCGCTGAATATTTTAAGGACGTAGAACTGGTGAGGTAATGCCGTGAAATAGGGACAGTAGTCGTAGTTATACGTTGTTGGTTGCGGTACAGTTGCTACTGTGTCGCAACCTACAACATAGCGCTATGTCAGCTGTCCTTCGCTGAATACTTTGAGGACGTAGAACTGGTGAGATAATGCCGTGAAATAGGGACAGTTGTCGTAGTTCTACGTTGTTGGTTGCGGTACAGTTGCTACTGTGTCGCAACCTACAACATAGCGCTATGTCAGCTGTCCTTCGCTGAATACTTTGAGGACGTAGAACTGGTGAGATAATGCCGTGAAATAGGGACAGTTGTCGTAGTTCTACGTTGTTGGTTGCGGCACAGTTGCTACTGCGTCCCTTTTTTTTTTAATGCTTCAAAAATACATGAACGAAATAACCTCATGAAAATGCATTACTATTTTCAAGATATTTATACTCACTGAATTAGTTTTTGAATGACTTAAACCTTTCTTGAAAACATAGTACATCACACGAACATAGATCCATCACTGATGAAGATTAGTTTTCCCCGGATTCCCAGCATTAAAAGTCTACGTGACGCCTAGTTTCTTCTACTAAGATTTCATTTTTCGAATGCTGTAATTTTCGTTCATATAAATGTTTAATCCCGTTCTACATTTCTATTTGGCATTTCCTATTAATTTTCTCGTTTTTAAAGAAGCGGGGACTCCGCCATTCTGTATTTGAAACGTTCGTAATGAGGGTGAGAGAGAGGATAAAGCTTCTGATTCGTGAAATCAATCATCGATTGATATGCTAATCTCCTCTGCTGCAAGCTTCCATCCTAAGGGCCCACATGAATGACGTTTGAAATTCGCCAGCGTCAAGAGCAGCTGCACCGAAAACCAAAATAAATAAAACGACAATATGATAGCGGATTGGTCGTTTGTAAGCGCCAGCAGTAGTTCGCATTTACAGGCCTGGGATTTCTCATGCTGTTTGTGTTCACAGCTCATTACTTCTCCAAACTAAGCATACAGATTTCTACTTTCAAATCGTGTTTCCGACGCAAACATCTATTGTCTGCGTCGCTATTGTGTAAGCTCATTCTTTGATCATTATCTTTGAGAACTTCCTCTGTTGAAGAATTGAAAATGAACATAATTTTATCATCGTCCCTTTGAAAATTCATATACTTCCTTTTCTTTTCGATATTAGTGTGTACACAATAATATAATCATTTGCAAAAGTTTAAGACCACCTGTCAATTTATTGAAAACTAAGATTTTCAAAGAAAGAACTAATTTCTAGTTAGGGATATTTGAAAAAATGACGCCATGGATGAATACTTATATTCTTTAGAACGCAAAAAGACCAAAGTCAGTACTTTGTGTGGCCACCTTTGTTTTTCATAACGGACAGAATACGATGTGGCACACTCTCAGTGAGGGATTTGCAGTAGTCACTTGAAATGTCTTTGCACCACACGTACTTTATCGCGTCAATCAAAGCTTGGGAATTTGATGGGGTTTTTTCTGCTACCTTGTCTTTTAAAATGGTCCACAAATTTTCGATGGGGGTAATGTCGGGACTATTGCAGGGCCAGTCAAGCACAGTTATGTTTTCCTCTTCAGGTAGTCCTTTACTGTCTTTGATCTGTGGCATGGAGCACCATCATGCATAAAGATTGTGCATGTGTGCACTTGCATATAAGTTAACAGCTTTTCACATAATATTTCCACATAAAAAGGATCAGTCCTGTCGGCAAAAAGGATAATGAAGCAGTACCGGATGCTGACAGAGCACTCCGTATCATATGACTAGGCGGATGTCTCACGGAGCTAACGGTGTATTTTTTATTAAGCTTTTTGGTCATCGAACATGTGCTTCACGTGATTCAAATTGAAGCACAGTTGATTCATTGGAGAAAGAACTTGGCTCCAATTTTCAGCAGTCCACGACTGGTGATGCTACGCAGACTGGAGTCTTCTTTTTCATGACAGAGGTTAGTGTAGGTTTATGTGCAGGCTTATAAGACTTTAACCCAAACTCTTTGCTAAGACGTCTGGAAACATTGCTGATACTAATATCAGGCCCCTTTTGAATGTAGAAAGGGCCTTGATTTTCTTGCACAAACTCCTCTGAGAACGCATAACCAATCGCCTGATGGTATTGTCATCACGTTGGGTGGTTGTTTTCTTGCACGAATTCCTCAGAGAACGCACAACCAATCGCCTGATGGTATTGTCATCACGTGGGGTTGTTTTTCTTGCACGAACTCCTCGGAGAACGCATAACCAATCGCATGATGGTATTGTCATCACGTGGGGTTGTTTTTCTTGAACGTCCACTTTTCTTTCGGTCACTAAATTCCCCAGTATCACGATATTTCATGATCGCATTATGAATAGCAGTCTTGCTCACATTCACCTTTCTGCTTATGTCACGTTCGGAGCATCCTTCATGATATAAAATTACTGTTTCTGCCCTCTGAGTAACACTTAATCACGATTTTTTGCCCATTTTTTGCTATATAGAAAATACGTATAAAATCTCTCATCATGAAAACCAGAAGCAAACTGACGCACACTCGCTTTCCCCAACTCTATCAGCAGCTGCCGCTATAGGATGATGCAACACCGACAGGAAATTGAGTAATACCGACAGTAGTTGACGCAATCGGCAGAAATCTAGTACCAACAGGTGGTCCTAAAATTTTGCGAATGGCTGTACAATATATATATATCACATATACACAATGCACAGAATGTTTCCTATCTCTCCTCTCCCAAACTTTCATAACATGCCTCAACGCATGCCATTATTTGATACTAACATTTTCGTAAAGTGTACGCTGGAGTTCTTGCTTTGCGTGGGAATTGGATTACAAAACATTTCTTTTAAATCGGAGAAAGGAAAGGATCAAAACGATCTTGATTCTCCGCATCGTTTTCAGGAATTTCTCGATTTGCAATATTCCAGCTACTTCTAGTGATCGGCATATTAAGCGGTAGTCTCTTCCTAGAAGTGATGGACCTTTCGTTGACGATTCGTTCGCAACGAATGCCTCTTTACAGCGAATGGTTCGTTCTAATGATCGGATCGTTCAGTCCGCCATAATTGCGACCCACATTGAAGTCGCAGCACGTTTAGTATCCCCCACCTTCATGAGTTCGGAACGAATTCCTAGTAAGAAAAGTAACGCCGAAAATTAATAAGTGTCAGTCATTATGTGAGTGAGCAATCAACTAGGAAATTGTTGAAACTTAAGAATAAAGATCATTTCTTTGAAAGGTGTGCCCGTGAACATTGAATGGTGGAGAGCTCGTTAGAAATGGGTCAGAAATCACGTAACGGTTACCTTGTCACTGTTGCCGAAAAATCGCAGTCACCGTTACGACCAGTAACGGTTCCGAAGTCACTGGTAAGAATGTCACCATTATCCGTGTCAGAGCAATGCTTTGAGTCCAAGGTAACCATGTCATCCTCTCGTTTCTATTGAAACATCACAGAGGTCGCTAGTGATGCCAGCTTTCTTCAGAAGAAAGGGGTTTCCATGCAAATCTCTTCACTAGGAATCTTTAGGAATGGACATGAACGATAGTAAAGTGTTAATTCTGTTCAGCTTTCAACATAATAGAGTGTCTGATGCCAAGCGTAGAAAAATCAGTGAGATGTGGAATTATTTCACCGTCGTTGATGAAAATTTTGCTTCGTGTGAAATTTGTAATCAAAAGCTTTCTAACAGAAGTTCGAAACTCGCTGTTCCGTTACAGCTCCTTCACCACTATCGTAAACAGTGATTTTGTCACCGATACTAGTCATACGGTGACTCGCCATCCCGTTACAGCTTCGTCATGCTTGTCGTAAACGATAATTTTGCCACTGCTTAAAGCCATCATTACTTCCGTGGAACTGTCCCTGCTGTCACTGTGACAGGAAAATCACTGTTAAGCCGCCTCTAGAGCTCGTGATCTATTTTGGCAGTTAGGCAGTTTTCGATGTGGCCTTGAACGCACTTTGTTCTCTTTTTGTTTTTATTTGAGGTTTAACGACCACCATGAGTAACTCAATGGGCAATTAGCAGTCGCCCGTCCCTAATTTAGAGCCACTGGTTCCAAAGTAGGGAGGGAGCCAAGGCCGTAAGAGAAACACAACATTGATGCCTCACCGGGATTCGAACCCGGACCCATCTCGGATGAATGATCAGAAGCCATCGCTTAGACCACTGCGCCACCGGGGCCGCAAGTTCTGTTGTAAACGCGGGATCTCACAAAGGAATGATTTACTCAGTCAGCTTCGAACAACCTGAAAATCAAAAGGACCATTCATGAATGATTCTTTCGCATGAATGAACTTCCAAGGAGGAATGATTTCTGCACATCACTAATTTCTAGGAAGTGGATGACAAACTTTTTTGAATTGGAAATCTTGGTATTTATTCTTAGAGTTTCAGAATATTTTCAGCCCGACTTCTATAAAAAAAGAACTGCAACATACTAGTACCTGGAAATTCAAGGCAACTGCTAATGAGTTCTTCCATTGCGGGAAGGAGAGGTGAGTTAACGTGCCCCACACTCTGTACCCGGCTGTGCTATCCAGCACAGTTTTACAATTTCAGAAAGGTGGCTCAGTGGTCTAATCTTTGGCTTCTGACCATTCGTCATAGACGGGCTTCTGGTTCGAATCCCGGTGTAGCATGGATATGTTTGTCTTACGGCCCTGGTTCTCTTCTTTCCCTGAAAGCAGCGGCCCTAAATTAGGGATGGGAGATGGCTTATAGCCATCGAATTGCTCACGGTGGTCGCTAAACATAAAAAATCTCAGCAAAGCGCTGAAAAAATCAAAATATGGCAACGACAAAAAAGCACTGTAGTAATAGTTTATCCTGTTGAACTGCCATCATACACTCATCGTCAAAAAAATGGTTGCACCCAGAAGATAGCAACCGACAGGAATTAAACTTGGTGAGTAGGTTCGAGATCGTAGAACATGCCAAAAAATTCAAGTATCACGCTCGACCGCGCATGTGATACCATCAGGGAGGGGTCGTAGAGCTGTGCCTGACCGGCTGTATGTATAAGGCCGTTCAGTTGTGCGTCCTTGCCATTCTGACTCGGGCTGTTGTGTTGGTTGCATCCTTTGCAAGTGAAGTATGCCTCGAAAAAAATTCGGAAGCAATTCGAGCAATTGGAGGAGTCCTAGAAAGGCCGAATCGTCAGGCTCCAGGAAGCGGGATGGTTCAATCGCCGTATTGCGCTCCGTACCAGTCTTTCGGGTATCACCATATCACGCTGCGTGCGTCAGTGAATAGAACAATGCACGTAGTAGCGATAGGAAGGGTCTGGGAAAACTAGACCAACCACGGAGAGAGAGGGGACAGACGGGTTGTCCAACATGCGCGGAGTGACCAAACAGCCACGATTGCGGATATTCAGCGAGCAGTGGGGTCCTACATGCAACGTCCGATTAATGCCAGCACCATTTCCAGACAGCTGCACGACGTAAGACTACACGTATGTAGACCGTTACGACGACTGCCGTTAACACCATTGCATCGTTGACAAAGACTACAATGGTGCCGTGCAAGACTGTCAAGAAGCCACTCAGAATGGCAGCGGGTGATCTTCAGTGACGAGTCCCGCTTTTGTCTTGGAGGAGACTACCAACGAATCCGTATGTGGAGGCACCGTGTTCAGGGCCAAGATGAACGATTTGTTGTCGAGCGTCGCACGTCCAGAAGGCCTGGTGTCATGGTGTGGGCTGCAATTGCCTATGATGCCAGATCATCTTTGGTATTTAGTACAGGCACTTTGACAACCCAACGTTGCATAAATGAAGTCCTTCAACCAGTGGCCTTATCTTTTCTGAACGCTCACTCTAGTGAGTTTTTCCAACAGGACAACGCTCCTCCTCACACTGCTGCTGCCTCGAACAAGGTACTGACACTCTGCAAAGGCTATCCGCATCGCCAGACCTATCGTCGATTAAAAATGCGTGGGATGCTATTGGACGCGCTATCCACACTCAACCATACTGCACAATCTGCAGGAACTGCGTGAGAAGATTCAAGCTGCATGGGATGGCTTATCGGAGGACACCATTCTGAACCTGTACAATATCATACCGAGACGCCTGGCATGCTGTGTATGCAAACATGGCGGCTCGACGTCGTACTGAGAGACACTGCCTATTGGCGTGTAGCTCAATAAATATTGCCCATATCAGTCCTAATGTTTAATCATTTATTGTTCCTGGTAACCTTTACCTTCCTACCGAATAGCATTGAAATCCTACACGTCCTTCTGGGTACAACTGGTTTTTTTGTTGTTGTTGTTGTTTTACGATGAGTTTATTCACGTTCTCAGTATACGTCTATCGGAATAGTGCCCAACAGTGAAGTGTTCCATGTCCAGACTTCCGGCTTTTGGAGGACATGTCCTAATTTTCTTACCATGTCCTCCTCTCCTCCAGGCATTCAGGGAATTAGCCCAAATGTCCGGCTTTTTCAACAAGAAATAATTCAAATACACGTTGATCAAATTTTTTCTATTGTAATCATACACTGAAGAACAATTGAATTAGAGGCAGCTGGCGTTATGCAAATGTAACGCTGTGACCCTGTAAACGGAAACGACATGACGTATGCAGTGATCCGACAATATAAGGAGGCATGCGACGGGAATCAGTAAGAGTCGGACACACTTTGAATAAGACGAAGGATCTAAGCGCATTTGATCGTGGGAAAATTGTCGGGACGGACGAATGGGTCACTCCTTCTCGAAAGTCATGTAGGCACTGGGATTTTCATGAGCCACTGTGTCACGGGTGCACCGTGAGTACATCGAATCCTGTAAAACCATCCCTGCAAGGGCCAACTGCCGTGGACAACAGCGTGTGGATGAGCGGGGTCATCGTCGGCTAGCTCGCATTGTAACAACGGATAGACGGACCACAGTGCAAGAAATCAATCGGAAATTTAACGCTGGTGCACAAAAACGTGTAAGCAGCCACGCCATCCAGAACCATCTCCTCGCTATGGGGTACAGAAGCGATAGTCCCACGAGGGTACCACTGCTGACCGCACATCACAGGCTGCAAAGATTAGGATGGGTGCGGGAACATCGCCACTGGACCCTAGACATGTGGGAAAATGTTGCCTGGACTGATGAGTCGAGATTCACGTTGGTACATGCGGATGGCAGGATATGAGTACGGCGCAAACCACATGAAGCGCTGGATCCTTCTTGCCAGCAGGGTACTCTTCACGCTGGTGGGGGTGGCATTCTCGTCTGGAGACCGTTTACGGGGACTGAAATGGGACCCCTGGTACGTGTGACATCCTCCCTCACAGGTCAACGTTACCGGGATATCCTGGACAACCATATGCTCGCGCTTGTACGTCTTTAATATCCCACTGGAGACCTCATCCTGCAACAAGACAATGCAGCTCTAGAATTGTATCCGAATGGTTGGATGAACACTCCACCGACGTGACCTCGCTTCCTTGGCCAGCTAGGTCACCTGACCTCAATCCCATCGAGCACATCTGAGATGCCATCGAGCACATCTGAGATGTTCGAGGCTCTGACCCCCCCCCTCCATCAAATCTTGGTGAACTGTGGCAGCTTGTTTAGGGGTCGTGGATCCGTATGGTTTCCCAACGCTTCCGGTGTCTTGTCGAGTCCATGCCGAGATCATCAGGGCGAAAGGTGGTGCTATACGTTACTAGACAGGTATCTCTAATTCAATTGCTCTTCAGTGTATGTCCTATCATGTCACCGCTAAAATGTGTTAATTAATTTCTGGATTCCCGCTCGCTTTCTTCCTCTACCTCCCCCTCCCCTGTCAGTTTATTCCTGCAGCAGTGTGTCACTTGTGAGTCAACAGCACTGAGAAAGCCCGCCAGTGCGCGTTTGTCTGTCGTACAGCGTACGTGAACGGTGGACGTTGCTGTTAGGTGTAGTCTTGTAAATAGTGAGCTCATACTCCTTGTTTTGTGTTGTGAATCGTTGCTGCGAGTTTTTTCTGCTTAAACTTCAAGTTTCTTAATCAGTGAGGAGTATACTGCTAGGTAAACACAATTTGAAAGACACGTCGTGCTCTGAATTTTACAAATATTTGTTAAAGAACCCCGATCTACTGAAGAAAATCTCTTCCAGTGAAAAAAACCATAAGTAAAAATGTCCAGCAGACTAAAAACTTTCTTTTTCAAAGTTTTACACGTATCACCCTTAGACAGGGTGACCTGTTTTGTTCTTTGTATACCCAAGAACATTAAGCAGAAATTTTGTTACAGTTAAAAA
Organism: Macrothele yani; assembly: GCA_039090855.1. Lineage (NCBI taxonomy): Eukaryota > Metazoa > Arthropoda > Arachnida > Araneae > Macrothelidae > Macrothele > Macrothele yani. The sequence continues at coordinate 31,031,457 of CM077029.1, read as the reverse complement.
TTTTGCAGCATGCTGCACGAAGAAGGGGCCGTATACCAGCTACACACGAACTCCCTTTTGGTTTTTTTTTTAATTAAAAATTTAACGACCACCGTGAGCAACTCGATTGGCTATAAACAGTAGCTTGTCACTAATTTAATGGCACTGGTTCCAAGGAAGGAAGACAGCTAGTACCGTAAGACAAACACAATATCCATATCTCTCCGGGATTCAAGGAGGGACAGATCTAGGACGAATGGTCATAGGCCAGCGCTTAAACCAATTCACCACAGGTGCGGCCCATTCGGGGTTTTTTTTTTTTTTTTTTTTTTTATTGGAGGTTTAACGACCACCGTGAGCAACTCAATGGGCTATAAGCAGTCGCCCGTCCCTAATTTAGGGTCACTGGTTCCAGGGAAGGGAGAGAGCCAGTGCCGTAAGACAAACACAACATCCATGCATCACCGGGATTCGAACCCGGGCCCTGTTCAGACGAATGATCAGAGGCCATCGCTTAGACCACTGCGCCACCGGGGCGGCCTAATCAGCATTAAACGCATCATCCGGATTGCGTGAATGTATAAGAGCAGCTACCTCTTCTGCATTCCTTCCATTCCCACTTTCCGCTGACCAGCACCAACCTCAACGTATATCGTATTTTTCGCGATGACACTATACCATCCCATGAAAGGATTTCGTCATTTTGCACTGGCTTCAAAGTTTGCATGGCCGAAAGCAATGGCCAAATGCAGGGACCAATGCTGCACTCCCTGACAAACGTGAGACTGACGTCTTGGAACCACTGGAATAGCTCTAAGTCGATACCTTGGAATTGCACGGGCTGTATTCCCTTCTTTTCTAGCCCAGTAACGGGCGATTGAAACAGATGTTCAGTGTTCTTTCTAGATATTTTAAGAAAAGTCGATAGCATTGATGGAGTGCCGCAGTAATTATTTTATCATGAAACGCATATAGTGTATTAAATCCGTTTATTTTTGTGCTGCAGTCAGCACAAAGATTCGCCAAGCTTTCGCACTCCACTAGCTTAAGCACAAAGATTCGCCAAGCCCACTAGTTTAAGCACAAAGATTCGCCAAGCCCATTAGCTTAAGCACAAAGATTCGCCAAGCTTTCGCACTCCACTAGCTTAAGCACAAAGATTCGCCAAGCCCACTAGCTTAAGCACAAAGATTCGCCAAGTCCACTAGCTTAAGCACAAAGATTCGCCAAGCCCACTAGCTTAAGCACAAAGATTCGCCAAGCCCACTAGCTTAAGCACAAAGATTCGCCAAGCTTTCGCACTCCACTAGCTTAAGCACAAAGATTCGCCAAGCCCACTAGCTTAAGCACAAAGATTCGCCAAGCCCACTAGCTTAAGCACAAAGATTCGCCAAGCCCACTAGCTTAAGCACAAAGATTCGCCAAGCCCACTAGCTTAAGCACAAAGATTCGCCAAGCTTTCGCACTCCACTAGCTTAAGCACAAAGATTCGCCAAGCCCACTAGCTTAAGCATAAAGATTCGCCAAGCCCACTAGCTTAAGCACAAAGATTCGCCAAGCCCACTAGCTTAAGCACAAAGATTCGCCAAGCCCACTAGCTTAAGCACAAAGATTCGCCAAGCCCACTAGCTAAAGCACAAAGATTCGCCAACCCATTAGCTTAAGCACAAAGATTCGCCAAGCCCACTAGCTTAAGCACTAAGATTCGCCAAGCTTTCGCACTCCGCTGGGAGGCTTTTTCATGGCAGTGGTAGACATAAAAACGCGGGGAATTGGAACATGTAAAGAACGAAAGTAATTTTTGAAAATAACGTGGCTGACAGCACGGGCATGTTACATTAATTTTTTTACACGTAATTATACGGTGTGCCGTATATTGTTCAGTAGAGACCATATCACAGCATGCCAATTGGCTGGATAGGATTTCGACTGTTTCCCTCGTGTTTGTCTCTTTAAAATTTGTGTAAGGGTCAATTCTTCTAATACTATAATATTATAATTACAAGACTATAGTTTTAGAAGAATTACCCCTTACACGAAATTTTCGACTGTTTCCCTGATGGCTGTCCATTAAAAATGTTTCCCTGATGACTATCTCTTTAAAATTCGTGTAAGGGGGCAATTCTTCTGATACTATAGTGTTAGAAGAATTCGAAATCCTATCCAGAAAACTGGCATGCAATAATATGGTCTCTATTGAACTGCCAATGGTTTGTCATGTGTTATTAAAAGACGGAAACACATCGCAGCGCACCGTATAATTGCGTGATAAAAATTCATGTAATATGCTCGTGGTGTCACCCACGTTATTTTCAAAAATCATCTTCGTTCTTTTCATGTTCCAATTCTCTGCATTTTGATGTATGCCATTGTCTTGAAAAATGCCTCCCAGTGGAGTGCGGAAACTTGGCGAATCTTTGTGCTGACTGCACCACAAAAAATAAACGGATTTAATAAGCTATATGCGTTTCATGATCATTCAAGTCTGGCGTATTTAAAATAAAGTTGCCGTATTTTTTATCAACAGCATCTCTTTTTCATTCCAGAGTCAAGTTCATCAATGACATTTTTTTTTTCCAAGAAGAATTGCTTTCTCTTCGAAGAACTCATTTCGGAAGTCGAGCAAGGAACAACAAAAGAAACAAGCTGTTTTAGAAAGATACTAAGCGATAGAACGAATTAAACACACAACATTATCCTTGCCCTCAACCAGATTTGTTTCGCTTTTAACACAATTGCAGGTGGGGAAATAACTGGGAAGGGTAATAGTTTCTTTTAACAAAGCAGCGCGAGAATCCGAATTCAACATTTACTCCGGAGTTGTAAATTTTGTTCTAAATAACAATTTTTCTTGGAAATATAGATATATATTTTTTTTCGTTGTAACGACAAATTCGCAAAAATGAATTTCACCATATTCAAATTAAGAATACATTATCCCAATGGAATTTTTGCCTGTCACGGGTTTCGTTAAATCGGAATTTTCGTTAAATCGGAATTTTTGTTATATCGGAATTTTCGTTAAATCGGAATTTTTGTTATATCGGAATTTTCGTTAAATCGGAATTTTTGTTATATCGGAATTTTCGTTATATCGGTTTTGACGCAGGACTACGTCTAACTCAGCGGATAGTATGGGGCAACAAACGGCCGGCTGCCTGTGACAAAAATAGGCCCCAATTTAAATCACCATAGCGTTGAAATTTCGTGCCGCCCACTAATAGTGTTAGCATGTTCGTAAACAGCATAGAGTCCAATTCGCGTACTGCGCAATACATCGTGCGCATGACGCTCCCCTCGCTCCCTGTGCGCGAGGGAGATGATGCAACATTTCTGGGTGTGCCGCCGCGTTTGACTCAGTCTATCTCGGCAACTTTTAAAACTCTCGACGAGATCTATTCAAATACACGACGAAAATTTCGCAGTGGTTTGAGCTAAACATTTAAAATAAATTCTTGTGAACCGGTGGACACTTTTGAGCAATATCGCGGTTTATCTGGACTACAGTGAGTGCAAAACGATTGTGCGTGGTATCGTTTTAAAGCTCTTGACGAGATCTATTAAAATATATAAAGAACATATCACAGTGGTTCAAACTAAATTTTTTTAATTGGTTTCGTGTGAACGGATTAACATTTTCGACAATGCCGCGGAATTCGCAAAATGAATGCAAGCAAAAGTGGAGAAAATCAAAACGAGAGGCAAGAGCAAATGATGAGAAATGTAAAAAGCCCAAGACGACTGCAGCCCAACGAACTAGAGAGCATCGAGAACGCCTGAAAGCACTTTGTATTATACACACCAAAGGCTTCAGAAGCCTTCCCGCAACTACGCCGAAAGGGATACTGTAACAAACCGATCATTATGTTGGGTGATTTGAACTTCAACATTACGAGAGATTCAGAGAGTTTCTGTCCCGAGATCTCTGCATGGATATTGTAACCCATCCCACGCAGAGCACCACACTGGGTAATTCGTGTATCGATCTGCTTTGTATTTGCAATGTATCCAGCATTATTTGCAAAAATTATGTAAGCTACTTTTCATATCATGGACCTGAGCTGGTTGTAAAAAATTAAATAAACGTTTTGAAACCATACTCGACTAGCTCATTTCAACTCTCCTATCTGCAAGTCGTAGTCCTACGTCCCAAACTGATGGCTCAATCAGAACTAAGCCTACCTGTATTTTTTTCTCAAACTAGCAGTTATGCCCGTTCTCCAAAAGGTGAATCTATTATTTTTTTAACATAAAATTAAAGAAAGGGAAAGCAATTATGGGAAAGAAAAGTAATTTACGATCCGTAACTGTTTCACGATTTAGAACAGGCTCGTGACGTAAATCATACGGTTTGACGTAAAACGGGTCAGGCTTTGGCGCCCCTTAATTTTAAATCAAAATTTTATGAAATTTTTACAGCATTTCAACGTTTCTGGCATAATTATCTTTAAACCTAACAGCATTTTGAACGGTAAAGCTAAGCCTCCCTTTTGAACTGTTTGGTGTTTAGACTTTAGGTATCCGGACCTTAAGAACTATCAGCATGCCAATTTTCAGATCTCAAGGTTTTTGAGAAGTGGTCGAACGATTAGCGAAAAATTGCAGGAGAAAATGTTCCAAAGCAGACATTTTAATTTATTTCTTTTTTTAGTTTTCGAACTCTTCTAGGTATTCGGACCTTAAGACCTATCAACATGACAATTTTCAAATGTCCAGGTCAAGTAGAAATGGTCGAACAATTCGCGAAAATTTTAAGCAGAGAAATATTCCATAGCCTTTATTTTTATTTTATTTTATATTATATTATGCCGGCGGAAAACGCCGAACCTTAAAAGCGTCGTTACGTCATTAAGCACTGCGTCATTACCAGTTTGATTGTAGCCTGTCTTTTTACCCAATGAGGAGAGAGCGCTAAAAATACCTCCGGCACCATGGCAGCAGGTCACGATACCAGAACGTTCCAGTGTATTTACCGGTGAAGACACAGAAAGCAGTTCGTTCCCTCCCTTTGCGTCCTTAAAAAATGCTTAAAAATCAGAAAATGATTTTTCTTAAAAATATTTTTTAAAAGTCGCTGATAGTTGTAAGTTTATGCTGTAAAAATTGCAATGCGTTATGTTTGCCATATATACTTTTTTTTAAATGGATCCCATCGCGAAATAGAAAATTTTGTGAAATTTAAAAATTTAATTTCTCGTAAACTAAATCGAAATTCAGAAAAATAGCGACGAGGTGCAAAAATTCTACCATGGCCCTACATACTCACAAAGTTTCGTGGTTCTGTTGCAGTTAGTGTGTCTGAAAAGCGAACTGATAGCACTTTTTTGCTTACCTTAACTTTGAAACACAATAGCTCTTGAAGTATCGCCAGAATCGAAAAACGGTTTATTTCAGCGTATTTTTGAAAACATTCTCTACAAACGGTATAAATTTCATATTCTTGTGATCAACATTTTCTGCGTTGCGAGCTAGGAAAGCGCGAGTGTCGCGAAATTTCTAAAGCAGCTGCAGCTGCGGCAGTTACTTTTTTTTGGAATCGAGAGATGTGAATCGACTGCACCACTAATTTCTTGGAGAGTATTCAGCGAGCATTATTCCTTGTCGACAGACTCTCCGGTGAATGAATGATAGTTTTCGTGCTAAAATTCCAAACTCAAAACTAGAAAACACTGTCTAAGCGCGATACTCTATTCGTAGTTCCTGTATGTACATACAGGTATATATCGAGAATAGAGTATCGTAGTTCCTGTATATACATACAGGAACTACGATACTCTATTATCGATACATCTATTTTCGATACTCTATTCGTAGTTCCTGTCAGGCCTTAGAAAGGATTAAATTGTTTAAACCTAATGGTTCCTTCCTTGTGGCTTCTTTGGATGTCGTATCCTTGTTCCTCAGTGTTCCCCTTACCGTCGTACATTCTATGATGGAGATGACACTCTCCACTAATTCTGATCTTTCTTCTGATAAGGTGGCGGTTATTATGTCAGCCTTAAGGCTAATAACCTCCTCAACGTATTTCCGTTTTAATAGCGTCATCTACCAACAATTAGAGGAGACTCCTATGGGATCCCCACTTTCCCCTATCCTTGCCGAATTCTTAATGCTGGAGTTGGAGGAACTTGTCCTTTCAAATTACCCATTAAAACCTTCTTTATATGTTCGTTATGTGGATGATATCCTTATTTTTTGGACATATTCTCTGACTCAACTGCATTCATTTACCGATTTCCTGTCTTCTCAATTTGTTTATTAAATTTACTGTTAAACTGAAGGAACAGGGATCTATCCCGTTTCTTGACTTCTTGCTTTACCGAAAAAACGGGTCTAATACTTTACAGTTTTCTGTTTTCTGTAACCTACTCTTTGTCCTTCCATAATCCCATATGATTCCGTCCTCCCTTGGAATCATAAAATTGCTGCCTTCCGGTTTTTAGTTAAGCGTTCTTTTACCCACTCCTCATCTGGGCACGTACAGCGGATTGAACTTTCTAAAATTATAAATATTGCCGTTTCTTTTGGTCATTCGCCAAACATTATCTTCACTCTTGTGCTAGATTTTTTTAGACGAAGTTCTACCAATCTGCAACGTTCCCAAACGAATCGTCGTTTTGTTGGCGCCATTAACTTTCTTCCTCGGGTGTAAATGTGTTTAAAAACGTCTGTAGACGTTTTGACTCAGATTTTGGTATTCGTACTTCTAATGTTTTTTCTCTTATCGGCTGTGATCGAGATCCTGTTGATACTTTTAGCAGGCATGGTGTATACTTCGTTCCTCTGACTGCTCACTCAACGGGGAATGAGAAGATCTACATCGGCTGTACTTTGAGGACATTGAAATTCAGACTCTCAGAACATAAATATGATATTCGTTCAGGACACTCTTCAACTGCTTTGGCTAGGGCTGTTGCTGAGGAAGAATTTTAATAAATCTTCTATTCTAGCTGTCGCCTCTGATAAATTCTCTGTTTTTTACAGAGAGCTTGTACATTCAACGCTTCTTGTCTTCCTGTTGCAACGACGAGTTACCGTTAACTGCGCCTTCACCGTGGAGCTTTCTACTCAAGAACTGCTTTCCTGGTGATTCGGTTGTACCCCATAAATAACTCATAACTATGACGTTGTTATTTTGTTTTCTTTTTAATATTTCTTTCAGTTGGCGAAGTACTCTCCTCGACTAAGCGCCTGATGGTATTGCTTGTGAATGTATTTATACTTGAGGCACTTCCATTTCTGCGCGCTAGGCCTGAGGATGAAGGTATAATACCTCCGAAAGATCTCGCTATGTTCGTTTTTTAAATTACGTGTGTGTAGTGTTTAAAATGTGAATAATCTTTTATCTAGTTTCTAGTGAGTTAGCATTGTGCTTAGACAGTTACTTCTAGTTTTGAGACTCTCCTGTTTTCATTATTCCCAGAAGGTTTTACAAACATACATTTGCACCGCCTAGTGGGAATGTTATGCACTATGGGAATTCGGCGAACATTCACATGTTTTGAGTAGTCTACCGTCGGCACGATCCAAAAACCAATTTTTCTAAGCATTTTCCAAACAGCGGTATTGAGTAAAATAAAGAAATATCCACTAAGAACACCTATCAAGATACCTGTGCAGCAGGAAGAGTAAAAAAGCTTTACGTAACAACTTGATCACGTTTAGAATAATTTGATACAAAAAAAATTCCATCTGAATTTTAAAAAACAAAAGTTCAAAATGTCGAAAGAATATCAAAAGACACAATAAAGAAAAAAATCATGGCAAAGATATAACGACCAATGGCAAGACACCAATGAAAATGATGAAGGAGCTTTCGACAGCTAATTTTAGAGTAAGAATTAATCAGTGGGAAATCTTTTCGAAAAAAAGAAAAAAAAGGAAAGTCGCTGTCCCGACTTCAAGAAAAAAATGCAACATGCAAAGGAAAAAGAACGCTGCTGACCTCTAACAAGAGAACAACTTGGAAGAAAAGGATTTCCTCTTTATCTAGAAGAGCATAAAGTTCCTGCCTCTTCCTGGATGCAGAAAACTCCAGCCTAAGGCCCGTTTGATTTTTCCGTGCGTGAAAATATCTCACGTAGCTTAGAAGCGCATTTCACGCTTTAAGGGAGGAGAGCGAAGAAACTCACGACTTTAACAACGGTTTCGGATTTAACTTCCTATGTCACAGGAATAATTCTTGAAGGCCACAGAAACAGTGAGATATAACAATAGAAACAAATGGGGAAAAGTACTGAATATCTAGAAAAGGAAGGAGAAAATGCATACACAGCAAATGCATCATACTTTATTATTAGGTTGTTCAAATGAAATGTCAAAATATTGATGGAAACTTTGAACACCCAAACTACAAATTAATAACGAGGAACAGTACACCAATTTGATGGAAAATAGTACTACTACACTAGTAATACGATTTCTTGGAGCATGAATATACACTATATTGAAAAAGGTCACCGGACACCCCTTCAAAAGCCAATGAACGAATCCTCTGCGTTGTTTAGATGCGCGGTACAGCTGCAAACGGTATAAAAACTAGCTTGCAGCTGACCGCGATCATATCGCACTGTGAGGTTCAGTGAAAATGTCTTGGCGGGAGAGAACTGACTTTGAGAAAGGAAACATTGTTGGGTGTTATATTAGTGGGTTGTCCATAAGAGAAACCGAGAGGCATTTAAACATACCCAGGTCAACCGTTTTAGATGTAATGAATAAGTGGAAGACATATGGCGTGCCTGAAGTAGCAAAACGTACCGGCAGACCAAAGAAAATCAGTGTAAGAGGACGTCGAAGCCTCAAGAGAGTCATTACAGCTAATTGACGGAGTATTGCACAAGACCTCAGTGTAAAGGTGAGTTAAATTGCTGGAACCTCGGTTTGTACACGTACCATTCGCAGAAAACTTCATTCCATGGGTTACCGTGGTCGTGCGGCTGCTCATAAGCCTTTCATCTCCACTTGGAATGCTTTATCATTCCGAGTTTTATCGTGGACCAAGATCAATGGAAGCAAACATTTATCATTTACCGTAGATCAAATTTATCACAAAACATTTATCGTGGACCGTAGATCAATGGAAACGGATCCAATGGACTAATGAATCCATATACACGATGCATCAGTCTGATGGCCGTGTGTGGGTATGGCGGCAGCCGGGGAACGCTATTTACCACAGTGTACTGTTCCTACGGTCAAGTTTGGAGCTGGCAGTGCACTCGTGTGGGGGTGTTTTTCGTGGTATGATCCCGGCCCATTGGTTATCGTAGACATACCTGTTAACCAGCGCATCTACCTCGATATTTTGGGCAATTATGCCCTACCTGTGGCAATACTATGGAACAAATGGGAACTATATAAATTATCGACAATGTGCTGCTGGGGCGCCTTCTGTTTTTAGATGCAATTTTGCTCGCTTCGACATCGCAAGATTTCAGTTTTTATTGTAGACTAGAGCGTTTAGATAGATCGATATTTTGCAAAATGTTTAATATAATCAGCACTAAACTCGGAAAGCTAGTTAAATTAAAGAATAAATAATAATTAAAGCGTAAAAATTAATATTTGAATTGTGCTAAGTTAAATTAATATACAAACACAACTTGCCGTGATATTCATAATTCAATTCGAATTTTGTATATCGGAAAAATAGAGCTCGGGTCATTAATAATCCAATGTTTTTAAACTAGCACGCGACCACCTTGTCATCTGAAAGTGATATCGTGCTATTATATAGCAGGCAATCATTTTGATATCGCGAGAACACACACGAATTGATCCATAAGTGATGGCGCAGCAATGCAAACGTTGGTGTGACGTCAAGCTTTCCAGGGAGACGGATCTGGGTGTTTATATTATTAATATGGACATAGATAATCAGCACGATTAATGATTTGATTAATTAATGTTTGGATGCTTACTGGGTTTTTGAACAAAGAAAAGTCCCAAAGTGAAGCAGGGACCCTCAAAAGACTTTGCCACTGCGTGTGGAATCCCGAAGGCGACGAAAACAGTCGTAATTCAGCCGATGTTTCGGGGTTCTACCGTAAGCAAGGGGGTTGGGAACGCCATTTTCAAGACGGATTTATGAGAGAGAATGCAGCTTGGGTCAAGAAATGGTCGTATAAGTGTAATACTGAAGGACCGACGAACGCATTTTTGAGGGCGCCTATTATTCTTGTGTTCTAGTCTGCATGGGGGGAGGGGAGGAAAAGCGAGGGGCTCTACCAAAAAGTTAAAATCAACAGAAGAAAGAAATAAGCAAGTGTTTCCCGATAAACGACAGGAAAAAGTAGCTGCACGCTTGGCTCTGATAAAGAGTGAAGGCGAAGTTTGCCTGATTGAACAACAGAGGAAAGTGGCGGATGGTCCACTTTGGCTTAACATCGCAAGAAGTGTCGAGTTCACAAGTGGAAACGATTGGCTAGCATCCGTGATATAACGGAGCGGCAACTGACCAGTGGTCAAGAATCGTTCCACGTTGCATCCGAAAGTTCTAATCATCCGGCATTAAGGAGGAACCTTCATGGTCTGTGTCGGGTCGCGCCCAGTGGCGTACCTGAAAATCTCGGGGCCATTTTCGAGGACCTTTTGCGAAAATCTTTTGCTTTAAATTACTAAAATGTTTTAATTCCATATTATTTACTAGGTTTAACGGACGTTTTAATAATTCAAATTCTTTGGAACCTACAAGTGTTTTTCTTAAAACCAAAATTATTACACTTTATTACGTGTAACACAGATGTTAGTTACGTGCAAACAAGTGTAATATACACTGAGTGGCCACTTTATTATGACCACCCCTCAGTACTTCGTTGGGCCGCCTTTTGCCTTTAATACTGCGTCGATTCTTCGTGGCATAGACTCCACGAGATGTTGATAGGTGGTTTCTGGGATCTGAGACCATGCTTGATGAATAGCACTTTCCAGGAGTGTGAGATTGCAGGGTTGTGGATCCAGGTGTCTGGTGGCTCGTTTCACTTCATCCCCGAAATTCTTAATGGGATTGAGATCCGGAGATTATGGGGGCCACCTAAGCAAAGTAAACTCACCGGCATGTTCCTGGAAACCAATCCTGTTCAATACCAGCACTATGGCAGGACGCATTATCTTGTTGAAAGTAGCCATCGACATTGAGATAAACCATCCACATGACAGAATGTACTTGGTCCGCAACGATGTTTAGATATGATGTGCCAGTCAGACGTTGATCAACATCAATTGAAGGGCCCAAAGCATTCCAGGGAAGCATTCTCCAAACCATAACGTTGCCCCCACCAGCTTCAATGGTTGTAGCAATGCATTTGGGGTCCATGTTTTCGTGCTGTTTCCGCCAAATTCTCACTCTGATATCCGCATGGTGCATCCGAAAACGTGATTAATCGGACCACAGAATTTGTTTCCAATTATCGACTCTCCAATCCTTGTGCTCTTGTGCAAACTGGAGACGTTTTCTCTTGTTAACTGCAGACAGCAAAGTGTTCGAACAGGCCTTCGGCTGCCATATTTCATCCGATGCAGTGTACGGCATGCAGAGATCATTTGAGGGGATCCTTGATTAAGATGGTCTGTAATTTGCTGCACCGTTGGCCTTCTTTTATCTGTTACCAGTCTGGACGCTCTTCGTTCCGCCCGAGCAGTCAGTAGTCGATGACGACCACACGTTGCACGTAGAAACCCAGTTTTTTGGCTGGCAGTCCAGTCTTTAAACACTTTAACAGCAGCTGCTCTGGAACCTTTCACGAATGCGGCGGTTTCGGTGATGCTCGCTCCATGGCTTAGAGCTCCTACAATCATCTCACGTTGAAAGACCGTCAAATCGCATTTTTTACCCATCTCGTCACCCAAAAATCACTTCTACTACTGTCGCAATCACCAAGCTTTCCCTTTTCATACTAGCCTCGTCCTCTGGCGGCAACAGCGTGCAGATATAGCTCATTTGCTTAAAACTGTCAGGTGGTCATAATAAAGTGGCCATTCAGTGTATAACGCCTTATCTTCATTGATATACAAATTTCATTTATTCAACTAATATTTCATTCACATTCTGTCGTTAATATACATGCATAGGAACTATTGCTATGGCTGTGAAAAGGGTCTTAAGTCCTCTGAAATATCTGGTTGCCCGTCACCCAGTTTTTATAAATTAAAGTGAAAGGGATTTCTTGAAGATTTTTACTTATTTCCTAAAAAATATTGATTTTTATTTTTAATACTTCAAAGCCGCAGTCAAAAATTCCTCGCTATTTTTTTAACCAGTTGCATATGAAGTTTCAGCAAAAATTTTGAAAAATGCTTATGCTGAGGCTAGAGAGGCCCTGTTAGCCGTTACCACCCCCTCCCCTGCACTGCGGGAGTTGCTGGAGCTACCAGTACACTCACGGTTGCTCCGTCGTACACCGACGCTTCGTCCCTTTCGAGGAGAACATCACACGGGGGTTTGTAGTGATACCCCCACGCTCCCGCAGCCGGACCAGCGAAAGTGTGCGTACGTCTGTGCGTGTTTAAAGACCGCATTAAGCCGTTTCCTACTCAGTCTGATAACAACTTTGTGGTGTCGGCTATTAAACTAACCAGCACGAGGGTGCTTTGGATGATTATCGGAAGAAGACTGGTAAGTAACAGTTCTTTGAATTTTAAGTGCCGCCTATTTGTCGTGGAGAACTTTGTTACTACCAATACTGAAACAGATATTCAGTGGACCAGTAACAAGACGTTTGAGTGACTCACTCGAAATTGCTCATTGGACAGTGCAATCAATTAACATTTGCCAAGTTTGGTCGTAGTGACTTATCAATAGCCATGATTTGGCGTAATTTTTTTTATGTAAATTATGTAAATATGAGTGTCTAAAATAAAGTGTATTTATGTGCCACCAATCATAGTACAGTAAACTCTCATTATAAGAAAGTTCAAGGGGATTGAAAATCAGTTTCTTATAACCGATTTTTTTTTTATTGGAGGTTTAACGACCACCGTGAGCAACTCAATGGGCTATAAGCAGTCGCCCGTCCCTAATTTAGGGTCACTGGTTCCAGGGAAGGGAGAGAGCCAGTGCCGTAAGACAAACACAACATCCATTGATTGATTGGAGGTTTAACAACCACCGTGAGCAACTCAATGGGCTATAAGCAGTCGCCCGTCCCTAATTTAGGGTCACTGGTTCCAGGGAAGGGAGAGAGCCAGTGCCGTAAGACAAACACAACATCCATTGATTGATTGGAGGTTTAACGACCACCGTGAGCAACTCAATGGGCTATAAGCAGTCGCCCGTCCCTAATTTAGGGTCACTGGTTCCAGGGAAGGGAGAGAGCCAGTGCCGTAAGACAAACACAACATCCATGCCTCACGGGATTCGAACCCGGACCCCTTACGGGCGAATGATCAGAGGCCAGCGCCTTAGACCACTGCGCCACCGAGGCGGCTAACCGAATTTGGATTGAAATGGTTAAAACTTCGAAATTAAAGCAGATACATAACGTACAGTACATGTATTTTATGAATAAACAAGTGCACATCAATACATACCTTTCATTTTAAAAAATCTGTTGCAGATGTCTGCTTTTTTTGCGTTTAGCATTACAATCGTCTCACATTTTTGGAGTCCAATCAAACATTGCTCTTTCTCTGCTTCTTGAGCTCTTGAAATCCTACTCTTCTTGAGCGCTTGGAATCCTCATGTCTTTGAACCACGAGGGTAGTGCACTTTCGATGTCAGGATATGTCGGAGGAAGAATCCTTCTTTTCCTATCTTGTTTTGTGGTGCCGGATAGGATTTTTTTCCCGCGCTCTTAGAACGTTGGAAAGTGTGCATGCTGGAATTCCGAATTATGCGGCAATATCAATTTTCTTCCTTCCGCTATCAACAGCTTCGATGACCTTTACCTTTTGCTTGATTGACAGAGCTTTACGCTTTGGTGATTGTACACGAGCGACTGAAAAAATCTGGCAGCTCAGAACTGTAACAACTCTAACGCTTCATGTGATGTCGGATCGGGCTGGACAACATGACAATCCGGGACTCCGTTTACTGCACAATGATTTCTCACTGCCCACCGACCCCACCCTGCAACTACACACCGGTAAATGTCCCCAACGAGCTCTCTCCGCTTACATTCGCGCTAGCTACGTCAAAGCCGTGTTTATGGCACCAACAGTCGCGCTAGCTACGGTTATATATCATGAATGGAATACGGGATTACACCATACAATACAAATTTCGAAGATGACAATCCGCTTTTTGGTATAAATATGACAAGTAAGGTAAGTCAGATATTATCCGAAAACTTGCAGATTTCGTCGTCCTGGAGCGGGAATCGAACCCGCGTCTCCCAGATAGCGCCCGGGTATGCTAACCACTATACCACCCAGAACGACCAAGTCTCAAGTTTCCGATTAATTTGAATATAGCCATCACAGGATTCGCTAGTCGAAACAACTGGCATTCGTGTTTAGCGAATCTCGAGGTTAAGCATCCTATCCCATGCTTGCCCGGAGAAGCAGATAACTCATGAATGGAATACGGAATTACACCATACAATACAAATTTTGAAGATGACAATTTTTTTTTATTTGTTTTTTTTTGTTTTTGATTGGGGGTTTAACGACCACCATGAGCAATTCAATGGGCTATAAGCAGTCTCCCGTCCCTAATTTAGGGTCACTGGTTCCAGGGAAGGGAAAGAGCCAGTTCCGTAAGACAAACACAACATCCATGCCTCACCGGGATTCGAACCTGGACCCCTTCCAGACGAATGATCAGAGGCCGTCGCTTTGATCACTGCGCCACCGGTGCGGCAAAGATGACAATCCGTCTCATATTTACACCAAAAACAGCGAATCCTGTGATGGTTATATTCAAATTAATCGGAAACTTGAGACTTGGCCTTTCTGTGTGGTGTAGTGCTTAGCATAATTAGGCGCTATCTGGGAGACGCGGATTCGGTTCCCGCTCCAGGACGACGAAATTTTCAAGTTTTCGGATATTATCTGACTTACCATCCTTGTCATATTTACACCAAAAACTCGATTGTCATCTTCAAAATTTGGACGGTTATCTATGTTTATGATACCAAACTCTCACGTTAGCTAAGTTATCCTTGGGGCACCAACACTCGCACTAGCTGTTTATTGCTTACACTCGCGCTAGCTTCGTCAAAGCCATGTTTCTTGGAAGCCATATTTATACGTCATTAAAACATGGCTTCCAAGGTCGTTCCAATCTTTGACGAGCAATTTTAGGCACGTCCTTTCATATTTTAGCGAATCTGGAGGTTAATCGCTAGAGTACAAAAATTTTCTTATATCTCAAGTGCAAATTCCAAAACATCTACACGTACAAGTGATTAAAAATGTAAAAATGTTAAACCATTTGCAATAATTCAATAATGCACCACGGATTTCACTGTGGGGTGGTGTAAAATATTGAGAATGCTAGTAAAGTAAGGCTGTGCTGGAACCCCCCCCCTCCTAAGACATTAGAGGCGTGGTAAAAAATGTCCTCGCCTTACTATACAAGCGTGTTTCTGATTATTAAGGAATCGTTACAGTGTTACATGAAAACTTATGGTGTAAGCCATTCCCCTGCCATTTGGTTTGAGCCCCTTTAGATTATTTGGATTAGGAAATAGCGCTAAAATAAATAAAAACTAACTAACCGTTGGGATGCCAGTTTAAGGTGCTTCGATATTTTTTTTGTTTTGTCCCAGAGTGTAAACTACTACCGCCAGAAAAAAAAACCTTATTATGGGAAAAATTTCTAATAATTTGCTATTGTTGAAAATCAGGTAGCAAATATTTTTTTGTATTGGAAGCACTAACGTCACGTAAGCTACACTGAGGCTTAATCGTACACATGGAAAGTCGGCATCCAGAAGACTGAAATAAAACTGAATGCGAGCTTCCAAAGTGTGATGATGTATTGCAGTGCAAACATCTCTACTGTGCGGAATTCGGTTTTTATTGCGGAAGTAGTCCGAGTTGTCAGTGCTTGAAAAATTGCCCCCTCAGAGAGGACTGTTTAACGTTTTGTTGAAGTATGCTAGAAATTTCAGACTGAAGTCCACATGTGGATGGGATTTTTTTTTATTAATATAACATTTTCCCTCATTTTCTTAATTTTTTTTAATTAATTTCTTCAAATATTCAGTTACAAACGAACACAATTATTAATAGATTAAATATAAGGGGAGATCGCCCCAAAACCTACGGGGACATGGGGCTTCATGGGTTTTCGGGGAATCTAAGCACCCCTGAGAAGATGTCTGAATACATCACTGGTGCAGCGGAAGATTGGATTAGCTGCACTCACTACATTGAGCAGATGAAACAGTAAAACAGAAGTTCATTGGGTCCATGAAGCTTATTCAAACAATGACCAACATTCTCAAGAATCATTGCAAAAAATACCAAATGGACTTCGTATTACAAACTATCATCATCAAAACCTTTACTAAAAAAGAGTATTCCCGTGGGAGACAGACAGGGCTTGTGTATCAGATCCCACTAAAAGCTATCGATCCAGAGGATATTGACAAATTATGTGTCAGGTCGACCACCAGGACCTCAAATCAAAGATTGAGTGAACACAAATATGATATTAGGTCACATTCATCTAACACGGCACTAGCGAGAACCACACTATCTACCAACAAGTAATTCGGCACCTGTGATAGCAAAGGAAAACGAAGTTTATTAACCTTCAATAGTTGGTGCAGCCTCCACGAGAGGCGATTACATCTGCGACCCTTCGTGGCATACTCTCAACCAGGCGTTGTACAACAGCTAGCGGTATTTTCTTCCACTCGGCTTGGAGAAAACAGGTCAGTTCCTTCACTGACTTCGGACGGTGGGGTCACCCCTTAAGTCGACGCTCCAACATGTCCCAGAGGGGCTCGATAGGGTTAAGGTCCGGGCTCTACGCATGCCAGTCCGTTTGATTAATCCCATTGTCACCATACCAAGCCATGGTAAACCTCGCAACATGACAGGTGGCATTGTCATCCTGAAAGTAACATGGATCCACCCCGTAAAACTGCCACAACGTAGGAAGCGCAATGGTCATCCAAAATGGTGCAGTAGGTCTCGGCGTTGAGTCTACCAGGAATTGCGACCAAGGGTCCCGTGCCATACCAGGAGAAACACCCCCATAGCATAATTCCACCGCCGCCGAACTTCACTGTTGGCACAATACATTCCGGCAGGAGGCGTTCTCCACGCAGACGCTAAGCCCAGACCCTGCCATCCAAACGGTAGAGGGTGAACCTTGATTCGTCGCTCCAGAGTACCTGTTTCCACTGTTCAACGGCCCACTGTCGACGTTCTTTGCACCGCGTTAGACGAGCAGCGCTATTGGACTTGGTGATCAAAGGCTTGTGGGCGGCAGCACGTCCATGATAACCGAGCAGATGGGCTTCCTTACGGATGGTATTCATCGAAAGAACAATCCCGGATGCCTGTTGAAACTCCTCGCGGATGTAGTCCATCGATTTGGTGTGGTTCTTCCGAATTTCTCTGGCCAGCACCCGTCGGTCTCTAACTCCCAGTTTTGTGGGTCTGCCGGGTCGGGGCACACTCCGACAGTCACTTCTCATCTTCCACCTGCCAATCACGTAGACCACTGTCGATTTTGGGTACTTGAACTCGCTGGATATGTCACGTATGGATCGGCCATTTCTGTGATACCCGACGATTACACCTTTCTCGAAATCAGAGAGCTCCGAACTGCGTGGTATTTTGTGTGCGACTGGTTGCGTTGTTGTTTCCTACACGATATTTGCCGGCGGCGGCCGTGACATGTATCAGGACCGCAGATATCGTCAATTGCAGGGGTGTTCAAATTCTTGTTGGTAGATAGTGTATAATATAAACAAGGGCACCCACCTACCTGTGTGGGAAGAGGCCCGAATCCTAACTAGCACTCGGACAAAAAGCGCTACACTTTTTACTGAAAGAGTTCATATCTTCCATAAATTATCATTATGTTGTAACGATGAACTTCCGAGGTACATACCTTTGCCCTGGAGAAATGTGGTTACGAAGAAGAACAGTGAACCCGATATGGAAGACTATCATGACATTACTTAAAATTATAATTTCCTGTCATGGATTCCATTCGATTGACCACATGAACTGACTATACCAATGAGATTCACGTATGCGGCTAACAAGACCATTAAAGACAGATGTCCTCGGCAGCTTATCCCAGGCCAGAAGACGGACCAATAGTTGGTCCGAAAGTACTCGCATGTTAATTATGTTGTATTTTAATTAAAACCTTTTATCTTTGTGGATGCCATGAGCTCCATTCTGCTTCTTGATAATTATCGAGCTTGGAGAGATTGTCTACTCAGTTAGTAGAATGCACGAAATACACCTTATTTTAACGGGAATATACTGTAGTTGATTCGTGGATGTTCTTGTAATAGTATTAATAAAAGTATGTTTAAGTAAGTGCGCGCCCGATTTCAGTAGTCCTTCGTGAGAAAATCCACACATTCCTTTTTTCCGAAGAATAACAGCTCCGAAACGCGTCAATTGGTGGTGCGCGTTGGGATTTGGAATTAATTGACGTAACAATATTTATATCACTGGGTGAAAAAAAAATTGGAAATTTTAACAGTATAGGAGCTCAGTAAAAGTTCAGTAAGGGCAGCTCCCCCCTTCCGCCCCGCCCTCTCTCTTTCACACTGAGAGCCGTGAAAACGACCGTAATTGCGTCATGTTTACATTATGTTCCTTAATGAGAATTTTCTTGGTCTTGACGCCTAACATTCAGAACCCGCTAATTGGTAACCCGGGACTTCGTCCTTACCCGAATGAGGTCTTAATACGTTCAGGAAATGATTTAATCAAGAATTCGCGAAGTCTTGCAAAATTTGACGCCGTGCAAGATGAAACTGTCTGAGATCAAAGATCACTTAAAGTGTCTTGAATCTGAATGTAAAATAATGACACATACTGTCGCTGCATCTGTGTGCGTGAGGTAATTCATCGGCAAATTATCATTATTCATCGGGAAACGCTGGTAATATTTAATTTGACCGAGTGATATTTTTGATTGTCGAACAGGACCCGTGGCCGATTTCAATTTAAAAATCCAAAGGTGAGGATTTTCAATGAATGAATTACGGGATTACACCATGACAACACAAACTATGACATAAATAATAAGTCAGACAATATCCGAAAACTTGAAAGTGTCTTCGGCATTGTGCCCCGCGTCTCCCGGCTAGCTCCCGAGTATACGAATAGTGGTTAGCATATTCGGGCGCTAGCCGGGAGACGCGGATTCGATTCCCGCTCCAGGATGACGAAATTTTCAAGTTTTCGGATATTATCTGACTTACCATTCATGTCATATTTATACCAGTAAACAGATTCACAACTTCAAAATTTTTATGATGAGGGTTTTATTGGTAACAAAGCTATTGGATATTCTGTTTCTACATAC
Organism: Macrothele yani; assembly: GCA_039090855.1. Taxonomy (NCBI): domain Eukaryota; kingdom Metazoa; phylum Arthropoda; class Arachnida; order Araneae; family Macrothelidae; genus Macrothele; species Macrothele yani. The sequence goes on along the minus strand of CM077029.1, from coordinate 31,012,028 downwards.
AGATCTTGAATTCAAATATTCAACTTGCCTTCTTTAGGCATTTTTGGACTAGTTTAATGCATTAGATTTCTGATGGCGTTTGATCTTATTTATTGTGTTATAAAGTCAAATGACAATTACCCCGATTGCACATTACATCGATTCGACATCGAAATTTTGGTCGATATGAGACGTCGAATATAGATATCCATGTTTCCTTTTGTTACGTTTTTTCGACGTCGAATTTTCAACCTATTAAGTCGATATCAAGTCAACAGTGGACGAAGATTCGACCTTTCAAGAGAAACATATACATCGTTGCTACGTAGTGTAGACGTCGATTCTATTATACATTGATATTACGCAGTTTAGTCATCAATTCTAGAATGTCGAATCTACGTTTACTTCACAATTTAGATCTTGAAACATGAATTCCTAAACTTTTAATTGTGGCATAAAAAGTAGAAGGTATTCATATTTGTAATACGATTCAACGACGCTGTCTACGATTAAAAGATCATGTAATTTTTTTTTATCGTTTCAACATCCAAGTCTTTTCGGGCGCATTCGAAAAGATACATAATTCTCAAAAATTTCACAGAATTTTTGGTGATCTGTCAGCATATCGCGCTAGGCCTATCTCTAATTGGGATATGCGTACGTACAAATTATATATCTTAAGAAGTAATCCACTTAAAGGAACGAGACTCAACTTCTTATAAACATACTTAAACAAAATAAAAAATTAGCTTACAGGCGAAAAAGGAGATAGGTAAGAATCTAGTCTTACAACAGAAATGATACATCCGACCAACACCCCAGCATCAAAAAGTTTGTTTGGCGTAAGGTGTCAAAGGCGCATGCGCGCGATGCTTACAGATCGCATAAAAACATCGATTATTCGAACTAATGGAACTAAAATGATAAACTTCGTAAAACCGTATACGTATACTGAAATTCTATGTCATGATTTTTCTTGACGTTCCGTCTCATAGATTTTACGTCGAAAACTGTGCCTCAACGTAATATCGACCTCGCAACCAAAACTCGACGTCGATTCGACATTACTGTGCTACTGGAATGTTACGCTCTCCGCATTTTTGCGTCCGTGGTGAAAAATGTTAATATGCAAGGCTAGTTTATCCATATGCGTTCGGACTTTTTAGAAACCCACGTTCATTATTTTAAAATTTCAAGATACACTTTTTTTATAACAAAGGAACTGTTTACGGTTTGTTGGTAATATTTTTTTCTTTCTTATGGCAGCATATGAATTTTTCAAGCAGGACCAAATTGGAATGCAAACAGAAATTAGTGGCTGTTGTTAAAACCGAATAGCAAAAGTAGATGCGCAAAAGAAGCTCACATAATGACAACCGCGAAGCAGATAACGATCTATTAATGGAATTTATGTCTTTTAGTCAGCAGGGAAAGCACTTTCGATAGAATTTCTACTGAAGCCTATAGGGCTGAAGAGTTTTCATAACAAATAGCTTCTAGCGGAATTTCTACCGAAAGATCAAAGAATGAAAAAACTGCAAACAATAAGTACCAAAGAAGAAGTTTTAATAGCATTCTTACTAAAAGGGTTGTCCCAAAACAACTGAGAATGTTTTTATAAAACAAATATCCGTACCTTAATTATTATCAAGGAAGTGGTCATCTTTTTCGAAATGTTCCGTGGCTTTAGCGGACGTGCCGTTTGCAGACAGGTATGAAATCGTGGTATTAGCTGAAGGTTATGGGATGAAATCTCTTGACTGTTTCGTTGAGAAGTGGCTGGACAACACAAATATATCTATCAAAATATGGAATGTTTATAGACTGAGACACAGCACGAATTGCGGAGTAGAGGGTTGGAATTCAAAATTAAATAAGACTATAAACCAAAAACAACCAAATGGGCAGTTGCTAGTGAAACATTTAAAGCAAGATGCAACGAGTGTTTCACAGTTTGAAAGCTAAAGAACTGGGACAAGTAGGAGAAAAAAGGAAAAGAAATACACTCAGCTGGTTTGACGAATCAAAAATATCATTACGAAGTTCGAACGCTGAAATGAGCTGCGAAAATGCATGAGAGCTTTAAGCTACGTTAACAAAACGCATTAGAAATATGCAAAGTCGAGTCACATTATTGTGACTACCTCCTACTTTTGACGTCAACAGCGCGTAGCCAATGAAAGAAGGCACGTGTCGTGAGCTCGCTTGGAAGGTATAAAAGGTGTGCTGTAGGCAATATGAAAAAATCGCTCGTTGTTGTCATGGATAAAAGGAGCGATTTATCAGATTTACAAAAAGGGATGATTATCGGCTTTCGGGCCAAAGGTGGCAGTATTTCTGAAACAGCGCAGTTTGTGAACTGTTCGCGTGCTGCTGTGGTTAAAGTGTATCGTGATTGGAGAAATGTCACCATTGCGAATAAGCAACATGGAAACTGCTGAGCACCACGTGCCATTGATGTGAGAGGTGAACGTCTGCTTCGAAGGTGCATGAGGGTCGATCGACACCTTACAGTGGAGTAACTCACTGGCCGATTGAACCAGAGGGTTACCGGAAGTGCGTCTAAAACGACAGTTTAGCGAATTCTGCTTGGTATAGGGCTTCGATGCAGACGGATGGTCGCTGCACCTAAGCTAACGAATCTGCATCGGCAGAAAAGGCATACATTTGCACTGCAGTATTGGAATCGGAACTAAGCTGATTGGCAAATGATTTCCTTCTTCGACGAGTCATGTTTTCTGCTTCATCGAACGGATGGACGTTGGCGCATAAGGCGAAAAAACATCGGAGAACAAACGCTCTTCAACCAGTGCTGGAAGAACACAAGCTGGTGGGGTCAGCGTTATAGTCTGGGGAATGCTTTCGTGGCATTCTCTGGATCCACTCATACCTGTGGAAGGCACTATGGGCCGAATTCCTTATGAATCCATCTTTTCAGACCACGTACACCCATACATGCTGGTTGACTTCCCTGGGGTGGATGAGATCTTTCAGAACGACAACGCGACGTGTGGCACAGCTAGAAATGTCCAAGAGTGGTTGGAAGAGCTCGATAAAGACTTCAGAGTACTTTCCTGGCACCCTAATTCACCAGAATTAAACCCAATTTAACGTCTGTGGGACCACCTCGTTCGTGTTGTTCGCTCTATGGATCCTCCACCACGCACCCTCCAGCAGCTGTCAGATGCACTGCAGTCAGCATGGCTCCACATACCTGTGAACACCTTCCAGCACCTTACTGAGTCACTCCCAGCCCACCTAGCTGCTGTCCGCGCTGCACACGGCGGTTACTCTGCATATTAGCTGGTGGTCACAGTTATGTGACTCGACCGTGTATATCTATTTATTTTTAAAGGGTGGGTGTTTTTTGCTCATGGCAGCATAAGCGTACCGTCCGCAAACCAAAGATTCCTTTCGAAATACTGTCCGTTACTTCGAATACAGGTGTCCCAACGTTCCTCCCGCTTTTTGAATGTCTTCTGGAATTCCTGCGCAGCTGTAAGAAGTTGTTGATCAGTCTCAAATTGTCGTCCCCGTTATGTCTGTTTTTTAAATGGGGAATAACCACATGGTGACAACTCTGATCTATATGCAGGTTGGGGTATCAACTTGATGTTCATTTTCTCCAAATAAGAAATGACAGAACAAACTATGTGCGGCCCAAAGCAGGGCCGCACATTAAGAGAAATGGAGAACCCAAATTGAACAAACTCGTTTCATGCCCAAAAGCTTGGTAAGAATTTTGTGAACTGATGATTTCGAAATGTGAACCATATCTTCGATATCCCTAATTGACATATGTCTGTCTTTCCGTATAATAACACCTGTTGTATTGATGTTGACCTCTGTAACACTCATTGAAGGTCTTCCTCCATGCGCGATTAAAGCCGCAGACTCACGCCCATCAATAAGTTCCTTATGCCATCTGTAAATTGTTGATTTTCCTAAACATTCATCTTTATAAGCCTCTTGCATAAAACAAGAAAGTCTCTCCGACGGACTTCTTAAGTCTCCAGCAAAATTTAATGGCGCATCTTTGTTCCTCTTTCACACCCATTTTTTGAAAAATCATACCAGCACTTTCCCCAGCACTATGTTGCCGCTGCCGAACCGTCAATAAAATATCTGGGCTGCCAACAGAAGGGCCAGTAGCTGGCCACAGTTGGCACCCCCATCAGTTGTCATATGCCACAACAGAGCCATCAGTTATCCATCACAGGCAGTAGCTGCCACAAGTGACCCTTCAGCGGCTCTGCAAGCACGTGCCATAAATGATGGCTAACCTAATGTGGTCCGCTAGTTTCCCGGCAGTGGCAGCCGGCAATCACGTGACGTAACTGATGGCTTGCCGAATTTGTCCGCCAATTCCTCAGTAGTAGCCATAAAAAAATTATTAAGGATAACCGCAGTTTTCCAAAGCTACAACTACTATTTTTTTCTCCTAACGAAACTTCTAAATGATAGCACTGCGCTGGGGACATTTTCTCAACGGGTCCGGAAAAAACGCCCGTTTGGATACCAACCAAGGACTGTCAGTGTGGGAAGCAAGCGCTCTACCAACTGGACTGATCTGGCATGCACGAGCATGGCTTGAAGCTGACTCTTTTTTCTGTGGAATGTGTAAAATGGTTATCCATCTAATTTTGCAATTTTGCAAGGTATTTTTCATAAAAACGTCAGTTTCATATAATTTTTAAATTCATTTTTTCAAAGTACGATTGTTTTTTTTTTTTTTACCTTAATGGAATTTTACTTTTTCAACGAGTGTACCAACTTAAAGGCGCTTTCCAAATTTTAGAGCTGTCCTTGTCGTCTTGAAAGGCGATTGTTGAATTAATATATTTACCCGTTCAGGTCGCATTCTGTTGCATTTTTAACGTTGTATCTTTCCTTTCCGCTGTCCGAAGCTATATTTGTTTTAAAGAGGAAACATATTTTATTTTACTTATCGTTATTTTTAGAAGCGAATTCCTCCAGTCTTGTGTATTCAACCCATGGATAGGCACATTATATCCACATAGCTTTTTTTTTTTTTTTTTTTTCAAATAGGTAAATTTTGTACGCGTATAATTCTTCTTTTCTTTTTCTTTTTTTTTTTCAACATAACGCTTTAAGATTTTTCCAGGACTTTTGTTTCAAGCAGTTTAGTGAATGTTAAAACGAAAGATACACAGAAATTATTTCTTGTTATTAATCGGAATGGAGTGGGTGTATTTTATGGCTGTAATCTAGTATTTCTTGGCTTAATCCGATATCTTCGTCGACGTGGCATTTCATTAGGAAATTAAATCGCCTCTCTACATATGCTTTTTTTTTCTTAACATCCACTAAAATAACACGATGGTGATAGCGTCGTTTTCAACTAACTGGTACCACGAGAGACACAGCACGTGTTGCCTCTACGCATGCGCCATTCCGTTGCTTCCACCTGGTGTTGGGGTTTCATAGGTTGCCAGCTACGGGCCACTAATGGCACTTGCTTGGTGGCCCGGCGATGCCGCAGGGCCATCAATGGCTGCCAACTGATTGCGCTGCCACCAACGGACCGCTGCCGCGCCTTGAGCGGCAGATTTCAGCCAGCAGTGACCCAGCACTGCCAGCTGGAGGCCAGCAGTTTCCCAAAAGTTGTGTTTTTGCTGGGTAAGTTTTATACATTTTATATATATATTTTTATATTTTTACATATATATTTTTTGGGTGGTGCTATGCGAAAAGTGCAAAGAAAAAGTTAATCAATGTTTGGATGTTCATGTAGGAAGAACAGGAAACGTTTTACTTGTCGCAGTGTTGTAAGAATCTATTGTCGGACTTTTTTTCTTGGCACTTGACAATAATGGAATCGCCTGATTTCAGGGGTGCAGCAAGGACTTCCCTGGTCTAAATAGATGTGATTTGAAGCAAGAAGAGAGCAGACGAAGGGTTCCGTAGTAATCTCACCCTAGGGTGGAATTCTTGTGAAAAGCGTGGCAGTAAACATTGCTTGATCTGAAAGGGGGAAGGAGGCTTCTGTGTCTCTTAAGTGTTCCTTCTTAAAAAAACAGTGAGATCTCTCTCCCCAAAGATTATGTCCCCAGCAAGCAATGTGAGACAATGGGACAGACAACAATGGATTGGGTGGGGGATGAACCAAAGGGTGAGACTGCGGTGGTAATGGGTCTTAAAATCTTAGCCCCGCAAGGAACAAGTGACTAGGGAAGTTTTCGCCTGTTGTCTCTGAGCATCGGAAATCAACTCCTTCGACACGTCGCATCCAAAATGCTTGCACCACCAAAAATAGGCGATTCCATTATCGTCAAGTGCCAAGTAACAAAAATGTGACTATACACACAGCGTGAAAGTTTGTATGGCCGAAAGGCGACATCATGGGTCTGGAGACGGGATGCCGAGTGACTTTTCAAACTGTGGAAAGATGACAACATGTGGTTCACCTATCGAGAACTTCATCTTACTCTTTTATAAACCGAAACTAAAAGAGGGAGAAGTACACTGCACACCTTTCTTCCTTGTGTGTGTGGGTATAAACTTCACTTGGTAAAAACCTGTGAGCATAGGCGAATTTATGGAGTCTAATTTGGGAGTGCCGGTTGAGTTGTGAGAAGGAGGAAATTGCAGATGTGAAATTTAAACCCTCATAAGAAAAAACAATATTTTAATTGTATTAAGAAAAAAAGCACAAACAAGAAGTCATTCTTTCGGGCCTAATTCTGGCTAATTTAAATAAGTTTACTGAACACTCTTTGAATAAGTTTAGATTTCCTAACATTTATTTAAGCCTAATAATGAATTAGGACAACTACAGTACATGAAACACTTAAGTATTCTTATAATGTTTTATTTTAAAATATTTTCAGCACTCAGAAAACTATTTAGAGCATAAAATCTTTACTTACAAAAATTTACCAAAACAAGATTTGCTTTTTGTTTTTAGATTTAATCCTAAAATGATTTTAGTCCTTCTTTCATCAAATCAGTGTCAATTATGAGGTCATAATCTAGTTTTTACAATTTCACTCTCAGAAAATAAAACTATCAAATCGGAAAGCCTTTCTTCGTTCATAGTTGATCTCAGCCAGTTGTTGATTCTCTTCATCGTTGATAATAATAATATTAATAATGATATTTTTTTTACTTTGTCGTAACCTTGTAGTACATATTGTGGTACTCCTCTTTTTTTTTCAGATTTATCCACACTTTTTGTAATGTTTATGTTTTCGAAGTTATATCATTTCTTTTTTTCCCAAAAAATCCTTGAGGGGGTCTGGCATCCCCTGACAACCCCGTAAATCGGCCTATGTCTGATAGGTACTGATTTATGAAATTTGTTTTATCAGTAAGCTATGATTAAAAAAAATTGCTTAGCACCTCAATTTTTTTTCGAAAGTTTTATTGCTCAGGATATATCAGTAAGAAATGGGTGTCTTTAAAAGAAAGCACGGAATAAATAAGAATCCATCAACTGGTACCCAAGGAGGATTTGTACGCACCCCTCCAAATTTCCTCAGAAACCCCCAATAAAAATCTCAGCACCCCTCCTTGTGAAGGTGTGTAACACACTCACATATACAAAATGCTGTTTTTTATTTCTTGAGAAAAAGTTGTCGGAGACATTAGTTGCTGTAAAAGGAGGAGTGTCGACCTAATAAAAAGCAAATCAATTTCTTGAAAATTGTTCTTTAAGTCTTATTACTATTGCATGGTGCATAATATGAAAACATAATTTGCATGCTCATTCATACGCTGAAGTGTCAAAAGTCATGGGATACGTACCTAGTATCATGTAGGACCTCTTCTAGACCGGCGAAGCGCAACAAATCGACGTGGCATCGATTCAACAAGTGGCCGGAAGACTTCTAGAGAGATGTTGAGCCATGCCGTCTGAATAGACGCCCACAGTTCCCTGGTATTTGTAGGTGCAGGATCATGGGTAGCAATGGACCATTCCACAACGTCCCATAAGTGCTCTGTTGGGTTCATGTCGGGCGAACGTGGTGGCTACATCATCCGTCGGAACTGTCCAGAATGCTCCGCGAACCAATTTTGGACAACTTGGGCCCGATTACATGGTGCATTGTCAACCTGGAAAATCCCATCGTTGTTGGGGTACATGAAGTCCATGAAGGGCTGCAAATGGTCACCCAGCGGAGCAACAAAGCAATTACCGGTGAATGACGTGTTTACGAGTACCAGAGGATCCAAACCGTGCCTCGTAAAGAAACCCCACACATGTATGGAACCACCACCAACTTGAACAATGCCTTGTTGACAGCTTGTGTCCATGGCATCATGGGGTCTACGCCACACCCGAACCCTACCCTCAGCTCGTAAGAACTGGTAGCGTGACACATCGGGCCATGCCACATGTTTCCCGTCTTCCAGGGTCCAATTACCGTTTTGACGAGCCTAGGTGAGGTGATGTGATGTGTTCGATGTCTCGGTGTTAACAAAGGCACTCTGGCGGGATTTTGATCCTATACTCCATGGACGCTGAATTACTCTGCACTGACCTAATGGATATGTCTCTGGTACCTCCTGCATTGAATGTGGGTGTTTTTTGAGCCAGTGCCGCTTGTGTGGTAGAATGGACAATCTTGATCAGACGCCGCTGGTTAGGGTTATTCAGCACTGTCCACGGTGAGTGGTAATGCCTCTCATGAGGTCTTTTCGGTACACACGTGACACCCTGGATCGAGGAATATTTAATATTCGCACAACTTCGGAAATTGAATGTCCCATCCGCCTGGCTGCCAATACCATGGCTTGTTCAAACTCTGATAATTCACCTCGGCTTGCCATAATCTTACCGGTGGTTGTTCAACCAGACTCACGAGATTAGATTTTGCAACTGATAAAAATCGTGGCTTGCATCCAAACCTTTCTATGACGGCAGCGCCAGTTAAAAATTTGCATACTGCCATTACATTACTTGGCATTTCAGTGTATTATAACTTACGTCCAATAAATTCCAGGACTGACCGCATAACTGATGTAATAGTAGTAAGGTAAAAATATCACGTGTATGCCAGAAGACAGCAGTCCTTGGCTAATCAGCGAACAGTTGGAAACCGGTTTATACCGACACCGGCAGACGGGCATTAAGGGAGTTATAGCAAGCGTTTGTGTCCCATTTCATTTTAGCCTTGGAAAAGCAGAGTAAATTAGCTACTGAAAGGAACAGAACGTTAAAAGAAATATATGAAGACAGCATTATCTCACAGCAGAGTTTTCGAATGGTATGCATGGTTTCGTGTCGGGAGGGAATCCTTTGATGTTGATACCCTTTCAGCCGCGGACTGTGCCACCGGGATGCCGGCAGAATTCCCGGTGGGCTTCCATATTCTGGACCGGTAGGCGTTATCATAACTCAAAAAAAAAATATATATATATATATACTTATACTTCAATATTCTTGTAGAAGAAGAACAAGCAATGCGACAAAGTGTGTCGCGTTGCAACGATAAAGTTTGTCTACTACTTTGACGGTTTCGGAAAAAAAACTTTACCTAGTAAATGTTCTGTTAAGCCAAATCCTGTTTTGTTACACCACCTTCCCGGTTATCGAATTCCTAATTTAATCTCCTTCCCTTTGGGCTGATATCCTCTACCGCAGTTCACTTTTGCCAGTTGCAGTTAAGTAATCAATACAGTCCAATCAAATATGCTATCAATATAAATAAATACATCGCTCTTTCCACGTTCCAGAAACACACAGCAACCGAAAAATTGTTTTTCAGCCGCCGCTGTGGAATCGAACCAACAGAACTCTCGGTATCGCGCCGAGTGCGTTACCTTTACGCCACGGGGGCGTTCGGTTGCTGTGTGTTTCTGGAACGTGGAAAGAGCGATGTATTTATTTATTAACTGTCGCCACGTATTTGGAATATTTTATGCTATCAATAGTCTGGGATACAAACTTAAAATTCATTGTGTACGTTAATGCATTGAGGCGTAAACTTTTTGGGCTGCTGCTTCTTTTTTTATGTACATTATTTTTTGAACGAGAACTACATCTGATTTACTGCTTTTTGGGCCTTCCGTTTACACGAATTTCTGAATTGCAGTTCTTGGAAGTCTGTTTCAATTGCCGCAGTTTTTCCAGTAAAAAGTAATTAAATGAAAATTAAATGTCTGAAATTATAATCTTGTGAGTTATAACCTCTCGTAAAACACACTTTGCATATGATCAATATCACATCTTTTTGCTAGTGTGAAACACCAAGTGATACATGTACTTTCACCAAGAGTTCACCGGTGCAAAATAACACATTTTAAATAAAGTTTGACCAAGTTTTTGGAGGTCCCACCGACTTCACTCAAAAAATCCTATGCTTTTTCAGTTCATGTATTGTAGACCATACGATGTACATATTTATTCCTATCTCACAGTTACACCATGTACTTCTAAAGATATTTAAAATCCTTTTAATGATACAATTTTTTACAATATCTTATTTTTCTGTTAAACTGCACATACATGTAGTTTAAAACATTGACAAATACCTACGAATTAATTGGTTTTTGGCAACACTTTGTCTATGTATTACCACCTGCTTTCCCAGAGTGTAGTAGGGAGGGATATAATGCTAACTATTTATAATTGACCGTCAAAAGTGAGCCAAAAAGTTGGGTTTACTTCCGAGGATGGCGACACAAATTTTCGCCCGGACGTTGCGTTGTGTTTTCATATGAGAGTGCACGCGAAATGTACGCCCTCATATGCCGCAATATTGTTTAAAGATTAAATTGAATTAAATTTGGAAAAAAAGATTGAAAGGTTTGAATTTAAAGACAAAATTCCCCGCTAGGACTAGGTAGGTTACTCCACACTCCCTGTTCTCTCGACTACAGACGTCAAACAACCTTAACATTAAACTCTAGAAAAACCAAAGTTCTCCAAAAACAAACAGAGATATAAAGTAACAATAACAGCTGTTTATTGTGAGAAAACATAACCTAGTACAGTTTGCGTGAAGAACCATCCAATTATTTAATTAAAATTTGCCTTATGTGAAATCTGCACCAAGTTAGATAATGGACTCTAGAGATTGCTTTTACTCAAATGAAAATTCAAATAAACTTCAATTTTAGTAATGTCGCTGCACTTTTATAACACTATGATCTCGATACCAAACACTTGAAATTAACTCAACTGCCCAAAACTCTCTTATCGAATTATTGGCATATTTATACAGAAAAAATGTGACCTAACACACAATATACTGCAATGAAAAATTGGCATGGAGAAATATGCTTTGCTTCAATTTCTGATAATTCATATTTCAACTCTACTGATGAAACCCTACCAAAAGCTCGACTTTGTAAATATCATCAATCAACACTTAAATTGCAACTAAACTGTAATGACTTCTTGCTATCTGGTCGTTAATTCATTCTGCTAATCACTTTATACTCACTGAATGATCTAATTTACTTTTACGCCTCTGCCCTTTCCGGCAGGTGTCTACTAAATTTCTTTACACACAATTTTAATTAAAGTACCAACTCTGGCACTTAAATTCAATTTACTGAAGGAACGTTACTTTCATTCAACACTTCTTAATTCTTACATCTTATCTGGCAGTCGTTCATACACAAATTATCATGAAAATACCCTTTGCAAAAATTTAGTTTAAGTGATCTGGAGAAATTGTGCCAATTTCGCCTAGCAATAAATCACAGAAATTTTATATGCTTGTCACTAAAATATGTGAATTGTCAGGGAAATTAGATTTACTTTACCTCGCGCTTCAGCCGTCGACATCAGCGACGGGACGTCGTAAAAGAAATCTCCTCGGATTAAAATTCTCTGGATGCGGGGGTCAAAGTTTATCGGTATTTTACCGTCTCTGGCCGATCTCCGTTCCTTGAAACTGATGGTCCGGTGGCACTCCCACGTCTACCAGTCGATCGGGAAACTCCGCTCTATCCGGAGGGGCACACGGCTGGCTCGTACTTCTCCGTCTCGTGGACTCGCACTGCCGGATTAACTGGACGTAGGTCGCGGAAGTCTTTTCGTCCTCGCTGAATGAGTGAAGTCCTGACGGTCGCCGTTCCTGGGGTTTCCTAGTGAAAGGTGGGCCCGAATTTTCCTCCTGGGGTTCGCAAGATGGGGCCTGTCCAGCCGTTCGTTCTATCGTCAGCTTGGCCTCGCAATGTCCCTCTCTTAGGATTCCTCGGACTCCTTTAGTCCTGCTCGGCTTTATTCGCTGAGAAATTGCTTAGTTGTTTCGCCCATCAATGGAGCGCGCTGGGTATGCAGGTTCCAAGGGCCGCAGATTGGAGACTTAGTATCTTGGCCGCTTACGTGAAACCCTCCTCGACTTCAGTGAAATTTCACCGCTCGACGGCGATGGAGAGAATGTTGCCTCTCTAAGATTTTCTGAGTGAGTGCGTGTCCAAAACTCGTGGTCACATCCGACCTAAAATCGGACGTTTTCAAATCCCGCCCTTGTTTCTATCATAAACCAAAATTTTACTGCTGACTGGCTATGGCCGCATAAAGAAATCTTTCACGATTCGTCAATTTAGAAACTCTGTGCCCCCGCTGTACTAAACGTGGTCGGCGAATTGCTGTAAGACACGTACCGTGAGATTCCTTGCTATCGCCTGCCGGTGTAATAAATTTAACTTATTTACTTCACGTCAACGATATTGTTTCGTAGTTCTTAATTTGGGTATCGCGCCTTGTGTGGGAATTGATCGCGGGGGTGCGGCGGTCGTCAGTATTTGGTTTATGACATCCTGCATTGCGGCGTCACTATGCCACGGGCTTGCTTGCTGAATCTACCTGAGGGCACGACGTTACTGTTGCTTGAGTTCTCCGCAGGTTGGTCGGTTTGAAAAGGGGTGAAGTCACTTAACTCTTCCTCTGGCCATCTACGGGTGTGGCTCTCCATAGCTGACTGAAGGGGGGGAGTTGAACGGAGGTCCTCTCTCTTTCTCAACGACCTGCTCCTGTCCTCTGGGGCAAATGAAGGTAAGAAAAAAAAAGGAATTCTCTACCTCCCTTCGTTCTTTATCGGAAAAAATGAATCTTTATGTATGCCCCTTTCCGTTGAACCTTGGATTTTCCAAAATTATTCCATGCCAAGTAATTTAAATCTTTTGAAATCCTCCTCTTAAAATTAAACTTAAAATTCGATGCTGACCGAATGAATATATTTAAATAATTAATTTAAATGTGCTAAATTTACAATGCGGCTGCCAAGAGCAATTGGCTTGCCAACATATGTTATGTTACCAAGTACAGTAATCATTCACATACACTACTGCAATAATATCTATTGCTGAAAAATAGTTAAAATTTAGTTATATACATACAGTTTCCTTGCAAAGTCCTTAGCAAATCTCTCACTCTTGTCCTTCTTTAGTCAGTTTCTATTTACACATGCAGTGGAAAAAAACCGCACGACTCTATGTTCACTCACACCATGTGTATTCATGTAATCCTTGAGTGAGACAAATGAGCACTGTCCAAATTACACATATAACTTCCTATATTACTGTCAATTTAAAATTTATGTACAGCACAAAATCCCCCAAGCGAAGTAGTCGAAACATTCCAACAATGTATGTATTCGTTAACGTTTTCGAACATAACCATGTTCATCCTCTGACGCACACTTGTCGTTTCTAAGAGCACACTGAACCTGTGCTGTGTTTTGACAAAATGCACGGGGCTTCCTGACTTGGCATGTGGGGTATATCGTCATGTAGTCTGTCTTCTTACCTAACTTTTACAACAGTGTCGCCATCTGTGTTTTGACTGATGTATCTTTTTCTTTCTCTCTTCTTATAGTCAGCTTCTGTTTGTCTTCTTAAAATGTGTTATTTTGCAACGGTGAACTCTTGGTGAAAGTACATGTCTCACTTGGTGTTTCACAGTAGCAAATAGATGTTATATTGATTAAATAAAAATTAAGATTCACATTCCTTAATTTCTTTCATTTCACAAATCTGTACTGAAATTCTGGATATTTTCAATTTTCTCAAGTGATTTTTCTGTACTTGTTTTATTAATGATAGGTAAGCCTAGAAAACACCATTAATTTTTGTCACGTTTGAATTTCGGTTCTCACTAAAACCGAAGAACTTATTACCAATTCTGAATTCAGTTATCGCAAAAAAAGAAAGAAAGAAAAGAAAAAAGAAATTCATAAAAATGGAATACAGTCTTCTACCAATCTCTTTCAGAGAACCTTTGTTGCTTCTCAGCAAAGGAAGTAATTTTTTCTTACTCTAAATTTAAAAAATAGTACTGCTGTACGTCCAGGAAAATGGGTAAAATGTTAAATGTAATTGCCTCAATACAAAAAACCTCAGTGATTCACAGACTTGTGTTGAATAGATATCTAAACAGTAAGCGGCGATGCTGACATAGCTTTTATACTGGGGCAATGGTGTACCTTAATAATTTTTCCTAATAATGGCAGCTCAAAATCAACTTCAGGGGCCATTTATGAATCGTCACTGTACCCACTCACCATCGACCAAGAAAAACCCGCATGCAACCGTCAAAGACGATGCTGGTAGCCTTTTTCGATTCGAAAGGTTCACGAGTGGATCAAACGGTAAATCAAGATTTCTACAAGAAAATTTTACGACGTTTCCGTAGTAGTATTCGTCGCCGTCGTCCCCAATTATGGAAATCCGGAAATTGGTTTTTGACCCCACGATAACGCAAAACAGCATACCACGTTATCAGTCCAACAATTCTTGACTCACCATTAAATCACTGTGTTGCCACATGGGCCGTATTCCTCTGATTTATTGCCTTGTGACTTCTTTCTGTTCCCCAAGATAAAACGGGCATTGAAAGAACAATAGCATGCAGACATTACATCTGTCCAAGCAGCCGTGACAAAACAACTTGCTGACATCCCGGGAAATAACTTTCAGAACTGTTTTCAGGATATTCAGAAACGCTGAAAACTGTGTGTTGATTCAGAAGAGCGGTACTTTGAGTGTGACCTGCACTAATTGTGAATATGGTACATTTTTATATTATTGATTGCGTCAGTCCTGGAACTTTTTGGACGCGGGTTGTATATTAAATTCTTATATAAACCCTTTAACCGGCTGGAACGAACTAACTCGGAGTTAGTAACATGGGCAGAAATCAGCTCGAACGAATACTAAATTCGTTGTCAAAGAAGTACGTCGAACGAGGCTGGAATAAGTGAAACTACGCATCAGAAATCGTTATTTTTTTCTTTAGACTATTCATTGAAAGTGGTCGTTCAAGGGGGATGATTGTCATCAGTGCTTTCTGTCTAATAACCATTTTCGCCAAAAATGTTATAAAAATGGCGACGTACCTAAAAAAGGAGAGAAAAGATGTTTGAATATCTTGTGGCATGATGCCAGTGCCAGGAGGACTAGCCGTTTCCAATCATTCTCTACGTGCAACGTGTGGTCGTCATCGACTAGTGACTGCTCGGGCGGAACGGAGAGTGTCCAGACTGGTAACAGACAACAGAAAGGCAACAGTGCAGCAAATTGCAGACCATCTTAATCAAGGATCACCTCAAATGATCTCTGCACGCACTGTTCGCCGTACATTCCCATTGGATTAGATATGGCAGCCGAAGGCCTGTTCGAACACCTTTGCTGTCTGCCGTTAACAAGAGTAAGCGTCTCCAGTTCGCACAGGAGCACAAGGATTGGACAGTCGATAATTGGAAATAAATTATGTGTTCCGATTAATCACGTTTTCAATTGCACCCTGCCGATGGCCGAGTGAGAATTTGTCGGAAACAGCACGAAAGCATGGACCCCAAATGCATTGCTACTACACTTCAAGCTGGTGGAGGCAATGTTATGGTTTGGGGAATGTTTTCCTGGCATGCTTTGGGACCTTTAATTCGTGTTGATCAACGTCTGGCTGGCACATCATATCTAAACATCGTTGTGGACCAAGTGCATCCTGTCATGTGGATGGTTTATCCCAATGGCGATGGCTACTTTCAACAAGATAATGCGTCCTGCCATAGTGCTCGTATTGTACAGGATTGGCTTCAGGAACATGCCGGTGAGTATACTTTGCTTAGGTGTCACCCACAATCTCCAGATCTCAACCCCATTGAGAATTTGGGGGATGAAGTGGAACAAGCCATCAGACACCTGGATCCACAACCCTGCAATCTCACACTCCTGCAAAGTGCTATTCATCAAGCATGGTCTCAGATCCCACAAACCACCTATCAACATCTCGTGGAGCCCATGCCACGAAGAATCGACGCAGTATTAAAGGCAAAAGGCGGCCCAACGAAGTACTAAGGGAATGGTCAAAATAAAGTAGCCACTCAGTGTATACTTAATAATTTCAATTTTTAGTCGTTTTTATTTGTGGTTTTCAGCCGTAGGTTGAAGAAGCGTTTATGTTCCAACTTTGTCCGTCTGTCTGCCCGTCCGCACGACAATTCGCGTAAAAACAGTTCGATTTCGATGAAATTTTAGTATGTGGTAGGGGGCCAACTACGAACGAACCCTATTGAAAATGGGAGAAATGGGGTCAAAAGTCAGGACATAGGAGAGGGATCTATTCCATTGCCCTTATACGTCATAACTTGAATAAAAATGGTTCCATTTCGATGAAATTCTACTCTAGCTGTTCTTTTTAACTTTCGTCGGTTCTTATAGTAAAATGTTTTTTTTGGATTTACGCGGCATTTTTAAATTCGTTCACACCTGTAGACGAATCCTATTGAAAATGAAAAAAATTGGGGTCAAAGGTCAGGACATAAGAGCGGGATCAATCCATTGCCCTTATGCGTCATAACTTATGTAAAGATGGTTCGATTTCGATGAAATTTTAGTATGTGGTAAGGGACCACCTGGGGATGAAACCTGTTGAAAATGGGTGAAATGGGGTGAAAGTTCAGGGCACAGGAGCGATATTTATTCCACAGTCATTATCCTCATAACTTGATTAAAAATGCTTCTATTGTGACAAGACTTTAGTATGTTCTTCCGGAGGTATGCTGAACCAATGCTGTTTAATATAATCGAAATAAATTCGAACGTCAGGACACATGATCGAGATTTATTCCACAGCCATTATCCTCATAACTTGACTAAAAATGCAATGCTTCTATAGCAACAAAATTTCAGTGTGTTGTTCCGGAGGTACACTGAACCAATTCTGTTTAATATCATCGAAGTGGGGCCAAAGGTCAGGACACAGGAGCAAGATTTATTCCATAGCCATTATCCTCATAACTTGACTAAAAATACTTCTATTGCAACAGAACTTTAGTATGTTGTTCTGGAGCTATACTGAACCAATGGTGTTTCATATCATGGAAATGGGGTCAAAGGTCAGGTCACAGGAGCGAGATTTATTCCACAGCCATTATCCTCATGACTTGAATAACGATTTCTGGTATGTTGGAGAGCGTAAAATAATCAATGCATTGCACGATTTTACCAATTTGTTATCATATAGCACAAATAGCACCGTAGGAATCATGAAAGTCATGAAAGAAATACGGGATTACGCCATATAATACAAATTTTGAAGATGACAATCCGATTTTTGCCGTAAATGTGACAAGGATGGTAAGTCAGATAATATCCGAAAACTTGAAAATTTTTCATCGTCCTGGAGCGGGACTCGAACCTGCGTCTCCCAGAAAACGCCAGGGTATGCTAACCACTACACCACCCAGAACGACCGAGTTTCATTTGCATGAATTCCTCACCTTTACTTTAAAGTATATTCTACGATAATTCAGTACTTTTCCCCTTTTTTTTTTTTTTAATTTGAAGTCCATGTATGTAGCAGTCTGATGTTTCTTTTGCCGTAGAACTACTTCTTCCTCCTCGCTGGGTAGGGAAAACATCGGCAGCACGGATGAAACGAAAAGATGTCACATTCTGAACGCTTATATCTTCGAAACTAACACTCGTAGAGTAATAAATGATACATCATTAGATAGCTTATGGAGTCCCATTTATTACAAAATACGTTTCAACCCTTCACCCCTTAACTCTTCGATATAGTAGCGTTAGAAAGTTAAGCTAAATTTCGCGTGATTTTGTTCCGCCGCACGTCGTTTTAAGGTTGATAACTAGCGAATAGATAACGATAGCGATGACCTCAGCCCCGCATTAGTTAGCTGTCGGTCACGGCTAATGGACGTATCTTATAAACCGAAATAAAGTGGATTTACAAATTACTCATTTTTCAGATTAAAAAAAATTGGTGACGACTATTTAGAAATGCCGCAAAAATCCAAAGAAAATTACTATAAGGACCGACGAAAGTTGAAGAAACAGCTAGAGAAGAATGAGAGGAATGCGAAAAGACCCGCTAAGTCATCAACCGACAGGTCACGGGAATGCAGGGAGCGTCAAAAATCCCTAGCATGGAATACCAATGTACATCGCCAATCTTCACAACTTCGATGGATAATGTATGTATTGCGTCTCAAACCTTTGCACAGCCGATGTATTCTGAATCTAGACAAGAACAAAAAGCAGAAGAGTACATTAGGCGAGAAACGTATCGCCAAATTTATAAAATGGCAACTAAGGAGTTTGAAAAATTGTTTCTGGAGAACGATTTCTTCAGAAACAATTTTAGCAATAACTACTGACAACGATGATACTACGCATTCTACTTCTATACTAATATTAATTTTTTTATTCAGCATAAGTTACTGTGAATTGTGTACAGTATAAGTTGATTTAAAGTAAATGAAGTAAGACATTTCTTTCGTTTTATTTTTTTTTTAAATTTTATATCTGAAAAAATCAAAGAGGCACAGTAGCAACTTTTTTGCCGCAATCTACAACGTAGGGCTACTTCAACTGTCTTTCGCTGAATACTTTAAGGACGTAGAGTGAGATATTGCCATGAAATAGTGACAGTTCACGTAGTTCTACCTTATAGGTTGCGACACATTTGCTACTCTGTCCCTTTGATTTTTTTTTTTAGCTTTTCTTGTTTGAAGAATATGTTTAAATTCATTCATGACAACTACAAAGCGTATGTGCGTATCTTTTCATTTCAGTCTGTTAAACATTTTGCTGACGCACTTTTGAATCATTTCAGCGCGCGCAAGCTTGTGAAAATATTAATATCTCTTGTTTCGACAACCCATGTTAATACTTAGTTGCTTTTACCTTGTTGAGAAAAACACTTAAACATGCAATAAAAAATAAAAAGATCACAAAAAAATTACTCTATGTAGTTTTGAGGAAAATATTCTCGGTTTTAACCATTCTTAACTGTAAAATATTCAACAGTTCTCCAGCTTTTGAAGATTTCCCCATTTTTAATCCTAGATATTAAACCTAATTATTTCACTAAAAACATTTTTAACCTTCGGAAACTTTGCTTTCTTCTAACCATGCCCCCCCCGGAATAATCTTCATTATTATTTCCCTAATTTGGAATTTATAGATGATACCAAAATTGCTGGTCCAATAGACATGAGCAATTTCGGCAACTGTAATGCTCCGGAACGTTTAAGAAACACTACCGTGATATTCGATGAAACGTTGGTAAATGTCATATCTCAGTAAGGACTCATTCAGAGAAAAAGATTCTCAAATAAAAGCTGTAAAAATGCCATGCAACAAATCTGCAATCCTCAACAAAGCCAAAATATTTCTGCAAGAAAACATTGTTAAAAGTGTCTTTCTTTTCCTGCATATAGGGTTTTTCGTACTGATCTTTTTCGTTCAAACCAAGCGTATTTCCGCTCAAGTGATTATTGCCTACATTTACCTTGGACAATACATACCAAGCAATGGAAACCGTGAATAGGAATTTTATATTATGATATTGTTGCGACCTTTGGGCCTTAGATGTCAGGATGCCCAATTAGTTTCCGGACTGCGATTCGAATCACTGGATCCGCCAATACCTCGTTAGCCAATTAGCCGACACAGTACACCAATAAACCAATGGAGGCACAGTGTAACAATTAAAACAGGGATTTAATAGACATATGCATAACTTACACCGGATATTTCATCTAATGGTTAATAGCTATAACTTCCGGCTACCTTTGGCCCTCTTCGGTGTTTCAGAAAATGTGTCCTAACGAAAAGTCTGTTCGTTCACAATGGACCGCAAAGAAAATACTGATAAAGAGTACTTACATATGTCCTCGAGTATCCAAAGTATTGATGACACCAAAAAAACACAACACTCACACGGGTAGTTTGATGTTAACTTCCATCACCGCTCATTCTTTGCTGTGGCTAAAACGATGTCGTTCCCCAGTCACTGGAGGTACGTAATCAGACACACACACACACACACAAGATCTTTTTCTCCCCTCTTTCTTCACGAAGAGGCTAGCGGTTACTTCAGAGCTCTCTCTCTCTCTCTCTCTCTCTCTGCAGGGGGTCTGCTTTGTTCCTGTGGCGAGGCGTTTCTCCTTTCCTCTCTGCATGAGCGAGGCGATGCCTTGATTATTTTCTCTCACTTTGCATTTCAATTGAGCGAGGCAATACAGTAATTATTTTGTCTCTCCCTGCATTTCACCTGAAATGACTCCTTACGGCAGGTATCGATGGTCCGGCAAGGTGAAGAAAGTTCCCAGGCAGATCTGTTGCTGGTTGGTCCTCGGCTTATGTTTTTAGCTGGCTTCACTTCTTATGATCAGATTTGCAAGAGCCCAGCAGACGGCAAGCAATTGTTCTAGCGTGAGGAAAAATCCTTTCTCATTCTCTCGGCTATCCTGACGGATTCTGTCACTCTCAACAACAATCTCCCGTCTCCAAAAAGTTGTTAAGCGTTGAATTCTACCACTTGAAACCGCGACATATTTATTATAAACCGCTCTTCAAGTCCAAGAGCTTTCCCATTGTTTCGCGCGCGGCACAGACAAAAGCTTCAAACGCTTTTGCCGTCCAAACACTTTTGAGTCACGGGAAATAGCTTTTAAACTCTGACCCATCCCATTTCCGTTTATGGGCTCTTTGTACTCGTGGCAAACACCTGCAACTCGCCACTTGAATTCAAAGTGCCGAATTCAAAGTTTCAATTACCGTTAATTAGCCACGCCTCTCGCCAATTAATTATGCGAGGGGGGTGGATCGTCACAATATAATAATACTGTAGAATAATCATATAATTCTAATTAGCAGGCGCATAACACTTGGCTGCAGGGCCTATCGAAGAAACGGTGCAATTTTCAAGAACAATTTATAAATATGTCTTACAAGACAAGCGTTTATTCAATGCGTCATTCCATTTCTTACTTATGGTTCAGAGAAATGGACTTCAACTAAAAAAAAAAAAAGACATTCAGAGGCTGCAAACTACTGAAAAAAGTATGGAACAGGACAATGAGAGGAACACGAACTCGTGGATCAGGACAATGATAAGAACAGGGATTCATGGATCAAGACAATGATACGATCAGGAACTCATCGATAAGAACAATGTTAGGAACAGGAACTCACGTATAAGGACAATGATAGGAACAAAACTCATGAATCAAGATATCGATTGTAATGAATGACATCATAATCAATGTAAAATCCTTGAAATGGCAATGGGCTGGGCATATTGCTCAAAGAATTGACCACGCTTTGGAAACTGAAATATTGACCTGGATTCCAAAGGACAGGAAAGTCCCAGAACACCACGCAGAAGATGGGTAGATGAAATTCGAAAGTATGCTGGAGTGGCTTGGATGAGATAAGCACAAGATACGAAGTTGTCGAAAAAACTTGTGGAGACCTTCATCCAGCAGCGAATTGATAATAGTTGATAATGGTGGTATATAAATATATATATACAGACACCGAACAAAAAATTACTCACCTACAGAAATTTAGTACTTTGTTATATAACCACGTGCATAAATCACAGCATCACTGAGTCTTGCTGGAAGAGATTCAGCAAGATGATTTAAATAACTTGAGTCATTTTTTGGCCATTATAAGAACAATTTCTCTCGCAATTCAATAAGATTCCAGGGATGCTGAAGCTTGGTTTTTACACTTCATTCCAGGTGGTCCCACAAACTCTCGATAGGATTTAAATCTGGCGATTTAGCTGGGCAATCCATGTGTCCCAAAGTTATGTCATACTCTTCCCACCAATTCATAATGGTTTTAGCTCTATGAATCCTGCAGTTGTTATACTAGTAAATCGGATAAGTTACTTGATGAGAATCCTGCAAACGTTGCGTAAAAGAAAACATATTATTGCCTATAATTTCTCTTCAAGCATGTTGATTCATCATATTATTCACCTCTACTAGTGGGCCTAATTCACAACCACTAAAACAACCCCACAGCATTACATACCCACTTCCATCGTCATGAATTCTTTGAACACTAAGGATTGAATGTTTATTTAGACCTACTGTTGATCCCACGCTTTTCGTCATCTGCGTATAGGAAAAATTTGGATTCACGTGACAGCCTTCCACTGATCAACGGCCCATGTCCTGTGAGCTTGTGACGTACTACAGAGGTAAAGCACGTGTGAAAACGACAAATCTGTAGCCATATATTCCATCCGGGTAGCTTAGTTGGGAGAAAAACTTACTCCGGATTAAAGGAACGGAGATTGAAGCGCGCCTCCTCACTCCGGAGCAAGTTGCTCTCCCAACTAAGCTACATGGACGGAATGTATCGTTGCAGATTTGTAGCACGGACAAATTCCTGTTTTCACAAGCTGAAGTTAATATTGGTTTCAGTCTTTCAACTGTACTCCAGATATTCATTCCATAAAGTGCCCCACGCAATTTTCGCTCGGATATAGGCGTGTGAGGTCGACTATTAACAGATTGGAGGAGTTCCTGCCTTGTTTGAAATCTGTTCTCGTTGACCAGGCGAGAAATTCTGTGCCGGTCCCGACTTGTTAAAATGGTGTTTCGTCCACAGTTTTTCCTTTTATTTTCAGTCGAATTTAACTTACACCAATCTTCATAAGCACGTAGAACTTTTTTTTTTTTTGCTAACACCTGTGAATTCAGCAACTTGCTGTGCCCTTTTGACCTGCCAAAAGCTATGACGTCTTTTTGCCAATCACTTACATCTGCATTTAGACCCACTGATTTTGATTTTTAAGAAGAATTCAGCTTAAAATTTTACCTGTAGAAAGAAATAGCACACATCTGATTATTATATAATCCATAAATATTTAAATAGCATTCCAATTATAACCTCAAAAATATATCACATTAAAGAATTACATACTGTATATTGTTGCAGGTGACTGTATATTGCTGCAGGAAACGCCGTTCAAACAAAGATCATCATCACATTCCCTCTCCCTCGCTGCTCGCTACGCTTCACCCGACTTGTGGCTTTCTTACCAAGTTGCTGTAACCCGTCTCTCCATCATTTTCACTCACGTATCTAACACAACAGTTTTTCTAGACTAACGAATCCAGGTCTAAACCTAACATTGGAAAGAAACCCTTCGTCGAACATGATGCGAGTCTCCCGATTTCAGTTGTTTTATTTTTCCTTTCTCTTTTTCTGATTCTTTTCTTAATACATTTGCACATTCATTTATGTTTCACTTTCTCTTTCTACCCCTCAAATATTTCTTTACATCCTTTCATTTCTTCTCACTTTTCCTGCATCTTCCTGCATTGACATTCTATTAATTTCTACTTTTCCCTGCCATTTTATTTCTCTTTCAGTGATGCATTCTTTCTTTCTGATTCTGCTTTGAATTTTTCTCCAATCACTACGCCTCTCAAAGATTTTCTCTGTCTTACTTTCCTGTTTATATCCCTTCTAAATTTACTCCTCCCCTTTATGTCCCCCATAAAAAGCCCTTTTCTTTTCCTGATTTGTCATGCCACTTTCTTTCTGTGTAATTTATACATTTACTCTCTTTTTCTCTATTCGTATGTCTCAGTTTTTATTTTCCTCTGTATCAACCATTCAGTGACTTTTCATATTTTGTTTGTACCCCTCCATTTCTGTCTCCCTATACATTGCCTCATAATAATCTATGCACATATTTATTATTGTAATACTTTCTTTTCTTCCTCTCTCTCTCTCTCTCTCTCTCTCTCTCTCTCTCTCTCTCTCTCTCTCTCTCTCTCTCTCTCTCTCTCTCTCTCTCTCTCCCCTCTAGCTGTGTATCTATGTATATGTCTATCTATATAACTATCCGTGTATGTATGTATGTATCCATCTATATATCTATATATATATATTATCTATCTATTACATTTTTCCCAGTTGCCCTATTCTTCCTTCTTCTGCCTTTGTTGTTTCTGCTATTTTCATTTCCTCTCTTCTGCCCACCCTGTTCTCTTTGTTGTGCTTTAACTTACTTCTGCCTCTCTCTCTCTTCCTTCATTTCATTTCTTTCTGCCACATTATTATCAGTTCTTCTTCTCTCGTTCTATTCTTCACCTGTATAAATTGCGTCTTTTTTCTAATTCTTTTGCCTTCTATCACCTGTTCATTCTCCGGAAAATTCTCAGTAAAGCACTTTCCTTTCCTCACTTTCACTTGATCTCTCGTCCAGGCAGCTCGTGCATTTGCATATCCGTAACATTTGTTTATTCCCCCATTTTATTGTAATTGCTATTGGTCACGTACTTTGCCATTCGATAATTTTCTCTCTTATTCCTGCCATTCTAAGTTTGCGTGCGCGTGTGAGAAAACAAAGCTTTAATGTCTAAGTTCACCCCCTTTCACTTGACATTGTGTGACAAATCAGAACATTTTGTGTTTTCATTAACTTTTTAATGGTAAACGCTTCACCTGTATTGTTCATAAATTTCGGCACTTTTCTTTTTGACATTTTGCCGAAACTACTGCGTGAGTGACAAATGTCTTTCCAATATCTTTGCTCGCTTGATTAATTTAAGGAGAAAAATATTTTTCTTTCGATATGACCCACAGTTTAACGTAACTTAGATTAATAAAAATCATAATAAAGCTTACCTCTAAGATACTTTCGTGCGGTATATTCCAGAAATAAATTCCGTTGGCGGAAAAAATACGATCCCCAGGCCACAAGCCAGCCTTGTGGGCCTCAGATCCGACGGCCACGCGGGATACAAGAACACCTGGATCTCCGTTCGTAGGTGCTCGGATGCTGAAACCCAGGGGTCCGCCGTTAGGGGGTCTCTGGAGCACCACACACCTTCTCAACGCTCTGCTTCCTTCTCTGGTTACGTCATTGGACGGAGGAGCAGCAGGATAAAGATGAAACCCTCGGACTCTGTCAGCGTCTGCGCAAGAATCCTCCAATGAAGAAGCCCGGCCGAGGCTCCATCCGACATCTAGGTCCCACATGGATGAGGCTAAGAAGGCAATTTCAAAGAAGATTGTAGTCCGTCTTCAATTCCGTCACCTGTAGAGCAACGCATCTCGGGAAAGTAACCTTTCCCAGATTCCCTTGAGATAGCGTTTCTTTGACCTTGCACACAGATCACTCGGAAACAGAGAGCACATTTTGCGCTGTCACTGATAAGGCTTAGTTTAGGATCCTTTTGGGGATCAGTCGTTCTTTTGCAGAGCAAGTTTTGATAAAGGCGTAGAAGTTCTACATTATAGTCAAGATGAAACCTTTAACAGTTTCTGCTATAAACCGATGTTCTGAAAAACATTTCATACTTCTAATGAGACTGGTTCCACTTTTTGTATGAATTATCTGATCATATTATTTTTATACCGGCTGTTAAACATTGGTGCTTCATTATTTAATTTTGATAAAGGAAAACTGCGTTTATGAAACACATTTTTTAGATTTTATAATTCTGCATTTCTTGCATAGCTGTGAAAATGATCAGACGTAGAAGGTTGAAATTCTTTCAGTGATAGCTGATAATTTAAATTAAGACAGTTGTAATAAGATGTGAATAAATGAAAATGAATCCGTTTTTGACATTTTCTGAATCTGACGTTTAGTATGGTTTTTCGTAGTCCAAACTATTAAATTTTCAAATTTAGTTTATTAATGAAATCTGGCAAGTTTTCATTTTGCATTTTTAAATTAGCTCTGAATTCGGCTGATCAATGACGATTCTGAAAGAGAACGATTTCGGAACAGGAATAGTAATCAGAAATCTGAATGATTTTGCATTGCGACAATTATTATATTACCTTGTCTGTTTCTTGCAGTTGGAAATGATCTGAAGTAACTATAATCAGTTTTTAAATTCAGATATTTCTTCTTCTTTTGAGGTAATTTTTAATTTTTCCATTTTTGGTCTTCAGTGGTATTAAATTGAAGTCAGAGTACAAATTCAAATGGTTTTCCTCCCGCTTCATTTAGTATTTTAACTCAGAGTTAGTACATCATTATATTTCCGAAATCTGGTTTCATAGTAATTCTTCAATTTCAGTGTCACTAAGAGTTAAATATAAAGTGATTCATGTCATCCTCGTAATCGGAATATGACAACTACTGTATTTCACTTTGAATCATTTCAGTTTCAGCTTAAATATCTTGAAAGGTTTAAATGTTTTTGCAGGTAACAGGATTTCTGTTGGCTATTTATAAGAAGTCTTGGTCTCTGCCGTGATTTTTTCTAAAATTAATATATCGTTAGCTAAGGTTTCTTGCGGCTAAAAAGCTAAAATGTATAACACAGTAATGACGTAAAAGCACCTTTGTTTCAAAAACTGCTGGCGAAAAAATATAAGTGTAGAATTCTACATATACCACAGAATGCTTGACTTTGAATATTAAGGAGTATTATATTAACACTCATGAAATGTAAAGGCATTGAATGTGAGTGAGCATGAGAATAAATATCACATAAAAATTGTTAATATTTACTCAGGTAATTCAGACTGTGACAAAATCCCTCCATATTAGTACAGGGATAGGTTTTCACGCAAAGAAGAGGGAAACAACTTTTTCATTTCTGAACTATTTACCTACTTTCTCCATGAACGCATGGCAGCTCAGTTACAAATTTAAAACACATAAAGATATAAATATAGTTATTCCTAGCAATGATGTCTGCAAGCTAACATTCAAGATAATTTTTCCTTAATGTGTTCTCTTTGATTGTAGTTATGGATATAAAAATAATTTCTGTATTTCGATAAGTTAATACTGCGCTTACCATTCAAAGGAAAGTGGAAAACATGGAATCAATCCATCAAAAAAATTATCTCAAGTGATTAACTGAATAAGAAGGATTGGCATGAATACCTGCTAATGGATTTTGGAAGATTATTTTTAATGTCTTTACAAGTGCAGTTGTTAATACATTTTGAGGGAAATTTGTGACTGTCTGTCGAAAAAGATTACAGACTTCCGCTTTGTTTTTGTCGAAAAGATAAATTTTTATAAGTAATTCTATCAATTTCCGCGTTCAGTACTGATGTGCCATATTATTTTCTACTTTTCGATGCTATATATATGCAATTGAATATGTCACAAAAACCTTAATCTCTAAGCATTTTGCTTAATGTTTGAAGAAATGCAGAACTTAAAGAGTGTTAGCCAGTTCAAGCTTCGGGAGACACAGAATTTCTGTATGGAGCAATAAATTTAGTTTATAAATTAAAGCAAAACTGATGTGTTTTGCAAACTACTATGATACTTACTGCATATTAATTTCAAGCAGCAGAGACTTTTATCCTCCAAGAAAATGTACATTTAAATTTTTTGTGCTTTATTAGTTTGAATATTTGGCTAAAAGATGAACTATTTCTTTGGAAGATTTCATGATATTGCAGTTTACTATTGTTTTGACTAGTTTTTTCGTAGTGAAAAGCAAAATAACTGTTACATGAAATATACTGTGACCAAGTGGAAATTTTCAGTAAATTCTATTTTAATATAGCAATCGTGGATGAACCACACGCACAAAGTTAAGTATATGGAAACTTTATATGATAATTAAAGCATTTTTTTTACTCAAACCGTATGAAACAAAAGCAATTAACTTAACTGCGAATTTTCTGTTGTACTTAAAAGGGTTCGCAAAAAAAATCCTTTTAGAGAATTGCGGAAAATTGCCTAGAAAGAAAAATAAAACTTCTATTTTCTACAACTGAGGAGCGATATATTCGCAATTTACCTGCAAAAAAACCTTCAAAAAAAAAGCTAGATCAAAACTGGATATACTTCAATTAAACTCTAGAACTGAAATGGTAATAAATAATCTTACAATCATAATTACTTGAATAATTTTAAGAATTATTTTTCTCATAACGTGAACATTATTATTAATTATGTTCTATCCATCCGTGAAATAAAAGAGTCGCTAAATCTCTGTGCTGATTAGTTTAATTATACTTGTCTATTTTAATATTGCAGTGCAACATAAATTTTATATTAATTAAGACAACCAATGAAACGAAGCTATGGTTATAAAAGGTTCAAAAATAAGTGTATGGGTGATTGAATTTTCTTTTAAAAAAGAAATGCTACCTAACAGTTATTTACCTTTGTGAGAGCGAGAAGTTTTTCCTATATCAAATTAATTTTTAAGATTATAGAAACAAAATATTCTCACCTAATACTAAATATCCGAATTGTTACTCTATGTAGTTTCGATAAAAGCGTTCGCACAAATTTGCAATGCGTGCAAATCGTGTTAGGGTTTCAAAGCAATTATTCTATGAAGGTTTGCAGTTGCAGAAAACTTATTGTAGGGAAGCTGCCACAGTGGGCTGACCACTTCGAAAAATAATATCAATATATAAAAACCTATTTCAAATGGCGATAGTGTATTGTTTAATATTTTTATATCTCATCCATATAAATATTAAGACAATAACGAAATGGCGAGTTGTTTTCGTTGCCACTTTATTTGACTCCTATCTCCTAATAAGATATGTTTAGTAGCTATTAGACACTGGAATATCGAAATGACGACATGAAAAAATATGAATCCTTTGATTGTCTACAGAATAGGCACATTTTAAATACGTAAATGGTAAATTAAAAAGTTAATATGGAAAAATAATGTAGTAATTATTACATTTCATATGCATTTTCTGCAAACTCTATTTTTACTCCAAAAAAACTACTTTTTTAAATACGGGGATAATACTCAAAAGCGTTCAGACTTTTTTCTGTTTTGGCACCAAAAATTTCTGCGTCAGAATTTTTTTGTTTATTTTGTGTAGATTATTACATGAATATGTCACATTTTGTGTGCATCAGGTGATTAGTCCATGCACTTAAATTTATTCCCAGTCTCCTGTATCAAATCTCATCATCCTGCATAAATTTATTCACTGCTGAATTAGCGTCTAGTTTTTACGCTGCCTAAATTTCCTATAGAAGCAATTTTGCCTTGTTCCTAAGCAACTTTATCTCATTTATCTACTCTTTGTGATCTTAAATGTAGTAATTTATTAATATCATCAAACGAACGAATTAAATCACTATGCCCTTTAGGTACAAACACCATGACGATAAACTGAAAACAAACTAATTAAAGTGCAATGTATTACTGAACTTAAAAATTAATTCACTTGAGTTACGAATGATAAAAATGTCATCTGCATGAAGCATTACCAACATTTAGTTGCCTAAATTTCCAAGATTCCATTCACATTAAAAGAAAATTCTGTTTATAAGATATTTTTAATGACTAAAATGTACTTTAAGTAATGTTTTAAATATATATTAGTACTTTATTTCTACACTCTAAATAAAAACCGTTTTCTATATTAAGACCTTGAAAAACAAGTTTGCAGCAAAAATAAAGATTTTATGAAATATTAGCTAGGAATTTTACTGTCTAGTTTAAGGGTTGCCCAAACTCATGGATTTATATGCATTCTAGATCATGAGTTCTGGAGAGGTGTACTCAGTTTTAAGAATTTTTTCATCATAAATATATCGCGAACTTTTCTTCTAAATTAAAAGTATCCATATGCCACCTTTTCTATTATTTTATTTTAGGTGCTTCAGAATTATGTACAATGTGGTGTTGAATTTCTTCCTGGGATAGTTCCTGATTGTCGAAGAAACAGGCACGATGAATGAATTTTAATAATCACTTCCGTTATATTTTCAGCACATAACTTTCTGAAGAATATTACTGAATACCTTCTAAGTTACTAGAGGATAGAGTGCTGGGAAGGTAATGTGAAAGCTTCCTGTTTTTAACACTCAAACCGTCGTTTTAGTTTTGTGAGTTTCTTTACAATGCCTTCCAGTGACATGAATTTTGTCGAATAATTGATTATGAACCATTTTTAAGTCACAGAAGACTTCAAAGAACAATACATCATTATTATTATTATTTCATTCCTTCTGGTGAAGCAGTGAAAGGGATCTCTCTCCAGAGCATCGCTGATGTCAGCAAATTTATGGGCTTGCTCTTAAAAGTCTTTGATGACAAACTATCGAAGACAGTATGGCGCCATTCTGAACGACTGGTAACTTTATATGCAGACGTCCTGTTCTTTTTTTAAAACGTTTCTGTTGCGTCTGGAAACTGATGAGTCTTGCCGAACCTAAAAGTGAGAAAAAATATATAATTAGCAATTCAGTTTTAAAAATATTTAACGCATTTCACACCAGCAAGCTATAAGAGCGAAACATTTAAATACACTCTATTGACAAAAGTCACTGGACACCTCTTCGAAAGCAAATGAACGGACCCGCTGCAATGTTACGATGCGCGGTACAGCTGCAAGCGGTATAAAAACAAGTCTGCAGCTGACCGCGATCATATCGCACTTTGAGGTTGAGTGAAAATGTTGTTGAACTGACTTTGAGAAAGGAAAAATTGTTGTGTGTTATTTTAGAGGGTTGCCCATAAGAGAAACCGAGAGGCGTTTAAACATACCCAAGTCAACTGTTTTGGATGTACTGAATACGTGGAAGACACATGGCGTGCCGAAAACAGCAAAACGTACCAGCAGACCAAAGAAAATCAGTGATAGAGGACGTCGAAGCCTCAGGAGAGTCGTTACAGCTAATCGACGGAGTACTGCACAAAACCTCAGTGTACAGGTGAGTAAAAATGCTGGAACCTCGGTATGCATACGTACCATTCGCAGAAAACTTCATTCCATGGATTACCGTGATCGTGCGGCTGCTCATAAGCCTTTCATCTTCAGTCGGAATGCTACTCGTCGTTTAGCATGGTGTAAAGAACATTTATCGTGGACCGTAGATCAATGGAAACGGGTCCTGTGGACTAATGAATCCAGATACACGATCCATCAGTCTGATGGCCGTGTTTGGGTATGACGGCAGCCGGGGAACTCTATTTACCACTGAGTACTGTTCTTACGGTCAAGTTTGGAGTTGGCGGTGTACTCGTGTGTGGTGGTTTCCGTGGTATGGCACCGGCCCATTTTTTTAATCTTGGACAAACGTGTTATTAACCAGCACGTCTACCTCGATATTCTGGGCAATTATGCCCTACCAACTCTGTGGTAATACAATGGAACCGAGTCTTGTTGGTACCAGCAATATAATGCATCGAGCCATAAAGCAAGGACTGTCACGGTGTAGTTATACGATAATTCTGTATCGTGTGTGGACTGGCCAGCACAGAACTCTGATCTTAATCCCATAGAGCACGTAGTATGGAATGAATTAGAGCGCCGCATAAGAAGTTTGGAACCAAGGCCTACTACTAAGCAACAGTTAGAGGCAACATAATGTACTGAATGGAAGCGCATATCTATCGCTGTGTTCCAAAAGGGTCTGGTACGATTCGTCCAACGACGATTGGTCCTAATGACGATTCGTCCAATGCCGATTGGTCCAATGGACAATTGGTCCAAAGGTACGATTCGTCCAATGGTACGATTGGTCCAATGCCGATTCGTTCAATGGGACGATTGGTCCAATGCCGATTGGTCCAATTCCGTCCTATCTGTCCGAAGTGCTACTCGTGCTATAAAAGTCTCATCTGTTCTGATTTTATCTCCGATGTTATACGAAAGTACCGGTAGTCCAAAGAATGTAAAATAATGTTACATTTCATGCGTAATATTGTGGTTACAGATCTTTTTTTTTTTTTTTGAATCGCGTTTTCTTGTTATACTGGCTTTGCTGCCGTATGAAGTTACTGATGTACGAGCCGTTCTATCAACATCAATTTTTTTCTTTTGCATGAAATAATATAAAGTACTAGTGTTCCGTTTCTGTTTGTAGAATGCAATGGGGTTTTCCGCCAACTGCCCAGTGGAAACAACTGGTCGGGGTTTGGATAGTGGCCTTTTCAACAGTTTTTATTCCAGCGATGTCATATTCATAACGTTTACATATTAAATCAAGTTAAAAATATTGCACTTTTACTTAAACACGAAATATTAATTCATAGGCCCTAGGCCTAGGCTTTTTTAACAGTTTTAATTCTACCGATGTCAGATTCATAACGTTTACGTATCAAATCAAGTTAATAATATTGAGCTTTTACTTAGGCACGAAATATTAATTCATAGGCTCTAAGACTAGGCCTTTTTAGGACTTTTTATTCTACCGATGTCATATTCATAACGTGTACATATTAAATCAAGTTAATAATATTGCGCTTTCATTTAAGCACGAAATATTAATTCATAGGCTCGCGGCCTAGGTGCCTAGCAAAGACCTCAGAAATGATACGATGAGGGCCTTTTATAAAGTTTTATAAAATGTTTACAAATACCAAATATCTAGGTTGTAACTTAAAATCTTCTAAAAAGGCCCGGGGCCTATCTGCCTCGTAAAGACCTGAGGAATGATACGATGAGTGCCTTTTATTAGGTTTTATAGAATATTTACAAATACCAAATATCTAAGTTGTAACTCAAAATCTTATAAAACGGACCGGCGCCTAGGTGCCTCTTAAAGACCTGAGAAATGATAGGATGAGTGCCTTTTATTAAGTTTTATGAAATGTTTACAAATACCAAATATCTAGGTTGTAAATTAAAATCTTCAAAAAATGCCCGCGACCTAGGGGCTTTGCAAACAGCTGAGAAATGCTCCATTGAGTGCCTTTTACCAGGTTTATGTAAAATGTTTACAATTACTAAATATACAGAAATTATCTTTCAAAAGGATATAAAGAGGAGAATAATTAAAATTATTATTCCTTTCTGAAAAATAAAAAAGTTTACCATTGGTAAGATGATACCATTGGACGAATCGGCGTTGGACCAATCGTACCATTGGACGAATCGGCATTGGACCAATCGTACCATTGGACGAATCGACATTGGACGAATCGGACATTGGACCAATTGGCATTGGACCAATCGTCCCTTTGGACGAATCGGCATTGGACCAATCGTCGTTGGACGAATCGTCCGGGACTGGTTCCAAAACCTTGTCGAAAGCATGTCTCGAAGGATCAGTGCATGCCTTAAGGCAGAAGGAGGACCGACACCGTAGTAATGTATGTCAATAAATATTATGTTGTGTTTCTCTTGTAGGTGTCCGGTGACTTTTGTCAATATAGTGTATATATGACTGCACTGTAAAAATATTTTTGGAATTTACCAGCCATTTTCTGTGATTCCTTTCGTGAATTAACAAAAAAAAAAAAAAAATTCTGACATAACCTTTCCCGTGTAATGAAGGGGGGAAACCCCTGAATTTCATAGTTTTTCGTGCTAAAGGAAAAATCTGAATTTTCAGATTTCGCAATTCCTTTCTTACATTGATGGCGAATTGCTGTTTTTAAGATGTATTAACGGAGATTTCTAAATTTTTCGAAACCTTTCCGCAATTTCTTTCGCATATTAACGGAAATTTTCTGTTCTCACCTTTCCGTATCCATATGGCGGACATTTTCTGATAATACGAGGTCCGATCAAAACGTTTCGAGACTAGGCCGATATACAATAAGGTACTTACGTTACATAAGTCTGGCTATGATCTCCCTCAAAGTAGTCTCCTTGGCTGCCAGCGTTTTTGCCACTGTTGGAACGCTCCCTGAAAGTCCTGTTTGCGAATTGGGTCACTTGCGCCGTCTGCGATTCGCGCTGGATCTCGTCCATGGTTTCAAAACGGCGACCCTTGAGTTTCAGCTTCATCTTCGGGAATAGAAAGAAGTCGCAGGGAGTCCTCAGGGATGACCTGCATGAGTCTCGTCCCCAGTGATAATCCGCATGAGTCTCGTCCCCAGTGATGACCAGCATGAGTCTCGTCACCAGTGATGACCCGCATGAGTCTCGTCACCAGTGATGACCCGCATGAGTCTCGTACCCTGTGATGACCCGCATGAGTCTCATCCCCATTGATGACCCGCAACATGAACGTTGGATCATTCACCACCTGCTGACGAGGATCTTGACAGAGTTCGACACGGAGCGCCTTCTGTTAGGGATTCAGAATCTTTTTCACAAACTTTGCAGCAATGCGGTGCACGTTCAAAACCGACGTCAGAATTTCTTGCATTGTTCCGTATGACACATTGACGATAGTAGCAATGTTTTGAAAGGTTCACCGGCGATCCTCATGCACCAGTTCCCTAATGTTGTCCACATTTTCAGAGGTTTTGTTCGTGGACATTCGCCCTGACCTCTCGTCGTCTTCCAGTGCCGTTCTGCTGCTGTTGAAGCGCGAGTGCCACTTAAAATAGAGATGAGTTCGGGCTCAATTTTAGGAGCCCGGGCCCGGATTCTTGGAAAATTTTGCTGATCAAGGCTTGCATTTATGCATTATACACTGGCCAAAGATATGGCCCAAGCAAGGATTAGTTTAAAAATCATTAGTTTAAAAAGTTTAATTCAGTTAATCCACTTCTCAATATTATTATGTTTTCAGAAATACTACGCATAAAGCTAAATGTCCTAAAACGTGGATTTGAAAATGAATAAATAATCAACGTACCCTTCTACCGTATCAGGGCAATCAGTAATTTTGGTAAAAGCTGAAGAAAAGAAAATCGTTTAGAAACAAAAAAATCCATTCGTTATTTCTTTTTGATTTCTAAATTTACTTTAATTTTGAATAAATTGCATTATAAAACGTGCAACGCCGTACAGACAGTTGCAAGTGTTTGAAATTTTGACTCAAGAAAACTAATCTTTGCAATATAATGTACATATATTCTAATTGGTAAAGGAAGAGTAGAGTGAAGTAGTAGAATATAAAAAAAAAGCATGTAGGGAAATTTCCAAAATTAAAAAAAAAAAGAACGTAAAAGCATTCCAGACCAGATTATTCTGCATTTTGTAACATTAACAAAGCTTTGCACTTAATAGTATAATAATCACAATATCATATGTGTGTGCAGTTTCCAGATCAAGTTCATCATAAAAAAAGAGAGAGAGAGAATTGCATCTAGTGCCTCAGCGCTTCAACTTGATCTTCTTTTCTCTAAAACTCGACCTGCTGCACTAAAAACCAACGTCACCCCAAAAATCGCGGGAGTGAGGAAATTAAAAAAAAATAATAACAATACTTCTAACTGCACAATTTTGGAAATTAATTCATCATTTTAAAGATACGATTCTTGATTTTTAATAAAATGCAAAAAATGGGAATGTGATTTTTCCCAGTTTTTTCGATACCAGACCTCCTTAAACTAATCCTTGCTTGGGCCATAGCTTTGGACAATGCATAATGGAAGTCTTGCTAAGCAAAATTTGTCTTGCAATGGCAGCTAGCTTAGGAAATTGAAAATCCTTCCACCATGGTAACAAATCCACAATGAAATTCAACACGTGTAATTCAACCGGGCTCGCAATTACACGTGTTGAATTAATTACAGTAATGAAATTCAAGACGTGTAATTCCGAGCCCGGGTTTTTCGGTAGTTAATGAATTCTGAGCCCATCCGAGCCCGGGCCCGAGCTCATCTCTAACTCAAAACACCTCGCACGGCTCATTTTTTTTTTTTTTTTTGATTGGAGGTTTAACGACCACCGTGAGCAACTCAAATGGGCTATAAGCAGTCGCCCGTCCCTAATTTAGGGTCACTGGTTCCAGGGAAGGGAGAGAGCCAGTGCCGTAAGACAAACACAACATCCATGCCACACCGGGATTCGAACCCGGACCCCGTTCGGACGAATGATCAGAGGCCATCGCTTAGACCACTGCGCCACCGGGGGGGGCGGCTCACGACTCATTGCTTCATTCCCATAAGCCTGCCGTAACATTTCGTGCATCTCCGTTCCCGATTTGCCGAGTTTGACGCAGAATTTGATGTTCGCTCGCTGATCTAGTTTGCAACCCATACCAAAATCGCAGCTGTGTTCTGCATGTGGTCAGCAAATATCGTGTAACACAGCTCTTGATGTTCACAGAACGACGCCACCCGGCACATGGACTCACGAAGGTCACCATCCTCGACCCCTGCTCACGCATGCGTGTACTGCCATCTGTTGGCGCGCTACGTACCAAGTCTAGGAACTTTTTGATCGCACTACGTAATAGGTGCGATTCGCGGAAATGCTTATGGTTTGATTAACTATTAAATTTCAATCCCTTTTCGAAGAATCTGATTTTGAAATTCTGTAGAGAAATCGGATATTGTGGATAGCATATCGCATCAAATTTTGGTTATTTTGACGCCTCATATCCTTCCCCTGAACCCCATTTTGTACACCAGCTATTGTATAATGTTATGGTAAGAAACGGGGTACTTAAATTCTTGCCCATATGATTGGGCTGTCTATGTATCAGTTTGTGGACTCCTCAGTTAAAACCAAAGCCATCATAGCTATCAAGAATAGATTTTATATTTAGGAGTTTTGTTCAAAAATACTACAAAACAGTACATTTCACTTTTTGTTAAAGATAACTGAAAGTCAATGTTAGTTTAATAAGATCTCAAATTCCAAAGCATTCTTTTGCTTCGAAAATTCACGATAACAAAAATGCGTAATTTCTAATCAGTTCTGCAGAAATAATTAAATTCGTACGAACCTATTCAGAAAAATAATGAGCCCCGAAACAAAAATTGCAAATTTACCCGCATTAATAGCAAAAAACATTTCATAGCTGCGCGATTAGAGTTCAACCTGACACTTCAGCCACCCCGGTGGCGCAGTGGTCTAAGCGATGGCCTCTGATCATTCGTCCGAACGGGGTCCGGGTTCGAATCCCGGTGAGGCATGGATGTTGTGTTTGTCTTACGGCACTGGCTCTCTCCCTTCCCTAGAACCAGTGACCCTAAATTAGGGACGGGCGACTGCTTATAGCCCATTGAGTTGCTCACGGTGGCCGTTAAATCGTTAAACCTCCAAACCTCCTCCTCCTGACACTTCAGACCGCTTTACGAGAATTTCTGGCTCAATGGATATCATACGCTTCTTCAGAATCAGAACGAGTCTGGTTTGATCCCAACCAGGCGGCGCCAATGGAAAATGTCATAACTGAGGATTTTGCGAACTTTCTGTATAAATACGGGGAAACCAGAAACGGACATTTTCTGAAATAAATGGAATTACTGACTACGGAAAATGTTTCAAAATACGGAAGTACGGAGAAACGGGAACTTTAAAAAACGGAAATTTTGTTAAAATACGGACACCTACCGCCAACTTTGATGTAGGTTTTTCTGGAATTTTCTGTGAATTCACAACGCTTAGTTTTTACAGCGTAGGGCAGAAATCATGTGTGCAAAGAATAATGATTAAACAGTTGAAATCAGTTATTGATACGCCGCACTGGTGGCGCAGTGGTCTAAGCTCTGGCTTCTAATCATTGGTCCGAAAGTGGTCCGGGTTCGAATCCCGGTGAGGCATAGATGTTGTGTTTGTCTTACGGCGCTGGCTCTCTCCCTTTTCTGGAACCAGTGACCCTAAATTAGGAACGAGAGACTGCTTATAGCCCATTGAGTTGCTCACGGTGGTCGTTAAACCTCCAACAACAACAAAAAAGTTATTTATACAATGCAGGCTAACATGATTCAGTTAACCCTAGTAATTAATTATCTTCATGTTCTTTGGGGTAAGCTTTGACATTTATTCTCTTCTAATAGCACAGTGAAATCAACTCAAATCATCTTCTTTGGGTTGGGTTTAACCGCAACTGTCTTCTTTGTTCTTTTTTTTTTTTTATTGGCGGTTTAACGACCACCGTGAGCAACTCAATGGGCGATAAGCAGTCGCCCGTCCCTAATTTAGGGTCACTGGTTCCAGGGAAGGGAGAGATCCAGTGCCGTAAGACAAATACAACATCCATGCCTCACCGGGATTTGAACCCGGACCCCTTGCGGACGAATGGTCATAAGGCATTGCTTAGACCACTGCGCCACCGGGGGCGGCTCTCTATTCTCTATCTACTAAAATTTCTGTCCAATCTTTCCAGAAGTAAAGTAGAAACTTTTGACTATTTCTCACTCTCGGTGTGTGCGACAGACTGTGGCTTCTGCGCTTTACTTCTTGCTCTAAGTTCGATATCTTTTTCATGTCCTGCACAAGTATCTTTTACCGAACCACTTACCGAGTGGTCTGTGGCAATCGCATCTTACCATTCGTCCAAGATGAGCCCAGATTCAAGTCCTGGATGATGTATTTGTGATGTGTTTGTTGGATGTCGGTAGCTCTGCCTTAGGGGTCTTCAAACTTTTAGGACCAGGGCCAACCGAATAACGAACGAGCCGCACGTCTGTCGACACTGATAGAGAATCCTAGATGAAACAGTTTAGGTCATCCTATCCTACACTTTTATTACCAAAAAACACGTTCAGTATAACAACATACTTGGTACTTTGTGAAGCAGAATGAATACAGTGCTAGTGTATATCTATATTGCAAGTAAAATCCATTGATAATAAGGTAGTCACGTTACAGCAGAGATGGATTTCATTGCAGTCTGAATCAGAAACTTCACATACAAATTGTAGGTTTTGTTTGACAGATGTTTCAACGTAATATGTAATCTGCGTTGTCGCGATTCGCAAAATGTCCTTCAAAAGTTGATCCGTCAGACGTGTTCTTGTTTTAGATTTTGTGTTCTTCATTTGAGTGAACAATTGGTCACATATGTACACTGCTGGCAACCCATAAAATGCAACACCAAGAAGGAAGCATCCGATTGGCCTGAAATTCGCAGCATGCGTCGCCCGCGAGAGGACATGCAAACGATTAGCATTGCTGGGCATATAAAAAACATGTGAGCCCGGCACGCCACCGAGAAGCACTATAAGAAGGGTGCACAAAAGACTGGGTGTAAGTAGTGGAAGTGTGTTGTGCTGCCGGACCTGTGCGTGGGAAGCTTTTTGACGCCTCGTCGCAGAATACGGCAGTCATTCCAGCGGGTTTCGGAGTTCGACAGAGAACGAATAGTGGCTTATCGCGACAGCGGTTTATCGTATCAAGACATCGGCGCCCGTGTTGGAAGACATCCAGCCACAGTGAGGCGAGTAGGGATTCGGTAGGTGCAGGAGAGACGGACGGACCGACGTGAGCGATTACCGCAGCGGCGGCACACCACCGAACGAGAGGACTGGCATGTTGTGCAGCGGGCATTGACGGCTCGCACCGCCACATCACGAACGTTAGCGCAGGAATTAGGGTGTGTTGCGCAACAACCTGTGTGAGCACGTACCGTTCGACGTCGTCTGCAGAAGCGAGGACTTGTCGCACGGCGCCCATAGTTCCGATTTCCTTTGACGTTACACCATCGGCGAGTGCGGCGGCAGTGGGCCGTTGAACGCCTAACCTGGACTACGGAATAGCACGAAATTGTCTTCTCCGACGAATCCTGCTTCTGCCTGCAAAACCACGATGGTCGGATCCGCGAGTGGCGGCACCGCGGTGAAAGACTGTATGACGCCTGCATTATGCATCGCCATACCGGTCCGTCGCCTCGCGTTATGGTTTGGGGCGCAATTGGATATGACACCCGCAGCCCTCTGGTACGCATCGCTGGTACATTCAACAGCCACCACTCCATCTCTGACGTTTTGTAGCCTGTAGTCCTCCCTTACCTGCAGGATCTGCCAGCAGCCACGTTTCAACAAGACAATGAGCGCCCGCACGTGGCACGCATCGTGCAACAATTCTTCACGGCCCACCAGGTGTCACTGCTGCCAGGGCCAGCCTGTTCTCCCGATATGTCGCCCATCGAACACGTCTGGTCGCTGATCGGCAACCGAGTGGCCCGGCAAGCACCACCCGCGACTACGTCTGATGAACTTTGGCTACGTGTGGAAGCAGCCTGGACCGACATACCCCAAGCCCACATCCAAAGCCTCTTTCGTTCGATGCCGTGGCGTGTAGCGGCCGTTATTGCCAGCCGGCCACACGATCTATTGATGTTCGCGTGTCCCGCTAGTCGCACGGGCCTGTAAGTTCAATCGTCTCATCTTTGTATCTGTTGTTATGTGTCCAGTAAATCTGGCTTTGCTATCTCGTGTCCTTCTTGGTGTTGCATTTTGGGTGGCCAGCAGTGTAGATACTGCCAAAAATAGAAGACATGAACAATGCATATTTACGTATTTCTGGTTGCTTTTCTTCAGACTCATATTTGGAATAAAAGTCAATTACTGTAGGAACTTGTAGAAACTTGCATTTTACTGCAGAGTCAAACTGAAGATCTGCAAACTCTGATTATAGATGAGGTAAAACACTTTTGTGGTCAACCAAGAAGTTTACATTAAAATGGAAATTTCGTTCTCTTCGAAGTCAGAAAATCTGTTTTTGAACTCCTCTCTCAGATTTGAAATGTACTGTACATAATCATCTAAGCTCCATGTTCTACTCTAATTCATCAACGCCGTTAAGATTGGACAGTGAATGCAGTTTTTATTTTGAAATTGACGTTCCCACAGGACTAGTTTGGTCTCAAAAGGTTGCACATAATCAAACGTTATGAACAAGTTGACCTTTCCCAAGAAAACGGTAGTTCAGTTCATTTAGGTGACCAGTAATGTAGACAACGAATGCAAAGTTGCTTAACCCCTTCTCATCATGGACCTCGCGAATGAATTTACCTTTGGATTCCATGTATTTTTGAACTTCGTCCTTCAAATATACACTGAAGAGCAATTGAATTAGAGATACCTGTCTAGTAACGTGTAGCACCACCTTTCGTCCTGATGACGGCGGCGATTCGTCTCGGCATGGACTCGACAAGACACCAGAAGCGTTGGGAAGCCATACGGATCCACGACCCCTGAACAAGCTCCCACAGTTCACGAAGATTTGATGGAATGGGGTCAAAACCTAGAACATCTGTCGATGGTATCCCAGATGTGTGCTCGATGGGATTGAGGTCAGGTGACCTAGCTGGCCAAGGAAGCGAGGTTACGTCGGCGGAGTGTTCATCCAGCCTTTCGGATACAATTCGGGAGCGATGTCACGGTGCAAAGTCTTGTTACAGGATGAGGTCCCCAGTTGGATGCTGAAGACGCACAAACGGGAGCAAATGGTTGTCCAGGATATCACGGTAGCATTGACCTCTGAGGGACGATGTCACACGTACAAGGGGTCCCATTTCAGTCTACGCAAACAGTCCCCAGACGAGAATGCCACCCCCACCAGCTTGAAGAGTACCCTGCTGGCAAGAAGGATTCATCGCTTCATGTGATTTGCGCCGTACTCGTATCCTGCCATCCGCATGTACCAACGTGAATCTCGACTCATCAGTCCAGGCAACATTTTCCCACATGTCTAGGGTCCAGTGGCGATGTTTCCGCGCCCATGCTAATCTTTGCACCCTGTTATGTGCGGTCACCAGCGGCACCTTCGTGGGACGATGGCTTCTGTACCCCATAGCGAGGAGATGCTTCTAGATGGTGTGGCTGCTTACACGTTTTTGTGCACCAGCGTTGAATTTCCGATTGATTTCTTGCACTGTGGCCCATCTATCCGCTGTTACAATGCGAGCTAGCCGACGATGACTCCGTTCATCCACACGCTGTTGTCCACGGCAGTTGGCCCTTGCTGGGATAGTTTTACCGGATTCCTTGTACTCACGGTGCACCCGTGACACAGTGGCTGGTGAAAATCCCTTTGCCTGCACGACTTCCGAGTTGGAGTGACCCATTCGTCGCGCCCCGACAATTTGACTACGATCAAATGCGCTTAGATCCTTCGTATTACCCATACTTCGTCCGACTGTTACTGATTCCCGTCGCATCACTCCTTATATTGTCGGGTCGCTGCATATGTCATGTCGTTTCCGTTTACAGGGCCGCCCACAGCGCCACATTTGCATAACGCCAGCTGCCTCTAATTCAATTGCTCTTCAGTGTAGAAGGCGTTGAAACATCTTCTCGCGGCTCAACCAACGTACTCCGCGTAATATGCAACGTCACCATGTTCAGCTACCAAAGCGCTTAAAAACTTTTGAAACTGCCGGTGGTTGAGACTTTTCGACCGGATAAAATTCATCACTTTCACAACAGCAGTCCTCACATGTTCAACATTTTAAGACTTCGCACATAAATTTCCTTGATGGATGATGCAGTGAAAAGCCATCATCTTAGAATTGCCGTTTCACTAAAGCTGTCACTTCTCCCTTCTTTCCGAACATAGCAAGCGCACTATCTGTGTTTATGCCAGATATGCTGCTCAAGTCTAACTCACACTTAGCTGAGATGTTTCATTGACTTGAATACAATTCTAAAGCCCTTGTCGTGTCCTTAAGAATATCTACTCTGTCTAATTTCTCTACAATCGTGAAGTTTCTATCAATGCCACGATTGAAAATGGCTACTTGTGCACATCGGTTGAATCTGTGGATTCATCCATCGCTATAGAATAAAACATAAACTCCTTGCTCTTGGATTTGAAATTGCTGAATACATTTGCTGCCAGATCCTCCACACACCTCGCCATTTTCACACCAGACCAGCTAATGTTCGAAACAACCTGAACCTGTAATGTGCTGGGCACATCAACTTCACATTGAAGACATTATTTCACAAACTCTCCCTTTAATAAAGGGTATCGCACGTTTTGCGATTTTTTTTCATTTAGCAAACGCGAACATTGTTTTCAGACTGTTTATTTCATTTGGAAAATACATAGTCGAGTCACATTTTTGTGACCACCTCCTACTTTTGACGTCAACAGAGCGAAGCCAATGAAAGAAGGCACGTTTCGTGAGCTGGAGTGGAGGGATATAAGGCGTGCTGTAGGCATTCTGAAAACAAATCACTCATTGCTGTCTTGGATAAAAAGAGCAATTTATCAGATTTGCAAAAACGGATGATTATCGGCTTTCGGGCCAAGGGTGGCAGTTTTTCTGAAACAGCGCAGTTTGTGAGCTATTCGTGAACTGCTATGGTTAAAGTGTATCGTGAATGAAGAAATGTCACTATTGCGAATCAGCGACGTAAACACCGCAGAGCACCACTTGCCATTGACGTGAGAGGTGAACGTCGACTGCGAACATACGTGAGAGCCGATCAGCACCCTACAGTGGAGCAACTCACTGGACGAATGAACCAAGGGGCTACCGGAAGTGTGTCTAAAACGACAGTTCAGCGAACCCTGCTCGGTATAGGGCTTCGATGCAGACGGATGATCGCTGCACCTAAGCTAACGAAGGTGCATCGGCAGAAAAGGCTTGCATTTGAACGGCAATATCGGAATTGGACCTCCGCTGATTGGAAAAGGATTGCCTTCTCCTATGAGTCACGTTTTCTGCTTCATCGAACGGATGGATGTTGGTGTTTAAGGTGAGAAACATTGGAGAACAAACGCTCTTCAACCATTGCTGGCAAGCTGGTGGGGGAATCGTTATGGCCTGGGGAATGTTTCTTTGGCATTCCTGGGTCCACTCATACCTGTGGAAGGCACTATGGACCGAAGTCGCTGTGAATCCATCCTTGCAGACCACGTACATCCATACATGCTGACTGTGTTCTTTGGGACGGATGGGATCTTCCAGAACGACAATGTGACGTGTCACATTGCTAGAAATGTCCGAGAGGGGTTGGAAGAGTACGACGAAGACTTCAAAGTATTTCCCTGGCCCTCTAATTCCCCAGACTTAAACCCAACTGAGCATCTATGAGACTACCTCGATTGTGTTGTGCGCTCTATGGATCCTCCACCACGCGTCCTCCAGCAGTTGCCAGATGCACTGAAGTCAGTATGGCTCCACATACCTGTGAAGACCTTTCAGCACTTTATTGTGTCACTCCCAGCCTTTCTGGCTGCTGTCCGCGCTGCACACGGCGGTTACTTTGGATATTAGCTCGTGGTCACAATAATGTGACTTGACCGTGTATGACTGCTGATAGTTAAGCTAGTCTTTTAAATTACTGCTGATAGTTTAGCTAGTATTTTAAATTACTGCTGATAGTTTAGCTAGTCTTTCAAATGACTGCTGATAGTTTAGCTAATATTTTAAATGATTGCTGATAGTTTAGCTAGTCTTTTAATTCATTAACCGTTTCGCTCAGAAAATGCCCCTCCAATCCAGAATATTCTTCATCGTGCTTTGTTTCA
This sequence comes from Macrothele yani, assembly GCA_039090855.1. Lineage (NCBI taxonomy): Eukaryota > Metazoa > Arthropoda > Arachnida > Araneae > Macrothelidae > Macrothele > Macrothele yani. The sequence continues at coordinate 30,967,823 of CM077029.1, read as the reverse complement.
TAACGTCTCTTGATGTTGTATTCTTTCATTACCGCAACGCTCTCTTTGCAAATAAGGCAAACTGCCTTATTTTTATACTCAACAAAAAAATAATGGGACGACAACGTTTCTTGAAAAAATCACACTTTGTCTCTAACTTTCCTCCTCTTGCTATCACAGCTCGCCATCGTGTACGCATTCAAAGACCAAACGTATCTGCTGACTGAAGTGTTTCTTCCAGCTCAGGTCAACTACTCGGCGCCTTTCTTACTGCTAACCCAATCAGGATCTTTATGTCCACCTGCTCCCTTCTAAACCTCAGGATCATGCAAACATTCTCCTCCGATCATCCATTCCTCTTAATAGGGCAGTGGTAATTTTGGGGTATAGAACGCATAGGTGGCAAAGAGTGAGCGGACACTAGCGGACACTTTTCACTTATTCCAGACATTAGCAGCCGGCGTATACGACTCCAATAGATGGTAATTACATTTTGTTAAATTACGCAACCTCAAAATTTCAGGGTAAATTATGTTTTGAAAATCACAAAATTACTGATATCATGTCAGCAGTCATTGTCAATTTTTAAAGCTCTGTCCCTGTCCCCCTCGCACAAACATACGAGAGTTGTTCGATAAGTATCCGGATTTTTATTCCCATCAATTGCAGGAGCGAAATAAAAAATACAGGATGCATAAGTACGATTCTCAAATATGTAACACATTGGTGCGAACAGTCAAAGTCACTTTTCCACGTATTCTCTCTTCAGCACAGGGCATTTCCTCCACCGATCAACAAGTCGATTCCCTCCGGTAGCGAAGAAATCAGCAGGGGTGTTGCGAATCTATTGACGGATAGCCGCTCGTAGATCGTCCAACCTTTCATAGTAGTGGCCACGAAGACTATCCTTAAAGAGACCGAAAACATGAAAATCTGAAGGTGCCATGTCCGGGTTGTAAGCAGAGTGCGGATGAACAGTCCACCTCTGCTTTGCGATTTCTGCTTGCACTGGTTTAGCAATGTGCGGGCGAGCATTATCATGCTGAAGCAACACTTGATTGTTTTTCAATGTTGGCCGTATAATCCGGATACACTGCGCAAGTTTTCTCAGTGTCTTCATAGGCCGTCGCATTTATTGTTTCATTTTTTGCCAAGTGTTTGTCCCAGAAGGCAGTAGCCATGACCTTGGACACCGACGAAACACCTTTGAACTTGTTTGACGTGTGCGAATTCGGATGACGCCATTGCATACTTTGTCGTTTTGTCTCTGGTTCGAACTGATGCATCCACGTTTCATCGCCTGCGATTATGCATCCCAGGAATGCGTCACCCTCCTCATCGTAGTGCTCTACCAGTTTATTGCAAACTGGTAGAGCGTGTACTACTGTGGTTAAAGTGTATCGTGATTGGAGAAATGGAACCATTGCGAATCAGCGACGTGAATGTGCACTGCTGTAAGCATTCGGGGTACTCATTTGGCACAGATTTTCCTATAGTTGAGATGTTCATGAATAATTCATCCAACAGAATCTTTACTGATATCCAATTCCATGGAAATATCCTGAACACGAATGCGTCTGTCACCTTTAACCAAGCAGTCAACCTGTTTAATCGTTTCATCAGTCACCGCCCGTTAGGCCTACCTGACCGTTCCACGTCTTGAAGGCTCTGGTGGCCACCTTTGAACGTTGTAATCCATTCATAAACACTGGAACGAGATATAGCTGCATCACCATACACCGTCCCAAGTCTTCTCGTAATGTAAGGCCTTTACGCCTTCTTTACTACGGCTCGCTGCTCAAACTAAACACTTAACATAGCCGACATTGTTTTTTATCGACAGCGCCACCTAACATTAGTATCAACCCGCTCCGCTTTTACGGCGCTTCACTGAAAGTAAAATACTTTCAGGCATACATACGATCTTACACACCGTTTCGTATTGATAGGAATAAAAATCCGGATACTTAACGGACACCCTTGTAGAATTTATTGTCCATTGTGGATTTCGGTAATACAAATGTCGCTACCTCAAATTAATTGCCGAAATGTCGCCCCTGCTAGAATGCTTGCCTAGTTTACGCACCGCAGAAAAATCGTCGGCGGGCCCTGAGTTGAAGACTACTCTATCCCTTTCCTATTTCCTAGAACTAGAGGACCCAAGTTTGGGACTGCTAACTGCTTATAGCTCATAGAATTGCTCCTGGTGGTCGTTAAATCTCGAAACAAAACAAAGGCTTTCTTGGCGTCCCAAGAACAATACTTTGTACATATGTATTCCAAGAATATTAATTGATTATCCAGCACTCTGTGGACCTTTGTTTTATATTATCTTGAAGACAATTATAAGGAAAACGAACGAGAAAACAGTTTTTAAAAATATAGATACACACAAAAAGCGATATCTGATGTGACATGGAGTGTTTTGTAATCTTTCTTTTGTATCAACAGTATCATACTTAATGTCACCAATAAAATGGAAATCAAAATGAAAAGTCATGTGAAGCACTTTCATATTTATGATGTTTTGAACGTATATATATATATATTTTTCAAATCCAACTTTTTGCTGTTAATCTTAACCATTTAGGTAACGTAAACCTTTGAGTAGAAGACAGGTTTCACGTAAACCTTTGAGTAGAAGAGAGGTTTCACGTAAACCTTTGAGTAGAAGACAGGTTTCACGTAAACCTTTGAGTAGGTAATGTGAACCTTTGAGATATATTGGCGAGCGCGCCACTACACATTTGATCATTTCCAAGACTATCGCACCTTTTTCTTATTATTGGGTTGTCGAAAATGTCATGACGTATTTTGGCACCCGATAGCGGTTGGGCGGTTTTCGAAGTACTAGAGGCATGCGCAACTCTGTTATCGCTATGGCATTCGACAGGTGCCAGTTCTAGCTGCAGTCTAAAAGGACTAATGAGCGATTTGGTTGATTTGCGGAGATTTGACATCAAGTTGAAGATGGAAGACCAAACTGTGCATTTTCGCCATATTTTACTGTTTTACTTCCGTAAAGGGAAGAATGCATGTCAAGCTTGTGAAAAGTTGCGTAAAGTGTACGGTGATAATGCTCTACAAGAACGTCAGTGCCAGCGGTGTTTCGCAAAATTCCGTGCTGGTGATTTTGACCTCAACGATGCTCCTCGGTCCGGGAGGTCAACACAGGTTGATGACGACCAAATCAAGGCAATGGTCGAATCAAACCCACGTTACACGACACGAGTGATTGCAGACACATTGCACATCCATCATTCAAGCGTTCACGACCACCTGAAGAAGCTGGAATACGTAAGCAAGCTCGATGTGTGGGTTCCTCGTGAACTCAAAGAAGCTCATTTGACGGCGCGTATAAACATCTGCGATATGCTCATTAAACGTGAGGAAAACGATCTTTTTAGAAGCGACTGATAACTGGTGACTAAAAGTGGATTGTGTACAACAATGTGCTGCGCAAACGGTCTTGGTCCCGACGTGCTGCTTCGCCTCAAACGACATCCAAAGCAGATATTCATCAGCGGAAGGTTCTGGTCTCAGTGTGGTGAGATTTTAAAGGTGCCATGTTTTTCGAGCTCCTACCACGGAACCAAACAATCAATTCGAATGTGTACTGTCGGCAACTGGACAGTTTGAACGAATCCATCATCCAGAAACGTCCAGAGCTCGTTCATCGTAAAGATGTTGTGTTCCATCACGACAACGCGAGACCACACGCAAGTTTGATCACCCGCCAAAAATTATTAGAGCTTGGGTGGGATGTGTTGCCACACCCAGCATACTCGCCCGACCTTGCGCCGTCAGAATTCCACTTGTTTCGCTCTCTTCAACAGTCCTTGCGTGGTATAACGTCCAATTCAGATGAAGCTGTAAATCAGTACCTTGTACAGTTTTTCGCCACGAAAGACAGGTCCTTCTATGAACGAAGCATTCTGCAGCTCACTGAAAGATGGCAAAAGGTTATTGAGCAAAACGGGCGTTATATCATTGATTCATCTTTGTTCTTTCTATCAATAAATGACCTTTGCAAAACATGGCTAAAATACGTCATAACTTTTCCGACAACCCAATATTTATCAGCCTGGTTATATCTACCTCCGGATGCAGGGCAACTCCAGTCATCTCTTTCTTTGACCCTACGTCTTCGTGTAGTTCTTTTTGTCCCATCCACAGTGCTCACTTTGTAATGAAAGAGAAAATAACATTTCCTGCTACGAAATCTGTCTTCTGTTGCAACCTGTATTATCATACACATGAACAAACAGCGTCCTTAAACAAAGTTAAAAATAGAAAATGACATATCAAAGCATAATATTATTATGTTATTATAACATGATCTTTATGACATAATTTTGTTATAATGTGAGCTGTAGTTTTGTACTGAATTAGCTTCATTACGAGTTACCTTCCAAATTCACATACATATAAACTTCAGCAGCAGCGAGCGATATCTTGCCAAGAGACTAGACGATAATGATTATAAAGGAAACCGAACGCTAATGCAGAACTCTTCCTTGTGGTGAAAAGTGATGAAAACAATTTAAATAAAAATAAAGTTGTATATTAGGCTTTCGCTTTAGCATAAAATTTATTAATAGCGGTATTTACAAATTTGTAATATAAGGTTTTGAAGTGATTTAAAAAGTAGTGATTTTGTTACAAAATTCTTATTAACATCCTCGAGGAAACAGAACGTAAAATAATCTCGTGTTTTTCAAGTTTTAGGTCTACTTTTTTATTCCGAAATTACTGAATCGTTTATTGCTCATATAAGTCTATTGATTTCAGTAGTGAAGATCCTGCGTCCTTACTAAATCGGTCTATCACAAATAATCTTACAGTTAGCGCTTATTGCAGTTTATTATTATAAATTTTGGGGAGGGGAGTGTGCTATCATTTTTGGTTTAAAAAAAAACAATTCTTACTTCGTACGCTTAGGAAACAAAACATTCTTTGAAATGTACAGAGTGCATACGGTATACATTGAGTGGCCACTTTATTATGACCACCCCTCAGTACTTCGTTGGACCACCTTTTGCCTTTAATACTGCGTCGATTCTTCGTGGCATAAACTCCACGAGATGTTGATAGGTGGTTTGTGGAATCTGAGACCATGCTTGATAAATAGCACTTTCCAGGAGTGTGAGATTGCAGGGTTGTGGATCCAGCTGTCTGATGGCTTGTTCAACTTCATCCAACAAATTCTCAATGGGGTTGAGATCTGGAGATTGTGGGGGCCACCTAAGCAAAGTACACTCACCGGCATGTTCCTGAAACCAATCCTGTTCAATACCAGCACTCTGGCAGGACGCATTATCTTGTTGAAAGTAGCCATCGCCATTGAGATAAACCATCCACATGCCAGGATGCACTTGGTCGGCAAAGATATTTAGATATGATGTGCCAGTCAGACGTTGATCAACACGAATTAAAGGTCCCAAAGCATGCCAGCAAAACATTCCCCAAACCAAAATGTTGCCTCCACCAGCTTGAAGGGTTGCAGCCATGCATTTATGGGGTCCATGCTTTAGTGCTGCTTCCGCCAAATTCTCACTCGGCCATCGGCATGGTGCAGGTGAGAACGTGATTCACCGGACCACATAAGTTGTTTCCAATTATCGACTTTCCAATCTTTGTGCTCCTGTATGAACTGGAGACGTTTTCTCTTGTTAAGTGCAGACAGCAAAGGTGTTCGAACAGGCCTTCGGCTGCCATATCCCATCCGATGCACTGTACGGCGAACAGTGCGTGCAAAGATCATTTGAGGGGATCCTTGATTAAGATGGTCTGTAATTTGCTGCACTGTTGCCCTTCTGTTGACTGTTACCAGTCTAGATACTCTCCATTCCGCCCGAGCAGTCACTAGTCGATGACGACCGCACGTTGCACGTAGAGACCCAGTTGTTTTTTGTGTGACAGTCCAGTCTTTAAACACGTTAACAACAGCTGCTCTGGAAAATTTCACGAATGCGGCGGTTTCGGTGATACTCGCTCCATGGCTCCGAGCTCCTACAATCATCCCATGTTGAAAGTCCGTCAAATCGCATTTTTTACCCATCCCATCACCCAAAAAGCACTTCTACTACTGTCGCAAGCACTAAGCTTTCCCTTTTTATACTAGCCTCGCCCTGTGGCGGCAACAGCGTGCAGCCATAGCTCATTTGCTTAAAACTGTCCTGGGATCATAATAACGTGGCCACTCAGTGTATAATAAGTATCACAGTTTATAAGCATAGGTATGCCATCCAAAGCATAGGAATCGCTCTGAAGTGTGCATGAGGAGGTAGAAATGAAATAAAACGATCACTCTTATTCTTACCGGAAATCAGAAAGTCCAATACACTGATGAACCGTTACATTATGACCACCTACTTAATAAGCTGCAGGACGTCCATTAGCCAGCAAAGCAGCGGTCAGTCGGTGAGTCATCAATTCAATGAGGTGGTGGTAGGTATCCTGGGGTCTCTGGTACCATAATGTCAACAGCAGGTAGTCCAGTTCCCATTCATTTCGGCGTGCTGGTGATTTAGCGCGAAACCCGCTTTTCCAAGTCGAACGACAAATGTTCTATTGGGTTCATGTCAGGTGAATTTGGAGGCCAGGGTATTAACAGAAAGTCACCAGCATATGTTGTTCCTCGAACCACTTCTTGACGATTCTGGCAGTGTGGCATGGCGCATTATGCTGTTGGTAATGTGGGGAATACAGTTGCCATGAATGGGTGAACTCGGTCCGCAAAGATGTTCAGATACCTGATAGCTAGCTGTCAGGGATTGTTCTGTTAGGATAATGTGGCCTAAAGTTTCTCAAAAAAACATCGCCCGCAACATATCATCGCCGCCGGACTGTTTTCGCCCAACAGTGCATCCAAGTGCCATAGCCTCCGTTGGTAATCGACGTATCCGCGCTCGGCTGTCTACGTGATGCTCCAGAAATCTTGATTCCTCAGACCAGGCCACTACTTTCTTTCAATCATCGACTGCCTGATCTCGATGATCTTGTGTCTATTTCATGCGTTCTTAGCGATGACGTGCAGTGAACATGGGGACCCGGCTGGGTGATCATCTACGCAAGCCCATGCGCAGAAGGCTGTGATGAACAATGTGCTGTGACCATTGCCCTGATCACCACCGTTGTAGCTGTCCTACTGTCGCTGTGAACAATGCGCGACAGTCTCCGCTCCCCTCTGGCATCAGTGAGCTGCAGACAAAACACTGCTGGACGACGGTTATTCGGCCATCTGTGCACCACTTTTGATACGTACTCACTACAGCATAACGTGAACAACCCAGAAGCCGCGCCGTTTCCGAGATTGTAGTTCTAAGGCGCAGTGCCATCACAATTTGTCCTTTATCAAACACCGATGAAACGGCAGCATTTCTCATTCTGACTCCGAACCTTCTACTAACCGAACGCCGGTCCTCGGGTTGTATATATACTGCTCTGTCAACTTCACCTGCGCCACCGTTCGGTCTCCAGGCGCGCTCATTTCACTAGGCTGGGGGTGGTCATAATGAAATGGCTAATTGGTGTAAGATCGTCGAAGTACGCACCTTTTTTTATTTTATTTTTTTTTTCGATGTTACTGCCTCATAACTTCTTTGATTCTACATTTCTTTCTTCTTGTTAATATTTCCTTTGTCGTGTCTCGGTTAAAAGCCCTCGTGAGTGTCTGGGGCTTGGGAAAACGTTTAGCAGCACTGATTCCAGAAAAGGGGACCACCGCAGTATAACCAAAATTCCGTCCATTCCTCGTTCGAGATGAGAACTTCGGCCCAACTCGAACGATTAGATACAGGTGCAGTCCTCAAATTCTTCTTTGGAGATACGTTGTTTCCTCCTATAACAATTCAGTTCCAATGGCAGTCCAATTTTCCTGTACGTCCTTCTTCATAGAGGTTTTAACACGTGATGAATGTGTTAGGATTTTTAGGTACGGATAACCGTAACCGTGAGACGCCATTTTATATTTTTATTTTTCACTTTGTTTCCTCGCTTCAAACTGTGTATAGCCCACCTGCCGAATCTGGAGGTAATATGTTTGTGTGTGTGTGTGTGTGTGTGCGTGTGTGTGTGTGTGTGTGTGTGTGCTTAGTGATACTTACTTCATAACACGCTGTATTCAGTTAGTAACAGCCGCCCCTATGTGCGAGTACGTCACAGTGAGTCGCCAATTTTTTTTTTGCTTCTTTTCTCCTCTACAGACTGAGTCTGGCGAACCTGTCTAATCTGGAGCGAATCTCGTGTGTGTGTGTGTGTTGTGTGTGTGCGCGTGTGTGTGGGTGTGTGTGTGTGTTGTGTGTGTGCGCGTGTGTGTGGGTGTGTGTGTGTGTGTGTTGTGTGTGTGCGCGTGTGTGTGGGTGTGTGTGCGTGTGTGTGTGTGCGCTTAGTGATACTTACTTCATAACCACGATGTATTCAGTTAGTAACAGCCGCTCCTATGTGCGAGTACGTAACAGTGAGTCGCCATTTTTTTTTGCTTCTTTTCTCCGCTCTAGACTGTGTCTAGCCAACCTGTCTAATCTGGAGCGAATCTCATGTGTGTGTGTGTGTGTGTGTGTGTGTGTGTGTGTGTGTGTGTGCGTGCGCGCTTAGCGATACTTACTTCATAATCACTGTGTATTCAGATAGTAACAGCCGCTCCTATGGGCGAGTACGTAACGGTGAGTCACCATATTTTTTGCTTCTTTTCTCCGCTCCAGACTGTGTCTAGCCAACCTGTCTAATCTGGAGCGAATCTCATGTGTGTGTGTGTGTGCGTGCGTGTGTGTGCGCGCGCGCTTAGCGATACTTACTTCATAACCGCGCTGTATTCAGTTAACAACAGCCGCCCCTGTGGACGAGTACGTACAGTGATTCGCCATTTTTTTTTGCTTCTTTTCTGCGCTCCAGACTGTGTCTAACCAACCTGTCTAATCCGGAAAGAATCTCGTGTGTGTGTGTGCCGTTCGGGTGGACAAGTTGTCAGAGGCGTGGTCTCTAATTAATCCCCCGAATGATGCATAGGTGGCGTGTTTTATCTTCGATGCTCACTGTCTCTCTTTCTCTGTCTTCCCTGAAACAAGAGACCCTAAATTAGGGACAGATGATTGTTCATAACCCTAAGAGTTGCTCGTGGTGGTCGTAAAATCCCGGAACGATAACAATTATTTACAGTTCGATCACCCTAACGCATGAATATCTCGTGTCTCACGTATGAGACTAGCAGCTCCACCATCTTACTGTGCTTATCCAAATTATTATGAGCTCCTCTCGAAATACTAAGTTAGATCAAGGCTGACAGTGAACAGAGTCGAACTTCCATATGCCTTTTAAACACGCTGGGATGGCATTCAAAACATTCGTTCACCAAGAGGAATTTCAATTGGCACAGAAAATGAAGACGGCGAGGTTGAGTATTATCAACGACAAGTTTCACTTTGATCACGTAGGTTTCTTTAATAATATTCTGCGATTTGTCGTATCGAGGTTTTCTGGGAACCGTACAGCTTCTCTTGGAAAAGGATATTCCTGAAATTAAATATTTATATGTACGAGCCTTCGTTATACCTTGTGGAATCTATGCCAAACCGCATGGACATCAGTGCTACTATCTATCGCCAAGATGTGCTCAACAGTGCTTCAGAGAGCTTGACAGCGACTTCCACCATCTTCTCTGGCCACCATAAAGCCCCAATCTGAACCTCTTTCAGAAAATATGGGGCATGTGAGAAACACAGATCCAGGAGCAAAGTCCTCTTCCGTCAAATTTGAGTCAGTTAAAGGACAGTCTGGTGAACGCCTGGTATGCTGTAATACCTTGTGGAATCTATGCCAAACTGCATACCTTTTGAACTTAGGGCTGAAGGAGGTCCAATGCGTCGTTGAATAAATGTTTCTAATTCAGTGTTGGTAACTTGCTATTTGTAACCGGCAGAAGGTTTCAGCTGGCCGTATTATTGTGGCAGGATAAGGCACGTTTGTGGGTGGGTAAGCACGGTGTGTATAATAAAGTGTGCTTTCAGTGTATCAGTGGGTGCTTATTCTCTCAGCCGCTATTCTTCTTTCCTCAAGAATTTTACAGCACTTACTAATTTCAATTTGAATCGGGAAACACAGGAACTAACGCAAAACACAATACTTAAAACTTAAGAATATTTTATACAAAGATGAAGCGATTGAGCTCACAGGCCCGTGCGACTTGCGGAACACGCAGACATCAATAGCTCGCGTGGCCCACATGGCTGGAAATAACGGCCGCTACACACCGCGGCATCGAACGAAAGAGGCTTTGGATGTAGGCTTGGGGTATGTCGCTCCAGGCTACTTCCACATGTTGCCACAGTTCATCAGGCCTAGCCGCGGGTGGTGCTTGCCGGGCCACTCGGTTGCCGATCAGCGACCAGACGTGTTCGATGGGCGATATATCGGGAGAACAGGCGGGCCACGGCAGCAGTGACACCTGGTGGGCCGTAAATAATTGTTGCACGATGTGGGCCACGTGCGGGTGCGCATTGTCCTGTTCAAACGTGGCCTCTGGCAGGTCCTGCAGGATGATGTGTTCCACGTGCGGGCGCGCATTGTCCTGTTGAAACGTGGCCTCTGGCAGGACATGCAGGACGATCCGTGCCACGTGCGCACGCGCATTGTCCTGTTGAAACGTGGCCTCTGGCAGGTCCTGCAGGTAAGGGAGAACTACAGGCTCCAAAACATCGGAGATGTAGCGGTGGCTGTTCAGCGTACGGGTGATGCGTACAAGAGGGGCGCGTGTGTCATATCCAACTGCGCCCCAAACCATAACACCAGGTGACGGACCGGTATGGCGATTCATAATGCAGGCGTCATACAGTCTCTCGCCGCAGTGCCGCCACACGCGGATCCCACAATCGTGGTCTTGCAGGCAGAAGAGGGATTCGTCGTAGAAGACAATGTCGTGCCATTCCTTAGTCCCGGTGCGGCGTTCAATGGCCCATTGCCGCTGCACTCGCCGGTGGTGTAACGTCAATGGTAATCCCCGCTCCTGCAGACGACGTCGAATGGTACGTGTTGCCACAGGTTTTTGCGCAACACTCCCTAATTCCTGCGCTAACGTTCGTGATGTGGCGGTGCGAGCCGTCAATGCCCGCCGAACAGCATGCCGGTCTTCTCCTTTTGTGTTGTGCCGCGGAAGCGGCAATCGCTCACGTCGGTCCGTCCGTCCCTCCTGCACCCACCGTATCCATACTATCCGTCCTCTGTCAAACTCCTAAACGTACTAGAATGACTGCCGTATTCTGCGACGAGGCATCAGGAAGCTTCCCACGCACAGATCTGGCAGCACAACACACTTCCACTACTTACACCCCGGCTTCTGTGCACCCTTCTTATAGTGCTTCTTGGTGGCGTGCCGGGCGGACATGATTTCCATATGCCCTGCAATGCTAATCGTCGCAATTTCCTCTCGCGGGCGACGCATGCTGCGAATTTCAGGCCAATCGGATGCTTCCTTCTTGGTATTGCATTTTGGGTGGCCAGCAGTGTAGCATCTAAAAACAGATTTCGCCCCTATAGCACATTGTCAATAATTTAGATAGTTCCGATTTGTTGCACCAGATGTCGCATTATTTTTTAGAAAAAGCTTTGGCATGAAGCTTCAAACTAACCGTCGAATAGGACAGTCTAAAACAAGCTGTAAATGGAATTACACGTGTGCCGGAGAAAAAGTCATTTAACGCGAAAAATTAAAGCAAAAGTTATTAAGGTAAGTTCACACGAAAACAACTGGACTACAAGCAAAATTGTTAAACAACAAAAACCATTTTACACAGAATGTTACTTATGGCGGGGTGTTTTGAAAAACGGAAATAAATAGCATATAATTTTCAGTTCTAGCATGAATGAGTTTTTACTGTATAAGTGTTTACTATATTTCCTTATAGAAATCCGGCGTCTATTTGATTTGTTTTCAATATGCTTCAATTAAAAATTTCACCCCGTCCTAAGACGAGCAGCATCCTTTATATATTAATATTTATTTAAAGTTTAAAAATAACCGTCCTAAGACGGGCTATGGGCTAGTTTATTATATTAACGATGTAAACAAATGTACCTCATTAAAAGGGTTTTTTTCGATGTCTGGAAGCTGTCGGAAAGAGAAAACGTGTTTAATTTGCTGATACAGTTCATTCGATGTACTCGTATATACCTGAAAGCTGTGTATATGGGCGCTTTCAAAATTATCTATATGTGAGTGTACAATGCATCACTCTTTTTTAGTGTACGCTTAGAAGACGTGTTGTGTCATGAAAGACAGCAAGGCGCTAAACGCTAAGCAAAAACATACCTGGCATTTCTTCACCTTATGGGAACTGTATTATGCGAAGTTTTAACGGGGACAGCAATAATTTCGAACATGGGTTTATCTCTCCGAGCTTAGATGTAACTCACAGCATGTTTTTGTTTTCCTTTCTTTCTTTGAGCAGAGTTTGTGAACTGTTTCAGCAACCTCAGTTTTTCTAGATGTTTTTTCATTATCCAAAGCAGCTTAGTTTCCCAAGAGAACTCAGTTTCCCATGAAGGTTGTCCATCATCCAAACTAGCTCAGTTTCTCTAAAGGTTTGTCCATTATCCAGTTTCTCAAAAGATTTGTTCACTATAAGGGTCATCTCAGTTTCCCAAGAGCTTTGTCCATTATCCAGTTTCTCAAATGATTTCTTCATTATATAAGTCATTTCAGTTTCCCAAGAGGTTTGTCCATTATCCAAGTTAGCTCCGTTTTTCAAGAGGTTTGTCCATTATCCATGCCCTCTTAATCCCAATAGGTTTGTCCATTATCCATACCATCTTAATCCCAATAGGTTTGTCCATTATCCATGCCATCTTAATCCCAATAGGTTTGTCCATTATTCAAGTTAGCTCAATTTCCCAAGAGGTTTGCCCATTATTCAAGTTAGCTCAGTTCTCCAAGAGGTTTGTCCATTATCCATGCCATCTTAGTTTCCCAAGAGGTATGTCCGTTATTCATGTTAGCTCAATTTTCCAAGAGGTTTGCCCATTATCCATGCCATCTCAGTCTCAAAAGGTTTGCCCATTGTTCAAGTTAGCTCCGTTTTCCAAGAGGTTTGTCCATTATCCATGCCATCTCTGTTTCCCAAGAAGTTTGTCCATTATCCAAACCAGTTCAGTTTCCCAAGAGGTTTGTCCATTATTCAAGTTAGTTCAGTTTTCTAAGAGGTTTGTCCATTATACAAATTAGCTCGGTTTCCCAAGAGGGTTGTCCATCATCCATGCCATCTCTGTTTCCGAAGAAGTTTGTCCATTATCCAAGCCAGCTCAATTTCCCAAAAGGTTTCGTTATTCAAGTGAGCTCAGTTTTCCGAGAGGTTTATCCATTATCCATGCCATCTCAATCCAAAGAGGTTTGTCCATTATTTAGGTTATTTCAGTTTTTTAAGAGGTTTGTACATTATCCGTGCCATCTTAGTCCCAAGAGGTATATCCGTTATTCAAGTTAGCTCAGTTTTCCAAGAGGTTTGACCATTATCCATACCATCTTAGTTTCCCAAGAAGTTTGCCCATTATGCAAGCCAGCTCAGTTTCCCAAGAGGTTTGTCCATTATTCAAGTTAGCTCCGTTTTCCAAGAGGTTTGTCCATTATCCATGCCATCTCTGTTTCCCAAGAAGTTTGTCCACTATCCAAGACAGCTCAGTCTTCCAAGAGGTTTGTCCATTATTTAAGTTAGCTCAGTTTTCCAAGAGGTTTGTCCATTAGCCATGCCATCTCAGTCCCAAGACGTTTGCCCATTATTCAAGTTAGCTCAGTTTTCCAAAGGGTTTGCCCATTATCCATGCCATCTCAGTATTCCTCAAAGTTTGTCCATTATCCAAACCAGTTCAGTTTCCCAAGAGGTTTGTCCATTATTCAAGTTAGTTCCGTTTTCTAAGAGGTTTCGCCCTTATTCAAGTTAGCTCGGTTTCCCAAGAGGTTTGTCCATCATCCATGCCATCTCTGTTTCCGAAGAAGTTTGTCCATTATCCAAACCAGCTCATTTGTCCAAGAGGTTTTGTGACGTACCTGCCAGCAGGACGCACACGACATAAAGGCAGATAGTAGTCAGAACAAACGTCCGCGTAGCTCAATTGGTAGAGCAACTTATTCCGGAATGAGGGGACCCGGGTTCGAATCTTGGCGCGGATAAAAAAGACGGAGAAATTTATTTCGTTATAGTTTGTCCATTATTCAAGTTATCTCAGTTTTACAAGAGGTTTGTCCATTATACATGCCATCTCAGTCCCCAAAAAGTTTGCCCATTATTCAAGTTAGCTCAGTTCTCCAAGAGGTTTGTCCATTATCCATACCATCTTAGTTTCGCAAGAAATTTGTCCATTATCCAAGCCAGCTCAATTTCCCAAAAAGTTCCGTTATTCAAGTTAGCTCAGTTTTCCAAGAGGTTTATCCATTATTCATGCCATCTCAGTCCAAAGAGGTTTGTCCATTATTCAGGTTATTTCAGTTTTTTAAGAGGCTTGCACATTATCCATGCCATCTTAGTCCCAAGAGGTATGTCCGTTATTCAAGTTAGCTCAATTTTCCAAGAGGCTTGACCATTATCCATGTCATCTCAGTTTCCCAAGAGGTTTGTCCATTATTCAAGTTAGCTCAGTTTCCCCAGAGGTTTGTCCATTATCCAAGACAGCTCAGTTTCTCAAGAGGTCTGTCTATTATCCAAGCCATCTCACTTTCCCAAGAGGTTTGTCAAATATCCAAGCCAGCTCAGTTTCCCAAGAGGTTTGTCTATTATCCAAGCCATCTCAGTTTCCAAAGAGGTTTGTTCATTATCCAAGCCATCTGAATGACCTAAAAGGCATCTAAAGGGCATATCTAATATTCAAGCCTACTTATTTTCCCAAGATATTTACCATTTATCCAAATCAGCTCAGTTTCTCTAGAAGTTTGTCACTGGGGGTTTTCCCATTATCCGAGCCAGCAGAGTTTCACAAGAGGTTTGTCCATTATCCAAGCCACCTCAGTTTCACAAGAGATTTGAAAATTATTCCTTTCAGTTCAGTTTCCGAAGAGGTTTTTCCATCATACAGTCCATTTCATTTCTCTAATAGGTTTGTTAAACAAACCAAGACAGTTCAGTTCCTCAAGAGGTTTGTCCATTATCCATGCCAACTCAATTTTGCAAGAGATTTGTTCATTATACGACCCAGCGCTGTTTATGAATGTCTGTCCGTAACACCTGATATCAAATTTTTACGACGTCTTGCCCCCAAGATTAAACTAATCATTTTTATACACTGCTGGCAGCCCAAAATGCAACTCCGAGAAGGAAGCATCCGACTCGCCTGAAATTCGCAGCATGCGTCGCTCGCGAGAGGACATGCAAACGATTAGCATTACAGGGCATATGCAAATCATGTGCGCCCGGCATGCCACCGAGAAGCACTATACGAAGGGTGCACAGACGGCGGGGTGTAAGCAGTGGAAGTGTGATATGCTGCAGAGCCTGTGCGGGGGAAGCTTCCTGATGCCTCGTCGCAGAATACGGCAGTCATTCTACGCACGTTTAGGAGTTCGACAGAGGACGAATAGTGGCTTATCGCGATAGCGGTTTATCGTACCGAGACATCGGCGACCGTGTGGGACGACATCCAGCCACAGTGTGGCGAGTATGGTTTCGGTGGGTGCAGAAGGGACGGACGGACCTACGTGAGCGATTGCCGCAGCCGCAGCAGACCACCGAACGAGAGGACCGGCATGTTGTGCGACGTGCATTGACGGCTCGCACCGCCACATCACGAACGTAAGCGCATGAATTATAGTACGTTGCGCAACAGTCTGTGACAGCACGTACCATTCGACGTCGTCTGCCGGAGCGGGGACTTGTCGCACGGCATCCATTGCTCCGATTACCATTGACGTTACACCACCGCCGAATGCGGCGGCAGTGGGCCCTTGAACGCCGCGCCTGGAATACGGAATGGCACGACATTGTCTTTTCCGAAGAATCCCGCTTCTGCCTGCAACACCACGATTGTCGGAACCGCGTGTTACTGCACCTGCATTATGCATCGCCTTACCGGTCCCTCGCCTGCCGTTATGGTTTGGGGCGCAATTGGATATGACACCCGCACCACTCTGGTACGCATCTCCGGTACACTGAACAGCCACCGCTACATCTCCGACGTTTTGGAGCCTGTAGTCCTCCCTTACCTGCAGGACCTGCCAGCGGCCACGTCTCAACAGACAATGCGCGCCCGCACGTGGCACGCATCGTACAGCAATTCCTCACGACCCACCAGGTGTCACTGGTGCCGTGGCTTGCCTGTTCTAACGATATGTCACCCATCGAACACGGTTGGTCGCTGATCGGCAACCGAGTGGCCTGGCAAGCACCACCCGTGGCTACGCCTGATGACCTGTGACAACGTGTGGAAGCAGCCTGGACCGACATACCCCAAGCCCACATCCAAAGCCTCTTTCGTTCGATGCCGCGGCGTGTAGCGGCCGTTATTGCCAGCCATGGGGGCCACACGAACTATTGATGTCTGCGTGTTCCGCAAGTCGTAAGGGCATGTAAGCTCAATCGTTTCATCTTTGTATCTGTTGTTATGTGTCCAGTAAACCTAGCTTTGCTATCTCGTGTGTCGTTCTTGGTGTTGCATTTTGTGTAGCAAGCAGTGTAGATATCGAGGTGCTAAACACGAATATAACCATGAAAATTCAAAATTGGCTACGGTTTGTGAGAGAACCGCAAAAGTTTCTTATACGTACTTACCACATGTCTGCTTCTACGTCCGACGTCGCTTTGCCTGTCGCTTGTATAGCTGTTCAGGAACATCTCTAGCGAACGTCCAACAGTAGTCATCCAAAATAGAAGTGGACCATTTTCCGTGGAATGTTTTCTCTATCGTCGCAATTTCCTGATGCGAACGTTTATCGTGCTCATCACTAACCATGTCGCAGTTGTCGGGGGAAAAATCCAAGTTTGAGTAGAGCAAATGTATCATTAAGGACATATTACAGCTAAGTTTTTGCTGCAGAGGCAACATGTTCTGAATCAGTTCATTGTAGTTTTCTACCCTCACATTTCCGAGGAAGTTAATGGACAACACACGAAAGGCGTTCCAAGCTTTTTCTCATAACCCTGTAGCAGTTAATCGAAATATCGGAAATGAAGAGCTCTAGGATATGAGGACACACAAAAACTTCCTCCTTAATGTTAGTTTTGCTAACATTAAAGAACATTTGTCAACCAGATACTTAAAGGTTCATTCAGTCCGGTCGATGGCTTTTACTAAGTTTTTTTACCAGACCGAGTTTTATGTGTAGGGGAGGTAAAAGAAATTTGTGCATTTCTGCCAGTGCTGGGTGTTGCACATTTTTTCTCTCCAACCTTCAGAGATCCTCCAGCTGCAGACCCATCAACACAGACACTACTTTCAAGACACCACAGAGATGCCAGCCGTATTTGCTCTATTGAAGGCAGTTCAACAGTTGTTTTAGGTGTTCGTAGGTTTCTTTCATGTAGACAGCGTGTCCGATAGGAACAGATGCAAGCTGGTTTCCATTATGCAGCAATACCGCCTTGTGACTTAATTTCGACGAGTCTATGAATACTCGCCATTCGTGTGAGTCATGTTTGGTTCGAAGGGCATTCATCAAGCCATCTACATCGTAGCATAACACAAGGTCCTTCTTTTCAGAAGTAAAGCGCAAAATCCTCATTATGTGTGCGAAACGAAGTCACCTCAGCTTTGGCCTTGGGCAGCTCCAAATTGCAAACAAAATTGTTCAGTTCTTGTGTGAGAATGTGTGACGCAGGTGATGCACCGTGGCCTGCATATGAATCATCATTTGACGCGGAAGGCTCAGGAGAACACGACATTATTTCGCCTCCGTTCTCAACTTCCTCTGAATCGATGGATGAAAAATTCTTTTGGAGGTTCGGGAACGAGAAGCTTTGCGCGGTGCATAACCAGTCAGCTTGCAGATAGTTTATTCTGGTACGTTATTGTCCACTTCCTTTCCCTCGTGATGCCTCCCGAAAGACATGGTGCGATGCAGAAGTAGAAGTCATTTGTATGGTTGCTTGGCTCTCCCTAAACCATAGGAACAGCGAACGGCATCGAGACCTTACCAGATTTCAGCGAGTTCGAAAGATTTTTAGCACATGTGCCGCAGCATATGTATGGTACCCATGCCTTGTCCAGGTCCCCGATCTTGAATCTGATATAAAGCTGATACGCCTTTGATGGTCTTTTTCTGTGTTACAAAGTCACTTCCCCGGAAATATAGCAAAGGTTTGTTTAACTATTAACACAGTTGCGGGGCATAGTTACTGCTGGATTCACACTGCAAGGATCTGTGGTGTATATGACGCAGGAGTGAATACACTATCTACCAACAAGTAATTGGACACCTGTGTTAGCAAAGGAAAACGAAGTTTATTCACCTTCAATAGTTAGTGGAGCCTCCACGAGCAGCGATTACAGCTGAGACCCTCCGGGGCATACTTTCAACCAGGCGTTGTACAACGGCTAGCGGTATTTTCTTCCACTCGGGTTGGAGAAGACAGGTCAGTTCCTTCACCGATTTCGGACGGTGGGGGCACCCCTACCCCTTGAGTCGACGCTCCAACTCGTCCCAGAGGTGCTCATTAGGGATAAGGTCCGGGCTCTGCGCAGGCCAGTTCATTCGATTAACCCCATTGTCACCATACCAAGCCATGGTGGACCTCGCTACATGACAGGTGGCATTGTCATCCTGAAAGTAACATGTGTCCACCCCGTAAAACTTCCACACCGTAGGAAGCGCATGGTCATCCAAAATGGTGCAGTAGGTCTCGGCGTTGAGTCTACCAGGAATTGGGACCAAGGGTCCCGTGCCATACCAGGAGAAACACCCCACAGCATAATTCCACTGCCGCCGAACTTCACAGTGCGCACAATACATTCCGGCAGGAGGCGTTATCCAGGCAGACGCCAAACCCAGACCCGGCCATCCGAACGGAAGAGGGTGAACTTTAATTCGTCGCTCCAGAGAACCTGTTTCCACTGTTCAACGGTCCATTGTCGATGTTCTTTGCACCACGTTAGACGAGCAGCGCTATTGGACTTGGTGATCAAAGGCTTGTGGGCGGCAGCACGTCCATGATAACCGAGCAGATTGGCTTCCTTACGGATGGCATTCATCAAAAGAACACTCCCGGATGCCTGTTGAAACTCCTAGCGGATGTGACCCATCGATTTGGTGCGGTTCTTCCGAATTTCTCTGGCCAGCACCCGTCGATCTCTAACTCTCAGTTTTGTGAGTCTGTCGGGTCGGGGCACATCCCGACAGTCACCTCTCACTTTCACTTGCCAATCACGTGTAGGCCACTGTCGATTTTGGGTACTTCAACTCGCTGGATTTGTCACGTATGGATCGGCCATTTCTTTGATACCCGACGATTACGCCTTTCTCGAAATCAGAGAGCTCCGAACTGCTTGGCATCTTGCATGCGACTGGTTGCGTTGTTGTTTCCCACATGATATTTAACGACGGCGGTCGTGACGTGTATCAGGACCGCAGGTATCGTCGATTGCAGCGGTGTCCAATTATTTGTTGGTTGATAGTGTAGGAGTATGGCCTAAAAAGTCGTACAAACACTTGCTCACCCTGCGAGACTTCACAGTTTATACTAATGATTACATCATCTTACGTCAGCGACGTCATGACTGAATTGCGTTGCATCAGATAATGATGCAATAGCTCCTGGGGGTGGTGTGTGTTATGGGATTATGTAATATGACGCAATATGTTGCGGACTGAGTCTCTCCTAAATAAGAGTTAATTGACATATTTTATTGTCATTTTCGTATTCAGCATTTTGAAATTTGCCAGTGATACCCACGGCATCTCAATTTACCAAGAGGTGTGTCTATCATCTAAACCAGCTCAGTTTCCGAAGAAGTTTGTTCATTTTCCGAGACAGATCAGTTTTCCAAGTGGACAAATCTGTTGGTAAACGGGTTCCTAGTTAACTAAGATTTGTTCGTTATCGAGGACCGCTCAGTTCACCAAGATTTGTTCGTTATCGAGGACCGCTCAGTTCACCAAGATGTTTGTCCATTATCCAAGCCAAACCAGTTTCCCAAGAAGCCTGTCTATTATCCAAGCCAGCTCAGTGTCACAAAAGATTTGCCTATTATTCGGTTCAGCTGTTTACAAAGACGTGTGTTCATTATACAAACCAATTCACTTTCTCCAGAGATTTGTCTATTATCCAAGCCAGTGTATTTTTGCAAGGTGTTTGTTAGCTATCTATGAGAACTCAATTTCACAAGAGATTTGTCCATTATTCAATCCAGTGCTGTTTCCCAAGCAGTTTGTCCATTACACAAAGCAGTTCAGTATACCAAGAGGTTTATACATTATCCAAGCCATCTCACACTGAGAAAAATGTTTTGTTAATTCAACAAGCAATTTTGTAGATATACAGTCAAAAAAATGTTGTTGAATTTGCAAAATTATTTTGTTGAAA
Organism: Macrothele yani; assembly: GCA_039090855.1. NCBI lineage: Eukaryota > Metazoa > Arthropoda > Arachnida > Araneae > Macrothelidae > Macrothele > Macrothele yani. The sequence goes on along the minus strand of CM077029.1, from coordinate 30,947,352 downwards.
ATTATTGTTGATTTAACAAAATTTGATGTTATCACGACAAAACGTTTTGTTCATTTAACAAAATGATTAGGTCGATATTTGGGAATTTGCTTGATCCAACAAAAAATATTGTTATCATGACATGTTGTATTGCTGCAACGAAACATAGTGTTATCGTGGCCCAATATGTTTTGTTGCAGCAACAAAACATTTTGTCATGATAACAATATGTTTTGTTGGATCAAACAAATCCCCAAAAATACAACATTTTGTCATGATAACAATATGTTTTTTGGATCAAACAAATTCCCAAAAATACATTTTGTCATGATAGCAATATGTTTTGTTGGATCAAACAAATTCCCAAAAATACAACATTTTGTCATGATAACAATATGTTTTGTTGGATCAAACAAATCCCCAAAAATACAACATTTTGTCATGATAACAATATGTTTTGTTGGATCAAACAAATTCCCAAAAATACAACATTTTGTCATGATAACAATATGTTTTTTTGGATCAAACAAATTCCCAAAAATACATTTTGTCATGATAGCAATATGTTTTGTTGGATCAAACAAATTCCCAAAAATACAACATTTTGTCATGATAACAATATGTTTTGTTGGATCAAACAAATTCCCAAATATCGACCTAATCATTTTGTTAAATGAACAAAACGTTTTGTCGTGATGGCGATAAATTTTGTTAAATCAACAATAATTTTCAACTAAAATAATTTTGCAAATTCAACAAAAACTTTTGTTGACTGTATATCGACAAAATTTTTTGTTAATTCAACAAAATTTTTGTTGAATTAAGAAAACGTTTTTCTCAGTACAGTTTTCCAAGAGCTCGGACGTCAAGACAAAATCATGCGGGAAGAGCGCTTTACATTTCTTTCCATCACCTGGACACAGAGTCTGCATGCAGTCAATACGTGATCAAGCAGCAACTTTGTAGCAATTGGACAGTTATATTTTTATCCTAAAGCCCTTATAACGAAGTAAATTTCTTTGTCATTTTTTCCCACGCCTGGCATGGAATCCGGGTCCCCTCATTCCGGAATAAGTCGCTCTCCCAACTGGGTTACGCGGACGTATGCTCCCGCTGCTATCTGCCTTTATCTCATGTGCGTTCTGCGGTGCAGGCACGTCGCACTCTGTGCAGATGTTGCACAAGTGTTTCTTCTTTGAGTGATGTAGGGTTGATTCCTGTGTACACGACTTCTGGCTTTGTAGAAGTAAAACTTCTCTGTCCCCGCAAAGCGGTGAAAAAGAAGAAAAAACATTTCAGTCTTTAAAAATGCTAGTCAAGCTCTAACATATAACCATAGGATATAACTTTGTATATACATCGATGTGCGTCATCTGGGTACACTCTATTCCACATATAATGAGCTCGCATAATATAAAGCTCCGCATTAACCAAGGTTTTTATAGATCCCTTGAACTTCGTAATATTCTTCTTTGTTATTTTCACCGGATATTAAGAAAAATAATATTTGAAGAAACCTTATATATCGAAGTTGATCACGCGGTTAACAGAAAACAAAATAAGTGGCATTCACCCAGCTTTTAAACCTTCCTCTTTCAGTCGAAAATAAGGAATTAATTATTTGCTGTTGGCAACACGCAATGGTTACCCATACAGATACGTCAGTTTGCATGAAGACAAGAATGCTTCTGATTTTTTTCTACCTCCGTCTGCTTCCCTTCTCCATTCATCACACATACGTCACACTTAATCTCGGTTTAGTAAATCTTAGAGTATATTTTGCATCTAGAAACATTTTAACCCCTGCCTCAGAGGAAGCTTAAAAACATTTAAAACAGCGATCATGATATGCACGAAACAAGCAAGAATTGGCTCATATATCCGACGTAATATGAAAGAGACGAAATTTTAAATTTTTCCCAGTTACTTTAATTTTTACATTCGTTCAATGGTTTGCTTATGGCAGACCTCACTCACATTACTTTGCTATCAATAGTTTTCAATTAACAATTGTTATTTATCTTCTACAGTATTATTAGGTGCTTGAATTAATTCCCCCTGTTGCCCGATAGGGCACAGCAGTGGTGCGCTGTGACCCGGGCCACACGTGACCTCCCTTACGCACGCACGTACCGTCCGTAGTCTGGGCGAAGCAGTGTGTGACACGCGATCGGAGGGCACAGAACACGAGTTTGTATCGTATTCACGATGTCGAGTTTCGTACCAAAAAAGGAACATTTGCGGGAAGCATTACTCTTCTGCTTTCATCTCAAGAAATCTGCAGCGGAAAGTCATCGTTTGCTAGTGTAGGCCTATGGGGAACATGCCTTATCGGAAACAACATGCAGAGAATGGTTCTGAAGCTTCAAAGCTAACGAATATCACGTGAAGGACAAAAAGCGCCCTGGGCAGTAGAAAACGTTCGAAGATGGCGCATTGGAGGCCTTATTGGACGAGGATTCATGTCAGACGCTGTTGTCTGAAACTACGGGTCGACGAGTCTACGGTTAGCAAACTTTTAAAGGCAATGGGAATGATCCAGAAGCTCGGAAACTGGAACCCACATGACAAGGTTATTCTTCTCCACGACAACGCTAGACCCCATGTAGCCAAATCCGTGAAGGAACTCTTGGAGGCACTTGGCTGGGACTTCTTACCCCACCCGCCTTATTCCCCACACATTGCTCCTTCGGACTTCCATTTGTTCATGTCGCTACAACATGGCCTGTCAGAGCAGCACTTCCTTTCTGTTGCGGATATCTAAAAATGGCTCGATGAATGGTTCGCCTCGAAAGAACCTGCATTTTTCTACCGCGGAATCCATTTGTTACCCCAACGGTGGGAAAGGGTCGTAGCTGACAACGGACACTACTTTGAATAGACTGTCCTGTACCGTTCTGAGGCAACACACAGGTGTTTGCGTGGCAGAAAACAGAGGGAATTAATTCAAGCACCTAATAATTGATAAATATTTTATGATTGTCTAGTTTTGACTTGACATAATATAATATCCTCAAAATTGCCTACTTCTGTTATCTGTTCGGTTATAACGAAGCTCGCATAAATCGAATGCTTTTGACTCTCCTACAACATCATTATATGCAGGTTCGAATGTATTTTGTATTTTTGTTTTTTTTTTTGTTTGCCCAAATTCTTTGGAAGTATTGGGTTGAAAAGAAAGTAATGACCGATGAGGAGGTACCCGAAGTCGAAGCTCCGGCCACGGCGCGCATTGGACAATGAGATTGCGCAGCACCCCAGCATGGCATCAGCAGGTAGGTGTCATAAGTAAGTGACTGTTAGCTGTCAGAAAGCAAACAGAGTTAGCGCCAGCCAACATGGAAATTGACAAGAAGCAGACCTGCCATTGTATTCTCTATGACTTTCGTCGCGGTAGTAACCCCGCAAGTGCTGTAAGCCACATTACCATTGTGTACCTCAATGCCATATCGCATCGTCAGTGCTATCGTTGGCTCGAACGGTTTCGATAAGGAAATTTTGATCTGCCAGATCTTCCCAAATTTGGAATACCCGCACCAGTGGTATGGACATGCTGAAGACCTTAGTGGAGACCGACCCACGTGTGACTACATGGAAGTTGGCCAAACAACTGGGGACTACCTACATGAGCATTATCACGCACCTGCGTCAACTTGGGAAGGTGCACAGGAGGGGATTTTTGGTACCCCATCAAATTACAGTTGTGAGCAGAAAGCAAATCGCATGAGGGCATGCATTTCCCTGGTTACACGTAACCAAGATTAACCGTTCTTGGACCGTATTGTTACAGGTGACGAGAATTGGATCCTGTATGGCAATGTCAGATCCAAAACAGAAGCGCATGCCGACCCTCAAAGCCTTCTTACACCCACGTAAGGTCCTGCTGTCTGTTTGATGGAATATGCGGGCCATCGTGTTTTTTGAATTTCTACCTGACAACACCACTATCACCGCTGATATATACTAGTGTCGGCTTGACGATCGCTCACGTCGAAACTACGGGAACTGCTGAACCGGAAGAGCGTCCTCCTACAGCAGGATGGAGCGACACCTCACACAGCAGGATGGAGCGACACCTCACACAGCACGAGTGACATGCCACAACATCAGGATATTTTTATTTATTTATTAGCCCATAACTTATGCCATGCACGGGTGAAAAAGCTGTGACTGAAATTTTCATAACACGAATCGTAAAATATATATACATACATATGCATAAAACCTGTACATGGTGATTGTAAACTCCTTCAACAAAACAAGAGGTGTGATAGTACACATCAAGACGAACAATATTTGCAATGGAACCTAGGGCCGCATTTCACTCCTAGTGCCAGAAAAGAGCACGTTCGAAAAACGTCCATCAGGCACACGGAGTTCCAACCAGTGCATGAGAAACACATGGTGCAAATCATGTGCGCTGAACACGTGCGTAAATGATGAGGAGCAAACATTTAAAAACGCAACGGAACCCGTTCAGCAATATTACCGTGCGAACATCACATAAGAATTGACGTATACGTCTGACCGGCGGAGCGTACCGTGTATTCTTGAAGCAAGTACTTCCCGGTCTGTTGCAGGATGTTCCGCTTATCACACGGAGTGGCATGTGGTTTACGTATGATTGGGCCCCCGCACAATTTGCCACCGAGGTCCGATACTTCCTAAATGCGACATTTCCGGGGCGGTGGATTCGACGCGGTGGACCTGTGGCTTGGCCTCCACGCGACCCGGACCTTAATCCGCTGGACTTCTTTTTCTGGAGGCACATGAAACCATTGGTGTACGCGACGAACTCCCTGGAAGATCTCGTCACGCGAATCGCTGTTGCTGTGGACAAGATCAACACCACACCGGGAGTTTACGAGAGGGTGCGATAGTCCTTCATTCGCCGGTGATGTGGGCTGTGCAACGACACCCTTGGACGCCAGTTTGAGCAGCTCCTTTGAGTCTTTCTCTGATGCGATTGGAATTGTGCAACTCATAAATTAGGTATGTCTCTTTGTTTTCACTCTTGAAGGCTCAACGTGGATATGTAACTTTACTCTTTTCTGGCACTAGAAATGGAATGCGGCCCTAGGTTCCATTGCAGATATTGTTCGTCTTGATGTGTACTATCACCCCACTTGTTTTGTTGAAGGTGTTTACAATCTTTACGTCTGTAATATGTCTGGCTTGTGGTTCTTCAAAAGTTTATTAGGTTTTATAAAGATTATTTTGCACGCCATCGCCTTTGTCGTTCTCTATTTAAGCGACGTTTTCTTTCAGCTTTATCTTCTTCCATCTTGTACTACTAAGAAAGAATTCCACGGAACCAATATTTTTTTTAAATTTCCATCACAGTGTATCAAAACTACGCCTGCAGTTACTTTTTTACTATTTTTGTTCCCTTTTATGAAACAAAATAACGCTGGTTCCTTTTTATGAAATAAAATAATGCTGATTCCTCTTTATGAAATTACGCTTCCATTTTATACCTTTTTATAAAATTACTCTGCGATTTTATTCCTTTTTATGAAATTACTCTGCAATCCAAAAAATAAAATGAAATAAAACACGACATAACACCTACGTAACAGAACAAATGTCGCGGACAGTTGTTCGAGCACGTGCATGTTGCCACAAATGAAGTCGTTTGTCTTTCTAGCTTTATATTATTTTCCTGGTACTTTTCCTTGATTTAACGTATCGTGCGATAGCGTTGAGCTTAGTTCCCATTTCAGCCACCGGATAAAAGCAGATGGCGCTGTAAGTACTGAATGACGTCAAAGCGTCAGGAACAGACGTAGCCTATTAGATAGGTTTTATTTACTTCTTTTTTTAACGCATAAAAACAACTATTACTAACATGAAACACATGCGAAACCTATTGAAAGTAGTTACATACAAATTTCATTGCATGAACAGTATGCTAAGTTGAGGATAAGATTGCGTTCATTTGCCATTCAACCGCATGATGGCGAGCTGTTTACTTTACGGCTAGCCTTTCACAAAGGTGACGGTGCTTAACTTATTCTCGCGTTGTTGAATCCCTTCAGTCTGGCATCTCAAGATTATTCCTGTGATTTTGTTATGATACAAAACGAGTTGGCGCAGCAACCTGTATGCGAAAGCATTATATTGTATATATTCGGAAGAAATTTCCGAATCCCAGTTGATTAGTTGTTGTGTCACAGTGTTAGTAGCTCTCTTGCTGAATTAGAAGTTCTCATATTCTTTACTTTGAACCTAGCATCGTAAAACACAAAACCCCGCTCAGTAACAGGCAATAAAACGTAATAAACCAATGACACATCTAAAGAGAGATGCTGCAGGGTAGAAAATACTGTTAAAAGTCGCTGCGAAGAGCAATCTGCAGGAGAGACTGTAACGTACCAGGAGATGTGACGTACCTGCCAGAAGGACGCACACGACATAAAGGCAGATAGGAATCAGAATAAAATGTCCGCGTAGCTTAATTGGTAGAGCAACTTATTCCGGAATGAGTGGACCCGGGTTCGAATCCCGGCGTAGACCAAAAATGACGGAGAAATTTACTTCGTTATAATGGCGCCCGAACTATCCGGATGACCCGACCGTTCACAATCTCGCAATGGTGTGATGTTATTTCCACACCGCGAGATAGGAAAAATAAGAGAGCAGCACTTCGAAAAAAAAAAAAATAAGGGGGAGATGATGTAACGTACCAGGAGATGTGACGTACCTGCCAGAAGGACGCACACGACATAAAGGCAGATAGGAATCAGAATAAAATGTCCGCGTAGCTTAATTGGTAGAGCAACTTATTCCGGAATGAGTGGACCCGGGTTCGAATCCTGGCGCGGATAAAAATCACGGAGAAATTTACTTCGTTATAAGACGTACCCAAACTCGGAGCGTTAGTGGCTGGATTGAGATGTACGAAACTACCCTTTGTCTCCCAAACTACGATCCTAACAAGGATAAGCATATCAGAATACGCAACCAAACTTCTGAAAGGTCCATACGTGGTAAGCGACGAGTCTATTTTTCCTCCATTTCCAGCAAGACAATCAACTCCATTGTTTCTGGCATTCCGTTCGTGCCTGTTTTTCCACAATTTGTGAGATACCGACGTTCTTGTGTTTATTTTCTCCCGAAACAGGATAATCGTTATTTGTCTGCGTCTGCCCAGCTTCAGTAGATTTCTATTACCCTTGTCAATAACGTAACTGAGGACTGTTATTTTATTTCCTTTTTATTTATTCATTTGCATTTCGTATCGGATTCCCTCTCAGCACGAAAACTGTCGCAGTCGCTAGCCTAAAGAAGATCAGTCTTAATTTTACTTGCATTTCAGGTTTCGAACAGTTTTCTCTCTACGCACGGCATGGATGAATTGCTGTTTGTCTTTGTACGCAATGTGTATCTGACAATCGTTCCTTATACCCCTGCGAAACAACTCCACATCTTTTCTCCCATCCCCATTACTTTTTAGCACGTCTTTAGAAAAAAAAAACAGTACGTGCTTCTAGTATCACTATGACTGCCGGTCCATCTGTGAACATCATATCTCTACAACTATCAGTTCGATTTGAAAAATTACAAGGGTGGATCGAAAAGTAACGTACACTTTCTTTGGCAACAGTTTAACAGGTAGGCAAAACAAAACATATACACAGTGAAACTACATTTCTTAGCTATTTTTTAACATAAAAACCGAGACATCAAACAGAAGTAATCGCTCTTTCCACGTTTATAAGTGAATCGCGGAAACGTTCTCATTGGCCGCCACCGGGAATCGAACCCAGGGTCTTCCAGCTATGCGCCGGATACGCTTCCACTGCACCAGAGCGGCCTCAAATTCCTCCAGACTCACATACACTAACTGTCAAGCCAATTTAGCAGGGTTTTTTTTTCTTGGAGCCCCGCACAATGCTGGGGATTAACCAAAGCAGCAACGGAACAAGTAATTAGAAGGCGAATGAATAATTGATACAGAAATTTGACGTGGATTAGGAACATCAAACAGAGGTCATCGCTCTTTCAACCTTTATAAGTGAGTCACGGAAAAATTCTTGAGAATTTTTTTGCTGTGGTGCAGTGAAAGCATATCCGGCGCGTAACTGGAAGACCCTGGGTTCGATTCCCGGTGGCGGCCAATGAAAATTTGTCCGTGACTGACTTATAAACGTGGAAAGAGCGATGACCTCTGTTTGATGTTCCTAGTCCACGTCAAATGTCTGTATCAATTATTCAGAACCGAGACGTTCGAGATATTTATCCCAGCGTGGTACCAGTTTTAGTATACCCTGTTCATGAAAGTCCGTTTTCTGCGCGTATAGCCACCTAAGCATAACCTGATTTGGCAGCCGAGGAATCTTTTCAAGGAACCAGAGAGATAAAAGTCCGAAGGAGATAGATACGGACTGTATGGTGAGTGCTGTAGCACCTCCCAGCCAAATTGCGAAATTTTGGCACAAACGTGTTGTGCAACATGTGAGAGAGCGTTGTCATGAAGCAATCTGACATTTGCAGCGTCTCTTTTCGGTCTTTTGTCGCCAAGGGCAAGACGCTACTTTATCATTGTATTATCGTAGGTTTTGGCATTCACGGTGGTCCCCATCAGATGAAACTCCAGCAGGAGAATGTTATGCATGTCCCAAAACTCCGTCATGAGAACTTTCTGTGCAGATTAGGTTATTTAGAATTTTTTCTGGTGGTGCGGATTCGGAAAGTTTTCACACCATACTGGCCTTCTCTGTTTCGGGAGTGTAGTGGTCCGCCAAGGACTCATCACCCGTCACTACACCTGCCAGAAATTCATGTCCTTCTGCGTAACGCATCAAGTGGTCCGAGGATGACAACATTTTCTGTCCCTTCTGATCTTCTGTCAAGTTCTTGGACATTCATCGCGCACTGATCTTGCGAAATTGCAATTTGTCATGCACAATATCGTACGCTATACCGTACGAAATGTGGAACTGTGCGCAGATGGATCCTCCGGTCACTCAGAATTTCCTGCTCAATGCCTCTCACAGTAGCAGGTGATAACGCGGTTACAGGTAAACCAGAACGTGGCGAATCGGTAAGGTTGCCACGGCCCTCTGCAAAAGAAACTGCACCATTTGGAGATATTGCTGCGGGTCCAGGTAATCACCACCATACAATTCGACTATTTTTTTGTGAATTTCCGTCGGAGTTTCCCGTTTAACCCACAAAAATCGGACTACACCGCGTTGCACTTCATTCGTAGACGACGCTAACAAACGAAACATCTTTGTGCCGTCGTTCAAACTGTCTTCCACCACAGCGACACCTGGTCCAGCTAAACCGGTGTATAGCGTGATATTCAAACTCGTTGTTTGCCAAACTGCAAGAGTGAAAAGAATTGCTGTGCGTTACTTTTCCATCCTTTCTCGTATTTCTGGAGTCAAATGCCTGAATTGGGAGACTGGAAATACATACGTTTTCATATTTTTCAGTGCATAAACTCGCCGCTAGGGGTGCTTAAATGTACATGCTGCGAAATTCAAAAATACAGGGTGTCCGAGAATTATTGGACACATTACAAAATTATGTATAAAAAGCTATGAGCATTGTCTGTTTTTCTATGTCCCGTATGTATTACTAACACGGTTTCTACATTTTTATTTTGCAGAATTGTTATTCCCAGAATCCGATAGATGGCGCTAGGTGTGGCCTGATGAGGAATGTATGAGAAATGCGCAATCAGTAGTCATGTCATCCGTACAGCAGAAGGCGATGTGTGTGTGTTATGGCTTGCGGAATTAAAGTCTGTCATTAAAGTTAAAAGACGATACCGTTTAGAGTATGGTTGTAATCCTCCGTCAACGAATTCAATTAAGCGGTGGATGAAACAGTTTAAAGAAACTGGCAATGTGGAACATCGTGGAGGAGCCGGTAGGCCTAGCGTTAGCGGTAAGACGGTTGACCAAGTTAATGAAAGTTTCCGACGAAGTCCCAGGAAATCCGTTCGTAAAGCAAGCAGAGAACTGTGCATTCCGAAATCAACAGTTCACCATATCTTGCACAAGAAATTAAAGTTCGAATAGTGCAAAAGATGCATGTAAATGATCACACTCTACGATACGATTTCGCTGTGGATATGCTGAATCGAGTGGAAAACTTTCTCAGTACTGTAATTTTTAGTGATGAATCCACATTTCATGTATCAGGTATTGTGAATCGTCACAACTGTAGGATATGGGGCAGTGAACCGCCTCATGCTGCTATTGAACTGGAACGTGAATCTCCAAAAGTTAATGTACTGTGCGCCCTATCAAAAAGAGAAGTGATTGACCCTTTCTTCTTCTGCGAAAATACCATAAATGGTGACTTTGCTAGAAAATGTCCCTATACCCCAGATCTAAAGATATGACAACGTCGTTTTCCAACAAGACAGAGCTTCCGCATTGGTCAACGTGTGTACGTAAGTGCCTAAATGAGCATTTCCCCAACAGATGGATTGGGCGTGGTGGTCCCATTCCGTGGCCTCCTCCCTCTCCAGATCTAACTCCATTGGATTATTTCACGTGGGGTTATGTGAAGGATCGTGTCTATCAGACGCCTTGTACTGATTTGCAGGAACTGAAGCAGCGTATCACAGCTACTATTAATTCCATAACTCCTCAGATGCTTGGCAATACATGGCATGAAATCGAGTATCGCTTGGACGTACTACGAGCAACCAAGGGATCTCACATCGAAATTTATTAACTTGTGTAGTTACATTGTAAGTTAGTACAGTTAGTTTCTTTCTATCTGTTTAATGTTTTGTTTTATATAATTTTGTAATGTGTCCAATAATTCTCAGACACCCTGTATATTGTACTCTACATGGATGTTTCAAAAAACCTATTCAGAAAATTTTATTTATCTTTCTACATCATTTTACCACAAAGGCCATTTTACGTACAGTTTTTATTTGAAATAATGCATAGCGTCACCGCTAGGTAGCGTAAGTGTATACTGTAGTTTTCCCAAAATTTCTGCTTCTAAAAGTCGGAAATCAAAAATTACTTTTGCGATAAATAAGTGTCACGACAATGAATAATTTATACGCGCTTTAGAATATTTTGTGACGAAATGCTTTGCCGCTAAGGGGCGTAAGTGCATATTTCTGTTTATAACGTGTTTGAGATCGTATCTTCGTTTGTAAAAATCTAACCGAAAGAAATTCTCTTTTTCAGTCAGACGCCAATCACTGCAGAAAGCATTTATAGGTACATTTTTTCTCAAAGTAATGTATAGTTCTTTCCTAGTGGGCGTTAATATAACTCCCTGTAATCAAGATTCCTCCTCCTCTTTAAATCCGATTTAAAAATTTACTTTTGCAACTGATACCGTTTATGGCAACGAATATTTTAAGCACGTTTCCTGTAAACAATGGATCGCGCGTATATTACCGGTTTCTCCATCCGTCCACCTGCTGCTCGACACCATATCTCTGCAATTATTAGTCCGATTTGAAAAAATCTTTTTGCATTTTTGCATTCGGTAGCTTGAAATGTGCAAATGAAGACCTTTCATTTCGTTTTTTTTACGATGTTTAATTTCGCCCCTAGAGGACGTAAATGCAGATGACATCGAATTTAAAATACATTTTATTCCATATATTTGCTTCAAAACATTTGATTGAAAAAATTATTTCGCCTTTCGATTCCATTTATGACGAAGACTATTTCAGGTATAGTCACTTTTCCAAGTTACACTTACATTTTCCGCTAGAGGGTGTAAAATTAAACTGCGTTTTCCCCAATATCCCTGCTTCTAAAATTCCGAATGAAAAAATTGTTTCTGCAGCGGATACAGCTCCTGATCAGAAATCTGCACATAATTTCTAAGTTTTTGGTGAAAATGGTTTGGCCACTAGGGGGCGTAAGTGTTAAATTCTGCTTCTGATGTGTTTGCAGCAAAATCTGAGCTTCTATAATCTGGACTGAAAAAAACCGTTCGTGGATTGATACTACTCACGTCGATGAACCTTTGCGGAATATTTCCTTCTTAAACTAATGTATAGTTTCTCCGCCAGGGGACGTAGATGTATATCTTATTTTTGTCAATATCTCTGCTTCTAAGAGCCCGACTTAAAAAAATATTTCTTTGTTCGAGAGCATTTCCGCTGCGAAATGTTTCTCATGTAATTTCAATTTTTTTTCTTAAAGTACATTCCTGCCACCAGATGGTGTAAGCTCACAATTCCGTTTACAGCAATATCTGTAGGACTAAAAACCATATTGAAAAACTTGTTTCTTCGGTCAGATACTACTAACTATGCAAAATCTGTGTGCGTATTTTCTGCCCAAAATAATGCACCATTTCGCCACTAGGGAGCGCAAATTCTTAATCTGTTTTTTTCAATATCTTTGCTTCTACAAGTGCAATTTAAAAACTTCTTTCAACACCGGATGGCGTTTATCTTGTAGAACACTTTAGGCTAGTATATGAGGAATTTTGTAGTTCGCAGTTCTGTCGGTAGGTGGTGTTTTTGTTCTTCAGTTTGGAGCTGTATCGCCGCTTCTGCAAACCCTATTGAAAAATGTTTTCTTAACTGTACACTATTCTCTACAATACAGATGTGGAGCATATTCCTTTTTAAATAATGCACGGATTTCCCGCTATAGGGCGTAAAGCTCGAAACCTTTTGCTCGCTATCTCTGTTTCCGGGAGACGTATTTGAAAAGTTCTTTTTTCTTAACATAGTTTTTTCCATGAAGAATATTTTTCGCTTATTTTCAACTTTTCCATTATGTAAAATTCTTCCGCTGCCAGACGTAGACGTATATCATGCTTTCTTCTGTATTTCTTCTTCTAACTGTTCGATTTGAAAATATGTTTGTCTCTGATACCTTCCTTGTGCTATAAGAAACTTTTTGGGCCTCAATTGTTAAGTTTCCTAACATGTTTTTTAGCCACTGGTGGAACAATGTAGCTGTTTCTACTTCCGGATGCTTTATCGATAATAGAAACCAGCTGATTGTTTTCCAAACCGGTTACATTGACTTTGAATAGCTTTGATGAATTTAATTCGCGTCAGAACTGATTCAAAATATGTGCTCATTACAACCAAAAATTCAGTGTTATCTTTCTTGTTCACGTATTTGCCAATTTTTGTGCCGCACACAGTTTTTTGCCGTTAGGGGGTGTAAGTGTTTATTTCTATTTGTACCGTACTTGGAGCCGTATCTCTATTTATTTCTATCCTCGGGCCAAAATCTGACTATGGGCTGGAAGCTGAAAAGATCGATTCACTGAAAAGATATCATGGTTTCTAAGTATTTCTTCGCCGTAATGAGATCCAGTATGCCACTGTGGTGGGAGGAAGTGCCACCATAACGGGAGGAAGTGCCACCGTAACAGGAGGAAGCGCCACCATAACGAGAGTCAGAACAAAAGTAAACTTCGTGCTCATTGTGCTATCAGCAAGTTTCCACTCACGAAAATAGGAGTAACACCTTAGCCTCCAAAAACACTTGACGTTACGATTACCTCCTACCAGCAGTAAATACCCTTAGGGTGCATCTCAAACACATATCCCAAACAGACACAAGTGACAATGACGTCACCAGGATGCAAATATCTGTATTTTTAGAAACGCGACTGGACCTAAGACCTTCAATTTTTGTAATGCACGTACGCACAACGTTTAGAACAACTGTGTTCATTTCAGCCAAAATTCAAGCTCAAATATGAGCTTTGAGACTGGAACTGTATTATGTAGTGGAAGTACATATATACACTGCTAGACAATTGCTAAGGACGGATCATAAACGGCTATATGGCGCATAAAAAAGTAAGTGTGGTTGGATGCCAAGTGAAATAAAATAATGTCAGAATGCCAGGACATTACAAGAAAGACAATTTATTGTGCTCTGAAAACCAGAAGGCTTTGGAACGTGTTCAAGGGACAAACAGGCCATTTTGTGCAGAATACGTAAACGTGAAAAAAATGCAATTACCGTCCGCAGGCGTTCCGGCGTAAGATGTCAATACGGGATATGGCCACCATGGAGGGCGATGCAGGATTCCACACGTCGTGTCATGCTTTGCACAACATTATCAAGCAGCTGTTGGGGTAATTTATCCCATTCCTCTGTCAGTACACGGATGAGGCTGTCCTTGTTTATTGGAGGGCATTGGCGACCAGCAAGACTCCTCCCCAAAGCATCCCACACATTTTCAATGGGATTCAGATCTGGAGAACGTGCTGGCCATACGAGGCGTTGAATATCCTCGCTCTCAAGACACTCCTGGACAGCGACTGTTCGATGACATGTTGCGTTGTCGTCCATGAAAATAAATCTATCACCGACAGCACCACGGAACATGCAAACATGAGGTAGCAGAACATCATTAATGTATCGTTGGTCAGTCATAGTCCCAGTTGAAAGCACATAGAGGGACGTGCGGCCATTGATCATGATGCCAGCCCATACCATGACACTACATGTCGGATATCGGTCCCTTTCCTGTATGTTTGCTTGACAATATGCAGTACCACTATCACGCCAGATCAGTTGTCGTCGACAATCAGACGATAGACTGTATCTACTCTCATCTGAAAAAAGGACAGCAGACCAGTCGCTATCAGTCCAATTGCGATGTTGATGGCACCATTGCAAACGGGCGGTACGGTGACGTCTCGACAATGGGATGCACACAACAGGACAGCGGGAGTATAGTCCTCCTTCATGCAAACGTCTGGCGACAGTTTTTCGGGAGATCCGCTTGCCAGTAGCAGCCATAAACTGATTTGCTACCTCACTAGCTGTGCTGCGCCGGTGTCTTTTTGTTGATAGCACTATGTACCGATCTTCTGCAGGTGTCGTACTGCGAACACGACCTCCCCCGTGACGTTTGCTACACTCTCCATTTGTTTGAAATGATTTCCAAAGCCTTGAAACAACACTGTGGCTGACGTCGAGCTTTACGCCCTATAGCGTAAAGCTCGACGTACTAGCTATCACACGTCATGACTTACACTCATTGCCAGATCTCATTCATCGGGTGAAATAATATTTCGTTCAGTCAGAAGATAATTTACATAGTAAAATAAAATAACCATAGATAGTAAAATCAAAAGGAAAGTGAATATAGAGTATACGTTAGAAACGGTCAATACGCGTCAAATTCTTTATATCTCTTATCAGCGCTATGACGTCACGAACAAGTTCGGCAATCCAAAATTTGCATACGCACAACACGTCTTACTGTATCCCGCACTTATGCTAATTTCCACATTTTTCTGCCTTCCATTTTATGGTTGCTATCGTTGCTATTGTCATCCGTCCTTAGCAATTGTCCGGCAGTGTATAAGGCAGAGATTTTAGGTGGAACTACCTTAAAAGGAAAATTTCTTGATCGCGGAGAGGCAGGAAAATGTGTGAAAAATCTTGTTCATGCTAACTCCTATTGCGTTTAAAAAGAATTTTTTTTTCCACTTTATGGTCTGAAAGCGGAAATATCGTGAAAAACACTCATATGTTTTTTATGTTACTTCTCAGTAAAATACAAAATAAAAATAAACATAAAATTTTGAGCATAGATAAAAAAATCAAGGAAAAGATACAAAATTTCGGGTGTAATGAGCACGTCTTTTAAATTCTTCCTCACACAAACAGTATTTTTCAGAGCGTAATTTTCGAGATGGAAAAAATCAGCGAAAAAGAAAATGAATTTACGACTCAACTGGAATTTACGCCGATTCCACTCGTCGTGTCTCCAAATTGCGCTTAATTTAAAATGCATAATGTGAGCCAAATAAATGCAACCAGGTACAAAAAGAATGTCTTCAATGGGATTTCTAGAATCAGTAAAAGTTTGCAAGTGGAAATAGCGACTTACAATCTCTAGCGGCAGAGGTATTTCCTACGAAATACCAGAAATTGTAAGCAAAATATTCCTTACGGCGAAACATATCCCAAGCAAATCGAATTTTACAAATAGAACAGAGCAAGGAGGACTATGGAGGGAAACGCATTGCAACTTTACACTTCCTAGCAGGAAAAAATGGGCGCTATTCGAAGAAGAAATTGTGCCCAGACCGTTCTTCGGAGTCAATGATATCTAACGAATAAAGAATTTTTTTCAGTCGGGCTTTCTGGAAGTGGAGATACTGTTTCAAATCCAAATATACACTGACGCTCCCTAGAGGCAAAACTTTGAGTTACGAAAAAGTAGAAAATACGAGACAAAACTTTAATACCTCTAGCGGGAAAACTCTATATCATTGAAGTAGATAATGTACGGAATCTTCACCGCAGGGGTCGTCCATAAAGTAAGTCTGTAAGGTTTTACTATTTTTAGACTCCCCCCTCCCCATGTCACATTTTGTCCGATTGTTGACATCCCCCCCTAAAAAGTACGCCCTAATTCCTTCAACCCCCTTTATTTTTGACGACTGCTTTTAGAAGTCCGTTGAGAAACAGAAATAAAACATGTAATTATTTAAAGGAATCTTCCATATATTTACCTTTTTGCTCAGAAAATATTTATTATTTTGGCATTAATTAATTCCCAAATACTACCCAAACTTTATCATTTTGAAATAAATATCTACAAATGTACGCGCGCATTGATGGTTGCAACACTCCTGATCATACCATCTACCAAACACGATAGATGTAGTAGTACAAATACAAGAACTTAATATTAATATTATGATTTAGCTAAATATCGTCAGAAATCTGAAATATTTCATACCTTTTTTAAACTATAAAAAGAAGAAAAAAAGACAAACCAAAACGAAGAAATGCCATCCACTATATTTTTGCTGCTGGACGTCCGAATTACTAAACCTCTCCCATGTCACATTTGGTCCGGTTGTCAGAAGCCCCTCCCCCCCCCCCCTTGTAATCTCGGACGTACTTTATGGACAGCCCCATAGCAAATGGCACATACTACAAAAAAATTGGATCGGAGTTATTAAAAGGAGATGCAGTTGTATATAGAAATGCACACTCGCGCCGTCTAGCGGCAAAACTGTGCATTATGAACAAATCAAAAAGTACACAGAATATTCTCTGTGGTGAATGGTATCCGAGAGAAATATAAAAAGAAATTTTCAAATACAACGAATATGTGAAGAGATAAGGTGTCCATGAAGTATCATCACATGACGCATGTGATGATACTTCATGTTCTTTTACTTTTAAATATTTTGAAGACGTGCTGAAAAATGACTAACATAATTTCTAGAATTATGTGGATCTGCCATATGCCCCAAGGTGAACATATGGGAAGACAAAGTCCTCTCCTAACATAACAAATTTTCGCATAAGTTTAAAAAGATCGTCAGGTAATGGAGAAAATTCGGGCTGGCTTGCTGATGAAGTGCCTATTAGAGCTCTTATTTTGAAACTAAACTTCAGATTTCCCAAATATTACCACCCGAAGTACGTTTAAGGAAATGCAAGTAGTACACTACTTGCATTTCCTTAAACTGTTGCAGCGTAGTTTGTATTTTTTTTTATTGGAGGTTTAACGACCACCGTGAGCAACTCAGTAGGCTATAAGCAGTCGCCCGTCCCTAATTCAGGGCTACTGGTTCCAAGGAAGGGAGAGAGCCAGCATCGTAAGACAAACACAACATCTATGCCTCACGGAATTCGAACCCGGGCCCAACTCGGACGAATGATCAGAAGCCGTCGCCCAGACCACTGTGCCACCGGGGTGGTGTAGTTTGTATTACATCAGTTCTTAGTATCAAGACACAATGAAATACGTTAAAAGAATCCCTTTGCTACATTTTTTATTCTTGTTACAAGATCATTACGTCTCGAAACTCTCAACATTTCCAGAAAGAATTTTTCCATTTATATAATTTGTTGTGCTAATGATGGAGATTTCGGCGAAATTCTGTGTCGCTGTTTAAGTATTTATTGTTAAAGGGTGCGTTCACATTTCACCATAATATGCCAGAAGTCAGACTCACACATTAACAAAATGGACTTTCGTTCATTCCCCTGGGCAATTCACTTTGAATTAATTGTTAGAAAGCTTTGGCACTGCTGTCATACGTCTGTCTATGTTATCATAACTGAGTGGAGAGAATAATTCTGATACTTATCAATAGGTTTGTTTGATACCAGGAACTTTGTATGTGAACACACCTGCATGGCATTTAATTGAAATATTAAAACTAACCTTTGAGATGCATAATTATGTTACACTCATTCCTCAACGCATGGGTCTGAATCCAAAATACTTTTTCCGGGTGAACACAAATGTATAAGATCACAGCTATCTATAACTCTATGTGGGTGAAAAATCGTGATCTTCAAAATCAGTGGCTTTAACTCTCCAGGTGGCATGCACGCATATATACGTTCGGAGCGTTCTGTGCCCAAAGCGACGACGACGCAATAAAACGCTCATCGAAAACCTGTTCAAAAGCCGACAGAACGCATAAATGCGCATCTTAACGACGACGATTACTACAGAAAGACAGAACGCTTTTAGAGGAGCCTCCTATTATACATGTGACAATATTTCGCAACGCCTCTTCCAAAGCTTCTGCTACCTGGAGGGTTAAAAATGTTAAATTCGGGTATGTTTAATTGTAGGTAGCTCAATAATAATTCGGAATAAGAACGTTGCTAGATTTGCGAGTTGTAACGAAGACTGATTTTGCCTCGAGAGCGGTTGTGGTCAGTTCGGGTATTGGCGATATGACAGTCTAATTTTTTCATGTGAAAGCACGAAGTACGTAAGACACCAAGAAATCATGTTGCATGAAATAAGATACAAGAGAATGCCATCCTTTGATCCTCTTCAATTCAATTCAGACATAGGACTACGTCTAACTCTTCGGATAGTATGGGGCGACTTACGGCCGACAGTATGTGACAAAAAAGGTTCCAATTGAAATCATTATAGAGTTAAAAATACGTGCCGCACAAAAAATCGTGTTAGCATATTCGTAAACAGATCGTGCGCACTACGCTCCCCTTGGTCCCTGTGCGCGGAGGAGGTGATGCAAAATTTCTGGGTGTGCCGCCGCGTTTGACTCAGTACATCTCGGCAACCATGAGTGCAACACGACTGTGCATGGTATCGTTTTAAAGCTTTTGACGAGGTCTCTTCAAATATATGAAGAACTTTTCGCAGTGGTTTGAACTGAACATTTAAAAAATTGTTTTCTTGTGAACGGATGAACACTTTTGACAATATAGCGGATAACCTGGACAACCGTTAGTGCTAAATGACTGTGCGTGGTATCGTTTGAAAGCTTTCGACGAGATTTCCTCAAATATATGGAGAAAATTTCGCAGTGGTTTGAACTGAACATTTTAAAAATTGTTTTCTTGTGAACCGCTGAACACTTTTGACAATACCGCGGTTTATCTGGACAACCGTTAGTGCTAAATGACGGTGCGTGGTATCGTTTTAAAGCTTTCGACGAGATCTCTTAAAATATGTGAAGAACATTTCGCAGTGGTTTGAACTGAACATTCAAAAAAAAATTCTTGTGAATCGGTGAACACTTTTGACAATTTTGACAATATATAGGTTTACCTGGACAGCAGTGAGTGCAAAATGACTGTGCGTGGTATCGTTTTAAAGCTTTCGACGAGAGCTAGCCAAATGTATGAAGAACATTTCGCAGTGGTTTGAACTGAACATTTTAAAAATTGTTTTCTTGTGAACCGGTGAACACGTTTGACAATATAACGGTTTACCTGGACAACCGTGAATGCAAAATGACTATGCGTGGTATCGTTTTAAAGCTCTCGACGAGATCTAGCCAAATATATATATAAAGAACATATCGCAGTGGTTTAAATTAAAATTAAAAAGAAATTGTTTTCTTGTGAATGGATTACTATTTTCGACAATGCCGCGGAATTCACAGAATGAACGCAAGCAAAAATGGAGAAAATAAAAACGAAGGGTTAGAGGAAGTAATGAGGAATGTTAGAAGCCCAAGAAGACAGAGCACCACGTTCGGTAATTCGTGTATTAATCTACTTTGTGTTCGCAATGTATCCAGCATTATTTGTAAAAATAATGTAAATATGGTTTAAATTAAAATTAAAAAGAAATTGTTTTCTTGTGAATGGATTACTATTTTCGACAATGCCGCGGAATTCACAGAATGAACGCAAGCAAAAATGGAGAAAATAAAAACGAAGGGTTAGAGGAAGTAATGAGGAATGTTAGAAGCCCAAGAAGACAGAGCACCACGTTCGGTAATTCGTGTATTAATCTACTTTGTGTTCGCAATGTATCCAGCATTATTTGTAAAAATAATGTAAACTACTTTTTATATCATAGACCTGTGTTGACTATAATAAATTAAATTAAACGCTTTGAAACCATACTCCACTACCTCATTTCAACTCTCCGATCGATCTCCAAGTCGTAGTCCTACGTTCCAAACTGACGGCTCAATCAGAACTGGGCCTACCTGTGTTTCTTTTTTCGCTGTCACTATTTGAAATTCTGCGATACTACCTGCAAACGTGTTTAAAACCTTGTTGTTCATGTTTGAGACCATATTTCTTCGATTGTAAAACTTTTTGAAAACTTGCTTTATTGATGGTGGACCTTCCTGCCCCGTACTTGATTTTTTAAAACCCTGCTTTTGTGACAGTTTGAATATTTTTCGCTTGAACTTCGTTTCGGTATGTACCTACATGTCGTTTGTTTACCCATATCACGATTGCTACTTCGCTGTATTAATTCACACCTTCTTTGAAACTGTTATGAACTCATGGTTTACAAAAATATGTTCGAACTGTTTTTTCCCGAAACGTCGGTTTAATACCATTTAATTGTGATTATCTGCATGTTGTTCGGCTTCTAACTCAGAATTGCAAAGCAAATTCTGAGAAATTTGTATATAGTTATTTATGTTTTGTGTTTGTGTGTGAGTTGTTTTGTAAATAAAACCATGTTTGAACTCTTTGGGTTCTTTTACATTGTGTTTTTGGCACGTCTTTTGTAAAAAAAAAAATATCGTGCTTATGTTAATACTCTGTCTGCTGTGGACACCATATCTCTGCAACTATTCCTCCGATTTGAAAAAGTCTTCTTGTATTGGAAAGCTTGAAATGCGAGAATGGTGATTATTGCATTCCGGTTTTTTCCGACGCACAACTTCGCCGCTAGAGGGCGCAAGTGCAGATGACATCGAATTCAAAATACATTTTATTTCATATATTTGCTTCTAAACATCGGATTGATTTTTTTTTTCACTTTCGATGCCATTTATATCAAAGGCTACTTTAGGAACAAGTTCTTTCTCAAGTACAGCATAGATTTTCCGCAAGGGGCGATAAAGGTAAATTGCGTTTTCCCCAATATCTCTGTTTCTAAAATTCCGATTGGAAAATATCTTCCGGCATTGGATACAGCTTTTGATGGGAATTTTTAGTAAAGAATAGTTTGGCCACCAGGCGGCGTAAGATTTTACTTCTGCTTCTGGTTTGCACCAAAATCTGAGCGTCTGAGAACTCGATTGCAGAATTCTTTCGTGGACCGATACCGTTCACCTCGGAAAACCTTTTGAGAATACATGCTGCTTAAAACAGTGCACCCCCCACCCCCGTCACGGTCATTGATATATACTATATCTTCTTTTTGTCGATATCTATGCTTCTAAGAGTTCAGATCGAACTCTTTGGTTCCGTTGGTTTCGGAATTTCCGAAACCAACGGCGACATGTGCTATCATCAACTGCATCCTCCCCATACACTTGACAGATGTTGCGGCAAGCCGCGGCTGCTATAATTTTATCGTACTCGTACAATAAACTATGTCTAATGATCAATATTACATCTTTTTGCTAGTGTGAAACACCAAGTGATTCATGTACTTTCACCAAGAGCTCACCGTTGCAAAATAACACATTTTAATTAAAGTGTGACCAAGTTTTTTTACGTCCCATCCCACTTAACTCAAAAACCTATGCTTTTCCAGTTCACTTATTATAGACTATACGTTTGTATTTAGTCCTATCTCACAATTACACCATGTACTTCCAAAGATATCTAAAATCCTTTTAATTTTAACATTTTTTTACCATAACTTATTTTTCTGTTAAAATGCACATATTTTAATACACTGACAAACACGTACAAATTAATTGGTTTTTTGGTAACACTTTGTCTATGTTATGTTATCAAGTACAGTAAAAATAATTCCAATACTCTACCGTAATGATATCTATTGCTGAAAAATAGTTAAAATTTAGTTATATACATACAGTTTCCTTGCAAAGTCCTTAGAAAATTTCACAATTTTGGCACGGACTTGTCATTCGTTAGTCAGTTTCTATTTACACATGCAGCTGAAAGAAACTGCACGATTCTATGTTCACTCACACCATGCGTATCCATGTAATCCTTGAGTGAGGCTGTCCAAATTAAACATATAACTTCCTATATTACTGTCGATTTAAAATTTATGTATAGCACAAATCTCCCGACTCCCATCATCCAGTAATGCAAAAGAAGAATGCATTAAATAACTTAATAAAACGAGCATTTACTCATACGAGTAATAAAAGATATCAACAAGACGAAATAGCATGGATTAGAAATATAGCTAGAACGTATGGATATCCTAATAAAGTGATTAATAGCTTAATTAAAAAAATTGTTGACATAAAAAATCAGAACAAAGACAACAAAAAGGGAAAAAAAGAAGAAATACAATATGTGGGTTCGTTCCCATACTTACAAGATGCCAGCCAAAATATAAATAAGACTATTAAAAAGTATCAAATGGGAATAGAAACATCACTAATAACATTAGATAAATTAGTATGCAACACTAAACAAAAAAACACCGCTAATGGAAAAGGCAGGTGTTTACAAAATACCAATAAAACCAAAAATAGAAACAGATCTACAGAAATATTATTATGGTAGTACCAAGAATAGAATAAAAAAAGAATCAACCAGCACAAAAATAATTGGAAAAAGCAGGAAGAAAAAACAGCAATGATACAACATTGCTTACAAGAAAGAACAAGCCCAGATTTTGAAAATGTATCAATAAGTGGAGCGTATAGAACAGAATGGGAGCTACGGAACTCAGAGGCTGTAATGATTGAGAAGAATAAAGATAGTGCTTGCAGTAGCAATGAACGACATATTTCACCAGAAGTGTGGAAAATATTAATAAAAACAAAAGCTGATTATAAGAAGAGAGGAAAAAAGAACGATGCAGCAGTCAAAATACAGATGGCGACACTGGTGTAAATATTAAGTAAGAAGACATACCA
Organism: Macrothele yani; assembly: GCA_039090855.1. Taxonomy (NCBI): domain Eukaryota; kingdom Metazoa; phylum Arthropoda; class Arachnida; order Araneae; family Macrothelidae; genus Macrothele; species Macrothele yani. The sequence continues at coordinate 30,924,161 of CM077029.1, read as the reverse complement.
CATGACGAAGTACCCCACATGCAAAGTCAGGAGGCCCCGCGCATTCTCTCAAAATACAGCACAGGTTCAATGTGCTATTAGAACCGATAAGTGTGCGTCAGAAGGTGAACATGGTTATGTTCGAAAACGTTAGCGAATACATACATTGTTGGAGTGTTTCGACTACTTTGCTCGGGAGATTTTGTGCTTTGCATAAATTTCAAATCGACAGTAATATAGGAAGTTATATGTGTTATTTGGACAGTGCTCATTTGTCTCACTCAGGGATTACATGAATACACATGGTGTGAGGCGCAGTGGTCTTCTGATCATTCGTCCGAAAGGGGTCCGGGTTCGAATCCCGGTGAGGCATGGATGTTGTGTTTGTCTTACGGCACTGGCTCTCTCTCCCTTTCCTGGAACCAGTGGCCCTACATTAGGGACGGGCGATTGCTTATAGCCCATTGAGTTGCTCACGGTGGTCGTTAAAACTTTTAATTAAAAAAAAAAGAGAGAACATAGAATTGTGCGGTTTTTTTCAGCTGCATGTGTAAATAGAAACTGACTACCGAAGGACAAGTCCGTGACAAAATTGTGAAATTTCTTCAAGACTTTGCAAGGAAACTGTATGTATATACCTAAATTTTAACTATTTTTCAGCAATATATATCATTACAGTAGAGTATGTGAATTTTACTGTACTTGATAACATAACATAGACAAAATGTTACCAAAAAAAAAAAACAATTAATTCGTATGTGTTTGTCAGTGTATTAAAATATGTGCATTTTAACAGAAAAATAAGATATTGTAAAAAATTTTATCATTAAAAGGATTTTAGATATGTTTGGAAGTACATGGTGTAATTGTGCGATAGGACTAAATACAAGCGTATAGTCTATAATATGTGAACTGGAAAAGCATAGGTTTTTGAGTGAAGTGGGATGGGACGTCCAAAAACTTGGTCACAATTTAATTAAAATGTATCACTTGGTCACAATTTAATGTATCACTTGGTCACAAATTGTGACCAAGTTTTTGGACGTCCAAAAACTTGGTCACAATTTAATTAAAATGTATCCAAAAACTTGGTCACAATTTAATTACATGTATCACTTGGTGTTTCACACTAGCAAAAAGATGATATTGATCATATGCAAAGTGTGTTTTTATGAGAGATTATAACTCACAAGATTATAATTTCAGACATTCAATGTCTAATTTGCTCCCTATCGCATGCCATGTTACACCGTCCGTGATTTCCGTTACGAATGACTTACTCGGGCAAACCTAGTGCCTCTATATGCTCTACTTCTCCACGCTTTACTGGCCGAAAATTCGGCATCGCCGCGTCATCTGTGACGTAACTACTCCGATCGCAATTTGCATCTATTACAAAAACTGATAGAACTTTTACCCAATATTGTGACTACTTTGAAGTATCGCACTTATTAGGGAAACAAGGACGTAACCGAAACGCAATTGATAGATTGACGGTACAGACTTTCAACCAAAAGATCGAAAGTTCACGTAAATTAAATATTTGCACTAGCTTTCACTTATAATCTTGTTCAAATAGAGTGAAAAGCATCCCTTTGTTCACCAGAAATCTTTACTACGAACTATTTAGATACGTCTCATCATTAAGGAAGCTGCAGTGGCTTATCTGCAGAGTACTTCTGTACTTTATTGGTACCACCATGTCTGACGAAAATACAGTCTCAGGGTCTCCGATGTTAGCAAAAATGTTATGTGATCAGACGTTTTGTTTTATCTTTAATCAGAATTAAGCTTCCTCTCTTATTCAAGCAAACGATTCCTACATTTGAGACTTCCAATAACCCTATCCTTGAAGTTTTGCGTTGTTGTTTCAGTCTGTCACCTTTTCTATTATAAAATTGGGCAGCATTTTCATAAGAATTTTTTTTTCAAAAACACAGCATTATTTTATATTCATATTCAGGGTATTTTTAAACGTTCTGTCCGAGTCTCAAATTCAAGAAATAAACAAATAGGTAGACAGAGACCTGCTCGTTACAGCAAGACTTCGAAAAAACCGTAATTGTTTTTCCTCTTTTACGAAAATGAAGTTTGGACAAAATGCCGTCATATTCACTGCTTCTAAGTGCGCTAATAAGATGCATGAGCTCAGATAACGAATCTTCGTTAAGCACAATAATAATCACAATAAATGCATAGTTGAGAAAAAAAAATGGCAGAATGCTTAAACAGCACGTGATTTTCTTGTACGCTCGAAGATAGTAGACACGAAAGTATCAGGTATGAAAGTTCCCCCAAAAAGGAAATTTTCATGAGAATACTTGCAAATAATTTACAGGGCATGTAACGTAATAGAATATTTAAATGAGATAGGTGAGTAATGGTTGCGTGTGTATTCGATGAAACTCGAACCTTTGTGAAGACCAATGAGAAAATGATATATGGTTCAGAAAAGGAAACGAAATATGCGAGAGATTAACCATCTCTCTCTCTCTCTCTCTCTCTCTCTCTCACGCACACGTTGTCGGTCAGACAGACAGTAATAGATTTATGTATTTCATCGTATTATTCCTTTAAAATAATCTACAACATAGGCAACATCGTACATCGTTAATATTCTCCAAATTTTTATCTACAATTCCTTTTGCAGCAAAATCTGGATAATGTAACAGTTATTATGATAAAAAATAACCCTGTTGTGGTATTTTTATACTTTTGAGGATAATTTGTCATGGAAAGAAAGACGCATAGTGCATAACGCCATGATCAATTTCGTGTTGCTGCGAAGCACACCAGTGTCTAAAATTAACGTGACAAACACAAAATCATGAATAACGCAAAATCCACACGACAATGTTTTATGACAGTTACCACTGACATACATATAAAGATAACGCAACATCAGACAACAGAAAAGAAATGCCACCACCGCATGAGGATGACGCATGAGTATGATAGAATAGCAGTCAAAAGTGATGCAGTAAATGGCGCGGATTTTGAGGGGCTAATAGGCAGTGTGATTACCCCGAACAGCGATACAGCTCACACAAGAAGCCCTCATGCTGTTAAAAAGACTATGAAGGAGAGTTTGCGGCAATAAGTGCCACTCCTTCATCGTAGTCGGAGCCAAAGGTTGTTTCTGGGAAGGACTGCCTGCTTGTAATTGCTCTTCACAAGGCAACCCAGACATAATTTATCGAGTTCAGGTCCTAATATCTCGAGGGACATTCAATCCTGTGAATATCCTCACTCTCCAGGTAATCGTCAACTAGCCAAGGCCGATGGGGAAGGCCATTATCGTCCACAAAGGAGAACTGGGGACCAACAGCTGTCCTGAAAAGCCGTACATGAAGCTCTGGGATGTGATGTCATCCCGTAGCGTGCAGCAGTCAGGGTGCCACCTGAAAGCACGTCGAGCGCGTCCATCCAACCCAAAACAGGAGTCAATCACCTTAGCAGAGTTGGAAACGGGTCAAACATTTTGGACCCGACCCCGAACTGACCCGGACAAATCTGCTTTGAGCTATAAATTCGGATATTCATCATCACCATCATCATCATTATTGCCAGCCATTATCAATTCACTGCTGAATGAAGGTCTCCTAAAGTTTCTTCAATAAAGGACTGTCTCTGGACAGTTTCTTCCATCCACCCACCTCCCACATGGTCTTCCGGATCTTTTTTCCTGTCCCTTGGAATCCAGTCTGAAATTTCGGTTGTTCATCGGTGGTCCGTTCACCTGGCAGTTTGTCCAGCCCATTGTCATTCCAGGGATTTTACTCTGATCACGATGCCTTCCACTTTTGTCAGTTCCCTTATGAACGAATTATTCTTTTTGTCTTTCTTGGTTACACTAAGCATGCATCTCTTTATGCTTCTTTCAGTTGTCTGCAGTCTTTGTATGTCTTTTTCAGCTGAGGCTCACGTCTCTGCTCGTACGTAAGCACTGGAAGGATGCATTGATTAAACACTTTTCTTTTAAGACATAATGCCATATTGATCTTTAAAATTGTACTGTTTCTTCCAAAAGCTCCCCAACCAAGTTTTATACGTCGATAAATTTCTTCATCAATAGTTGCTTGATATCTGCTGTCCAAAGTAAATTACAAGCTTTTCCCCATCAATCGATAAATCTTCATATCTGGTAAAAGCAAAATATCAAGTTCTTGACAATACTTGCCAGCCGTGATGGTTCAGCCGTGTCAAACCATCACGGCTGGCAGATATTGTCAAGAATTTGATATTATGTATGGAGAACTGCTGTACATCAGGCAGATGGACCAATACATCTCTATGACAATCCAGAAGCTGTACCAGTTGAGGTACAATGAGTTGCCTCATCTGCCTTATTCAGCTGATCTCGCCCCTACAAATTATTGCTTCTTCCTGGCAGATTTGCAAACGGGTCAAAAATGTTGAACCCGGACCGGGCTGTCGCATTATTGGACCCTACCTGGACTCGACCCATACCTGACCCGAACAAATCTGCCTTGAACTATAAATTCAAATATATCATCATAATAATCATTGTCAATCTACTAATGGATGAAGGTCTTCCCAAGTTTCTTGAACAATAGAATGTCTTGGGCCAGTCTCCTCCTTCCACTCATCTCCCACGTGGTCTTCTCCTGGGTCTTTCTCTGTCCCTTGAAATTCAGTCTAAAATTTCGGTTGTTCAGCCCATTGCCATTGCAGGGATTTTACTCTGATCAAGACGTCTTCCACTGTTGCCATTTTTCTGGTCCACGAGTTCCTCTTCTTATCTCTCCTGGTTACACCAAGCTTGCACCTCTCCATGCTTCTTTGAGTTGTCTGCAGTCTGTGTATGTCTCTTTTTATTGAAGTCCACGTCTCTGCTCCGTGCGTAAGCACTGAAAGGATGCACTGATTAAACACCTTTCTTTTAACATATAATGGCACATTGCTCTCAAAAAATCTACCGTTTCTTCCAAAAACCCTCCAACCAAATTTTTTCGCCAATTAATTTCTTCATCAATGTAACCCTCACTTGGTATCTATTGTCCAAGGTAAATGTGGAAATTGGTTATCATCAGCCTTTTCCCTATCAATTCATAAATCTTCATTCCTTGTAAAGCCATTGTATTTCAGTTTGCCGTCTGATAGTTTATTTTTAATCCAATTTCTTTATTCTTCTCAGCAAGTACCTGGATCATACTCTGCAGCTCTGAAGTACTATTTCAAAGGCCTCTCCAGGGTTCTTTGAAATATTTTTTCTTTTCAAAAATAAAACGGAAATAGAACCGGGTAGAAATCGGGTGAGGAACACCATGAAACACCTAAATTGTCGACCCGTTGACCCGTAACACCTTGGAACACCTTGAAATTGTCGACCCGGTGACCTGTTTGACCAGCAAGAAATTGTCGGCTAGTTGACCCGTTTGGACCGTAAGAAATTGTCGATCTGTTGACCCGTAACACCTTGAAATTGTCGACCCGTTGACCCGTAACACCTTGAAATTGTCGACCCGTTGACCTCAAAGAATATCTGACTATAAGAAGGTAAGGCTCAGCGAGACGTAACTAGCGCCACTATATTATGCGGCAAAGAATTACTACACAGAAGCCAACATTACAGGCTGATGCCGCAGGATGCCGAGCAGACTGAGTTAGACTGAGCATGCGTGTTTGTGTTTAAAGAATATAAACGCTTGTTTGTGTTGGCGTTTTGTTCAAAGGTTTTGTTGTTCTCATCTAGATCTGCGTTTATATTACAGCCATGAAATACACCCACTCCATTCCCATGAATAACAATTCATGGAATGGAGTGGATGAATAACAAGAACAAATTTGAAACCGTTTGAAACAAATATCCTGGAAAACCATTAAAACAACGTTTGCTGAAAAAAAAAGCTATCGTTACGTTGAAAAAATTAATTTATCAATTATATGAAACTGACTTTTATGAAAAATACCTCGTAATATTGTAAAATGAAAGATTGAAGCATTCGATTACACATTGCATACCAAACAGACAGCTTTAAGCATATACTCGAACGTGACAAATTAGTCCGGTCGGTAGAGAGCTCAGCTATCACGCCAACGGCCCAGGTTCGAACCTACTCAGATACGAACGAATGTTTTTCAGATCTGTTGAGAAAATTTCCCCAGCGCAGTGCGTTTAATTTACAAACTTCGGAAGGGTAGAAAAAAAATTGTAGCTTTGGGAAACTGCGGTTGTCTTTGCTTTTTTTGCTTTTTTATTATTATGGCTACTACTGGGAAATTGGCGGACAGTGCTGGCCCAGCAAGACTGTTTTTGCTGGGTACCTAATGTTTACGTTTTGTGGGAACCCATTCCTTTGTTTTGCTACTGAAGCTTAGCTTCCTTTCCGTGAAATAGGCTTCCCGTCCCGTGTCTCCTACGCTTTTTGCGCCTGAATGTTAACTTTCCCGCAGAGCATCTGCTGCCGCATTACATGGTGGCGCTGCTGTCGCCTGTTTTACATTATCTCTACGAGAGTTGAGCTTCTTCACGCGAAGCGTTTATATTCTTTGGTTGGCCTGTTTGACCAGCAAGAAATTGCCGACCCGTTGATCCGTTTGGCACGCAAGAAATTGTCGACCCGTTGAATCGTAACACCTTGGAACACCGTGAAATTGTTGACCCGTTGATCCGTTTGGCCCGCTAAAAATTGTCGACCCGTTGACCCGTAACACCATGGAACACCTTGAAATTGTCGACCCGTTGACCCGTAACACCATGGAACACCGTGAAATTGTCGACCCGTTGACCCGTAACACCTTGGAACACCTTGAAATTGTCGACCCGTTGACCCGATTCCATTTCTGCACACTAGTGGTCAATTTCTCTGATGTTGGAGGGAAGATTTCGGCTTCTCGTCTCACTCCAAATGCACAGACTTCGAGAATCTGTGTTTAGACTGTACCGCGACTCGTTAGTGAATAGAACACAGGCCCGTTGATGAGGAGTCCAGGGGTGATCTTGTCGGGCTCATTTCAGACGGACCCTTCTGTGTGATGCTGTGAGTGGGATACAGATCATTGGGCATCTTGCATATAGGCCCTAGTAGAGTCTTTGGAAAACTGTTTGCCTTGTTATCGCGGCTTCCGTAATAGAGGAGAGCTTCTCCGAGAGTTGCTTGGCCGTTGGCTTCTTATGGCGGAGAGCTGTTAGAAACAAACACAAGTGCTCGTGGGCGTCCTTGTCCGGGCCTTCTGATTATTGTCCCGGTTCCCTGCAACTGTCACCTGAGATTGGAGACAACTTGCATCGACACATTCAACCATCTTACTATCTCAGCTTGCGATTATCCTCCTTCCAATCTACTGATTACTCTTCATCCTGAAGAGTCGTCTAAGCAATGGTGCGGAGCCATTCTTCCCCAAATAGTTCAACTCAAGCTTCAATGGCGGCACCCAGCTCATAACAACGTTCATCAATGTCGCCTGCCTGCCAGCTCGATGACATATGCTTGTCATTTGCATATTTCCGTAGGAGCTAGGACAATGCTGCTTGGTAAGTTTACTTCGTGTTTCCCCTTGCACATGTCTCTGAAAAATCTTAACAATCGATCGTCTCGTTTTGGACATGACCTCGAATTTGTACTTGTCACGTTAATTTTGGACACCAGTGTAGTTTACGCTGGTAGGTTTTTTTCAACAACAAAGGAAATAAGCTGTTTTTTTATTATTAAATCAGATGCACTGATTATAGAGGCGACACTGAAGAAATTTTAACCAGAACGTTTTTTTCTTATCATCTATTTTGTATTTGTGTTCAATTTGAATGATTTTTATACACATCACTTTTATTGGGCTTTACAGATGGTCATGAAAAATGCGCTTCAAGACATTATGTAATCATCACCGATTCATATTAGTCCGAATGGTCAAGTTGTTTATGTGCTCCCTAATAACAATATGCAAAGCAGAAGTATCATGTCCAGTAACGTTGCACCCTGACTGGCAATGCCTAAAAATAAATAACAGTTCATTAGAGAGCAGGCCTCAACGCATTGGAAACCTGTCAAGGAAATGTAATCATCAGTAAACGCAGCTACGTAAGTGAGTTTGACCGTGCACAGATGGTAGATGCGAGGAAGGTCGGTCATTCAATCACCGCAACTGCTGAACTGTTTATGGGACTTCTACGTCAGACTGTCACACGTGAATACCAAGACTACGTGAAATACGGTAAAACTTTCGACCAACGGGAGAAACATGGCCGTAAAAGTGCAACTGACTTTCGAACTGAGCGTAGACTGTCCCGAATCGTTACAAGGAATCGCCCGTGTACAGCGTAGCACATAACGTCCGATTTTAATGATAGCGTTTCCACGATCTTACATGAAGACTATCTGTCGTACCATGGAAAATATAAGTTAAAGCGGTCGACGTTCGCAAGCCTACGCAAAAAGACTATCCATTGCACAATGGAAAACATAAGCTATGGCAGTCGACGTCCACAAGCTTACGCACAAAGTCTGTCCATGGCACCATGGAAAACATAAGCTATGGCAGTCGACGCCCACAAGCTTACGCAGGAACACTATCCATCCTACCATGGAAAACAGAATATATGGCAGTCGACGTTCACAAGCTTACGCACAAAGTCTGCCCATCGTACCATAGAAAACATAAGCTATGGCAGTCGACGTCCACAGGCTTGCGCACGAAAACTATCCATGGTACCATGGAAATCATAAGCTGTGGCAGTCGACGTTCGCAAGCTTACGCACAAAGACTATCCATTGCACGATGGAAAACACAATCTATGGCAGTCGACGTGCACAAGCAAGCTTAGGCAAGAAAACTCTCCAACGTACCATGGGAAGCATAATCTATGGCAGTCGACGTCCACAAGCTTACGCAGGAACACTATCCATCCTACCATGGAAAACAGAATATATGGCAGTCGACGTTCACAAGCTTACGCACAAAGTCTGCCCATCGTACCATAGAAAACATAAGCTATGGCAGTCGACGTCCACAGGCTTGCGCACGAAAACTATCCATGGTACCATGGAAATCATAAGCTGTGGCAGTCAACGTTCGCAAGCTTACGCACAAAGACTATCCATTGCACGATGGAAAACACAATCTATGGCAGTCGACGTGCACAAGCAAGCTTAGGCAAGAAAACTCTCCAACGTACCATGGGAAGCATAATCTATGGCAGTCGACGTCCACAAGCTTGCGCACGAAAACTATCCATCGTACCATGGAAAACATAAGTTATGGCAGTCGACGTCCACAAGCTTACGCACAAACTTTGTCCATGGTACCATGGAAATCATAAGCTATGGCAGTTGACGTCCACAAGCTTACGCAGGAACACTATCCATCCTACCATGGAAAACATGATCTATGGCAGTCGACGTCCACAAGCTAACGCAAGAACACTATCAATCATACCACGGAAAACATAATCTATGGCAGTCAACGTTCACAAGCTTACGCACAAAGTCTGTCCATCATACCATAGAAAACATAAGCTATGGCAGTCGACATCCACAGGCTTGTGCACGAAAACTATCCATGGTACCATGGAAATCATTAGCTATGGCAGTCGACGTCCACAAGCTTACGCACTAAGATTATCCATCGTACCGTGGATAACATAAGATCTGGCAGTCGACGTCCACAAGATTACGCACAAAGTCTATCCGTCGTCCCATGGAAAACATAAGATATTATAGTTGACGTCCACATCGTGTCCCCTTGTTGACTGCAAGACACCGAAAGGTTAGGCTGCAGTTTACAAAGGCCTATCGTCACTGGAGTGCAAATACTATCCGTCGCTGTGGCAGTCGACGCGCACAAGTTCACGCACACAGATTATCTCCATTGTACCATGGAAAATATAAGTTATGGCAGTCAACGTCCATAAGCTTGCACAGAAAGACTATCCATTGTACCATGGAAAACATAAGCTGTAGCAGTCGACGTCCACAGGCTTACGCACAAAGACTATCCATCGTACCATGGAAAACATAAGTTATGGTAGTCGAGGTCCACAAGCTTAAGCACAAAGTATATCCATCGTACCATGGAAAACATAAGTTCTGGCAGTCGATGTTCACAAGATTGCGCACAAAGTCTATCTATCTTACCGTGGAAAACATAAGCTATGGCAGCAGACGTCCACATCGTGTCCTTTTGTTGAATGCAAGACACCGAGAGATTAGGCTGCAGTTTGCAATGGTCTACCGCAACTGGAGAGCGGAGTACTGGAAATACGCTATTTGGTCTGATGAGAATCACCGTTTCAACTCTATTACGTCAGTGAGAGGGTACGCGTGTGGTGTAAACCACACTACACCCAGATTCCAAGCTGGGGTCGTACGCGCACGTGGAGGACGCTGAATAGTTTGGGATACATCTATATAGGTTTTCTTGCAACTCTTCGTGCCCGTCGTGATCTCTGTCAATGGCACAAGATATTAGGACTTCCTTGATAACCATCTGCACCCCTTCGCAAAGGTTTTCTTTCCTCACAATAACGGCATCTTTCAATCGAACGACATCACACCGTATAATTTCCGAGTGGCGATCAATGGGCTCCAGGAGAATTCAAGAGAGTTACCTGCACTCGAATGGTCCCTTTCGACAATGGGTCTCACCCCCATCGAGAATTTGTGGAACGAATAAAAAAAACCTGTTTCAGCCTGCCAGCCCCCACCGGCCACTATGGATGCACTACAACAAGCGGTCCCCGCTTCATGGGCGGCAATACTACCTCAGTGTTTTCATCATGTCATTGAGTATTTACCAAGATTTATGGCTGCTGTTGTGAAGGCGAAAGATGCAGCAACCCGTTATTAGGTAGATGTATATAATAATTTGCCTATTCAGTTTATGTTCTTATACGTACTTTACCGTATAACGTAAAAATGGTTCTAAATTGGTAAGCAAACCGTGATTTTCGCCTATTACGAACAATGACATCTATACCCCTTTAAAAATCATTTGTACTGATCTATAATCGCAGAATCCCACCCTTTCTTAGCAGTGCAACTCAATGTACATGTACCTTGATGGAATCTTTCATCTTGTTCGTCGCTAACACTACCTAAGATTTCTGGAAAGAAATCTAGATGGGAATGTATAAAGGGAAATTTGAGTGTCATCCGGCATCCTAAAAGTTGATAGTTGTATGACAGTTCCACTGTGAATTATTAGCCGTCCACTTCTGTTTTTATTCACAAGAAACACATGATGCAATTTTTCTAAGGATTTCCATACTGCTGATTCACAGAAGTTTAGTTTACTTTCGAAAGTGGTATCTGCAAACTGTTTTCTAATTTGTGGATTAATAAAATTCCACAAATCAGAAAAGCGTCTCTCAGTTTTGGAAAATGTTCTCTTAAGCATGTAAACTCATTACTGTTTTTGTACAAATCTTTTGTAAAGTTCTTTATAAAGCCCAGATATGTGTAGCGGAGGAAGCAGCACTAACTCAGTATTTTCTAATGGTGTGCATTTAAGGCTGTCTTTGAATGAGTGTTAGGGTTCATCTTCTGAGATAAATGGCGCAAACGATCACTTCTTGGTCGTGGCTTTTACGTTTTCAGGGACTGTCCCAGAAGTTGACGTCAGCGAATCACTGCAGATCTCGCCATATTCAGAATGGAAGCGGTCTCTTATTGTCTCCACAATGAAAAGACAAAATAAGCGCTTTTACGTTTTAACCAATGACGTTATTTGGGGGTGGAGCTCAGTACGTAAGCCGAGTTTCTATAACTCAAATTTATGGGTTATCTGTGATAATGTGCACATTTTCTCTTCAAAAAATGAACGTACAGTAGGATTTGAGATGATTTATGGAAGACAAGATTCCAGTCTCACTTTTGGCCCTATTCAGTTAACTTCTATTTGGGCTTGATAATCAAAAAACACATCAGACAGAAATGACAGATTTCGTTTCTTCCAGACAGAAAAACTGCTAAGCTAACTTATCGAGCCATCTAGCACCAAATTGGAATACTTTCGAGTCATATAAATTGTATTAAAAAAATTCCAACAGATTTTTTGGAATAAAAAATAACTGTGGCATATATTAGCTATGGGTCGTTTTTATTTGTGATCTAAATTTCAAACACTACAAAGTAATAGTATTCTTGAAAATGTGTACAAAAGAATTTACATTGCAGATACAGGATAGAATTTCTCTTACACTCATTCAAACACAGCCTTAACACTGTGTTTTCCGGAAACATAGTTTGCTATGGGTAGTCAGTCTAGTACAATATAGTGTTTTTGTATTGTTCGACTATCCCATTTGCAAGGGATACAGCAATACTTCGTCAAATCAATACAGAAGTCCTCACGCGTAGCTGGCAAATTCCATTCTTGCATCCTGGATCCCAAAAGTTCTGTTTGTTGCTTTGAGGGGTTGAGTACTAGATCATTCCGTTCCCTTTGCTGAATTAGATGAGGTTCTTAACTATGCCAAATGTAACTTGGATCAGAAGAAGCAGATGGATCTTCCAAGCAATATTCCAAATTCTTCTCTGGGAATAATGGGATTTTCTCAGTTAGGTGACGGAACAGGAGCAGGATTTATGGGCTGAATGGCTTTATTGTACATAGTGGCATAAGTTTTGTTGTAGATAGTGGATCTGGATGGTCTAGTACATTTCATTTACTTTTTTATACCCACCTATTTATGTGAGATAGAAATGGCTATTCTCAGGATGACTGGTTGTTCCGCGTCTGATTGTGGGAACAGCAAATGATGACCTTTTCTTCCTTTTCCTTCATTCCTTTAATGATACGTAGCATATGATGTTGCATACACGCGAAGCTCAACTTTGGTCTTCATCTCCCAAATGTTAATCAAAATATAAAGAATAAGCTTGCTTCACTGCGTTTGTTTTGCACAGTCGAGCTAACTGTGTTGTGTTTGCTTTGCACAGTGACAACCTCCTACTTTTGACGTCAACAGCGCGTAGCCAATGAAAGAAGGCACGTGTCGTGAGCTGGCTTGGATGGTATATAAAGTGTGTTGTAAGTATTGTGAAAACATATCACGCGTTGCTGTCATGGATAAAAGGAACGATTTATCAGATTTGCAAAAAAGGATGATTATCGGTTTTCGGGACAAGAATGGCAGTATTTCTGAAACAGTGCAGTTTGTGAACTGTTCGCGTGCTGCTGTGGTTAAAGTGTATCGTGATTGGAGAAATGGCACCATTGCGAATAAGCGATGTGGAAACTGTGGAGCAGCACGTGCCATTGATGTGAGAGGTGAACGTCGGCTGCGAAGGTGCGTGAGGGCCGATCGACACGCTACGGTGGAACAACTCACTTGCCGAATGAACCAGTGGGCTACCGGAAGTGTGTCTAAAACGAGAGTTCAGAGAACCTTGCTGTGTATGGGGCTCCGATGCAGACGGACGGTCACTGCACCTATGCTAACGAAGGTGCATCGGCAGAAAAGGCTTACATTTGCACGGCAGTATCGGGATTGGACCTCCGCTGATTGGAAAAGTGTTGCCTTCTCCGATGAGTCACGTTTTCGACTTCGTGGAACGGATGGACGTTGGCGTGTGAGGCGAGAAACATCGGAGAACAAACACTCTTCAACCATTGCTGGAATAACACAAGCTGGGGGCCGGCATTCTCTGGGTCCACTCATACATGAGGAAAGCACTATGGACCAAATTCGTTATGAATCCATCCTTGCAGACCACGTACACCCATACATGCTGATTGTCTTCCCTGGGCTGGTGGGATCTTCTAGTACGACAATGCGACATGTCACACACCTGGAAATATCTGAGAGTGGTTGAAAGAGCACGATAAAGACTTCAGAGTACTTCCCTGGCCCCCTAATTCTCCAGACTTTAGCCCAATTGAGGATCTGTGGGAACACCTCGATCGTGTTGTTCGCCCTATGGATCCTCTACCACGCACCCTAGAGCAGCTGTCAGATGCACTACAGTCAACATGGCTCCACATACCTGTGAACACCTTCCAGCACCTTATTGAGTCACTGCCAACCCGTCTAGCTGCTGTCCGTGCTGCACACGACGGTTACTCTGGATGTTAGCTGGTGGTCACAAAAATGTGACTAGACCTTGTAGATCGGCTTCGTGATTTTAACAGATACAGATGGAAACGGCGATTAAGGTAATACGAAGGTCAGATGGACGGCGATCTGCGGCACCAAACAGTAGCCACTAGGCGTCTGTAAAAACAGTTATGACTTTTCAGCACATCAAACAAACATACGACGCGTGGTCCGTTTAGCGACTTTTCTTTGGCAAATGTGGCCATATACAGTAGCATTTTTCTGCTAACAAGATTTATTTTGCAGGTACTTGTCAGAAATGATAATTGTTGCTGTTTTAATGTTTCCAGATCTGAAATTGGCTTGTCAGAATTAATGTTTTCATTCATGCCAACGAAACCGTGGCCCTCAGCATTTAGAGGTTTTAATTTTGAGGGACAGATAATTAGGTGAGGTCCAAAACTTTGATGATTTAGTGGGAATGAATCTACTGGTAAAGTGATTAGTACTACAGTAACTATTGGACAAAATAAAAATATGAGTGTGTACGTTTCTTGTAGTGCTGCTAAAAGTAAAATAAGCATCGACAACATGAAAGGAAGTCCCATTGGCACTTACGGTTAATAATCCACGGTCGGATTTCTGCAAAGGATGTGAAGGAAATCAGTGACTTCTTGGTTGTGAATCAAGCGACCTGCATATTTTAAAACGGTATCAAGAATCTCGGGGTTTAATCATGGTGCTATTTTGAAAAGGTTTGAAGGTTTAACAACTCTCATGAGCATCTAAGTCTATGAGGAGTTACCCATTCATAATTTAGTCATTGCTTTCAGGGCCACAGTTGGAAAGACAAAAAATATCGTACGGGTTTCGGGAATGGAATTCATACCTAGAAGGCCCTATTCTTCTGTTGCATCTTACCTTTTACAGGCTGATATGGCCGCGGCACTAAGTGAGGTATCGCGTGCAGGAAGGCATCTGATATCCCCACACACACAAAAAAAATTACTTTTAACGAATCTCTCGAATCTTTCATAGAAAAAGAATTATAAGAAAAAAAAGGGGAAAGCAAAGATTTCTACTTAAAATTAAAAGTTTTTAATTGAAGCAAAATTTGAAATCTGTGTTTAATGAAAAACAATTAAAGAATACAGTTTTCAAAAAATATACCCATACGTATTTAGAAGATACAAATGAAATTTATAATTTACATTTACTAAATGAAGTATATAACTCTTGAGTCTTGAGGATCATTTCCGTTTTCTGAACACACAAAAAGAATATGAGTAACAATTCACATTTTTGACATTTTTCTTTAACAACAAAAGTTCCAAAACCTTTTTAAATCAAAGCAAGCGTAGAGGTGGGTAGGATTATTTCAAGAGTTATTGTAGATAAACATTAAATTGAGTAAATTATTTCCAGAAAATTAAGAAAAATCAAAAACATGTTTGTTTTAAGAGTTTATAAAAGCACTAAACACTGAACTCTTTCAGGGTAATAAAAAAAATCAGAAACCTTTAATTGATATTTTTATTTTAAAACACTAGCATTCAAATAATAATCTCCATTAAACACAGGTCTAGCCTACTTCGCTTTTTTATCAGCTACGATACCTGATGTGCTGAATAGTCTTTCTGACATACTGTCGATGGTGGTGCAATTAAGAACCTTTTAGAGAGTTTCCTCAAATTTCGATATTATTTGTTGTCCTTCCAGTATTTAAAGATGTCCGCAGATGGTAGAAGCAGTGTTTCTGCTAAGTAGGCATTTATTTCTTCTTCAGGAGACAAACTGTAACTCTGCTGACTGCTAGTCGATGGTGTCATCAACTGAGAATAGTAACTCAACATGCTATGAACTCCTTTTTGTTAAGTTAACGATTTTTGAGAGGTATCTCCTTGGCTTTGTTCTGATGACTGCAGATCACTGTCATCTGCTTACAAAATACTAATATCAGAAATTTCAATGGCCAGTGTTGATATAACTTGCTCAAGGTTTTCGTTGCTCAAAAATACACTTCCTCTAAATCGGGGATCCAGTATAGTTCCAAGAGCATACAATTTTTTGGTCTAAACAGACTGATAGCGCCTTTTTACAGATGTAAGCAAGTCATTTCGAAAACCCTGTACTGAACCTAAAGTTGATTTGAAGTTTTGTAGAATACTAATGGTGCTATTTACTAAAGGAATTATTTATGAGATTGTTACTTCGCTGGAACTGGCCACAAATGTAGCTCTATCGAACACATCTAGGATTTGTATCACTTCTTCTATAGTTGTCCACTGTCGAGCCCTAAGATCTACCTGAAAATTTAACTCTGAAGCAGATAATAAAACAGCTTGTTTTTGTTCCATGAGATGAATGAGCATGTAAAGCTGAGAATTCCATCTAGTCGGTTCGTCTTGTATCAAACGATGGGGTTTAAGACTTAGCTTAGTTTGAGAAGCTCGTAAGACTTTCATGGCTTTACAAGAGTGCTGGAAAAGTCCCTCAATACTCTAGCAGGTTGACATTATTTACTTAATTTCACTCTTGTTCAGTAAACTATGTTTGAGAACTAATTAAAATGTATGAGCAAGGCATGGCAAGTGGTCAAACGTGCTGCGTTCTAAAGCTGCAATTATCTTAGGCCCATTGTCTCTCATGAAACACATAACTTTTTCTAAGACATTCAATTTTTTCATAGTGTTGGTAATGAAAGATTCTGTTGCAGGTGCTCTATGTGAAACTTCTGCAAAGGGAATACATTCTAAGCACAAATGATGATACTCAAAACTTTTATCTATGAATGGAACTGTGAAACTGAGGTAATCGTCAGAAGATGTTGATGCCTGTTGTGACTGCAATAAACTCGGTTTTATCTAAAAGATTCTCAACTTTTATTTTTTCTTCTTCATACATTCCTGGAATTACCTTTTGGGCAAAGTGTTTCCTGCTTGGGATGATATTTCTTCATTTAAGGTGGTTTATCAACTTTTTAAAACCTTTATCTTCTACTATGGACAATGGTTGGTTATCTTTGCAGATCATTTCGGCGACTAATCTGGTAATTGTTTTAGCACTTTTGTCTCCAGGCTTAAAACTTTGCATTTTATCAATAAATGCTTTCAAAGTCAGTTGGTTAGAAGCATTTTGTTTTGCGTTTTACTGGGGGTGCTTCGAAAGGGCTTTGTTCTCCATAAGAAGAAGCTGCTGAACCTGGACTAAGAGTTGAACTAACTGATGCAAAACTCCCAGTGACAGCTGGATCATCTGGGTTATTATTGTCTTCCAATCGGGAGTCAACTCTGACAGTCAAATGGCTTAAGGGTAAAGCTGGAGTCAGTAATGGGGATGGTGAACCTATCTTTCAGTTCTTGAAATTTGGATGAATGTTTGGCTTTTAAATGTTTCCACATTGCTGAAGTAGTATGTGACCCTTTCCTTTGCATATTTTTGCAGAACTCAGAATGCGATTCGCATAATTTTCATTATCCAAAATTTGGAAATAGTTTCAGATATTAGAAAATGCTTGAGATGATGTCATCTTTTTCGTTGCAGGTTATAGGAGATACGATGGTTGTGTGACAGGCACAAGATAAATCGCTCCTAAGAATGCGTAAATGCTGTGTTTAGCGATAGAAACTACGTAGTAATAAAGCATCAAAAACGCTGAGATTGAGAAAAAAAATACATATCGGATAACGCCGAGCTTATACTGATAGCGTATGCAAATGAGATGCTGCGGGTAGTTGAGTGAAACTAGAAACGCTGAGCTGTAGGCAGAGGAACTTGAGTCATGTGCGCGACGTGGCTCAAGGTCACACTCCCCCCCCTTCTCACGCTCGTTACCACGGTAACGGTTGCCGAAAAAAAGATAAAATATGGCTAAGTCACTTTTCCCACTATACTTGAAGTATGGTGGCTAAGGCACTGTCCAATGAGAGACACCTGTCGCTTCGGCGGTTGCTCTCTGTGTTTGGCTGAACAATTCCTTCACTGTTGCATCCGGTTTGGAAGTAACGAGCTATTTTAAATAGCTATGTACACACTGTAGACGATCTTCTTCGATTGTTTCTAATGCCAGAGCTAGTCATGCTGACAAAAATTCGAACAAATATCGCTCTAGAACAAGCACCAAACGCCAAGTTTTTTAGGTTAAGATTCGAAAGATTCGAATGACGAAAAAAGCGCGAAGATCCGAGTTTTCAAATCTCGAATCTTTTTCAAGATTCGCAGGATTCGAATGTCCCATCCTTAGATTTTACCAATGGGTTCAAAGATGGCGGAAATATATAGAAAGTGATTGACAATGTTTTAAATAAGCTAGCATTATTAACAATATATCCAAGTATTTTGCCACCAAGTTTCACATTTTTGCTGCTACAAATAGAAATTTTATGAGGGACGAGGCATTACTTTCAGGGTGCCCTTTCTATCATCACAA
This sequence comes from Macrothele yani, assembly GCA_039090855.1. Taxonomy (NCBI): domain Eukaryota; kingdom Metazoa; phylum Arthropoda; class Arachnida; order Araneae; family Macrothelidae; genus Macrothele; species Macrothele yani. Next base: position 30,905,757 of record CM077029.1, on the reverse strand, counting down.
TCTTGAACTATTATCAATCCACTGCTGGATGAATGTCCCCCCAAGTATGTTCAACAACTTTCTGTCTTGAGCCAGCTTTCTTCATGTCTTTCCGACATGCTTCATTCACCCATCTCTCCTGTGATTTTCTTCTTTGTATTTTAATGCCCCTTTGATTTCAGTCAAGTATTTCAGTTGTTCTAGTGGTGGTCAGTTGTTCAAGCTGTATGTCCATCCCATTGCCATTTCAGGAATTTTACCCTGATCACGATGTCATCAACTACCGTCATTTTCCTGATCCAAAGAGTACATATATTTATATATCACAAAATAAAAATATAAAGAGAGAAAAAGGAGAAAATTTAAATGATCGTAGTTTTTCAGAAAAAAATATGGAAGAAATTACATTCACTACTAGTCATTCATCCCGGATTATTTAGCTGACTCACAGAATTTTTGGTATGATCATAATCCATCTCGTTAACACATGTTCAGTTTATGAGCAGATCCTGATGGAATCAGATCTCGCTGCTTGTCGGCCGAAAGGAGCTTAGTCGTAAGCGCACATTACTTGTGGTGGAGGGCGTTTAATTGCCTTTCATGGTTCAGAAGTCACGTTAAGCCGTTGGTCTCGGGGTGGAAACTTCTCGTTTAAATAAGTCCCCCCCCCACACACACACACATTTGGGGCCATTTACTCAAACTGTTTATTTGTGCAACATAGATTATTGAAGGTTACCAGCTAACCAACAATCCGGGTGCTTACCTAGTTTAAAAATCTGGGCGCCATGTTATCGTTGTGAATTCATACTGATGACTCTCGTTTCCTCCCTTTCTTGGAAAAAGCATCCTCTAATGTTGGAGTGGTTACAAATAATCTTAAATGCCTGAACACTTCTTGAAACGTAAAACAGAATATTTTTTTACCTTTTAACGTCATACTGACTCATCAATTCTTTTGAAGGAACAATATTTCATGCAATTTTACCTCTGCCTCAACAGCGCGCAAGGATTTAATTTCCGCTTTATTATTTAAAATTGATTTAAGCACGATGCGATTAACGCAGCATTTCCGCTGTGAGTCAAAAACTAATTTTTTTTATTGCGTGTGCGTGATGAAATATACGCATATCTTTTACTGTATATACTTTTATTTTGAAAATACAACACACATAAAAATTGGAAACGGAGTGAGACAAGGTGACACCATATCTCCGAAGCTCTTTAATGCCACATTGGAAAATGTCTTTCAATCACTGAACTGGGAAAACAAAGGGATAAAGATTAATGGAGATTATCTAACCCACCTTCGTTTTGCTGATGACGTAGTCATTTTTGCAACTACCCCATCAGAGCTGCAGAGTATGATCCAGGAACTTGCTGACAAGAGTAAAGAAGTGGGATTAAAAATGAACTTTCAGAAGACAAAAGTGATGTTCAATGCTTTTACAAGAAATGAAGATTTATCGATTGATGGAGAAAAACTGGAGATAACAGATACGTATGTTTATCTTGGACAGCAGATATCAAGTGAGGGTCACATTGATGAAGAAATTAATCGGCGTACAAAACTTGCCTGGAGAGCTTTTGGAAGAAACAGCATAATTTTCAAGAGCAATATGCCATTATGTCTTAAAAGAAAAGTGTTTGATCAATGCATCCTTCCAGTGCTTACGTATGGTGCAGAGACGTGGACCTTAACTAAAAGAGACATACAAAGGCTGCAGACAACTCAAAGCAGCATGGAGAGGTGCATGCTTGGTATAACCAGGAGAGATAAGGAGAGGAACTCGTGGATCCGAAAAATGACGAGAGTGGAAGACATCATGATCAGAGTTAAATCCCTGAAATGGCAATGGGCTGGACATACTGCCAGAAGGACAGACCATAGATGGACAGCCGAAATTTTAGATTGGATTCCAAGGGACAGGAAAAGACCCAGAAAAAGACCACATGGGAGATGGGTGGATGAAATTCGTAAATATGCGGGAGTGACATGGAGGAGACTGGCACAAGACAGACCGTTGTGGAGGAAACTTGGGGAGACCTTCGTCCAGCAGTGGATTGATAATGGTTGACAATGATGATGATGATGATGATATACTTTTATTATATTAAATTAACACGAAAGTACGGAAAATTGTGTTTTTTACTCATTAATATAGAAATTAAAAATCTAACAAAGGCTTTTCTAAATCCCCAGATTTAAATTACCTTTCCGTTCAAAGATATTTATTTCCTTCAAATTTTTTATTTAGACGGAGTTTAATAAAATTTCCAATCACAACAAAGCCCAAGCGTCTTTATATCAAAATTATTCAGTTCCAAAATTCGTTAAGGATTATGTTTTCTAACTTTATAATACTTTAGCAAACATTCAAAGAAAATGTTTTATGAGATATAGGAGGATCAGCCTTGAAATTTGAAAAGAAAAACTTACGATATAGTGACGTTTTAAGATTATTTTAGTTGAATTTTGTAACTTTTGCCCAAGGCTAATTTTAACAATTTTCGCTTAAAACGTTATCAGTTTTCAAAGAGTTTTCCCCTGAGACTAACGGCTGCCAATGAGAATGCCCGACACGCTTAAATCCCGTGATTATTCGCGAAACGAAACTTTGACAGAAAAAGATTAAATGCGTAAAATTGGTTGCGCAGATTCGAAATTTTTTTTTTTTAAATTTAACGTGTGATTGAGTCAAAGTAGAAATCGGTATAATCGATCGAATTATCAACAATCGTATACAATGTATATTGCATATTAAGATCTAGATCAATAAGAACGCAATTTTCTTTTTGATAATAGGCTTTGATATTTACATGTTTATGAGATCAACAACTTCGACAGCTGTGCACCTTCAGTAAGCAATAACAGTTTGCGACTTAAGCTGTGATCTTTGCTGCCTTAAATCGCTGCATCTGGCAGAAATGTTTAGGTATCCGGATAGTACGAGCACCAGACGGATATGCAATATCTTGAAATTTATTAATCACTTATTAGTATTGCAGTGAAAATATTGATGAGGAGAGAAGGTAATCATGAAATGTTTTCTTTTGTTACAAAAGTTCCTATACGAGAAATTGTTACTTTCGCAATGGAAAGAAGCAACTCTAGAATGGAAATAACAATCATTTTTTATCAAAGGTGCTTATTCTAATTAGTGAGAGTTAACTCGTTTTTCTGCTCAAGCATGACATTAATTCTAGTTTAAATAATCTCTCTCTCTCGCTCTCTATCTATCTATCTATGTACTGTTTTATTTATTTAATAGTTATGTCTTACATAAGAATTGCGCATTTGTAAAAAATGCGTTCAAAGTTCTAGAAGTTATGTCGCTAATTCTAATTCTGAATAATTAAAGAAGTAGAATGAATTACCACGGACAAAATAATTTGGGCCTTGGGCTTTTTACACTTTTGCAGGTGCATGTGCATTTTTGAAGTTTTGCGTTTCTCTTCTATGGTTCTAAAAGTTCCTACACAAGAAATTGTTACTTTCGCTATGAAAAAAAAAACTGTAGATCGGAAATAACAATCTTTATTTTAAAGAGACATATTTTAATTAGTGAAAGATAACTCATTTTTCTCCGCAAGCAAGTCTCCCCCCCCTCTCTCTCTCTCTCTCTCTCTCTCTCTCTCTCTCTCTCTCTCTCTCTCTCTCTCTCTCTCTCTCTCTCTCTCTCTCTCTCTCTCCACCTCTCTGTCCAGTTTTATTCATTGATTCATGTTATGTTTTACATAAGCTAAACTGTACATATGTAAAAAAACAACAGGTTCGAAATTCTAGAAGTTATATTGCTAATTCTAATATGTGTTCTGAATAATTAAAAACTAGAATGAATTACCACAGACAAAATAATTCAGGCCTTTTTAAATTTTTGCAGTTCGAAACCTTCCGTTTCTTTCAGAATGCTTTCGTAACCTATAATTAAATAGCGATTGGGTCAATAACTTACGAAAATGAATACCGAAACCTTATGGAATACAAGCATAATATTTAGTCCTCCATGAAGGTCATGTGGTTATGTTCACCTAACTAGAAAAACGCAATGAAATTGACTCACCTGATTTTCCCTTCAGCTGCTCCCATGTGTTGCGTTGGGTGACCCTTCCCAATGTTATGTAGCTGGTTGCTCAACGGCAAAACTCCACTGTATAGCACGCGACTCCTCCCATAAAAATCGTCATTGCCGTCAACAAACCACTCGTTCGTCAGTGCGTACTGCTCCAGCCTCCTCCCTGTTGTACCTTCTTCTCTTGTTGTTCTTGTCCGAGGCGAGTTAGTTCACGATGATGTAAACCTTTTAAGCGAGAGGAGGAGGAGGGACTGTGGGAAGAGGAGAGAGAGAGGATGAAGCACGGATCGAAGATTTCCTTCTCCCTCATCGATTTCTGATCAGTCCACGCACTAAACTAGTCCTTTTCCTTTCGTGTGATGATTCCCGCAGAGGATGTTCCTTCCTCATTTTCCCATTCGATGTATTTCTCTCGTCAGTTTGAGACTTATCTGCTCCTCGCGCATCACTTCTTCCAACCTGTTCGCTGCAAAGTGCGCCAACCACGCACGCCCGCCATCTTGAATGCATTGTATCCCCCTCCCACCTTGCATCCCCCATCCTCCATATCTTTAATCTCCTCCTGGCGCGCCACCCCCGCTTTTCTCGTCCCATCTGTGGCACGTGATATCATTATGCTTCCTTCCGGCTGGAACACACACTTCGCTTTCTTTTATTGACTGCATTGTCTTACTTTTACTCGTAAAGAACTGTAAATAATTTATTGCTGCCCCGCCAAGGATTATGTAACACAAAGAGCGTTATTAGTTTCGGTTTTTCTTTATTTTTGCTCGCTGACTCTGTTAATAAGGGAGTTGTGAGGGAAGCAAGGTAATTAACTCTCTGAGGCACATTCCTGCAATAAATCGATCGAGAGTTCCTAATTTTCTTTTAATACAGACCCCTGCGAGCTGGAAAGAGCCTCATTAAAATCTACAGTCTGAAGAATTCGCTTCACAAATAGCGCCCCATGTGAGCATATAACAAGTGGTACCCTGATAGCTAAGATCGTACTTTCCAAGGTACTTAACCGGATCTGAGTTTCGTAAAGCTGTTTTACAAGCACCTATTTTCATAAGGTAACATAAGCGACACGTCGTATGCACACTCCCGACTGGACGTCCCGGAAGCAGCTGGTGAGAAACATTGACTTTTAAGCATTCGTCTAAGATTGGTCCGGGTTCGAATCCAGGGTGAGGCATGGATCGTGTGTTTGTCTTATACACTGGTTCTCTCCCCTTCATGGAAACAAGTGGCCCTAAATTAAACAGCAACAAAAATAAACACTTCCAGGTGTTTCTACTTGGTTCTTGTGCAGAATGTCTGTACCGATACCTATTCTGACATTAATAAAGTAATACAATTGGCCAATAAAAAATTACCGAGAACGGAATGTTGGACACCATTTGGAATACTGATACCAAATAAACAATTTTTACAAATGGAAATGGATAGTGAAAGTCTTCCAAATACAAGAAAACAATGTGAATAGACAAAGCCATCGCTCTTTTCGCGTTTTCTTTAATTAACACACAGCAACCGAAATTTTTTATCCGGACACCGCTGGAATTGCACTCCAGATCTCTCGATAACTAGCCGAGTGCGTTTGCCTTACGCTAAGGTGGCCAACAATGCACGGCGCTATATGTGTTTATCTGTCAGCATCTGACTTCACAAATCAATAGGGATGGGCTCAGCAACTGAGACGTCTCCATCTGGTGGGGTTTAATGGCACAAGAAAAATTAAATTATAGCTAATAAATCCAAAGGGCGATGTGATAGTGAAAGTCTTCCAAATATGTGGAAACATTGTGAATAGACAAAGTCATCGCTCTTTCCAGGTTTTCTTTAATTAACACACAGCAACTGAAAAATTGTTATCCAGGCACCGCTGGGATCGTACCCCAGATCTCTAGATAACTAGGTGTTTTTTAATCGCCAAGTTTAGATAAAATATTCGAAATTCTCTCCAGTTGTTCTAGTGCTTTACTCACAATAAAATTTTGAACGATTGTGCAGAAAAAGACAGGAATTTCTTTTAAGAATAATATTGTTACAAATAAAGGAATTCGTTTTCCCGAAGTGCGATGACAAAAGTGTAAGTAGAGAAGGCAATTAAGTGCGTGCTGCTCGTGTTTATGTAAACAATGTTGGTTGGAAGTCGGCTTTGCTGCTGTGCTGATAAGAGAATTTTTCCTTTGTTGTCGTCTGTCCGGCAGACTAAATTAAAAACTAAGTTTTTATTCACCGTTTGTTTCTATTTACATTAAAGTCCATTAGTGCACCTAAAATCGGGAGCTCGGATCTATCTGATGGTAAACGGCTGATCGCAAGTGATTCCTCGAGAACAAAGCGGCATGCTGTTTATGACAGATGTCGTGTGACCGCTTTTAAGTCGTATTATGGAGAAGCCACAGAGGAGAAACAGAGGTCCAACTCTTGTGTATGACAGCGCCCCAGTGGTCGGACATGAAACTACGATAGTTTCTGTCATTGATACGGTACCTGTGGCTATATAAGTAACACCGCGGAGAGAGATGTAAACTCGGGTCGCTGATGGCCTAGTGTTCAACGTTCTTGACTGCCACGGAGAAACGTCAGGTTCAATCCCAGGCAGGTACGAACGCTCGAACCACTAAATGTCCGCAGTGCGTCTGATGGGCACGTTAAGCCATTGAACCCCGGGTACTGGCCCCCCGGTAATGAATAAGGGCGTCTTCTTCCCATTTCTACCTCACTTCCGTGTCATTTTCCTATCGGGCAATCTAGCCCAAATCTCCTAGCTTTTTATTTCTAAGGGTTGTTTAAGACTTGGGATCAGAATCCTCCTCATATGATCTGATCTGAGTTGTAAACTCTTTTGAAAATAAAAACGGCAGACGGTTACGGTTGGACGTTTAAGTTCCATGTCCATCCACTAGCATGCTGTTTTGTTAGGATCTTCTGGGCCAAATTGCTGCCATGAGTTTGTAGGGAAGATTTACCTCTGGGTCTCCTGCTGTGTGGAAGAAGCAGTTGCCACTGAGACAGAGAACAGTGGAGTTCTGGATACAGAGGCGAAATGTGTTTACGGTGGAAACAGCCACCGCGTATTCAAGCTTAAGCCTTATGAAGTGACATTAGAGTTCTCGAAGGAGGGAGAACTGTATATTTTCGTAGCTCTGAGGCAGTCAACATAAGCTGCATTTGCGTATGTTTACTGTAATTCTTGTGTTTAGTGAAATTATGTTTTGTTCGTTTTCTTTTATAAGTTGTATTAATGTGAATAAATTGCCCGTTTGTTTAGATTTAAGGCTCTTTAGTAAATATTGGTGTAACGCCTTTTCCTTGATTAGCTCCCTGATCGAAAATACAAACCCAACCGTTCCGGTCTTATGCGTGTGTGACCTCACGAAATAGAATCGCGACTGTGGGCCGAGAGTAACGTAAACATATTCGGAGTTTGTTACAATGATCACAATAACGAGGGAAAATTCTAATGGATTTTGTTGTCAGTTTTGGTAGATGGAGCAGGCACACGGCAATTAATCTGAATACCGCAAGTTTTAAAATTGCGAAAGTCAACCTTTTGGATAATAGAGGGCGAATTCTCCTTTGTTTGTTTATTACAAAAAGGCTAAGCAAAAGTGCAGATCAACGACTTCGCGCAAATTGACCAGCTATGGCATATACTCCAATTTAACTTTCATTTTTAGTTGTATTTCTGTATGTAAATTTTGAGTCTGTACCCTATCAGCGTTTCGGTGTTAACGTTATATTTTCTCACTCACTGAACGTTATCTGGCAGCAGTCTTGAGGTCAAAGGTGAATTACGTATGCATGAGTTACAAGCAAGATCGCTGCATTTATATATATATATATATATATATATATATCATCATCATCATCATCATTGTCAACCATTATCAATCCACTGCTGGACGAAGGTCTCCCCAAGTTTCCTCCACAACGGTCTGTCTTGTGCCAGTCTCCTCCATGTCACCCCTGCATACTTTCGAATTTCATCCACCCATCTCCCATGTGGTCTTCTTCTGGGTCTTTTCCTGTCCCTTGGAATCCAATCTAAAATTTCGGCTGTCCATCGATGATCTGTCCTTCTGGCAGTATGTCCAGCCCATTGCCATTTCCGGGATTTAACTCTGATCATGATGTCTTCCACTCTTGTCATTTTTCGGATCCACGAGTTCCTCTTCTTATCTCTCCTGGTTACACCAAGTATGCACCTCTCCATGCTACTTTGAGTTGTCTGCAGCCTTTGTATGTCTCTTTTAGTTAAGGTCCACGTCTCTTTTTTTTTTTTTTTTTTTTTTTTGATTGGAGGTTTAACGACCACCGTGAGCAACTCAATGGGCTATAAGCAGTCGCCCGTCCCTAATTTAGTTTCACTGGTTCCAGGGAAGGGAGAGAACCAGTGCCGTAAGACAAACACAACATCCATGCCTCACCGGGATTCGAACCCGGACCCCTTACGGACGAATGATCAGAGGCAGCGCCTTAGACCACTGCGCCACCGGGGCTGCGGTCCACGTCTCTGCACCATACGTAAGCACTGGAAGGATGCATTGATCAAACACTTTTCTTTTAAGACATAATGGCATATTGCTCTTGAAAATTATGCTGTTTCTTCCAAAAGCTCTCCAGGCAAGTTTTGTACACCGATTAATTTCTTCATCAATGTGACCCTCACTTGATATCTGCTGTCCAAGATAAACGTACGTGTCTGTTATCTCCAGCTTTTTTCCATCAATCGATAAATCTTCATTTCTTGTAAAAGCATTGAACATCACTTTTGTCTTCTGAAAGTTCATTTTTAATCCCACTTCTTTACTCTTGTCAGCAAGTTCCTGGATCATACTCTGCGGCTCTGATGGGCTAGTTGCAAAAATGACTACGTCATCAGCAAAACGAAGGTGGGTTAGATAATCTCCATTAATCTTTATCCCCTTGTTTTCCCAGCTCAGTGACTGAAAAACACCCTCCAATGTGGTATTAAAGAGCTTCGGAGATATGGTGTCACCTTGTCTCACTCCGTTTCCAATTTTTATGTGTGTTGTATTTTCAAACAGCCTAATTTTTGCACTTGCATTTTCATAGATGTTATTAATAATATTAATGTATGCATCTTCAATACCGCAGGTTTTCAGAGCCATTGTAACTGCTGATGGTTTCACCGAATCAAAGGCTTTTTCATAATCGATAAAAGCCATGCACAATGGAAGTTCATATTCCCTCGCTCTTTCAATTAGTTCTCTCAGCACATGGATATGATCTATTGTGCTGTAGCCACTCCTGAATCCAGCTTGTTCTCTCGGTTGAGCCATGTCCAGTGTTACCTTCAAGCGGTGTGAAAGAACTTTAGTGAAGATTTTATAAACTACTGATAGGAGGCTGATAGGTCTGTAGTTTCCGAGATCCTCAATGTCACCTTTCTTATGTAGCAGGATCATAGTAGCGGTGTTCCAATCCTCAGGAATCTTTCCTTCATTAAGGCATCGAGTGAAAATTTGGGCGAGTACTGTTTCGATTTCTCCACTTGCTTCTTGTATGATGTCTACAGTAATTCCATCTTCTCCTGGAGCTTCTCCCCGCTTCATGTTCTTGATTGCATGTGCAACTTCTGCTGGAAGGACTGGAGGAACTCTGGTACTGGTATCTTTCATGATGTCTGGAGTGCATGTATCATCCCTTTCATATAATTTGGAGTAAAAATCTTTCACTCTTGTCAAAATATATATATATATATATATATATATTCTATTAAGAAGATACCTAAGCAAAAAAATACATATATAATTTTGACTCACACCAAGTACAACATCGAAAAGGTTATGTATCTACCTGTGTGAGTAAAAGGAGAAAAGATAAAAAAATAAAATAAAACAACTGAATGTAGAAGGTGTCGAGAATACTGAGCCTTGGCTTTATCAAGGACCAGCAAAAACTCTGCATTTTCTCACTTCCACAAAGACCTAGTTGGAAATGGGTTTCTGCAAGGCCATAGATGCAAGTAACATTCCCACCTAAAATTGTTTTAAAAAATATATATATGTCATGTCCTCCGCAGAGTTGTATGACCTAGCACTAGTTAACAATTTCGCTTGCATCCATTAACCTTCCTGGCCAGACCCATGCTCTTCATCTGTTACTATTAAACAGAGAGAAGAAGATTAAAGAGAACTCAAGCTGTGAGAGTGACATAATAATTAGAAATAATTTTCAGCTATAACGAAATGCCAAGTTCGTTTGAGAGAGAATTTAAACCTGAAAATCAATGCAAAAGAAATCCAAATTTTTACATTGCAATTAAAAAAGGAAATATTAATTTTTAAAAAACAGATTTTTGAAAGAAAACTTGAGTCTAAAATCCCCTACTCTACAACTTATGACAGCACGAAAACGAGAATAAGTTAAAGACAATAATTAACTAAAGAAAACTTTGTGAAAGTTATATGACTTAAACAGTTAGTTGCAATATGTACAAAGTATTTCAGCAGTGCTTTAAGTGCATAATTAATTAGTTATTAAGAACTTAACTACTTTGAAAATACAGCGCATAGAAAAGGAACAAGCTTAGCCATCTTCTGTTCCTAGGTACCCCTAAAGACGCGCAAAGTTACAAAGAAAAGAAAGAGTTAAAACCCGCAAAAATGTTAACAGACAAGCCAGTGCCTAAAAGCTGAAAAGCTAAAAATCAACAGAGAAAAAGTACATGAAGTACAAACATTGAACTTATAAAACCTAAAACCCAAATACAAGGAAGAGAGCTTACCTCTTGTGTGACTAAACTTTCTCCTCACAAGAGTAAAACATGGCTGACCTCTTCCGCCACTCCCTAGTCGCTGGGGGGCAGTGAGGGTGGGGCTGATGGCCTCCTCATACAGAAAGAAACCAACTCGCGGAGATTTTAACCAGAGAAAAAAATATATAAACCTTAAGACTGTGGATCTGTATGATCAGAAAGAGCAGAATTAACTCTCCAGAATACATGAGAAAATATTATAAAATACACGAGTAGTGTATTTAATAATCTTTGCATGTATTAAATCACCTTAGTGAGCTTCTATAGATTAATCAGAATCTTATTAATTTTAATGTTGGTTTTACTATTTTTAGTATAGCTATCCTAGTGATGAATAACTAGTTTTCTTTTTTATTTGTTTTTATTTTCTTTTATAAACAGATTTTTAAGCTTTTTTTTTGTGATTTTGTTTATATTATTTAATTTTTTGTTTTAATAGGACCTTCATATCCATAGCACTAAGGTTCCTTTAGGTAGTTAATAGGCATCCTCTAGCCAACTTCCTTACGGCTTTGATTGGTCAGAATCATATTATTAACTGTGTAGAAAATTAAAGCAGATCTGCCAACCTTACTCTATTATTCAGAATAATTTTTCTTAAAGTTCTTTTGATGAAAGAAGAAGGAATTTCGTTCTCTAGAAAACAATCTAATAGTATATTAATGTGGTAATTGAAGTCCAAATTGTTGCTGCAAATTCTTGAAATTCTTAGGACCTGAGAAATTAGTACATTCTCAATTACTTTGGTTGAAATGTTATTATTCCAGTGTAGATATTTAATTACTTTGAAAGGAAAATTAACTCTTTTATCAAAGAGGCTAATAGATGGGTTACCTCTGTTGAGCTTAATGCTTAAGTCTAGGAACTCAAGTTCCTGATTACTGTGGTTGGTTTTACATAAGTTAAGAGAGCTAGGATAGATATTATCAAAATCACTCTCTATAACTTCTGAATTATTGATACGCAGCAGATCATCAATATATCTAAAAGTGTAAAGGTAGTTATCTGAGCAGGTGGGGTGATTTTTAATGAATTTATATTCCTTAAAGAACAGGAATAGATTAGCGATATTCGTGGACGTTGATGTTCCCATGGGAATACCGTTCACTTGCTTATAGAGAGTATTATTATATAAGATATGGTTATTTTTTATGCAGCAATTGAGATAAGAGTTCCAAGTTCCTACATTAACAAATTGGTTAAGTTTAAATTCTGCATACAGCTCTTTAAAGGTAGTGATTATATCTGATAGAGGCAGATTAGTATATAGGTTTTCAAAATCATAACTATTAATATCTAGGGGACAAACTTTGAGTATAGTAGAAATTACTTCTGCATTATTATTAATTATCCAAAAATCTCTGTACATCAAGTTAGTACAGTTTCTAATGTGTTTCAAAACCTTCTTTAAGACATCTTCAAAAGCAAGATCTATTTTCTTTTTATGACTCCTTACTCCACTAGCTATGAACCTGAACTTCACAGGATCCTTATGAAACTTAACCGTTGCAAAAAGAAATGGAAATTCAGGCTCATGTCTTCTAGTTTGTGGAATTTTAAGTTTCTTGAAGAATGCCTTAAACTGATTTTCTAACTGCTTGGTAGAATAACTTACGGGCTCGTATGTTACTCTATTATTGAGTTCCATAGTTAACAATTCAAAATAGAACTTCTTACAGATAATTGCAAAATTATTGCTAGCTTTATCCGTAGTGGTAAAAATAAATTGGTCTTGTAGTTTGGAGAGTGACCTTTTAGCTTCTCCAGAGAAAAAGAGATTTCTGTCGAAACAAAAGTCCAGACCTGTCAACTCACCGGTGAAGCTATTGATTATATTATATTTCCATTCTGCGAAGGCCTCAATAGGCTGATTGTACGTTAAACTGGTTTTTACGATGTACCTATTAACATCTTGAGTGAAGCTCTCAAGAATCCTTTCTTTGAAAATTGTGAAGGAAGGTCTGAATTTAGAGCCATACTCTAATAAATTCCTAAGCTTTTCATTTTCAACAAAACTCAAGTTTCCGGTGATAATATGGTTGTAATTCTTATCATAGTGAACTGTTTCTTTATGTTCATCACAAGAACATGTAGTAATTACAGGAATGTAGCTCGAAGAGTTAAGTTTGTAGTTTTTAACTATTGACCCTAAGGTCTTAACATATTTAAAACTTACAATAGACTGGTGCCTGTGGATGGGAAAAAAAATTGCATTATTGTAGAACAGCTTCCTTACATTGAGGTTATCGTAGGCTTTATTTAGAAACCTGATGGTTACAAAATTACTGGAAAATTCTTTAAGAGAAATTTTATCTTTAAGAATATGTTTAAGAATGTCCAGAACCAAAGCAAAAACATGCTTATCAACATGGTCAGCAGTTTCATTCCAGAATTTGAAGAAACTTTTAAGGACAGAGTGCTTGAAGGACTTGAGAATTTTGTAAGTATTTTTAACAAAATTAGTGCCAGTTTTAAAGCTTTCCAGAGTTATTAGCAAGTTAGCAAAATCAACTTTGCTTGATGTGCGAAATAACCTCTGTCCTCTATTACCTCTAGTGCAGCTCTTATTATTAACAAGAAAGAAGAGTTCACGAATTGAAAATTTATGCTGATTATGCTTATTGTCAGATAGAGTGGAATTAAGGCCATAGGGATAAAGAGACTGATGCTGCGAAATTTCAAGGGATTCAGTTTCTAGCCGAGCATAGAGGTCAGGGATAATATGTAGTACCTCTATTTTCACTTTGTCAAAACCATGAGTATGGAAATGCTCTAATTCAAAGGTAGAGTACTGGTTGGCGTTTGTGGAGGGGTTCACTCCTGAATTAGAGAACTTGTTAACTAGAGACCTGTGACCATTAATCCTAAGATGAAGAGGATTTTTACTTTGGCCAATATAGCTAAGGTTGCAGACAGTACAGGTGAGCTTATAGATGGTATTGTAGGCTTTGCAAAACTTGTTGGAGCAATTATCCTCAACAGAAGAATACAGGTTAGGATCTGCAGATTTACATGTCAAACAACGTTTGTCATTTCATAACTTTAGATTACCTTTGCCAGCGTGTTCATACACTATGGGAAAGGGTGCTAGCCTAACCGAGCGGGAGGACTTAAAATATCTGAGCTGACCTCCAATCCTTTCATCGTCCTTAGAACTCCACTTGGGCCAAAACATACAAATTCTGAGCAAACCAACTAGGAAAAACTTTTAGAAATAAGCAGTCCAAGAAAATACCAAACTCGCACTCCAAAAGGCTGCATCCAAAACATACTAAAAATAAAAATTAGAAATAAAAATAAGAGTGAATTGTAAATGAATAGAAAATGAAAAAAACCTCAAATAAAAAAATAGTAATAAAAAAAATAATAATAATAAAACATTTCAACTAGAATTTGCGCATGAGCTGCTAAATAATAAATTGAAATTAGTTACTTAAGAGCAAAACTGAAGACTAAGGAAAAACTTTAGAATTTAAAGCGAAAGTTGCAAAATAACCTGAAGATCAAAACGCGCAACGCAGCAGTTTTGAAAATTCAGAATTCACATTCTATTAAGAAGATACCTAAGCAAAAAAATACATATATAATTTTGACTCACACCAAGTACAACATAGAAAAGGTTATGTATCTACCTGTGTGAGTAAAAGGAGAAAAAGATAAAAAAATAAAATAAAACAACTGAATGTAGAAGGTGTCGAGAATACTGAGCCTTGGCTTTATCAAGGACCAGCAAAAACTCTGCATTTTCTCACTTCCACAAAGACCTAGTTGGAAATGGGTTTCTGCAAGGGAGTAAGGAGTCATAAAAAGAAAATAGATCTTGCTTTTGAAGATGTCTTAAAGAAGGTTTTGAAACACATTAGAAACTGTACTAACTTGATGTACAGAGATTTTTGGATAATTAATAATAATGCAGAAGTAATTTCTTCTATACTCAAAGTTTGTCCCCTAGATATTAATAGCTATGATTTTGAAAACCTATATACTAATCTGCCTCTATCAGATATAATCACTACCTTTAAAGAGCTGTATGCAGAATTTAAACTTAACCAATTTGTTAATGTAGGAACTTGGAACTCTTATCTCAATTGCTGCATAAAAAATAACCATATCTTATATAATAATACTCTCTATAAGCAAGTGAACGATATTCCCATGGGAACATCAACGTCCACGAATATCGCTAATCTATTCCTGTTCTTTAAGGAATATAAATTCATTAAAAATCACCACACCTGCTCAGATAACTACCTTTACACTTTTAGATATATTGATGATCTGCTGTGTATCAATAATTCAGAAGTTATAGAGAGTGATTTTGATAATATCTATCCTAGCTCTCTTAACTTATGTAAAACCAACCACAGTAATCAGGAACTTGAGTTCCTAGACTTAAGCATTAAGCTCAACAGAGGTAACCCATCTATTAGCCTCTTTGATAAAAGAGTTAATTTTCCTTTCAAAGTAATTAAATATCTACACTGGAATAATAACATTTCAACCAAAGTAATTGAGAATGTACTAATTTCTCAGGTCCTAAGAATTTCAAGAATTTGCAGCAACAATTTGGACTTCAATTACCACATTAATATACTATTAGATTGTTTTCTAGAGAACGAAATTCCTTCTTCTTTCATCAAAAGAACTTTAAGAAAAATTATTCTGAATAATAGAGTAAGGTTGGCAGATCTGCTTTAATTTTCTACACAGTTAATAATATGATTCTGACCAATCAAAGCCGTAAGGAAGTTGGCTAGAGGATGCCTATTAACTACCTAAAGGAACCTTAGTGCTATGGATATGAAGGTCCTATTAAAACAAAAAATTAAATAATATAAACAAAATCACAAAAAAGCTAAAAAATCTGTTTATAAAAGAAAATAAAAACAAATAAAAAAGAAAACTAGTTATTCATCACTAGGATAGCTATACTAAAACTAGTTATTCATCACTAGGATAGCTATACTAAAAATAGTAAAACCAACATTAAAAATAATAAGATTCTGATTAATCTATAGAAGCTCACTAAGGTGATTTAATACATGCAAAGATTATTAAATACACTACTCGTGTATTTTATAATATTTTCTCATGTATTCTGGAGAGTTAATTCTGCTCTTTCTGATCATACAGATCCACAGTCTTAAGTTTATATAATTTTTTCTCTATTTAAAATCTCCGCGAGTTGGTTTCTTTCTGTATGAGGAGGCCATCAGCCCCACCCTCACTGCCCCCCAGCGACTAGGGAGTGGCGGAAGAGGTCAGCCATGTTTTACTCTTGTGAGGAGAAAGTTTAGTCACACAAGAGGTAAGCTCTCTTCCTTGTATTTGGGTTTTAGGTTTTATAAGTTCAATGTTTGTACTTCATGTACTTTTTCTCTGTTGATTTTTAGCTTTTCAGCTTTTAGGCACTGGCTTGTCTGTTAACATTTTTGCGGGTTTTAACTCTTTCTTTTCTTTGTAACTTTGCGCGTCTTTAGGGGTACCTAGGAACAGAAGATGGCTAAGCTTGTTCCTTTTCTATGCGCTGTATTTTCAAAGTAGTTAAGTTCTTAATAACTAATTAATTATGCACTTAAAGCACTGCTGAAATACTTTGTACATATTGCAACTAACTGTTTAAGTCATATAACTTTCACAAAGTTTTCTTTAGTTAATTATTGTCTTTAACTTATTCTCGTTTTCGTGCTGTCATAAGTTGTAGAGTAGGGGGTTTTAGACTCAAGTTTTCTTTGAAAAATCTGTTTTTTAAAAATTAATATTTCCTTTTTTAATTGCAATGTAAAAATTTGGATTTCTTTTGCATTGATTTTCAGGTTTAAATTCTCCCTCAAACGAACTTGGCATTTCGTTATAGCTGAAAATTATTTCTAATTATTATGTCACTCTCACAGCTTGAGTTCTCTTTAATCTTCTTCTCTCTGTTTAATAGTAACAGATGAAGAGCATGGGTCGGGCCGGGAAGGTTAATGGATGCAAGCGAAATTGTTAACTAGTGCTAGGTCATACAACTCTGCGGAGGACATGACATATATATATTTTTTAAAACAATTTTAGGTGGGAATGTTACTTGCATCTATGGCCTTGCAGAAACCCATTTCCAACTAGGTCTTTGTGGAAGTGAGAAAATGCAGAGTTTTTGCTGGTCCTTGATAAAGCCAAGGCTCAGTATTCTCGACACCTTCTACATTCAGTTGTTTTATTTTATTTTTTTATCTTTTCTCCTTTTACTCACACAGGTAGATACATAACCTTTTCTATGTTGTACTTGGTGTGAGTCAAAATTATATATGTATTTTTTTGCTTAGGTATCTTCTTAATAGAATGTGAATTCTGAATTTTCAAAACTGCTGCGTTGCGCGTTTTGATCTTCAGGTTATTTTGCAACTTTCGCTTTAAATTCTAAAGTTTTTCCTTAGTCTTCAGTTTTGCTCTTAAGTATATATATATATATCATCATCATCATCATTGTCAACCATTATCAATCCACTGCTGGACGAAGGTCTCCCCAAGTTTCCTCCACAACGGTCTGTCTTGTGCCAGTCTCCTCCATGTCACTCCCGCATATTTACGAATTTCATCCACCCATCTCCCATGTGGTCTTTTTCTGGGTCTTTTCCTGTCCCTTGGAATCCAATCTAAAATTTCGGCTGTCCATCTATGGTCTGTCCTTCTGGCAGTATGTCCAGCCCATTGCCATTTCAGGGATTTAACTCTGATCATGATGTCTTCCACTCTCGTCATTTTTCGGATCCACGAGTTCCTCTTCTTATCTCTCCTGGTTATACCAAGCATGCACCTCTCCATGCTGCTTTGAGTTGTCTGCAGCCTTTGTATGTCTCTTGTAGTTAAGGTCCACGTCTCTGCACCATACGTAAGCACTGGAAGGATGCATTGATCAAACACTTTTCTTTTAAGACATAATGGCATATTGCTCTTGAAAATTATGCTGTTTCTTCCAAAAGCTCTCCAGGCAAGTTTTGTACGCCGATTAATTTCTTCATCAATGTGACCCTCACTTGATATCTGCTGTCCAAGATACGTATCTGTTATCTCCAGTTTTTCTCCATCAATCGATAAATCTTCATTTCTTGTAAAAGCATTGAACATCACTTTTGTCTTCTGAAAGTTCATTTTTAATCCCACTTCTTTACTCTTGTCAGCAAGTTCCTGGATCATACTCTGCAGCTCTGATGGGGTAGTTGCAAAAATGACTACGTCATCAGCAAAACGAAGGTGGGTTAGATAATCTCCATTAATCTTTATCCCTTTGTTTTCCCAGTTCAGTGATTGAAAGACATTTTCCAATGTGGCATTAAAGAGCTTCGGAGATATGGTGTCACCTTGTCTCACTCCCTTTCCAATTTTTATGTGTGTTGTATTTTCAAACAGCCGAATCTTTGCACTTGCATTTTCATAGATGTTATTAATAATATAATGTATGCATCTTCAATACCGCAGGATTTCAGAGCCGTGGTAACTGCTGATGGTTTCACCGAATCAAAGGCTTTTTCATAATCGATAAAAGCCATGCACAATGGAAGTTCATATTCTCCTGGAGCTTTCCGCCGGTGTTGGATTTATAATAAACAGAGCTGCACGACTCGTTATCCAACTATCGAGAAGATACCAGGCTCAGATTATTCAAACTTATGCACCCACCACAAGTCATCCTGAAGAAGAAATTGAAGAATTTTATGAGGAAATTCGTCATCTAAATAATAAAGGTAAGCAGCACTTGAAGATAATTATGGGAGATTTCAATGCAAAAATAGGGCACCGGCAACAGAATGAAACTTCAGTAGGTAAATTCGGTCACGGCAACAGAAACCAGAGTGGAAATACTCTCGTTGAGTTTGCAGAGGCAGAAGGATTTTTCATCTTGAATTCCTTCTTTCAAGAAAAAGCCACACAGGAAATGGACATGGAGACATCCAATTGGGACGACAAGTGAAATTGATTTTATTATGTGTAACAAAAAATTCGTCATCGAAGACTGCAGTGTGCTAAACAAGTTCAACACAGGTAGTGACCATAGATTGGTGAGATGTAAGATGCACCTCAACACTAAACTGGAACGTGGCAAGCTCATAAGACAAACAAAATGTATTGACATAACCAACCTTAAAAAACACCATAATACTTTCAAGTTGGAACTGAAGAACAGATTCTCTGCCTTAGAAGGCCTAACATCGGAAGAAGTGGATATTTCGGAAGCTAACAGAAAAGTAACCAAAGCTCTTATGGAAACAGCAACAAAATTAGCTGGGTCTAAGAACAAGTTGCATGTAAACAAATTATCAGGAAAAACCAAAATGTTGATGCAAAAAAGAAGACAGATGAGGACAACTAAAGAAGATGTGACTTCCAAAGTGGAATATATAGAGCTATGCAAGACAGCACGAAAAAGTATCACTGAAGACGTAAGGAAATTCAACTGTGAACTAGTGAGGAAAGCAATTGAAAACAACCAAAGCCTAAAGATAGCAAAGGGACATCTCAGTAAGGGAAGAAAACAGATTATGGCTCTGAGAAAAGAAGATGGTTCTATAACAAGAAATAGAGGCGAAATTTTGACAAGAGTGAAAGATTTCTACTCCAAATTATATGAAAGGGATGATACATGTACTCCAGACATCATGAAAGGTACCAGAGTTCTTCCAGTCCTCCCAGCAGAAGTTGCTCATGCAATCAAGAACATGAAGCGGGGAAAAGCTCCAGGAGAAGATGGAATTACTATAGACATCATACAAGAAGCAAGTGGAGAAATCGAAACAGTACTCGCCCAAATTTTCACTCGATGCCTTAATGAAGGGAAGATTCCTGAGGATTGGAACAATGCTACAATGATCCTGCTACATAAAAAAGGTGACATTGAGGATCTCAGGAACTACAGACCTATCAGCCTCCTATCAGTGGTTTATAAAATCTTCACTAAAGTTCTTTCACACCGCTTGAAGTTAACACTGGACATGGCTCAACCGAGAGAACAAGCTGGATTCAGGAGTGGCTACAGCACAATAGATCATATCCACGTACTGAGAGAACTAATTGAAAGAGCGAGGGAATATGAACTTCCATTGTGCATGGCTTTTATCGATTATGAAAAAGCCTTTGATTCGGTGAAACCATCAGCAGTTACCACGGCTCTGAAATCCTGCGGTATTGAAGATGCATACGTTAATATTAATAACATCTATGAAAATGCAAGTGCAAAGATTCGGCTGTTTGAAAATACAACACACATAAAAATTGGAAAGGGAGTGAGACAAGGTGACACCATATCTCCGAAGCTCTTTAATGCCACATTGGAAAATGTCTTTCAATCACTGAACTGGGAAAACAAAGGGATAAAGATTAATGGAGATTATCTAACCCACCTTCGTTTTGCTGATGACGTAGTCATTTTTGCAACTACCCCATCAGAGCTGCAGAGTATGATCCAGGAACTTGCTGGCAAGAGTAAAGAAGTGGGATTAAAAATGAACTTTCAGAAGACAAAAGTGATGTTCAATGCTTTTACAAGAAATGAAGATTTATCGATTGATGGAGAAAAGCTGGAGATAACAGATACGTATGTTTATCTTGGACAGCAGATATCAAGTGAGGGTCACATTGATGAAGAAATTAATCGGCGTACAAAACTTGCCTGGAGAGCTTTTGGAAGAAACAGCATAATTTTCAAGAGCAATATGCCATTATGTCTTAAAAGAAAAGTGTTTGATCAATGCATCCTTCCAGTGCTTACGTATGGCGCAGAGACGTGGACCTTAACTAAAAGAGACATACAAAGGCTGCAGACAACTCAAAGCAGCATGGAGAGGTGCATGCTTGGTATAACCAGGAGAGATAAGAAGAGGAACTCATGGATCCGAAAAATGACGAGAGTGGAAGACATCATGATCAGAGTTAAATCCCTGAAATGGCAATGGGCTGGACATACTGCCAGAAGGACAGACCATAGATGGACAGCCGAAATTTTAGATTGGATTCCAAGGGACAGGAAAAGACCCAGAAAAAGACCACATGGGAGATAAGTGGATGAAATTCGTAAATATGCGGGAGTGACATGGAGGAGACTGGCACAAGACAGACCGTTGTGGAGGAAACTTGGAGAGACCTTCGTCCAGCAGTGGATTGATAATGGTTGACAATGATGATGATGATGATGATATATATATATATATATATATATATATATATATATATATATATATATGTAAATATATATATATATATATATATATATACTGGGATGTAAGGTCAGGTGATGCGTAACATCACAGCCTCTCCTTGACAAATGTCAACCCCGCCTTCTCGTGGTACATCCTGTTCCCACTAAAGGGGCTCTGACGACCGCCAATAGCGGTTTAACTATACCATCGGGATTAGAGGAAATGCTATCCCACACTCACCAACCCGCTTGGCCAGCGTGGTGAGTTATGGCCAAACCCCTCCAAAATGATGCCACAACTTAAATCTTGGCCCTCAGTCTCCGGCAGCTGGAATGTACCTGGCCAAGGCAGCGGCCAGTGCGACATGAAGGCAGAGGGTGCTAAGAATCCCCGGAGGACCGGACTAGGCTGCCATCTGATGCTGACCTTGGCTACTTACAATGGACGCTCCCTATCTTCTGATTCAAGGCTTCTTGAATTGGAAGAGGAACTACAAAGGATCAAGTGGGACATCGTGGGGCTAAGTGAGGTAAGGAGAAAAGGAGATCTCATCGAACTTGAAAAGTGGACATCTCTTCTACTATCGTGGGACAGATACTGGCAGAACTAGTGGTGTTGGATTTATAATAAACAAGAAACTGAAGGATAAAGTTGTAGAAGTTGAAAGTTCCTCTGACAGAGCTGCACGACTTGTTATCCAACTCTCGAAAAGATACCAGGCTCAGATTATTCAAACTTATGCACCCACCACAAGTCATCCTGAAGAAGAAATTGAAGAATTTTATGAGGAAATTTGTCATCTAAATAATAAAGGTAAGCAGCACTTGAAAATAATTATGGGAGATTTCAATGCAAAAATAGGGCAACGGCAACAGAATGAAACTTCAGTAGGCAAATTCGGTCATGGCAACAGAAACCAGCGTGGAAATACTCTCGTTGAGTTTGCAGAGGCAGAAGGGTTTTTCATCTTGAACTCCTTCTTCAAGAAAAAGCCACACAGGAAATGGACATGGAGACATCCAAATGGGACGACAAGTGAAATTGATTTTATTATGTGTAACAAAAAATTCGTCATAGAAGACTGCAGTGTGCTAAACAAGTTCAACACAGGTAGTGACCATAGATTGGTGAGATGTAAGATGCACCTCAACACTAAACTTGAACGTGGCAAGCTCATAAGAGAAACAAAATCTATTGACATAACCAACCTTAAAAAACACCATAATACCTTCAAGTTGGAACTGAAGAACAGGTTCTCTGCTTTAGAAGGCCTAACATCGGAAGAAGTGGACATCTCTGAAGTTAACAGAAAAGTAACCAAAACTCTTATGGAAACAGCAACAAAATTAGCTCGGTCTAAGAACAAGTTGCATGTGAACAAATTATCAGGAAAAACCAAAATGTTGATGCAAAAAGGAAGAGAGATGAGGACAACTAAAGAAGATGTGACTTCCAAAGTGGAATATATAGAGCTACGCAAGACAGTAAGAAAAAGTATCACTGAAGACGTAAGGAAATTCAACTGTGCACTAGTGAGGAAAGCAATTGAAAACAACCAAAGCCTAAAGATAGCAAAGGGACATCTCAGTAAGGGAAGAAAACAGATTATGGCACTGAGAAAAGAAGATGGTTCTGTAACAAGAAATAGAGGCGAAATTTTGACAAGAGTGAAAGATTTCTACTCCAAATTATATGAAAGGGATGATATATGCACTCCAGACATCATGAAAGTTACCAGTACCAGAGTTCCTCCAGTCCTTCCAGCAGAAGTTGCACATGCAATCAAGAACATGAAGCGAGGAAAAGCTCCAGGAGAAGATGGAATTACTGTAGACATCATACAAGAACCAAGTGGAGAAATCGAAACAGTACTCGCCCAAATTTTCACTCGATGCCTTAATGAAGGAAAGATTCCTGAGGATTGGAATACCGCTACAATGATCCTGCTACATAAGAAAGGTGACATTGAGGATCTCGGAAACTACAGACCTATCAGCCTCCTAGCAGTAGTTTATAAAATCTTCACTAAAGTTCTTTCACACCGCTTGAAGGTAACACTGGACATGGCTCAACCGAGAGAACAAGCTATATTCAAGAGTGGCTACAGCACAATAGATCATATCCACGTGCTGAGAGAACTAATTGAAAGAGCGAGGGAATATGAACTTCCATTGTGCATGGCTTTTATCGATTATGAAAAAGCCTTTGATTCGGTGAAACAATCAGCAGTTACAATGGCTCTGAAAACCTGCGGTATTGAAGATGCATACATTAATATTATTAATAACATCTATGAAAATGCAAGTGCAAAGATTAGGCTGTTTGAAAATACAAAACACGTAAAAATTGGAAAGGGAGTGAGACAAGGTGACACCATATCTCCGAAGCTCTTTAATGCCACATTGGAGGGTGTTTTTCAGTCGCTGAGCTGGGAAAACAAGGGGATAAAGATTAATGGAGATTATCTAACCCACCTTCGTTTTGCTGATGACGTAGTCATTTTTGCAACTACCCCATCAGAGCTGCAGAGTATGATCCAGGAACTTGCTGACAAGAGTAAAGAAGTGGGATTAAAAATGAACTTTCAGAAGACAAAAGTGATGTTCAATGCTTTTACAAGAAATGAAGATTTATCGATTGATGGAGAAAAGCTGGAGATAACAGACACGTACGTTTATCTTGGACAGCAGATATCAAGTGAATGTCACATTGGTGAAGAAATTAATCGGCGTACAAAACTTGCCTGGAGAGCTTTTGGAAGAAACAGCACAATTTTCAAGAGCAATATGCCATTATGTCTTAAAAGAAAAGTGTTTGATCAATGCATCCTTCCAGTGCTTACGTATGGTGTAGAGACGTGGACCTTAACTAAAAGAGACATACAAAGGCTGCAGACAACTCAAAGCAGCATGGAGAGGTGCATGCTTGGTATAACCAGGAGAGATAAGAAGAGGAACTCGTGGATCCGAAAAATGACGAGAGTGGAAGACATCATGATCAGAGTTAAATCCCTGAAATGGCAATGGGCTGGACATGCTGCCAGAAGGACCGATCATCGATGGACAGCCGAAATTTTAGATTGGATTCCAAGGGACAGGAAAAGACCCAGAAGAAGACCACATGGGAGATGGGTGGATGAAATTCGAAAGTATGCGGGAGTGACATGGAGGAGACTGGCACAAGACAGACCGTTGTGGAGGAAACTTGGGGAGACCTTTGTCCAGCAGTGGATTGATAATGGTTGACAATGATGATGATGATGATATATATACTAAAGAGCAAAGCCGAAAACAAAAGAAAAACTTTAGAATTTAAAACAAAAGTTGCAAAATAACCTGAAGATCAAAACGCGCAACGCAGCAGTTATGAAAATTTAGAATTCACATTCTATTAAGAAGAGACTGAAGCAAAAAAAAAATTTTAACTCATACCAAGTACAACATAGAAAAGGTTATGTATTGACCGGTGTGAGTAAAAAGAGAAAAAAACCCACTGAATGCAGAAAGTGTCGAGAATACTGAGCCTTGGCTTTATCAAGGACCAGCAAATACTCTGCATTTTCTCACCTCCACAAAGACCTATTTGGAAATGAGTTTCTGCAAAGTCATGGATGCAAGTAATAAACCCACCAAAATATATATATCATCATCATCATCATCATTGTCAACCATTATCAATCCACTGCTGGACGAAGGTCTCCCCAAGTTTCCTCCACAACGGTCTGTCTTGTGCCAGTCTCCTCCATGTCACCCCTGCATACTTTCGAATTTCATCCACCCATCTCCCATGTGGTCTTCTTCTGGGTCTTTTCCTGTGCCTTGGAATCCAATCTAAAATTTCGGCTGTCCATCGATGATCTGTCCTTCTGGCAGTATGTCCATCCCATTGCCTTTTCAGGGATTTAACTCTGATCATGATGTCTTCCACTCTTGTCATTTTTCGGATCCACGAGTTTCTCTTCTTATCTCTCCTGGTTACACCAAGTATGCACCTCTCCATGCTGCTTTGAGTTGTCTGCAGCCTTTGTATGTCTCTTTTAGTTAAGGTCCACGTCTCTGCACCATACGTAAGCACTGGGAGGATGCATTGATCAAACACTTTTCTTTTAAGACATAATGGCATATTGCTCTTGAAAATTATGCTGTTTCTTCCAAAAGCTCTCCAGGCAAGTTTTGTACGCCGATTAATTTCTTCATCAATGTGACCCTCACTTGATATCTGCTGTCCAAGATAAACGTACGTGTCTGTTATCTCCAGCTTTTCTCCATCAATCGATAAATCTTCATTTCTTGTAAAAGCATTGAACATCACTTTTGTCTTCCGAAAGTTCATTTTTAATCCCACTTCTTTACTCTTGTCAGCAAGTTCCTGGATCATACTCTGCAGCTCTGATGGGCTAGTTGCAAAAATGACTACGTCATCAGCAAAACGAAGGTGGGTTAGATAATCTCCATTAATCTTTATCCCCTTGTTTTCCCAGCTCAGTGACTGAAAAACACCCTCCAGTGTGGTATTAAAGAGAGCTTCGGAGATATGGTGTCACCTTATCTCACTCCCTTTCCAATTTTTACGTGTATTGTATTTTCAAACAGCCTAATCTTTGCACTTGCATTTTCATAGATGTTATTAATAATATTAATGTATGCATCTTCAATACCGCAGGTTTTCAGAGCCATTGTAACTGCTGATGGTTTCACCGAATCAAAGGCTTTTTCATAATCGATAAAAGCCATGCACAATGGAAGTTCATATTCCCTCGCTCTTTCAATTAGTTCTCTCAGCACATGGATATGATCTATTGTGCTGTAGCCACTCCTGAATCCAGCTTGTTCTCTCGGTTGAGCCATGTCCAGTGTTACCTTCAAGCGGTGTGAAAGAACTTTAGTGAAGATTTTATAAACTACTGATAAGAGGCTGATAGGTCTGTAGTTTCCGAGATCCTTAATGTCACCTTTCTTATGTAGCAGGATCATTGTAGCAGTGTTCCAATCCTCAGGAATCTTTCCTTCATTAAGGCATCGAGTGAAAATTTGGGCGAGTACTGTTTCGATTTCTCCACTTGCTTCTTGTATGATGTCTACAGTAATTCCATCTTCTCCTGGAGCTTTTCTCCGCTTCATGTTCTGGATTGCATATGCAACTTCTGCTGGGAGAACAGGAAGAACTCTGGTACTGGTACCTTTCATGATGTATGGAGTGCATTTATCATCCCTTTCATATAATTTGGAGTAGAAATCTTTCCCTCTTGTCAAAATTTCGCCTCTATTTCTTGTTACAGAACCATCTTCTTTTCTCAGTGCCATAATCTGTTTTCTTCCCTTACTGAGATGTGCCTTTGCTATCTTTAGGCTTTGGTTGTTTTCAATTGCTTTCCTCACTAGTTCACAGTTGAATTTTCTTACGTCTTCAGTGATACTTTTTCGTACTGTCTTGCATAGCTCTATATATTCCACTTTGGAAGTCACATCTTCTTTAGTTGTCCTCATCTCTCTTCTTTTTTGCATCAACATTTTCGTTTTTCCTGATATTTTATTTACATGCAACTTGTTCTTAGACCGAGCTAATTTTGTTGCTGTTTCCATAAGAGCTTTGGTTACTTTTCTGTTAACTTCAGAGATGTCCACTTCTTCCGATGTTAGGCCTTCTAAAGCAGAGAACCTGTTCTTCAGTTCCAACTTGAAGGTATTATGGTGTTTTTTAAGGTTGGTTATGTCAATAGATTTTGTTTGTCTTATGAGCTTGCCACGTTCAAGTTTAGTGTTGAGGTGCATCTTACATCTCACCAATCTATGGTCACTACCTGTGTTGAACTTGTTTAGCACACTGCAGTCTTCTATGACGAATTTTTTGTTACACATAATAAAATCAATTTCACTTGTCGTCCCATTTGGATATCTCCATGTCCATTTCCTGTGTGGCTTTTTCTTGAAGAAGGAGTTCAAGATGAAAAACCCTTCTGCCTCTGCAAACTCAACGAGAGTATTTCCACGCTGGTTTCTGTTGCCGTGACCGAATTTACCTACTAAAGTTTCATTCTGTTGCCGTTGCCCTATTTTTGCATTGAAATCTCCCATAATTATTTTCAAGTGCTGCTTACCTTTATTATTTAGATGACAAATTTCCTCATAAAATTCTTCAATTTCTTCTGCAGGATGACTTGTGGTGGGTGCATAAGTTTGAATAATCTGAGCCTGGTATCTTTTCGAGAGTTGGATAACAAGCCGTGCAGCTCTGTCAGAGGAACTTTCAACTTCTACAACTTTATCCTTCAGTTTCTTGTTTATTATAAATCCAACACCACTAGTTCTGCCAGTATCTGTCCCACGATAGTAGAAGAGATGTTCACCTTTCAGTTCGATGAGATCTTCTCCTTTTCTCCTTACCTCACTTAGCCCCACGATGTCCCACTTGATCCTTTGTAGTTCCTCTTCCAATTCAAGAAGCCTTGAATCAGAAGATAGGGAGCGTCCATTGTACGTTGCCAAGGTCAGCATCAGATGGCAGCCTAGTCCGGTCCTCCGGGGATTCTTAGCAACCTCTGCCTTCATGTCGCACTGGCCGCTGCCTTGGCCAGGTACATTCCAGCTGCCGGAGACTGAGGGCCAAGATTTAAGTTGTAGAGTCATTTTGGAGGGTTTGGCCATAACTCACCACGCTGGCCAAGCGGGTTGATGAGTGTGGGATAGAATTTCCTCTAATCCCGATGGTATAGTTATACCGCTATTGGCGGTCGTCAGAGCCCCTTTAGTAGGAACAGGATGCACCACGAGAAGGCGGGGTTGACATTTGTCAAGGAGAGGCTGTGATGTTACGCATCACCTGACCTTACATCCCAAAATATATATATGTCATGATCTCCGCAGAGTTGTATGACCAAGCTTTAGTTAACAATTCAGCTTGCATCCATAACCTTCATGGCCCGACCCATGCTCATCATCTGTTGCTATTAAACAGAAAGAAGATGATTATAGAAAACTCAAGTTGTAAGAGTGACATAATGAACTAGAAATAATGTTTAGTAATAACAAATTGCCAAGTTCGCCTGAGAGAGAATTTAAACCTGAATAGCAATACAAAAGTATTACAAGTTCTTAACATCGCAATAAAAAAGGAAATATTAATTTTTTTCGAAAGCTCAGATTCTTGAAAGAAAACTGGATTATAAAAACCCCCTACTCCACTACTTCTGACAACACAAAAACGAGAATAAAATAAAGACAATAATAAACTAAAGAAATGCTTTGTGAAGGTTATGTGACATAAACAATTAGTTGCAATATGTACAAAGTATTTCAGAAGTGCTTTAAGTGTATAATTAAGTAGTTAATAAGACCTTAACTGCATTGAAAACACAGCGCAGACTACAAGAACAATGAAACGGTTGGCTGCTTGGCCTTAGTTCCCTAAAAAACGCGCAAAAATACCAAGAAAAGAAAGAGTTAAAATACGCAAAAAAGTTAATAGACTTGCTAGTGCCTAAATGCTTAAAGCAAAAAAAAAAAGAAAAAATGTTCAAGAAGTTCAAAGATTGAACCCGGAAAACCTAAAACCCAAAGTCAAAGAAGAGAGCTTACCTCTTAAGCAACTTAACTTCTTCCACACATCAGGAAACATGGCCGACCTTTCAACCCAAACTTTCAAACACCCCTGCCACTCCCAAGTCGCTGGGGGGCAGTGTGGATGGGGCTGAAGGCCTCCACACTCTGAAAAAATCGTACTCGCGGAGATTTTAACTGGAGAAAAAATATAATTAAGATTGTGGACCTGTATGATCAGAAAGAGCAGAATAAACTCTCCAGAATACATGAGAAATATCAAGAAATACACAAGTAGTGTATTTAACAATCTTTGCATGTATTTAATCACCTTAGTGAGCTTCTGTAGACTATTCAGAATCCTATTAATTTTAATGTTAGTTCTACTATATATATATATATAGTGCAAAACAAAGCAAAATTTTGAACAAGAGAAAAAAAAATAATAAAAAGATCAGCAATCACCAAATACATCATCCGAACCAGGAGGCTAGCTTCAAACGATGAAAAATACCGAATATAAGAATGCAGGGAAGCATATTAATGACTGGCCCCTTGTCGGCTGCGTCAAGGGCAAGCAACAAGAAAGTCACTCATTAATCTACTGAGACCAGAGAATTTTGGGTTTCTGCTATTTTAGTTTGCTTAAAGGACCAATTAAATTTAGTGGAATAATGTCAATAAAAGGGATTACTAATAAAAACCCAAACCCAGCAAACTAAAACACATTTGCCCGACCTCACAACAAAAATAATAAAAATCAATAAAGAGAGCCAAACTCCCTAACACAAATCCGGTCAATAATAAACTCTACCAATAAATCTTACAAATGGGATATTTTAAAATCTGAAACAAAAAAAATTTGAAACAAACAACCAGCCAAAAATAAACAGTAAGCACAATTTTTTTAATATACAAAAACAAAAAATAAATTAAACTAGAAATTATTCGCCTAACTTGATTTGTTTATTCGCCTAATTTGATTTTGATATATATATATATATATATGGCTCCACATACCTGTGAACAACTTCCAGCACTTTATTGAGTCACTCCCATATCAGACGGGCTGGGAGTGACTTAATAAGGTGATGGAAGGTGTTCACAGGTATATGGAGCCATGCTGACGGCAGTGCATCTGACAACTGCTGGAGGGTGCGTGGTGAAGGATCCATAGACAGAACCACATGATGGAGGTGGTCCCACAGATGCTCAATTGGGTTTAAGTCTGGGAAATTAGGGGGCCAGGGAAGTACTTTGAAGTCATCATCGTGCTCTTCCAACCACTCTTCGACATTTCTAGCTGCGTGACGAGCCGCATTGTTGTGCTAGAGGATCCCATCCACCCCAGGGAAGACAATCAGCATGTATGGGTGTACGTGGCCTGGAAGGATGGATTCATAACGAAATCGGTCCATAGTGCCTCCCGCAGGTATGAGTAGACCCAGAGAATTCCACAAAAACATTCCCCAAATTCATAACGCTGTCCCCACCAGCTTGTGTTCTTCCAACAATAGTTGAAGTGTGTTTGTTCTCCGATGTTTCTCGCCTTATACGCCAACGTCCATCCATTCAATGAAGCGAAAAACGTGACTCATCGGGGAAGGCAATCCATTGCCAATCAGCGGAGGTCCAATTCCGATACTGCCGTGCAAATGTAAGCTTTTTCTACCGATGCAATTTCGTTAGCATAAGTGTAGTGACCATGCGTCTGCATCGGAGCCCCATACACCGCAGGGTTCGCTGAAATGTCGTTTTAGACACACTTCCGGTACCCCCTGGTTCATTCGGCCAATGAGTTGCTCCACTGTGGCGTGTCGATCGGCCCTCACGCACCTACGCAGCCGACGTTCACCTCTCAGATCAATGGCACTTGGTGCTACGCATTTTCCACATTGCTTATTCGCAATGGTGCCGTTTCTTCAATCACAATGCACTTTAACCACAGCAGCACGGGAACAGTTGACAAACTGTGCTGTTTCAGAAATACTGTCACCCTTGGCTCGAAAGCCGATAATCATCTCTTTTTGCAATTCTGATAAATCGCTCCTTTTATCCATGACAGCAACAAGTAATATGTTTTCATGTTACCTACAGCACATCTCATATGCCCTCGAAGCCAGTTCACGACACGTGTTTTCTTCCTTTGGTTACGCGCTGTTGACGTGAAAGTAGGAGGTGGTCACATTAATGTGACTCGACAGTGTATTATTCCATTTTATCATCTACATTCTGAAAATATTACCAGGTATATCTTTCCTTTTTCATCTCAAGAAAATATGATAAGAATTAAAAATTGCTTGCAGAGTATTTCAGGCAATAGCTTTACCAACCTCCTGAAACTGAGATGGAACGCAAACATCGAGATTGCAGCTGTCTCTATGTAAATCAATTCTGCACAAATTGGAATTTCTGCCTTCTGGAATCAATGGGTGTCGGTAGACAATGTACACCGGTCATAAATAAAAAGGTTCGGCTTTCTAAATAAAAGCCCAGACAATATGGTAGCGATGTATATTTACTTTGCCTGCTTGAAGATAGAGTATGAGATCCCGCCTCAGTCTAAATTAATTGCGCTAACAGTCTTTGGACAATTTCCAGAAGAGGAGTCAAAGCAAGAGTACTTTCTGGGGAAACAAAAGAAAGCAGGACGAACACCGACGCAAATTGTTAATAGTCTGTCCGAATCGTCCACCGATTCCCACCCGCCATCCCTTTCTAAACAAAAAGAACAGACTGGTCGGCAATTTTTAAAGGGGAAACAGAAAACACGCTCTCTGCAGTGTGAGAAGAAGTGGGGAATTGGTATAACATTGATATCTTGAGCGACATAGACAAAACAGTCTTTGACGGAAGCTCTTCCAGAGCCTGAGGCCCCAGAAGAACGCCGGGTACGCCCATGCGATATTATGAAGCTTCTCTGGTGATGGGGAATTCCAAAAAGAGGAGATCACTAGTTGACAGTCGAGGTGAGGACCGGTTGGCACATGCTGCCGGGACTTACAGAGAGTTCTTTATTACTCAATTAACGGCAGGGTACAACAAGTGCGTATTGAGAAAGTTTTAAAACACACATCCCAGCTGACGTCGTGCGGTTATTCGTGCGCCCACGTTGACTGACTGTCATCGATAGTTTTACCTTCAGTGCGCTCTGAAACACTATACACTGTAAAAAGCATTCCGTGAAATAGTCAGTGTTTCACCCGGATTAATACGGTTTATGAATCGTAAGCAAGCCCCCTGGCGGTCAACCAAACATTTTCAGTAGATAAACTACATGTTTATGGTGTTTAAACTTTTTGAACTACTTCTGTATTTTAACCTTGACAATCACGCAACGTTCATCTTCAAGAGGTTATTTACCTGTTTTTTTCACGTGAAATTAGTCGTCTGGCAACATCTCTGTAGGCAACACGTTTTTATTTCCCGGTTAGGAGATATATTATTTATTCCCGGTCATTAGACATGTTAATGAACATTACGGCATTAGACGTTTTTATTTCCATATTAGACATTTTAATGAATATTATGGGCATTAGACGTTTTTATTTCCCGCTCATTATACATGTTAATGAACATTACGGTATGGTTCTGTAAAACTACGGTTTATTGACTGGCCACTCAGCTGCCTGTGTATCTACCGTAATTTGATCCTGCAATTTTTTCCAGTGTAACTGGACATTCAGCGACAGGATATAAGTCCGCTGCTCCGATGAGTCCAAGTTCTAGTTCCAACATGCCAATGGAGGAGACCGTATTCGACGTCTCGTGGTTGAGCAGCAGCAACCAGACTGCATAATTCGACGGAAATAGATCGGAGGGGTCGATATAATGATATGGTTAGTTCTCATGCACAAAGGTTGTTGATTATGTCCATGAGAACTCACATCTTTTTCGCACCAAGTATTTCCCTACAAGATGATCGTGTATCCATGATGGCAATGAACCCTTTCAGAAAGACAACGCCCCGAGGCCAGCAGAAATGGTTTGAAGATCGTGCCCAATCATTTCGTATGCTCCCCAGGATGCCAAATTTCCCCGACTTGAATCCCATCAAACAGATCTGGGAATGTACGATAACGCAGCATTCGGCATTCCAAGCTGCGCTCTGCTCCCTCGCCGAACTGCGGGCGTCAATCTGTCCGGCTGATACAGAATACCTGAGCACATCTTGTGTGACTTAATGGAGTCCATAACACGCCAGATGCAAGCAGTTATCGCTATCAGAAGTGGCCCAACATGCTATTAGGTAGGTGCTCAAGAAACATGAGTGCAAAATCAGTCAGACTTATGTAGCAAATATATGTTCTTAAAAATGATTAACCGTTTAAACGGCCAATCTACACGAACAAAATGGTGCCCAAAACCAGCTGCATTTTGCGCTCACGTTGGCTCCAAATGCTCTGTGCTACCAAGGAGAAATAGTTACGCAGCTGTAGGATTTTCCGAAACCTGCTTGTTTTCTCGGTAAAACAATTATTTTCCTCCTCTCTTCTCAGTAGTACCGACCATAAGCTTGACACGGGTAATAAGAACTCTTCTCGAAGTCCCTTATTCTGTGCTTTATGACCCAAGGCATGAATAATATCTCTCTTACGAAAATTTTTTACTCTCGTACAGTGCCCGCCCACTAGTTTCTGATCCATGCTGCTCTCACTATGACTATGGCTTAAAAAATGCGGTTGCCGCCCCGGTGGCGCAATGGTCTAAGCGATGGCTGCTGATCATTTGTCCGAGATGGGTCCGGGTTTGAATCCCGGTGAGGCATGGATGTTGTGTTTGTCTTATGGCACTGGCTCTCTCCCTTCCCTGGAACCAGTGACCTTAAATTAGGGACGGGTTTGCTGATCGCCTGGTTTGTTGCGAAAGATGCGTGTGGTCTGGCACTGCCATGGTGAATGTGAATCCTTTTCAGATCCTTGTTCGGTCTCTTCCTTCTTATGGCTTCTATAGCTACTTGAGTGTCTCAATGTACCGCTCGCTGGTCACGGTACCGCCACTTTCCAGAACGTCAAGGAGACTGACACCCCTGCCATACCAAAAAAAAAAACAGTCACCATGATTTTCTATGCTGATCGCTGGCTCTTGAATTTCTTATGTCTTGGTGAAAAGGTGTGACGCCATTTCATGGATTGATTTTTCATTTCTGTATCGTAAAGATAAGTCCACGTTTCATCCTCTCTCACCAGATCGAAAGCAAACGTATCCTCATTGGCTTCAAACGCTTCCAGAAGATCAGAGAAGACTTCCGTCTTTCTCTCCTTCAAATCGGGTGTCAACTGCTGAGGTACTCACTTTGCACACACTTTCCGATACTCAAAGTCTTCCACTATCTTCTGTATGGCATTGTGCCCTCAGTACAGTTGTGCAACATGCTCCAGAATTGTGACTCGTGTATGTCCGCGCGAATCAATTCATCCACTCACTGACGATTCGTGTGAGTGGTCGCAGATGATGGTCTCCCACTGCGTGGTTTGTCTTCAACACTGGTTTTCCCTTCTTTAAAGTTCTTCATCCATCTGTGCACATTGCTCTTGTCAATGGTGTCATCACCTTAAACATTCTGTAGCGTTCTGTGGATGTCGGACAGCCTGCTCCCTTCCTTCGTCAAGAACTCAATGACTTCTGCTTGGAATCCATTATTTACCTGCAATGAAGAAGAAGGGTTACTATAGAGGAAGAGTTACTCTACTAACATGTGCAATTTGCATGACCTCTGTCAGTTAATAAAAAAGTTATGCCCACTTTTGCTTTACTTTCGGTACAGCCCTCGTAAATAGTTTTCATCTTTGTGTGTGCTTTGTCGTCGTGTTGTAATGTCGTCCTGGAATAAAGGTTATTCTGATCAAAGAAAAAAGTTCCTAAACTTTCAGCGACTTATTATCTAATTACTTGAAGCAGCGAAAGATTTTTCAACTTTGTTTTTCACGTGCTAAAAACTTGTAAGATAAAAAGAAAAAGGGAAAGGACTTAAAGAGCAGAAGACTTCCAGTGAAACGAGTTGTACTGCAAAGCCCGTGAAACTAATGCCTGCTGAAATTGAAAAGGACACAGGGAAGTCATGGTAATCACTTTCAGACAGCTTGACGGTCATTCCACATTTTATCGCTCGATTAAAACAATGCTTCGTGGCTTATCTTCCGATTCCACTCTCGGTGATGATGATGATGATGACAAGATCATTACCAGAAAAGACTTCGAATAATGCTCAACAATTTGCGGGTAAATCTGTAGATATTTTCAGGTTTGATCACAGCTATATGTAATTCTTGGAAGCTAAAAAATCCGAATTAATAAACAAAGTACCTGGAGTGCAAGTTCATGCACAGCAAATAAAGTACAAAGGGGGAAAGCCCAAAAACAGAAGTTATTGAACATTTATTAATACCAGCGATTGCGATGATGACACTCGCATGCTCTGAATATCGGTATATCGTTCTGTTTTGCGCAACGAAAGAGCGGAAATTTCTTCGGCAGCGTTCTGGTATTTTGTATTTATTGAAAATCTGGGAAATTCGCCCTTACACTTTAAAGAAAGAGTCCACAACCCATGGCTTTCGGATCATATGCGGCACCAAAACATATTCTGTGCGACTTTCACCTGCTATAAACTGAAACTTCTTGTAACGTTTTATGTACGTACATTTGTTAGTTTCATCTGTAATAACTTATTCGTAAGGCCGCCGTGGGAGACTCAGCCACCCCTAAGAAATACTCAATTAGGTGTTAATAATTAGTACATGCCACAAAGATTTCAGGGAAAATTAAATGTATTTTTGCGCTCTCTAAGGGGCCGTCCATAAAGTACGTTGGTGATTTTTTACTATTTTTATACCCCCCGCCTCCCCAATGTCACATTTTGTCCGGTTGTTGACCCCCCCCCCTAAAAAGTACGTCCTGATTCCCGTAACCCTCTTTATTTCTGACGACTGCTTTCAGAAGTCCGTTGAAAAACAAAGAAAACATGTAATTATTTAAAGGAATCTTCCATGTATTTACATGTTTGCTTCAGAAAACATTTATTACTTAGGCATTAATTTATTCCCAAATGCCATCTGAACTTTATCATTCTGAAATAAAGATCTACAAATGAACGCACGCATTTAAGGTTGCAATACTCCCGATTATACCATCTACAAAACACGATAAATTTGGTAGTACAAATATGAGAACTTGATATTAATATTCTGATTTAGCTATATATCATCAGAAATCTGAAATATTTCTTCCTTTTTTTAACTATTAAAAGAATAAAAAAAGAGAATGCAAAACGAAGAAATACCATCCACTATTATTTTGTCGTTTGACGTCCGAATTACTAAACCTCTCCCGCACTCCCCCATGTCACATTTGGCCCGACCCCCCCCTCCCCCTCCCCCTGTAATCTCGGACGTACTTTATGGACGACCCCTAATTGAAAAATTATTCATTGTTTGAAGGAGAAACTGTTCACAAAATAGGCTTT
This sequence comes from Macrothele yani, assembly GCA_039090855.1. Classification (NCBI taxonomy): domain Eukaryota; kingdom Metazoa; phylum Arthropoda; class Arachnida; order Araneae; family Macrothelidae; genus Macrothele; species Macrothele yani. The sequence goes on along the minus strand of CM077029.1, from coordinate 30,869,749 downwards.
GTGTCAAAAAGTATGGTAGGGGAAAAGAATTGTTTCAGTCTGGTTTACAGAAGCAAGATGTGGCATAAAATACTGTAAATTTGGAATTCAATGCCATAGGCATTTGCGCCTCCTGGCGGAAAAATTGTGTATCAGGATATAACGAAAGATGAAGAACTTCATTCTCGCAGTTCATGCTTACGAATGCAAAACAAATACTCCAAATTGAATTAATTAGTAAAGAGATATGGTGTCCACAGACGAGCGAATATATTAATGCCATAAGCACGTTTTTAAAAAAAAACTGTTAAAAACATCCTCTTGTCTTATCGCGAAGTTCAGAGACGGCGCTATGACATCGCGAAGTTCAGAGACAGCGCTATAACATCTCGAAGTTCAGAGGCGGCGCTGTAACAGACGACAGCACTATAACATATCGGAATTCAGAGACAGCGCTATAATGTCGTGTAGTTCAGAGACAGTGCCATAACTGGAGACATCGCGAAGTTCAGAGACGGCGCTGTAACAGGAAACAGCACTATAACATCGCGAAGTTCAGAGACAGCGCTATAACTGGAGACATCGCGAAGTTCCGAGACGGCGCTGTAACTGCAGACAGTACTATAACATCCCGAAGTTCCGAGACAGCGCTATAACATCGCGAAGTTCAGACACAACACTGTAACATCACGAAGTTTAGAGACAGCGCTATAACTGGAGACATCGCAAAGTTCAGAGACAACACGGTAACATCGCGAAGTTCTGAGACAGGGCTATAACTGCAGACATCGCGAAGTTCAGAGACGGCGCTGTAACAGGAGACGGCACTATAACATCGCAGAGTTCAGAGACAGCGCTCTAACGTCGTGAAAATCAGAGACAGTACTATAACATTGCGTAGTTCAGAGACAGCGCTACAACGTCGCGAAGTTCAGAGACAGCACTGTAACATCGCGAAGTTCAGAGACAGCGCTATAACTGGACACATCGCGAAGTTCAGAGACGACGCTGCAACTGCAGACAGTACTATAACATCCCGAAGTTCAGAGACAGCGCTATAACTGGAGACATGGCGAAGTTCAGAGACGACACTGTAACTGCAGACAGTACTATAACATCCCGAAGTTCATAGACAGCGTTACAACATCGCGAAGTTCAGAGACAGCATTGTAACATTGCGAAGTTCAGAGACAGCGCTATAACTGGAGACTTCGCGAAGTTCAGAGACGGCGCTGTAACAAGAGACAGCACTATAACATCGCGAAGTTCAGAGACAGCACTATGACATCGCGAAGTTCAGAGACAGCACTATGACATCGCGAAGTTCAGAGACAGCGCTATAACGTTGCGAAGTTCAGAGGAAACATCGCGAAGTTCAGAGACAGCGCTATCCCTTGAGCAGTAGCGAGGGAATCCCTTGTGGTGATATTGTGTGCGCCGTAGGGTGTTTCCTATACAACTACACAAGAAGTAAATCGCTGCCATAATTCGTGAGATATTGGCCTGATCACGGATTTCAATTGTAACCCTGTATTTATGTATGCGTGCATGCGTGATGCCAAGGTGGATAATACTGGTTTATGTCTTGGTGATATCCGTGTGTGCAGATTACTGTATGCTGTTGACAGTCCTGTTGGCAGAGAGCAAAAGTGAGTGGTAGAGTATGTCGTTCCGAATGTACGAAGTTTACATGAAATTCAAACTAAGTGTAAATAAGGGGAAACCCAAAGCACTAAATGTAATATATACTGCTGGCCACCCAAAATGCAACACCAAGAAGGAAGCATCCGATTGGCCTGAAATTCGCAGCATGAGTCGCCCGCGAGAGGACACGCAAACGATTAGCATCGCCCGTCACACCACCGAGAAGCACTATAAGAAGGGTGCACAGAAGGCGGGGTGTAATTAGTGAACGTTTGTTGTACTACCGGTCCTGTGCGTGGAAAGCTTACTGATGCCTCGTCGCAGAATACAGCAGTCATTCCAGCACGTTTCGGAGTTCGACAGAGGACGAATAGTGGCTTATCGCGACAGCGGTTTATCGTACCGAGACATCGGTTCCCGTGTGGAACGACATCCAGTCACAGTGAGGCGAGTGTGTATTCGGTGGGTGCAGGAGGGACGGACGGACCGATGTGAGGGATTACCGCAGCCGCGGCACACCACCGAACGAGAAGACAGGCATGTTGTGCGGCGGGCATTGACGACTCGCACCGCCACATCACGAACGTTAGCGCAGGAATTAGGGTGTGTTGCGAACAACTTGTGTCAGCACGTACCGTTCGACGTCGTCTGCAGGAGCAGGGACATGTCTCGCACGACACCCATTGCTCCGATTACCATTGACGTTACACCACCGGCGAGTGCTGCGGCAGTGGGACGTTGAACGTCGCACCTGGACTACGGAATGGCCACGAAATTGTCTTTTCCGACGAATCCCGCTTGTGTCTGTAACACCACGATGGTCGGATCCGCGTGTGGCGGCACCGCGGCGAAAGATTGTATGACTCCTGCATTATGCATCGCCCTACCGGTCCGTCGCCTGGCGTTATGGTTTGAGGCGCAATTGGATATGGCACCCGCACCCCTCTGGTACGCATCGCCGGTACACTCAACAGCCACCGCTACATCTCCGACGTTTTGGAGCCTGTAGTCCTCCCTTACCTGCAAGACCTGCCAGCGGCCACGTTTCAACAGGACAATGCGCGCCCGCACGTGGCACGCGTCGTGCGACAATTCTTCACGGCCCACCAGGTGTCATGATGCCGTGGCCCGCCTGTTCTCCCGATATGTCGCCCATCGAACACGTATGGTCGCTGATCGGCAACCGTGTGGCCAGGCAAGCACCACCCGCGTCTACGCCTGATGAACTATGGCAACGTGTGGAAGCAGCCTGGACCGACATACTCCAAGCCCGCATCCAAAGCCACTTTCGTTCGATGCCGTGGCGTGTAGCGGCTGTTATTGCCAGCCATGGGGGCCACACGAACTATTGATGTCTGCGTGTTCCGCAAGTCGCACGGGCCTGTAAGCTCAATCGTTTCATCTTTGTATCTGTTGTTATGTGTCCAGTAAATCTGGCTTTGCTATCTCGTGTCCTTCTTGGTGTTGCATTTTGGGTGTCCAGCAGTGTAAGTCCAAATGGCACAGTGATTGACCAGGTGAATGTGTTTGTGTATTAAGGAATCATGTTTGACAGAGAGAACAAGTTAGATGGTGAAATTAGTAGGCCAGTGAATTCTACATTGAAAGTTATAGCTGCTTTAGTAGGTTTTCACAGGAATGATGGGTTCTCAAGAGAGGCTCGCATGGCTGTGTAAGAAAGTGTAATTGTTCCTACTCTGATGTATGGCAGTGGAACTACAGAAGAAACATAGAAGTCCTTTGTGTGCTGGAGAAATGCGTTACTTTCTGGGGGGGGCAAGACATGTTCTGATGGTGCGAGGGATGAAGATGTGTTGCAGTTGTGTAATGTGAAGCAAAATGTTGCTAGCAAGGTGGAGACTAAAATTCAGATGGTTTGGCCATGGTGAAAGAGCGAGTGATGAGATGCTTACAAAAAATAATTTTTAGCCCAAGTGGCAGGAAGGAAAAGCAGAGGAAAACCAAGGAAGTTATGGGAGGATCAGATTCAGGAGTCTCATGAGAAAAAGATTATGAGTATGAAGTATAAAAGATCTTGTGTACGGCGTGTGATGGATGTCAGTTAAGCCCGAGTTGTGTATCAAGATCGCTGTAAATGGAGAAGTTTGAAACGGCAACAGTAAATAAATGATCAGTTAAAAATGTATCTGGTAGTTTGTATCTCTTTGTGGAGCTAGCCTCTGAATCTCAGAGAACAGCTTAGGTGATATGTATGTATATATGAATTTTACCTTTTAATATAGTCACAGTTGGATAGGTTCTACTTGTTGTCTTCCAAAAAAACAAAGGGTCACATACTTACAATCTCTTTTTATTAAACGATACCCAGGTGTTCCCAAAGTACGTGAAATAAGTGCTATACTAAAAAAAGTATCATTAACGCAAATATCGTATTATAGCCGTTTTCCTAATATTATGACATTGATGTTAAGTCAGATAATATCCGAACTCTTGAAACTTTAATCGTCCTGGAGCGGGAATCGAAACCGAGTCTCCTGGATAGCGCCCAAGTGTGCTAACCACTACTACACAACCGAGTCATTTGCCACTAAACTCGGGAAAATCTTTGTATAACAGACTAATTAGTTATCCAGAATAAGATAATATTTTACGGCAACCAGTATGAATGTAAAGCAATAATAGGTAGCAGATATGCCATTATGTCTTAAAAGAAAAGTGTTTGATCAATGCATCCTTCCAGTGCTTACGTATGGTGCAGATACATGGACCTTAACTAAAAGAGACATACAAAGGCTGCAGACAACTCAAAGCAGCATGGAGAGGTGCATGCTTGGTGCAACCAGGAGAGATAAGAAGAGGAACTCGTGGATCCGGAAAATGACAAGAGTGGAAGACATCATGATCAGAGTTAAATCCCTGAAATGGCAATGGGCTGGACATACTGCCAGAAGGACAGACCATCGATGGAAAGCCGAAATTTTAGATTGGATTCCAAGGGACAGGAAAAGACCCAGAAGAAGACCACATGGGAGATGGGTGGATGAAATTCGAAAGTATGCGTGAGTTACATGGAGGAGACTGGCACAAGACAGACCGTTGTGGAGGAAACTGGGGGAGACTTTCTTCCATCAGTGGATTGATAATGGTTGACAATGATGATGATGATGAATAGGTAGCAGATGATGAATAATTTTAGTCTTTGCTTTTATGTGTTCCTAATAACTTGATATATCTTTCACGCTGAAAGAAGTAGAAGATTCAAATTATTTGAAAGAAGTATCATATTATTTGGAACACCCAAAAGAAATTTAAAGAGTGCCATCCAAACCCCTACGTGTGAACATCTGACATCGAGATGGCTTTATAAGCAGCTCGCTGTAAAAGATTGAGATGTGTACGAAGCGTAAATAGTGCCAATATGGGAAAGACTCGTACTTTACGTGACATTGGAAAAGGCGTGGTATAGTGGGCGCCAGGCATACAGGTGCAAGTGTCTCAGAAACGGCAAATCTACTCGACTATGCAAGAACAAATTTTATCCAGTGGCGTAACTACCATCCCCGCAGCCCCCGTATCTGCGTGGAATGCAGGTGACTAAGGGGCTAACTGCAGCTACCAATTATAGTTTTATGAAAAACATTCTCCTAGGAATGCGTGGCGCCAACATTTATTCACAGCAGCCGCAGATTTGCCAGCTATAAGAGGGTTATTTCTTCAAGCGATTTATTTTAGTTTTGGGCAAAACAATTACACGTTGCTATTACATTTAGTACTTCCTTATACACTATCTACCAACAAGTAATTGGACACCCCTGCAATCGAAGATATCTGCGGTCCTGATACACGTCACGGCCGCCGCCGTTAAATATCGTGTGGGAAACAACAACGCAACCAGTCGCATGCAAGATGCCACGCTGTTCGGAGCTCTCTGATTTCGAGAAAGGTGTAATCGTCGGGTATCATAGAAATGGCCAATCCATACGTGACATATCCAGCGAGTTGAAGTACCCAAAATCGACAGTGGCCTACGTGATTGGCAAGTGGAAGATGAGAGATGACTGTCGGAATGTGCCCCAACCCGACAGACCCACAAAACTGGGAGTTGGAGACCGACGGGTGCTGGCCAGAGAAATTCGGAAGAACCGCACCAAATCGATGGGACACATCCGCGAGGAGTTTCAACAGGCATCCGGGAGTGTTCTTTCGATGAATACCATCCGTAAGGAAGCTCATCCCACAAGCCTTTGATCACCAAGTCCAATAGCGCTGCTCGGCTAACGTGGTGCAAAGAACGTCGATAGTGGACTGTTGAACAGTGGAAACAGGTTCTCTGGAGCGACGAATCAAGGTCCGCCCTCTACCGTTTGCATGGCAGGGTCTGGGTTTGGCGTCTGCCTGAAGAACGCTTCCTGCCGGAATGTATTGTGCCAACTGTGAAGTTCAGTGGCGGTGGAATTATGCTATGGGGGTCTTTCTCCTGGTATGGCACGGGACCCTTGGTCGCAATTCCTGGTAGACTCAACGCCGAGACCTACTGCACCATTTTGGATGACCATGCGCTTCCTACGTTGTGGCAGTTTTACGGGGTGGACCCATGTTACTTTCAGGATAATAATGCCACCTGTCATGTTGCGAGGTCAACTATGGCTTGGTATGGTGACAATGGGGTTAATCGAATGGACTGGCCTGCGAAGAGTCTGGACCTTAACCCTATCGAGAACCTCTGGGACGAGTTGGAACTTCAACTTAAGGGGTGCCCCCACCGTCCGAAATCGGTGAAGGAACTGACCTGTCTTCTCCAAGCCGAGTGGAAGAAAATACCGCTAGCCGTCGTACAACGCCTGGTTGAGAGTATGCCCCGGAGGGTCGCAGCTGTAATCGCCGCTCGTGGAGGCTCCACCAACTATTGAAGGTGAATAAACTTCGTTTCCCTTTGCTATCACAGGTGTCCAATTACTTGTTGGTAGATAGTGTATATTCATGTTCATGAATCAGTCCGCGCAGCGTGTTAATACTAATTGGCCGATTGATAACCTCGAAATATCTGTTCCAAAAATTACTTAAAAAATTAGAACTGCAGGGCTCTAGGTACTCTTGCCCCTTACTTTTCCTGACACTCTCCCTGAACCAAACCACCATCACTCAGCACGAAAAACAAATCCTCCTTTGTGTTTGAAATTACTATGCTTTTTTTTTTTTTGATTGAAGTGAAGGTTTAACGACTACCGTCAGCAACTCAATGGGCTATAATTTAGGGTCAATGGTTCCAGGAAAGGGAGAGAGCCAGTTCCGTAAGACAAACACAACATCCATGCCTCAACGGGATTCGAACCCGGATCCCTTCATGGACGAATGATCATAAGCCAGCGCTTAGACCACTGCGTCACCGGAGCGGCTTACTATGCTTAGGGGTGTTGAAGTAAATATTGCAAGGGGGTGCACGTTCGGCTAGCTATGCTACTGACTTTATCGAAAGTGTACAATGAGTGGTGCATAAACAAAATAACAAGCAGACAGAAGTCTTTCTATGAGCGGAAACGACTGGTTGATGTTCTTGGCAGCTGTGGCTGGAGAGGATCATACGAGTTAACAGACCAGTTCCATTACTTCAGTAACCACACAGTACAACAGCGGTATCGACAGGGGAATTTCAGCAGATACAGCTCGACACGCATTGCCACGAATGAGCTGTAACACGAAACTTCTCCTTCGTGTGCCACTTATCTCTGCTAGAAACCGACATATTCGTCTGCATTGGGCATGAAAGCACCAGAACTGGGCCCTTCAGGACTGTAGAAAGGTCGCCTGGTTCGCTAAATCACATTGTCCGATCAAAACGTTCCGAGACTAGGCCGATACACAACAAAGTACTTACGTTACTTAAGTCTGGCTATGATCTCCCTCAAAGTAGTCTCCTTTTGCCACTATTGTAGTCTCATTTGCCACTATTGTCTCCTTTGTCACTATTGGTAGTCTCCTTTTGCCACTATTGAAACGCTCCCTGCAAGTCTTCTTCGCGAATCGTGCCAAGCACCGTCTGCGATTCACGCTGGATCTCGTTCACGGTTTCAAAACGTCGACCCTTGAGATTCAGCCTCATCTTCGAGAACAGAAAGAAGTCGCAGAGGGCCAAATCTGGCGAGTAAGGCGGGTGAGGAAGGGTAGTCATGCTGTTGCGGCTGCAAAACTGGCGTGTTGCTAACGCTCTGTGAGCTGCTGCATTGTCGTGATGGAGCAGGAAATCGCTCCTGCGCCACATTTCAGGTCGTTTGCGGCGAATGTCCTCCCTAAGACGCCGCGGAACATCGCAGTGCCGCCCCGGTGGCGCAGTGGTCTAAGCGATGGCTTCTGATCATTCGTCTGAATGGGGTCCGGGTTCGAATCCCGGTGAGGCATGGATGTTGTGTTTGTCTTACGGCACTGGCTCTCTCCCTTCCCTGGACCCAGTGGCCCTAAATTAGGGACGGGCGACTGCTTATAGCCCATTGAGTTGCTCACGGTGGTCGTTAAACCTCCAATAAAAAAAAAAAAAACATCGCAGTAAATAAGGAGCGATGACAGTCTGGCCCTGGGGGACGAATTCAGGGGCGCACAACCTCCCCGCGAATGTCGAAGAACACGATGAGCATGCTTTTGGTTGCGCTCCGGACCTGTCGGGCCTTCTTCGGTCGTGGAGATGCAAGGCTCTTCCACTGCGACGACTGTCGTTTGGTCTCCGGGTCGTAACTGTAGACCCAAGTATCGTCACCAGTGATGACCCGCTACAGGAACGATTGCCGAGTTTGACGCAGAATTTGATGTTTGCTCGCTGCTCCAGTTTGCAGTTCATACCGAAATCGCAGCTTTGTTCTGTACGTGGTCACCAAATGTCGTGTAGCACAGCTCCCGATGTTCACAGAACGACGTCACTCAGCATAATGACTCATGAAGGTCACTGCCTCTACCGTTGCTCGCGCATCCGCGTACTGCCACCTGTTAGCGCCCTATGTACCTAGTCTCGGAACTTTTTGATCGCACTACATATATGCTGATGGACGAACCACAATATGCCGTCAACATCACGAATCGATGGATCCAGCTGTCGAACTTTTGCTGGTGGAAGCTATGTGCCTGTCTGGAATCAGCTTTCATAGCGCGCATTGGGTTCCTTAGTACCTCTTTAATAGCATTTGGATTCTGTGAAAACACAAATTTGTCCGTGACGGGGATCAAATCTGCGACCCCCTTCACTCCGGAGAAAGTTGCTCTCCCAACTAAGCTACACGGACCGAATGTGCCACTGCCGATTTGTCGTCTTGACACGTGATTCACCTATGTAACACATCAAAATTCCACGAGGTATCTTAACATCATTGTTGACTAGGAAAACCAGTTCATATGCTTGATGTTTCCTGGTGGAGAGAACTACTTCAAACAGGATGATTCGCCATCGCACCAGCTTATGATCGTCACAGGCGCACGACAGTGTCTTAAAGGTGTTAAAATGTCCTCCACAGTCCAGCTCTTAGTCCAACTGAGCATTTGTGAGGAGGATATTGAGAGAGCAATTCGTAACAGTCATCTTCCTCCAGCGATTTCTGCAGTTGATGAACGCCATCCCACCTGCTTGGCTCAACATACCTGTAGAACGATATCAACACCTGGTTGAAACCGAGGCTGTTTTGAAGACGAAGGGCAGCCCAATACTTTATAAGGTAGGTCCTAATAATTTGGTATTTCAGTGTATTTCAGTGAGTAATTCCTTCTGTTTATTCCGTTAATTACTGAAGATTTATTTTCAGACGTTTTTACCAGAAAGTACAGATATGAGTGTTCTTGAATTCAAGTTTATACACTGAGATGTATCTTCCGTAGAATATTAACTGCCATATTTGGTACATTTTATGAAACGCAGAAGACATTAGTCGAGCATTCGTTTCACTTAACACATCGGTGGCATCTCTGTTGTTCAAACAGAAATCTTTAATGATTCCAATTTAAGAGCTCCATTCGTATCGTCTCATGCGAGGATGCATCCGCTACTCGTGACGCCCCATGTTTTAAACCGCCTCATCATGCATTGTTCAGGCATGGCATTACCGGGTGAGACAAAGCGAAGACGAACATCCGTTTGTTCGATCTCTGAGTACAGGTACAGAGGGCTATCGGTGATTACGAGATGCTGTTATCGTACAAAATCAATGATGCTGCCTGCCTACGCACGCAATGCTGAGATCAGACGGCGGAATGTATTTGACGAAGGAAAATGTTTTTTTTTTCCTTGTAAGTCTTAATTCCACTCACGCACGAAAGATTACTTGAACTCATATGAAGTGTGCATATGTGGATTACCAAAGCTCCCTTCTCCTAGACACTGGTTATGTTCTGTGTATCGCCCAGGATAGAGAGAGAGAGAGAGAGATCATTTTAGACAAAGAAGAGAAACTTTCATGTTGTATCCCCAGAAACCAGGAAAGTAATGGAAATCTAGTAATAGCCGCAAAGAAACAATGAGGAAATAAAGTAGCGCACGTCTTCTGTAATACCTATAAACTGAACCGCAAAAATGCGTGATAGAGGGCATCCAATTTTATAATACACTCATTGGCATAAAAATCCGCGCACCAAGAAAAAACCGTGCGATTAACGCGACACCCCCCCCCCCCACACACACACACACACACACGTCATGCTGCATATATGCGCATGCCCTACCGTACCGGACCCTAGTCTATCTCCTGAGTGGTCTTTCGGTCCGTTCTGCCTACTCGTTCTGCTGTTATGCTAATTTCTCCTCTTCGTCCTGAATTTTTGCCCACCAGTGTAGTATTCTAAAAAATTAGGGTTCTTAGATCAAAGCGTCATCTGAAATTAAAAATGCAAATATCACAAGCTGGTTCTGATTAATTGATTGATCAGTACACATAACGCAAAATCGGTTGAGTACAAGAGTTCGATAAATGATAAAAACAAAACAATTTCCATGACGCAGTTCAACTTTTGCTACAATTTTCTGCCAGTTTGTCTCTATTGTTTTAAACACTCAATGCGCGAAACATTAGAGATACCTGCCTAATAAGGTGTTGGTCTTCTTCGTTCAAGCCCGCTGATCCTATGTAAGATGATATAAAGAAATTAGCTTCCTTTTCCGCCCCTAAATCTGGGCCGCGGTTGGCCTAGTGGTCAACTTTCGTGACTGCCATGGAGAAGACCTCAGGTTCGATTCCAGGCAGGTACGAACGCTCGAATCACTAAATATCCGCCGTGCGTCGGATGGACACGTTAAGCCGTCTGGCCCTGGGTACTGGTCCCCCGGTAATAAATAAGGACGTCTTCCTCCCCTTTTCTACCTCGCTTCCGCGTCACTTTCCTATCGGGCACTCTAGCCCAAATCTCCTAGCTTCCTATTTCTAAGGGTTGTTCAAGACCTGGGGTCAGACACTCCCTTCCTAAAATCCTCTACATATGATTTGATCCACCCCTAAGTCTACTGCCATTCACGAAACCTTAGAGATCATTACCAACAGTGAAGATTGCAATAGTAGCGCCTCCTTAGAATTGCCATTAATTGAGAACCAGTTCTAAAACTCAAGCTGTTTTTTCTTCAACAGTACCTCGTGCCCAACCAATATGACTCCTCGTTTCTTTAAATGAATAACTACATTCACATCTATTCATTTATTTCCTAGTCAAGTCACCGCGTTGAAATTGTTGAATTATTCTATTATTCTGTTTGCACGTTGCTATCTACCTTCCTTGAAAATGCCATCTGGTTGATGTGCGAAAGCTTGGAAGCCTTGATTTTATCTACGCCAATAAATTCGGATAACTAGTATAGTTTTGTATCTTTTCGTCAACAAAGTATTGTTACTTCACGAAGTATATTTGGCATAATGAATTGAGTAAATTTTACCCAGGAAACGCAAAAAAATGTAAGGTTTCTCCACTCAAGGAACAATTACACTGTGTAACACAATTCTTGTTCCTGGGTAGTAACTGTTTTTTTATTTCTGATTGCTTATACCTACAAAGTCTGGAAAATGGCTATTCTTCCCTGCAAACTTTGTTTTTGTGGCCAGATCAGTGATATTTTAAAATGTATCTACTGGGCAAATTTGAGTCTTTTCATTCATGTAAAGTAAATAAAAAAAACATATAAACCAAAATTACATGTATTTAAACTACAGTTACAACAAACTGACCATAAAAGATTTTGAAGTGAATAGTTTTCGAGATTTACTACAGTACTGTAAATCACTTTCATGAATCAGCTTCCAAATGCAGTCTCCCAGTGTTTTCGTTATACTGTCCTTGGTAGCGACATTCAAAATACAGTATACTGTCTTTGGTAGCGACGTTCAAAATACAGTATACTATCCTTGGAAGCGACGTTCAGTGGCCTTGGTAGCAACGTTCAGTATCCTTGGTAGTGACGTTCGGTGTCCTTGGTAACGATGTTCAGGACGTTCAGTGTCCTTGGTATCGACTTCAAAGTCCTGGTGAGCGATGTTCAATGTCCTTGGTAGCGACGTTCAGTGTTCTAGGTAGAGACGTACAGTGGCCTTGGTAGCGACGTTCAACGCTCTTGGTAGCGATGTTCAGTTTCCTTGGCAGAGGCGTTCAGTGGCCTTGGCAGCGACGTTCAGTTGCCTTGGTAATGACGTTCAGTGGCCTTAGTGGCGATGTTCAGTGTCCTCGGTAGCGACGTTTAGTGTCTCTGGTAAAGACGTCCCGTGGCCTTGGTAGCGACGTTCGGTGTCCTTGGTAGCGATGTTCAGTGTACTTTGTAGGGACGTTCAGTGTCCTTGGGGCTATGTACAGTGTCCTTGGTATCGACTTCAAAGTCCTGGTGGAAACGATGTTCAATGTCCTTAGTAGCGATGTTCAATGTCCTTAGTAGCGATGTTCAATGTCCTTGGTAGCGATGTTCAGTGTCCTTGGTAGCGACGTTCAGTGTTCTAGGTAGCGACGTTTAGTGGCCTTGGTAGTGACGTTCAGTGTCCTTGGTACCTATGTACAGTGTCCTTGGTACCTATGTACAGTGTCCTTGGTATCGACTTCAAAGTCCTGGTGGAAGCGCTCGACTTGCTCCTCTGACTACTCTCCCACGTTCTCCTTGAATTCATCAAGATGAGCATCAAGGATCTTAATTTTGAGAGACATCCTGCATCCTATTTTGTGGTAATTTTTTACCAGACTCCCAACCAGCTCCACATAGTTTTCGACCCTGTGATTGCCCAGGAAGAATCTAACGACTGCGACTAAGTTATTCCAAGCTGCTTTTTCCTTTATAGTGAGCATATTAGGGAATTCCTTGCGCTGCAGGACATTCATTTGTTGTCCAATTAAGACATCGGGTTCGACCTTTGTCTCAGACAGCTTAGAGAAGAAGTCTGGCAGGTACCTGAAGGCTACCGACTTCTTATCTGGAGCTGTAACAAATTGTTTTATAAGGCCCAATTTGATGTGCAGTGGTGGCATTACCACCTTCCGCCGGTCCACCAGTGGCTCCCACCTAACGTTGTTCTTCCCCAAAGAGAACTCGGTCCTCTGTGGCCAGTCTCGCCACAGAAGACCGAGCCTTGGTATCCCTGCTAACCGAAAGGCAAAGGTAGCAGCGAAACTTAGTAAAATCGCCTTGGAGACTCATCAGAAATGCCATCATTTTAAAGTCAGCCGTACTCATCATTCTTCAAAGCGTCTAGCAAGAAACTCTTGATGCTATTGTAACCCTCTTTGATGTACACCGAGTGAGGCAGGGGAAGAGACGGGTACTTGTACCCGTTACGGAGTAGCACGGCTTTCGGGATTCTGCATGAACTGTCAATGAGAGAGGCGCCATTTGTTCGGGTTACAGGCAATTCCAATTGCCTCGAACAGACCGGTCACATCGTAGCAGAAGCAGAGCCCATTTTGACGGGTGAAGAAGCTGGAAAAAGCTTGGTGACGCTTCCTCTGACCTGCGGTGGGTTTCAGGCCAGCGATGGAGACGGGTCAACGGGCCGACAATTTCTAGCGGGTAAAAAGGGACAGGTCAAGGTGTTCGTGACCCGATCGTGACCCGATTTCGACCCGGTTTTATTTCCGTTTTACTTTTGAAAAGCAAACCAGTTTTTTTTTTCGAAGAAAAATGCGCAGTTAGGAATTTTATACTTGATACTGGTGCCCGCGGACTGAAAAATGATCTGCCATGTAATACGAAGGAAGAGTATCCTCAGAAGAAAAAGTGTTCCTTCCTTCTGGGGGGCAATGATGAAAACAATATCCACATTTTGGAAACTTTCAACTCATAATATTGAAAATTGATATTGCTGTGAAACATATTCTGACGCTTGCTATGTTATCAAGAAAACAGCAAAAACTGAAACTGAACTTACAAAAAGTTGCTTAATTCAGATATTTTTACTTTTTGCACCATCAAAAATTGGTGGAATACTCTTAACATTACTGCGGAGGGAATGTTTGACTCTCGCAGATATATTTGAACACATGTGTAGGACAGTTAGGTCATGCCTTGCAAATGAAGGACGACAGATTCCATACTTTCTGTAAGTAAGTGAGTAAATTATGCTTTCCTATAACACAATTGTTTGTTTTTCATATAACCTTAGACACCCACTGCGGATACACTTTGTGAAGGCCCTATGTATATGTTATACGTAGTTCAAAGCAAATTTGTCCAGGTCGGGTACGGGTCACTTACAGATCCGGGTCGGGTTCAATTATGTGACGTTCGGGTCCGGGTCGGGTTTCGGTACAACATGTTGAAACGTTTCCAACTCTGTTTCAGACCACAGTATTTATACCACTACTTAATCATTACAAAATTCTGAAAGGTTCTCGAGAGTTCTAGAAAGTTCCAGCAGTTGCTCCAAGTTTACTCAGCAGTAAATCCATCTGGAAGGTTCTGAAAAATACGTATTATGCATTTCAAAATAACACTGTCCTTGTCACAAAAGCAAAGTTTGTAGAAAATAATAGTCGTTTTCTATATCTGAGGAACAAGCAATTAGGAAGTAACAGTTACTACCCAGGTACAAATTAAAAAAGATTATTACATAGTATTATCATAGAAGTTCAAAAATGCATGAACTCCGACTTGCATTGTTAATGCTAAAGCGATTTATTGATTCTGATTTATCGATGCGGAGATGTTTATTTTTTTATCTGGGTTTAACTACTGCGATTAGCAATTCTAATAGCTATATGCAGTAGCTCACCTGTTACAGAGGGTGAGTTAAAAGTTTTGCATTTGGATCACTTTGTCTCTTCATAAGTACCTTTATGACGAAAGCTGACTGGCGTTCATAGTATAGGCAATCGTGTTGCACTGTCTTTAGCCATCTGTCTGCCAGTTCCGCGGCGGTACCAGTTCTTGTCCTTCGAGGCGAAGAACTCCTTCACCCCAGCTGCCACCTACTCTTGGTTGTCGACGAAAGTGGGCCATGAACCGGAACAAGTATTAATCCGATGGTGCAAGGTCCGGATTATATGCTGGGTGTGGCATCAGTTCGATGCCCTCAAGTTCCTGGAGTTTTGCCCGGGTCGTTCGCGCGGTATGAGGCCGAGCGTCGTCTTCCTGTAGGAGAGCGCTCTTTCTGTTCACTAGTGCTGGATGCTTCTCCTCCAAAACAGCATACATCCGCTCCAGCTGTTCAGAGTAGAGGTTGGCGTTGATGGTCTGACCGTCTGGAACAAATTCCTAATGGATTATCCCCTCGAAATTCCACCAGACGCAGAGCAACACCTTGTGCTCGAAGCGCACACGTTTGGCAACAGGTTCAGTAAGCTGTCTCGTGCTCAACTACTGCCGTTCTGCTTCAGGGTTACAGAAATAGACCCACTTTTCATCGCACGTAACAGTTCTCTTGCTGAAACGTACAGAGCGCGGATTTTCTAGGAGTTTCGTGCACATTTCCACTCGGCGGTTTGCTTCAGCTGGCGTCAGGAGACCTTGCCGAGGTCCTGAAGGGGACGAACCTCGGTGGTCTGTGATATGCCGCTCTCGTCTGATAATCTCCGAGTGCTGATCGTACGATTTGCCTCTACGGCCTGGCTCACGGCCTCCGAATCCACAGTTAGTGGCCTACCTGACCTTGGATGATCGTCGAGGTTTCTGCCACCTGAGCGAAATTTCTTGAACTATCTGGTTGCGGTGCTGTGGTCCACGGAACCTTCCCCTTTCGCATGACAAATGTTTCGTGTTGCTTGATCAGCGTTATGGCCGAGTTCAAATTCGTAAAACAAAAGTTCTCTAATTAGCAGGTTGTGGCTGTTCATCTTTTAGGAGTCCCAACCACAGACAGAAAGACGACATGCGATGCTGTTCACAGCAACGACTACCACTTTATATCCCTTTCGACTGACTGCAGTGCGAGACTTGAACTAGTTTAAACACGTGACATACCCACCGCAGCACATGCGTTTATGCAAATATTGTAAAACTTTCGACTCATCCTGGTTGTTTAGGGTAACTGGTTCCAGGGAAGGGACAGAGCCAGTGAGGTAAGAGAAACACACTACCCATGCCTCGTCAGAGAATCGAACCTGGGCCCATTTGTAGCCAGGAACTTATGCCTCTGACCGTTCGTCCACAGGGACGGAGATTCGGTGACGTCGTTTCTATATATTGATGGGCAAAGTTATGTAATTATCATGTGCTTTGCTTTTTTTTTAATGACATGCGAAAACAAGCAGACTTTCCTGCCGCCCCGGTAGCGCAGTGGTCTAAGCAATGGCCTCTGATCATTCGTCCGAAAGGGGTCCGGGTTCGAATCCCGGTGAGGCATGGATGTTGTGTTTGTCTTACGGCACTGGCTCTCTCCCTTCCCTGGAACCAGTGACCCTAAATTAGGGACGGGCGACTGCTTATAGCCCATTGAGTTGCTCACGGTGGTAGTTAAACCTCCAATCAACAACAACAACAAGCAGACTTTTATTATTATCATCATCATCATCATCGTCAACCATTATCAATCCACTGCTGGACGAAGGTCTCCCCAAGTTTCCTCCACAACGGTCTGTCTTGTGCCAGTCTCCTCCATGTCACTCCCGCATATTTACGAATTTCATCCACCCATCTCCCATGTGGTCTTTTTCTGGGTCTTTTCCTGTCCCTTGGAATCCAATCTAAAATTTCGGCTGTCCATCTATGGTCTGTCCTTCTGGCAGTATGTCCAGCCCATTGCCATTTCAGGGATTTAATTCTGATCATGATGTCTTCCACTCTCGTCATTTTTCGGATCCACGAGTTCCTCTTCTTATCTCTCCTGGTTATACCAAGCATGCACCTCTCCATGCTTCTTTGAGTTGTCTGCAGCCTTTGTATGTCTCTTTTAGTTAAGGTCCACGTCTCTGCACCATACGTAAGCACTGGAAGGATGCATTGATCAAACACTTTTCTTTTAAGACATAATGGCATATTGCTCTTGAAAATTATGCTGTTTCTTCCAAAAGCTCTCCAGGCAAGTTTTGTACGCCGATTAATTTCTTCATCAATGTGACCCTCACTTGATATCTGCTGTCCAAGGTAAACATACGTATCTGTTATCTCCAGTTTTTCTCCATCAATCGATAAATCTTCATTTCTTGTAAAAGCATTGAACATCACTTTTGTCTTCTGAAAGTTCATTTTTAATCCCACTTCTTTACTCTTGTCAGCAAGTTCCTGGATCATACTCTGCAGCTCTGATGGGGTAGTTGCAAAAATGACTACGTCATCAGCAAAACGAAGGTGGGTTAGATAATCTCCATTAATCTTTATCCCTTTGTTTTCCCAGTTCAGTGATTGAAAGACATTTTCCAATGTGGCATTAAAGAGCTTCGGAGATATGGTGTCACCTTGTCTCACTCCCTTTCCAATTTTTATGTGTGTTGTATTTTCAAACAGCCGAATCTTTGCACTTGCATTTTCATAGATGTTATTAATAATATTAATATATACCAGCTAATAATTCTGTGAGGATAAGAAGCGCACTTTAATATTTACGTGGTGTTTATATTGCGAAGGTTATATTTTTAGTCTGATGAAAATTGAATTTGCTTTTACTTTTTCATTCACCATTCACTACTTTTCTTGTTTATGTTTTTCATTACATCAAACTTGAGTAGCCCTCAGAAATTCCTTTTGGGAATAATTTTCCTTCCCACGATTGTTTGCGAAGTATTAAGCCTCTCGTCAAGGATTAATCCGGATTTTTCTTCCGTGCGGCTTTGAGAGCAATCCGAGGAAGATGAGCTTTAATTAAAAGGTCCACTCACAGGAAATTTTCAGCAAGCAAAATGGAACATAAAACTTTAATCAGTGCCCTCAAAGCTCTTCGGCTTCTAATGCTTCCTGCCGCTCTTCTACTTCGTTTTTATTTTATCCTAGCGGTGATCTTGAACTGATGGCATTCGGGAAAGGTATGACCGAAATAAATTACAAACTGACGCTTTCAATTCCTCGGAAGTTGGATAATTAATTGTTAATACTGCTCTCCGTCAGATCCATGCGGGACGAGATGGAATTTTCTTATTAGTTTAGCGATTTGGAAGTGCCAATTACAATGCATAAAGAAAAAAGAAACGGGAAATCAAAATATTTGATGTTTCCCCTTAGTAACTATGCCTACCTCTGCGCCACCTGGCGGCACAAACTTCAACGACGCGCCACCATTTCTGAAGACTTTTAAGCAGAAAACGCAGTGTGGCTCAAAATGACTGACATAAAAGCCTGATTTCATTAGAAATCATCTTCCAGTTCTGGGAAGAGCTGTTACGTGCTTCGTTTCTAAGCAGCAATCTGGGAACTTATTCAAGACAAGGAGTAGCTCACTAAAGAATAGAGTATTAATTAAAACGATTTTGTGATTTACATTGTAACTTAAAACGGGATCTTGATACTTGGCAGATAATTTGGAGCCGTTAGTAGAACTGACGAGAACTCAGCGAGTACAACTACAACTGTAACCATTTATTAATATTGTTAGGTAACCCCTGTCCCGATTCAATTTCGTGAGACCACACGCACAGGAAAAGACCAGAACGGTGGGATCCAACACTGGATCAGAGAGCTAAACTGGTATCCAAAATTAACGTGAATAATACGTATTTGCCATTTGATGATGGAGTGCCAAGTAGACAGAAATGAGCATTTTCGACACTATAACGTAGAAGTCTTTTCGTACTTCTACGTTAATTTAAAACATCAACATACTAAGAAATAGTTCCTAAATAAAAGAAACCTTAACGGCCAGACGAAACATGTAAACAACAGAAGTCAAACTTACGGAAAAAGATGCTTTATTGAAAGGTTGTAGCACGTCCATAACAGAACGATATCAATATTTAAACACACTACACAGCTTCACAGCTCTTAACACAACGCTCTCTTTACAATGCTCTCTTTCAACAATCAGTTTACAACCCAACGCTCGCTTTACACGCTCTCCAAGCAACAGTTTAGTCGTCGTTTTTATCTCTCGTTCTTATCTTATCTCAGGCATACGTCACGTGCATTCAAACTCGATTGTGTTGCCAAACGTATTAGTTTGAGAGAAAAGATATTACTTTAAGAGTGAAATATAACTGAGAATAACTCAAGATTTACATAGGGTAAGAAACTAAAAAGGAAAGTTAATTTAGAATATACGTCACAACACCTGCTTTTCTTCGCTTTCAATCAAGGTTCCAAAGCTGCTCGAGACATTTGTGCTGTGTACCGAGAAGGCTCTATTGCTGACATAACTGCACAGAAATGGAACTCACGCTTCATGAAGGGGAAATTCGACCTCAAAGACCACCGCGTTGCAACAGACATGTTCAGTTCAATGAAGATGGATTGAATGAGCTCATCCACGAGGATCCGCGTCAATCCACTAGGGAATTGGTCCAGAAGATGGGATGCTCTCATGATGCCGTCGACCGTCACCTTCACTCGATGGATAAGGTCCAAAAACTCGGTGCATGGGTGCCACATTCTCTGAACGCAAGAGACAACCTCCAGTGATCCACTATTGTCGCCAGTTTCCTCACTGGACACCAGGCTACTCATGGACACAAACAGATATTTCTTTACAGCATGGTCACCGGCGATGAAAACTTGTGTCTCTATGTCAATATGAAGCAGAGGGGAAATAGATGAGTCCTCACAAGCAAGCAACACCCCGAGCCAGGGCCGAGCTGCATGCACGCAAAACCATGATCTGTGTTTGGTGGGATTGGGAAGGTGCAATCCACTACGAAATGCTTGAAATGAACACCACGATCAATGCACGGCTATACGTTTAGAAAACGCTTCGGCTCAATGAGACAATTCAACTGAAACGACCCAACCAGTGGCATGGTGTGTTTCGACACACCATGACACGCTCGCTCCTACGTGGCTGATCTGACCAAAACTGCTATTCAAGATATCGGTTGGGAAGTTCTACCACAACCACCGTATTCTCCTGATCTAGCGCCCTGGAGTTATCGCCGTTTCCGGTCGCCCTCCAACAGTCTGAGAGGCGTATCGTTTAACAACGACGTCGAGCTGAAACGGAGGCTGGATTACTTCTTCCAGTCAAACTCCGGGGATTTCTACCGTCGAGGCATTGACAACCTAGCGGAACGTTGGCGAGAGATAGTGAACAATGAAGAAGAATATATTATTGACTGGTTTGTGAAAACTTTTTCATGAAAAATAAGGATTCTAATAATTGAAAAAAACACCGACCGAACTTACCTGATAACCCAATACAATTCGAAAATATGTCCAAAACAAGACGAGTGATAGTAAATATTTTTCAGAGGCATGTGCAAGGGGAAACGGTAAGCCGACGTATCAAAGTAACATTGTGCTAGCTACTATGGAAGCATGCAAATGACGATCGTACGTCTTAGAGCTGGCAGGCACACGATCTTGGTTAGCGTTGTTCTGAGAGGGGTGCGCCAATTGAAGTTTGAGTCGGAGAGTTCGTGGATAAATGGCTTCTCATAACCTAAGACTCTTTAAGTTTGAGAGCGTTCGATTGCTTGGAAGCAAGGCAATCGTAAAATGAGATACCAAAGTGTCTGAATGGGTCGAGGCAAGTGGTGTCCAAGCTCTGAAGACAGTTTCGAGAAACCGGAACAACAGCCAGAAGGCCGGGACAAAATTGGAAGCAGAGAAATCGCAATCTTAGGTAGCAAGATGGCTGAATGTGTCGAGGCAAGTAGTCTCCAAGTTCTCTAGACAGTTTCGAGAAACCAGAACAACAGCCAGAAGGCCGGGATAAGATTGAAAGCAGAGAAATCGCAAGCTGAGGTAGCAAAATGGATGAATATGTCGAGGCAAGTAGTCTCCAAGCTCTGGAGACAGTTCAAGAAACCGGAACAACAACCATAAGGCCGGGACCAGGTTGGAACAAGAGAAATCGCAGTCTGAGGTAGCAAGATGGCTGAATGTGTCGAGATAAGTGGTCTCCAATCAGTTCCAACAGGGCGGAACAACAGCCAGAAGGCCGGGACAAAATTGGAAGCAAAGCAATCGCAAGCTGAGATGGCAAGATGGCTACATGTGTCAAGGCAAGTGGTCTGCAAGTTCTTGAGACAGTTTCGAGAAACCGGAACAACAGCCAGAAGGCCGGGATAAGATTGAAAGCAGGGAAATCGCAAGCTGAGGTAGCAAAATGGATGAATATGCCGAGGCAAGTAGTCTCCAAGCTCTGGAGACAGTTCAAGAAACCGGAACAACAGCCAGAAGGCCAAGACAAGATTGGAAGCAGGGCAATCGCAAGCTGAGGTTGCAATATGGCTGAATGAAGCTCTGGAGACAGTTCCAAGAAACCGGAACAACAACCATAAGGCCGGGACCAGGTTGGAACCAGAGAAATCGCAGTCTGAGGTAGCAAGATGGCTGAATGTGTCGAGGAAAGTGGTCTCCAATCTCTGGAGACAGTTCCAACAGGCCGGAACAACAGCCGGCCGGAGCAGAATTGGAAGCAAAGCAATCGCAAGCTGAGATGGTGAGATGGCTACATGTGTCAAGGCAAGTGGGCTGCAAGCTCTGGAGACAGTTCCGAGAAACTGAAACAACAGCCAAAAGACCGGGACAAGATTGCAAGCTGAGGTAGCAAGATCGCCGACTGTGTCGAAGCAAGTTGTCTCCAAGCTATGGAGATAGTTCCGGAAAAACCGGAACAATGATCAAAAGGCCCGGACAAGGACGCCCGCGAGCCACAAATACTCAAGGCAACCGGTATTTGTCTCTAACAGCTCGCCGCCATAAGGAGTCAACGGCCAGGCAACTATCGGAAAAGCTCTCCTCTGTTACGGAAGCCGCGATAACAAGGCAAACAGTTTACCGAAGACTCCACTAGAGGTCTATATGCAAGATGGCCAATGATCTGTATCCCATTCGCCGCATCGCACTGAAGGGTCTGTTTGAATTGAGCCCGACAACATCACCCTTGGACTTCTGATCAACGTGCCTGTGTTCTTTTCAGTGATGAGACTCGGTACAGACTAAACACGGATTTCCGAAGTCTGTGCATTTGTAGAGAAGCTGGAAGCTGAAATCTTTCCTCCAACGTTAGGAAAATTGACCATCACAGTGGTGGAAGACTGCTAGTTTAAGCTGACACCATGTTGGATGGACGCATGTCGCTGGACGTCTTTTCACGAGACATCCTGACTGCTGCAGGCTACAGGGATGACATCCTAGAGCCCTATGTACGGCTTTTCTGGGGAGCTGTTTTCCCCAGTTTCTCTTTGTGGACGATAATGCCCATCTCCATTGGGCTCGGCTAGTTGAGGCTTACCTGGAGAGTGAGGATATTCACAGGATTGAGTGGCCCTTGAGATCTCCGAGCCTCAACCTGTAAGATCATGTTTGAGATGCCTTGGGAAGAGCAATTACAAGCCGGCAGCCCTTCTCAGAAACCTTCCTTGGCTCCGACTCGCCACGATGAAGAAGTGGCACATTTCATATTCTTGTAAACAGCATGAGCGCTCGTTGTGCGAGCTGTACGCCTGTTCGAGGTAATCACGCTCCCTATTAGTCCTTTGAAATCCGTCAGCGACACTTGTTGCATCACTTCTGAACTCTCACACACATGCTTCCTTCTCATGCGATGACAGCATTCCTTTTCGATGTGTGTATGGATGTGTTATCGACATAACATATGTATGTCAGTACCTACTGTTACCAAACTCTACCATTCGGATTTTTGCGTTAGTCATGATTTAGTGTCTATGTTGATTTTGGACACCAGTGTATCAAGACGAGAGTGTTACACCTATATCTATCTGAATAGTTGGATAATTTGATCAGGTTAATACAACGTTAGAAAAAACAAACGCAATATAATGTAGCTAAACAGAAATAAGATTTACACTGCTGGTCACCTAAAATGCAACACCAAGAAGGACACGCGATAGCAAAGCCAGATTTACTGGACACATAACAACAGATACAAAGATGAAACGATTGAGCCTACAAGCCAGTGCGACTAAACACGCAGACATCAATAGTTCGTGTGGCCCCCGTGGCTGGCAATAACAGCCGATACACGCCGCGGCATCGGACGAAAGAGGCTTTGGATGTGGGCTTGGGGTATGTTGGTCCAGGCTGCTTTCACACGTTGCCATAGTTCATCAGGCGTAGACGCGGGTGGTGCTTGCCGAGCCACTCGGTTGCCGATCAGCGACCAGACGTGTTCGATGGGCGACATATCCGGAGAACAGGCGGGCCACGGCAGCAGTGACACCTAGTGGGTCGTGGAGAATTGTTGCACGATGCGTGCCACGTGCGGGCGCGCATTGTCTGTTGAAACGTGGCCGCTGACAGGTCCTGCAGGTAAGGGAGGATTACATGCTTCAAAACGTCGGAGATGTAGCGGTGGCTGTTGGGTGTACCAGCGATACGTACCAGAGGGGTACGAGTGCCATATCCAATTGGGTCCCAAACCATAACACCAGGCGACGGACCTGTAGGGCGATGCATAATGCAGGCGTCATACAGTCTCTCGCCGCGGTGCCGCCACACGCGAATCCGATCATCGTGGTTTTGCACGCAGAAGCGGGATTCGTCGGAGAAGACAATGTCGTGCCATTCCGTAGTCCAGGTGCGGCGTTCAACGGCCCACTGCCGCTGCACGTGCCGGTGGTGTAACGTCAATGGTAATCGGAGCAATGGGCGCCGTGCGACAAGTCTCCGCTCCTGCAGACGACTTCGAACGGTACGTACTGACACAGGTTTTTGCGCAACACACTCTAATTCCTACGCTAACGTTGTAATGTGGCGGTGCGAGCCGTCAATGTACGCCACACAACTTGTCGGTCCTGTCATTTGGTGGTGTGCCGCGGCTGCGGCAATCGCTCACCTCGGTCCGTCCGTCCCTCCTGCACCCACCGAATCCATACTCGCCTCACTGTGGCTGGATGTCGTCCCACACTGGCGCCGATGTCTCGGTACGATAAACCGCAGTCGCGATAAGCCACTATTCCTCCTCTGTCGAACTCCGAAACGTGCTGGAATGACTGCCGTATTCTGCGACGAGGCATCAGGAAGCTTCCCATGAACAGGTCCAGCAGCAGAACACGCTTCCACTACTTACACCCCGCCTTCTGTGCACCCTTCTTATAATGCTTCTCGGTGGCGTGCCGGGCGCACATGATTTGCATATGCCCTGCAATGCTAATCGTGTGCATGTCCTCTCGCGGGCGGCGCTTGCTGCGAATTTCAGGCCAATTGGATGCTTTCTTCTTGGTGTTGCGTTTTGGGTGGCCAGCAGTGTAGATTAAGCAAATGCAACTTCAGTTGACGAGAGTGTTAACAACAGTCCTATGCACGTTAATCTAAAACTGACATACGAGAGTCATAACAAAAGTTCTGCACACGTTAACTAAAACTGACATACGAGAGTCATAACAAAAGTTCGGCACACGTTAATCTAAAACTGACATACGAGAGTCTTAACAAAAGTTCTGCACACGTTAATCTAAAACTGACATACGAGGGTCATAACAAAAGTTCTGCACACGTTATTCTAGAACTGACATGCGAGGGTCATAACACAACTTCTGCGCACGTTAATAAAAAACTGACAGACGAGGGTCATAACAAAAGTTCTGCACACGGTAATCTAAAACTTACACACGAGGGTCATAACAAAAACTCTGGACACGTTAATCTAAAACTGGCATACGAGGTTCGTAACAAAGCTTCTGCACACGTTAATCTACAACTGACGTACGTGGGTCATAACAAAATTTCTGCCGCCCCGGTGGCGCAGTGGTCTAAGCGATGGCCTCTGATCATTCGTCCGAAAGGGGTCCGGGTTCGAATCCCGTTGAGGCATGGATGTTGTGTTTGTCTTACGGCACTGGCTCTCTCCCTTCCCTGGAACCAGTGACCCTAAATTAGGGACGGGCGACTGCTTATAGCCCATTGAGTTGCTCACGGTGGTCGTTAAACCTCCAATCAAAAAAAAAAAAAAAAAAAAAAAAAAAAAAATTTCTCCACACGTTAATCTAAAACTGACGTACGAGGGTCATAACAAAAGTTCTGCACACGTTTATTTAAAACGAAAGCGGGTGATGCAATAGGGAATATGATTGCATCATGTCAAGATCAGACTCTCAGCAACGCAGTGGTGTCAGAACGACGCGCTATCATTTGCTGTGTGGACGTCGGCGGGTTTGGAAATGGACGCATGCAACTCCTCAGGTCGAGTCGCATCGTTAGACCAGCGCTCATACGTGAAAATAGAAACTCTGCCGGGAAAAACTTCCAAAACAGATCCACACTACCTTGCAAGAAGTCTGTGGGTTAGGAACTCTCCATCGATGCACACTTTCTTTCTGAGAACAAAGTTGAGACCGCAAATTCGTCAAAATTGTCACAGACTTTTGGAAGCGGGAGCGATCTTGCTGCATGACAACGCATCGTGTCATGGTGCTGCGTCGGTACGGGGACTTTTGTCAAAATATAGCTGGGAAATTTATCCCACCTACCATACAGCCCTGATCTCAGTTCACCCGAATTTGATCTTTTCCCAAAGTTAAAAAATCGGCTCCATGGCACTCGCTACGAATCTCTGGGAGAACTCTCATTGGACGTGACCCAAGTAATACGACAGCTGAACAAAGATGGAATACTACTGGGCATCCAGGACTTACCTCACCGCTGGCAAGCTGTCATTAGCTATGGAGGGGAGTACATTGAACGGCAATAAGGTAACTTTTCTCTGTTACTTCACACTTTTCTCAAAAATGGACAGTGTGCAGAACTTTTGTTAGGACCCCCGTATATGGAATGCTTCAAAGATCCGAGAAGGTTAAGTTTTTCTTCCGAAGAGAACATCTAGTGTCACTGCATTAGGTTTAAGCCCGAATACACTGTAGCTGTTTCCACTATAAACAATCAGTTTAACATTTGAAGCTTCTGTATCCTAGCTTTTAGCAGGTCTTTTGCAAAAAATAAAAATAAAAAGAAGGAAAACGTTTTTATCGTATCACTTTGTCGGTCATCCAGCCTATGGTTACCATATCTCTGCAACTATTAGTCCGATATGAAAAAGTATTTTCGCATTGGGAAGCGTAAATTGTGAGAACGATGATCCTTGCTTCTCGGTTCTTTCAGAATGCATAACTTTGCCACTAGAGGGCGTAAATTTAAATATACTATGGATTTCAAAACACATTTTATTTCACATGATTGATTCTAAATATCCGATTGAAATAATTTTTTCTTCCACTCTATACCATTTATAAGGGAGACTATTTTGAGTGAGTTCCTTTTTCAAGTAATTAACAGTTTTCCTCTGGGAGGCATGACATTTAATTGCTATTTGTCCGATATCTCGGCATCTGAAAGTTCGATTGAAAAAATCCTTTCTTTGTGGGAAAGCGTTTCTGGTGCGAAATGTTTTGCATATAATTTCAAATTTTCTTAAAGCACAACTGTGCCACTAGAGCTCGTAAGCTCGCTTTTCCGTTTACAGCATACCTACAGCAATATCTGTGAGTCTAAAAACCCGACTGAAAAGATTCTTTTTCGGTCAAAAGTATTAACTACCTAAACATTTTGTTTGAATTTCCTATCTAAATTAATGTACAATTTCTCTGAATATATATCAAATACGTGGAGAAAATGTAAATGGACGTGGACAGAGCGATGACATCGTATAACGTAAACGTCTTTTCGTACTGCTACGTTATTTTTAAAAATCACCATACGATGAAATAGTTCCTAAATTAAATCTTAACGGCCAGACGAAACATTTAGAAACGAAAGTCAAACTTACGGAAATGATGCTTTATTTCTCCTGCACATCATAACATAACATAGCACTTTGCATTTTATACAACAATCAGTATCAACACTCCACATTAAACACATCACACCACGCCACACGAGCAACTATTTTTTCGTAGCTTTTATTTCTCGTTCTTATCTAATAACAGGCATACGTCACGTTCATTCAACCTCAATTATGTTGCCAAACGTATTCATTTGAGAGAAAAGATATCACGTTAAGTGTGAAATATAACTCAGAACAAACTCAAGATTTACATAGGGAAAGAAACTAAAATGGAAAGTTAATTTAGAATATACGTCACAATCGTCCATTTACAATTTCTCCGTTGAAGAACACAAATATTTGTTTCTGTTTTTATCTCTCTTTTTAAAAGTCCGATTTAAAGAATTCTTTTAAAGCCGAATACCATTTACATTGTAGAACACTTACAGCCTGGACTTGTACAATTTTTGTAGTTCACAGTTTTGTTGCTAGGTGACCCTTTTGTACTTCTGTTTGTGCATCGCCACTTCTAATGTCTTTCGTGAAATACTTTCCTTGGAGTAGGGCGATTATGAGAATCGTGTTTCTGTTATAGAGCTGCACAAAGTTGGAAAATCAGCTTCCGAGATTTTCAACATGCTGAAGAAGCTGAAAATCAGACGACGTTTTGTCTACCGGACCATAAAAAGGTTCCTTGAGACTGAAACCGTCGCAGACTACCCCAGAAAGGGTCGGTCGGGTGCCATGATGTCGGACAGCCCGTATTCGACTAAATCCTGTCATAAAACAATCAGTGATGGCTCGTGTTCTGAACATTTTAAGAATGCCGATGTCACGCGTACTGCGGAGTGACCTAAGGGTCAGAGCTTACTATGAGCGTACAGGACACTTCCTCACCCCACAACTAAAGCAGCAGAGGATGCTAAAAGCGAGACGCTTGCTGTAGCACTACGCAAACAAGCGCCACAGACAGATCTTTTTTCTCTGATGAAACATTTTTCTCTATTGAAGACGATTTCAACCGCCAAAATGAAAGGGTGCATGCAGCATCCTCACGAGAAGCTCAGGGGATATCCTACTTCTGTCATGGTATAGTGGGGAGTCTCCTTCGAGGGCACCACGGAGCTCCAGTTCTATGAGAAAGGAGTGCAAATATACGTCAAAATCTACCAGGACAGAGGATTTGGAGCCAGTGGTCAGAAATGTGAGTCCAACCCTCTTCCAAAACCGAGAATAGTCTTTCAGCAGGATTCTGTACCTTCCCACAGGGCTAAGTCAACCCAGGAGTGGCTTCAGGCGAGTGTGCCAGACTTTATTTCTCCAGCTGATTGGCCTTCAAGTTGCCCAGATCTCAACCCATTAGACTACAAGTTGTAGACTACACTGGAGGACATGGCCTGCGGAAAGAAACGCCCCAGTCCGGGCAGTCTCAAACGCCCTTTGGTGCGGGCAGTAGTAGTTTTCCCTGTGGAGACCCTGCGTGAAGCTGGTAACGAGTCCCCACAGAGACTGAAGGACTGTGTGAAGGAAAAAGGATGCCATTTTGAAAAGTGATTGGTTCCACGTATTCACAAGTTTGTTACTTACGTCATATCACAGGTATATTAAAATATCGTTAAATTTCTTTTGTTATTTCACTGAATAGTTTCTAACAGAATTTACGGTAAGCCTAGGTATGTCAACCCCAAACATTAATGGCGTCTGATTGGCCACCCCTTGGAAGACAGCGTACTGATAGTCGGCGTGCGGTCGGTCAAGACGGAAGACAACATACTGATTAATTTTATACGATGCATAGTTAATCAACTATTAGTTTAAAATTATATTTATGGGAAACTCTACAGAATTCACTTTATTCTACTGAGAAAAGTATTTTTGAACTGATACAAGCGTCTGCAAATGCTATACAAATCTAAAAAGGGTATGTATTTGGTTAATGCATACGTTCATGCCGTTTTATTTCACGACTGTTTCCCAGGTCAGTAGTGAAGGTGCAGATGGCCAGTTGTATATCAAAATGTAGCCAGTAATATCGTGTATCTAAATCATATTGCGTTGTGTGATTGTGTCCAACGGTTTTTTTTTTTTTTTTTTTGGGGGGGGGGGGTTCAGGTCTGCAAGTATGGAGTGTCAAGTAGAGAGGAATGAACATTTCCGACATCTGCTCCTCTACGTGTTTAACAAGGGATCCACTGCCGCCGAAGCTACTCAACAAATCTGTGCTGTGTATGGGGATGATGCCATTGCTCCGAGGATAACCCTCAAATGGTTTGAGCAGTTCCGAGGTGGCAATTTTGACCTCAACGACTCTCCACGCTCAGGACTTCCATCTCACTTTGATGAGGATCGTTTGAACCATCTCATCCAGTTGGATCCGCGTCAAACTACAAGCGAATTGGTCACTGAGATGGACTGTGATCAGGCCACAGTGGTGCGACAGCTGGAACGTATGGGAAAGATCAAGAAATTGGGGTCTTGGGTGCCTCACACTCTCACCGAAGATAACAAAAATCAGCCTGTTGCCTTATGTGGTTCCTTGCTCGCCCGTTATCGCGAATGTTCTCAGCAACACAAAACCCTTTCTGTCACGTATTGTTACTGGAGATGAAAAATGGTTCTTGTACGTGAATTTCAGGCATCGGATGAAATTATTAAACACAAACAAGACTCACATACCACGTCCAAAACATGACATTCATTCTGCGAAGATCATGTTTTGTGTCTGGTGGGACACGGAAGGTATTATTCACTGGGAAATGCTGCCGAGAAATCGGACCATCAAAGCTGCACTCTATTTTGAGCAACTCCTCCGTGTGGAGGAAGCAGTTCAGCAGAAACGGCTACATCTGCGCCATGGTGACCTTCTCCAACATGATAACGCACGCCGTCACAGTGCAAGCATGACCAAAATGGCCATTCAGGACATGGAATGGAAGATCCTTCCCCATCCGGCCTATTCCCCAGATGTCGCCCCTTTAGACTATCACCTGATCCGTTCTCTGTCGAATGCACTCCGTGGAAGAATGTTCAACAATAATGTTGATCACCAGAATTTTCTTGATGATTTCTTCGCAGCAAAACCTGCACGTTTTTTCAAGAATGGCATTGCAGACCTATCCAGACGTTGGGACACCATCATGAACAACGGAGGGGGAGATACATAGTTAATTGATTCCATTTTCCCTTCTGATGTAATACATTCCTGTAGTGCGGTGAAAAAAATGGCACGAACTTATGCATCAACCCAATATGTTTTGCATTGCGTGTTATGTTGTGTCTAAACTTTTGACACTTGTAGATCCTCCTGAAATAACTGTACTGGTTTCTCATTGCATAGTATGACACAATTTGAAGTGTTACTTGCTTTTCAATGCTCGTGTTCCTTTGCCTCGTAATTTTACGTTTTAGCCTCGATATTTCTTGTGGTTAAACTTTTCCAACGTACCTCACTGAATGCAAAGCATTTCAAAAATGAGTAATTGTAATGAGTACGGCAGGGGAAATGGACCAGCCTATGGTGTACGATTGCAACAGTTTATTATAGACGTCAGAACGCCATTGCAAACTTTATTGCAGTGTGTTGAACAAGCTTCTGTAAAAACACTCCAGTGTTTCAGATCTTCCAGTTTGCGTATTAATGGATCCAGGGATAGGATCTTCTATTAGATTTTCAGGTTCTGAAAAAAGTTTCCGGAAATGGTTGTATGCTGCGATATCGAAGGCTGGTGTGAGTGCAATATTGCTCTATTAATATTTGAATGCCGTGAAAGCTGCGGAAGCACTTGGAAAATTACAAAACGCGTTTGGTGACGATATTATCAGACAGAGTACTGGCTATAACTGCTACAGGAAATTCGACATCGGTGTACGGGATCTGTACGATGCGCCCAGAAGTGGCAGACCCAGTAAGGTTGAAGATGATAAACTGCAGCACGTGCTATCGACCAAGCCTGATGTAACACTACGGGAACTGGCAGAGCAACTGAAGACCTCACTGTTAAAAAAATCTACTTAAAAATGAGAACCTGAACCTACTCGTTTTCTTTTTAAGTACAATCGTATCGTAAACGAGTACATGACATGCTCCAATATAAGTAACCATACGTACTTACAAATAACCGCGACAATAAATATAAATATAATCCCGTATTACTTCATTTTAGATATTACTAGCTAAGATATCCGGCGTTGCCCGGGATGAACATCAAGTTTGTTTTCAAGTAACAATGTAAATCGCACTATAAAAAATCCTACTATAATGAACAACGCTCAAGTCGGGTCTCACGCTGTTCCAAGGTCTCTGCCGCTCTAGATACACTGGCTCTTTCCCGATGACCAATAAGTCTTCGATCACGTTGTTCGGTTGTCTCACTCTGTCGAAGTAATTTTCCTTTCTTGCTTTTGGCTGAACTTGCCCGATGGGTTTGCGTTGTTTCGAAGGCATTTCACCACACTTGATGAAAATTTTATTATAAAAATCACAATTTATAATGGCCGTTCTGAGCCCTAAAAACTCGAAATAGCAAACATGCACAACAATGCACTTCCTGCACTCTGCATTCAGCTTCCTAGTGTGTAGATATACAACCTGATCACACCCAACGTGAAACAAAGTAGTTCACGATAATATACGGAATTTTTTTACTGTTCTCGAAAACTAAACCCATTCAGATAATTCTTTCACCGTTGGGAAGCTTACTTCTTTCCGGTGGACATAGGCTATTTCTTTTATCTATACTAATATCAACACTAATCTTGTATTTAAATTTTATGTATGATCATGATCATGATCATATGTAGAAGATTTTAGGAAGGGAGTATCTGACCCCAGGTCTTAAACAACCCTTAGAAATAGGAAGCTAGGAGATTTGGGCTAGAGTGCCCGATAGGAAAGTGACACGGAAGCGAAGTAGAAAGGGGGATGAAGACGCCGTTATTTATTACCGAGGGGCCAGTACCCGGGGTCCGACGGCTTAACGTGCCCATCCGACGCAAGGCGAATATTTAGTGGATCGAGCGTTCGTACCTGCCTGGGATCGAACCTGAGGCCCTTTCCGTGGCAGTCACGAACGTTGCCCACTCGGCCACCCACGTCCCCTTAAATTTTATGTATGAAGAAGACCGTCTGTTTTAACTTCAACCTATCCTTGATGCTACTTGAGAGGAACACGCCTATTGGTGGGAATCTGTAGCTCCACCCGTATTTGAGACTCATGAAGCCAATTGTTGGGAGTCTAATGAAACCCAATCCTTACAAAGAAAATGCCATGGTAACATAAACAAAAAAATACTTATGACAATATGTTCCGCCGGTTCGTTGTGTTTTCAAAAATCGGACTCTTCCCCGTATGCCTGAACCGCGGAAGCTTGCGAGGAGTGAGGCGTCACCTGACGACCATCGCTCTGACACGCGGAGTAATACCGCAGCGGCCGACTTGCACCCAGTCTATAGAGGTCCCCGTAAAAACACATTTGAACCCCTTAGGGATGGAATTTCTAAAAAACGTCCCGCCTGTATTTTAATCTGGGGTAATGAAGAGTACGTATGCCAATTTTGGTGCAAATCCATCAAACCGTTTAGGAACGTATGCGGAACAAACATACAAACTTCCGCTTTTATATAGATTTCAAGAGAAATTGTTTAATAAATGTGTAAAGTGACACACATAAATAATTGGTACAACAAAGTCACTGATCACAAGTAATATAATTATGCATAAAGTATCTTTGTGTACGTTTTTATTTTGTGTCAATCTCATAAATAATATATTGTCGCTTCATCACTATATTTGTCATAAAACTGTGCGGTCCACTTGCCCAGCATGTGACAACGAGTATATCTATTATCCCAGATGTGCCACTGAATAATGTACTTCCAGTTGATTCTATGAATAAATGAGTATGTATGGAGTACACCAAACTTAAAATCAAGCCGCGGATGGCTTAGTGGTTAGAGATTCAGGCTGGTGGTGGAGGGACCGCAGGTTCAAACCTGGCGTGGTGGTGTGAATTTCTAACGATCGCTGAATATCGGACGAGCACGTTAAGTGAAGGACATCGCACAGGTGTCTCCCGGCTACATATAAGCAAAGAATATCTAACGCTTAAAGAAGGTCAACTCTCATAGAGATAACGTAAAGCATCCGGCAACAGCGCCACCATATCTTAAGAGATAATATGCTCTGCGGGAAAGTTAACATTCAGGAGTAAAACTCGTTAGGGGTGACTACGGCAGTAAAGCTTTTCTTTGATTCACGATTGTTTCTTCGATCTGATAACTATTTATTTGCTTAGAGCAGTTTTTTGTTGTTGTTTTCTGATATCCCGCCCATCCCTTATTTTGGTGAGAAAAATGTGCAATAACATTAGTATTACTATTTAAATTAAATTTCAGCAAATGTTACAGTTAGGCCTAAGGGTTCGTGCAAAATGCAGACATTCCCTAGTATTTGGCGTTACCGAAAATATTTCTGAAAAACTGAAGAACAAAAAAAAGCCTTAACTAACCCGGTTGGCGTAACAAAACTAACATATCCGATTTGCGAAGTGATTATGCTACCGAGAAGGTTACAATCGCGTGATGTGAGTAGCTCGGCTGACTGTTCTTTACCGAAAGAACTGAAGTCAACAGAAATACGCATGCGCAGTCTGCTCCGGCGTCAGCCGATCAGCCTGTATGTTGGCTTCTGTGCATTGCATGTTTTCCCTGAAGATATAGCTGCGCTAGTTACGTCTCGATGAGCATTAACTTTTCTCGTTAGATATTCTTTGATATAAGGGTGTTCATTCCCAAGCACCCCCCCCCTTCTAATTTCTGTCTGCTTTCTAAGTGCAAAATCCTAGGCTATTACGGTGGCACCATCTATTATGCTCTATCTTCATTTACACACTAGCCTGTCCGAATCACCAGATTCATTTTTGAGTACATATATTTGAAATACCAGATATACTCGCAATTGATTTCCTGTATGTACTCAAAAATGAGTACGTCTCTTTTCAAAAATGAGACTCAAGTACTCGGAGCTATTATAAGCCCAGAATGTACTCAAAAATGAGTACATTTTGCTTATTTCTAAGTACCAATTTT
The DNA here is from genome assembly GCA_039090855.1 of Macrothele yani. Classification (NCBI taxonomy): domain Eukaryota; kingdom Metazoa; phylum Arthropoda; class Arachnida; order Araneae; family Macrothelidae; genus Macrothele; species Macrothele yani. Next base: position 30,835,852 of record CM077029.1, on the reverse strand, counting down.
TAACAGTGCTCTCATACTACCATCAACACCCGACTTCGGAAGTTGGGATACTCGTGTAAACTGCAAAAATGGGTACCCCATTTTTGTCTCACCAGAATATATATAGAAGGTTTTGCTACTCCATTGTCTGACCAGAATATATATAGAAGGCTTTGCTACTCCATTGTCTGACCAGAATATATATAGAAGGCAACGCTACTATATTGTCTGACCAGAATATATATAGAAGGCTTTGCTACTCCATTGTCTGGCCAGAATACATATAGAAGGCAACGCTACTCCATTGTCTGACCAGAATATATATAGAAGGCTTTGCTACTCCATTGTCTGACCAGAATATATATATATATGGAAGGCAACGCTACTCCATTGTCTGACCAGCATATATATATATAGAAGGCTTTGCTACTCCATTGCCTGACCAGAATATATTTATAGAAGTCTTTGCTACTCCATTGTCTGACCAGAATATATATATAGAAGGCTTTGTTACTCCATTGTCTGACCAGAATATATATATCTAGAAGGCTTTGCTACTCCATAGTCTGACCAGAATATATATAGAGAAGGCTTTGCTACTCCATTGTAGTCTGACCAGAATATATATAGAGAAGGCTTTGCTACTCCATTGTCTGACCAGAATATATATATAGAAGGCTTTGCTACTCCATTGTCTGACCAGAATATATATAGAAGGCTTTGCTACTCCATTGTCTGATCAGAATATATATAGAAGGCAATGCTACTCCATTGCTGTCGCTCTGCGTGAAAGAGAAAAACAGGAGAGCTTTTTGCATCGATTGGTCACGGGTGACAAAAAATGGGTCACATACGTAAATGTTACGCGAAAAAGATCATGTACCAAAGAGGGACACCCCCCCCACACACACACACACACACACACACACACACACACGCACACACACACACGCACACACAGTGGGTCGCTAAGCCACCATATTGCACTGCAAGAAAAGCACCCAGCTTTGATTAATCGTGGAGTTGTTTTTCACCAGGATAGCGCTCGTCCACATGTAGCTTTGCGAACCCAGCAAAAATTGCACGAGCTGGAATGGGAAATATTGCAGCACCCCACACCCCCGCGTATTGCACGGATCTGGCCCCGTCCGACTTTCATCTCCTCAGATCTTTGTCGAATTTTCCTGCTGAGAAAAACTTTGCTAATGACGATTATGTGAAACGTTGCATGGAGCACTTCTTCAACTCCCTCTCGCCAGACTTCTATCGCAATGGAATATTTCAACTCGTAGACCGGGTGGAACAAGGTCCTCAATTTCAATGGTGACAGCCTGGACGATTAGGTGAAGTGTTTTGTACATTTTTTAAGCTTGAAATACATGCTTCTCTATTTTCCTGATACTTTCTTTACAATCTGATATTTACTGGCTATGTCTGTCAGTCAGACAGATATACACTGCTGTTAATAGAAATTGCAACACCCTGAAGAAATGCTTGGATTTGCACGGAACTTTCAGGGCGGAAAGGGCACCATGGGAGTTTCAAATGATTACACCTGCAGCGCACATGCGAATGTGAGGCTCCATCGGAAACGTCACACAAAGGGGTATAAAAGAAAGCGTACAGAGAGCACGTTTTTAAACTTGCTATCGCTAAACTCGACCGTTAACATGTAAACATGCCGCATATGAGGACGAGACAACCATACGTACACTTGACGGAGTTTGAAAGAGGTAGAATCGTTGGACTCAGAGAAGGCGGTTTATCATACCATTATATTGCTGCACGCTTTAGGCGTAACACAGCTACCGTTATACGTACATGGCGTTTACGGACAGCAGAAGGTTCTATGCATCGTCGTGCAGGGTGTGGAACTCGAAATCGCACGACCGAGCTGAAAGACAGGCACTTGCACCGTATGGCAGTGACGTCGCGAGCAACACCATCCACGACACTTGCGCAGCACTGGCCACACATCGTCAGAGGTGCTGTTCGTCACCGATTGCTGTAGAGAGGCCTCGTTGCTCCCCGTCCATTGCTGCGACTTCCCTTGACTCTGAACCATGGGTTCCAGCGACTGCAGTGGTGCAGCGAACGTCGAAACTAGATTGCTGAATGGGAGCATATCGTGTTTTCGGACGAGTCCAGATTCAATCTAATACATAACGACGAGCGAATCCTTGATCGCAGATACAGTAGTGACGTCATCTGGAAGGCTGAACTGGACGGCGCAATACCGTTCCCACGCCGAGCGTGAGTGTCCGGGGCGCCATTGCGGTTTATTCACGCAATCACCTGCTACGCATCACAGGCACATTGAACAGCCAACGCTACATCACGGAAGTGTTGGAAACTGAACTTCTACCCTTCCTTCAGACGATTCCTGGAGCCGTCTTCCAATAAGACAATGCCCGACCTCATGTTGCTCGTACTGTCCAAGACGTACTCTGTGCGCATCAAGTAGCTCGTCTTTCCTGGCCTGCTCGCTTGCCAGATTTGTCGCCTATAGAGAACGTCTGGGGTTTCATCGCACAACGACTGGCTCGCATGGCCTTGCCGCCTGTCACAACCAACGAATTGTGGATGCGTGTAGAAGCAGAACGGAATGCAATACCGCAGACGACCATCCAAACTCTGTTTCATTCGATCCCATGGCGTTTGGGGTCGGTTAACACCGCCCATGGTGGATTTACTTATTACTAATTTTTTGGCATTCCTCATCACGACCGGTATGTAATTGTGATCGTTTGCAATTTGTACCATAACTAATCACTGCCGTAAATTTCATAGTGATTGCTTGTTTCTTTCTTGCTGTTTCAATTTCTATTAACAGCAGTGTATAAAGCTAAGTTTTTCTTGATATATTTTTTTTTCAAATATTATTTCCGTTGAATCTCTCGAGGGGAGGCTCAAAACCTGTCTATGTGTTACGTTCGTTGAGTCTCTCGAGGGAACAAAACTTTTCAGGGGAGCCTCAGCCCCCCCCCTTACGGCCCCCAAGGTGCGTCCCCCTCCTCCTCCCTAAAATGAGCTTCTAGATTCCCTACTCTATAGATCAGATCAGATCATATGTAAAGGAATTTAGGAAGGGAGTGTCTGACCCCAGGTCTTAACCAACCCTTAGAAATAGGAAGCTAGGAGATTTGGGCTAGAGTGCCCGATAGGAAAGTGACACGCAAGCGAGGTAGAAAGGGGGAGGAAGACGCCTTTATTTATTACCGGGGGACCAGTACCCGGGGCCCAACGGCTTAACGTGCCCATCCGACGCACGGCGGATATTTAGTGGTTCGAGCGTTCGCACCTGCTGGGATCGAACCTGAGGTCTTCTCCGTGGCAGTCACGAAAGCTGACCACTGGCCACCCGTGGTCCTCGCTACTCCGTAATGTTTGGTGAAACAAAAACAAGAGAAAAGGAAAGGAAGGAAATGAGTGTTTAATTATAATGAGATTTACAAATCAAATCCTTCTGCTGATGAAACTAAGTTGAAATTCCCTTAAGCTTTGCAATTTGATAAATAACCGATATCTAAAATTCACATTTTGTCGACCGACGGATTTTACAATATCTCTTTAAATAATATTTTAGCAGCAGCAGTGTTATTTCGAAAGTCGTGGCACTTATTCTGTAACTTATGCAGATTTATCATGAGAATTATCCACTAACGCAATTTTTTTCTTTTCTTTGCTTTATACTAACGATTTTCTAGGAGTTTGATCACACTTAAGAATTTTCCTTAAAAGTGAAAGAACGTGTCAACTACTTCGTCAGCGTTATTATGCCTCTTGCGTTTTTGGGGAGCAGAAATAAAAATGCTTTGCAACGAAGCTAATGAACTCCTAAAATGTCTGCTTTGAATTTAAGTAATATGGAATTGGATTTATTTGATTGATGCCATATGCTATGATCGGATGTAGGCGAGAGAATATTTTCGAAAGTCTTCCTCCAATCACTGATAATGAGACTACTGAGAACTTGTACCTCAAGTCTTTCAGTTCCCGAGCCAGACGATGAATCATTCCTGCATGATCCTGTTAAGCACGTGACGTGCCTCCTTCCGACGGACCAATGGGCGTCAGTATTTCTTTAATCTTTTAATCTTTACTTATCGTCACACCGCGGAGAGCGGGTGACCCGATTAATCTTCCTGGCGATGATTAACAGCTCTTTCCAGCTATTTATCAGGGAGAGACGTACCCTGGCAATGTGGGATAAAACCCATTCCCTATCGTTCTTTCACCTCCCACATGTTTGAACATCATGCCGGTGTAAATAGAGACAGGCATTTTGCTCCAATGATGGATGTCCCAGCCACACTGAAGTTTTTAAATCATTCTTTACCTCTTCTTTATGTGATGCTGCCAAAGGAGCATTTATATAAAACATTTCATTCGAAACCGAGTTCTTTTAGCGGGAAAGAGATCCAAATCAAACAAGAAAGATGACACTAAATTCCCCAATGTAATCAGCACATCTTTTCAATCGAAAGAAGCTCACTACTCCCCGACTCACGAAAAAAGCTCTTTCAAAATGAGTTTTTATAAGAATCAAAGTTCTGAAACCCCAAATTTGTCGGTGGCGCAACTCGAACTCACATTCTTTTGTTCCGAAGATGAATGCTTTCCCAGTTAAAGATCAGATCATATCTAGTGGATATTAGGAAGAGATTATCTGACCCCAGGTCTTAAACAACCCTTAGAAAAAGGAAGCTAGAAGATTTGGGCTACAGTGCCCGATAGGAAAGTGACACGGAAGCGAGGTAGAAAGGGGGAGGAAGACGCCTTTATTTATTACCGGTAGTGGGGGCAGTACCCGGGGCTCGGCGGCTTGACGTGTCCATCCGACGCACGGCTGATATTTAGTGGTTCGAGCGTTCGTACCTGCCTGGGATCGAACCCGAGGTCTTCTCCGTGGCAATCACGAACGCGGACCTCTAGGCCACCCGCGGCCCCATTGTCTGCGAAGTTCTCCAGTTAAGCTTCGCAGGCAAGGGTTTATCACTGCCGCTTGCCATCATGAGATGTGCGTCACCTCTGAAGTACGTCACATGTATCCCCTCCTCCCTGTTGAGCACAGATGGAAACGGGTCACCGGGTCGACAATTTATTGCGGGTCAAACGGGTCTGGTCAAGGTGTTCCTGACAAGATTTCGACCCGGTTTTATTTCTGTTTTATTTTTGAATAGAAAAGAAATATTTCAAAGAACCCTTCAGAAGTCTTTAAAATTTCAAAGAACCCTTGAAAGCTGCAGATATTTCAAAGAACCCTTCAGAAGTCTTCAGAGCGGCAGATTTATAGCTCACAGCAGATTTGTTCCGGTCCAAAATTTTTGACCCGTTTCTAACTCTACCCTTGAGAAAGGCGAGGACAGGAGATAGCAAGTTTAGAGTCCGCCGTAAATCATGCTTGAAGTAACTTTCTGTAGAAGAAGGAATTCTCACTAATTCTAGACATTGTGTGGAAGAAGCATCACACATTTTTCGAATTGAAGAAATTCTCATTAATTCCCGACGATGAGTGGAAGAAATATCACACATTTTTTTCGAACAACCTAACGCCAGTCGATCTATTTTTTACGTTCGTGCGCTAATGTTAAAACCCAAATTTGCCCGGAGGTAGGGTTCGAAACCACTTCCACCTGCTCCAAAGCTGAATACTCTCTCAAGCTACGCCGGCAAGTTCTTATCGCCACTACTTCGCGTCTTGGTATGTGCAGCACCTCTGTAGGACGTCACATAATCCCCCCCCCCTGAGAAAGGCGCTGGGACGGAATCGTAGGTTCTCGGGTCAGCCGACAAACCATGCTTGAAGTAACTCTCTGTGGAAGAAGTAATTCTCACTAATTCCAGACAATGTGTACAAGAAATATCGCACATTTTTCGAAGAACTTAACGGGCAATAGGTACATTTTACGTTCGGGCGCCAATGTGAAACCCCAATTTTGCCAGTGGCGTGACTCAAACCTACATGCTTTTGCTCCGGAGCAGAATGTTTTCCTAATTAGGCTACGCCGTCAAGTGCTTATCACTACTGTTTACCGTCTTGCCATGTGCGTCACCTGTGTCGTATGTGAAGCGAAAATTGAGAGCGAAAAAGTGAAATACATTCCCGTCACCTGGCGGAGAAGTACGCTGACGCCCCCTGGCGGCACAATGCTTTATTTCAAATACGAAACATGAGCAATATTCATCATAGTGAGTGAAACTAGTTACAAAAAATTCTACAGTGGGTAAATCATCCACAAATACAGTGGTGTGCAAAAATTAAGGACAAAGAGGAGAAATTAGCATAACAGCGGAAGGAGCAGACAGAACGGATCTAAGGGCCACTCAGAAGATAAACTAGGGTACGGTACGGTAGGGCAGGCGCATATATGCAGCATGACGTAGGAGGGGGAGTGTCGAAAGAGTATAAAGCACACGGACGGTGTACGCTCAGCAATTCGGTGAGAGCTATTGAACGATGTACATCGGTTTGAACGTCGTCAAGTTGCTGACACCGTGTGATATGACCAACAGGCAATCCAGTAGATGACATCCGGATGACTTTACCCGAGGTCACGTCATTGGGAAGCTGGAAGAAGGTCGAAGTGTGACTAGTGTGGCCGAGGAGTTCGGGATCGCTCACAGCATCGTTTTACGAGCTTGGAGAGCATTTCAAACGACAGGACCAGCTGTCCGAGAGTTTAGCAGTGGTCGTCCACGAGCAACCACGGCGGCGGACGACCGGTATATTGTCCTACAGCCGAGAAAAGACAGACGGCAGACAGCGGGAGAAGTTGCAAGTCAAATGCGACAGACAACTGAAAGTCCGTTATCGCGTTTTACTGTGGCCAGGTGGCTGCACAAAGGTGTTCTATTAGCACGACAACCAGTACGGTGTGTGCCATTAACGTCTGTTCATCGGAGACGGCGTTTCTGTGGTGCCAGGAACACAAGAACTGGACACATCAGCAATAGGGTAGAGTTCTCTTTACAGATGAGAGCCGATTTAGTCTGACGAGCGATTTTGGGCGTATATACATCTGGAAAGAGCAGGGGACACGCAATCACACCTCCAACATCATCGAAAGGGACCGGTTTGGAGGTGGCGGAGTTCTCGTTTGGAGCGGTATCATGCTTGGTAGCCGTACTGACCTCCACATCTTCCAAGGAAGTTCAGTTCCTGGTGTCCTCTATTGTACCGGGGTTCTCCTGCCTCACGTGCGTCTGTTTAGAGGTGCTGTGGGTCCTGAGTTCCTCTTCATGGACGACAACGCTACACCTCATCGTACAGTGGCTGTCGTAGAGCTGTTGGAGAGTGAAGATATTCAACGCATGGATTGGTCCGCATGGTCCCCGGACCTAAATCCAATCGAACACGTGTGGGACCTTCTCGGGAGGTGCTTGGTAGCACGTCACCAGCCGCGAGCAGCGATTGGCGCTACAAGAGGAATGGGCCACGATGCCTCAAAAGCTCCTAGAAAACCTCGTCCTCAGCATGGACAGACGTTGTAAATCCTGCAACGCAGTCAGGGGTGATCATATCTTCTACTAAAGACTGGATTTTTCTTGGCAGCTGCCTGTCACATGGACGTTTCTGTCTTCTGTCCAGTTCTGCTCGAAGCTACCTTTTCAATAAAATGCCTTTGTATCCTTTGGATTCCTTGTTTGGACGGTTTTGCTCACTTGTCCCATATTCTTACATCTTGGGGATCTTATGGTATGATTTGAGTCGATGTGGAGCACTTCTGCACGACGGTACATTCGAAAAACCGTCTCGTGCTTAATTTTTGAACGCCAGTGTAGAAATTTATACTTTTCAGTTATTCACAGTTCAACCGCCATGGGAGTTAGTGTATACTGCTATTTGAAATCGTATCCCCGATTTTTAAAATCCCTTGGAAAAATCCGTTATTGGTAGTGCACTCTTTATTAAGACTATTAATGAAGCTCGAAAAAATTGAATCCGTTTCTCTTCCAGATATAGCTGAGCCCACCAGAAGGTCAGGCATTAAGAGCTATGAGTGCCCAGATTTGGGGTCGACGCAAGCAAAGCTAGATGTATCTTCTTCAGCACTTGGGCTTAAATACGCACACTCATAGCATTTTAGTCGCGGAAGGGAAATTTTGCGAATTATAAGTAATGCTCCTTTGAGATCCTTGGAAGTTGTTAGGAATGTCAAGCATTGTGGCTTCATATAGAAGCTGTGAATTAAGTTCAGCCTAAACTTCATGAGGGGGCTCGCACTCTGTTTTTCCCCGCCATTCTCAAAAAAAATATGAGTTGAAATTTCTACTAGTTGCTGGACTTAACGAACCCTTCAAATATCCCTATGTCAATAAATCGTACTGTATGCTGGAGCTTGGTACTATTCTCGTCACTATCGGAGAACACAAGGCGCAGAGACAATCCCGTGATTCGCGAAACGCGTCAAGTTAAATAGACAAAGTCATCGCTCTTTCCACGTTTATCATTAATTAAGACACAGAAACCAAAAAATTGTTATCCGGACACCGCTGGGATTGAACCCCGGATCACTCGATAACAGCCGAGTGCGTTCGCCTTACGCTACGGTGGCCAAGAATACACGCCGCTGTGTGTGTTTATCTGTCACCATCTGATTTCACAAATCCGTAGAGATGGGTTCAGCAACTGAGACGTCTCCATCTGGTGGGGCTTAACGGCAGAAGCTGTTTTATTATAGCTAATAATTAAATAGCAGCTCATGTCGTCATGTCGGTGCAAGGACAGTGCAATGTGCTGTTAAACGTCTAGGGTTCGGGAGCAGCCGGCACACAAGAATTCCCATGTTAAAGGCACGACTCCGGGCTCAATGTTGCACGTCGACACTAGACAACAGAGAACTGGAAGCAAATACCATGGAGTGGTGAATCCACATTTAAACTGCATCGAGCCAATGGGAGAGTACGGATCTGCCCTCAGCTACTAGGAGCCATGGGCTCTTCATATCAAGTTGGAACAGTACAGGCTGGTGATGGCTAAGTGATAATATGGGAAGTATTCAGCTGGAGTACTTTGGGATCTTTGGTACGTGTGCATTCAACTTAGTGAACCCAAATATGTAAACATCCTAGCCGGCCATTTACATCCATTCATGTCCAGCATGAATCCCAGTGGCAATGGCGTATTCCAGAAAGATCCCACCTGGCTAGTGCATAGTTACAAGAGCATTGTAGTGAATTCGAAAAGCTTCTGTGGCCACTTAGAATCCCGGATTTAAACTCCATCCAACATCCTTGGGATATCGTCTAACATCTTTGGGATATTGTCTATCATCCTGAGCAAAATATGGACAGCTTTGGAGGAGGCATGGCTGACGATGCCTGCAGAACATTTTGATAAGCTCGTGGAGTCCATGCCTCGTCGTGTGGACGCCATCATTAGGACAAGAGGTGACCCAACGCGCACTAGGCTGGAATCTCTAATTCAATGGCACTTCAACCTATGTCCTTTTTCTTCTTTATGTAACGTTCCAAAATTGCTAAAGTATTTACTCCATATAAGGTTCCTGGCGCTCCACGTAGCGGGCTGTAAAAGCGAAAAAGTTGAATTTTTGTTATAATTTCGTGCTGTTGGGCTAAGGTGGAAAAGCTGCGTTGAAGCACACGTGATGACGGTCAGTCCACACGAGCGGTTAGTTGAGCTGAGACATGGGGACGGACAAAGTGCATGTTTGTCACTCTCTGTTTTTCACGCTTAATCTCAGGAAAGATGCAGAAAAAGCACTGAGTGATTAGTTCGTCATATCGCAAGAAAGCTGCAGGTGGAAGTATTTGTCGTGAGTGATTTTTGAAGTTCAGAAATGGGGTTTGTAGTGTGGAAGACAAGCAGCGTAGCGGACGGCCGAAAGAAATGCAGAGCGCAGATTTAGATCTCGGAACGCAGACATCAATGATTATTAAGTGTGACCTGCTTGTGTAATTACGACATCTATTTGAACATATAACCCAGAATACGTATGCAGAGACCTAATATTTACCTTGTATTCTAACAAACTTTACAAGGCATCGAAATTTAAAGAGCGGCCAAATTCTTTTAGAATGCCATCATAACGAGTTGCCAAATTATTTTCCGCTGCAAATCTCCGAAAAAAGTAAATTTATATATCATATGTCGAGGATTTTAGGAAGGGAGTGCCAGATCCCAGGTCTTAAATAACCCTTAGAAATAAGAAGCTAGTAGGTTTGGGCTAGAGTGCCCTATTGGAAAGTGATACGGAAGCGAGGTAAAAACGGGGAGGAATACGCCCTTATTTATTACCGGGGGCCAGTACCCGAGGTCCGACGGCTTAACGTGCCCATGCGACGCACGGCGGATATTTAGTGGTTCCAGCGTTCGTACCTGCCTGGAATCGAAACTGAGGTGTCTCCGTGGCAGTCACTTATACTGACCACTAGGCCATCCGCGGACTGCTGTGCTTTAGTAGCTCTGCGTCAACCCTTATAAAGGCTAGAGTAGGATTAGGACAACATTAGGAAGCAGCTAATCAGGTAAAAGAATGTATATGTTTGGCTGCAACAACTGATGCTCAGCTACCGTGAATTTCAATGTGTTTTTCAAAACCTATATTTTATGTCATATCTTAAAAACAGAAGTAGCAACAGAAAAAACTAAGACATTTTTGAAATCTCCATTAAATTTTGCATCTAATGACATATAAATGATGAAATAACTCTGAGAATTAGTTAAACAAGTTAGTAAAATCATGCAATGCATTTATTATGATACGCTTTCCAACATACCAGAAATTATTACTCAAGTTATGTAGATAATGGCTGTGGAATAAATCTCGCTCCTGTGTCCTGACCTTTGACCCCATTTCGATGATATTCTAAAGTTTTGTCGCAATAGAAGCAGTTGTACGCAAGTTATGAGAATAATGGCTGTGGAATAAATCTTGCCTTTGTGCAATGACCTTTGACCCCATTTTGTTGATATTCAACAGAACCGGTTCATTATACCTCCGGAACAAAATCATAACGTTTTGTCGCAATCGAAGCTACTTTAGGTAAGTTATGATGCACAAGGGCAATGGAATGGATCCCACTCCACTGTCCTGACCTTTAACCCCATTCCGCGCATTTTCAACACGATTCGTCCCCAGTTGGGTCCTTACCACATACTAAAATTTAAGCGAAATCGAACAATTTTTACGCAAGTTATGACGAATAAAGGCAGTGGAATGAGTCCAGATCCTATGTCCTGACCTGTGACCCCATTTCGCCCATTTTCAATAGGGTTCGTGCCCAGTTGGTTGCCTACCTCATACTAAATGTTTATCGAAATCGAACCATATTTACGCATGTTATGACGCATAAAGGCAATGGAATGGATCCCGCTTTTATGTCCTCACCTTCGATCCCATTCCGCCCATTTTCAATAGGGTTCGTCCCTAAGTGGTTCCTTACCACATACTAAAATTTCATCGAAATCGAACTATTTTTACGCAAGTTATGTCGCGTAAGGCAATGGAATAAATCCCGCTCTTATGTCCTGCCTGAGCTTTGACCCCATTTCGCCCATTTTCAATAGGTTTCAAAATCGCTTTATTCTAATTTATCATAAGAAAACATAAGAGGGAGACGTACAGTATTGGGCATCTCACTGGGAAATAATACAAAACTGTTAAAAACATGATGGTATATACATTGCAATGACAATGGGGATGAATAACAAAATGCTGCAAGCAAAGCTTATTGAATAAAAAAATTGCAGAAGTGACAAAGAGAAACACATCGTGTCACATGACATTGGCTGGGCATGATTTACAGGATAACACAGGCGAAACAATAGTACACAATTAGAAAAAGAACAGCACAAACACCGCCGTGAAGGTAAAACATTACATACATGAGATAAAAACACAGCGTGCACAATTGTGCAAGTTATTTAACGAGGGCACCAAAGCAACATAATACAGGCGGGGTGAAAGTAAGTAATGTACACGAGTAAGCATGAAAATACACTGAGATGGCATTAGCATTCACAATTCAACGGTAGTGTGGATTGCACGAGTCGTAGAGTGGAGGAGGGCCACCAGGGTGCCACGGAACTCAGCAAAGGAGGTGTAGAATGTCCTAGGGTTCTGATAGGTGTAGCAGTCCAGAATCAATCGCAAACCATGGAGCGGCCGGCGCCCAGGTAGCATAGAAGGTGGCTTCTCGACGACTGGAAGAAGCCGACTGGTACCCAGGCGGAGTCGAGAAAGCAATCGATCTTGAAAATGGCACGTGCAAGTGCTGCGCTGGCCTGGTGTAAAGAGACCGGCGAGGAAATGCTGCGGAGTTGTTGAAGGTATACGTAAATAACGTGTTTAACCAGCACGAAAAGATAGGCACATACTGAAGGAAGAGTTGTAGGTGGATGAGCCCGCAGAAGAAGATGTCTGTAGGCAGTGAACGGAAGATCTTGAGAACAAGAGCGACTGGCAATCCGGAAAGCCTGGTGGAGGAGAGGCATCAGGATGGGACAGTAAAGGTAGACGTGAGAAACGTCTGCCTCCTGTGCGCAGAAGGAGCAGAGAGGGGAGGAGAGAAGAGACATGCGAAAGAGAAAATACGGAACAGGGAGGCGATTATGCAAAAAGAGCCAGTGGGTATTAATTTCAAGAGGGGCAGATAAGGGTGAGCGGGCAGCGGCCCAGACAAGAGGAAGAGAAGCAGGGGGAACCTCCAGAATAGAAAGCGGTGAAGGGGTGGCAAGGTGCACTAGAAAACGATAAAGAGATTTAGAGGAGAGAGAGGAGAGAGGAAGAACCGAGTTTGTGAGTCGGAGGAAAAACGGCAGCGGAAGAGGGGCAGAAAAGACAGAGACGAGACCGGTGGGGGAGACAAGATCAGGGAAAAGCGAAAGAAGTGCAGTTAGCAGAGAGTCATAGACCAAATGGGCGGATGGGGACGAGAGAATAGCAGGGGGAGGCCAGAGAGAGGGCGCCAGGATAGATCCGAGTTAGTGAGGTCTTGTACAGTTACTACACCTGCTCGGAGCCAAGAGGGGAATGAAAAACAGGGGAGATGGGGGATGAACAAGGGAGTTGAAGAAGAGGGGTTCAGAAAGAAGCTCTAGAGTTGAAGAGGGAGGGGAGCGAATGAGGGGGAGAGAGCGAAGGTGAGTGAGGGCTTCAGAATATGCAGGTGGGAGTTTGGAGGGGGGGAAAGGACAGCAATCCATGAGAACTAAAGAAAGAAAAGAAAATGTGGGTTACGCAAGGAGGCAAGAACGTCACGTACCTGAACTGCGGAAGCCACTGGAGCCGTGAAAAGGTGAATGAAGTTGATCACTCGGCTTGCTTTGTAGCACAGCGGGACATCAGGTAGGCCAGCACCACCATAGGAGGGAGGAGCACAGAGCTTGTGGACGTTAATCCAGTGATGACCCGCCCACATTACTCGAGTAAGGCAGCGTGTAACCTCCTGGAGACAGAAAAGCGGGGGTCGTAGATGCAATCCAAGAATGCTTGCAGATGGACAGAAGGTATGTCCTGGTGAGATTTGCACGCTGGTAGTAGGACGTACAGAACTGCGCACGACACCAGAATGCAGCTGTGCGGAGGAGGCGAGGATGGAGTTCCGAGCGAGTTGCACTGGATGTAGCTTGTGGTGCGCCTAAGTGCACACCCAGGAAGCGTTGGGTAGTGGATGACCATGTGGCCCCCATGGAGCATCCAAGCGATTGGACCACGACCCGCACCACAATCCAGTGCTCTTAGAAGTATTCAGTTCAGCTGCAGAACATGAAGCATATGCGGAGAACAAACGACGAAGCAGTTGGAACTGTGAGTCGCTACGAATGCAGACGGTGATGTCATCTGCATAAGCAGAGTAAATGACTGAGTGATGCCGTGAGCTGGCAACTTGTGGTGGAAGTTGTGCTAGAAGAGATGTTTGCAGAGAGCGTAGAAAAGGCTCGACGGCAATCGCAAACAGTTGACCAGAAAGCGGGCAGCCCTGACGAACTCCCCGCTTGAAGGGAACATGTGCTGTGAGAAAAGATGCCGTCTTGACATGGAAAACGGCGTCCCGGTAGAGGGAGAGAAGAACGGAGACAAATTGTGGAGGAAAGCCAAAGTGTAGCAGGGTTTGTGTTAAATAGGCGTGTGAGATATTATCGAAAGCGGAACGGAGGTCTCGTGCCCAGGTTGTTCCCTACCCCATACTAAATGTTCATTGAAATCGAACTATTTTTACGCAAGTTATGATGCATAAAGGCAGTGGAATGGATCCACCTCCTATGTCCTGACCTTTGCACCTATTTCAGCTATTTTCAATAGGGTTCGTCCCCAGGTAGTTTCCTATCACATATTAGAATTTCATCAAAATCGAAATATTTTTACGCAAGTTATGACGCATGAGCGCAATGGAATGGATCCCGCTCCTATGTCCTGACCTTTGACCCTGTTTTGCCCATTTTCAATAGGGTTCGTCCCCAGGTGGTCCCCTACCACATACTAAAATTTCAGCGAAATCGAACCATTTTCACGTAAGTTATCGTGCGGACGGACAAAGCTGAGCATATGCGCTTCTTCAACCTACGGCGTAAAAAAAGAGTTGAACTTAAAAATTCACGGTTTTTCAGGTGATGCAATACTTTTGCACACCACTGTAGACCTGCACATTTATCATTGTTGCTGTCTTTCTGCCGCTGAGGTACACAGACGAGTTCCAGAAGCAATATGTCAGGCCATTCAGGTGAGCCATTGGTCCAGAATTTATTGTTCTGGACGATAATGCCCAAACTGCGAATATCTTCCTCTTGCGAGTATCTTCCACTTTTCTGGAAGTAGAAAATATTCACTTAATGGGGTGGCCAATCAGATCCTCTGACCTCAATCTCATTGCGAATGAATAGGGTGCTATACGGAGACGCGTTGGAGCTCCCAGTCTTCTGCCAGAACACTTCCAGGACTCAGAACAGCACTTGTTAAAGAGTGGTCATCAACACCCCCCCCCCATTAACAACAGTATGAGGAGTTGTTGCTTCAACTGCGTCGCTCTCATAGGTAATCATGTTGTCAACCTCGTGGCGCAGTGTTCTAAGCGATGGCTTCTGACCATTCCTCGGAGAGCGTCCGTGTTCGAATCCCGGTGAATGATGGACGTTATGTTTTTTTTTACAGCACTGGCTCTCTCCCTTCCCTGGAACAAGCGGCCCTAAATTAGGGACGGGACCCTGCTTATATCCCATTGAGTTGCTCACGGTGGTCGTTAAACCTCCAACACAAAAAAGTGATCATATTAAAATACCGCATGTATTAAGCAATAGATTTTAAATATTTTAAGTGAATTTTCACGTAAATTAAATTTCCGCTTGAGTTACGTTAGTAATGTAATAATAAAATATGTTTACCAAATTTCATTTAATTTCTTCAGAAATATTTAGAATTGTGCACGAATTTATAAATCACCGTTTTAATTCACGCACAAAAAGAAACTCATCAAATTTTCATTTTTCATGTGTTGGAAATTGTTCCTCTTCCTGTGGCAATATTATTTTCGTACTTCCTCTTTTTTTCGTTGTTATTTGTTTTGTTTTTTTCCTTTTCTCTCATTTTTAGCACGTCTTTTGTAAAAAAATATCGTGCTCATGTTACCGATTTGTCGATCCGTCCTTCCGCCTGTACCCACCATATCTCTGCAACTATTAGTCCGATTTGAAAAATTCTTTTTGCATTGGGAAGCTTGAAATATACGAATAATGATCCTTTATTTCGTTTTTTTTAGATATACAATTTTGCCGCTAGAGGGCATAAATGCAGATGATGTCGAATTCAAAAATACGTTTTATTCTCCATATTTGCTTCTAAACATCCCATTGAAAAAATTCTTTCATCTTTCGATTCCATTTATGTCGAAGAGCATTTTAGATATAGTTACTTTTCCAAATTACGCATAGATTTTCCGCTAGGGGGCGTAAAAGTACATTACATTTTCCCTGATAACTCTTCTTCTATAACTCCGATTTGAAAAATGTTTTCTTCAGCGAATACACCTCCTGATGGAAAATCTTTTGCATATAATTTAAAAATTTGGGTAAATAATACTTTGGCCACCAGGGAGCGTAAGTGTTAATTTTTGCTTCTGATGTATTTGCCATAAAATCTTAACTTCTAAAATATGGATTGAAAAAATTATTTCGTGGACTGATGCCACTCACATGGATAAACATTTTCGGAATATTTTCTTCTGAAAATATTCCACAGTTTCTCCGCCAAGAGGCGTAGATGTACATCTTATTTTTGTCAATATCTCTACTTCTAGGAGTCCGATCTGAAAAATTTCTTCTTTGTTGGATAGTGTTTTTAGTGTGACATGTTTCTCATATAATTTCAAAATTTTCAAGTAGTTCATAGACTTTCCGCAAGGGGCGTAGGGGTAAATTGCGTTCCCCCTATATCTCTGCTTCCAAATCTCCGATTTGAAAAATTCTTTCTGCACAGTATACAGCGCCTGATCGAAAATAGTTTGAGCATAATAATTTCTAATTTTTGTAAAAAAAATGGTTTGGCCACCAGTGGGCGTAAATCTTAATTTCCGCTTTTGATGTATTTGCAGCAAAATATGAGCTTCTAAATTCTCGATTGAAAAAAACGTCGTTTGTAGACCGATACTACTCATGTCAACAAACCTTTTAGAAACATTTTCTTCTTAAAATAATGCATAGTTTCTACACCAGGGGGCGTAGATGTATATCTTATTTTTGTCAATATCTCTACTTCTAAGAGCCTGATTTGAAAAATCCCTTCTTTGCTGAATAGTATTTCCGATGCAAAATGTTTTTCATATAAATTCAAAATTCTCAAGTAAATCATAGACTTTCCGCTAGGGGGCACAAAGCTAAATTGCGTTTTGTGCGTTATTTGTGCTTCTAAAACTCCGATTTGAAAAATTTCTTCTTTGTTGGATAGTGTTTCCGATGCGAAATGTTTTTCTTATAAATTCAAAATTTTCAAATTAATCATAGACTTTCCGCTAGGGGGCACAAGGGTAAATTGCGTTTGGTGCGTTATTTTTGCTTCTGAAACTCCGATTTGAAAAATTCTTCCTGTATCGCATACAACACCTGATGGGAAATATTTTTCACATAATTTCTAATGTTTGGTAAAGAATGGTTTGGCCACCAGGCGGAATAAGTGTTATTTCTGCTTCTGATGTATTTGTAGCAAAATCTGGGCTCCTGAGAACTCGACTAAATTTTTTTTTTCTTGGACCGATACCGCTCATATGTATAAACCTTTTGAGAACATTTTCTTTCTAAAATAATTCATGGTTTTTCCGCCAGGTGACGTAAAGTCACATTTTATTTTTGTCGATATCTCTGTTTCTAAGAGTCCAATTTGAAAAATTATTTCGGTGTGGGAGAGCGTTTCCGGTGCAAAATAGTTCTCATATAAATTCATGTTTTTCTTAACGCACAAGTCTGCAACCAGAGGGCATAAGCTCACGATTCCGTTTACAGCAATATCTGAGGGATTAAAAACCCGATTTAAAAACTTCTTCCTTCCGGCAGATACTACTTTTTCCATACCTGACTTTGAATATAGCTTTGATAAATTTAATTTGCGTCAGAACGGATTCAAAAGACGTGCTTATTACACCCGAAAATTCGGTGTCATCTTTCTTGTTAAAGAATCACTTCAATATGGGTTTCTTCATAGTGTTTTTGGATGGGGTGATTCTAAATAAATTGTATTAAACCTGCCCGGAGAGGTTTTTCCCGGGCAGGCTTCCCCTACAAAGATGTTTTGACAGATCTGTATGAAAGATGTGAAAAAATATCGTTATAATTTATGCGTACTTATCGTGAGATTTTATTATTTGGATCCACGTGAAATTTAGTTTGAATCTGTGAGAAATATTTTAACTTGGTGTTCTTTGGTTTTTTAACCCAGAAATTCGTTTTTACTGCTCCTTACCTATCTATTCTGCAAAATAGTAGCTTAAATAAATTCCGCATTTTTAAATAAATCCTTAGATTAAGTAAATAGTATGAAATGACTACAAGATGTGTTTAAATGTGATAAATAAATCCTTGAGAATTCTTTATGAATCCCACATGGTCGGCTTTTATTAAAGTCCGGCATGAGACATAAAATAAAGAAACAAGAAGCTCATATTGGTGTGTCTAAATTATGTTCCAAGAAGTGGCAAATGCAAAAAGAATTTTTGATTTACTCTCTCTTTCTCAGGGATAAGTGATAGCCCCCGCAACCCCAGCAGTGCGGGGGTTCCTCATGATTAAAAAAGCCTCTAGCTTGAGCAAAAAGATTTTACAAAAATTTTTGCAGAAACTTCATGTGAAACTGGTGAGTAAGTACCGATTCATCCTTTCCCGTTTCATCTTCTGCTCAAAATCGTGCCGTTTCATCCTCTGGTTTTAACAGGAGTGGCGATTCATCCCCTGCATACAGTAATAAATACCGATTCATCCTTTCCCGTTTTGTTTATTATCATAATCATCATCATTGTCAACTATTATCAATCCACTGCTGGACGAAGGTCTCTCCAAGCCTCTTCCACAACGGTCTGTCTTGTGCCAGTCTCCTCCATGTTACTCCCGCATAATTTCGAATTTCATCCACCCATCTACCATGTGGTCTTCTTCTGGGTCTTTTCCTGTCCTTTGTAATCCAATCTAAAATTTCGACTGTCCATCGATGGTCTGTTCTTCTGGCAGTATGTCCAGCCCATTGCAATTTCAAGGATTTTACTCTGATCGTGATGTCTTCCACTCTTGTCATTTCTGTGATCCACGAGTTCCTCTTCTTATCTCTCCCGGTTACACCAAGCATGCAACTCTCCATGCTACTTTGAGTTGTCTGCAGTCTTTGTATGTCTCTTTTACTGTAGTTAAGGTCCACGTCTCTGCACCATATACTAAGCACTGGAAGGATGCATTGATCAAACACTTTTCTTTTAAGACATAATGGCATATTGCTCTTGAAAATTATGCTGTTTCTTCCTAAACGCTCTCCAGGCAAGTTTTATACGCCGATTAATTTCTTCATCAATGTTACAATCACTTGATATCTGCTGTCCAAGATAAACATACGTGTCTGTTATCTCCAGCTTTTTCTCCATCAATCGATAAATCTTCATTTCTGGTAAAAGCATTGTACATCACTTTTGTCTTCTGAAAGTTCATTTTTAATCCCACTTCTTTACTCTTGTCAGCAAGTTCCTGAATTATACTCTGCAGCTCTGATGGGGTAGTTGCAAAAATGACTACGTCATCAGCAAAACGAAGGTTGGGTTAGATAATCTCCATTAATCTTTATCCCTTTGTTTTCCCAGTTCAGTGATTGAAAGACATTTTCCAATGTGGCATTAAAGAGCTTGGGAGATATGGTGTCAACTTGTCTCACTCCCTTTCCAACTTTTCTGCGTACTGTATTCTTAAATAGCCGAATCTTTGCACTTGCATTTTCATAGATGTTATTAATAATATTAATGTATGCATCTATAGATTGCGAAGTCAAAGAAATAAACAATTTATTACGATTACGATTACAACCAATCTCTATGACGTAAAGTTCAAAATTTAGGCCTAATATCAGAATACATAAACAATGAAGACATCAAACGTCATCTACGAATGTTTGCAGGTCTTGCATTCATTCCACCCACTTTTGTAGACGATGGATTCTTAGCAATCATGGAGGATGAGCCCACAAATGATGCTGTTCAAGAGTTTAATAATTTTATGATAGATCAGGGGATGGACAACCCTGTTATTCGTCGAATATGGAACTATTATAAAGAGCGTCACAGAACGACAAATTCCGTAGATACTCGTGGCACGACAGATAGAGATGAAATAAATCTGTAAGAAAATCACATCCAAATATATTAGAACATTTGATTAAGTTAAAAGAAGACGCGTAGATCTATGACATTCAGGGAAAACAGCATGAACTTAATATGCCTACAAAAAAAGACAAAAAATATATATAAATTTGGATAAAATAAATGAAAAAACGGTTCATGATTTCGAAGCTGGAAAGAAGACGCTAATTGAATGCTTACGTGCTTTGGCATACGCGCAGTGAAACTACAATAATATGTTAGATAAGTTCTTAAAATTGACAAAGTGCTACAAATCACAGCTATTTTCACTGCATTTTTCTGACAAAGATTTATCCTGTATTTGCGACAAGAGAAATTAAAAGAAGGCGGAGTAGTCTCAAAAACCACGATAATAATTTTGAGGGAACAAAGTCAGACTACTTCCTTGTGGTGTTCCCTGGAAACGCAATATGCGGCTGAAAGTCTGAGCAAAACTAAATAATGAGTAAATAACACGAACTCAAATAATACAGTTTATTAAGCGACTGGGAAAATGCAAGGGGAATGGGGAAGAGAGGACGAATCGCCACTCCTGTTAAAGCCCGAGGATGAAGCGGCACGATTTTGAGCAGAGGTTGAAACGGGAAAGGATGAATCGGGATATCACCAAACTGGTTAAAGCAATAGCCAAGAATTAAGGCAGCTTTGAATGAAGTATTAAGAAGAAAAGCATTTTTTATCAGTAAATACCGTACGTAAAATCTTTAGAAATAATTTTCGTTGCTTTAGTTCATAAAAACTGGATGACTGAAAAGCAGCTATTCAAAAATACTTGAGGTCGCTGGTATTAGGTACTTGAATTAATTCCCGCTGTTGCCCAATAGAGCGCAACAGTGGTGCGCTGTGACCCGGGCCACACGTGACCTCCCTTGCGCACGCACGTACCGTCCGTAGTCTGGGCGAAGCAGTGTGTGACACGCGATCGGAGGGCACAGAACACGAGTTTGTATCGCATTCACGATGTCGAGTTTCGTACCAAAAAAAAGAACATTTGCGGGAAGCATTACTCGTCTGCTTTCATCTCAAGAAATCTGCAGCGGAAAGTCATCGTTTGCTAGTGCAGGCCTATGGGGAACATGCCTTATCGGAAACAACATGCAGAGAATGGTTCTGAAGCTTCAAAGCTAACGAATATCACGTGAAGGACAAAAAGCGCCCTGGGCAGTAGAAAACGTTCGAAGATGGCGCATTGGAGGCCTTATTGGACGAGGATTCATGTCAGACGCTGTTGTCTGAAACTACGGGTCGACGAGTCTACGGTTAGCAAACTTTTAAAGGCAATGGGAATGATCCAGAAGCTCGGAAACTGGAACCCACATGACAAGGTTATTCTTCTCCACGACAACGCTAGACCCCATGTAGCCAAATCCGTGAAGGAACTCTTGGAGGCACTTGGCTGGGACTTCTTACCCCACCCGCCTTATTCCCCACACATTGCTCCTTCGGACTTCCATTTGTTCATGTCGCTACAACATGGCCTGTCAGAGCAGCACTTCCTTTCTGTCGCGGATATCTAAAAATGGCTCGATGAATGGTTCGCCTCGAAAGAACCTGCATTTTTCTACCGCGGAATCCATTTGTTACCCCAATGGTGGAAAAGGGTCGTAGCTGCCAACGGACTCTACTTTGAACAGACTATCCTGTACCGTTCTGTGGCAGCACACAGGTGTTTGTATGGCAAAAAACAGCGGGAATTAATTCAAGCACCTAATAATAGTCCTTGCTGTTAGAATGGGATTCAAGTTCACAGCTCTTGCAATAGTTTCTAAGCACGTATGTTCACAAGAGAATGTGAAAACAATCAGTTCAATGAGCGGAATTTTTATACCAATGAGGATAAGGTGTTGGTATTACGTGTTTGCACATACCTATGTATCCTTTCGAATATAACGAACTAAAATGTGTTATTCGCGGGAGCCAAAAATCAGAGACGTGTGTCATTTTTTTTATAACAGAGTCAAAAGATGTTTTCACTATGTGCAAAAATTGTGGCATTATGTTACGTTTGTTTCTTATATCCTAGAGTAAATAACTTAAGTAATTTTACGTTTGTTGTGCTACAGTCGTTAATCTTTACTTAGGTATTTGCTTACTTATGTTGTGACATTTCGTATAATACGTAAAAGTGATTAAACACTGTCATACGGCAGTTGTATTGTGTGCTGTGCATTCGTGAGGCATTTCAAAAAGCAGCCTTAGTTTTTTTGAAATAATACATTTTGCATGGTATGATTAACTTCGACGTATTTTATGTAATAATTTGTATCGGTAACCAGTATAAAAATTTTACTTAAAACTTACACATTTGTGTGTCACGCAATAAAGTGAAATAATTTTGATTTTACGAAAAATACTTTCAGGTTCCAAAGAATCTGATTTATTAAAACACCCGTAAAGCCTAGTTAATAATATGGAAGTTAAAATTTTGAGTAAGTGAAAGCTAATGGATTCTCGCGAAAGGGTCTCGAAAACATTTTTTGCGGGAGGCCCTCGAGTTTTTCCGGTCGCCACTGCTCTTTCTCCAGTACGAAAAGAATTTTTCTAATTCAATTTATATATATATATGTGCAAGAACAGATAAACGGACAAAGTGATAATATAAGCATATTTTTCCCTTATTCCGTTTCCAAAGGCATGCTAAAAAAGGAGTAAGATCTTATAAGACCAAGGCAAAATGCTTGGAATGCTGTAACTGCCATTTCTTGACGAGATCTTTTCTGCGTGGATTTCATCCACAAACAACAATCTGCAAATTTCTCAGATTTTATCTATGCTTTTCATACTTTTGAGGTACCTGTAAATATGTAAATGTTTGTCAGTCTCTTTTACTCTCAAATGTTTAGTTCGAAAACAAGTAATGAAAAGCACGTTGTAACGGTATTCACAAAAATCCTGACGGCTATTTCAATTTCGACAAAATGAGGTCTTCAAATGATATGTTTAAAATTTTACTTCAATTTCTTCTTTGTCATAAAAAGTTCCTTACTAAAAGAACAGACATCTAAGTTGTGTTCTTAAAAAATACACTCTCATATATAAGTATACCCAGAGTTTGTCTTCCTCCGCGAAAACAGCGTATTTTATTTCAAGACACAAAAATGAACTTCCTTTTTCTTTTCCTCTGTTTGACGTGTTTTAGGGAACTTCTACAGTTCTCTTTCTACCGTAGCTATAAAATTCTATTATCAAAAAGGGCAAACTGTTTTTTTTTTTTTTTTTCAAAGATGCTGCGCATATCCCCGAGGTGTTTTCACTATCACATGCCCGTGGCATAAAACGTCATTCCATTTTCCTCATACCACCATTTACGAAAATGCGCCGTGAATTATAAATGCTTTGGCTTCTGCCCTTTGCCGTGGAGAGTAGCTAACAGTTCCGATAAAAGTCTCAAAGCTATAACGGCTCTACTTCCTGACACGTCGACATCAAATCTCGCCTGCCCTTTAGAGCGACCCTTAAAATAACGGTTCTCTTTCTTATCGCGCTGTTTATGACTCGTTGCAATAAATAATCGAGCCCAGAAACGTCTGTAGTAACTGAAATGGCAGGCCAAATTTAAAAGGCTGTATCTTATCTCTACTCCCGCTTCCGGTGTGACAAAAGAAAATGTTTAAAAACAGAACTTTTGCACTTTTAAAGAAGCAGAAATAAGTTCGTCTGTCTAGCAAAGTTTTCTCAAATTATTGGGTCTATGCGTAAGTTTCTAAAGCCGACGCTAAGTGCCGAACGGCTGAATTCTTGTCAGAATTTCGTGCTGTTTGGCAAGGTAGAAATACCAGGTCGAAAAACATGTTTATCTTACATGTGTCGCACAGAGGAGATGAGACAGGTTCAGCTCTCGCTGGCTTTTTTTTTTTTTTTGTTGTTGTTTTGTTATTGTTGTTTTGTTTGTTTGTTTTTTGATAACGCCTCAGAGACGCATATCACTATCGTAATTAGTTTTGAACCAGACTCACAAACGGAAAACAAACACCTACCTCAAGTTAATTGAGAGGTTTAATATCCTCAAGATTTATTACAGCACGGAGAGGAAGTGTCACCGTGCACACAAAACATCTCACCTCGAGACACACGCACACAGACAAAAGCACAACCGCCATCCTTAACCTCAGCTTCCCGATCCGAGCGAGAAAACCGGTTTTTCCACTACGTTAGTGAAGCTGGAAGTTCGCTTCTCTCAAGGACACCACAGGTTGGACATGAAACTACGCTAGCTTCTGTCACGTCATACAGCTCCAGTGGCTATATAAGTATCACTGCGGAGAAAGTTGTAAACTCGGGCTGCGAGTGGCCTAGTGGTCAGAGTTCGTGACTGCCAGGGATAAGACCTCGGGTTCGATCGCAGGCAGGTACGAACGCTCGAACCGCTAAATATCCGTCGTGCGTCGGATGGGCACGTTAAGCCGTCTAGCCCTGGGTACTGGCTCACCGGTAATAAATAAGGGCGTCTTCCTCCCCCTTTCTACTTTGCTTCCGTGTGACTTTCCTATCGGGCACTCTAGCCCAAATCTCCTAGCTTCCTATTTCTAAGGGTTGTTTAAGACCTGGGGTCAGACACTCCCTTCCTAAAAGCATCTATACATATGATCTGATCTGATCTGAAATTGTAAACTCTAGAAAAAAATGCTACACTTTCACGACTACGGTTGCGGCACGTTAGTTCCACTTCCGTCTATTGGCTCGCTGTTCTATTGAGGTCTTCAGAGCCAACCTTGGGTCAGCCTCCATGGGAGATATACGCTGAGTTAGCTCTGCATTAGGAACACCACCTCGTTTTACATATTCCGAGCGATAACGAAGAACGATGTACCACGTGATAACAACGTCACGTGCGGCTGCTATAAACTGTGCACACACCAATCCCCTGTACGTAATCAGTAAATATCATCATTGGGAAAACGTGGTCAAGTAAGCCAATTTGACTGCGGCCAGACAGCAGAGCCCTGATGGCAAGTGCCAGTATTTCGCCAGCTGCCGCACTTGGCTGCTCCCGTGCTACTGTATGCAGGGCGTACCGAGACTGGATTAACCACGCCCAGACATGCAGCAGAAGGGCTCACATTGGTCATCCACACTTGTTGGCTGCTCCCGTACTACTGTATCAAGGGTGTAGCAGGACTGGATTAACCACGCACAGATATGCAGCTGAAGGGCTCACATTGGTCAGCAACGCGCGGTTGATCCTGAAGGTGAGCATTGGGTTTCACGACCGATATCTCAGCAACGACGTGCAACAGTCGCCCAGATCACCCACCAGTACAACAGGCGGTGCAGTTCGACCTATTCCCACATGGAGTATGTGCCGTGCCTTGCTTCGCCTGGGATTCCACAGTCGGAGACCAACGAAGGTACCCATAATGTCATCCAGTCACCGCAAACAACGCATCGCATGAGCCAAGGAACGTCGGCAAAGGACCCTCGACAGATGGAAGAAGGCCGTCTGGAGTGATGAGCCTCGTTTCCTGCTGCACCACGATGATGGTCGAGTGCGCACGTGACGTAAACAGCATGAAGCCGTATCCTCTGATTGCACAGTTGGGGTTCAGTAGGTCGGTGGAAGAATTGTTCTGGTCTGGGGAGCATTTTCCTGACAAGCCCTAGGTCCGTTGGTAATCACCCCACAAACACTAAAAGATGGACGCTGCAAGGACCTGTTTGCCGATCATCTCTGTTTATATCTGCAAGAGGTTTACCCCAGTGCCATTTTTCAACAGGACAACGCACCGTGTCATCGGCTCGTATAACTACTGAGTGGTTGGTGGGACACAATAACGAAATGGCCACCTTGCCTTGGCTCCCAAACTCCCCTGATTGTAACCGAATTTAACATTTGTGGAATATGCTAGAACGGGCTGTGAGAACTTGTGATCCTCCTCCACTGAATGAGTGTGAATTGACTGAGCTTCTGCAGCAGACATGGACCAAGTTACGCATGGAGAATGTTCAACACCTTGTAGAATCTGATCCTAGACGTCTGCGAGCCGTGATTGCTTAGAAAAATCGACTAGCTCGTTAGTAGGTAGGTATTCCTAATGCAAAGCTAACTCGGCTTAGATTTAGAGGCTACCTCTCCCTCTGTGAGAGAAGTATCCTCTGTGCGAGATTTACCTCTGCGTCTCCTCCTTTGCGACGTGCGGTTAGTTGAGCTAGGGCATGGTGATCGGCAGGATGCATAGTCGTCTCTTAACTTCGGAAAAAACTGCTGCTGAAATACGTGAGTGGGTTGGTTTGACATATGGCGACAAAGTTATAGGTGTAATGTCGTGTCGTAAGCTGTTTGTGAAGTTCAAAACCGGTGACTGCAGAGTGAAGGGCAAGCAGCGTAGCGGACGGCAGAAGGAGATGCAGAGCATAGATTTCCTTTTCCTTCGTCTTAAAGAGCACGCATGTACTTGGATGATGATTAAATGAGACTTGTTTGTATAAGTGCATTTCTTCGACCATAAAACGCTGGAAACTCATGCATGCTCCTAATTATTTAAAAAAAAATGCTACACTTGTAGTTCAATCATTGACGTTCTGTGAAGCAAAAATGCGATCTCATCATTTTAACATCATATTGCTCTGAAAATTATTACTGATTTATTGTACTGTCGATGGATTCTCAAGATGGCTTATTGGATGATGAGTACCTTACAAAGAGATCGCGATAGTGCGAAGTGGTAGCACAGGCAATTAAAGCATAACCATTTTCCGATTTTAAAGTAGGGACTTAATCGACAGTTTATTTAGACCAGTGGACCATTTTAACCAAACAGACTGTTACATCATTCCTTTTCTTTACGTTATTACCGTTGTAAAATGAAATGAGCTGCCTCTGTGGCCAAGTGATCTGAGGCAACGGTTTTGTCCATTCGCCTGAGATAGTTCCGGGGTCGAGTGTCTTGGATAAGTCATGGGTGGCATCTTTTACTTACGGTACTGGCTGGCTCTTTCCCTTCTGTGAAGCCGGTAGCCCCAAATTAGGGATGAGCTTGTAGCCCAAAGTGTTGTTCATTGTGGTCGTTAAACCCTCACAGCAAAAAATCATGTGAACAGATGTTGATTTTAGATGTTGTTGTTTTTTTTATTGGAGGTTTAACGACCACCGTGAGCAACTCAATGGGCTATAAGCAGTCGCCCGTCCCTAATTCAGGGTCACTGGTTCCAGGGAAGGGAGAAAAGCAGCACCGTAAGACAAACACAACATCCATGCCCGACCGGGTTTCGAACCCGGACCCCTTACGGACGAATGATCAGAGGCCAGCGCCTTAGACCACTGCGCCACCGGGGCGGCTTAGATGTTCGGAGATGTTCAAAGTGGTAGGTCTAATGTGGAAAGTCACGTGATCACACGGACTTGTTTGTGTGTGTGTGTGTGTTAGTGAATTTTCGGAGGAGCAATGGGAGTATTTGTTACAGGACTGTTCACATGACTTCTTTCAGGGCCTTCCAGAGCGTTTGTCAGTTCTTCGTTTGTAAAACAGCTAAGCAGTTCTGGGATTTGAGCTGCATTTTTACCTGTGATGAAATTAATTAATTGCTAATTAAATGAGACCTCGCTCTTCTGCAATGGTGTTTTTTCTTCAACGTAGAATACGGAAGAAGACACGGATTTTCTTTTCCCGATTTCTACATCACTACCTTTATTGTTTCCACGTTCATCTCTTCCTGCTTATTCTATCAGCCGTTTTTCTGAGTTACTTCCCTCTCAAAGATGTCTGCATGGGCCTATATGGGCTTTATGGTGATCTCGGCCCGGATATCTGCGTAGGCCTTATTTGGTGATGTCTAATAATAGACAAAAAGGCCCATGTAGATATCCGGGCCGGGCTCACCATAAAAATGTCTGCATGGACCTTATTTGGTGATGTCAAATAATCCCTAAAAAGGCCCATGCAGACATCTGGGCCGGGCTCACCATACAAATGCCTGCATGGACCTTATTTGGTGATGTCAAATAATCACCAAACAGACCCATGGAGACATCCGGGCCCGGCTCACCATAAAAATGGTGATGTCAAATAATCACCAAAAAGGCCCATGCAGACATCCGGGCCGGGCCCACCATAAAAATGTCTGTATGGACCTTATTTGGCGATATCAAAAAATCACCAAAGAGGCCCATGCAGACATCTGGGCCGTGCTCACCATAAAAATGTCTGCATGGACCTTATTTGGTGATCCCTGTCCGGCTCAAGCCGGTGCGTTTAAGGCCGGTCCCATTTCAGATATGAGACACTCGGCCCGGCCCGTAAATTGCAGCTATTATTTAGTCCCAGACCGGCTGGTGATGTGCCGTTTTGAATTATTTCGTCTTTTTTATTGTATTTTATTAAATTGTAAAATTAAGTAATGAAATGAGATATTTTTTGAAAACATGTAGTTGAATGTAAACCTCCAAATACAAAGTGCTTCACTAGGTCCCCCCCCCCCCAAAGAACCAACTGTTTTCCCCCACTCAACATAGAACATAGAAACACGACGTTTGGTTTACAAGTTACCATGATCCTTGAGATATGCGCGGGAGTGATATTCTTGTCCAGGCGAAGACCCATTGTGACGTCTCCCCACCGGATAGCCGGGCACGCTAATTCTGTCGGGAGGCAATCTGCGTGTTTTACTGTATCGTTGAATGTCGCTCAAGACGGCTGCGTATATCGCTGCGTAGTGGGTGTTTGTGAAAAGTTACTGGGTAACGAAGTATGTGAATGCAACACCGTGTGAATTCCTCGAGAAATTTGGGGGGAAGAAAAGCACCAGACATATGTTGCATTGCAAGGTTAGCGAAGAAATCTGAAACCACGGGCAGTGTTTTGAACCAATACAGAGGCGGACGTCCTCCTTTAGCGGAAGAAAAAATCGAAGAGGTGAAGCACAGGCTTGCTGGCATCACCGAAGAGATCACTACGACCTTTGTCACGAGTAACTGGGTATTCTGGTTCCACCTGCCAAAGAGCCGCGATGAACGCGTTACTTCATCCATTTACATCTGTGCAAGAGTTTCAAGAACCGAATCTTGGAAACCGTGTGACTTATTGTTACTGGTTCCCAAATTTCCGAATATTTTGGATTTTACATGGTTCACTGACGCAGCATATATTAGGTGTGAGTGGAGCAGTTGGTAGTAAAATTTGGAGCGTGATGGATAAACGGAAGGATTTACTGGACTTTGAGAAATGACAGATCGTGGGAGCCTGGAGAGTGGATGTCTCGATTTCCCAAACGGCCGAACTGGAAGGTTATTCTCAAAACGCCGTTGTTAAAATGTATCAGGGCTGGCTTGAAAATAGTCAAACAACGACTCGGAGGCAAAACTGCGTAGGACAGCGAAAGGTTGGTGTGAGAGGTGAGCGCCGGATCCGACGACTCATACTGGCCAACAGACGTAGCACTGTTCAACAGTTGACTCACAGTACAGCAGAGGTGAACTAGGAACAGTATCTGTCATGACTACGCATCGCACACTCGCACGTATGACAACAGACAACCCCGACGACATTCTTTCCTAACGACGGTTCATCGGTGCAAAAGACTCGCCTGGTGCAAGTTGGACGTCGGGTAACTGAGAAAAAGTGTGCTGGTCTGACGAGCAGAGTCTTTTACTCCACAACTTGGATGGTCGTGCACGTGTTTGGCGCAAACAATACGCAGCACTTGATCTATCCTGCATGGTCTCCACAGTGCAAGCCGGTGGAAGCGGTTGTATAGTGCAGGGCATTTTTACCTGGCACGAACATGGGCCCCTGGTGCAAGTGGAACAACGTATGACATGTGCCCACTATAATGAATTGCTTGCCGACTCTTTACACCCAGCAGTGTTGCACTTTTTCTCGAATGGTGACGGTGTCTTCCGAGATGGCAATACGCAGAGTCACAAGTCTAGTATTGTGCAGGAATGGTTTGCGAAGCACAGTTCAGACTTCCAGCATATCGACTGGCCTCCAAACTTCCCCAATATCAATTTCATAGAGCACTTTGTGGGACACTATGGAACGGAACATCAGGCGTCTGGATACACCAATCACCTCCATATATGCATTGAGAACGCATTACACTCAGCTTAGCTGGCCATACCTACCAACTGCTTCCGGCAATTTTTGAATCGATGTCACGTCGGATAACTGCTGTACTGAGGGCGAAAGGAAGACCTACGAAGTATTAGGTAGGTGCTCATAATTCAGTGATCACTCAGTGTATGTTGAATCGATGCCACGTCGGATAGCTGCAGTACTGAGGGCGAAAGGAAGACTTACGAAGTATTAGGTAGGTGGTCATAATTCAGTTATCACTCAGTGTATGGTGAATCCATGCCACGTAGAATAGATATCTGCAGTACTGAGGGCGAAAGGAAGACCTACGAAGTACTAGGTACGTGGTCATAATTCAATGATCACTCAGTGAATGTTGAATCGATGCCACGTTGGATAGCTGCTGTACCAAGGGCGAAAGGAGAACCTACGAAGTATTAGGTAGGTGGTCATAATTTAGTGATCACTCAGTATATGTTGAATCAATGCCACGTCGAATAACTTCTGTACTGAGGGCGAAAGGAGGACCTACGAAGTATTAGGTAGGTGGACATAATTTAGTGATCACTCAGTATATGTTGAATCTATGCCACGTCGTATACCTGCTGTACTTGGGGCGAAAGGAGGACCTACGAAGTATTAGGTAGGTGGTCATAATTTAGTGATCACTCAGTATATGTTGAATCTATGCCACGTCGTATACCTGCTGTACTTGGGGCGAAAGGAGGACCTACGAAGTATTATGTAGGTGGTCATAATTCAGTGCTCACTCAGTGTATGTTGAATCGATGCCACGTCGGATAGCTGCAGTACTGAGGGCGAAAGGAAGACTTACGAAGTATTAGGTAGGTGGTCATAATTCAGTGATCACTCAGTGTATGGTGAATCCATGCCACGTAGAATAGATAGCTGCAGTACTGAGGGCGAAAGGAAGACCTACGAAGTACTAGGTACGTGGTCATAATTCAATGATCACTCAGTGAATGTTGAATCGATGCCACGTTGGATAGCTGCTGTACCAAGGGCGAAAGGAGAACCTACGAAGTATTAGGTAGGTGGTCATAATTTAGTGATCACTCAGTATATGTTGAATCAATGCCACGTCGAATAACTTCTGTACTGAGGGCGAAAGGAGGACCTACGAAGTATTAGGTAGGTGGACATAATTTAGTGATCACTCAGTATATGTTGAATCCATGCCACGTCGTATACCTGCTGTACTTGGGGCGAAAGGAGGACCTACGAAGTATTAGGTAGGTGGTCATAATTTAGTGATCACTCAGTATATGTTGAATCTATGCCACGTCGTATACCTGCTGTACTTGGGGCGAAAGGAGGACCTACGAAGTATTAGGTAGGTGGTCATAATTCAGTGATCATTCAGTGTATGTTGAATCGATGCCACGTTGGATAGCTGCTGTACCTAGGGCGAAAGGAGAACCTACGAAGTATTAGGTAGGTGGTCATAATTTAGTGATCACTCAGTATATGTTTAATCTATGCCACGTCGTATACCTGCTGTACTTGGGGCGAAAGGAGGACCTACGAAGTATTAGGTAGGTGGTCATAATTCAGTGCTCACTCAGTGTATGTTGAATCGATGCCACGTCGGATAGCTGCAGTACTGAGGGCGAAAGGAAGACTTACGAAGTATTAGGTAGGCGGTCATAATTCAGTGATCACTCAGTGTATGGTGAATCCATGCCACGTAGGATAGATAGCTGCAGTACTGAGGGCAAAAGGAAGACCTACGAAGTACTAGGTACGTGGTCATAATTCAATGATCACTCAGTGAATGTTGAATCGATGCCACGTTGGATAGCTGCTGTACCAAAGGCGAAAGGAGAACCTACGAAGTATTAGGTAGGTGGTCATAATTTAGTGATCACTCAGTATATGTTGAATCTATGCCACGTCGAATAACTGCTGTACTGAGGGCGAAAGGAGGACCTACGAAGTATTAGGTAGGTGGTCATAATTTAGTGATCACTCAGTATATGTTGAATCTATGCCACGTCGTATACCTGCTGTACTTGGGGCGAAAGGAGGACCTACGAAGTATTAGGTAGGTGGTCATAATTTAGTGATCACTCAGTATATGTTGAATCTATGCCACGTCGTATACCTGCTGTACTTGGGGCGAAAGGAGGACCTACGAAGTATTAGGTAGGTGGTCATAATTTAGTGATCACTCAGTATATGTTGAATCTATGCCACGTCGTATACCTGCTGTACTTGGGGCGAAAGGAGGACCTACGAAGTATTAGGTAGGTGGTCATAATTCAGTGATCACTCAGTGTATGTTGAATCGATGCCACGTTGGATAGCTGCTGTACCTAGGGCGAAAGGAGAACCTACGAAGTATTAGGTAGGTGGTCATAATTCAGTGCTCACTCAGTGTATGTTGAATCGATGCCACGTCGGATAGCTGCAGTACTGAGGGCGAAAGGAAGACTTACGAAGTATTAGGTAGGTGGTCATAATTCAGTGATCACTCAGTGTATGGTGAATCCATGCCACGTAGGATAGATAGCTGCAGTACTGAGGGCGAAAGGAAGACCTACGAAGTACTAGGTACGTGGTCATAATTTAATGATCACTCAGTGAATGTTGAATCGATGCCACGTTGGATAGCTGCTGTACCAAGGGCGAAAGGAGAACCTACGAAGTATTAGGTAGGTGGTCATAATTTAGTGATCACTCAGTATATGTTGAATCTATGCCACGTCGAATAACTGCTGTACTGAGGGCGAAAGGAGGACCTACGAAGTATTATGTAAGTGCTCATAATTCAGTGATCACTCAGTGTATGTTGAATCGATGCCACGTCGGATAGCTGCAGTACTGAGGGCGAAAGGAAGACTTACGAAGTATTAGGTAGGTGGTCATAATTCAGTGATCACTCAGTGTATGGTGAATCCATGCCACGTAGGATAGATAGCTGCAGTACTGAGGGCGAAAGGAAGACCTAGGAAGTACCAGGTACGTGGTCATAATTCAATGATCACTCAGTGAATGTTGAATCGATGCCACGTTGGATAGCTGCTGTACCAAGGGCGAAAGGAGAACCTACGAAGTATTAGGTAGGTGGTCATAATTTAGTGATCACTCAGTATATGTTGAATCTATGCCACGTCGTATACCTGCTGTACTTGGGGCGAAAGGAGGACCTACGAAGTATTAGGTAGGTGGTCATAATTTAGTGATCACTCAGTATATGTTGAATCTATGCCACGTCGTATACCTGCTGTACTTGGGGCGAAAGGAGGACCTACGAAGTATTAGGTAGGTGGTCATAATTCAGTGCTCACTCAGTGTATGTTGAATCGATGCCACGTCGGATAGCTGCTGTACTTGGGGCGAAAGGAGGACCTACGAAGTATTAGGTAGGTGGTCATAATTTAGTGATCACTCAGTATATGTTGAATC
This sequence comes from Macrothele yani, assembly GCA_039090855.1. Classification (NCBI taxonomy): domain Eukaryota; kingdom Metazoa; phylum Arthropoda; class Arachnida; order Araneae; family Macrothelidae; genus Macrothele; species Macrothele yani. The sequence goes on along the minus strand of CM077029.1, from coordinate 30,802,592 downwards.
TATGCCACGTCGTGTACCAGCTGTACTTGGGGCGAAAGGAGGACCTACGAAGTATTAGGTAGGTGGTCATAATTCAGTGCTCACTCAGTGCATGTTGAATCGATGCCACGTCCGATAGCTGCTGTACTTGGGGCGAAAGGAGGACCTACGAAGTATTAGGTAGGTGGTCATAATTTAGTGATCACTCAGTATATGTTGAATCTATGCCACGTCGTATACCTGCTGTACTTGGGGCGAAAGGAGGAATTACGAAGTATTAGGTAGGTGGTCATAATTTAGTGATCACTCAGTATATGTTGAATCTATGCCACGTCGTATACCTGCTGTACTTGGGGCGAAAGGAGGACCTACGAAGTATTAGGTAGGTGGTCATAATTCAGTGATCACTCAGTGTATGTTGAATCGATGCCACGTTGGATAGCTGCTGTACCTAGGGCGAAAGGAGAACCTACGAAGTATTAGGTAGGTGGTCATAATTTAGTGATCACTCAGTATATGTTGAATCTATGCCACGTCGTATACCTGCTGTACTTGGGGCGAAAGGAGGACCTACGAAGTATTAGGTAGGTGGTCATAATTCAGTGCTCACTCAGTGTATGTTGAATCGATGCCACGTCGGATAGCTGCAGTACTGAGGGCGAAAGGAAGACTTACGAAGTATTAGGTAGGTGGTCATAATTCAGTGATCACTCAGTGTATGGTGAATCCATGCCACGTAGGATAGATAGCTGCAGTACTGAGGGCGAAAGGAAGACCTACGAAGTACTAGGTACGTGGTCATAATTTAATGATCACTCAGTGAATGTTGAATCGATGCCACGTTGGATAGCTGCTGTACCAAGGGCGAAACGAGAACCTACGAAGTATTAGGTAGGTGGTCATAATTTAGTGATCACTCAGTATATGTTGAATCTATGCCACGTCGAATAACTGCTGTACTGAGGGCGAAAGGAGGACCTACGAAGTATTATGTAGGTGCTCATAATTCAGTGATCACTCAGTGTATGTTGAATCGATGCCACGTCGGATAGCTGCAGTACTGAGGGCGAAAGGAAGACTTACGAAGTATTAGGTAGGTGGTCATAATTCAGTGATCACTCAGTGTATGGTGAATCCATGCCACGTAGGATAGATAGCTGCAGTACTGAGGGCGAAAGGAAGACCTACGAAGTACTAGGTACGTGGTCATAATTCAATGATCACTCAGTGAATGTTGAATCGATGCCACGTTGGATAGCTGCTGTACCAAGGGCGAAAGGAGAACCTACGAAGTATTAGGTAGGTGGTCATAATTTAGTGATCACTCAGTATATGTTGAATCAATGCCACGTCGAATAACTTCTGTACTGAGGGCGAAAGGAGGACCTACGAAGTATTAGGTAGGTGGACATAATTTAGTGATCACTCAGTATATGTTGAATCTATGCCACGTCGTATACCTGCTGTACTTGGGGCGAAAGGAGGACCTACGAAGTATTAGGTAGGTGGTCATAATTTAGTGATCACTCAGTATATGTTGAATCTATGCCACGTCGTATACCTGCTGTACTTGGGGCGAAAGGAGGACCTACGAAGTATTATGTAGGTGGTCATAATTCAGTGCTCACTCAGTGTATGTTGAATCGATGCCACGTCGGATAGCTGCAGTACTGAGGGCGAAAGGAAGACTTACGAAGTATTAGGTAGGTGGTCATAATTCAGTGATCACTCAGTGTATGGTGAATCCATGCCACGTAGAATAGATAGCTGCAGTACTGAGGGCGAAAGGAAGACCTACGAAGTACTAGGTACGTGGTCATAATTCAATGATCACTCAGTGAATGTTGAATCGATGCCACGTTGGATAGCTGCTGTACCAAGGGCGAAAGGAGAACCTACGAAGTATTAGGTAGGTGGTCATAATTTAGTGATCACTCAGTATATGTTGAATCAATGCCACGTCGAATAACTTCTGTACTGAGGGCGAAAGGAGGACCTACGAAGTATTAGGTAGGTGGACATAATTTAGTGATCACTCAGTATATGTTGAATCCATGCCACGTCGTATACCTGCTGTACTTGGGGCGAAAGGAGGACCTACGAAGTATTAGGTAGGTGGTCATAATTTAGTGATCACTCAGTATATGTTGAATCTATGCCACGTCGTATACCTGCTGTACTTGGGGCGAAAGGAGGACCTACGAAGTATTAGGTAGGTGGTCATAATTCAGTGATCATTCAGTGTATGTTGAATCGATGCCACGTTGGATAGCTGCTGTACCTAGGGCGAAAGGAGAACCTACGAAGTATTAGGTAGGTGGTCATAATTTAGTGATCACTCAGTATATGTTTAATCTATGCCACGTCGTATACCTGCTGTACTTGGGGCGAAAGGAGGACCTACGAAGTATTAGGTAGGTGGTCATAATTCAGTGCTCACTCAGTGTATGTTGAATCGATGCCACGTCGGATAGCTGCAGTACTGAGGGCGAAAGGAAGACTTACGAAGTATTAGGTAGGCGGTCATAATTCAGTGATCACTCAGTGTATGGTGAATCCATGCCACGTAGGATAGATAGCTGCAGTACTGAGGGCAAAAGGAAGACCTACGAAGTACTAGGTACGTGGTCATAATTCAATGATCACTCAGTGAATGTTGAATCGATGCCACGTTGGATAGCTGCTGTACCAAAGGCGAAAGGAGAACCTACGAAGTATTAGGTAGGTGGTCATAATTTAGTGATCACTCAGTATATGTTGAATCTATGCCACGTCGAATAACTGCTGTACTGAGGGCGAAAGGAGGACCTACGAAGTATTAGGTAGGTGGTCATAATTTAGTGATCACTCAGTATATGTTGAATCTATGCCACGTCGTATACCTGCTGTACTTGGGGCGAAAGGAGGACCTACGAAGTATTAGGTAGGTGGTCATAATTTAGTGATCACTCAGTATATGTTGAATCTATGCCACGTCGTATACCTGCTGTACTTGGGGCGAAAGGAGGACCTACGAAGTATTAGGTAGGTGGTCATAATTTAGTGATCACTCAGTATATGTTGAATCTATGCCACGTCGTATACCTGCTGTACTTGGGGCGAAAGGAGGACCTACGAAGTATTAGGTAGGTGGTCATAATTCAGTGATCACTCAGTGTATGTTGAATCGATGCCACGTTGGATAGCTGCTGTACCTAGGGCGAAAGGAGAACCTACGAAGTATTAGGTAGGTGGTCATAATTCAGTGCTCACTCAGTGTATGTTGAATCGATGCCACGTCGGATAGCTGCAGTACTGAGGGCGAAAGGAAGACTTACGAAGTATTAGGTAGGTGGTCATAATTCAGTGATCACTCAGTGTATGGTGAATCCATGCCACGTAGGATAGATAGCTGCAGTACTGAGGGCGAAAGGAAGACCTACGAAGTACTAGGTACGTGGTCATAATTTAATGATCACTCAGTGAATGTTGAATCGATGCCACGTTGGATAGCTGCTGTACCAAGGGCGAAAGGAGAACCTACGAAGTATTAGGTAGGTGGTCATAATTTAGTGATCACTCAGTATATGTTGAATCTATGCCACGTCGAATAACTGCTGTACTGAGGGCGAAAGGAGGACCTACGAAGTATTATGTAAGTGCTCATAATTCAGTGATCACTCAGTGTATGTTGAATCGATGCCACGTCGGATAGCTGCAGTACTGAGGGCGAAAGGAAGACTTACGAAGTATTAGGTAGGTGGTCATAATTCAGTGATCACTCAGTGTATGGTGAATCCATGCCACGTAGGATAGATAGCTGCAGTACTGAGGGCGAAAGGAAGACCTAGGAAGTACCAGGTACGTGGTCATAATTCAATGATCACTCAGTGAATGTTGAATCGATGCCACGTTGGATAGCTGCTGTACCAAGGGCGAAAGGAGAACCTACGAAGTATTAGGTAGGTGGTCATAATTTAGTGATCACTCAGTATATGTTGAATCTATGCCACGTCGTATACCTGCTGTACTTGGGGCGAAAGGAGGACCTACGAAGTATTAGGTAGGTGGTCATAATTTAGTGATCACTCAGTATATGTTGAATCTATGCCACGTCGTATACCTGCTGTACTTGGGGCGAAAGGAGGACCTACGAAGTATTAGGTAGGTGGTCATAATTCAGTGCTCACTCAGTGTATGTTGAATCGATGCCACGTCGGATAGCTGCTGTACTTGGGGCGAAAGGAGGACCTACGAAGTATTAGGTAGGTGGTCATAATTTAGTGATCACTCAGTATATGTTGAATCTATGCCACGTCGTGTACCAGCTGTACTTGGGGCGAAAGGAGGACCTACGAAGTATTAGGTAGGTGGTCATAATTCAGTGCTCACTCAGTGCATGTTGAATCGATGCCACGTCCGATAGCTGCTGTACTTGGGGCGAAAGGAGGACCTACGAAGTATTAGGTAGGTGGTCATAATTTAGTGATCACTCAGTATATGTTGAATCTATGCCACGTCGTATACCTGCTGTACTTGGGGCGAAAGGAGGAATTACGAAGTATTAGGTAGGTGGTCATAATTTAGTGATCACTCAGTATATGTTGAATCTATGCCACGTCGTATACCTGCTGTACTTGGGGCGAAAGGAGGACCTACGAAGTATTAGGTAGGTGGTCATAATTCAGTGATCACTCAGTGTATGTTGAATCGATGCCACGTTGGATAGCTGCTGTACCTAGGGCGAAAGGAGAACCTACGAAGTATTAGGTAGGTGGTCATAATTTAGTGATCACTCAGTATATGTTGAATCTATGCCACGTCGTATACCTGCTGTACTTGGGGCGAAAGGAGGACCTACGAAGTATTAGGTAGGTGGTCATAATTCAGTGCTCACTCAGTGTATGTTGAATCGATGCCACGTCGGATAGCTGCAGTACTGAGGGCGAAAGGAAGACTTACGAAGTATTAGGTAGGTGGTCATAATTCAGTGATCACTCAGTGTATGGTGAATCCATGCCACGTAGGATAGATAGCTGCAGTACTGAGGGCGAAAGGAAGACCTACGAAGTACTAGGTACGTGGTCATAATTTAATGATCACTCAGTGAATGTTGAATCGATGCCACGTTGGATAGCTGCTGTACCAAGGGCGAAACGAGAACCTACGAAGTATTAGGTAGGTGGTCATAATTTAGTGATCACTCAGTATATGTTGAATCTATGCCACGTCGAATAACTGCTGTACTGAGGGCGAAAGGAGGACCTACGAAGTATTATGTAGGTGCTCATAATTCAGTGATCACTCAGTGTATGTTGAATCGATGCCACGTCGGATAGCTGCAGTACTGAGGGCGAAAGGAAGACTTACGAAGTATTAGGTAGGTGGTCATAATTCAGTGATCACTCAGTGTATGGTGAATCCATGCCACGTAGGATAGATAGCTGCAGTACTGAGGGCGAAAGGAAGACCTACGAAGTACTAGGTACGTGGTCATAATTCAATGATCACTCAGTGAATGTTGAATCGATGCCACGTTGGATAGCTGCTGTACCAAGGGCGAAAGGAGAACCTACGAAGTATTAGGTAGGTGGTCATAATTTAGTGATCACTAAGTATATGTTGAATCTATGCCACGTCGTATACCTGCTGTACTTGGGGCGAAAGGAGGACCTACGAGGTATTAGGTAGGTGGTCATAATTTAGTGATCACTCAGTATATGTTGAATCTATGCCACGTCGTATACCTGCTGTACTTGGGGCGAAAGGAGGACCGACGAAGTATTAGGTAGGTGGTCATAATTCAGTGCTCACTCAGTGTATGTTGAATCGATGCCACGTCGGATAGCTGCTGTACTTGGGGCGAAAGGAGGACCTACGAAGTATTAGGTAGGTGGTCATAACTTAGTGATCACTCAGTACATGTTGAATCTATGCCACGTCGTGTACCAGCTGTAGTTGGGGCGAAAGGAGGACCTACGAAGTATTAGGTAGGTGGTCATAATTCAGTGCTCACTCAGTGTATGTTGAATCGATGCCACGTCCGATAGCTGCTGTACTTGGGGCGAAAGGAGGACCTACGAAGTATTAGGTAGGTGGTCATAATTCAGTGATCACTCAGTATATGTTGAATCTATGCCACGTCGTATACCTGCTGTACTTGGGGCGAAAGGAGGACCTACGAAGTATTAGTAGGTGGTCATAATTTAGTGATCACTCAGTATATGTTGAATCTATGCCACGTCGTATACCTGCTGTACTTGGGGCGAAAGGAGGACCTACGAAGTATTAGGTAGGTGGTCATAATTCAGTGATCACTCAGTGTAGGTTGAATCGATGCCACGTTGGATAGCTGCTGTACCTAGGGCGAAAGGAGAACCTACGAAGTATTAGGTAGGTGGTCATAATTTAGTGATCACTTAGTATATGTTGAATCTATGCCACGTCGTATACCTGCTGTACTTACGAAGTATTAGGTAGGTGGTCATAATTTAGTGATCACTCAGTATATGTTGAATCTATGCCACGTCGAATAACTGCTGTACTGAGGGCGAAAGGCGGACCTACGAAGTATTATGTAGGTGCTCATAATTCAGTGATCACTCAGTGTATGTTGAATCGATGCCACGTCGGATAGCTGCAGTACTGAGGGCGAAAGGAAGACTTGCGAAGTATAGGTAGGTGGTCATAATTCAGTGATCACTCAGTGTATGGTGAATCCATGCCACGTAGGATAGATAGCTGCAGTACTGAGGGCGAAAGGAAGACCTACGAAGTACTAGGTACGTGGTCATAATTCAATGATCACTCAGTGAATGTTGAATCGATGCCACGTTGCATAGCTGCTGTACCAAGGGCGAAAGGAGAACCTACGAAGTATTAGGTAGGTGGTCATAATTTAGTGATCACTCAGTATATGTTGAATCTATGCCACGTCGTATACCTGCTGTACTTGGGGCGAAAGGAGGACCTACGAAGTAGTAGGTAGGTGGTCATAATTTAGTGATCACTCAGTATATGTTGAATCTATGCCACGTCGTATACCTGCTGTACTTGGGGCGAAAGGAGGACCTACGAAGTATTAGGTAGGTGGTCATAATTCAGTGCTCACTCAGTGTATGTTGAATCGATGCCACGTCGGATAGCTGCTGTACTTGGGGCGAAAGGAGGACCTACGAAGTATTAGGTAGGTGGTCATTATTTAGTGATCACTCAGTATATGTTGAATCTATGCCACGTCGTATACCAGCTGTACTTGGGGCGAAAGGAGGATCTACGAAGTATTAGGTAGGTGGTCATAATTCAGTGCTCACTCAGTGTATGTTGAATCGATGCCACGTCGGATAGCTGCTGTACTTGGGGCGAAAGGAGGACCTACGAAGTATTAGGTAGGTGGTCATAATTTAGTGATCACTCAGTATATGTTGAATCTATGCCACGTCGTATACCTGCTGTACTTGGGGCGAAAGGAGGACCTACGAAGTATTAGGTAGGTGGTCATATTTCAGTGCTCACTCAGTGTATGTTGAATCGATGCCACGTCGGATAGCTGCTGTACTTGGGGCGAAAGGAGGACCTACGAAGTATTAGGTAGGTGGTCATAATTTAGTGATCACTCAGTATATGTTGAATCTATGCCACGTCGTATACCTGCTGTACTTGGGGCGAAAGGAGGACCTACGAAGTATTAGGTAGATGGTCATAATTCAGTGCTCACTCAGTGTATGTTGAATCGATGCCACGTCGTATACCTGCTGTACTTGGGGCGAAAGGAGGACCTACGAAGTATTAGGTAGGTGGTCATAATTCAGTGATCACTCAGTATATGTTGAATCTATGCCACGTCGTATACCTGCTGTACTTGGGGCGAAAGGAGGACCTACGAAGTATTAGGTAGGTGGTCATAATTTAGTGATCACTCAGTACATGTTGAATCGATGCCACGTCGTATACCTGCTGTACTTGGGGCGAAAGGAGGACCTACGAAGTATTAACTAGGTGGTCATAATTTAGTGATCACTCAGTATATGTTGAATCTATGCCACGTCGTATACCTGCTGTACTTGGGGCGAAAGGAGGACCTACAAAGTATTAGGTAGGTGGTCATAATTCAGTGCTCACTCAGTGTATGTTGAATCTATGCCACGTCGTATACCTGCTGTACTTGGGGCGAAAGGAGGACCTACGAAGTAATAGGTAGGTGGTCATAATTTAGTGATCACTCAGTATATGTTGAATCTATGCCACGTCGTATGCCTGCTGTACTTGGGGCGAAAGGAGGACCTACGAAGTATTAGGTAGGTGGTCATAATTTAGTGATCACTCAGTATATGTTGAATCTATGCCACGTCGTATACCTGCTGTACTTGGGGCGAAAGGAGGACCTACGAAGTATTAGGTAGGTAGTCATAATTTAGTGATCACTCAGTATATGTTAAATCTATGCCACGTCGAATAACTGCTGTACTGAGGGCGAAAGGAGGACCTACGAAGTATTATGTAGGTGCTCATAATTCAGTGATCACTCAGTGTATGTTGAATCGATGCCACGTCGGATAGCTGCAGTACTGAGGGCGAAAGGAAGACTTACGAAGTATTAGGTAGGTGGTCATAATTCAGTGATCACTCAGTGTATGGTGAATCCATGCCACGTAGGATAGATAGCTGCAGTACTGAGGGCGAAAGGAAGACCTACGAAGTACTAGGTACGTGGTCATAATTCAATGATCACTCAGTGAATGTTGAATCGATGCCACGTTGGATAGCTGCTGTACCAAGGGCGAAAGGAGAACCTACGAAGTATTAGGTAGGTGGTCATAATTTAGTGATCACTAAGTATATGTTGAATCTATGCCACGTCGTATACCTGCTGTACTTGGGGCGAAAGGAGGACCTACGAGGTATTAGGTAGGTGGTCATAATTTAGTGATCACTCAGTATATGTTGAATCTATGCCACGTCGTATACCTGCTGTACTTGGGGCGAAAGGAGGACCGACGAAGTATTAGGTAGGTGGTCATAATTCAGTGCTCACTCAGTGTATGTTGAATCGATGCCACGTCGGATAGCTGCTGTACTTGGGGCGAAAGGAGGACCTACGAAGTATTAGGTAGGTGGTCATAACTTAGTGATCACTCAGTACATGTTGAATCTATGCCACGTCGTGTACCAGCTGTAGTTGGGGCGAAAGGAGGACCTACGAAGTATTAGGTAGGTGGTCATAATTCAGTGCTCACTCAGTGTATGTTGAATCGATGCCACGTCCGATAGCTGCTGTACTTGGGGCGAAAGGAGGACCTACGAAGTATTAGGTAGGTGGTCATAATTCAGTGATCACTCAGTATATGTTGAATCTATGCCACGTCGTATACCTGCTGTACTTGGGGCGAAAGGAGGACCTACGAAGTATTAGGTAGGTGGTCATAATTTAGTGATCACTCAGTATATGTTGAATCTATGCCACGTCGTATACCTGCTGTACTTGGGGCGAAAGGAGGACCTACGAAGTATTAGGTAGGTGGTCATAATTCAGTGATCACTCAGTGTAGGTTGAATCGATGCCACGTTGGATAGCTGCTGTACCTAGGGCGAAAGGAGAACCTACGAAGTATTAGGTAGGTGGTCATAATTTAGTGATCACTTAGTATATGTTGAATCTATGCCACGTCGTATACCTGCTGTACTTACGAAGTATTAGGTAGGTGGTCATAATTTAGTGATCACTCAGTATATGTTGAATCTATGCCACGTCGAATAACTGCTGTACTGAGGGCGAAAGGCGGACCTACGAAGTATTATGTAGGTGCTCATAATTCAGTGATCACTCAGTGTATGTTGAATCGATGGCACGTCGGATAGCTGCAGTACTGAGGGCGAAAGGAAGACTTGCGAAGTATAGGTAGGTGGTCATAATTCAGTGATCACTCAGTGTATGGTGAATCCATGCCACGTAGGATAGATAGCTGCAGTACTGAGGGCGAAAGGAAGACCTACGAAGTACTAGGTACGTGGTCATAATTCAATGATCACTCAGTGAATGTTGAATCGATGCCACGTTGCATAGCTGCTGTACCAAGGGCGAAAGGAGAACCTACGAAGTATTAGGTAGGTGGTCATAATTTAGTGATCACTCAGTATATGTTGAATCTATGCCACGTCGTATACCTGCTGTACTTGGGGCGAAAGGAGGACCTACGAAGTATTAGGTAGGTGGTCATAATTTAGTGATCACTCAGTATATGTTGAATCTATGCCACGTCGTATACCTGCTGTACTTGGGGCGAAAGGAGGACCTACGAAGTATTAGGTAGGTGGTCATAATTCAGTGCTCACTCAGTGTATGTTGAATCGATGCCACGTCGGATAGCTGCTGTACTTGGGGCGAAAGGAGGACCTACGAAGTATTAGGTAGGTGGTCATTATTTAGTGATCACTCAGTATATGTTGAATCTATGCCACGTCGTATACCAGCTGTACTTGGGGCGAAAGGAGGATCTACGAAGTATTAGGTAGGTGGTCATAATTCAGTGCTCACTCAGTGTATGTTGAATCGATGCCACGTCGGATAGCTGCTGTACTTGGGGCGAAAGGAGGACCTACGAAGTATTAGGTAGGTGGTCATAATTTAGTGATCACTCAGTATATGTTGAATCTATGCCACGTCGTATACCTGCTGTACTTGGGGCGAAAGGAGGACCTACGAAGTATTAGGTAGGTGGTCATATTTCAGTGCTCACTCAGTGTATGTTGAATCGATGCCACGTCGGATAGCTGCTGTACTTGGGGCGAAAGGAGGACCTACGAAGTATTAGGTAGGTGGTCATAATTTAGTGATCACTCAGTATATGTTGAATCTATGCCACGTCGTATACCTGCTGTACTTGGGGCGAAAGGAGGACCTACGAAGTATTAGGTAGATGGTCATAATTCAGTGCTCACTCAGTGTATGTTGAATCGATGCCACGTCGTATACCTGCTGTACTTGGGGCGAAAGGAGGACCTACGAAGTATTAGGTAGGTGGTCATAATTCAGTGATCACTCAGTATATGTTGAATCTATGCCACGTCGTATACCTGCTGTACTTGGGGCGAAAGGAGGACCTACGAAGTATTAGGTAGGTGGTCATAATTTAGTGATCACTCAGTACATGTTGAATCGATGCCACGTCGTATACCTGCTGTACTTGGGGCGAAAGGAGGACCTACGAAGTATTAACTAGGTGGTCATAATTTAGTGATCACTCAGTATATGTTGAATCTATGCCACGTCGTATACCTGCTGTACTTGGGGCGAAAGGAGGACCTACAAAGTATTAGGTAGGTGGTCATAATTCAGTGCTCACTCAGTGTATGTTGAATCTATGCCACGTCGTATACCTGCTGTACTTGGGGCGAAAGGAGGACCTACGAAGTAATAGGTAGGTGGTCATAATTTAGTGATCACTCAGTATATGTTGAATCTATGCCACGTCGTATGCCTGCTGTACTTGGGGCGACAGGAGGACCTACGAAGTATTAGGTAGGTGGTCATAATTTAGTGATCGCTCAGTATATGTTGAATCTATGCCACGTCGTATACCTGCTGTACTTGGGGCGAAAGGAGGACCTACGAAGTATTAGGTAGGTAGTCATAATTTAGTGATCACTCAGTATATGTTAAATCTATGCCACGTCGTATACCTGCTGTACTTGGGGCGAATGGAGGACCTACGAAGTATTAGGTAGGTAGTCATAATTTATTGATCACTCAGTATATGTTGAATCTATGCCACGTCGTATACCTGCTGTACTTGGGGCGAAAGGAGGACCTACGAAGTATTAGGTAGGTGGTCATAATTTAGTGATCACTCAGTATATGTTGAATCTATGCCACGTCGTATACCTGCTGTACTTGGGGCGAAAGGAGGACCTACGAAGTATTAGGTAGGTGGTCATATTTCAGTGCTCACTCAGTGTATGTTGAATCGATGCCACGTCGGATAGCTGCTGTACTTGGGGCGAAAGGAGGACCTACGAAGTATTACGTAGGTGGTCATAATTTAGTGGTCACTCAGTATATGTTGAATCTATGCCACGTCGTATACCTGCTGTACTTGGGGCGAAAAGAGGACCTACGAAGTATTAGGTAGGTGGTCATATTTCAGTGCTCACTCAGTGTATATTGAATCGATGCCATGTCGTATACCTGCTGTAGTTGGGGCGAAAGGAGGACCTACGAAGTATTAGGTAGGTGGTCATAATTTAGTGATCACTCAGTATATGTTGAATCTATGCCACGTCGTATACCTGCTGTACTTGGGGCGAAAGGAGGACCTACGAAGTATTAGGTAGGCGGTCATAATTCAGTGATCACTCAGTATATGTTGAATCTATGCCACGTCGTATACCTGCTGTACTTGGGGCGAAAGGAGGACCTACGAAGTATTAGGTAGGTGGTCATAATTTAGTGATCACTCAGTATATGTTGAATCGATGCCACGTCGTATACCTGCTGTACTTGCGGCGAAAGGAGGACCTACGAAGTATTAGGTAGGTGGTCATAATTTAGTGATCACTCAGTATATGTTGAATCTATGCCACGTCGTATACCTGCTGTACTTGGGGCGAAAGAAGGACCTACGAAGTATTAGGTAGGTGGTCATAATTCAGTGCTCACTCAGTGTATGTTGAATCTATGCCACGTCGTATACCTGCTGTACTTGGGGCGAAAGGAGGACCTACGAAGTATTAGGTAGGTGGTCAGAATTTAGTGATCACTCAGTATATGTTGAATCTATGCCACGTCGTATGCCTGCTGTACTTGGGGCGAAAGGAGGACCTACGAAGTATTAGGTAGGTGGTCATAATTTAGTGATCACTCAGTATATGTTGAATCTATGCCACGTCGTATACCTGCTGTACTTGGGGCGAAAGGAGGACCTACGAAGTATTAGGTAGGTGGTCATAATTTAGTGATCACTCAGTATATGTTGAATCTATGCCACGTCGTATACCTGCTGTACTTGGGGCGAAAGGAGGACCTACTAAGTATTAGGTAGGTGGTCATAATTCAGTGCTCACTCAGTGTATGTTGAATCGATGCCACGTCGGATAGCTGCAGTACTGAGGGCGAAAGGAAGACTTACGAAGTATTAGGTAGGTGGTCATAATTCAGTGATCACTCAGTGTATGGTGAATCCATGCCGCGTAATATAGATAGCTGCAGTACTGAGGGCGAAAGGAAGACCTACGAAGTACTAGGTACGTGGTCATAATTTAATGATCACTCAGTGAATGTTGAATCGATGCCACGTTGGATAGCTGTTGTACCAAGGGCGAAAGGAGAACCTACGAAGTATTAGGTAGGTGGTCATAATTTAGTGATCACTCAGTATATGTTGAATCTATGCCACGTCGTATACCTGCTGTACTTGGGGCGAAAGGAGGACCTACGAAGTATTAGGTAGGTGGTCATAATTTAGTGCTCACTCAGTGTATGTTGAATCGATGCCACGTCGTATAGCTGCTGTACTTGGGGCGAAAGGAGGACCTACGAAGTATTAGGTAGGTGGTCATAATTTAGTGATCACTCAGTATATGTTGAACCTATGCCACGTCGTATACCTGCTGTACTTGGGGCGAAAGGAGGACCTACGAAGTATTAGGTAGGTGGTCATAATTTAGTGATCACTCAGTATATGTTGAATCTATGCCACGTCGTATACCAGCTGTACTTGGGGCGAAAGGAGGACCTACGAAGTATTAGGTAGGTGGTCATAATTCAGTGCTCACTCAGTGTATGTTGAATCGATGCCCCGTCGGATAGCTGCTGTACTTGGGGCGAAAGGAGGACCTACGAAGTATTAGGTAGGTGGTCATAATTTAGTGATCACTCAGTATATGTTGAATCTATGCCACGTCGTATACCTGCTGTACTTGGGGCGAAAGGAGGACCTACGAAGTATTAGGTAGGTGGTCATAATTCAGTGCTCACTCAGTGTATGTTGAATCTATGCCACGTCGTATACCTGCTGTACTTGGGGCGAAAGGAGGACCTACGAAGTATTAGGTAGGTGGTCAGAATTTAGTGATCACTCAGTATATGTTGAATCTATGCCACGTCGTATGCCTGCTGTACTTGGGGCGAAAGGAGGACCTACGAAGTATTAGGTAGGTGGTCATAATTTAGTGATCACTCAGTATATGTTGAATCTATGCCACGTCGTATACCTGCTGTACTTGGGGCGAAAGGAGGACCTACGAAGTATTAGGTAGGTGGTCATAGTTCAGTGCTCACTCATTGTATGTTGAATCGATTCCACGTCGGATAGCTGCGGTACTTGGGGCGAAAGGAGGACCTACGAAGTATTAGGTAGGTGGTCATAATTTAGTGATCACTCAGTATATGTTGAATCGATGCCACGTCGGATAGCTGCTGTACTTGGGGCGAAAGGAGGACCTACGAAGTATTACGTAGGTGGTCATAATTTAGTGATCACTCAGTATATGTTGAATCTATGCCACGTCGTATACCTGCTGTACTTGGGGCGAAAGGAGGACCTACGAAGTATTAGGTAGGTGGTCATATTTCAGTGCTCACTCAGTGTATGTTGAATCGATGCCACGTCGGATAGCTGCAGTACTGAGGGCGAAAAGAAGACTTACGAAGTATTAGGTAGGTGGTCATAATTCAGTGATCACTCAGTATATGTTGAATCTATGCCACGTCGTATGCCTGCTGTACTTGGGGCGAAAGGAGGACCTACGAAGTATTAGGTAGGTGGTCATAATTTAGTGATCACTCAGTATATGTTGAATCTATGCCACGTCGTATACCTGCTGTACTTGGGGCGAAAGGAGGACCTACGAAGTATTAGGTAGGTGGTCATAATTTAGTGATCACTCAGTATATGTTGAGTCTATGCCACGTCGTATACCTGCTGTACTTGGGGCGACAGGAGGACCTACGAAGTATTAGGTAGGTGGTCATAATTCAGTGCTCACTCAGTGTATGTTGAATCGATGCCACGTCGGATAGCTGCAGTACTGAGGGCGAAAGTAAGACTTACGAAGTATTAGGTAGGTGGTCATAATTCAGTGATCACTCAGTGTATGGTGAATCCATGCCGCGTAATATAGATAGCTGCAGTACTGAGGGCGAAAGGAAGACCTACGAAGTACTAGGTACGTGGTCATAATTTAATGATCACTCAGTGAATGTTGAATCGATGCCACGTTGGATAGCTGCTGTACCAAGGGCGAAAGGAGAACCTACGAAGTATTAGGTAGGTGGTCATAATTTAGTGATCACTCAGTATATGTTGAATCTATGCCACGTCGAATAACTGCTGTACTGAGGGCGAAAGGAGGACCTACGAAGTATTATGTAGGTGCTCATAATTCAGTGATCACTCAGTGTATGTTGAATCGATGCCACGTCGGATAGCTGCAGTACTGAGGGCGAAAGGAAGACTTACGAAGTATTAGGTAGGTGGTCATAATTCAGTGATCACTCAGTGTATGGTGAATTTATGCCACGTAGGATAGATAGCTGCAGTACTGAGGGCGAAAGGAAGACATACGAAGTACTATGTACGTGGTCATAATTCAATGATCACTCAGTGAATGTTGAATCGATGAGACGTTGGATAGCTGCTGTACCAAGGGCGAAAGGAGAACCTACGAAGTATTAGGTAGGTGGTCATAATTTAGTGATCACTCAGTATATGTTGAATCTATGCCACGTCGTATACCTGCGGTACTTGGGGCGAAAGGAGGACCTACGAAGTATTAGGTAGGTGGTCATAATTTAGTGCTCACTCAGTGTATGTTGAATCTATGCCACGTCGTATACCTGCTGTACTTGGGGCGAAAGCAGGACCTACGAAGTATTAGGTAGGTGGTCATAATTCAGTGCTCACTCAGTGTATGTTGAATCTATGCCACGTCGTACACCTGCTGTACTTGGGGCGAAAGGAGGACCTACGAAGTATTAGGTAGGTGGTCAGAATTTAGTGATCACTCAGTATATGTTGAATCTATGCCACGTCGTATGCCTGCTGTACTTGGGGCGAAAGGAGGACCTACGAAGTATTAGGTAGGTAGTCATAATTTAGTGATCACTCAGTATATGTTGAATCTATGCCACGTCGTATACCTGCTGTACTTGGGGCGAAAGGAGGACCTACGAAGTATTAGGTAGGTGGTCATAGTTCAGTACTCACTCAGTGTATGTTGAATCGATGCCACGTCGGATAGCTGCGGTACTTGGGGCGAAAGGAGGACCTACGAAGTATTAGGTAGGTGGTCATAATTCAGTGCTCACTCAGTGTATGTTGAATCGATGCCACGTCGGATAGCTGCTGTACTTGGGGCGAAAGGAGGACCTACGAAGTATTAGGTAGGTGGTCATAATTTAGTGCTCACTCAGTGTATGTTGAATCGATGCCACGTCGGATAGCTGCTGTACTTGGGGCGAAAGGAGGACCTACGAAGTATTAGGTAGGTGGTCATAATTTAGTGATCACTCAGTATATGTTGAATCTATGCCACGTCGTATACCAGCTGTACTTGGGGCGAAAGGAGGACCTACGAAGTATTAGGTAGGTGGTCATAATTCAGTGCTCACTCAGTGTATGTTGAATCTATGCCACGTCGTATACCTGCTGTACTTGGGGCGAAAGGAGGACCTACGAAGTATTAGGTAGGTGGTCATAATTCAGTGCTCACTTAGTGTATGTTGAATCTATGCCACGTCGTATACCTGCTGTACTTGGGGCGAAAGGAGGACCTACGAAGTATTAATTAGGTGGTCAGAATTTAGTGATCACTCAGTATATGTTGAATCTATGCCACGTCGTATGCCTGCTGTATTTGGGGCGAAACGAGGACCTACGAAGTATTAGGTAGGTGGTCATAATTTAGTGATCACTCAGTATATGTTGAATCTATGCCACGTCGTATACCTGCTGTACTTGGGGCGAAAGGAGGACCTACGAAGTATTAGGTAGGTGGTCATAGTTCAGTACTCACTCAGTGTATGTTGAATCGATGCCACGTCGGATAGCTGCGGTACTTGGGGCGAAAGGAGGACCTACGAAGTATTAGGTAGGTGGTCATAATTTAGTGATCACTCAGTATATGTTGAATCTATGCCACGTCGTATACCAGCTGTACTTGGGGCGAAAGGAGGACCTACGAAGTATTAGGTAGGTGGTCATAATTCAGTGCTCACTCAGTGTATGTTGAATCGATGCCACGTCGGATAGCTGCTGTACTTGGGGCGAAAGGAGGACCTACGAAGTATTAGGTAGGTGGTCATAATTTAGTGATCACTCAGTATATGTTGAATCTATGCCACGTCGTATACCTGCTGTACTTGGGGCGAAAGGAGGACCTACGAAGTATTAGGTAGGTAATCATATTTCAGTGCTCACTCAGTGTATGTTGAATCGATGCCACGTCGGATAGCTGCTGTACTTGGGGCGAAAGGAGGACCTACGAAGTATTACGTAAGTGGTCATAATTTAGTGGTCACTCAGTATATGTTGAATCTATGCCACGTCGTATACCTGCTGTACTTGGGGCGAAAGGAAGACCTACGAAGTATTAGGTAGGTGGTCATAATTCAGTGCTCACTCAGTGTATGTTGAATCTATGCCACGTCGTATACCTGCTGTACTTGGGGCGAAAGGAGGACCTACAAAGTATTAGGTAGGTGGTCAGAATTTAGTGATCACTCAGTATATGTTGAATCTATGCCACGTCGTATGCCTGCTGTACTTGGGGCGAAAGGAGGACCTACGAAGTATTAGGTAGGTGGTCAGAATTTAGTGATCACTCAGTATATGTTGAATCTATGCCACGTCGTATACCTGCTGTACTTGGGGCGAAAGGAGGACCTACGAAGTATTAGGTAGGTGGTCATAATTTAGTGCTCACTCAGTGTATGTTGAATCGATGCCACGTCGGATAGCTGCTGTACTTGGGGCGAAAGGAGGACCTACGAAGTATTAGGTAGGTGGTCATAATTTAGTGATCACTCAGTATATGTTGAATCTATGCCACGTCGTATACCAGCTGTACTTGGGGCGAAAGGAGGACCTACGAAGTATTAGGTAGGTAGGTCATAATTCAGTGCTCACTCAGTGTATGTTGAATCGATGCCACGTCGGATAGCTGTTGTACTTGGGGCGAAAGGAGGACCTACGAAGTATTAGGTAGGTGGTCATAATTTAGTGATCACTCAGTATATGTTGAATCTATGCCACGTCGTACACCTGCTGTACTTGGGGCGAAAGGAGGACCTACGAAGTATTAGGTAGGTGGTCATATTTCAGTGCTCACTCAGTGTATGTTGAATCGATGCCACGTCGGATAGCTGCTGTACTTGGGGCGAAAGGAGGACCTACGAAGTATTAGGTAGGTGGTCATAATTTAGTGGTCACTCAGTATATGTTGAATCTATGCCACGTCGTATACCTGCTGTACTTGGGGCGAAAGGAGGACCTACGAAGTATTAGGTAGGTGGTCATAATTCAGTGCTCACTCAGTGTATGTTGAATCGATGCCACGTCGTATACCTGCTGTATTTGGGGCGAAAGGAGGACCTACGAAGTATTAGGTAGATGGTCATAATTCAGTGATCACTCAGTATATGTTGAATCTATGCCACGTCGTATACCTGCTGTACTTCGGGGCGAAAGGAGGACCTACGAAGTATTAGGTAGGTGGTCATAATTTAGTGATCACTCAGTATATGTTGAATCTATGCCACGTCGTATACCTGCTGTACTTGGGGCGAAAGGAGGACCTACGAAGTATTAGGTAGGTGGTCATAATTCAGTGATCACTCAGTGTATATGTTGAATCTATGCCACGTCGTATACCTGCTGTACTTGGGGCGAAAGGAGGACCTACGAAGTATTAGGTAGGTGGTCAGAATTTAGTGATCACTCAGTATATGTTGAATCTATGCCACGTCGTATACCTGCTGTACTTGGGGCGAAAGGAGGACCTACGAAGTATTAGGTAGGTGGTCAGAATTTAGTGATCACTCAGTATATGTTGAATCTATGCCACGTCGTATACCTGCTGTACTTGGGGCGAAAGGAGGACCTACGAAGTATTAGGTAGGTGGTCAGAATTTAGTGATCACTCAGTATATGTTGAATCGATGCCACGTCGTATACCTGCTGTACTTGGGGCGAAAGGAGGACCTACGAAGTATTAGGTAGGTGGTCATAATTTAGTGATCACTCAGTATATGTTGAATCTATGCCACGTCGTATACCTGCTGTACTTGGGGCGAAAGGAAGACCTACGAAGTATTAGGTAGGTGGTCATAATTTAGTGCTCACTCAGTATATGTTGAATCGATGCCACGTCGTATGCCTGCTGTTCTTGGGGCGAAAGGAGGACCTACGAAGTATTAGGTAGGTGGTCATAATTTAGTGATCACTCAGTATATGTTGAATCTATGCCACGTCGTATACCTGCTGTACTTGGGGCGAAAGGAGGACCTACGAAGTATTAGGTAGGTGGTCATAATTCAGTGCTCACTCAGTGTATGTTGAATCGATGCCACGTCGGATAGATAGCTGCTGTACTGAGGGCGAAAGAAGGACGTACGAAGTATTTGGTTGGTGGCCATAATTTAGGGATCACTCAGTGCATTTCATAACTGTTTTTGTCCCAGAATTGGAACAATATTCTGAAATTTCTAGCTATTTTTATAGGAAACTAATTCTTTTTAGTATGTGTAGATTTTTATATGTACACTATATTGCCAGACGTCACCGGACACCTAGAAGAGAAACACAACATACCATTTATTGACATACATTAGTACGGTGTCGGTTCACCTTCGGCCTTAATGCATGCACTGACACTTCTAAACATGCTTTCGACAAGGTTTTGGAATACAGCGATAGGTATGGGCTTCCAGTCAGTATATAATGCTGCCGCTAACTGTTGCTTACTAGTAGGCATTGGTTCCAAACTTCTTATATGGCGCTCTAATTCATCCCGTGGGTGCTCTATGCGATAAAGGTCAGGGATCTGTGCTGACCAGTCTATACACGATACGGAATTATCGTCAAACCACGCCGTAACAGTCTTTGCTTTATGGCTCGGTGCATTACCCTGCTGGTACCAATGAGGTTCGGTTCCATAGTATTACCACACAGTTGGTAGGGCATAATTGTCCAGAATATCAAGAAAGACGTGCTGCTTAACAGGTCTGTCCAAGATAACCAACGGGCCGGGATCATACCACGAAAAACACCCCCACACGAGTACACTGCCAGCTCCAAACTTGACCGTAGGAACAGTACACTGTGGTAAATAGCGTTCCCCCGGCTGTCGCCATTCCTACACCTGACCATCCGACTGATGGATCGTGTATCTAGATTCATCAGTCCATAGGACCCGTTTCCATTGATCTACGGTCCACGATAAATGTTCTTTACACCATGCTAAACGACGAGTCGCATTCAGAGTCGAGATGAAAGGCTTATGAACAGCCGCACAACCACGGTAATCCATGGAATGAAGTTCTCTGAGAATGGTACGTGTACATACTGGGGTTCCAGCATTTTTACTCCCCTGTACACTGAGGTCTTGTGCAGTACTCCTTCGATTAGCTGTAACGACTCTCCTGTGGCTTCGATATCCTCTCTCACTGATTTTCTTTGGTCTGCCGGTACGTTTTGCTGCTTCAGGCATGCCATGTGTCTTCCACTTATTCAGTACATTCAAAACAGTTGACTTGGGTATGTTTAAACGGCTCTCGGTTTCTCTTATGGACATCCCATTAAAATAACACGCAACAATCTTTCCTTTCTCAAAGTCAGTTCTCTCCCACCGCGACATTTTCACTGAACCTCACAGTGCGATATGATCGCGGTCAGCTGCAGGTTTGTTTTTATACCGTTTGCAGCTGTACCGCGCATCTTGACAATGCAGAGGATCCGTTCATTTGCTTTTGAAGGGGTGTTCAGTGACTTTTGTCAATATAGTGTATATCCTTCCTAATAAATGGGGGAATATGAGTTAAAATTACCCTTTCATTAATCCAGAAAATGTGACAGCATTCAGCACACAGCCAATCTTACTCGTATATCGTTATTCGTGGTAGCTATTTTGTAAAATAATATCTCTAAATACAGATATTTTGCTGTATTTGATACTCTGAGCATTTGTGATGGCAACGATAAGTTGGAATACGAATTGGAAAAGAAAATACCGTTTCATATGAAACAAAAAATTAAAATCAGCTCGCAAGGATGCAGATGAATGCTGTATTTGAAAACAAATAATTCAACAGAGATAAAAACAAGAAAGATGACACCGAATTTTCGGGTGTAATAAGCACGTCTTTTGATTCCGTTGATCCGTTCTGACGCAAATTAAATTTATCAAAGCTATTCAAAGTCAATGGAACCGGTATGGAAAACAATAGTATCTGACGGAAGAAAGAAGTTTTTCAATCAGGTTTTTAATCCCTCAGATTTGCTGTAAACGGAATCGTGAGATCACGCCCTCTGGTTGCAGACTTGTGCGTTAAAAAATATGAATTTATATGAGAAACATTTCGCACCAGAAACGCTCTAAAACACGCAAAAAAAGAATTTTTCAAATCGGAATTTTAGAAACAGAGATACCGACAAAAATAAGATGTGACTTTACGTCCCCTGGTGGGAAAACCATGCATTATTTTAGAAAGAAAGTATTCTCAAAAGGTTTTTCAATATGAGCGGATCGGTCCAACAAAAAAAAAATTTAGCCGAATTTTCAGGAACCCAGATTTTGCTACAAATACATCAGAAGGAGAAATTAACACTTATGCCTCCTGGTGGCCAAACCATTCTTTTCCAAACATTATAGAAATTATATGAAAAATATTTTCCATCAGGTGTATGTGGTACAGAATGAATTTTTCAAATCGGAGTTTTAGAAGCAGAAATAACGCAGAAAACGCCGTTTACCTTTGTGTCCCCTAGCGGAAAGTCTATGATTTACTTGAAAATTTTGAATTTATAGGAAAAACAATATAGAAGTAGAGATATTGACAAAATTAGGATATATATCTACACCCCTGTCGTAGAAACCATGCATTATTTCAAGAAGAAAATGTTCCTAAAAGGTTTGACGTTGTATCTTTCAACAAAGGACTTTGTTTTTAAATCGAGGTTTTAGAAGCTCATATTTTGCTGTCAATACATCAGAAGCAGAAATTAATTAAGACTTACGCTACCTAACGGCCAAACCATTTTGTTAGAAAAATTAGAAATAAACTGCAAATGATTTCTCATAAGGAGCTTCATCCGGTGCAGAAAGAATTTTTCAAATCGGAGGTTTAGAAGCAGAGATATACAGGAAAAAGCAATTTACCTTTACGCCCCCTAGCGGAAAGTCTATGATTTACTTGAAAATTTTGAAATTATATGAAAAATATGTCACACTGGAAACACTATCCAACAAAGAAGGAATTTTTCAAATCGGACGTCTGTACCTATTGACAAAAATAAGATATACACAAAAATATTGACAAAAATATTTTAGAGATATTGACAAAAATAAGATATACAAAATAAGATATATAAGAGTAGAGATATTGACAAAAATAAGATATACATCTACGCCCCCTGACGTAGAAACCATGCATTATTTTAAGAAGAAAATGTTTCTCAAAGGTTTGTCGACATGAGTAGTATTGGTCTACAAACGACTTTTTTTAAATCGAGAATTTTGAAGCTCATATTTTGCTGCCAATACATCAGAAGCGGAAATTAAGACTTACGCCCCTTGGTGGTCAAACTATTTTTTTTACAAAAATTAGAAATTATGTGCAAACGGTTTCCCACCAGCAGCTGTATCAGGTGCAGAAACAAATTTTTCAAATCGGAGATTTAGAAGCACAGATATAGGAGGAAACGCAATTTACCTCTGCGACCCCTAGCGGAAAATCCATGAATTACTTGAAAATTTTGAAATTATATGAAAAACATGTCATACTGGAAACACTATCCAACAAAGAAGGAATTTTTCAAATCGGACTCCTAAAAGTAGAGAAATTCGCAAAAATAAGATATACATCTACGCCTCCTGGCGGAGAAAATGTGGACTATTTTAAGAAGAAAATATTCCGAAAATGTTTATCCATGTGAGTGGCATCAGTCCACAAAATAATTTTTTCAATCCATATTTTAGAAGCTCAGATTTTATGGAAAATACATCAGAAGCAAAAATTAACACTTACGCCCCCTGGTGGCAAAAGTATTTTTTATCTAAAATTCGAAATTATATGCAAAAGATTTTCCATCAGGAGATGTATCCAGTGAAGAAAAAAATTTCAAATCTAAGTTTTAGAAGAGGAGTTATCGGGAAAAATGTAATTTACTTTTACGCCCCCTAGCAGAAAATCTGTGCGTAATTTGAAAACGTAACTATATCTAAAATACTTTTCGACATAAATGGAATCGAAAGATAAAATATTTTTTTTAATCGGATGTTTAGAAGCAAATATGTGGGATAAAACATGTTTTTGAATTCGACATCATCTGCATTTACGCCCTCTAGCGGCGAAATTGTACTTCGTAAAAAAACAAAATGAAGGATTAACATTCGTATATTTAAAGCTTCCCAGTGCAAAAAGAATTTTTCAAATCGGACCAATAGTTGCAGAGATATCGTGGGTACAGACGGACGGACGGACGGACAAACCGGTAACATAAGCACGATCTTTTTTTACAAAAGACGTGCTAAAAAATGCAATCATAGTGATTACGTGTGTTCTTTGCCACCCCGGTGGCGAGTGATCTAACCGATGGCCTTCGTAAGGGGTCTGGGTTCGAATCTCGGTGAGGCATGGATG
The DNA here is from genome assembly GCA_039090855.1 of Macrothele yani. NCBI lineage: Eukaryota > Metazoa > Arthropoda > Arachnida > Araneae > Macrothelidae > Macrothele > Macrothele yani. Next base: position 30,778,780 of record CM077029.1, on the reverse strand, counting down.
TTGTGTTTGTCTTTCGGCACTGGCTGTCTCCCTTCCCTGGAACCAGTGACCCTAAATTATGGACGGGCGACTGCCCATTGAGTTGCTCACGGTGGTCGTTAAACCTCCAATAAAAAAAAATAAAAAATGTATTTGTTGTGTTATGAGATGTGGATGATGTTTCTGGAAGTAATATCGCGTTTACCGAACTTCTGATAACTCACACAGGTTGTTGTTATCTAGCATCTGTTTATATTAGGCGGGAACTTGGTTTACGATAATATGTAGATTATTTTTCGAGGCTGGAGACTACGGCGATCAAGGGTTTTTGCTGATGTAAAGTCAGTTCGTAAGTGTCTCTTAATACCAACATGTTCGACGATTATTTGATATGCTTTGCTGCCATTTTGTTTTTTGTTCTCTGGTACAAGTAAGTAGCTTTTTTGCAGTTGAAAAACATTTCCATTCTCAATTTTTTAATGTTGCATCATCTGATCTAGTTTAAGATATCGTCGGGTAATAAGTTGGTGTCCTAAAAGTAAAAGAACGACCAGGCCAAAAAAAAAAAAAAAAATCAGTGATAGAAATACTATTTTTTTTTTTTATTGGGGGTTTAACGACCACCGTGAGCAACTCAATGGGCTATAAGCACTCGCCCGTCTCTAATTTAGGGTCACTGGTTCTAGGGAAGGGAGAGAGCCAGTACCGTAAGACAAACACAACATCCATGCCTCACCGGGATTCGAACCCGTACCCCTTACGGACGAATGATCAGAGGCCAGCGCCTTAGACCACTGCGCCACCGGGGCGGCATAGAAATACTATCAATGGAAATAACGGACAATGCTTGAGACCTTCCCCATATCAACCGAATAAACACTTTCCTCACTGCAAGAGCAAGTTATAAATTTAGTCGATATCTTAAAATACAGGTTAAACTCTCGATACAAAAACTCTCTGAAAACGAAGCATTACGAATCCTTCACACAGGGCACTTATACAGTCGTGGCCAAACGTCTTGCCGCAGTAGACCGAAAGCCAATTTTTGATGTTTGAAGTCAACTTATACAGCGTGATGGTAAAGTCAGGAATACATATTATACACCATTTTAAAGGACATTTTATGCTAAATTCAAATATTTTTACCGAATTTTATTACAAGTAATAAAAGTGAGGTTGCAGGCCAAAAGTACAGCGTCTAGTCATAAAAAGCCAAAAATAGTGAAATTAGTGTACAATGCAGTTAACGTAAAATTCCTGTACAGTACATTATTGAAACTTTCAGGACTCTTGAAATAACTTACCAACCAGCAAAATATGCTTTAATATTTAATTGGACAACCACGGTTTCTTAGTAAAAAGTGCACCTTCTTGGCATGGAAGCCACAACCGGCTAATTAGGGAACTTTTGCTTTACGAGTTCGAACTCGGTCATAATGCTGCTTAAGCAACGTAAAACATTTGTCATGCGAAAGGGGAAGATTCCGTGGACCACAGTACCGCAACCAGATGGTTTAAGAAATTCCGCTGAGGTGACAGAAACCTCGATGATCAGCCAAGGTCAGGTAGACCGCAAACTGTGGATTCGGAGGCTGTGTGTCAGGATATAGAGGTAAACCTGACAATCAGCATTAGGCGAGCTGGGCATATCACAGACCACCGTGATTCGTCACCTTCAGGACCTCGACAAGGTCTACAGGAGCTGCCGCATTGTCCCTCACGAACTGACTCCAGCTGAAGCAAACCGCCGAGTGGAAGTGTGCACGAAACTCCTAGAAAACCCGCGCGATATATGTTTCACCAAGAGAATTGTTACGTGCGATCAAAAGTGCATCTATTTTCGTAATCCTAAAACACAACGGCAGCGGTTGAGCCCAGGCCAGTTTCCGGAACTTATGTAGAATCGAAGAACTGGCAGACAGATGGCTAAAGACGGTGCAATACGATGGCTTATACTTTGAATGTTAGTCATCTTTCGTCGTGAAAGTACGTATAAAGACATAAAGTGATCCAAATATTGCAAAACTTTCGACTCACCCTCTGTAGAATCGAAGAACTGGCAGACAGATGGGTAATGACGGTGCAATACGCTGGCTTATACTTTGAATGCTAGTCAGCTTTCGTTGTAAAGGTACGTATGAAGACATAAAGTGATCCAAATATTGCAAAACGTTCGACTCGCCCTCTATAGAATCGAAGAACTGGCAGACAGATGGCTAAAGACGGTGCAACACGATGGTTTATACTTTGAATGCTAGTCAGCTTTCGTCGGGAAGGTACGTATAAAGACATAAAGGGATCCAAATATTGCAAAACTTTCGACTCACCTTCTGTAGAATCGAAGAACTGGCAGACAGATGGGTAATGACGGTGCAATACGCTGGCTTATACTTTGAATGCTAGTCATCTTTCGTCGTAAAGGTACGTGTGAAGACATAAAGTGATCCAAATATTGCAAAACGTTCGACTCGCCCTCTATAGAATCAAAGAACTGGCAGACAGATGGCTAAAGACGGTGCAACACGATGGCCTATACTTTGAATGCTAGTCAGCTTTCGTCGGGAAGGTACGTATAAAGACATAAAGGGATCCAAATATTGCAAAACTTTCGACTCACCCTCTGTAGAATCGAAGAACTGGCAGACAGATTTCTAAAGACGGTGCAACACGATGGCCTATACTTTGTATGCTAGTCAGCTTTCGTCGTAAAGGTACGTATGAAGACATAAAATGATCCAAATATTGCAAAACTTGCGACTCACCCTCTGTAATAGAAAGCTTCAACAAATTGTTGTTATTCAGTTTGCAGCTTGCTGTCTACCTTCCTTGAAAAAGCCATTCGTTGATGTGCGAAAGCTTGGAAACTTTGATTTCTATTGTACGCAAAGGAATTCGGATTACTAGTAAAGTTATAATATTTAAGCATAGTTGGTGTACAGTTCCTTGTCATTAATTAGTGTGAATGTTTGATTTTATTTTAATCTCGAAAAATCGTTCACTGTGTGAAATGTTAAAGCAAATTTATTGTGATCAGTGAATGAGTCCTACACAATGTTATGATTGCTACTAACGCTTTAAAAGTGGTTGGCAGTCAATCGAGGATGATCCACGATCAGGTCGGCCGTCATTATCAACAAGTGACGATCACGTGGTCTTAGTGCATCAGACTGTTCGTTCTAATCATCGTCTTACTGTCAGAGAGATTGCGGAGGATTGCAACGTTCTTATTGGTTCGTGTCATCAAATTTTAACTGGGAAATTGAACGGAAATTGCGCAGCAGCAAAATTCCTACCACGGCTTCTTACTGACGAGCAAAAGCAACAACGCATCGTCATCAGTCAAGAATTTTGGGATCGCGCAAAAGCTGATGACAATATTTCAAATAACGTTTTAACCAGCGATGAAACCTGGGTATATGAATATGGTGTAGATACTAAGTCCCAAGCTACTCAGTAGATTTTACCAAGTTGACCAAGACCGAAAACGGTTGGGATCAAAATGATGTTGATGGTATTTTTTGCCTGTAATGATGTGGTACTACATGAGTTTGTCCCTCAAGAACAATCAGTGAGCAAAAGATTTTGCTGTAATGTTCTTCGGCGATTGCACGAAAGTTTTCGGAGGAACCGGCTTGAGGCTGGAAAAAAGAAGTCATATTAAATGTTCCCCCACGAAAATGCACGGGCGCATGCATCTCTATTGATTCGTGAGTTTTTGGCAAACACACAACACAACAATCGTTCCTCGGCCATCCTACTTACCGGAGCTTGCTCCTGCAGGCTTCTTTCTCGTCCCTAAGTTGAAAATTCCGCTGACAGGTAAGCGTTTTGCCACATTAGACGGCATAAAAGAAAATTCGGTGACGGAACTGCTCGCGATCTCAAAAGAAGCCTTCAAGAAGTGTCTCCTGAACTGAAAAAACGCTGGTGACGATGTTTCAACAATGAAGGAAGGAACTTTGAAGGAGACAAGAGTGAATAGCGTGTAGGTAAGCCAAAAAATTAGAGAATAAAAAGTTCGGAAGCTTTCTGAACAGATCTCGTATTCAATAAAGCAACTATTACCGTGCAACGTAATTTATTGGTGGTATCGCAGTGTGACTGAATATTCGTAAAACACAAATAATTCCCAAGACAGGGATTTTCTAGCCTTAAAATAAAATATGGCACAAGACAGGGATTTCTAACCATTTCCTCGAGGAATACAGAAGAGAGCCCAGGAGATGGGTAAGACATTTATAATTTTAAGTTACCTTTCAATCACCTTTATTCCGCTAAATGTTTAGTTAATCATTAAATAGTATCATTCCTATCTTATACAATATTTGCAGAGAATTTATTACTGTATGTTGAAACCTTTGACGCCTTATGATGGCCTCTAGTCTTCGTGGAATACTCACCATCAGCGTTTTGGGGGACGGAAAACATCAGTTTACCAGCAAGAGTAACTGATGTTTCCCCTAGGGAAGCACGAAAAAATGCAAACTGTTTTCTTTTGAAGGAGCGATGCAATTCTTGGAAACAGTTTCTTCTCATATGTCACAAAATTTGGATATTTTAAATGCATAATTTTTTTTTATGCATTACTCTTTTCAACCACCGCTCATATAGTGAATGATGACAAACAGATCAGCGTATTTTTGGCAAGTTTGTTACAAATTCGTTCAAACGTCACAAATATTTCTTGCTGATACAAAAATAATGTTATATACGTGTGGGGGGGGGGGTTGCAAAGCTCTTGTTTGCTTGTGTTTTTTTTTTCTCTCTGAACTTCGTAGTGACTCGGTCAAGTCTCCCACTCATATTTGCCGATCGATCGTAAGCATGCCCTCGTGATTATCTATATAGGGATCAGATGATAACTTTGTGCTGGCCACTTCAGCATTTCGACGCTCGTGTCCTCAAACCAATTTATTACATGAGCAGTATGACATAACGCTTTGCCTTACTGTTAGAGCTACTGGCGGATACAGCGGGGAAAGACTGGGGCCATCCCTCCAAGTAGATTTCTCCTTTTAAATGACGAAGATCGTACGTAACGTATTTATTTTTGGGAAGTGATGGTAATAGATGCACATATTTCAGTGATTTTTAATAACTGAAATTTGTTGTGAATTTGAAGATAAAAGATGTTATGTTTTAGCTTCAGCAGAGAGAAAAATAACAAGTTAGTAAAATCATGCAATACATTGAATATGATACGCTTTCCAACATGCCGGAAATCATTACTCAAGTTATGAGGATAATGGCTGTGGAATAAATATCGCTCCTGTAACCTTCTACCCCATTTCGATGATATTCAACAGAACAGGTTGAGTGTACCTCTGGAACAACATGATAACGTTTTGTCGCAATAGAAGCATTTTTACGTAAGTTATGACACATGAGAGCAATGGAATGGACCTCGCTCCTATGTCCTGATCTTTGACCCCATTTCGTCCATTTTCAATAAAATTTTACCCCAGGTATTCCCCTACCACATACTAAAATTTCACCGAAATCGAACCATTTTTACGCAAGTTATGACGCATAAGGGCAATGAAATGGATTCCTCTCCTATGTCGTTACCTTTGACCCCATTTCGCCCATTTTCAATAGGGTTCGTCACCAGTTGGTCCCCTATTACATACTAAAATTTCATCGAAATCGAAACATTTTTGCGCAAGTTATACGTATAAGGGCAATGGAATGGATCCCACTTCTATGTCGTGACCTTTGGCCCCATTTCAACCATTGTCATTAGGGTTCGTCCCCAAGTGGTCCCCTACCACATACTAAAATGTCATCGAAATCGAAACATTTTTACGCAAGTTATGACGCATAAGGGCAATGGAATGCATCCCGCTCCTATGTCGTGATCTTTTACTCTATTTCGTCCATTCTCAATAGGGTTCGTCCCCAGGTGGTCCTCTGCCACATACTAAAATGTCATCGAAATCGAAACATTTTTACGCAACTTATGACGCATAAGGGCAATTAAATGCATCCCGCTCATATGTCGTCACCTTTGACCCTATTTCGTCCATTCACAATAGGGTTCGTCCCCAGTGGTCCCCTACCACATACTAAAATGTCATCGAAATCGAACCATTTTTATGCGAGTTATCGTGCGGACGGACAGACGGACAAAGCTGAAGCATATACGCTTTTTCAACCTATGGTTCGAAAGCGTGAAAAACGGAGGTTCAGAAACAGAGAAAAACAAGAAAGATGACACCGAATTTTCGGGTGTAATAGCCACGTCTTTTGAATCCGTTCTGACGCAAATTAAATTTATCAAAGCTATTCAAAGGCAATGGAACCGGTATGAAAAACAATAGTATCTGACGGAAGAAAGAAGTTTTTCAATCGGGTCTTTAATCCCTCAGATATTGGTGTAAACGGAATCTTGAGCTTACGAACTCTTAGAAACAAAGTTATCGACAAAAATAAGATGTGACTTTACGTCCCTTGGTGGGAAAACCATGCATTATTTCAGGAAGAAAGTATTCTCAAAAGGTTTATCCATATGAGCGGTATCGGTCCAAGAAAAAAATTTAGTTGAGTTTTCAGGAGCCCAGATTTTGCAACAAATACATCAGAATCAGAAATTAACACTTTTGACCCCTGGTGGCCAAACCATTCTTTACAAAACATTAGAAATTATGTGAAAAATATTTTCTATCAGGTCTTGTATGCGATACAGGAAGAATTTTTCAAATCGAAGTTTTAGGAGCAGAAAACGCAATTTACCTTTATGCGCCCTAGCGGAAAGTCTTAAATGATTTACGTGAAAATTTTGAATTTATAGGGAAAATATTTCGCATTGGAAACACTATCCAACAACGAAGGAATTTTTCAAATTGGACTTTTAGAAGTAGACATATTGACAAAAATAAGATATACATCTACGCCCCCTGGCGTAAAAACCATGCACTATTTCAAGAAGAAAGTGTTCCTAAAAGGTTTGTCGACATGAGTAGCATCGGTCAACAAAATACTTTTTTTTTCAATCGAGATTTTAGAAGCTCATATTTTGCTGCAAATACATCAGAAGTGGAAATTAAGACTTACGCCACCTGGTGGCCATACCATTTTTTTACAAAAATTAGAAATTATGTGCAAAGGATTTCCCATCAGGAGCTGTATCCGGTGCAGAAGGAATTTTTCGAATCGGAGGTTTAGAAGCAGAAAAATAGTGGGAAACGCAATTTACCTTTACGCCCCCTAGCGGAAAGTCTATTAATTACTTGAAAATTTTGAATTTTTAGGAAAAACATGTCACACTAGAAACACTATCCAACAAAGAAGGTTTTTTTCAAATCGGACTCCTAGAAGTCGAGATATTGACAAAAATAAGATATACGTCTACTCCCCCTGGCGCAAAAACCATGCACTATTTTAAAAAGAAAATATTTCAGCAAGGTTTGTCGACACGAGTAGCATTGGTCAACAAAAGACTTTTTTTTCAATCGAGATTTTAGAAGCACATATTTTGCTGCAAATACCTCAGAAGCGGAAATTAAGGTTTACTCCCCTGGTGGCCAAAACAATTTTTTTTTACAAAATTAGAAGTTATGTGCAAACGATTTCCCATCAGGTTGGTTGGTTGATTGATAAGTTTTAGTGGCGCAAGGGTTTCCCATCAGGAGCTGTATCCGGTGCAGAAAGAATATTTCAAATCGGAGATTTTTTTTTTTTGAGTGGAGGTTTAACGACCACATCGGAGATTTAGAAGCAGAGATATAGGGCGAAACGCAATTTAGCAATACGCCCCCTAGCGGAAAGTCTATGAATTACTTGAAAATTTTGAAATTATAGGAAACACGTGTCATACTGTTAACACTATCCAACAAAAAAGGAATTTTTCAAATCGAACCCCTAGAAGTACAGATATTGACAAAAATAAGATATACATCTATGCCCCTGGCGTAGAAACCATGCTCTATTTTAAGAACAAAATGTCCCTAAAAGGTTTGTCGGTAGTATCGGTGTACAAACGACGTTTTTTTTTAATCGAGAATTTAGAAGCTCATATTTTGCTGCAAATACATCAGAAGCGGAAATTAAGGTTTACGCCCCTGGTGGCCAAGCAATTTTTTTACAAAAATTAGAAATTATGTGCAAACGATTTCCCATCAGGAGCTGTATCCGGTGCAGAAAGAATTTTTCAAATTGGAGATTTAGAAACAGAGATATAGGTCGAAACGCAATTTACCTTTACGCCCCCTAGCGGAAACTCTATGAATTACTTGAAAATTTTGAAATTATATGAAAAACATGTCACACCAAAAACACTATCCAACAAAGAAGAATTTTTTCAAATCGGACTCCTAGAAGTAGAGATATTGTCAAAAATAAGATAAACATCTACGCCCCCTGGCGGAGAAACTGTGAGATATTTTAGGAACAAAATATTCCGAAAAAGGTTTATCGATGTGAGTGGCATCAGTCCACGAAAGAATTTTTTCAATCGATATTTTAGAAGCTCAGATTTTATGGCAAATACATCAGAAGCAAAAAAATAACACTTACGCCCCCTGGTGGCCAAAGTATTCTTTACCAAAAATTCGAAATTACATACAAAATATTGTCCATTAGGAGATGTATCCGCTGAAAAAAAGATTTTTTAAATCGGGGTTTTAGGAGAAGAGTTATTGGAAAAAATGTCATTTACTTTTACGCCCCCTAGCGGAAAATCTATGCCTAATTTGAAAATGAAACTATATCTAAAACACTCTTCGACATAAATGGAATTGAATGGTAAAAGAATTTTTTCAATCGAATCTTTAGAAGCAAATATGTGGATTAAAACGTAATTTTGAATTCGACATCATCTGCATTTCCTAGGGGCAAAATTGTACATCGTAAAAAACGAAATAATGGATCATCATTCGCATATTTCAAGCTTCCGAATGCAAAAAGAATTTTTCAAATCGGACCAATAGTTGCAGAGATACCATGGGTACAGACGGACGGACGGACGGACACACCGATAACAGAAGCACGATCTGTTTGTACAAAAGACGTGCTAATAAGACCGGAAGTGAAAAGATCTTTTGATTGATCATGAAAAGTAGTGGATATGCTTTATTCTATTCTTTAGTATTGTCTAGTATAAATAGTGATTGAAAACATACGAAGAAGACATCGTTTGGGATGGACTTTACAGTGCGTGTAAGACAGTGTGGGTGACAAGGACGTAGAACATGTCTGGGCTATAAAAATATGCCCGTGTCTCCAGTAACCCCAAAAAATTGATACAGAAATGACATCATCCAGGGAAATATTTACATAGAAGTTCTTTTCAAAACAAGTGGGAATCATGCATTGCGGAAGAATGAATAACTATCTGAACAGGACTTGTTGGCCATATTGGTTAGGCATTTTTCAATGATTCCAGCTGTGTGAAATTCACGAATCGAAATCGCGATTCTTCGCTCAGGCGCCAGTTGTTCTAACCGATTAAACAACACCGACGGTTCGATCTCCGTCAATATGAAAATCTGTATGGCTGCAGATTTGTCGTTTTGACACGTTTTTCACCTCTGTATTACGTCACATCATCTGTTGCATTTTTATTTATTTATTTTTAACAAACATCACACATTCTTCGACGAACACAACGGTCTGTAAATCCAGTTTCCTCAATCGGGGCCAATGTGAAATCCAAAAATTTGTCGGTGATCGAAATCGCGCCTCCTTGCTCCTGATTCATTGTTCTAACCAACTAAACTACACCGACGGAATGTATCGCTGTAGATTTGTCGTCTTGACACGTGCTTCATCTTCGAACTACGTCATAGCTGGAAATTTTTCTAGTAAAGTAAACCATTTGAATAGAAGTCTTCAAACCTTATTTTGAAATATTTATCCAGATATGCGATTAAAAAAGCACCTAGCTCTTTCCCTGGAAAAGCGGCAACTGAACGCCATGAAGATAATATAAATTTTTGATTTATTATTCGCCCTTCATGAATTAAAACTGTTTAACAAATTTTTTGGTGGAAAAAATGTTTGAATGGCCGAACAATCCAGAGAGGGGTAGCTTTTCCAGTTTATATGTGTTTGTGGGCGACCCTTGCACAAAGCCGAGCAATCCTTTTTCGGACCAAAGCAACCGCCTGCTCCTTAGAGATACGGTTCTTTCCCAAAGTACTGCCTAAACGTTGGTAATGAATAAATGTCCAGAACGATGTCTGCGTAGAGCGAGTAAAGCATTATTCGTAGTTTTATCCAAACCTACTGATGAGCCCAAGACGAACTTCGGAAAATAGCTCCATACCAACAGGTTGTCTCCAGTAAATTTAATTGTCAGGACAATACAGACCGAAAGGTACCTTTCTCCCAGCGACCTCCGATTCTTGCGAGACTGTGTACCATGACTCGTCAGTCCAAAGCATACTTTTCGATTTCTCTACCGTCCAAGATCAACGCTCGTCACAACCCGCTAATAAGCTAGTGGCATTAGTCGAAGTGTTTAGTGTCTTGTGGAAATGGTTGAAACCCCCACTTTGTTGTGACCTTTGCGAATTTGAATACAGTCTAAAACATTTCGTTCAAGGATTGTGGAAAATGCTACTCTAATTAATGCTGACACAACAAGTTAGTAAAATCATGCAATGCATTGATTATAATACGCTTTCCAACATACCAGAAATCATTACTCAAGTTATGAGGATAATGGCTGTGGAATAAATCTTGGTCCTGTGCCCTGACCTTTGATCCCATTTCGATGATATTCAACAGAATCAGTTCAGTATACCTGCAAAATAACATGATAAAGTTTTGTCGCAATCACAGCATTTTTACGTAAGTTATGATGCAAAAGGGTTATGGAATAGATCCCGCTCCTGTGTCCTAACCTTTGACCCCATTTCGCCCATTTTCGAGAGGATTCGTTCCCAGGCAGGCCCCTACAACATACTAACATTTCATCTAAATCGAAGCATTTTTACGTAAGTTATGACGCATAATGGTGATGGAAGTGATTCCGCTCCTATGTCCTGACCTTTGACCCCATTTCGCCCATTTTCAATAGGGTTTATCCCCAGGTAGTCGCCTACTACATACTGAAATTTAATCGAAATCGAACGTTTTTTACGTGAGTTATGACGCATAAGAGCAGTGGAAGGGATCCCGCTCCTATATCCTGCTCTTTGACCCCATTTCGTTCACTTTCAATAGGGTTCCTTCCCAGGTGGTCCCCTACCACATACTAAAATTTCATCGAAATCGAACGATTGTTACGCGAGTTATCGTGCGGACGGATATACGCACACAACGCGTGACGTAATGAGACAGATGGCGTGACCGCGCTTTATAATCTCAATCGCGAGCTTGTGACGTCATAAGATTTCTAAGCATGCGTAACATTAATGGAACGACGCCATGACACTGAAAACGTGGTAATTCGGGGTGGTTATTTAACCCACTAAACGAATTTTCCTAAAGTCGAGATCAAGCTAAATCGATTTCTAGTACCAGAAAACGGTAGGTTAACGACTTTCATCAAAATCCTTAGAGCCGTTTTCAAAATAAAATTTTCATAGATACAAGAAATGCTCCTTTAAGGTGGGCGTCAAGTAATTTTGCTTCCTATACTTCCAATGGAAAAACTTCTGTGCACATTTTCTTCACAATTAATGCGTTCCCAAGGATGAAAATTTGAACATCGATTAAAACAGCATCATTTTATAACTTGGAATACTTAATATTTTCTAAAACATAACCATAATTATGCAATCCAACATTTATTTGTCTACTGACGTCTTCAAAGTACAGGTCGCGCCATCTTTTTTCTGGTTTCAACACCACCAAAGGAAACGTTATTGTTTTTTAATATAATTATGGTTATATTTTAGAAAATGTTAAGTATTCCAAGTTATAGTATGAAGTTATTTTAATCGATATTCAAATTTTCATCCTTGGGAACACACTAATTGTGAAGAAAATGTGTAGAAAAGTTTTTCCATTGGAAATATAGGAAGCAAAATTACTTGGCGTCCACCTTAATAGTATGGGATAAGGGCGATGAAATGGATCCCGATCATATGTCCTGACCTTTGACCCCATTTGTCCAATTTTCAATAGGGTTCTTCTCCAGGTGGTCCCTTACCACATACTAAAATTTCACCGAAATCGAACCATTTTTACGCAAGTTATGATGCATAAGGGCAATGAAATGGATTCCGCTCCTATGTCGTGAGCTTTGACCCCATTTGTCCCATTTTCAACAGGCTTTGTCCCCAGGTGGTCCCCTACCACATGCTAAACTTTCATCAAAATCGAACCATTTTTACGTTAGTTATCGTGCCGACAGACGGACGGGCGGAGAAAGCTGGAGTATAAACGCTTCTTCAACCTACGGTTGGAAAGCGTAAAAAAGGATGTAAAAGAAATAAAGATTAATTTCTAAGTTAACTGGACCATGATTACCCATGTAGCGTTGCTTCCTGAGTGTTGTACTGCATGGTGCTAACATCAGCTCCAACTGTTTCATATAGGAACTGTGTGATTTCAGGCAATATTGATTTGTGTCCTGAGCGAAGAGTCCTTTGCATAGCTCTCCTGTCACGTTCTGTTGGCTTTGGAGATTTACTGAGTCGTTTCTTGGTAGATTGAAGCCCAGTTCGCAAACATTTACATATCACATCGCGAACTGTCGACGACCTAAGGATCTTCAATAACGCTGAAATATCACGTACGTGACGATTACTTATGTGTCTTCCTATTATCAATCTGCGATGGAAATCACGTAACCGTCGATCGAGTCATATTGAATTAATACTCGTGCTTATTGTCTCATCATAGCTCTACGAACATATTCATAGTTTAGTCTGTGATTTGTTGGTTGCTTAGGACGGAATTCATTTTCATCAGAGAGGTGTCCAGATATTACCAAAAGGGCAGTATATAATACAATTCATAATCACTAGCAGTTATGCCCGTTCTCCGAACAGTGAATCTATAATTTTTTGAACATAAATTTAAAGAAAGGAAAAGTAATTAAGGGAAAGAAAAGTAATTTCAGATCCGTAACTGTTTAACGATTTAGAACAGGGTCACGTGATGTTACGGGCGGGAGAACGCGGGTGACTGAGGTAGTCTGTCGTCTCTTCTCTGAGCGAACTATTGCCCAAAGCAACTACCCATTCCCCTCCACCGGCTCATTCATGTTGTCACGGAAACGCTGGCAGGCGATCGTATAGAAGGTCTTCGAATCAGAACAGCGAAGACTCTGAAAGAGCTGCTTGCGTTACGCCGTTGGTCTTCGCTCGCCAGACTGAGTCAAAGAAGCGAATCCGCACGTGACGTGGTTTTTTTTTTTTGGTTTTTTTTTTCAGCGAAAACATCGACATATCTCAATACCGTTATAATTGACTTTTATTTGTGTATGTTTAATTGAATTTTATTTGTGCATTTTCTGGGCTTTGCAGCTAGCCTCGAATATAAGCCACTGCCCAATAAAAACACTGTTGCTGGGGCAGCACTCAAGCTAGCAGTAGCCCAGCACTATGTTGCCGCTGCCCAACCGTCAATAAAATGTCCCGGCGGCAACCACATATGCCAGCAGTTGGCAACCGATCAGTTGTCATATGCCAGAACAGAGACATCAGTTATCCATCACTGGCAGTGGCTGCCACAAGCAGCCCTTAAGCGGCCCTGCAAGCACGTGTCATAAATGATGGCTAGCCTAATGTGGTCCGCTAGTTTCCCGGTAGTGGCAGCCGGCAATCACGTGACGTAACAGATGGCTTGCCGAATCTTGTCAGCCAATTTCCCAGTATTAGCCATAAAGAAAAGTGATAACCGCAGTTTCCCAAAGGCACAACTTTTTCTTCTCCTTACGAAACTTTTGCATGACTGTACGACGCTGGGAAAATTTTCTCAACAGGTCCTGAAAAACACTTGTGTGGATTTGGCTGGAAACGAACCAACGATTGTCTGCGTGCGAAGCGGGCGCTCTAGCAACTAGACTGGTTTACAACTCACGAGCCTTTGATTGAAGCTGGGCCTCTTTCCCGCACGATATGAAACGAATGGTTCTCTTTTTAATTTTACAATATTGCGAGGTATTTTTCATAAATGACCGTTTCATATAATTCATAAATCAATTTTTCCAACGCAATGATTATTTTTATTTGCCTTAAGGGAATTTTACTCATTTTCAACGAGTGTTCCAACTATAACGAAGTAAATTTCTCCGTCAATTTTGGTCCACGCCGAGGATCGGAATAAGTTCACTTATTCCGGAACAAGTCGCTCTACCAACTGAGCTACGCAGACGTTCGTTCCTGCTGCTATCTGCCTTTATGTCGTGTGCGTCTAGCGGGGCAGGCACGTCACACAACTTAAAGGCGCTTTCCAAAGTTTTGAGCCTGTCCTTGTTGTCTTAAGAGGCGATTGTTTATTTACCCGTTCATGTCACATTCTGTTACATTTTTAACGTTGTACCTTTTCTTCCGCGGTCCGAAGATACTTTTAACGTTGTATCTTTCCGTTCCGCGGTTCTAATGAGGAAGGATATTTTTTCTTACTTGACGTTATTTTTAAAGAGAATTCCTCCAGTCTTGTGTATTCAGCAAATGGATGAGTGCATTATACCCACATAGCGTATTTTTTTTTTCGAATAATTGATAAATTTTGTAGGTGTATAATACTTATTTTTTTCCAGCTTAACGATTTTTAATGTTACTCCGGGACTTTTGTTTCAAGCAGTTTAGTGCATGTTAAAACGAAAAATTACCCAGAAATTATTTCTTGTTGTTCATGGGAATGGAGTGGGTGTTTCATGTCTGTCTATATTCGCGATTCCTTGTATGTCAGTGCAGGAATTTTGCTACGAAATGAGTTTCTATAAATGCAGGAGATAACTAATTTTCTTCCGACGGTAATCTTCGTCGACGTGGCATTTCATTAGGAAATTAATTCGCCTTTCTACATATGGCTTTTTTTGTTCTTAACATCCACTAAAATAACAACACGATGGCGATACAGTCGTCCTCAACTAACTGGTACCACGAGAGTCACAGCACGCGTTGCTTCTGTGCATGCGAAGTCCCGTTGGTTCCACCTCGTGTTGCGGTTGCTTTGGTTGCCAGCTACGGGCCACTATTGGCACTTGCTTGAAGGCCCGTAATTTGCGGCTATGCTGCAGGGCCATGAACGGCTGCCAACTGATGGCGGTGCCACCAACGGACCACTATCGTGCCGTGAACGGCATATTTCAGGCAGCAGTTTCTCAACACAACACTTGTGTTTTTGCTGGGCTGTTACCCGTGTTATCCCATATGGTCCGGCTAGCCTGCTTATATTCCGAAAAAAAAGAGTAATGAATTTGAAGGAAATTTTCTATATCTATGTATGCCACCAGGCAGGCCAAGAAACAAGGCATACCTGTTGCAGCATTTTCACAAAATCTCACAGCGCGTGCGCCAAAACCAAGGACCACGACCAATCGATACTGATGGAGCAACTCTGGTGCTCTGTAGTCTATTGTGGGTTATAAATTTTACATTAGAAATGCTATTTTAATTTGCAGTAATGGTAATAATCAACTTAGCTCTTTTTTTTTTTTTTTTTTTTTTACTTTAGTGTCAGAAAAAGATGGATGACGTTTTTTGACAAGACCGGCATTCCCGGCCCAAAGCCTCATTTCATTTTTTGGAAACATTAAGGAATTACAGAGAGAGGTAAGATGATATGGTCGGAGAAATACATTATGCAACTGGTCAACGATATTTAAGACGACCAGTGCACATAAAAATTGCTCTGAATTTAGATTTTTGTCTTAAATTTCATTCAATTTCAGATGACATTTAATTCTAAAGGAAGAGCTGCAATGGAACACTTGCTATAAAATTTTGAAATTCTTTCCATAAGTTGCTGATTTCATATACATGTATAAATGTTTCTGATCACTTGCTATTTCATATATAAATATGACACATGTGCGAAAACGGCAAGTTGCAGCGATAAGCTTTGCCGGTGATTTTTAATCGGGAGAATGTACGGCTCCGGAGCAGAAAGACGTCATTCGAAACCACCACCGGCGGAAAAGGGGAAAAGGGCCTCATTGGCGCCAGAGCATAAAATGAGTATCCCGGCCGTGAAGTTCGAAAAAAATGTGTGATAATTTTTCCACACATCGTCTGGAATTAGTAGTATGTAATTCCTTTTTCTATAGCAAGATCCTTCAAACACGGTTTGTCGGAGAACCCGAAACCTGCGATTTCTAGCTCCCGCCGTTCTCAGTGAGAGGATATATTTGATGTATTTGATGTACTACTGAGGGGGAGCATGAGTCAAACCGTCCAGTTTCAGCGATATGATAAGCTCTGCCGGCGTAATTCAGTCGCGAGAAAGTCCGAATGCACCGTCGGCAGAAAATCGTTTTATTTTGGCAACTCAACCGCCCTGTTCTCTAAAAGATAAGTCTTATTCAGCGTTATTTTCCACTACTTGCTTATGCACTCAGCAATTACTGTGTAATCGTGATATAACAGTAATGTTAATACTATTTCAATCACAGTAAGTACTAGAAATACGTTTGTGGAAGGGTATTTTTCGGTATTGTAAATTTCAAAATTCTGGAGTGGCCGATATACTGTAACACTTAAAATTATGGAATGTGACATGTAATTTAAATACAGGAAATATCATTTTACAAAATATGCTGCTGGAAATTAGGAAAATCCAGTTTAGAAACTTGAAGAAGTGTGAACATGAAAGGGTTACTTACAGAGGTGTACAGAAGTATGGCATCATCTGCAAAAACCGTAAATTTTAAAGTTTAACTCTTTTTTTAACTACCTAATGTTCACAGTTATTTCATCGTTCCATATCATTCGATGCGAAATTTAATGGAGATTTCAAAAATGTCTCATTTTCTTCTGTAGCTACTTCTGTTCTTAAGATACGACATAAAATATGTGGTCTGACAAACACATTGAAATTCACGTTAGCTGCGTATCAATTGTTACAGCCAATCATAGACATTCTGTTTCCTGATTGGCTGCTTCCTAATGCTATCCTAATCCTACTCCAGACTTTATCAGGCTTGACGCAAAGCTACTAGAGCATTGTGAGCCGCGGATGGCTTAGTGGTTAGCGAGTCAGACTATCAATGCAAGGTCCTCAGGTTCGATCCTGGGCTGATCTTTCAGAGATGGTGTGATTTACTAACAACCGCTGAATATCCGCCGTGCATCGGACGAGCACGTTAAGTGACGGCCCCCAGGCTGGACCCACTGGTTAAATGGGTATCCTTTCCTATGCCTCCCCTGAAATTCTCTCACCTCTCTATGTGCAGCATCGTACTTGTACGATGGCGCCATCTATTGTACTCTAATCTCACTGTTCTGTCAAATTCGCTAGACTTGCTCTCATTCCTTCCGTTTCTGTGTCTTGCCCAAAAGGCGAACTCGCTGTAGGTGGCTGGGACCTAAACTCTACTTACCTTGGACGGAAGTCCTACAAGAAAATGACAAATACGTGGCTAAGGAGGCTTTTCGTGTTTCACCTTCTACGAGGAAGACGTGGTGTTTCGTACTAGAGCATTGTGGGCCGCGGATGGCCTAGTGGTCAGCGTTCGTAACTGCCATGGAGGTAACCTCAGGTTCGATCCTGGGCAGGTTCGAACCACTAAATACCCGCCGTGCGTCGAATGGGCACGTTAAGCCGTCGGACCCCGGGTACTGGCCCTCCGGTAATAAATAAGGGCTTCTTCCTCTCACTTTCTGCCTCGCTTCCGTGTCACTTTCCTATCGGGCACTTTAGCCCAAATCTCCTAGCTTCCTATTTCTAAGAGTTGTTTAAGACCTGGGGTCAGACACTCCCTTCCTAAAATCCTCTACGTATGATCTGATCTACTAGAGAATTGCAGTGCTTGCTTTTTGTTGTTATTAGGGTATAAATTGTGTACATTCTCAATAATGGTAAAAACTGCGGAATTATCCATAGCGGACGGAGTAAAAAATGGTTCTTCTGCAAGAAGAGGGATATTCCTCAGCCTAATAACTGTAGATTGATTACAGAGTGGGCTGTAATCAATCTACAGTTATTAGGTTACTGAAGAAAGTGAAATACACTAGTGAGATATTAAAAATATGCGTCGCAGTGGAAGGCCCAGATCCACCACAATTAGGCAGGACAGAGTGCTCAGAAAGCTAAGCATGGCAGACAAGAGGCTGAATTCAGCTGAACTGCTTCAAAGATGATCTGAAGTGACTGATGTTACTGTTGGTACATCTACTGTTAGGAGGAGGCTGCTTCTCATGACTTACGTCGCTGCAAAGGCAACCGTAATCTACTGTTAACCGCAAATCAAAGACAGCGTAGACTTCAGGGGGTAAAACAGCATGTCTCATGCACAATGAAGCAATGAAAAATGTTCTTTTCAGTGATGAATCAAAATTTCGCCTGAATGGCAATCAGAGTACTGCCTTTGTAAGGAGATCCAAGAATGGAAGATTCCATTCAAGTTGTTTAGTGGCTACTGTTAATCATCCGGTGAAGGTCATGGTTTGGAGCTGCATGTGAGCACATGGCGTTGGAACCTCCATATTGTCGATGGTACGAAAATGCCCAGAAATGCATCTGGATATTAGAAAACAAGATGCTACCATCATCTGAAGACTTTATGACGGCAATTTCATTTTTGAAGATGACAATGCTCCCTATCATCGTGCTAAAGTAGTGGGAAAAAGTGGTTTCAGGGAACAAAATGTTCAGAAACTTGTTTCGCCACCACAATCACCGGACTTAAACCCGATCGAAAATTTGTGGTTCAAAGTGTCGTATTAAATATCAAAAAAGCAGCCAACAACCAAAATTCAACTCACTGAAGATGTAATTCAGATTTGGAATCGTGTTGTTCAACCTAATCTTTTACGGTACCGTGTTCACAGCATGCTAGCAAGATGCAAAGCTGTGATTAAAGCTAAAGGCTGGGCAACAAAATATTAGGTACATTTTGTAATTTTGCTTCATTACATTTCTGTATTTAAATGCTATTTCATACCTTATGAATTACAAAAACCAATTTGTTGCTGTAAACCTAAGTATTGGATAAATGATCCTTTCCATAATAATTCCAACTTGGTCTGATTTTTGTAATGTATCTTAAGAACAGAAGTAGCTACAGGAAAAAGCTGAGACATTTTTTAAATATCCATTAAATTTCACATCTAATGACATGTAAATGATGAAATGACTACGAAAATTAGTTAGCTAAACTTAAAAATTTTCGGTTCTTGCAGGTGATCTAATAAATTTGCACCCCACTGTATAATAACAAATTATTAGAAACACCTGCAATCACACATGTGCCATCCTTACGTACGCAACTATGACGTTAAGATGGCTTCATAAACAAAAGATTCACGCGTATACGAAACGTTGATAGCAGCAATACCTGGAAGACTCGTGAACTGCGTGACTTTGAAAGATGCATTATACTGTGTGCTATGCGAGAAGGTGCAAGCATTTCAGAAATGGCAAACCTTCTCGGATATGCAAGAGCAACTGTGTCGAAGGTGTTCAATGAATGATGCACGAACAACAACACAAGAAGCCAGCGGTCTTCCCGTGGGAAGAAACGACTTCGAGCTCAACGGCAGCTGGAGAGGATTGTACAAGATAACAGACGAGCTGCATTGCGTCACGCAACCGCGCAGTACAACATTAGCATCGAGATGAGTTTCTAAGCCAACGCAGCCCGACACACATTGGCGCAAGCAAATGGGCTACAACAGCACTCGTCTCTGCTAAAACCCAACAAATTCGTCTGCAATGGACACTGGACCAAAACTGAACTCTCGAGGACTGAAAAAGGGCAGTTCTGAGACGGGCTGAGTCTGAGTGAGAGCCCGAAAACCCAAATCCCAGCCCGGACCCGAACCGGACTCGGGCGAGCTCGGACTGCATAATATTTACTTCGGTTCGAAGTCGGGCTGGCTCGTACTGCATAATATTAACTGCGGTTCAGGCTCGGGCTGGCTCGGATTATATAATATTAACTGCGTTCGGGCTCGGACTGCATAATATTTACTGCGGTTCGGGGTCGGGATGACTCGGACTGTATAATATTAACTGCGGTTCGGGCTCGGGCGGTCTCGGGCGGTCTCGGACAATATAATATTAACTGCGTTCGGGATCGGGCGGGCTCGGACTGCATAATATTAACTGCGGTTCGGGCTCGGGCTGTATAATATTTACTGCTGTTCGGGCTCGGGCGGGCTCGGACTATATAATATTAACTGCGTTCGGGCTCGGGCGGGCTCGGACTGCATAATATTAACTGCGGTTCGGGCTCGGGCTGTATAATATTAACTGCGGTTCGGGCTCGGGCGGGCTCGGACTCTATAATGTTTACTGCGGTTCGGGCTCGGGCTCTGAGAGAGAAAGAAAATTATTTGTTTCCTCAGACGTGATTTTATACGATTTAGCACACACGAGACTTTTCTTACACTTTCTAGTTGATAAAGAGAATTGTTCAGGAACTAGGTCGGAGCCGGGAAGTGTGGAATCCGAGTTGCTATTCATTCCGGGTTTGAGCAGCAAATACCATACGCTACACATTAATAGCTTTCTGCCGAGAAGGAAAAGTTTCTTCAAGAACCACAGATAACAGATAGCATACCGACAAAATTCTGCTACCTACATTCATCCACACGTTAGCTTCCTGCTAACTGTATTGAGCAACGTACGTAGATTGTCGCTCCGTCCGATCTTTACGGATTTCGTATCGCCCAAATCACTTCAGAAGAGAACGAGGGGTAAAAGAAAATCTTGCGGTAATACTATAGAAACACATAGAGGTTCTTTCCCCACTCAGCAGTAGAGACACATCGTGGGTGAATTGCAGGGGAAGGAGAGAGTGGAAGTCTGGAAAAGAAAATTATGTTTTAATGCCTAATCTGGTTGGTCATAGTTTTCGGGGTCGTTCGGGCCCAGGTTCTGTCTTCCAACATAAAATTAGGGCTCAGGCGGTCTCGGACTGTCGTACTTAGGGTCCAGGCGGTCTCGGACTGTTGTACTTAGGGCTAGGACGAGCTCGAGCTCTTAAATTTGAGCCCAAACTCAGCACTGAAAAAGGGTAGTCTGGTTCCATGAATCAATATACGCCGATATGGCGTTACCAGTACGCAATCACTGGATCCTAACTACCTAGCGTCAGCTGTAAAAGCTGGTGGGGGCGTTGTAATGATCTGGGGTATGATTTCATGGAAGGTATTGGGTTCCTTAATACCTCTGAAGAACAGCATTTGGATGCCACGAGGTATCTTAACATCTCTGTTGCACAGGTACACCAGTACATGTGCATGGTGTTTCCTAACGGAGAGGTCTACTTCCAGCAGTACAATGTGCCCCAGCTCAAAATTCGGATCGTCACGCAGTGGTTCCAGGAGCACGACATTGATTTCAATGTGCTGAAATGGCCCTCACTGAACCCAATTGAATTCCTGTGGGATGAGATTGAGTGGGCCATTTGTAACACAGATCATTCTCGAAAGAACATTCGGCAACTAGAACACGCCATCCCATCCGCTTGGCTGAATGTACCTACAGAACGATATCAGCACCGCAATGAATCCATGCTACATCGAATCGATGATGTTGTAGTCGGCTCAATACGTCATTATACTAGGGGTGTTCAAATGAAAAGGTACGAAACGACACTGTGGGTATAAATGAAGACTTTATTCAAAGTATACACCATAGGCCGTAGCACAACGATCCCATTGATTAACGAGCCGAAGGATTCCTTGTTCCCATAATTCCTGTGGCCGTGACGAGACCCAGTCCTGCACAGCGTCCTTGAGTTCGTCGTCCGAGTGGAAGCGCTTCCCTTTCAGATGTTTTTTCAGGGGACCAAACACATGGAAATCGCAGGGCGACATGTCCGGGCTGTAGGGCGGATGGTCAAGCTGCTCACACTGGAACTTGGCCAGTTCCACGTGTGTGACCCTGGAGACGTGTGGACGAGCGTTATCATGAAGCAGAACCACACCCTCCGTGAGCAGCCCCGGTCTTTTGTTCTTGATGTACCTGCGTAGGCTTCGGAGTGTCTCACAGTACACATCGGAGTTAATGGTTCGTCTGTGCTGGAGGAATTCAACAAGTAGTCAATTGGACGGCGCTCTTTATAAGAGCCTCTGCTCTCTCCTGCGCATGCGGGCGCCCTCGCATGCTCCGATCCACGCCGGCGACTCCAATCGCATCCCTAGATGTGTCGCTACGTTCTCCCATAGCGGCATAGGCAAATATGTTAACGGTTACGTTCTTATGACGTTTCGTACCTTTTCATTTGAACACCCCTAGTAAGTAGCTGCTCTTAATAATATGCAACTTCAGTGTATATTGGAACCATGCACGCATTGTAGCGTAAAGTTTTCCTTGTAACTATTAGACCTCAATATGCTTAAAAGTACTTTATTTGTTTATTTTGGTGTTTGTTAAGGTTGTTTATTTTGGTGTTTGTTAAGGCAGACTAATTAAGCAAACAAATTGGCATTTAAATTTAATCTCAAATGATTTAAAAATTGTATGATAACACCTTACCTCACAGCTCAAAACCTTTCATGCCGATATTAAAAGAAAATGCTGAAAGAGACAGACTAAAAGTGAAAGAACAGATGTTTCTATTCATATGATAAAACATAAATGTGTAGACTATTACGTTTCACGCAAAATATCGGTCGCATTTTTAATGCACTTCTAACACTAAGAACTGGGAGACTTAAACTGATCTAAAAATTTCTTATAAAATTTTAAAACACTGAAAGGACAATTTATTTTCGAAACATCCAGAAACCTTCTCTACCTCTTCACGATAATGTGGCCGGCCCAAACCCCTGCAAACAATAAATAGGTGAGATACCTACCTGCACCATAGCCTACCCGCGATCATGATGATTAGTCAACATGCCGAACAGAGCGACCTCGATAGTGGGCAGATAGTCAGTGCGAGGAAGTTAGGGTGCTCCATGTCCGCGACTGCAGAATGTCTGAGGTTACGGCATGCAACCCATGTGTACCAGTATTACATCAAACCCGGCGGCCTTCAGGTAAAATGTAATCGTAAATGGTCATTTGATGTTCGAGATGAGGCCCGCTTCTCCATTATCGTGACGTTGGAAAATAAGGTCACAGTGGGAAGAATAACGTCGGCATTCAACAACGTGGCACATTCGAAGGGTTTTTTTGCAAAGACCAGTCGACGTACGATGGTACGACTGGGAAATGGCAGCCAACACCTGCATCGAGTACCATTCTTAGCAGAACATCACCAGGTTATGAGGCTGCAGTGAGCGAATGAATATCGTAACTGAGCAGTGAAAGACTAAAAACATGTACCTCGGTAAGATCAATTAAGGTTCCAACTACAACATGCCGACCAAAGTATTCGCATGTGATATAGACGTCACAATGCCATGATCCCAAACCATCAAATCGAGGTGTTACAGGATGGCACATGCGGTGGGATGTTCAGGGAGATATTTACGTGGGTCGTCTTAGGGTTACTTGTACCTACTGATACTTATATTGACGTATTCACTTATATCGACGTATTCACAAGAATATATTGACGTATTCACCGACTACCTACACTCTTTCATGGCTATCCATTTTCCACAGCGGAATGCCTCCTTTCAACAAGACAATGCCCCATCTCATCACTCTTGTACAAGGCTGTGATGACGTATTCACCGACCACCAACACCCGTTCATAGCTATCCATTTTGCACAGCAGGATGCCTCCTTTCAACTATACAATTCCCCATCTCATCACTCTTGTACAAGGCTGTGATGATGTATTCACCGACCACCAACACCCATTAATGGCTATCCATTTTCTACTGTAGGATGCCTCCTTTCAACATGACAATTCCCCTTCTCATCACCCCTGTACAAGGCTGTATTGATGTATCCAGCGGCCTCCTACACCAGGGGTCGGCAACTCGGCACATTTAAAAAGAGCCAAAAAGTCGTAAAATATACATTCTTTACTTTTAGGAGAGCCCTGAATGACGGCAATGTGAACTGTGGCGTCCACTGCATCCCCCGGCCGACAGAAGCAAAATTTGCAAAAATATATGAAACAATATTTAATATAGATCTTGATTATACACAGTCGAGTCATATTATTATGACCACCTCCTACTTTTGACGTCACAGCGCGTAGTCAATGGAAGAAGGCACGTGTCGTGAGCTGGCTTGGAGGGTATATAAAGTGTGCTGTAGGCATTTAGAAAACATATCACTCGTTGCTGTCATGGATGAAAGGAGCGATTTATCAGATTTGCAAAAACGAACGATTATCGGCTTTCGGGCCAAGGCTGGCAGTACTTCTGAAACAGCGCAGTTTGTGAACTGTTCGCGTGCTGCTGTGGTTAAAGTGTATCATGATTGACGTGCCATTGATGTGAGAGGTGAACGTCGGCTTCGAAGGTGCGTGAAGGCCGATCGACACGCTACAGTGGAGCACCTCACTGGCCGAATGAACCAGAGTGCTACCGGAAGTGTGTCTAAAACGACAGTTCAGCGGACCCTGCTGCGTATGGGGTTCCGATGCAGACGGATGGTCACTGCACCTATGCTAACGAAGGTGCATCGGCAGAAAAGGCTTATATTTGCACGGTAGTATAAGGTTTGGACCTCCGCTGATTGGCAAAGGATTGCCTTCTCGGATGAGTCACGTTTCCTGCTTCATCGAACGAGTGGACGTTGGCATATGAGACGAGAAACGTCGGAGAACAAACACTCTTCAGCCATTGCTGGAAGAACACAAGCTAGTGGAGGCAGCATTATAGTTTCGGGAATTGTTTTCGTGCTATTCTCTGGGTCCACTCATACCTCTGCGAGGTACTGTGGGCGGAATTCGTTATGAATCCATCCTTGCAGATCATGTACACCCATGCATGCCGATTGTCTTCCCTGGAGCGGATGGAATCTTCCAGCACGATAATGCGACGTGTCACACAGCTAGAAATGTCTGAGAGTGGTTGGAAGAGCACAATGAAGACTTCAAAGTACTTGGCTGGCTCCCTAATTCCCCAGACTTAAACCCAACTGAGCATCTGTGGGACCACGTCGATCGTGTTTTTCGCTCTACGAATCCTCCACCACGCACTCTCCAGCAGCTGTCAGATGCACTGCAGTCCGCATGGCTGCACATACCTGTGAACACCTTCCAGCACCTTATTAAGTCACTCCAAGCCCGTCTAGCTGCTGTCCACCCTGCACACGGCGGTTACTCTGGATATTAGCTATTAGCTGGTGGTCACAATAATGGGACTCGACCGTGTACATATCTAATATTATTCCGCTTCGTATTAAAATACAAAGCGGAATCGAAGTTTCACAAAATCTCCACTTTAAAGAAGAATGAAACATACCTGCGTAGTTAACAGAGTACCGATAGCAACTGTATTTTGAAAGATAAAGCACAGAGCAAGCAAAAAGAAACGAAGCGGAAGAAATATTCAGAGTTAGAAAAGGAGAAGTTTTTCAAAGAAGAATATGATTCAAGAAGACTGTTCCATGTCTCAAGAAGACTGTTCCATGTCTCAAGAAGACTGTTCCATGTCTCAAGAAGACTGTTCCATGTCTTTTTAAGCTCAGTCCACGTGTGATCTGAAATTAACTTACTGATTTCTTGATCATATTCTTCCAATTTGCGTCCCAAATCAGAGAATATGATGCCCATATTTCCTTACATTTCAGATTAATAAATTGCAATTCAAAATTTGGAAGATCTAAATTATAAACTGTTGAAAAATCTAAAGATTCTAAATCGCATATCAGCGGTTTTGTCGAAAAACGACAATACGTCCTTGTAATTCCTGAACTCCTGGAACCTTGTGAGGAAGGAGTTCCGAATTCTATCGATACAAACTTTGAAATATTTGAAATCTATTGAAACTGCAGATTCGTGATGTTTCTTCAAGAAATTGAAATGTAAGCAGCTTACCTTTTGCAAGTCAGAAGCAAACAAAAGAAGTTTTTGTTCGAAACTACGGATTTCTTCCAGCATGAAAACAGCAATATTTCCTCTCCTTGAAATTTCAAATTCAATCTATTTAAGTGCGATGTTATGTCAACTGAGAAGTAGAACTTGAACATCCAATTGGCATCAGATAGTTCAGGATGATCAATATTCTTATCCGCTAAGAAATTCTTTATTTCATTCAGACATAATGAGAATCGTTTCAAAAGTTTGCCTCGCGATTGCTTTCTTATGGATTAGCAAGTTGGAATACTAATTGTCTACTTCACATATAATAGTTCTTTAAATTGTCGATGATACAAGCTTCTTGCCATTATTGTGTTTATAATTCTAATGACGAGTTCCATCACTTTGGAGATTTCATCAGGCAAAGGATTGTGCACATAAAGCCTCTTGATGAAAAACACAGTGAAAACTAAAAATGTTGTGCTATACTTCTTTGCACACCAAATCCACAAATCCTTTATTTACTCCAACCACGCATGGTGCACCAACAGTGGCAATAAAAATTAGGTTATTGATATTTATTTGATTATTTCCGAGAAAGTCCAATACTGCTTTTGTTATGTTCACCCTGTTGTCTGTCCTTTGAGTGGTAGCAGTACAAATAATTCTTCCCTACGGCCGATATTCGTTACATACTAGGTAAATAATGTTACTTATGCGGTGTCACTTAAATCGCACTATTCATCCAATGCCATCAAAAATGCGGTAACGACCTTTATTTCTTTGAATTGTTGGTTGGAAATTTGTTGCGCCATTCTACACTAGCGTGCAAAAATTAAGGACGAGACGGTTTTTTGAATGTAACGTCGTGCTGAAGTGCTCTACATCGACTCAAGTCATACCATAAGATCCCCAAGATCTAAGAATATGGGACAAGTGAGCAAAACCGTCCAAACAAGGATTCCAAAGGATACAAAGGCACTTTATTGAAAATGTAGCTTCGAGCACAACTGGACGGAAGACAGAAACGTCCATGGGACAGGCGGCTGTCAAGAAAAATCCAGTCTTTAGTAGGGGATATGATCCCCCCTGACTGCGTTGCAGGATTTACAACGTCTGTCCATGCTGAGGACGAGGTTGTCAAGGAGCTGTTGTGGCATCGCGGCCCATTCCTCTTGTAGCAACAATCGCAGCTGCGGAATCGTTGCTGGCGGCTGGTGACGGGCTGCCAAGCGTCTCCCGAGAAGGTCCCACACGTGTTCGATTGGATTTAGGTCCGGGGACCTTTCGGGCCAATCCATGCGTTGAATATCTTCGCTTTCGAACAGCTCTGCGACAGCCAATGTACGACGAGGTGTAGCGTTGTCGTCAGGATCTCAGGACTCACAACACTTTTAAACAGACGCACGTGAGGCAGGAGAACATCGGTACAATAGCGGACACCAGTGACTGAACCTCCTTGGAAGATGTGGAGGTCAGTACGGCTACCAAGCATGATACCGCTCCAAACGAGAACTCCGCGACCTCCAAACCGGTCCCTTTCGATGATGTTGGAAGTGTGATTGCGTGTTCCCTGCTCTCTCCAGATGTGTATGCGTCCAGAATCGCTCGTCAGACTAAATCAGCTCTCATCCGTAAAGAGAACTCGACCCCATTGCTGATGTGTCCAGTTCTTGTGTTCCTAGCACCACAGAAACCGCCGTATCCGATTAGAAGGCGTTAATGGCACACACCGTACTGGTCGTCGTGCAAATAGACCACCTATGTGCAGCCTCCTGGCCACGGTAAAACGCGATAACGAACGTCCAGTTGTCTGATGCATGTGCCTTGCGATTTCTCCCGCTGTCTGCCGTCTGTCTGTTCTCGCCTGGTGGACAATATACCGGTCGTCCGCTGCCGGGGTTGCTCGTGGACGACCAGTGCTAAACTCTCGGACAGCTGTTACTGTCGTTTGAAATGCTCTAGAAGCTCGTGAAGCGATGCTGTGAGCGATTCCGAACTCCTCGGCTACACTAGTCACACTTCGACCTTCTTCCAACTTCCCAATGACGCGACCTCGGGTAAAGTCATCCAGATGTCGTCTACTGTATTGCCTGTTGGCCATATCACACGGTGGCATCAACTCGACGTCGTTCAAACCGATGTACACCGTGCAATAGCTTTCGCCGAATTGCTGAGCTTACACAGCCCGTGTGCTTTTTACCCTTCCGACACTCTCCCACCCCCAACCCCTACGTTATGATGCATATATGCGCATGCCCTACCGTACCTGACCCTAGTCTATCTCCAGAGTGGTCTTTCGGTCCGTTCTTCCTGCTCGTTCCGCTGTTATGGTAATTTCTCCTCTTCGCCCTTAATTTTTGCACACCATTGTAGTTGTCCGGCCCGTAGTAATTTTCGCAGAAAAGGGGCACGTCATATAATTTCTTTATAATATCGGCACAATTTTTTAAGTCGCGAAAGGCATATCTTGAAGTATGTGTTTAAAAAACACTCTTTTATACACTGACTGATAAAGAAAATGCCACACCATGAAGGAACGCTCTAAAACAGACCAAACGGCACACACAAATAGCCAAGTAGTTCCTGAAAAAATGATTTAATTGTCACATACAGACTAAGCTCAAATGGCCGAATATACAGGATGATTAATAAGGAGTGTGGCCACATTTTGGTCGATACAGCGTTTAATCCGACATGGCATCGAGGCAATGAGAGTCAGAATAAAGTCCTGGGGTATCGTGGACCATGTGGTGTTGATCCGAGTCCACATTTCGTCTTTATTTTGCGGTGGTGGGAGGGTATTCAGCCGACGGCCAATCGTGTCCCACAGATGCTCGATGGGTGAGAGGTCGGGAGATCGTGCTGGCTAGGTAAGCATCCGCACACCGTGTAAAGCATTCAAGCTGATCCGAGCAGTATGAGAGCGGCCGTTATCCTGTTGGTGGAAAACGGTGTTTGGGATGCCCTGCGGGTACGGTAGTGCCACGGGCGGCAGCACCTCGTCACCTGCCGTCAGTGTGCCCGTAATGTGTACCAGCGGTGAGCGGCTGTTGGCGCTGATAGCCGTCCCACAACAAGATTCAACGTTGCCGGGCCGTGTGGCGCTTCACAATGGCGGAGGAATCCGCCTGTTGGTCATGTCGCCTCCAGACTCTCACACGGCGATCATCCGTGGTGAGTCAGAACCGCGATTCGTCTATGAACACCACACTGTTCCGTTCGGCACCCCACGCAGCTTTGGAGCGACACCACGCCAAGCAGTGACGATGATGGCTCGCTGTTAAGGGTAGCCTTCGCAACGGACGGCTGGACAGCAAGCCAGACGCAACCAATCGGCGCAACACTGTCCGCGTGGATATCAAAGCATCCAAGCCTCCCCGTACACTCCGCAAAATAGCGCCCGTTGCGGCCTGTGGGTCCGCTAGGGCATGACGTTAGATGTGACGATCGGTGCGCTCGGACGTCCGTCTCCGTGCTCCGGTCCCACTACGACGTTGCACAGATCCTTCCTGGGACCACTGTCTCCAAATGCGACCGACGGCTGTGGCATCACGTTGCGTTTCTTCCGCAATACGACGCAAGGACCATCCGGTTATACGAAGGCCTACGATGATTCCTCTCGTGGACACATCCCTTTGACGAAATCGCGTACGACGGCATCTTAGCGGCATTGGCACCCCTTGTTCTTTCTCCAGACACTGTTACAGCAGAACCACCCACATCTCGCGGCCGTGACGACGTCTCGACGAATGACCTCAAGGGCTGGTTGTCCGCTTATATCACACGCGTCGTTCGTGTGATTGACCTGCAAATGCAATCATTTGCATAACTTGTACGTGAGCACCCACCCTGCAAGCAATTTGCATGGTACTGCGCTCACGTCTTCCTGGTGTGGCATTTTTTCCGTCAGGGAGTGTATATTCGCCGTCAGTAAAAAGCTTACTTACCTCGTTTTACAGTCTCCTGAGTGACTATAAAACTCGCAGATGTAACGTGATTGGTATTCGTTACCCAGTTCTTTAACATCGACTTACTTTGTTGATTTTTTCGCTGCAGTTCTTCAACCGCTTTCCTTCTGGACTCCCTCACCAAATAGTCATGCGCAAACTTTTTTATGTTTTATATTGAAATGTCTTACCGAATTTGATTTTTTGTTGTTAGAAAGTTTGTCTTTGCAAATTAAACACAACGGCAACCCATCGGAGTTTTTGACAAAAGCAAACAACGGCGTCCACTCTTTTTTAAAATCCCTATAATCGTCATCTGTTTTTCTGATCTATCTCTTTGAACACATTTTGGGTTTTGATATTTAGAAAAAAATAATAAAGCACTTTTCCCGAGAACACGCGTGTCGCAACGGAGATTTCACAACTACTACTACAAAAGATCGACAACCACTGATTGACTTGTGATGGCGAAGCGTAATAATCACATACTGTAGGTGCACCTATACATTGAACTCTCTTGCCGAATGTGGGATTTGATGCCGAGCAATGACTCACCGACCGGAGAGTAGAATGCTCTGTTGCTCCTCCGAACTGAAGTTTGAACCAAGCCGTGAAGTTGCGCAGAGCTGTAACGGGTGCAGAGCTGTAACGGGTGCAGAGCCGTCCGCACCGGAGAGAGACAAAGAACGAGCTTGAACGATGGGTCGCAGGCGTGAAGCCCGCAATCACTCACAAATACACAAACATTGGAAAATACGGTTTTCATCATCGTCAAGGATTTAATATTTTTAGGTTCCCGTCTCTCACGTTGGAGAGTAAATGGGATTTTTCGTTGGAGTAGAATTACGCCGAAGTAGAAGCTGAAACTTTGCCAATTTCTCCATTCCTTCAAGTATCAAAATAGCCATATTTAGATTCCCAAAGAGCCATACCTGGCTCGCGAGTCATATGTTGCCGACCCAGGACCTACACCCATTCATAGCTGTCCATTTTTCACAGCAGGATGCCTTCTTTCAGCAAGACAATGCCCGTCTCATCTCCTGTACAAGGCTATTTTGACGTATGCCCTGACCACCTACTTGTACAAGGATATGCTGATATATTGACCAACCTCCTTCACCCGTTCATGGCTTTCCATTTCCCACAGCAGGATGCTTTCTTTCAACAAGACAATGTTCGTCTCTTCACTTCTGTACAAAGCTATGTTGACGTGCACTCTGACTGCCCACAACCCTTAATGGCTATTTATTTCTCTTAGAAGATCACCGATGACCTTAACCTGCACTCCGTGTTTGGCATAGCAAGTCCTGGATTCCAAACAAGGAACGCCGAACTCTGGGGCACAAACAAAACCACTGACTTAGTGGGAGATGGCGGTTCCTGTCTACCACTTATTGTGATCCGGGTGCATCAAACAAAGCTCAGTCAGATAACTCCAATTATTGGGCTTCTCATTTGTTGAAGATGGTGTTTCTCATCTATCACTTATTGTGATCCGTATACATCGAACTAAGCCCAGTCAAGAAAGTCCGATGTTGTGGCTTCCCCTTCGTTAATCTCAGCTTGCTACTGAAAAACCCGCTTTCTCACAGATGATGGCTTATTTTCAACAAGACATCTCCCAGTCTCATTGCTCCCGTTTCGTGAAGAACTGTTTGAAAAAGCATTCTAGTGAGTTCTCAACCTTGGAATGGACCTCTCGCTCTCTGGATTTGAACCTAATTACGCAGCTGTGAGCCGAAGTAAAGCGATAAGTCGATTCCGAAACAAACCACCAACAACTGAACAGCTCTCGGCGCTTTGCAGGCAACTATCCTCGAATCATAGGCATCAATACAACAAACGCCCCGTGTAACTGAAAGCCTAACAACTTGTTTATGACGTCATCATTGGTGGACCACATCTTCGTTTCCCATGTTCGTCTATCGACAAGAATAGGGGAGCCTAAGCAAACAGAATAGTAAATGTTTATACATAGTCGTTGTTTATAATATTTCGCGTCACAAAACCAAGTGGGTTCGTGATAAGAACATAGTTGTTTTGATGAGAGATATTTCTAAGCGCCCTCTATAGTCGTGCTACCACAATTCGTTTTACTACACAAAATACTACAAATATGATGAATACATTTGAACATCTGCTGCCCTGCCTAATCGGACTACACCAGAAACCTCGTATACTTTTTGACTCACGAGCATAGGAAATGAACTTGAGATCCACTTATGATGACGTAATGAATTAGTTATTAGGCTTTTCAGTTAGAGAGGGCATTGATACAACCTGAACTTTCCGAACACCTAGTAGAATCCATGTCATGACGTTCTGCAGCTGCTATGATAGAGAAAACTAGGTACAGACATTATTAGGTTAGTTTTTATAATAATATCCATTAAGGAAGACCTCAAAGGAAAATCTCTCTTTTTTCTCTCTCTCTCTCTCTCTCTCTCTCTCTCTCTCTCTCTCTCTCTCTCTCTCTCTCTATCTATCTATCCTATACCTGCAATGTTATTCGTTCTCTACACATTATCTCTAAGCAATTACCTTCTGGTCTTCAAAATTTTGAAACGAAATAAATATTGCCCTTAGTCAATATATACTCTTGTTGTGATTTCGAAAATTTGTCAGTATTTTTATTAAAATTCAATATATCTCAATCCGCGACAAATCGAAATACTTCCCGATTGAGATAAATTAAATTTTAAAAACTTTCTGACAATTTCTTCGACATCACACGTATATAAACTGAGCAGAAGTCCCGAATTCTTGAAGACCGTCCTCGTATTTAGTTTACTGTCCCCAGAAACGTCTGTTGTCCCCAAATTTAGTTGTTTGTCCTCAAGTGTCCTCGAAGATACATTTTCTCATTAGCTCGTTAGATTTCTAATGCAAAATGTTCTCAAAAATAATTTTTGTTGTATTAATTTTCCAACATGTTTGTTGTGGGAACAAATTTTGACTGTTTTTGTATTCCTTTTTCTTCTTGTCTTGATTGTAGGTTTAACGACCACCGTGAGCAACTCAATGGGCTATAAGCAGTCGCCAGTCCCTAATTTAGGGCCACTGCTTCCAGGTAAGGGAGAGAGCCAGTGCCGTAAGACAAACACTACATCCATGCCTCACCGGGATTCGAACCCGTACCTCTTTCGGACGAATGATCAGAGGCCATCCCTTAGACCACTGCGCCACCGGGGCGATTTCCTTTTTCCAAGTTTAACGACCACCGTGAGCAAATCTAAAGCCTATTAACAGTCTCATCTTCCTAATTTAGGGACTTTTTTTTCTAGGAAAGTGAAAACGCAAGTGCTGTAAGACAAAAACACCAACATTGCCTCATTCGGGATTCGAACCCGCACCAATCGAACCCGTACTGTTACCAACTTGTACCAACACTGGCGCGCAAAAAGCAAAAATTAAGGACGAGACGGTTTTTCGAATGTAACGTCATGCAGAAGTGCTCCACATCGACTCAAATCATACCATAAGAACCCCAAGATGTACGAATATGGGACAAGTGAGCAAAACCGTCCAAACAAGGAATCCAAAGGATACAAAGGCACTTTATTGAACAGGTAGCTTCGAGCACAACTGGACAGAAGATAGAAATGTCCATGTGACAGGCGGCTGCCAAGAAAAATCCAGTCTTTAGTAGGGGATATGACTGCGTTGCAGGATTTACTGCGTTGACTGCGTTGCAGGATTACAACGACTGTCCATGCTGAGGACGAGGTTGTCAAGAAGCTGTTGAGGCATCACGGCCCATTCCTCTCGTGGCGCCAATCGCAGCTGCGGAATCGTTGCAGGCGGCTGGTGACGTGCTGCCAAGCATCTCCAGAGAAGGTCCCACACGTGTTCGATTGGATTTCGGTCCGGGGACTTTGCGGGCCAATCCATGCGTTGAATATCTTCACTCTCCTACAGCTCTGCGACAGCCACTGTACGATGAGGTGTAGCGTTGTCGTCCATGAAGAGGAACTCAAGACACCCAGTACCTCTGAACAGACGCACGTGAGGCAGGAAAACCTCGGTACAATAGCGGACACCAGTGATTCAACCTCTTTGGAAAATGTGGATGTCAGTACGGCTACCGAGCATGATACCGTCCCAAACGAGAACTCCGCCACCTCCAAACCGGTCCCTTTCGATGATGTTGGAGGTGTGATTGCGTGTTTCCTGCTCTCTCCAGATGTGTATACGTCCAGAATCACTCGTCAGACTAAATTGCCTCTTATCCGTAAAGAGAACTCGACCCCATTGCTCATGTGTCCAGTTCTTGTGTTCCTGGCACCACAGAAACCGCCGTCTCCGATGAGCAGGCGTTAATGGCACATACAGTACCGGTAGTCGTGCAAATAGACCGCCTTTGTGCAGCCTCCTGGCCACGGTAAAACGCGATAACGGACGTCCAGTTGTCTGTTGCATGTGCCTTGCGATTTATCCCGCTGTCTGCCGTCTGCCTCTTCTCGTCTGTAGGACAATATACCGGACTTCCGCCGCTGTGGTTGCTCGTGAAAGACCACTGCTAAACTCTCGGACAGCTGTTCTTGTCGTTTGAAATGCTCTCCAAGCTCATGAAACGATGCTGTGAGAGATCCCGAACTCCTCGGCCACACTAGTTACACCTCGACCTTCTTCCAACTTCCCAATGACGTGACCTCGGGTAAAGCCATCCAAATGTCGTCTACTGGATTGCCTGTTGGCCATATCTCACTGTGGCAGGAACTCGGCGTCGTTCAAACCGATGTACACCGGGCAATAGCTTTCACCGAACTGCTGAGCGTACACCGCCCGTGTGCTTTATACTTTTCCGATACTCCCTCCCCTACGTCATGCTGCATATATGCGCATGCCCTACCGTACCGGACCCTAGTCTATCTACTGAGTGGTCTTTCGGTCCATTCTGCCTGCTCGTTCCGCTGTTATGATAATTTCTCCTCTTCGTCCTTAATTTTTGCACAACAGTGTATATGTGGGTATCGTGCTGTGAAAATTACCAAGTGAAAAAATACATGCCAAAACTAACTAACTGTTCATTATTCCGAGTTTGAGCAGGGATTTTATTATGTGCTTGTTATCGTTAGTGGCAGTAAATGTCTCCCTGTGTTTCTGCAACGACAGGAGACTTTATTAAAGTCACGATGATGACATTATGACAGTCACAAAATTCCGAGCGCAGTTTTATTAATGTGAATAGGAAACTGCCCTATTTGTCTAAACAAAAATCATTGTTTGTGCGAAGAACTCATTTATCACGACGGTAAGAAGAGAAAGAATGAAAGTTCTAGATTTCAGCGCTTAGTTCCAAACACGGAGAAGCGCCGTTTAGGAACTCGATTAAAGCAGTACCACCCATCGAGATCCAAAAAGAAAAAAAGAGCAGAAGAAAGAGAAAGTAAAGTAACGCAACAGCTGCCTGAAAATCCATCCGTAAAGAAAGGCGTGTAGCTAGGAACAAAGAGGGTGCGACTTGGAAAGAATGACAGGGTGACGAGGCTATTTCTTTTTCTTCTTTACTTCTGGCACCGTTGGCAGTGCGGTTGGTTATCTTATTGCACGGTGGAACACTTTTAACAGGACGGTAATCAGATGAATAGGGAATGGAAGACACTCGGAGAAGTTTTAAAAACTCTGTTAGGCACTCATCAGTCAGTCATGGATCGATGAATATGGGCTCACGTGTCTCGGTCGAAATGTCTTTTTCCAACAGCTGATAAGATTTTCAATCAAGATTATAGCCAGACTTTCCAAATCAGACCAATAAAATTGATGCTAACAGAAAACTGTCACTGAAACTTTTTTCATTGGTTAATCTCACTTGTTCCACAGCAACTTTGACAATATAAAATTTACCGACAGTGTTTATTAACTGCTGGAAAAATATACAGTAACGCAATAAAATAATGAGCGTGAATTCAAATAAGCAAAATGTGTGGATGAGGAAAACATTTTCTTTCTCGTTTCCTCTGCAACAGTACGCGTGGAACCGAATACATTTGTTATGGCGTTCACACACGCTTTGGGAATAGGCGGAAAACTGCCACGTTCTCCTGAATGTCATAAACATACTCAAATCGGTGTCCCTTTATTCTTAATTTCAGCTTGGGAAACTGAAAAAAGAGCCAAATAACTGCTGTGAGGAGGGTGGTTGAGTGCTACAACAGGTTTGTGAGATAGTAACCTATGCATGTTGATCGTTATTGCAGCAGGCACATTGCCATGAAACAGCTGCCATCCACGTATGTAACATTTATGGATCTTTTAAAATGCTGAACGACAGACATTACATTAATATGCCTTTCATTTTAATATAAAGAAATAACGTTTATCAATGCAATTACATTAAAACCTCGAAAATATTGCATCCAGAAAACGGGCAACTTCAGAAATCCGGCACTTTTCTAATTTCGTTTTCGTAAGAACATCGTGAGAATATCCGATGTTTCACAAAATAACCGTGGAAATCTCCCGATGTACCATCTCAACAACTCATGGCGAGATTGTCCGATCTCAGCGAGCGAATATCCGATAACCGCCTACGTATAACATCGGGAGGTTTCTCAAAGTCGTCATCTCATTGGGCCGCGCTGAATCGACGTGGACCAATAAGGCGACGAATCGGCGTGTAGGTTTGAAAATGCGTGTCGCACGTGCGTTGATGATCTGCGCTTGATGGGGGGAGGGGGAATTCGATCGTGAAATGGCATCTGCCTTCATGATGCATCGCGGTAATCGCCTTCGCCATGTATCATAGTTTCGTCAGTCGAAAAACCGTAACATCGATGTAAAATTCACATCGAGGTTTCGCGATGTATCGATACATTGCCCAGCCCTAGCAGTTGCTCTAGCTTTTTTCAAGTGTTTGCCTAACCATTCTCCAAATTCAATTTTTTTTCGAGAGAGTTTTATAATAAATATAATAAATAGCAGAAAAAGGTAATCGCCAGTATTTTCGCCAAAATTTTTTTCCCATCGCTAAAACGATTTTTTTTTTCACAAATTGCGAAGAATGAGATCGGCAGCGCGACTCATGCATATTTATAATGCGTAGACGCGCAAATTTTCGTTAAAGTGGCCTGTTACGTGTAAGTACGTGATTTGCGTAACGCCCGTTGCGCAATTTTTGGATAGCTTCAGAAATCCGGAATTTTCATAAATCCGGCACGTCGATGCCGGATTTTCGAAGTTTTACTGTATTTATAACTTAACGTCTACTATACTTTCGCACGGAATCCTAGTGCAGCTTCTTCAAGACTATGGCGTGTTGATTTTTTGTGATGACTTGTTCGTTGTGATCCCCCCGGTGATGCAGTGGTCTAAGCGATGGCTTCTGATCATTCGTCCCAGATGGGTCCAAATTCGAATCCCGGTGAGGCATGGATGTTGTGTTTGTCTTACGGCACTGGCTCTCTCCCTTTCCGGGAGCCAGTGGCCCTAAATTAGGGACGGGCGACTGCTTATAGCCCACTGAGTTGCTCACGATGGTCGTTAAACCCCCAATAAAAAAAAACAAGTTAGTAAAATCATGCAATGCATTGATTATGATACGCTCTCCAACATACCAGAAATCATTACTCAAGTTATGAGGATAATGGCTGTAGAATAAATCTCGCTCCTCTGACCCGACCTTTGACCCCATTTCGATCATAATCATATGTAGAGGATTTTAGGAAGAGAGTGTCTGACCGCAGGTTTTAAACAACCCTTAGAAATAGGTAGCTAGGAGATTTGGGCTAGAGTGCCCGATAGGAAAGGGACACGGAAGCGAAGTAGAAAGGGGGAGGAAGACGCCCTTATTTATTACCGGGGGCCAGTACCCGGGGTCCGACGGCTTAACGTGCCCATCCGACGCACGGCGGATATTTAGTTGATCGAGCGCTCGTACCTTCCCGGGATCGAACCTGAGGTCCCTTCCGCGGCAGTCACGAACTTTGCCCACTAGGCCACCCGCGGCCCCATTTTGATGATATTCAACAGAACCGGTAAAGTATACTTCCGGAACAACATTAAAAGTTTTGTCTCAATCGAAGCATTTTTACGTAAGTTATAACGCATAAGGGCAATGGAATGGATCCCAATCCTATGTCCTGACCTTTGACCCCATTTCACCCATTTTCAATAGGGTTCGTCCCCAGATGGTCCTTTACCTCATACTAACATTTCATCGAAATAGAACCGTTTTTACGTAAGTTATGACGCATAAGGGCAAATGTCAGGAACACCCAGCATCGCTCGGGTAAAGGGGGATGAGAGCACAAAACATTTTATATTTTGATATGTTACTTCCAAGTATTGTAATGCTAAGTCTAAACCATCAAGATTAATAATTAGAGGACGAATTAGAGACAAATTAATTTAGAATAAACATCAAAACAAAGATGAATGATAATTTTTTATCTGTGTTAGTGTAAGAATTTTTTTTAAATTGTTTTTATTATTTCCGAACATTAAACACCAAACAATAAATGTTAACATGGGGTTCTTCATCGAACCCCGTGGTAACATTGGTTCTTCATCGCTATCTATTTATTCGCCGCATTTGATCGAGGTTTTCTTCCAATATAGATTCATTGAGGGTTATAATAACGTCGGACATTATTTCCATGCTCCTCGCCTTAGCTGCTCGGAATGGTTTATTTGTAGGCTGATCTTCTTCCAATGAAAGGTCATGTGTTTCGAGACTGGAATGTGATCGGAAACCATCGCCTCTTGAATGTCCAAGCTATTCCATATTTACTTCTTCCGCTTGTTCTTGTTCCAACAGTGTCGTATTCTTCTTATTATTATTATTAAAGTTGAAACGTGCACGTTTCGTTGAGGATCGACCAGACATATTTTTTATATTGTTTTACCATCCACGTGACACTCTGTTAATAGTAATTAATAAATATGAACTAATCATATTTTAGCACAGCGGATACGCTTGTCATCAAGCTATTCAAAAATGTAACAACAAAAATGCTGTATTAAGTTTAAATTTTAAAGGAAAAAACATGCGAAATCAGCGTTCCGCTGCTTATACTGTACTAAGCGTCAACTCCAACCAACTGGCACAACTCGCTTTTTGTTGTAGAAGAAAATAGAAGTAATGCGTAATACGCACACAACGCGTGACATAATGAGTCAGATGGTCGTGTGAGTGTGATATCATAAAACTTTAATAGGATCCACAAACAACACGTGACGTAATAAGGCAGATGGCGTGACCGCAAGCCAACATCTCAATCGCGAGTCGATCGCGAGAGTGTGATGTCATAAGATTTCTAAGAATGGGAAACATTAATAGGACGACGCCATGACACTAAAAACGTGGTAACTCGGTGTAGTTATTTACCCATTAAACGAATTTTTCCAAAGTTGAGATCAAGCTAAATCGATTTCTAGTACCAGAAAACGGTAGGTTAACCACTTTCATTAAAATCCTTAGAGCCGTTTTCAAAATAAAATGTACATATATACAAGAATTGCTCCTTCAATAAGATGTGATGGAATGCATCCCGCACCTATGTCCTGAATTTTGACCCCATTTTACCCATTTTCAATAGGGTTCGTCCCCAGGTAGTTCTTTACGACATACTAAAATTTCATCGAAATCGAACCGTATTTACGCAAGTTATGACACATAAGGGCAATGAAATGCATCCGGCTCCTATGTCCTGACCTTTGACCCAGTTCACCCATCTTCAATAGGGATCGTCCTCAGGTGGTCCCCTACCACATACTAAACTTTCGTTGAAATCAAACCATATTTACGCAAGTTATGGCAAAAAGAGCAATAAAATGGAGATCGCTCCTATGTCGTGGTGTGATCAGAAAAAACCAGAATGCAAGGACCGTCATTCTCACATTTCAAGCGACCTTTGACCCCATTTGTCCCATTTTCAATAGGGTTCGTCCCCATATGGTCCCCTACCACATGTTAAAATTTCATCGAAATCGAACCATTTTTACACGAGTTATCGTGCGGACGGACAGACGGGGAAAGCTGGAGCATATACGCTTCTTAAACCACTGGTTGGAAAGCGTAAACAAAATGAAGCGTCTCATGTCACGTGATGGTTATTGGTTCTGGCGTGTGCATTACAAGCGATCGGGAGATATGGCGATAAAGTTGAATCATTCAACAGGGAAGGGCGGTTTTTAAAAATGTGAAAGGCTTCTTAAAAGCCAAGACCAGAAACTAATTTTGGTCTTTCTAACAATTTTGCGTCATCAAACAAACATTGGTGGCTATTCTCCTAATAGTGTTGGGCTATGAGAAATTTATTTGGCTCATACTTTTTTAAATACGACTGGTGTTATTTCAACCTGTGTCTAAGCAAATTTTTGTGTCTCACATATGTGTGGGAGGCCACACTGACACTGGATGCGATGGATTTTTTGGAAAACACTGAATGCAGGACATTTTGCAGATGCACGTAAAAATTTTCAAATTTTTGTGAAATCGCTTTAGAATTTTTTTCGTTAAATGTGGACGTTTTTTTCTTTACAAACTTTCCTTTACCCCCTTTCCTGTAAGTTAGGAACGAAACATTTGATTAAGATCCCTTCAGTCAGAAAACCCAGGTCATAAGAAAGGGAGAAACACAGAACGAAATACACCGATCAGCCATCACATTATGACCATCTACCTAATAAGCTGTAGGACCTCCTTTAGCACGCAAAAAAGCGGCCACTCGGCAGGGCATCGGTTCCATGAGGTGGCGATATGTATCCTGGGGTATCTGGTATCATAATGTATAAAGAAGTAAATATCTCCGTCATTTTTGGTCCACGCCGCCCCGGATCGAACCCGAGTCCTCTTATTCCGGAACAAGTCGCTCTACCAACTGAGCTACGCAGACGTTCGTTCTCACTGATATCTGCCTTTATGTCCTGCGGAGTAGGCACGTCACATCCCCCCCTCCGAAAGAGGGCCGGGGCATGGCCTACGTGTCAGCCGGGACCATGTGTAGCTGGAGGCAGTCATCCGCTGAAGAACGTGCACTTGAGAACTCCCAGTCAATCTGGTGTGTGGAATGCAACATCACACACATTTATTTTTCGAAACGCTGAAGAAGGGATTCTCTTATTTTTCCTGTCTCGCAGTGTGGAAAGAACATCACACCATTGCGAGAACTTTAACGGCCGGGTCACCCGGAAAGTTCGGGCGCCATTATAACGAAGTAAATATCTCCGTCATTTTTGGTCTACGCCCGGGATCCAAGCCTAGTCCCCTTATTCCGGAAAAAGTCGCTCTACCAACTGAGCTACGCAGACGTTCGTTCTCGCTGCTATCTGCCTTTATGTCGTGTGCGTCCTGCGGGGCAGGCACGTCACAAATGTCAACAGCAGCTCCTCCAGTTACCGTACATTTAGGGGTGGTGGGGATTTAGCGCGAACCCGCTTTTCTAAGTCGAACCAGAAATGTTCGCTTGGGTTCATGTCAGGTAAATTTGAAACATAGGGCATTAACAGAAAGTCACCAGCATTTTCCTCAAACCACTCCTTGACGATTTTGGTAGTGTGCCATGGGGCATTATTCTTCCGGTAATGACCATCGCCAGCAGGGAATACAGTTACCAGGAATGGGTGAACTTGGTCCGCAACGATATTCAGATACCTAACAGCTGTCTATTGGGATAATAGGGCCTAAAGTGTCCCAAAAAACATCCCCCACAGCATAATGCCACCGCCACCGCCACCGCCGGCATGTTTCCGCCCGACAGTGCATCCAGGTGACATAGCCTCCGTTGGTAATCGGCGTATCCGCGGTCAGCCGTCTACGTGATGCACCAGGAATCTTGATTCCTCAGACCACGCCACTTTCTTCCAATCATCCACGATCCAGCCTCGATGATCTAGTGACCATTTCATGCGATGTTGGTGATGACGTGCAGTGAGCATGGGGACCCGGCTGAGTCTTCGGCTGCGCAGGCCCATGCGCAGAATGTTGCGATGAACTGTGTGCTGTGATTGCCCTGATTACCACTCTTGTATCTGCGGATGATTTGTCGCACTGTGGCCCTGCGGTCGCTGTGAACAATGCGCGACAGTCTCCGCTCACCTCTGGCATCAATGAGCTGCAGACAACACACTGCAGGATGACGGCTCGTCGTTTGGCCATCTGTGCACCACTTTTGATACGTACACATTACAGCGGCACGTGAACAGCCCACAAGCAGCGCCATTTCCGCGATTGTAGATCCAAGGCGCCGTGTCATCACAATTTGTCCTTTATCAAACTCCGATAAGTCGGCAGCTTTTCCCATTTTGACTGCGAACACTCTACTAACCGAAAGCCTGTCCTCGGGTTGTATATATACTGCTCTTTGAACTTCACCTGAGCCACCGTTCGGTCTCCAGGCGCGCTCATTTCTCTAGGTTGGGGGTGGGGGTGTTCATAATGGAATGGCTCAAAGGTGTAAACTTCGTGTCCAAGTGTATCAAAATATCATAACACAAATGCATCTATTAGAATTTACGTCTGTTTTAATTCGTTCTGCAGTCAAGCATTGCTGCCATTGTATGCTTCTGTTTTGAATTCGGAAAAAGAATAAAACGAAAATTGACCTCTGGAAGTCTACTTCCTCAAATTGATGTTTGGTATTCAAAGAATTTTAAATCTTTTGAAACGTCTGAAGTTTCTTCAGGGCAAAACTGTCTTTACAAAAATTAATGAATTTTTCTTTTTTTCCTTTACGTCTAATACAAAGCGTGCGTTGTTCGTGATCTTTGCACCGATTTGTGTAATATGAGAATTTTTCTCAGTGTTTTTAAAAAAGGTTTTTTTTCCTTATAGGGTGCTGAAAAATGCCACCGGCAATGGTTCGCGAAGTATGGAAATGTAATAGGGTGAGTACTGTTTGTTTTGTTTTTTTATCACCATGTAACGCTAAGAAATTATTTATGCAAAAATCTTTTTTCCTTGTTTCACAAATCAGAGAATTTAAATGACGCAGATGCGCTAAAAAGCTATCAACACGCATTAAAAGTTCGGAATCCCTGCAACATTTGGAACTGAAGGCCATTTACAATAACGAATTTTCTAGAACAAACTGCACTTCAATCCGTAACTCAGATTTCTCTCCGCGATCAATAATAAATGATGTGTACTCTTCTGTATAAATCTGCGCCGCTTTCAAGAATTTAATCTGAAATGAAAAAAATAACCAAGAGGACCAACACAGTGACGTCAAGAACTGGCGGTTTTTCAGGAGAGACAATGTTGTGTGCGTGTTATTAAATATTGAACGGCAAATAACATTGTGAATATATGAAATCCTTCAAAATATTTTCAAAAATCAAAGGTCCTTCAAAGTGCTGAAGTACCGGGTGATTCAAGAATTTAGTACAAAAGTAAAATGTGATTTAAAAAGATCTATAGGTCGGAGCAGATTAATATTCCCCGAAGTGAGGGATTTTGTATGGCATCAAGAAAAAAATAGTTCAAAATCTCGACAATAGAGAGCGCTGCTGCAGAGAATGCCAAATAAGTGACGTTTGCACATTACTCGCACAAAGCAACGTTAGGGTGAGACACAAAAACCATTACGGAGAAATGCAGTCACATTTTCAATGTTGAATAATAAAGGT
This sequence comes from Macrothele yani, assembly GCA_039090855.1. Taxonomy (NCBI): domain Eukaryota; kingdom Metazoa; phylum Arthropoda; class Arachnida; order Araneae; family Macrothelidae; genus Macrothele; species Macrothele yani. Next base: position 30,735,343 of record CM077029.1, on the reverse strand, counting down.
TAGTGCTTCCATTCTGACTGGAAAACCACACGGTTTTATTAACCTAATGATTTACATATAACGTGAAATCATATCGAGCAGGCATAGTGCACACGAATGACCTCCTAGATCTCCAGATCTCACACCCGCTGATTTCTGGTTGAGAGACTACTTGAAATCCTGTGAATATAGAGGTAATCCCCATACCTTACCATCGCTGAAAGACGCCATACGGCAGCAGGTACCAGTCATGTTGTTCAATGCTGTATCAGGCGTAATACCACGACTGCACTCAGTACTGGAATGTGGTGGTGGACACATTGAGCATTTACATTTTTAGATCATGCGGCAATAAAGTAGGTTTCGCTTATTTGACGTAGATCTCATTTCACAATTCGCACCTCTCGTTGTTTTCTCTGCAGCAGCGGCCTCTATTGTCGAGATTTTGAACTATTATTTTTTCTTGATGCCATACGAAATCCCTGGTGAATATTAATCTGCAAACCGCATGTCTCTCTTACCCACAGACCTTTTTTCATCGCATTTTGCTTTTGCACCACATTTTTTAATCACCCAGTACACTGTGTCACATGATGCGGTCTAAACGATGGCTTCTGACCATTCGCCTGAAATGAGTCTGGGTTCGAATCCCGTGAGGCATGGATGTTTTGTTTGTCTTACGGCAATGGCTTTCTCCCTTCCATGGAACCAGTGAACCTAAATTAGGGCCCACTGAGTTGCTCATATCCGTCGTTAATCCCCCCCCCCCCAATACCTTGAAGGAAGGATCGGATTCTCATGCAAATCATAAGGCGGCAAAATTAAACAAAGATGCACAGGGTGTCCTGTAAGGCGGGACCCATAGAAGAAAAACACATAGAATTACAGAATATGTTCAAAGTGTCCGTCGTTGTGTTGTACACACAGATGAATGCGCAATCTCCACTTTTGCAGCACTTTACGAGTCACATTCGCGGGAATTTGCTGACACGTCTGCACAGTGCGTTTTTTAAGACGGAGCATGCTTTGAATCTTCACCTAGTACACCACGGCTCTCAGGTGATCTCACAAATACAAATCGAGCAGAGTAAGATCTGGGCTTCTTGCAGGCTACTCCACGTGTCCTCGGCCCCCAGTCCAATGTTTGGGGAAGTGTGTGTTCGGGTAATGTCGCACTGTCACGCGGAGGAGCGCCATCCTGCTGAAACCATTCCGGGAATGTGCCTGCTGGGTTCAATAGGCTTGGAAATGCTTCCTCCTGCAACATGTTCAGGTACGTCAAAGAAGAAGGGACCAACAATTTTGTGCTGACCAATATCGAGTGTTCTGACAGTTGATTTTCCTGGAACCATAAAAGTTCTTTTCATCAGAGAACAGAATTTGTGATTGAAACGTCCCATCATTCACGCATTGTTCATCTGCTCATTCGCAAAACTGAATTCGCCTATCAGGATCATCTTCACTTAAACGCTGATGGAGTTACAGTTTGTATTAGACGCCAGTGATTAAGTTTCAAGATGATCTGGATGAACTTCTACAGAATGCCAAGGCACTAAATTCACAGACACGGTATTCAACAGAATGCATTTAAAAAGAGTACGGATTATTGCTTTCCAAGAGGTTGGGTGGTTGGCTCGCCGTGACATTTGAACCGCGACAATGTGTAACAGCGCATCGGGTAGTGTTCCTGGAATATAGCGCTGTCGGAAAACTACACAAATCAGTTCTTGATAACTTCACTTTTCAGTGAATCAGGAATGACTCGAATAACTTCAGAAAAGGTACGGTTAGTGCTTATTCAGCGAAATTCCATGATGATTCATGAGAAAAATACAGTAGATTCCGGTTAATTGGACTATCGGTTAAGCCCTTTATTTGGGGCAATTCTTGCAGAGCATCCCAAATTAGCTCTTCGGGATAAAGTTTCCCATAACTGGGATCGCCGCTTAATTGAGTCAACTTCATCTAGTCCTGATGTGTCCCAATTAACCGGAATCTACTGTATGCAATTTCTGTTAGTTTGACAGATAATACACTGGTGTGCAAAAATTAAGGACGAAGAGGATAACTTAGCATAACAGCGGAACGAGCAGGCAGAACGGGCCGAAAGACCACTCAAGAGATAGACTAGGGTCCGGTACGATAGGGCATGCGCATATATGCAGCACGACGTAGGGGCAGGGGTGTCGGAAGGGTATAAAGCACACGGGCGGTGTATGCTCAACAATTCGGTGAAAGCTATTGCACGATGTACATCGGTTTGAACGACGTCGAGTTGCTGCCACCGTGTGATATGGCCAACAGGCAATCCAGTAGACGACATCTGGATGACTTTACCCGAGGTCGCGTCATTGGGAAGTTAGAAGAATGTCGAAGTGTGACTAGTGTGGCCGAGGAGTTCGGGATCTCTCACAGCATCGTTTCACGAGCTTGGAGAGCATTTCAAACGACAAGAACAGCTGTCCGAGAGTTTAGCAGTGGTCGTCCACGGACAACCACGGCGGCGGACGACCGGTATATTGTCCTATAGGCGAGAAGAGACAGATGATGGGAAACCACGGGAGAAATCGCAAGGCACATGCAACAGACATCTGGACGTCCGTTATCGCGTTTTACCGTGGCCAGGAGGCTGCACAAAGGTGGTCTATTTGCACGACGACCAGTACGGTGTGTGCCATTAACGCCTGCTCATCGGAGACGGCGGTGCTTTCTGTGGTGCCAGGAACACAAGAACTGGACACATGAGCAATGGGGTCGAGTTCTCTTTACGGATGAGAGCCGGTTTAGTCTGACGAGCGATTCTGGACGTATACACATCTGGAGAGAGCAGAGAACACGCAATCACACCTCCAACATCATTGAAAGGGACCGGTTTGGAGGTGGCAGAATTCTCGTTTGGGGTGGTATCTTGCTTGGTAGCCGTACTGACATCCACATCTTCCAAGGAGGTTCAGTCACTGGTGTCCGCTATTGTACCGAGGTTCTCCTGCCTCACGTGCGTCTTTTTAGAGGTGCTGTGGGTCCTGAGTTCTTCTTCATGGACGCCAACGCTACACCTCATCGTACAGTGGCTGTCGTAGAGCTGTTGGAGAGTGAAGATATTCAACGCATGGATTGGCCCGCAAGGTACCCGGACCTAAATCCAATCGAACACGTGTGGGTCCTTCTCGGGAGACACTCGGCAGCACGTCACCAGCCGCCAGCAACGATTCCGCAGCTGCAATTGGCGCTACAAGGGAAATGGGCCGCGATGCCTCAACAGCTCCTTGACAACCTCGTCCTCAGAATAGACAGACGTAAATCCTGCAACGCAGTCAGGGTGATCATATCCCCTACTAAAGACTGGATTTTTCTTGGCAGTCGCCTGTCACATGGCCGTTTCTGTCTTCTGTCCAGTTGTGCTCGAAGCTACCTTTTCAATAAAGAGCTTTTGTATCCTTTGTATTCCTTGTTTGGATGGTTTTGCTCACTTGTCCCATATTTTTACATCTTGGGGATCTTATGGTATGATTTGAGACGTTGTGGAGCACTTCTGCACGACTTTACCTTCGAAAAGCCGTCTCGTCCTTAATTTTTGGACGACCGTGTATATACATATATGGAGAAATATCTGTAAGGATATTTAGTTAAATTAAGGGTAATTTTTCCGAAAAATGCTGGAGCAATCACTTTATAAAACTGTTAAGAGTTTTTCTTTTTTATTTGTTGTTTTCTTGCTAGATACTACTTGGGTGCGAAGCCTATTATTCTTGTGAACGACCCCGACTTACTGAAGATTATCCAGATCAAGGACTTTTCACTGTTCATCGATAGAGAAGTAAGTGGATCCGTTTTTTTTCATGCTGCAACCCGAAGACCATGTTACCAACAAAGAAGAGAAGAAAGCACACGTAAAATCCTTGAACTAAGACTTGACTCAGAAAGTCAAGTCTTAGCTCTGACCTTGCGCCCAGATCTGTGTGAGAGAGAAATTATCGTTCACATCTCTCAACAGCTGAGAGATATGTATTACTCGAAATACTTATCCCCCCACCCCCCTGCTCTTTTATCTCGGCTCGGAATGACATTTCCTGAGGGATTGCACATGTGAACAAAATTCAGTTTATCAAATCCACGTCTAAAGAATTCGATGCAATAAATGGAATTTATTGATTTGAGTTCTTGGATGGCAGTTGAACACATTTTTCACCTTTTCCGGCATTGCAATAAAAATATTTTAACACAAAGCAGGTCATAAAGGCGAATAGGTGTTATCACGAGTTCGAATCACAGCAAAGCAACAGGAAGATGATTTCACCAGGGATATGCGCCTTTGGGGTGGCTTGTCACAGGTTGTGGAAGGAGCTGGTCAAACACACGTCACTCACGTTTTATCTGAAATCATCTCGGGAAAATTATTAGAAGGCAGTTCCTGAAAACCGTAGCCCAGACATAACAGCAGATATCAGTGGGAAGCGAATCTACTGAAGAAATTATTATCTACTGTTACGTGGAATACGTACTATATAAATGTCCATTATCACCACATTGATACTGTGACGTGTCTGCACCGCAGGATGCACGCGAGATAAAGGCAGATAGCAGCGAGAGCTTACGTCCGCGTTGCTCAGTTGGGAGAGCGACTTATTCCGGAATGAGGGGACCCGGGTTCGATGCCCGGCGTGGATAAAAATGACGGAGAAATTAACTTCGTTATAATGCCTTACGTATTGCTCCGAAAACTAAAATTGAAGCCGCATCTACGGATTTCCTTTGAGCATGCTCTGCATTACACCACCCGGGACAACGAAGCTCCAACCAACTGAAGCTGAGCAGGTGCAGCTTAGGAATCACGTAGCACGGATAAGAAAATGGTTGTCAACGCTATGATGAAGCATAGGGCTGCTTTGACTAACGCATATCTGGAGCGCTGTTCAGATTCCTAAGCAACTATTCCTTTAGCATCAGTCTTTTTCTTTTATGCTATGCATCTTTCCCTACAATAGCAAAGTAAACCCCAAGTAAAAAAATTCGATGTAACGAAAATGAGTAACGGAAGTAGTCTGTGAGTCACCTAAGTTGATTTTCTCAAATATCTCGAAAACGGTAGCGAAATTTGGCTTACTCTCGATCCCGCTTAGGGCAACATGCTATTACGAGAGCTTTAAAATGATGCATAACACGATGAGGTGTAACCTGTAGATATTCTAGATCAAAAATAACCAATCGCCATCACTAGCACATTTGCTATTCTAATAGTTAATGACTTCATGGCTTCCCTAATTACCTGCAGTACCGTAAATACTTAACGGGAATTATAGAGGGCAAATTTATTAAGGTATACATTACCTCTCAAATTTTTGATCTATACACTAGATCAGAGGTGGCCAAACTTTGAGAAACCAAGATCTACCTTTATCTATCATTCCTTACTGTGATCGACTATGGTTTATCGCATTGATATAGGCATATTTAAATAGGAATTAGCCTATATCACGAGTGTTTTGTTAGTGTATGTGGTTTTGTAAGTTAGTAAGCAAATACAGAAAAGTAATATTTATTTATTTATTTTATTTCTGAAACACTATTTTTCAAACAAATTATAAAATATTACTTATAGATTTTTATTGACAGTATTTAAGTCTTAGATGTTGATGCATGACACTTCATGTCTTCACAAAGTTTAGAATAATCAGGCACATATTCAGTGAGGCACAGTCGGAGACACTCTTCTAAATGTGCATCAGTCAGGCAGCTACTGTATTTTGTCTTCATTAGTTTCATTTCTGAAAAAGCTGCTTCACAGAGATATGTGGATCCAAAGAGAGCAGTCAGCCGCAGAGCAACAGATCTCAAGCAGGAATATTTTTCCTCTGGCAATAGGGTCCAAAATGAGTCCAGTAGAGTCCATATCTGACGCTGTTACCTTCAGTACTATGTCGGATTGAAGTTTCACAATTTCTGATTCTAAATCTGAAGAATCGAAGAGGAAAGTTGAAGAAACTTCCTGGATATAACATTCGCCAAAAGGGTATGACATAAAGCTCAAAATGGGCTGAAAGGTTCTCAGGTCTTTGAATCGTCTGTAAAATTCTGTTATCAGAAGTTCTATCTCAGTGATGATAATTGTTCTATGCACAAATAAGAATGCTGGCAGATCGTCCTTCCTGTATGTGTAGGCGTTGCGATTGACGACTAGCAGAGCGGGAGATAACAACATGCCTCATGCGACAGACTGCATATGCGCGATGACCATGCGCAGCGGTTAGGACTGCGGAGGGGAGTCTGGTTGATTCATTCTATCATCTGGTCTCAGGCAATTCGTATGGAACAACATACGCCAGCGTGATAAAACAAGCGATCGACCGTACGAGAGCTCGCGATCGACCGTTTGACAACGCCTGCACTAGATCAGCGTCGCAAGTTCCTGCGTCTCACTACTTCCAAAGGTCTGGCGACCAAGCCTGCTTGATTGGCCTAACAGCATGGTCATTGATGCTGCCACCTTGTGTCTTGCAAATTTCCAGGGATTCCTCTAATTTCCAGATTATTGCATGGGTCTGATGCTTGATAACTTGTAAGGACTTCCATTCCACTTTGTGGCCAGTTTGTTGTACTATGTGCCTGTCTAACTCTGTTTTGTTTGAAATGTTCCTCATTGCTGCTTTGTGTTCATTAATTCGGGTGGTTAACCTTCAGCCTGTTTCTCCTATGTATGGTAAACCACGCAAACACACGATTTTATAATGACTCCTTCCTGGAGTAAAGTATTTTCTTCTCTTTGTTTTAGGGATGGTAAGTTTTTTTTTAATTTTGTTATTTAAATCTGGAGCTAACCTAATTTAACATTTATTGCTGATTTTCTTTAGTTTCTCAAGCAGACCCTTGTGGTAAGTGAGTTTTCTTGTGAATAAATAGTCAACGTTCTCTTTATTTTTTACTGTAGTGCTGGTTCTATTCCTAGTAGGATTCACCTCCAATAGTTCATGTATTTATTTTGAAAGCTTATCATTTTCTAATAAGTTTTGCTATTTTAATACATTGCTATTTTCTAATATACAGGGATTGTCCATAATAATGGAAACACATCGCTGAAAACAGTGACTTTGCTGCTTTTTGAGTAAAACGAACATATAACTAAACTTTTTTTCGTAAAAAAGTGTTGCTTATATTCTCAAGGGTCTGTGTGATTGCACTGTAAATCTATGTTTGCATAATTTCGTTCCAGGTGAAGGCACAATGAGTGACCTGTCGGAGTTCCAAAGAGGGCAGATTGTAGGAGCCCGTCTGGTTGGTGAGTCGGTAACCACAGTGACACAGGTATTGGGGGTTTCGAGAGGTACCGTGTCGAAGGTCATGAAAGTATGCAATGCTCACGGCACATCATCTGCGAGACACAAATGTGGAAGGAAAACCAAACTCACTGCGAGACACAGAAAGACATTAAAGAGGATTGTGACCGCAAGGAGGAAGACCACGGCGACGAAAGTGACTGCTCAGCTTAATACGCATCTCCACAACTCAGTGTCGACCGATACAGTGCAAAGGGAATTGCATAAGCACAATACACTGCCGGACAATTGCTAAGGACGGATGACAATAGCAACGATAGCAACCATAAAATGGAAGGCAGGAAAATGTGGAAATTAGCATAAGTGCGGGATACAGTAAGACGTGTTGTGCGTATGCAAATTTTGGATTGCCGAACTTGTTCGTGACGTCATAGCGCTGATAAGAGATATAAAGGATTTGACGCGTATTGACCGTTGTTGTTCAAACGCAAAGTTGAAAGGGAAAGAATCAATTGACGAACTTGCAATTTTCAGTATGTCTTCCCGACATCACCTAGATGATTTTACGCGTGGCCATATTATTGGCAAGATTGAAGAAGGGCGAAAAATAACAGATGTTGCCAGGGAATTCGACGTCAGCCACAGTGTTGTTTCAAGGCTTTGGAAATCATTTCAAACAAATGGAGAGTGTAGCAAACGTCACAGGGGAGGTCGTGTTCGCAGTACGACACCTGCAGAAGATCGGTACATAGTGCTATCAACAAAAAGACACCGGCGCAGCACAGCTAGTGAGGTAGCAAATCAGTTTATGGCTGCTACTGGCAAGCGGATCTCCCGAAAAACTGTCGCCAGACGTTTGCATGAAGGAGGACTATACGCCCGCCGTCCTGTTGTGTGCATCCCATTGTCCAGACGTCACCGTACCGCCCGTTTTCAATGGTGCCATCAACATCGCAATTAGACTGATAACTTCTTCTCAGATGAGAGTAGATACAGTCTATTGTCTTATTGTCGATGACAACTGATCTGGCGTGATAGTGGTACTGCATACTGTCCAGCAAACATACATGGAAAGGGACCGATATCCGACATGTAGTGTCATGGTATGGGCTGGCATCATGATCAATGGCCGTACGTCCCTCTATGTGCTTCCAACTGGGACTATGACTGGCCAACGATACATTAATGATGTTCTGCTACCTCATGTTCGCATGTTCCGTGGTGATAGATTCATTTTCATGGACGACAACGCAACATGTCATAGAACAGTCGCTGTCCAGGAGTGTCTTGAGAGCGAGGATATTCAACGCCTCGTATGGCCAGCACGTTCTCCAGATCTGAATCCCATTGAAAATGAGTGGGATGCTTTGGGGAGGAGTCTTGCTGGTCGCCAATGCCCTCCAATAAACAAGGATACCCTCATCCGTGCACTGACAGAGGAATGGGATAAATTACCCCCACAGCTGCTTGATAATGTTGTGCAAAGCATGACACGACGTGTGGAATCTTGCATCGCCCTCCATGGTGGCCATATCCCGTATTGACATCTTATGCCGGAACGCCTGCGGACGGTAATTGCATTTTGTTTCATGTTTACGTATTCTGCACGAAATGGCCTGTTTGTCCCTTGAACACGTTCCAAAGCCTTCTGGATTTCAGAGCACAATAAATTGTCTTTCTTGTAATGTCCTGGCATCCTGACATTATTTTATTTCACTTGGCATCCAACCACACTTACTTTTTTATGCGCTATATAGCCGTTTATGATCCGTCCTTAGCAATTATCCAGCAGTGTATTTACAATATTTACGGCAGAGCTGTTATTGCAAAACCCCTGGTGTCACAGGTGAATATGAAACGAAGACTACAATGTTGCCAGGAACATAAAACGTGGACTGTAGATCAATGGAAACATATCTTGTTTTCCGATGAATCAAGTGTCTCACTATTCACCACCACAGAGCGGGTTTACGTGTGGAGAACCCCCGCAGAAGACTACAACCCAGACTGTCTCCTTCCTACAGTTAAGCATGGGGGCGGTTCCGTAATGGTTTCGGCCATGATCTCGTGGTTTGCAGCAGGTCCCATTATCACCTTACACGGACGGATCACTAGCGGTGACTATGTCACTCATTTGGCCGACCATGTTCATTCAATGGCGCAGACATTGTTTCCGTCAGAGGATTGCACCTTTCAAGATGATAATGCCCCGATTCACAGAAGTCGAACTGTTCAATCATAATTGGAGGAACATGAGGATGAAGTTGACACACCTTTCCTGGCCTGCACAATCACCGGACTTAAACATCATTGAGCCACTGTGGTCTGTGTTGGAAAACAGAGTGCAATCCCGTTATCCTCCTCCGGCGTCTCTCAAGGAAATGGAGCAGTTTATGCAGGAAGAATGGTACAACATACAGGACTAGTATGCGTCCATTCCAAAGAGGATTCAAACAGTTTTAAATGCCAAGGGTGCTCCCACAATATATTACGAGCGTAACACCTATTGTTTCAAGGTATTTCCATTATTTTGGACAACCCCTGTATTTGTTATTCAGCTTAACTTTCCTATCTTGAGGACAGATTTTAGCTTACGCATGCGCAGATGGACATTCGTAGCTACATCACATTTCACTGGTGTGAGGGCAGTTTCTTTCGTTCGTCAAAATCTGAATAATACTAGTATATAATAATAAAAATAATAATAATAAATATTGAGTTTGAAAAACTAAACAGTCGCAATGCTTACTATTGCCTCCGCAACAGTTGAGTAATGTATTTACTTTTATGACTCGCACATCTTTCATTGGTGTTACGAAAATAACAATCAATAATCCATCAAAATATCTATTCAATGTCAGAAAGTACTAAACTTTATTGTTTCTTGTTATGATGCAATTAGTATGTACCGGTATGTTGGCTAGAGTGACGTTAGTAAATGCAAAGTGTTGAACGTAAATAAATGCACACTCTCGAATCAGTCGGTTTTTTTCACACCCACAAAGATCTTGGCATGCCAAAGATACATAGCATAAATTAGTATCTATGAAGAGTACCAAGGGTATTCTCTGGGTTTTGGAGGGGTGGCGGGAAGGGTTTAACAACCACCACCGTCAGAAACTCAGTGTGCTATAAGCCGGTCCTTATTTTACGGCCACTGGTTCCAGGGAAGAGAGAGAGCCAATGCCGTAAGACAGACAAAACCATATCTCACTAGGATTCGAACTTGGACTTACTTAAAAATGGTCATAAGTCAGCATTTATACCTCCGCACCACTGGGGCGGCTCACATCAGTTGCGTGGAACTCCGTCGTAGTTTGTGATGTAAGGATTGCCTGCTCTAGCGGAAATCAGAAAGAAGGGGTTCGATTCCCGTTGCAGAGCGACGTAATTTTCAAATTTTTTGAAAGATGGCTACACAGTAAACTGTGGTAAATACTGCCCTTTATTACTTTTACAGGAGTGAAAATCCTGAGCTTTATCATACAGAGGGTAAGTCGAAAGTTTTACAATATTTGCATAAACGCATGTGCTGCGGCGGGTATGTTACGTGTTTAAACTACTTCAAGTAGAGCACTGAGGTCAGTCGAAAGGGATATAAAGTGGTAGTCGTTGCTGTGAACAGCATTGCATGTCGTCGTTCTGTCTGTGGTTGGGACGCTTAAAAGGTGAACAGCCACAACCGGCTAATTAGGGAACTTTTGCTTTACGAGTTTGAACTTGGCCATAACGCTGCTCAAGCAACACGAAACATCTGTCATACGAAAGAGGAAGGTTCCGTGTACCACAGTACCGTAACAAGATGGTTCAAGAAATTCCGCTAAAGTGACAGAAACCTCGACGATCAACCAAGGTCAGACAACCCGCGAACCGTGGATTCGGAGGCCGTGCGCCAGGCCGTAGAGGCCAATCCGACAACCAGCACTCGGAGATTAACAGGCGAGCACTCATACCACCGTTGTTTCTCACCTTAAGGACCTCGGAATGGTCTACAGGAGCTGCAACATTGTCCCTCATGAACTGACGCCAGCTGAACAAAACTGCCGAGTGGAAGTGTGCACTAAACTCCTAGAAAACCCGAGCGTTCCATCAAGAGAATCGTTACGTGCTATTAAAAGTGGGTTTACTTCTGTAATCCGAACAAGAAACGGCAGTGGTTGAGCCCGGGACAACTTCCTGAACCAGTTGCCAAACGTGGGCGCTTCGAGCACAAGGTCATGGTCTGCGTTTGGTGGAATTTCGAGGGGATAATCCATTACGAATTTGTTCCAGACGGTCGGACCATCATCGCCAACCACTACTCTGAACAGCTGGAGCGTATGTATACCGTTTTGATGGAGAACCCGGTACTGTTGAACAGAAACGCTTTCCTACAGCAGGCCAAAGCTCGGCCTCATACCGCACGAAAGACTCGGGCAAAACTCCAGGAACTTGAGGACATCGAACTGATGCCACACCTGCCCGGGCCTTGCCCCGTCGGATTGCTACTTGTTCCTGTCGGTGGCCAACTTCCTTCGCCGGTGGCACTGCAACAACCAGGAGGAGGTGGCAGGTAGGGTGAAGGAGTACTTCGCCTCGAAGAACAAGAACTGCTACCGCCGCGGAATCGAAGAACTGGCAAGCAGATTGCTAAAGACGGTGCAACACGATGGCCTGTACTTTGAATGGCTAGTCATCTTTCGTCGTAAAGGTACGTATGAAGACATTAAGTGATCCAAATATTGCAAAACTTCCGTCTCACCCTCACGTTTAATACGTAAAGCACCCAAACACACAAATGGAATTTTTCTCCAAATTCTGTTTAAATTTGAAATCAGGTGTGTCTCACTTTTTGTACATTCTGAAAGCTTAAGTATATCTGCTTTCAGATAAAACTTCTAAATTAATAAAACTTAATTCTACATTTCTTTAAAATTAGGTTTCAATTTTTCTTTTCTTAACTTTTCTCCGTTCAATTTGTCTTTACACCAAAGTAGATTACCCAGGTGTGCAAAACTTAAGGACGAGCCAGGTTTTGACTTGTAGCGTCGAACAGGGGCGGACTGAATATGTGAAATCAAACCATAGGAACTCCATTACTTACCGAAGTGATGACGGAAATAACACCGATACAACTGCAGATACCAAAGGATATGGTGGAACTTTATTCAGAATTGGCTACATAGTACTGGGTGCCATGATAAAGATGCATCACTGCCAAAGACGGTACGAAGAGTAGAAGAGGTCCACACTAGGGGATATGATCAACCTTAGCATTGATGCATGATTTACAACGTTCGTCCATAATTCTCACAAGGTTGTTAATGAGTTCTTGCTGTAAATCGCCCTTTGTTTCGTTATCGCCGTCTTCAGCAGTTGAACAGTTTCTGGTGTCTGTTGACGTGCCGCAACGCATCTCCTCAGAGCGTCTCACACGTGCTATATGGGATTTAGGTCGGAGGAACGCGCCGGCCAATCCATCTGCTGAATGTCTTCACTTTCCAACATCTCATCAAGTGCTATGTGGTGTGGTGTTATCGTCCATTAACAAGAACTGCGGGCCAATGTCACCTCGAAACAGACGATCATGGAGAAAGATCATCTGATTAGAGTAGCGCGCACCGGTTTGAGTACTACCTTCCAGTATCGGGAGCTCCATACGTCCATCGATCAGAATGCCTCCTCATACGAGAACACCGTGGCTGCCATATCTATCACTTGATGTTTCGGGGGTGATACCGAGTGCCTACCTCATGCTAAGTTAGCTATCGTCCAGAATCGTTAGAGAGACTAAATCTACTCTCATCAGTAAAGAGTACCGTATCCCACTGTTCTGCTGTCCAGTCCTTATATGGTCTGTGGACCACCGTAAACGAGATTTTCAGTAAGCAGTTTTTAATGGAACACAGCGTGCTGCTCGCGGAGTAAACAGTCCACCTTTGTGTAATCACCTGGCCGCTGTAATCTACGATACTGTGCGTCCTGTGCTCATATTCAGTTGTTTTGGAAGGTCACTTGCTGACTGGTGTCGATACCTCTTGGCCTATAGAAGCAGATAATGGTCCTCACTTGGGGAGCGAGGTTCGTGGACAACCATCACTTGGGGAGCGGGGTTCGTGGACAACCATCACTTGGGGAGCGGGGTTCGTGGACAATCATCACCTGGGGAGCGGGGTACGTGGACAACCATCACTTGGGGAGCGGGGTTCGTGGACAACCACCACTTGGGGAGCGGGGTTCGTGGACAACCATCACTTGGGGAGCGGGGTTCGTGGACAACCATCACTTGGGGAGCGGGGTTCGTGGACAACCATCACTTGGGGAGCGGGGTTCGTGGACAATCATCACTTGGGGAGCGGGGTTCGTGGACAACCATCACTTGGGGAGCGGGGTTCGTGGACAATCATCACTTGGGGAGCGGGGTTCGTGGACAACCACCACCGGTCTTTCGCACAGCTTCATCTGTAATCCTGAAGGCCCACCATGCACGCGATGCTATGCTTTGGGTGATACTCTTGGGCGACAGTCATCGCAGCTCGGCCCTCCTCGAACCTTCCAATAGTTTGACCGCGAGTAAAATCACCAAAATGTTCTCCAAGGGCCGTTTCGTCGTTCTCCATGGGCCATTTCATCGTCTCTAACACACAACAAACACAATCGAACGTCTATAATACGTATGCACAACGTCCGGTAACTTCCGTTCAACCGATGCTATTGGACTGCATGACCGCATTTTGTTCTCACGTCACTCAAACCACACATCATGATCCATTATTACCATGTGCTCTTGTTCCTGTTCCCAGACACGGTCCTGAATAATTTTATGTTTTGGTGCTGCTGCGGCGTTATTTTATTTTTTCCACTTTAAAGTTTGTACACTAGTGTATCCCTTAATTATAACAATGAAACGATCGAGCTTCGTTAAAAAAAGTCCCTGGAAACATTACATGATGTCCTTTTTATTGCCTCTCCCTCGAGAATTCTTACCACTCTTGGAATGTGAGGCTGATCAAAATTGTTCAACTTTCTTGAATACTTTTACTTCAGAACTCACAAAAAATATGCATATCCTTTTGTGTTTCGCAAAAAAAAAAAAAAAAAAAAAATGATTTGAAGGCACCGATTTAAAAGCTCAATGCGACGTCACATTTTTCATGCTCTGCCTGAAAGTCGTCGATAGTGAGGAGGGAGCGATTCATATCTTTTCACTGTTTGGAGTTTGAGTGCCTTTTCTTGCTCTAGAGACCCAAACGGTTTTTGACGTGCTAGTAGCTAGAAATCATATCTTCTGTCATTCACTTCTTTCTCCATTTCTTAGAATGCACGGATATTTTTAGAACGCTTTTTGAAGTTGTATGCTATCGTTTACTTGCTGACTTTTTTTGCGTTTAGTGTCTACATATTTTTACGTTTTTCGTTTACTTCCAACCTTTCTATTGAATCGAAAACAAATGTTGTCTCCTGCGCGATACACTTTAATGATAAAAAAAACTATGTACAATTAAAAAAATATGTTTAAGAACTTTGAACGCCACAACGGCGTCATCCTCAGAAACAGTGCAGCAGTGAGCACAGAAGTGAGTAGCCTATATACTTTACAAGACACATAGCAGTTAATGCGCATGTGCAATAATCAGCAAAGTCCAAATCAAGTTCAGTGGGTACAAGCATAGTTGGTGGGCGTGACCTGGCCCAAAAGTGTTCTCCAAGGAAGGGGGATAAACACTGGGGGGGTCATTGTTACAGCATCTTTCACCACTGACGAATATGTGAATACTTTCACAGAAAAGTGTTGATCGACGATTCCTGGGAGAATCCAGAATAATAGTGTCATTCCAACATGGTAGGTAAGAACCGTTTAAACAGAGTCTCGACAAAGATGTAGCACCAGAATGCGTCCTGAGATTATACTGATGTTCATAAATGCGGCGATCCAAATTACGAGTGGTAGAGCCTACATAAGATAAATCGGGCTCAGCAGGGTTAGTAGATTTTAGTGGAACCAAATATACACTGTGTCGGTCCACACATTCAACACAATCTCTGTCCTTTTTAACAGTGTTAAATAAAGTACGAGACCTTACACCAAACTTCAGTTTGTACTTATGACATATGTTCTTTAAGATGTTGCATACAGGTGGTATGTATGGAATGGATCCCACAAATTGGTAGTCAAATTTATGTGCAAGCAAAGCTGTCTGCGGTCGACAAATTGATTTCTTAACAATCAAGCGATCAATCGTGTGACGACTTAGTAACTGAACTGGAAAACGCAGAGTGTTTACATGCATAAATAAAAATTAATGCAACGCAGATCAATAAACAGATAAGCATAAAAGGGATAGTTAAAACTGAGTTACTGAGAGCAATCAATATCCAAACTTAGTTGTTCACGCTCAGTGTGGCGTAGCATTTCAAATAACTGTTTCCCACGGAAGAAATTCTGATGCACACTAGATGACCACTTTATTAAATACCACTCATATGTTGTTGTTTTCTCATACGTCTGGAAAGGAACATTTTACGAAAATCATTTTCCAGGAGAGATATTAATATTCAATGAATTGTCTGCAGACCGTAAAATTCAGGAAGATAAAAAAAAAAAAAACGTACTATAATCCCCGGCGGCGCATAATTCACTGGCCGTGAAATTCAAGAAAAAAATCGCAGCGTAATCCCTTCTTGCGATGTTCATCCCAAACCACAATTTCGTACATAAAAGTCGCGATACACGGGATGATCCCGAAGTCCAAAGAAATATGGGGCAAAAAAATGATCTTTCCCTAAAAAAAAACGTAATTTTTGAATGTTTTCCTGTTACCTTCAGGTGAATAAAGAGTAAAAATTATGAGGTTTTTTTTTGCAGTTTCGTAGTTAGATCTGACAGTTCCGTAATTGGACCTCATAGTTGCATAGTTAGTCCTGACAGTTCCGTAGTTAGATCTCACAGTTCCTAGTTACAGCTGGAAGTTCCGTTGTTGGATCTGACAGTTCCATTGCTAGACCTGACAGTTCCGTAGTTGGATCTGATAGTTCTATAGTTACACCTGGGAGTTCAGTTGTTGGATCTGATAGTTGCATAGTTAGACCTCACAGTCCCGTAGTTAGATTTGACAATTCCCTGGTTGGACCTGACAGTTCCGGTGTTGGATCTAATAGTTCCATAGTTAGACCTGACAGTTCCGTAGTTGGATCTCTTAGTTCCACAGTTAGACCTGACATGTTTTGTAGTTAGATCTGACAGTTCCACAGTTAGACCTCACAGTTACGTAGTTAGATCTGACTATTCCATAGTTAGACCTGATAGTTCCGTTGTTGGATCTAATAGTTCCATAGTTAGACCAGACAGTTCCGTAGTTAGACCTGATAGTTCCATAGTTAGACCTGATAGTTCCGTTGTTAGATCTGAAAGTTCCATAGTTTCACCTGGCAATTCCGTTGTTGGATCTGACAGTTCCATAGTTAGACCTGACGGTTCCGTAGTTATATCTGACAGCCCATAGTTAGGCCTGACAGTCCGTAGTTAGACCTGACAGTTCCGTAGTTGGATCTGATAGTTCCATAGTTAGATCTGACAGTTCCATAGTTAGACCTGACGGTTCCGTAGTTATATCTGACAGCCCATAGTTAGGCCTGACAGTCCGTAGTTAGACCTGACAGTTCCGTAGTTGGATCTGATAGTTCCATAGTTAGATCTGACAGTTCCATAGTTAGACTAGACAGTTTCGTAGTTGGACTAGACAGTTCCATAGTTAGTCTAGACAGTTCCCTAGTTAGACCTGAGGCACCCACGGATGTGTGTGACGCTGAGTTTTCCCAGCAAGTGATCATCCGCGAAAGCAAAAAATATCGCCTTCGCTGCTTCGTATTTTCTGTCAAAAAGATCGTAAAAAAAATAAAAGAAACTTCTTTCCTACTGCTTGGAAAGAAAATCCCTTTTCAGGTGAAAATTCCTACCATGTAAAAATATGCATACTTGATAATATCCATATACATTTATATCTTACATCCAAAACAACTAGATGCACTAGAAAATTTTAATTAGCTACGTTAGCACTGTTGTTAATTAATTAAATCTTTTAAATATATTAATCTTAAAGGCTACGTGACATTAACCGATGTTTAACAACACAACACGCATGAAGCAAAAGCAGCACCGATCCTCTCACTTTAACGCTCACTTGAAGGGTGAATGGGGCAAGTGGACACAATTTTATTAATATTATCTCCTCTTTCTCCTCCGGCGACATCCCCATTCCATTACTCCCTCATCCTTCCCTGCAACTGCCATCCAGAAATCATTTACATGTTCATAAGCCCCACTCATCCTTCTTTTTCTTCTTCTTTGCTTAGGAATAAGTCACCTGTTTTCAACTCTGCTGACCCGACATACCAAGACATAGCCCCTTGGAGGGAGTGGAAGAGATAATCTCTTGCACAATTTGCTTGTTGATCATTTGTCGTGTTCCCTTCCCATTGCTTTTCTACGAACATTTTTCAGCTAGCACACTATGATTCTCCTGCGCTGTTGCAATTTTGTCTTGTATGCCACCATTTCTGTTCCCTCATTCCAGGACAGTAAGCAGCAGATTTCTTTCGTCGCGGTAAGTAAGGAATTTCCTTAAATTTCGTTACCTTGCTTGTTAAAAGGGATCATCTTAGCCTTTCTCTCCCTCGTTAAATCCGGGGATTTCATTATTTTTCGTTCTTTAAAAACGATCAAATTAACTTTGAATTAACATTATACCAACCAACAGCTTCTGTTCTGCTCGTTAAATCAGAGATCTCGTTAAATACGTTTTCGTTATATGGGAGTTGTAATGTATATAAGAATCGGTGATCTCAATAAAATCTGAGTCTCTTGTATTACACAGAATACGAGACTTAATAAAATGTACCAGTAGATGGCGCTTCCTTAGGTACATTGTCATGTTATTTTAATGAAAATGAACACACCTGTGGGTGGACAAGTTGTTGAAATAATGGTTGCATTTAAAAAAACGGAACCCGATAAGGCGAATCTCCTTAAGATTGTCAGTTTTTTTATCACTTATACATCGGATGTCAAATATAATGATATTTAAGAAGAGTAAAAATGTCAACCCCGCCTTCTACAAGCTCTTTAATGCCACATTGGAAAATGTCTTTCAATCACTGAACTGGGAAAACAAAGGGATAAAGATTAATGGAGATTATCTAACTGACCTTCGTTTTGCTGATGACGTAGTCATTTTTGCAACTATCCCATCAGAGCTGCAGAGTATGATCCAGGAACTTGCTGACAAGAGTAAAGAAGTGGGATTAAAAATGAACTTTCAGAAGACAAAAGTGATGTTCAATGCTTTTACAAGAAATGAAGATTTATGGATTGATGGGGAAAAGCTGGAGATAACCAATACCTACATTTATCTTGGACAGCAGATATCAAGTGAGGGTCACATTGATGGAGAAATTAATCGGCGTATAAAACTTGCCTGGAGAGCTTTTGGAAGAAATAGTATAATTTTCAAGAGCAATATGCCATTATGTCTTAAAAGAAAAGTGTTTGATCAATGCATCCTTCCAGTGCTTACGTATGGTGCAGAGACGTGGACCTTAACTAAAACAGACATACAAAGACTGCAGACAACTCAAAGCAGCATGGAGAGGTGCATGCTTGGTGTAACCAGGAGAGATAAGAAGAGGAACTCGTGGATTCGAAAAATGACAAGAGTGGAAGACATCATGATCAGAGTTAAATCCCTGAAATGGCAATGGGCTGGGCATACTGCCAGAAGGACAGACCGTCGATGGACAGCTGAAATTTTAGACAGGATTCCAAGGGACAGGAAAAGACTCAGGAGAAGACCACATGGGAGATGGGTGGATGAAATTCGAAAGTATGCAGGAGTAATATGGAGGAGACTGGCACAAGACAGACAGTTGTAGAAGAAAATTGGGGAGACCTTCGTCCAGCAGTGGATTGATAATGGTTGACAATGATGATGTTGATGATGAAGAGTAAATAACTTCTGTCTCATAGATTCTCTCCTTAAATTCTATTAGTTCTAAATTTAAAATCTTTTTCTGGGGGAAGGAGGATTATTAACGACCGTGCGATGCTGCATTTGAAACACATGTAAGTACTCCGATCTTTTTTTTTCGTCCTACAATCTTTTGCTTTGTCCTTCTATCTTTTTTCTTTCCTCAGTTACGTTTTTCTTCCTACTGTGTGTGTGTGTGCCCGCGTGTGTGTGCGTGTGCGCGTGCGCTTTTTGAAGTCCCTCAAAAGTTATGCGAGCGTGAAAAAAAAGGAGTCTCCTAAATTTTAT
This sequence comes from Macrothele yani, assembly GCA_039090855.1. Classification (NCBI taxonomy): domain Eukaryota; kingdom Metazoa; phylum Arthropoda; class Arachnida; order Araneae; family Macrothelidae; genus Macrothele; species Macrothele yani. The sequence continues at coordinate 30,715,803 of CM077029.1, read as the reverse complement.
TTGTGAATAGTATTTTTGGAGGAAAAAACAGCTACCAATAGCAACAAAAACGAGGGTTTAGACACATTTTCTTTGGTTTGTAAATATTTCAGGAACCAAAATTAGAAGTTATCTCCAACATAGGAAATCGGACAGTAATCACTAATGTATATTTTTCTCATTTTTTTTGCTGTTTCAAAAAAATACGTTTGTGAGATACTGGCTTCAACACGAAAGAGATATAACGCGTTCACTGTTAATAAATAAAAGGAGAAAATATTTTCAGTTGTAAAACATACAAGGATTGCAACGAAAGGAACGTAAAAAGTGCGCATAATTTTTTTACGTAACTGACAGAGGTCGTTCAAATTGCACGGGTTGGTCGAGTAACTCTTCCTCTATACAAAGGTACCACTCAACATAGTCTCCATCACAAGCGATGCATTTGCGTCATCGTCGAACACAACTCTCGAATCCCCTTTGAAAAAATGCAGGGTGGACTGTTGTACTCACTTCTTCACATCCACTTTCACTCGTCTGTGTCATCAAATCGTTGTCCCCGGAAACTGTTCTTCATTGGGCCGAACAGGTGGAAGTCGGAGGGCGCCAGATCTGGGCCGTACGGGGGATGAAGGACCACCGACCAGCCTAATTTGCTGGTCGCATGATTTTTTTGGCAAAGGTGTGTGTGGTCTCGCATTGTCATGGTGAATGTGGATCCTTTTCAGATTCTTGTTCGGTCTCTTCCTCCTTATGGCTTCTCTAAGCTTCTTGAGTGTCTCAATGTACCGCTCGCTGGTCACGTACGACCATGTTCCTAACAATCAAGGAGAATGACACCCCTGTCATCCCAAAAAACAGTCACCATGACTTTCTGTGCTGATTGCTGGCTTTTGGACTTATTAAGCCTTGGTAAAGTGGCGTGATGCCATTCCATGGATTGATTCTTTGTTTCTGGACCGTAAAGATGCTCCCACGTTTTATCCCCTGTCACCAGATCCAAAAAAAACGTGTCTTCATTGGCTTCAAACACAGGCAGCGTATCAGAGCAGACTTCCATCCTCCTTTCCCTCAAACCGGTTGGCAACTGCCGATGTACCGACTTTGCACACACTTTCAGATACCTTAAGTCTGCCACCATCTTCTGTATGGCATTGTGCCCACAGTCCAGTTGTGCAACAAGCTCACGGATTGTAACTCGTCTCTCCGCGCTAATCAATTCATCCACTCGCTGACGATTCGTGTCAGCGGTAGCAGATTATGGTTTCCCACTGTGTGGTTTGTCTTCAATGCTGGTTTCCCCTTCTTTAAACTTCTTCATCCATCTGTGCACATCGCTCTTGTCATTGGTATCATCACTGTAAACATTCTGTAGCCTTCTGTGGATGTCGGACAGCCTGCACTCTTCCTTCGTCCAGACCTCAATGGTGGCGCGTTGCTTCTGCTTGGAATCCATTATTTACTTGCGATGAAGAAGAAAAGCTAGTATAGAGGAAGAGTTACTCTACCAACATGTGCAATTTGCATGACCTCTGTCAGTTAATAAAAAATGTTATGCCCACTTTTGCATTACTTTTGGTACAACCCTAGTATTTAAAGATTTGGGGGCGAAGGAAGAGCACACCATTAACTTTATTTATTATTATATCATTACGTGATGAAAAATTCTACTTATTGAGCTCAGTGTCAGATATTCGTCTGTATAAAAATCATAAGCCTTTTTTTTTTTTTTGGTTGGAGGTTTAACGACCACCGTGAGCAACTCAATGGGCTATAAGCAGTCGCCCGTCCTTAATTTAGGATCACTGGTTCCAGGGAAGGGAGAGAACCAATGCCGTAAGACAAACACAACATCAATGCCTCACCGCGATTTGAACCTGGACACCTTTCGGGCGAATTGTAAGAGGCCATCGCTTAGACCACTGCGCCACGGCCATATGCTTTTTACGTTCCTTATTTTGGAAAAAATCCGTGTTACCCTTTTTTTGTTTCGTGAATTTCCGCTCCATATGTGACGCTTTTTGTTAGTTTGTTTTTTCCTTGGGCTTAAGAAGGGACATGTGAGGTGTTTTGTATTTAGATCAAATTAACCGTTCTACAAGAAAATACCACTCCGTCATTCGCTCAGTTTTTCTTGGTGTGTTGATGTACACCGAGAAACCAAAACATCATGATCATTTATGAAAATCGAAGCAACTGCAGGTAAACAAGGCGCCTGTGGAGATCATGAAACGGTATAAATAACACCTGATATTGAGCTCTGTTGATCAGTGTTATTCTTGTTCTTCAGACGATAAAGACTACGAACTAAAGCGAGTTTAGTAAAGTCCAAATTGTAAAGAACAGACAACTGGATCAACGGATTTTCGAGACGGAGAGACTTGTGGGGTGCTCACGTTCAACCGCGGTTAGTACCTTCAAGAAGTGATACGAAGAGGGAAAAATCGCGAACCGCTGACAAGGTATGAGTCGACCCCGGCTCATCTATACCATAGGTGAATCAAGGCTATCCCGTGTGGTTCAGGCCAACAGAGGAGATACTGTGGTGCCACCTGCCGATAGTTTGAATGCTGGTGACTCGATTGAAGTGTCACAACACACAATATATCGAACCCGGCTGAAAATGGGGAGGTGGGTGTAGGCTGCTCCGAGTGCCCATGCTAACCTCGGTTCACGGTGGAAAGCGCATATAAGGTGCTTGCGACCATCGAAAGTGGGTGTTGAATGATTGGAAGAAGTTTATGTGGTCCGATGATTCTCGTTTCTTGTTGCACCATGTGGACGAATAAACAAAGACATCGCTCTTTCCACGTTTTAGCAACACACAGCAACCGAAAAATTCTTATTCAGTCACCGCCAGGGAATCGAATCCCGGATCTCTCGATATCTAGCCGAGCGCGTTAGCCTTACACGACGGTGGCCAACAATCCACGGAGCTATGTGTGTTTTTCAGTCAGCTTCTGACATCATAAACCCGTAAGATGGGCTCAGCTACTGAGACGTCTCGTCTGGTGGGCATTAATGGCACTGGCTATATATTAATCATAGCAGTTAAATCCAAAGGGCGAGATCCAAAGTGAATATCCCCTAAATAAACAAAGTAAATTCTCTGGCGGTGACTGAATAACAATTTTTCGGTTGCTGTGTGTCGCTAAAACGTGGAAAGGGCGGTGTCTTTGTTTATTAACTGATGCCACGAATTTGGAAGATTTTCAACATGTGGACGGCCGCGTACGTTCTCTTTGTTTACCTGGCAAATGTTGGCACCAAGATGCACTAGGAGACAAAAACAAGACGGCGCAGAAAGTTTAATGCTTTGAGTAATTTTCTTCAGGGAAATCCTGGGTCTATCTCATGCATGTGCAAAAAACTAACACGTGTACTACCTAACTAAATATCATTGCAGACCAATGATATTTAGTCTTCGACATAAAGGAAATCGAAAGATAAAAGAATTTTTTCAATCGGATGTTTAGAAGCAAATATGTGGAATAAAAGTAATTTTTGAATTCAACATCATCTGCCTTTACGCCCTCTAGCGGCGAAATTGTACATCGTAAAAAAACGAAATGCAAAATCATCATTCGCATATTTCAAGTTTACCAATGCAAAAAGAATTTTTCAAATCGGACTAATAGTTGCAGAGATATCGTGGTTACAGACGGACGGACAATCCGGTAACATAAGCGCGATCTTTTTTTAAGCTTTCCAACCGCAGGGTTGAAGAAGCGTATATGCTCCAGCTTTTTCCGTCCGTCTGTCCGTCCGTCCGTCAGCACGATAACTCACGTAAAAATTGTTCGATTTCGATGAAATTTTAGTATGTGGTTGGGGACCACCTGGGGACGAACCCCATTGAAAATGGGACTAATGGGGTTAACGGTCACGGCATAGGAGCGGGATCCATTCCATTGCCCTTATACCATACTGTTAAGGTAGACGTCAAGTAATTTTGCTTCTATACTTCTGTGGTGACGTTTTTTGAAGTCATTCGGGACCTGAACGCGGTGTACGTAAACAAGAGTGACGTTACTCTTTTTCAAATGTTTAAAATATCTGTTTTAGAATTCACCTGAGAATGTGCTGGGAGCCAGCACGAAAGATCTAGTGATAGGATTTTCACTTTCAACTTTTGCTTCAGTGTAAATAAAAGTCATTTTCATCGTTAAATTTGAATTTCATGGTATATCGTGCAACGACGGCATTCTACAATAGCAATTAGTAAAATTTCATAATTTCATTTCCATGACTAAAGTAGACAATGATATTGTCCGATAATGGTTCGCGAAACATGGAGACTATCAGGTATTGCCCTAACCTCAAAATTTCCCTCACGTCAATCCAATCGAGCATCCGTGGTTTGTGTTGGAACAGCAAATCCGATCTGCGGCGGTTCGACCACGTAACTTACAAGAGTTAAGATGGATCGTCCTTTTTCAGTAGCCACCCCTTGGAACTGATGCCACTAATAAAATAATTATTGTTTTGTAGGGAGCTGCCTTTAAAATCTCAAGTTACATCGCGCAATCTATTAATTCTTCAAATGGCCAGCCACCTGCAACAGCTTAATAATTTCATAGGCTTTTTAACTTTTAAAGAAGGAAAGAAAGAAGGAGAGAGATGTGCTAAAAAAGAATTTCACCTGCAAAAGCCTAATAACAAAAGCTTTCAAACAAAGAAAAGAGAGAGAGAGAGAGAGAGAGAGAGAGATTTCATTTCAGCAGCGTAGTAACATAAGCTTTTAAACAAAAGAAAGAGAGAGGGAGAGACGTTTCATCTGCAACAACTTAATAATATAGGCTTTTAACAAAGGAAAGAAAGAAGGAGAGAGATGTGCTAAAAGAATTTCACCACCTGCAAAAGCCTAATAAAAAAAGCTTTCAAACAAAGAAAAGAGAGAGAGAGAGAGAGAGAGAGATTTCATCTCAACAGCCTCATAACATAAGCTTTTAAACAAAAGAAAGAGAGAGAGAGAGAGAGAGAGAGAGAGAGAGAGAGAGATTTCATCTGCAACAGGGTAATAACATAAGCTTTTAAACAAAAGAAAAGAGACATTTCATCTGCAACAGCCTAAAAACATAAGCTTTTAAATAAAAGAAAGAGAGAGAGAAACATTTCATCTGCAACAACGTAATAACATAAGCTTTTAAACAAAAGAAAGAGACAGAGAGTGTGTGTCATTTCATCTGCAACAGCTTAATAACATAAGCTTTTAAACAAAAGAAAAGGAGAGAAAGAGAGAGATTTCATCTACAACAGCCTCATAACATAAGCTTTTAAACAAAAGAAAGAGAGAGAGAGGGGGGGAGAGACATTTCATCTACAACAGCGTAATAACATAAGCTTTTAAATAAAAGAAAGAGAGTGAGAAACATTTCACCTGCAACAACGTAATAACATAAGCTTTTAAACAAAAAAGAAAGAGAGAGAAATTTCAATATGAACAGGCAACAAGCTGTTCTAATCGGCAAGCTTCTGTAGTCATTTTCTTCACAATTAATGCGCTCCTCAGGATGAAAATTTAAACATCGATTAAAATAACTTTATATTATAGCCTAGTATACTTAATGTTTTCTAAAACTTAACCTTAATTACATTAAAAATCAATTACTTTTCTTTTGTTGGTGTTCAGACCAGAAGATAGATGGCGCCACGTGTACATTGATGACGTCAGTAGCAAACAAATGTTGAATTGCTTAATAATGGTTAAATTTTAGAAAATATTAAGTATACTAGGCTATAATATGAAGCCATTTTTGTCGATGTTCAAATGTTCATCCTTGAGAACGCATTAATTGTGAAGAAAATGGCTACAGAAGTTTACCCATTGGAAATACATGGTAAAGATTTTAGGTGGATCCAACTTAAAGGATACCGCCCCGGTGGCGCAGTGGTCTAAGCGATGGCCCCTGATCATTCATCCGAAAGGAGTCCGAGTTCGAATCCCGGTGGGGCATGAATGTTGTGTTTGTCTTACGGCACTGGCTCTCTCCCTTCCCTGGAACCAGTGACCCTAAATTAGAAATGGGCGACTGCTTATAACCCATTGAGTTGCTCACGGTAGTCGTTAAACCTCCAATGAAGAAAAGAAAAAGAAAAGGATCTGCTGGTAACGTGTTGGTGCCAGATACCGCAAAACACCTTTAGCAATCTTGTAACGTCCATGCACTCCCAGCAGTTTTGACTGCACGCCGGCAGTTTTGAATAACAGTCGTTTTGACTGCACTTGGGGTACCAACATCAGGTAAGGCAGGTGGTCGTAATGTTTTGGCTCTTTGGTGTATATGTGGTGTTCACTGCATAGTTTACATATTGGAAGACAAAAATGTTTATCTTGATTTCTTACAAAATACCATGAAATGTTTTTATAACTAAAAATCTTACTATTTTTTTTTTCTTATAGCCGAATATTCCTAGAACAGTTCTTGTTGCATCAGCGCATAAATACGCCCTCAGTATGCTGAAAGGAATAAGGTGGAAGGAGATTAGAAGCATTATTACTCCAACGTTCAGCACCAGAAAATTGAAACAGGTATGCCGGAAAAAAAATTGTTTAGATATTGGACAAACATTTTGAATTTGATTGCCGACTACGAAAAAGAATTTCAAAATGAAACCCCAGTTGCAGTTCAATTCCCTGTTAGTCTGGTACATGTAGAACAGACATGATTTCCTCAAATCAAATAATGTGCAGTTACGACTTCGTCCTACATACGTTATTCCAGCCGAAAATAGACATTCATACAATTAATCTCATTCGTACGTTATTCTAACCTGAAACAGACGTTCAGACTATCTTCACAATTTTGACAATCTGACTGCGAACCCTATTGCTCTAATTTAAATGGGCAAAATGATCACCTGTAGTTTCCTGACTAACAGTAGTCTGAATTTTTTTTCATAGCTCAAATAGGTAATTAACATTTTCAATTAGGTGCATGAAAGCACATAATTGATAATACGGAGTAGCTGAGATGGAAAATATGGCTGTACCTGAGATAGGTTGACTAAAATTTTCTGAAGTTGTTGAAGAAATTTGCGCCAATAACACTAATTGTTTGAATGCCGTCCGTCCGTCAGCACGATAACTCACGTAAAAATTGTTCGACTTTAACGATGAAAATAACTTTTATTTACATTGAAGCAAAAGTTGAAAGTCAAAATCACATCACTAGATCTCCGTATACCGTAAGCCCAGTGCAACATAAGCAATTATACCATATCATTCAGCACACCCTAATACATATAAACTATCTGCATTTCAGTTTCTCATCCGTAGAGCTTACACACATTGCTCAAGCGCTACCGCCAGGAGACGAGAACTAAGTGAAATAAATGCCGTAGCAGACGAATATGGGTACCCCAGAAATATAGTAAACCGGATGCATCAAAAAATAAAAACACACTTTTCTACATTAACTAAAGGACTCAATCAATGCAAATATGTTGGAGCAGTGGGTTATATTCCAAAAGTTGTGAATATACTTAAAACTTCCTGTAAAAAATACAACTTGGATTTTGGAATTAAAGCCTACAACCTAATATCAACTATTAAAAAAGGTCGGGACCCAATCCCGTGTAATAGCAGATTCGGAGTTTACAAAATACCTTTAAAGGCCCTGGATACCGTTGACACAGATCAAATTTATATTGGATCCACAATGAGGAATTTGAACTTTCGTATTGCGGAACACAAGTACAGTGTCAAAACACATTCAAACTCTACAGCACTTACGAGATTAGTTAACCATGGAGCCCACATCCCTCTCTGGAATGAGGTAAGAGTTATTTTTTCTTACGACAACAGAAATGCAACTTTGCTAGCAGAGAGTTTACACATCGTCAATAACGCTGATAAATGTTGGAACGATGAAGTACCCAGATTCATACCAATACCTTGGATACAGTTAATTTCGAACAACAGGGACCAAATAAACCACTAACTCTAACTTTATTTCAGAGCTCACCCAATAACAATTAAGACACAACAATCATTAGCCAGAGTGTGGTGACGTTTTTTGAAGTCATTCGGGACCTGAACGCGGTGTACGTAAACAAGAGTGACGTTACTCTTTTTCAAATGTTTAAAATATCTGTTTTAGAATTCACCTGAGAATGTGCTGGGAGCCAGCACGAAAGATCTAGTGATAGGATTTTCACTTTCAACTTTTGCTTCAGTGTAAATAAAAGTCATTTTCATCGTTAAATTTGAATTTCATGGTATATCGTGCAACGACGGCATTCTACAATAGCAATTAGTAAAATTTCATAATTTCATTTCCATGACTAAAGTAGACAATGATATTATCTGTAAATTTCTAACAGTGCACTGAGATGAAAGTACATATATTTGGTACAAGTACCCTCGACACATAACTGACTCACTCCAACACCTAATACTTCACTTGAGTGCGATGTACATTAGAAATCAGGCCGACCAGCTCGCCGAGCATCACTTAGGGGCCGTGAGTGGCCTGGTTGTTAGAACAACCTCCGCTGGTCCAGCTCGTCCCGGGATAGATTCCAGCTAGGCCGAGCTCACTTGAAAGACCAAATGTTTAATTGGAAAATTATTTAGAAACGCTTTCCATGTACTTGAAGAAGTAATTATCCGTAGCAGACAGGTCAGGTGAATAAGGAGGAGGAGGTAAGGTTTCGTACCTGAAATGGTGCAGCTTTTCGACCGTTCAACGTGGGGTCTTGCGTTGTCGTGGAGAAGTATGTGCATATGACGACTGACTAACGTCGGCGGCTGTTTTATGGACAGTTTACCATGCGTAATGTCAAGTTCTTGACAATTCCTTTCCGCCGTGAGAGTTTAACTCAATTGTAAGGAGAAGGAGTGGATCACACCAGCTGTGGACCAACAAACACTGGCCATCATCTTCCTGAGATGAAGCACTGGCTTCGGGGTGCATTTTGGGTCTTCACTCCGGTCGATTAATTGCACCAAATTTCATCGATTGCCGTACAGCATTCCTTTCTCATCACACGTGACGAGGCGTGTTTGGTTGCGAATATAAGCAGAGGAGAGCAGATATTAAATCGGTGTTTTCTGTGCTGCTCCATCAATTCATCCGAGACCCGTTTATCCATCTTCTTCAGTTTGCCTATGACCGTTCAATGTCGGGAAAGGGATGCATAGTGTACTCTGAGTTTTTCGGCAATTTTTCGCACCGTTTCATTTGGATCGGATTCAATCAAGGCGTTCAACAGGTCTACCGCATGGTTCACTTTCGAATCTCATATCGCCGGACTGGAATTTAGCAGACTAACTTTGTGTCTTGCGTTCACTAACGGTGCCTTTCCCAAATGCTGTTTTGATGCTGTGAGTTGCCTCCGATGCACTGTGTCCAAGTTTAAACTTATGTAAAACAATGACACGAATTTAGCTCTGATGCATCGTCCTTTTCACTGTAGCCCAATCCCCTTGGAACTGATGCCACTAATAAAATAATTATTGTTTTGTAGGGAGCAGCCTTGACGCTTTAAATCTACATATCTCAAGTTACATCGCGCAATCTATTAATTTTCAAATGGCCAGCCACCTGCACGGGTCTGCAAAATCTGACATTTCATCTGCAACAGCTTAATAATATAGGCTTTTTAACAAGGGAAAGAAAGAAGGAGAGAGATGTGCTAAAAAGAATTTCACCTGCAAAAGCCTAATAACAAAAGCTTTCAAACAAAGAAAAGAGAGAGAGAGAGAGAGATTTCATCTCAACAGCCTCATAACATAAGCTTTTAAACAAAAGAAAGAGAGAGAGAGAGAGAGAGAGAGAGAGAGAGAGAGAGAGAGATTTCATCTGCAACAGGGTAATAACATAAGCTTTTAAACAAAAGAAAAAGAGAGACATTTCATCTGCAACAGCCTAAAAACATAAGCTTTTAAATAAAAGAAAGAGAGAGAGAAACATTTCATCTGCAACAACGTAATAACATAAGCTTTTAAACAAAAGAAAGAGACAGAGAGTGTGTGTCATTTCATCTGCAACAGCTTAATAACATAAGCTTTTAAACAAAAAGAAAGGGAGAGAAAGAGAGAGATTTCATCTACAACAGCCTCATAACATAAGCTTTTAAACAAAAGAAAGAGAGAGAGAGAGGGGGGGGAGAGACATTTCATCTACAACAGCGTAATAACATAAGCTTTTAAATAAAAGAAAGAGAGTGAGAAACATTTCACCTGCAACAACGTAATAACATAAGCTTTTAAACAAAAGAAAGAGAGAGAAATTTCATCTGAACAGGCAACAAGCTTTTTAACAAAGAAAAGAGAAAGAGAGAGATGTGCCAAAAAGACTATATGTACCCAAAATTTAGCAGAAGATACAGAACTCGTAGAAATTTGTCTATTATATCAGACGTAATTTTTGTCATACTATGAAGACATGAGAGCCTAAATATTTGGGGTTAATTTTTCGATATATTTTATTTTCAGATTGCATTATTTTGGGAATTATGACTGTGGTCAAATTGGTCCAATGAATTAACCACCGCGACGAGTTTGCACTCTCGAAAGACGATATGCGATTAATACGCCCAAAATGAACCACCAAAGCGCTTAATTTTTTTGTGAAAAATATTACACAACTGTGCGATATATTAGCTTTTTCAGATTTGGTCCCAATGCTGACAGATGAGCCTTGTTATTAATAATCAGTAACTAAAGGATCTCAGCAATCCGCTTTTTGTCCTTTTACAAATATTCCCTTGTTTTCAATCAAGCTGTCTTTTCTTCGATCCTTACAGCTTTAAATAACTGATTGCTTTGGAAAACTCGTTAGTAAGAATAACGAGTTTCATAAACTTATAATGAGCATTCACTCCGGTGGTCTTGTCAAAATGTCGAGTGCAAACTGAGAAGCATTATGCTTTCTTGTAATTACCTACACGAATGAAATAATTAACAAAGCGCTTCCTCTTCCGCTTCCTACTTTCGAAAACTACTTCCGCGGTATGTCAGAAACAAACACGTTCCTCTTTCTTTGTCAATAAACAAACTTAAAATCTAAATTACTTTGTTCCTCAACAGAAAGTTACGTGTTATTATTATCCATCCAAAAGAAAAAAAAAAAAAAAAGATCTGTCAAAATCAGCAAGTGAATATTCATAGAAATCTTTGAATAATAATACTGACCTCTAAAAATTTATTTGTTATCATTTAGAAAAGGAAAGCACCGCAGTACAACACGAGACAAAATAAAGTACAAATGATATTTATTCGGCAAAAAATATTTTACGGTCTTCTAAACCACTTTTCTGTTCCTACGCCATAAAATTTTCTTGATTTGCAAGCCAAACACGAACTTTCCGAGATGTTGCTACAAAAACAAGAATAAGTGAAAGTCTCACGAGGCTAGATCTGGCGAGTACTGTGGATTGAGCTTTGGTTAATGCCAAAGCCAGGACTAATGCTGTCGCTCCGGTGGCGCAGTGGTCTAACCGCTGGCTTATGACCATTCATCCGAGAAGGGTCCGGATTCGAATCCCGGTGAGGCATGATGTTGTGCATGTCATACGGCACTGGCTCTCTCCCTTCCCTGGAGCCAGTGACCCTAAATTAGGGACGGGCGACTGCTTATAGCCCATTGAGTTGCTCACGGTGGTCGTTAAACCTCCAATAAAAAAAGAATTAAATAATGCTCCAGATAAGAAATTTGTTGATCATTTTCTGTAGAAATATACAGTGCTCGACATTGAAATTGCTTGTCCAGAAAGAATGAACTAAATGAGCCAAAAATCACCAGAGACAAAGAACATGAGGCGGATAATACGTGATTCAATTTCCAAGGCAGTACACTATTTTGTTAGACTACTAGATACGCTGTTTGACGCGGGAAATTCCACGCCACGAAGAAGCGAACGCAGCGTCATGCAAATTGCAGGGTGGGTGCACGCGTACAAGTTATGCAAATGATTCCATTTCCAGGCCAATCTCTCAAACAGCGCGCGGTATATAAGCAGATAACCAGACCGTGAGGCCGTCAGTCGTGACGTCGTCACGGCCGCGAGAAGTGAGTGATTCTGTTCTAACCGTGTCTAGAGAACGAACAAGGGGTACCAATATTGTCAAACGGATGAGTTCACGAGAGGAATCATCGAAGGCCTTCGTACCCCGAGATGGTCTTTGCGTTGTATTGCGGAATAAACGCAACGTGATGCCACAACCGTCGGTCGCATTTGAAGAGAGTGGTCCCAGAAAGGATCTGACCAACGTCATAGGGGGACCGGAGTACGGAGACGGACGTCCGAGCGTACCGATCGTCGCATCCGACGTCATGCCGTAGCGGACACACAGGCAACAACGGATACATTTTGCGGAGTGTACGTACGAGGAGGCTTGGATTCTCCAATATGGACGCGGTAGCGCCGATTGGCTGCGTCTGGTTTGTTGTCCAGCCGTCCGTTGCAAAGGCTACCCTTAAGAGCGAGCTATCATCGTCACCGCTTGGCATGGTGTCACTCCAGGGTTGAGTTGGGTACCGATTGGAACAGTGTGGTGTTCAGCGACGAATCGCGGTTCTGTCTCACAACGGATGATCGCCATATGAGAGTCTGCACGCGACGTCGCCGACGGGCGCATTCCTCCGCCATTGTGGAGCGCCACACGGCCCGGTAACGTGGAATCATGGTGTGGGGTGCTATCAGAGCCGACAGGCGCTCACCGCTGGTGCGCATTACGGGAACATTGACGGCATGCCACTATGTTGACGATGGGCTGCGGCCCGTGGCACTACCGTGTCTGCAGGTCATCCCAAACGCCATTTTTTAACAGGATAACGCCCGGCCTCATACCGCTCGGATCAGCCTGAATGCTTTACACGGTGTGTGGATGCTTCCGTGGCAAGCACGATCCCTCGAGCATCTGTGGAACACGATTGGACGTCGGTTGAGTACCCTCTCACCCCCGCAAAATGAAGAGGAATTGTGGACTTGGGCCAACACCACATGGTCCACGATACCCCAAGACTCTATTCGGGCACTCATTGCCTCGATATCGGATTAAACGTGGTATCGCCCAAAATGGGGGCCACACTCCTTATTGACCATCCTATATATTCGCCCACTGGAGCCTAGTCTGTATGTAACAAATAAATCATTTGATCAGGAACTACTTGGCTATCTGTGTGTGTGCCGTTTGGTCTGTTTTCGGGCATTCCTTCAAAGTGTGGCATTTTCTCTGCCAGGCAGTGTACGATCACGTGACAACAATCAATACTTTCTGTTTTCACAATGTTGTGCAGTGCAATCATACACACAGCGTTTCATGGGGTGATACAGTCATCTAATGACGTTCTTATGTATCTGGGAACCCTCCAGCATTACCTGGTAACTTAATTCAGCAGCATTCCAGAGAGGAAGAGAAGCTTGGAAACTTCGTTCGATTAAGTCTCATACATACTTAATGCGTGGTAGATCAGAAGATCTCGCTGGCCATAGAACTACACTGCCGGACAATTGCTAAGGACGGATGACAATAGCAACAATAGCAACCATAAAATGGAAGGCAGGAAAATGTGGAAATTAGCATAAGTGCGGGATACAGTAAGACGTGTTGTGCGTATGCAAATTTTGAATTGCCGAACTTGTTCGTGACGTCATAGCGCTGATAAGAGATATAAAGGATTTGACGCGTATTGACCGTTGTTGTTCAAACGCAAAGTTTAAAGGGAAAGAATCAATTGACGAACTTGCAATTTTCAGTATGTCTTCCCGACATCACCTAGATGATTTTACGCGTGGCCGTATTATTGGCAAGATTGAAGAAGGGCGAAAACTAACAGATGTTGCCAGGGAGTTCGAAGTCAGCTACAGTGTTGTTTCAAGGCTTTGGAAATCATTTCAAACAAATGGAGAGTGTAGCAAACGTCACGGAGAAGGTCGTGTTCGCAGTACGACACCTGCAGGAGATCGGTACATAGTGCTATCAAAAAAAAAAAAAGATACCGGCGCAGCACAGCTAGTGAGGTAGCAAATCCGTTTATGGCTGCTAGTGGCAAGCGGATCTCCCGAAAAACTATCGCCAGACGTTTGCATGAAGGGGGACTGTACGCCCGCCGTCCTGTTGTGTGCATCCCATTGTCCAGACGTCACCGTATCGCCCGTTTGCAATGGTGCCATCAACATCGCAATTGGACTGAAAACAACTGGTCTGATGTCTTCTTCTCAGATGAGAGTAGATATAGTCTATCGTCTGACTGTCGACGACAACTGATCTGGCGTGATAATGATACTGCATATTGTCCAGCGAACATACAGGAAAGGGACCGATATTCGACGTGTAGTGTCATAGTATGGGCTGGCATCATGATCAATGGCCGTACGTCTCTCTATGTGCTTCCAACTGGGACTATGACTGGCCAACGATACATTAATGATGTTCTGCTACCTCATGTTCGCATGTTCCGTGGTGCTGTCGGTGATAGATTCATTTTCATGGACGACAACGCAAGATGTCATCGAACAGTCGCTGTCCAGGAGTGTCTTGGGAGCAAGGATATTCCACGCCTCGTATGGCCAGCACGTTCTCCAGATATTAATCCCATTGAACATGTGTGGGATGCTTTGGGGAGGAGTCTTGTTGGTCGCCAATGCCCTCCAATAAACAAGGACATCCTCATCCGTGCACTGACAGAGGAATGGGATAAATTACCCCACAGCTGCTTGATAATGTTGTGCAAAGCATGACACGACGTGTGGAATCTTGCATCGCCTTCCATGGTGGCCATATCCCGTATTGACATCTTACGCCGGAACGCCTGCGGACGGTAATTGCATTTTTTTCACGTTTACGTATTCTGCACAAAATGGCCTGTTTGTCCCTTGAACACGTTCCAAAGCCTTCTGGATTTCAGAGCACAATAAATTGTCTTTCTTGTAATGTCCTGGCATTCTGACATTACTTTATTTCACTTGGCATCCAACCACACTTACTTTTTTATGCGCTATATAGCCGTTTATGATCCGTCCTTAGCAATTGTCCAGCAGTGTATATTCACCCCTTGTAGTCACGCTCGCGAGACTTTAGCTGTGTTTTAGAAAGCATGCTAGAAAATGGCCTCCGGGATATCACTGAGAAATGGCATCCACTTACAGCCCGTTATTCGTTTGTTTGTTTGCTTGTTTGGGCTTTAATCACCACCGTCAGCAATTCGATGAGTTATAAGCATTCACCCGTCCCTAATTCAGAGCCACTGACTCCAGGAAAAGGAAAGATCCAGTGCCACAAGGCAAACACAACATACATGCCTCACCGTGATTCGAACCCAGCCCCTTCTCAGACGAATAGTCATAAGGCAGAGCTTAAACCATAAAGGGCGAAGCCCGTTACTCGTAGCAGAGGTGTTCGGCTATCGTGATTAATTGCACCCTTTAGGAGGATGCGTAGTTATCAAGCAGTGTGCTGCTCATGGACAATAGCTGGACCACCTCAATTGCCACGTTGCCGCCAGACGCGGAGTCTCATGTCGTCGGCACCGTGGCAGAATCGGGACTCATCCCTAAACACGACTTTGTTCCATTCCTGTCGCCATGCACTTCTGCTACGGCACCATTCCAGCAAAGCTCGAATATGCCCAAAGATCAATGACAGTCGACGTAACCGCTTCCAGAAGCGCAGATCTCGTCCGCTAATCTTCGGTTCACCGTCCGAATCGCGACGTAGATATCCATAATTGCGGAAACATTCCGTCGAATGCTTTCTGAAGAATCTTGTGCCTCCCAAATTTCCTGACGGCAAATATACCGAACGATACGTGGTGACGTCAGCCGGACTGCGCAGATCCCGCTACTGCGATAGTCTTATGGCACTGGCCATTCTTGCAATCTAACTATTATGGCATCCCAATGCACATGGGCCGCGGTTCAGCGAATTGACCAGCCAGCTTCAAGGAGGTCTTCGATCCTTCCTCTCTCAAATGCGTCTGGTTGGTGATAGGGTTAACGACGAGGTCTACAAAGCATCTCTGGACACTGTCAATGCTGTTTAGCGGCCCTTAGCACTCCGTTGCTTTGTTTCGTACTTTCTGGAGCACAGGGCATAGCTTCAGTGGCCCGCGTTTAACCTTATTTTTTTATCGTGCGTCTCATGTTGCATACTCTAATAATTTGTATATCCTAGCTGTCTGTACACTCCTGCCGATTTGTATACCGATACGTCTACTCTTCCTGAGTGAGGCAATTTTAACGTCGAGAGGTGTATTTCACTAATATCAATTCTCGTCAGTTTCCTTTGTTTCCGCTGAACACACTTCAACCCGTAAGTAACCTCTGAGGAAATAACTAAATCCACAACCACCAGTTTTACCCTGGCGCACAAAAAGGTTAGGCGTCGTGGAAATTAGATAATGTTTTAACGTTATTTTAAACCAAAAGTTCACCATACACCAAAACAATACACCAAAAGTTCACCATGGAGCTTGAAGTGGATGGGACGTTGAATTATCTTGTTGAATTGTATGTGCTCAGAAGAAATAAAACATCCAGCTTCGATTTTTATGTTTATTGTAAACCGACCGCAGTACCGAACCTTCTCCCTCCTGATTCACACTGCCCAAAAGAGTACAAATTTGCTGCGTTTAGAACTTGATTCTATAGAACGTATAACGTATACTACATAAATAAGAAGGAAATTGATAATATTTATAGCAAAGGTCTAAAATCTGGATATAAGAAGGATGACATAGACAGAACACATAGAACTGTAAGAAATCGTATAAAGTCAGCAATTAACAAAATCACCTAGTAAGACAGAAATACGCCGGATCTATCACATATGTCCCATGCTTTACATATTGGTTAAAGAATTTATTACTTATATACAACATATTAATTGCAATGAAGTCTCCATCCCCTTTATCACATAAAATGTCACGCTGCAAGGTGAAACAGTGTGTGAAAGAAAATGTGGGTGTGTACGCTATACCTTTGGTATATCCTGACAACACGACAAAGATACATATCGGAATGACAAAGCGATCCTTGGACACTAGACGTAAAGAACACGTGCGAAGTGTCAACCAGGACATGCAGAATACAGCCCTTGCCAGAGAAGTCATGCATTTCGGCAGCTCCTGTATGGAATAGTATTAGAATAATTGCCCTTTACAAGAACTTTAAAGGGACTGCCATCAGGGAAACAATCGAAATCCTCTCCAGCAAACCAGCATGCATTAACATGGTCTGGTCTCTACTGAATGAACTACCATGTTTTGCATGCGTTATTAAAACATGGAAAAAAACGTAATATGTTCGGGATGTCACCCATATTATTTTCAAAAACCAATTCTCTGCATTTTTATGTCTATCATTGCCTAGAAAAAGCCTCCCAGTGGAGCGCGAAAGCTTGGCGAATATTCGTGCTTATTACACCACAAAATTAAACGGATTTCATACGCTATATATAGTATATAATGTTTTGTTTTCCAAAACACACTTAAAACACAGTAGCGTTAGTATGAGGAAGAAAATCCATGTGCAGGTATCATGCATGAAGAATCTCTCAATAAACTTGAAAAATGAATGTGGACCCACACAACATCGGCGATTTCCTTCCGTGCAGGTTAGAAACTTTATAACGAAGTAAATTTCTCCGTCATTTCTGTCCACGCCAGGATTCGAACCCGGATCCCCTCATTCCGGAATAAGTCACTCTACCAATTGAGCTACGCGGACGTTCATTCTGATTCCTATCTGCCTTTATGTCGTGTGCGTCCTTCTGGCAGGTACGTCACATCTCCTGGTACGTCACAAGTTCAAAACCAAGTACAATTCATTTCAAAGAAAATGAAGCAGAATTGGCATCAAGAATTCTATAGTGAGGAACCTTCGCCTTTCCATAGCAACAGCTTTCTAATCTGATGGAGCGCGAGTAGTCCTAAAAATATAATAACAATTTTTTTTTTTTTGGTTTCCATATAGATACACTTGCTGAAAGTATTTCTATACTAAACAAATTAGTAAAATCATGCAATGCATTGATTATGATACTCTTTTCAACCTACCAGAAATCATTACTCAAGCTATTGCTCAAGTTATGGGGGATAATGGCTGTGGAATAAATCTCGCTCCTGTGATCTGACCTTTGACCCCATTTCGATTATATTAAACAGAATTGGTTCAGTATACCTCCGGAACAACATACTAACGTTTTGTCGCAATAGAAGCATTTTTAGTCAAGTAATGGGGATAATGGCTGTGGAATAAATCTCGCTCCTGTGATCTGACCTTTGACCCCATTTCGATGAAATTCAACAGAATTGGTTCAGTATACCTCCGGAACAACATGATAAAGTTTTGTCGAACTCGAAGCCTTTTTACATAAGTTATGAATCATTACTACAATGGAATGGATCCCGCTCCTATGTCCTGATCTTTGACTCCATTTCGTCCATTTTCAATAAGATTCGTCCCCAGGTGGTCCCCTACCACATACTAAAATTTCATTGAAATGGAACAATTTTTACGTAAGTTATGACGCATAAAGGCAATGGAATGGATCCCGCTCCTATGTCCTGACCTTTGACTCCATTTCACCCATTTTCCAACAAGATTCGTCCCCAGGTGGTCCCCTACCACATACTAAAATTTCATTGAAATCGAACTATTTTTACGCAAGTTATCGTGCCGACGGTCATATAGACAGACGGGCAAAGCTGGAGCATATACGCTGCTTCAACGTACCGTTGGAAAGCATAAACAAGAAAGATGACACCGAATTTTCGGGTGTAATAAGCACGCCTTTTGAATCCCTTCTAACGCAAATTAAATTTACCAAAGCAATTCAAAGTCAATGGAACCGGTATGGAAAACAATAGTATCTGACGGAAGGAAGAAGTTTTTCAATCGGGGTTTTAATCCTTCAGATATTGCTGTAAACGTAATCGTGAGCTTACGCCCTCTGGTTGCAGACTTGTGCGTTAAGAAAAACATGAATTTATATGAGAAATATTTCGCACCGGAAACGCTCTCCAACACCAAAAGAATTTTTCAAATCGGACTCTTAGAAACAGAGATATCGACAAAAATAAGATGTGACTTCACGTCCCCTGGTGGGGAAACCATGCATTATTTTAGGAAGAAAGTATTCTCAAAAGTTTTTCCATTTGAGCGGTATCGGTCGAAGAAAAAAATTTTGTCGAGTTTTCAGGTGCCCAGATTTTGCTACAAGTACATCAGAAGCAGAAATTAACACTTATGCCCCCTGGTGGCCAAACCATTCTTTACCAAACATTAGAAAGTATGTGAAAAATATTTACCATCAGGTCTTGTATGCGATACAGGAAGAATTTTTCAAATCGAAGTTTCAGAAGCAGAAATAACGCAGAAAACGCAATTTACCTTTGTGCTCCCTAGCGGAAAGTCTGATTTTCTTGAAAATTTTGAATTTATAGGAAAAACATTTCGCATCGGAAACACTATCCAACAAAGAAGCAATTTTTTCAAATCGGACTCCTAGAAGTAGAGATATTGATATTGGAGAAAAATAAGATATACCATCTACGCCCCCTGGCGTAGAAACCATGCATTATTTTAAGAAGAAAAAGTTTCTATTATAAAAGGTTTGTCGACATGAGTAGTATCGGTCTACAAGCGACGTTTTTTTCAATCGAGAATTTAGAAGCTCATATTTTGCTACAAATACATAGAAGCAGAAATTAAGATTTACGCCCCCTGGTGGCCAAACCATTTTTTTACAAAAATTAGAAATTATGTGCAAAGGATTTCGCATCAGGAGCTGTATACGGTGCAGAAAGAAATTTTCAAATCGGAGATTTAGAAGCTGAGATATAGGGGGAAACGCAATTTAACCCTACGACCCCTAACGGATAGTCTATGAATTACTTAAAATTTTTGAAATTATATGAAAAACATGTCACACCGAAAACGCTATTCCACAAAGAAGGAATTTTTCAAATCGGACTCCTAGAAGTAGAGATGTTGACAAAAATAAGATATACATGAAATATTTTAAGAAGAAAATATTCTGAAAAGGTTTATCGGTGTGAGTGGCATCAATCCACGACAGAATTTTTTCAATCAATATTTTAGAAGCTCAGATTTTATGGCAAATACATCAGAAGCAAAAATTAACACTTACGCCCCCTGGTGGCCTAAGTATTCTTTACCAAAAATTTGAAATTATATGCAAAATATTTTCCATCAGGAGGTGTATCCGCTGACGAAAAAAAATTTTCAAATCGGAATTTTAGAAGAAGAGTTATCGGGGAAAATGCAATTTACTTTTTTTTACGCCCTCTAACGGAAAATCTATGCGTAATTTGAAGAAGTAACTATATCTAAAATACTCTTCGACATAAAGGAAATCGAAAGATAAAAGAATTTTTTCAATCGGATGTTTAGAAGCAAATATGTGGAATAAAAGTAATTTTTGAATTCAACATCATCTGCCTTTACGCCCTCTAGCGGCGAAATTGTACATCGTAAAAAAACGAAATGCAAAATCATCATTCGCATATTTCAAGTTTACCAATGCAAAAAGAATTTTTCAAATCGGACTAATAGTTGCAGAGATATCGTGGTTACAGACGGACGGACAATCCGGTAACATAAGCGCGATCTTTTTTAAGCTTTCCAACCGTAGGTTGAAGAAGCGTATATGCTCCAGCTTTTTCCGTCCGTCTGTCCGTCCGTCCGTCAGCACGATAACTCACGTAAAAATTGTTCGATTTCGATGAAATTTTAGTATGTGGTTGGGGACCACCTGGGGACGAACCCCATTGAAAATGGGACTAATGGGGTTAACGGTCACGGCATAGGAGCGGGATCCATTCCATTGCCCTTATACCATACTATTAAGGTAGACGTCAAGTAATTTTGCTTCCTATACTTCCAATGGAAAAACTTTGTACGCATTTCCTTCACAATTAGTGTGTTCCCAAGGATGGAAATTTGAACATCGATTAAAATAACTTCATATTATAGCTTGGAATACTTAACATTTTCTAAAACATAACCATAATTATATTAAAAAACATTAACGTTTCCTTTGGTGGTGTTGAAACCAGAAAAAAGATGGCAGGACCTGAACTTTGATGACGTCAATAGACAAATAAATGTTGGATTGCATAATTATGGTTATGTTTTAAAAAATATTAAGTATTCCAAGTTATAAAATGAAGCTATTTTAATCGATGTTCAAATTTTCATCCTTGCGAACCCATTAATTGTGAAGAAAATGTGTACAGAAGTTTTTTCCATTGGAAGTATAGGAAGCAAAATTACTTGACGTCCACCTTAAAGGAGCAATTCTTGTATCTATGTAAATTTTATTTTGAAAACGGCTCTAAGGATTTTGATGAAAGTTGTTAACCTACCGTTTTCTGGTACTAGAAATCGATTAAGCTTGATCTCGACTTTAGGAAAATTCGTTTAGTGGGTTAAATAACCAACCCGAATTACCACGATTTTAGTGTCATGGCGTTGTCCCATTAATGTTACCTATGCTTGGAAATCTTATGACATCACGATCTCGCGATTGAGATCTTGGTGCGCGGTCACGCCATCTGTCTCATTACGTCACGCGTTGTGTGTGGATCCTATTAAAATTTTATGACGTCACACTCTTGCGAGCAAATGGTCGCGATTCCTATCTGCCTCATTACGTCACGCATTGTGTGCGTGTGTCCGTCCACACGATAACTCGCGTAACAATCGTTCGATTTCGATGAAATTTTATATTGAAAGTGAACGAAATGGGGTCAAAGGTCAGAACATAGGAGTGGGATCCATTCCACTGCTTTTATGCGTCATAAGTAACGTAAAAAAGGTTCGATTTCGACGAAATTTTAGTTTGTGGTATGGGACCACCTGTGGATAAACCCTATTGGAAATGGGGTCAAAGGTCAGGACATAGGAGCGGAATCACTTCCATCGCTATTGTGCGTCATACCTTACGTAAAAATGCTTTGATTTGGATGTAATGTTAGTATGTGTAGGGGCCTGCCTGGGGACGAATCCTGTTGAAAAATGGGCAAAATGGAGTCAAAGGTTAGGACACAGGAGCAGGATCTATTCCATAGCCCTTATGCATCGTAACGTACGTAAAAATGCTTCGATTGCGACAGAACTTTATCATGTTATTTCGGAGGTATACTCAACCGGTTCTGTTGAATATCATGGAAATGGGATCAAAGGTCAGGGCACAGGACTGAGATTTATTCCACAGCCATTATTCTCATAACTTGAGTAATGATTTCTGGTATGTTGGAAAGCGTATTATAATCAATGAATTGCATGATTTTACTAACTTGTTTTACAATAGACGTGCTAAAAAGGAAGGGCCACAAAAGAGTATTGGTTGTGGTTTTGTTTAACATCGTCTACTATTGTTGGCTGTAGATCGTTAAAATTCAGCTTCACACTTCTGTCCATTTATCTACAGTATGAAAGAAATTATAAACTTAGCTTCTTATCAGAAAGCCTTCTTATATAATACATTCCCTGTTTTCTTTCAATGTGAAATAGCCATACCAATCGTTTTCGATTTTGTATAGGAAATGAGTCGGAAATACCCACCTGAAAGTATATTATAAGCTTTATTTTCGTGCGTCGAATCCTTTCTTGTTCTCCTGTTACACAAGTGAATTCATTGAAATTCTGTTCTCCATTCGAGAATGAAATAAATTCTCCCACCACCCGTCCGATATGTTAGAGCCTCTTCAGTCATGTCATTCGAACGCCCAGTGGGATAGCACACAAGTAGCCGGATTGTGGAACTGAGAAAGGGTCGGGAAAGTGCCTTTTGAATTTCCGCCAGCTTCGGAGTAAATCATGAAACAACAAATACCGTTGGTTCAAACGTGTTGAAACTTCGAATGTGCACATGCCTCATCGATCTCTGGCCCTTTCAAAGCTATAGTAAATCACCCTGACATTTTCTTACGGTTGGAAAATTCGGACACTGTTCTAAGGTAAAACTAAAATTACCTTAAGGTGAACCTCAAGTATTTTAATTCCTATACTTCCAATGGGAAAACTTCTGTACACATTTTCTTCACAATTAATGCGCTCCTAAGGATGAAAATTTTAACAACGATTAAAATAGCTTCATTTTATAACTTGCAATTCTTAATATTTTCTAAAACATAACCATAATTATGCAATCCAACATTTGTTTGTCTACCGACTTCATCAAAGTACAGGCCGCGCCAACTATTTTCTGGTTTCAACAGCACCAAAGGAAAAGTTATTGATTTTTAATGTAATTATGGGTATGTTTTAGAAAATATTAAGTATTCCAAGTTATAATACACTGACGGAAAAAAAATCCCAACACCACGAAGAAACAGTTGTAGAGGAATGAAATGGCGGCAATACATTTGTATAGGTATCATATTTAATCGATTAAGGTTTCAAGATCACAGCTTATTGTAATCGCGAGAAGAGCCATTTTAAATGTGAAATGCTGGTACATTAATAACCGGTGTAACCGCCAGAATGTTGAATGCAAGCACGCAAACGTTCATGCATTGTGTCGTACAGGTGCTGGATGTCAGTTTGTGGGATGGAGTTCCATGCCTGTTGCACTTGGTCGGTCAATACAGGGACAGTTAATGCTGGTTGGGGGGGACGCTGGAGTTGTCGTCCAATGATGTCCCATACGTGCTCGATTGGTGAAAGGTCTGGTGATCTAGCAGGCCACGGCAACATGTCGACTCTCTGTAGAGCATGTTGGGTTACAACAGCGGTATGTGGGCGAGCGTTATCCTGTTGGAAAACACCCCCGGAATGCTGTTCATGAATGGCAGCACAACAGGTTGAATCACCAGACCGACGTACAACTGTGCCGTCAGGGTGCGTGGGATAACCACGAGAGTGCTCCTGCTGTCATAGGAAATTGCTCCCCGAACCATAACTCCAGGTGTAGGTCCAGTGTGTCTTCGCCGCAGATAGGTTGGTTGCAGGCGCTCACCTGGCCTCCTTCTAACCAGCACACGGCCATCACTGGCACCCAGGCAGAACCGGCTTTCATCAGAAAACACAACAGATCTCCACTCCGTCCTCCAATGAGCTCTAGCTTGACACCACTAACGTCGCAAACGGCAGTGGTTTGGAGTAAGTGGAATGCACGCTACAGGGCGTCTGGCTCGGAGCTGTCCTTCAAGTAACCGATTTGTAACAGTTCGTTGTGTCACTGTGGTGGCAATTTCAGCTCGAATTGCTGCCGCAGACGCGGTACGATGCGCCACGGCCATACGCCGTACACGGCGGTATTCCCTCTCAGTAGTGCCACGTGTCCGGCCGGAACCCGGTCTTCTTGAGTCAGTACCTTCCCTTGACCACCGCTGCCAACAATCATGCACAGTGGCTACATTCCTGCCAAGTCGTTCTGCAATATTGCGGAAAGAAAATCCACCTTCTCGTAGCCCTATTACACGACCTCGTTCAAACTCCATGAGCTGTTGATAATGGCTTTTTCGTCTTCTTAAAGGCATTCTTGACTAACATCAACACACTAAGTCGAATCTCAACGATAACTAACGCTCACGAACGTTACAGCGCGTATTTACAGCAAATCTGCTTTGCATGTTCCGAGGGGCTCTACTAGCGCCACACGTATGCGCCGAGCGCGAAATTTGCACAGACGCCATCTTACAGATGTACTCTCACCGCCTACCACCTGTCGTTTATCTAACACAGCCCCTTCTTGGTGTTGGGATTTTTTTTCCGTCAGTGTATGAAGTTATTTTAATCGACGTCTAAATTTTCATCCTTGGGAACGCATTAATTGTGAAGAAAATGTGTACAGAAGTTTTTCCATTGGAAATACAGGAAGCAAAATTACTTGACGTCCACCTTAACGATAAAAAGTAACTTTATGTTGATTGAAACATTATTAAATCAAATCGACTTCGTTTTGAAAATTGAAATCTAATTTAAGCAAACCCTAGAGAAGTTACTTCAATTTGGATGCAATAATCCCCGTATTGGAATTATTTTTCTTGTTTTGGTTGGGGGTTTAACGACCACAGTGAGCAACTTGATCAGCTATAAGCAATCCCTCGACCCTAATTTAGGGCCATAGGTTCCAGCGAAGGGGGAGAGAGAGCCACTGAAGTGAGACAAACATAACATGCAAGCCGATTCGAAAACTGGATTTAGATACTGGTGTTCGAACCCGGACTTTTTTTTGATTGGAGGTTTAACGACAACCGGGAGCAACTCAATGGGCTATAAGCAGTCGCCCGTCCCTAATTTAGGGTCACTGGTTCCAGGGAAGGGAGAGAGCCAGTGCCGTATGACATGCACAGCATCATGCCTCACCGGGATTCGAACCCAGACCTCTTTTGGATGAATGATCAGAGGCCATCGCTTAGATCACTGCGCCACTGGGACAGCGAACCCGGACTTCATCACAGACGAATGGTCAGAGTCCAGAGCTTAGAAAACTGTGCTACAGGGGCCGCGAACCCCGACTTCATCACAGACGAATAGTCAGAAGCCAGAGCTTAGAAATCTGCGCCACCGGGGCCGCGAACCCGCACCCCTTTTGGACGAATCATCAGAGGCCATCGCTTAGATCACTGCGCCACAGGGGCTGCGAACCCGGACTTCGTCACGGACGAATAGTCAGAAGCCAGAGCTTAGAAAACTGCGCCACAGGGGCCGCGAACCCCGACTTCATCACAGACGAATAGTCAGAAACCAGAGCTTAGAAATCTGCGCCACCGGGGCCGCGAACCTCGACTTCATCACAGACGAATAGTCAGAAGCCAGAGCTTAGAAATCTGCGCCACCGGGGCCGCGAACCCGCACCCCTTTTGGACGAATCATCAGAGGCCATCGCTTAGATCACTGCGCCACAGGGGCTGCGAACCCGGACTTCGTCACGGACGAATAGTCAGAAGCCAGAGCTTAGAAAACTGCGCCACAGGGGCCGCGAACCCCGACTTCATCACAGACGAATAGTCAGAAACCAGAGCTTAGAAATCTGCGCCACCGGGGCCGCGAACCCCGACTTCAGCACAGACGAATAGTCAGAAGCCAGAGCTTAGAAATCTGCGCCACCGGGGCCGCGAACCCGCACCCCTTTTGGACGAATCATCAGAGGCCATCGCTTAGATCACTGCGCCACAGGGGCTGCGAACCCGGACTTCGTCACGGACGAATAGTCAGAAGCCAGAGCTTAGAAAACTGCGACACAGGGGCCGCAAACCCGGACTTCGTCACAGACGAATAGTCACAAGCCAGAGATTAGAAAACTGCGCCACCGGGGCCACAATTTAACCACACCAGAAGTATTACCGATGGTAATTTTTTCCAGGAATTTCGAAAAAGAGACCATAAAAGTAAGAAAATACATGACTTTTCTTATATATTCCTCACGGATCACTAAAATATTTGTAATGTACATGAATGCCACGATATAATTTTGTTTTTAAAGACACAGAATAATTCTCTTCGAGTCGCATAAAGCAAAGAATGATAAAGATATATATAACTCGTATTTTCGAACTTCTACAGCATATTTCGACTACGTGGTGCACGATTAAATGCAATTGCAACAGCATTTCTGTTTCCAAAGCATATTTGAACCAAACATACCTACCGAACGCTGAGTGGTAGCTGAATGACGACCACCCTTATGCAAAGTGAGATGCACCCGATACTGGCATAACGAGGAGGGAGGCGTGGCCTGTGGGCTAAAGGGATGCATGTAAATGATTGGTGGTTTAATTGAGAGCGAAGTTGAGCCCGTGGTGGCCTAGTGGTCAACGCTCGTGACTACCACGGAGAAGACCTCGAGTTCGACACCAGGCTGGTACGAACGCTCGAACCACTAATATCCTCCGTGCGTCGGATGGGTACGTTAAGGCGTCGGGCCCAGGGTACTGGCCCCCGGTAATAAATAAGAGCGTCTTCCTCCCCCTTTTACCTCACCTTCCTATCGGGCATTCTAGCCCAAATCTCCTAGCTTCCTATTTCTAAGGGTTGTTTAAGACCTGGGGTCAGACACTCCCTTCCTAAAATCCTCTACATATGATATGATCTGAAAGCGAAGTTACGGGTGTCATGTGTACTGAGTGTTCACTTAATTAGGCAAAGTGAGTTACACCCGATATTGGCATAGCGAGGAGGTGGACGTAGCCTGTTGCATAAAGGGGTGTATATAAATGACTAGTAGTTCAGTTGAGAGTGAAGTTACGGACGTGATATGTAAAACCGAGGATTTTACGAAAGACGAAATTATGGGTGCATGAAAGGTTGGTCTATCCATTCCGGAAAGAGCAACACTTCTAGGCTGTTCGAGGGTCTTGGTGCTTACGGTGTACCACGAATGGTGCCAAAATGGCGTCACAACGTTATACCCCTACCCAGAGGGGTATCGGATATTCCAGGACAATAATTACTCCGCATGTCATCGCGCCCACTTCGTTCGGGAATGTTTCGATTAATACAGTGCGGATATGAGACATTTCAAACGGGCATCAAACACGCCTAATTTCAACGCAATTCAACATCTGTGGGATGCTGTGGAACACAATGTGACGTAGGTGGACACATTACCCTGCTATGTAACGGAACTGTGGATCGCAATACAAACAGCTTGATTGCAGATTCCCACGAAACTGTATAGACACGTTGTGAAGTCCATACCACGCCGTGTGGGGGCCGTTACCCGGACAAAAGGAAGGCCCACGAAGTGGTCGTAATTCATGAGTATTTAGGTTAAAACGTAGCTCTAAAATTGCGCGCTATCATGTGCATGATGTTCCAATCCGCTGCCATGGAATTTTAGAAATGGTTTCAGACGATTCTCGAATAACCAGGAACAATCTTTATTTTTGGTTTTTTGTCGAAAGATATGTTCCATACATCCATGATTTACCTTGTTTTGCTCCAGTGCTTTCTAAAATTTAACATTGCGTTTCAATAAAGAAATTAATATTGACAGTGTCTATTTTTGTTATACAAATGTCCATGCATAGAAATCAATGGGGTTACATTTTTATTTGACTCAGTATTCTTTCATGAAATAGTAAAACTATACTAGCAATCTGATTTATTGCCGTAAGAATAAGAAGCAACATTTCCAAGCTTTCGCACATCAGCCAGATGGTTTTTTCAAGGATAGTAGGCAGAAAACTAGTAACTGCGCAATTGTAGCTAGGCACTCTTACTTCTCTCTATCTACCAACTTTCCTATCGTGAGCATCCAGGCTTCACCTAATGTCACGTAGTTTTCTATCTACCTTTCTTGAGAAAGCGATCTGGTTGATGTGCGATAGCTTGGGAACGTCAATTTATATTTTTGCGCTGTGACGTACCTGCCTCAGAGGTGACGCACAAGTCAAAACGACAAAGTTGCAGCGACAAACTGCGTCGGTGTAGCTTAATTGGGAAAGCATTCGACTCCGGAGCAGAAGGGTGTTGTTTCAATTATCCGCCACCGAAAAGAAGTTTTTACGCTATAATGGCGTCCGAACGAACGTAAAATGGATCTACTGGCTGTTGGGTTCTTCGAAAAATGTGTGATGTTCCTTCCACACATCATCTGGAAATAATGAGAATTCCTTCTTCTGCAGTGACCTCCTTCAAGCGTCCCAGCACTTTCTCAAGGGATGGGGGTTATACAGGGGTTGAACGGATTAATGTGAACACCTACGAAAAAAATGTTTTACATACCTAATAGGGTGTAGGACCACCTTTGGCATTCAAAACCACCTGAATTCTCCTTGGAATGGACGCATACAAATCCTGGATGGTGGTTAGTGGGATGTTACACCATTCTTTATAAAGAACCTGCACCAGGTCCTTGAGAGATGCAGGAGGAGAATAACGGGATTTTACTCTGTTTTCCAATAATGACCACAGTGGCTCGATGATGTTTACGTCTGGTGATTGGGGAGGCCAAGGAAAGTGTGAAAGTTGGTCCTGATGTTCCTCAAACCGTGACTAGATTTTCCGAGCTCTGTGAATTGGGTCGTTATCATCTTGATAGATGGCATCCCCTGCAGGAAACAATGTCTAGGCCATTGGATGGACTTGGTCGGCCAAAATGGTTTCATACGCCCTGCCAGTCATCCATTCCTTCAAGGTGATCAGGGGACCTACTGAAATCCACGATATGACTGCCCAGAGCATGACAGAACAACCACCAGGCGGCACTGTTGGGAGAAAACAGTCTGTGTTGTACGCTTCTGATGGTATTCTCCACACGTAAACACGTTCTCCGGTGGGGAATAGTGTGAATGGGGAATCATGAAAGAAATACGGGATTACGCCATATAATACAAATTTTGAAGATGACGATCCGATTTTTGGCGCAAATGTGACAAGGATGGTAAGTCAGATAATATCCAAAAACTTGAAAATTTTCAAAACAATCCTGTGATGGTTAAATTCAAATTGATCGGAAACTTAAAACTTGGTCGTTCTGGGTGGTATAGTGGTTAGTATACCCGGGCGTTTTCTGGGAGACGCGGGTTCGAGTCCCGCTCCAGGACGATGAAAATTTTCAAGTTTTCGGATATTATCTGACTTACCATCCTTGTCAGATTTACGCCAAAAATCGGATTGTCATCTTCAAAATGTGTGTGAATGTGGATTCACCCGACCACATTACACACTTCTGTAACGTATAAAAGGAGATGTGACGTACCTGCCAGCAGGACGCACACGACATAAAGGCAGATAGGAATCAGAATAAACGTCCGCGTAGCTCAATTGGTAGAGCAACTTATTCCGGAATGAGGGGACCCGGGTTCGAATCCTGGCGGGGATAAAAATGATGGAGAAATTTACTTCGTTATAATGGCACCCGAACTATCCGGATGACCCGACCGTTCAAAATCTCGCATTGGTGTGATGTTCTTTCCACAGAGATAGGAAAAATAAGAGAATCCCTTCTCCAGCACTTCGAAAAAAAAAAAAAAAAGAAAAATAAGGGGGAGATGATGTAACGTACCAGGAGATGTGACGTACCTGCCAGCAGGACGCACACGACATAAAGGCAGATAGGAATCAGAATAAAACGTCCGCGTAGCTCAATTGGTAGAGCAACTTATTCCGGAATGAGGGGATCCGGGTTCGAATCCTGGCGTGGATAGAAATGACGGAGAAATTCACTTCGTTATACTTCCATGCATCGGCAGTTCACGTTGTATGCACCTGACACCACTGCCGTTGTGCATTCACCCAGGTCACCAGAGGTTTTGCAATAGCAACTCAGCCATGAATATATTGTTTATGTAGTTCTCTGCTCAATGCTTTCGTTGAAACTGTGGTCTGGAGATGCAGATTGATCTCCACATTAGTTTTCGGCACCGTGGTCTTCCTATTAGGGGTAACAATCCTTTTTAATGCTCTCCTGTCTATATCAGTAAAGGTCGTTTTCCAGCCGCTCTTGGGTTTCTCAGACGAGGTTTTGCCATGAACACGGTATACTGTAATGACGCTAGACACGGTAGCTCTCGATAACGCCACTCTTCTGGAGACTGTTGTCAAAGAGGCCCCAACTATCCGGCCACCAACAACTAGCCCTCTTTCGAAATCCGTTAGATCGCTCATTTCGACGTCATCCTGAAAGATGTTTTGCAACAAGACACGTTAAATGCAATTAAACAGGGCCTTGAGTTTCTAAACAAAGCTATTACAACAAAAACGTGGTGGATACCTTTGTGTATTGTGACGTACGCAGCTGCATTGAAAGTAACGTCTCTGAGCGTGGTGTTCACGTTATTCCGTCCAACCCCTGTATGTGACATACCTACCTCAGAGGTGGCGCACATGACAAGAGGTCAAAGTCGCAGCGGTAAACTTCTTCGGTGTTACTTAATTGGGGAAGCATTCGGCTCCAGAGCAGAAGGATTGGAATTCTGCAACCAGCAAATGGCTTTCAGGCTATAACGCCAATAAATCAGATTACCAGTACAATTTTACTTTTTTTATGCACATTTGGTGTACAGTTCCTCGTTATTAATCAGTAGTCCCCCTTTATTTTATTGTGCCGTTCATAATTAGTACTTTCTAATATTTTTTGACAGACGAAACCAATTATGGATGAATCCGTTTGCACCCTGATGAAAAAGATATCTCAGAAGAGCAAAAATGAAGAGCATTTTGATATATACGAAATGTTTCAAGATCTCACCCTTGAAGTAATTGCAAAATCAGCTCTTGGATGCGTTAGCAATGTTCAAACAGATCGTTCAGACGCCTTTATTGACGCAACAGAATACATATTTCACAACGGCAGCTCAAAAATATTTGGGTTCTTAGCACGTAAGTATATTGCTCTCCAGTTTGCTACTTCGAAAGTTCAATTGAACACCCCACACACACACAACCCTAGCCCGCCCCTCCCCCGACGCATGTAAATTCGATAATTATGTCATGCAATCCCAGGAACACCTGCAAAGTGAAGGGACGAATTCCACATAGGTACTGAACTAACATTAGTAAGGTTACTGAAAGGTGTGTACCTACGGTAGGGTCGAAATCATGTCTTTATGAGCCCTATATCATAACTAACCAGTTCGAGACTGATCAGCGAACGGCAAATCAATTCTTGAATGTGAAGGGACGCGCACGAACTAAAATTCATCAGTAAATGTTGTCCGGTCATTGTAGTGTGAATGTATCAAAAGCCGCAGTGCAAATCTGGTGTACATAATTTCGAAACGGTCGAACATCCACGGCAGATTTACCACAGCCTTCACTGGTCGCCTTGACGGGGGCAGATGTTGCAATTGTTAAAGATTTACCACAGCCTTCACAGGTCGCCATGACGGGGGCAGCTGTTGCAATTGTTAAAGAAACATTACGAGATAACCGACATGGGCCGCGAATGGCCTTTGGGTTAGCAAATCTGCCTGCCAATGGAAAGGTCCCTTTGGCGATCCCTGAAAGGTCAGATGTGTTGAACCACAAAATACCCGTCGTGTGTCAGATGGGCACCTTAAGACGTCGAATCCGAAGCACTATTCATACCCCATTTCAAAATTAAGGGCGTCTGTTCCTTCTCTCTTCTCTATTTCCGAGTGTTAGTAAACACTGAAGAGCAATTGAATTAGAGATACCTGTCTAGTAACGTGTAGCACCACCTTTCTCCTGATGACGGCGGCGATTCGTCTCGGCATGGACTCGACAAGACATTGGAAGCGTTGGGAAGCCATACGGATTCACGACTCCTGACAAGCTCCCACAGTTCACGAAGATTTGATGGAGGGTGTCAGAGCCTCGAACATCTCTCTCGGTGGCATCCCAGATGTACTCGAAGGGATTGAGGTCAGTTGACCTAGATGGCCAAGGAAGCTAGGTGACGTCGGTGGAGTGTTCATCCAACCATTCGGATACAGTTCGGGAGCTGCATTGTCTTGTTGCAGGATGATATTCCCAGTGGGATGTTGAAGACGCACAAACAGGAGCAAATGGTCGTCCAGGATATCCCAGTAACGTTGACCTGTGAGGGACGATGTCACACGTACCAGGGGTCCCCTTTCAGTCCACGTAAACAGTTAACAGACGAGAATGCCACCCCCACCAGTTTAAAGAGTACCCTGCTGGCAAGAAGAATCCATCGCTTTATGTGGTTTGCGCAGTACTCGTATCCTGCCATCCACATGCACCAACGTGAATCTCGACTCATCAGTCCAGGCAACATATTTCCACATGTCTAGGGTCCATTGGCGATGTTCCCGCGCCCATGCTGATCTTTTCATCCTGTGATATGCGGTCAGCAGCGGTACCCTCGTGTGACGATGGCTTCTGTACCCCATAGCAAGGAGATGGTTCTGGATGGTGTGGCTGCTTACACGTTTTTGTGCACCAGCGTTAAATTGCAGAGTGCTTTCTTGCAATGTGGCTCGTCTATCCGCTGTTACAATGCGAGCTAGCCGACCATGACCCCGCTCATCCACACGCTGTTATCCACGGCAGTTGGCCCTGCAGGGATGGTTTTACAGGTTCGATGTACTCATGGTGCACCCGTGACACAGTGGCTCGTGAAAATCTTAGTGCCTGCACGACTTCCGAGATGGAGTGACCCATTCGTCGGGCCCCGACAATTTGCCCACGATCAAATGCGCTGAGATCCTTCGTCTTACCCATACTGTGTTCGACTCTTACTGATTACCGTCGCATCACTCCTTATATTGTCGGATCGCTGCGTACGTCATGTCGTTTCCGTTTACAGGGCCGCCCACAGCGCCACATTTGCATAACGCCAGCTGTCTCTAATTCAAGTGCTCTTCAGTGTATACATTTATGTTTTGGATCGTTAATCGCGTTAGTAACGCGCGCTAGTAATTAGACATTTTGACTTCTCTCTGTCTATCAACTTTTCTATCGCGAAACTATTTTCCTCCTAATTTCTCTTCGTTTTCATATTTCTACTCAAAGTCTTGTGTAGTCAGAACTAGTAGAGTCTGGACTTTTCTAGTGGGTGTAAACCGGACATACCGATTGTTGAGTCAATCGTGGTAATTTCCGGGTGGCGAGCAGAGTCTTGATTTCATAACGAGGGAAAAGCATGCAATGAGGTTTCCGTCACATGTTTTTTAAGACATTGCAGCAATGATAAGCATCAACGTAGAGACGTTGCATTCCATAATACAAGAGATGGTATTCAACAAAGCTTGTTATTAATGGGTACCCCAATTATTCGGTGCGGATCAAAAAGAAATGCGCATGGAACTTGCCGTGCAGCGTTATCATATACACTGAAGAGCAATTGAATTATATACAGCTGGCGTTACGCAAATGTGGCGCTGTGGGCGGCCCTGTAAACGGAAACAACACGACGTATGCCACGATCCGACAATATAAGGAGTGATGCGACGGTAATCAGAAAGAGTCGGACGCAGTATGGGTAAGACGAAGGATCTGAGCGAATTTGATCGTGGGAAAACTGTCGGGGCCCGCCGAATGGGTCACTCCATCTCGGAAATCGTGCAGGCACTGGGATTTTCACAAGCCACTATGTCACGGGTGCACCGTGAGTACATCGAATCCGGTAAAACCATCCCTGCAAAGGCCAACTGCCGTGGACAACAGCGTGTGGATGAGCGGAGTCATCGTCGGCTAGCTCGCATTGTAACATCGGATAAACGGGCCACAGTGCACGAAATCACTCGGCAATTTAACGCTGGTGCACAAAAACGTGTAGGCAGCCACATCATCCAGAACCATCTCCTCGCTATGGGGTACAGAAGTCATCGTATCACGAGGGTACCGCTGCTGACCGCACATCACAGGGTGCAAAGATTAGCATGGGCGCGGGAACATCACTGGACCCTAGACATGTGGGGAAATGTTGCCCGGAGTCGAGATTCACGTTGGTACATGCGGATGGCAGTATACGAGTACGGCGCAAACCACATGAAGCGATGGATCCTTCTTGCCAGCAGGGTACTCTTCAAGTTGGTGGGGGTGGCATTTTTGTCTGGGGACTGTTTACGTGGACTGAAATGGGACCCTTGGTACGTGTGACATCGTCCCTCACAGGTCAACATTACCGGGATAACCTAGATGACCATTTGCTCCCGTTTGTGCGTCTTCAACATCTCATGGGGGACACTATCCTGAAAAAAGACAATGCACCGTGCCATCGCTCCCGAGTTGTATCCGAATGGGTGGATGAACACTCCGCCGACGTGATCTCGCTTCCTTGGCCAGCTAGGTCACTGACCTCAATCCCATCGAGTACATGTGGGATGCCATCGAGAGAGGCATCCCACATGTGCTCGAGTTCGACAGAGGACGAATACTGGCTTATTGCGGCAGCGGTTTATCCTACCGAGACATCGGCGCCCGCGTGGGACGACATCCAACCACAGTGAGGCGAGTATGGATTCGGTGGGTGTAGGAGGTACGGACGGACCGACGTGAGCGATTGCCCCAGCCGCGGCACAAAACCGAACGAGAGGACCAGCATGGTGTTCGGCGAGCAGTGACAGCTCGCACCGCCACATTACGAACGTTAGCGCAGGAATTAGGGTGTGTTGCGCAGCAACCTGTGTCAGCACGCACCGTTCGACGTCGTCTGAAGGAGCGGGGACTTGTCGCACAGCGCTCATTGCTCCGATTACCATTGCCGTCACACCACCGGCGAGTGCAGCGGCAGTGGGACGTTGAATGCCGCACCTGGACTACGGAATGGCACGACATTGTCTTCTCCGACGAATCCCGCTTCTGCCTGTAACACCACGATGGTCTGATCCGCGTGTGGCGGCACCGCGGCGAGAGACTGTATGACCCCTGCATTATGCATCGCGATACCGGTCCGTCGCCTGGCGTTATGGTTTGGGGCGCAATTGGATATGGCACCCGCACCCCTCTGGTACGCATAGCCGGTACATTCAACAGCCACCGCACCATCTCCGACGTTTTGTAGCCTGTAGTCCTGCCTTACCTGCAGGACCTGCCAGCAGCCACGTTTCAACAGGACAATGCGCTCCCGCACGTGACACGCATCGTGTAACAATTCTTCACGGCCCACCAGGTGTCACTGCTGCCGTGGCCCGCCTGTTCTCCCGATATGTCGCCCATCGAACACGTCTGGTCGCTTATCGGCAACCGAGTGGCCCGGCAAGCACCACCCGTGGCTATGCCCGATGAATTGTGGCAACGTGTGGAAGCAGCCTGGACCGACATACCCCAAGCCCACATCCAAAGCCCCTTTCGTTTTATGCAGCGGCGTGTAGCGGCCGTTATTGCCAGCCATGGGGGCCACACGAGCTATTGATGTCTGCGTGTTCCGCAAGTCGCACGGGCCTGTAAGCTCAATCGTTTCATCTTTGTACCTGTTGTTATGTGTCCAGTAAATCTGGTTTTGCTATCTCGTGTCCTTCTTGGTGTTGCATTTTGAGTGGCCAGCAGTGTAGATAAAAATGTTTCACATGCTCGAAGCAATTGATCTTTAGGTCATGAGGTGACATTGGCATTAAGTGGAAGAAAGGGATGGAAATTAAAAATAAATGTCGTGAACTACTTTCTCTAATGTTGGGTGTGATCAGGTTCCATGTAAACAAAGCGGAACGATACAGTCAAAATCGGGAATAGTTTGAAAGCGTTCTTATTCGGAATTTGAATAGTGTTATGTTTTGCAACAATGAACAAAAGCAAACAGTGGCGGGCAGATAACAGGAAAGATCCTGAATTTCTTCTGTATTTAATGTAAATGTGCTTTTGCATAAGCTTTTGCTCTGTGTTTGAGTTATAAAAATTGTTGAACTCTTCCTCCATAGCTACAGTTCTGATCAACGATTCACAGCCGCCCCGGTGGCGCAGTGGTCTAAGCGATGGCCTCTGATCATTCATCCGAACGGGGTCCGGGTTCGAATCCCGGTGAGGCATGGATGTTGTGTTTGTCTTACGGCACTGGCTCTCTCCCTTCCCTAGAACCAGTGACCCTAAATTAGGGACGGGCGACTGCTTATAGCCCATTGAGTTGCTCACGGTGGTCGTTGAACCTCCAAAAAAAAAAAAAATAATTAAAAAATAAATGATTCACATGTTAGGACGATGATGTCACTAAGTGACGTCACGATTAGGACGGTGATGTCACTGAGTGACGTAACGATTATTCGTCTGCGAGGAAGGCGGGATGAGCAAACCGTACTGTCTATTAACCTTGGAATCCATACACCGCCGGACATTTGATTCAGTGATATTGTCGTTAATGTGTTAATGTGAGTTTATTACATGTGATTATTCCTTGGCCCAAAAATGAAAGCAACCATGTTACTTGTTATTTATTTCTAGTTTGTTTTCCGGAGATTCTTTCCATCATTCACCTGCTAAGGGTAGCTCACCAGAAGGTTCTCTCGCTTATGGGAAAGCCTTGTGATGAGACCCTATATCAGCTATGTTCGGAAGTAGTAAAGGCAAGAAGGGAAGATTCAAAGGTTAGTCGTTCATGTATTAATAAGATATTCTTGAAACTACCTAGTTCACAATTGACTTATACACCATACCAAGTATTAAGCTGCATTCATAAAAAAATCGGGAAAACTGAAAACCGTCAAAACTCCAGGTCTAATTGTCAGGCGATATCATTAAATCTTTTGATCACCGCTTACCGTGATTTTATGCGGAAGTCACATATTGATTATCTTAAGTAAACTACCCTGATAAACAAAACTCTTAATAACCGCATCTGTAGAGGAGAAAAATTACACACATTTTACGATCTATTACAAAATCCGTTTTTATTGGCGTAAGCAATGATTTTTGCCAAGCTTGCACACACCTACGGGTGACTTTATCGAAACAAACTAATACTAATGTGTACGGCAGAAGGCCCACCAGAAAAGTTAACATTTGAAAACAAGTACTTATGTTGATTTAACTTCAAACTGTGTGTAAATTTGGAATTTGCACGTGAAAAACAACAAGCAAATGAAAAAAAAATAAGACATTAAAACTACAATATCTATGTAAAGTTGATGCAAGTAACGCGAGACTTAAAACCTATATAATTGGCTACGTCTGTCCCTAACGCTCTGACGTCACGCTCTGAAATCAGTGCTGTAACGTCATCAGTACTTGCAGCGCCATCTGCTTTTATCCGGTGGCCGAAATCTGAACTAAGCTCACCGCTATCGCACGATGCGTAAAATCAAGGAGAAATACAGGAAAATAAAATAAAGTTAGTAAGACAAACGACATTGTCTGTGGCAATATGTGCAATTACTGCGACGTTTGTTCTGTAACGTAGGTGTTACGTCGTGTTTTATTTCATTTTCTTCGCATTGCAGAGTAATTTCATAAAAAGGAATCGGCGTTGTTGTAAATATAAATTCCGAGATCTATTTAAAACGCTCTAGCCAACAGTAAAAACGGAATTTGGGATGTCAAAGTGAGCAAAATCGTATCTAAAAACATTTTCAGCTGTTACATGAATGAGTTTTTACTACATTTCCTTACAGAAATCCATCGTCTATTTGAATCAAAAATTTCGCTCCGTCCTATGTCGGGCAACATCCTCTATATATCAATATTTGTTTAAAGCTTAAAAGCAGCGGTCCTAAGAGCAGGACTGCAAAAATACGACGGGGCATGGACTCCACTAGCTTCTGGAAATATGCTGTAGGCAATGCACACCGTACTTCCTGCAGCACGTTCCACAATTCGGGTGTATTCCGAGGTCTCGGATTCCTGTGTTCGATAGCGCGTTGCATGGCATCCCAAATGTGTTCTATCACGTTCAGATCTGGGGACTTGGTTGGGAATTGCAACACCCCAAACTCAGATGAATGCTATTCTAACCATAGTGTGGCGTTCCGACACTTGTGTGGAGGTGCATTGTCCTGTTGGAACAGGCCCAACCCATCAGCATGAATGCTATTCTAACCATAATGTGGCGTTCCGACACTTGTGTGGAGGTGCATTGTCCTGTTGGAACAGGCCCAACCCATCAGCATGAATGCAAGACATGAACGGGTGTGCCTCGTCAGAAAGGATGCGCACAGACGTTGGCCGATCACAGACGTTTGTAGACGCACCAGGGGTCCCAGTGAAGTCCAGCTAAACACACCCCTTACCATTACGGACCGGTACAGTTCCCTGTTGACAGTCGGGATCCATGGCTTATGGGGTTTCCGCCACACACGGATCTTTCCATCTGCCCGATACAGTTGGAAACGCGACTCGTCAGACCAGGCTACTTGTTTCCAGTCATCAAATGTCCAGTGGCGGTGCTACCGTGCCCAAGCGAAGCACATAGCTCTGTGTCGTGCACCCATCAAGAGGACTCGAGTTGGTCGTCGGCTCCCAAAGCCCATAGCGAAAAGGGTACTTTGCACAGTCCGGACGCTGATGCTTGTTGAGGCTCCAGCATTGAATCCCGATGATACCTGCGAATGTGTTGCACGCCTATCGCGTGAAACGATTCTTGAAAGCCGAGTTTGGTCACGTTCACTCAATGTCTTTTTACGACCACACCTTTATCGAAGGTTGGAGGTTTTGCCTGAATTCTTGTAGTTACGGTACACCCTTGCAATGGTCGTCCGTGAAAATCCCAACTTCTTTTCTACCTCCGAAATACTATGGCCCATCTCACGAGCGCCAACTATGACGCCGCGTTGAAAATCGCTTAAATCGTTATTACTTGTCATTCTCATGCCGAAAGCAGCTCTGACGGCTGGCAAGGATGTATATCGCTTTATATACGCACTGGTGGACGCAACCGAGTACGCGCATAGATGACGTTGCTATGTTTTTTGCATAAGCTCGTCTGTACCAGTTTTTCTGCCACTTCAGTGTATGGCATACGACCTATTGACTCCGGCCACACTCTCATCTGTCATCCTTTCATCTATACCTAGTATCTACACTATCTACCAACAAGTAATTGGACACCTGTGATAGCAAAGGAAAACGAAGTTTATTCACCTTCAATAGTTGGTGGAGCCTCCACGAGCGGCGATTACAGCTACGACCCTCCGGGGCATACTCTCAACCAGGCGTTGTACGACGGCTAGCGGTATTTTCTTCCACTCGGCTTCGAGAAGAGAGGTCAGTTCCTTCACCGATTTCGCACGGTAGGAGCACCCCTTAAGTCGACGCTCCAACTAATCCCAGAGGTGCTCGATAGGGTTATGGTCCGGGCTCTGCGCAGGCCAGTCCATTCGATTAACCCCATTGTCACCATACCAAGCCATGGTGGACCTCGCAACATGACAGGTGGCATTCTCATCCTGAAAGTAACATGGGACCACCCCGTAAAACTGCCACAACGTAGGAAGCGCATGGTCATCCATAATGGTGCAGTAGGTCTCGGCGTTGAATCTACCAAGAATTGCGACCAAGGGTCCCGTGCCATACTAGGAGAAACACCCCCATAGCATAATTCCACCGCCGCCGAACTTCACAGTTGGCACAATACATTCCGGCAGGAGGCGTTCTCCAGGCAGACGCCAAACCCAGACCCTGCCATCCGAACGGTAGAATGTGAACCTTGATTCGTCGCTCCAGAGAGCCTGTTTCCACTGTTCAACGGTCCACTGTCGACGTTCTTTGCACCACGTTAGCCGAGCAGCGCTATTGGACTTGGTGATCAAAGGCTTGTGGGCGGCAGCACGTCCATTATAACCGAGCAGATGGGCTTCCTTACGGATGGTATTCATCGAAAGAACACTCCCGGATGCCTGTTGAAACTCCTCGCGGATGTGGCCCATCGATTTGGTGCGGTTCTTCCGAATTTCTCTGGCCAGCACCCGTCGATCTTTAATTCCCAGTTTTGTGGGTCTGCCGGGTCGGGACACATTCCGACAGTCACCTCTCATCTTCCACTTGCCAATCACGTAAGCAACTGTCGATTTTGGGTACTTCCACTTGCTTGATATGTCACGTATGGATCGGCCATTTCTGTGATACCCGACGATTACACCTTTCTCGAAATCAGAGAGCTCCGAACTGCGTGGCATCTCGCATGCGACTGCTTGCGTTGTTGTTTCCCACACGATATTTAACGGCGGCGGCCGTGACGTGTATCAGGACCGCGGATATCGTCGATTGAAGGGATGTCCAATTACTTGTTGGTAGATAGTAATAATTCTTGAAGAAGCTTTTTCTTCGCCGCAGAAATCCACTAATGCGGGTCTTGTGATATTTGCTTTCCAAGCCCAGAATAAATATCTCTTCCGAGTCCCTATTACTAACCCAGACCCAGTTGCGGAAGAATTATTTTCACCAACTAAAAAATGTAAGTCGTGTATGTTAAATTATGCGAAATCACATTTAAAAAGAAAGGAAAATTCTCTCGCTCTCTCTGAGATCCCGAGCCCGTTTCCGGACCGGGCTCGGCATGTCTCAGCGCTGGTGATCATATAATGATCAGATCTTCTTTACGCAAAGCGAAGCAACTACAGGTAAACGACAGCGAGTATGATGGTCATGAAATACGAGGGTTGTACCGAAAATAATGCAAAAGTGGGCATAACATTTTTATTAACTGACAGAGGTCGTTCAAATTGCACATGTTGGCAGAGTAACTCTTTCCTAATACAAACGCACTAATCAACATAGTCTCCATCACAAGCGATGCATTTGGGCCATCGTTCAACCCAACTTTCGAATCCTCTTTGAAAGAATTCAGGTGTGGACTGTTGTACCCACTTCTTCGCAGCCACTTTCACCTCGTCTCTTTCATCAAATCGTTGTCCCTGGAAACTGTCTTCCATTGGACCGAACAGGTGGAAATCGGAGGGCGCCAGATCTGGTCTATACGGTAGATGGTGAACCACTGACCAGCCTAATTTGCAGATCGCCTGACTTGTTGCCAAAGATGTGTGTGGTCTCGCATTGTCATGGTGAATGTGGATCCTTTTCTTATTCTTGTTCGGTCTTTTCTTTTACAGTCACCATGACTTTCTGTGCTGATCACTGGCTCTTAAACTTCTTAGGCCTTGGTGAAGAGGTGTGATACCCTTCCGTGGATTGATTCTTTATTTCCGGATCGTAAAGATACGTCCGCGTTTCACTCCCTGTCACCAGATCGAAAACAAAAGGGTCTTCATTGTCTTCAAACGCGTCCAGCAGATAAGAGCAGACTTCCACCCTCCTCTCCCTCATATCGGGTGTCAACTGTCGAGGTACCCACTTTGCACACACTTTCCGATACCCTAAGTCTTCCACCATCTTCTGTATGGCATTGTGACCACAGTCCAGTTGTGCAACAAGCTCACGGATTGTGAATCGTCTCTCAGCGGGAATCATTTCATCCTCTCGCTGACGATTCGTGTCAGTGGTCGCAGATGATTGTCTGCCACTGTGTGGTTTGTCTTCAATGCTGGTTTCACCTTCTTTAAACTTCTTCATCCATCTGTGCACATTGCTCTTGTCAATGGTGTCATCCCCGTAAACATTCTGCAGCCTTTTGTGGATGTCGGACTGCCTGTACTCTTCCTTTGTCAAGAACCCAATGGTGGCACGTTGCTTCTGCTTGGAATCCATTATTTTCTTGCGATGAAGAAGGGTTACTATAGAGGAAGAGTTATTCTACCAACATATGCAATTTGAACGACTTCTGTCATTTAATAAAAAACGTTTTGCCCACTTTTGCATTACTTTCGGTATAACCCTCGTAGTGTAAATAACACATGATACTCAGTTCTATTAATCAGTGTTATTCTTGTTCTTCAGATGAGAAAGGCAGTGAACTTTACCAAGTTTGACAAAGGACAAATTGTAATGGCCAAACGTCTGGGTCAGAGCATTTCCAAGAAAGCAAGGTTTGTGGGATGCTCAGGGTCAGAAGTGGTTAGTATCTTCAAAAAATGAGGGAAACCACGAACCTCCAGCACGGTGTGGGCCGACCACTGCTTATCGATGCTAGAGGTGAGCGAAAGCAATCCCGTATAGTACGACCCGGCAGTAGCGATATTGTGGTCCAACACGCCAGTAATTCGAATGCTGGTAATGGGAGTAATGTGTCTCAACACACAATACATCTAACCCTGTTCAAAATGGAGCTGCATATCAGCAGGACGCTCCGAGTGCCCACGCTAACCTCAGTTCATCGTCGAAAGCGCCTACAGTGGGCATGCGAGCATCCAAACTGACCTTGAATGATTGGGAAAATATGGTCTGGTCCGATAAACTTGTTTACTTTTGCACCATTGTACGGCTAGGTACGTGTACGTCCTTTACCTGGGGAAGTGTTGGCCCTAGGATGTACCGTGCGACAACAATAAGCAGTTGGAGAAAGTGGAACGCCTTGGGCAATGTTCTGATGGAAAACTCTGGGTCCAGTCATTCATGCGTAGGAGACTACGACATCTACCTGATGTTTATCAATGCAGACCATGTACATCGTTTCATGGCAAT
Organism: Macrothele yani; assembly: GCA_039090855.1. NCBI lineage: Eukaryota > Metazoa > Arthropoda > Arachnida > Araneae > Macrothelidae > Macrothele > Macrothele yani. The sequence continues at coordinate 30,673,029 of CM077029.1, read as the reverse complement.
GGTATTCTCCTCTATGTAGTGCCTTCTTTCAGAAGGGTAACGCGACAGGCCGAGCTTCCCTGATTATTCTAGGATGGTTCGCTGAACATGGGGAAGATTTCCAGGTATTTTCCAGCCATTAATACAATCAAGCATCTCGAGTTTACGTTGCAACAGCAAATCCTATCTGTGGCTGCTCAGCCACGTAACTTAAATGAAGGATGTGCTGGTAACGTGTTGGTACGAGACACCACAAGACACCTTTGTAAATCTTGTAGGGTCTGTGTTTCGTCGAATAAGAGCTGTTTTGACGTCACGTGGAAGACCAAAATCATATTAGTCAGGTGGTCATAATGTTTTAGCTGTTCCGTGTATATTCAGCATATGTGTGTTATACGCGCTTTGAAACTTTTGGCAGTTTTTACGAATACCTAGCAACTGAAATGAAAGACCCCTAGGTTTCTGATATGGCATCTACAAAGCCTCCTACGGGTTCACTTATTTCTTCCAAGATGGCATCAAGAACCTTTTACGAAAGATTCACAACCCTTCTAGGTAGTAAGAACTTTGAGTCTTCAAAAATAGCCTAGAGACTTTACCAACAGGATATAAGCATGCTTCGGTTTGGATATAATATGGTCATGTTACTCTGAAGATGTTATAAAGTATCCTTAACAAACCTCCTATGATTCTGTTTTTGATCAGATTGTCTGTTTTGGACGTGCCGCCTTTGGATGACCTTCTACGTGTCTCTCTTGGATCTGTTTTTTCGCGTTTACAGATAAAAAGGAAAGGTACAACTATGTAGCATTGCCACTTTATTTTTTTATATGGATGCCATTATTCTCCAGTACCTCTCACACAATCTGTCGGTCAGCTTGAGGATTCAATCCGCCCAGAACTTTGCAGGTTTGATCAAGGCAATTTTTTCCAGGCCTCCAAAGAAAAGTTATTTACGTTGAGCGAGTTACGCACATACGGTAATAAATGGAAATCGGAAGGCTCAAGGTCGGATAAATAAGCTGGGTCAAGCAAGAGATCCCAGCAAACCTCCAACAAATTCTTTTGCGGTGACCAAAGAAAGATGGAGTCTGACGTTGTCCTGGTGTAAGACAACGCCCTTCCTGTTGACCATCTTTTGGACGTTTGTCATTAAGTGTAGCTTTCTGGACAGATTGGAAACATCTCTCAAAATTACTCATTCGGTTGCTTGCAAGCAGCTTGTAATACAAGAGTCCCTTCCAATCCCACCACACACAGAGCATTCAAGTGACTTAGTCATACGAAACCAATGACATAGATGGTTCATCGGATTCGTATAATTACTAGGTGGTTCGAAGAACAGGACAAGGAATTCGCCACTTTGCCCTGGATCCCAACCTTCCCCTGACTGTAACCCTATTGAACATTTGTGGAATATGCTAGAACGGGGTATGATAAAATGCTGATCCTCCTCCACAGAATTAGCGTGAACTGACAGAGCTGCTGCAGAGGACATTGGTCAAATTACGCATGGAGGATGTTCGACACGTTGTAGAATCTGTTCCTGAGCGTCTGCGAGGCGTGATTGCACAGAAAGATGGGCCAACGCGTTATTAGGTAGATGCCCCTAATGCAAAGCTAACTCACTGTACTTTGGATAGCATACTTATCAAGTGTCCAACATACTCATAAAATTCCTTTTTTCTAAGATGGTCTCAGCTAACTTTTACAACCAGAAATGGGTGCTCAAGTCTTACTGGAGTACGTGAGCAGCCATCTTTTCCAATAAACCGTCAATTTCTTTAAGTACCTATTTCTTCCAAAACGTCTACATGAATGCGCAGGGGGAAATAACGGTGAACTTAAAATCGAAGTGGATCATTTGCTAATCTGAGATTGCACTGATGTGTATGAAATGTACAACGGTAACTTTCTGATTTTCTTTCATATCGAAAATGTGGAATAACCTGGTAACATATCCAATTTTAGAGCTCTAAAGAATAAAAAGTGATTGACTTTTTTTGCAAAAAGGAAACGTTCTTTCCCGTTTCAGATGCATAAGCAAGATCTTTTGCAATTAATGTTGAATGCCAATATTTCTGCACACGCACTGAGAAATCTGCGAGATGAAAGTCTGGTTGCAAAGGATTATGAAGCCCTTACCAAACAAGAGAAGGACAGTTTTAGGTAAAAATGAATTCAGTGTTTTCTATCAGAAACATTGTGTATATGTAAGCGATTATAGCATACACACAGCAGTCCTTTTTCAGAAACAGCCAGCTAAAGTTTTCTGAAGGTGAATGTGAAAGTTAAAGTTTAAAAAATAGCCAGAAAGTTATTTTTTTACATGTTTCGTAGAGCTAAATCTAGTTGCTTAATTCTCCAATGCAGTGGTTCAGATTCACTTCGTTTTATAGTAGAAAGAGCATTTTACTGAAACTGTATTTTCACTCTTTATCACAAATCCTGAAAGTTCGTGAATGCTTAGCATTGTGTAATGAACAGATTTTCAATGGCTTATATTTTAAGGACAGAAAAACATGAAGGATGGGAAACTGTACGGTCCCGTCCGGTATCTTCGAGATGCATTCATTAAAATGCGAGAAGAAATGGTCGGAGATTAACAAGTCAATTGTGTGCGTGTGGTCGCGCGGGTTCAAAACTATTCTCGATCCACTTCTACATGAAGGCTTACCATAATCACTTTCATGTTTCTCTGTCTTCTGCAGCTGTCCAATACGTGGTTCCAACATTATTTCTAGTTTCTTCTATCGTCGTTCCCTTGTACTATTATGGTCTCTTGGTATCTTAGTATCTCTCAAGTTAATTAGACTGTTCGACAAATTCTAACTTTTTTCATGTTTCCTCAACAACAATAACATGCAAATTTTGAAGATTACAATCCGGTTTTTGGTGTAATTGTGACAAGGACGGTAAGTCAGATAATATCAGAAAATTTGAAAATTTCGTCGACCCCGCGTCTCCCAGATAGCGCCCGGGTATGCGAACCACTACACCACCCAGAACTACCAAGTCTCAAGTTTCCGATTAATTTGAATATAACCATCATAGGATTCGCTATTCGAAGCAACCGGCATTCATATTTAGCGAATCTGGAGGTTAAGAATCTTATCCTGTGATTGCCCGGAGGAGCAGATAAACCATGAAAGAAATACTGGATTACACCATATAATACAAATTTTAAAGATGACAATCTGTTTTTTTTTTTTTTTTTTTTTTTGGTTTAATTGTGACAAGAATGATACTTATCATACTTCAAAATCAAAATTTGAATTATATGGTGTAATCCCGTACCAAAAAACGGATTTTCATCTTCAAAATTTGTATTATGTGGTGTAATCCCGTATTTCGTTCAACAACAACTGATTTCAACAGAGTTTTTCGTGCTGATTCTGAATCTGTTTTAGTTTTTTCTATTAAGTATACTTTTTGAGAAACATAGCATCAAAACTATTCGTAATAACACACATGTATGAAGTTCATGGTGTTTCCTTGACTATACCTCAACAGTGATCTGCGAGAATTGCAGGATTCTACTTTCTATTTTATCGGTCTTCTATTGTCAAAATTTCCTGGTGGAAATGTTAACCGTGTTCATCGATCACGGAGCTGAAGTTGTATGGAAAGAAATCAATGTGGGAGTCCAGGAAATAAAGTTTGAGGGACATATTGCATCATATGTCGTGAGCCATCGCAGACACAATATTTTGGTAAGCCGGTGACTTTGCATTGCCTAAAAGCTGTTGTGTCACCTCATTGAAAGATGCCTATGCAGCCAATTCAATTTCATGATGAGTGGTCTCGAATGCAGCGTCTTGTATTAATTGTCTAATGTCAAGACCACTGAATATCCCTCCTTCAGCTTAGCAGTGCTCAGTTCAGAGAACCTCTGTTGCAAATACTGAAACGCAGTTTCATCGCTTTTCAGATCTTTTACAAATATTTTTATTAACCCCAGCTTAATGTGGAGCGGTGGGAGCAGAAACTTTTCAGCATTTATTAATGGAATACCTTTCACATTCTTTTCGCCAGGTGTTATGAGGTGGCCATTGTTTCACCAAATGATAATCCCCTTTTGCCCTGGTATTCGATCCACAGAGGAAACAGCAGTATTTTGTGTATCCACCCTGCATACCAAGCAACGTCGCTATTAAGTCAGCACAGATGTTCCACTGGAAGGCTTCACAGTTGATTTTTTCTAATAGAATTTTCATATTGTCATATGTTTCCTTCATAGTAGGTGAAAGTGCCGCAGGGACAGATGGATACACGTTACTATTGTGTAGCGGGACGCATTTCAAGCTGGTTTTGGAGGAATTCATAATCTCCGTTCCTCAGATTTATGCACGAGATATCAAGAGCTTCAAACAACCCATCAATTTTGTTACAGTAACATAGTTCACAACTTTCACTGAAAAACGACATGTAATCACTGTGACAAGACCTAAAGTATGTCATCTTCGTGCCTGAAGCCAAAGGATGCCAGAGTCCATACGTTAATAGACTGCATTTGACTGCGCCATTGATTAATTAAGATCTCTACCAGGTCATTAAATCCTTCTTGTGTGATCATATAAGGATTTGAAGAGCATGCACTGTCAACTTGTTCATCTTGTTCACATACAGCCATTTTCTCTTCCTCACTATTTTTATTATGTTCATCAGCTAGTGCCGGAGGTTGTGGTACTGTCAGTTCCTCTGAATGCGGCACCGGTCTTATGACTGAGGGAGCGTTAGGATAAACAACAGAACGTTTATTTTTTGAATAAAATCCAGCCATTTTCGTTAAACAGAAGCAACAATCTGCCGTGTGATCTCTCTGTTCCCTCCGTACAGCACGTAGGGCAAATGGCATATGACGCCTTTGTTCTTTCAACCATGCTTTGAGATTCACAACAGAATTTACACAATATGAATGTAGCGCAAACCTTTTGTCTTGGTCACCAACCTTACATCCAAAATACAGTTCATAGGCTTGTTTTTTCACTCGTGTGTATAGCCTCCTGTTTTTCTTCCGAGAAAACTCAGCACACAGATAGCAAAACAGGTAGGAGAATTAACGCACTTTCGTGACATGTTTCACTCACAAACAAAACTGAAGGGGTGTGTGAATGGTACATGCTGGTCTTAGAGCATGATGACTCTGTGACGTGCCTGCACTTCAGGACGCACATGAGATAAAGGCAGATAGCAGTGAGAGCACATGTCCGCGTAGCTCAGTTGTTGGGAGAGCAACTTACTCCGGAGGGAAGGGACCCAGGTTCGATGCCCGGTGCGGGCAAACTTGTACGTTAGATTGGCAACCCAACTTCCAGGATAACCCGGCTGTTAAGTTTCTCGCAATGATGTGATGTTTTTTCCACACGGCGAGACAGGAAAAATTAGAATCCGTTCTATGAAGCAACTTTTGGATTATGACGACGGATCCAGCTCAAGTTTCTAGCGGAGTTTTTTCCCGATATCTCTAAGAACAGCAAGCCTAAAGTATCTTATCAACAAAGTTAAATTCGAACTCTTTCTAATAATGCGTTGTATAAATATGTTTTATCAGTCAGTTCCACTGAACGCCTTTCTTATTTTGATAGTTACAACATGGTAACAGAAGTCTATATAAAGAAGTTTTACCATTGGAAACATAAGGCAGAGATTTTAGGTGGAACCACATTGAGTCTGGGAAACGAAAACGCTTCGTACGACCCTATCGGCTATTTAATTCCGCTGCAATATTCAAAGCACTTCGTTGCAAATACCAAATGCAGTAGAAACATCACCTTGTGTCGAAAATCTCTTTACTGCAATAATTTTGGTATCACAGTTTTTAATATATTGCCGAAATTGCATTCCGGGACATTCTTGCCTCCAGGGAGCCAGATAATAATTGTGGTATCAAGAGTTTTAAATATTCCAGTAAATCTAATTTCGGGTCCAAAACTGTATTTTGGCTACTGAACAGGAATCAAGCGTGATATTTTTCATTCTCACGTGTAAAGCGTACTTGACCTCATGACTGAACACACGTATCAACTTCCGAAGGAAGTTTTTTTTATGGAGATACGGTAACTATTTATGTAAGATTAGCTGAAATAAAGGTTTTCAATACGTTGTCAAAATTTCGGGTTATGCATTGTATATTGTGTGTCCTTATGCATCTTCAAACAGTCAAACATTGGCACTTGGTTTTTTCTTTTGCACATACAGCAAAATAAATTTGTTACTTTATAGCAAGATCCTGTACCCTATATACAGTATTAGGTCATTCGGAAGATAATGACAGACTGTTTGAGATGCCACATTCAACTTGCTCACAATGCTTGCAGATCAACCCACTCTCAGCGCTATTCGTACGAGTTAAAAGGCGACTCAGACGACACATACACGCCATTATCGGTTGAGCTGCAATTGTTGCTATTCGTGTGAGACAGGTCTGTACAGTATGCTAGGAAGGAGTGAGTTGCAGGTGATTCAAATTGGGTCGTAATGCAGCACAAACCTACCGTAATGTGATTGGGGTATGGGGTTGTGAAGAATTGAGCGAATGCACAGAAGTTGTGTTCCAAACAGCTATCTTTGGTGAACAGGGAGGGTCTTATCATCCTCCATGATAAGGCGCGACCACACGTGTCGCAAATGACGAAACGTGTGAAACTACACGAAATGAAGTTCGAAACCGTCCCACATCCACCCTATTCGTCTGACCTGGCACCTACCGATTTCCACCTGTTCATGCATTTTAGCAATTACCTCAAGGACAGGATCTTCAGAAACCGAGAGGAGGCGGAAATTGCATTTCGGGACTTTCTTGCTTCCAGGGAGCCAGATTTCTTCCGGAAATGGAATTGAAACACTTGTCACTCGCTGGGAGATGTATGTAGTTTCTCATGGCGCCTATTTCGAATAAAGTAAGGTTGTGTGCCATGAGATATGTCTCTTTCATTTTCAACCTCCAAATCAGCTACTATTTTCCTAACGACCTGGTATATACACTGCTGGCCACCCAAAATGCAACCCCAAGAAGGAAGCATCCGGTTGGCCTGAAATTCACAGCATGCGTCGCCCGCTAGTGGACATGCAAACGATTAGCATTGCAGGGCATATGCAAATCATGTGCGCCCGGCACGCCACCGAGAAGCACTATAAGAAAGGTGTACAGAAGGCGGGGTGTAAGTAGTGGAAGTGTGTTGTGCTGCCGGACCTGTGCATGGGAAGCTTCCTGGTGCCTCGTCGTAGAATACGGCAATCATTCCAGCACGTTTTGGAGTTCGACAGAGGACGAATAGTGGCTTATCGCGACAGCGGTTTATCGTACCGAGACATCGGCGCCAGTGTGGGACGACATCCAGCCACAGTATGGCGAGTATGGATTCTGTGGGTGCAGTAGGTACGGACGGACCGATGTGAGTGATTGCCGAAGCCGCAGCACACCACCAAACGAGAGGACCGGCATGTTTTGCGGCGGGCATTGACGGTTCGCACCGCCACATCACGGACGTTAGAGCAAAAATTAAGGTGTGTTGCGCAACAACCTGTGTCAGCACGTACGGTTCGACGTCGTCTGCAGGAGCGGGGACTTGTCGCATGGCGCCCATTGCTCCGATTACCATGGACGTTACACCAACGGCGAGTGCGGTTGCGGTGGGCCGTTGAACGCCGCATCTGGACTACGGAATGGCATGACATTTTCTTCTCCGACGAATCCCGCTTCTGCCTGCAACACCACGGTGGTCGGATCCGCGTGTGGCGGCACCGCTGCGAGAGACTGTATGACGCCTGCATTATGCATCACCATACCGGTCCGTCGCCTGGCGTTATGGTTTGGGGTGTAATTGGATATGACACCCGCACCCATCTGGTACGCATCGCCGGTACACTCAACAGCCACCGCTACATCTCCGACGTTTTGGAGCCTGTATTCCTTGCTTACCTGCAGGACCTGCCCGCGGCCACGTTTCAACAGGATAATGCGTGTCCGCACGTGGCACGCATCGTGCAGCAATTCTTTACGGCCCACCAGGTACCACTGCTGCCGTGGCCCGCCTGTTCTCCCGATATGTCGCCCATCAAACACGTCTAGTCGTTGATCGGCAACCGAGTGGCCCGGCAAACACCACCCGCGGCTACGCCTGATGAACTGTGGCAACGTGTGGAAGCAGCCTGGACCGACATACCCCAAGCCCACATCCAAAGCCTTTTTCGTTCGATGCCGCGGCGTGTTGTGGCCGTTATTGCCAGCCATGGGGGGGGGCCACACGAATTATTGATGTCTGCGTGTTCAGCAAGTCGCGCGGGCCTGTAAGCTCAATCGTTTCATCTTTGTATCTGCTGTTATGTGTCCAGTAAATCTGGCTTTGCTATCTCGTGTCCTTCTTGGTGTTGCATTTTGGGTGGCCAGCAGTGTATATCGCACAAGTATGAAACATTCAAATCTGATCAAAAAATGTTTTATGCACTCTTAACAATATGCAACAGCTTTTTTATATCATGAATGGAATACGGGATTACACCATACAATACAAATTTTGAAGACGACAATCCGTTTTTGTTTTTTGTTTTTTTGGTTTTTTTGGTTTTTTTGTTGTTGTTTTTTTGCGTGTAAATATGATAAGGATGGTAAGTCAGATAATATCCGAAAACGTGAAATTTTCGTCGTCCTGCAGCTGGAATCGAACCTTGAGACTTTGTCGGGTGGTGTAGTGGTTTGCATACCCGGGTGCTATCTGGGAGACGCAGGTTCGATTCCCGCTCCAGGACGGCAAAATTTTCTTCAAGTTTTCGGATATTATCTGACTTACCATCCTTGTCATATTTACACCAAAAGAAAAAAACAAAAAAAAAACGATTTGTCATCTTCAAAAGCTTTTTTATAATTATTTAGCTTTCGTGTATGATTACCTATGTTTGTTACATCATTTATTCGATATTTAAGCAGTATATTTATGTATTTCACAGAGACGAAATACCTGGGAATAAAGAAAGGCTGCGATATATGACAGACCAGGAAGTCATAGGAAATGCAGCATTCTTTTTACTGGCTGGGTAAGGCTATTAGTGTAGAAATGTAATTCTCCTATTATATAAGGCTAAGTTTCTATGTAATTCGAAACGTAAACACTGAACTGTTTTTGTCTATTTTAACTATTATAAATGTTTCTGTAAACCTTTCATGTTCTGTTTCTTCAAATGTAACATCATCTGGGATGGCGAGAACTGTTACTGAAATTAATTTTTTCAACAGCAGTAGGGATCTAATGTTTGTCTGTCTGAGCTTTAGAATCTCATTAAATTCTTGCATCAAAATTTCCCACATTTTTTTCAGATTTATCACCAGTTTCTTTGCAGATAATAAACCATGTTTTTGATTTAAGTTCCAATGCAGCATTGCAGCGACTTTGTTGTGGCGTTTTCTTGTGTTTTCTTTGAGATATCTTGCAGCCAATCGTGTGATGTCTTACCCAAACGTGGAAAACTCAAACCGAATATGACGTAGGCAGCCAAAATACAAATTAGCGTAATATACAATTAGGTATCCTTATACAAATAATATACAATTAGGTATCCTTATAATTAGCATCCTTAACAATTAGGTATCCTTATACAAATAATATACAATTAGGTATCCTTATAATTAGCATCCTTAACAATTAGGTATCCTTATACAAATTAGAGTCCGTGACGTCAGAATGCATAAATCACAGATTGTGATAAAAACGAAGGTTTTCCGGGAGCCTCGTTATTCTGACACGTTTATTGTGACAATTCGTTTCTTGAAGTCTTCGGTTCGAACGATGACTCAACAGCATGATTTGTCGGAATAAATGGCGTGGAGAGCTATTGGTAGGCTAGGAGCAGGTCAGATACAGCAGGTGGTAAGAGAAGCCATTGGAGTGTCACGAAGTGTCATCTTCCGAGACATGATTCCAGGATATGGAAAGTGTCCGAAGAACACGAGGTCAAGACCGTTCACGAACAACTTCAGCAAGAGATGACCGTTATTCATAGTTAAATGCCCGTCTGAATAGGTAGCAAAATGCTACTCAGCTCCAGCGAGAGCGTCTCGTGTCAACAGGACACAGATTGTCAACTCAAACAATCCGCAATCGCCTTCACCAAGGTGGCCTTTTCGCACGTAGACCAATCTTATGTAACGTACGGCCCGTAGAAACTGTGCTGATGAATATCGTGGTTAGGGACACGACAAGTGAAGTCAAGTTCTCTTCTCTGACGAGTCGAGATTCAGTCTGGCGTCTGACAGCCGACGATTTCTTATTTGGAGGAACATCGTGGTTGGGGACACAAAGAGTGGAGTCAAGTTCTCTTCTCTGACGAGTAGAGATTTTGTCTGGAGTCTGACAGACGACAAGTTTATACTTGGAGAAACATCGTGGTTTGGGCTACGACGAGTGGAGTCAAGTTCTGTTCTCTAATGAGCCGAGATTCAGTCTGGAGTCTGACAGTCAACGAGTTCTTATTTGGAGGAACATAGTGGTTGGGGACACGACGAGTGGAGTCAAGTTCTCTTCTGTGACGAGTCGAAATTCCGTCTGGAGTCTGACAGCCGACGAGTTTTTATTTGGAAGAACCTAGTGGTTGGGGACACGACGAGTGGAGTCACGTTCGCTTCTCTAACGAGTCGATATTCCGTCTGGAGTCTCGCAATCGACAAATTCTTATCTGGAAGGAATACGGCACATAAACAACCCAGATTTTGTACAGGAAGCATTGCAATACGGTGGACAAGGTATAACGAAGTAAATTTCTTCGTCATTTTGGTCCACGTTGGGGATCGAACCCGAGTCCTCTTATTCCGGAATAAGTCGCTCTACGAACTGAGCTACACGTTCCTTCTCGCTGCTGTCTGCCTTTATGTCGTGTGCGTCCTGCGGGGCAGACACGTCACCCCCCCCCCCCCCCGAAAGAGGGCCGGGGCATAGCCCACGGGTTTCGCCGGGGCCATGTATCGTTGTAGGCAGCCATCCGCTGAAGAACGTGCACTTGAGAACTCCCAGTCAATCTGGTGCGTGGAATGGAACATCACACACATTTATTTTTCGAAGCGCAAAAGAAGGGATTCTCTTATCTTTCCTGTCTAGTGGTGTGGAAAGAACATCACACCATTGCGAGAACTTTAACGGCCGGGTCATCCGGGAAGTTTGGGCGCCATTATAACGAAGTAAATTTCTCCGTCATTTTGGTCCACGCCGGGGATCGAACCCGAGTCCTCTTATTCCAGAATAAGTCGCTCTACCAACTGAGCTACGCAGACGTTCGTTCTCGCTGCTATCTACACATCATTATGCTTAGAAAAAACGTGTGCGTCCTGTGGGGAAGGCACGTTACAAAGGATTGATGGTTTAGGCAAGCATGAGTATCGGCCGGCATACTGACCTGTACGTCATCCGAAATGACAGCCTGAAAGCCCAGGGATATAGAAACGAGATTCTCAGATCTGTTGTCATGCCGTATGTTGCAGCCGTCGATGATTCGTGCCTTTTCATGGACTTTAACGCTGAACCTCCTAGAGCTCGTCTAGCTGACAATATGCTTCAAGAGGAGGGAATCAAGCATACAGACTGGCCAGCATGCTCCTCTGATTTAAATCCAATTGACCATGTATGAGACGCCCTCGGCAGGCACATTGGATATCGGCCGCCCCTTCCGTTGATTCTTCGTGAACTGCAGACTGCCCTCATTAGGGGTGGCAAAGGTACTCTCAAAACCTCCTGGATAACCTCATTAATTTCCTAGTGCACAGGGGTACAGCGGTATTAGCTGTTCGAGGGGACTTCACATTCTACAAGAGGTCAATTACTGCCTTCAAAAAGTCATTTTTCCTTGTTTTACACATATGCATGTTGTTGTATGTTATATCGAATCATGTGAATTAAATGATAACATTGCATACAAATTCGCTAATGTGCTTTTCCATACCCACATTACTGAATATTCTATTTTATCTTACGTAAAACATAATATTTGACGTTCAACGACGTCAATCGCACATGATTTTCCTTAGAGTAGTTTTGCTCCCTTAATTCTTTTCAGCAGTGTATTTTCTCTGGTGCAATGGCGCACCTGCACTTAATCGAGATTCAAATTATCAGTAAAACATCTTCGCATCACCGTAGTCTCACTGCTTAGGATTTCCGGGATTACTATAGCGCTGAAAGTAACTTTGCAAACCCATTAACAGCTTACTTCCACAAATACGTCTGATGTTTATTTCCAGTTATGACGTCTTTCATGCACTCTGCTGACTTCCCCGATATTCTATCGCAACTAAATCCTAGAGTCAGTACACTGTAATCTTCCACAGAAAAACATACTGTACACATCATTATGCTTAGAAAAAACACAATGCGGATGTTAAGCATTATTATGTATTACATGAAATGTATGCATTGTTTTACAAAAACACAATGAATATTAGGTTTTAAAAAGAACAAGGCTCTTCTGCAAAAATCGTAATGTATGAACCATTATATTTTAAGAAAGAAACTGTATGGATTCTATACTCAAGAAACGCATTTAAGGAATTAGGTTAGGTTAGGTTAGGTTAATTGATTTTACTGGCGCAAGGGCCAGGGTTTGCCAAAGAGCGCCAAAACAAAAGACATCAAAACAAAACCAAAGCAATAAAAACTTACACAAGGTTAAAAACAGGCTGATGCGGTAAAAAATGAAATATGAAAGTGAACAAGTTAAAATCTAGATAAGTTTAAAAAAGTCAATATCGTGTAAAAACGAAAACACTGCTGTCATGTCGCAGGCTTCGCCAATAATGGTTAGCAGCGTAGCTGCTCCTTCGTCCAACAGATGAGAGTGAAAATGACGAAAACGATGATCACAAAACCGAACACAAGTACACAAAACATGAAGGACAGTGAGACGACAGTTGCACGTCTCACACACCGGGACACTCTCACCACACAGCAAAAAGCGGTGAGTAAAACGACAGTGCCCAATGCGGAGACGTGCAAGAACAACTTCCTCACGACGGTTCTTCCGCAAACTAGACGTCCATAGACCGATCTGTGGTTTGATGGCATAGAGTTTATTGCTGCCCTGCTGAGACCACAGGGACTGCCACACATCCATAACAAATTTCCGGATCAACGGCCGAAAATCTCGGAAAGACAGTGGCAGCCGAGCTGGCGACATGGAGGAAACAGACCTGGCAGAGAGATCTGCCAGCTCGTTACCCCGGATCCCAACATGGCCAGGAACCCAACAGAATCGGACCAGGAAGCCATCACCCTCCAAAGTTCCAAGAAGACGACGGACATCACGGATGACAGGTGAGTCCGTGTCCTCTGGAGAAGATAAAAATTGGATGGCGGACTGGGAATCGGAGCAAATCAAAGCGCGACGATGAGATCTAGACCGTATGTGACACAAAGCGAGGTGTACCGCACGCATCTCTGCCGAAAAGACAGTAGATTCAGGCGGAAGCCTCTCAGCATATGAGGCATCGCCACACACGAAAGCGGAACCAACAACCTCACCGGATTTCGACCCGTCAGTAAAGACAGGCACGAAATCCGGGAAGAGAGACTGTTTCTCGGCAAAGAGCTGCTGGTACACCAGAGCAGGAGTGGAAGACTTTGGCCACACACAAAGGGAAAGGTCAGCCGTTGCTTGAACCGGCTGCCAAGGCGGTTCATTGTAGAACCGGGTCAAACCAATCCTTGACAAGTCTAGACCAGCATCGCGCACCATGGCAGACATCCGAATCCCGAACGTCGGAACACAGGAGGGGCGGTTGGAAAATAAGCGGACACAGGCCGGTTGGAAGATGGAACCATGCAGCGGATGATCAGGAAGAGATTTTAGTTTTGTGTAAAACTGAAGAGACAGCTGCTTACGACAGATGCATAACGGCGGCTCATGAGCCTCCGCATACAGGCTATGCACGGGAGAGGTACGAAAAGCACCAGTGCATAGCCGCAGAGCCAGGTGATGGACAGGATCCAGAGGCCGCAACACGGAAGGACGTGCCGAACCGTACGTTATGCAACCGAAGTCTAACTGTGACCGAATCAGAGAATGGTAAATGCGAAGCATTGAGCACCTGTCAGCCCCCCAAGATGTTCGAGAGAGGACCTTCAGGATACTCAATGACTTCGTGCACCTCACCTTCAAAGACTGGATGTGAGGTCGGAAGGTGAGAGCTCGGTCAAAAGTTAGCCCAAGGAACTTGACTTCTGACACCACAGGGATGGTAGAACACCCCAGACGGAGGTGAGAGTCCGGGTGAAGACCCCGTTTGCGGCAAAAATGCACGCAAACGGTCTTCTGGGTCGAGAAGCCAAATCCATTGTGGGAGGCCCAGGTAGAGATCTTATTAATGGCCGACTGCAGATGCCGCTCAATGGTGCACATGTTGACAGATGCGCAAGAGATCTGCAGATCATCCACGTACGTGGAGCCACGAACCGACGGAGGAAGTAGAGTGAAAATATGATTTACACGAAGAATGAACAATGTCACAGAAAGAATGGAGCCTTGAGGGACACCCTGCTCTTGTGGGTATAACGCAGAGAGGGTCGACCCGACGCGCACACGGAAACTCCGGTCCTGGAGAAATCCGGCGATGAAAGATGGTAGGTTTCCCCGCAATCCGCTGCCGTATCTCCAGGTGCGGTCGTAAGCTTTCTTCATATCGAAGAACACGGAGACCACATGCTGACGCCGGACAAACGCCTCCCTGACAGATGTCTCAAGGCGTAGATGATGATCTGAGGTGGATCGGAATTTCCGAAATCCACTCTGATGAAGTGAAAGAATGTGACGTGATTCCAAATAAAAAACGAAACGAAAATTGATGATGCGCTCTAGAACTTTGCAGAGGCAGCTCGTCATAGCAATTGGTCGGTAGTTCAACGGGTTAGCGGGATCTTTACCAGGTTTGAGAACAGGAACGACAATGGCAGTGCACCAAGATTCGGGAAAATTACGCTCGTGCCAGATCCTGTTAAACAGGACCAGCAGACATTCAAGAGAGGACGGAGAAAGGTGCTTCAGCATTTCATAATGGATGTTGTCCGGTCCGACAGATGTTCGGCCGGACCGATGCAGGCCAATCTTCAGTTCGACGGCAGTCAGCGGGCTGTTATAATCGGTAGCGGAAAACGGTCCAAAGGAAACCTTGGACCGTTCAAGCCGCGGCTTAACCTGCCGGAACGAAGCAGCGTAATTGCGGCTGCTGGACACCGAAGAAAATGCGGCGCCCAGACAGTCAGCAATACTCTGAGCGTCAGCAACCGTGCCTCCACCACTCTCAAGAATGGAGATTTCCCCAGAAGGGTACTTACCCCGAATCTTACGGATCCTCTCCCAAACGATCTTAGAGCTGGTAGTGGTGGTAATCCCGGATGCATAACGTATCCAAGATTCCCGTTGGCTACGACGACGTACCAAACGCGCGCAAGATTTGCCTCTCTTGAAAGCAAGTAGGTTCGCGTCGGTGGGGTACCGACGAAACCTACCCCAAGCCCGATGTTGGGCCTGACGAGCTGCCTTGCAAGTGGAATTCCACCAAGGTCGCGGACAACGTGGAAGTTTAGTCGAAGACTTAGGGATGGTAAAGTCTGCCGCTTGCACAATACAATCCGTAACCGCCGCAACAGCTTCATCGATCGTACCCAAGGTCACCAGGTCTGGAGTAATGGTCGCCGAAGCCGTGAATGAGTCCCACTTGGCGCGATCGACAGCCCATCTAGCAGGGCGAGTAGGATGACGGTACTCGTCACCTGCTAGACGGAGAAAGATGGGAAAGTGATCACTGCCAAGGGGATCATCAGACACGCTCCAGGACCAGTCAGGATAGAAGGATGGCGAACTCAAGGACAGCTCAATGGCTGAGTACGAGCGGGTGGGTTCATGAAAGTAAGTGACTGCCCCGGTGTTGTGGAGACAGAGGGACGTGTTGGAGAGAAGGGACTCAACAACACGGCCCCGGGAGTCACGAGTGGCAGAACCCCACAACGGACTGTGTGCATTGAAATCTCCTAAGATGAAGAAAGGAGGCGGCAGCTGGTCAACTAAATCTTCCAGATCCGAAAGGCTTACAGCTTCAGTTGGTGGTATGTAGATGGAACACACCGTGAGCAGAGTGTTCACAGATAGTCGCACTGCCACCGCCTGCAAAGTTGACCGAAGGGCAACCGCAGTGACAGAGGACACCATGAGGAACAACGACGGCCACTCCTCCGCAGGCGATAACGCCGTCCTGGTGATCTTTACGAAAAATAGAGTATCGGCGCAGCGAAAGAGTGTCCGCCGTGCGAATCTTCGTCTCCTGGAGACACATGCACACAGGTGTATGCGAAGACAGTAAGCCTTTCAGATCATCAAGGTGGCGTCGCAGACCTCGGCAATTCCACTGAATGATGGCAGCCATAATGCGAAAAAAAATGGAAAGAAAATGCAGAGACGACTAAGACGCCTCATAATACGTCTCAGAATCCATGAGCTCCAGGCCGTCTGCAGGGTCAGGGGGTAAGATAGGGTTGTGCTTACTCCCCGTGTGTTTTTTTGGCTTTGCCCGACTCTGAGTGTTAGAGCAGTGTTTCGGTGAGGATGCGCCAGGTTTCACCGGATTGGGTTTCAGCTTCGATTTGCCCTGAACCTTGGTCCCAGTGCTGGCAGAGGAGCATGTCGGCAACGGGGTGGATGTCGCCTTGGAGTCAAGACGGCGAGACTGAAGTGTCTCCAATCCAGCAGCAACGATGTCCACGAAATCGTAGGGACACCGCGCCGGGACGTGAGCCTCAGTCTGGACAGCAACAGTAGCCTTCTGGACCACCACTGAGGCATACGAACGTCGACCTGGCGGCCCAGGGGCGATCCGCCGTCTGGCCTCTGGATAGGAGAGATGCTCAATGGTCTTTAGACGTTGAATCGCCTGCTCCTCTACCCACTTGGGACATTGCTTAGAAGCTGCAGAGTGCGCACCATCACAGTTAGTGCAGTGTTCAGAAGCTGCCGAACATTCCAGCAAAAGATGATCCGCAGAACCACAGCGACCACACGTAGCCACATTACGACACGACTGCTGGGAGTGTCCGTAACGCTGGCACTTGAAGCACCTGAGGGGATTGGGTATATAGGGTCGAACGTCAAGATGTAAGTACCCTGCCTTGATGGAAGTCGGCAGGGTTGGGGAGTCAAAGGTTAAGATGATATTGCGAGATGGAACAAGTTTCCCATCTCGCCGAAACAGAATCCGGCGAACCCCAGTGACATGTTGTTCCCCTAGTTCGGCAAGTAGCTCCTCATCGCTGCAGTCAATTAAGTCGCTGGAGGTGACCACGCCGCGAGAGGAATTCAAGTAGCCGTGCGGGGTCACTTGCACCGGAATACCCAACAGTGCGGTCGTGGTGAGCAGAGTGGTGCTATGTCTGGAATGAGAGGTTTCGACAAGAAGATCCCCTGAAGGAAGCTTCCTGACATTGCGCGGAGAGCCAGCAACGGCCTGAAGAGCCTTATTGATCCAGAAAGGGCTCTTTGCACTCAAAGGTTGTAAAGGATCGATAGAATGAATTAATAGAAACAGAGCATGGCAAGTGTCAGAGACAAGTTTCTTTGTGGAAGGGATGGTCCCATCCTCCATTGGACGCTTTGGTGTCGCACCATGGGAAGTGTCTTTGGAACCCATAAAGAAGAGAGAAGATTCATCCGCCGACCTCCCCACCCACTACCGAGCCCAACGAGGGAGAGCCGGAGGTCCGCAAGCCCAAGAGGACGCAGGACACGGCTCTATGGATAGTCAGCGGATATAGCAAGTTGGTAGGGCAGACACACGCTCAGCGTGCACCAAGACTTTCCCGTGCCCGGAGAACACCCCTTTGGCATGCCCACCCAACCCCCAAACTCACCCAGCCGAACAAAACGACAAGCCTCTAGATGTCTGGGCACCACTCGGCCACAGACTTCCTGACTAGGAGTGGGTTAGCTCCCAGCCTCCCGTTTAGGGTGAAGCAGAGGGCAAAGAGGAGTATTGGCATCTGGAGACAACTACAACCCGGCCCCCAGATACCTCAGCATCCAGCATCCCCTTTTCCACCTGTACGGGTCACCGCACACGGCAAACATGCAGGTAGGTCTAAGCTAACCAGCTCCGGAAAAACAGAAAATGTAACAGAAAAGAGAAAAGACAGGGAAGAGAACGAGGAAACAAACCCGGAACTGGCGCCTCATCACAACCTCAGCAGTCTACAACTGAGGCGGGAACATGGCACTATATGAACGAAAGACGAAAAAAGCAAAACAATATGAGAAAATCGGCTCTGGCCGCGGGGACGCCATCCCCCATCAGCTGGATGAACAGCTGTCCCTTCGGTGATGTTATCGTTCAAGAGTAAACGAAAAGTACTCCGTCACAAGGTGAGCTCGGGCCGTGGGGGTGCCGCTCCCCAAATAACTGGTAAACCAGTTATCCCCGTGCGGGGCATTTAAGGAATTAAATCCGTTTATTTCTTACGGTGTAATAATCACAGAGATTCGCCAAGCTTTCGCACTCCACTGGGAGCCTTTTTTAAGGCAATCGTAGACATAAAAATGTCTTTATGCCCCCATTGCTTTGAAAAAGCCTCCCAGTGGAGGACGAAAGCTTGGCGAATCTCTGTGATTATTACACCGTAAGAAATAAACGGATTTAGTACGCTATATACGTTTCTTGAGTATTCATATTGTGGTGTATTAAAAATAACGTATGGATTCTATTTTTACAGAAATTATGTTTTATGAAAGACATAATGCAAGCTTTGTCTGGGATGTTATCCTACTTGGCCATTTCTTTAGACGTTTTAAATACTTATGCAACTTTCAATAGTCCCCAGTCTCTATTATTTCATTACATGAGTCATTTATCACAAGCTATTGATCGACAAGCAAAGTGCACTTTCCGCAAGAATTGGAATGAAATTTATAAATTTGTTGAATATTATGTATTTAAAATATTGAGTTTTTTTATTGGGGTTTAACGACCACCGTGAGCAACTCGATGGGCTATAAGCAGTCGCCCGCCCCTAATTTAGGGTCACCGGTTCCAGGGAAGGGAGAGAGCCAGTGCCGTAAGACAAACACAACATCTATGCCTCATCGGGATTCGAACCCGGACCCTTCACGGACGAATGATCAGAAGCCACCGCTTAGACCACTGCGCCACCGGGGCGGCATTCTTGTTTAAGACATGGTATCAGACATTCCCTTCCTAAAATCCTCTACATAAATTTCAAATCTCATACCATATCTAGGTCGTACGGCTGCTGCATCCCATCCAAGGACCGAAGATACAACGTCGCCAACCCTATGACCAGCTGGACGTGTTTAGGATAGGCAGGAGCATAGGCCTCCCTGAAACTGGTTGGTCGATTAGCCGAGACATGGTCCATGTGCATCGGGGTGACAGAGCAGGTGAATGTTGTTGACGACAGTGGTTGCAAGAAGGGCCCGCCAGTCTCCGGAGTGGAACCATTGTAGTCTGACAGACGTCTGCACACCTTAATCGGCATATTCATCGTCAGGTAATTGCGGAGGCACACGCTAGGCCTACTCCAAAGAGCGCTTGACATAACGGCGACTATAATCACTCATCCGAGAAGGGCCAGGACCCGTGTCCAGGAAGAGACGTTGGCGATGCGTTTGTCTTACAGCGCCGAATCTCCCGTCCCTAAAACCAGTTGATCAAAGTTTGGGACGGCGACAACTTATTGATCTTCGAGCTTCTCGTGGTTTTCTTTAAACTTCAAAACAAAAAAAAAGGGTATTTCCAGATTCTGAAGGGATTGTCAGCGAAACTTAACTGTTTGGCAGGTGGAAGGGTACGCAGAACAGTGTTGCGATACTTCAGGGCAGTGTAACAGGCCCCCAATATTGGGAATGAAACCTTTCCCTAGGGCAGGGCTGCAAAATTTATTTTTCAGTGCCATCAATGCAAGAAATATCTACAACCAACAAGAAGATCGGAATAGGTAAATTTCTTCGAAACTGAGTGCGTCCAACTTACAAAAAATTACAATAGCTTATGCTTTTCTTTTTCATATCCCCACTTTTAATTGGCCAATTCAAGAAAAAATCTATTCATAATTTGTATCGCACCATGAAATATGGCGTACACGTTTTATTGTTGTAACAATGCATACATTATTTTTTTTACGAAACAAAAACGCATGCGTTATTTCTTACAAAAAACAACACAATGCATGCATTTCATGAAATGCTTTTGCTACCCTCCAATGAATATCATCACAATGAGCTACAGCTCTTTCCTTCAGCATTCTTACGCGAAAGGAGACGAACATAATAGACCTCTCTGGGCATCCTTCCTACAAAAAGTATGTTTTGCAAAGAAATTATAATAAAAAGTATAACGGTGATATCTTTACTTTTCAGGTTCGAAACCACAAGTGCAGCTCTTGGATTTATTACTCATATTCTGGTAAATCATCCGGATGCCCAAGAAAAATTAAGGGAAGAAATTCTAGAATGTTTAAAAGAGGTAATGTTTGCTCCCCACCGCTTATTCCCTGTTTTTGTTACTTAAATTGCCTTGATGGATCATTCAGAATTTTTCCCTGATTGCAAGTCGCAAAGTTTCCAGAGAGGGCGATCTTGAGCCAGTCTTCTGTTTTTATAAGTTTTTATATTAGCTTTCAAATAAATTAGTGTCCAAAATTTACATGACAAATATGAACTTGATAATATGTCCAAAACGAAACAACTGATCTTGAAGATTTTTCAGACACATGTGCAAGGGGAAACGCTAAGTCGACGTACCCATACAACATTGTGTTAGCTCCAATGGAAACAAGCAAATGACGACCGTATATCATCGAGCTGGTAGGCATGCGACCTTGATAAAAGTTGTTCTGAGCGAGGTGCCTCACTTGAAGCTTGAGTTGGACTGTAGTGTAAGATCGGCTCAGCGCCATTGCTTAGAAGACTACGGCGGTGAGCGATTTGCCAGATTGGCAGGGCAATAGCAAGCTGAGGTAGCAAGATAGCTGAATGTGTCGAGGTTGTGTATTGCTGCGTTATCGATATATGTATGTCCGTAACAACTGCATTGAAATTCGTAGTGTGAATTTTGCGTTATTCATAATTTTGTGTTTGCCACGTTAATTTTGGACACCAGTGAAGTAGTATATTACCACAGCGTATTTTTCATTTCCCTTTTTTTTTTCGTGGATGCTGAAGTAAATTTGTCATGGTGATCCATGGGAATTGTAGAAAAAAATGATTTCAGAATAAATGCCTGTCACAGAAATATCGAGTGCAATGAGGGAAGAAACAACTGTGTCTCACAATGTTACGCGATCCCTTGGAACCATCCAAAACAACGGACATGTTCACGGATATTCGAGGTAGGATCTAAAAGTTCCCGGACTGGGTCCATAAGTCCATAGGTAAGCTAAGCTGATGATTTTACTTGCTCCGTCTAAATGCCGACTCTGCAGGGATATGTCAAACTTTCTCAAAAATTTCATAGTGAAGGCGTTGCGCGAGCAATCCTACCAGGATCTGGCAAATCTTTCACCCACACAGGATCGGTCCAGAGACCGGCTGGTGTCAGCTGCCCCCACCGAACCATCACTTCCCACATTTCTGCTATAGCCCACTCGTGAGGCGTGCCAATGTGCCAAGGTTCTTAATTTTGCGACTGGTTGGGATATTTGTTCGCCAGCGTGATTAAGATTGGGAAAAAAGTCCTTTATTAGCGTGTAGAAGGCATATGATTGCAGGCATATTTATTTACAATGAGGGCCTCATACATCGGGAAATTAATCCTACAATATCATGAGCCCTCTTACAGAGATGAAAACATGAAATTATTTACATAGCTATTTTACAAAGTCCATAGCACTAGTCCGGGTGCCAATGGTGATGACTCTGGGCCGGAGTCATCGTTCTCCTCTTCGGTTCTTCCATCGCACATCTTCAGAATCTAATCTTGCTCGCGAAGAAGTCTTGGACCAGCTCGATGAGTCCCTGAAGTCCATAGCTGAAGCACATCCTCCTTCAAAATAAGACCCTCTAGCAACAACACACTTGTGCCAGCACCTGCATCTGTAAACTTCGTCGCAGCACTTCTAGAACCCATTCTTTGTAATGTCCTTCAGTGCAACCAGCTGAAGCACATCCTTCTTCAAAATAAAACCCTCTTGCAACAAGACACTTGTGCCAGCAGCTGTAGACTTCGTCGCAGCACTTCTGGAACCCATTCTTTGCATTGTCCTTCAGTGCAACCAGCTGAAGCACATCATTCTTCAAAATAAGACCCTCTTGCAACAGCACACGTGTGCCAGCAGCTGTAGACTTCGTCGCAGCACTTCTGGAACCCATTCTTTGCCATGTCCTTCAGTGCAACCGGCGATGCGTTTTTCACTTCTTCTGCGCTCGAAAACCGACCAACCTGAAGTCCACGTGTCAGCTCTGGAAAGAGGTGGAAGTCGCAGGGGATGAGGTTAGATGAGTATGGTGGGTGTGGGAGGAAAACAGTTCTTGTTTTTCAAGAAACTCACAAATGAGGAGTGTTGTTGTGCAACAGCACCCTTGATTTATCACACGATAATTGAGGCCTTTTCTTGCGGAGCGACTCATATAGACGTCGCATGATGTCCAGATAGAGCTCCTTTTTGACAGAGTGTCCTTCAGGGATAAATTCAATATGAGCAATACCCTGGATATCGAAGAAGACCTCTAGCATGATTTTGCCTTTGCTGCGATCTCGGCGGAATTTCTGCTTGCGTGGAGACGATGGTGATTTCCACGTAGTTGATGCCCGCTTTGTCTGCGGGTCGAGGAGGAAGCATAAATTTTCATCCCCTATTGTGATTCTTCTAAGAAAATGGGGGTCCTGGTCGGCGGCGGTTATGAGATCGCCCGCCATTTCCATCCGTACGGCTAACTGATGATCAGTTAACATGCGTGGTACTATGTGTTTACACACCCAGTGATGCTACAGATCATCTATTAGTATTCATTGAAACGTAGTTTCCGATATCACAGCAGCCTCCGTAATTTGCTGGATCGTCTGTTGTCTGTTGGCACGTACGAAGGCCGCAAACTTCGAAATGCTTTTACCCATGCGAACTGTCACTGGCCGCCCGCTACGTTCCTCATTTTCGACCTCCTATCTGCCTTCTCTGCAGCGTCGATGCCAATCGAATGTTTGTGACCGCGACAGGATGTTTTCGCCATGAACTTGCTTAAACATCTCGTACGTTTCTGTTGGACTTTTGCCCTAACAAACGCAAAACTTATTGCTAATGCGCTTCTCAAAAAACGCCATTTTTCATCAATCGCCAAACGCTGCGTAAGTTGCTCAAAATACGCGGATACTGCAGCGAGCGCGTGACATGCATCATTGCAGCATCCATGAAAGCAAGCTCTCGAGACAGCAGCATTATGCGAGCAAGCGTTGTCCTGTTGGAAAACTGCACCGGAGTGAGCGTTAAGAAAAGGTAGGGCCACTGGTTGCAGGATCTCATTAACGTAACGTTGGGCAGTCAAAGTGCCAGTAATGAACATTAAAGAGGATCTGGCATCGTAGGCAATTGCACCCCACACCATGACACCAGCGTGTGACGTTCGACAACAAACCTTTCATCTTGGTGCTGACCACGGTGCTTCCACACACGGATTCGTTGGTTATCTTCTCCAAGACAAAAGTGGGACTCAACACTGAAGATCACCCGCTGCTATTCTGAGTGGATCCCTGACAGTTTGGCGTGACACCATTGAAATCTTTGGTGACGATGCAATGGTGTTAAGGGCAGTCGTCGTAACGGTCTACGTGCGTGAAGTATTACGTCGTGCAGCCGTCTGCCAATGGTGCTGGCACTAATTGGACGATGCATGGAGAGCACCACTGCTCGCTGAATATCCGCAAACGTGGCTTTTGGGTCACTGCGCGCGTGTCGGACAACCCGTCGGTCCTCTCTCTCCGTTGTTCGTCTAGGTCTCCCAGACCCTTCCTGTCGGTGCTGTATGCCTTGCTTTATCCACTGCCGCAAACAGCGTGCTACGGTAATATCAGCGCGACCGATATAGCGCACAATACGGCGACAAGACCACCCCGCTTCCCGGAGTCAGACGATGCGGTCCCTCTTGAACTCCTCCAACTGCTTGAATTGCTTCCGAACTTTTCCCCGAGGCATACTTCACTTGCAAATGATGCATCCAACACAACAGCACGAGTCAGAATGGCAAGTACGCGCAACTGGACGACCTTATATTGCCTGTTAGGCACAACGCTACGACCTCTCCTTGTTGGCGTCACATGCGCAGCCAAGCATGATACTTGAATCATTTGCAAGTCTCACGATGTCAAACCTGCACACCAAGTTTCATTTTTGACGGTTACTTCCTTCTGGGCGCAACTATTTTGTTGACGATGAGTTTAGTGTAATCTCCATGTTTCTTTATGATAGCAGCCCAATATTTGGGCAAGTCTTGTATTCCAGGACACCTCCTTTGTTCAAGTGTCGGATTACTCGGGCCACCTCATTAGAAACATCCTGAATCGTACTGAATCGTTCTCCGTGGATTGGCTTCTTCAGTTTTGGGAACAAGTCAGAGTCCGGTGAGCTCATGTCAGGACTGTGCGGTGCGTGGGGAAGTAATTCCCATCCATACTTTTCCAGAATGTCTGTTAGTATACAGGAAGCATGCGGCCTCGCGTTGTCGTATGTTGTTGTTGTTGTTGTTGTTGGAGGTTTAACGACCACCGTGAGCAACTCAATGGGCTATAAGCAGTCACCCGTCCCTAATTTAGGGTCACTGGTTCCAGGGAAGGGAGAGAGCCAGTGCCGTAAGACAAACACAACATCCATGCCTCACCGGGATTCGAACCGGACCCCTTACGGACGAATGATCAGAGGCCATCGCTTAGACCACTGCGCCACCGGGGCGGCCGTTGTCGTGGGAAATGATGGCACCAGATTCGAGCAGGTCGTGCCTTCTTTGGTGAATTTTTTGGCTCAAAACATTTTGTAAATAGTGTGCTACGATCCACTACACTAACCCCACAAACTTCACACAAAGCTTTATGAATGTCGTTATCTTTGCAAAGTTTCAATTTTAATGTAGGATCGCTGGTTGCTACGCGAGATATGACCCGACCCGCTTCCTTCCTCCATTTCTATGCAGAATTTTTCGGAACAGGAAAAACTTAAGCAGCAAATGTGGACACAACTTCGTATACTGAAGTCTGACTCACAACTGGCACAATGATTGCGGCGATTGCATCATCCAGGCAGAACTTTGTATACTGAAGTCTGACTCACAACTGGCACAACGATTGCGGCGATTGCATCATCCAGACACAACTTTGTATACTGAAGTCTGACTCACAACAGGCACAACGATTGCGGCGATTGCATCATCCAGACACAACTTTGTATACTGAAGTCTGACTCACAACTGGCGCAAAGATTGCGGCGATTGCATCATCCAGGCACAACTTTGTATACTGAAGTCTGACTCACAACTGGCACAACGATTGCGGCGATTGCATCATCCAGGCACAACTTTGTATACTGAAGTCTGACTCACAACTGGCACAACGATTGCGGCGATTGCATCATCCAGACACAACTTTGTATACTGAAGTCTGACTCACAACTGGCACAACGATTAGATCATCCTACGGGCAGCGCCTGCGCAGTGTGCAACACTTTTGAAATGACCTACGTATTAAAAAAAACATGACTTCGTGGAAAGAAATTTTTAATAGAATTTTTACCATTAAAATATGATGACATTGTTTTCACTAAAATAATTTTACAAAAGCATTCATTTTTCCAATTAGCAAATATCTGGTTCGTCGTAGTTTCAGTTCAGACTGGAGTACTTAAAAGTGCCCTTAACACGGATTATCTCCTACATGTAAAATCGACTTTTATTCCCTCTGTTTTAAGGGAAACAGTTGCGTTAAACTCATCGTACCTTATTTTTTAAATGTGTTTCCGCGAGTAAAAATAAAGTGTCATCTTTCCTGTACTATTTTACCTCAAGTTTGTTGTAATGTGAATATTCTGAATGTTTGGCTACTGTCGAAATTTCATGTAAGTTTTTTTCTTGTCTTTTCTTTTGGGAAGATGGTTTTGTGCCATATTATTTCATGAATTTCTTGTCCTACAGGATGAAATGGATTACAGCTCCCTTTCAAAACTACAGTACATGGACAGATTCATTCTGGAGTGTTTACGATTATATCCTCCAGTCAGTGCGTAAGTTTCTTCCATTATTTCTAGTATTCGAGTTTTAAATCAGGTAAGTACAATAACTAAGAATGTGTGATAAATTTCCATGAATCCGCTTTTCGCAAAATGAAAAATATAAAATCAAGGACAGAAACTGCAAGAAAGATGTAAATAAAATACAAATTTGAGTTGTGATTCAGTCTATTGGTGTAAATTATAACAAAAGTGGTAAGGCAAATAATATCCGAAAACTTAAAAATTTGCATACAGGTGTAATTCCGTATTTCATGGTGATGTAAATAAATTCAGACAGTAAAAAGTCTTTAGGTGGATGTAAAGACAGAATGAAAACTACAATGTATTTGAAGGAATGAGTAATGATTTCCCTGCTTAAGGAAATCAAACTTCACATTTTGACCTGTCTTATTAATGAAATCATGGCGAAATCCTAGTGATGATGAAAGTATAATTTAACAATACGGGATTAGGATTGCTAGGATGACTTCATTTTTATTTTATTTTTCAGGCAATCCGTCGTCGGGACTGTCTGAAGAGAGTAGGTGCTGCCACTCAAGCGGTAATACCCAGCCTTTTTTTTCGTTATACGTTGCACCTCTTCTTCTTTCAATTTGTAGGCTTTCGTCCAATTTCCGTTTTACACAGTGCTGTTGATGTGAGAGAATTTTAAAGAGTCCCGGTTAATCGAATGTCCGGTACTTTGTATATGTCTGTCAAGGCCTGTCTTGGCCGCCCCGGTGGCGCAGTGGTCTAAGGCGTTGGCCTCTGATCATTCGTCCGTAAGGGGTCCGGGTTCGAATCCCGGTCAGGCATGGATGTTGTGTTTGTCTTACGGCACTGGCTTTCTCCCTTCCCTGGAACCAGTGACCCTAAATTAGGGACGGGCGACTGCTTATAGCCCATTGAGTTGCTCACGGTGGTCGTTAAACCTCAAAAAAAAAAAAAAAAAAAAAAAAAAAAAGGCATGTCTTTTTGGAAAAGTTCCTTTTTATGTTCCGTTACGCGCGTTCGAAGTTGTCTTCCAGTTTCTCCTAGATATGTGTCACCACAACTACAGTGTACACTGTAGACAACTCCTTCTTGTAGTAGGATATTATTTTTCATTTAATAGGAGGGAAGATTTTTTATTTTATTGTTCAAATGGATATTTTTCTCTAATAAAACGTGAATTAAAAATCAGTTTCCGATAGACATTGAAAGTGAAGTAATATTACAATATTGTATCAGAAGTGGATTCATTACTTGAACCATCCTGTGACTCATGAAAACTTGGTACTGTCGTGGATTTTTTTTCCTAGTTGAGTAGTGGAAATGAATAGTTACTTTTAACTCAGAAAGTTACCAAATTATTCCTAATGCCTTTCGTCATTATATAACAATATGAAACTTATTTATCATCCGAAGGTTTTCTTTTAAATAAGTGTTGAAATGGATTGGATGTTGAACCAATCTCGAAAATAATATACCTTCTTCTGCTGCTGCTATCACATTGCCTTTCCCATCAGTTCTGTTCTCAGTTATTTGAAAGCAATAGAGTGAACCCATGATAAAGGACTATAGTAATAAGTTTAAATAAACAGTAAAATGTAATGCATATTATATGCAAAGACATTAGAGGAGAATAGACTGGCAAAGAGCATATTACTTCCGCATGCAGTGTAAACCGCTATTGTGGGGAGTAGCTAGTGTGTTGAGGTGTTTGAGCGCGAATATTTGGGTTCTAAGCTATTTTAAGTTTGCTAGGATTAAACAAAGAATGTGCGTAAACTTGTAGATCAGCTATGTACACCAGTTTCTTTAAATAAAAGAACATGAACTTTGGAGTTTTGTAAAAAAATTCACAACGGAAGCGGATGAGCCTAACATGGTGCAGGTAGTTTAACTACGATGTCAGATATGATGAGCAAATAAGCGTAAAATTCGTCTGAGTATGTAAATGAGCGTTAGGGTAAAAGGAGGCAGATGAGAGCGTCTTGTCATTTCACTTCTGAAGTGCAAACATAATAACGTTGCTAAAATAGGCTGCAATGGAATACCGTCTTAGCACAATTTATTTTAAAAGATGAAAAAACTACATACAAGTAAAAACATACATTAGTACTTTCGAAGTGACACTCATTTCATCTTCAGATGTACTGTTAAAAACGCCAATTCGATATCATATATATACACTTGCGCATCATGGGTACCCTACTAACTGGTTACGTAACATGACGTGGATGTTGTGAAATTTGTATGCAAATCATGATGAGGATAATTTATGAGTACGAGATTATGTTAGAATTAAAACATGTAATACTACTTGATACTACAATTTGTCTCGACAATACATGAATACGTTGTTCTAATCTCCAGATAACTCTACAGGGGTGATACTACAATACATGAATACATTGTTCCCAATCTCCAGATAACTCTACAGGGGTGTAATGATTGCAGCATCGGTCTCCAAAGGCTATGATACTGTATATACACTCTTCAAGCATAGTAGCGAGTGAGTAGAGGCGGGGTTTGCCAGTAGTTTGGTATTTTCCCAGTCTGGGTGCATATCACCAGAAATAACATTCCTAGGCAGGGCTGTGCTGTGTATGCTTCCCTTTAAACTATATTTATGCTCCTGTAATCGCAAGCCCACTTGTCTTTTTGTAGATCCTACGTTGTTACTGATGGTTTCACGTGATCGTGGATCTAGCATAGGAATATTGTACACTCCCTATTTTTGCAGCATGTCGGTTTTGCATCGGTTTTTCTAACGCATGTTGACATACATTTAGTACTAACACCAATTCTTAGGTTATGTTTAAAACACAAGCGAGATAGTACATTACAGATGTATGGTACATATTCAATTGAGCTTACAAATTTCCAGTTGTCTCTTGTATCATGTCTTGTAAGGGTGGTGGTACGGCTCGCCCTGACGCGTGCAAAAATACGTTTGACTAAATGGGTGGGATAACCAAAACAACTGGCCAAATTGAAGATATATCTGATCTCCTGGTCGAAGAAGGACTTTGTGGTTGTGTGTGTAAACGCATGGCGAAAAAGGAAATTAATAGCTCAGGTTTTGTACTGAAAGGGGTGCAAGGAATTAAATGGAATAATCGAACTTATGGCTGTAGGTTTTCGGTTAACAGAAAAACTTAAGGAATTGGAATAAGGGTTTCTGTGTACACAGAAATCTAAAAAAGGCAATTTGAAATCTGTCTCCTGTTCTACCGTGAGCCTGATAGTTGGAAAGACCGAAGATAATACGTTGGCGAAATTATTAAATTCATCATGGGTGTGAGGCCATATCACCAAGATGTCGTCAACGTATCTAATGTATAAACTAGGGGTGAATCGAAATTCATTTAGAACTTTGTTCTCAACATATTGAAGCAGAATTTCTGCTAACACTGCTGCTAATGGGGAACCCACTGTTGGGCCCTCTAACTGTTGATAAATGCAATTCTGAAATTTAAAATACGACCGTTTTTTAACAAAACGTAACGCATTAAGAATTGCTGTGCTTTCAAAACATGGGGTGTTGGTGTCAGCAAGTAAAGCCTCAATAATTTGATAGGTAGCATCAACTGGTACATTAGGGTATAAAGCTAACACATCAAGGGAAGCCAAAATGAAAGGAACATTGTGCGGGTGAAACACTCTAATCCTTTCTAAAGCCCTAATGGAACTCATAACTGATTAAGTGGAATCCACTATAAACTTAGCAAGATATTTTGCCAGGGCTTTTTCAAGTGGCCTGGTAGGGCTCACGTAGCCAAAAACTAAAGGGCGAAGTGGGTATCCCTCTTTATATAACCTGATACGGCCAAACATATCAGAGACACGGTAGCCAGGTGAAGGGTAAATCATAAGTGAAACTATCAGGGAATTGGTGGGCCTTTTTTAGCTTAGCTAGAGCTGCAACAGTTGCTTTAGAAGGATCAGTACCTATTACTTTGTGTGGGATTGTGCCAATAACATCTAGCAAGATGTCAAAATATCTTGCTAGGTTTATAGTGGATTCCCCTTACTCAGTTACGAGTTCCACTAGGGCTTTAGAAAGGATCAGAGTGTTTCACCCGCACAATGTTCCTTTCATTTTGGCTTCCCTTGATGTGGTAGCTTTGTACCTTAATGTACCTGTTGATGCTACCCATCAAATTATTGAGACTTTACTTGCTGACACCAATACCCCATGTTCTGAAAGCACAGCAATTCTTAATGCGTTACGTTTTGTTAAAAAACGATCGTATTTAAAATTTCAGAATTGCATTTATCAACAGTTAGAGGGCTCACCAATGGGTTCCCATTTGTATCAGCAGTGTTAGCAGAAATTCTGCTTCAATATGTTGAGAACAAAGTTCGCATTGAATTTCGATTCACCCCTAGTTTATACATTAGATACGTTGACGACATCTTGGTGATATGACCTCACACCCAAGATGAATTAAATAATTTCGCCAACGTATTATCTTCGGTCTTTCCAACTATCAGGCTCTCGGTAGAACAGGAGACAGATTTCAAATTGCCCTTTTTTTAGATTTCTGTGTACACAGAAACCCTTATTCCAACTCCTTAAGATTTTCTGTTTACCGAAAACCTACATTGCACCCCTTTCAGTGCAGAACCTCAGCTATTAATTTCCTATTTCGCCGTGCATTTACACACACACCCACAAAGTCCTTCTTCGACCAGGAGATCAGATATATCTTCAATTTGGCCAGCTGTTTTGGTAATCCCACCCATTTAGTCAAAGGTATTTTTTCATGTGTCAAGGCGAGCCATACCGCCACCCTTACAAGACATGATACAAGGGACAACTGGAAATTTGTAGGCTCAATTGAATATATACCATGCATCTGTAATGTACTATCTCGCTTGTGTTTTAAACATAACCTAAGAATTGGTGTTAGTACTAAATGTATATCAACATACGTTAGAAAAGACCGATGCAAAAACCGACACGCTGCAGAAATGGGAATTGTACAATATATCTATGCTAGATCCACGATCAGGTGAAACCATCAGTAACTACGTAGGATCTACAAAAAGACAAGTGGGCTTGCGATTACTGGAGCATAAATATAGTTTAAAGGCAAGCCTATACAGCGCAGCCTTGGCTAGGAATGTTATTTCTGGTGATATGTATCCAGACTGGAAAAATACCAAACTACTGGCAAACACCGCTTCTACCCACTCGCTACTATGCTTGGAGAGTGTATATACAGTATCATAGCCTTTGGAGACCGATGCTGCAATGATTACACCCTGTAGAGTTATCTGGAGATTGGGAACAACTTATCCATGTATTACGAGACAGATTGTAGTATCAAGTAGTATAATATGTTTTAATTTTAACAGAATCTCGTACTCATAAATAATCCTCATCATGATTTGCATACAAAT
Source organism: Macrothele yani (assembly GCA_039090855.1). Lineage (NCBI taxonomy): Eukaryota > Metazoa > Arthropoda > Arachnida > Araneae > Macrothelidae > Macrothele > Macrothele yani. The sequence goes on along the minus strand of CM077029.1, from coordinate 30,641,434 downwards.
TTCATAACAGCCACGTCATGTCACGTGATCAGGTAGTAGGGTACTCATGATGCCCAAGAGTATATATATGATATCGAATTGGCATTTGTAACAGTACATCTGAAGATGAAGTGAGTGTCACTTCGAAAGTACTAATGTATGTTTTTACCTATACATAGTTTTTCCATCTTTTAAAATAAATCGTGCTAAGACGGTATTCCATTGCAGCCTATTTTAGTTCTGTTGCCCGAAGTCTTTCAACTTGTATATTGAGAATGCGTTGCTTTGAGGATTTGCGTTTTACTGTTATTGGGATATTGTCTAGAAACCATTTAGTAGAATTAAGATGAAAAGCCCTTAGAAGGCTCGAAGCCGTACAGTATCAAAACGAAGTAGATAAGTGGCTCAAAGCGAGTCGTTCCTTAGTTCAGTGGCTTTGGGCCACATTTCAAAAGACAATTACGGCATTCAGAAGGTTTAGTGATGGAATAAATCGGGCAACAACTTAAATAAATAACCGTTATCTGCATCTAAGTGGTAGAAGAAGAAAGACTGTCGCGCCTACCCAACTGCGTTCGGATATGATGAAGACAATAGAAAATATGGTGTACTTTTCCATGGTGCGCAGGAATGCAACCCGCTCAGCTCTCGTCATAAAAAAACGTCTCAGCTGGTGTTTCAGTCATGTCAACTGGACTAATGATCAATGGAGCTTTGTTCTCTTTACGGTTGAGTCCAGATTTGCTCTCCAGAGTGACTCCAGACGAAGATTTTTCTGGAGAGAACCAGGGGCACGCCACCAAACGCCTTACAGATGGATACTTATGGTGGTGGCAATGCCATTGTGAGGGCAAAGTATCTTTGGGCGGCAGTGCAAATTTCTACGAACTTCAAACTGGCTCCATGAATGCTCAGATCCATACAGGTAAAATCCTAGAACTCTTTCTTAGGTTTTTATGTAGGAGCAAATGGATGATAATGCGCGTCATCATCCAAAAAGATGATAATGCACATCATCTCCGAGCAAGAATTATATGATGAGAAGAACACTGTCAGCCGTATATAGTGGGCCAGCATGTTCACACAGACATGAATCCTACTGAGCGTATTTGAGATGCTTTAGGCTGACGTGTTGCGGCCCTTCAACCCCTCCCCAAAACCTGCAGGAAGTGCCTTTGTGAATCAATGGTCATTATTGCGCTTTTATGGAGCAACGAGGCAACGTTCGTTTACTTGCAGAACAACTTCTTGATACTCACATCATGAGCATTAAACGTCGCTGTGAGTATTGCTGTGAGAGGTGACCACACTCCATATTTTCTCGATTTGACTTTTTCGTTTTAAGCATGCCTTATGACTAGGTATGGTTCCTTGCTATTTGTTCTTTAATTAAATAATTGGTTTTCTTATTTTGTACATATAATATGAAAGCACATATTACATTACACGTTTCCCTCAATTTTATATGAAAACTTGAAGTTTTCGAGACATTTCAAAATTTTATTTTGTTCCTTAAAGTTATGCTAGCGTAGTTTCATTTCAAAAAAAGTTTGTTACTATAAAACTCCGAAAACTGTCAAAAAAGTGCATTCGCCTTGTAATTGGACGAATGAAATTGTTTTAGTAGTGGCAATTTAGCAACCTTTCAATAATGCAGTGGAACAAAACTGACTATCGAGAAATGTGATGGTCGTTCTCAGTTGCTTTGGGCAGAGCAGGATGCAACGACCCCCATGCACATCTGGAATTGGAACCAATGCCTCTAATTTAAGGACTCGCCCATGCTCAAATTAGGGTCACTGGTTCCAAGGAAGGGAGAGAACCAGTACTGTAAAACAAACACACCACCCATACCTCATCCAAGATTCATATCAGAGTCTAATTCTGACAGTTAGCCAGCACCCAGCGCCTCTGCTCATTGGGCTACCTAAGCATTCTTTCCCTGTTTCAGTTAATACGCTGATGCATAACTGAGATAAAACCCTATTTTGTCCCAGAAAGACTGTAGACACAATTTGAGCTATTTTCTGTACTTAAATTATTACTGTACGTAACCAGAGAAAATCATAAATTTTTGTTATGAACCCAGCTTCTTGTTTTATGTTCTAAGTACAGATGAACATTTCTCTTCATAACGAAAAACTTTCTTGTACGCTTATACACTGAGTTAGCTTTGCTTTAGGAACACCTAACTAATAAGGAGTTAGTGCACCTTTCTGTGCAAATATGGCTCGTAGACACCTAGGAACAAATTCTACAAGGTCTCATTCTGCGGAGGAGGATCAGCAGTTCTCAGACCCCGTTCTAGCATATCCAACAGATGCTTAATTGGGCTACAATCAGGGGGAGTTTGGGGGCCAGAGCAATGCGGCGAATTCGTTGTCGTGTTCCTCTAACCAATCAGTAGTTATACGAGCACGATGACACGGTGCGTTTGAAAGATTGAAAGATGGCACAGTGGTTCGGGTAAACCTCCTGCAGATATGTATGAAGATGGTCGGCTAACAGGTTCCTGTGGCGTCCACCATTCAGTGTTTGTAGGGTGATTATCAATGGATCTAGGGTTTACCAGGAAACAGCTCCCCATACACCACGTCCACCGGCCTGTTGATCCCCAACTGCATAACCAGGTGATAGGGCTTTATGCTGTTTATACCATACGTGAAACCGGAAATCAGCACGGTGCCGCAGGGAACGGGATTCATCACTCCCGATGACCTTCTTTCATCTATCGAGGGTCCATTGCCGACGCTTCTTGGCCCATTCGAGGTGTTGTTTGCAACGACTGGGAGTCATTATGGGTACCCTCTTTGATCTACGGCTGTGTAATCCCAGGAGAAGCAATTTACGACTCATGGTGCATGTGGAAATAGGTCGAACTGCACCGCTGTTGTACTGGTGGGTGATCTGGATGACTGTTGCACGTCGTTGCTGAGGTATCAGTTGTGAGACCCAATGCTCACCTTCAGGATCAATAGCGCGTGGCTGACCAATGTGAGATCTTCTGCTGTATGTCTGTGCGTGTTTAATCCAGTCCTGGTACACCCTTGACACAATAGTACGGGAGCAACCAAAAAATGTGACTGTTTCCGAAATACTGGCACCTGTCCTCCGGGACCCAACTATCTAGCCGCGGTCAAACTGGGATACGTTACCACGTGTCCCAATTTCTGGTAAACGTTTGCTGATTACTACACTGTTAAAAATTTGAATTTAGAAATAAGCAAAATGTACTCGTTTTTAAGTACATTCTGGGCTTATAATAGCTCAAGTACTTGTGTCTCATTTTTGGAAAAGGCACGTACTCATTTTTGAGTACATTCTGGGCTTATAATAGCTCAAGTACTTGTGTCTCATTTTTGGAAAAGTCGCGTACTCATTTTTGAGTACATTCTGGGCTTATAATAGCTCAAGTACTTGTGTCTCATTTTTGGAAAAGTCGCGTACTCATTTTTGAGTACATTCAGGGAATCAATTGTGAGTATATCTGGTATTTCAAATATATGTACTCAAAAAAATCCATATATTTCAAAAATATGTGCTCTAACTTCATTCAGTTTCTGTGCCCTGTCCGAAAGGGCACAGAAACTGAAGGAAGTTAGAGCGAATCCAGCCATTCTGACAGGATAGTTTGTAAGTGAGAGAGAGAGCACACTAGATGGCGCCAACGTACAAGCGCACGATTTTGCAGAGAGAAAATAGGGGGAGCTTAGGAATGAACACCTTTATATTTAACCGGAGGATTCCTACCCTCCGGCCGTCACTTAACGTGCTCGTCCGATGCACGACGGATATTCAGCGATTGTTAGAAATTCACACCACCACGGAGAGCTCCCAGGTTCAAGCCTATCAGAGTAGGTTTGAACCTGGGGTCCCTCCATCAGTAGTCTGAATCTCTAACCACTAAGCCATTCGCAGCTCGATTTCAAATTTGGAATACGTGTTCTCCATACATACTCATTTATTCATAGAATCAACTGGAAGTATATTATTCGATGGCACACCTGGGATAATAGATATACTCGTTGTCACATGCTGGGCAAATGGACGACACAATTTTATGACAAATATAGTGATAAAGCGACAATATATTATTTATGAGATTGACACAAATATAATTAATGTAGAAACGTACACAAAGATACTTAATGCATAATTAAATTACTAGTGATCAGTGACTTTGTTGTACTAATTATTTATGTGTGTCAGTTTTCACATTTATCAAACAATTTCTCTTGAAATCTATAATATCTAAAATTAAGTAATACGAGATTATATTTGTACTCGATAAAAGCCCGTCAATAATGACAGGGGAAAATAAAATTTGTGATACAGAAATTATTGACATTTATTTATTGAGTTTTTGAGTTCCACGCCAATAGATGGCGACGTTGGCTCACAGCTCTCTGAAAATTTCCCGAGCAATCGGTTATGGAATTTGATACCACGGGCTGTCTGTTTGTTACGTGCTTTGTAAAACCTTTAGTCCCTATTTCGTCAACACTTCCTAGTACTTAACATTTTTGGTATACACTGACCGTGAACCCTGTATCAATTTCCCTTGCTCTTTTCCGTGAACTGTTTTTTCTTGACGTCTTCGGATCGTTATACTCTTGACGCTGCCACATACAGATAGCTAAACACCGGTTCAGGTAGTGAACCAAAATTTCTGATGTAAAGTTTTCGTAGCCGCTCCCCCCCTTCCCCTTCCCCTCGGTGGCGCAGTGGTCTAAGCGATGGCCTCTGATCATTCGTCCGAAAGAGGTCCGGGTTCGAATCCCGGCGAGGCATGGATGTTGTGTTTGTCTTACGGCACTGGCTCTCTCCTTTCCCTGGAACCAGTGACCCTGAATTAGGGACGGACGACTGCTTATAGTCCACCGAGTTGCTCACAGCGGTCGTTTACCCTCCAACAAAAACAAAAACAAAAATTTTCGGTTCTCTAGAGTTGACCGTGTGACGTAACGCATCTCTGACGACATGTGAAAATGATTTGGATTAGATGACGTCACACTAGCAGTTTGGTTCTTTGTTGCTATGACAACAAAAAAAGTGGTATACGCGTGGATTGTGCGCGTGTAGATAATGACGTTACCTAAACGAAAAGCGAAGCGTGACGTCACAAACATTTGTTTCTCGGTTGTTGCTATGACGACCTAAAAAGTAGCACGGAGGAGGAGGAGGGCTCTAGCAGAGTATTATTATAGGTTTATTGACGCAGTTATTTGTAAGTACGTACTTATGTTTGAGCACGTCATGTACTCGTTTACGATACGATTGTACTTAAAAAAACGAGTAGGTTCAGGTTCTCATTTTTAAGTAGATTTTTTTAACAGTGTACAGAGGATAGGTGTATAAAATCTATAGTATCCGGACATGACGTTGATATTACGTCATACTTCGTTATCGCTCCGAAGATGAAAAACAGGGATAAGATTTCTAATGCAAAGCTAACTCACTGTAATTGTCGATAGCAACGTGAGTGTATATTACTCATATCTATTTCGTTTCAGGTTCGTGGGAAGAAAAGCTTCCACTGACTTCAGATACAAAGATATGTTGATACCAAAAGGCTCCCATATCATTGCAGCAATGTGGCAATTACATCATGACCCATCTTACTGGGATGATCCTGAAGAGTTTGATCCTGACAGGTACTTTTAATCACCAAAATTCAAATCATGATGATGCATTGTGGTGTGTAGTTAGTTAAGAAGGAATGGAGCCGCTGCGTTTTTCAATTCTTTTAAAGTGAGGAAGACCTACATTGTACTTATATCAAAAAAGGTAATAAACAGACCGACAATTCTCAAGTTATGGTATTTTACTAACAAGTTAGTAAAATCATGCAATGCATTGGTTATGATACGCTTTCCAACATACCAGAAATCATTACTGAAGCTATTACTCAAGTTATGAGGATAATGGCTGTTGAATAAATCTCGCTCCTGTGATCTGACCTTTGACCCCATTTCGATTATATTAAGCAGAATTGGTTCAGTATACCTCCGGAACAACATACTAACGTTTTGTCGCAATAGAAGCATTTGTATTCAAGTTATGAGGATAATGGCTGTGGAATAAATATCGCTCCTGTGCCCAGACCTTTGACCCCATTTCGATTATATTATACAGAATTAGTTCAGTATATCTTCGGAACAACATACTAAAGTTTTGTCGCAACAGAAGCATTTTTACGTAAGTTATGACGCATAAGTGCAATGGAATGGATCCCGCTCCTATGTCCTGACCTTTGACCCCATTTCGTCCATTTTCAAAAGGGTTCGTCCCTAGGTGGTCCCCTACCACATACTAAAATTTAATCGAAAGGGAACTATTTTTACGCGAGTTATCGTGCCGACGGACAGACGGACAGACAGACGGACAAAGCTAGAGCATATACGCTTCTCCGACATACGGTTGGAAAGCGTAAAAAAGAACAGTTAATTACAAAAAGTTAAAATAAGGCAGCCAATGCCGCGACAAGCTTAGTTTCCCCTTCATTCCTAGCTTGGTACAGCAGTTTACATGGAGAACTGCCACTTTGTTCATGGAACGCATTCGAATCATAAGATCTAAACCAATTAATTATAGCTCAGAAATCAAGCAACTTTGAAGCGAAAACCCCTAGAAGTATTGCTTATTTTTCATGTTTTCTCTTCTGACGTGTACTAACCTATCTGCAAACTACAGAAGCAGCACACAATCCGCTTGGAAATTTTCCGTCATGAAGTTCATATGCCATGCGGTGAATTTCACGAAGTTCCGTCATTCATGTTGCATTCTGGACGCACTTCCTGAAGTTCTCATGGAATAGGAATTTCCCAGTGCAATTTTCCTAGTGGCTGAATGCCGTAATTTTCGGCACGTGTAAAATGGTAAAGCCAGAGGGTATGCCATGACGGATATGAGATGTAAAATTTTTGAGACCTTATGCCTTGAACGTGTCATCAACCATTCATAATCCGCTGCTGGATAAAGGTCTTCTCAAGTCTCTTCCACAGCTGTCTTGAGACTTGAGCAAATGTCTTCCAGGTCACTCCGGCATGTAATCAGATTCCATTCACCTGTCTCCCATGTGGTCTTCTTCTGGATGTCTTCCTGTCCCTTGGTATCCAAGTCTAGTATTTCAGTTGTCGTACGGTTGTCAATTCTTCTATCAATATGTCCAGCTTATTGCCGCTAGGGGTCTTTATTTTGATCATGATGTCATCCACTTTTGTCATTTTCCTGATCTGTGAGTTCTTTTTCCTGCTTTTCTTGGTTACAGGAATAATGCATCTCTCTGTTCTTCTGTGAGTTATTTTTCCTGCTTTTCTTGGTTACAGGAAGTATGCATCTCTCTGTTCTTCTGTGAGTTCTTTTTTCTGCTTTTCTTGGTTGACGGAAGTATGCATCTCTCTGTTCTTCTGTGAGTTCTTTTTCCTGCTTTTCTTGGTTACAGGAAGTATGCATCTCTCTGTTCTTCTGTGAGTTCTTTTTTCTACTTTTCTTGGTTACAGGAAGTATGCATCTCTCTGTTCTTCTGTGAGTTCTTTTTTCCTACTTTTCTTGGTTACAGGAGGTATGCATCTCTCTGTTCTTCTGTGAGTTCTTTTTTCCTGCTTTTCTTGGTTACAGGAAGTATGCATCTCTCTGTTCTTCTGTTAGTTCTCTTTTCTGCTTTTCTTGGTTAACGGAAGTATGCATCTCTCTGTTCTTCTGTGAGTTCTTTTTTCTGCTTTTCTTGGTTAACGGAAGTATGCATCTCTCTGTTCTTCTGTGAGTTCTTTTTCCTGCTTTTCTTGGTTACAGGAAGGACGCATCTCTCTGTTCTTCTGTGAGTTCTTTTTTCTGCTTTTCTTGGTTACAGGAAGTATGCATCTCTTTGTTCTTCTGTGAGTTCTTTTTCCTGCTTTTCTTGGTTACAGGAAGTATGCATCTCTCTGTTCTTCTGTGAGTTCTTTTTTCTGCTTTTCTTGGTTACAGGAAGTACGCATCTCTCTGTTCTTCTGTGAGTTCTTTTTTCTGCTTTTCTTGGTTAACGGAAGTATGCATCTCTCTGTTCTTCTGTGAGTTATTTTTCCTGATTTTCTTGGTTACAGGAAGTATGCATCTCTCTGTTCTTCTGTTAGTTCTTTTTTCTGCATTTCTTGGTTACAGGAAGTATGCATCTCTTTGTTCTTCTGTGAGTTCTTTTTCCTGCTTTTCTTGGTTACAGGAAGTATGCATCTCTCTGTTCTTCTGTGAGTTCTTTTTCCTGCTTTTCTTGGTTACAGGAAGTACGCATCTCTCTGTTCTTCTGTGAGTTCTTTTTTCTGCTTTTCTTGGTTACAGGAAGTATGCATCTCTCTGTTCTTCTGTTAGTTCTTTTTTCTGCTTTTCTTGGTTAACGGAAGTATGCATCTCTCTGTTCTTCTGTGAGTTCTTTTTCCTGCTTTTCTTGGTTACAGGAAGGACGCATCTCTCTGTTCTTCTGTGAGTTCTTTTTTCTGCTTTTCTTGGTTACAGGAAGTATGAAGGAAGTATGCATCTCTCTGTTCTTCTGTGAGTTCTTTTTTCTGCTTTTCTTGGTTACAGGAAGTATGCAGGAAGTATGCATCTCTCTGTTCTTCTGTGAGTTCTTTTTTCTACTTTTCTTGGTTACAGGAAGTATGCATCTCTCTGTTCTTCTGTGAGTTCTTTTTTCCTGCTTTTCTTGGTTACAGGAAGTATGCATCTCTCTGTTCTTCTGTGAGTTATTTTTCCTGCTTTTCTTGGTTACAGGAAGTACGCATCTCTCTGTTCTTCTGTGAGTTCTTTTTTCTGCTTTTCTTGGTTACAGAAAGTATGCAGGAAGTATTCATCTCTCTGTTCTTCTGTGAGTTCTTTTTCCTGCTTTTCTTGGTTACAGGAAGTATGTATCTCTTTGTTCTTCTGTGAGTTCTTTTTCCTGCTTTTCTTGGTTACAGGAAGTATGCATTTCTCTGTTCTTCTGTTAGTTCCCCGCCGCCTCTCTATGTCGTTTTTGGTTAAGGTTTATGTCTCTGATTTATAAATAAGAACTGTTTACCTGCATTGATTAAACACTTTTTCTTTTAAGGCATAATGGACAACTGCCCTAGGAAATTCTACTGTTTCTACCAAATGCACTCCAGCGAAGTTGTAAAGACTATTACTTCTTCTTTGACATGTCCCTCATTTGATATCTTATATGAGGTAGATGTAGGCATCAGTTGCTTGTAAATTTGCCCGATCGTTCTCTAAATTTTCATATATTAAACATCAATTTTGTTTTCTGTTAAGCTCATCTTTTAATACCACTTTACTCTTGTCAGTAAGTTCCTCTGCAGCTCTGAGGTGGTACTTCCAAAAACGACTATGTCGTCAGCAAAATTAATATTGGTTAAATTGCCTCAATTGATCATTATCTTCCCCTTTTCTCCCGAATTCAATAACTGAAAAACATTGTGCAATGTGACAATGAAGAGTATGAAGGTACGATGTTGCGTTGTCTCATTCCCTTTTCAAATTTTATAATTGTTGTGTCCTCGAGCAATCCAACCTTTGCCCTTGCATTTTCATAATTTTATCAATAATACTAACGTACGCATCTTTAATACAGCGTGATTCCATAGGCGCTATTACTGCTTATCTTTGAACGGAATCAAAGGCCTTTCCATATTCAGTAAAAGCCATACACAGTGGGAGTGGATATTCATTGGCCCGTTCAATTACAATAGTTCTATCAACTAATTATAAGATTTTTCGAAACCGTCATTGCAAATGCTCCGTAATTGCGTAACATATTTCTTCTATGGTGATTAATTCTTCTTTTCAGCAGTACCAAATTTTCTGAATGAGGCTTCCACAACTACAGAAGTGTCATAATGAATGTATTCTTGCTGTAGTCTGTTTCTCCTGTTATCGTCAAACTTCCGACATGAAACGACAGATTCTGCATTTCAAATCACTCGTTCGAAGCTAAAAATTGTTTGGACAATCCTAATTACCATTTCATAGCTGCAAAACTGGTCTAGTCTTCATGAGAAGTACCGTTCGTGCAAGCGCTCTAGTGACAGTACCTTGAACAAATAGTTTTAAGGTAAGAAGAGAAATTGCATCCTTTAAACTGCTTTACAATGGAAACATATATCTTAATCGGAAACGATTTATACACTGAGTGGCCACTTTATTATGACCAATTCACAGTTTTAAGCAAATGAGCTGCGGCTGCACGCTGTTGCCGCCAGAGGGCGAGGCTAGTATAAAAAGGGAAAGCTTAGTGCTTGCGACAGTAGTAGAAGTGATTTTTGTGTGACGAGATGGATAAAAAAAGCGATTTGACGTACTTTCAACGTGGGATGATTGTAGGAGCTCGGAGCCATGGAGCGAGTATCACCGAAACCGTCGCATTCGTGAAATGTTCCAGAGCAGCTGTTATTAAAGTGTTTAAAGACTGGACTGTCAGCCAAAAAACTGGGTCTCTACGTGCAACGTGTGGTCGTCATCAACTAGTGACTCCTCGGGCGGAGCGGAGAGTGTCCAGACTGGTAACAGACAAGAGAAGGGCAACAGTGCAGAAAATTACAGACCATCTTAATCAAGGATCCCCTCAGATGATCTCTTCACGCACTGTTCGCCGTACACTGCATCGGATGGGATATGGCAGCCAAAGGCATGTTCGAACACCTTTGCTGTCTGCAATTAACAAGATAAAACGTCTCCAGTTCGCACAGGAGCACAAGGATTGGACAGTCGATAATTGGAAACAATTATGTGGTCCGATGAATAACGTTTTCAGTTGCACCATGCCGATGGCCGAGTGAGAATTTGGCGGAAACAGCACGAAAGCATGTACCACAAATGCATTGCTGCAACCCTTCAAGCTGGTGGAGGCAGCGAATGTTTTCCTGTCATGCTTTTGGCCCTTTAATTCGTGTTGATCAACGTTTGACTGGCACATCATATCTAAACATTGTTGCGGACCAAGTGCATCCTGTCATGTCCATGGTTTATTCCAATGGCGATGGCTACCTTCAACAAGATAATGCATCCTGCCATAGTGCTCGTACTGTACAGGATTGGCTTCAGGAACATGGCGGTGAGTTTACTTTGCTTAGGTGGCCCCCACAATCTCCAGATCTCAACCCCATTGAGAATTTGTGGGATGAAGTTGAACGAGCCATCAGACAGCTGGATCCACAGCCCTGCAATCTCACACTCCTGAAAAGTGCTATTCATCAAGCATGGTCTCAGATTCCACAAACCACCTATCAATATCTCGTGGAGTCCATGTCACGAAGAATGGACGCAGTATTAAAGACCAAAGGTGTCCCAACGAAGTACTGAGGGGGTGGTCATAATAAAGTGGCCACTCAGTGCATAACTGAGATGTTACTAATGTTGGTTTTATGCTTCCGCACACATCCACAATCGCGAAATCATGGCTAGAGAAATATTCCACGGATTATTGGCATATTTTCACTTTGTCCCGTGCAGGCTATTTACTTCATTACAGAAAATATTTTTATTTATTTCATTCAGAAAACTTGAAAATTTTCTCTTGTCTTGGGTAGTGCAATGACTAGCATGCTCGACCGGTAATCGGGAGGTGTGGGTTCGATTCCCACTCCAGGACAACGAAACTTTTGAAGTTTTCTGAATGAAGTAAATACATGGAATAAAGTAAAAATATGCCAATAATCCGTGGAATATCCCTCTATCCATTGTGGCAGCTTGGGCGTGAAGAAATGAGCAAGTGCGCATTCGCCATCGTTCCGGTTAGAGAACCGCCGTCCCTCCCGGAAACGCTGCAACGACCTGAAAAGGTGGTATTCACTTGGGGAAATGTTCGGGGAATAGGCTGGGTGCATCAGTAGCTCCCAGTTCAGGTCCCTGATCTTGGTGCAGGTCACCCTTGCTGAGTGAGGTCCCGCTTCATCCTGCTGTAGGAGGATGTTTTTGCGGTTCACCAGTACTGGTCGTTTCGAGGTGAGTGATCCGTGCAGATCGTCAAGCTGACGACAGTACACATCGACGGTGATAGCGGTGTTGCCCGGCAGCAGGTCGAAAAACACGACACCCCGCATATTCCACCAAACACACAGAAGGACATCACGTGGGTGTAAGCCGGCTTTGGAGGTCGGCATGAGCTTCTATTTTGGATCCAACCACTGTTTCTGGACGCCGACATTGTCATATAGGACCTATTTCTCGTCACCAGTATCAATGCGGTCCAAGAATCACGTTAAAGAAGGGAAACGCATTCGCTGATGCGATTTGCTTTCTGCTCAAGTGTGAGTAGAGAGTAGATGGGGTACCCAAGCTCCCATCTTGCGCACCTTCCCAAGTTGAGGCAGGGGCGTGAAAATGCTCGGGTAGGTAGTCCCCTGATGTTCGGCCAACTCCCGCGTGGTCACACGTGGGTCGGTTCCACTAAGGTCTTCAGCATGTCTCTATCCACTGGTGCGAATCTTCCGGCTTTGGGGCGGACAATCTGACAGGTCGGAATTTCCCTCTGGAAAACCGTTCGGTTCAACGAGCACTAACGATCTGCTATAGCATTCGGGTACACACTGGTAATGTTCCTTACTGTACGGCAGGGGTGCTACGGCGGCGGAACTCATTCTAATATATAATCTGCTAGAGCCCTCCTCGTCCTCCGTGCCACTTTTTAAGTCGTCATAGCAACAACCGGGAACAAATGCTTGTGACGTCACGCTTAGCTTTTCGTGTTTTTGTGTAGGTGATGTTATCACCTACACGAGCAAAATCCACGCGCATACCACTTTGTTTTGTTGTCATAGCAACAAAGAACGCAGCTGCTGGTGTGACGTCATCTAATCCAGATCATTCTGACATGACGTCAGTCGTCAGAGATGCGTTACGTCACACGGTCAACTCTAGAGATACGAAAACTTTTTTTTTTTTTGGTTGGAGGTTTAACGACCACGGTGAGCAATTCAATAAGCTATATGCAGTCGCCTGTATTAGGGCCACTGGTTCCAGGGAAGGGAGAGAGCCAGTGTCGTAAGACAAACACAACATCCATGCCTCACTGGCATTCGAACCCGGACCCCTTTCGGACGAATGATCGATCAGAGGCCATCGCTTAGACCACTGCGCCGCCGGGGCGGCTACGAAAAACTTTACATCAGGAATTTTAGTTCACTACCTGAACCGGTGTTTAGCCATCTGTATGTGGCAACGTCAAGAGTACGACGATCTGACGACGTCAAGAAGAAATTAGTTCACAGAAAAGAACATGGGAAATCGATACAGGGTAGTGTATACGAAAAATGTTGTGCACAAGGAAGTCTTGACGAAATAGGGACTAAAGGTTTTACAAAACACGTAACAAACAGAACCCGTCTTATCAAATTCCATAACCGACTGCTCGGGAAATTTTCAGAAAGCTGTGAGCCAACGGCGCCATCTATTGACGTGGAACTCAAAAACTCAATAAATAAATGTCAATAATTTCTGTATCATAAATTTTATTTTTCCCCGTCATTATTGACGGGCTTTCATCTGGTACAGCATAAAATGACAGATGTGCTCCTTGTCCACTTCCCTGTTAGCTAGCGCTTACTTACACTCTTCGCCTTCTGACGGGAAACTGCTACTGACTTAAGCCACCTACCTGGTGATGGTATGGGGGCATGCTGCGCCATCTCAGTGGTCAATGTGCGCCGTGTCCGGAGCTTCGGCTTCCTCGTCGTCGGACATTACTTTCTTTCCAACCGAATACTTGAATTAAAAAAAACAAATAATCGAGACACCTACTTAAAACAAACTTCCGTCAAAGATCAGGGACAGTTACACTGATTTTAAACGGAAAGCACGATCTGATTCCAGAGTTCGAACGCTTACCGAGGCCGAACGCTTACCGAGGCCGTGCGCTTACTTAGCTCCCTAGGAGATCGAAAGTACTGTCTGAAAACATTTGTTCACAGAATGATCAGAATTATGTGAAACGTGATGATATCGCTAATACCTGGTGATTTGAATTGTATCTTTCGCGATGATGTTTTCATCCTATGAATTCTTTCTGAAGAGCTTCTCTAGTGCCAAATATACCGATAATTTAAGATTCTGTTAAACAAGAGAAAATGCTAAAGAATGTTGCAAAAAATCGCGTATATCCAAATAATCGATATTGGTCTTCAGGAAGGAAACAAACGAAAAATACACTTTTATTTTCACCATCATAAATAGCAAGCGTTTCCTGAAAAATCATTAAGCTCTGTTTCCTTTCCGTTTATCAAACATTATTAACCCTACATTGTTCTGTTAAGTTAGGCAAAGATATGAAGGTACTTAATAAGGAACTATACACCAACTATACTGAAAACAGTAGAACTATACTAGTAATCCGAATTTCTTGGTGTAGAATACAGATCTAAGTTTCCAAGCTTTCGCACATCAACCAGATGCCTTTCTCAAGGAAGATCTGGTTGATGTGGTGTATATCTTCCTTGAGAAAGCCATCTGGTTGATGTGCGAAAGCTTGGAAACGTAGATCTGTATTCTACGCCAAAAAATTAGGATTACAATTTGTACTGGTATACTGTAGTTATACTATTTTTAGTATAGTTGGTGTATAGTTCCCTATTATTAATTACTTTTGCGCTCTACGAGCAATGTGGAACACATTTAAATTATTCCGACAGCTGAGACTCAAACTGGAGAAAGAACGGTCCCATTTTTTGTCAGTTAGCTCTCTACCTTTTTTAGGAAAACCATCTGGTTGATGTGCGAAAGCTTGGAAACTTGGATTTCTATTCTACGCCAAAAAAATCGGATTACTAGTACAGTTATACTATTTTTAGTATAGCTGATGTATAGTTCCGTATTATTATTAGGTGTACAAGTAGGTTTTAAAGCGTTTTAAGACAATGCAACATGTAATTTGAGAGAAAACAACAATACCTTTACGAATCAAAATATGCGCCGTCATTATCTATCACCTTCCGCAATCGGTCGGGCAGCTGACGGATTCCAGCCATGAAGAATACTTCGTCGTGTGACGCGATGAAGTCATCAACCCATTTTTGCACTTCGTCACATGTCCGGAACCTTTCAGCAGACAAACCATGTTGCACCGATCGGAACAAATGATAGTATGAAGGGGCTATGTCGGGACTATACACCGGATGCTCCAAAAATTCTCAGCCAACCGTCAATAACGTTTCCTTGACCGATTTCGCAACATGCGGCCTAGCGTTGTCATGCAGTAGTTTCACAGGACGCAATCCTTTGCCTGTGAATGGAGACTTCTGACAGATTTCCTGGTTAAATCGCAGCAATTGTTGCTTGTAGTGATCAGCAGAAACAGTTTGACCCTGTTCCAATAGTTCATAATAGAGCACACCCTTCATATCCCACCAGATGCAGAGCAGAACTTTCCTGGAGCGAATATTGCGTTTCGATGTCGAAGTCGTTGCATCACCGGGGTCTACCCAGTGTTTTTTTGCGTTTGGGATTGTCGTACCATATCCACTTTTCATCATCCGTAACGATTTTCCACAGGACAGACTTTCTGTGTTGTTTATTCAACAGATTCAAACACTTCATGACACGCCAATCCTTGTTCCTCTGGCTCAGGTCATGTGGCATCCATTTTCCTTCTTTCTGAATCTTTCCCATTGCGCGTAAATGATTGGAAATCGTTTATTGAGTTACCCCCAGTTGTTCAGCTAGTTCTTTTTGCGTTTGAGATGAATCTTCATTCAGCAATGCTTGAAGTTCCTCATGTGCAACCTTCTGCTACGTTCTCGATCGCTAACATCGAAACCACCTGCTTTAAACCGTCTAAACCAAAAGTCACACGTGCTTTTCGATACGGTATTCTTTCATAGAACAGAACAGAACAGATCGATGCACATGCTTTTGCAGAAGTTTTTCCTTCATGAAATTCGTAACGAATGCAGTGTCGAATAAATGCAGTATCGCTTGCCATCTTTCACCTACCGATGTGCAAGCGCGTTGAGTAAACTTTTGTGTCACATTTTATACTCTGGACCAGTTACGGTTACATGACAACAACGCGGGGGAATGTCGGATATATAAATTAACGCTTTACGTCACACAAAAAACGCTTTAAAACTTATTTGTAAACCTAATAATTACTTTTTGCGCTGTCCGAGCAATGTGGAACACATTTAAATTATTCCGACAGCTGCGACTCAAATTGGGGAAAGAACGGTCCAATTTTTTTGGTAGTTAGCTGTGTAACTTCCTTGAGAACGCCGTCTGCTTGATGGGCGAAAGCTGGGAAACTTAGTTTTCTATTCTACGCCAAGAAATACTGGTATAGTTGTACTATTTTTTATATGAAGATACGTTATGCTATTTGGTTTGTTTTCAAAACACTCTCAGTTTAATCATTAGTTTGGACACACACAGCATTCAAGTAATACTTTTTATTTTAAGAATTTATGCTCCAGTAGCCTTGATCAAACTACCGCTGCATTATAAGCTTTCATATATATCAGTATAATGAAAGAGTTATGAAAGAATCACTTAAATATGCGATAAATAGAAAATATTTTAGGACGAATGTTACAATTCTTGCTTTAAATGGAATTTAGTGCGTCAAGTACAACACATCGTACATTTCACAGATTTTTAAGTATCATATATTGCAACTGTTATTATTATTATTATTATTATCCTTCACAGTTTCACATGAGAGATGTTACAATTCTTATCCTTAACATAATCTTTGGTTTCACATATATGTCACAATTAATTTGCTTTTGTAGGTTCTTGCCAGAAAATAAGCATAAAATAAAGCAGATGGCCTTCCAGCCTTTTGGCATGGGTCCGAGGAACTGCGTCGGAATGCGATTTGCACTTATGGAAATAAAAATGGTTATTAGCAGAATTTTACAATCGTATCGGTTAGTCCCATGCCCCTTGACAAAGATGGTAAGTGAACTTGATTTGCCCTAACTAAAATTTTCTTTAAATGGTTACTAGAAAATAAAACCTGACAAACATCGTGATTAAAGTGGACGTCAAGTAATTTTGCTTCCTATACTTCCAATGGGAAAACTTCTGTACACATTTTCTTCCCAATTAATGCGTTCCCAAGGATGAAAATTTGAACATCGATTAAAATAGCTTCATTTTATAACTTGGAATACTTAATATTTTCTAAAACATAACCATAATTATGCAATCCAACATTTGTTTGTCTACTGACGTCATCAAAGTACAAGTTGCGCCATTTTTTTCCGGTTTCAACACCACCAAAATAAAAGTTATTGATTTTTAATATTATTATGGTTATGTTTTAGGAAATATTAAGTATTCCAAGTTATAATATGAAGTTATTTTAATCGATGTTCTAATTTTCATCCTTGGGAACTAACTAATTGTGAAGGCAATGTGTACAAAAGTTTTTCCATTGGAAGTATAGGAAGCAAAATTACTTGACGTCCACCTTAATTGTAATTATTTTACAGCACGAGATAAGCAAAAGTTTAGTCCGCGCGTGGTAATAAATTATCTCAGCTTCGAGTATTGCCTCGCGGTGCATTTGTTATTCAGTTGTTTTTCTTGAACTAGGGAATGCGCCTCTAGGCTCGCTATGCTCGTTTCCAGAGTAGCGCTCGGGCCCTGCTACCCGATCTTTATGTATTGTATATCACATGAAATAAAAACTGGAAAATTCTGTTCTAACTTATCTTCTTCAGCTTTGCAAATCCTGTTTTGTATAAAAATTTTATTGTTTTGATTTCTTTAACGTACTGATTGTTTTTTTTTCTTTCAAAGTGGCAGGGTTAAGCAAACACAGTAAAAATGTCGCAGCTTTGCAAACATCATTTCGTCAGAATTGTCGACAAATGTTCGACTGTCTTTCCTGTGACTACATCTGACGAAATGAAAATGTTCTCCCAATCGTTCAATACTTTTTGCGCTGTATCGATTCCAAGACGGCGGCGTGTTTACAGTTTTTGTTTCTTTCCTGGTGAACTCCCCGTCGGATTTTTGCTGAACTTTTTTAATTTCCTTCTATTTTTATTGAAGGACTTTGCTACGCCGCCATTCCGAAGTTTCCGAGTTTTTTTACGGTCGTTATTTTTTGGAAAGGCGGACTTTTATCGTTTGAACTTATAGCACTTAGTAAATTTACCTCTAAGGAAAACAAAAGCGGTGCAAAAAGCATTTCCGTAAGATGTATACATCTTACGGAAATGCTAAACCGTTAAACAACTAAGATAGCTTTACCAACAAAACATATGCATAACAAATTTCCTGGGTCACCATGGCAGCAGGTCACGGGACCAGAATCTTCCTCTGTGGTTATCGTGAAGACAGACAAGCCGTTCGTTTCTTTCTTTTGCGTCTTTAAAAAATGCTTAAAAATCAGAAAATGACTTTTTCTTAAATTTGTTTTTGTAAAAAAGAGATGATAGTTGTAAGTTTATGCAGTAAAAATTGCAATGCGTTATGATTTATAGTTTGCCATAAATCCGTTTTTTAATGGAACCCATCGCGAAATAGAGAATTTTGTGAAATTAAAAAAATTAATTTCCTGTAAACTAAATCGAAATTCAAAAAAAAAAGGCGACGAGTTGCAAAAATTTGGTCATGGCACTACATGCCTACAAAGTTTCATGGTTCTGTTGCTGTTAGTGTGTCCGGAACGCGACCTGATAGCACTTTTTTTGCTTACCTTAACTTTGAAATACAATAGCTCTTGAAGTATCGCCAGAATCGAACAAGTTATTAAAATCATGCAATGCATTGATTATTATACGCTTTCCAACATACCAGAGATCATTACTCAAGTTATTACTCACGTTATGAGGATAATGGATGTGGAATAAATCTCGCTCCTGTGTCCTGACCTTTGACCCCATTTCGACTACATTCAACAGAACCGGTTACGTATACTTCCGGAACAACATGATAAAGTTATGTCTCAGTCGAAACATTTCTAGTCAAGTTATGACGCATAAGGGCAATGGAATGGATCCCGCTCCTATGTCCTGACCTTTGACCCCTTTTCGCCCATTTTCAACAGGTTCGCCCTCAGGTGATTCCCTACTACATACTAAAATTTCATCGAAATCGACCAATTTTTACGCGAGTTATCGTGTGGACAAAGAGACGGACAGACGGATCGACGTACAGACAGGCAGACAGACGGACAAAGCTGGAGCATATGCGCTTCTTCAATGTACGGTTGAAAAGCGTAAAAACCGGTTTATATCAGCGTGTTCTCCAAATAATTCTCTACAAACGATGTAAATTGCATATTTTTGTGTTCAATACGTTTTCCGCTGCGAGC
The DNA here is from genome assembly GCA_039090855.1 of Macrothele yani. Taxonomy (NCBI): domain Eukaryota; kingdom Metazoa; phylum Arthropoda; class Arachnida; order Araneae; family Macrothelidae; genus Macrothele; species Macrothele yani. Next base: position 30,622,191 of record CM077029.1, on the reverse strand, counting down.
TAGGAAAGCAAGAGTGTCGCGAAATTTCTAAAACAGCAGTAGCAGCGGCGGCAGTTATTTTTTAGAATAGAGAGATGCTCAGATACAAGATTATTTTGCTCCAGGACACAGTTATTACTAAATGAACTGCAATTTGACTTTCATGATAACAGATAACAAAAACGTGGGCAGTTTTTAACTTTCTCAGCTGTAGTTTTCAATGGTTAACTGATTAGCTAACAAATAATGGAATGTTACTGAATAGATGAGCTGCATATTAATTACATTTTGGAAACAAATGGCCAAATGACCAAAAGGCCAGGTAAAAAGTATCAGGTAAAAACTACTTGTAAAAACTTGTACCTCAAGACATCAAGATAATCCGTTGCCAGTATATAATCTTGGTGGCTTCAATCCAGACAGCAGTCTCGAAACAATGACACTCGTTCATCGATCACATTTATTTCGTCAGCTCCACCAGAAGCTATCATTCCAGCTACCAACTCTCAGCTCCATCAACTACCCTCTGTATACATCCAATCTACTCATTTTATGCGGCTCAGATTCACTGTCAGTGTTTTCAAACTGTAAAAATTATTCGGAGAAATAATGTGCTGTTCAGTGAGAAAACGTTTCAGTCAAGTAGTAACTAAATTTACATAAGAAAACAGAAACTCAAAAGAAAGGTTATTATACCTCATAAACTGTTGTAATGATACTTTAAAGACCTGGGCAATATCTGCAGTACATGAAACGATTCTATTTACTTACGTTGTCCTATAGACTTTAACCTTACCTACGCAATCATTCTACCTCCGTAATCCTGTAAGCTTATAAGCTGTGGCGTATATCTCCAACTAACCTTTCTTTATGAGTTTCTGTTCTTATGAAAAGTATGCAACTTCTCACAATGTGTTAGATACTGTATTAGATTTTCTTTCTGAACGGCACGTCATTCCCCGAATTTTCTTATACTTTTAGCAACAACTGACTGTGAGTCGGAAGGTGAATAAAAGCCACGTGAGTGTGCAAGGTCTTAGGATTATGGCAGGTGAAAAAATCAACAATGCGTCTCGGCTAACTTATCTCACGTCATAGACGAACTTCCTGAGAATTTTTATGAACCAGAACGAGAATTTTGGTATATGTGGCATAGACCCAATGCATCGATACATAGGTTTGGCAGTTGATCTGTTCCCAGTGTTATAACTTATGTTTTTGGCTACTCTATGGACTTGATCTCGCTCATAACCTGAAGAAACGAAAAGATCAAGTTATTTTTTTTTATCTCGGCTTCTCTGTCCACACAATTTGGAGGATATAAAAGGCAGCAGGGATGGCGCAAGTTCTGATAAAAGATGCTTTGTAACTGTTAGGGCAAAATAACCTTGGTTGCTCTTCATTTTGCCGAAAGTTTGATTTACAGTCCAGTAAGTGAAAATACCCTGCAATCGCTGGAACAACTTTTCAACTTGTTTTGCAGTTTAAATTTGTGACAGAAGTTTCTGAGCGGTCCCGCTGGCGCAGTGGGATAAGTGCTGGCTTCTGAACATTCGTCCCAGATGGATCCGGGTTCGAATCCCGTGAGGCACGGATGTTGTGTTTGTCTTAAGGCACCTCTCTCTCGTCCCTGGAACCAGTGCCCGTAAATGAGGGACGGGCGACTGCTTATAGCCCATCCAGTTGCTCACGACGGTCATCAAATCTTCAACCAAAAAGAATATTTGTGGGCTCAGTTCTGATTAAGCCTGATTAAGCCTTCAGTTTGGAAAGTAAGACTACGACTTGCAAATTGGAGAGTTGAAATGAGCTAGTCGAGTATGGTTTCAAAGCGTTTATTTAATTTGCTATAGCCAACCAACACAGGTCTATGAAATGAAAAGTAGCTTACATAATTTTTACAAATAATGCTGGATACAAAGATTAATGGAGATTATCTAACCCACCTTCGTTTTGCTGATGACGTAGTCATTTTTGCAACTACCCCATCAGAGCTGCAGAGTATGATCCAGGAACTTGCTGACAAGAGTAAAGAAGTGGGATTAAAAATGAACTTTCAGAAGACAAAAGTGATGTTCAATGCTTTTACAAGAAATGAAGATTTATCGATTGATGGAGAAAAGCTGGAGATAACAGCCACGTACGTTTATCTTGGACAGCAGATATCAAGTGAGGGTCACATTGATGAAGAAATTAATCGGCGTACAAAACTTGCCTGGAGAGCTTTTGGAAGAAACAGCATAATTTTCAAGAGCAATATGCCATTATGTCTTAAAAGAAAAGTGTTTGATCAATGCATCCTTCCAGTGCTTACGTATGGTGCAGAGACGTGGACCTTAACTAAAAGAGACATACAAAGGCTGCAGACAACTCAAAGCAGCATGGAGAGGTGCATACTTGGTGTAACCAGGAGAGATAAGAAGAGGAACTCGTGGATCCGAAAAATGACAAAAGTGGAAGACATCATGATCAGAGTTAAATCCCTGAAATGGCAATGGGCTGGACATACTGCCAGAAGGACAGATCATCGATGGACAGCCGAAATTTTAGATTGGATTCCAAGGGACAGGAAAAGACCCAGAAGAAGACCACATGGGAGATGGGTGGATGAAATTCGAAAGTATGCAGGGGTGACATGGAGGAGACTGGCACAAGACAGACCGTTGTGGAGGAAACTTGGGGAGACCTTCGTCCAGCAGTGGATTGATAATGGTTGACAATGATGATGATGATGACATTGCGAACACTAAGCAGAGTTCGAGATGGACCGGGTATGGGTTCGATCGCTGTGTTGGATTTTTGTTTGGCGGCGGCTGCTTTCAGGCGTTCTCGATATTCTCTAGTTCGTTGGGCTGCAATCTTCTTGTGCTTCTTACATTCCTCATCACTTGCTCTTGTCCCTCGTTTGGATTTTCTCCACTCTTGCTTGCGTTCATTATGCGAATTCCGCGACATTGTCGAAAATGTTAACCCATTCACATGAAAATATTTTTTTTAATTTTAGTTTAATCCACTGTGATATGTTCTTTATACAGGGTGATTCATGAAGAAGTATACACTTTCCACATGCCGTAAAGCAGTAACAGTTGAAGACACGGACCACAACTGCGAATCGTTAGGTAGATGTACTCATAAAGTTTGAGTCCCGCTACTGACGGAAGTGACGTAGGCGATAGCGCGTGTGTCACGTGACTAGTCAGTCAAAATGGCAGCGTCTGCAATGGAGAAGGCGTTTGCTTTGTTTTCTTGAATTGAACAAAACGGAATCTGTAACTGTTGTGCAACGGCATTTTCGATCGCGAATCGGAAAAGAATCCCCAACCAGATAATCTATCTACGATTGGCATAAAAAATCCCTTATCAATAAAATCCGTGCTGCATGTATTAGTATTAACGACTTCCGTCTAGTTGCACGATAAAATAAGTTAAAACTACATTGAAAGTTAAAACTTTATTAAAAGCATTGACACACATTTGGCCTTTCGGGCATTACTGTACGCCCATCTTCAGATGGTAAAATTGGACCGTTCTTACAAGTATATATAGGTAAAAGGTAAGAGGCCAAAATTAAAAGAAAATTTACATAACAGTCTTGACATAATGGTCACGGTTAAAAAATCTCCAGTTCCCAATTAAGTGACTAGGCGGAAGAGATGTTGCCAGGGCCCTGGAATTTGACGAGGGGAGCCGTCATTACAACAGGAGTCGCCCAAATTGTAAATGTGCAGGCTCTCCAAGAATAACAAATTGGTTTGAGTAGAGGCTGAAGAGATAATAATTGCTTTGGAACGTAATTACCCATGCTTACCGTTCTTGCTAGAGCCGTAGACAAGTTCCCCTGTTTCAAATCATTTTTATGTTCTTTCAAACGTAACCCAAGGTTCCTCCGGGTGGAGCCTATGTAGCAGGAAGGAGGCAATGACGGGTGGAGGGTTCGTAGAGGTATCTTATTAACACCATGTTGTTTGTCCTTATTGACTTTGTCACGGTCTGAAAGTACAAGAGAAAAAATATTTCTGGTTCGGATCCCAATTCCCAGCTGTAGTCTTCTACAAATATTCTTAAGGATTGGGGTTAGCTATGGATGAAAGTTTACTGAATCAATGTATCTTATGATAGAAGTCTCGGAACTCAGGTTGGTTTCATACGTTCTCATGCTTTTCAATCCTTTTAATAAAGTTTTAACTTTCAATGTAGTTTTAACTTATTTTGTCGTGCAACTAGACGGTGTAACGTATACTCTATATTCACTTTCCTTTTGATTTTACTATCTCTGGTTATTTTATTTTACTATGTAAATTATCTACTTACTGAACGAGATATTATTTCACCCGCTGAATGAGATCTGGCAATGAGTGTAAGTCATGACGTAATGGTAGCCAGTATAAATAGGCGCGTTCAACGATAGCCAAGGAGAGCTTTTGTTGTTATAGAGAGAGCGTTTGTTGTATAGGAGAGCGTTTGTTGCATAGGAGAGCGTTTGTTGTTATACTAGGGGAGCGTTGTTGTTGTTCTGAAGGAGAGAGTTTGTTGTTGTTGTTGTATTGAGAGCTTCGTTCTATGTGATTAGTTTGATTCTTCATTATTGTGAAACGAGTTGTGTGTGTGCTTTGGATGATCAAGAGTTACATAATAAAAGAGCTTTGTCGTAAGTACGTCTTTCTCAATTCATAGTTTTTGTCAGACCTCTGTCTGGCTGTTAGGTTTATGTCATTAGTTAATTACTATTAACAACCAGCGTTAAGACTTTATTCATTCTAATTACTGCTACGACATTACTACCAGTTACAAGTTTGTTCAATACTATTACTACACTACTAGCAGGAGACTTTATTCATGTTCTTAATTAACTAGTAACAACAACCATTTGAATTCACTATTTGAAGTTTAGTACAAGCATATCATTCAGTAGCAGAAGCATTATACTTAGCTCAGTAGGAAAGCTTCATTATTATCATTAGCTAGCTGGTAGAAAGAGCTTATTCATTATAATTAGCTTAGCGGAAAGCAAATAAAGCTTATCCATTATAACGGAAGTCGTTAATACTAACTAATGGCATAAAAAATTTGAAACTACGGGCTGTTTGTGCAAACTTAAAAGTCCTGGACGACCGCGTGTATCGGAAGAAGTCGTCGATAGTGTTTGCACCGCCATTCAACGAATACCGGGAAAATCAACGAGGAGGGTGAGTTGTGAAGTGCAGATTTCACAGCCCATTGTCTGCAGAATTTTGAGAAAGAATCTGAAAATGATTCCACACAAAGTGCAGATGTTGCAAAATCTCACTGACCTTGACGAGCCGCGGACTACAACATGCCACTGACCCAATGGCCACCCAGAAGTCCTAACTTAGCACCTTGTGACTTTTTCTTGTGGGGTTACGTAAAGGACAAGGTATTCGCCCCTTCCCTTCCTGTTGATCTAGCGGAGATGAAACAGCGTGTCGCAACCACTATCACTACACTTAATCCAGATGTCTTACCTCGCGTTTGGCTGGAAATGGATTATCGGCTCGATGTGTGTCGGGTGACTACGGGTGCACACATAGAACAACTGTGACTGTCTCTAAAAAACATGAAACATTCCCCTACAATTCTGCTACAGGTAACATAAAATATCTTACATTGTTCTTGTTTTATAGTGCGTTGAAACTGTATACTTCTTTATGAATCACCCTGTATATTTGAATAGATCTCGTCGAGAGCTTTAAAACGATACCACGCACTGTCGTGTTACGCTCACGGTTGCCAACATAGACTGAGTCAAACGCAGCGGCACACCCAGGAATGTTGCATCGTCTCCCCCGCGCACAAGGAGCGAGGGGAGCGTCGCGCGCACGATTTACTGCGCAGTACGCGAATTGGACCCCGTGCTGTTTACGAATATGCTAACAGGATTAGTGTGCGGCACTTATTTTTAACGCTATAATGATTTCAATTGGGACCTATTTTTGTCACAAACGGTCGGCCTTAAGTCGCCTCAGACTATCCGCGCGGAGTTAGAGCCCAACATCAAAAAAAAAAAAAAAAAAAAAAAAGGTTTCTGAACTGGTAGTTCTACATGAAATATAAATATTAGCTCTACACAGAATATTTTTGAGTCGCCCCGGTGGCGCAGTGGTCTAAGCGATGGCCTCTGATCATTGGTCCGAAAGTGGTACAGGTTCGAATCCCGGTGAGGCATGGATGTTGTGTTTGTCTTACGGCACTGGCTCTCTCCCTTTCCTGGAACCAGTGGCCCTAATACAGGCGACTGCATATAGCTCATTGTGTTGCTCACGGTGGTCATTAAACCTCCAATCAAAAAAAGAAAGAAAAAGAATATTTCTGAACTAGTAAGTGAAAATGAGGCTTTGAAACCAGAAGAAAAGGTGAAATTTATCGACTAAAGTAAAAGAGAAGTCGCCGCCCCGGTGGCGCAGCGATCTAAGCGATGGCCTCTGATCATTCGTCCGAAAGGGGTCCGAGTTCGAATCCCGGTGAGGCATGGATGCTGTGTTTGTCTTACGCTACTGGTTCGCTCCCTTCCCTGGAATCAGTGGCCCTAAATTAGGGACAGGCGACTGCTTATAGCCTATTGAGTTGCTCACGGTGGTCGTTAAACCGCCAATAAAAAAATAAAAAAAAAGTCACACTTTGCCGGATAGAGAAAGTTTATATCTGTGGAAGGGCCCATGTAAATTATTTATTGAAGGAAAAGAATAAAAAGAAAGACCAGTGATTTCTGTGCTAAAACCCGAAGGCAAAACTAAATCGGGTAAATTTAAATCTTTAATGAAATGCTTCTAGAATGATTAGCTAAGTGCCGATCAGTGAAGAGTCGGTTATCTGAGTCTTTTTGGCCGAAAAGTAGTTTCAATATCTCACAAAATACGGGCATCACCAATTTTATGGGTTCCATCACATGGCTACCGAAATTCAGAAATCGATGTCGAATTGTTTTCTGCACAGTTTGTAGGGAATTCACTCATGCTCCAGTACAGGCAACAAAAGCATGGAAAAGCACTCAAAAGAGCATTGTTTCTCAATTCGGTGATCGAGATATTTTTAGTGGTAGTAAAACTGGTCTATTTTTTCGCGTTCTGCCAGACAAATCATTATCTTTAAAAGCTGATGCTTGAAAAAAATGAAATCAGTGAAAGAAAGAGGGGGCAAACACCTGAAGTTACGCATCTAATAAACAAATTCGCACCTTTACATGTCACAGTGAAATTTTCACGTATTAAAGTCAATTCAAATGTAATATACCTGTTATTTCAATTGAGTTTTATTCAGCATGTAGAACAAGGAACAGTTTTCTATATGCATAAGTTTCACACATCGCATGTAGAACAAGGTAGTGTAACAGTTTTCTATATGCATAAGTTTCACACATCGCATGTAGAACAAGGTAGTGTAACAGTTTTCTATATGCATAAGTTTCACATATCCATTACCTTTTGTTTCACACATAAGTTTCACACATCGCATGTAGAACAAGGTAGTGTAACAGTTTTCTATATGCACAAGTTTCACACATCCATTACCTTTTGTTTCACACATAAGTTTAACACATCGCATGTAGAACAAGGTAGTGTAACAGTTTTCTATATGCACAAGTTTCACACATCCATTACCTTTTGTTTCACACATAAGTTTCACACATCGCATGTAGAACAAGGTAGTGTAACAGTTTTCTATATGCATAAGTTTCACACATCCATTACCTTTTTGCATCAACCAAAATGTAAAACGATATTAACTTAGGCCCAATCTCCGAACAAGGAGATTGAGATAAGGACACTTTCTGCCGTCCTAGTACTGACAATTATTAGGAACTTTCAACGTATTACACAACAGCTGCTCCTGCGTTAGAAAATGTTGTTTGGTAGGCAATTCAACAGTAGCCAGCGCAGGCTTAATCTGCAGTTACGATTTGTGATGCGACAAGGTCTGTAAACAATGTTACCTCCACCAATCGGGAATTTCCTGATAACCTGAGCTCCGAGAATTTCAAAATGTTTTTATAATTTACAGAGACAACTACTAAGGAAAACATGAGTAAGGCAAAAATGAGTGGAACAAGTGGTAAGCAATTTCGCCATTAAAACTTTTCTTTTTTCTTGAGTGTTACCACATTGTAACAACACACTGGACAGTTGCTGTAAGATTACCAATGATTTGCAGCTACGCCGATTGTGATGTATTTATCAGTGGCGTCGCGTGCCCATTTAGGATGAGTGTGCGCCGTTATGGAAGAAAACACGCAAAATTTTTGTGTATCCCGAGCTGCAAAATTCGCGCATTGATTTTGAACATAGGAAAGCCTTTCTTTTATTCAACTGTCGTCTAATAACTTACGGTAAAGATCTTCACATGCACTCCATTGTAAGAAAAACCTGAATTTCCTGTGCAAATACTAGAGTGATGAACGAATTTTTCGGTATCTTTTATATATATATATAAGTTTTAAATGCAGCACGAGGCTCACTTTCTTTAACCCGCTTTACACAATCTGCAAAATCTCTGGCAGAAAATCGGACACTCAGTACATCGTCGACCTAAATGGATGTCAAAATTCAAATTGTATATTTAAATCTGTGCTCATAAACACACCGATTCACACAGAGACGAAAGGACAGAAAAACAGTAACTCGTAGCAGAACGTTGAAGCATGTTTATGACTCCACGCTATTTCAAACGCAAACAAGTATAACCAGTGATGCTTTTTAAGCGCGCACACCCTGGGAATTTAAACCTATGCTTTGGTTCACGAGGAAATAAGAGCATGACCTGTAGCGCCATCTAGAGAGCTTTGAATTACAGTTGCTTTTAAGACTCAGTGTGCCCGCTGATAAAATAACACTCCTGCAGCTGCAAATATTATTTACTACGTTTTGTCTACTGCACGAAGCAACGAACCTTCTCCTGTTCACGAAAATATTGCACACAGGAATTAAGTTTAACGGGCAAACTTCAGTGAGTCTTATTGGAAATACATAAAGCGAAAAAAAAAGCAACTGGTTGCACTGCTCCGTGGTACACAGGCGGTGTTCGTTTTGGGTAGCACACCTTGAGAGTTCCGCTGTTACGTTTGAAACTACAGGGAAATAATAGCGTGACCTGTGGCGCCGTCTGGGGAGCTCTTGTACCACAGCTGATTTAAGGTCGTCGGATGTGCGCACGCGATACAGCACACCTCAGGATTCTAGAGCGAATGCGATATGCTTACTGAACGAACCTTTCCTTCTTAATGAAAACACTATGTGGGGAAATTAATTTTAACCACCACTTCATAGTCCAGCAAATCCATGAGTTGGACTACGAAACTTTACAGCCCCCTGCACATTTCCCAGTCGCCCCGGTGGTGCAGTGGTCTAAGCACTGGCTTATGGCCATTCATCCGAGAAGTGTCCGCTTTCGGATTCCGGTAAGACATAGCTGTTGTGTTTGTCTTACGGCATTGTCTCTCTCCATTCCCTGGAGCCAGTGTCCCTAAATTAGGGATGGGTGATTGCTTTTAGCCCATCGAGTTGCTAACGGTGGTTGTTAAAACTTCATTAAAAAAACATTCCTCAAACCTTGCTCTCAGGGATTATCACATCTTATGGCATCTGGGCCATTTACAAGTAAAGAAGAGTTTTCCGAAAGACCAAGCTGTATAACAAGCCGTTGCAACTTTCTTTTCTTCACAGACTCCGGAGTTTTATCGCCGTGTGATGCACAGCCGTGTAAACCATTTCCTAATGAAGAAGAGCTTTCCAAAAGACCAAGCGGTATATCAGGCCGTTGCAACTTTCTTTGCTTCACAGACTCCGGAGTCTTATCGCCGTGTGATCCACAGCCTTGTAAACCATTTGTTGAAGTGTGTCGATGCAGAAAGTAACTACTTTGACTAGACGAATAGGTGTTTCCTACATTTATGGGGTTTTGTATGTAGCACTCTCATTTTTCGGACATTTCATATGCACCAGAGCCATACTTTGAACATCAGTCGCTGTTACATGAAAGAAGAAAAAACTCTTTAAAAGGGTAAAGAAAAGCACCTGAAAATACACTAGATGAACAGTTTGTAATCAATCATACACTGAAGAGCAATTGAATTAGAGATGCCTGTCTAGTAACGTGTAGCACCACCTTTCGCTCTGATGACGGCGGCGATTCGTCTCGGCATGGGCTCGACAAGACACCGGAAGCGTTGGGAAGCCGTACGGATTCACGACCCCTGAACAAGCTCCCACAGTTCACGAAGATTTGATGGAGGGGGTCAGAGCCTCGAACATCTCTCTCGATGGCATCCCAGATGTGCTCGATGGGATTGATGTCAGGTGACCTAGCTGGCCAAGGAAGCGAGGTCACGTCGGTGGAGTGTTCATTAAACCATTCGGATACAATTCGGGAGCGACGGCACGGTGCATTGTCTTGTTTCAGGAAGAGGTCCTCAGTGGGATGTTGAAGACGCACAAACGGGAGCAAATGGTCGTCCAGGTTATCCCGGTAACGTTGACTTGTGAGGGACAATGTCACAAGTACCAGTGGTCCTATTTCAGTCCACGTAAACAGTCCCCAGACGAGAATGCCACCCCCACCAGCTTGAAGAGTACCCTGCTGGTAAGCAGTATCCATCGCTTCATGTGGTTTGCGCCGTACTCGTATCCTGCCATCCGCATGTACCAACGTAAATTTCGACTCATCAGCCCAGGCAACATTTTCCCACATGTCTAGGGTCCAGTGGTGATGTTCCCGCGCCCATGCTAATCTTTGCACCCTGTGATGTGCGGTCAGCAGCGGTACCCTCGTGGGGTGATGGCTTCTGTATCCCATAGCGTGGAGATGGTTCTGGATGGTGTGGCTGCTTACACGTTTTTGTGCACCAGCGTTAAATTGCCGCGAGATTTCTTGCACTGTGGCCCGTCTATCCGCTGTTACAATGCGAGCTAGCCGACGATGACTCCGCTCATCCACACGCTGTTGCCCACGGCAGTTGGCCCTTGCACGGATGGTTTTATCGGATTCAATGTACTCACGGTGCACCCGTGACACAGCGGCTCGTGAAAATCCCAGTGCCTGCACGACTTCCGAGATGGAGTGACCCATTCGTCGGGTCCCGACAATTTACACACGGTCAAATGCGATTAGATCCTTCGTCTTGCCCATACTGCGTCCGACTCTTACTGATTCCCGTCGCATCACTCCTTATATTGTCGGATCGCTGCATACGTCATGTCGTTTCCGTTTGCAGGGCCGCCCCTAGCGCTACATTTGCTGTCTTTAATTCAATTGCTCTTCATTGTATAAAACAGTTGCTAAAATGCACTACTCACAAAAAATTAAGGATATTGCAATTTTGAGGGAAAACATGGTAATGTGCAAATTTAGCGACTACTGGAAATCGGTTATCAGCGTGGGTAGCCACGTCATATGAAAATTAACACCATGACAACACAGCTCATGGTGTGCGAGCTCCGATAAAAGTACCCTGCAGAAGTAGAAAAGGGTTGTTTCAACGCTTGGTTCAAAATTTTGCTGAATGTATTTATTGTCTTCAGTGTGAAATTAACCTGAAATGATGTTCAGAGGACGTTTGATCATTGACAATAGAAATAGGGCTGTTGGCATGTTATAAGCAGGTGTACGGCAAACCGGTGTGGCTGCTGCTTTAGGAGTTTCGCAAAGTGTAGTAAATCGGCTACATACCAAATTTCTACGGCATGAAATATGTGGACTTTCATATATAGGACAGACCCGTGGGACTTTAAGTTTCCGTGTGAAGAAACACAAGACTTACGTACGGAGCTATGAACTGAAGAAGTCATCAATAGCTCAACATTGTGACGGAAATAACCACAAATTTTTATTTAGAAACGCTACGCTTATTGATAAACCTGATTCGACATATATTCGACATAAATTATCAAATATATTCGACTATTAATATATTTCCGGTATATGTGGAAAGCTAGAAGCTTTACCGGAACTCTTCATGGCTTGTCAACGACATGAAGTCTACTCCACTTCTTTCAAGCGCGTGGAAACATCCCATTAAAATCCGTAACCGTCAGAACTCTGATGATGTCATAATGATTTGAATGTTTACGCTCCATTCGTCGTGATGATGCTAAGCCAAATGCTCTGCGAAACTATAGTCGAGGTTAATAAATCATTTAGTGGTGAATAAACGTTGATAATTTATTCTATCTCAACATCACAAGTGTGTAGTCTTAAATTATATATAAAACTAACTCTCAGAATTATTCTCTATGGGTTTAATAGTATGTGCTCTATGGTTCGTATATTTTTACCTTGTCTGATTTATAAATTATTATTTTCTGTATAATCTGAATTATTTGCAGGGTAAAGCAGATGTGGAATTTAAAATTATCACGAACCATCCAAGAGGTGGAATATTTGTGTCCGCTCTTCCTTTGTGAACAAAAAGAACTTCGCCATTGTAAGATAATGAAGGAATCGATTTGTTTCCATACAGTTCAGTGCAATAAAGACAGTTGTTTCACCAGAATCATTCATTCTCTTAGTTTGCTGTAGATGTTTTTGTTTGTGTTTTTAAAATCGCGAAGCGAAAGCAAGTGGCTTAATTGCCATGACCATTTAAGAAAGAAAAAAAAACTCAACCTGCTTTAGCCAAAGGAATTTTAACCTTCACGAGTGTTACTATATTTTGCAATTTAATGATCGATAAATAAATGCATCTGTTTTTCTTGTTCAGATTTAATCACATTTGTTTTTCTGTTTCCTTTCCTCTTTATTATTTGCTGTCTGAATCTTGGTATTCCAGAACGAAACGATGTTTTGTTAAAATTCTGGAAAGAATAGGAAAAGAAATGCAAGGTAGCTGAAAACAATTCGAACTCGAACTGATATGCAAAGCCACTGCGGTTGCAATATTTCCTATCTTGCTTCAAAATTCCCGCGTTCGTAGCACCAAGCACCAATATGATAGATCGCATCATCTAGCACCAATATGAAAGTTCGCATCACCAAGCACCAATATAATAGTTTGCATCACCAAAACTAAATGAAATTGTTACTACGTCTTTATTAATACGATCCTTTATGTTGCAGTGGTTGAGGAACATTGATAAGATCATCTAACGGAATAAACAGTGAGTTTGCGCCTTCAGTAATTTAGGAATCCAGGCTTAAAAATTATGTCCCTACGCGTTGGGATTTTATATCAACCTTAACATCGTCTAATGGAATTAACAGTGAGTTTGCGCCCTCAGTAGTTTAGGAATCCAGGCTTAAAATTTATGTCCCTTTGCATTGGGATTTTATATCAGCCTGAACATCGTCTAATGGAATAAATAATGAATTTGCGCTTTCAGTAGTTTATGAATCCAGGCTTATAGGTATGTCTCTTCGCGTTGTGATTTTATATCAGCCTTAGCATCGCCCAATGGAATAAACAGTGAGTTTGCGCCCTCAGTATAATTTAGGAATCCAAGCTTAAAAATTATATCCCTTCGCGTTGTGATTTTATATCAGCCTTAACATCGTCTAATGGAATAAACAGTGAGTTTGCGTCTTCAGAAGTTTAGGAATCCAGGCTTAAAAGTTATGTCCCTTTGCGTTGTGATTTTATATCAGCCTTGACATCGTCTAATGGAATAAACAGTGAGTTTGCGCCCTCGGAAGTTTAGGAGTCCAGGCTTAAAAGTTATGTACCTTCGCTTTGGGACTTTATATCACCTGAACATCGTCTAATGGAATAAACAGTGAGTTTGCGCCCTCGATAATTTAGGAATCCAGGTTTAAATGTTATGTCCCTTCGCTTTGAGACTTTATATCAGCCTGAACATCGTCAAATGGAATAAACGATGAGTTTGCGCCCTCAGTAGTTTAGGAATCCAGGTTTTAAAGATATGCCCCTTAGCGTTGGGATTTTATATTAGCCTTTTACGAAAAATTCGCAAAAAAAAAAACTATATGCCACGTATTACGTGACACATTACTCGAGATGTGCGTCACATAATATTGCTGTAATTTTGGAGTAAGCACCGCATCGTGGTAAGAGCTCCATCTGACAAAAATTGCTATTTCAGCATTAAATTCGTTGTAAAAGCCGAACAACAAAATTTTGTAGTCTCTTAGCCGTTGATGTAAGAGTTTCAGCAAATAACATCGTATATTTTTTAATTCATTTCTCCGTAACAACTTTGCGTAATTATTTTTTTACTACCCGCATATCTTTGAAGTCATTTTTTTACATCTTTTACGTTATTTTCCGTAATTTAATAAGATAATGTGGAAATGAAATGGATGATGGCATTGCAAATACCGAATATTCTTTCTTTTATTATCTTACTTACTTATTTGTGTTTATTGGTTGTTCTTAAAGGATGATACTCATTATAAATCCCAGCTTGTAAATACAGTTTTCGTGGCATGAACAGCAGGTGTTATTTTTAGTTAAATAGCCTGATTTGTACTATTAAAAATATCTTAACGGAATTAAAGTGAGAATTTAAAAAAAAAACATTCCTTATAGAAGAATGTTCATGAAAAAAATGTAAATAAATGAATGAATGGAGTAGAAACGTGCTGGAAAAAAGAAATCAAAGTCAAATCTGTTTTCATTTTCAAATGCTTTTACTACTTATGTGAAAGCCGCGAATGCATTTTATGGTCAATTTTAACCCTGTTTGGTAGAACATTACTAAATTTTCGGAAGTGTTAAAGGATGTGATCTTACAGAAACATGTGATAACTGCTACAAATTCCTGTTAATTATATTTGGTTTAAATCACTGAGACATGTCACCCAATGCCATCATGAATAGTAGTCGCTGTCCTTGGCTTTAACATCACAGCTAGGGAGAAGACTAAAGAGAAATTCACCCGAGGGTCAGAAATTTTGCTGTGCTTTAAAACTTTTGCTCAGCGCAGCTTAGTAAATAAAGTGCAAAAGACAAGTCACTCGAAACAATAGCAGCAATGATCTCTCTCACGTTCTTAATAACTTTGCAGGGATAAATGTGTAGTTTAAAAAAACCGGGAAATACATAGCTATTTACTGTGAGAGAGATATGGCACACGAATTTACAATTGCTGTTTTCTGAGCAGTTGTTTAGGAAAATATTTCGAGGTAAGCGCCGCATCGTCATAAGAGCTGCGCGGTGGGTAAACTGCACATTTTTTATCGTAAGAGCACCGGCTCTTACGATAAAATTACGATAATTAGATAACATGATATACCTAGGTAATTTATTGTGAATATGAAGTAAATTATGTAACAGCCTTAGTGAAGGCCGAAGTATAGTTTATAGTCATTGAAGATTATCAATCCTAACAATGCTTAACTGCTCCATGCATGTTCAGCCTCTTCCACACCTAGCTTTTACGTTTAAGACATATTCCTCCCAACTTCCCATTGGAGGAAGAAAAACTAGCGTTCATGGATGAATACGCACACACACACACACACGCGCGCGCACTGCAAAGCTGAGACGGGCTGAGCCCGAAAGCCCGAAGCAGAGCCCGGGCCCGGGTCTGGACAATTTTCTAATTCGTACCAGAAATGTTTAGCTATTCCATCATAAGTTTTTGATCCGTAAATACAATATATCTCTCTTCAGCTTTTAATGTTAGTTGAACTTCAAATGAACAATTCCATAAATCAGTCATAAGCAAACGCCCTTCTCACACGAAATAAAAAACTGAAATCTTCCTTAACTTACAAAGCAAAAATGAGCAACTGAGGGTAATGTAACATGGCGGCCACGCAACTTATCTGGCTTCAATGGTGAGAGCACATGCCCTCTCCCCTTATTCTATACTCCTTGCACAGAGCTTGTACGGATAAAACGGCGTGTGTCCTATGTGAACAACGTTAATTAAGCTCTTTTACCTGCGCGAAAAAAGAAATTTTACGTTGTTTTAATACCGCGTATTACTTTTTTTTCAATGGGGTATAAATTAGACATTGCGCCTTTTAACTTACGATTAAAGAAAAGATCATTATCTTAATGTTGGGGGATATGAAATAACTGAAGGGAAACGTCGCTTGTCCTACGTGTAAAATATATTTCGGCTTCAGTTGCTTGCAAACTGCGTGATCTAGTTGCATGAAATTCGTATTTCACACTCTAGGTAATGTCAAAAAACGTTTTAATGTGGTCATTTGTTTTTTCTTAAGAGAAGTTGCCAAGAACAAAACTTTTGATTTTGGAAGTTTTTCCCGCAGTATTATGAGGTCAAATATTTATTAAGAGCCACATTCGACACGGTACAGATTAAAATCAGGTAAACATATGGAAAACAATAATATACATGAGAATAAAATAGCCTGGAATCAATCCAGGGAGGCTGAAATACAATGTCTTACAGGAAAAGTCGGTATAGAGAAAGAGTCCGTCAGCATAATCATCCCTGAGAGAGCAAACAGGAAGCTGGAAGTCAGACTGCATGAGTCCCGGAAGTAGAAACAGACATAACATGAGTGTGCACTTGACAAGAAATATAGGCACAGCGTTCAAGGCAAGGTTCAAAGTCAGGGTTGGTCTGGACAAAATGTCGAAGCATAGACATAAGTCCAAACAACTGAGAGTCAACATCGCGTACTCTATATGTACATTGAGAGATATATGTAGGAAAGCAGAACGAATTATCGTGGGCTAACGCAAAGAGACGACACAATTGCCTTTGGGATAGAGGCGTAGTGCGCACAACAGCAGTTGTACAAAATTGCTCGAACTTGACCTGTAATGCAGCTTCAGCAGGTTCCACAGGGTGATCAGTGATGCCGCACGCACGCGGAGATGGCGGAGGCGAACGAGTGCCGGAGAAGGAACGGGAGCGGTATACCCGTGGGCGGCCACGTTTGGCCGGAGCACTAGGAGCCAGGATAGCGATGCGTTTCTCACTCCGGGAGCGAGGGTCACTCGCGGAGTTTTCATCAGGAGGCGGGTCAGTTCTACGCTGACCGACCACACTGGCAGGCACCGACGAGGAAGCTGAAGTTGGCGCACTAGACGTAGGAGTTAAAGCTCGAGCAACGGGCGATGTCACAGGAACTTCCACAACCGAAGGAGTTTCAAACGAGGCATCAAAAGAGGATTCGGATTCTGAGGCAGATTCCGTGTCGTCCATGGATGCAGGCAAGTCAGTTGCAGCCGGATCCGAAGACACCGGATGCAAAGAGAGAGGATCCACAGGAAGAAGCAAAGGCGATGAGGAAGGAACACCTTGTTCCACCCCAGAGGCAGCCATCGACGATGGATTATCCGTTGTGGAAGGCACAGTAGTCCGCTAGGAGATTACTGAGGAGCAGAAACACGAGGAGGACAGTCCGCCCTATGATGTCCGAAGGCCAGGCATTTATCACAGTGGTAGGAAGTAAGGAATGTGATTCGACGAACGTGACCATCACACTTAACTGTAAGCTTGGTTGGGCAGCGAGCAATATCATCTTGAGAGGAAAACATCATCTGCACTGTGCGTCGAGCACTAAGGATGGAGCGATCATCTGCATCACTTGGTGCAGCGGAAAACGTGCTAATACGGCACACAAGCCGGCCGACTATTGTAAGGGCAGCATAGAGCATAAGATCGGTCACTTCAGGGGGGACCGGGTACAATGACACAGCAACAGTGCGCTGGGCAACGGGTTCAGGCATAAGAAGTCGATTCCGGATAAGCAATCCAGTCTGTAAAGCAGAATGAGCAATGGCTACCTCCGTGATATACACGATGACAAATCGTGGTCGACGAGACATGTGAAGTATGGTTGTAGAGGAGAACTGGCGTTTAAGAGCAGTAGCATAGATTTTGAGAGGCGTGTTAGGCAATGCCTCAAAGCATACCCCTTAGGCTAAAATAGATGAGCAGGAGGTTTCGGGAGACGATTCCGCAGGGAGATCAAGAAGAAGCTCATCGCCCGCACGACTCAAAAAAGGTAGAAGAATACTTGCATCCTTGTACAACGGAGGGGACGCAGGAAATGTCCGGGCAGCTTCAACCGCAGAGTAGGATGGTTGTTGTCGGACGACGCACCCGGAGAGGGCAGCTGACCAACGCCATTCAAAGAAAATGACGTGGCAACGCTCTGGAGCAAGAGTTCAGGTACGGAAGAACCGGAAGTAGGTATAGTAATCTCAGCAACCCCACTGAATGACGCCATTACTAATGGCGGCACCCAGCAGCTCTTTTTTTTATTGGAGGTTTAACGACCACCGTGAGCAACTCAATGGGCTATAAGCAGGCGCCCGTCCCTAATTTAGGGTCACTGGTTCCAGGGAAGGGAGAGAGCCAGTGCCGTAAGACAAACACAAAATCCATGCCTCACCGGGATGCGAACCCGGACCCCGTTCGGACGAGTGATCAGAGGCCATCGCTTAGACCACTGCGTCACCGGGGCGGCCCAGCAGCTCTTCTGGCCAGCTCGACCAAAAGGTAAATAAAGCTATTACGAGTAAAATACCGTACTTACGATTCGGGAAACGAAACAAAACAATGCTCCAAACCTTTAGACGCACGAAATACACAAAACAATAAGTCGTTGGGCACTAAAATCGCAACTTTGGGCACGAAATATCAGAGCTCAGAAAACGCAGTACTACGAGGCAGTATTATGAGTTCGTAATAGCTACTAAACGGGAGAAAAAATAAGTAAAATTAAATATGATAGAAAGTAATTCCCTCTTCATATAATTTAGAGTTTAGACAATTACAAATCTCGAGGATGAAAAGTCTCGGGAAAAAAAAACGCGTTAGCAAACCATCTGTAGGTTTAACCCAGTTTAACCAGAACCCTACACTTTAGAGCCATACATACTCTGGTGATTGGCATAAGTATCTAGTAAAAACTAAGTACCTCAATTTAATATTTAGATATCAAATAAGTGAACAAGGTAACTATCTTGCACTTAACTATCTAGCACTTAAAATACGAAATCAACTCTATCATTTCCAGCGAAAGATTAGAAAAGGAGGTGAGAAGCCTAGATTGAAACTGCAAGTCACGGTAAATGTGACAAAATTCTAGTAAGAACTCTATCCCTCAACTTAATATTTAAAGATAAATTAAGTGCAAAAGGTTACTAGGTAAATATCCTGCACTTAAAATACTAAAACAACTCTTTTATTTCATGGGAAACATTAGAAAAAGAGGTGAGAAGCCTAGATTGAAACTGCAGGTCACGGTAAATGTGACAAGGTTTAAGGAAAAACTGAGTACCTTAACTTCATGTTTAGAGATAAAGTTAGTGCAAAAGTTTATTAGCTAACTATCCTGCACTTAAAATACTAAAACACCTCTATTATTTCAAGGGAAACATTAGAAACGGTGGTAAGAAGCCTAGACAAGATGTGACAGATTCTTAACGTACAACACTGAACTTCAAATTTCGCCAGGTTAACTCACGGTTCTCCAGTCTATGTATCTTAAAGGTCTTTGGGAGATCACTCACTGTCCCCCTATTGACCGTATGCGAGGCTGACGAGAAAGACAGGCTTCGGTGCGGAAGGGAATCTGTAAGGTCACGTGACCAAGGTAGTGCTGTTGCCTCTGCTTGAGCTGCCGAGAGCAAACGGTGACCGAGTAGAGAGCTATTTTTCCAAAAAAAAATAGCTCTCTACTCGTATGTATATGACGTCACAGCAAGGTAAACCATCCTAGCAGGCGCCTTGGTGATCAACTGGTGTACAAACACTGCTTGGATTTGCATTGTGGAGCGTTAAGGAAGATGGTGTTATGTGCTATTTTCGGCTGCGGTAGTGGGAGAGATAATGATGTGTCCTAATATAGATTACCATCTGAGTGAACGAAGTGGGATCAGAATTTAAAAAACAATATTCAGAAGCGGCAACATTTGTGGTTATCACGTATCAGTAGAGTTGACATTGATGACCGGAAATGAAGGAACATTAGAGTGTGTAGTTTACATTTTGTAACAGGTATGTTCATAAATTTGCTGATGCGTTATCTGCAAAAATTCTATGAAGATCTTTAGACTGGAATTAACATTTCTTTATGAATGACTTGCAGGATTTCATTTGCTCGGGAGTGAAGGCGTTAGTGCAAAATACGAAATAATTAACAATATCGCCGTGTTCTATTCGGGGCAAGACCTCAATATTGTTCAGGAAAAATGAGTATGGAATTATATATGCGTCACCACAATTGCCCAGTAACTTTAATTTATCAGAATAAAGCTATTTTTGATCGCCAGATAACCCACTTACGCAGCCCTTGCAATGCTTCTTTGATCTCACTTGTACACCAGTTGTTCAGCAAGAAAGTAGCAGACGAAAAAGTGACGCGAACCGCGGTTTCGTGGCGTCAATGCACACGGTCTATAGCAAAGCCTAACAACTTGTTTCTATGTCATCATAAGTGAACCACATATTCGTTTTCCGTGTTCGTCTATCGACAAGAATACGAAGATGTTGAATAAGCAGAACAACTGGCGACCGCCTATTACAGTCGTTGTTTAGGGTGTTTCCAAGGTGGTTAGAATAATACTTTTGGAGATGCCCAGTCTCTAAACCGTGAGGCCGCAAAGTGTGGAAATTTGAGGTAGTTTACGTACGTGATACCCATATACTTTCAGCTGTGTATATTTTTCAATTGCGTGGCTTTGGATTGCAGAAATCGTGTTAATTAATATCAAATCGGAATGAATTAATACTTCATGCAAGAGTAAAGTTTTCAATTTTAATGTTATGTTTTGTTTTGAATTCGGAAAAACGTTCATGTACAAAGCCTCAAAATGATTAAGAATTTTATAAATTCAGCATTTGGCACACATCGACA
The DNA here is from genome assembly GCA_039090855.1 of Macrothele yani. Lineage (NCBI taxonomy): Eukaryota > Metazoa > Arthropoda > Arachnida > Araneae > Macrothelidae > Macrothele > Macrothele yani. The sequence continues at coordinate 30,601,461 of CM077029.1, read as the reverse complement.
GCAAGTTACGATGCGAAATCGGAAACATTTGCGACGAAAGAAGGCGATTCGTCCGACATAAAAGGCATTGCAATAGCCTGGAAAACCATCTTCCATTATAAACCATTATATTTGGCGCAGTGGTCTAAGCGATGGTTACTGACCATTCGTCCGCGATGGGTTCGGGTTTGAATCCTGGTGAGGCATGGATCTTGTGTTTGTTTTACATCACTGGCTCCCTCCGTTCCATGGAACCAGTAGTCCCAAATTAGGAACGGCAGACTGCTTATAGCCCACTGAGTTGTTCACGGTAACGTTAAACCCCAAATTTAAAAAAAGAAGAAAAAGAAAGAAAACCATCAGCTTTCCAGCATTTTGACAGCCGTCGCTCGCGGTTATAGGCTTCACGCAAAGTGGTACTGTTCCACTAGCAAGGGCATCTCCTGATACCTTATTCTAACCCAAAGACCTATTTATTCCAACCTCCTTGATTAATTTCTGAAACCACGTGACTGCAGCAACAAATATGTAGTACAAAATGCTGGTCACGTGAAATCAACCATAGCTAATATCAAAAGTTCTAAACGCTCGTCCTGGTGCAACCTGGCTTCAAAATGATGGCCAAACAATACAGAAAAAATATATAACTATACTTCGATTCACCCTAAGGCCTAAGATGGCACTGAAAGGGAAGGTACGTGAAATTTATCGCCGCGACTAAAAGTAGTTCCCAACGTTTTCCGTGAAAACCAACGCGTTTATTGCCCAGAATCATACCATATATTGTCCTATCTGTTTACTTATCAGTACATATAGTTATTTTAGATAAATCTAAAAATGATCTATTTTCAGAAATAAGTTTCAAAATTAGACCAACACATGTATTTGTAGATATGCAGTGTTTGGGAGACGAGGACGCCAATGAGTTGATGGGGGAAGTGATTTTAGAGTGACGCGGATGAACATAACTCTGGGCCATCCTCGAAGGCTCAGTGAGTGCGTAGGCTCTTGTGCCTTAAACTGCAGTGTCGTCTTAGAGTGAATCGAAGTATAGGAAAGATTTATTTCATTGCCTGTTCTGTTGGCTTAAGGTGGTTCCACATAAGATCTCTGCTTTATGTTTCCAATGGTAAAATTTCTGTACATATTTTCTTCGCAATTAGTGTATTTCCAAGGATGGAAATTGGCACATGCATAAAACTACCTCTATGTTACAGTATGGGATACTTAATGCTTGCTAAAACATAACAGTTACTAAGCAATCCAACATTTGTTTGTCTGTGACGTCATCAATGTACAGGGAACCAAGGGGGTTAGAATAATACTTCTGGAGGTGTCCTGGTCTCTTAACCGTCAAACCGCAAAGTGTGGGAATTTGACATTGTTTACATGATAGCTATGTATAACTTCAACTATGTGTTTTTCGAAATTGCCTGATTTCCGGTTTTTTTTTGTTTAGAATTTGCACTAACGTTCGTGTACTTCAATTTAAAATAAAAATGGGAAAGAGCCACAAAATAATTAAGAATTTTATAAATTTAACATTTTCTCACACAGTGGTAGCAAGTTACAATGCGAAATTGAAAGCATTTGCGAAGAAAGGAAGCGATTCGGCCAACACAAAATGCATTTTTTTTATTGGAAGTTTAACGACCACCGTGAGCAACTCAATGGGCTATAAGCAGTCGCTCGTCCCTAATCTAGGGTCACTGGTTCCAGGGAAGGGAGAGAGCCAGTGCCGTAAGACAAACACAACATCCATGCCTCACCGGGATTCGAACCCGGACCCCTTTCGGACGAGTGATCAGAGGCCATCGCTTAGACCACTGCGCCACCGGGGCTGTTAAAAATGCATTGCAATAGCCTTGAAAACCATAAGCTTTCCCACGCTTTGACAGCTGTCGCCCTCGTTATAGGCTTCACATAATGTGGTACTGCTTCATTAATAAGGGCATCTCCAAATATCTTAGCCGCCCCGGTGCCGCAGTGGTCTAAGGCGCTAGCCTCTGATCATTCGTCCGTAAGGGGTCCGGGTTCGAATCCCGGTGAGGCATGGATGTTGTGTTTGTCTTACGGCACTGTCTTTCTCCCTTCCCTGGAACCAGTGACCCTAAATTAGGGACGAGCGACTGCTTATAGCCATTGAGTTGCTCACGGTGGTCGTTTGACCTCAAAAAAAAAAAAAAAAAAAAAAAAACCTGGCTGAAACATTGTTCGGGGAAATTTCTCCGTCGATAAATTTTGCTGCGAACTTGGCAACACACTGTTCGCCGAGTTGATCACGTTTTCTCGTTCTTTTGTAACTGCATAGGGTTTGTGAGTTGTCGTGTTGGCATTTGTTAGTCAAATACTAACTAAAATCGTTATTAAAAAGCCGCATATTTCTGTAAAAGAAGTAAGTTTAGACAATATATTAAGGCTGCTTTCTACTTCAGTAGCTTTATGTGATAAAGTTGCTAATTGTAGTACTGCAAATTAGGTTTTGAGTTCTTCCGTAAACCTACGTTTTTGTTCAAGGGTTTTGGCAATTCCCTTCTATCCATGAGTTGAAATTTTAAACTTCCGTAGCACTTGCGAGTTGTGTACTAAAAGTACAATTATGTGTTTTAAAATTTTGATGAATGTAGAGAACTTCATTCGGAATTATGTGAGCTTGGTGTATCAATTCACTTCACAGCTCTTGTATTTTTGCAATTGTAATTGCCGTTAATGAAATCAAGTGTTCAATAATGTCGAAGTGAGTGATGTGTCCGGAATTTGTGGTTACAGGTTTTGTGTTTTGGTCTTGTGAAGTAACCCATTGTGAACTACCTAAAACTCTGTACTTACATGGAGATACGGGCTGGTTACGTAAATTAATCCGTGCTGATGTCCATTCTGCACCGAAATGAGCAACGGTGGGAGGGGCTCGAGGGATTTCAGTTTCTAATGTGGGTATTGACCTCGAATGTACGAAAAATTCCCACCGCGAGAAAAGTGAAATATGCCAGCTGTTTTTACATCTGTTAGAAACTTGGTTTTTCTTAATTTCAGCTAAGCAATCTGCAAAACTGCTCGGAACATTTTCATTTTCGCTATCAAAGTACATAACGTTTAAAACCAAGTTATTGATAGAACTGTTCATAACACTTCCCTTGCAGATGCACATAATTTGTTAATGCACAATAAGGCAAATTTTTTAGTGAGTGGAGCATTACAAGGGAAGCAACTTTAATTAAGCTTTCAAACTGAATCTTGGATGTGGTAAAATAACTCCTGCCTCATAAAGAATTGCACAGGTTTGAGGGTGCACCTAATTATAAAAAGCTATTTTGGTTATGTCGATTAAAAAAAAAACACTACTTTGTGTCCCAAAAGGGAAAATTACAAAAAGAAAAGACTACAAAAAAGGGCTTGGACCCCATTTAGGTACTTGATGATTGACTCCTATTACTTTTAGTTAGGTGAGAACACCAAATGTAAAGACTGTAGAAGGCCTGAAGCCTAGATGAGATTCTTGATCAATGTGTTACATAGTTTTCACATTTATCACTCATATACATGAGTGAAATATTAAATACAACTAAAAATTCTTAAGGCCTAGGTGCCTTGCAAGCACTAGAAGATCGATATTTTTCTATCTCAATTTTAATATGTATATTTGCACACTTCTCATTGTAAAACTAAAGACTGAATGTTGATTTCATTAAAAATAAGTAGTCAACAGCTAACGTATTTTTCTATTTTCAAGATGTGGGCATTTTTCCTCATGCCACTAGCCTCCTTTGCCAAAGCAGAAAAAAAAATTCATTTTCCTGCAAAATGGCATATACAACCTACATTTGAAAAGTTCCAAGAATATTAAAAAGTAGCATACTCACAATTAATGCTGGTCACTTTCAAAATACCACTCTTCTGAATCAAAACAGTTTTTAGCATTTCTGAAGATCCTGAAAATGGTTCTGGAAGGCTCTTTCCATAATGTATGCAAGTTGGTTTGTAACTGCTTCTTGGATAGATAAGTCTGCATGATCCTGTTTTTTTTTTTTGGGGTACCCCTTTTATCCTGGGGAACAGGAAGACGGGGGGGGGGGGATGCGGCACACGTGGAAACAGTGATTTGATGTTGAGCCAAGAACTGTTGGATTGACAATACGGTATGTGGTCTTGCGTTATCGTTTACAAAGACCACAGATTCCCATAACTGGTGACTACGACGAATGCTGCCAAAATGTCGTAAGACTTGCTTGCAGAATTCTTGATTTACTGTTTGACCCACTGGTTCAAAATTCCTTGTGAACTATACCTTTTGAATCAAAAAGGCTATCAGCATAATTTTTGTCTTTGATGGCTGCGTGCAGGCTTTGTGTACCTCACCATTTAGCACTTGCATTGTGGATCATGCTGCTAGCACCACATTTCATCTGCAATAATTCTGGAGCAAAAATTGGGATCCTCGGCTGTAGCGCCCAGCAGATCGATGAATGAGCCTTCTTTTGGTCATTGAGGATGCGGGGTACCAATTTGGCATTAAGTTTTTGTTTTCCCACATCCTCGCTCAAAATCTCATTTAAGATACTTAGTAATTCCCACCAACTCAGCCAAAAGTCTCCCTGTAATTTGGCGGATTTTCCCTGTGGCTGCACACTGGAGGGCCGTCCAGATTTTGTGTCCTCAACAAAGGATTCCTCACAAAATCGTGCATACCATTTGAAAACTTGGCTTCAGGATAATGCTGTCTCCATATGCTTTCAGTAGCTGATTTGCTAATTTTCAACAACAGTGTTTACTCTGCCCTTCTATGACTAAAATGAGATGAGAATGCTTGCTACGATTCCCTTAATGCCAGTATGGCACCCGTCGGTACCAGTATAAACCGGTTTCCAGCTATTTACTGATTGACCAAGGTCTGGTGTTTTATGGCATACACATGATATTTTTATCCCAATACTGTTACATCAGTTATGCAGTCAAGCCTGGTACTTATTGGACATATAGGCAGAGTTGTATAAAAATAAAATGTATCTGCGTACACAACCATTGAAATAAACTTGCTACAAATCCGCGAATCATGATAATAATAGAATAAGATAATATAAAGAAAAATTGGCTACACTTTAGAGGTCGGCCCCTAATCGGCGTGCGAATGGAATGCTGGGCGAAACGTTTCGCGATAGGAGGCGCTGCAGCTGCATCGGCGTTTTCTCCCGTGCTGTGTGTGTTACGTAATCGCTGAGTGCGTCTTCTGTTCTAAGTGATGCGTGGCTTCTGTTTTTTTCAGCGTGTGTTGTAACTCTGTCAGTAGCCATGTGGAACTGGAGGAGTTTCTTCGACGAAGTGGGGAAGGATGAAGAAACGTGCATTGCATGGTGTGAGCAAAAAGGATTGCTTCCAACAGAAAGAGGTTCCGGCCGCCCCGATGGCGCAGTGGTCAAAGCGATGGCTTCTGATCATTCGTCCATAAGGGGTCCGGTTTGAAATACCGGTGAGGCATGGATGTTGTGTTTGTCTTACGGCACTGGCTCTCTCCCTTTCCTGGAACCAGTGACCCTAAATTAGGGACGGGCGACTGCTTATAGCCCATTGAGTTGCTCACGGTGGTCGTTGAACCTCCAATAAAAAAAAATGTTCTGCGAGTCATCGTTTAAGACAATTCAAGTGTAGGAAGAATCACGTTACAGGGAAAAGTGAGCAGTGTTCCCGTTTACTGGGACATGGTGTGAAGCTGCTTGTATTCCTCTTGATAAGCTGACTACTCTTTTGTATTGTTTCACCAAAAGATTGTCCTACGATGATTCAATTGAGGAATCTTTCCAGGGTGGGGTTTCCACATCCTCTGCGACTATAAGTCTTGCAGACAACTAGTCGCAGAGTTTGTGATAGCTTACGAACAAGACGGACAGCTTGGAGGCCCTGGTGTCATCGTAGAAGTGGATGAGGCTAATGTTGGGAAGCGGAAGTATAATCATTTTCGTCTTGAGGGCACCTGGATCCTTGGCATCTTTGAACGAGATTCGAAACGATTCAGGGTTGAGATCTGCCCGCAGAATAACCGCTCTGCTCACACATTGCTGCCGCTCATCCAGAAACATGTTCAACCCGGAACTACTGGCATGACAGATCAGTGGGCTGCGTAACGCAATCTCCCGTACTGTGGTTTCCAACATCTGTCAGTAAACCACTCGCTCAATTTTGTCCATCCTACTACTAGGGTGCATACGCAAGGTGTTGAGAGCAATTGGCGGCACCTCAAACGCACACTATCTAATGGCATACACAAAGACCACTTGACTTACCACATTCTGGAATATTTATTCCGACAAAATTGTCTTTCTTCTGAACACTGTTTTGAGGTGATGATTGCTATCATCAAACAGTCCTTTCCTAGCATGTAATGTTTTCCACTTAAATATTTGTACTAGATAGACAGGTTCTCAATGATGAGGAAACACTTCTTTTCCGTCGTTATAAATATTTAACACCTGAACTACTGGCATTCCATTAAAGGCCCTTTTCAGGGCCAGCCATTTACAAAATAAACCCCTTCCTTTCAAGAATACTACCAGCCACATATTTCGCATCCCTAACACTTCTCCCGCACAACACAACACCGATTACGTAATGCAGCGAAGGAGCAAAAATGCCGCTGCAGCGCCGCCTATCGCGAAATGTTTCTCCCGGCATTCCACCAGCGTGTTTAGCTGAGCTTAAGCAGACGATTCGGGGGCCGAAGATTAAAGTGCATCCGAAAAATTAATATAACAATAAATAATTATTAAAACATTACAGATTCCAGGGAGAACAAACGTATATTACGACTGAATGCGCAGAAATGTGTGTAAAATGGACCTTAAGGCCAAAACTTTAAAATATTAGACTATGAACCGCATAAAAACAAGACTAGTTAAAGAAAGTTTTTATATCTAGAAAAGCAGTTCCGTTAATGAACCTTCAAAAAATTATAAACAGCATTTTCAACAACTTAATTCAAAAATGTAGTCTTATAAAATACATAAGGAAAATATTTTAATTAAATAACTGGCAACTGCAAGAGGAATCTGGCAGTAAAATTTAAAGTCTTTTTATGTAAACAAAACTTTTGTTACAGTTCCTATATATTGAGAACAGGCCTTGATAAAATCAAGAGGCCAGAAATGTCTGTAAAAACAAGAGAACTCTTATCGGAAAACGTGAAAAATAGTTCATTCTCACGTTAAGATAAAATTAAATATATTAATCTGAGTAAAGCCTTGAGTAAGTGTTTTAATTGCTGTAAATAACATTTTTATTTTTTAAATCTACAAGCAAAAATATCTGCAAAATCTGCTAATAATTTGGAAACTATCCGCGTACACGTGTACTTCTATATTCTGCGACTCTGCATATAGGTTGTAGTAGTATAAATTTGAATGGTCACAGTAAGTGGCCATTCAAATTTATAATAGGACAGCAGACCAACCTAGAGTGTTCTTCAGTTAAATTGGTATGAAATTTAGTCTGGTGTCTAGTAAGGCAAACAGGTAATCATTTAGAAGTGCCACTTAAGTGAAAGAAATATTTTTAGGAGTTTATGAATAATCTGTAACTGTTTGCAGTGAAATGTAACCACAAGAAGCAGGACATAAAAATTTGGTAGATTTGAAGCGCTAAAATTTGTAATTTTGATAAAGTTTCTCAGCCCCGTAACTTTTGAATGCAGACAGGTATAGCCATAAAAAAGGTGTCTAGGTATAGTAAAGTGGCTATGCGAAGTTGTAGAGCAGCATCGATTTAGTACGAAAAGACACCTTGCGCACGTGAATGCTAAGAATAGAACGCATACAACGCTCACTTGTTTGTTCGCGATGTTGAACGCTTACGTCACGAAACGTATCGGAAAGGAGCAATTAGTTATCACTAAGTACATTTGCCATCGGTGCTCTCCGTCAGCCACAATATACATTTGGACTCTAGATTGAATCTCGCGCTGCACATTTTGCAGCATGTCAGGTGACGCTGGAACAAGCATCAGTTATACGGCGTCGAAGGTCATGCAACTTTGTCGGAGGGGTCTAATACACCTGCTTCTTGAATTAGCCCCCACAGGAAGAAGTGCAATGGGGTGAGGTCCCGTGAGCGTGCAGGCCACTCTACGCAACCACCATAGCCGATGATTTGTTGCTCGAATGTCTCGACCAGGTAACTTCTTAAGTTTCCTGGCTCACCGTATAAGAGCAACATCTCGCAATACTCATCATTGGAATATTTCTTCATGACCGCGAGATTTGACATACACCTCGGGAACTCTCTTTTATACCTGCCGAAAAGATATTACGTTCCATACTTATTTGCATATCACAGAAATTGCATGGGACTCGCATACTAATCGCGGGTTGAGTTGGTTAGTCAATGTGAAACGAATGTCACAGAGTCCACTCGTTTCTTACAGACAGTGACTATAGCATGGACCCGACGAGGATTGAACCAAGGTCCTATCGCATGCGAAGAGCGCGCACTACCACTGGGCCACAAGTCGGGTTAGTGCTTTGCGGAGGCGATATCTCCTTCCTGGCGTGTTTTGTGATGCAACAGTGTTCGACATCGCGAACAAACAAACGAGCTTTGTACGCATTCTATTCTTAGCATTCATGTGCGCAAGGTGTCTTTTCGTACTAAATCAATGCTGCGCTACAACTTTGTAATTGACTATTTTCCCGTATCTCGTATAGTTTTCGAGATCGGCACGTTAACTCCTAACTTTGCCGCTAGGAGGCGCTGTTAGCGGTCTCACCGAATAGCGCATAGCCACTTTACTACACCTAGACACCGTTTTTATGGCTATAGCTGTCGGCGTTCGAAAGTTACGGTGCTGAGAAAGGACTTTACTGGGCACCCTGTATATATAATTTCTGGTAAATGTGTAGATTAGCGTCCTAAATTGTTATGTCGGAAAAATGTTAGTACCTGAAAAAAGTGCAATGTACAGATTTTAGTGTCTGGAAATTAGTGGCAAATGATGCAAAAATTTTAAATGAGTTTTATCGTAATATTGACCTGAGAGTCCAACACTGTGAAGAGAAGCTGCGGTAGGCCTAGCGCATCGCTTCGGCAAAGATGTGAAGCTTTGGTCCTTTAAAATGAAGGTTCGTTGCTGTGCCGAAATGAAGGGCGGAAGAGTACAAGAGAAAGAGGTTATGTTGTTGGCAGGAGAGCGATAAATATTGTAGTGATACGCTACAGAAAATAGGTCCACAGCATTCACCCTTTATTTTGTTGTATCCTGTACGTTGTTGGCAAGTAAAACCGGATAAAACCTCTTCAATTTGCAAAAGATATGCACGGGTAAAATAGAAGCTGACCTGCGAACAAGCTATTAACAGAACCAAAAGTGCAGTGGCACAGCAAATTAACTACAAATGGAAGCCATTCAAACCAGAACCGAAAGTTTATTGTTCCCCAGTTTTCTGTACAACATAGAAAAGCATATTAGTTCTTTGTTCCGAATCAGGGAATCGTATGCGAAAGAACGAAAAATTTGTCAACATCTGCTTTAAAAACAATGACAAAACATGAACAAACTATATTATGTTGCGTATGAGTATAACGTGGTTCGCTGTCCTAGCAAGACGATAAGCGCTTGGACATGGCGTCCGTGCGTGAATTATGCGCCGCAGCGAAGCTTCACATCTTCCCCGTAGTGATGCGTTAGGCCTACCACAGCATCGCACTCATAGGTCAATATTACGATAAAAATCTTTAATAAAACACATTTAAGATGAAATTTCTGCACCATTTGCCATTAATTTCAGTACTCCAAAATCTGTACGCCGCACTTTTTCCAAGTACTAGCATTTTTCCTACGAAATAATTTAGAACGCCAATCTACACATTGTGAGTTGATTTCGTGCAAGTACAATCATGCAGTAATAGTAATTGCAGTCGTTTACACGATCATGAAGTTTAAAAAAAAACTTGTTAAGTAAAAAGGTTAAAAATAATACACAATTAGGTCTTTCAATCGTACAATGGGATCTTCGTCAGATGTTAAAAAACGACATATTAAATTCTAAATCTTTACCAGAATAGTAAAACACAAATTTAGAAAGGCCAGCTGAGTGGTATGAAGCGTTAGCTTCTATTTGCCAGAGATTGGTATGGGTGAGGCACGAGTTGTGTGATGCCTTGTTAATTTGTTATGTCACTTGTTTTCTCCCCTCAAACCCATGACCTGAATTAGGGATGTGAAACTGCTTATACCCCATTGAGTTGCTCATGGCAGTTGTTTAACCCCCAAACAAAAAGAAAGAAATTAAAGACAAAGATTGTATATAGTAAGTATCACATGAACTTTTCATTGCTATGAATGCTTGGTATCAGCGTGATTCACTGCCACAACATAACTTAAAAGTATTTTAGTGAATATTTCCAGAAAGTGACCAAAATATTTAAAAAATGCTATGAGAGAAAGTTTCAGTAAATATGTAGACCAGCGTCCTAAATTATTTCATCGAAAAAATGTTAGTACCTGGAAAAAGTGTGACATACAGATTTTACAGTATGGAAATTAATGACAAATGATGCAGAAATTTCAGATTTTAAAGATTTTTATCGTAATATTCACCTATAAGTGTGATGCTGTGAAGAGACGCTGCTATAGGCCTAATGCATTGTTACGGCGAGGATGTAAAGCTTTGCTCCATTGAAAGAAAGATTTGCTGTGGTGTGTAATTCACGCTCGTACGACTACAAGTGCAACCGCATACATTCTTGCCAGGAAAGCAAACCATGTACTCGTGTACTACAGAATATAGTTTGTTCATGTTTTGTCATTGTTTTTAAAGCAGATGTTGAGAATTTTTTTGTTCTTTTGCACATGATTCCCTGATTTGAAATAGAAATTATGAATATGCCTTTCTATGTTGTATAGAAAACTAGGAATGTATAACTTTGGGTTCTGCTTTGAACGGCTTCCATTCTTAGCGAATTTGCTGTGTTGGTGCAGTTTTGGTTCTCCTGTTAATTCCATGTACACATTCAGTTTCTATCTCACTGATACGTATCTTTTGCAAATCTATTTCTGCCAACAACGTACAGGATACAACAAAATAAAGGGTGGATAATGTGGACCTATTTTCTGTGGCGTATCACTACAATTATCGCTCTCCTGCCAACAACATAACCGTTTTCTCTTGTACTCTTCCGCCCATCATTTCTGTACAGCAACGAACTGTCCTTTTAACGAAGCAAAGCTTCACAGCATCACACGTACAGGTAAATACTACGATAAAAATCTTTAAAAGACATTTAAAATAGGCCTATGATAGTTCTGCACCATTTACCATTAATTTCCATACTCTAAAATCTGTGCGGCACACTTTTTCCACGTACTAAAATTTTTCCGACAAAATAATTTAGGATGCTAACCTACACATTTACCAAAGTTTCTCTGCAGAGACTTCTGAAGCTTAACTCTGCGGTTGTGAGTCTGGCTGTAGCCCTCTGTTATTTATTATTTAAATTTTGTATCTTCACTGTCGCAGTTAATGGGCAATGAAAGAAAATTGGATTACATTTCAATCTTATAAGCAGTGCCGTGGTCTAAGCATTGGTGTCATACCATTCGTCCTAGTGAGGCTTGGTTCGAATCCCGGGTGAGGCATGCATGGTGTTTGTTTCTCATAGCGCCAGCAATCTCCCCCTGATTCCAGTGGCTCTAAATTAGGGATTGGTGGCTGCTTATAGCCCAAGTTGCTCATGGTTGGGGTTTTAACCCTCCAAGTTACAAAATACACTTAAATATTAGCATGTGCAGTGGTCTAAGCGATGGCCTCTGATCATTCGTCCAAAAAGGGTTAGAGTCCCAGTGAAGCATGGATTTTGTGTTTGTCTTACGGCACTTGCTCTCCCTTCCCTGTAACCAGTGACCCTAAATTAGGGACGGGTGACTGCTTATAGCCCATTCAGTTGCTCACTGTGGTCATTAAACCTCCAAACAAGAAAGAATCCCGGTGAGGCACGGATCTTCTTGTGTCTTACGGCACTGGCTCACTCCCTTCCCTGGAACCAGTGACCCTAAATTAAAGACGGGTGACTGCTCATAACCCCTTGAGTTGCTCACGGTGGTCGTTAAACCTCCAAACAAGCAAGAAAAACAAGAATCCTGGTGAGGCATGGAATGGATCTTGTGTTTGTCTTACGGCACTGGTTCACTCCCTTCCCAGGAACCAGTGACCCTAAATTAGGGACGGGCGACTGCTTATAGCCCATTGAGTTGCTCATGGTGGTCGTTAAACCTCCAATAAAAAAAAATTATATATATATATTTATTAGCAGTCATGATAGAAACATTGGAGAACAGCAAATGTCAGGTTTTTTCAGTACGAAGGAAATAACCGTCCGTTGCGTATTTTTAATAAATAGCAGTATATTGAATATGGATCTCTTATTTTATGAGTAAAGCACTAATCTAAAAGCCTTTGCGCCCTGTTGAATTATCCCTAAAATCTATGAACTCGCAATAATTCTCAATTGAGTTTTCTATCAGCATATTTTAGTCTTACAATTCCATTCATGGAGAAACGTGCGACACAAAATTGAAGAACCCCATGTAGAGATCTTATTTGCAACAAAAAATAATACTGTACAATAAGCTGCATCTCTTTGAAATGATGTATTTCGTAAAAGAAATGGCAAACCAATACCAATAAAAGCGAAAGGTTTGCCAAAACTAAATAAAGGCTATTTTTATTGTTCCAGAATGTTTTTATTGGAAAAGAAAAGTTAAAAACCTGCTTCCCTCCTAGTCAGCAGTGTACAATGGGTGTCCCACAAGTATCGGGGTTTTTATTGCTATCAATTACAGCAGAGAAATAGAAAATACAGGATGCATAAATATGATACCCACATCTGTAATACAGTGGTATGAGCAGTTTGTCACTTTTCCGTGTATTCTCTGTTCAGCACAATGGCACTTCCTCCACCGATGAACAAGTTGATTCATTCTGTTAGCAAGGAAATCAGCAGGGGTGTTGCCAATCTATTGACGAACAGCCATTCGCAGATCGTGCATGCCCTCGTAGTGATGGCCTCGAAGACTATCCTTCAAGGGACCAAAAATGTGAAAATTGGAAGGTGCGAAGTTCGGACTGTAAGCAGATTGCGGAAGAACGGTACACCTCTGTTTTGCAATTTCTGCTTGCGCTGGTTTAGCAATATGCAGGCTTAGCAATATGCAGGCAAGCATTATCATGCTGAAGCAATATTTTATTGTTGACTGTTTGGTCTGGATACGCTGCAAAAGCTTTCTCAGTGTCTTCGCATTTATTGTTTCATTTTTTGCCAAGTACTCAACCAGTAGGATACTGTGTTTGTCGCAGAAGACAGCTATGACCTTGGACTACAACAAAACAATTTCAACTTCTTTGATGGAGTCATCAAAGAAGTGTTGAACCTTCCAGAAAAGTGTTCTATTTACTTGGTCATAAGCTTTCTTTAAATCTATGTTTGCAGCAAAAACTTTCTTATCAGCCAGATACTTTTCAATCATGTGTAATGCAAAAATTTGGTTAGTGCAGCCTTTACCAGGAATAAAACCACTCTGAACATCCCATACTTTCTCTGATGTAAGACCTTGTACTTTTTCAATAACAACCTTACCGAACACTTTTTCCTGGCACACTGAGTAGGCAGATATCAATGTAGTTCTTGCATTCAGTCTGATCACAGTTTCCTTTATACAAGGGGACAATGATAGCATCCTTCCAATCCCAAGGGACCATTCCTAACTCCCAGCACAACTGGCAAATTTCAGTTAACCAGTTAATTACAGAGTCATCACCATATTTCAACATCTTTGCAGTTATGCCATCAACTCCCAGAGCCTTACCATTCTGAAGAGATTTTAGAGCTTTACACACCTCTTCTCTTGAGATCCCTCCTGTGCTTCCATCCTTCACTGTGACACAATCCGCTTCTGCCTCAGAATCACCTTTGCTTTCCTGATCTAATAACTCACAGCAGTATTCATCCCATCTGTCACTTAACTCATTGGGCTCCCATATCATTTCCTCAATCCTATTCTTCACACAACTTATAACTTTGTTTTTCTAGTCTCTCTTTTACTTCCAGAAAGTCTTCCTATCTTTCCAAAAATAAAAAATCATGCCATTCCACCTTCTCCTTCCTATCTTTTTGCCTTGCTCTGGCGAACCAACTTAGCTATTTCATGCTTTTTACAGTGATATTCATCCACAGAAACTCTACCTTGCAACATCCCCAAATAGGCTCCCTTCTTTCTCTTTACTGCCTCTTCAATCTCACTATTCCACCAAGCATCACCTCTATTGTTACCCACTATTGTGGTACCACAGACCTCTTCAGCAGCAGCATTCCCATTTCTTGTCTACATCCATCTCATCAGACTTCAGCTCCTTTAGTTGTTCTCTGAGTACATCTGAATAATGCTGATGATTTTCAGGGAGCCTTTCAACCTTTATACTTTCCATCCTGGGCCTATTCCTTTTCCTCCAACCAACATTGTTTCACTCGTGACACTACCAAGTAATTTGATTATGACCATAATCAAAATCTGCACCTCTCATCTCACGAGTGTCAACTAAGTGTTTCAGACGTTGATCATAGACAACAAAATCTATCGCACTCTTCTGACCAAGTGTACGATTTTCCCAAGTATATGTGTGGTTGTACTTGTTTTGAAAAAGGTATTAGATACACACAAACCATTCTCAATGCAGTGTTCAATTAATCTTTCACCATTATAATTCACACCAGGATCATTAAATTTAGCCAGAACAGTGTCAGAAATTGCATTCTGCATGCTTGCCTACTCTAGCATTGAAATCCCCTGCTATTATAACTTTCTCTTTAGCACCAAACTAGCTCAATCCAGAAATCTTCCTTCTTATCAGAAGGTTCCGAGTCACAAGGAGCATACACTACAACAATTACTATTCTCTGAAGTTTTACTTTCAAACGAATCCAAAGAATTCCTCACGTATGCAACTATAGTGAATCAAGTTCTTTATCTTTTCACTTAAAATCACACCTACACCAGCCTGTTTTCTCATATTATCCAATACTCCAGAACACACACTCACTGTTCCATTCACTTCTATCCTAATTTCCTTCTTTTGGTTTCACTTATGCACAAAACATCCAGTCTATACTTATCCTCTTAATCACCTCATTCATCTTGCCATTTATTCCTCTACTATTCCATATACCAATCCTTGCACACACTCAGCTGAGATTTCTTTCTGATCTTCCTATCCTAATTTCCTTCTTTTTGGTTTCACTTACGCACAAAACATCCAGTCTATACTTATCCTCTTAATCACCTCATTCATCTTGCCATTTATTCCTCTACTATTCCATATACCAATCCTTGCACACACTCAGCTGAGATCTCTTTCTGATCTTCCTTTTTCCCGTTCCAGGTCAATTCTGTGGTGGACCATCCTTCTCATGTGTGGTAGGTCCACCATATTCCACACTTGAGTCAGTTTTTACATTTCTTTGTGTCTTTTTAATCAGGTAATTACATCACATCAGGGTGGGGGATTAGCCCACAGCTGAGAATTCCAGTTGGCCATTCAACCTAGAGATTCTGGAACAAAACCCACTGAGTTGGGATCTTTTGCCAATGTCACACAGAACTAGCTGGCACCTCTCCAAGATTCAGAGGCCCTAGTTGCTGTTGTGTGTGCCATTGTTACCATGGAGCATCCTGAGTAGGCAAACCCATTTCTCATCCAGAATGCCCTCAGAAAGTGATGAGCGAAATTCAGTTATGATATTTATCAGGCTGAACGTTCTTTTGCACTCAGCATTGCTGTGAGTTATTGAAAGAATGAATAGTATCACATGTTCAATTCCATTAAATGGGTTCTCCCCTGATTTTTATGCTCCCTTATCAATACCAATTGGACATCAGCACTTTTCTCATTTTGTATGTTAGCACTTAATTTTGTGACTTGCAACTCACAAAACTGTGACTGCAGGTCATCAAGACTACAAGCACTTGCTTGCAAAACAATGGAAAAATTTTTGCAAAAATATTTTACGCTAGTAAATGAAGCACCTTCAGTGAATTTGTAGTCACACACTTTTGCATGCTTTAGTCTCATTTCTCAGAGGAAACTTTTTATGCATGTAAACGCATACTTCAGTACAAAAAATTTTAATGCTCACAAAAATAGCTTTATCTTCATCTTTCAAACTATTAATGAAATTATTCGCTTCATCTGCAATCAGATCAGAATCGTCTTTCTGGTTCTGAATGTTGTAAATGACAGTCATGCAGTCTTCCTGATTCATTACAAATGGCTTCAGAAACCTGGACAGCATCTGTTTAAGAAAGTCTAATAATATGCATCTAAGTCTGGATATAAGGGGGTTGTGGACTGCAGAAGGAGAGTTCACTTTATTGAAATATGGGGTAATATAAGCCAAAAAAAGACAAGCATTATTTACGTCAATAGTGAGCAAATAAGTCTTCACGAGAAAGAGTATAGCGGATACTCGTTTTGAGATACTCGCAAATTTTTAGACCGATCTTGAAAATTGCAATTTTATCCTGCTTCCTCAGCACTTCTAAGAACTTGATGCATGTGCTTTTTTATTCCTTAGTGTCTTGGGGTCTGCCCTAGGTTTACATTATTTTTTCATTCATATTTCATTTCTTTTTTAAACTTGTAAGATAATTCTACAATGTTGTTGACAATGCACTTACCTAGAGATAGCCACCTTGTACAAGTATGTTTTAGCACCTTTTTTGTTTCACTATTGTGTAACTCCTGAAAACCATTAAGTTTTTTTTTCCTCTTTTAACTTCTTTGCAAATGCGAGGATAGATAAAAAAAAAAAAAAAGTTACAAGGGTCATAAAAAATGATTGATTAACAATAGACATAAAATTCAAAAGGGAATTATGAGACATACTTGCCAGTCACTTTTCCACATAATCACCAAATCTGTTCAGGCATTTATCGGAACGCATGACCAACTTGTTTAACCCGGCTCGGTAGAAATCACGTCCCTGCCCATTGATCCAGTTCTCGGCAGCTGTTTTCACATCACTGTCGGAAGATAACCTTCTTCCATATTAGTGTTCCTTCAATTTCAGAAAACGGAAATAGTCACTGGGTGCCAAATCTGGGCTGTATGGGGGTGGCTCCAGACTTCCCACTTGAACTTTTGCAGCAATTCTTGAGTTTTGCGTGAAGTATGGGGCCTGGCATTGTCATGCAGGAAGATGACACCATCACTCAACATGCCAGGCCGTTTGCGTCGGATGGCTTCATGTAACCTTGTCAAAGTGGCGCAATAACGATCGGCATTAATGGTATGGCCACGCTCCAGATACTTGATAAGCATAACACCGCATGCATCCCAGAATATGGTTGCCATAACTTTACCGGCAGAGGGTGTAACCTTAAACTTCTTTTTGTTGGTGATCCAGCGTGTTTCCACTCCATACTGGCTCTTTTGGTTGTGGGGACGAAGTAATGAAGCCAAGTTTCGTCCCCAGTAATGATGTGATCAATGAACTGCTAGCCGTCGGCATGGTAACGCTGCAGAAACGTGAGGCTGCACATCATTCGTGTGGCTTTCTGCTCCTCAGATAACACACGTGGTACCCAGCGGGCACAAACCTTGGAATATCCCAAAACATCATAAACGATACGCTGAACGGTACCATAGCTGAGTCCCAGCTCTGACACCATTGCACACAGTTACTTGTCGATCATTTCGTCAACTCATGCTGTGTTGATTTCTGTCGTTGATGAACTTGGACGGCTGCTCGCTGCCCTGTTGCGGTTTTCCACATCCTCTCTGCCCGATTGAAAAGAGCGACACCATTTCGCTACATGTTGTCGGCTGATTGCTTCTTCAGCATAAACTTCCACTATTTGACTGTGAATTGCAGATGCGGACACATTCTTTGCCCATAAGATACGGCTCGCACCATAAAGCTGGACCACTTTTCTAAACGTCTTGCTATTTCAATCGCTCTCGCGCGTCTGCGAACTTGCGCTAACTTCCCAAACAACCGCTGTCAGACAACTAGCGCCATCTGTCTCCACTCTGGGCAACAAATGTACCCTCCACACTAATTACTTTTCCAATGCTGCTGCTAGTAACTTTTTTCTTTTTGGATCTATCCTCGTAGTAAAAAATATCTGCTAACAGTTCATCCACATTTAAAGGCAGACATGAAACCCCCTTTTGTTGCTAAATTCAAAAGATGTTAAAGACATCCTACAGTGACGAGATGTTTTTGACAATTTTGCAAAATAGAAGCAACACCATTTTTCTTCCCAACCATCACAGGAGTGTTATCAGCCACTAATCCAATGCAATTATCCACAGGGATATCAATTTTTTTTTTCTCTAGAAGGTAATTACGTATATTTCTAAGATTCTCTTAGTCCTCCAATGGAGGACTAAGAGAATCTTAGTCCTTCATTGGCGTGATGAAGACCTAAGATAAGGTCGAAAGCTTCCAACTTACGAACTTTTTGTAAAAGTTTTCAGTTAACGTAACTAGCGTGATCAAGTTACCTTTATTTGTTAATATTGTTACGTGTTTTGCCCATCATCGTCATTCTTCCAGTACTGTCCCCATTTAACACAGGAACTGCTGAAACATCCTCAACTACGTGATTTTTTATCGCTGTAATATGTCACAACAATAGGATAAAGCTTTTTTCTTTAGAATCTTTACTGCCATCCATCACGATGCAGAAAGGTTTAGATTTTAGAGCGGCTACTAATTTAAAAGTTCCTTCGGCTGTGAATTTTTAATGGAATTATTTTCGCAGAAGCGCGGACCTATGTGATCAGCGCAGCTCAGCGGAATATTGTGCCCAATCAAAAACGAAGTAATAAGGCATTCCGCACGAATTTCTTTCAAGGTATTTTCACTTGACTGAAAGAAACTTTTGATTTTAGTACTTTTAGCATGTCTTGCAACATTTTCTTGGTGCTTCTTAGTTCTCATGTGGTTCGCAATGCCATTTTACCCTCCATGAGCCACGCTAAAATCTATTACGCGTTCTGTGCAGAAAGCATGTTTTTCACTTTCACGCAACCTTACTATGCAGGGATATTCTGCACTGTGTGAACTTTTAAAGCTCTGAAGGTATTTTTGGTTTTTAGAAGCTGACAACAACACACACCAACACGAAAAAAACAGCAACGGTCAAATGAATTCACGTGCGGAATTATATTAAACAAGGAACTGCGACCAAGGTCTCTCTCGGAAACAAGTTTGTGGGGGTAAAAGCTATGCTTTCCCTCATTGGTTGGTTACAGTCCTTTGAGCCTCCAGGGTATCAACAGCTGCAGCTTGCTGTTCAAGCACCCCTTGTCTTTTCCCTACAGCAAATGTTTTCCCTGGAAAAATCCCCAAATTTAGGAAATTCTAAGAAAATGTAGGAAAGCAGGAAGTTTACATTTAAAATTGGGAGAAAGCATCAAAAACTGTGAGTCTCCCAAAAAATACAGTAGACTTGGCAGGTATGTTTAATGACTGACTTTTGGCCCTAAAACTATTGGGTACCAAACATATAGCCTGTGTGTCTATTTTTTCTCTGCTTTACTCCATACAGTGTTTTCAGGACAACAAAGTGACCAGAAGACAAAAATCCCCTACCATCTATTCTTATTCTGGCTATGCAAACTAAATTCCCTGTTACTGCTTTTATATCGTGTTTCATATTTCATAATATTCAACTGTTTGAACTTCAAATGATACTTTTATCATGGCACTCCAATTCCTAAGGATACGGTAGCACAGATGTGCCAACTCTCCAGATTTAGGCGAGAGACTCCCGATTTTCAGCCATTCCTCCTGCCCTCCGGGAAAATGCCAAATTCTTGTGATTTTCACCGATAGTTAGCCGTTACGATGGTCGAAATAATGAAATTCCGTCAACCACTGCCTTGGATCGACGCAGAAGAAAAGATTTCGAACCGCTTGTGAAATCTTTTTCTTTCTGCGTCGATGCAAGATGGCATTTACAGTCATCAGTGTCATACTTTCCCTCTCCTCATATCTGCAAAAAGAAAGCCACCCCGGTGGCGCAGTGGTCTATTTTATGGTGGTTGCAAACACGCTCGCGCGCCAGCTGTGACCTGCTTATCGTTTCACGTCTCCCGCTCTTAGCTGTGAGCCTGTTTATGTTTTCTTCAGAGTTTTGAGGAGTGCTTTTCGGTTTTGCTTTACTGTGGAGATTTTTATTTCTTGTTTTGCACCATGTTTGTCTCTTTTCCCTTCTTCGTCGCATTTTGTAGAAGATTAATGTGCTCCTTTGTTCATCTCTGATTGTGAATCTGTTATTGTCAGCTTTGTTTTATCTTCTATGGCAGCATTTTGTGTACACTTAGATTGTGAATTTTTTTTTTTTTTCCTCTCGTTCCTTTTGCTTACTTTTTGCGGGAGATTTTTCCTTTTGCATTACGCCACTTTCGCGGTTTTTAATGTTTTATTTTATGTAATATCTTTGGCAATTTGTTTCTTCTTTACATATTATTATATGTTATTGTCTTTGCTGCATAATAAAGTTGTGAAACTGAGCGCCAGCTTTCAACAAATTTCCCGAGATGGGTCCGGGTTCAAATCGCAGTGGGGCATGGATGTTGCATACTTGCTAACTGTTACTGATTTCTGCTTAATTTTACTGAATTACGGTTAGAAGTCTTTTTTTTTTTTTTTTTTGGATTTTTTAATATTTCGATTGCTCAATCGAAATATTTAAATTCCCTGCAGGCTGCAACCATCCATTTTCTACCGGACCTTACGAGCGCCGAGTTACGCGATGATGTCTTTGACTCACCGGCTTCGTGCGGAGCCATCAAGTATAACGATGGCTCTGTGTCGTGCGGTAGCTCTTTCTCTCTCCACAGGAGTGCTCAAGTGATGTGCCAACCAGAGTTCTCCAAAATGCGTAATCTAATTATGCGTCTAGTACGCATCAAAATTTTATCAACGCGTAAAAAGTGCGTGTGTGTGTAGATGTTAGATCGCTGTTAAGAGATACGTGAATTGTAATAATAGCAGTGCTGTATTGTGGATGTCATCATTCGTGCTGAACCAATAAAAGATTATCGTAAGTCTGACTTCTGTAAATGTTTCGTCTGGCCGTAAAAGCTCAATTAGGAACTATTGCATTGTATTCTCATTTAGTTTAACATTTCCTTAGTCATGGTTTTAGACATAGTGTAACACCAGTCAAGGGTTACATTATAACAGACCTTAACTGTTCACTTTATAAACTCGGAAACCAAGCATTTCCAGACCTATGTTGATATAAACTTTTTTTCTTATTATACCTATGAGGAACTCATTCCTGCAGTTTTGCCGTGTATTTTTGAGACACCCTGTATCAGCTTGAAGACTTGTTTTTCCATTACATAAATTAGAGTTGCTGGTCAATACAGCTTTCAGTTAGTAGTTAACTATTCATCGTATAAAAATTTATCATTATGTTATCTTCGGTTGTCCTTGAATGATTTCCCTTTAAAGTTCTATAAAACGTTTGCTTTTTTTTTTTAACTAGAGGGCCTCTAGGCTTGCTATGCTCATTTCCAGCCCTGCAGCCCGATCTCCAAGTATATCACATGAAATAAAAACTGGAAAATTCATATGAATTTCAATTTTTATTGCATGTCTAAGCAAATAAGGCTTGTTATTCCGAAATTTCAGAGTTTTTTTATTGTCGTTAATTTTTGGAAAATCAGACTTTTGTCGTTTGAACTTATGACACATACTAAATTTACCAAGAAAAACAAAAGCAGTCCAAAAAGCATTTCCATAAACCGTTATGCTAAACCATTAAGGTGGACGTCAGTAATTTTGCTTCCTATACTTCCAATGGAAAAACTTTTGTGCACATTTCCTTCACAATTATTGTTCCCAAGGATGAAAATTTGAACATCGATTAAAATAACTTCATATTATAACTTGGAATTCTTAATATTTTCTAAAACATAACCATAATTATATAAAAAATCAATAACTTTTCCTTTGGTGTTGAAACCAGAAAAAAGATAGCGCGCCCTGTGCTTTGATGACGTCAGTAGACAAACAAATGTTGGATTGCATAATTATGGTTATGTTTTAGAAAATATGAAGTATTCCAAGTTATAAAATGAAGCTATTTTAATCGATGTTCAAATTTTCATCCTTGGGAACGCATTAATTCTCCAGAAGAAAGATGGCGCGACTTGCACTTTGATGACTTCAGTAGACAAACAAATGTTGAATTGCATAATTATGGTTATATTTTTAGAAAATATGAAGTATTCCAAGTTATAAAATGAAGCTATTTTAATCGATGTTCAAATTTTCATCCTTGGGAACGCATTGTGAAGAAAATGTGTACAGAAGTTTTTCCATTGGAAGTATAGGAAGCAAAATTACTTGACTTCCACCTTAAACAACTGAGATAGCTTTACCAACAAAACATATGCATAACAAATTATCTGCGTCACCATGGCAACAGGCCACGAGACCAGAACGTTCCTCTGTGGTTATTGTGAAGACAGACAAGCTGTTAGTTTCTTTCTTTTGAGTCTTTAAAAAATGCTTAAAAATCAGAAAATGACTTTTTCTTTAAAAAATTTTTTTTTGTAAAAAAGGGACGATAGTTGTAAGTTTATGCCATATATCCGTGGGTTTTTTAAATGGATCCCATCGCGAAATAGAGAATTTTGTGAAATTTAGAAAATTTAATTTCTCGTAAACTAAATCGAAATTCAAAAAAAGGGCGACAAAGTGCATAAATTCGGTCGTTACACTACATGCCTAAAAAGTTTCATGTTGCTGTTAGTGTGTCCGGAACGCGTCCTAATAGCACTTTTGTGCTTACCTTAACTTTGAAATACAATAGTTCTTGAAGTTTCTCTATAATCGAGAAACGGGTTTATTTCAGCGTGTTCAGTCAATTCTCTACAAACTATGTAAATTTCACATTTTTGTGTTCAATGTTTTGCGTTGCGATCTAGGAAAACAAAAGTGTCACGAAATTTCTAAAACAGCAGCAGCGCCAGTTACTTTTTTAGAATAGAGAGAAATTGCGTATCCTATATGAAACGAACTACAGTTTTGCATTATATAAAGGATACTTTTGTCCAGTTTCAACTATAAACATTTTTTTAACAACGCTTAGAAATATCGAATTTCATCACTATCAATTAAACAGTTTTTGAGTTGGTTCATTTTAAAAGAAAAATACCCCGACGATACCTGTACTTTTGGTGCCATTAATGGCATCAAAAGGAGGTATGCTCAGGATATACATATCCTTGAAACAATACATCTGTGTTTAATAATTTTTAAAGAAATACTGCTATAATACACTGGCGTGCAAAAATTAAGGACGAGGCGGTTTTTCGAGTGTAATGTCGTGCAGAAGTGCTCCACATCGACTCAAATCATACCATAAGATCCCCAAGATGTAAGAATATGGGACAAATGAGCAAAACCGTCCGATCAAGGGATACAAAGGCACTTTATTGAAAAGGTAGCTTCGAGCACAACTGGACAGAAATGTCCATGTGACAGGCGGCTGCCAAGAAAAATCCAGTCTTTAGTAGGGGATATGATCACCCCTGACTGCGTTGCAGGATTTACAACGTCTGTCCTTGCTGAGGACAAGGTTGTCAAGGAGCTGTTGAGGCATTGCGGCCTTATTCCTCTTGTAGCGCCAATCGTTGCTGGCGGCTGGTGACGTGCTACCAAGCGTCTCCCGAGAAGGTCCCACACGTGTTAGATTGGATTTAGGTCCGGGGACCTTGCGGGCCAATCCATGCGTTGAATATCTTCACTCTCCAACAGCTCTGTGACAGCCACTGTACGATGAGGTGTAGCGTTGTCGTCCATGAAGAGGAACTCGGGACCCACAGCACCTCTAAACAGACGCACGTGAGGCAGGAGAACCTTGGTACAATAGCGGACACCAGTGACTGATCCTCCTTGTAAGATGTGGAGGTCAGTACAGCTACCAAGCATGATACTGCCCCAAACGAGAACTCCGCCACCTTCAAACCGGTCCCTTTCGATGATGTTGGAGGTGGGATTGCGTGTTCTCTGCTCTCTCCAGCTGTGTATATGTCCAGAATTGCTAGTCAGACTAAATCGGCTCTCATCTGTTAAGAGAACTCTACCCTATTGCTGATGTGTCCAGTTCTTGTGTTCCTGGCACCACAAAAATAGTAGTCTCCGTTGAGCAGGCGTTAATGGCACACACCGTACTGGTTGTCGTACAAAATCACCTTTGTGCAGCCACCTGGCCACTGTAAAACGCGATAACAGACATCCAGTTGTCTGTTGCATGTGCCTTGCGATTTCTCCCGCTGTCTCTTCTCGCCTGTAGGACAATATACCGGTCGTCCGCTGCCGTGGTTGCTCGTGGACGACCACTGCTAAACTCTCGGACAGCTGTTCCTGTCGTTTGAAATGCTCTCCAAGCTTGTGAAACGATGCTGTGAACGATCCCGAACTCCTAGGTCACACTAGTCACACTTCGTCCTCCTTCCAACTTCCCAATGACGCGATCTCGGGTAAAGTCATCCAGATGTCGTCTACTGGATTGCCTGTTGGCCATATCACACGGTGACAGCAACTCGACATCGTTCAAACCGATGTACGCCGTGCAATAGCTTTCACCGAATTGCTGAGCGTACATCGCCCGTGTGCTTTATACCCTTCCAACCCCCCTCTTCAGGCTCCATATATGCGTATGCGCTACCGTACCGGACCCTAGTCTATCTCTTGAGTGGTCTTTCGGTCCTTTCTGTCTGCTCGTTCCGCTGTTATGCTAATTTCTCCTCTTCATCCTTAATTTTTGCCCACCAGTGTATATTAAATATATTTTAACCTATAATACATATTAAAATTAGCTTATGAAATTACCTAAAAATAATTTAGCCTAGTGCTAAATTCTAGGGTAGGCTAAAAATAATTTAGCCTACCCTAGAATTTAGCACTGGCTACTGCCCTGGTTGTTGAATAATTACAACACTAAATCATAGTAAAACCTACTGATGACCCTGTATATCTATTAGAAGTGCAATGTGGATATACCATAGATTTTAATTCTCAGTGTACAGATAATTAACTTCTAGCAAATCAACAGAGCTAAACTTGACAAAGCAGAACATTTTTTTATTAAAAATATGAGAGATTATTCTCAGTTACAACCTGTTGCAATATTAAATTGCATGTGTAGGAAGAATTGTGCATTCATATATCACAGAATTTTCATCTTGCTGCAGAGATAAGGATGCGTGTAATTGTTTTTGACTTTAGGAATCCTTCTATTTTAAATTTTGCTGTACTTATTAAAATAAAATTACTGCACGTCCAAAGAACAGATTTTTTTATTGTAATGCATAAATTTTTAATTGAATTAAAAAGTTTTTTAGAAGTAAGAATTTTTATGGCAGTTGTTTGCAAACTGGAGGGAGGGGGGGCTGCTGCTACTTGAAAATTGTGTGAGAAGTAGTTTTGCTCCTTGCTAAAAAAACTTACCACTGACGTACCTATCACCAAATGAAAATAACTGTAGACCTAATTGCAGCGGTGGAAGAGTTGTGTCGAAGTGCGCAAATTTTCAAGTTCTGCGCCGTGCTGCTCTGAAATGCATAATTTTTATCGAATTGCGCCAAAATATAGTATGTTTAAAAAAAAATTGTTTTGATATAGAAATGAATTTCCTAACATCCTGAAATCTTAAAAAGCTCAAATCAATTTTAAAATGGCTGTGATTAAATTATTATATGGGGTATATAAATAAGTTTTGAGGGATTTGAGGTGAACAAAACACGTTGTTGCAGAACAAAAACAATATTTTAATATTAATCGAAGTATGCTCCCCCTGAAGCTACAACTTTACCCCATCTTTTGGGCAGTGAACATGTGCACCCGAAGGAAGAATTCCAGTTCCTTGGAAGAGATCCAGTTGTCCAGCCAATTTTTAATGTCTTCATAAGAACTAAACTGTTCTCCAGAAAGTGCTCACTGCACAACCAAAACAAATGGTAATCCGATGGCACAGTATCTGGCGAATATGGCGGGTGGGGTAGAACTTCACAGTCGGATTCTTCTAAGTACTTTTTCACTGGTCGAGAAACATGTGGTCTTGCGTTGTCATGCTGTAAGATGACTTTGTTGTGTCTATTCTCCCATTCCGGCCATTTTTGTGTGAGCTCGTTTTAAACGCATTAATTGGGTTCGATACCGATCACCAGTAATAGTTTCTGACGGTTTCAGCAGTTCATAGTGGATCACACCCTTCGGTCCCACCAGATACACAGCATTACCTTTGAACCATGGATATTGCATTTTGGCGTTGAAGGACCTGGCTTCACTCATGCTTTCTGCCGTTTAGGGTTATCGTACCATATCCATTTCGTGTCTGCAGTAATAATACGATGGAAAAAAAACTTTCTCTTTTGCCTTAGAAGCAACAATTCGCAAATGGTTTTTCGACGTTCAAGGTCTCTTTCCCTCAAAGCATGTGGAACCCAATTCCCTTCTTTTGCACCATTCCCATGGCAGCTAAACGTTGTGAAATGCATGGTTGACTAACATTTAATGCTGCTGCTAGTTCTTTTTGGGTCTGGCACAGATCCTCGTCAAGTAAAGTTTCCAATTCGGCATCAGCAATTTTTTGGGTGGTCCAGAACGTTCTTTATCACTGAGATCGAAATCGTTCCTTTTGAATCATCTAAACCAATACTCACATGTTTTTATGGATGGGGAATGTTCACCATAGATTTCTGGCATTAAGCGATAGCTGTCGGCAGCACTTTTCCTGACAATAAAGTAATGCAGTAACACTTCCCGCAAATGCTGTTTTGTTGGGACAAAAGTTGCCATTTTCCATCGAGTAAAACAAATACGTCTTCATACCTCAATCGAACGTGGTATACTGACTCTGACAGCTGGCGTCTCGTACTGCGATATTGCAGTGTTGCCACTTTAAAATACATGCGAGCAGTAATAAGTAAGACACCGAACGGAAATCCCTCAAAACTTATATTACCCAATACATTTGGCGATTTTTTCCCCCCAATGGAATCGCCCTGCATCTGCTCTGCTCTGTATAAAACTGTCACCTACTTACATTCTCAGTTTATTTTTAGCCTCTCCAGTGGGGCCCCAGAATGCATAACGATTGCCTTACGCTTCTGCCCAGTAGCAGAAACAGCGCACGCAGCACGGCGGCAGGCACCGCAGATGGCTTTGCTTGCTTTTAGAAAGTTTCAAAAGTTCATATTATTTATTTCATATATTAAATAAAAAAAAATCTTTACTATTTGCTGAACTCACCACGGGAGCAGAAACAGCACATTGTGACATCAGATTTTCAGAAAGGTGTGTAGATCGTGTTTTTGTTTTTTTTACTATTTCGTCGACATTCATTGTTTCTAGCCTTCCTTTCAATTTTAAAGCAAAGGAAGGGAAATTTTGGCACGATTTTAACTTCGTATCCCCCTTCCAGGCATGAAGTTATATCGACAGATTACGTGGGCAATTATTGTATTTCATTTTATTTTAATTTTCTTTCTTCCGTATTTTACAAACAGATAACTACAAGTTGATGAGACATGTTGCTTACATTCAATAATAAAGCTAGGAAGCAACGCTTTTGTGCACTTTTAACGGCTTTTCCATTTAACGTCTGTCTTACGCGACATTCTGGGAGCTGATGGCTGCAATTTTCCTTTTTTTTGGCATCCGTATTATCTCATTTGTTCAATTTTTTTTTTTTTTTACAAGACCAAAATTTTTAAAGCATTTTCAACGTTCTCTTCCCCGTTTTCGTGGCCGTCGGTTTTCCGGAACTAGATGTCCAAATTTTTTCTTTTTTTTTTTTTCTTTCTTCCGAATGGCTTTATCTCGGTTAGATTTATGAAGCTTCTTTTTTTCTTTTTTCTTTTTTTTTTTCAAAAACCATATTTTAACGCATTTTTTATGATCACTCCTCCGTTTTCACGGGCATATTATGCTGCATTCTGAGAGCTGATGATCACAAATTTTCCGTTTTTAGCTTCCAGATAGCTTTCAGTTAGATTAAAAAAGTGTGCGTTGTTGTTTTTTGTTTTTTTTAAGAGCCATATATTTTTAGCGTTTGCAACATTTTGTTCTCCGTTTCTGTGGCATTCCGGAAGTTGACAGTCGCAGGTTTTTTTGTTTTACTTTTTTTTTATTCTTCGAGATAGCTGTATCTTAGGTAAATTTAGGTGAAAGTTGTGTGTGTGTTTTACTAAAATCGTATTTCTACCTTTCAAAATCGTATATTTAATGTCTTGTTGCATTTCCATGGTCGTATTACGCAGCATTCCAATAGCTGATGATCATAATTTTTTTTTCTTTTTTATTTACTTTGAGATAATTTCATTTCAGATTGATGAGAGGGTTTTTTTTTTCTTCTTTACAAGAACTCTTGCCTTATTTCTCACTTTGATTTTGTTATTTTTGGGGTTTAATTATATCGGTGAAAATGCTCTCACCACATTTTAACAAATTTGCTAAATTTTTCTCAAAAACTGCAGTCAATTCACAAAAGATATTTCAAACAACATATATTGATTGCTATCATTTCCACACTTGACATGATCATTACACTTACACAACTGTCTGAATCATCAGCTGATGAGGTCTCCAATACAACAGAATTGCTGCAGGAAATAATAAGAGCACAATTGTATCAGGTGGAACATCCTATAAATGATGGAGTTGAAAGTTTAATCAATTAAAATCTAAATGCAAAAAAAAACAATAATTTTACAAATTTCAAATTATTTACTGTTTATACTTCCTGATTATTTAATAAAAATTCAAAAGCTTTTTAAGGAATGATGTTTAAATTCTGAATAAAATCTTTCTTTTCTTATCAGGAAAAAGCTAGTTTGATTATTGCGACTAAATACTAATTTGTACAGTTATCAAAATCACAAATTTGCCAATTTTCTAAAATTTTGCTTTGTTGTGGTGCAGAATGATAAATTTTCTAGAAAAAATATTTAGGCTTCTCTTTATCTTGCAGACAGTTTTTAGCTTTTCCGTTTCTGCGTTGCAGACTCCTGAAAAGATTCTGTTCAGGGATAGTATAAATATCCCTGTTTAAATAACGAGTTCAGTTCTCCTGTACACCAACCTCCATCATAATATGACTTTGACATTAAGATTTACTAGCATAAAATTGACAATTTTAAATCACATTTAGTAGCACAGTGATGTAGAATATAAATATGAATCTCATTCAATGAAAATTGAAACAGCAAAGATGTAATTAACTGGTAAGCATTTAGTTATTAAATAGTTTTAATTTGTGAAAAAGGTTTAGAATGTATAATTAATTTTTTATCTTAAAATTTTCGTTATATGCTAATTATTTTCGAAATTAGTTTACCAGTGTGCTCATGAAAAGACTGATAGTTCAGATTTTTCACTTTTGAAAGCTAGTGATTTTGCATAATGTGAAATTAGAACTACCATTATTGTGTGATTGTGAGTAATCATGCTTGGAAATTTTGCTGTGTCTTTCCAAGTATTAATTGGTGCTGAAAAATATAGATTTCCCCCTCCAAACGACGCTCAGGGTATCATTTTATTAGCTGCTCCGAAATGTAGATTTTCTTACTCCAGAGGCTGCTCCAAAATGGGTAGTCTGCACTTCACCACTGTAATTGGTCAAAAGAGCATATATGGGCCCATTTGAAAGCTTATTAGATGGCCTTTTAAGATATCACACAATCATATTATGGGTACAATTTAATTTTCAAGGTCATCCATTTTGACCTTTTATTTCTCAAAATGGGGCCATTAATTTCATTTAATAAAGTTGAGGGGGAGGGATCCTCTGAATAGTAAGAAAATTGGCTGGGAAATGAACATAATTTTTTAAACTTTTTATCTGGTAAAGAGTTGGATTCTTTGCATACAAAGCTGCCGTTGTAGTGTTATCAAACTGGGTCCTAGGTACCCACAGACTTTTAAAAAGTGGGTACTTTTGAGGTATTTTGGGTCCTTTTAAAAAATCAAAAGAATAAAGAAATAATGAATATTTGTACTTACATAAGCAAATGAAAAATAAATGTAATGTTCATTGTTCAACACTTATTTATGCTCATTGAAAACAATCTTTAAAAAAAATCAAGTACTGACAATTAAAATTTTTTTTTTTTTCAGCTAAATTTTATCATAATATAGAACTACACAAATACATTGCATTTTTAGTCAGCTCAGAACAAGTGGTTTTTATTTTTCAAAACACAGGAACTGTGTGATGACTACTCTTGAACAGTTTTTTATTTATTTTCAACGAACAATCATTTATATGGACATACAACTTTTAGTACAGTATAATCGTTCACAGTGCTCTCATTAAATGTAAGTTTGTTTTTCAAATTTTATATTTCAGCTGTTCCAATATTGATTAAAAGAATTGAAAGGTTTAATAAATTAATCAGCACATTTGTATATTTATGTAATCTTGAGGAATGGCTTTGGCTGTTTTCGTTCTTTCCCTAATCCTCACGAATTCGACTTCTGCCAAATGGCATGTTAAAAAATCCGAAATAAAATGTGGGTCCCAAAAGGCATGTAGAATTTGTAATTATGGCTGGACGTACCCTGCACATGACGGGCAATGTAATTTTCAAGCCCTGGTGTCAAATCTGCTTTGTTTACATGGTGGGCAAAGGGACTAGCTCTGTATAAATTTCATGATGGTTTTGTACGAAAATGGATTATGCTGTCATCTATCAAAGCTATGTGTGAGCTGTGTATCAATCTCTGTACGTTACTATTTTGGCTAGCCTTAAAACGATCTTCAAAAGTGTTAATTGCGTCGGTACTTCGAAATTTGTATTCCGAAGGAAAAGCTTCGTTTCCACATAAATTTGACCCTATCTATCTCGGTCTAGAAGAATAAACAAAATACATTGATTATACCTGACATGGAAGAACTGTCTGATGATTCGAATCAACACCTTAAAGTAGTGTTCTAAGGAAAGGCAATTCTGTCCTTAATATATTAGGGGTCATTCCAGGCAGCATTTTATACCATTGGGCGGTATCTTCACAAAAATATTTTGAACTGTGATGGTATCATATTCAGTAAAAATTTATCTGAAAAATATTTTAGTGTTAGAGACATCTTGAATATTGTTCTGTTCAACTGATGCACTTTTTTCAGCAAATAAATAGTCTGACGGATGCCTATCAGCCACTGCATCATCACTACTGGCAACTGAGGAAACGCTCCCCAAAGCATTATGGGAGAATTTTTTTTCTATCTATGGTAGCCTCACTTCGCATGCATTTTCCAGAGCTAACTCAGAAGTAGAAATAGGCACATCGGTGAATGCTCATTCTCGAAACATCCGTGCATTGGTAGTTTTAATGGAAATTTTCAGTGTGTCTATGAAAACCTCAATGTTTCGCTAAAATGCCGAAGAAAGTGTCTTTTCTATTTGCAGCAGTAATGGACACGTCGATGCGTAAAATCACTGTTCAAAAATATCTGTAATTATTATTCGCCAGTTCAACATTGAGTAACCAATATTTGTTAAAACGCTGGATGTATCAGTGGAAATCTGTTTCTTCTATGTATGGGCTCGTGTAACATCCAGGATAACCCAATTTTCGGCCACAAAACAGAACAAATCAGAAAAAAAAAAAATCGCTAATTCACAATAGGAATATTATTTTCCCTCCTTTAAAAGAATTAAACAAAGAAATTCATTTACTTCTTGTAGAAAATATTCTTTTGCAGTTTGAAACATTATCACTTGCAAGAACAACAATGCTTAAAAACATTTTTTTATTTTTATTTTCACCAACCGGGATTCCAGCAGGAAACAATTTTGAGGAGAGGGGCATGATGTGGAAGTGCTAACCATACACTTTATGGGGGATGGCATTGCGACGTATTATAGACTTTCATTTTGATATTTTAATAAGATTTCTTTTCCTCTAGCACTTAAAACTTTTGACCTTTGATGACTTTCCTGGTTCAATACAACCTGGAGCATTATTATTGCCCCCCTCTTCCCAGATCTCAGTAGGAGTATAATCAGAGTTGTACTAAAAAAGAAACTCTGCATATACAGTTATCAAAACAGAAAAAACTTGTTGCAAACTGGAAAAGCATGAACCACGATTAGCAATAAATAAAAAATAACTGAAAACATAATAAAACAATAAATACTGTCAGAATAATGATTGTAGAGGATTAAAATTGCTTTAAGCTTGAAAATAGGCAAAAATAAGAGTAAATTTCACAAAAATGGGTATCTTTAAAAACCTGGATTGGCCGTATTATATTCTTGAATGTGATTTGCCAAACAAACATTTCAATCCTTTTGTTAGACTGTTTGAGTGGATGCCAAATTTTTGTCCACAATATGAAGATATAAAATAAAATATGAGAAGTATGTTACCAGCTATTCTGAGCGTATGGTAACACACTCTGGAAAATGCTTGAAGCGTGTTTTTTTCCAACACTTGAATTGTCCCAAACTAAGACAGATCCATTCGAAGAGTCATTTGGTTACCCTCGGAACATCTTGACATCGAAAGTAATCTTTGACATTCACACTGAAATGTGCATGTGTTCTTGTCCCTAGCAATATCATTGAAAAACCTCTTTCAATTCCATGTCTAATAACAAAAGAACTGCAAATTGAGTAAAAAATGCAATGACGGAACTTAAGGCTCCCACTGGGAAACACGCACATACAAACGCACGTTAGCTAACTTGAAATAAATGAGTGCTGATGTTCTCGGGCAATCTGTAATCACCATATCATGCTGAGCAGGCCAGAGCAACGCCTCCTGCAACTGAAATCCTAACAACTCATTCATTGTCATTGTAAGTGAACCGCATGTTTGTTTCCTATGCTTTGTCATCTAAAGAGAAGTTTCTGTTGTGATCTCAACAGATAGAATAGCAGATATTCAAATGTAGCCATTGTTTGTCGTACTTTGTGTACCTGCTGGATTTGTGATATAACACAACTATAGGGAATGCTGAGTTATGTCTCTAGTCAAAAAACTTTTTATTGCTCACCCAGTTTTGTGATGCAAAATACCATAAATAACCGTATCTAAACATCTGCTGTTCCATCTGTTTAGGCTATGCCCATTTTCATCGATAGACAAAACACGGAAAACAAAAATGTGGTCCACCTGTGGTGATGTCATAAACAAGTTGTTAGGCTTCCAGTTACAGGGGAGGGGCATTGGCAAGCGATGGAAGTATAGCCCAAAAATGTAGATTATTTCATACATCGGAAATACAGGACAATTAACAGCAGGCTTTTTTTTTTTGTTAAACAGTCATCAGCCTGCTCATTTCTTTCTTCTACTGTACGAAAATCAACACATTTAAAAATGTTACAAAAAATTTAACTATGTAGTTTATAATCTTTTAAACATAAAGCGTGATCTACTCTTACCTTTAATTTATTTATTCAGCATTTTGGAGAAAGCATTGCAACAGTTTTCTTAATGCATAAGATTCATGCACTTATTTTGTTTTTGTGCAAACATGATAGATTGGCAATGTTAACTCTAGCGTAATCACCGAACAATGGTCACTCCTTTTTGGTCCTAGCAGTTGCCGTTATTTGAATGTTTCTGGTTCGTGATTTTGTGTACTACTAATGTGAACAAATACATGCTTGGATAATCAAGAATACACTATATAGTACTTGATGCATTTAACTTGTATTTATTTTGTGCTTTTCCTTTGTGTATGGGTTTTTTTTTTTTTTTGTTAGGATTTATATAAATAGTTTGTCTTCAGTGCTGTTGCTACATTAGTTATATATATATATATATAATGGTTGTCAACAAAATGGATGTTTTATTTTTTCTTTCTTTCTTTATAGGGTTGCTATGGCTCAGGGTACTTTATACACTTATCCTTCCAGTTTCCGAGCAAGCAAAATCCTCATTGCAGCTCAGTACAGTGGTGCTAATGTGCAGGTGCCAAATGATTTTGTGTTTGGTGAAACCAACAAGACAAAAGATTTCTTGAAGAAGTTTCCTCTTGGCAAAGTTCCTGCTTTTGAGACCTCAGATAACAAGCATATATATGAAACTAATGCCATTGCCTACTATGTTGGTAACAGCCAGCTGCGTGGTACCACAGTTGTCGATCAGGCACACATTCTACAGTGGATTAGCTTTGCTGACAATGAAATTCTCCCTGCTGCATGCACATGGCTTTTCCCAGTGCTTGGCCTAATGCAATACAACAAGCAGTCTTGTGAAAAGGCTAAAGAGGATGTCAAGAAAGCCCTCCTGGTACTGAATGATCATCTGCTCACAAGAACCTATCTTGTTGGGGAGCGTATTACACAGGCTGACATATCTGTGTTCTGCACTCTCCTGTCTTTGTACCAGCATGTTTTAGAACCAGCTTTCCGTAAGCTGTATGAAAATGTGAATAGGTGGTTCACCACTTTGTCACATCAGCCTCAGTTCAAGGCAGTTGTTGGGGAAGTTGCCTTATGTGAGAAAATGGCCCAATTTGATGCTAAGAAGTTTGCTGATCTCCAAAAGAAAGGAGGGAAAGAAACAAAGGAAAAGGGTGGAAAGGCTAAAGAAGAAAAGCCACAAAAGGCCAAGGAAGAAAAACCTAAGAAAGAAGTTGAGGAGACTGAATTACCTGATGAGACAGAACTTGCACTAGCCCAAGAGCCAAAATCAAAGGATCCGTTTGAAAAGTTTACCAAGGGCACCTTTATTATGGATGAGTTTAAGAGGGTGTACTCAAATGAAGCAGAAAAAGTGTCCATCGAATATTTCTGGAATAAATTTGACAAAGATAATTACTCCATATGGTATTGTGAGTATTTGTTCCCTCAAGAACTCACCTTAGTTTTCATGAGCTGCAATCTCATCTCAGGTATGTTCCAGAGGTTAGATAAGATGCGTAAAAATGCCTTTGCCAGCGTGTGCCTTTTTGGTGAAGACAACAACTGCACAATTTCAGGCATCTGGGTTTGGAGGGGACATGAGTTAGCTTTTCAGTTGTCTGAAGATTGGCAAATTGATTATGAGTCATACAGCTGGAAGAAGCTTGACCCCAACACTGAAGAAACAAAGAAGTTAGTCAATGAATACCTTTCCTGGTCGGGAGACTTTGCTGGAAAGAAATTCAACCAAGGAAAAATTTTCAAGTAAATGTTTGAGAAATATGTAAAGTAAATAATGTCATTAAACAGATAACTGCATCACAAATTAGTTGTCATTTTTTTTTTCTACTTAGAGAGTGAAACTTGTTTCTCGAATGCATTTGTGCCAGAAAGAACCTTGAGTTTTCCAAGTGCAATATTATCGATATATTTTACAATATTTATTATAAAGTTTAGTTTCCCACATCTATATATTAATTCTATAAGGTTTTTTTACTGTGAGTCCTATTTTGAGAGTAAAGATATGATTGAGGTATCAAAATAAAGGTCTTACCATGTAGATGTGCCAGTCGAAGAGAAAAATGAGATTGGGGCAACAGAACGGGCTTTGTGAGGTGGCAGTTCCCATGTAAAGTTTATGGGAGAAGTGTGTGGTTGACCTTCGATCGCATGCGGTTGACTCAGTGCTGTTTGAGGGCCAACATGGAGGGACTGAGATAGTCCGAAGTCTTTTCTGAGCGAACTGTTGTACAAAGCACGCTAGCAAGCATTTGTATCAAAGTTCTCATCGGAACAGCGAACACTCTCGAAGACCTGATTGTGTTATGCTGTTGGACTGTGTGATGTATATATACAATTAAATATTCATTCGATCCAGTTTATTCACGTAGGTAAGGTGTTTCCCATTATGTAAAGATTTAAATAAACATTCCATTGACCATTGTTAGTGAAAATATTTAGAATGTACATATTGAGTTGCGCCATCCATATCTTCATTTTATAAGGTTTTTTTACTGTGATACCTATTTTGAGAGAACGGCTGAACGTAAAAATATTGTCCGGGTATAAAAATAAAGGTCTTACCATGTAGATGTGCCAGCCGAAGAGAAAACTGAGATTGGGGCAACGGTTTGGCAAAGTTCCCACGTAAAGTCTATGGGAGAAGCGTGCAGCCCTTATCTACATCAGGTGCTCAGTTCAGTGTCAGACTTGGTGTGTGCATGATGATTCTATGATCAGTCCTAAAGTAAGTAAATACTTTATTGCATACTTACCCTTAACAAGAATGTCTCTCCCACTGAAAAAAAAAAAAATCTGGAAGGCGTGAGCAATCAATGGGTCGCAATTATATGTCTCAGACGAGAGAATGAAGAGTATTCGCAACGCGAATCTCATTCTAATGGCATTTACAAACGCAGTTGTGACTGAAGATGAGAGTGAAAGAGGTGCTATCCAGTTGAATTTTTGCACACGATCGAGATGAGTGGACTTCCGCCTCACATTTTACCACTGAAAAAGGGTGCAGCCGTGATGCTCATCATGAACCTGGCCACCCCGGTGATGCAGTGGTCTAAGCGCTGGCTTATGATAATTCGTTCGTGAAGGGTTCGAATCCCAGTGTGACATGATGTGTTCATGTTAGAGCACTGGCTCTCTCCCTTCCCTGGAACCAGTGACCCTAAATTAGGGATGGGCGACTGCTTATAGCCCACTGAGTTGCTCACTTCAGTCAAAAAAAAAAAGATAGCGAACCTGGACTATTGTCTTTACTGAAGTGGTTGAATGAATTTGTCAATCAAATAAAGTTTACATTTGTTGTTTCATATGAGTTTATTCTTTTCAAACAAAAATAATGATAACCGTCGATTCAGACGGTTTTTGTCATAATCATGACATTTGGACGAAAGTAATACAGCTTCATACTTATCACCCTCAACATTGAGAAATGGGCAAACGTACATGTCGTTTACCATATGAAGTCAGCAGGAGTTTAATCTGGCTATTACTCTTGTGATTCCACAATACGGCCTGTTCACCAGTATAGGGTTTTTAAAAACTAAAACAATGAATATAATATCTGAATGAAAAATTATGAGGAATTAAAATGTTGACAATACTCAAAGGTTGTATCAAAAGACAACTTCATATGGTAAGCAAATGCTATTTTTCAGTGTTCAGGGTGGTAATTATGAAGCTGTGTCGGCTTTTGTCAAAGTGTCATTATGACGATAATTTAAACGTATGAAACAGAACTTTATAATAAATATTGTGAAATATTTATATCGATATTTGTAAATTAAGATATTTTTTTGTCTGTTAACGCAAAGAGGCCTAAAAAAGTTTGGTGTTCACTTTTTGTTTGGGTGCACCATTCAACTGCTGCAGCAGTCACATTTTTTTTTAATTTAGCTCATAAATTATTACTAATTTTTTTAATGTCAGTTTTATTTGAAACCTGTACGATTTCAGCAAATGCTTTCATGGAGCATCTACATCCAGCTAAATAATAATTTCAATGGTGGCAAACATTTAAACCAGTCTTGTAACTTTGGAGAGGGAGAGAGAGTTCTAACATATGGGCGACTACTGCTGCAATTACTTATGAGTGCATTTTCTGTTTACATACAAAAACCATTTTCAGTCTCTTAACCTGAAATTAAACATTTTAAATATTTCCTTTAGTGTTTTCAGAAATAAAAGCAAAGCTGTTCTACCTCCTGGCAGTTGTCTAGATTTGAAGGGAAAACCTCAAAGTAGGGCAAAGCACCCAGTGAAAGCAATTTTCAGGGAGAGACAAGTTATTTCAAAACTATTGAACTGGAAGAAGTTTTACCATCTCAGGAAGGTCTCCTATAGAATGATTTGAGAAAAGTCAAAAATATATTTTGCAACCCTTTTTTTTTCAGCCCAGTATTGAACTGTGACTCCTAATTTGTACACCACTGAAATGTGGGGCATTGACTCCTATACCCTACATTTCAGTGGTGTACCTTTTATTTAACAACTTTGTTAGTCATTTATCAACAAAGATACCATCCAACAAACAGTAACCAGTAATGTGGACTTAATATTCACTGACTTGCAGACAGCTAATGTGTGCCTTTTTGCATTTTACTTTTTAAATGGAATTGTTCGTCTTAATTGGAGTTAAGACACAAACATTTTGTCAGCTTGCTATAAAAATACACTTAATAAATGCATCCGCAACATGTATTGGCTATGTTGTTTTTTCTTATGTTTATATGCAAGAGTATGCTCATGTTAAAACCAATTGTTGCTGCCAGTTTTTAAAAATGGTTTTAATATGAATATGCTGCATTCTACATGAAACTTGTTAAAACATCAGTTACGTCTTCAGTAATAAAAATAATTTTTGTTTCTAAATAAACAGCTGGTAGGAAAAATACATAATATTTTCTAATTCATTACTTATAGAAACTTCACTAAGCTAAAAATTCAAGCACCTTATTCTTATGTGTCCCAGGTATTGTGCCATCACAGCTGGTCATTCTAACTAAATTGGACAACATTCTGAATGAGAAGCAAACTGGTCTTTTGAATAGCATCCTGTTTTAAAAACTCACATTTCTTTGTTTCATCTTCTGTTGATACATAAGCAGAATTACAGAAAAAGTTTCCTGTAATTCACAGGCTAAATACCTGGTGTTTCACTGGGTAGTGACAAAAGAAATAAAGTTAACTTACTTTATTGGAAGAGGAAAAGATGTTTACAGGAGTAAGAGTAGGCAAAAGGTAATCAATGGATGGCATGTTCCACATGATCATCTGCTGTCACGACGTGGCGAATAGGTGCTTCGAAGTGCTGCAATACCGATGGGAAAGTGTTCGACAGGATTCGTGCAATTTCCTGTTGGATGGCACATCGGAGGTCAGGCAGTGTTCGCGGGTTGACCTGGTACACCCAATCTTTCAGATAGCCCCACAAGAATTCGAGTGGCTTTAAATTGTTCTGTATAATGGCCAAGAGAGACCTGCTGAAAAACGTTGGGGAAATCGTCTGGCGATGACCCGTGGGCCATACTGCTGGTGAAGCAAATCAAGAACAGCATTTGTGGAGTGTGGCAGTGCTCCGTCCTGTTGAAATGCGCGGCTTCGATGCTTTCTGCCGTCCGTGCTGTTCTTCTCTTCATCACCATGCTTGCCACATCATTTGTGACACTGCCTGTTCGTTCGAATTTCGTCAGGTACGTACAGGATGGCTTACGGCGATTCTTAAACACTATACCCCACTTTCGTAACATCTTTGTGGGGTTTCCGCCCTCTGCATACCAATTTTTCACCAAAAAACCTTCTTCCGTGAAATATCGCTGCATGTCCGAAATCGCGTGTCCACCGTCCCACTACTTCCTCACGAATGCCTGTCGCCTGCTAATCGACATCTCGGACTTGCAGTGCCATCTCGTTATTCTTTAACAATTTATTTCGCAGGAAAGTTGTCACTACCCAGTGAAATACCAGGTATTTTGTTACTAAGATTTTTGGATTACAGTAGAACCCGCTTCAGGGTGTGCACAGGTGCTTGAAAACCTGGAAAGTCCTTGAAAATAATAAACGTTTTCAAGGCCTGGAAAAACGGTGTTTTGTTTTTTAAAGCTGTCTTGAAAAGCCTTTAACTTTGAAATTAGTGCTTAATGGGGGCACAAATGCTTAATCCGTTTGTTCCCAGTATCTCTGCTTTTACATGTGCAGTTTGTTTTTTAAAAAAAATCGACACCAGATGCCATTTACCTTGTAAAACATTTTATGCTAGTAGACAAGGAATTCGTAGTTCACAGTTCCGTCACTAGGTGGTGTTTTTGTACTTCAAGCCACAGCTGTATTGTTGTTTCTTTCTAAAAAACTCTATTAAGAAATTTCTTAAGTATACCTTTTGCTACAATAGAGATGCAGAGCATTATCCTCTTTAAATAATGCAAAGATTTCCCGTTAGGGCCGTAAAGGTGAATTTTTTTTTTTTTTTTTTGCTATCTCTGCTTCCAGGAGATGTATTTGAAAAATTATCTTCCCTTTGCATAGCTTTTTCTATGAAGAATATTTCGCCTAGTTTCAACTTTTCCATTCTCAATTCTTACGCTAACAAGCGTAGGCTTATATCATGCTTCCTTCTTACATTTCTTCTATTAACTGATTAGACGTGTGCCCTCCCCATTCTTAAATTCTGGATCTGCCCTTGCTTTATTTTATAATTTCAATTGTTATCAGTAATAGGCATGGGATAGTGCAGAATAGTGATGCAGCTAAAATAACTGATTGAATTAATCATTTTCAGATTGAAGGAAAGGATTTTCTGAGATAGGCCTTGTAATAATTGCACCACCATGATTCAGTTTTGCATTATTGGGTAATTCTTCAATTAAAACCAGTAAGAAGAAATGCAGTGAGTAAAAAACCATACTCATCCATTTAAATCTTTCATTATTTTTATTACTTAAAACCGAAATTACTTGGAAAAAATAATTTGACCATGGTATTGTAAAGCGTAGTAACCATCCTGGATTTTTTTTTTTTTTGCATATGTCTTGGAAAAGTCCTTGAATTTTTTTTGCATATGTCTTGGAAAAGTTTTTGAATTCTCCCCCCCCCCAGAAGTGTACGAACTCTGCCACTTGTAACAAAGAACTCGAGACTGATGGAAACCCTCCCCAAATCCATTTTTTGGTGAAAATTCTGTAACTATTGGATATACTTGAAAGATTTGATTAACTATATTGGTACTAAGTAATTGATTCAAAGATTTAATTAACTAAATTACTGGTACTATGTGATTGATTCTTTCAAGTATATTTAATTTGACTTACTGCTGTTCAATTGCACAACATACATGAAGCAAAAGCTTGCACCCATCCTCACTTGAAGGGTGAGAAGGGCAATAGACACAATTTCAAGGAATGCATTATCTTCTTTCCATTTTTATTTTTTACTCCCCTACTAATTCCTACAACTGTCACCCAAAAATCTACTTATATGTCCTACAGTATCCATACTCTTATGGAGGAGTTGGTGGCCTGTTTTCAACTCTGCCGATATGATACACCCAAGGTATAGCCTCTTGGAGTGTGTGGCTTTCTTCTGCGCAGCTTGCTTGTTGAGCATTTGATGTACTCCCTCCCCGTTGCTTTTCTATCAACATTCTTCCACTAGCACACTAAGGTTCTGCTGCATTATCGCAGTTTTGTCTTGTGTATGCACACCATTTCTACTCCTCCATTCCAGGAAAGTGTGCAACAGAAATTTTCTGTGTTAAATAATATATGGAATTTAAGTTTTACCTTTTTCTTGTAAAAGTGATCATCTTAGATTTTTTCACCCTCATTAAATCCGGGGTCTTCATTCAAATTTGTTTGTTAAAAACACAATCAAATTAGTTTTGAATTAATATTATACCAAACAAAAGTTCTTGTCTTGCTTGTTGTATCAGAGATATCACTAAATACACGCCCATTATGTGCGGGGCCCTATTGTATAACCAACTATGAATCATCTGAAAATGAACACAAATTTTAAGTTCACTACCTAAATTAAGTGTAAAGAACTGGCACTTGATGCACGATCTGGTGGCGAAACCATCATGACCAGTATTTTGTTTGCATAATACTTCAAAATTGGAAAAAAACTGCAATAAATGTTTTTGCCTAACTAATTTAAATTTTAAAGCAATGCAAAAATGTGTATGCAGTCAAAACTTGTTATAACAGTATTTTCGTTAAAATGTCATGAAATTTTCATTAAAAAGTTAATACATACTACAGAAATTTTCATTACACATAAGATTGCAATGCTGTAATTGCAAAATAGTGCCTACAGAAACAAGCAAAGGTAGTTTATTTGTAATGAGGAAGTTTTTGCTAAAGTAGTAATGAAATATATGCTTTAATTAATTTATATGTATAAAATTATGTACTGTATTTTTACCCCTCCCATATTAAAAATTTCTCTTTTATACATCTTAATAAAATACTGTTGTATGCTTCAAGAAATGATGCACATACATATTGGCATTACATATCTTTAATTTTAAAGTAGTGTAATTAAAGCAATTTATTTAGTTCCATTTTGAGGCAAACCATGTTTACATACAGCAAACCGTAAAAGAGTTCAACCATACCTATTGATTGAATGCTCATGTTCAGAATTGGCTTCCTAGTTTAATTCAATTACTAATCAAAAACAACTATTATGGGAATTTTTTTATTTAAGTTGTAGATTTTCGGAGAAAACTCTTCTTCTTCAGACTGTCTTTTTGTTGTCACTATCGCGGTTACGGTTGTTTTTCATCGAATCTTGCCAGATGTTAGGCAAGGAAAATCCTTTGCAGTCATTGATGATGGAATTTTGATTTTTCTCAATCTCTATTCCTTTTAGTTTTCATTTTTGAAAATTGCTTTGGAAACTGATGACTTTAAGGGAATTCCAACCAATGCTGTGACTAGTTTCTCTAACATGCCTATCTAAATTATGAAGATGAAAAATTCCTCACTAGTTGGTATAAAAAAACCAATGAATACTAATAGACTATTGGATTTCAATTCCTATCATCCAGATTCTATTAAGAAAAATGTAGGAAGTCAGTTTTTTAGAAAAAATTAATAAAAATTTGTTTACAGCAGATAAGAAAGAATCCCATAAAGAACTTAAAGTCATACTGCAGAAAATAACTATCCTAAAGTAGAAATTAAGAAGCTTCTGAATTTTAATGGTACAAAGAACCCACAAAAGCAACAAGTAAAATTCACTAATAAAAATTCTTATCACAAAAGTTTATTTGAGTCTTTAAAGAGAATTAGTAAGAAGTACAATCTTAAGGTAGCTCCAAGTTTAGAGAAGAAAGTTAAAAAGCATTTCCCTAAAACAGTTCAAAGAGAAGAAGATATTTTAAAAATGCAAGGTGTAGTCTATGAAGTAAAATGTAGTTGTGGACTATCTTACATAAGTGAAACAAGTCGCAAACTAGAAACTCTTATAGCAGAGCAATAAAGCTGCTATAAAAAAATTGCTCCAAGTCTGGCTTAGATAGGCATGTTAGAGAAACTAGGTCACAGCTTGGATTGGAGTTCCCTTGTCATCAGCTTCCAAATCAATTTTCAAAAAAGAAAGCTAAAAAGAAGGAATAGAGATTGAGAAAAATCAAAATTCCATCAATGACTGCAAAGGATTTTCCCTGCCTAACTAACATCTGTCAAGATTTGATGAAAAATACATAAGTTGTTTTTGATTAGTAATACCTATTGGATTTTGAAGTATTATGTAAGTAGTCTGCTTTCATTTTTCCATGGCCTCTAATTATAACTGTACTCATAATATTTAGGTAGCTGCTAATTTTTTCTGTAAATACTATCCAACTTTCTTTAAACATTCAATTGCATTTACTGTAGAAACATCTGAATAACAGTTTAGATTTTTCCGTCTCTTCTTCATCGGGTGAATCCTCATTTTCTTCAGACGAGGTTTTTTGACAAAATGCGTAGTCACTTTTGTTGGCATTCTATGGCAGCTAAATCGTTTAGAATTTCAAAGAGGGAGAAATTCACTATATAGAAAGTTTTGCTTGAGCATTTTTTCTAAGAATTTTACTTTGTAATAAGGTGTTTTTCATTACAATGTTTTATATTTCTTATATAAGTACTGTAAACCAAACAAGTTCATTTTTTTCATTTTAACGTGCTTTTAGCTTTATCAAATTTATTAAAATGAGTTTTGACTGTATATTTGAGAACATATTTCACACCAGCAGCTTTATGTTGAATGATTCCCTTTACTTTAAATTTTGCACTTGAACCATATAAAATTACCACTAACAGTATTGATTTATATGGCTTTTTTTCTCTTTGCAAAATAAAATCCATAAAATATATGTAGGTCATTTCAAAAGTTTTGCATGCTGCGTGTAGGATAATGCAATCATTGTGCCAGTTGCGAGTCAGACTTCAGTATACAAAATTTTGTCTCTGTTTGCTGTCTTAATTTGTTCCTGTTTTGAAAAATTCTGCTTAGAAATAAAGGAAGAAAGTTAGTCAGGCCGCCCGGTGGCGCAGTGGTCTAAGCGATGGCCTCTGATCATTCGTCTGAACGAGGTCCGGGTTCGAATCCCGGTGAGGCATGGATGTTGTGTTTGTCTTACAGCACTGGCTCTCTCCCTTCCCTGGAACCAGTGACCCTAAATTAGGTACGGGCGACTGCTCATAGCCCATTGAGTTGCTCACGGTGGTCGTTAAACCTCCAAACCAAAAAAAAAAAAAAAGTTAGGTCAGATTTTGGGTGGCGACCAGCGATCCTACATTAAAATTTAAACTTTGCGAGAGAAATCCCCTACCAGAATTCATAAAGCTTTGTGTGGAGTTTGTGGGATTAGTGTAGCGGATCGTAGAACAGTGGACTTCTCATTTCCGCCATGGTC
This sequence comes from Macrothele yani, assembly GCA_039090855.1. Lineage (NCBI taxonomy): Eukaryota > Metazoa > Arthropoda > Arachnida > Araneae > Macrothelidae > Macrothele > Macrothele yani. The sequence goes on along the minus strand of CM077029.1, from coordinate 30,557,148 downwards.
AGGAAAGCATCGAAGGCAACCCAAAAAGTGGTCGGCCATCAGATGCAATGGACGACACTTTTGTGGTTATTATCAACAGCATTTTGAAAGAGAAGATCAATGAAAAACATTTGAAGAGACTACATGTGAAATAAACACTGCTTCAGTTTTCAAAATCCTAACAATCACCAAAGAGAAAAGTAGCCGCTAAATGGGTTCCACATAATTTGAGCAAAGAGCAGCAAGCAGTTCGCAAAGGGATCACAGAATTGCTTCAGCGGTACAAAACAGAAGGCGAGCAGTTTTTCAATAGAATTGTTGCTATAAACAAAACCTGAATACAAGATTTTGAACCAGGACTGAAATCTCAATCTGCTCAGTGTAAACGTCCAGAAAAATTCTGCCTCCAACAATCGAAGATTAAGCTGATGATGAGTATAGCTTATATGACAAGGTTGGAGTGATAGCAACAGTGTCCAAAGGGAACACTGTAACAATGGAATACTACAGAAGGTTTCTGCTAAATGTTTTGCACCCAAAGATTCGCCAAAGAAGGCCCGACATTAGGGTGGAGCAAAACACTTTTTTTTTTTAATTTGAAATGTCACCATGTGCAATATTTGCGATTTTATTATTGAAATGACCCCCTGAAATATGGATGATATTCAGTATCTTAGGCTTCCCCAATAACCTCTAAGTTTGAAAGTTATAGGGAAAAATGCTTTAAAAATACCTGCTTTCTCCATTTTGTAAATATAAAAAATACTATGTCACCCTGTTATTTAATATCATCTTTGAGTGTATAAACATGAGTAAAAATTCAGCAGACGTGAGTTAATTTCTTAGGCTTCCCCAAAGAGCTCAAAATTTGTCATATTTCTCTGAAAATGGTGTGGTAAGTTACGTAAATATGATAGACACCAACCTGATGTAGTATCGTAGCTTGAGGGAATGAGTTTATTTAACTTGGATATCAGACTTTATTTTCAAAACTTAGCATCAGCTTCCTATCCAAAATATTTGATCTGATGAATCCATCTCATGCAAGAAAGCAGCACACATGAACAGAAGAATCTGTTACCATCTTAATCATCTCTACTGCTTGAGAATGGCAGGGCATTTTTGTAAATTTGTGGCATGAACTTGGATATTTATCAGACTGTAGTAATTCCAGAAACCCATCGTCTTTCAATTTCCGTGTGATGGGAAGCTTAGTCGCAATACATTCTTGCCAATCGATTAGGTCAATGTAATCGTTGCTCTGGAAATTCAGCTTAGGAATCGGAAACTTCCTAATGGTAGTTGTTTGTTCAGAAGATTTCCTGACCTTCACGCTGCTTTGAACAGCAAGCTCACGAGCATCCTTCTGTCGTCAAACAACATTGCAGCGAGCAAACTTTTTGCATGTGCAAAATACATGTTGTCTTGGATGACTCGTTTTTACAATATCCTTTAAATTATCTGGAAGATACTGAAACCGATATATAAAAAGCTGCAAATTTCTTGGACCATCTTTACAGGTACTGTTACATTTGATCATGAACCACGATGGTGCATATACGTTCATTATGAAGGTGGCTAATGAGACAAGTTGTGGTGTTGGATCACTAGTTCAACGCACAAACACAATGCTATTTGCAATGGTCAGCCAACAGGAATGTGTAAGTGTTCCAGGACTCCGATTTGCTAGATCTTCCAGGCAATCACCTGCACTGACTGCCTTACAAATTTTCCACATATAAAGTTGATCCGAACTAAGATCTCCAAAGTTAATATTGAACTGAAACGGGAACTTAGTTTTCTGGGCACTAACGATAGGAAGGTTTGCTCAAGTCTTCAGGCGCTTTCCGGTCAATCCACTAAATCCTCTTGGACCTGATGTTTTCTCGTTGAGTGCTTCAGTGAGGTGGCGTAAAGGCAGTTCATTAAAATTAACTGCCTTTACATATAATATATAATCCAGTGCACAAAATAATTTAGCTTCTCTTCCAAGCGTCTAATTATACCTGCATTTGTGCTGGTATTAGTCACTTCCAATAAAGATTAAATCCAACAAGTCAAAGGCCTGGTCCAATTAGCTGAAGATACCGTCAGAAATGTCCTTTGCACTCTTGTAAAATGTCCCAAATAGAACGAACCCGGTTCTTCAACGAGTGTAATGTGCTCCTTCCGTTCTTTTCGCTTGTGCCACTTGCCATCATCTGTCTGTGTATTCATAAGAGTTTCATCCCTTCCGTCAAAAAACAGAGCTACATTCTTGCGACCAGTCGAGCTTACCTTATCTTGAATTGTTTGACTAGTCTTTTTTCTTTCTCGTCGTATTTTATGCGGTCAATAACAGGTGCATTACATTCTTTCGACTGAACCTGTTCACTTACATCATGAAGCAACGTAAACGCAAGATCAGCTGCCGCTCGATTGCTGATGCCTCTCCTACTGCTGTTTCTATAAAATGCAGACAGTCATTTGATGCCTAGGTTTTGAAGAGCGACGTGGAGTGAAATCATATTTCTCAGAGGCCAACAAATGACAGGGAACCGGCTCGTCTGGTTTTGCCGCAGAATTGGTATTTGTATCCTCGATTCTCAGGGCCGATTTCAGTGATGCAGTTTTCTGTAATTTCCCATGGACATGCCCTATCACTCTTTTGAGCTGATCTTTTCTTCAGTACACTGGTGGTTTTCGTGTCAAGCCCGCCTTCTATCATTATTCTGTTTGTTCTCTGGTCCATTAGAAAGTCGCGCTCCTTCACGGATGCTTTTTTTGCAGAGCTGCATTTGCAGGTTCTAAAACATTTGCACGAGCATATATCAAAGATACGTTGCAAATCCGCACGAAATTGTTCAACCTTCTTCCGGTAGGTTTCATCCATTCTTGTAGCGTGTTTTTTCAACTTCTGAATTTCAGTGCTGTATGCTGTAATACGCTTTACAACTGATTTGTGGGGCAATGTCGGAAGTCTGCGACAATACTTGCTATTTCTGCTGCAGCAGGCTCATAATTTGCACCTTCCTGCCTAAGAGTATTTCTCACAAGGTAGTAATGGCGCATTACATCTTTGTACGTAGGCAACACATTTTCATGCATCTTCTTATAACTCCCGAGGATAGGACAAGCAGTTTTATTTCTTGTTTCAGCCATCTGAAGTAGTTGAACGACAAAAAGAAAATGCCAGTACGCTCAAAACAATGTCACTTGGACTGAAAGAAACTATTGCATCATTATGATGTAGCGCCCACCAACACTCGCTCCCAAAAGGATCTGTGTTCTACTCTGATGAGATGACTCAGTTCGCAAAAAGAGCTGGGCTGTGATGAAGGGGGTGGAGTGAGGTGAAGAAAGTAACAAAAACAAAGGAGAGCGCAAAGCTGCAAGCTATGCGTCTGAAAATCAACAAGAGGTTTCCAGAAAGTATGAGAGGGGGATTTGTTAATGTTGAGCCCAAATCGGTGACTGTAAGGTTGCTGTCGAACTTGTTGATTACATACTTTAAGGGATCAGAGGAAGCATATAAGAAATTAACTCACATCTGCTGAATTTTTACCCGTTTTTATACACTCAAAGGTGATATTAAATAACATGGTGACACAGTATTTTTTTATATTTACAAAATGGAGAAAGCAGGTGTTTTTAAAGCATCCCCCCCCATAACTTCGAGGTTCTTGGGGAAGCCTAAGATATTGAATGTTCTCCATATTTCGAGGGCTCATTTCAGTAATAAAATCACAACTATTGCACATGGTGACGTTTCAAATTTAAAAAAAAAGGGGTTTTCGCTCCACCCTACCAGACATGCTTGAAGCTGGTGTCATTTTGCAACACGCAAGGCTGCGTGTTGCCCATCCAGTAAGAGACATTCTTCACTATGCGCTTACAGTCCTAACATGAGCCCACCAAATTATGGCTTATTCCCAAAACTGAAGAACCCATTCCGCAGGAAACAATTCAGTACAATTCAGGATGTTTCTAATGAGATGACCCGAGTAATCAGATGCCTCAACAATTGAGGTGCCCTGACTAGAAGACTTGCCCAGACGTAGGGCTGCTGTCATAAAGAAACTTGAAGAATACTCCAAAGGCCTATAAAGGTATGCTGTTAAATAAATTTGTTTTTTAAGAGAGCTCACAGTGTGCAAAACTTTTGAAATGACCCTCGTACTTCCAAAACACTACTACCACCAAACTTGAAATTTGCCAACGTCCCTTGCATGCACTAACATATTTTTGGTAGAAAGAGTCAGTAAATTTGTTTTTCCGTCTAATCACAATTTTTTGTTTATCCATATTGAGATATTTGTGTGTGCGCGCTGATATTTTAGTCTTATTTCCAGTTTGACTTCCCTTGAATCACTGGGTTGACTGTTTTGTAAGCTTCTATGACTTTGTTTTTCTTTGTTGCTAGCACTTTACTTTCCTAAATAAATGCCTATATCACATACATGGTAGCAGCAGAAACTAGTTTTATTTTATAGAAATGTAATTAACCTTGCTCCCTGTTTTCAGCATGAAAACTGAATTATCCTGATGCAGAAATAAAATCTGCATCACCTATGCTCGGGAACAAACTTAAACTGATTATGGACTAAAAGCTAAAAACACAATTTGCCCGAAAAACATTGCAGTGTTTCTCAGTATTTCTCCACACTAATGAGGTGCAGTGTGCCACTATGGCTGGAGGGAAAATGCCACTGTAATGGGAGTCAGAAAAAAGTAAACTTCACGCACTTTGTGCTATCAGCAATTTTACTCCCAGTTAGCACGCTAAAACACATGATTGTCCACATGCTTCCCACCAGCAGTAAATATCCTCCAAGTATAGCCTCTTTAAAACCCACATGCTGAGAGACACAAGTGACAATGACGTCACCAAAATTTGAATATCTGTACTTTTAGAAATTCAATCAAAATTTATTTTATTTTTTTTATGTACATATGCCCAACATTTAGAACAATTGTTTACCTTCTGGCCACAGTGCAAGCTCCAATACAAGCTTTAGACTGAAACTATGTTATGCAGTGGAAGAGGGAGTATATATATACACTATGCACTTTCAACTCTATAATCAGGTTAGCTTTGCTGTGAATTTAGTTTCTGTATGTTACCTTTAAGAACAATATAATAATAACATAGGTAAAAATTGGGAAATCCAGGATAGTTCGAGTTTTCTGATGAGTTCAACGCAGTGATAGAAATTTAATACAGCATCTCTCGTATGACACAAAATCTTTTTCAGCTCAAAATGAGATTGCCCCATTAAATGCTGCTGTCTTACAACTTATATGTGCAAATGGCTTCTTTAGAAAGCTGTGTTCATTTATACACTTCTAAAATTGCTACTCTTATTGCACATGGGAATTCCTTAAATTTAGCATTCAAATATCTGCATTGTACTTTTTATGCCAACTGACAAATTGTGTTCATCTCTTCTTTGCAATATGGATGTGTTGTGGAGTTTGAATGTTTAATATTTATCTTTTATTCTCCATGAAAGTGGCTTTATGGGGTATTATTAGAATGCCAAAATGATCGCATGTCTCGAGGAACAAAGTTCTTAGAAGAAGGAAAGTCGTTAATCCAGAAGTAGGTAAATTGGTATCATAAGCTCCAAGAACAGTGGAATAACGTGGTAAACAATTGGAAAGGTAGGCAAAATGTAATGTATTGTAGCCTTTTAAAGATTGTGAAATGAAAAACTCAGTTGATGGTTTTAACTAAGATATTAGGTGTGCAACTTAATTCTCGGCCCCTAACCGCAAGCGATCATAGAACGCTGCAAATAGCTGTGTGTGGTAATGGCTGATTGCAGCGCCATCCAAAATCTTTCCAGGCAACCGCTCACAGCTGTAGTAAAAGAAAAGAGACTAAAGTTGACGGTGAAAGCAATGTCGTTCGAGAAGCAACATTTTAGGCACTGCCTCCTGTTCGTGTTTCAGCTGAAAAACAGTGCTGGGGAAGCTCAGCAAATGATCTGTTCTGCTTTGGGTGAAGCTGCTGTGTGCTACAGTACGTGTAAGAAGTGGTTTCAGCGGTTTAAGCAGGGAAATGTTGATCTTAGTGTTGCAGAACATCCGGGACAGCCACAGTTGACGATGAGGAACTGGGACAACTGTTGGACGCGGATCCCTGTCTCACACAGTCGGAGCTCGCCCAGGAACTCAGAGTAACACGGCAAGCCCTTGCAAAGCGCCTGCACAAGCTTGGACGGACTCACAAGGAGGGCCGTTGGGTGCCCCACCAACTCACAGCTGCAAACAAGTCAAGGCGCTACGTTGTTGCTGTGTCCTTGCTGTCCAGATTCAAGAAAACGGATTTCCTCCACAAGATTTTGACCTGTAATGAGAAGTGGATCCTCTACGATAATCCCAAGGTTCGCAAATCGTGGTTTATCCAGATCAGCCTACCACCAGTACCGCCAAACCGAATATCCATGCCAGGATGTTGGTGCTGTGCATATGGGGGGGATCAGCGCGGTGTCGTACACTATGAGTTGCTGAAACCTGGTGAAACAGTCAATGCTGAGTGTTATTGTCAGCAACTCATTCGCGTGAGTGATGCACTGGAGGCAAAAAGGCCATACACCGGCAAGGGCAGAAGGTCGGTCCTGTTGCTTCAGGATAACGCGCGTCCTCACACCGCGAAAACGACTTTAAACACGATCACCAACCTGGGATGGGAGGTTTTGGCCCACCCGGCCTATTCTCTAGACTTCGCCCAGTCGGATTATCACCTCTTTTCGCTCCCTGAAACATCACCTGAGTGATGCACACTTCAATTCTGTCGAGGAGGTCCACACAAGTATTGATGACTTTATCAACTTGAAACAGCCCTCTTTTTTCTGCAGTGGCATTCTGCAGCTCCCTGACCGATGGCTCAAAGTATCCAACACGATAAGGATGATTTTCCTGATTAGGTACGTATTGAATTTGTTGTCAACGTGTCGTGCCTGTAGCTGAGAATTAAGTTGCACACCTAATACATGGAGAATGTTGATTGCTACTGACAAATACACAGTCAAGGCACATTATTGTGATCACCTCCTACTTTTGACGTCGACAGCACGTAGCCAGTGAAAGAAGGCACGTGTCGTGAGCTGGCTTGGAGGGTATATAAGGTGTGCTGTAGGCATTCTGAAAACATATCACTCGTTGCTGTCATAAATAAAAGGAGCGATTTATCAGATTTGCAAAAAAGGGTGATTATCGGCTTTCAGGCCAAGGGTTGCAGTATTTCTGAAACAGCACTGTTTGTGAACAGTCGCATGCTGCTGTGATTAAAGTGTATCGTGATTGCAGCAATGACACCATTGTGACTAAATGATGTGGAAACTGCAGAGCACCACGTGCCATTGATCCGAGAGGTGAACGTCGGCTGCAAAGGTGTGCGAGGGCCAGTCGACACGCTACAATGGTCTACCGGAAGTGTATCTAAAATGGCAGTTCAGCGAACCCTGCTGCGTATAGGACTCCAATGCACATGGATGGTCACTGCACCTTTGCTAACGATGGTGCATCGGCAGAAAAGGCTTACATTTGCACAGCAGTGTGGGAATTGAACCTCCGCTGATTGGCAAAGGATTGCCTTCACCGACGATTCACGTTTTATGCCTAATCAAACAGATGGATGTTGGCGTATAAGGCGGGAAACATCAGAGAACTAACACTTCAACCATTACTGGAAGAACACAAGCTGGTGGTGGCAGCATTATGGTCTGGGGAATGTTTTTGTGGCATTCCCTGAGTCCACTCACCTGTGGAAGGCACTATGGACCGAATTCATTATGAATCCATCCTTGCAGACCATGTACACCCATACATGCTGATTGTCTTCCCTGGGACAGATCTTCCAGCTCGACAATGCAACGTGTTACATAGCTAGAAATGTCCGAGAGTGGTTGGAAGAGCTCGATGAAGACTTCAAAGTACTTCCCTGACCCCTAATTCCCCAGACTTAAACCCAATCAAGCATCTGTGAGACCACCTCAATCGTGTTGTTTGCTCTATGGATCCTCCACCACACACCCTCCAGCAGCTGTCAGATGCACTGGTCAGCATGGCTCCATATACCTGTGAACATCTTCCAGCACCTTATTGAATAACTCCCATCCCGTCTGGCTGCTGTCCGCACTGCACACGGCGGTTATTTACAGCTTAAGTGCATTATAAAAAATCCTGAACCACCCCACATATGAAGTGTTAAGATTTATTTTTGGGTAATCTGCACTTTGACATAATGTGACTGATCTGAAATTTCCATGGCCTTTAATTGTGGTAGAATTTCCAGTGTAAAACAAAATAGTTTTCACAGTTCGTAAAGAAAATCTCAGTACAAATTACTATTGTAAGCTATGACTATATCCCATGTAAAAATATTTTTATTAAAGTTGTTTTATTAGCTGAAGTCTGTACTGGGTGAGATACTGCCCCTTTGGGAAAGCATTTATGAACTGTCACTGAATGGGCGATATGCAGCGGAACCCAATAATTTCACAGGGGCCTCAACTTCTCTGAGAGTTAAAGCAATTTAAAAAAAAAAAAAAAAGTGTAAGTGTGTGTCGTCAACCATTATCATTCCACTGCTAGATGGTCTTTTCCACAACTTTCTGTCTTGAGCATCTCTTCCATCCACCTCCCAGGTTGTCTTTTTCTGGGTCTTCTCCTGCCCCTTGGTATCCAATTTAATATTTCAGTTGTTCAACAGTGGCCAGTTCTAACAATATATCCAGCCAATCGCTACTTTAGAATTCTGATAACGACCTCTTTCAAAATTAAAAGATACAGCGTTGTGTTAACTTTTCAACTTATTTGTGAAAAATCAATTTTCAAAGTTATACTTCAAGCATTTTCCAGAAAACTGAATCATGGTGACGGTGTCCAGGAAATCTTTTAAAAAATGAAATAGAAAAGATAATGTTAAATCATATGTGAAACACAAATTTTAAAGACATTTCGTCGGAGGACCCCCAAGTCCCCTCCTTTCGCGACCTATGTGCAGTATCATATTGTCTATTGCCAATGTGAATTTGCAAAGTTTGTGTTATACATACAGCTTAGGGGCATTATTTCAAAACTAGTTATAATGTTAATCAACAGGAAACTTACATGACAGAGGCAATTCATTAGAAAGCAAAGATAATATAGACGGGATTGTATACATTCTCGGCGGAACGACGCAGTGGTCTAAGCAATGGCATTGATCATCTGAGACCAGTCCGGGTTTGAATCCCGGTGAGGCATGGATGTGATTGTCGTATGGCACTGGCTCTCTCCCTTCCCTAGAGTCAGTGGCCCTAAATTAGGGGCAGGCGACTGCTTATAACCCAACGAGTTGCTGACAGTGGTCGTTAAACCTCCAATAAAAATTAAAAAATACTTGGCGGTTGCTCCGACTTTTTTATAGCTTTCACCAAAATGTTGCAATAGTACAAAAAGGTAATAACCAAAACTTTTTTCTTGCAAATTGCAAAGAATGCTATCAGCAGCGCGACCCCTGCATGCTGTTTCATTTGTGATGTGTAGGAGATTTGACATTGCTAATTTTACTTGAACATACGGTAATCATGAGTGGCGAATATAGAAGAATACATCCACTATGCTGTTTCGTTAGAAGTCTAGAGCTGCTGCTTCATTACATGCATATTAGGGCATCAGAATGTGTTGTCAAGAATTTCTCGTGCTTGTATTATGAGCCCTATATCCTGCTCAAGTAACAGCAGCACTTTGTTGAAGTTAATGATGATTTTATAGACATAAGTGGCAGTGTTTCATTGTAATAGTATTCAGTTTCCCTACAGATTGTTTAATGTATGCAACTGTAAATAAATTTGCAGTAAATTTTAAAGTTTCTTGTAAAATTCCTATGACATATGCTTCAGAAAATATGAAATTATATTCTCAAGAGTAAACTATTTAAAAAATAAAGTTTGATAAACTGCACAGCTATATCAAAAATGTGTGTTCCTCAAAATATCTCCAGAAATAAAGAGTATATGACCATTGAAAATGTAATGCAAGAATATAATGATACTTTAAAGAAAGTATTTATAGGTAGAAAATATTTGTAGATACCCCAATGGAATTTTATAACCCCCCCCCCTGCTTTTTTGTAAATTCCAAAGTATTGATTTCTCGTCACAAGAGACTGAACTAAACTACCCTTTAATCAGGTATCCTTTGTAGCAATAAATACTGCTTTGTGCATGTGTAAGCTTGATACGTGTGTGAGGTTTGAATATTAAGTTCATTCAAACAGCTGGCTGCCAGACTTCTTCCACTTTGCACTAATCTCTGAGAATATGTTAAATAATGAAGAGACCTTTTTCTACCATTGGTTGCAACATCTACTTGTTGACTACTGTTGATATGTTGTTCCATATTATATATGTTGAATAGACCATCAGGGTGGCCTGGGGTGCTAGCTGCTGATCATTTGTCTGAGGTGGGCATGGGTGGTGTATTTGTCTGATGGTGCTGCTTCAGTTCCCTTGAACCAGGGGCCCAAATTTAAGGATGGGTAACTGCTTATTGTTCATGATGGTTGCCCAAAGAAAGAAAGAAAGAATTATGTTGGATAATCTATGTATATGTGCCTTCACACTGAAGTAGCAAATAATTAGGAACACCCAATATATCATACATGTGCCAACTTCACTTACACATGTAACTATGGCAGTGAGATAACTGTATGAACAGCTCAATGCAAAGAATTCAAACACACGTGAAGCATAGTAGCACTATGGGAAAGAACTGTTTTGAGTTACTAAAAGAATGATAATGGGCATTGGGTGACCAGGTGAAAGCATCTCAAAATTGGCAAACCTTGGCTATGCAAGAACAACTATACTGGGGTGTACAATGAGTGATGCACAGTCAGTTGTCCTGTGGGCATTTGAGGACAATGGCAGCTAGACAGGGTTGTACGAAGGAACAAACTCCACTGTGCAGGGCAACAATGGTATTGAAATTTCAAGATACACAACCTAGTGCAAATGATCTATAACTGTATGTAGGATGTCCCTTTAGTGTACCACTATTTTGCTCAAAACTGACAAATTCATATGCAATAGACATGGAAGCATCAAAAATGAACCCCTGAGGGTGAAAAAGGTCACCTGTTCCAATGAACTGTGTTTTTAATTAGTATGAGGTGCCACCCAAAAGTTTGCGAAATGAATTTAAAAAAAAAAAAAAAAATCAACTTGCGTCATGCTTTGTTTGCCATCACCTTCAGTATAAAATCCATTGAAACATATACATCAATTCCAGTGGGAACCCCTTGTAGAGCCCTCTTTTGTTAGTGTGTTCAGCACCACCTGCGATTCTGCCTGGATCTCGTTTATGATATCAAATTTCACTTTAAAAAACAGGCGGATGATGCAGGAAGCTAAATCCAGCAGGTGAGGAATAAACTGTCATTTTACAGGACACTAAAAAATGGTGTAGTACCAATGCTGTATGCACAGGGGCATTATTGTGGTGGAGGAGCTAGTTTGCTTGGCACTTCTCGGAATGTTTCCTTTGCATGTCCTTCCTTAGCCAGTGCAGGAGGCCACAGTAAAACCGGAAGTTGACAGTGACCAGGTGGAACAAATTCCTTCTGAGTAATTCTGTCCATGTCGAAGAAACAGGTCATTGGCTTGTGTTGCTTTTCACCTGTTTAACATTATTTGGTTGCCATGAACTGGGAGACTTCTTGTGATGACTCTCGTTTGGTTTCCGGGTCATACCCATAAAACCAACGTTCATCCCCAGTAACATCCTTAGAAAGAAAATCTGGATCGTTTGTGACCTGTTCCCTGCAACACTGCTTCTGATTGGCAATCGTGGCACAAACTTGACAGAGATCCTCCTCGTGTTCAAGATGTCTGATACAGTGTCCCATAAGACAGTCCAGCAGTCTCTTGGGCATTGTAAATCGTTATCCTCCGATCCTCCTCAATGATTTCATGCACTTTTGCAATTGTTTATGGCATCGGATCAGTGGCTGTCTGGAACGATATCTTAAATTGATGTGTGGTCATCTTTGAAGCAGTTAAACCACTTGTAGTTTACTGTTCGACCTAAGGCATTTTCACCAAATGCTTGTTGAAGCATTTTGTGAGTTTCTGTAGTACTTTTACCAAGTTCGTAACAAAATTTAACACTTGCTGTTCTTCCACATCCTGCATTTTAAAGTGCAAGTAAATCGCCAAACGTGACTTCAAATAACCGAGCACAAAACGTAGAACAAGATGACTTTCAGTGCTGTAATGTTGCAAGTCGTTCAGAAGGGATGCATGGCTCTACCAAACTATAAGCTATTTGCTCTATTTTGTGAACTTTTGGGTAGCACCTCATGCATACCAATGGAGGGCCAGGACATGGCATCAATATCATGAATTGATGGATCCCAGCTACATAGTGTTAACTATATGAGATGGTCCGGGATCTGTGTTCATTGGGTTACATATCTCTGGAACAGCATGCATTTTAATACCACAAGTTTCTGCAACACGTAATGTCATGGCCCCCACCTTCCCCAATCACAGCCTCTTGGTTGAACATCTGTAGAACAACATCAAACAAGCTGTTTGAAGGCTAAGGGCAACTCATCACGCTAAACAGGTGTTACTAATAATTGCCTACTTTAGCGTATGCTACTAGTGGAATAAGTTTTCAATAATTTACAGGACACCTTGGATGTGCTATTTATTACACCTTGAGCTTATGGGAAGTAATTTTAGTTTTTACATTACCAGTTGTTTGGGGAGGGATTTAATTACTTTCTGTCATAGGGTTATACAGTGCTTGAAGTCCTTAAGAACTTATTTTTAATTTGCATTTCTAACCTTAAAAAGTGAATGAAGCTTATTTTTACCTGCTTACTTTTCATTATGTGTAAACATTTAAATTTCTCATGTTTGCATGTAGTTGAATTCTGGCATGCCAGGCTTTACACATGGAACATTCTATGTTAATTCATCAATCAGAAAGCAGGTAATTATTTTGTAGGAACCAATGCTGGGGCAGGTCTGCCTCCCCAGCTGAGTTGTCCCTATTGTCAACCTGTGTTTATATATACTCACTAGACAAAGCATTAGAGATAGGGGTCACGAGCAGTTGATGTGGGCATCCCCCTGTGCAGAGTGGAACAGGCCCAAACCCAACCCAGGCGACAAATCAGTGGACAGCAGGGCTTCCCAACATTGCATACACCTGTACAATCAGCCATGCTTTATTATTCACATGGTAACAGAATCAAGCAAGAGGTTAATAAGTTAGTAAAATCATGCAATGAATTGATTGTTTGTTTCATGCTCTTAGAAAAAAAAATTGACAGTACATAAATGATGAACATAGACTGTAACAAACAGGGAAGACAAGGGGAAAGGCCAAAATGGCCTGACATAGCCCTATACTCCTTGTGGTATTATGATACGCTTTCAACATACTAGAAATCATTATTCAAAATTGAGGATAATGGCTTTGGAATAAATCTTGCTCCTGTGCCCTGACGATATTCAACAGAACCGGTTTGGTATACATCCAGAACAACATTCTAAAGTTATGATGCATAAGGACAATGGAATAGATCCTGCTTCTATGTCCTGACCTTTGACCCCATTTCATCAGGGGTCCTTCCCAGGTTGTCCCCTACCGCAAGTTATCATGCAGATGAACAAAGCTGGAGCGCATAAAAAATATTCTTTTAATTTATATTTTGTAATATGATTTTTTCTTTCGCCATATGTAAAATAACTTAAACTTTTCATGTAACACTTTGCTGTAATTCAGTAGTACCACATAATCAAAGAACTGCAATCCTGAAGTGTCATTAAACAATACAGTTAAAACCCACTCTGAATAAAATAATGCTTTCCCCTAAATACAGTGCCTGGAGAATACAAGATTTTAAATGAAAAACAATTAATTTCTTTTTGCAGAATGTCCAAAACAAAGTTTCACAAAATCTGTCACCAGCACTTAATTGTTTGAGAGATCCTGAGGTCTTTAATTTTTCAGAATTATACTCCTAGAATACAAGATTGCATAGCAGTTATTTAGTGTCTTCATAGAATATAAGGAAAAGAAATGAAGCCAGTTTCAATAAAATATACACTCTTTATTGATGATTTATACAATTTAAAGGTTGTAAATAACACAGCTTGCAAAGCACCAGTCTCAGGACAATGGCTGCAACAGCACTATATTACAATCATTTAATTCCATAGGTATAATGCTGTCATTTTGCATAGTCTTTGTACTCCAATATGAATTATTTGCAACACGTAACTTTACAGGAAGAGGCTTTACATGAAAACTTCATAAAAACAGTTTACCTTTATAGATGAATTCAGTGCTTGGCAGGTAACAAAATTTGAGTCACTTTTTGAAACATGAGGCAAATAGTTTAAAATTCTTCAGAGTATTTATGTTACATAAATTATACACAAAGATGACACTACCTTTATGAATATACATATGATTTAGTTTTGCATGATCATACGTAAGGTTATAAATTCAAATTAGATAAGATCATATTTTTTCTTTTAGGTAAAAAATTAAAATTCATCTGCTTTTTAGTTTTAAGGTAAATACCCGAATGGAGCCTTCGGAGACTATTTTACTGTGTTCTCAACACAAAATTGAAGCAGCTACTTAAAAACCACAGCAAATTTATGATAAAAAAAAAAAAAATTAATGCTTATTTTAAAACAAGAAAGCAATTTAATTACAACAGTGAGATTAAAGTACAGCGATAAACATTTAAATCGGTGAGGAAAAGAAGTGGAAGTATTTAAGACCTGCGTTCCCACTGGGGCTGAAGATATTTGCAGAACGGGTGATGAGGGAGTGTGAAGAAGAAAAGGGGAAATATAACTCAGCAGGTTGCACAGTAAATGTAGGGACACAAGAAAACAGCCTCTTGAAGTACACTGTCATTTTTGTAATTATTTTATATTAAATTTTCTTTGCATCACATACCAAAGCAAGTACGTTGTTTACTCACAGAAACATCAGGAGTAATGCGATTATAACATTTCTCTATTCACCCTAATGGCTTTTGCCAGCAATAAGCCTGGATTGTAAGATGTTCTGGAGAACTTATCCTCTGCCATTATGATGTAAAGGCAAAGGTTTGTTTGTTAATGACGAACTAGTTGTGTACTTTTATCCTGACGATCAGTGGCACAACATGATTGTATTACGACAAAGAATATGTTTTGTTATAAGTGACTGGCTTTTTAGCTGCTGGGGATTTGGCATTCGGATTTTGACAGGCGAGCAGGAGCGAAGAACAGTACAGAAAGCCAGCAGTAGTGCTCGAGGCAAGAGAACTTTCACAGAGACTCTCCCAGTCCTGACATTTGCTAATGAGATTGGATGATTGCCTGGGATGTCAATATCTCCTGATATGATAAACAATGCTTGTCATCCAATGTATAATTGCTAAGTTGCATGTACTCTTATAACTATTTCTATACCATACACACATAGTAATGGGAATCTCCACTGCACAAGAAAAGCCCAGTGCCTTACAGCAGTTTCTCAGGATCATTATTAACCTAAAAAGCATGATGCAGCCAACTTGTTTGCCAAAGTAAAGAACAGGCTGTTTCAGAAAACAAGAATTCGTTCTAGAAGTATGTCAAATGCAAAAATAGAAGGTAAAGTAAAGCTGTAAATAGTGTTAGGAATGAACTGGAGAGATGATCTAGGAGCCTAATGTAATACGTGGAAGATTTCTGTGAGTTATTAGAACAGGACAGCAAAGATAATTTTGAAGTAGATGCTCGTGATGCCACAGAGTAAGTAAACATACCAGAATTCTGAAGAGAAAAGGTAGGCAAAGCTATCAAGTGTATGCAAAACAGGATATCCCCTGAAGTACATGGAATAACAGCTGTGATGTTGAAGTATGGTTGTGATAGCATTGTTATTTGCACCTATTTGATATATTCTGTACAGCTCTGGCTCGGCAATACAAAAATTGGAATTGTTCTATTTTTGGCTTTCATAGATTTAAAAAATGAAATTGAATAAATACTTTAAAATCTTATGTATAGTTTAAAATATGCAGTTTGATACTGAACATCACTTATTAGTGTTCCTCAGTCCACTAAAAGGCATTCTTATGTGATATTTGAGAGGTTAAGCATCTTACATTTGGGAAACAAGTTATGTTTAAAACATTTGTTAATTACACTTTTCATGTTCATTCCTCTATCTTATTCATAATCTTCTGGTCAATAGCATAAACTAAAATCCTATATTATTAAAGAGCAATTTTTTTAGTATATAAAGTAAGAGGGCTAAAAGTATAAATATGTATTAAAATCGGAGGTTTGTACAGAATGCAGAGTAGTCTCTGGGAGTTTCCAAGAACAGCAAACAATATTCTACATTTAACACTGATTTTATATAAGAAAAAATTTATCAAGAAAATAGCTTTTTCAAAACAATGTTTAGTTTATGCCATCTGGATTGACTGCTTTACTGTCCTGCTAAGCAAAAAGATCTTAATTATGCTTTCTACAAAAATGAAATAAAACCTGTAAAGTTATGTTTACTTAATACCTAACTTTGTAGTAAGCAAGAAAACTTTATCTGCATCTTGTCTGTGCATAATAAGCACTTGCGACACACTTGCATTGTGTTTAGTAATCTAAAAAGCAATTATCTGGAATGAGCATCAGAATGAGAAATATGTAGTTAAGGCCATTTTGCTTAGCAGAACGGTATAGACCGGCAACTTGATAAGTAACTAATACTAATGTAAAAAGCTCAGGAATTGACAAAAGATTTTTACCATATTCAAGCACGAGTGTTCTGAAGTAGAAAATCAGGATCAGCACTGTGGTTTTGGTCATTGGTAAACCCTTCATTTTACATCATGGGCCCCTTCATAGAAGAAACAGCTTCCTTCTCCGCAATTCAAAAATGACATTAGCAAGAAACAGTAGGATAGAGGGAGCAAAGAGTAGGTGAGAAAGAAAGTTTGCTTGTGGGCATTCTGAAGTAGAAAATCAGGATCAGCACAATGAATAAAAAGAATTTTCAAATGATATATTTAACACCAAGTGAAATAAATACCAGTTTCTCTTAAAAGTAATGAGTGATCACAAAAGCCTTTTACATCAGAATAACTGAAATGGAAAAATATACATTTACCAACTATGTTACACATTTTACATGCACAATCACAGTTCAAGAGCCTCATTTTCTGAGAATGACTCAGTGGTTTTTCATTTTTAGTAAAGAAATTCATATTCTATATAATTACATTTACTAACTTTCTTCACTTTTCACAGAATCATCTGCAGTAGAAGACAGTCCAGCAAAAAGGAAAAGGTCTTCACTTTTACTCACCGTTGTCTGGCTTTGTATCTACAAAGAAATTGCAAATATACTAAATACGAATGTCTGATCAAAATTATCGTCAACATATACTACGTATATAATTTACACACACAAGAAGTGTGATTTAAGTTAAAGCAGATTCTGAATTCTAAAGCTTAGAATAAATTATAGAAAGGGGGAAGAGGGAGTAGTTATATTTTAGGATGTCATGGGTCAAAGTAATTAATTATGCCTTCTGTTTCCTGTATGTTTGATTATTGTTATCACTTCTAAAAAATGTAGAAAACAATATCACCCATCTGAAAAATTATTCTTTACTTAGATTCTTACATTAGTTTCCCTTTGTGAAACAATGTGAAACTCGCTTTATATACAAGGTTCCCACATCATCATCATCATCATCATCATTGTCAACCATTATCAATCCACTGCTGGACGAAGGTCTCCCCAAGTTTCCTCCACAACGGTCTGTCTTATATCCAAAAGGTGCAACACAATCACGAATATACAGTAGATTCTAATTAATTGGGGCAAGAATGCTTTGGCCTAATTAAGCATCTGCCCCAACTGTGCAAGCTTTATTGCAAAAAGCTAATTTGGGATGTTCAAGAGCCTCAAATAAACAGCTACCTCTATTAACCCATGGCCCAATTAACCAGAATTTATATACAGTTTCCCCTGCTATCTGAAAGTAGCTGTTCCTATGAAACCTTTCGTAAGCTGAAATGACAAAGTAAAGAAGCAATTAACCATTAATTTAATAGGAAAGATTTTTGAGTGTTCTCAGTCCCGAGTAATAACCTACCAAATAGCTAACATATAGTAAACGCAGGAATGATATGATAAATACACAGCATACATAAAATAGAAATAATGTATGTACAGTGTAGTGAAACTTACCAGAATCTGGAAGACAGTGAGCACACTGGAAAACTGAGAGGTGGTGGGGGTGATGTGTGTTGGGCTCAGTTGTCGAAGGTTGGGAGGTACAGACTACTGGGGTGTACGAGATACAGGAAGAGGGCCATCTATTAACACAACATTATCTGAATCCATCAGGGCAGGCAAGTCACTAACATCTATGCCTGCCTCAATGTTGAGGTTTGTGATCTGTTGTGGCTGATATCAAAGGCTTGATATACGAAAAAATTCCTGACTGCTTAGCCTCGCACAGTTCTTTGTAGGCACTCAAAATACCAGCAAACTTGCCCTAAACCTTTGTGCCCTTTCAAAATTGCCTGCCAATGTTGAGGTTTGTGATCTATTGTGGCTGATGTCAGTACCTTCCAGCAATCATTGTAGCATTGTTGATCATAGCGAAAATCTCATGTTATTGCTTCACGTTCAGTTCCTGGATGCCTTCACTTTCAGGCATTTGTTTTGATTCGTATCATTTCTTCTTTCGATTTCCATCAGCTCTTCATCTGTCAGTTCTTGGCCGTGGGGGTGGAATGCCAAAACCTTTTCAACATCATCATCGTCATCGTCAGCTTCCATAAACCCAGCCTCCTTAACCAAAGTCACTATTGTCAGTTTGAAGCCTTTAAAATCGTTCACTACTTCAGGGCACAGTTTCCTCCAAACGCCATTTATCATCAAGAGCATCACCAAAGTTGGAGACTGCCAATTTTGTAGTCTTCCAGATCTCTCACAAAGGTGCTTCACAGTTGCCTTCTCAATCAGTGGCACATAATAAAATGCATCACATTTAGTGTATATAGCCTTAATTGTGGATATTCGGCTTTGGTCTCATGGTTGCAGCAAGGACATCATATTTGGTGATAAGAACACAACACGAATGTTACCACCATATTCGGTGATGCCAGGTGGATGAACAGCACAATTATCGACAATCACAACATGCCTGTTATTAAGGTTATTTTCTCTACAGTACTTTTCAAAAAGGACTAACATATATTCACTCGTGTACTACCTCTATAACGGCTTCTGCAAAACAAATACTGAAAACTATTCTCGCAAAAATCCTCTTCGGATTTTTTTTCGGTTAGCGAAAACAGGTACTAATGTAGGTTTTCCGTAAAAGTGAAGTGGCATAAAGCAAACTTTCGAAAAGTGGGGGAAAAGTAATTTTATAAAAGCTACTTTTGAAAAGTAGTTTTTATAAAAAAAAATGTAAAGGGGGTGGGGGGGGAAACACATTTGGATTGACCAAAACTGTAAAAATTCAGTTGTTACAAGTTAGTATCTAAACAGTGTACATACATTATTAACTTAACGGAGCGAAGTTTTGTTGGACTGCCTTTTGACTTCTGATCTCCGATAAACACAATTCTTGCTCAGTTAGATAACACATTTCAGTTGTTTAACTCAGTGACAGTAGATATACATTTTATACCCAAATGAGCTGTTCTCATACTGAAGTTATATTGAAATCAGCTAAAGAATTCATTAAATTTAGTGCCTTCTACATGAGTTACAATTTACAAAAAAATAAATCTGGCAGACAAAAAAAAAAAAATCCAAGGTCCTGAAGAGCTTTTTCAACACATGGTAGATTGCAATTACAGTGATTTTTTTCTAAACTTGATCACTTTACAACTATTTTTAACTATACCAATAACCATCACAAGTTCCAAAGGATCATTTAGCAATCAAAAAATGATTAAAACACATTTCAGATCAACCATGACCCAAGATCTTTTGTCATCTCTAGCAATATTAAGAAAGTGATTTTGATTCCATAATAAAGAAATGGACTCAGACTAAAGGAAGAAAATTATTGATGTGCATTTACAAAAAATTTCATTTCAAAAATAAGTACAAAAATTGTCAGTTTTTGTTTTTCATATTTCTGAGCAACAATGATGTGTTTATGAATTTCTATTTTTGGAAAAGTATCTACATCCTGGTTTTTATTGCAAACAACTACAATTTGCTTATCAGGGAAATTCAATGAAGTTGAAATACTCATAACTCAAAAATGACAAATGAACAACATATATTCTTGATTATTATTACTTTGTCATTTCAATGACAAAAATTTTATGTGATGACTATGAACAACCAACAAATACCTGGGTAAGGAAGTTTTAATTTTTGGCCCATAATAACAATTAAGTAACCTATACAACAAAACAAAAATTACACCATAAAATATTAGCTGATTATATTGCTTATTGATAAGCAGAATAAATATGCAGGTGTAGATATTATCTATATGAACCATGCTCAGAGAAAGAGTTAGTTTATCTATCTGTCTGTTTGCACTCAACTAACTGGGATTATAACAATATCCAATATTCCATTAACCAGAGAAATGTATCAATAACTATAAGGATGTGTTTGAGACATCAAGCATCTATCTCAATAAGTGAGATATTTTATTACTGCATTAGAAAATAAATTTTGATTAAAAAGCTCTTAAAATCTACACAAACCCATCCAAGCCATTCATGAAAAAACTATGAACAACCATCCAGCAAAATGTTTACCTCCTCGATGTTTTTCTTATTAGGCAATTTTTCACTGTCTTCTTCGGTACTGGAGAGATCTTTAAGTCTTCCTTTCACAGTCCAAACATTCTTCTTTTTAGGCACTTCGGTCTTCTGCACACCTCTTTCATTTTCTTTGGAAGAAGAGCTACAAAAGAAGTCATTGAATTTCCTCATAACATAAAATGCTATTGAGAATAATGAACACTAAAAATAACTAAGCAGTTGATAAAATGACAAATAAATACGCTAGGTCATCATCAACCATTATCAATCCACTGCTGGACGAAGGTCTCCCCAAGTTTCCTCCACAACGGTCTGTCTTGTGCCAGTCTCCTCCATGTCACTCCCGCATACTTTCGAATTTCATCCACCCATCTTCCATGTGGTCTTCTTCTGGGTCTTTTCCTGTCCCTTGGAATCCAATCTAAAATTACGGCTGTCCATCGATGGTCTGTCCTTCTGGCAGTATGTCCAGCCCATTGCCATTTCAGGGATTTAACTCTGATCATGATGTCTTCCACTCTTGTCATTTTTCGAATCCACGAGTTCCTCTTCTTATCTCTCCTGGTTACACCAAGCATGCACCTCTCCATGCATCTTTGGGTTGTCTGCAGCCTTTGTATGTCTCTTTTAGTTAAGGTCCACGTCTCTGCACCATACGTAAGCACTGGAAGGATGCATTGATCAAACACTTTTCTTTTAAGACATAATGGCATATTGCTCTTGAAAATTATGCTGTTTCTTCCAAAAGCTCTCCAGGCAAGTTTTGTATGCCGATTAATTTTTTCATCAATGTGACCCTCACTTGATATCTGCTGTCCAAGATAAACGTACGTGTCTGTTATCTCTAGCTTTTCTCCATCAATTGATAAATCTTCATTTCTTGTAAAAGCATTGTACATCACTTTTGTCTTCTGAAAGTTTATTTTTAATCCCACTTCTTTACTCTTGTCAGCAAGTTCCTGGATCATACTCTGCAGCTCTGATGGGGTAGTTGCAAAAATGACTATGTCATCAGCAAAACGAAGGTGGGTTAGATAATCTCCATTAATCTTTATCCCTTTGTTTTCCCAGTTCAGTGATTGAAAGACATTTACTCTACCAAAATTGCTCTAAATCTTCAACTATTCCATTCTGAATGAACTTATGGCTTTTTACAGTCACAACAAAATAAGTAATCTTGATAAAAGAATTCTTTGGAAGGAAAGTTCTCAGTTGAGAAAAAAAAAAAATTACTTTTTTATTTTGGTGTCTTGAATTTAAAAAAAAATCCATAAAAATTCAAAATTTGTGTTCATGTTCTTAATCATACGAGGGCAGATCAAAAAGTCAGTTACACTGTTGAATAAAACAAATGAAGAGATATACTCAGGGGATGTATGTTAGTTTAAAGGTACATTTATTTATTTTTCGACATAATCACCTAAGGATTTATCGGAATGTGTGATTAACTTTTCCATACCTATACAGGAAAAGTCTCCTTCAGTTTGGTATAACCAGTTAAGGACTGCAGTTTTCACAGCCTCATTGGTTTGTAATCTTTGTCCACTAAAGTCCTGTTTCATTTTACCAAACAAATGGCAGTCACACAGGGATAAGTTAGAGCTGTACAGTAGATGTTGCCACACCTCCCACTAGAATGAGAGCAGCGATTCCTTTGTTTTTCATGGTGTGACATTGCCATGCAGCAGAATGTCACCTTCACTCAACTTACCTCAGCGTCTGTCCTTAACTACCTTTCGCAAATTTTGTAGCGTTTGGCAATAAGAGTCAGCATTGATAGTTATCCCTTTTGGCAGAAATTCCGTGCAAACAACACCTTCACAGTCAAAGAAAATAGTCACCATGGACGGTTGGACTTAGCATTTTTTTCCTTGTTGGAGAGGTGAGATGCTTCCATTCCATGGACGATTGTTTGGTTTCAGGGGTGAAACCATGTTTCATCACTTGTGATGATTCAACGCAAAAAATTTTGACCCTCAGCAGAATACCGTAGCAGAAACACCAAAGACAACAGGAAATGTCGGTTTCTGTGCTGGTCGGTGAGTAAATGTGGAACTCATGTTGTGCACAATTTCTGAATTTTCAGCTGCTCGTGAATGATGGAATGCACAGACCCATATTATATGGCAGTACGTTAGTACTGCCAATTTCTTTGATTTTGATACGTCTATTATCCCATATTGTGTCGTCAACAGCTGCAACATGCTCCAGAGTGCTGGCTATTGATGCTCACCTTTGCTGTGTTCGTCCATCAAATTTGTGCGACCCTTTTCAAATTGTTGGCACCACTTTACAACGTGGCACTTTCCCCGTATGCTGCACAGATATCACAATGGATGTCGGTGCAATTTAGGCACTTAGCCCACAAAGATCAAATGGTTCTTCAAACTTCCTATTTGGAGTAAGAATACAGTTGATACGCCATTACGAACTGCCTCCTGCACCCGGTCCTTACACAGTTACTGTACTAAAACACCTCCCGTCGGTAGCTCTGACGTACTGTCTACTTTGCTCCCAAGCGCATATGGTTTGACTGCAATCCCATTCCAGATGGGGCTAAGTGTAACTTTTTGATTCACCTACATACATAAAATTACAAGATTATGTAGATTAATATGATGTCCATTCCACTGATCTGTGATCAAAACTCTTAACGACCTTCCACTAGTAATTTTATGTAACTTTAAAAGAACAAATTAAAATTTTAAACAGGTAAATAAAGATCTTTAAGCCCTTAGCCACCTGTTCCTCCAAAAGAACAAAAACTTTTTACATTTGCACAGACAAAACAAATCTTTAAGAATTGCAATGATTATTATATATTGGTATCTAGATGCATAAGACACGGTAAAATAAATGTTAGTAAATTTTTGGCACTGTAACATCAGCTAGCATTTTTTTATATCTTTTTTTTTAAACAGCAATTTTAATGCATTATATACATGCTTACCAGCAAAGCTGCCATAAGGTACATATGCTAATCTTTACAACAAACTGTAAAATATAACTGAAGGACTAGTGCTTAAAAAGAGCAGTTTTATGCCCATGACTTTTCAAAAATCCATTTCAAAACTTAAACATGTTTTATATTTTTGTACTCTGTTGGCAAAAACAAAAAGTTTTCATTTCAGAACTGTAATTTGTACCAACAGATTTGTTCTACATAATAATGCACACAAAAACAATGCATACCTGCCAACTACTACAGAATGTCCGTAGTTTCTATGGATTTTGTTGTCTGACTACGGAAGTCACTGTCGAAACTACGGATTCTACGTGAAGTTTCATTTTTTTCTTTATTGTTTTGCTATTATTTTATTATACATGTCATTCTTACATGAATTTGCAGAATTCCACTTTTTTATGTCATCATTTAGATCATTCTCAAGATCAATGCAAAATTGAAGAGAATTTTTTTGGGAGAATGGGGCTCGTTTTCCATCTAAAGACATTATTTCATGTTTCCAAAAACGGTAGTGAAACGTAGTAAAAAATGTTGGCGTAATCGTAATTTTTTTTTCTCCCGATGTTGCATTTGTATCCAGTATTCTTGTTAAATATGATTTTATTGCATAAATGTTTGTATTTCAGCTTCAAACTGTACGCAACAATTTTTGAAAATGGAAGTTAGACGCCACGAAAATTTCTTCATAATCTTCACGCATATGATTATTTCGTGAATTCAAGGAACTTCGCCATTTTCGTTATTGTTTTGGTCAAACATGAGATCGATGCACACAGAATTCCTTCTTTAAGAAAGTTTTTAAAACGGAAGGTCGACGGAGTTCAGATGTTTTCCGTAATCGTAATTTTTTTCCTTGCAAAGTTGCCTCTGTCCAGTATAAATATTTTTATTTGAGCTTGAAAATAGGGAGAAAATTTCCAAATCCGGAAGGCGGACAGAGCAAAAATTTCTCCCATAAGTGCATACCCCGCTGTGTTCCTCCTCTCCTGTGTTGTTAAATATCCCCAGTCCCAGAAGTTTTTGCATTTAAGCTTGATAAGGGAGGGGAAATTCCTGAAAACGGAAGGGACGAATTTGGAAAAATTTATGCATTTTTCACAAACTTTGGATTTCCTGTCTGTCAAGCGTGAAATTCTGAACTCATGCGACTAATTTTTACAAGTGAAGTATGTTTCATAAGCATCCTTGTTTGTTGAGACGTTTTGATGTGGTGCTTATTCCTTTTTCACAAAGAGATGGATCGTTTTGTAATAAAGCATCTAAGTTTGCCGCTCATAATACTAGTTACTACTGACAAGGCTCCTGCTAATGTTGGCAAGTATGACAATGCATAATCTGTTCATTAGTACCACCATAAGTTCTGTTCTAAAAGATTATTCTAGTCATACAAAACACCCTATTATAAGATCTCATCCTTCAGGAGGAAATTTGTCATTTTTCAGTTTCTAAATACAGAGGAGTTGAAAGTTTTGCAATATTTGGATCACTTTATGTCTTCATATGTGCCTTTATGATGAAAGCAGACTAGCATTCAAAGTATAGGCCATCGTGTTGCACTGTCTTTAGCCATCTGTCTGCCAGTTTTTCGATTCCACAATGGTACCAGTTCTTGTACTTCAATGCGAAGAACTCCTTCACCCCAGCTGCCGCCACCTCCTGGTTGATGAAGGGCCGCCCGCGAAGGAAGTGGGCCATGGACCGGAACATGCAATAATCCGACGGAGCAAGGTCCGAACTATATGCTAGGTGTGGCATCAGTTCAATGTCCCCAAGTTCCTGGAGTTTTGCTTGGGTTGTTTGAGTCATATGAGGCTGAGAGTTGTCCAGCTCTCTCTGTTCACTAGTGCCAGGTACTTCTCCTTCAAAACACCATACATCCACTCCAGCTATTCAGAGTAGAGGTTAGCGTTGATGGCCTGACTGTCTGGAACAAATTCGTAATGGATTATCCCCTCGAAATTCCACCAAACGCAGAACATCACCTTGTGCTCGAAGCGCCCACATTTGGCAACAGGTTCTGGAAGCTGGCCCAGGCTCAACCACTGCCGTTGTGTGTTGGGATTATGGAAATAGACCCACTTTTCATCGCACGTAACAATTCTCTTGATGAAACGTACATCGCGCGGGTTTTCTAGGAGTTTCGTGCAGACTTCCACTCGGCGGTTTGCTTCAGCTGGCGTCAGTTCGTAAGGGACAATGCAGCAGCTCCTGTAGACCTTGTCGAGGTCCTGAAGGTGACAAACCATGGTGGTCTGCGATAAGCCCAGCTCGCCTGATAATCTCTGAGTGCTGGTTCTCAGATTTGCATCTACAGCCTGGCGCACGGCCTCCGAATCCGCTGTTCGCAGCCTACCTGACCTTGGCTGATCATTGAGGTTTCTGTCACCTGAGCAAAATTTCTTGAACCATCTGGTTGTGGTGCTGTACGAAACACGATAGATTTGGTAGTACAATTAAGAGAACTTAACTCGTATTATGATTTAGCTAAATATCATCAGAAATCTGAAATATTACATACCTTTTTTTAACTATTAAAAGAAGAAAAAAAGAGAAAACAAAACGAAGAAACACCATCCACTATATTTTTGCTACTGGACGTCCGAATTACTAAACCTCCATCCCTGTCACATTTGATCTGGTTGTCAGGACCCCCCCCTCCCCCTGTAATCTTGGACGTACTTTATGGATGGCCCCCAATGGAAAACAGGATATAAAATGAGGAGGCTCTGCCTCAGAAGCAATGGCAACTTCTGGGAACTCTGGCCTCATGCAACTTCCGGGACTCCTGGTTTAATAGCATAATGCAACTTCCCATGGATGCACTGGCACAAATATTTTATTATTTCCATAACATGTTTGTTAGTTCAGTTCGCGTTTTCCAATGGTACCTTTCGATATACACATCATTAAGCTGTTATTTGAGTTTCAAAAGTTAGTCCCTTGAAGCAAAATCACTGCCAAATTAAAGTTACTCATTGTGTTAGATAATGCATACTGTTGATGTATCAATCCTGAACATTTACAGTGATCTCAACACACAACTCGAGCTGCACTCACATCCACCGCATGTCTTGCACAATACCTTTTGTACCTTGTGCCCATTATCTTTTTCTTTTGCAGGCATTCCCAAATCTGGTCTTCTCATAATTCCCGCTTTCTTTGCATTTCTTTCCTGCTGCTTGGTTTAAATAAATTCTCTTAGTAATCATCTCACCACTCATTCTTTCAAAATGGTCAAACCACATCAAAATATTTGTCTCTAACCTACTAACAACATTTTGCTTAGCATTTATCAGCCACACACTTTCATTCCTCATGTGATCAGAATGGGTCTTGCCACAAACCCCCATAAGCAACACATTTCTCCATCCTGTACACAAATGACTCCTGTTTTTCTTCTGCAGTACACGGGTTTCACTACTGTACATCAGACTGCAAACAATTACACTTTCGCATACAGCCATTTATGACCTATTTGAGAAACCACCTATCCTGTGAAATCCTTTTAAAGCAACTATGACTTTCAAAGTTGAATTCACTGGCTTACTGAATTCATCTAATGTTTTCTCTGTCAAATGTGCTTCCTAAATACACAAACTCATCCACATGGTCTAACTCTGTGCCATTTAGACTGATCTAGCATTCAGAACTAGTGGTTCCATGGCTCAAAAACCATGACTTTTGTTTTTCCCTTTCTTATACTCAGTTCAAATTTTGTACATATTTCAATCATCTCAGACAACATATTCAGGAACTTACGTTTGCTCTCAGACCATAAAACTGTGTTATCGGAATACAAGCAACCTGCACACACAGAAATCTTCTAGACATAAAGCAATACTACCTTTTGATTCACCTCTGACTTTCTGTCAAAATTTGTTTGGGAAGGCACAAAATTCAATATGATCTAAACCTTTGACAACAACCTTTATAACAGTTTCCAAGCTTTTGAAAAACAAAAATCAGTGGTGAGGTATTAATTTCTGAAGTGTCAGACATGGGCTAATATTCATGAAGCACACAAATACAGTTCATTTAGTTGTAAGTGAACTCACAGTTATTATCTAATGCTATTTCAAAATGAATTGCTTATATTGTTATAGGTTTTTATCCAAAAATATACTTTTACAGGGTTCATACTCTTTTTTGAAAATGGAAACTAAAGAGTTCTTAAGGACCTTCAAGCTATTTTTAAGGACCTTTAAGTATTTTTTAAGGACTTCATAATTGCTGCATGCAAATATACACAATATACAAAATGTGAGTTAACTATTACAACATAAGTCATTTTAACACAATAAATCAACTTTGTTGAAACTAATGAATATTCCATTGCACAAATATATGAATTAAAATTAGTTCTACTAAAATAAACCTAAATACTCCAACAGAAAAACCAACTAACTTAAAAGTTCCTTATATACATTACTTACTGGTAATACTGGATCCATTATTTGTCCTGAAGCACATCTTTTCATCTACAGAACTAACACTCTGCTTCTTCGTATTGTGGTGTGAAGCATAAAATTTATTTACTTTGGAATTTCAATTTTCAACAAATTTTCACCCATTAATTGTGATTATAGGCCCATCTTTGTGGTTTTGGATACTTTTTAAATTTGCATTTGTTTTTCCTTCAAAGTTTATCTAAATTTATATTTTTTTGTTAATTTACAAATTCATTTTAAGAAAAACAGTATTACAAATACAGCTTAGAATTTCATATGGCTGTGATTGTCAGTCTTTAAAATTTTTGGTATCTTTGCCTTTCCATTCAATAACTTAATTCCTTCCATTAGAATTACTTTTAAAAATATGTATGGACACAGGCTAAGAAACTAAATGCATTAATTCTGTGGGTGGCATCACTACAAGTGCTGCAGCTGGAAAAATAACACTTTTGTAAAAATGCAGAACAGCTTGTTAGACCTGTTTTAGGTTAATGAAGCAAGTAAACACACTATCTAAATCAAATCGAAACACACAAGTTCATCGTAACTTAAATCATATCATCGGAACTGAAAGCTTTAAGTTCAATAAAAATGTATGCATAAATTTCAAAACTACATTGGCAGAATTCGAAGAATTAAAACTGAACAGTGAAGCATCACTTTCTTTTAACAGGGTTCGTACACTTTTGGGGGAAAAAAATTCAAGGACTTTCCAGGCCTTTTCCAGGACATATACAAAAAATTCCAGGATGATTATTACACTTTACAGTATCATGTTCAAATTATTTTTTAAAAGTAATTTCAGTTTTAAGTAATAAAAATGATGAAAGATGCAAATGGATGAATGTGCTTTATGCAAATGGATCAAGTTTATCAAGCGCCAAAATCGTAAAGAACGAATTCTGTTCTTATGCCCTGACCTTTGAATTCAAGTTGGACCATTTTCTACAAGGGTAGGTTTCTCCTCCCTGATAACATACCAAAACTTTGTTGCAATCAAACAGATTTTATGTGAGTTAACATTCCTAAGCTTGGAGAATGAATACTGCTCTTATGTCTTGGCCTTTAAATTTAATTTCGACCATTTTCAACGGGGTAGGTTTCCAGGTTGTACCCAACAGCATACTAAAATTTCCCGAAATCCAACCGCTTTCATGCGAATTATCGTACAAACAAACCCAAAGCATAAACGTTTCTGCAACCATAGTTCGAAAGGGTTAGTAATTTTGTAAATAAAAACATAACGAACAGCGCGAAAACTAGCTCATAAATAGAATATTTGAAACTACAGTATGTACTCTCAATTATTATGGATGGTAGAGGGGAAGGGAATAGAACTGTCCAAAATTAGCATGTTTTCGTTGCGCTAGGCGCTTAAGCACGGCTGAATTCCTTCAGATACCCCAAATGTTCAAATGATTGAAATGTGCTGATGTTCATGGAATGAAATGGTTGATCAGCTATGATGACCACATAAAAGTTCGGGGGGGGGGGGGGGGGATATCCCAAATGTTCAAATGATTGAAATGTGCTGATGCTCATGGAATGAAATGGTTGATCAGCTATGATGACCACATAAAAGTTCGGGGGAGGGTCGATTTTTTTTTTTTTTTTTTAGTTTATGCAACATTTTGCATCACTCCAGTATTTATTTTGTCATCATCAACAATCGCAATGCAACTACCGCTTACGATCGCGGATATCGGCAACAGAAAATCTGCCATATCACTAAGTGATACAACACACAGTATCCTGTTACAATGTATTGTAATTGAAAAAAAAAAAAAGGATGTGGAAAAAAGAAACTTTCAGAAATTAAGATCATCAAGTCATGCGTTTCAAAAAATCCATTTTCCTTTATAATGTTTAAAAACATGTTTTTGCTTTTTTACCTGTAGTGTATAATAAAAAAACTGATTTTTTTTTTTATGGAATCAGAAGTCCGTATGTCTGATTGTCTTCATCTGAGTTCACACGTTAGCTACTGTGTACAAGTAGACCTATTCTTTCAGCTCAAAAATATGTAGTTTTGTATATATTCACAGTATAATTCATTCCTTATTCCCACAGAACTGAATTCAGCATATGCAAAATGAAGAATATCAAGACCCACCCAACACCATGTTTCTGATTGTCTGCTGTTTATATTCAAGAAATGCAAATATGGACCAATGGTGAATGCAGCAACTATGATTTTTATTTATTACCAAGAAAAAAAGAAAAAAAAAGAGCTGTGAACCGTGAAAGCTGTAAAGCTGAAACGGATATTTCTCTCACCACCACCACCCCTGCACAAAAACATTCCGATTAAGATCAAACAGCAGGAGGACACGCACACACACAACCTTTGGAATGTCCTGATGGAACGGCTTCTTTTCATTTGGCACATCGCCATAAATCACCACCTGCAGCTCAATGAACTGTCAAGTTGCACCCTTCCTCCTTCACCCTAACTATAATAGAAAGTGTAAAAAAAAAATGCTCCCCAATTTTTGACAAAATTACCAAATTTACGTCATGATGTTGCAATTTACTAAAATACCGTTTATCTGCTGAATATCACTTAAATCCATTGAAAACTTTTTAATTATAGATGATTTTTTTACTAAAACAGTAACTCAGACGTCTGAATAAAAATGTATGTTTGTAATTCAAATAGAGTCCATATCATAACAGAAAAAAATTTAAGGATCACTCTGTTTAAATAAACCATGGCATCTAAAAAAAATAATTCACTTGCTTTTCCCGTAATTTATAATTACTGTTTCTTTTTTCAAGCCGATTGCGCAACAGATTTGTTTTTTTTTTTTTTTTTTGCATCTGCGTTCCTGACGGAATTTGGTGAAATTTGCACTAGAACTTTATTGTGATGTATCTTAACCACTGTAAAAATTTTACTCTGTTATTTTCAAAATTCGGAAAAATGGATTTCTGAAAAATTTCTCCTAGTCCTTTTGAGCTGTGGAAGTGATAAACAGGTGTTTGCTTTCTTCTCAACCAAGGGCTTCGGATCAGCGCTCCCAGCTGTCAATCAACCGTTGCTATGGTAACACCCTTTCTGCTGGAGGCTCACTCTATCCAAAGAGGCACACATACTTGTCCATAATAAAATTTCCAATCCTAACTTTTTAAGTTTTAAACCGATTCAATTGGAATTTTGGAAGTGAGCTCCTGTAATCCAATTATAGTGAATGTAAAAATTTCAGCCACTTTCGTGAAAAATTCGCAAAGATAGTTTTCTTATTTTTTATCATAAGTAGCGGAAGTCTCTTGAGGGGAGTGAGGGTGGCATGCACATAAACAAGAAGATGATGTGTTGTTCACGCATACTCCTCACTGTTGGATGCCAGCTGACTTGGTACATACGCGACCCCCTCCGCTGCAAAAATGCTAAATGCCTCTTCTTTCCCCTTCCATTCTCAGAGTTGTCCGACGGACATCAAGCTAACTTTCCAAACAGACCTACTAGTAATCATCCAATTTTATTGCACTGGACCGTTGCTGGCGGTTTCTTTGAGAACAGAGGAGAGGAACTTTAAAAAATGAAGGGATAACAGTAACACGATTTCTTAAAAGGGCATTTTTTAAGCACTAATTTCAAATTTCAAGGCTTTTCAAGACAGCTTTAAAAAGACACTGTTTTTCCAGGATATTCCAGGCCTTGAAAACGTAATCATGATTTTCCAGGACTTTCCAGGTTTTCAAGCACGCGTGCGCACCCTGTTTTAAGTATTTATTTTTTTATTTACTACACAGTTTCCGAATTTCCAAATCTGGAGAAAAATTTGGTTTTCATAGATTTGGATGAATAACACATTTTTGCTAGTGTAACTGTTGCATTTTTATTTTTTTATTTTTTTTATTCTACAGCTGTAGCACTTGTAGTAACTTCTTCCATACACTTAATGCAGGTTGATTTTCAACATTTGGCAATAGTGTATAGGTGTAAAAGCTAAAACAAACTGCAGTAACAACAAGACGCCTATGAAATTTCCTTCAGAATTTTTACTTCTATTATACATCTTTTTTTGCTCTTAAACTTAAACAAGAAAGATGACACCGAATTTTCGGGTGTAATAAAAGCACGTCTTTTGAATCCGTTCTGGCGCAAATTAAATTTATCAAAGCTATTCAAAGTCAATGGAACCGGTATGGAAAACAATAGATCTGACGAAAGAAAGAAGATTTTCAATTGGGTTTTTAATCCCTCAGATATTGCTATGAACGGAATCGTGAGCTTATGAACTCTTAGAAACAGAGATATCGACAAAAATAAGATGTGACTTTACGTCCCCTGGGGGAAAACCATGCATTATTTTAGAAAGAAAGTATTCTCAAAAGTTTATCCATATAAGCGGTATCGGTCCAAGAAAAAAAAAATTAGTCGAGTTTTCAGGAGTCCAGATTTTGCAACAAATACTTCAGAAGCAGAAATTAACACTTGTGACCTCTGGTGGCTAAACCATTCTTTACCAAACATTAGAAATTATGTGAAAAATATTTTCCATCAGGTCTTGTATGCAATACAGGAATAATTTTTCAAATCAGAGCTTTAGGAGCAGAAATAACGCAGAAAACGCAATTTACCTCTGTGCCCCCTAGCGGAAAGTCTATGATTTACTTGAAAATTTTGAATTTATAGGAAAAACATTTTGCATCGGAAACACTATCCAACAAAGAAGGAATTTTTCAAATCGTACTCTTAGAAGTAGAGATATTGACAAAAATAAGATATACATCTACGCCCCCCCCCCCCCCGCGTAGAAACCATGCATTTTTTCAAGAAGAAAATTTTCCTAAAAGGTTTGTCGACATGAGGTCAACAAACGACTTTTTTTTTCAGTCGAGATTTTAGAAGCTCATATTTTGCTGCAAATACAACAGAAGCGGAAATTAAGACTTATGCCACCTGGTGGCCAAACGATTTCTTACAAAAATTAGAAAATATGTACAAACGATTTTCCATCAGGAGCTGTATGCGGTGCAGAAAGAATTTTTCAAATCGGAGATTTAGAAGCAGAGATATAGGGGGAAACACAATTTACATTTATGCTCCCCTACTAGCGGAAAGTTTATGAATTACTTGAAAATTTTGAAATTATATGAACCACATGTCACACTAGAAACACTATCCTACAAAGAAGGAATTTTTCAAATCGGACTCCTAGAAGTAGGGATATTGACAAAAATAAGATATACATCTACGCCCCCTGGCGTAGAAACCATGAACTATTTTAAGAAGAAAATGTTTCTAAAAGGTTTGTCGACAAGAGAAGTATTGGTCAACAAACGACATTTTTTTCAATCGAGAATATAGAAGCTCATATTTTGCTGCAAATACAACAGAAGCGGAAATTAAGATTTACGCCCCTAGTGGCCAAACTATTTTTTTACAAAAATTAGAAATTATGTGCAAACGATTTCCCATCAGGAGCTGTATCCGCTGCAGAAAGAATTTTTCAAATCGAAGATTTGAAAGCAGAGATATAGGAGGAAACGCAATTTACCGCTACGCCCCTAGCGGAAAGTCTATGAATTACTTGAAAATTTTGAAATTATATGAAAAACATGTCACACGAAAAACACTATCCAACATAGAATGAATTTTTTAAATCGGACTCCTAGAAGTAGAGATATTGACAAAAAATAAGATGTACATCTACGCCCCCTGGCGGAGAAACTGTGGAATATTTTAAGAAGAAAATTTTCCAAAAAGGCTTATCGATGTGAGTATCATCAGTCCACAAAAGAATTTTTTTCAAACAATATTTAAGAAGCTCCGATTTTATGGCAAATACATCAGAAGCAAAATGTAATGCTTACGCTCCCTGGTGGCCAAAGTATTCTTTACCAAAAATTTGAAATTATATGCAGAAGATTTTCCATCAAGAGATGTATCCGCTGAAGAAAAATAAATTCAAATCAGAGTTTTAGAAGAAGAGTTATCGGGGAAAATGAAATGTTATTTACTTTTACCCCCTAGCGGAAAATCTATGCGTAATTTGAAAAAGTAACTATATCTAAAATACTCTTCGACATAAATGGAATTGAAAGATAAAAAAAAATTTCAATCAGATGTTTAGAAGCAAATATGTGGAATAAAACGTATTTTTTGAATTCGACATCATCTGCCTTTATGCCGTTTACCGGCGAAATTGT
Source organism: Macrothele yani (assembly GCA_039090855.1). Lineage (NCBI taxonomy): Eukaryota > Metazoa > Arthropoda > Arachnida > Araneae > Macrothelidae > Macrothele > Macrothele yani. Next base: position 30,522,799 of record CM077029.1, on the reverse strand, counting down.
ACATCGTAAAAAAAAAAAAAAAACGAAATAAAGGATCATCATTTGCATATTTCAAGCTTCCCAATGCAAAAAGAATTTTTCAAATCGGACTAATAGTTGCATAGATATCGTGGGTACAGACGGACAAACGGGCGGACAAACCGATAACAGAAGCAGGATCTTTTTTTACAAAAGACGTGCTAAAAACAGTAATGCAATTTAACAATGACTGCAAGGAAATTATATTATGTACATATTCACTTTACTGAGGTCAAACAAAGGACGTAGGCCTACAATGAAATGAATTTTTCAACTTCTTTTTTGCAACTACTGACATGGTAATTTCTGCCAATTCTTCATTTTTTTCCTTTATTAATTTTCGAAAACTATTTGATTGAAGGAAGCAGTTCATATCTCTCATCAATTCCCCTTGGGCGGCATGGTCATCTGCACGTTTCTCTAATTCTAATTCGGCAATATTTTTTTCTACTCTCAGTTTTTTTCGTACTGAAAGTAGAAACAAATATTTGCAATTCCTCCTCAATCAATTTACGTTTCCTCCTGGATGTTGCTTGACAACATTTTTTTTTTTTTTTTCGGCGTTTAAATATTGAACATATTTCTGTCTAGCTGAAAAGACAGAAGCTCTAAGCTCTTTACTAAGTACCACATTCTCTAATAAATAACAGAAGATAACAATCTGAACTGCACTGACCCTGCACAAAGAAAACAAGAAGGCAGCAATAAATCTAATCTAAACCAAAGGGATTTGAAGGTAACTGGTTGGCAAACTGCCAAAAGCATTACAGAACATGGGTAAACTTTTGTGACATGCATGCGATCTAGTGGATCTAGTGACGTAAAACCATCATCAGTACGATAATGAAACCAGCTGTCCTGCGTAACGCACACATTTCTTTGGTTAAAAAAAAAAATTTACGACCTTTTTAACGACCGAATGGAATATAATTACAGTGTTTTCAATGACTTTTTAAGAGCCCTTAAAACCAGAACAGAAATTAAGGAGTTCTTAAGGGCTCTTAAAAAAGGTAAATGGAAATTAAGGAGTTCTTAAGGACTTTTAAGGGCCCTTAAAAAGGCAAATGGAAATTAAGGAGTTCTTAAGGACTTTTAAGGACTGTACAAAACCTGTTTTATGTAAAAACTTTTTAAAATATGTGAAATTCTATTTTTCAGGATCTTACTTTGATGCATTTTCTATATTAACTAGGTAATAATAATACATGACAGAGTAAAACATACCTGCTAAGAACAGAGAGCCCAGCAGAACTCAGTGAATTATACAGAGGTGATTTGCCTAATGAGCTGGTCTGGAGACTTAGTGGAAGTGATGCATCACTATTGCTCGATTCTTCTTTGCTTACGCCATTACCAGCTGCAACAGATTGGGGAAAAACACAAATACCATATTAACAAAAAAATTAACACAAATAATCATCAAGTATGAAGAACTGTACATGCATTTTAATAGTCCACTTTGTTAAGTATTTTCTGTGGTGATTTCTGATTTCTAATTTGATTTCTCTTTGCCAAGCTGCAACTATTAGTAAAATGAAAAGGTCCTGTTTTTCAAATGAAAATAAATAAAAAAATAAATAAATAAAATCATTAAACACGTCAGAGCTAATGTTGCATCAAATACCTTAAAATATTAATAAGCACAATCTCATGTGATAAGAAACCAGAACACCAAATTATTGAGATCAATTATTCTGTATCACATCTTTCCCAAATGTGAAATGCAAAACTGAAAGTCACAAAAACAGCGCATATGTACAGTTTCACAGTACACTTTGTTTGCAACTATTATGACAGAGAAGACCGCAATGTAGATGGTACCAGAACCATTCATGAGAAATAATATCAATAAAACTCAATTTCATCCATAATGGAGGACGCATTACTATATAGGCATGGACTGCCAAGAAATCCAATGAGCCCTGGAGTTCTGAATGAGAAGTCTGCTCAGGCTCTGAATAAGTCCTTTCGGTATCTCAGAACGTGAAGTCAAATGGGTGTTTGAGCTACACACACATATCTACAGTGGAACATCGATTATATGACAATTAGGCACGTGATTTAATCACTGTTAAGTTTATAAGACTGCGACAGATATGTAATTAAGCATGCCTTTGATTTTTCTTTTAGACAACTTTTTATAGTTATACATTTTTAATTTTAGTCCCTTGAAAAACATGTAATCGACACACCATTGTATTCAATTTTCATATCTCTCTATGTATGTGTATACATATACTTACCATAGTTTTGAAAATCAGATTTTTTATTAACATTTCCACCTCATTTTTCATCACTCCATCTACAGTTCTAAAACTAAAATTTTAAGTGTTTCATGAGCCCAAATAGTTTATATTCATATCACATCAGTTTATATTCTCATAACTGTATAAACTATATAACCTCTCACCTGCCCCAAATAGAATATCAAAAGAATTAATACGTTTTTTCACAACATAGAATGGTGTTTATAAAGCCAACCTAATTTGTTTTTGTTTTTTTAACTTATTGTTAATAATGAATCAATGAGTGCTTTGGGCCCCAGCCCCACATAGTTAGTTCCTATGCCCTACAACAAACACCTTTAAGAACTTGTGCAGGATGTTCCGGGGAAACTGATATCTACAACTTATGAACTTGGTGAAAAGAAGGAATTTTATTTGTATTGCAACCACACAGGTTCCCTCCACTAGGCTTAAACTACATATTTATTCAAATTAAATAACAATGATAAAGTAAGAGATTTGCCCAAAAACCAGGACTCTCAAGAAAAAGAACACCCTTAGCTATATGACAAAAACAATAAGTAAGCTGGATAAAAAGGAGAATTTGAAATGAATTCAGATGTTTGGTATTAGCTGGACAGAATGATGTTGCAGAATTTGATGAAGGAGTGAGGCACTGGTAGGAACCAGTGAATGCTGCTTTGCATTACAACCCACAATTGTTCAATGGGATTAAAATCAGGAGAATTTGGCAGCCAGGAAAGCACACAAAATGCTTGGACATGATCCTTTAACCAATCCTGCACAACACTGGCATTGTGACATATGGCAATGTCTATCTGAAAGAATCCAGTTGCCATGACAACACACGATCACTACCACGCAGGGCAAAACTTGGTCTGAAACAATGTCGATATAGTATCTTGCGGTGAGAGTGTGTTCAGCACAGATGCGAGGGCTTGGTGATGTCCAGAAACCTACGAACGATCCCTATACCATGATACCAGCCAGTTTCTATACATCTGTGCAGTCTAGTTGCAGCTGTACACTCACATGGTGTTAAATACAGATCCATCCACTGGTATGTTGGATCTGAAATATGGATTCGTCAGGCCAGGTGACTATTTTCCAGGCATTGTGTTTCCATGCTCACTGCAGGTCGAGCAGTTGATGACACTTGATCACTGTGGGTACACAAAAAGGCTGCCAGCACCTTAGATCCATTCGCGAGGGCATCTGCTGGATCGTGTGCTCAGAAACATTTCCCAGAGCACTTTGATTCTAGTCTGCCATTAACTGTGGTATTGATCATAAGCAGTCGGTTGATCCGGAAAGCATGTACCAACCGGTGGTTTCCCCTTTCCAGCCTGTTAGGTAGATGTGTGTCCCCACTTCAGATCGTTCCCATCACACCTTCACTAAGGCAGCTCTCAAACGACCAACACTTTCTGCCTTCCTCACACTCATAATCACTCCCGATTAAAACTGTGGCAAGTCCTTCCCTTTCCCCATTGCATAGGCTTCATGCTGGTGAACTAACATGTCCTGCCCATGCTATCTATAAAAATTATGTGCTGCTTGGTGATGTCACTGCTATGTGCTGTGGGATACATGCACTTGTGGAGACAGAAGTGATCATAATGATCTGGATCACAAGTGTATATCTATGTGCATACACATCTAGAAGTTATAAAAATGATTGATACATAACACTTTAAACTGAACCTCACATCACCTACTCTTAATGTGTATCATGTTACACTTAGCAACTTCACTATGCTACATGGCAGTGCCTTACCAAAATTAGAGGTATCAAAACTGTGGTTCATTCAAATGATAAAGAAAAATTCTTAGTACTTTTCCATTGATGGGAACACACCTCATGATGTCTGTCTTTTTTTTTTTTTTTTTTTTTTCGTGGATATCTCAAGGCATCTGCCTGCAGCACATATTTTTTTTTTTAGTCTTTATTCCCCAAGTTCTTTCAATGCATTTCAAGATTTACAAAAAAGAAATAGTTTCCTGCTTTCTGATGGGTGAATTCACATGGAATGCACCACTCAAAATAGTTTCTGATGTTCACATGCAAATCCTAGCCACCAGAATTCAACTGCAGGAAAAAATGGCAAATTTAAACATGTTTACACACACATCTGAGTAAACAGATAAAAACTAAGCACCTGCTTTAGAAAATAAGCCCTTTTAAGAGCCTTAGAAATGTTTATAAATAAGTTCTTAAGAACTTGTAAGCATCATATGAACCCTGATATATACACTGAGATGCCAATTTATTAGGCATACCTACCTATTAGCATGTTGTCCCACTCTTGGCCTTCAGAACAGCCTGATTTCTTCAGGGCATGGAACATATCTGGTGCAGGAAACGTCATGCAGAAATGACTGAGACGTGTAGTTTTTACAAATTGAATGGCGGCACAGTCTCGCAGTGAACAGCCCATCCTATCTCAGTTTAAAACCAGGGTTTGTCTGTGCAGGTCATTGAAACAAGGAAAACTTGTCCGTATGTATTTGGTGATGGCATGGGCCTTGTGTGTGCAGATGCATTATCCTGTTGAATTGGTCCTTCCTTAAGGATAAACCATAGCCAGAAAGGGATGAATTTGGTTAGCAATGATGTTTAGATACACCGTGGCCTTTAGGTATCCTTCGATGAGTATCGTGGGGCCTAATGCATACCAGGAAAACAATCTCCTGCACCAAAGCACCACTGCCATAGGCCTGGCCAGTTGATGCCTTAAAAGAAAAGCACCACTGCCATAGGCCAAAGCACCACTGCCTTTAATTCTACAAGAAAAGCACCACTGATGTTTCTTCCACGATTGATGTTTCTTCCACGATATTGTGTTTGTCTCACTGCCTTTTAATTCTACAAGAAAAGCACCACTGCCATAGGCCAAAACACCACGTCATTCGGGTATGATATCTATCGCGATGATTTCCTTCAAATGGGGTCATCAAAGCACCACTGCCATAGGCCTGGCCAGTTGATGCCTTGCTCCATTGCCTCATGCTCCTTGCAACAAATTCAGATCCTGCCATTCATGTGATGCAAAAAGGACAGTGAATTTGTTGGGCAGGCTGAGAGGCACTAAATGTGACTGAAATTATTGTGAAAACAAAGGGAGAACACATACATGATAGTTGGCCTGAGACCAAACTATTCAGGTAAGTGGGCAGATACACGAAATGTGATGTGATACCACTGACAAGGCTATTTCAGAGGTCAAAATATGCCCAGTCCACTTTCACTCTTTGAGGTGCCTAGTATATTAAAATTGATGATAATATCAAAAATCCAAATTTAATGCCCTCCATAAATGAGGGCTCAGGCCCCATACTCCTCCCCATCCCATCCCCAATGAGGTTTAATGCCTCTGACTGAATTCATCAACAGGTAAAAACTGGGTTTCGCACGAAAGGAACATGTAAGTCATAAAAGCTGTCTGCCGCCCCGGTGGCGCAGTGGTCTAAGGCGCTGGCCTCTGATCATTCGTCCGTAAGGGGTCCGGGTTCGAATCCCGGTCAGGCATGGATGTTGTGTTTGTCTTACGGCACTGGCTCTCTCCCTTCCCTGGAACCAGTGACCCTAAATTAGGGACGGGCGACTGCTTATAGCCCATTGAGTTGCTCACGGTGGTCGTTCAACCTCCAATCAAAAAAAAAAAAAAAAAAAAAAAAAAAGCTGTCTACGTATGATTAAAAATTATCCCCGCTAATATTATAGACTAGTTTAAAAACTTTATTCACAAGTAAAAGCAAGTTAAAAGTGAGATCTTTCGGGATCCCTAGATCCCATCTTCAGGCTTAAGGCCATAAAGAACAACAAGTGGTCCACTTATATACAATCAGGTTTGACCCATGATGCAACGCAGTAGGCGTTGACATCGGTCAACATAGCAAATCAAAACGATCAAAAGTTCGAAGATATGAAAGGTTATACAATATTGTCCGTAGTGGTGCCAGGCATATCAATGGGAATTAGTTTTTTCCATATGTGAGGAATGAATGACGGAAGTTCTGAATTACAGCATAAAGGCCCATATGAATGGATATATAGGCTCTCGGAGAGGAAAACATTTCCCCTTGTTACTTTAAGAGTTCAAAACCACAGCATTCTTCCAGCCAGGTACTTTTCCCTCTTGGTCCACAGTTTCATTTAGTGCTGTGTTGGTGGAGCCTGACCTCAAGTAATATTGGTGTTCCGATAATCGGACTTTTAAGGTCCTGAGTGTCGAACCTATATAATATTTCACATCGTCTGGATTATTAGGGTTGACTAAAGGTATGCGGTATACACCGGGTCTAGATAGATCGGGAATCACGTCTCAATCAGTTCTGATAATAGAAAAGATGTTACAAGTCGAGACTCCAAAACCAAGACCATATTTCTTGCATGTTTTTCTAAGGATTGTCACAAGTGGTTGAGAAAACTCAGTCTTGCCAATATACTGTAAAGTTGTTTTTGGGGTAGTTAGGGTAGTGGATCGAGTTCGTTGAACTATATTCATGAAGCACCCAAAGTACGAATTCGGGTACTCAAAGGATCGGGCCATAGTCCGAATGTACTTAAGTTCATTGTCCAGGGCCCCAGGTGACGACGAATGAGAATACCACCTAGGAATGTAAGGTTGTGTAAATATGTACATAGTTTTTTAATTGAATTGTATGAAATGAGTAGTATGCTTGTGTGGTTTTTATGGAATTGACAAGCTTATAGTTACATCTAATATGGCTTTATAAAAAAAAAAAAATATGATGTTTCATTCCCGGAAGAAGGAACCGTAAGCAAGATGTATGTAAACCTTTGAAGGCCAACAACATTACGATAATTGACGTGCTGGAAGTGTGTAGTCGATAGAAATTACCATGATCTTTAGGGTAAGTGATAGGTGCTTTTTAATAGTATTTCATTCGAGAATAAGCTTGTTTAATATGGAAGTAGAAGGAGGTAGATTTATGACAAATAGGATTAAAGGACGAAAATGGAATCATACAGGGCACAGCGGTTGGTTTACGATACACAGAAAAACTGATAAAATTGGTATTTAAGTCTCGAGTGAGTAGTATGTCTAAAAGGGGAGCTTGCCCCCAATTTCCAGTTCCAAAGTAAACTTAATCGTGGGGAACTGTGAGGAGAAGCATTCGGTAAAATCCTCTAGTAGAGACATTGAATGTGGCCAAAAGACTAACATGTCATCTACATACCTGATCAATAAAATAGGTTGAACAGGTTTATGTCAATTTTTCCTGTTCAACCTATTTTATTGATCAGGTATGTAGATGACATGTTAGTCTTTTGGCCACATTCAATGTCTCTACTAGAGGATTTTACCGAATGCTTCTCCTCACAGTTCCCCACGATTAAGTTTACTTTGGAACTGGAAATTGGGGGCAAGCTCCCCTTTTTAGACATACTACTCACTCGAGACTTAAATACCAATTTTATCAGTTTTTCTGTGTATCGTAAATCAACCGCTGTGCCCTGTATGATTCCGTTTTCGTCCTTTAACCCTATTTGTCATAAATCTACCTCACTCTACTTGCATATTAAACAAGCTTATTCTCATTCGTCGTAACCCGGGGCCCTGGACAATGAATTTTTAAGTACATTCGGACTATGGCCCGATCCTTTGGGTACCCGAATTCGTACTTCGGACGCTTCATGAATATAGTTCAATGAACTCGATCCACTACCCTAACTACCCCAAAAACAACTTTACGGTATATTGGCAAGACTGAGTTTTCTCAACCACTTGTGACAATCTTTAGAAAAACATGCAAGAAATATGGTCTTGGTTTTGGAGTCTCAACTCGTAACATCTTTTCTATTATCAGAACTGATCGTTACGTGATTCTCGATCTATCTAGATCCGGTGTATACTGCATACCTTTAGTCAACCCTAATAATCCAGACGATGTGAAATATTATATAGGTTCGACACTCAGGACCTTAAAAGTCCGATTATCGGAACACCAATATTACTAGAGGTATGTAGATGACATGTTAGTCTTTTGGCTCCACCAACACAGCACTAACTGCAAACTGTGGACCAAGAGGGAAAAATACCCGACTGGAAGAACGCTGTGGTTTTGAACTCTTAAAGTAACAAGGGGAAATGTTTTCCTCTCCGAGAGCCTATGTATCCATTCATATGGGCCTTTATGCTGTAATTCAGAACTTCCGTCATTCATTCCTCACATATGGAAAAACTAATTCCCATTGATATGCCTGGCACCACTACGGACAATATTGTATAACCTTTCATATCTTCGAACTTTTGATCGTTTTGATTTGCTATGTTGACCGATGTCAACGCCTACTGCGTTGCATCATGGGTCAAACCTGATTGTATATAAGTGGACCACTTATTGTTCTTTATGGCCTTAAGCCTGAAGATGGGATCTAGGGATCCCGAAAGATCTCGCTTTTAACTTGCTTTTACTTGTGAATAAAGTTTTTAAACTAGTCTATAGTCTCAGCGGGGATAATTTTTAGTCGTACGTAGACAGCTTTTTATGACTTACATGAATTCATCAAGTAGACTTATGGGTGAATTACACTTATATGAAACAGAAGTAACATGTGATACAGAACTTATGACTGATTTCATCAGGTAGATAATGAGAGAATAAGATGTATTAGAACTTTTGCATATTCAGGCACAGGGATTAGAGCAAATTTTATTAATTTTCATGAAATCGCTCTTATACTTACTAACGTCTGAAAACTTTGTCTCTGTTCGCAAGCTTTGAGGCACATAGCAAGGTGAACCACTTGCCAAAAACTGGCACACATAGTCATCCAAAAATGAAAGTGTTGGATCATACTAGAGGGGAAGAAACAATACATATATAATTTTGTATTTATCAGGGTGTTTTGTTCGCAGAAAGCCCTGAGTTATTATTTACTACAGACATAATACACAAGGTAGGAAAATGTAATAGTGGTAGTACACACCTTGAGAGATGTCCAATGTGACACATCACAACAAATGCTGGAAGAGGTTGCCTCCTTCCTGCTGGCACCTGGCAACTCTGTGCTCCGCGTTTGTGAATGTCTCAATTAGTTTAGAGTGTGGCAGATGTCATCAATTGCAGTGGTATTATTTGCTTTTAGTTGCTGGAGTTTGCATGATTTATTAACATAGAACTTTCCCTTCAACATGTTCCACAAGAAGAAGTCTGGGGGAATGAGATCTGGAGAATTTGGTGGCCATTGGAGATTATATGTGATTTTTGAAGAAGCTGGTTACAACTAGCATAGGCCTTTTCGGACATGTGACAGGTCCTTGCTGGAAGCAGCCATGTTGTAACTCAATGTTGTCCAACTGATTGACAAATGTGTTGATAATTTCCCAGTACACATCTGTGTTCACTATTGTTTCGATGAATATCGGCCCCACAGCAACAGAATAGAGAAGTACGCTGATAGTTTCCAAATTATTAGCAGATTTTGCATTAGTTATTGCTTCCAATTAGTAGTTCTAATTCTGACTATTATATAGCTGTAATCATTCTACTATTCTCTTTTATGTGAGATATTTCAAAGTAACTTGTACAAAATTCTAGCGGATAATGCTTACCTTGGCATTCCTTTCTAGCGATGGGAACATTTCACACACATGTTTTCCAGTCTTTGTTGATGTTATTGTCCTAAAGTCCGTTGTATGCGATGACTGGCTTTACTTCTCACACTTTTCGCTGGGTATACTCATTAGATCTTTGCCTTAGGATTCAAACACATCAATTTTTACCGTTCTTTATACTCGAAATTTTCGCCCATCCTCAGGAGCGTGGAGACTTTCCCACCGATGTTCGTGGTTAACTTTGCGCTAATGGAGTCCGATACTCCTTGTTGCCATTCGTCGGATATATTTTCCAGGATATATTTCGTTATCAAGCCCGGCTGGCGCCATCTATGTTTCATTAAAACAACTTTTTTTCTTCTCCTATCCTGGTTTTCTTGTTTTTTTGCCGGTTTTTCTTTTGTTGTTGTTTTTCTTGTCTTATTAGTTCTTTCCACAGGCCCGATAATGTGCTAGGGTCGTTCTGGTTACATACCCTTGCTTTATTTTCATAGATTAATATTGCTTCTTCCCTCCTCATTTGCCTTTCCCATTTTTTATTCTTTTTTAGCATTTTAATTTCATCAAATTTTGGGAATGTCCGGTTTTCCATGCAGAATTGCACTAAAGCAGTTTTGGCTTCTTTTTTTTTTGCCAGTTAGATATGTATTGTTTAAGTCTTTTTTTAATCTGTTTTTCGTACTTCCAATGTACGATATTGGGGGTATGTGTGCAATTGGAATTTTGTAGGTTCCTGATCCTTCTAGCATTTTTTCCTCTGTTTTTTTTTTTTTTTTTTTTTTTTTGTTGACAGTCATACTTTTCACGGTGTGCACTGAGCTTCCTAGTTGTAAGTCATATTTAGCACAGTGCCTATTGATTTCTTTACTCACTCCTTCCAAGTATGGGAAACTCCAATGTATTTCAATTTTTTATTCCTCATCTTCCTTTGGTTGTGCACTTCTTGGCCTTCTTTACTCTGAGTCATATGCTTTTTACTCTCATGTATCCATTTATTAATTAGCTTGCTCGGGTACCCATACTCTTGGAATATTTTCGAGATAAACTCTAGATCTTGATTTTTTAGCCTGTTGTTAGATGTGTGTCTGTACGCTCGCCGTATCAAGTTTACTATGCTGTTTTTTTTTTATGTATCACTGGATGGTGCGAAGAGTATGGTATCAGTACAGGTATGTAAGTTGCTTTTTCTGAACACAGAGTATTCAAAACTATTTTTGTTTTTCTTTAGTTGAATGTCCAGGAAGGATAGGTGATTATCCTCTTCAAACTCAATAGTTAGCTCTATGGTGTTACAGATTTTGCTAAACTGCTGTGCTAGATCTTGTAGCTCGGCTTTGTTAAGTTTAAACATTATAATAATGTCGTCTACATGTAGAGCATAAAGTATTGGTTTTTCAGGTAGATTTTGAATAATTTCTTTTTCGAGGTATGCCATAATCACTTCTGCGTATAATGCCGATAATGGGGATCCCATAGGGCCACCTTGCGTTTGTTTAAATATATTTCCTTCAAAATGGAAGATGTTGTTTTCCTTGATGAAATATAAGGTATTCTTTAGCTCTTTCAGTTGTGACAAGTTTAGTTCTTTGTTGATGCTTAGTTGTTGCATAATCAATTCGATGGCTAGCTCAACAGGAGTGTTTGGGTATAACGCCTTAACGTCCATGGAGGCCATAGTTGTTTGCTCTAGGTCTTGATTAATTAATTTGATTTTTTCTATAAACTCATAGCTATTCTTTAATGTATATTGATTCCTCATGAATATTGCAGATAGATAGTTGTATATCTTTTTCTCTAGGTTGACAAGTGGTGAGTTTTTTTCGATAGAATCAGTCTTACCACAGCAAGTTACCAACTGAAATAAAAATGCAAACCCTCCAATGGGAGTAGGGATGCCAAAAATATTCTCAAAAATTAAAACACATAAAGATAACACACCTTTAAGACTGATTCTATCGAAAAAAACCTCACCACTCATCAACCTAGAAAAAAAGATATACAACTATCTATCCCCAATATTCATGAGGAATCAATATATATTAAAGAATAGCTATGAGTTTATAGAAAAAATCAAATTAATTAATCAAGACCTAGAGCAAATAACTATGGCCTCCATGGACGTTAAGGCGTTATACATAAACACTCCTGTCGAGCTAGCCATCGAATTGATTATGCAACAACTAAGCATCAACAAAGAACTAAACTTGTCACAACTGAAAGAGCTAAAGAATACCTTATATTTCATCAAGGAAAACAACATCTTCCATTTTGAAGGAAATATATTTAAACAAACGCAAGGTGGCCCTATGGGATCCCCATTATTGGCATTATACGCAGAAGTGTTTATAGCATACCTCGAAAAAGAAATTATTCAAAATCTACCTGAAAAACCAATACTTTATGCTTGTTATGTAGACGACATTATTATAATGTCTAAACTTAACAAAGCCGAGCTACAAGATCTAGCACAGCACTTTAGCAAAATCTGTAACACCATAGAGCTAACTATTGAGTTTGAAGAGGATAATCGCCTATCCTTCCTGGACATTCAACTAAAGAAAAACAAAAATAGTTTTGAATACTCTGTGTTCAGAAAAGCAACTTACATACCTGTAGTGATACCATACTCGTCGCACCATCCAGTGATACATAAAAAAAACAGCATAGTAAACTTGATACGGCGAGCGTACACACACACATCTAACAACAGGCTAAAAAATCAAGAGCTAGAGTTTATCTCGAAAATATCACAAGAGTATGGGTACTCTAGCAAGCTAATTAATAAATGGATACACGAGAGTAAAAAGCATATGACTCAGAGTAAAGAAGGCCAAGAAGTGTACAACCAAAGGAAGATGAGGAATAAAAAATTGAAATACATTGGAACTTTCCCATACTTGGAAGGAGTGAGTAAAGAAATCAATAGGCACTGAGCTAAATATGACTTACAACTAGGAAGCTCAGTGCACACCGTGAAAAGTATGACTGTCAACAAAAAACAGAGGAAAAAATGCTAGAAGAATCAGGAACCTATGAAATTCCAATTGCACACATACCCCCAATATGGTACATTGGAAGTATGAAAAACAGATTAAAAAAAGACTTAAACAACACATATCTAACTGGCAAAAAAAAAGAAGCCAAAACTGCTTTAGTGCAATTCTGCATGGAAAACCGGACATTCCCAAAATTTGATGAAATTAAAATGCTAAAAAAGAATAAAAAATCGGAAGGGCAAATGAGGAGGGAAGAAGCAATATTAATCTATAAAAACAAAGCAAGGGTATGTAACCAGAACGACCCTAGCACATTATCGGGCCTGTGGAAAGAACTAATAAGACAAGAAAAATAACAACAAAAGAAAAACCGGCAAAAAAGACAAGAAAACCAGGATAGGAAAACAAAAGAAAAGTTGTTTTAATGAAACATAGATGGCGTCAGCCGGGCTTGATAACAAAATATATCCAGGAAAGTATATCCGACAAATGGCAACAAGGAGTATCGGACTCCATTAGCGCGAAGTTAACCACGAACATCGGTGGTAAAGTCACCACGCTCCTGAGGATGCCCAGAGGATGGGCGAAAATTTCGAGTATAAAGAACGGTAAAATTTGATGTGTTTGAATCCTAAGGCAAAGATCTAATGAGTATACCCAGCGAAAAGTGTGAGAAGTAAAGCCAGTCATTGCATACAACGGACTTTAGGAAAATAACATCAACAAAGACCGGAAAACACGTGCGTGAAATGTTCCCATCGCTAGAAAGGAATACCAAGGTAAGCATTATCCACTATAATTTTGTACTAGTTATTGCTTGTACATTAAAAAGAATCAAAATGTTATTTACAGCAATTAAAACACTTACTCAAAGCTTTACTCAGATTAATACACTTAATTCGATTTTTATTTGAAGAACGTTCAATTATTTTTTCACATCTTCTGAGTTCTTTTGCTTTTACAGACGTTTCTGGCCTCTAGATTTTATCAAGGCCTGTTCTCAGTGAATAGGAACTGTATCAAAAGTTTCAGTTTACACAGAAAGAATTTAAATTTTATTGCCAGGTTCTTCTTGCAGTTGCCAGTTATTAAATTAAAATCTTCTTCTTATGTACTTTGTAAGTCTATTATTTTTCAATTAAGTTGTTGAAAATGCCATAATTTTTAAAAGTTCATTAATGAAACTGTTTTTCTGGATATAAAATTTGTCTTTAGTCTTTTGCTTTTATGAGGTTCATAGTCCAATATTTTAATATTTTGCTATAAAGATCTATTTCATACACATTGCAGCACATTCAATTGTGATGTACTTATTTTGTCCTCATTGGAATCTGTAGTGTTCTAATAATTATTTATTGTTTTATTAATTTTTCTTTAAATTATCTTATTCTGTTTTTACTGTGGTTCGTGCTTCGCGGGTTTGCAGCAAGTTTTCTGTTTTAATGGTTGTGTACGCAGATACATTTTATTTTTATACAACTCTGATCGGCCCTATGATGGGTGTGAGTGACATGGCACACCACACTATAATCTTGAGGTCATGGAGTGGATATTCACGAATCACATGTGGATTTGGTTTGGCCCACAAGTGCATATTCTGGGAACTGATGTACCCAGACAGATGGAGCCATGCTTCGTCTGAGAGAAATGTAATATTCAGGATGTCATAATTTTCCATCATGAAGGTATGAAACCAGTAGCAGTATGACACCCTTTTTGCAAAATCGGGCCCCTGCAGTTCCGATTTGCACTATGGACACCTAATATGGGTGAATGCTCCCTTTATCTTCTGCTCTGTGGCAAGTCGAAGGTGACATGCCAATTTCTTGGGACAGTCACCATAAGGACTTGTTTGGTGAGTTAAACAACCTATTACGCGCCTTGTATTGTTTCCTCGGTCACTGTGGGGCAGCTGCCCCCATGAACATTCTTTTTTTTTTTTTTTTTTTGATTGGAGGTTTAATGACCACCATGAGCAACTCAATGGGCTATAAGCAGTCGCCCGTCCCTAGTTTAGGGTCACTGGTTCCAGGGAAGGAGAGAGCCAGTGCCATAAGACAAACACAACATGCATGCCTCACCAGGATTCGAACCCGGGCCCCGTTCGGACGAATGATCAGAGGCCATCGCTTAGACCACTGCGCCACTGGGGCGGCCCCATGAACATTCACCAATGTGCTTGCTGTTTACAGTTTTTTCACAGTCTTCTGTGTCACACTTTTTAATGGCACTACAACATTAAACCGTTTTCTGAAATTGAAGCATGGAACCTTGAATGAACCCGTAGTCCAATGTGATTTGACCAAGAACACTTTCTGCTCAATCGCGTACATGTTTACAGTACCGACACTGGCTGCGAACTGAGGCTATCAGAGTGTACGGAACACAATGTTGGAAGTTGCCGACAGTTTCTGTGGTGGCCGCAATGCTGCACAATGCAGGTGAAACATGGCGGAGTTGTGTTGCATTTAAACACGTCTCTATGCATGTTGGTACTCCAGTAGTTGCAAACATCTTGTTTGTATATACTATGTCTAGAGTAAATGATCACTCGGGGTCTCCAATGAGTGAAACACCCTGTATATATAAATATATACAAATACAAAATTTCAGAAAAAGGCACATATAAATTTAACGGCATGAAAACTTAGCAAGAACAATTAAAAATTGAAACATGAACAAGCCATGGAAAATTTTCAAGAAAACAAATTAAAATTACTAAAACACTAAAAACACCAAGAAGCAAAAAGGATGAAAGAAGTTTTGCTTAGCTTAGGTCTAGTTTCTAAAGACCTAGAGAAAAAGAAGAATATAGCACTATTTGGGATTTTTGGAAAATCCCCAAACTAGTGCTATATTCTTTTTCACTAGGTCTTTGGAAACTAGAAAGATGCTTAGTCCTTGAAGAAGCCACAAATGACTGCTCCCAATATTTTCTGCATTTCATCTAGGTCTCCCTTTTCTCTATTTTTCTTTTTATTTCATTAGTGTTTGCAGTAGTTTCAGGTTCAACCCTCATTGGAGGAAAAATATAGCACTGCTTTTGGGTTTTGGCTTTGCCCTGTTTTGCTTCTTGGAGTTTTAAGTGTTTCAGTAATTTGAATTTGAGAGAGGTGCATGCTTGGTGTAACCAGGAGAGATAAGAAGAGGAACTCGTGGATCCGAAAAATGACAAGAGTGGAAGACATCATGATCAGAGTTAAATCCCTGAAATGGCAATGGGCTGGACATACTGCCAGAAGGACAGATCATCGATGGACAGCCGAAATTTTAGATTGGATTCCAAGGGACAGGAAAAGACCCAGAAGAAGACCACATGGGAGATGGGTGGATGAAAATCGAAAGTATGCTGGGGTGACATGGAGGAGACTGGCACAAGACAGACCGTTGTGGAGGAAACTTGGGGAGACCTTCGTCCAGCAGTGGATTGATAATGGTTGACAATGATGATGATGATGATATATATATATATATATATATATATATATATAAACAGTTGAACCTTTTCAAAAAACCATTCAGATCAGATCAGATCATATGTAGAGGATTTTAGGAAGAGAGTGTCTGACCCCAGGTCTTGAACAACCCTTAGAAATAGGAAGTTAGGAGGTTTGGGCTAGAGTGCTCGATAGGAAAGTGACACTTCGGAAGCGAGGTAGAAAGGGGGACGAAGACGCCCTTATTTATTACCGGGGGGGGGCAGTACCCGGGGTCCGACGGCTTAACGTGCCTATCCGATACACGGCGGGTATTTAGTGGTTCGAACGTTCGTACCTGCCCAGGATCGAACCTGAGGTCATCCCTATGGAAGTCACGAACGCTGACCACTAGGCCATCCACAGCCCTAAAAACCATTGCTTCTCCCCCCCCTATTTAAACTGCCACCCCAGTTTTCTGCTCACAGACCATGGGCTACAAATTTTATCCTATTTTACAAATGGAAATTTCCCTCTTTAAACTTCTACCTCAATGAATGCCATCCACCAGGACATTCTAGCAACATGTTAGTGCTTCTCATTGGAGGATACCCTGGTTTGTTTATTGTTGTTGTTTGTTTTTTATTATGTGTGTGTGTGCACACCGCTTCTCAAAATATTCATTTGCAAGAAGACTCGGAATCAGTGACCCAAGAGCATGTTAGATATAGGTCCTTCTCAAAGAAGTTTTGTGGAATGGATGAGATAACAGCCCCACTGCCATGCTCACTCCCCTGAAAAACAAAGAAGTCATTATCAAAGTGTGGCCAGCTGCCAAAAATCCAGGAGAGACTCTTTTGTAATTTATTGTATATTACAAGATTGGCCAGGTGAATGAGTTTGTATATTTAGGAAGCATGTTTGACAGAGAGAACGAATTGGATGGTGAAATTAATAGGTGAGTGAATTCTTCATTGAAAGTCATAGCTGCCTTAGGAGGATTTCACAGGAATGATGGGATCTTAAGGAAGTCCCGAATCGCTGTGTACGAAAGCGAAATTGTTCCTACTCTGATGTACGGCAGTGAAACCTGGTTACTGCAGAAAAGACATAGGAGTCATTTGTGTGCTGGGGAGATGCGTTACTTACGAGGGGGGGGGGAGGCGGTAAGACACGAGCTGATCATGTGAGGAATGAAAAAGTGTTGCAGATGTGTAATGTGAGGCAATATGTTGTTCGTAAGGTGGAAACTAATATTCTTATGTGGTTTGGCCATGTTGAAAGAATGAGTGATGAGGTGCTGCCTAAGAGAATTTTTTCAGCCCAAGTGGCAGGAAAGAAAGATAGAGGAAGGCCAAGGAAATCATGGGAGAACCAGATTCAGGAGCGTCTGCTTGAGAAAAGGATTATGAGTATGAAGTACAAAAGGTCTTGCGTGCGGCATGTGATGGATGTTAATGAAGCTCAAGCGGTATGCAGAGATCATTGCAAATGAAGACATTTGATACACCAACAGTAAGAAAATTTTAGTACTATCAGTTAAATGTGTACTTGGCACATGATGTTTCTTTGAGGAACTAATCTCTGAATCTCAGAGATCAGCTTAATGATATGTATGTGTGTGTATGTGTGTATGTATGTATGTGTGTATGTATATATGTATGTATGTATGTATGTATAATGTTCATGTATATAAGTGAAGAGCGTGTGTGTGTGTGTGTGTGTGTGTGTGTGTGTGTGTGTGTGTGTGTGTGTTCTCTTAAATATCAAAGTTTACTAAATATAGAGATAGTTTGTAATTTCCCTACTCATATGGTGGTTCCCTTTAGGATTTGACCAAATGACAATAGCTTAACTGCTCACCGAACATTTCTGCAGTGGAATTGAGAATGAAGAATATTGTTTTCTTTTTCTTTCTTTTCTTCCCAACGTATTAACACTTATAAACAGGACATGATCTGAAGGCCAAAAATGTCTCCCAAATAACTCATATATAACACATCACATTCAAATCATCAAGTGAAAACTACACACCCAATAAATAACTCTGAGGAAAGCCCCTCTTTTTTTACTTTGCTCATACTATTATCAACAGTAAACTAGAAAACTACAGAGTGCCCGTGATTAACGCTCACTCTAAACAAACTGCAGTTTTTAACTTCAACATTTATCTATAGTAATAATGGTTCCACAAAAAGGATGCAGCATTCTCACAGCTCAAGTTAATAATGTGCTAAATCATGATGTAACATTCTCAATTTATTCATTAATTGAAATATACATGAATACTATTATTACAACTGTCAAGTAGTAGTGCACAACATTTGTATATACATAAATCATTATGTATGGTGAAAGTCTGTTCTCACAGAAGCATATACCTGCTTCACTTTTTGTTAGAACCCTTGGTTGGTTTTGTTGCACCAGAAATTAATTATTGATGCATAAATTTGGGGGCCGCTTAATTAATAGCTGAGACGTGGAGACCTAGGCTAAGTATGTGAATAAAGTGAATAAGGTTGTATTAATTATGCACTTGCAAATATCGGTAGATTAATTATGAGAAAAATTATTCAAGCATTATGGGAATCAAATTAAGTGTTAGCTGGCAACCCAGAAAACAAGAAGAAAAGAAATGTGTCAGCATGAGGAGTCTTGGTAAATGGGAGTTGGCATTCTAAAGCAATAAACTAAACTCTTGAGAAGGGAGAAAGACAACAGAGTCCTGTTAGGATAAGCATTAAAACCCTGTTAGACCCCTGAAAGTTATGCACTGGCAGTGGTATTCAGGCCCAAAGATATCCTCTCTTTCTCTGCATTGTTAAAAAGCAGCTATTAACTACTATAGATAAAACTGTGCTTTCCTCGGAGCAAAAACAAAACACTTATGAATGGCAGTACAACAGGTCAGAACTTTGATTTAGAAGAATTTTGCTAAAAGAGATCATATGCACACCAATGATCCAAACTCAGCAGCGGTGCACTGTGCACTAAAAGCCTTTTGCCATAATTAGATGTGTGAAAAGGCATACCCAGCAAAAAGTGCAAAAAAAAAAAAAAAAAAAAAAAAAAACCAGTCTTGATCTAGGATCCAGACATGGAAATCTGGTTAGATTGAAGCCATATGGCTTGGAGGATTCATGATTGGATGTTTGATAGCTGACAGGTCAGAGCTGTCTTCGTGCAAGCGAAACATGAGAGGGATCTGAACCATTCTTTGAGGCCAATAGAAATCACTATGTGGTCTGTATCTATAGTAATAAGTGGAAATATCTTGCTGAAAGAAAAACAGAGTACTTCCTGAGTTGCAGAGAAAGTCACGATTCTTTGCAGAAAGTCAAAAGGTTGAAGGCTATCCTATTTGTTTAATATTAGTATTATGCTGCACGTTTCATAAAATGGGGAGTGAAACGTGCTTTCACCCAACATATCTCTATTTTGAGAATGTAAATATGTATAATTTAAATTATAATAGCATTTGTAAATTATTTTAAATGATTTTTAAAGGTAGCTTAATGTGAGTTTAATCATTTGAATTGAAACTGAAAACCATGTGGCTGGAGTTTGAATGTTACAATGGGTATTATTACCAATAGTAGTGATGTAGAATTTTAAACTTAAATAAACATTATTATATTTAAATAGACATAACACAAATTAAAATAAATAAAAAAATTCAATTTTAATTGTCTTGTAACATGAGGCTCAAAGAGATGAAGTTCGGAGAAGAGTACATGCCCATATTAAGATACATGAAATGAAACAAAATGAAAGTAATAATTTTATTTCATTAATTCATGATTGCTTATACCTATGACATTAAATAATTTAAACTAAAATGTTTTAACTTTGAAGTTTAGTATCTTCAAGCTAATAATTGTAGGCAGTTAATATCTATACAATAATGAAACTCAGAGAACCCATAGTTGCACATGTATTTCATGATTGAATACGCTCATGTTTGATTTCTGGAAACCATGGTATTTAAATGGGCATAACATGGTTTTTCATGTATTTAATGTTTTTCAGCATTTAGTATTATCATTACGAACAAGATGCATTAAATTAGGAATACGATGTAAATCGCACATATCCTTGACTTATTTTTTTAATCATATTTAAAGATACAAAATCAAAACATATGAAAATCAACAAAAGGACTTGCCTCTTCATCTGAATCATGTAGATCAAGGTCTGCAAGAGATTCAATCACATGCAGCAACTCTGATCGTTTCTAAAACAATAAAAAAAAGCAGCATTAATGCTCCTACAATGTGATATTATGTCATGATACAATAATAACAAAAAAACTGTTTTACGTGAGCTGCACTGCAGTCATTGAGCCCATTCCATAGCATAGCAGTCGGATACCATATACTCAAAAATTTCCACTCACTCAGTATAAAGATAAGTAATTAAGACGAAGGTAGTGTAGAACACGCTAAGTTACGTATAAAAGTTTAATGCAAATATATTTCAGCCATGGCCTTCATCAGCTCTGAGCTCCCCATTTTCGTTCCTTACATCTGGAAATTCCTCATTGCATTACGTCACCAGGAGTTACCATTACAAAACTTACCTTTCCAATCTGGCAACGTAAACCAATAGTAGTCGCACTGATGAAGGCCATAGTAACAGGGATCATAGCATACTTCTGGAAAATTTTAGGTAGGAATTTTAGGAATTTTTAGAAAAATTTTAGGAGTGTATTTCAATAAAAACTAGATGTATATTTGTATACATCTAGTAAAACAACTTTGTATACATTGTAAAGAGTTTGCTTCACACCCTTCAACCATATATACTGATAGACTGCGCATGACATCAAAATTTCTGGCTCCAACATAAAATCACATGACATCAGTCAAAGAGATGGGTTACACCTGCTGTGCTTATGGTTGCTCTGAGCGATATAGTAAAGGAAGTTCTATGATTTTTCATGGGTAAGAAACGAATTAAATACCTAAGTCAATAAAGTTCAATTACTTAACCAGAAACTTGCAGCTATTGATATAAAAATACAGTAACTTAAGAAAAAAAAAATGGACTGCATGTTCCAAATTCTTCGCAAATGTTCATCACATTATAAATCACGAAATGTAAACAACCCGATCATGCATGTATATAGCTCATAAGTAAACTTACCTGAAGAGTTTTCATTATATATGAGGCACATTCACATAATACACCGAAAACACTAAAGTTCTGCAGCGTAAATTAGTAATCATAACAGCATTTTTACACGAAATTTGGAGTCTGATGATGACGTCCCCAATGTTGGAGCCATGGCGGCTTTGATGCAGCTATTGCCAATGCGCAGTCCATTAGTATATAAGGTCGAAGTTCACACCCAAATTTTTTGCATAACGTCTAATGTGTAAAGTTTAAGTATGATTTACTTCTAATGTTCAGTTCTTATCTTTTCACGTGTTATTATCATATTCAAGTATATTTACCACATTCAAGTTTCACTTTGAACATTAATATGCTGTTGAACCAGAAGCAATTCACGATTTTCACAGTAAAGTTTTCAGGTTTCACATTAAATTATAGTATCCTAAAAAGGTAATTGAAAACCAAGAACTATGTACAATTGTTCACTGAATTACTTTTTTCATATTATTGTTTTAACCTTTTCCTGATAAGCCTATCTTTTTCTGCTTCCACCACAACTAATTTACTTTCAGTTTTCTTTATTTCAGCTGAACCTTGTATGATCAAGTTAGAGGCAACTGCTATTTCAAAAGTATTTTGTTTTTCTACAGCTTTTCTCATTCTTTCTGTTCCCTCTTGAATTACTGCTAGGGAGGCTTCTTTATCTTTTTTAAGCCTATTTATTTCTGCATCATTTTCTTTTATTTTGTCATCAAACTCAGCTTTTCTTTTTTTCTCTAGCTGCTTTTCCTTATTTTCTCTCTCTTTCTGCTTCCTTTCTTTTACCTTTTTTTTATTCTTCTTCCTTCAGCTTATCAACATACTCTTTATAAAATTTATGTGAATCACAAACACTATTTAACACATTTCTTGTTATGGGAACTTTACTTACACATCCATAGTGTTTAATGGCCCCTTTAACTATTCTTAATGATGTTATAGTTGAGTCTTTTAAGTTAGCCTTGTCCTTCCTTAACAGAGCAGTGTTAACCGAAAATCCCCTTTCTGCATCAGCATTACCATGAGGTAAAACTAAAATTGACTTGGTGAGTTTAGCAAGATTTGAGTATTTTTCTTTTCCGCTAGTGTCTTTAATACTAAATATATTACGCCAGTAATGATCAATTCGCACTGGAATATGCCCTTCCTCTGAAAATTTCACTAGTTCATCTAGAGTTGGCTTATCGCAATTTAAAAGTTTCCACTCTTCTCTTACTCTATCAATTTGTTCCCCAGAAAGATGCAAAACACTTGAAATTCTGGTTATTTCCGAAAGTCCTTCAAGTGACTGAAAGTTGAGTTGACTCTTTCTTTGGTTCTTTTACCTTTAAAACTTCTATGTCTCTTAGCTTTTGATTGCAGAATGGCAAATTTGGCTTTAAATATTTTGTGGTTGCAATTAGTGATGATCTTACATCTAAGAGAAATAATTTCTGCCTGGTCTCCTGAACATTCCTGAGGAGATTTTTTGTCTTTATACTAACTTCTAACTCCCCTAGTTTTTCCATGAATTTTTGTTTACAAAATCTACATTCTTTAGGTCTTCTCCAAATTTCCCTGCAATAACATCATCTTGGATAAACTGAGCCATAACATTCCTCATTAAAGTATTTAAATCAGAATATAAGTGGTGTATTTTTGGTTCTTCACTCTGATAACACAATGAAAACTTTTCAAAATTTTGGTGTGAAAATGAAATTAATGCTAAATAGCAAGGAGTTAGATCATTTTTCAGGAAACAGTGAAATCTTTTATACCTTGCTGAATTGCGTAGTTGTTTTTCAAATATTTTTTGAGATGGCAAGAAGTTTAAAAAATATTCTGTAATATTTAACCATTGATCCAAGAGACTCTGGGCTACAGAACCAACATGACGCAAAAGAAATTTGGCTGTGACCAATGTTATATCCTCGACAGATTTATAATCCTCTCGTCTTGCAGCACTACTCTTTAAAAAGTAATGTATATCAGTAGCAAATTCGTCAAAATCTATATTTAAGCTTGTCAAAAAAAATTTTAAATGCATTACTAACAACATGCAGGTTGCAAAAACCTAGTTCCAAAGATTTCTGGCCTGTTTCTTGTTTTACAACTTCATTGAATTTGCGTAAAAAGCACTTATTTACATTTGGGCTGTCCATGGATACACAAATAATTCTGTTCAACGAAATATTGAAGGATGATAACACATCAAGAATTTCTTTTAGCAAAATATCTGCTGTTGCATAACCCAGAAAAACGCTTGTTAGGTATCGGCAAGAAACTGAATTTATTTCTGAAGACCAGTACCTGAGATACACATCCAACTGCCGTTTCACTTGTGTATTTGTAGTTTCATCAAATGCTATAGTAACCTTTCCTGGGCTACTAGATGCAATGTCTTTTTTCAAATCCTCTTCAAAATATTTTGACAATCCATGTGAATATCACATAAGCAACTTTTTTTTCTTTAAGTTGCATTTTGGCTACAATAGCAGAATCAGGAAACATTTCTTTGAAAAGTTCAACTGTTTCAGTGCATGAAACAAAAGACATATTGTCCTTAGCAACTTTCATGGCCCATAATGCTTCGGCTTTAGCCAACTGTAAATCATGACTCAGTTCTTCACTAATATTTGTTTTGGGCTGAAGATCCCGTCCTCCAAAGGCTTTCAGGATGGACTTATTTTGAAATTTACTTTGAAATTTCTGCAAATGTTTTTTTTCCTTTATGATGCGCTTTTACTTGTGAAAAGCCACTATTAGAAATATTGAAAATTTCTGAACACAATATACACTTAGCAGAAAATATTGTTTCAGTTGCAGAACACCATTCTTTCAACTTCACTCCGTCCAATTCTTTGGCGAGCCACGCATCTTGAAATTTCGTTTTGGATTTAGGCATCTTAAACACTTGTATTACTAACCAGAAAATGAAAGGGAAGTACAAAAACACGTTCCAATATTGCAAACCCAGACAACTTCCCAAAGTTTGGCTGCGAGGATGTCAGAAGATAGAAAAAAAAAAAAAAAAAGCAAGTCACCACTAGAGAACTGAACCTGCACACAGCACAGAGAACACCATAAAAGACGCAAAACCAGAAACTATCATACGCATCTCACGCAAGTTCAGTCAAGGCGAGTCGGAGCCGAGATATATTGCGCATTGAAGGTCGCTGTCGCCGACGCACGATCAAAGGTCAATGATCACGTGCTCTACTGCCTGCCACGATAACACTCAGCTACCATCCCATCGTCATTACCGGAGGTTACGGAAGGAGACCACATGTTTCTTCTTTGCTTCCACCCACCTGCGGTTTACAACAACAAAACATCAGCAGAAAGAGGAGGTTCCACGAGGCATGTCCAAAAATAAAGTACGATCTTCTGCATGCCACGGAGTTCGTCTGCAAAGCGCAAACCAGGGGTGAAAATGACCCCTCCCTTTTCCCTTAGATCTCTTGTTACTCTCGAAAACTGTCCGAAGGCACAAAAGTGGAGCGCCCGCCCCGAAGCAAGTGCATCTCGATGGCATCATTTTCCCTCCCTTCAGCAGCACAGCATATAGGCTGTGTTTCTACAATAACAGGTCTTTTTACCTTACCGTAATGGTAAATTTATTGGCGTTAATAACGGTTGTATTTTTAATAAATAAGCTTACGAAAATTTTAGGAAGAATAGCAAATTTTAGTTATAATTTTAGGAATTTAAGGAGGGTCACAAAATATTAGGAATTTTAGGAGAAATGCGATCCCTGTAGTAATGGCTGAAATATATTTGCATTAAACTTTTATACATAACTTAGCGTGTTCTACACTACCTTCTTCTTAATTAGTTTGTTAGTTACGTGCATTGCCTACCACTCATTTATAAAGATAAGATTGGGAAATGGGTTCATGTAGACAGGTTAATCATATTTAGATGCAAACAACTTGAATGAGATCAGCTTCCACTAACAACAGCAGCTACAAAATTTTCATGAGGTGCACACAAACTGCTCAGTTCTTATGGAAAAAACTGGGGTGTAGAACATGAAAAACAAGATTTAATTCAAAAAAAACTACACACAAAGATACAAACAATTTCCATAGAACCTAAATGATCTGCCATTTTAACACATATGTGTGCAGCAACTGGAAAATGGGACTGATGTTATGAGTAGGTAAATAAATATTTTCACATAAAAAAACAATTTTGGGAAATTTTGTATATAAATACATATTTTCCAAAACTCCATAATAAATACATGAATTTATATATTTCATTCCATTTCTTTCATTTTTTTTTTTTTTTTGGTGTAAATAAACCCAAAGTAAAAATTCAGCGGTGAGACAGAAAAGGAAGAGTATTGTAACGAGTGGGTGGAATTAGTGCCCCACTTTTCCTCCACAAGGACTTGTTTCATTGGTGCCAGCATATTGACAAATGGCATCTTCTCTTCCTGCTCAGAGAAGCAAGGCTGGAAGTTCTCCGTACCCATGAAAGCTTAGGCTTAAAAAATCGAATGAATAGGTCTCAAAATCCAACACGAAGAGTACATACATGTTACACTCAACGCATGAAAAACAGCATTGTACAGAATGCCTCGGAAATCTATAGAATGCATGACTTTTTCAGGCAAAGCATGAAATATTTATTCTATATTGTATATACTTTTCCCAGGCATTATATAAAACGATTAGGATTATTCAGGCAAAGTATGAAAATGTAATCATGAAAAGGCCTTTATTGAAAAGACGTATGTGAAATTCAAGGAAGAAATACAAAGTAAAGTATACAACTTTTTTACCAAAAGAACAAGACAAAAAGACTAGCACTGACCTACTTGTTGCAACAAGAAAGGCTAGAATGGCATTTTGAATTACATTTAATTTTTTCACACAAGAGCTCTTCATATTTTGGCACTTCGTCTTTCACATACACCTCACGAATCCTTGACCACTTCCTGTGGACTGAGCGATAGCAGCGATCTGAGAGGAATTTCGTGGTCGGGAATGTCTTCAACTCTGAGTAAGTCCTTTGGACATAAAGTGAATTGTGACCTGGCATAGAGTTGGTTTAAAATCCCTTGTGTAGTTCCAAGTCGATATAAACTGTCTGTTGTCACACTTGCAATACTTGTAATTGACAACAGATTGTGCGAGTCACCCCCATCCCTTATCAATGTCAGGAGTAGGAACTCGGATAGTGGCGATAATACTAAATACCGTCCGCTTGAACCAAGTGTTGAATGTCATGTGCTTCCCCAAGTGAAATAAAAACATCATAGGTGGCGAAAGACACCTATGACAGCACAAGCATTGAAAATCATGTGCCTCACCACGCTGGGGGAAAAAAAAGTCACTGGCGGGAGTATTTTATATGTCCCAATCTGCCTTTTGGCATTGCATAGAATGCCTAGGAAATGTGTGAAATGTTAAGTGTTTCATACTTTGACGTCCCATTTTTCGCATTCTACAGATTTTCTAGGCGCTCTGTACAATGCCTAATTTTCAGACATTGTTGGTAACATATACATACACCGCTCTAGTTACTGTCTTTGTTGTTGATTCAATTCTGTTTAACTGCTGCTGTTGGCATGTTCTTCTTTCTATATTATTCTTCTCCTATATTATGTGCCAAAGTGTGGTTATAAGTGCACTGAGCAAATTATTTCTAGGAGCTACATAGCTGGGTGGAATAAATTTCTGAGTTTTAACTAATGTTTTGCATCTTCATTGTGAGTTTGTGAGTGAAAAAGTATCCTTCAAATTCGAAGCCCAAAAAAACTGACAAAAAGGTAACATGATCCTTTAAAAAAAGTAGGGTGTATGTGACATAATGTGGCATTATCATCTACAAGGAAAATAAGTCAAGACCAAACACAAAACAAACATTCACTACAACTCCAAAGAACTTTTTCCATCAAATGTACAGCTGTGACTGGTAAGTTGGGTACG
Organism: Macrothele yani; assembly: GCA_039090855.1. Lineage (NCBI taxonomy): Eukaryota > Metazoa > Arthropoda > Arachnida > Araneae > Macrothelidae > Macrothele > Macrothele yani. Next base: position 30,495,465 of record CM077029.1, on the reverse strand, counting down.
AACATAGTCTTTTTATTACAGAAAACAACCCAGTTACATTATCATTGAAGAGAACATTTTTTTCATTTTTTGCAAATATTTTTGAAATTATTAGCATATAAAAAATAAGTATTTTTTTTAATTTTTGTTCTTTAGCACCTAAATATACATTTCCTAGTTATGAGACAAGTGCTGGCTGGTGCTGCCATCTACTATAAATAAATATGAAATGAAAAAGCAATTGTTTTACTACTATAGTCAAGGTCAGTGGAAACTGACACCGTTTGAGACTGTAGTGTGCGCTCAATTGCAAATCTGTCCTGCATCTGTGTTGAGGAGGGACAATGGAATTAAGAGCTAACATCAAATTTTGTGTTTGACCGGCAAAATGTGTAATAGAAATGTTCCAAATGATGAAGCAAGTTTAAGAAGAGAATTGTCTGTCTTATCTATATGTTTTTGTATGGCATAAACATTCCTGCCATGGTAGGGAATCAGTGCAAGATGATGAACATCCGAGCCCAGAAAATTTAGTTTGAAGCCAGGCTTGATTGAAAAGGTGCAGGAAATCATTACCAATGACTGAAGTGCAATGCTTCAAATGATTTCAGATGTGATCTGTGTGCAAATAAGGAAAACCATTTGCCAAATAATAGCCAAGGATTTGGAGAAAACAAAGGTATGTGCACAGTTTGGTCTACATTCAATAACATACATGCAATGACAGTCATGAGTTGAACAATGCAGACTGCACATTGAGGCAGATGAAAGCAAACTTGACTTCTTGAATTTAATCATCACAATTCATGAGACATGGTTTCTTCAATACAATACCAAAACATATAAACATAAAATCCAAGATCAACCAAGAGAAAACCTGGTAGACCTCCAGCTAGATGGGAAGACCCTTTAACCAGAGCGATAGGAAACAACTGGAGAATACTGGCTAAGATCACCCTCGCTGACAAACATCATGAAGAAATCATGAATGAAAGAACAGGTCCATCTAGGTAACCAAAACATAGTAACAAAGTGTGGGTAAAAGTTGACAAACTCTTCTAAAACCGAAAAAAATCATCAAAATAAGTCAAAAATCCAAAGAATGCTCATAATTTCCTATGATAGTGATGGGACAGAGAGTTCATGCCCAATGGCCAAAGTGTCACAGCTGCCTAATATCTGGATATTTTAAAGCATCTGATGCAAAGAATTTGTCATGTGCTGTCTCTGTATCAAGAAGATAGGAGCTAGTTCTTCTTGCACAACAACACACCAAGCCAGAAGGCTCTCACTGTTCGGGAGTTTTGGGCCAGAAAAAAATCTGCATGCTATCCCACCCACCATATTCACAAGACTTAGCCCCATGCAGAGTCTTGTTCATGAAGCTAGAGGCACCACTGAAAGGCTGTTATTTTTTTATGTTGTGGATAATATTCACACAGCTGTGACACAAACATTGAAGAGTATGCCAGACACATCCTTCCACCTGTCGTTTGTTGCTTTGTGAGAGTTGCATGCAGCATTTGGATGCAGAAGGAAGTTACTTTGAATAAACCAAGGTTAGTTTACTCATACATGGGAGTATCACTTTCTTCTAGTATTGGTCTCATTATGCAATTGCCTCACTGTGTATTACAAGTTCCTGGTAAAATATTAGCATGCTTAGGAACATTTCAACACCTATAACATGCTACACAAAAGTGAAAAATGTTGCAGAGAATTCATTAGAAGTAAACCACTGAATATTATATTAAAACAGAAACGTATCCCAGTGAAAGCACTGATGTAGTGTGGAACAAGAAGTATGAACCATGGATTATTAATGCTCCAAAACAAGTGTTATGACAGTGTGCAAAGATAGCAAAGCAAGAACACTTTGGTGGGCAGCAGAAATCAGTAAAGTTGTCAATGAAAAGGAAAACACTCATAAAAAGAATGTTAGCTGCTTGTCAGAAGCCAGCAACGAAGATTATATAAAGGACTGTCAAAAGAAAAATGCCACAAGTTAGAAATGCACAAAGAAATATGTCGGTGAAACTTGTGTAAAAACTCCAAATTTTATTTAAAAATATATCAGGAAGAGTGGGAAGTTTTTAACACAGTATGTACTAGAAAAAGTTGAGCAGCTTTTTTATGAGCGCATTGAAATAGATGGAGGATCTAATGAATGACGATCATGGAACTAATGGTAAAATACCTAACTACAAAAAAGTATGTTATTGACAATGACTAAAAATAAATGCTCCAAAACAGGATCCTTTTTTGTCTGTGCAATGTGGCAAAGGCTACAGGTTGTAATGAAATTAATCACGAGCTACTCAAATGCAGTGGAACAACTGGCACCCTTTGGTTACACTAAATCATTAACAAAGCATCAGAAACTGGTTTGGTTCCTGAAGAATAACGAAAGTCAGTAATTGTGCCAATTTGCATGAAAGAGAACAAGAAGATTGAAATCTCCTTATTAAGTGTGCCTTAAAAAGCTTATGTAAGCATATTATGTAATACACTTAGAAAGGTGGTAGAAAATAAGCTGAGAGAAGGGTAGTGTTACTTTAGGATGGGTGGGTTATCAGGATAATATTTTTGTACTCAGCTATTTAAAAAATTTTGTGAGGTGGAGTAGAATTGCATAGGGTGTTCACTTTTAAAGCAGGGGTCGCACTGCCGATCACATTCTTTGCAATTTGTGAGAAAAATCGTTTTGGCGATTATCTTTTTGTACTGTTATAATACATTAGTGAAAAAAATTTGAATTAAGCGAATAAGTTGGCAAAAACTTCAAGAAGAACCAGCGCAACCCCTGTAAAGGATTCAAATATGGTTTCTAGGGAAAAGATGATCAATGAATTGAAAAGTTATGGCATGAAAGGGGGACAGTTATCATCTTCGTTTTTATCTATTTGTATATGAATCAATTGATTACTGAAAGTGATTTACCACCAGATGTTGAATCTGGTATCAGCACTTTGCTATATGCTGATGATTTAGACTTAATATTAATTTCTAGAAATGGTAAATAACTTGAAGTACAATCAGCAAGGTCCCAGCTGTGAAAAATTTGGAACAAACATAAATGTTGGGAAGTTGAAAAAAATATTATTTGCAAGTAATTAAAACATGATTGGAAAGTTTAATAAGCAACTAGACAACAGAATCTGTAAAGCATAGAAAACCCTAATCAGTTGTATTAAACTATAAAAGAGAATGGTCAGAGAAAAAAAAAAAAAGCTGCCTTTACACAGTACACGTACATCTACTTTTTTTTTTTTTTTTTTTTTTTATGGCAGTGAGAGCTCAATACAAAGTAGCTACTATTTAGGAGGTTAAATGCTGCTGCCATGGGAATAATGAAGGATATCAAGGACAAAGAGGTAGGTTTACAAGCAGAACAGAATTAACAGTGTAGACATTAAAACTGCATTGTGTACTTCTTTGGAATAAGAATGACATACTGAATTGTTTTGGACATATGTGACCATCGTAGATTAAAGACTAATTAGACAGGTGATGCATTTGATAGTTTCAGGCTCCAGATGAAGAAGACTTAGAAAAAAAGTAGGCTGAAGATATAAAATCAAATCAGGCATTAGTAAGCAAAGAAGCAACATGCTGCAGGCAGACCTTGCAACAGACTGAAAATTATGGAGAAAATCAGTATTAATTTCATGTTTTTGTAATGAAATTCTTGCTCTCACTGCCTTTCAATCTTTCTTTGCTTTTTAGCTTAATGATATGTATGAAGAATATATATGAACACTCTGTTTGGTACATAGGAATGAGATGATGTATATGGAAATGTCATCTCATTCATCTCTGCCTAGGGGTTGATCCGGCTGGCATTCGATACCATTGTGCAGTATCTTCACAGAAATACTCTAAACTGTAACAGGATCTTTACAAAAATGTTCTGAAATGTAATGGTATCTTCACAAAATATTTCCAGTAAAATTTTATTTTAAGAAATTTTGGCATAAGAGAAATCTGTGAGCATGCAGGCGTGCATGCATGTGTGATTTTATGGCATTCGGACTTTATTTTGCTGTGAAAGTAAAACAGGGCAGTTTTTGTGAAAATGCCTATGCTTCAAACAAACAAACAAACAAACAAACAAACAAACAAACAAACACACACATACACATACATACATACATACATACATACATACATACATATCACTAAGCTGTTCTCTGAGATTCAGAGGTTAGCTCCACAAAGAAATACAAACTACCAGATAATTACTAAACTACCAAAAAACTCTGCTTGCTTGGCTTGGTCGATCAGCAGGACGAAAACTTTGGCAAAATCCTCACAGATAGTGCTATACAAGAACTGTGCGATAGGATATAGGTGTTCATGGTTTATGTGATGAAGTTAGCATACTGTCTTTCATTCAGGCATGTCATATTACATCTGAGTTAATTGTGGAGGACAAGGCACTTGTGAATTCTTCCACTGATGAAGTCATAATATTTGCTGAAACATGTATGGATGCTGGTAGCATGGGTAGAATGTAGATAGGTTCTATGGTTTTGTCATTTTCAACTTTTAACTTTGTTGGTTTTACTTCTCAATAGATTTTAATGTTCTCATTTCATTCGAATTTCACCATTTTATAATTGGTTTTGTACTGTTTAATTCACATTTTACTTTACTCAATTGGTCGTTTGTACCATTCGTTGTGATATATGTCTTATCGACTGCTGGTATTCGTTCACTAACTGAGGAAGCCGGACGACAATGGATGTAGGCCTACTTTTCAAAGTTGGGGTAAGTCCTATTGATTGTGCGGCTTGTAGTTTGCTTTTTGTTAATATTAACAGGAACCTGTTGACTTCTGCTTAATATTGCTAGTATAAACATGTGAAGAGTAGTCATAGATTCATTTTATTTAGCCACGTATTATTCACTATATGCATTTATGCACAGGATTTTCTAGTGATTATTTACTTACTGTTGCCGTATCAAACTTCTCCGTGTACAGTGATCTTGACATACAACTCGGGCTTCTCTGATGTTCATCACACACTTTACATAAGATCTTCTATACTTCCTACTCATAATCTTTTTCTCATGCAGACACTCCTGAATCTGATCCTCCCATTACATCCTTGGCCTTCCTCTACCTTTCCTTCATGCCACTTGGGCTAAAAAAATTTCTTAGTAAGCATCTCATCACTTATTCTTTCAACATGGCCAAACCACTGAAGCATATTAGTCTCCACCCTGCTAACAATATTTTGTTCACACTACACAACTGCAACACATCTTCATTCCTAATACAATCAGACCGTGTCTTGCCACAAACTCTCTCACAAGGAACACATTTCTCCAGCACACAAATGACTCAGACTATGTTTCTTCTGTAGTACCCAGGTTTCACTGCCATACATCAGAGTAGGAACAATTACACTTTCATACACAGCCATGCGGAACTCTCTTGAGAACCCATCATTCGTGTGAAAACCTCCCAAAGCAGCCATGACTTTCAATGAAAAATTCACTCTCCTATGTCAAACATTCTTCTTAAATACACAAACTAATTCACCTGGTCAATAACTGTGCCATTTAGACTTATATTACATTCAGTACTACCAGTTCCTCTCTCAAAAACCATAACTTTGGTTTTTCCTTATTTATACTAAGTTTGAATTTTATGCAAACTTCGTACATCCGGGAAAACATACTCTGCAACTCACTTTTGCTCTCTGCCAACAGGACAGTGTCATCAGCATACAGCAATCTTCACACAAGGATATCACCAAGACATAAACCAATACCATACCTGCCAACTTTCAGAAACCGAAAATCGTAAAAAATAAGCGATATATTCGATGAAATTTTTAATCGACATATTCGATGAAATTTTTAATCGGCATATTCGATGAAATTTTTAATCGCTATATCCAATGAAATTACTTGTCACTCATATTGATTAAATGTACTGAACATAGCGATTATAAAACGATATGTTACCTAACTCAAGTATCAACTTTTAATTGATATGACTACAGATGTTTGAATTTATCGGCACGTTTATTTAGATTATTCATACATAATTTCTCATTACTATGCTATATCATTATGATCTATGAAGAGATAAAAATTTATTTTTATGAAAGCTTGCATCTAAAGGGAAGGATGTTCCACACCCTTTGACCCTCAAATCCAATAGGATCATATCCCATGCCGTAACGGAACAAACTAAAATGTTTTCAAAAACAAACCATTTTTATGCTAGGATTATCTTACTGAGAGACGGACTATGAGACAATCAAATAAAAGAAATGAAATAAATGAGTGACTGAGAGACATTAATTGGTAAATTATACTCAACTAAAGACGAAGTGAACAAATATTTTGCACGAATAGCATCCAGTTCATTATAACTTTTAACAAAGGAAGTTAATTTCTGTATTTTTTTTTTTTTTCCAAGCAGCCAACTTTAGATTTGTGCTTGGCACTAGAAATATGTTAGTAATATCATTCCTTCCACCACACGAAACGCTGAAATTACATCAACACGTGGTGCAAGATGCATATTTTTCATTTTTTGAAGATTTTGCAATACACAGGAATTTTGCAGAATATGCATCACAGAATGTTTTATAGTACTTCCCCCCCCCTTCATATTGCTGCTCATAATGAATCACTAATACTAAATTTATTAACACTTGAAAAAAAAGCAAGTAAAACTGCTATAGTAAAACAGTAACAGTTTAAAGAGATGCAATTTGCAGAGGAAAAAATAGTACCCCAACATAATAATTTCGTTGAATCAAGCCAAGAAATTTTTATGCACGTTATCGAGCAACGAACTAAAAAGCACGGTTGAAAAGCATAGAAAACTTACTGACTAATGGACCAGCAAAATAAATCATTGCTGGAGAACCACAGGCTAGAATGAACATCAGACTGTTTTTTTTTTTTTTGTTTGTTTTTTTTGTAACTTCCTCTTATAGTAGCATTCTTTCATTAGGTCAAATTTATTGCCACAGAAGTTACAAAACCATGCCTAATGCATTTTTAATTTCACAAAACTGGCAGCTTTTGCTTAATTTCGTCATGTTGGGTATCGATCTGGGCTTTAAAATTCCAGATTTAAAATCCATTTGAATTTTTTTTTCTACGATAACTACGTTCTGAAATCGCATTTCGAACTGGGAGTGTTCGAATGCAAGACACACCCATGCTGGCCTCTGAAAAGCTGCGACCCGGGGGACGAACAATGCGTTATCTGAAAAGGAGAACGGGGGAGGGGGAAACAGCGAGAGAGAGAACGTGATTGTAACCCTTTCGTTACGCAGCTGCATAGCCTGATGGGAATTGTCACCAGCATTGTGCCACTTGCACAGGGGAAGGTACTCGATCGAATCCATCCAAAAGTTCACGTGGAAGCAGAAAATCGTGCCGCTCGCACTTTGTCTTCACAGCGGAAATAAGGAGAATTTTTCTTTTTAATCATCTCGTGTTAAGGATTTTTTGAAGTGGAATAAAGATTTGTTTTTTTTTTGTTTTTTCATCTTGAAATGGGGAGAAAATAAATAGGGATTTTTGGTATAAAAATGAAAAATCGGAAGAAATCACTTTCCGATAGGAATATCGGAAAGGTGCCCCAAAATCGGAAGCTTTCCAGGTAAATCGGAAGGATTGGCAGTTATGCAATACTATCTATTTTGGCATCACACATGCATGCATCCATAAATATATTAAACAGCCATGGTGACATTACACAACCTTGTCTGACTCCTGCACCAACAGAAACCATTTTGATAAAACACCATTCACTCGTACACAAGCTCTACTGCCAGTATACATGGCTTTTACACTATTAAGTAGATTCCCAGTAACACCATATTCATTCAATACCTTCCACAAAAGTGTCCTATTAACTCAATTGTAAGCTTTCTCTAAATCTATGAAGGCAGCAATATTTAAACTCACCATTGGGAAAGACAGTGAGTGAGCTGAAGTTTTTTTTTTTTTTTTTTTTTTAATGAGGTTTCATGTTTCTTGAACATTCTTCTGAAGCTTGGCTTGAGTTATACAAAAAAAAAAAAAGGTACTGAATATAACATAAACTTCTCTTAATGAGCTGTAATACTGATACACATTAAGGTGCATTCTAAATAATAACACAAAGAACTGTACACTAACTATATATAAGATAGTACAACTATACTAGTTATCTGAATTTATTGGCGTATATAAAATCAAGGTTTCGCACATCAACCAGATGGCTTTCTCAAAGAAGGTAGAAAGCTTGGAAACCTTGATTTTATATACGCCAATAAATTCGGATAACTAGTATAGTTGTACTATCTCATAAGGTGCATTCTATTATACATAAAATGCAGTCTTCTGTACAATATAAAAGAATGGATCCTAAGCAATGAAACTAAACAGAAATTATCCATTCACAACTAAGGAAATCTGTCAAATGTTCTGAAAAGGACATGAAAAATAATAAGTAAGTGATTGAAATCACAAATACTATCTATACAAATAAGAGAAAACATGTACTTGTCTCAAAATATAAGTTTCACACTTCAGCTCTTTCAGAATTTCCAGCAGATTATCAGGAACAATCTTTGACTTCAGAATTGTATCTTGCAAAGAAGACAATAGCCAAACTCTGGAATCTGCACTCGCTTCTTTCAACAATTCACAAAGTTCAACTTGATATTTCGATGATTCTCCAAGAACCTTAAACCAAACAGCATTTCATTAGTTTTTGTTAGTGTAGTTATAGAGATTTGAGGAATTGTATAGTACTTGTTTATATCATCACAAAAACATAATAATGCAAAAAGGAAAAATCACAAGATACACTTTTGAAGATGTAAATACATGGATAAACCAAAAAACTAATAACTTTAAACGTGTATGCACTTTCTTTAATGAAGAAGACATTCACGATATTTTCAAGCAAACAAACAGTAGAGTGTGGTGAAACTGGTCAATACTAGTACTTGAGGACAATTTGTTAAAGTCACTAAGGTTTACTGAAGTTATTCATCAAATTCAGAAAGATCAGTTTAATTTCAAAGTCCTGCAAGGTACCATCTTGTAACCAAGAGAGACTACGCATCTGAAAGCAAAGGATATAAATATGAATGAAGAAGTGTTTTTTCTGATGGGTACAGGTGAAAAACCCCTGGTGATGAAAGGCACAACTTAGCAATATCAACATTGGAAACACTGCAAATAACAACAAAAACCCACCTACTGTCAAAGTTGTACACAGCAACAGTGATTATTATTATTATTTTTATTTTTTTTTGATTCCAGTATCAAGAAAAACCTTATATAGTGGAACCACAATTATACATTTTTCACTTTTATAAGGGATTCTGTGGTAGTCTTGATGTTTTTCTACCGTTTCTAATACTTTTTCAATTCAGTTATATGCAATTCATTTATACACTTTTTGTAATTATATGTTAAATTTTGAATTTCATACTATCAAAAATGCACAGTTCTTTGATTCTTTTATATGTAACCAGGTATTGTTACAACTTTGGGAAAATTGAGACAGTGTTTTTATGTGTTAGTATGTTGTCCCAGATGTACGGAGTTTGCTTGAAATTCAAACCGAGTATAAATAAGGGAAAAACCAAAGTCATGGTTTTTGAGAGAGGAACTGGTAGTACTGAATGTAATATAAGTCTAAATGGCACAGTGATTGACCAGGTGAATGAGTTTGTGTATTTAGGAAGCATGTTTGACAGAGAGAACAAATTGGATGGTGAAATTAGTAGGCAAGTGAATTCTTCATTGAAAGTCATGGCTGCTTTGGAAGGTTTTCACAGGAATGATGGGTTCCTTTTTTTTTTTTTTTTTTTGAATGAAGGTTTAATGACCACCGTGAGCAACTCAATGGGATATAAGCAGTCGCCCATCCCTAATTTAGGGTCACTGGTTCCAGGGAAGGGAGAGAGCCAGTGCCGTAAGACAAACACAACATCCATGCCTCACCGGGATTCGAACCCGGACCCCTTTCGGACGAATGATCAGAGGCCATCACTTAGACCACTACGCCACCGGAGCGGCAATGATGGGTTCTCAAGAGAGTTCTGCATGACTGTGTATTAAAGTGTAATTGTTCCTACTCTGATGTATAGAGTTAAAAACCTGAGTACTACAGAAGAAACATAGAAATCGTTTTGTGCTGGAAAAATGTGTTACTTACGGGGGAATTGTGGCAAAACATGTTCTGATTGTGTGAGGAATGAAGATGTGTTGCAGTTGTGTAATGTGAAGCAAAATGTTGTTAGCAAGGTGGAAATTAATATGCTTTGATGGTTTGGCCATGTTGAAAGAATGAGTGGTGAGATGCTTACTAAGAAAATCTTTTTAGCCCAAGTGGCAAGAAGAAAAGGCAGAGGAAGGCCAAGGAAGACATGGGTGGATCAGATTCAGGAGTGTCTGCATGAGAAAAAGATTATGAGTATGAAGTATAGAAGACCTTGTGTACAGCGTGCGATGGATGTCAGTGAAGCCCGAGTTGTATGTCAAGATCGCTGTAAATGGAGAAGTTTGATACGGCAACAGTAAGTAAAACTTATCTGGTAGTTCGTATTTCTTCATGGAGCTAACTTCTGAATCTCATAGAACAGCTTAGTGATATGTATGTATGTTTTTTTGTTTTGTTTTTTGCAACCATGAAATAGATGATGCAACGAAAAATGTACTAAATAACGTTCACAGTTCTCTTTTTCTTTTTTTTTTCTGTGAATTCAAAAAATTTTAAACAAGCAAAAATTAGTGAATATTTTACTCTGCACTAATGCTAAATCAACTAGCAGACAAACTGCTTTGAATAGAATGATAGTTTTAGGTAAAGAATATGTAATAGGGGTATTGAATATAAACCAAAATCGTATAGAGATTTTTGGAAGAATTCTTGATATTGTCATATCACGCATAAGTTATGTTGAAAATTATAGCGAGACGTTTTGGTAGCGACTTCTACTTTCATCAGCCATGGAATCAGTCAAACCACCTCGACATCTTCTCAACCTTATCCTTAAAGACAGAGATCCCAATAAACCCCTAGAGTTACAAGGTGTCTACTATATCCCTATCAACATTTCCACAGGCATTACCCACTATATTGGTAACTTACTTACCGCACCATAAACCAGCGATTGATGGAACATATTGCTGATATTAAGAAAGGCAGCCCTTACACCTTCCTTTCAATTTTAACTATCAGCGATACGTCTGCGATTCCCACTTGGCAAAATGTTAAGCGGATCACTCCATTCAGAAATCGGAAAGCACTTTGGTACTGCAAAAGCATTGAAATCTACCTTACCCCTAACACCTGCAATACAGATGCACCTTTTAACATCTCTATCATTTGAAAAGCGATTTTTAAATCTGTCAACAACTGATATTTTTACCACATGGCTGATGAAGGTAGAAGTCGCTACTGATACGCCCCGCTTATAATTTTCAATGTAACTTACGCATGATATGACGATATCAAGAATTCTTCTAATGTTTTGTGTGTTACGTGCTTCCCTGCCAATTCCTCTTACTATGAGTATAGAGATTTGCAATTCAGTACAGTCAAAACTTGTTTTAACAAAATATGATATAACAAAAAGTATGTTACAACAAAAAAAAAATAAATAAACTTGTGCACTTACTTGGTTTACTGTATTCATATAAGAAATATAAAATGTTATAATGAAATATTTTATAATGAAACATAAACTAAAATTATTTGGGAAAATGCTCAAGTGAAGCTTTATATGTAGCAAATTTTGCCCTCTCTTTAAAATTCTAAATGATTTAGCTGACATGGAATGCCAACAAAAAAAAAAAAAAAAAAAGTGACTACACTTTCACCAAAAATCTTGTCTGAAGAAAATGAGGATTCACCTAATGAAGAGGAGACAAAAAATTCAAACTGTTATTCTAATGTATCTCCAGTAAATGCAATTGAATGTTTAGAGAAAGTAAGTAGGATAGTATTTACGGAACTGAAAACTTTATACTGAAGAAATTAGCAGCTATCTAAATGTTATGAATACAGCTTTCTAACTAAAGATACCATGCAAAAACGAATACAGACTATACTTACATTGTACTTCAAAACACAATAGGTATATCTGAACTGTTACAGTTTGCCATGTGTAAACATACTTTGCATCTAAATGGAACTAAATAAACTGTTTTCATTACACTACTTTAAAATTAAAGATATACAATGCTAATATGTATGTACATACATTATTTCTTGAAGCATATGACAGTATTTTCTTAAGATGTATAAAAGACAAATCCTGTATATGAGGGGGGGGATAAAAAATGCAATATGTATGTACATACACATAAGTAAAAATATATGCAGTATGTAATTTCACATATAAATTAATTAAAGCTTATATATTTCATAATTACTTTAGGAAAAATTTCCTATTATAAAAAAATTACCTCTGCTTGTTTCTATGGGCACTATTTTGCAATTACAGCATTGCAATCTTATGCGTAATGAAAATTTCTGTAGTACATACTAACTTTTTAACAAAAATTTCATAATAGCATTTGAACAAAAATACATTATTACGAAATTTTCTCTGTCCCCCTTGAATTTTGTCATAACGAATTTCAACTGTATTGTAAAGGTAAGGTTTGCTTTATTCTTTTCGTATGATGCTGGATTTTATTTATATAGGTGAAATTTAAAAAGACATTGTTTTACTTTACCCACCAACCAAATAAAACATCTCCAAAAGTTAATGTGATAAAAACAGCACATAATATCTTGATAAATTCCAGATTAGAAAGAAATCTTGATCAAACATAGTTTATAAAAATCCCAAAATCAACAAAGCTTAATGCAATAAAAAGAACAACTGGATGATAAAGTCATCATTCAATTATATTGGCAATAAGGTTTCCATCACTAATGGAAAAAAATAATTATTTTTCAATTTATTCAGAATATACTTACAAATGCAACTACTGGTATCATGGTAGGTAAAAGCTTCTTTTCTCTGTACATTTCTAAGTAAACATCCTTTGCAAAGTTTTTCAAAGACCCAGAACTATCTGGAAAAAGTGGAATGCTATAACAACACCAATATCAATTAAGCATCAGTTTTTTTAGGAATGAAGTGATAAAAGAAATGACTGCAGATTTAAACAGTTTCTATTTCATCATCATCAGATGCCCTTTTAACAGGCAAAACATAATATTTTATCATTTGCAACACTAGATTTACAAGATGATTTTGAAATTAAAACCTACATATCCAGATTTGAGAAAGTGAAGCAACTTAAGCCGATGTAATACCGATGTAATATACAAATTTTCTCCTTATCAGCAGAGAGTTTAAAAATTAATACAGGGTTCATACACATTTACAGAGAATAAATTAATTCCATGACTTTTACAGTTCATCAAAAAATTTCAAGAGCTTAAATTTTTGCTAGAATCACAGTGCTTTGTTTCATATTTTGCACAAACTGGTGTGAAATTTACTATGCATTTAGAATTTTCATGAAGCCCTATAGGTTCTGCTGTTACAGAGAGTTCTTCAGTGTTACATCATCAGTGAAGTAGCAAAATTTCCCTGTATAAAACTGATATGAAGCAATCTGGAACTTAGCACAATGATAATTATACAAAACAATTTTGCAATGGCACTGAAGATTCCCTATCCAAGGTTCATACTCTTCCAAGCAAAATAAATTCAAGGACTTTTTAAAACCAAATTATCACATGTGTGTGCTGTTGGTTAGCCAGTATAGGTAGCTATTTTAGCAAGTTCAAACCATTAAACTTAGCTGGACTAGGCACACCTTCAACAACCTTCTTGTTATCCCCCTGCTACATATTGGTTTATTTTATTAACTTTGAACTGCCCCTCTGTTTTGGTGTTTTTCGAAATCATTTTATTTTGAGGAATATTTTGAAAGGACACATAATTTTCGTTCTCACTCTCCAGCAAGAATGCATCCCTAACCCCAGTCAACAGAAGCCCATGACGATTTGCGAATACATGATTCCACTTATTTTACTCCCATGGCTGACGTTTTACTCCATAGTAATGTCATAACCAAGTTACCAGCTGTCCACACGCTCCCCTCAGTTGAACGCAAATACTGCACTGTTTTTATCGGAGCTACACAGAAATCTCGTTCACAACTTTTTGCACAAACAATTATTTTACACATGCTCTTTCATATCATTACTCAAAAAGCAAAACAAAAATTGTTTTCAAGTACTACTTTATAGAGTTTTAAACTTTAAGTACTTTCAAGGACTTGAAAATTAACTTTATTTTTTCAAGGATTTATCAAGGTTTTCAAGGAACATACGAATCATGCTATTCCAGAGTCATATATTCCCATGCACACTGGTAGCAGAAAACAAGACATTAACCTCCTTTAGTGAGAGAAGCACTGCTAGAAAGAATGGCCATCTTAGACTCACAGAAGGTTTCCACATGTTGTTTGACTCCAGTTGTACACAACTGCTATACCACAAATCAAGATTGCTGGGGAAATGCAGCACTCAAATATCTTGCACTCCACATCACACTCCAAGGACAAATGAGATGACATCATGAGCAGATACCACAGGGATCCAGAAAAATTTCAGGTGAAAAATCAAGGACTTTCCAGGCCTGGAAAAAGAGGAAATCAAATTCAAGGACTTTCCAGGCCTGGAAAAAAGGGAAATCAAATTCCAGGACTTCCCAGGCCTGGAAAAAAGGGAAATCAAATTCCAGGACTTCCCAGGCCTGGAAAAAAGGGAAATCAAATTCCAGGACTTTTTCAGTATTCCAAGGGCTGTGTGAACCCTGTTAATACTAAAATTGTGAAGACAGGTGTTTGCTTAATTCCCACTCTTTATAACAAACTACTTGCTGCAATGTATAGCTGTCTGGTTTTAATTACTCTGATACTTTCGTGGATGGATGAGAATTTTATGGGCATGAAATTAATACCAGATTTACTCAGAACAAGCATCCACCAATATTTATTTCAGAAAAAAAAAGTAAGAAATCCTCTCTCCTCAATAAATTGTCTCTCTCTCTCTCTCTCTCCGTCTCACTCACTCACTCACCCACGCGCACACACGCTCGCACGCACAAACACGCACACACTAACATCATTGATCATTATCAATACACTTCTATTTGAAAGTTTGCCCAAGTCAATTCCATCTTCTTTTGGGTCTATATAGTGTGGAAGAAATATTCTTCTCATAATACATAGCCAATACATCATGATAATTAACACAGCAATCAGACATTGCTGACATTTTTTACTGTAATTACTGTCTCATACACAATATCAATCACATCATAAAACTTGAAAATTTCATCGCCTCGGAGCGGGAATCAAGCCAGCCTGCATCTTCCGATTACTGTTTGAGTTCTTTTTTTACTGTTCAGCTCCTTTCCCCTCCATATCCAGCCAAGTATTTCAATTTTTAGTTTTCTAGCAAGATGCACAGCTCACTGCCACTCGAGGTCTTTACTTTGATCATGCTGTCACCCACTCTTTTCTGGCACTCTTTGGCCAAATATGGCCCTTGCACCATAAGAATCCACCAACCAACCACTCTTTTCTGGCACTCTTTGGCCAAATATGGCCCTTGCGCCATAAGAATCCACCAACCAACCACTCTTTTCCTGATATTAGAATTCCTTTTTCCGTCTTCCTGGGTTCCATGAAACATTTATTTCTCCATGCTTCTTTGAGTTATCTTAAACCTCTGTAAATCTTTTTTAGGTAAGATCTATGTTTCTTATTCACCAATAAGAAATGGAAGGAAGAACTGATCTAAAACTTTTCCATATCCTGTCACCTTATATCTCCCACTACATTAGACATGGTTCAGTGGAACCATCCAAATCTCTGTTCCTAAATACGTATATCTACGATACTTTATATGATGGACACCCCTCCCTCTATCTTGGAAGTTGGATATTATTTTAAACCACATTTGGACACATTCTTTCAAAATATGACTTTGTTTACAAACTCTGTTGTGAATATCTAAACACATAACACATGTGACCAAGGTTACCTACTTCCTCCAAAACAAAAAAAGTGGTATGTCCCACTGCAACTTGATTAAGAAGATTTTTCCCTTTTATCGTGATGACGAGTTATAGTTATGTTTCATATGGCAGAAAGAAACCTACGTGTGTTGTCCAGTAAATAATAGTTAGACGTTTCATCCCCGGAAGAAGGAAAATCATAGGCAAAGAGTCAGTTCAACCTCAGAAAGCCAACAAACAATATAAGTGACGTGCTTGAAGTGTTACAAGATAAAAAATGACCAAGATCTTTCGGGTAAGTGAATGGTTGTTTTTATAGAATATCATGATTAAGAAGAGTTGCAGTGCGACATACATACTGTCTTATGCAGTGGGTGCAGACATATTCTGAAAGTTGCAGTTATGGAATATCCACTTCTTACTTGATCAAGTTCACCATCACATGCTCAATCATGGTTTCCATTATGACAGACAGCAGTCATAATTTCTTTTCTATTTTTTCCTTAAAGAAAGAGAAGGCAACACAGCAATTCATACCAAAGTTGGTTAAATGGCTCAACATGTACAAGAAATGCAATTCATGTGAGCTGATTATTTCCTATATTATTTCTATCAACCCATTTTCAAAGCAAAGAGGAATGCATAATCTGTACAACAATTCTCTTCCCACCCTCTTAAAATCACATCAGAATGCATCTAACATATTTTAAAAAGTGTAAACTATTCCAGTAATGAAAGACTGGATAGATTCAACTTTATGTGACATGACATCAAATGTCATGAAAAAAAATCACTTCCTAATATGACACTACATTTTAACAGCTACATTTATCACTCTGTATCATTCCTCATATCATAAATGAATTTCAGTCACTGTGCTTTAAAAAAACAAATCATGTCATGAGAAACACAGCTGAACTGTGTTTTGAATTTTGTGATTTTCTGAAAAGATACTTTCTGGCATTGGAATCTTTCAGTGTGCAATGCAATTGTAGTTTTAACCACTAGCATACAATAAGATTACTTCTTTAGTATAAACATACAGCACATGATGTATGTATGTCTGTGTGAAATTTTAGTTGGAAATAAAATTCAATAGCAATTGCTCCTGTGCAAAGCTAAACACAAATGAGATGTATATAAACACAATATAAGACAACAACACTGAAACAATAAAATTCCATACCTTTTTCAAAAGCATTGATGATTTCAGAAATTTGTGCTGCAGTTATAATCTCACCAGCTTCTAAAATCACTGAATTTATAATGGTTATATACCACACTTTTCTTTCATTATATCTAATAGATCTTAAAGAAAACAAAGGAAACAACAACAAAAGTAATAAGAATGGCAACAGAACTACATGATAAATTTATAGACAACAAATCAGATGTAATGATGTAAGTAACAGGTAGAAATTAGATCCCACACCATTGTGGTTGTAGAAATTACAAGAAAAGAAACAAGTACCCTCTTAACTTAATTAGTTCATAGTTTTCAAAGTTTGTGTTGATGCTACGTCATCAAAAGTACAGAAGTAGAAAGACATGTTCCAAACTGTGGACCGCATTTTAGAATAGCTGTGTAGTGTTTTCTTGATTTTCATCAATTATTATAATTATTGCTAACTAATTAAATTTTCTATGACTGTTAGATGTATTTCTTTAGTGCAAAATTGTTTTCTCAGTGTAGTTCACTACATATAAAACGAATTTAATTTCAAATAATTCTCTTGTTTGAAATTAATTATTTTTGAGAACTCTCTGCTTGGTAAGTGCTGTTTCTCGACTCTTTAGCACTCCCTAACACCTTGCATCTAATCCCATTCCACAAGTGAAATCCTAGAATTTAAAAATGTTAAAGTACCAAGCAAACAAAGTTAAATAAAATTTGCCAACACTTTTTTATGCTGTATTACACAGTTATGAACGTCAGAATATACAAATGAAATGTGAATCTTAGCTGTGCATTTTTATTATTTTTCTGAAAAGTAGCAGTGCTGGATTTACTATTAAAGTGTTCAAAACATGGCATCTTCCTTATCCTTTTTATCATGATAGCAGAATGACAAATCTACTCTTTTAGAAAAGTGATTAAAAACACAACAAAGAAGCAACTTTCATTTGGACATTCTGAAACCATAATAACACTGAAAGATGTCAGATAAAGCTCACAAAAACATTTTGGCTTATCTCTGCATATTACAACATAATCTGTTTAACCCACTTTGGCAAAGACTCAAAGTTGATTTTTAAAGTTGCAAGGCTCACATGCACCATAGTATCAGGAAGAACACAGATCTTATTTAGAGTGAAATTATTCATTCACTGATAACTGCTTCACAGCATCATATCACAATGGTGTTCCATACACAGCAGTATGCACCACACACAGAGTTGCATAAAAATAAAATCTATCTGTGTACACAACCAATGAAACAGAAAAGTTGCTGCAAAGCCGCGAACCACAATAACAATAGAATAAAATAATTTATAGAAAAATTAGCACTAAATAATTATTAGAACATCAGATTCCGATGAGGAAAATATAAGTATATTACAATTGCATGTTCAGCAATGTGTGTGAAATGGATCTTTATGGCAAAATATTAAAATATCGGACTATGAACCTCATAAAAACGAGAGACTAATTAAAGAAAGTTTTTATATTCAGAAAAACAGTTCCACTAATGAATCTTCAAAATTTATAAATAGCATTTTCAGCAACTTAATTCAAAAATAGTAGACTTACAAAATACATAAGGTAAAGATTTTAACTTAATAACTGGCAACTGCAAGAGAAACCTGGCAATAAAATTTAAATTATTTCTATGTAAACGAAACTTTTGATACAGTTCCTATACAATGAGAACAAACCTTGATAAAATCTAGAGGCCAGAAATGTCTGGAAAAACAAAAGAACTCAGAAGATGTGAAAAATAATTAATGTTTTTCAAGTTAAAATTTAATTACGTATATTAATCTGAGTAAAAAGCCTTGAGTAAGTGATATAATTTCTGTAAATAAAATTTGTATTTTTTTTAAATCTAGAAACAAAAACTATCTGCAAAATCTGTTAATAGCTTTACTTTTGCATTCAGTCATATTGCCACAAACCCTAGCATACATAGGTCTCCTTACCATACGAGAGAAAGCCTAAATTTGAAATTCCAGAGAGAAGTGTGATTCTCTAAGTGCATGTAGCAACTTCAACTCTTTGGCTACCAGACATATCTGATTTCTAAGTTTTATACTGAAGGGAAATTTAAAAATGATCAGTTAAAATTTCATTATAACAACAGGAAATTCAGATACAACAGTACTACATAATACACTCTCATGGATATGCATTTCCACAGGCATATTACAATGAAGACAATCACTGATAACCAAATACAACACAAGGCAGCTTATAAACATATGTAGTTCACTTTATTTCCTCAGCAATAATTGAAGCATTAACACTTTAACACATTTTAAAAAAAAACCTTTGATGTGTTAATACTACTAATTTTTTTTTTAACATAAAAAAATATCAAAAAGGATACTTATTGGCTAACGATAGTGTTTTGGATACCAAATCTTTTCGAATGAAACCATCCTTAATGGAAGTCATAAAATGAACCATCCGTTTACAGATGGGTTCAGCGTTGGAAGGATTGGCCAAGTAGTATAGTAATTCCAAAGTCTAAAAACAGAAATGATCATTT
The DNA here is from genome assembly GCA_039090855.1 of Macrothele yani. Taxonomy (NCBI): domain Eukaryota; kingdom Metazoa; phylum Arthropoda; class Arachnida; order Araneae; family Macrothelidae; genus Macrothele; species Macrothele yani. The sequence goes on along the minus strand of CM077029.1, from coordinate 30,475,745 downwards.
CATCTTTTTGTATTGATCTAACATGCTTTCTAATAATTAAAATCAGCATTTAAATTTTGTTATTTAGTTTCAATGAATGAAAATGTTCAACCTTTATTTGCAGTGTTTTGTCAGGATGTTTAAGGCATTCCATGATGCAGTCCTGTTGAGCAAGTGCTAGGGTTGGCTGTATTTTCTTAACAAGTGTCACCAAGGCTTTGACACCTAAATACAAGATGGAAGATAAGACAAATGGATGATGTTTTGTGATATGAAAATGCTTTAATGTATAAACTGTAAGATAATACATTGAAGTGTAATTGGATTAGAGATAGCAGAAGTTATGCAAATGCTTTGGCTGCTACTTCCATATTATCACGCATGCCTGGCTAAAATTGTGGTTAAATACAGCCATCGGCCACAACTTCCCCAATAGTGGTTGATTACAGGAGTAAGATGCAACACTTGGATGCTTTTGACAGAGGGAAGGTCTTAGGTGCTCACCAGGTAGGTCACTCCTTCTCCGAAGTCGTCAACACACGGGGTTTTCCCATGCTGCAGTAACAAGTGTTTCAGGAATATGAAAATTCTGGCAAAAGCAGCTCCGAACGAATTGCAGAGGTGTACCAGCATTGACAGCTCGTGGTGTATGCCCTTTGGGCCACATTGTTTAAACTGATAAGAGTAATACAATATTATAAATCACCACCGAATTGAACTTTGGATCATATTGTCATGTCAGTGTGAGGACAGAACAATGTACTCTTAAATGTGTACGGTTTGTAACTGCCGCTGCCGGACCATATGAGTTGCATTGTTAACTGCATGACACTGGGCTCAATGTCTTGCCTGGGCAAAAGTACACAAATACTGGATGACCACAGAGTACTGGAAGCTGATAGCCTGGAATGATGAATCCAAATTTAAACTGCATCAAGCCGATGGAAGAGTGTGGATCTTGCGCAAACCTCATGAAGCCATGAACCCTTCATGCCAAGTTGGAAAAGTACAGGCTGGTGATGGTCTGGGGTGTTTTCAGCTGGAATGCTTTGGGACCTTTGGTATGTGTACTGTCGAATTTGAGTGTCCCCAAATATTTCGACATCCTAGCAGACCATTTACACCCATTCATATCCAGCATGCATCTGAGGGGTCTTGGAGTATTCCAGCAAGATAATTGCCCATTCCACAGGTCCTACCTGGCTACTGTATGGTTACAAGAGCATTGTAGTGAATCTGAAATGCTTCAGAGGCCTCCTAGAAGCCCAGATTAAAACCCATCGAACATCTTGGGGATATGGTCAAACAGGTTGTTCAGGCACATGCCCCATTGGCTACGAACCTGAGCGAATAACTGATGGCTTTGGGAGAGGCATGGCTGGCAATACGTGCAGAACATTTTCACAAGCTCACAGAGTCCATGCAGCATTGTGTGGCCCCTGTCATTAGGACAAGGGGTGGCCTAATGAGTTACTATGCAGGTATCTTTAATTCAATGGCACTTCAATGTAGATGTGTATTATTACATTGCACTCCAAAATTTAGAGGTTAGTAACTCAAAGCAAGACAGTCTATCACATTTTAATTACTGAAGATGTATCAAAGATCTCTACAGGAGTAATAACAAACTTTGGTAACAAATCTAACATCTTTTACAACACATCCAGCTAAGTTACAGCAAAGAAACTCACACTAACATGTATCATGTCTTCAAGTTTCTTTTTGGGTGTGACTGTTTCCTGTATAGGCTGCAAGGTTGTCACCTCACAGCCTAAACAGGAAGCAGTCACACCCAAAAGGAAACATTAGTCAAGCAAGCAAAATGGCTGACTTCAATGGGACAGAGAAGGCACAGTGCATGTTGTGGTTTAATGAAACAAAATCAGTGACTTGGAGGGGTCTTATTCCATGGCTTCTAGGTCGTTAAATTTAACACATCTGGATTTCAGCTTATGGACTTGTATTAAGGATACTGTGTACATGCCTCTAATGCCTAACAGCACTGCTGTGCTGAAAACCCGAACTTCAGAAGCCATGCTGAAAATGGATAAGGCAACACTGAATAGGATTTGGCAGGAACTGGATTGTCACTGGAATATACTGTGTTTCATGTTTATCAATGGAGTGCATGCTGAACACATGTAAAACAAATTAAACATGTACTTCAGTACATTATACGCATTTCAATTTTAAATATAAAGTTTTAAACATGAGCTGAGAATTTTTAAAGTTGTTACGAAAATTCGAAATTAATATGTATTTACAGCAATCTTAACAAAGAACTAAACCTTAACAGACATCCATCACATACTTCACACATGACCTTTTCCATTTTCCCTCTTTCAGACATTCCTGAAGATGATCCTTCCATGCTTTGTCAGCCTGAATCTTATTTCTTCCTTCCAAGTCCCTTGGGTTGAATTATTTTTCTGAGCTAACACATCATCATCCATTCTATCTACACATTCAAACCACCTTAGAATATTTGTCTCTACACAGCAAAGTGTCTTCCCACCTCAACCACCCCATTCACTAATTAATTTCTCCATGATGTCCACACAGAAATGATAACTGGTGTATGTTTACTTTGTAGCCAGACAACTAACAGTCTAAAATGACAGTACAAACAATGCATAGCTGAACTGAAATTTTATGCTCAGTTAAAAATCTATCCTGACTTTTATTACAAAGTCTTTCCATTTTCTGTGAAAAAGTATAAATACCTTTGTGGTAATCTCATCGTCTGTCATATCTACATAAAGTGATAGACAGCCTGGCATACATTTTTTCACTCTTGAAGCTACAAGGTAATGAATGGTCTATCACATACTGTTTAATGATCTTTAAGCATGGTACCTCACATGTATCAGGGTATGCAAAAGTTTCCACTGCCCCCCCTACAAGCACTGTAGGGGTCTAACCGGCCAGCGACCCGTGCTGTCAGTTCGTACATGAAGCCAATAGCGGTTGATAAAGTTCATGTGCAGCACTGTTTGTTATTTATGTTTAATTTAGGGAAAAGTGCGAGTGAAGCGTGCGGTTCAATATGTCAGGCATATGGCGAAACGGTTAGGGGTGGGTGGACGTGTCTGCCAGGATTAAGAAAGGTGATCTAAGCTTGGAAGACAAGCTAAGTGCAGGTAGACCGCAGGAATTCGCAGACAAGGAGCTGGAATCGCTGTCGCAAGAGGATGCCACACAATCGACCGCGCAACTGGCAAAACGTTTGAAAGTGGCTCAATCAACAGTGGTACAGCATCACAGGCTTTGGGGAAGATCCAGAAAATTGGTAAGTGGGTTCCGCATACTTTAACAGAGCGTAATACTGGTCAATGACTCGGCATCTGCATGTCGTCGTTGAAGAGGTTTCAATGGAAGAATTTCTTGCGGAAGGTTGTCACCAGCGATGAAAAATGGGTCTATTGCGACAACCCTGTACGCAAGTGACCCTGGGTCGACCTAGGCCAGCCATCAAGATCTGCTGCAAAACAGGATATCCATAGAGAAAAGGTGCTGTTATGTGTGTGGTTCGACATGCACGGAGTGCTGTACTTCGAACTGTTGAAACCGGGCAAAACAATCACTGCACAACGATATGGCGATCAGTTGATGAAACTGAACGCCGCAATCGAGCAAAAATGCCCGTGGACAAGTAAAGGACGCCGCCCAGTCATTCTGTTACGCATGTCGGTGCCACCACGAAATCAACCCTTGAACAGTTACACTGGGAGGTTTTTCCACACCCAGCTTACTCCCTGGACATTGCACCCTCAGACTTTCATCTGTTTCGCTCTATGCAACATGCCCTAACCCAACAGTGGTTCACCACAATTCCAGAATTGGAAAATTTCATCACTGCATTCTTCAGCTCAAAAACCAAGTCCTTCTACCACAGGGGCATTCATTTGTTGCCTGAAAAATGGCAAAAGGCCATTGATGCTAACGACCAATATTTCATTGAATAAATGAGTACTGGTTTCCTGATAGTTCCTGTCCCTTTTCTCCTTAAGACGGCGAAAACTTTTAAAAAGCATACCCCTAATAGTTTTCAACTATGGCAAGCTTCCTAAATAGTCGCTCACCTTCTGTGACTGTGATTGAGAGAGGGTGCATAGAATGCACAGCCCTGTGCCCAATTGTCCAGAAACACCTTCTAGCTATCTTGTAAATTGCAATCAACAGTTTAAGAAGGCCAGAGATGGGGTCTGCAAATATCCCTTTGTATAGATGGTTTTAAGATGGATTACTTTATTTTCTAAAGTTGAAGTAAGGTCGTCCACATACTTTTCTCACAGCAACTTGCAATGTTCACAAATCTCTTCTTCATTTATGCTTTGAGAGTTCAGAAGTGGAAAAAACCAACTCAAGATTTGGTGCTTAAGTACATGCTTGAGTTCAGATATTTATGAATCCATTATTACATGAAAGACATTTCTATTGAATTTCAGCTCTGAATGTGCATCACCATCACCTTTATCATATTGTTCTCTGACTCTTACTTGCATCAAACTTGTTCCAACTCAGTAGAAAACCCAAATTATTAGCAACAAATCTGGCTTCGGAAGGAAGAGATGGCCATTGTTTTCCTAGTGATTCAATTTTTAATGTCAGTAAATTTATGTTTGCTATTGCAATTTCAAGTGTAACAGCTCCTGACTGCAAAATTATGTTTCTTCCAACAAAACTTTCTAGGACATTAATCTGCATGGCAATTATTAGTACAGCATTCAAAGATGAAAAATGACACATACTAACAGCTTTGGAGTGAGCTTCATGCATAAATTTTCCCCCTCTGAAGTCAATTAACTCTCCCCTACAGCCTTAACAATACTGGGATGGTACCGAGCAAGAGGACCAATGGCTTCTTTTGGGGACTTTTGCTGTGGAAAGAACAACCTGTTTTTCCTGTTAGCAAATTTCAAGCTGTCAAGACTGCAACTAAATAGAACAAACAAGAGATTAATACTACTGGACAAAATTTATAGCATAAGGACAGTGGGATGCAATATGAATCACTGTACACTAACAAAATTCAGAGAGTATGCACACTGCATATGCAAATAGTAATATATTGTACAGGAACCCCTCCAGCTCTGGGCCCAGTACAAGAGTTTTCCCTCGGTCACTGAGCCTGGGTGGGGAACAGAGTTATTAATATAAAACACTAGGAATGAAAAGGGGATAGTTTAGGTTAAAAGATGGAGGGATTGCCTAAATTACAAAAAGACGCAGAAGATGTAAAACAGAAATGTGATGCAAGACAGAACTCAAAGAGAAGGAAGACCTGTAGGTGTGACCCCCACCTAAATGTTACCTACACAATGTTTCATTCAGCAACACAACAATGAAAATTCGATTATTGCTAAATTATTTTTTGATCAACTTACAAAATGATTAAAAGAAAAGTGCAGGAATGTTATTACAATATAACAAACACCACAAATGTAAGAACTGATTAACGTTTAAGGTGCCACTTGCGCATAATAAATCAGTATTGAAAAATAACAACTACTTTGAACCAAGTGAATTTCCACAGTAATTTCTTTATTACCTTCACAAGGAAAAACATTAATAATTTCCGAATAAATGCATCTATCTGGCATAAAACAGAGTGCACCTCAGAAAGAGAAATAAGAATTATTTTATCTTATACTCACCCATAAACTTCAGATTTGCACTATCTGATTTCAGAAGTTTACTAGTAGAACAAAGAGCTAACTGAATCATTTCTTCGCTGTATTTTATGGCACTAATAGTTTCTGTGCATTCAGAAATAATGGCTGAAAGAAAAAAATGCAGATGTATTTTAAACACCCATTCAACATAAAAATGTTTCACAACAATTGAATAAATGATGCAATTCAAACTTTTGAACCACAAAAATGCTGCCTATAATACAGAGATACCATTTTAAAGGATATGAAAAATAAAATGAAAGGAAATTACATAACACAGTTTATGTAAAATGTGGCAGTACAAGATGTAATGAAAACAGCAATTTTTATAAACAAATTCATGGCTATCTGTAGTATTAAAGAAGAGTTTCTCACAACTTTTATGGTTATTTCTAAAAAATAATATATTTACATTATTAGACCCAAAATTATAAATCACCACTGCTTAGAAGTAACAGTTTTAGTTGACCACATGAAACCACTCTTCCAGAAACACCATGTCATTGCAAGTCATCAGTTCTTTCAATTTTCTTTTCTTGCATCATCACACTGATAACTGATAATTCTACGTAAGAACTAAAAGTATTTTGTGCTAATTGTAGGTAAGAAGATTGAAGATGCTGTCAAAGCACGGTAACATTTTTTGGAGCCCAAAGCACACACACACCAATTTCAGTTTTCAGGATTTCCAAGTCAAGTGTGAACCCAGTAGTGTAAATCCTATGCAAATACATTACGATGTATCCTACCTGTAAAAGAGTGCATCTTGAAAAACAGATAATATGTAAATTATGCTGACCATGGTTAATGCTAGTTGATGTGAAAAGAATTTCCTTCACCAAACCTGTAGAAGTTGAGATATCATCAAATAAAAAATCCAGATTTATGTTAGCTAGCAGGAATATTTTATATTAGAATATTTAGCAACAAAATGTGAGAAAATATTTGGTCCTAATTACAACCGTAATATAAAAAGTTTTTAAATCAGAATTTCAGAAGTACTCAGTACAAATAGATTTCTACACCACCTTGCAGACAAAATTACCTGTTTATTTAACTTTGTGATAAAACTGTGTATCATACAAAGCCAAAAATATGTGGAAAGTTTGGCCATAGTTCCAGCTGTCAAATGCAGAAAGAAGTTTTCCAATCTAACTCTGAAAAGTGCAGACATCCTCTCAAAAATGAAAACCACCCAACAGGAAACTGTGCATCACAGAAATTAAAAATGTATAAATCATCATTCATGCTAACATGTGCAAAAAGCAAAAAACTGAAACCAACCTTTGGACATGAAGATTAGACATTTAGAGATGGATAGTCAGAGTGGTGCCAAAAGTATGTATGTGTTTCAAAAGCTGTGCAACAAAAAACATTCAAAAAGCAATTCTGATCAGATAAGAAACAAGAAAGAAATCAAGTGCAGGCCACAGTACAGGAGCCTCATAAATTTATTACTTTACTGCAGTTTTCATGCAATAAGAATATGATGTGAGATACCAAAAAAAAAAAAAAAAAAAAAAACCTGGTAAAGTCACTAGTTGCTAGAGATTGCATGTGATCTTACACAAGTTAGAAAGCAAAGAGTTCAACCCGGTCACTTATACATAACCCTAAGCATTTTGGGTTCAGAATAAATAAATGCGAACTGGATAACATAGAGGTAGAAGCTGACATGACAGCTGACATTTTCCTCTGTTCCAAGTACAGTACAATTCCGAAAATCCACACAACTTGGTTCCAGCGGTTGTGCAGATTGTAGAATTTTGCGGATTTTAGAGAACCTGTGTGTGTTTACTAGTACATACATACTGTATAATACTAGTTCAAATAGGATGGTATGTATGTACGAATTATAGGCTTTCATTTGTTTAATAATTAGTAAAATTAATTTGTAATATGTATTTAATACTGTAATTAGTAGTATTTGGAATTTATATAGATATATACAGTATTTAATAAGTAAGTAAAATATAGGGAACAAATTCATAATACAGTACTGTACTATTTAATTGAATTTTTATTTACCAAATACTGTATATGTCAATCAAACATTTTGGCTGGCAAACATTCCATCAATGATCAATTGTTTGAAATTTGGTTTCTTTTGCTGAAGTTTTTCCTGAAGTCTATAAATCATCATTATTTCCTGTGCTGAAACACATTTATGCTGTTCTAAAAAATGAATGTATTGTTTTTCCAACAAAATTCCATCACCTAAGGATATTTTTTTGGTAGTAGAATCTTCGCTGTCAATGCCTGAATCGCTGAATCGCCTGCATCAGGATTAATCACACTAGCTATGATTTCGTCATCAGTCATCATTTGGACTTCACTCTTGTCTGAAGATTCCATCCATTCAACCATATCTTCTTCTCTAAACGCATTCATCATTGACACATTTGCTTGTTTGGCATATGCTAGAAGCTGCGTAGCCTTTGATTTGGCCTAAACTCGTAATCCTCGGGTTCAGAGTCAGTAAATATTGATGCTGGCCATAACTTATGCCATGCATTTATCTGAGTAGAACGTTCACATTGTTCCATAAACCTGCTGTCAGTCCTTCATTGTGAAATATTTAATGAACGTTTTGATTGTTTGAAACGATTTATCAGAGTTCAACAGTTTCCTTAGGAATTCTCCTTTGTAGTCGCATTTCCAACTGTTAACTATGCCCTGTTCCATGGGTTGAATGAATGAAGTTGTGTTTGGGGTAAGAACATAACTGTAACATTATTTGAAGTTAAATAAATCTTCAGGATGTGCCCTGCAGTTGTCCCATACAAAAAAAGTTTACAGTCTGGAGCAAGTCCGACCTCCACACAGTGCTTTCTGGCATCTTTAACAAAGTGATTATTGAACCAGTCTGTAGCGAGTTTTTTTTTTTTTTTTGGTCATCCATGATTTTTTATTACTGCGGTAGATCACAGGTAAGACCTTTAAGCCCTTGAAAGCTATAGGACAAGAAATTTTTCCAATCACAAATGGCATACATTTATGATTTCCAGAGGCATTGGAACAAAGAGCAACTGTTACTCTTTCTTTGCCTTCCTTAACACCGGAAGGTCCTAGCACACACTAGAGTATGTCTTGGTAGACAATGACAGACAAGTCCAGTTTCATCCATGTTATAAATTTGATCAGGAGAAAGAGCTTCCTCCTGGACAAATTTGGCAAACACATACAGAAACTCTTCTGTGGCTACCTTATCTGCCGATTCTTGCTCCCCTCAGGATTTCAAGTAACGAATTCCATGTCTTTGTTTGAAGCGGGATAGCCATCCTACTGAAAAATTACAAGGCTCATCAATCTTCAGTTGCTGATGAAATAGCTTGGCTTTTTCGCATAAGAGTGGACCTGTAATTGGCATACCATCGTTATGCCTTTGCCAAAACCACTCGTAAAGAACAGCATCGAGGGTGTCTCTAGCTTCATGCATCGTTTTGCGATCATCAATTTCAGAATTGCTATCACTGATTGCATAAAATTGCAATCAGTGATACCAAAAATCTCTACAACATGCTTTGGTGCACTGCCATTATCAAGTTTTTGCAACAAGTCCGTTTTCTGCTGAATCGTTAAAGAGCTGTGCTTTCTCTTCACTCCTGCCATTTTCTCAAATTTCCAAACACTTGTTCAAAAAATTTCACCTTAAGACGGGAAACAAGACATAAAAAAACAGATTCTCACAGCATGTGTACCAGAAAAAACTGTAAACAAGCAATGCTAAGTTGCCATATTGCCCGCTTGATATGTGCTTTATTTGAACATCAATCTCTCAATACTGTACCATCATTTTTGACTAAAAAAAATAATTTATATCATTAGTAATATTTTTCAAATAGGGAAAACACAAAAAAAGATTTTAAAAACCTTTAAAAAGATCTTAAAATTTTTTATGTCAGCTGGAAAAATAAAAAATTTCGATTTCTGAAACCTTTTTTTTTTTTTTTTTTTTTTTTACCTGTCTGTTGACTGTGACCTGTGTTCGAATCCATGAAGATTTTAGGCAATTGCAGATTTTAGGAGTGCAGATTTTTGGAATTGTACTGTACTTCCAAATCTTAATTTGCATACTATTTTTACCATGCAAATGTTGGTGCTTCACAATAAATGACACAAGGTATGTGTATATATAGCTTTGACAACAACATGCCTAAGTTGCTGGAATATATTTATGTTCATACTATATCAATCATAAAAAAAAAAAAGTGTGCACATACCATATGCTGCATTGTTATTCACTTCAGCTTTTTGTAGAGTTGACTTAAGTACAGGAAACAATTCATTGGACAATCTATAAACAATATAATTAGGTAAGCATACATACATTAAACACAACTGCCACCAAACCAAAGCACAAATTAAATAAGAAAACAGGAAAGAAAGGAAGAATCGGATAAATCAAGCACTATATATTCACGTAACTTAATCAACATTAAATGTTAGTCACCACTGTTTCACACGTTATGTAAGTTCTGCAATCAGGAGATTATTAAATGATGTTAGATACATATGGGGCTCAGTATCAGCAATTAAAATCAAGAAATAATGAACATTATATCTACTTACAACATCGGTAGTGGCTGTCGGGGCTTCATATGTATGCCTGTAATGAATCCACTCACAAGATGTTACTGTAAGTATTCGACTCACTCTATGAATGTGAGCTTTTTGCAATTGTGAAGTTCAAAAATAAAATTCATGATACTGTAAAACCTGCACCAGATAAAATTGAACAAGATGAATTTTTACAATGAAGCCAAATAAATCCTTGACAACAACGAAACATAAAAACGAATTAAAACTTTGCCGAAATTTAAAAAACGAACTAAAATCCTGAAGAAGAAATAATCATCTTGACTTCAAAGCACAAAGAAATAAATCTCCCGATTGCAAAGCACCAAACTAGTTTCTGCTAATATTCATAGCTATCATCAGTGGTAGGTGCACGGTTGTTGTAATTACCGTACTCTCATGCTCAGGCATGCTGCTCAACCCAAATGCATGTTCAGCCCTATTGTGTAGATATTTGCACATCATGGTTTGGGTTTTACTGCACACATATATGGTGTCGCCATCTGTAGTTAAACAAAATAATCAAGTAGCATTTACGGAGTAGAAATATGCACTTGTATTTTAAGTATTATTTTATGTAAGCTGTTTTATGCTATTGTTTTTCTTCTCGAAATGTTTTTTCTCTTGTTCAATAAGGTACCTCCATGCAAACTGAAGCTCTACTGGACTATTAACATTACAGTTGTATCTTTTGGTTTTCTCAATGACCACGGCCTCGCAGGTCAGAATCTGGGCATGTGATCTATGCGATGTTATAATTTTCGTGTTAGTCCAATCTGGGGTTACAAAGTTTCTGATACAATGTTGCATTAATGAAGTTTTTTTATCTCTTCTTGTCCAATTCTTAATATGTTCATTTAATCTAGTCAAAAATCTTCTACGTTGTACTTCCAATATATACTTTGTCTTTTTGGTTATTATCTTTAACTGTTGGAATGACATAAATGCCAGATTTATTTAGAACTGATGAGAGGTATACTAAACTTACTACTACTAATAATTATCTTGGCAACGTAAAAATATGTTCATCGCAAATTGGCGAAATTTAAACAACGATATACTATATATTCATGCTTTTGAGTATAGCAGTACTCCTCTACATTTCTACATAGTTAAATTTCATGTGCTTGATACACACAGTATGTTCATTTTTGTTTGAAAAGGAAACTAATAACGAATATTGTTAAATTTTACAAGTTCTATACACACAGTATGTTTATTTTTCTGTGAAGAGGAAACTAATTACAAATATTATGTTTCTTTAAATTTGATCAGACTGTGGATGCTTATATGAAGGGGTGTTCCATCCAAGAAGGAATGGTCATGGGAAAATATGGTAGGCCTATATAATATGAACATATTTCAATATTTTGTAAATATGAAATAATAATGAATATACACAGTTTTTAATAAATATATATACAAACATATGAAAGTTCATTAATTTCTGTTCTTGCATTGTTATTAGCATTGTAATGCTAACAACAATGCGAGAAACAGAAATTAACCAACTTTCACATGTCCGCACATATACTTACGGTAAGCCTATTTTTCTACGTAGACCCGTTGAAGTCCACAAAATTTTTCCAGTGATGTCCGAAAGCTTTTAAATTAAATTATTTGTCAAGGCTATCAAAATAGTCTGCTGCAGCATCAGCTGAAAAGATGTCATCACCTTTCTAGCAGACGCGACAGAATTCGCTTTCTTTGAAGTGGGTGAGCCACCGTGCTTCCATCGTTTTGACTCTAGAGTAAGGTGGTGTGCTCGTTTCATCCACTTTAGCAAATTACTGCAGAAATTCTAGATTGGGTCCAAACAGTGCAAGATTGTCTACTGATATGTTTGTTGTATGTGATCAGCTATTGCTCAGGTGTCAGAAATTTTGAGACCCTTTTTCATTGCCAGGTAACCTGTCACAATGCAATCAACTGTTGTTTTTAATATGTGAAATGCCTCACTAATCCACCTAATTGTTCAACAACTATCTTGCAATATAGTTTTATGCACCTTGTCCACATTTTCTTGAGTGATGGTCTCAGAAGGTCTACCTGAGCAAATGTTGTCTTCCACACTCATTCTTCCATGTTTGAATCTCGCTGCACACTTTTAAAGTACAAAAGTGTAATACTTATACAATCTTATATTTAAAGTAATAGGTTAATAAACTAGAACGTAAGTGTAAAAATCTAATACTAATGGAACTTATGGTGGATTATTAACCTATGTGTGATATTTTCTAAAATTCGAATTTGTTCTATTTTATTATGCATAGGATCATGTCCGAAAACTGTATATACAGGGTGTCCGAGAATTATTGGACACATTACAAAATTATGTAAAAAACACAAAAAACTATGAGCATTGTCTGTTTTTCTATGTCACATATTACTAACACAGTTTCTATATTTTTGTTTTGCAGAACTGTTATTCCCAGAATCCGATAGGTGGCGCTAGGTGTGGTCTGATGAAGAATGTATGAGAAATGCGCAATCAGTAGTCATGTCATCCGTACAGCAGAAGGCGATGTGTGTGTTATGGCTTGCGGAATTAAAGTCTGTCATTAAAGTTAAAAGATGGTACTGTTTAGAGTATGGTTGTAATCCTTTGTCAAAGAATTCAATCAAGCGGTGGATGAAACAATTTAAAGAAACTGGCAATGTGGAACATCATGGAGGAGCCGGTAAGCCTAGCGTCAGCAGTGAGACCGTTGACCAAGTTAATGAAAGTTTCCGACGAACCCCCAGGAAATCCGTTCGTAAAGCAAGCAGAGAACTCTGCATTCCGAAATCAATAGTTCACGATATCTTGCACAAGAAATTAAAGTTTCATGCTTATAAAATTCAAATAGTGCAAAAGATGCATGTAAATCATCACACTCAGCGATACGATTTCACTGTTGATATGCTGAATCGAGTGGAAAACGACGAAAAAATTCTCAGTACTGTAATTTTTAGTGATGAATCCACATTTCATGTATCAGGTATTGTGAATCTTCACAACTGTAGGATATGGGGCAGTGAACTGCCTCATGCTGCTATTGAACTGGAACGTGATTCTCCAAAGGTTAATTAATGTGTGGTGCGCCCTATCAAAAAGAGAAGTGATTGGCCCTTTCTTCTTCTGCGAAAAAACCATAAATGGTGACATTTACTTGGATATGCTAGAAAATTTCCTTATACCCCAGATCAAAAGATATGACGTCATTTTCCAACAAGACGGCGCGCCTCCGCATTGGTCAACATGTGTACGTAAGTGCCTAAATGAGCATTTCCCCAACAGATGGATTGGGTGTAGTGGTCCCATTCTGTGGCCTCCTCGCTCTCCAGATTTAACCCCATTGGATTATTTCATGTGGGGTTATGTGAAGGATTGTGTCTATCAGATGCCTTGTACTGATTTGCAGGAACTGAAGCAGCGTATCACAGCTGCGATTAATTACATAACTCCTCAGATGCTTGTCAATACATGGCATGAAATCGAGTATTGCTTGGATGTACTACGAGCAACCAAGGGATCTCACATGGAAATTTATTAACTTGTGTAGTTATGTTGTAAGTTAGTACAGTCAGTTTTTTTCTATCTGTTTAAAGTTTTGTTTAATATAATTTTTCAATGTGTCTATTAATTCTCAGACACCGTGTATATTAAACCTGAAATAACGTGATGTACAGTAGTGTGTAATGTTTTTACATTAGCTTAGTAGTACTTTGTGCCACGTAAATAAATACATGCAACATGGCGTAGTTCATGTCCATAGTTAAATGTTGTTGAATAATACTAGTGGAATGGAAACCATGTAGGGACAGGCACGTACCCAGGATTCCTGTTTGGCTGGGTCCAAAAAAAAATTGCACATACATACCCTTTGCAAAAAAAAGGGGGGGGGACAAAGCACCCAGAAGGAATCATCCAATCAAGATGAAAATTGGTTTGTGCAATGTACATGTATAGGGGGAAGGAGCATAATTCCAGAGCAATTGGGCCATTTATTCAGATAAAACAGCTGCATGAGTGGAACAAGTCAGTACATTGCAGCGCCACCTCTGGCTTGGATACAAGTGTTTACCATGAGTGGCACAGATACAAACAGTTCACGGATACTGTCCTGAGGTATAGCATGCCAGTTGGTGTACAAATAGTGGGCCAGTTCACCGACATTCCGGGATGAGCATAGTTGGCGTCCCATCCTGTCCCCAAACATGTTTGATTAGTGAGAGGTCGGGTGATCCTGCTGGCCATGGAAGAGTGTCGACATTATGGAGGCAGGCCTTGGAGAGACGTGCCATGTGTGGCAGGGCATTATCCTGTTGAAAAATTGCTCAGTGAGGCTGCAACAGGAATGGCAACACAACAGATTATAGAATGTCATCGACATATTGTTGGGTCATGAGGGTGGTACAGAGGACTACCAAGGGCATCCAGCCATCATAGAAAATGTCTCTCCGGACAGTCACTTGCGGTGTGTGAGCCGTGTGCCATTCCACAGTACAAGCAGGATCTGTGTGCTGGCCAGTTTGTCTCCAGACACATCTGTGCTGGTTATTTGCACCAAGTGCAAACTATAACTCATCACTAAAGACAACATCCTACTGGACACTACCCCACATTGATCAGGCCCAACACCACTGCAACCAGGGCCAGGCAATGCTCACTCATCAGTCGTAGGTGATGGAGTGGAAGGGAAAATGGAATAAATCAACTATGCACCCCCCCCCATTGTTTACGATGGTGTCCCAACGTCTGGATAGGTCTGCAATGCCATTCTTGAAAAAGCGTGCAGGTTTGCTACGAAAAAATCCTCAAGGAAATTCTGGAGATCAACATCATTGTTGAACGTTCTGCCATAAAGTGCATTCAAGAGAGATCAAAACAGGTGATAGTCTGAAGAGGCAACATCTGGGGAATAGGTCGGATGTGGAAGGATCTCCCATTTCATGCGCTGAATGGCCATTTTGTTCATGTTTGCACTGTGAAGGCATGCGTTATCATGTTGGAGAAGGGCGCCATGGTGCCGATGTGGCCATTTCTGCTGAACTGCTCCCTCCACACAGTGGACTTACTCACAATAGAGTGTAGTGCTGATGGTCCGATTCCTCGGTAGCATTTCCCAGTGAATAATGCCTTCCATGTCCCACCAGACACACAACATGATCTTTGCAGGATGAAGGTCATGTTTTGGACATGGTATGGGGGTCTTATTTGGGCTTATGGGCTTAACCATTCCCTCCGATGCCTGAAATAAATGTACAGGCACCACTATTCATCTCCAGTAACAATACGTGAAAGGTTTGTGTTGCTGAGAACATTCGCGATAACGGGCGAGCAAGGAACCACATATGGCAACACGCTGATTCCTGTTGTCTTCAGTGAGAATATGAGGCACTCAAGACTCCAATTTCTAGACCTTTCCCATATGCCCAAGGTGTTGTACCACTGTGGCCTAATCACAGTCCATCTCAGCGGCCAATTCACGTATGGTCTGACATGGATCTAAGTGGATGAGAGGGTCCAAACGATCCTCATCAAAGTGAGATGGATGACCTGAGCATGGAGAGTCATTGAGGTCAAAATTTCCACCTTGGAACTCCTCAAACCATTTGCGGGTTGTCCTCGGAGCAATGGCATCCTCTCCATACACAGCACAAATTTGTCGAGTAGCTTCGGCGGCAGTGGATCCCTTGTTAAACTCATAGAGGAGCAGCTGTTGGAAATGTTCATTCCTCTCTACTTGACACTCCATACTTCTGGACCTGGAAACCAAAAACCCAGTAGCCACAATCACACAATGCAATATGATTTAGATACACGATATTACTGGCTACATTTTGATATACAACTGGCCATCTCCACCATCATTACTGACCTGGGAAACACTCGTGAAATAAAATGGCATCAACTTATGCATCAACCCAATATATTTGGAGACAGGTGGGAAGCCAAAATCTTACCTCCAAGATTAGAAATTTACCACTATGGTGGTGGAGAACCCCATCATGTTGGATGGATACATGCCGCTGCATGTGTTTCCAGGAGGCATCATGACTGCTGCACAAGGGATGACATTCTCTACAGCCCTACAAACTGCTTTTCAGCAGAGTTGTTGGCTCCCAGTTCCATTTTATGGGCAATAAGGTGCATCTCCACAGGGCTAGGTTAGTCAACGAATGCATGGAGTGTGAGAATATTCACAGGATGGATTGGCCTGTGAGATCTCTCGATATGAAACCAACAGAGCATGTCTGGGATGGCCTGGGAAAAGCAATTGCAAGTCAGCAGCCCCCTCCCGGAACTCTGACATGCCTCGGTGGAGTGGCACTCATTGCCCTAAACTTTCATTCACAGCTTTGTAAACAGCACGAGGACTCACTGTGAGAGCTGTATTGTTGTACAGTGTAATCATACTCCCTATTGGCCTGTCAAAATCTGCGCCACTGGCTGCACCACTTTTGGACTGACATGCTGTCATGCACATGATGCCTCCTCATGCAATGACTGCATTCCTTTTCTGTTGTGTATTGCTGCATTATCCATATATGTGTGTCTATACCAACTGTCAAACAGTCGTGGATTTTGCGTTATTCATGATTTTGTGTTTGTCATGTTAATTTTGGACACCACTGTATTTAACATTTGGCTTGCAGTAACTTTAACTATGAAGAATATACATACCACCATACTGAAAATAAGTTACTATCATTTTTGCATGTTTTGAGACAAATTATTCTAGCTGAAAAAAACATTTTGAAAAAATTGAAATAACTGTAAAATGATAAATTTAGTTTCATACCTCAAGTATGAAATGGCACAAGATTTATGTTTGATATATGTAAATGAAAAAATATATATATATTAACTTACTGTGCATCATTTCCAAGTAAGGCAAACAACTTTAAAATATTAATCTGCAGCCAAGGTGATGGTGTACCATGATAAGTGAAATCTGAAGAAATGGTACAAGGGAGCAACTGATTTTGTAGCTGTATTAAACCAGGTACCAAATACCTATAATCTGTAGGAGTTTCCTAGAAATAATATTAAACAGTAGAATGGTAAGACCTAATACAAATTGAAATTCACACTTAAGAAAAAAATTACATGAAAATAACTGAAAATTAAGCTTTCTTTTCCTTTTTTTTTTTTTTTTCTACACTGAATATTTATAGGTGTGCCCAGGCACTCAGAACAAACTGTCATATTCTTTTGCAGCTATCAGGTGGGATGTGGTATCAGAGCTACAGATTAATCTTCACATAAACAACGAAAAATTGTAAATAAAGAGCCTTTTAAAAAATTGATTTTTGCAATCAACATTCATCAATGCTGACTACAGAAATAAGTGCTCACTACACATATTTGACTAGTACTGCAGAAACTTCTACCACTGACAAAAAGAGCTGAAAATATCTGAATGCCCTTTCAGATACGGTGTAATCATATAATGAAATCCATTTGCCAAATGGGAAAAGAATATAACAAATTTCTCAAGCAAATTGGAGATGAAAAATTGAAAATATTTCAACAAGTTCTCTCTCTCTCTCTCTCTCTCTCTCTCTCTCTCTCTCTCTCTCTCTCTCTCTCTCAATTTCTCTATCTCACTCTCTCTTTCACTGGGATACTTTTCACTAAAAAGGCATGAATGCCCTAGCACTAGTGATTCATTTATAATATAGGGATATAAGGAAATGCCATCTAACACTCACTGGTCTAGTCCATGTGTAGCAGACCATTCCTAATTAATCCCATGCCTGGAAAGAAAAAAGAAAAATGACACAGGATTTTCGGTGGTAATGAGCACATACACAGTCGAGTCACATTATTGTGACCACCAGCTAATATCCACAGTAACCGCAGTGCGCAGCGCGGACAGCAGCTTGACGGGGTGGGAGTGACTCAGTAAGGTGCTGGAAGGTGTTCACAGGTATATGGAGCCATACTGACTGCAGTGAATCTGACAACTACTGGAGGATGCATGGTGGAGGATTCATAGAGTGAACAACATGATTGAGATGGTCCCACAGATGCTCAATTTGGGTTAAGCCTGGGGAACTAGGGGGGCCAGGGAAGTATTTTGAAGTCTTCATCGCGCTCTTCCAACCACTCTTGGGCATTTCTAGCTGTGTGACACTTCACATTGTCATGCTAGAAGATCACATTCGCGCCAGGGAAGACAATCAGCATGAATGGGTGTACGTAGTCTGCAAGGATGGATTCATAATGAATTTGGTCCATAGTGCCTTTCACAGGTATGAGTGGACCCAGGGAATAATACCACGAAAACATTCCCCAGACCACAACACTGCCCCCACCAGCTTGTGTTCTTCCAGCAATGGTTGAAGAGTTTGTTCACCGATGTTTCTCGCCTCATACACCAAAGTCCATGCATTCGACGAAGCAGAAAACGTGACTCATCAGAGAAGGCAATCCTTTGCCAACCAGCGGAGGTCCAATTCTGACGCTGATGTGCAAATGTAAGCCTTTTCTGCCAATGCACCTTTGTTAGCCTAGGTGCAGTGACATCTGTCTGCACTAGAGCCCCATACACTGTAGGGTTTGCTGAACTATCATTTTAGACACACTTCAGGTAGCCCCCTGGTTCATTTGGCCAGTGAGTTGCTCCACTGTAGCGTGTCGATCGGCCTTCACGTGCTTTCACGCACCTTCGCGTCTGACGCTCACCACTCACATCAATGGCACGCTGTGCTCGGCAGTTTCTATGTTGCTTATTCCCAACGGTGTTATTTCTCCAATCACAATACACTTTAACCAGAGCAGCACGTAAACTGTTCACAAACTGCACTGTTTCAGAAATACTGACACCTTTGGCCCAAAAGCCAATAATCTTTCCTTTTTGCAAATCTGATAAATCGCTCCTTTTATCCATGACAGCAACAAGTGATATGTTTTCAAAATGCCTATAGCACACCTTGTATATCCTCCAAGCCAGCTCATGACAAGTGCCTTCTTTCATTGGCTACATGCTGTTGACGTCAAAAGTAGGAGGTGGTCACGATAATGTGACTCGACTGTGTATTTTGAATCCGTTCTGATGTGAATAAAATTTATCAAAGTTATTCAAAGTGAATGGAACAGTTTGAAAAAAAAAACAGATTTCTACGATCGATAAAACATCCAGAAATAGAAACAGCTACTTACTTCCACTAGTGGCTAAAAAGTATGTTACAAAAACTAACAAATGTCATACAAAAAGGTTTTCATAGCAGCAGGAAGGTATCACAAACAAAGCAATTTTCAAATCGAACAGTTACAGTAAGCAATACAGAAAGAAACATGATATAACTCTATGCCTTCTAGCAGAAAAATAATGAAAAAGCGTAATGGACAAGCTGAAAATAGGCGAAAAATATTCTTCACAGAAAAAGCTATGCTAAGGAAAAAGAACTTTTCAAATACGTCTCTCGGAAACAGAGATAACAAGAAAAAGGTTTTGACCTTTACATCCCCTAGTAGGATTTAAAGACAAAAATGTTCCACATCTCTATTGTAGCGAATGGCATACAGTAAAAAAGGAAATTTCTCAATAGAATTTTTAGAAGTAGATACAGGTGCAAACAGGAGTACACAAACACCCTCTAGTGACAGAACTATGAACTATAAAACTCCTCAAATACATACTTGAAGTGAGAAAAATAGATTAAACACTTGTACCCCTAGCAGCGAAATTGTGCATTATGTGGGTAGAAAATACACAAAAAGTAGGTAGTTTTCATAGTTAGTAATATTTGACCAAAAAAGGATTTTTTTCCAATCGGGTTTTTAGTCCCACAGATATTGCTAAAAATGGAAACATGAACTCACACCCTCTAGTGGCACACTTCTACGCTTCAAAAAATTTGAAATTATATGAGAAACACTTTGCACCGGAAATACTCTTCAACAAAGAAAGATTTTTTTATATCTCAACAAAAATATGATATACATCTACGCCCCCAGGCAGAAAAACTATACATTATTTTAAGAAGAAAGTATTCTGAAAAAGTTTTTCCAGGTGTAAAACTCCTCAAATACATACCTGAAGTGAGAAAAACAGAT
Source organism: Macrothele yani (assembly GCA_039090855.1). Lineage (NCBI taxonomy): Eukaryota > Metazoa > Arthropoda > Arachnida > Araneae > Macrothelidae > Macrothele > Macrothele yani. Next base: position 30,455,462 of record CM077029.1, on the reverse strand, counting down.
TACACTTTACTTGTACCCCTAGCAGCAAAATTGCGCATTCTGTGGGTAGAAAATACACAAAAAGTAGTCTTCATAGTTAGTAATATTTGACCAAAAAAGAATTTTTTTTTCAATTGGGTTTTTAGTCCCACAGATATTGCTAAAAATGGAAACATAAACTCACACCCTCTAGTGGCACACTTGTGCACTTCAAAAAATTTGAAATTATATGAGAAACATTTTGCACCGGAAATACTCTTCAACAAAGAAATAATTTTTTATATCTCAACAAAAATATGATATGAATCTACACCCCCAGGCAGAAAAACTATACATTATTTTAAGAAGAAAGTATTCTGAAAAAGTTTTTCCAGGTGAGTGGTAGCAGTCCACGAAAAAAAATTTCAATTGAGTTTTCAGAAGCTTAGATTTTGCTGCAAATGCATCAGAAGTAGAAAAATCACTTACGCCCCTTGGTTGCCAAACTATTTTTTACCATAAATTAGATATTATGTACAAAGCATTTCCCATTAGGAGCTGTATTCTATACAGGAAGAATTTTTCAAATCAAAGTTTTAGAAGCAGAGATATTGTGGAAAACGTAATTTACCTTTGTGCCCCCTAGTGTAAAATCTATGCATTATTTGAAAAGGAGATTGTACCTAAAATAGTCTTCAATATAAATGGCATCAAAAGAAAAATGAATTTTTTCAATCAGATATTTAGAAGCAAATATATGGCATGAAATGTATTTTGAATTCAATATCTGCATTTACGCCCTATAAGCGACAAAGTTTTGCATTAAAAAAAAATGCAAGGATCATCATTTTCACATTTCAGGCTTCCCAATGCAAAAAGCTATTTCTGAAATTGGATAAATAGTTGCAGAGATATTTATGGTGTCCACAGCCGGACAGACAAACCGATAACATAAGCACAGTCTTTTTTTACAAAAGACATGCTAAAAACAAAACAAACAGAAGGATGATGTGGGAAGAAGATCAAATCATTAAAACTTGTGACAACATTTTGTGAAATATGATCAGTATGCATTTGTTTTATTTTCATTAACTATCTTTTTTTTAATGTTTAAAAATATTAATGACTCTTTGAATTTTGGCATACCTTGTGGTCTATTATGTGCATTAAAGGGATATATATGCAAATGCAAAAAATATTACTTTACCATCTTTTTGAGTTGAGTAATTTTCAGAACACTTTAAATTATGCTTACAAACAATTTTCCATAAAAAAAGTTCTCGAAATTTCATGGCCAAGTAAATAAGATGTTTACAAGTTAAATTTACAGTTAGTGTAAGGAATTATTGTTGCTTCTTTTTACAGCTGTGTCCCAAGCATTTCCCTTTCAATGTACTGGCTGAAATGAAAACTTTTGTACAATGTAGAAAATTAGATATGCAGAAAAAACATCTAAAAGAATAGTTTCCCAAAAATTAAGTAAAACTTAATTTTTGAAGGTCAGCAGATTTTATTTATAACTCCAATGACACAAAAAGGGTAAATCATACAAGCCTACAGACTAGAAGCACTTCCCTGTGTGGAAACACAAAATGTTTTGAAACTACAGGCTATTTTTTTATTGTTTAAATATTCAATGATTTGTTCTAGAACAAAAAGTAAAAGCAGTTGTACTTTTTTCTTCTACAACTGGACTTCATTTATTTAAATCAATTAATTACCAAGACCAATAAAACAAACTGATGAGCAAAATTTTCAAAATTTTATAAGTTGTAATCTGAAAATGAATGCATGTAGTTTGATTTAAAAATTCAACATTACAGAAAGGTGACCCTACATTTTTTGTTATTGCTTTGACAAGAATATGCAAATGACAAAAGAAAACAAAAAAATGATTTGAATAAAGCTCATGTTGAGAAATGGCTTCCTAGTTTAATTGAATTAATAATCTAAAGCAACTTTTATGGGAATTTTACTAGGAAATTTTTTCATTAATAGCAAATTTTCGGAGAAAACTCTTCTCCTTCTTCAGGCTGTCTTGTTGTCACTTTTCTTGTCACTATCACGGTTACGGTTTGCCTTGACGGTTACGGTTAACCTTGACGGTTAAGGTTATTTTTCAACAAATTCTGCCAGATGTTAGGCAGGGAAAATCCTTTGCAGTCATTGATGATGGAATTTTGATTTTTCTCAATCTCTATTCCTTCTTTCAGTTTTCTTTTTGGAAATTGCTTTGGAAACTGATTACTTTAAGGGAATTCCAATCCATGCTGTGCCCAGTTTCTCTAACATGCCTATCTAATCCAGTCTTGTTGAAGCAATTTTTTATAGCTGCTTTATGTTCAGTTATACGAGTTTCTAGTCTGCGACCTGTTTCACCTATGTAAGATAGTCCACAACTACAATTTACTTCATAAACTACTCCTTGCATTTTTAAAATATCTTCTTCTCTTTGAACTATTTTAGGGAAAAATTTTTTAACTTTCTCTAAACTTGGAGCTAGCCTAATATTGTATTTCTTAGATGAAAATCAAATTATATCTTATGCCACATTTTTTAAATATCACCCAGCTACTTTAAATTATTAAAAATTACAGTGAAAATATTACTTTTGCTGTAATTTTTGGAAATTAAAAATATTACACCACACATTATGGTTTTGTATCACACAGATACAATAGCAAAAACAAACCTAAATACTATCTGCATAGCTGCATCTCGACAACAGTGAAAAGATACAAACCAACTCATAGATTCCAGAATAAGTGTGCAGATAAAGATTTTACATTAATTCTAACACAATATCATACTATGAAATCAACCAAAAAAAATTTAACTGCACCATTGAAGAGTATTTTTTTTTAATCCCTTTTTCCCATTTATTATGCTTAAACACCTACACTATCAACATAGGTTTTGTCTCCATACACAGTGTTTAAACACCTGTTTTCAACATCTTTCTCAGTTTTTTAAAACATTAGTACAATATGAAATGTATTTTGAAAAAGTTAGCAACAATTCTAGCTAAAATTTCAGGGAGAAAATTTCTAAAAATCAACAAATTATACCTGTAAAACACTAGTCAGGCAAACAAATGACCAGATGTCATAATTTACAGAATGCAAACTGATTTCAATAACATATGATACATGAAATTCTTTTAAACAAAATACCACTACATTTTTAATTACACCTGTAAGCAAAACAAAAAAAAAATTATCAAGAATTACCATGCCTAATTTAAGTCAGCAGTTTTAACAACATGAAGTTGTTTGACTATATGGCTATATGATTAACACATCATTAATGCAGAATACAAATTCTGTAGTTTGTTATGCTGTTTCACACGTTATGCTTAGCTCTTTTTTCATAAAGAACAAACTTGTACCACATCATTAAAAATTGTAATTGTAAACATAAGTTGTAATTATAAGGAAAAGTTGAATATAGCAATAGCTTACCGTAATATTTTCTTGACCAAGTATATGACGTCGTTAGAAGTGACTTCTAAAATAACCAGTATAATACAGTATGTTGCTGCGAATTCTGTCTTTACAGACCAAAAGTAGGATTTCACAAATGCAATAATAAAGTGCTGCAAAAAAAATATGTTCAATAGTCAGATCAAGTATGCAAGAATTACAGTAGTCACTTTCAAGTACATATATGCTTGCAACTGTTGAATCCAATAAGTAATTTTTGTACAACAGTCAGGTCTTGTGTAATGGATATTTACAATCGTAGAGTGATTAATAAAAAGATAAAAAACGGTCGAACAATGACGGGAAGTAAGGTACCTTAGGCCTAAAAATGTAACAATATCTTAAAAGATATTACCCTGAAGGACAAAAAATGACAAAAGAAAGCACCTGAACCAATGAAATGCATCATCATCATCTTTTTGTAGCTATCGTCAGACTAGTTTTGGCTAGTAGCGTTTAAGCCTTCAAGCCAAAAACTAGTCTGAAGATAGCTACGAAAAGAAGACGATGTTGTATTTCATTGGTTCAGGTGTTTTCTTTTTGAAATTTTTTGTCCTTCAAGGTAACATCTTTTAAAATATCGTTACGTTTTTAGGCCTAAGGTACCTTACTTCCCGTCATTGTTCGACTGTTTTTTTTATCTTTTTATTAATCACTCTATGATTGTAAATATCCATTATACAAGACCTGACTGTTGTACAAATATTACTTATTGGATTCAACAGTTGCAAGCATATATGTACTGAAAGTGACTACTGTAATTCTTGCATACTTGATCTGACTATTAAACATATTTTTTGTGCAACTCTTTATTATTGCATTTGTGAAATCCTACTTTTGGTCTGTAAAGACGGAATTCGCAGCAGCATACTGTATTATATTTTAGAAGTCACTTCTAACGACGTCGTATACTTGGTCAAGAAAGTATTACGGCAAGCTATTGCTATATTCAACTTTTGCTTATAATTACAACTTTTGTTTACAATTACAATTTTTAACGATGTGGTACAACTTTGTTCTTCATGAAAAAAGAGCTAATCGTAACGTGTGAAACAGTATAACAAACTACAGAATTTGTATTCAGCAGTAATGGTGTGTTAATGCCTAATTTGAGACCACTGGTTCCATAAAAGTGAAAAATCAGAAACAAAAAATAAGCAGAATACCCATTTCTCATGTATCTCTCTAGAAAAAATCCTCAGTGACAAGTTAGCATCACTGCCAGTTTGGACACTGGGTATTAGCAGGAAAGGCTACTTTTGAATCACACCAGATTGTGCTGTAATGCTGAATATACTGAAGAAAAAATATTGGAGAGGGGAGGGGTCTATTAATACATGGAGACTTACTTACTCCACACTTGCTTTTGCTTATCTATTCTTCTACCCTGATAATTCAAGTTATCTGCAAAAATAAGTTCTATAATATGGGTAGAATAAAATTACATGAAGTACACAAAAATAAAAATCTAAGAACCAGTCTTTCTCTAGATGTTTACAGGTGATCAAGACACAAGCCATGTTGAGTGTCTTCTACAAAATTCTAAGTGTTCAAACATAGCTAACATGAAAATTTTCTGTAACCAGTTTCTGCAATGTCACACACCTGAGATAATGATATTTAAGTGCATAAATACCTTAACAATATTGAACAAAGCTGTTACTGCTGCATATACAACACTAAGATCTGCATCAGACAAAGCTTTTTCCAATTTTGGCACAGCCATTTGGCAGGCACTTGGGCTATTTGCTACCTCCAGACAATGATTCAGAGTCAGAACAGCCAATTTCCTTATAGAAGCCCTATCAAACAAAGTAGCATTTCAAATAAAAGAAAATACAAACACAATAAGAACAAAACAGATAAGCACTTCAAGATCTACAAGGGAAGTTTTGGAAATAATATGCTCCAGTGATGTACCTGAACTGGAAACAAATTGAAATAACATACATTCCAATAGACCTTATTCTTAGGTGAATAAGGTTCATACATTCTTATGGAACTTATTCACCCTGCACTTCATCATGGGAAATATGATCAGTGGTTGCATACCACCAATGGTTTGTTTGCATCCATTTTTCCATTGCTTAACAAGGAGTATGTTGCATAGGTTCAGGAAAAAAGCAATTTTTCATATATTTATTAATGATATACCTAACTTTTGCTTACTGTATGGTTGTGCTAACAAATCCTGTCACCTAAAATGTATACAGATAGGGATAACTTTTCAAGTTTCCTCTGAAAAAGCCAGAACGGTTAAAGGAATGGCTGCAAAAAATGAAACATGGTGATTTTCATCCCAATGAGCAGTAATGAATATGTTCTGTCTACTTTAACATGGAAGATTTTAAATATTATGACACAAGAAATAGAAGGCAGTTAAAACCTGGTAGTGTTTCTTCAAATTTAAATTTCCAAAAAAAGGGGAAAAGGAGAAAACTGATTGCATTTTTGGATTGGTAAGTTGCAAAGTAAGTTCTACATTCTTCCCCAAAGTATGAAACATATCTATAATTTGTCTTTTATTTAATATAAGGCATTCGTTTGATTCTTAAGTAGATCACCCAATGTGCTACTGTGGGAAGATTTTTTGTTGTTTTTTTTTATTTAACCCCAGTTTGTTTCCATATTATGTATTTGCAGGGCTTCTAAATATTTTGTTTTAGCAAAAAAAGATTTCTCAAATTAATGTTTCAGATAGAAAAACATAAAGAGAAAGCATTTATTGAAATGAACTATGCAAATTTCCGAAATTATCTTCTGTAAAAACCTTTCAGGTATGATTCATTATCAGAGTTTGAAAATAACTCCTACAATATCCATGGCATTACTTATGAAGTATTTTTTGACAGACTTTATAAACATTTCTGGTGAAATTGCATCCCACAATTCTTTCAATCAAGAAGTAACAAGGCCAATGTCAGCCTTTTTCCCGTTACCACCTTTCATAAAATAAAAACAACCAAAAACAGAAAAACAACTGCTTTTTCTCTTCCATAGAACCAAATGCACTGACACAGCTGGCAGGAACATAGCTAGAAGATGCCTTACACTCTGAAGGAAAGGAGAGAAGTCTGATTGGTTGTACTTCTTCCCAACAACAAAGTGATTTATCTGGTGTCTGACTCACTGTGTGTTCAGTTGCAAAGATCAGGTGTCATAGTTGCACAGGGGAAATAATGAGATATTCCTTTGTGTTTGGAAGCAAGAAATCCCAGTCTCAATTTGAAATGGGATTAGGTTTTTCACTTACCCTATTAGCAGCACCTATTCCTGTGCAAATCCAACTCTGGGTGAAAAACATATTTCACATTTTTTTTTTTTTTTTTTTAGAAGTTCTTCCAAAGTGTTACATGAATCCTCATTCTGCAGCCGGCCATTTGTGTTTACATTTGAGACCACGGCTCTCCATGTGACATTACACAATATACAATGGATGACAAATGCTAAGGAACAACCACATTTTAGAGTAAAACAACAAATGGGTGCAACTCTTGTGGCAAAATCAAAATACAGAAAGGATATGAATTTCTTATTCACGCTGAAGAACAGACGATTAAACAAACACAAATGTAATAAATGCAAGATATGAACAATATGAGCTTTCAAATGGTTTGACTTGATGACCAAAACAAAAGCTTTAAACAATATTGACTATCAACAACATATCATCAGTAGGGGATATGACCTCCTCAGACCACAATGCACATATTACGTATATACCTGCTGGGAAGGCTTAGAATGAGAGTATTTAAAAGTTCCATTGGGATTTTGTCTCACTCCTCTTTCAATTACATCTTTAGCTCCCGGAGACTGAGATGGAAGTGATCACATAGCAATACACCTTTTAAGAGCATCCCATACATGCTCCATCGGATTTAAGTTGGGTGAGGAGGCAGGCCAGTCCATTCGGTAAATATCCTCACTCTGCAGTACTTCAGAAACATGGGTCATTCTGTGAGGTCTGACATTACCACTCATGAAGATGAAGCTAGGACCCACTGAACCACAAAACAAACAAACATGGCCTCCTAAGACTTGTCTGCAATATCTGTCACCTGTAACAGTCCCACCGTTGAACACATGCAGCGACATTCTTCCATTCATTATTATGCCGGCCCTCACTAGGACTCCATGATCACCGTTACTGAGCTGTTCACAGATGTTATGAGGTTGATAGCATGTTCCATGCTCTCTCCACAGCAGCTGATGTCCTGAGTTACAAATAAACTGAAACGACTCTCATCTGAAAACATCACTGTTGACCACCTCTGACTGTGTCACTGTCTGTGTGATTTCCACCACCTTAACTGGTCACCGCGATGCTGGGATGATAACTTGACACATTTCACAGGCTTTCGGGCATGCAACCTGATCCTGTTCAGTTGTTGACTGATTGTTTGATTTGACACCTGGGTTCCTGTTGGAGAACGGAGGCCTGCAGCAAGCTGTGCTGGTGTAGCAGTCCTGTTCTGTCAGACCATGAGGGACACATATCGGTTGCCTTGTTCTGTTGTTGCACTTCTATGGCCTCCAATATGCATCCGAAGTCTGGTTCCTCTGGTTTTCACAGCTTTTCTTAAATGCAATGTGATTTTTTGCTACACCCATGTCTCAAGCAATTGCTGTCACTCTTTGTCCCGCCTTGAGCTGTCCAACGACCCTTCCACGGTCATAAACACTTAAATGACAACCATAGTTTTCCTCATTGTGTTGTCGATGAGATATTTTGTACCCAATGAAACAAAATCAGCCAATCACCAACAAAATTTCTTTGCAAGAATAATCAGCTGTTGTCGTGACATTTATGACGGTCTGACTTAGAGGAGTGTTAGCTCTTAAATATCCAGTCAGCTAGTTCATTTATATCTTAGGTAGGTTACACACACTAAATGGCATCATCTATTGGCTTTTCTCTACATTTATAGTGTGCTCTATCGATGTTTCACTCTAAAATGGCATTGTTCCTTAGCAACTGTCAACTAGTGTATATCATAAAATACATACATACATATCACTAAGCTGTTCTCTGAGATTCAGAGGTTAGCTCCAAAAAGAAATACAAACTACCAGATATTTTTACTTATTATTGTTGTATCAAACTTCTCCATTTACAGCGATCTTGACATACAACTCGTGCTTCACTAATATCCATTACACGCCGTACACAAGATCTTTTATACTTCATACTCATAATCTTTTTCTCATGCAGACACTCCTGAATCTGATCTGCCCATGTCTTCCTTGGCCTTCCTCTGCCTTTCCTTCCTGCCACTTGGGCTGAAAAGATTTTCTTAGTAAGTATTTCATCCCTCATTCTTTCAACATGGCCAAACCACCGAAACATATTGGTCTCCACCTAGCTAACAACATTTTGCTTCACATCACACAACTGCAAAACATCTTCATTTCTCACACAATCATATCGTGTTTTGCCACAAACCCCACGTAAGTAACGCATTTCTCCAGCACACAAATGACTCCTATGTTTCTTCTGCAGTACCCAGGTTTCACTACCATACATCTGATGAGTAGGAACAATTACACTTTCAAACACAGCCATGCGGGACTCTCTAGAGAACCCATCTTTCCTGTGAAAACCTCCCAGAGCAGTTATGACTTTCAAAGAAGAATTCACTCGCCTACTGATTTCACCATCCAACTTGTTCTCTCTGTCAATCATAAAATGCAAAATGAAATACAAAAAAAAAGGCCGGCTTTTTTTTTTTTTTTCGAGGAAGGGAGTTAAGAGTACATATTTCAATGAGCACAAGTAAAATACATAAAATGAAATGTGAAAATTTTCTACATTTGCAATTTTCTTCTTCGGTGTGAAATCAATGTCTCCTTTTGCATCGCACATATGCCATTGGCTGATAGAAGGAGTGTCATTTCTCCACGATGTCTTGAGAGCAGAATAATCATACCTGCCAGTTGTTTTTAATAGCTATTCTGCTCCCCTCCAAATGGGAGGGCACAACTGAGGATGCAACTGAGAGAAGGTCAGAACACTATTGTGAAGTGACACACAGAGAGCAGTGGTCTGAAGCATAAACAAATCTGCCAGCAAATGCTGCAGGAGAATTCGCTTAACATTTCAGACCTTATTTTTTACAGACCTTACCTGCATGTAAGCCGACCCCTCGTTTTGAAAGCAGGATTTGTTCCAACAGTTTTTGGCTTATACATGAGTATATACCTAGTCTTAGCATAAATACTGCATTACAAACATTCAAAAGATGGCACGCAACCTGTGTGCAACATCACCGACCAGCCAGGAGGAATGAAGCAGCTAGTGAATCATTGTGCGTTCAGTCACAGAGGAGATAATGTGTTTTGTGAAGTATTTGCCATGGAGTGGGGCAATTATGAGAATCATGCTGCTGTAATAGCGCTGCACAAAGGGGGAAAATCAGCTTCCGAGATTTTCAACATGCTGCAGAAGCTGAAAACCAGCCGAATTTTTGTCTACCAGACCATAAAGGTTCCTTGAAACTGGGACCATTGCTGACTGCCCCAAAAAGGGTCGGCCACGTACCGCGAGGACTGCTCACCTGGCAAAAGCAGTCGCATCTCGTAGTATTTGACGAATCCTGTCAGAAAGCAATCAGTGATGGCTCATGAGCGGAACATTTCAAGAATGTCAATATCACGCGTGCTGCAGAGTGACCTAAGGGTGAGAGCTTACTGGCAGCATACAGGGCACTTTCTCACCCCACAACTGAAGCAGCAGAGGGTGCTAAAAGCAAAACGTTTGCTGCTGCATTACTCAGACAATTGCCATAGACAGATCCTTCCTTTTCTCTGATGAAAAACTTTTCACTATTGAAGAGGCTTTCAACTGCCAAAATGACAGGGGGTATGTGTCAACCTCACAAGAAGCTCCAAGGATCATGAGAGACCATCATCCTGCTTCTGTCATGGTTTGGTAGGGAGTCACCTATGAGGGTACCACGGAGTTTCATTTCTGTGAGAAAGGAGTGAAAACATCTGCCAAAGTCTACCAGGACAGGGTTTTGGAGCCAGTGGTCAAAAATATGAGTCACACCCTCTTCCAAAACAGACAGTGAAACTTTCAGCAGGATTCCGCACCTGACCACAAGGAGTGGCTTCAGGCGAATTTGCCAGTTCATTTCTTCCGCTGATTGACCGTCAAAGCAGCCCAGACCTCAACCCATTGAACTACAAATTGTGGGCCACACTGCAGGACATGGCCTGCAGAAAGAGACACTCCAGTATTGACAGTCTCAAACGCTCTTTGGTGCAGGCAGTAGTAGCTTTCCCTGTGGAGACACTGCGTACAGCTATTGATGATTGACCACAGAGACTGAAGGACTGTGTGAAGGCAAAATGATGCCCTTTTGAAAAGTGATTGGTGCTATGTATTCACAGGTGTACTACTTGCGTCATACCACCAGGGATCATAGCATGCTTATGGAAAATTTTAGGTAGGAATTTTTAGAAAAATTTCAGGAAAATTTTAGGAGTGTATTTCAATAAAAACTAGATGTATATTTGTATACATCTAGTAAAACAACTTTATATACATTGTAAAGAGTTTGCTTCACACCCTTCAACCATATATACTGATAGACTGTGCATGGCATCAAAATTTCTGGCTCCAACATAAAATCACATGACATCAGTCAAAAAGATGGGTTACAACTGCTGTGCTTATGGTTGCTCTTTTTTTTAATTTTTTTTTATTGGAGGTTTAACGACCACCGTGAGCAACTCAATGGGCTATAAGCAGTCGCCCGTCCCTAATTTTGGGTCACTGGTTCCAGGGAAGGGAGAGAGCCAGTGCCGTAAGACAAACACAACATCCATGCCTCACCGGGATTCGAACCCGGACCCCTTACGGACGAATGATCAGAGGCCATCGCTTAGACCACTGCTCCACCAGAGCGGCATGGTTGCTCTGAGTGATATAGTAAAGGAAGTTCTATGATTTTTCATGGGTAAGAAACGAATTAAATAGCTAAGTCAATAAAGTTCAATTACTTAACCAGAAAACTTGCAGCTATTGATATAAAAATATAGTAACTTAAGAAAAAAAAATGGAATGCATGTTCCAAATTCTTCGCAAATGTTCATCACATTATAAATCACAAAATGTAAACAACCCGATCATGCATGTATATATCTCATAAGTAAACTTACCTGAAGAGTTTTCATTATATATAAGGCGCATTCACATAATACACCGAAAACACAGAAGTTCTGCAGCGTAAATTAGTAATCACAACAGCAATTTTACACGAAATTTGGAGTCTGATGATGACGTGCCCAATGTTTGAGCCATGGCAGCTTTGATGCAGCTATTGCCAATGCGCAGTCCATTAGTATATATGGTCGAAGTTCACACCCACATTTTTTGCATAACGTCTAATGTTTAAAGTTTAAGTATGATTTACTTCTAATGTTCAGTTCTTATCTTTTCACGTGTTATTATCATATTCAAGTATATTTACCACATTCAAGTTTCACTTTGAACATTAATATGCTGTTGAACCAGAATTTTCACAGTAAAGTTTTCAGGTTTCACATTAAATTATAATATCCTAAAAAGGTAATTGAAAACCAAGAACTATGTACAATTGTTCACTGAATTACATTTTTCATATTATTGTTTTAACCTTTTCCTGATAAGCCTATCTTTTTCTGCTTCCACCACAACTAATTTACTTTCAGTTTTCTTTATTTCAGCTGAACCTTGTATGTTCAAGTTAGAGGCAACTGCTATTTCAACAGTATTTGTTTTTCTACAGCTTTTCTCATCCTTTCTGTTTCCTCTTGAATTACTGCTAGGGAGGTTTCTTTATCTTTTTTAAGTCCATTTATTTCTGCATCATTTTCTTTTATTTTGTCATCAAACTCAGCTTTTCTTTTTTTCTCTAGCTGGTTTTCCTTATTTTCCCTCTCTTTCTGCTTCCTTTCTTTTACCTTTTTTGATCAACATACTCTTTATAAAATTTATGTGAATCACAAACACTATTTAACAAATTTCTTGTTATGGGAACTTTGCTTACACATCCATAGTGTTTAATGGCCCCATTTAACTATTCTTAATGATGTTATAGTGGAGTCTTTTAAGTTAGCCTTGTCCTTCCTCAACAGAGCAGCAGTGTTAACCGAAAATCTCCTTTCTGCATCAACATTACCATGAGGTAAAACTAAAATTGACTTGATGAGTTTAGCAAGATTTGAGTATTTTTCTTTTCCGCTAGAGTCTTTAATACTAAATACACTGCTGGCCAACCAAAATGCAACACCAAGAAGGACAGGAGATAGCAAAGTCAGATTTACTAGACACATAACAACAGATACAAAGATGAAACGATTGAGCTTACAGGCCCGTGCGACTTGCGGAACACGCAGACATCAAGAGTTTGTGTGGCCCCCATGCTGGCAATGACGGCTGCTACATGCCACGGCATCGAACGAAAGAGGCTCTGGATGTGGGCTTGGGGTATGACAGTCCAGGCTGCTTCCACGCGTTGCCACAGTTCATCAAGCGTAGCCGCAGGGTGGTGCTTGCCGGGCCACTCGGTTGCCGATCAGCGGCCAGACGTGTTCGATGGGCGACATATCGGGAGAACAGGCGGGCCACTGCAGCAGTGACACCTCGTGGGCCGTGAAGAATTGTTGCACGATGCGTGCCACGTGCGGGTGTGCATTGTCCTGTTGAAACGTGACCGCTGGCAGGTCCTGCAGGTAAGGGAGGACTACAGGCTCCAAAACGTCGGAGATGTAGCGGTGGCTGTTCAGTGTACCGGCGATGCGTACCAGAGGGGTGCAGGTGTCATATCCAATTGTGCCCCAAACCATAACGCCAGGCGACGGACCAGTATGGCGATGCATAATGCAGGCGCCATAGTCTCTCGCCGCGGTGCGCCATACGCGGATCCGACCATCATGGTGTTGCAGGCAGAAGCGGGATTTGTTGGAGAAGACAATGTTGTGCCATTCCGTAGTCCAGGTGTGGTGTTCAACGACCCACTGCCGCCGCCCTCGCCGGTGGTGTAACGTCAATGGCAATCGGAGCAATGGGCCCCGTGCGACAAGTCCCCACTCCTGCAAACGACGTCGAACGGTACATGCTGACACAGGTTGTGGCGCAACACACCCAAATTCCTGCGCTGAAGTTCGTGATGTGGTGGTGCGAGCCATCAATGCCCACCGCATAACATGCCGGTCCTCTAGTCTGGTGGTGTGCCGCGGCTGCGGCAATCGCTCACGTCAGTCCGTCCGTCCCTCCTGCACCCACCGAATCCATACTCACCTCACTGTGGGTGGATGTCGTCCCACACGGGCACCGATGTCTCGGTACAATAAACCGCTGTCGCGATAAGCCACTATTCATCCTCTGTCGAACTCCAAAACGTGCTGGAATGACTGCTGTATTCTGCGACAAGGCATCAGGAAGCTTCCCACGCACAGGTCCAGCAGCACATGACACTTCCACAACTTACACCCTGCCTTCTGTGCACCCTTCTTATAGTGCTTCTCGGTGGCGTGCCGGGTGTACATGATTTGCATATACCCTGCAATGCTAATCGTTTGCATGTCCTCTCGCGGGCGACGCATGCTGCGAATTTCAGGCCAATCGGATGCTTCCTTCTTGGTGTTGCATTTTGGGTGGCCAGCAGTGTATATTACGCCAGCAATGATCAATCCGAACTGGAATATGCCCTTCCTCTGAAAATTTCAAGAGTTCATCTAGAGTTGGTTTATCGCAATTTAAAAGCTTCCACTCTTCTCTTACTCTATCAATTTGTTCCTCAGAAAGATGCAAAACACTTGAAATTCTGGTTATTTCCAAAAGTCCTTCAGTGACTGAAAGTTGAGTTGACTCTTTCTTTTGTTCTTTTACCTTTAAAACTTCTATGTCTCTTAGCTTTTGATTGCAGAATGGCAAATTTGACTTTAAATATTTTGTGGTTGCAATTAGTGGTGATCTTACATCTAAGAGAAATAATTTCTGCCTGGTCTCCTGAACATTCCTGAGGAGGTTTTTTGTCTTCATACCAACTTCTAACTCCCTTAGTTTTTTTCATGAATTTTTGTTTTCAAAATCTACATTCTTTAGGTCTTCTCCAAATTTCCCTGCAATAACATCATCTTGGATAAACTGAGCCATAACATTCCTCATTAAAGTATTTAAATCAGAATATAACTGGTGTATTTTTGGTTCTTCACTATGATAACATAATGAAAACTTTTCAAAATTTTGGTGTGAAAATGAAATTAATGTTAAATAACAAGGAGTTAGCTCATTTTTCAGGAAACAGTGAATTCTTTTATACCTTGACAAATTGCTTAGTTGTTTTTCAAATATTTTTTGAGATAGCAAGAAGTTTAAAAAATATTATGTAATATTTAGCCATTGATCCAAGAGCCTCTGGGCTACAGAACCAACGGTTAACCATCTGTTGCTGACATGACGCAAAAGAAATTTGGTTGTGACCAATGTTATATCTTCAGCAGATTTATAATCCTCTCATCTTGCAGCACTACTCTTTAAAAAGTAATGCATATCAGTAGCAAATTCGTCAAAATCTATATTTAAGCTTGTCAAAAAAAATTTTAATGCATTACTAACAACATGCAGGTTGCAAAAACCTAGTTCCAAAGATTTCTGGCCTGTTTCTTGTTTTACAACTTCATTGAATTTGCATAAAAAGCACTTATTTACATTTGGGCTGCCCATGGATACACAAATAATTATGTTCAATGAAATATTGAAGGATGATAACACATCAAGAATTTCTTTTAGCAAAATATCTGCTGTTGCATGACCCAGAAAAACGCTTGTTAGGTATCAGCAAGAAACTGAATTTATTTCTGAAGACCAGTACCTGAGATACACATCCAACTGCCATTTCACTTGTGTATTTGTAGTTTCATCAAATGCTATAGTAACCTTTCCTGGACTACTAGACACAATGTCTTTTTTCAAATCCTTTTCAAAATATGTTGACAGTCCATGTGATATCGCATAAGCAACTTTTTTCCTTTACGTTGCATTTTGGCTGCAATAGCAGAATCAGGAAACATTTCTTTGAAAAGTTCAACTGTTTCAGTACATGAAACAAAAGACATATTGTCCTTAGCAACTTTCATGGCCCATAATGCTTCGGCTTTAGCCAGCTGTAAATCATGACTCAGTTCTTCACTAATATTTGTTTTGGGCTAAAGATCCCGTCCTCCAAAGGCTTTCAGGATGGACTTATTTTGAAATTTACTTTGGAATTTCTGCAAATGTTTTTTTTTTCCCTTTATGATGCGCTTTTACTTGTGAAAAGCCACTATTAGAAATATTGAAAATTTCTGAACACAATATACACTTAGCAGAAAATATTGTTTCAATTCCAGAACACCATTCTTTCAACTTCACTCCGTCCAATTCTTTGGCGAGCCACACATCTTGAAATTTCGTTTTGGATTAAGGCATCTTAAACACTTGTAATACTAACCAGAAAACTGAAAATGAAAGGGTAGTACAGAAACGCGTTCCAATACTACAAAACCAGAGAACTTCCCGAAGTTTGGCTGCGAGGATGTCAGAAGATAGAAAAAAAAAAAGCAAGTCACCACTAGAGAACTGAACCTGCACACAGCACAGAGAACACCATAAAAGACGCAAAACCAGAAACTATCATACCCATCTCACACAAGTTCAGTCAAAGCGAGTCGGAGCCGAGATATATTGTGCATCGAAGGTCAATGATCACGTGCTCTACTGCCTGCCACAATAATACTCAGCTACCATCCCATCGTCATTACCGGAGGTTACGGAAGGAGACCACATGTTTCCTCTTTGCTTCCACCCACCTGCGGTTTACAATAACAAAACAACAGCAGAAAGAGGAGGGTCCATGAGGCATGTCCAAAAATAAAGTATGATCTTCTGCGTGCCACGGAGGTCGTCTGCAAAGCGCAAACCAGTGGTGAAAATGGACCCCTCCCCCCATGTTTTTTTTCTTTAGAACTCTGTTACTCTCGAAAACTGTCCGAAGGCACAAAAGTGGAGCCCCCCCCCAGCATGTGCATCTCGATGGCGCCATTTTTCCTCCCTTCAGCAGCGCATCATATAGGCTGTGTTTCTACAATAACAGGTCTTTTTACCTTACCGTAAAGCTTACGAATATCTTAGGAAGAATAGTAAATTTGAGGTATAATTTTAAGAATTTAAGGAGGGTCACAAAATATTAGGAATTTTAAGAGGAATGCGATCCCTGTACCACAGGTATATTAAAATATCTTTAAATTTCTTTTGTTATTTCATTGAATACTTTGTAACAGTATTTATGGTAAGGTATAATACATGCATGCATACAAACTTCAAAATTTATAAATGCATGTGAATTTCATTATCTGCTTGGAAAATTTACTAGCTGATCAGCACTGGAATGGGGAGGAAGATTGGGGAGTACAACATTACAGACAAAAAACAGTGATAACACACAAGAAATCTTTGCCATGTCCTAATATCCTTGTGACATGGTATGCTTGATCATCTGAATCTAGTAAATTACAGTAAGTGCTTTCTTCTTTGTGCATGTTTCATATTGAACCTATGGAAAAAATGGAACAAAGTTTAATTTG
Source organism: Macrothele yani (assembly GCA_039090855.1). Lineage (NCBI taxonomy): Eukaryota > Metazoa > Arthropoda > Arachnida > Araneae > Macrothelidae > Macrothele > Macrothele yani. The sequence continues at coordinate 30,438,411 of CM077029.1, read as the reverse complement.
CCGAAGCACAGATTTTCTCTAGTTCAAAACATATTTGAAGTCAAGAACCAAAGCAGTTTTTTTTTTAATGTATTCCAAAGAGGCAATGAAATAATTCTTTTCTGTTTTAGTTAGATCACCAAAGTATTTCACTTCCAAATTCGCAGCAAATTTTAGTAGTTGTGAATTTATTTTTGCAAAAATTTCAGAAACAGTAAATAAATGCAATGTAATCATTTATGTTTTTGGCTAATAATCAAATAGAAAATTAACTCCAGGCGAGTCAGCTACCTTAATTATCTTCCAGTGGACACATTACTGGTCAACTTGCATGTTTCCATTGCACCTCCACACTGCATTTTTACTCCAAAATAAAAACATACACAGTAAATCCAGAATGTTCCAGGAACGTTTTTTTTTTGTTTTTTGTTTTTTGTTTTTTTAACCTACTATTATACGAGCCATATCTTGGGGTAACACATGAACCATTTTTCATGAAACCTCAGTAACCAATTGCAATTTTTTTTCACTCAGTTCTGCTTCGGCTGTGATGAGCAGTGCATGTGTTTTTCACACTAAAATTTTGACCTTGTCACACCTTAGAGGATGGAACAAAGGGCCAACATTAAGTTCTGCTTTTAATGTTGCAAATCTGCATCAAAAATATACAAATTGATGAAACAAGCATACGGTGAGGAATGTTTATCTCAGTCCATGGTGTATGAATGGTATGCACATTTTCATGATGGTCGACAGGCATTGGGGGATGATGAAAGGAGTGGGGTGACCTTCAACAAGCAACACTAATGAAATGTGCAATCTGTTCATGAACTGCTGGCTATGGATCATTAATTAGCATGTCATATGATAGCAGAATAGTTCAATATTAGTAAGACAGTAGTGCACAGCATTATTCGCGATGTTCTTGGCAAGAAGAAGGTGTGTACTAAGTACACTGGCGTGCAAAAATTCAGGACGAGATGGTTTTTCGAATGTAACGTCGTGCAGAAGTGCTCCACATCGACTCAAATCATACCATAAGATCCCCAAGATGTAAGAATATGGTACAAGTGAGCAAAACCGTCCAAACAAGGAATCCAAAGGATACAAAGGCACTTTATTGAAAAGGTAGCTTCGAGCACAACTGGGCAGAAGACAGAAACGTCCATGTGACAGGCGGCTGCCAAGAAAAATCCAGTCTTTAGTAGGGGATATGATCATCCCTGACTGTGTTGCAGGATTTACAACATCTGTCCATGCTGAGGACAAGGTTGTCAAGGAGCTGTTGAGGCATCGCGGCCCATTCCTCTTGTAGCGCCAATCGCAGCTGCGGAATCGTTACTGGCGGCTGGTGACGTGCTGCCAAGCGTCTCCCGAGAAGGTCCCACACGTGTTCATTGGATTTAGGTCTGGGAACCTTGCGGGCCAATCCATGCGTTGAATATCTTCACTATCCAACAGCTCTGCGACAGCCACTGTATAATGGGGTGTAGCATTGTCGTCCATGATAAGGAACTCGGGACCCACAGCACCTCTAAACAGATGCACGTGAGGCAGGAGAACCTTGGTACAATAGCGGACACCAGTGACTGAACCTCCTTGGAAGATGTGGAGGTCAGTACGGCTACAAAGCATGATACTGCCCCAAACAAGAACTCTGCCACCTCCAAACTGGTCCCTTTTGATGATGTTGGAGGTGTGATTGCGTGTTCCCTGCTCTCTCTCCAGATGTGTATACGTCCAGAATCGCTCATCAGACTAAATTGGCTCTCATCCGTAAAGAGAACTCGACCCCATTGCTAATGTGTCCAGTTCTTGTGTTTCTTAATGGCACACACCATACTGGTTGTCGTGCAAATAGACCACCTTTGTGCAGCCTCCTGGCCACGGTAAAACGCGATAACGGACGTCCAGTTGTCTGTTGCATGTGCCTTGCAATTTCTCCCGCTGTCTGCCATCTGTCTCTTCTCGCCTGTAGGACAATATACCGGTCGTCCGCCACCGTGGTTGCTCGTGGACAGCCACTGCTAAACTCTCGGACAGCTGTTCCTGTCGTTTGAAATGTTCTCCAAGCTCGTGAAACGATGCTGTGAGCGATCCCGAACTCCTCGGTCACACTTCAGCCTTCTTCCAACTTTCCAATGAAGCGACATCGGGTAAAGTCATCCAGATGTCGTCTACTGGATTGCCTGTTGGCCATATCACACGATGGCAGCAACTCAACATCGTTCAAACCGATGTACACCGTGCAATAGCTTTCACCGAATTGCTGAGCGTGCACCGCCCGTGTGCTTTATACCCTTCTGACACCATCCACCCACACACCCACACACACCCACACACACTTCACCCCACGACATGCTGCATATATGCACATGCCCTACTGTACCGAACCCTAGTCTATCTCCTGAGTGGTCTTTCGGTCCGTTCTGCTTGCTCCTTCCGCTGTTATGTATGCTAATTTCTCCTCTTAGTCCTTAATTTTGGCACACCAGTGTATGTCCCATACTTTCTCATTCTGAAGAGAGCTACGAGCAACTGCTTTGCAAGACTTGGTGGAAATGGTGAATGGCAGCCCAGATTTTCTCAGCAAGATAATAACTGGTGATGGTGGTGTTTTGAGTATGACCCATCCATGAAATGACAAACTAGTGAATGGCCAAGTCTGGAAAAACCAAAACCAAAGGAGGTGAGGGCGGTAAAATCGAAAACCAAAACAATGCTTATTGTGTTTTTGATTCTCATGAGATTATCCACTATGAATTTGTGCCTGAAGGACAAATAGTCAATGGCTTATTCTACAAGAAGTCAGGGATCACCTTCTCTCGAGAATTCAATGAGTTAGGCAGGATTTGGATTGAAGTGGAGAATGGTTCCTCCTCCATGACAGTGTTTTATCAAACACCTCTAACATTGTTATCTAGCTTCTGGCTAAAAACCAGGTGACAAAAATCATGCATCGCCCCCTACTCACCAGATCTAGGCCCAGCAGACTTTTATTTGTTCCCCAAACTCAAAGCACCCATGAAGGGAAGATGGCATGGGTCCATTCCAGACGTTCCAAGGACAGTGACAATGTATGTGAAAAACATTTGAGAAAATGACTTCCCCAGAGCATTTGAGATACTTCTGGAACAATCCAAACTGTGCATTGAAAGGCAGGGACTATGCTGAAAATTAAATCACCAAAATTATTACAGTGTCCATAAATGAAGTATACAACTTCAGTATGCTATTGAAAAAAAAAACTAAAATAAATAATAACTTTTAATGTCAAAACACAAGATAACTGCAAAAGTTTAAAAAAAAAATGTCAGTAGGCTTCCATGTGTGCTCTGTTGGTTGCTCAGAGGATGTCTAAACAATAGTCCAGTTCCATCCACGTATACTGCAGAATATCAGGTGTAACAAGGAGGAAGGCTGCAGTAATGTGCTCTTTGAACTCGGTGATAGATGTAACCTTTTTTTTTTTTTTTGCACAATGTCCTTAATCAAGCTCCAAAGAAAAAAATTACATGGGGTAAATATCAAGAGAACAGGGTGGCCATGCCGTTGGACTCCCATGTCCAATCCAATGTTATGGAAAATGGTGATCTAAATATCTGCGTACATCCAAAGACCAGTGTACAGGCACTCCATCTTGCTGGTAAATGATGTCTTGAATATCCTGGAGTTGTGAAACTGCAAATTGTTCTAATATGTCCAGGTATGACATGCCAGTAACAATTGGTTCAGTGAAGAAAAAGGGTCCTATCACTATCTTCCATAAGGCCAGCCCAGACATTGACCTTTGGGCTGTCTCTCTCGTATGCCACGACTACATGGCGATTTCCCGTGGCCCAGATTCGGCAGTTATGTTTATTCACTCTGCCAGAAACATGGGATGTCGACTTATCGTTGAAATAGATCCATGAAAAGAGTGTGGGGTCTTCATGAATGCGATGAAGCATGTCTCCCACAAATGCTTTTCGATGTGGTTGATCATTTGGTCAAAGTTTTTGCACTAACTGCACTTTATATGGATATAGGCACAGACATTCATGCAGAACCTTGTGAACCATTGCTCACGGTATTTTGAGTTCACGACTGGCAACATGGATGGACTTCTTTGGGCTCTTTAGATAAGCCTTGCGCATGCCTTCTACCTTTTCATCTGAAATGGAAGATCTCCCAGTGCTTTTCAAGGTATTTCCTGTTGCTTTGAATTTATTTACCCATTGTTTGATGCTCCTTCGTGTCGGCGGCTGTCTCTCGTACTTTGTTCTGAACTTATGCTGAACTGTTGTTAGAGATTTTGACTCCGCAAACCAAAACACACATGCTGCTTTCTCTGCTGGGGAAGCCATGTCTGTTGTATTCCATGTTTGACAAAATGTTTCATTACACGAGACACCTAGTGCCATCTATCATCTGACTTAACAAACTTAAACACTTTCCACGTCTCTTGACGTTTAAAGTAAGGTTTTTGCTATCATACTTTTTTTATAGCATACAGAAGTTGTATACTTCATTTACGGACATCCTATATTTTTTTCACTGAATTATTCCTGGAACATTTTGGACCAACTGTGTATATGAGCCATGATTATACTTTAAAGAAAAATAAATGAAAAGAAGTACAATAATTTTTAAACATCGCATAATAATTTTCTTAACTGAACCCATCATAAGGCATCCATGCCAAATTGGATTAGAAGTTTGTCTTAATACCACCTCTCATAAAATTACCAAAATGCAACCTGTACCCACAAAAAGCTTCAAGTAAATTTATCAAAGATCATGGTTCTTTTGTAATTAATGTATTTGAATTCCACACATAATCATGGATAAACACACTAAAATAACACCTATTTTGCATAGGTATAGAGAGTAGATCAAAATGATTGCCCCGATTACAAATGACAATACCTGGTTTATGAACATAAATACAGAGATCACATTGTTGCACAATAAAGAAGGAAGTTTAGAATTTTGTTTCCATACCTTACAAATGTTCCATGTGACTCTCCTGGGTCATGTGGACAATATCTAAACTGTAATCCATTTCACGCCATACATTATGAAGCATGTCCGTAGTCACTGATGCCAGTGTAAGCTGAATGCGCATCTTTAGTTCTTGCAGTGTTCCCAGCAAAGGTGGCACATACACATGGTCCTTGACATACCCCCACAAAAAGAAGTCACAAGGAGTAAGGTCCGGAGACCTGGGGGGCCACTTGCAGAAAACCCTGTTGTCCTGTCTAAAATGACCAATCCAACAGTTCAGAAGAATTTCGTTCAAAAATTGGCAAACGTACATATTCCAATATGGGGCTGCTCCTTGGTTTAACATGGTTTAAAACTCAGGCTTCACGTGACAATAACACATAAACATATAAAACGAGTGAAACACACAGAGTCGTGTACGGTAGAAGGTTCGTTTAGCAGTAGCTTTCGGTCATCCTACGACCTTGATCACCCGCGATCGACTGGATGGGCTGGTTGCCAGAACTATAGTTTGAAGTTGGCAACCAGCCCATCCAGTCGATCGCGGGTGATCAAGGTCGTAGGATGACCGAAAGCTACTGCTAAATGAACCTTCTAAAGTACATGACTCTGTGTGTTTCGCTCGTTTTATATGTTTATAGGGGATGCTCCATCTTGCTGTAGGATGTAGTCCCCGGAATCGACATCCAGTTGTGGAAGTAGCCATTGCTGAATCATATCTAGATAAACATGACCTATTACTGTATCTTCAATGAAGAAAAAAGGTCCATAGACCTTCACACTGGACATTGCGCAGTTCAATCGCAGCAACAGGTTTTTCTGTGCCCCATATGCGAGCCTTGTAGCAGTTTACCTTGCCACTGATATGAAAGGAAGCTTCATCACTGAAAATTAGGCGTGAAGCAAATGTGTCATCCTCCATGGCTTCCTGCACGATTTCAGCGAAGGTAGCAAGCTGCACTTTGTCGTCCGTCTTTAGTGCGTGGAAAATTTAAACTCTGTAGGGTTCCATTTGCAGCTTCCGCTTAAGAACATGCCAAACAGTTGTTTGTGGCATTTGCAGCTCCTGGCTGGCACAGTAAGTTGACTTGCGTGGACTGCGTTCAAAACTCTGATGAATTCTGTCAACGGTTTCCTTTGAAACACGTGGCTGACCGGTACTCTTCCCTTTACAAAGACATCCTGTTTCTACAAACTGCCTATGCCACCTCCTTATGCTCTCAGCATCTGGAGGAGCATGTTTGTAGCAATTACGAAACATTCTCTCCACTGTAACAACAGAATGGCACTTTTCAAATTCCAGCATGCAAAATGCCTTTCTTGCTGCAGTCGCCATTTCTTCCCTCTGGCTTTGGTGAACGGGCAGCTCACTTTCCTATGTCACCATAGCAACACAGCAGTAGGTTCCAATAAAAGTGTAAACTTCCTTCTTTCTTGTGTAGGGATATCAGTTGTCTATTTACTTTCATAAACACGTTATTGTCATTTGTAATCAGGGCAATCATTTTGAATTACCCTGTACTACAGAATTAGTATTTTGCATTAATATCTTATATCTTTGTACGTTTTTTCCTTAAAACACACAAAGGGTAAAGCAATTCATAAAGGAAAAACTGTATATTTGGGTGTATAAGTCAAATCTTAGAATTTAGGATAACTGTCTACACTTCTACCAGTATTCACCATGTAAGTTGACTATGAAAACATGAAGGAGTCCATGCCAAACACAGATGTATTTTAAAGGGTTTGTAGGATAATGGCTAACTCAAATTACCTTTATTCGTCTTGATTCTTCTTACTTACTGTTTCTATTGAAGCAGACTCTTTTAACCCTACCGTAGGAAGGGCTAACATCACTACTCAACACCTACATGTATCTCTGAACAAACACTTTAAACATCATGTTTAAATTCAGTAGAGATGTTAAACAGTGAAAAAAACTTTAAAGTGAAAGGCAATATGCAAGCTGTTCCACTTGATGTCTTATGTGATTTCATTATCAAGTCTTGGAAGGTTGTTAAAATCATTCAGGAAGTGTTGAATTTTGACATTTTGGTTGATGGAGAAAATGACATTTTTTGTGTAAATGAGATGATGAAAGTGCAACATAATACTGAATAGGACCCATATGATAATGATAGTAGAAATGAAGCAAGATGGCAAAGATGAACTCTTTTATTCTGACATAGAAATTAGTTGATTTGGAGATTATGATGTTCAAAAGCCTAATTTGAATATCATTTTATGTTTATAAAAGCCTATAGTTTGAATATCATTTTACAGCACTGTAAAACAGTATGTTTTTACATTAGTCATTATTTTAGCAAAGTTCTTGACATAATCTGTCAAATAATACAGTTTTCTTTTAGGTTTGGCATATAATTCAACCACTTTGGAGGGGGTTGGGGGGGGGGGTAAATTTTCAAAGCTCTAGAAGGGGCAACTTATACACTGCATTATATTGTAAAAGAACAAAAAATTTCCTGAAGAAGTCATCAGAGTTATTATTTGAAAAATTCTTGACTGTTGATGTATCGGAGAAGCCTTCACATAATCTTCAACAGAAATCAAGATATTTTTTATTGTTTTGGATTTTTTTCTTTTGCTGCACATATTTATAAAAAATTATCTATGCCAAATAATAAAAATCATTTCCTGACAAAGATAAACAAATCTGGCTGTTACACCTCCCATATGCCTTATTCAGTACCTAAAAGCAAGCAATGGTAAACACTTCATTATCACAAGTAACAATAATAAGGATTCATTATGTAAAACAAAAATATTAAAAAAGTTTTAATAACAAGTGATAATGTTTGTCAATAAGTGCAAATTGTATAGAAATATATATTTTTTAATTAGCCACAATTGTAAAATTTATATTTCCTATGTTTTCCTTCTTATAATGCAAATTTTTTTTAAATTCACACAAAGACACATGAATTTAACTGTCTGCTAACTAGCAGAGCCATAGCTAGGTCCGAAAACCAGGGAAGGGGGACTGGAGAGTCCAGGGGGCTCTGTGTTGAACTACATTTTCCCGCAAATACAGACACATGTTTTGCTTTGTTTTTAATCTCTTTTTGTAAGTTTACTTCATTAGTGAATAATTAAGCCAAAAAGTACAAACAATAAGGCAAAATACAAAATATGAAATAAAGAGATGTGAGAAAGAAAACAGAACTCTTGAAATATAAAAAATAAATTACATTCTTTGAATTTGCTTGATGGTGTTGAGCTGTCTGTTTCTTATCACTAGAGTCCAAATAACTCCCAACTAGAGTGATTATTTTTCTTTAATTTACTGTTCTGGCTTCTTTTCCGTGGATCCAAACAATGGCATTGGGGATTTACTGATGCCATACTTCAACATTTTTTACTCCTCTTGTTCAGTTCCATTTTTTTCTCCATCTTTTATCATGTATTCTCCTTCACTGGTTCAGTAGTAGCCACTTTTTACTGTGGTCAATAGCCATACCTCTTTCCCTCTCAAAAACCCAGAGCACCAGAATCCCAACAAAAAAACGCTTTCCTCCAGCACAAATAATGTCCAACCATTTTTGCTGGACAAAAAACAATGAATGAGAAAATGTTGAAAACTCCTCCTCTTTTGCACATGTGCATGGATTTCCCTTTAGCACTATTTTCCAATGCATAGAGGGATAAAATTAGTTAAAATGTCTCCATGACAGCACTTTTTGGTATGCAAAAAACTACTTGGAAGCTTTTAAACAGCAACTTAGCATCTCACAGTCTTTTACCAAATGAAAAACAGGAGTTTAGTCTTCAGCCCAACTACACCTCCAATTTCATTTCTCTTTCTCTTTATCTTTTTTATTTTTCCTTTTCTAATAATGTTCTTAAAAATCTTACATTTCTCCAAAAAAAAAAGGGGGGGGGGAGACAAGAAAAAAACAAACAAACAAAAAAACAGGCATTTCTCTTTTCCCTGGCCCAAAACACCAACAAGCCCTGTCACCATGTAGCAGAGAATTAACACAGTCGCTCCAACTGTTTCACCTTCAAAAATAATTTCTCTGCAGCTATTTGTTGTTTGTGCTGTTTCACTTCAATTTCTGATTGTTTTTAAAAAGTTTAATGTGCAACAAAATAAGGAAATTCATTTATGCTTACAATGAAATAAAAAAGTCATTTTTATAAACCAAAGAAAATAAAATAAAGATTTACAACAACATGTATTTTCCAGGGGGGCTAGCTTGCCTTGCAGGAGGGTTGAGTCCTCTCTAGCCTCATGCTAGCAAGACAGGTGGATTCACACCCTGGTGATATTTAACTGTTGAACAAGGTGAAACAAACAACAGTACAAGTGCTTAACCTGCTGGTGAAAGTGAAACATTCAGATGTTATTACAATCACACTGAAAAAGCAGTTCAGGTGTTGCACCTTGACCAAACTGTGAAAGGAAAAACCTGAAAGTATAAAAAAATCCATGCAAATTAATCACAAAGATAAGAAGAGTTGCCATTAATGCATGATATCTTAAAACCTAAGACTCAAGGTTAAAATTTATAACGTTAAAAATACAGAATGACATGAGATCTTTCAGACATTTAAAAAAGGTCCATCATCAGATGTAGAAACCATTGCACAGAACACAAGCTGTTATAAGTACGTGAAAACAAACCTTACATGACATAAGCCTTGATGTAATCAGGTAATGTCCAATAAGCACGCTTGGTAAGATAGTTCATGTTAGATTAAGTGTTCTGGTGGGAAAGGTATTGTTCTCCAGAATACTCCTGGAAAACTCCAGAGAAAATAGTCCTCCAGGGGACTGAAACACACTCAGGAAGGATTAGATTACAAACCCTATCTCCATAACTATGAATGTAAGCACTTTCTATAAACCATAACATAGATCTAGAGATTGGGGTATTCAAAGACCTGATCAGCACAGCACAAATATAGTGTCAAAATTGGTGCCAACAACACTGTTCTCTCTCGTCTTGTAAACCAGGGATCTTATTTTCCAGTATGGGTGGATACTACTATTTTGAATACTCCAACCTCCTCCTTATCTATGTTACGGTTTACAGAAAGTTTTTACATTCATAGTTATGGAGATAGAGTTTGTACTTTGTAATGATATCCTTTTTCAGTGTGTTCCAGTCACCTGGAGGACTATTTTCTGTGGAGTTTCCCAGGAGTATTCCGGGGAACAATATCTTTCCACTAGGACACTTAATCTAGCATGAACTATCTTATCAAGCCCGCTTATTGGACATTACCTGATTACATCATGTAATATTTGTTTTTACATACTTAATAACAGCTTGTGTTTCCATGCAATGGTTTTTAAATCTGATGACTGACCTTTTTTAAATGTCCAAAAGATCTCATGTCATTCTGTATTTTTATCGTCATAAATTTTTGCCTTGAGTCTTAGGTTTTAATATATCATGCATTAATGGCAACTCTTCTTCTCTTTGTGGGAAAAACTTGTATTCATGGATTGAGATTATGACACAACAACAGACAGAGTTTTATTTTGAATCACATTTTTAGTTATAAAATAAGAGGATTTATTTCCTCCATAACTAACCTTTCATGATTGAGCTTTTCTTGAACAAGGTACAACACATCATGCACTGTTTCCACACTGATCAAGTCGCAGATGGCTGTTAGTGCAAGCTTTACTTCTGCATAGTTGGAGCTTACTAGATCCTGTAAAATAATTATTAACAGTATGAAACAGAATAATCTATGATTAAAAACAGGGCTTGCACATATCTGAGGGGGGAAATTGAAAGATTTTTAAGAACATGAAAGTAAAAAATCCCAGCCCTTGCTAGCAAAGCCACATAAAAAATTTGTGTAATAACTTTAACTTGATATGTTTTCTTTCTTTTTATTTCAGTACTTTTGCAGTTTAGGGCTTGTTAAACAAGGTGTGGGGCATTTTAAATAAAAAGAGGATGGTACATTTAATTACATATCTGTCATTAAAACTTTTTTTTCAATTATTGGTTTCTTAATCTGATAAATGACAGTATGACTGTATTGATCAAAGGAAGAAAATGTAATGTATTTTCCTTTGCATAATCCATGATCACATGTAATCTGTAGACAGTGAAATTGGGGGGGGGATTTTCTTCTGAATAATGCTCAGATCTTGAAACTCAAAAAAAAAAATCAACTTATTATCCACACCTGCAATGTTGATCCTCAACTGTAATTTCCTACAAAAAAGTTACAAATCACAGGATCAACTAGCAGTCCAAAGAAATAGGAAAAAACAACCATTTCATTAAAAAAAAACTGTTATCTCTTAAGTGCTTTTGTGTTAGTTTCAAATGTATAAAGGATAAATCCCAAAAGTTATTTCAGAGTAACCACAGTTCAGCCTTCAGCACCCATGAACATGTGTGATGTTAAACTTCCCACAGCATGTGATCATCAGCAAGAGCAAACAGCACTGCCTTTGCTGCATCATATTTTTTATCAAAATACTCGTAAGATAAAAAAAATATCCAAATGTTTGAAAATCTCTATCTCCACACTGCATTATGTTTTGTTGTTTTTAATACATTTTTGATAATTTTCCTAATAATAATTTACCTCTCCTGACAATTACAACATGAGTTTATTAAAAAACAAAGTGTCACAAAAAGTTTTTTTCTTTAAAAGTGGCGTATTATCAGCATAGCCTAAATTTATAACTTTCTAACAGATCATGGTAACTGCCCCAAGGAAAGCAACCTTGCCTAATGAGTTACCACTGAGGTTATCAGTTACTATTGCTAAATTCGACCTTGTACGACAGGGGACAATTCCAAATGAGTTCATCAGGGAAAACTTAAAATCAGTGCATATATTGCGCGGTCACATCCACCAAGCTCACGTTACTATAATAAGAGATAAATAAGCATACAGTAGATAAGTACAACATCATTAATTCGGACTAATTGGAGCTCTAAGTCATCCAGATTAAAAAAAATAACCTATAAAATGAGCCAAGGTATAGTTAAAACACCTTGTACAAAAACAAAAAAACATTTATTTTACACTTGAAGTAATACAAAAGGTCTGTTGTCTACTTTTAGAGCTAATTTCTTGAACTATTAATTCACGCAGTGCCTCAAAATGTTCATAACATCCAGATATGTTTTCATTTTTGCTGTCTTTGACATATTTGATCACGAAATTCAAGTGTTCTTTGATAACACTGAGTTTTGGCTTTGATTCACTAACATCATCTGCTTCATTGTGGTCATCTTCATTCCCTTCAGAACTTTCTGCTGCCATCGCACTTTCAACAATCTCCTCCTCTGTCAAAGAATGATAACCTGGTTCTTCATCTTCTTCTAGCCACAACTCAAAGTCTTCCAAGTATTACGACATTTCCACCACCTAGGCGGAGTATGTCGTGAAAATCTTCTGTTTCAAACCCAGCTGTATATGGTTCAAGCTCCTCATTTATCAGAAGTTTTTTCCACTATTTAACCAAAGTTGAGGGTTTTAAACTAAAAATCATAGATCTTAGATTGTAAGCTTTGAGATTTTGTAACATCTTCTGCCCTCTTCTGTCTTCTATTGCAGCTGGTTCCTCGACTTCCAGAACTTCATTTCAAAATTGTCGGGTTTTTTTTTTGGTTTTTTTTTTTTTTTTGTGTAGATGATGTCTTGGTCCATAGGCTGGATCACAGAGGTTGTGTTTGGTGGCATGAACATACACATAATATTTTTATCATCACTTGTCAGCTTTTCTGCATCTGGATGTGCTGGAGCATTGTCAAGTAAAACAAGGGCTTTCACTTCATCTTCAGGAATTTTTACAATCTCAGTTTGGTATCTTCTGATTTCCAGCACTGCTTTTTTTGTGAAACCAACAATCCATTGTTATATCTGAAGTGAACTATGCATTTTTTGGGCTGTAGTAGTGAATTGGTAAATTGTCCATTATATTTTTTATTGCCCATGGCTTTTTGCTTTTGCTCACAGACTTCAACATGTGACTTCTGTCAGCATTTGCGCATAGCAACGCAGAAACTCGTTCCTTACTAATCTTCCTTCCAGGCATGTTTTTTAAACCTTAGACACTTGGGTGTTGTGGGGTAAGGCTCTCCAATGTAAGCCCGTCCCATCATAATTATATAGCTATTTTTTATTATTTTATAATTATATATCCAATTTTTTCCTGAAGGACACAACAGCTTCAGCATCTGCACTGAAACTTGCACCACATATTTTTTTATTTGTTATGTTATGACGCCTTCTGAACCTAAACAGCCAAACCAAACTGGCTTTAACCCTTTAACGACCATAATGCCCAAAACGCCTGTACGTACAAACGACCATAGCCACCCAAAACGCCTGTCTAGAGTGAGTCATATTTCCTATCCTTACTTGTTCTTCAAATTCCCTCGACCTATGAGGGATCAGCAGGAGTCACCCTCAGTCATTATTGTTGTTACTAAACGAAGAAGTGAACCAACAGACAGTTTCGGGCATTATGGTATTTAGAATGACACAAGATTTTTCGGTCATGGTCGTTAAAGGGTTAAATTTGCTAATGCCCAAATGTTTAGATAATCTTTCTGCTGCAGCCTGAATTCCAATCCCTTGCACAGCCAATCCAGAAGAAAGAAGCTGAGAAAACCATTTATAAACCGCCCACGGATTGATCTGTAGGCATCTGCATTCTTTTCACAACACATGCCTCCTTTTCTACATTAAACTTCAGGACAAATTTTCATTCTTCCTTATGTCTGAAACAGTCTGTTTGGCTATCCCATATTCCACACAAATGCTTGCCACAGATGCTCCCTTTTTGAGTTTTTCTATCATGCATAGTTTATTGTGAAGAGAGAGAGACAGACTTATTTTTACGTTTTTTACCTTCAGTGGGTTTACTTAACAACATCGCTGCACGCAAATGAAAACACTGTAAAACGTTTTTTTTAAATCACAATAAATACAGATATGATGTAGCACAAGACGTGATGCACAGCATATCAGGCAAAGTGACTGACTGACTGATGCACCCTCCCGCACGAACAATAGAGTGCACGCAAATGAAAACACTGTAAAACGTTTTTTAAATCACAATAAATAAAGATACGATGTAGCACAAGACGCGATGCACAGCATATCAGGCAAAGCGACTGACTGACTGATGCACCCTCCCGCACGAACAATAGAGTAGCCTCGGGGAGGGATAAAGAAACCAGTTGAGTCACAGCAGGTGCACCTGCACAATAAATGTGTAGTTTGCAGTCTTGAGCCTGTAACTCAGCTTTTTATTCGTTTTTGTTAGTGTATGTGTGTGTGGTTTTTTTTTTTATATATAAGGGCTGTCTGGGTTAAGTGAAATCTGGCTTAATGGGGCCCTGATTAATGAGAGTTTACTGTGCTTCTCTTTGTAGTGGCCACTGACCTAGATTCAGTTTTCCAGAATCTCCCCCTGGATAACTTTTAAATTATAGCCTGCTGTGTTTTTGTGGTGTTACTTACTTGCTGACATCCAGTGTCTTACAAGTGATCCTGAGACTGCTCTTACAATATCCATGACTTGCAGCAACTTTCTGATCTTTTGTCAGTTATAACCTATGCTGGATTATAACTGGCACCTAAGGTTAGTAATGTGATAATTTTTCTAATGGGAAACTGTTCTGCGATCTGGAAAATTAACAATATGTGGTACCAATGCCGTTGACATTTCCATCAAACAATAGTGTACCTTCACTGGCATACAATAGACTTCATTGTTGGTTTGGATGGTCATCTTCACCACATGGCTGATATGCCACCCTTAACTGGTATAACTTATATTCCAATTTGTTGGATGTCCTAGCAGTTCAAAGAAATAGGAATGAATGATCTTCTTATTTAAAAAAACCTGTCATTTTTACGGCTTTCGTGTTACTTTCAAATGAATAAAGAGCAAAAGCCACAAGTTCTTTTCAGCAGAAGTTACAAGTATTTTTCAATTGTGTTGAGTCATGTACTAATGACTCAATATAATTTTCTTTATTAGATTGTCATTTTATGGCAGCAGTCATTTTATAAAGTCTGAAAACATGTTAGGATGAGCACACCAAAATGAAATACTCCTCTTTTCCTTTTCATTCTAAAAACATAATACCATTTGATTTCTCCCCCCCCTCAATACTCTTGTACCTCAGTTAGTTTAAACCCACTACAATACTAGTACACCTATAACGTTTTTTCATAAAAATGCAATATTTTAACTTGACTTTACATGTTCATTAAAAATATTTGGATGTCCTTTCAGGACACATAATTAATACACACTTATTTCTTTTTTTCTTCCTTTTCCGCACCCCTTCTTCTTTGTTTAACTCTCCAAGGTTTCTTATTTCTCATGTTTCATCAAACAAATACAATCCATAATTAAATGAATAACTCCTCAATTCCTTGGTTTGAGAATTCTTTTTTTTTCCCCACATGTTTATAAATTTTAGATATCCATCACACTACTAAAGGGATGCTTTTTTTCTGTTCTTATAACTAGGGTGGAAGGCATTCCCTTCAATTTACTCACTGCATGACACTAAGAAATATGGATACCCTGCATAAATTATTACATAGCATTCTTCATTCATAACTTATTACATAATGTTCTTCCAGGGATATAATCAAGGGGAGGGATCCAAGGGACACTCACCAAACGTTTTCACCTGCAGTATTTTTTTTTTTCATTATTTTCATACAATCATCTCAAAATATGTACTTTTTAACATAAATGTATACAGTTTATGAATGGTTTTTTCTCAAGTTTGTAAGATTAATCAGATTGGTTGTAGTTATTACAGTTGAATTTGGATATCTGTTATGTTACACGTTCAACCGTTTTCCTCTGAACTTCACACTTTTAATATGTGTTGACTTCTTCAAACAGTAATTTCAAAATACATTGCTTTTGTCCTCAAATTTGTAAGATTAATCAGATTAGCTATTACAATTGAATTTGGATATACAGCGTGATTCATAATTATTATCGGGGTTTCCATGGCTTGGCATGGCCAAACTGTAACTGACCAAATAAAACTACCTACAGCATAAATAAGTACACCATGGAAAGTTTTATGTGGCAACATGGTACCCGCTGAATTGACATTATACTTCAAAATGGCGACTGCACAAGAAAAAGCAATGTGCATACTCTGGTTATTCAAAACAAAAGTCAGTTATCACAACGCAACAACGTTACAGAATGCAGTATGGCAGAGCCCCAACCTTCTGATAATGCTATCCAATGTTGTTTAAAGCAGTTTCAAAAGACTGGTAGTGTGCAGCATCAAAAAGGAGCAGGAAGACTGAGCACTACGCAGGACAATGTTGATCTCATCCAGGAAGCCTTTTCTCGAAGCCTGCAGAAGTCAACAAGACAAGATGCGTCGAAATTAGGTATGCAACAAAGAACTGTTTGTTGGAGGGTTCTGCATAACCGTCTCCAACTCTGTGCATACAAACTGCAGGCTGTACAGGCATTACAGAGGGATGATAAACCTCGAGGTTTTCAATTTGCCCAAGACATTTTGTCCAAAGTCGAAGCTGATGAACATTACCTGCAGACATGGTTATTTAGTGATGAAGCAACGTTTTTCATCTCAGGGAAGATACATCGGCATAACTTCAGAGTATAGGGCTACGAAAACCTTTATGCCATTCGAGAAGTCGAACGAGATAGTCAAAAGGTGTATGTCTGTTGTGCGTTGTCATGTTCGGAAGTGTTGGGGCCCTTTTTCTTTGTGCAAAAAACAGTGACAGCGGTGACTTATCTGGACATGCTACAGCTGCATGTGTTGCTTCAGTTCGTAGATCAGCAATCCAATGTGGTGCTCCAGCACAATGGCGCACCACTGCATTGGGCTGTTATGGTTGGAGAATTTCTTGACCTGCATTTTCCTGGATGCTGGATTGGGCGTGGTGGACCCATTCAATGGCCTCTGCACTCACCCGATATCATGCCACTGGATTTCTTCCTGTGAGGATATGTGAAAACATTGCCAGACCCCTGTGAGCTCCCTGATGACCTGAAGACCAGAATTGGTGCTGCGATAGCAACAGCAACGCCACAAATGCTGGCAAACACTTAGCGGAAAATTGATTATCGCTTGGATATTTTACGTGCCACAAAAGGTATGCGTATCAAGGTGGTTTAGCAATCTGATGTATCGATTCTACAAGTTATAAAACTTTTAGTTGTCATCTGTCATATTCTGTTTGCGGTTTTAGTTTGATGCTTCCTGTTTTCCGATTATATTGCACTGAATATACATACATATCCCTAAGCTGTTCTCTGAGATTCAGAGGTTAGCTCCACAAAGAAATACAAACTACCAGATAAATTTTTAACTGATTATTTACTTACTGTTGCTGTATTAAACTTTTCCATTTACAGCAATCTTGACACACAAGTCGGGCTTCATTGACATCCATCACTCAACATACACAAGACTTTCTATACTTCATACTCATTCATAATCTTTTTCTCATGCAGGCACTCCTGAATCTGGTTCTCCCATGTCTTCCTTGGCATTCCTCTAACTTTCCTTCCTGCCACTTGGGCTAAAAAAAAAAAAAAATTCTTAGTACAGTTTGCTTCACATTACACAACTGCAACACATTTTCATTCCTCACACGATCAGAGCGTATCTTGGTGCTGGAGGTGGCTCATGGTGTGGGACCCATTCTGTTGGTACAGAATGGGTCTCCTGATATTGCTGGAAGATCGGGTGTCCTCAAAGGATTATGTGAACATTGCTGATGATGAAATCCATCCTGCAATGCAGACTCTTTATCTACCATGTGATGGCTGTTTTATGGATGACACTTCTACTGTCCATCATGTAAGATGTATTCAGCAGTGGTTCAGGAAGCATGATAGTGACTTCTACCACAAAGTTTGTATCTGAACCCCATTGAGAATGTACAGGGTGTGCCATATAAAAGAGGCCCAAGCATAATGAACGACAACAGTTAGGCAATATTACTATACATGGTAAAGAATAGTTGAGCCCTTGCGCCATAAAAATTAAACAACCAACCAAAGAATAGTTGAAATGAAAGAAAACAGAAGTAATTAACCTGCATTTACAACATTTGCTGAAAGTGCTGTCTTCCGACATCAAGACACAGCTGCACATGATGAAACATGTTGTTCGTAACGCGTCACAACTCATCGGCAGTAATTTGGGCTATGGCATCCGTAATGTTCACTTTTAACTGATCTTAGAGTGTCAGGATTAGTTGCGTACACTTTCCCTTTCAATGCTTCCCACAGATAAAAGTCGCAGGTGGAAAGATGGGGTGATCTGGGTGGCCATAGTTCCTTCGATACAGTTCTGTCCTCCCCAAACACTTCATGCACAGCAGGTAGACTATTCCGCGTAGTATGCACCATTGCACCATCCTACTGAAAGAAAGAATATGTTCGCTCTTCTTCTGTAAGTGCAGCAACAAATGGGTTGAACAGTTGCTGAACATAGTGCTCCGAGTTGATGGTGTCAGTGAAAAACAATGGGCTGACTATCCTCTTCGCAGACACAGCACACCAAACGCCTATCTTTTGGTCGTACAGAGGAGTCCCCATTGTCCGCCTGGGATTCGTGTTGGTCCAAATCCTGTTGTTTTGCACATTGACATACCCGGACAGATGAAACCATGCTTCATCTGTCATGTAATAAAGTGTTGGATCCTTTTCACCGCTGACAATGGTCTCCAGAAACCACTTACAATATTGCATCCGTTTTGCATAATCAGGAGTTTTAAGTTCTTGGAGTTGCCATAACTTTGTACAGCCAAAAATGCAAATCCACCTTAAGTATGTGTCGGCATGATGTGGCAGATATTCCTGTTGCAGACAATAATTGGTGAATCGACTTCCGAGGGCTTTGTAACATCATTGTGCACACATCCTTGATATTGTCTTCAGTACAAATTGACTTGGGTTTGTTTTTTTTCCTGTTGCACACCGTGCTGGCTTTAACGAAATTTCCGCACTAACTTCTGTACCACTGATTTAGTCGGTGCTGCATAATGTGGAAATTTTTCTGCAAAGAACTCATTTAAAATCTTGTATGAGTTATTTCTGAAATACTGTTCCACAATAAACATCCGCTGTTCCATACTTAAAACCATTTCCATTGCCTTTGTTCTCCTTCACTTACACTGCTCTGGCTGCGACTAACCACTCTGGAGAATTCCTTTGCAGCTGTACACGCAGAAACTGGTTAGAAGTGGAACAAAGCAGTTTTAACTGGAAACCCGCCAAACAACATCTGGCCATGGGGCTTCTTTTATATGGTGCACCCAGTATAAGGCATGTCAAAAAACACAGATTCAAGAGCAAAGTCCTCTTCCACTAAATCTGAGCCAGTTAAAAGCTGTATGCTGCAGACATAGATACACTCCAACACCTTGTGGAATCCATACCAAACTGCATGTGTGCTGTAATTCAGGCTAAAAGAAATCCAACATGGTATTGAATAAAAGTTTCTAATTCAATGCCGGTATGTGTATAATTCAGAGATTCTGACATGTAGTGTTAAATACAGGAAATCGTTAGATCTGGGAAACGTTAGATTGTGATTTAACTGTACATAACATTCACAGAATGTAATTGTACTGATAAATGGCAAACAACAAAAATGCAAACTGAAACAATAAACTTCATTGTAGCTTACCTTCTGTATAGTATTAATTAAAAGGATCACTAACTCATGACGGGGATGGAGAAAAGTGGCACAACCTAAATACCCTGAAAAAAAAAGAAACAGTCATCAGTTTTCTTAAATAAGCATATGACAGCAAATTTTCACTGCAGGTATACTAAAATCATTACATGATGCACACTCAGAAGGCAATTGTGTTCAGTGCACCACTGGCAAAAGCACGTGCTGGACACACACAAAAAAGAAATACAAAAAAAAAAAAAAAACTTTCAGCAATTTAAAGGAAATATATATATCCAAATCATAAGATACAGCATATTTTTCCATGCTGTTCTTAATTACACTTGAGACAAGGCTAAACATTTTAAAAATTACAAATAAATAATTTAATAAAATCTATTATTTAAAAGTTTTACTGGGTGGCCTGGGTTAAGAAAGATAAGCCTGTGCATAGCTACATAGCTAAAAGAAACATTACACATATATCATAGTTCATATATACATATCTATGTCTTGAACTTATATTGCATTGCTATAAAACGTTAGTTTTATCAACAGTATGTATATCGAATTTTATTACTGTTCTCACATTATATGTTGAATTGCTGTCAGTGGAAGGTTATATTTATATATAATTAGGCCAGAAACAAGTGAGATGTATAAACAATAAAGAGAAGATATGTAGTTCAAATATAGTTCAGCTTAACATGAATTAAATATCTTACTCAAGGCTTTACTGGGATATATCCATTTGATTCTAGTTCCAGTTGAAGAAATTTTGTTTAATCTTCCTTCCCTCTGAGTTCTTTTGGATTTTTACAGATGGTTCTGGTCTCTTGATTTTAGCCAAAGCCTGTTCTCAATGTATAGAAGGATTAACAAAGGTTTTGTTTACTTTAGTAAGCATGTTATATGTTGAATTGATGTTTTGTAAAAGTGTTGATACAGTTAAGAACATAAGTTAAAAATTATGTTTTATAAAAGTTTTGTTTACTTTAGTAAACAAAACTTTTGTTAATCCTTCTATACATTGAGAATAGGCCTTGACTAAAATCAAGAGGCCAGAAATACCTGTAAAAATCCAAAAGGACCCAAAGGGAAGGAAGATTAAACAACATTTCTTCAACTGGAACTACAAATAAACACATGTGTAGTTTGGCTTCCCTTGAACGACAACCATGGTAAAACATCAACTTTAAACTGGTCAGGCATAGTCCCAAATCATGAGTCAGCTCAGAAAGGTAGTACCTAGTACATGTGCACTGGTCAATTTGTTTTAAATTCTACTTGTATGACTGTTTAAGGAGCAGGCTTCAGTAACATTGTGTGCTATGACAAAAACTTGGATAGACCAAACCCGGCAGAGATGCACTGAACACAAACCTCCGTCGACATTTTTTGAAAAACCATAAGAAAATTTCAAAAGTGTGATATAAGGTAAGGAGTAACATAAAATATTCTGAAAGAACGTAGGATAGATAAAAACAATGAATGGGTGATTAAAGATGAAAGAATTTTCAAAAGTCAAAGGTTAAAAGAAAGAACTTCTTGCACCATGACTTGAAAGAACTTCTTGCACCATGACTTGAAAGAACTTCTTGCACTATGACTCAGCTTGGACGGACAAATCTCGGTACAGGTGCACTGGTCGATCACTCACAGATGAAAATGAATATTAAAATCATGTTAAAATATCAAGCTCACCTCATGATCCAACTCTCCCCATTGGCAACATCACTATCAATATCAGACTAGTTTCAACATTATCTGTAAGCCTTCTTCAATGATAACTGATGAACTGTACCACTGGCCCTTGCCACAATTTCATTCTCATCACATGCCTCAAACATTTGACAGTCCTGATGTGCAACATTCATCAGGCCAAAAGCGATGCCTTCTGAGAGCTCATACGCGTCATTCATCTGGCACCATCTGTTATAGCCATCGCTAGTTGATATTCACACAAGTAATATATGCTGTCTTTGATTTTCAAAACTTTTTCTTTTTATCCCTAAGTTTCTTCCTGTGTTCATTTTCTATTAAATGCTTCCTGTACTAGTTACTACCTTTCCGAGCTGAGTCATGATTTGGGACTATGCTTGACCGGTTTACGTTAATTTTTTACCATGGTTGTCGTTCAAGATAAGCTGAACTATATTTGAACTACATATCTTCTCATTATTGTTCTATATATCTCGCTTGTTTCTGGCCTAATTATATATAACCCCCAATGACGGCAATTCAACATATAACGGGAGAACAGTAATAGAATTTGACATACATACTGTTGATAAAACTAATTAAACATTACAAACTCTCCAAGAAAGATTTTTATCCACATCATGTAGCTAATTATACAGTTATGTAATATGGATGAAATTCCTAAATGTAAATCATTACAAAACAAAAAATTACTTTATAAGTCTCTCAGTAGCCCATTGCTGATTTTACTTTTTCTGTTCAAGCAGTGTCAAATTTCCTATTATGAAAGAGCTAAGAATGACAAATAATTTGATTTGTCATGCTAAGAATGACAAATAATTTGATGGCTGCAAATAATTAATGGCAAAGCTGGCTGTAAGCAATAAAAATAATAATGATGATTCAAATTTCTGCCTGTGTTCAAAAGAGTGTTGATCAAACATCATTAAAAATCACGAAACGTTTTAATTTCAAAACCAAATTCATGGCATCTTTACTACACATGATGTCAAGCAATGTACATACAGCAGCAATGTACAGTAGAAATTACAAACTCACTAAGGAATTACCTCTGTGTACCCAATTTGTTAAGGATATTTTATTATCCTTCAATTATCATGGAATCAATGCAAACTTAGTCACAAATCAAGTGCTGGGGATAAAGCAACTGTTCATAAACTTGGTCACCTGCCAAGAAATTTGGTGCACAATATCTTTCATGAATACACTTAAATTAATGCAACTGAATAAGCAACTGTTGATCATGGAAACAAATATTAACCACTTAAATGAAAAAATTTTGATAGAGAACGAATACCAAATTATATTGTATGTTCTTATGTGTGCCTACACGTAGCACGCAACGTGCAACAATTCTTCATGGCCCACCAGGTGTCACTGCTGCAGTGGCACGCCTGTCCTCTCGATATGTCGCCCATCGAACACGTCTGGTCGCTGATCGGCAACCGAGTGGCCCGGCAAGCACCACCCGCGGTTACGCCTGATGAACTGTGGCAACGTGTGGAAGCAGCCTGGACTGACATACCTCAGGCCCACATCCAAAGCCTCTTTTGTTCAATGCCGCAGCGTGTAGCAGCCGTTTTAGCCAGCCATGGGGGTCACACGAACTGTTGATGTCTGCGTGTTCTGCAAGCAGCATGGGCCTGTAAGCTCAATCATTTCATCTTTGTATCTGTTGTTATGTGTCCAGTAAATCTGGCTTTGCTATCTCGTGTCCTTCTTGGTGTTGCATTTTGAGTGGCCAGCAGTGTACTTTAAAAAGTCAAGAACATGAAATGTTGGTGATATATTTTAAATTCTCAAAGCAAGCAGAATTAGATTTAAAAAGTGACTAGCAGTTTAGAAAACTGTATGGACATCACACTTAGAGGACCAAACACTTGTACACTAGCCATTTTTAACAGCTGTGTCCAAAAGGTTAGCTGAAATCTCAATAAAACACAGTCATTACATTTTTGAGGTTATCACACCATCAGAATACAAAAAGAAGTGTCCCTTTTCCTAAGATATGCAGCATGACTGCTACAAGACCTTGGATTCAATAAACAGTTATTGGTAGTTCAATGGTTTAATACACATATTGCAATTAGGCAAGGCTGATGGTGTGTTTGAAGTCATTAACCTTGAAATAATAAGTTTGTACAAATGTTGAAGATGATAATCCATTTTTTGGTGTAAATATGACAAGGATGGTAAGTCAGATAATATCCGAAAACTTGAAAATTTTGATAATATTCCATTCATGATAATAAGTTTGTCTCTATAAATGAGCAGGAGATGACTGACATTTGCAAATGGACCCACAAATACTTCTTAATAAGGGCTTTGTCTCCGTCCAATTCTACTTTTACAATAACAACCCATCACAAATAACAGAAAGTTGTAAAGCACATGTGTTCTAAAAACAATGACATTCAAGGTGGGAGAGGTGAAGAAGATTTTAGGTAGCAACGAATTTCTTCACCTTAGGTGGTACAGAGCTAGGAAAAACTTTAAATTTATCTGGTACATCTAGGTCTGTGTGCAACAGATAAGAAAGATCACAGAATACATGGGATATAATACCCTTTCTAAAAATGTGAGCATGAATGTGGAAAGAATGCCTTTTAAATTCTGCCACTGAACAAAGCAATTATATTTCAAAACTGGATCCTGCTTTGAGCCCTGATCTATGACCCAGGAATTACATATGACTCTTGATTATCTATGAATCTTGAAATTACCCCTTTTTAAGTATTTTCAAGAGAGTTGATCAAGATATTTTTGTTTTTTCAAAATGAAAATTTTCTCTAATTTGAACCCAACTTTCATGAGCAACTGTGCAAAAGGTAATAATTTCATGATAAAGAGGACCTTAGTGCTGAAATGCCTGAAAAGATTTTTCACACACCAATCAATGATCTATAGGGACTGACCAAAAAATGTCCCAGTAACTACATGGGCCAATCAACCCTTGACTACATCGGTCAACATGTATAACTGCTAAAAAATAATGGGTGTAGTAAAAGAGAAGTCATTTTTTAGTGTATACAAACCAACACTATTGAAGCAACAATATAATAATGGTAATCTCAATAATAACAAAATAAGACTTAGTGTGCATTATTAATTAATGCAAAGGATAAGTGAGAATGCATGTATCACACTGAAAAATCCATCCAACTACTCTGGTTTAAAAATGGGCATAAGGAAGGAATTCTAGGTGTCTTGCTCAAACAATGACTAATAAATTCAGGATTGCAGAAAGAAGAAAAATTTTATTGCTTTTGGAAAAATCTATCGCTCTCTTTAGTATATTAACCATTTAATTAAGGAATGACATAAATGAATTTCCTAAACTGAATCAGCAAAACAATCAGCTAAGTCCAAATGGCCATGGATCATTTAATGGACAGGAATCACAAAAGCAAAAAGAGAAGCGGGCGGGTGTGGTGAGCGATGGGTTTGCCTCCTCGGGGTGCTCTGTGGTAACAATGGCACACACAACAGCAACTAGGGCCTCTGTGAATCTTGGAGAGGTGCCAGCTAGTTCTGTGTGACATTGGCAAAAAGACCCCAACTCACTGGGTTTTGTTCCGGAATATTTAGGTTGAATGATCAACTGGAACCCTCAGCTGTGGGCTAATCCCCCACACTGATGTACTTACCTGATTAAAAAGACAAAAAGAAATATTAAGAATGACTCAAGTGTGGGATATGGTGGACCTACCACACTTGAGAAGGACAGTCCACCACGGAATCGACCTGGACTTTCTAAACGGCGTATGAGAAAGAGATCTCGGCTGAGTGAATGTAAGATTGGTGTATGGAATACTAGAGGTATAAATGGCAAGATGAGTGAGGTGATTGAGGAGATGAATAAGTATAGACTGGATGTGCTGTGTGTAAGTGAAACCAAAAAGAAGGAAATTGGGGTAGCAGAAGTGAATGGCACGATGAGTGTGTGGTCTGGAGTATTGGATAATATGAGAGGACAGGCGGGTGTAGTTGTGATTTTAAGTGAAAAGATGAAGAACAACTTGATTCACTATAGTTGCGTAAGTGAGAGAATTCTCTGGATTCGTTTGAAAGTGAAACTTCAGAGAATTGTAATTGTTGTAGTGTATGCTCCTTGTGACTCGGAACCTTCTGATAAGAAGGAAGATTTCTGGAATGAGCTAAAAGCTGTTTTGTGCCAGTTTGGTGCTAAAGAAAAAGTTATAATAGCAAGGGATTTCAATGTTAGAGTAGGTGTGCAGAATGCAATTTCTGACAATGTTCTGGGTAAGTTTAATGATCCTTGTGTGAATGATAATGGTAAAAGATTAATTCAAACTCTGCATTGAGAATGATTTGTGTGTATCTAATACATTTTTCAACCACAAGTATATAAACACATATACTTGGGAAAATCATACTCTTGGTCAAAAGAGTGTGATAGATTTTGTTGTTTATGATCAGCGTTTGAAACACTTAGTTGTTGACACCCGTGTAATGAGAGGTGCGGATGTTGGTTCTGATCATTACTTGGTAGTGTCACGAGTGAAACTTAATGTTGGTTGGAGGAAAAGGAATAGGAAGAGACCCAGGATAGAAAGAATAAAGGTTGATAGGCTCCTTGAAGATCATCAGCGGTATTCTGACTTACTCAGAGAACGACTGAAGGATCTGAAATCTTGTGAGAGGGATGTAGAAAAGAAGTGGGAATGTTTTAAGAACTGTATTGTTACTGCTGCTAAAGAGGTCTGTGGCACCACAATAGTGGGTAACAATAGAGGTGATGCTTGGTGGAATAGTGAGATTGATGAGGCAGTAAAGAAAAAGAAGGAAGCCTATTTGGGGATGTTGCAAGGTAGAGTCTCTGTGGATGAATATCGCTGTAAGAAGCGTGAAGCTGCTAAGCTGGTTCGCCACAGTAAGGCAAAAGATAGGAAAGAGAAAGTGGAAAGGCATGAACTGGCTTTTTGGAAAGATAGAAAGTCCTTCTGGAAGTACATGCGAGACTCAGGAAAAATAGGGGAAACAAAGTTGTAAGTTGTGTGAAGAATGAGATTGGGGAAATGATATGGGAGCCCAATGAGTTAAGTGACAGATGGGGCAAATACTTCTGTGAGTTATTAGATCAGGAAAGCAAAAATGATTCTGAGACAGATGCAGATGATGTCACAATGAGGGATGAAAGCACAGGAGGAATCTCAAGAGAAGAAGTGTGTAAAGGCTCTAAAATCTCTTCAGAATGGTAAGGCTCCAGGAGTTGATGGCACAACTGCAGAGATGTTGAAGTATGGTGGTGACTCTATAATTGACTGGTTAACTGAAATTTGCCAGTTGTGCTGGGAGTTAGGAATGGTCCCTCGGGATTGGAAGGATGCTATCATTGTTCCCTTGTATAAGGGAAAAGGTGATCAGACTGAATGCAAGAACTATCGTGGTATTAGCCTACTAAATGTGCCAGGGAAAGTGTTTGGTAAGGTTGTTATTGAAAAAGTACGAGGTCTTACATCAGAGAAAGTGTGGGATGTTCAGAGTGGTTTTATGCCTGGTAAAGGCTGCACTAACCAGATTTTTGCATTACGCATGATGATTGAAAAGTATCTGGCTGTTGGGAAGAAAGTTTTTACTGCCTTCATAGATTTAGAGAAAGCTTATGACCGAGTCAATAGGACACTTTTGTGGAAGGTATTGAATGAATATGGTATTACTGGGAATCTACTTAATAGTGTAAAAGCCATGTATGCTGATAGTAGAGCTTGTGTACGAGTGAATGGTGTTTTATCAAAATGGTTTTCCATTGGTGCAGGAGTTAGACAAGGTTGTGTAATGTCACCATGGCTGTTTAATATATTTATGGACGCATGCATGCGTGAGGCCAAAATAGATAATAGTGGTTTATGTCTTGGTGATATCCGTGTGTGCAGATTGCTGTATGCTGATGACACTGTCCTGTTGGCAGAGAGCAAAAGTGAATTGCAGAGTATGTTGACTCGATGCACGAAGTTTGCATGAAATTCAAACTGAGTATAAATAAGGGAAAACCAAAGTTATGGTGTTTGAGAGAGGAATGGGTAGCACTGAATGTAATGTAAGTATAAATGGCACTGTGATTGACCAGGTGAGTGAGTTTGTGTATTTAGGAAGCATGTTTGACAGAGAGAACAAGTTGGATGGTGAAATCAGTAGGCGAGTGAATTCTTCTTTGAAAGTCATAGCTGCTCTGGGAGGTTTTCACGGGAATGATGGGTTCTCTAGAGAGTCCCGCACGGCTGTGTATGAAACAGTAATTGTTCCTACTCTGATGTATGGCAGTGAAACCTGGGTACTGCAGAAGAAACATAGGAGTCGTTTATGTGCTGGAGACATGCGTTACTTACGTGGGGTTTGTGGCAAGACACGATCTGATTGTGTGAGGAATGAAGATGTATTGCAGTTGTGTGATGTAAAGCAAAATGTTGTTAGCAAGGTGGAGACTAATATACTTCGGTGGTTTGGCCATGTTGAAAGAATGAGTGATGAAATGCTTACTAAGAAAATATTTTCAGCCCAAGTGGCAGGAAGGAAAGGCAGAGGAAGGCCAAGGAAGACATGGGTGGATCAGATTCAGGAGTGTCTGCATGAGAAAAAGATTATGAGTATGAAGTATAAAAGATCTTGTGTACGGCGTGTAATGGATATCAGTGAAGCATGAGTTGTATGTCAAGATCGCTGTAAATGGAGAAGTTTGATACGACAACAATAAGTAAAAATATCTGGAAGTTTGTATTTCTTTTTGGAGCTAACCTCTGAATCTCAGAGAACAGCTTAGTGATATGTATGTATGTATGTATGTATGTATGTATGAATCACAAAAGCAAATATAGAGTCAGTTAAATTCACTCCATTAACTCGGTTACTTTCAAGCTCAATATTTTGTTCACTTCTTTTGGATTTCTGACATCAAGTACACTGCATCAGCAGTACCATTTCTGAGGACTGAATCAGAGCTCACTTTCCTGAGCTTGAAAGCTAACTTAATACTCTATGTGCAGTAAGGCAATAAAACTGAGGGTCCATGTAATTGTTTTTTTGTCCCACATTTATTTTTCCTGCTATTTGAAATATACAGTATATAAAACATTCATGTACAGATAGTTTGCATTGTTCCCCACTAGACAAGGATAGTCGAATTGTCCACTACCTGTTTTTAATTTTTAATTATTCGATTCCACGAAGTTCGATATATACTAGTCTTATAAATTCACAAGTTAAGCCAGTAAAATAAGCACAGAGGCAGATGCACTGTATTTAAACTTCCATTTAGCAGCAACAGAATTTTAAATTGATATTCTGCTTCATAAAGGAACATACTGCTCAGTGCTCTCACTGATCTTAATATAAATAGGAACTTAAAATTGGTACAGTTTCAAACTTTTTCTTGTCTTATACTCTGATAGCTGTTCCTACTGTTGTTTTTATAACTAACAACAAATTTCATATTATTGTATAAAAGAATTACATATAAAAAGACTGCTACTAAAATTTTTTGGCCCTTGTGGTCGTAGAAATCTTTTTTGGCATGAGAAAGAAATCTAGTTGGACCACACTGTTCTACACATTGTCAAGCCAATTTACACTCAATACACTGTCTGGCCAGTTTATCATGAAAACCTCACTATTTTGCCAGCTCCACACACACAAAGATAGCAACTAAATATAGCATAACCATGTATTTCACATGACTTCTGAACAAATTAAAAAAGTACTTCATTTGCTCATTCATCAAAAAGTCTTTCATTTTATTGAGTAAAGTCAGAAATGAAAAATAGGCCAGTGAAGTTCTTGAAACTATGCTGTATGTTTCCTGAACCAACTGAACACTATTCAAAAGTGATTAATGACAAAACTGTCTCCCTGATACATGCATCATCCATTTGGATGAAAATGATACTTCATAGGGAGCATCTAATTCTGTCGTGTGCATATGCACACTGCCAACAACAACTAAGGTATCCATAAAGTTATTATCAGGGGGTTCAATTTGATTGATGTAAATGCTCTTCGAAGCAAGATCACTGCTTCCAACACCTTAAACAGTACAAAGTACATACAATGGAGTCCAAAGTTTTGTGAGGTTACTATCAAACCCTGCATCATCCATGTGAGATAAGCTCATAAGCAACATATATGATTAACTCCACCACATGTTTCCAGTCCTATGCTGAACAATTTTGCTACTCTTTGCACAGTACTGTCACTCCAGTTTGCTATGCAGGAGTCAAAGCATATCAAGTTATTGTTAGGTTCCAATATTGCACATGATTCAATTCCTAATGTACGATTTTTACTGATATGGATACACGAGAACATCAGGCACTAATGGCTACCAGCTGGTGAACAGGAATTCCATTCTGCCATAGTGTGTGGCCAATTTCCACCTACCAGGCCTCGTGAATGTCGGTCGCCAGTCGCCAAACGGCGACCAGATATTTCTTAGTGGCTAGTAAATATTTAAGTATAGTAGCCAATGATGGCGAGTAGATTTTCCCCCAAGTGAGCCACTATTTTGTCTAACTTTTCACCCACTAAGACTCAGCAATGTATCGATACATCGCGAAAAACCGGTGTGAATTTAACATTGATGTTATGGTGTTTTGACTGACGAAACTACGATTCATCACCACTGTGATGCAAATGCTCACGATGTAATCGCCATTGCACACCACCAAGCCATGACCAAGCACTGTTGTTCAAACCGGTATTCCCAGTCCGAGACACGTGAATATCGGCTAATCCACGCGAAGCGTTGATATTCTTTGGCTAATCCTCATGCACGTGCGCGTCTCCGATGTAGTTTCTCGCGGTGTCTCGTTCCAGACACTACATCAGGGGATCGCTCATCGAAAATTCACCTGCCCGGCGAGTAATCATGAATATCATAGGGGTACCATCACGTTGCAGACACGATGTTTAAACAAGTTTCTGATCGGGCCTCTGTGCGTCGACGATGCTATTAAGAGACCGCGTATTCCACATGTTGGATCTGGGAAATTCACCACAGTGTAGGAACAATTGGAAGTATGTGACAGGGTTTTTTTTTTTATGTGAATACGTCTTTAAAATCAGACCAGTACTAGGTGGCCAGCACGGAAAGTTGAGCATCACGAAAAAATGGGCATAGTTTGGTCTAATAATTTCTATAATATCAACGCGAACTAAAAACCTAGTGTCATTCGATAGCTAAGAGAACAAAGACTTGTTAGTGACCTTGAGTTACCGCGCAGCGATACGCGGGGGGGGTGGGGGTGCGAACTTCTAATCAGTATAACTCGGCACTGCAAAGCGCTACGACGTCGAAATTGGTCTCAAACGAAAGCTAACGTTGAGATCTGTCGATTTAAAACACTAGAAGTGAAATCAAATACAGTGTTGGTTGTAAAACTTTAGATCGCAGTTGAAAATTTTTAAAATTTCACAATGTTGGCATACACTCGTCGAAAAGCCAAGCAGAAATACATCGAACGTAGTCTACGTGGAAGAGCAACTCGTCAGCTTTTGATAAACACCACAATGTTCGCAGCAGAATGCATGAGAAAGTGTCAGGAGCAAAAGAAAATGCACGCAGCCTGCGAGCACTTCGGCGGCAGCGACGCACGAGCCCATTGACATGGAGCATCATCAATGAACCTCATTAAAACCAGTAATTGGGCATGTCTGAATAGTGACACTTTAAACGACTTAATGATGATTAGATCCAATGGCACTTTAATGGAAGATTTTGATCCTCAAAATGCTATGCAATTGTGGTGGGCAGATACTTTTGATGGAAAGATCAGACACAGTACGTATCAATGACAAACTGTATCAACATTATTAGTGTCACTTTATATACATCCTAGCTTTTGTACCTTTGTTTGAAATATTATTAAAAGAAATCAGACATCTAAATTCAATGGCCTCTCAAAAATAAATTAAGTATGTGTAAATTAAGATAGTAAGAGTAATGATATTACAGCACTGAAAATAAATTATCAAAAAATCAATCATTTTGGAACAAAAGCATGTGCAATATTTGCAGTCAATCTAATGATCCTATGCAGTAACTTCTCTGCATCCCTTTTTATGAAGTTAATGTGGGAGGTGTCACTCATTAGAAAGAAAAAAAAAACATGCACCCAGTTAATTTCATAGAAACATAAGTACAGAAGTTACCGAGTTATTATTTTTTTAAATTCGTATGGCCAGTAGATTTTGCCATTTGGCTAGTAAAATATTTATTCCACTAGCCACATTGGCTAGTAGAAATTTCAGCAGTTTTGCAAAGGCTGCTGCCTACCCCTGTTCAGCAACAGTTAACTATAGACATTTTCCTGTGTTCACATCCATGCAGGACACCCCTGATAAATGCTAATTCCCACTGATATTCACTAATTCCCATCCCACTCACATAGCCTTCCTTATAACAACCCCAATCACCCAAGCTCTTAAAATGAAACCTTGTTTTAGGTTGGTAAGATCTGCCATTTTCATCATGTTGACTTAGAACTACACTATGTGCTGATATCTCAGCATTTATAGGACTATGTAGTCAAGTGGAAGCATGTCATAAGTAATTGTATTTGCATATCCGTGGCAACAGTGCCATTATTCATGTTTAGTCAAGTGTTAACATGAATTTTATGTCACATTCATTTAGAGATATTTTGAGACTAAATTTTAAAACAATGATAAATCACAGACTTCTAGTAGACATAACTCACCTGTCTTCTTTTGTTGAAGATTTCCTTTTTGAGCAAGTTTTAAGGCATGAACATAGATGAAAGGAGCTGGATAGCCAAGTGTTTCACAAAAGATAGCAGAATGTATGTAGATTTCTATTTCAGGCTATGATAAAATTGTTCATTAGGCAGGCATACATACACATACAAAAGAAAAAAAGAAAAGAAAAAAAAGGAATACATGTTGACAAAAATTCTGTACTAGGTATACAAAACTAAACTGCTTGTTATTCTACATTGCCGGACAATTGCTAAGGACGGATGACAACAGCAACGATGGCAACCATAAAATGGAAGGCAGGAAAATGTGGAAATTAGCATAAGTGCAGGATACAGTAAGACATGTTGTGCGTATGCAAATTTTGGATTGCCGAACTTGTTCGTGACGTCATAGCGCTGATAAGAGATATAAAGGATTTGACATGTATTGACCGTTGTTGTTCAAACGCAAAGTTGAAAGGGAAAGAATCGATTGACGAACTTGCAATTTTCAGTATGTCTTCCCGATATCACCTAGATGATTTTACGCATGGCCGTATTATAGGCAAGATTGAAGAAGATCAAAAAATAACAGATGTTGCCAGGGAGTTCGATGTCAGCCACAGTGTTGTTTCAAGGCTTTGGAAATCATTTCAAACAAATGGATAGTGTAGCAAACGTCACAGGGGAGGTCGTGTTCGCAGTACGACACCTGCAGAAGATCAGTACATAGTGCTATCAACAAAAAGACACCGGCGCAGCACAGCTAGTGAGGTAGCAAATCAGTTTATGGCTGCTACTGGCAAGCGGATCTTCCGAAAAACTGTCGCCAGACGTTTGCATGAAGGAGAACTATACGCCCGCCGTACTGTTGTGTGCATCCCATTGTCCAGACGTCACCATACCGCCCGTTTGCAATGGTGCCATCAGCATCGCAAATGGACTGATAACGACTGATCTGCTGTCCTCTTCTCAAATGAGAGTAGATACAGTCTATCGTCTGATTGTCGATGACAACTGATCTGGCGTGATAGTGGTACTGCATACTGTCCAGCAAACATACAGGAAAGGGACCGATATCCGACATGTAGTGTCATGGTATGGGCTGGCATCATGATCAATGGCCGTATGTCCCTCTATGTGCTTCCAACTGGGACTATGACTGACCAACGATACATTAATGATGTTCTTCTACCTCATGTTCGCATGTTCCGTGGTGCTGTCGGTGATAGATTCATTTTCATGGACAACGCAACATGTCATCGAACAGTCGCTGTCCAGGAGTGTCTTGAGAGCGAGGATATTCAACGCCTCGTATGGCCAGCACGTTCTCCAGATCTGAATCCCATTGAAAATGTGTGGGATGCTTTGGGGAGGAGTCTTGCTGGTAGCCAATGCCCTCCAATAAACAAGGACACCCTCATCCGTGCACTGACAGAGGAATGGGATAAATTACCCCAACAGCTGCTTGATAATGTTGTGCAAAGCATGACACGACGTGTGGAATCTTGCATCACCTTCCATGGTGTCCATATCCCGTATTGACATCTTACGCCGGAACGCCTGCGGACAGTAATTGCATTTTTTTCACGTTTACGTATTCTGCACAAAATGGCCTGTTTGTTCCTTGAACACGTTCCAAAGCCTTCTGGATTTCAGAGCACAATAAATTGTCTTTCTTGTAATGTCCTGGCATTCTGACATTATTTTATTTCACTTGGCATCCAACCACACTTACTTTTTTATGTGCTATATAGCCGTTTATGATCCGTCCTTAGCAATTGTCCAGCAGTGTATTACTAAACTTTTAATCAGAGGAACTGAAAATTCAACAAATGTAATTTACACCAATGAAATACAATTCACTTCAATTTCTACTTTGTTTAATCTAAACAAAGTAGAAATTGAAGTGAATTTCAGTTATACAGTGTATTGGTTCACTTAAATAAGTGTTTCCACATTGTTTGGCACATAAAGTCTATGGGATACCATGTGGCCTACCATATAGCCTGCACTCTACTCAACCACCCACTTAAATTGAGATTGCTCCATTTTCTATAGGTTACACAAATATCCTGATAATGTGATCTCCAAAATCTAATGGGACTAAACTTCTTTGTGGTGTAGTTGTGTAATGACATGATATCTGCAGTTTTGAGAAAATAACAGTTCAAATAGGAGTATTAAAAACTTACTAGAGTTAATGAAGTCAAGTTTTACTAGAGAAATTAAGTCAAGTCAGCTACGTAAGAGTACAACATCACTATTACTCCATATAATTTGAGTTTTGTGGATGGTTTACCACTGACCGCATACACTAAATCATATATAAAGGTCAAAAATATCAGACAGAAATTAAAGGAACTCAGAGTAGAAGTAATAGCAATATTCTAAAATTGTTTGAACATTCAAAATATGTACCACTAAGCATGCAATTTTCACATATAGAAAACTAGTAATACTTTGTAATTTCACTTGATTAAAATACTGACAGCAACCTTTCATTCACATTTCAAGTATTAACAAATTACAAAAATTGAATATTAGTATGAATTTGGGGCTAAGCAGCGGCCTTTATCACAGTATTCTCCAGCTAAAATTTGTGACCGATGTTTATCATTTGATATTATGATAATTGAAACATAAATAAAAGTTTTTAATACAATTTTAGTTTTATTATTAATTAAAAGACTCTTCTTAAACTGAATAAGTTTGTTTAAAACAAGTTTTCATATGTGAGCTTACTTACACTATAATACACTACTTGACACAAAAAATGCTGCACCATGAAGGAATGCATGAAATGAGACAAAACTTGCCACCCATTTAGACAAGTAGGTATTGGGTTGATGCATGCTGTTTTTTTCACTGCACTACAGCAATGTATTACATCAGAAGGGAAAACAGAATAAATTAACTAGGTATTCTCCCCATTGTTTACGATGGTGTCCCAACGTCTGGATATAATAGCTCTGGAATGCCATTCTTGAAAAAACATGCAGGTTTTGCTGTGAAGAAATCATCAAGGAAATTCGGGAGATCAACATCATTGTTGAACGTTCTGCCACGGAGTGCATTCGACAGAGATCGGAACAGGTGATAGCCTGAAGTGGTGACATCCGGGGAATAGGTCGGATGTGGAAGGATCTCCCATTTCCTGTCCTGAATGGCCATTTTGGTCATGTTTGCACTGTGAGGGCGTGCATTATCATGTTGGAGAAGGACACCATGGCGCCGATGTGGCTGTTTCTGTTGTATTGCTCCCACCATACAGCAGAGTTGCTCACAATAGAGTGCAGTGTTGATGGTCCGATTCCTCGACAGCATTTTCCAGTGAATAATGCGTTCCATGTCCCACCAGACACACAACATGATCTTTGCAGGGATGCAGGTCATGTTTTGGATGTGGTGTGGGTGTCTTGTTTGGCTTAACCATTCCCTCCGATGCCTGAAATTCATGTACAGGCACCACTTTTCATCTTCAGTAACAATACATGACAGAAAGGGTTTGTGTTACTGAGAACATTCACGATAACGGCTGAGCAAGGAACCACATATGGCAACACGCTTATTCTTGTTGTCCTCAGTGAGAGTGTGAGGCACTCAAGTCCCCACTTTCTGGACCTTTCCCATACCTTCCAGGTGTTGTACTACTGTAGCCTGATCACAGTTCATCTCAGTGGCCAATTAGCATGTGGTTTGATTTTTTTTTTTTTTTTTTTTTTGATTGGAGGTTTAACGACTACCGTGAGCAACTCAATGGGCTATAAGCAGTCGCCCGTCCCTAATTTTGGGTCACTGGTTCCAGGGAAGGGAGAGAGCCAGTGCCGTAAGACAAACACAACATCCATGCCTCACCGGGATTCGAACCCAGACCCCTTACGGATGAATGATCAGAGGCCATCACTTAGACCACTGCGCCACCGGGGCGGCGCATGTGGTTTGACGTGGATCGAAGTGGATGTGATGGTTCAAACGATCCTCATCAAAGTGAGATGGATGACCTGAACATGGAGAGTCGTGGAGGTCAAAATTGCAACCTCGGAATTGTTCAAACCATTTGCGGGCTGCCTTCGGAGCAATAACATCCTTCCCATACACAGCACAAATTTCTTGAGTGGCCTCGGCGGCTCTGGATCCCTTGTTAAGCTCGTAGAGGAGCAGATGTCGGAAATGTTTATTCCTCTCTACTTGACAATCTGTACTTCTGGACCTGAAAACCAAAAAACCATTAGCCACAATCCCGCAATGCAATACAATTTAGATACACGATATTACTGGCTACATTTTCACATACAAGCTGCAGCAGCGTTCATAAAATAATTTGCTGTGTGTTGCACAATGACATGATGTATCAATGTGCACCTGAATATGCGGCGTTCTTATGTCAATGAGCTGCCATTTTGTGTTTTGTTCGACACAGCAAGCTGGACGGCTGAGCATCGTGCTTTGACTGTTAAAAAGTATTTCAAGAATAATGATTCTATAGTTGCTACACAATGTCTATTCAGGCGACATTAAGTGTGCTTCATCTGAATGCTACACAATGTCTATTCAGGTTACTCGAAGAGTGCTTCATCTGAATAGACATTGCTACACAACGTCTATTCAGGCGACATTAAGTGTGCTTCATCTGAATGCTACACAATGTATATTCAGGTGACTCGAAGTATGCTTCATCTGAATAGACATTGACACAACGTCTATTAAGGCGACCTTTCAAAGTGGGACGTCATGGGATTGTTCCAGATGGGCGCAACATTACAAGGTGGGTAAGTTCCTTTAGATTAACAGCATTGGCATGTAATTGTAAACCAGGAGGTTGTAGTGTGGACACCGGAAATGATTGAAAATGTTCATGCTGCAATCTTGCCTAGCCCTGAAAGATCTGCTCGGAGACACTCTACAGCTTTGCACATTTCTGATCGTTCATTCAGAAGAATATTGCATGAGGATCTCCATTTTCACCCTTATAATAAGCTCCAAATTGTCCAAGAAATTAAACCTCAAGATTTGGTTGCATGCGAACAGTTTTGCACAACCACGTGTGATCTCCTTCGTGAAAATCCACAGATGTTACACACCTTGATTACGTCAGATGAAGCATACTTTGAGTTATGTGGTTTGATGAATAAACAAAATGTGCGTTATTGGAGTGATGTAAACACGGGTCAACAGCACATCAAGCCCTTGCACAGCGCTCATGTCGCTGTCTGGTGTGGAGTTGCTTCCTTCGTAATTATTGGGCGTATTTTTTCGAGGATGATGAGGGTGTTGCTGTAATTGTCACCAGTGAATGTTATCTATGGATGCTGCAAGACATCTTGCTGCCTCAATTACATATGCTGAACGTGGATGTGGACCATTTATGGTTCCAATATGACAGGGCGACCACACACACAGTCCGCATATGCATGGATTTTTTATGACAGACCTTTCCACAGAGATTAATTTCTTGTAATGGTGACATCCCTTAGCTGCCCCGGTCCCCTGATCTAACATGAGCTGATTTTTTCTTATGGGGGTACCTCAAGCAAGAAGTCTTCAAACATGTTGTGCCACCATATTGGAATTGAAAGGCCGTATCAGAGCTACCGTCACTAATATCCCTGGTGATATGTTACGACAAGTAATGGACTCCTTCCAACACCGCTTAGAAGAATGTGTGGCGCAGCGGGGACGCCACTTGGCAGGAGTCATATTCAAGCATTGACTGATCAATGGCATTCTTGTAACTATTTGACATAGAAAGTAATAAATGAAAAACATTTGTTCACTTACAGTGTGATTTTATTAAAATTGCACTGTAAGCAAACAAATATTTTTTAAAGTGAAATAAAACGGCATGAACTCGTGCATCAACCCAATGGGAAAGAAGTTATTTCATTTCTAAGCGATTACATGAATGCAATGAGCAAGGAGAAACTAAGATATCACAAGCCACTCTCTCATTATGTTCTTAATACAATAAAAATTTCCTCCGATCAAAAAATGTTTGTTTCCAATAATAATTTTTAGTTTTTGACAACTTCTCTATATGTTGTGAAGGTGGCTTTGAAATTAAATACCCAATCTTTGCATCAGTGATTACACTCTATTTAATATTTAACTGGATCAGGGTTGAAAATTTAATTTTCATTTGTTAACGCTCCATAAAAAGATTTTTTAATTCATCTTTAATATTTTTTAATAAATCTTCTGGTATTTTTACATCCTTGTTTTCAACTGGTTTCCCTTTTTTCCCAATTCTTTTTGTGCTCTCAGTTTAACTTTCAGCAGTCTGCTTAGCTATAACAGTGAATTTTTATTATGCTTCCTTTTACCTTTTTCATATGAAACTCTTGTGACATCTTCAGCTTTCTTTTTGCAGCACCAGATAAATAACTTCAATGCATCATACTTTAACAAATTATTTATATGAACTGTGTAAAGAAATAAAAAAAGTACCTTCACAATGACAAAACAACTATGCCTCATTCAGTACTCAAAACCAGTAAACATTCAACCATGTGGTTGCAGATATACCTTAGAGTTAAAAATCCAGTTTCAGAATGGGTACAATATTTTTTTATTTATCAAGAGGAGGGATGATGTCTTGACACCAAAGCTTTGCCATCCAAGGAAGGTGATGGCATAGTTTGCCACACCCAATGTCAGTACAGAGAGAAAAATGAAGCATTGGTGCCAAATGTGATAAAATAAATTACTACTGACAGATAATTTTTTTATTTTCCATAAGCAACAGTTAATATTTCTAGAGTACTGTAGTTTAATTTGGGGGCCCAGGGCAGCTGCCCTGAATGCCCTTGTGATAACCAGGCTTTGTATTTAGGACAGTTCAAAGATCCATGTCTGGTGCAAAGCATGCATGACTGGAAAATTGGCCTTTCCTTCTTTGCTGTAAAAACAGTTTTTACAAATGTGTGCTTTGATATGCTCATCAGTTATGCCATTCCCCAGAAGAGCAGGACAGGGGTTTTCATTTTCTATTATCTTGCAAGATGGGGCACCCTCCCATTGGGCATATATTGTTCATGAAACTCTCGATACATTTCCAAATCAAAGGATTAGCAAGGACAGACTAATGCCATGGTCCCCAATATCACCAGACCTTACTCGACTGAATTTCTTTTTGTGGGGTTATGTTAAAGATGTGGTTTATGCAACAACTGTTCCAAATATCGGGACTTTGCAAAAGCATGCTACAGGTGCAATAGCAACAGTAACCCCACAAACGGAAAATGTGTGGCACAAGTGTGAATATCATTTAGACATTTTACATGCTACTAGTTGTTGTTGTTTGAGGGTTCAACAACTACAGTGACCAACTCTTTTTCCCCTGGTACAAGTATTGCTGGTGATTTTAACAGTGTCTATGGAACACTCACCCATGTCTCTAATCATGTCGACTATGTGTTAGCCAGACGTTTGTGTATCATCTGTTTCACCTTCAAGTACTGTGCCAAAGAAATGTATTGCTTTTGCGGATGTATGTACCAAGTCTTTGGAATCCAAATCTAAGTCCTTCCGGACTTCACTTCAGATTACTACTGTGCGACGTTCTCGTCGGGGACAGGGATTACTGACACGGAATATGTTCTCAGATGACAGGGAATACTGATGGTCACCCTAGGATTACACATCCATTAATTAAGGTGTACAAGATATTCACTAAACAGTTCTTCAAAATTCAGGGTTAGCTCTACGAAGAAATACAAACTGCACACTGCAAGGTGCCGTTCATCACGATGTCTTTGAACACATATGCGACCATCATGGTACATCAAGTTGAATCGTGGCTTGTCAGAAAACATGACCTTATTGCCAATCAGCACACCAATGTCTGTGTTCGACACCCCCATTGCAGCCTCTGACCTCTGTGGTTGAGGGTAAATGGAACGTGAAGCAATGGACTACTAGCGACCAATTCTCTGTTAAGCAGACGATGCAGAACTGTGCTGGAGAACAAAGCCTGATCTGTGACAGTGCTTCACTGCTGCGTGAACACCATGGATGTTGCTGCGCAATCAGTCACTGCCATGTGGTAGAAGTGACTGTCATCCCATGCAATTGTGCGATTTTACCATCCATTTTCCAGATGTCTGTGCATCTGAGCCTCATCTGTCCGCTGACACTACATCTGCAATACTGTACTGGCATTTCGTCCCATATGAGTAGCAATTTCATGGTAGGAAAATCCAGCTTCTCTCATCCCAGGATTCCTTCCTTTCTTAAAGTCTGTCAGGTGTTCATAATGTGACCTTCTTCAGCAACTGGGCATAGTGAGACACAAGAAATACCCTTTCAACTCAATGTCGGCCCTTCACTGATTGCATTAGGTTGTTGCACATGAAATGTCGGTTATGGGAGTGAAACTTCCATCTACAGTTACATGGTGGAAACCAACCTGTATCAATCGAAATAGGCACCATTAGATGCAATACATTTCTCTCATCGCGATACCAGTGCATTGATGCCAGTTGCACAGAAGTCGGCCGATGTGGACTGCGGAAACTGTTCAAAGGCGTGTTTGACGGCTGCTTCATTGGTGAATCGTTTCCCTGCCAAAAAATGGTCCAAATGCTTGAACAAGTGGTAGTTGGTGGGCGAGAGGTCAGGAGAGTAAGCTGGGTGCAGAAGAGCCTCATAGCCCAGGCTGTGCAATTTTTGGACAGTTGTTCCTGAAACGTGGGGTCTTGCATTGTCATGAAGCAGTATAATGCCATCTCTGTTGACCAATCTCGGCCATCTCTGTCGACATCTAGCCATTCTGCAGATGGGCGACGATTGTCGTACATTATCCATTTTTCGTCACATGTCACTACTCTGTGCAAAAACGAAACATTTCTGTTCCAGGCGAGCAGCGAAGTGCAAACCTCCAGTTGAGGCTTCATGTTGCTTTCAGTCAGTTCATGGGGAACCCATTTATCGAGCTTCTTGACTTTACCAAGTTCTTGCAAAGTGACGGAGAAACTGTCGAATAGTGGACGCCTAATTTTTCTGACATGTCCCGTACAGTTTGGCTCGGGTCACTCTCAACTAGGGTTCATAGTTCGTCGTTGTCGATGGCTGGTGCTGAATGCCCGCACGGTGCATTTGCAGTTCCATATCACCGGCTCAGAATTTTTTGAACCATCACTGCATGGCTCGTTCCTTTACTGTGTCATCTCCAAATACTTTGTTGATGTTCCTGGCTGCTTCTGTGGCGTTGTGGCCCAGTTTGAACTCATACAGAAAAAGTATCCGTAATTGGCTTCCTTCCAAGTTCTGGCTACACGATCACACTACAAGCTAGAACCGAAATGATTCCATGCCGACGGGCAGGGATATTTAACGTTTCCGATCAAACACACTAACGCCATCTGGCAGTGTTTGTACGGCTCGAAATGGCGTCATCCCGAAATCCGACATTTCACCTGCAACAACCTAATAACACCTCGTTTGAGCCAGCTTTATATAGCCTAGAACGGACAGTTCAAAGAGCACTGCTCCAAAACCGCATGCGCATTTTCACTGACATTCAAATCATTTGCATGTCCCAACCTGTTGTACGTATCCTGTAAGTTTCAAGCTAATTAGCAGTCCTTCATGGTGGTGTGATTTTCACAAGCAGTAGTGTATTGTGTCAATTAATTTTTACCATTGGTCCCAATCCTGTATATGTGGCTTTCATTTAGATTAGTGATGGGGTTGTTGTTTTTTGTACCACTTGAAAAAATGTGCTAGCTTCTGAAGAAAAAAACTGGCATCTGAAAATTTTGGAGTTTAACATGTCCTGGTTATAACATGCTTAAATCAGGGTGATCATTTATGAACAGACTGTACAATGGATTGTTTTGAAAAATCAATAATTTTGACAAAAGCTCCTTTTCTTTTTAAAATTAAATAATAAAATTAAAGAGATTTTCTCATTTTGCAATATTATAAAGTGAGAAAAACTTTTGGGGAATAGTTTACATCCTCATTAGTAGAAGATATTCACTTAAAATGAAAATTTTCAGATTAAACAGCAATCAAGATATTCTGACAGCAAGTGAATTACTCCTCTACCTTTTTACAAACAATTTTAAACAAATTTATTAAGTAAATATGAACAATTTCCATAAGTTACAGCTTTCTGTACAGGCTGACATAAAGAACTATACTACAGAGATAAAGATGTCATATTAAAAAACATTCTTACATTAGGTACATTAGGTTGTGCAAGTCGTTTTTCAGCAGCGGTAAGAAACTTCTTCACATCTTCTTCTTCTACCTGTGAAAACACGGATTTTTGTTGGGCTACATCTGTTTGAAATATCATCAGATAACATATAGCATTATGAATACACACAACTCTCATGAAAATTTTAACCACTGCCTGGGCACAAAACTGTAATATTTGCAATAAAAGTCTAAACAAATGTGGGTGTTAATAATGTGACACCTTCCATATAGCACCTATTATTGGACAAGGTAACAACTGTTTCGATGTCTTAACAGCTTTTTGAATGTCATCAGGGATATTCATAAATCCATCACTTCACAGAGGCATCAGTAAATTGTTCTAGAAAAATGACACACTGAATATACGTGCTCTCCTTATTCTCCGAATTATTTAGTTACTTGAAGATGTTACTGGCATTTGAGTGACCCAAAAAGTCCAAACACACTCATGGACATTGAAATTTACACACCGAGAAGGAAGCATTGGATTGAACTGAAATTTTATGGATGTAATGATACAGATGAATGATACACATGATGGCAAAAACAGAGCTGCAGGACAATTACAGAGGGATCTGCGGCACGCAGTCTGGTCATCTTCAATAGCGCGTCACATGGCCTCGTGCTGTGATACATGCTGCAATACAGTCTGGAATGGAGACAAACAGATGCTTGATGCTGTCCTGCGACAGACTGGTCCACACGTGTTGGATGGTGTGCTCCAAATCCTAGCACAGCGGCAGCCGGCGTTTCATCTGGTCCCACACATGCTCAATAGGGGACATGTCCAGGAAGCAGGCACGCCATGGAAGTGTCTGGTCACCTGGGCAACCCGAGCCGTGTGCGGGCGGACATTATCCTGTTTGTATAGTGCACCTGGAATCCCGGCTAGGAATGGGAGCACATGGGGCCATAGGATCTCATCCACATACCGCTGGCCCGTCAATGAACCATGTACCACTACTAGAGCTGATCGGCTATTGTAGGCAATGGCTCCCCAGACCATAATGCCTGGCCTGCAGTGGGGGAGGTGTGGTGCTTGATAGCGAGGTTGGAATTGTGCTATTGACCCGGGGACCTCCACACCTGTGCACAGTGATCATCTGTCCTCAAAACGAAGTGACACTCATCACTAAATACCACATGTCGCCAGTCTGTGGCGTTCCCCTTCTCTCTGGCCAGGCACCACTGCAAATGGAGCCGGTGCGATGTTCCAGTATTAATGGCAGCACATGTAAGGGGCACTGGGATCGCAGATTTGCTTCTGTGAGGCATTGGGAAATGGCTCGTGGGCACA
Source organism: Macrothele yani (assembly GCA_039090855.1). Lineage (NCBI taxonomy): Eukaryota > Metazoa > Arthropoda > Arachnida > Araneae > Macrothelidae > Macrothele > Macrothele yani. The sequence continues at coordinate 30,394,852 of CM077029.1, read as the reverse complement.
TAAGAGCTGCTACATCTACCTGTATAGTGGCCAGAATCCCCATGGGATCCGTTAGTACCTGGCGCATGATTTGTCGATTCACTCTACCAGTGGTCCTCCTGGTCCGTCCAGAGTCGCTCCGCCGTGTGGCAGTGCCGTCACGTGTCCACTGCTCCCAACACAGTCAGACGGTGTGGTCAGAACGATCCACATCGCAGGCTGTATGGCGCGCCAACCACCCTGCAGTTTTCAGCCCGATGATCAGGCCTCTCTCAAAGTCTGCAAGGTGCATAAATTGACATCTCTGGCATGTACCCGGCATTCTTGTCACTCTGTACTCTTGCTTGCATCGATCGGTGCTTTTCGCATTCATGGGGCATCGACTACACGCCGGTTATAAGGCAGCAAGTTTGTGCCTGCAGCGCCACCACAGGGTGTGCAGTCATGCACAATCGCACCAAACATGGATCATTTGCGTACCAGCATGCACTCTAGCTATTTGCAAAGTTTCGCGGTTGTAGCATGTTTTCTTCTAGGTGCGCGAATTTCATTGTCCGCGAGTGTAATTGTGCTAATAAGCAACTTGTGTGTGTGTGTGACATAGAGAACAGATTAATTTGATTATTTATGCATCTGCTGTGAATCAGCTTGGGACTTAAAAAGCTTATTAATACATGTACTTAAATTTGACTTTAATTTTACAGAGTTTTTACTATGATGAATTTTAACTATTGTTTGCCAAATTTTTGGGTCATATCTAGCACATCGTTGGGATTGACTCAAGAGAATATATTGGTCGTTCAAAAAGTAGAAAAAGAAAAAGGGAAGACTTACGTGGAAAAGGCAGGTCAATACGTATGTTGTTCAAAAAATAGAAAAAGAAAAAGGGAAGGCTTACGTGAAAAAGGCAGGTCAATATGTAGGTTGTTCAAAAAGTAGAAAAAGAAAAAGGGAAGGCTTACGTGGAAAAGGCAGGTCGATACGTAGATGTTTCAAAAAGTAACAGCAAATTGACAGTATTTCATGAAACAAATACCCCAGGCATTTCAAAACCCCGCACAGGGAAGATACATTCTTAGCGATGTTGACACTGCCCAATAGATGGAAAGGCATGCCTAAGCTGAAGGGCAGCATAAGCAAAATATTGGCACCCTTAGCTATTTGCATTAGAGGAACAAAGGGCAATCATCAGGTTTTTGTGGTCCGAGTGTGTGAAACCTCGTGAAATTCATAGAAGAATGCTGCAACATTACGGAAATGCCTGCATTGGTGAGAGAAGAGTGTATGTACGGAAATGCCTGCATTGGTGAGAGAAGTGTGGATGCATTTAAAAATGGGCGAACAACCATCCGTGATGAGCAACGATCCAGTCGTCCCAGCACAGCCGTTACTGATGAGAAGGTGGATTGCCCTGACGCCATTATTTGTGAAAACAAACACATTTCTTTAAAAGTTCTGGCCAGGGAATTGGATGTCTGTATCAGATTTGCTCATACCATTGTCACGGAGGTTCTCGAATATCGCATGGTGGGTGCCCAAGATGCTGACTACATAGCACAAGATGATTCATGTGCAGACTTCCACAGCCTTTTTGATGCTGTAAAACGATGAAGGAGACAACTTCCTGGCATGTATCGTCTCAAAAGATAAAACCTGTGTTCTTCACTATGAGCCCAGCAGCAAGAGACACTCTTCAGAATGGCAGCGTACATCTTCTCCAGTCAAGAAGTTCAAGTTTCAACCCTCTGCCGGAAAGGTTCTATTCCCTCTCTTCTTGAATATGAATGAACCAATTTTGGAGCATTATCAGAAAAAGGGGGAGGTAAACAGTGAATAGTGCCCAATGCAAAGCAATGTTGGAGGAGGGGCTGAAGCCAGCAACACAGAGCTGTTACTGAGGACTTTTGTCTAAAGGCGTTCTTCTCCTTCATGATAATGCCCACCCTCACATGGCAACTACAACTCTTGACACTATTCAGAGATTGGTATTTCAGATCTCACAGCATCCCCCATACAGTTCTGATTTTGCTTCCTCTGATTATCATGTGTTTGGACCCCAGAAGGATGCTTTGAGAGAACAAATATTTGGGAGTGATGAGGAGGTCAAAGAAGCAGTGCATGCCTGGCTGAAGACACAACTAAAAACATTTTCTTTTTTTTCTGAAGGACTAAAGAAGTTGGTGCAACAGTGTGAGAAGTGTATTGAAAAGGTGGGGGATTATGCAGAAAAATGAAATATCATTTGTGTCTTTAATTGAATTACGTTTCTCAAAATATTCAATTTGCTGTTACTCTTTTTGAACTGCCCTAGTGACAAAATGATCAACCAAATCGAAAAGTGTTTGTGGTAGACTACTTAATCGCATTGACAAAGACCCCACACTCCTTTCAAGGGTGTTTCAGCAATGAGTCGACATTCCATGTTTCTGGCAGAGTGAATTAACATAGATGCCGAATCTGAGGCATGGAAAATCCCCATGTGGTAGTAGCACAAGAGTGAGGTAGCCCGAAGGTTAATGTCTGGCATGGCCTAATGGACAACAAAGTGATAGGGCCCTTTTTCTTTGCTGAACCACTGTTACTGGCATACTGCACCTGGACATGTTAGAACAATTCACAATTCCACAATCCAGGATATTCAAGACATCATTTTCCAGCAAGATGGAGCACCTCCACACTGGTCTTTGGATGTACGCAGATCGTTAGACCACCATTTTCCAGGACATTGGATTGGACGTCAGACAGCATGGCCACCCCGTTCTCCTGATATTACCCACACAATTTTTTTTTGGGGGGGGGGGGGGCTTTATTAAGGACACTGTGTACAAGAAAAGGTTGCATCTATCACTGAGCTCAAAAAAAAAAAAAAAAAAAAAAAACATTACTGCAGCCTTCCTCCTTGTTACACCTGACATTCTGCAGAGTACATGGGTGGAACTGGACTATCGTTTACACATCCTGCGAGCAATCAACGGAGCACATGTGGAGACCTACTGACATTTTCCAAAAAACTTTCAGTTATCATGTGTTTTGACATTAAAAGTAAATTACTATTTATTGTAGTGTTGTTGTTTTTTTCAATGGCATACTGAAGTTGTATACTTCATTTATGGACACCCCAGGGGAAAAAATAAGCGGTATTGCATTGCAGTTTGCGTTGCAAACTCATATTTGAATCGCAAAACCACGATTCAAAGTTTAAAAATTAAATTTCCATTAAAATGTTCAATTCGTAGAGCAAGTTGAGCAACTCGTTGCTTATCGAAAATACGATTTTGCTTAAGCGTGAAAAAAAAAAAAAAATTCAAGTATTCATAACTTTACAAATGCTTTATGTTTGCTTTCAGCTGGTAAAAGCTTCCTTGTGTAGTTCTAGCTGTGAAGTGAAGAGGTGGTCATCGTCCGACCACAGAGCATCTATGATTGGTTCCACACTTTCGCCTGTCTGCACTACGAGTCATTTAACAAAGATGCTCTTATCGCCGTTTTTGTTTTTGTTTGGCCACCACTTAATTTTAGGAGGATGTGGGTTTCGTTGTTTTACTCTTTGTTATTTGAAATCATGGCTAACAAAGTGAAAATATCAACCATGAAAAGGTATATATATCAGCCATGAAAAGGTATAAAGGTATATTTAAAATATCTTTTAAATCATATTCATCAGTTTTTTTGGAAGAATTAGATCCAAAAGGTAATTGGTTACACTGTGATGTTGACACATAAAATCTCCATCCGATCTGCCTATTGCAAACTTTGTCAGAAGAATGTTGACAACATGAAAATTTTTCAAAATTTCAATTCTTTTATTGATGAAGTTTCTGGATTCATTATTAAAAAGAACAATGTGGTAAAGCACACCAGATCAGAAATTCACTGTGCCAGTGTCTCCAAAGCAGAACATAAAGGAAAAACGCTGATTTTTATCAAAGAACATCACTGGTAAGTCAATGATTATAAAGATAATGATCCGTTTTATTGGTGTCAAGTAAGAAAAACACGAATTTCACTCAGCAAGCTTCCCCTTGAGTGTACGGCTTCATCAGGCAGCTACATAGAAAAACTCAATCAAAATATGAACAGAATGTAAATTCTAACATGAAAGTTGACATCATGCGTGAAGACTGTGCACTCAAACAACAACAAAACATGGTGAATACACAATATCCTAAATGTTAATGCAAAGAATGTAAACTTTAGGGAGAAACTAGAGTCATTAAGTCCATCTTGTGATGCCTAGTAGATGGTTAAACGCTCCTGGTAGTTTGAAAGAGACGTTTGTGTTGCACACATCTCGCCGCATTGTTTCTACGGATTCTCTTATGGCAGCTGTTCTCACGTCTCCATATGGTGCGATCTTGAAGATATTCTGCCATTGGGGTTGAGCATTATGGTTGGCTACTTCCTTGGCAAGGGATGTAGCAAGCTTCCTTTACACGTCTCTCTTGGGCTCATGCATTGTCTCTTCAAGTGACCTTTTTCTGAGTCCCACGTAATATTTAGTAGAGGAGTCTGGGTATAACAATGAGACGCCATGTGCCCAGATCTGTGAGCTTTAAGGTGTTATTACCTCTTGCTGCACTGAGGATGGTTGCCATGAGTTTAGAAGGTTTTAGACTGACATCCAATCCTTTCATCTGGAAGTGATTTTTGATAACAATAAGATACTTTGGGGATGTATGGGATAGAACCAACCCCAGGAGCAGAAACAGTGTGACGCAGCGACGCTCGTCGCAGATTCTCGGAAAGGTGTGCAGACTGTTTTTCTATTTTCTTATCATTAATTAATTATCTTTAAGAATTCTTTAAATTTTAAAACAAAGCAAGGGAATTTCCAGGCGTTTTTAACGTTAGCTCCCGTTCGAGACGTAAAGCTGTAATTGATAGACCATGCAAACAACTGCTCTCCCTCACCCATTTAATTTTAGCTTTCATTCTTTCACATTTTTCAAACAGATAACTTCAATGTGATAAGAAATAATATCTTTTCTTCAGCTTTGAATCTTGGAAGCGATATTTTTATACACTTTTAAAGCACCATGCACATTTCATGTGGCATTTCAGTAGCTAATGGTGGCAATTTCTGCTATTTTTTTTTTTTTTTTTTTTTTTTTTTTCATGATATAACTGGAAGTTCCATTAAGGTGACTTCCTTTTTTTTTTTTTTTCGAGAGACATTTTTATATCTTTAAAGCGTTTTTCTGTTTCTGCGGCCGTTGGCATTCCGTAAGTTGACGTTGCAACTTTTTTTTCTTTTTGCTTCCAGATAGCTTCACTGTAGTTAGACTGATAATGTTTGTTTTTTTTTCTTCTTCTTTAATTTTTTCAAAAACCATGTGTTTACAAATCTTTATTGTCCGTCTTCTGTTTTTCACGATCGATCACATTGTGAGGCATTCAAGAAGTTGATGGACGCAATTTTGCCTTCCAGATGGCTTCATTTCAGTTAAGTAAATGCCCCTCCCCCCTACAAAATCCATATTTGTTAAGCGTTTGCAACAGTCCTTTCTGTTTCCGCAACATTTTGAAAGTTGATAGTAGCATTTATTTTTCTTTTACTTCCAGATGACTTTATTTTGGATTTTCTTCTACTAAAAACCATAGTTTTATGCATTTTTAACAACCCCGCTTCGTTTCAGGGCCGTATTACATGTTATTCTGGAAGCTGACAGTTGCAATTTTATTTTGGTTTTTTTTAGTTATTATTTTCTTCCAAATAGTTTCACTTTAGATTAATGAGGTCAAATTTTTTTTTTTTTTTTTTTTGCTTTACAAAAACCCTTGCCATTTTCCTCACTTTAATTTTATGGGGTCTTAATTATATCACTGAAAATGGTTCAATCACATTTTCATAAATTCTCTAAATTTTTCTTAAAACTGGTAAACTCACAATTTGAGTTTCAAATAAAAATCTTACGTATGGATTCCTGTTTTACAAATCAAGTTAAATGTGGCAAAATTCCAGTTGTTCCTAACCTAAAGTTGACATGATCGCACCCCCCCCCAACTTGATCACCTAAATAATCACCAGATGAGGCCCCTAGTACAACATAATTGCTGCAGGAAATAGTAAGAGCAGAATGTCTATAAGGAGAAACATCCTTTGAAGGAGGGAGTTAAAGTTTAATCAATTAACTAAATCCATATTAAAAGTAAGTATAGATTTCAAATTATTACTTATATTTTCTGACCATTATTTTTAAAAATCAAAAGCATTTAAAGAATGATGTTTAATCCTAGTTGTAAATGAATTTATGGCACCTCTATTCATAGTGTATAGTGGAATAACTTTTTTACAGGTCTTATAGAGGTTATTTTTCATGAAAGTTGGTTGTCAAATTTTCAAACTAAAGCCTAGTTCGTCATCAGGACTATGTCACTGGAGTAGTTGCTGCCACTCAGTTGGAAGAGTCCAACTGCAATTATCGTTAATTGTGGTACTTCTTCTTCTTGCTATTTTGATCCCTTCTTCTAGTTTCCTCTTTACTAAGTTTGACTGGTGGGCGATTATTTTTACTGAGTCCCAATTTATGGAGTGCCCACTTGCTTGTATGTCTGTCTAGCCCTGTTTTGTTACTAATGTTCCTAATAGCTGCTTGGTTCAACACCAAGCAGCTATTAGGAACATTAGTAACACAATAATCGCACAGCAGTCAAACTTAGTAAAAAGGAAACTAGAAGAAGTACCACAATTAACGATAATTGCAGTTGGACTTTTCCAACTGAGTGGCAACAACTACTCCAGTGACATAGTCCTGACGACGAACTAGGCTTTAGTTCGAAAATTTGACAACCAACTTTCATGAAAAATAACCTCTATAAGACCCGTAAAAAATTTATTCCACAATGATGTTTAAGTTCTGAATGAAGTAAAATAGTTCCAAGTTTCTTCTCCATTTCTTGTCAGGGATAAGCAAGTTTGACTAGTGCAACTAAATACTAATTTGCATTATTAGCACAGAATTTCAAATTGATTAATTTTTAAAACATAAAAAAACAGAGCAGAACAATAAATTTTATGGCAAAATTAACATTTAGACATCCCTTTACCTTGCAGACAGTTTTTAGGTTTTCCTTTCTGCATTGCAGACTTCTGAAACAGATTCTGCTCCTGGGGAACCAACAAATTTTTAAAATGCTCTTCCACTCACTGTAGCAAGAACGTTTGCTTCAACTTTCGCAACTGCATCCTCTAAGCGGGAAACGTCAAACCCTCTTGAAATGGCAAGATCTTTCAAAGACTTAATTTCAGCATCATAGTCTGATTTCAAGGTGCAAAGATGCTTGGCTCTTTTAGCCCGGTATTTGAATAGAGCATACTTGTGTGCTGTTATGTTGGCTGATCTTGGTGGAATACGGTTAGGTACGTGCATGGGATTATAGTAGACTTAGATGGAGAGTGCACCTGAAGTCGATTTTGTCACAAGTACATCTAAATAAGGTAATTCTTCTTGATATTCTATTTCCATCACAAATTTAATGTCTTCATGTATGCTGTTTATGGCTAGTATAAAGTCTTGCAGGCAGACCTCTCCGTGCCCACAGACAAAAATAAAGCGAGGAGCAAGACTCCCTCCTTGAGCATCTATACTCAGATTATTTGGGAGATTAAAGCACCATAAAGAGGGCAACCCAATCAGGTCAATCATTTCAAGGAAGATAGCACCATCAGCGCACCTTGAAAAAGCCCTCGCAACTTTTCTTATGCCCTTCCTTCCGACCACAGACAGAGTTCTTAGCTCCTCGACTGAGTTCATCTCCATGCTAAAAGGTATCAATCACCCTTGCACAACATGAACTTATTGGCAGCTTTGATGTGTTATCTCTCTCTACCCATTTGTTCTAATACTGGAAGCTACACAAAACATCAAACAAGCGCTGACTGTAGCTAACCTATATGACAAAGGTGCTCTGAAAGATATCTTTGCTGTTATTGACCTAGCTGTAGAATCCAACTTCTTTGCCTATAACTCGCACATCTACAAGCAATCAAAAGGAGTCTCGGTGGGTTCAGCCCTCTTTCCAGTACTCGCTGAAGCCATCATGAGACCTATTGAGGAGACCTTATTCACCACTCTTCCCAGGACACCAAGAGTATGGCTACGCTATGCCAATGTCATCTTTTTTGTCTGGGAGCACAGAGAGCTCTACCTGCAAGATTTATACTAGCTATTAACAGTATACCTGAAGACATGAAATTTGCAATGGAAAAAAAAAATCAAGGAGAATTACCTTATTTAGATGTACTTGTGACAAAATAGACTTCAGGTACACTTTCCACCAAAGTCTACTATAAACCTATGCATGTACCTAATCACATTCCACCAAGATCAGTCAACCCAACAGCGCACAAGTAAGCTATATTCAAATACAGGGCTAAAAGAGCCAAGGATCTTTGCACCTTGAAATCAGACTATGATGCTGAAATTAAGTCTTTGAAAGATCTTGCCGTTGCACGAGGGTTTGGTGTTTCTCACGTAGAGGAACGCAATTGCAAAAGTTGAAGCGAAAGCTCTTGCTACAGTGAGCGGAAGAACACCTTTAAAATTTGTTGGTTCTATCCCATACATCCCCAAAGTATCTTAGTTTATCAAAAATCACTTCCAGAAGAAAGGATTGGATGTCAGTCTAAAACCTTCTAAACCCATGCCAACCATCCTCAATGCAGCAAGAGGTAATAGCACCTAAAAGCTCACAGATGCAGGCATCTATGGTTACCCATTGTTATACCCAGACTCCTCCACTAAATTTTACGTGGGACTCAGAAAAAGGCCATTTAAAGGGAGAACGCATGAGCACAAGAGAGACATTGCACAAAAGACATCCACTGCCAAGGAAGTAGCCAACCATAATGCTCAACCTCAATGGCAGAATATCTTCAAGATCGCACCATGTGGATACGCGAGAGCAGCTAACATAAGAGAACAGAAAAAATTTTAATGCGGCGAGATGTGTGCGACACAGAAGTCTCTTTCAAACTACCAATAGCGTGGAACCATCTACAAGGCATCGCAAGATGAACCTGATGACTCTAGTTTCTCCCTAAAGTTTACATTCTTTGCATTAACTTTTAAGATATTGTTTATTCACCATGTTCTGCAGTTGTTTGTGCGTGCAGTCTTCACGCATGATGTCAACTATCATGTTAAAATTTATGTTCTGTTCATATTTTGGTTCTGTTTTCTCTGTGTAACTGCCTGATGAAGCCGTTTGCTGACGGGGAAAGCTTGTGGAGTGAAATTCGTGTTTTTCTTACCTGACACCAATGAAACAGATCATTATTATAATTAGTTTTCGTCGGTGTTAGCTTCCCGCAATTTGTATATAAGTCAATGATTGTTGCTTCCAATGCATTTAAAGTTCAAATTGGAAAAATTATTGATATAGCATATATGATTGCCAAAGAGGAAATTCCACTTTCGAAATTTCCTAAAATTACTGAGTTGGAGAAATGCCATGGTGTTGATGTGGGGCAAACTTACCATTCCTCCGTGATGTGTGCTCAGTTCACGAAGTGTATTGCTAATGTTTTCTAAACTGATTTGCGCAATTATTTAAGAAAGACAGACTATTTTACTTTATTTATTGACAGCAGTACAGGTGTTAGTATATCTGAAAATGAAATCATTTGTATCATGCATGTCAATGAAGTAGGAGATATACCACATTCCCATTTCTGGCATTAAAAGAAATGAAAAATGTTGATGCTAATATATACATAATATCTAAGGTATTTTACCTGATATTTCAAAGTATTTCGCACATTGTTTGCTCTGTGAGGCACGTGCTCCTGACCCGAGAGGTCCCTTACGTTACAGACCTTTGGTTAGTCACGAATTTTTTTTTTTTTTTTTTTTTTTGCAGAAGTAAAGCAGTTACCTAACTGCTTTATTTCTGCGAAAAGAAATAAAGCAGTTACCCAACTGCTTTATTTCTGCAAAAAAAATTTCATGACTAACCAAAGGTCCGTAACGTATGGAACCTCTCGGGTCAGGAGCACGTGCCTCACAGAGCAAACAACATGCGAAATACTTTGAAATATCAGGTAAAATATCTTAGATATTATGTATATTTTAATCAAAAGCACATTTATAACATAAGACAACCCATAAGGTTGCAACAAATATTGAAGACTCGTGCGACATTGATCACTGAAGCGATGAAAGATTTCCGTCTTTAGCACGATTTAATATGATTAAAAGATGAGAAATATATACAATTAAAAAACATGAACACTTTCGAGGCAGCGGCTGCCTCTTCTTCAGATGTAATAAATAGATACACATTTAATCTATATATAATATAGATCATTGCATTGTGGGAAGCATGGTAAGTTAGCCAATAGTAATCTACATGCGTCAAAAATGTTGCGTATACTGTTGGCCCAATGGTCTGAAGAAGAAAAACATGGAAATATATAATAGAAATAAATGGTGTAGGGTGAATATTCAATTTTAAGTTTGTATTACAATTTATAATTTACATTTTTAATAAGGGATTTCCAAACGTTATGTAACTCACAGGGGGCATGTTCATTACAACATTGCTCACCGGAGGCCTCTATATACACACTTTCAGCAATTAAAAGATCACCAGGTTTACTAGGAGTATTAATTATTCTTACATTGCTCCAGTCGGGATTAAGGTCATCTTGTGTAACAGATTTGGCTAGTGATGTACAATTCATGCCAGTTTTAATATTGTATTTGTGTTCTTTAATTCGTAATGCAATATTGCGTTTTGTAGAACCCACATAATTAGAAGCTGCTTGTCCTGTAGTAGCCTTAACCAGAGGGATATTGTAAATACCCCACTGTCCCATTTTGCTATTCCGTTCACGATCCTTACGAACGACTGAAAATAAGTTTCGTGTACGTGAACCAAATTTCAAGTCATATGGTTTACATAGTTGTGTTAAGGCTCTTGTTAAATGTGGATTGTATTGCATAGAGCCAACATATATGGAATTGCAGTTGGAGTTTCTTAACAGGGTAGTATGTAAGGCATATTTGACCTTGCCAAACACTTGCCTAATCAGATATTTAGGGAACTCATATTGCTCGGCCAAACCAAAAATATAGTTAACTTCTTGCTGAAATAATTCAGTAGTTGATGAATGTGAGTGAGCTCTTCTAAACAAATAGAATAATGCTGTCAACTTATGTTGTTTAGGGTGTGATGAATGATAAGGTATTAAAACAGGTGTATGACTGGGTTTTCTATATACACAAGTGGTAATGCAGTTAAGGCTATAGTCCTTACGAATAAGAATATCCAAGTAAGGTAAGCAGTTATTAGCTTCAAATTCTATCATGAGCCTGATAGATTAGCTCACGATAGAATTTGAAGCTAATAACTGCTTACCTTACTTGGATATTATTATTCGTAAGGACTATAGCCTTAACTGCATTACCACTTGTGTATATAGAAAACCCAGTCATACACCTGTTTTAATACCTTATCATTCATCACACCCTAAACAACATAAGTTGACAGCATTATTCTATTTGTTTAGAAGAGCTCACTCACATTCATCAACTACTGAATTATTTCAGCAAGAAGTTAACTATATTTTTGGTTTGGCTGAGCAATATGAGTTCCCTAAATATCTAATTAGGCAAGTGTTTGGCAAGGTCAAATATGCCTTACATACTACCCTGTTAAGAAACTCCAACTGCAATTCCATATATGTTGGCTCTATGCAATAAAATCCACATTTAACGAGAGCCTTAACACAACTATGTAAACCATATGACTTGAAATTTGGTTCACGTACACGAAACTTATTTTCAGTCGTTCGTAAGGATCTTGAACGGAATAGCAAAATGGGACAGTGTGGTATTTACAATATCCTTCTGGTTAAGGCTACTACAGGACAAGCAGCTTCTAATTATGTGGGTTCTACAAAACGCAATATTGCATTACGAATTAAAGAACACAAATACAATATTAAAACTGGCATGAATTGTACATCACTAGCCAAATCTGTTACACAAGATGACCTTAATCCCGACTGGAGCAATGTAAGAATAATTAATACTCCTAGTAAACCTGGTGATCTTTTAATTGCTGAAAGTGTGTATATAGAGGCCTCCGGTGAGCAATGTTGTAATGAACATGCCCCCTATGAGTTGCATAACGTTTGGAAATCCCTTATTAAAAATGTAAATTATAAATTGTAATACAAACTTAAAATTGAATGTTCACCCTACACCATTTATTTCTATTATATATTTCCATGTTTTTCTTCTTCAGACCGTTGGGCCAACAGTATACGCAACATTTTTGACGCATGTAGATTACTATTGGCTAACTTACCATGCTTCCCACAATGCAATGATCTATATTACATATAGATTAAATGTGTATCTATTTATGACATCTGAAGAAGAGGCAGCCGCTGCCTCGAAAGTGCTCATGTTTTTTAATTGTATATATTTCTCATCTTTTAATCACATTAAATCGTGCTAAAGACGGAAATCTTTCATCGCTTCAGCCATAAGGTTGCCTCATGAATTGCATTTTTCGTAATTGTTGATGCTAATGGTATCAAAAATGCAATTGTAGAGTCCATTGCAGAATTTGGAATAGTCAATTTTGAAAATTAATTAAATGGATTTTTAGCTGATGGAGCAAATGCTAACATGGAACAGAAAAAGGGTGTTGCAGCTCTTTTGAAGAAAAACTGCCCTTGTTTAGTATCAGTGCACTGTTTAAGTCATCCCTTTGAGCTAGCTTTAAAATATTTTATGCTGTCAACATATTTTCAAGAGGTACATAAGTTGATGGAAGACATTCATAATTTTTATGAAAAAAGTGCCAAACGAATTAGAGACTTCCGTGAGCTCTCAACAATACTTGATGAAGATGTATCAAGATACACCAGCTTTGCGAGTCCATGGCACCCGATGGGTTTCACATATGCACAGAGCCACTGACACACTGATTAAAAATTATTTTGTTATTGTACAATAACTAGAAAATATGGTTGCAGATCCATCAAGCAAAGGAGAAAAAGCCAGGATTACAGGCATTTTGAGAAAAATTAAGTCCATTAAATTTGTAACTAGGCTGCTGTTGCTTTGCAACATTTTATATTCTTTGTCAAAATTATCTTTGTCTCTCCAGTTGGATAATGTGGATGTACCATGTATTTTGAACGCATTAGAAAAATTCTATGATTCTATCTAAATTATGAAGAAAAGAAAGTTTTCGGCCGACCTGTCCAACACTTTACAAGACTTAGCAAACATATCAGCTTGTTATTACTGGAATATCTTTAATTCAGTATTTTGTGAATATCTTTAACCATATTCATCAGTGTGTGCATACCTGCCACGGTGACTTGCACGAAAATCAGGTTTTTAACACTGCCAAGCTGTTAGAACCTAAGCTTTGGCCAACAGACAAATCTACTCTTGCAAATTTTGGTGGTGATCAAATTACTGTATTAACCGAATATTTCAGTGAGTTGTTGACTGCCAACAACATTGACAATGATAAAATTCAAGAGGACTGGGATTATTTCAAAACCTTTTGGTTAAGAAATCAGCAGCACCTGTCAAAGCAACAGCTATGGAAATGTTTGAAAGAAAAGTACGTGAATGAATTCCCAAATAAAAACCACGTGATAATTATCATGAGATTATTGTCCGTATCCAATGCTAAGGTCGAAAGAGCCTTTTCTGCGATGAAAAGAATCAAGACTGGTAGCGTCCTTACAAAGAAAAGCCCTGGACGACCATCACTGGTTCCAGAAATGGAGGAGGTTGTGAGACAAGCATTCACTCATTGCCCTTGAAAGTTAATCAGATAAGCAGCACGACAGCTGGCCATCCCCAAGTCATCAGTGCAAAGAGTGTTACATCAGAGATTGGAAATGCACCCATACATAAACTGCAGATAACCCATCACATAACTCCAGATGATCATGTGAAATGTAAACAGTTAGCTGAAGAGATGTTGGAGAACATTGCAAGTGCTGAATCTATCCTGAGACAAATCTGTTTCTCGGATGAGTGTACTTTTCATGTTTTTTGAAAGGTTAATAAACAGAATGTGAGAATTTGGGGAACTGAATACCCGTATTGCGCAATGGAACATAAACATGCCAACCCAAAAGTGAATATCTGGTGTGGTATAATAGTCGACCATATTATTGGACCCTTTCTCTTTCAGGAAGCGACCGTAAGAGCTGATAATTACCTGAACATGATTGAGCAATTTGTGTATTTCCATTTGGATGAACTTGCAACTCCGATCATTTCCTAAGAAGATGGGGCACCACCTTATTGGGCTTTGATTGTGAGGTCTCTGGATACAGAATTTCCCAGTTGATGGATTGGGCATGGTGGTTCCATTGCATGGCACCCACACTTGCTGGACTTAACACCCTGTGACTTTTTTTAATGGGAATTTATCAAGGGTGAGGTTTACAGTAACCCTGTGGGAGATATTGCTGACCTAAAGAAGAGGATTACACATGCACTGCAGAAAGTTAATACAGACATTCTCGAACAAACATGGTTGGAACTGGAATACAGTTTAGACATTGTTTGGGTGACAAATGGTGCCCATGTCAAATGCCTATAAAACTTCATGATCTATTCTGTCAATTAACACAAATTGTGCATTGAAATTATTTATATTAAATAAAACTGTTACAATTATTTAAAATTGGGTACACCTTTATGGGATACCCTGTATATTATAATCTGTAATGCTTTGATTTTTCTTCACCAGCAATTCAAGTTTAAATGAATCAATATTAAGGAACGCCTTAAACTTGTTTACAGCAGAGTTCGCCAAAAAACTAAATTTAAAGGAGTATTTTTACTCCTTTGAAAAAAATTTAGGGAGTTATCTTTAAAAGTGGGGAGTATTTTAGAAAAACTAACAGATGAAATACAAAACTTGCAAAAATGGTGGGTGATTATGAAAAATTAATCCAGATTATTTTCATATTAAAAATATTTCACTACCACTCAATGTATTTAGAATTTGGATCTGTTTTGTTTCTTATTTTAGTAATAAATATAATATTCATATTTTAAAACAATAACATTAAATTTATCATCTTTTGTAATGACCACATGCAACAGCAATGTGTTCAAGAAGTGAATACAGAATACATTACACATTTGATATTCTTATAGATATCTAAAAATATCTAGAAAACTTCTTAGCAAGTTCCACAGCCACATTTGTCTTTTGTTGACTCTGCAGCTGCACAGCATCCAGTGCTTAAATTTTCACTTTGCTGATATCTTTGTTTCCCTTCCCATTTCTTTATTGTCGCTTTTTTTCTTTTTCTTCCTTCCTTTTTTTTTTTTTTTTTTTTTTTTTTATGTCCTTGGATGACAATTTCATTTATCATGTTGAAAGAACTTTCAGTCTGAGGACCATGAATGCATGATAGCTTTCACTATTTTAGATAAAAGATAAATACTGTAACTGTGAGAATATGAATATTTTTGAACACCATGCATCAAATTCATACAAACTTTTCAATTATGACGGAAAAGGAGAAATTGCTCGAAGCCGTGGCACTCTCATGCCTGAACATTACGGTAAAGGGGAATTTTTGAGCAGTCAAATTTCTGTTTTCAGAAATTTTTCTTTCATTTTCAAACTGAAATACACAGGGTGTCCGAGAATTATTGGACACATTACAAAATTACATAAAACAAAACATTAAACAGATAGAAAGAAACTGACTGTACTAACTTACAATATAACTACACAAGTTAATACATTTCGATGTGAGATCCCTTGGTTGCTCGTAGTACGCCCAAGTGATACTCGATTTCATGCCATATATTGGTAAGCATCTGAGGAGTTATGGAATTAATAGCAGCTGTGATACGCTGCTTCAGTTCCTGCAAATCAGTACAAGGCGTCTGATAGACACGATCCTTCACATAACCCCACATGAAATAATCCAATGGGGTTAGATCTGGAGAGCGAGGAGGCCACGGAATGGGACCACCATGCCCAATCCATCTGTTGGGGAAATGCTCATTTAGGCACTTACATACACACGTTGACCAATGCGGAGGCACACCGTATTGTTGGAAAATGATGTCATATCTTTTGATCTGGGGTATAGCAAAATTTTCTAGCATATCCAAGTAAATGTCACCATTTATGGTTTTTTCGCAGAAGAAAGGGCCAATCACTTCTCTTTTTGATAGGGCGCACCACACATTAACTTTTGGAGAATCACGTTCCAGTTCAATTGCAGCATGAGGTACTTCACTGACCCACATCCTACAGTTGTGACGATTCACAATACCTGAAATGTGGATTCATCACTAAAAATTACAGTACTGAGAAAGTTTTCATTTTCCACTCGATTCAGCATATCCACAGTGAAATTGAATCGCAGAGTGTAATCATTTACATGCATCTTTTGCACTATTTGAATTTTATAAGCATGAAACTTTAATTTCTTGTGCAAGATATCATGAACTGTCATTTTCGGAATGCACAGTTCTCTGCTTGGTTTACGAACGGATTTCCTGGGGCTTCGTCAAAAACTTTCATTAACTTGGTCAACCGTCTCGCCGCTGACGCTACGCCTACTAGCTCTTCCGTGATGTTCCACATTGCCAGTTTTTTTAAACGGTTTCCTCCACCGCTTAATTAAATTCGTTGACAGAGGATTACAACCATACTCTAAATGGTACCATCTTTTAACTTTAGTGACAGACTTTAATTCCGCAAGCCATAACACACACATCGCCTTCTGATGTACGGATGATATGACTACTGATTGCGCATTTCTCATACATTCCTCATCAGGCCACACCTAGCGTCATCTATCGGATTCTGGGAATAACAATTCTGCAAAACAAAAATATAGAAACTGTGTTAGTAATACGTGACATAGAAAAACTGACAATGCTCATAGTTTTTCTTGTACATAATTCCGTAATGTGTCCAATAATTCTCGGACACCCTGTAAATATTTATGGAATAAAATGATATATAGCAACAATACTGAACAGAGGCAACATCGCAGGAAAACGAAATTACGATTACTGAAAATAATTTGTATTCCATTTATTTCCGTTTTTGAAAGACGAAATAGTCGTGATGCACATTTTTATGCGTTGCTAAAATTCTTCAATGTGTAGTTTTCCCACATTTCTTCATGCACAGTTTTAAGTGTTAATGTATATTTTAAGCGTTTCTCGATGCATATTTTTACACGTTGATGTGTATTTTACGCGTTTTGTCGATGCATATATTTTTTTAAATTCCAGATGAGCATTTTTACGCGTTGGTAAAATTTCGATGCATAAACACACTTTTCCATGCGTAATTATGCATTTGGGCGAACTCTGCTTTACAGCATAAATTTTACAATAGTAGTTAACATTTTGAAATTTCGTTCATATGTTTTTTATATTTATGCATTTTTAATCCCCTAGGAAAATGTATAATCTAAGTTTAACTGTGTATATTTTAAAAGAAATAATTTTTTTAATTGGTATCTATTTGGCCTATTTCATATTTATAAATTACATAACTCTGCATACTCACTTCTCACTAAAAACCATACTAAATCTTTTGAGGTAAAGATAATTCCTTGAAGAAAAAAAAAGCTGTCTTATTATTATTTTGCATTTCCTTTATGTAAAAGAAGCCTTTTTTTCACATTAAAAAATCCATGTTCTCACAGCATTTAAATTCTAACAAATGCTCTCCATGAAAGTAGCTGTGAAGCTAAATTCTCTGTCCTACAACGACAAATTTGCACAGGTTTATGTACACGAAGAAAAGTGCTGTGTGGAACTACTTGATGCACTGATAAGCTGAAGTTCATTTAAAAGTTGTCCACCTTTCTACTGCCATATTTGGAACAGCATTATGTAGGATAGGATGTATGCAAATTTATAAGGGCACTATTGTTTGTGGTGGAAATGGTGTTACTTCAAGCAAATTAATAATTAATTCTTACATTTCTATGAATAATACAAATTTAATGCATACCTTGGAAGACGCACAGGCAGAAAAAATCTAGAATTGTCAGCATAGCCTCACACACAAGTCTGGTACATTGCATGGACTCATGTACAGACCAGGGGTAGATCCAGAGGGCACACGTACCCCGCTAAGGAACCAAGGAAAAGCTTCGATTTGTTAAGTTTTAATAACAAACTGAATATTTTTTTGTGAAAGAAAGTATTAAAAGTGTATTACTTTCATTAATTTATTGGAAGATATCAACAATCAATTTTACCAAAATGTTCAAAACTAATGGGGATTAGTATTTTCCATTTCCATATGGTAATTTCAAGCTACATACTTATTATTTTAGCAACACTACCACTGGCTAGAAGGAGGCACCTGCAGCACAACAGGATTCCAATTTCCAAGTGCATAATGACCAGTGTTATTGTTAGCTGTAAATGTGGCTGTGGAACTTGCTGAGAAGGTTTGCTGTGGGCTTTGTCTTTGCTAGTGCTTTATACAATAAATTTGGAAAAATAACAAAGCTAATCATCAAGAATAACACAAATGTTTGCAGGCTGTCTATAAATGAGGCAAAACATATAAAAATGGGTCAAAAACATGGATTTACGTTTTTAAAAATTGTCCAGATGAATCTAGTTTTTTTTTTTTTCCATTTTTAGGAAAATATCAGAAAGGTCCCTGGTTATTCCAGACCCCACGAAAATTCTGGATCTACCCTTGGTACAGACTTGCCATGTCTTGAACCATTTTTAAATTTTCAGGTGCTGTAAAACGCATTAATCAACTCACCTTTGGTTTCTCTTCTAGTTTCATCAAGATTTGCTACCATAATTATTGTATACATTCTTTTCTGTTTTGTTTCTTTTGTTCAGAAGTTGGTGCTTTACATGCTGCTATTTGTTTATAATATATATAACTGCATGGTTCACACGTATTAAATAGCAATTAAAATTATGGAGACATTTAACACACCATCAGGCACGTACTGTGTTTCCCAATACCTTAGGTATAAGAGTACAACGTTGCTATGTTTTAATTTGCCCTTACAGCCCACACCACAAATGATGATTTCTACCAGACATGCAAACAAAGATCTGGTTTAACGACATAACCCCAGTCAACAGATTTAAAAGTCCTGGGCACTTATTAAAGGAATTAAACAAATATTTATTTTGAAGTTATCGAATGACAATACCAACCTTTTTGCAAGGTGCTGAAAGACTTTTTTTAATAAAACTAAATCTGTCAGAGTCACTGTAGGCTGGTAGATTAATAGCACTACTACCAAAAATGTGAACATTGTGAAGAATATTATTTACAGAGACAAATGTTTTCTCGAAAAAATCCGACATTCGTAACGCTTTTGCGAGATTACGGAAACATCACGAAACAAGAATAAACAAAATATAATTTAAGCACAATAAGTGCACGGAATATTGTAGGAATCTCAAGACAAACACAATAAACTCTAGCAGACAGGCAACTGCGCGGTTACGGGTACATAGATCACATGTCGTAGAATTTATTTTTTTTTTTTAAAGAATGATTTTGCTTTTCTTTGTTTGTTTCTTTTTCCTCTGTGTTTGTATTCGGAGTTTTACTATCTTTGTCCTTATCTAATTCTAGGAGTTCTCTACATCGGGGATCATCCCGGTTTCGATTCAGGAAGCATGAGCAGTGTCTTGGCTTATGACACAGCGCTCTTCCGTTCCTGGGGCCAGTGGCCCTGGCCGTGACCACCGGAAAAAGAAGGCCATAGCACAGGTATGTGACGTCACTAGCGGTGGATCGTCGCAGGCCATGAGAGAGAGAGAGAGAGCCTGGGCGCATCGGAGCTTATTTCCGATGGTGACGATCGTTGTTTTAGAATTTAGGTATTACAGTGAAAAATTGCATCACAAATGTAACATATCGCTGCAAATGCTTAACGTGTTTGCCATGTTGTAGCTCCCGTTTTTTAAATCTGAAAATCAATTTGCGGATTCTGTATATGTTTTGGATGTTGTTCTCAACCAATAACTTCAGTAACAGGAATGAACGATCGTGGAAGAATGTTTTGGAATCGGACCATCCAGTGGTCACGATCGTTGTGTTAGGATTTCAGTATTACAGTGAAAAATTGCATCACAAATATGACATATCACTGCAAATGCTTAACATATTCTTTTTATGAAAAGAATGAGAAATACAATTATTACGCGGTTGCAGCTAATGTTTTTTAAATCTGAAAATCACTTTCCGGATTCAGTATGTTTTTCTTTCTTTTTTTTCAGTCAATAACTTTACTAACAGGAATGAATGATCGTCGGAGAATGTTTTCAAAGACTACGTCATTATTTTTACCTGTTATAAAAACATATCTCAACTAATTGTAATGAAAACTAAATCAGAATGCCACGGAGAACAAGTGAATTTTCAACAAATAACGGAATATATATATATCGTCATCATCATCATCATCATCATCATTGTCAACCATTATCAATCCACTGCTGGACGAAGGTCTCCCCAAGTTTCCTCCACAACGGTCTGTCTTGTGCCAATCTCCTCCATGTCACTACCGCATACTTTCGAATTTCATCCACCCATCTTCCATGTGGTCTTCTTCTAGGTCTTTTCCTGTCCCTTGGAATCCAATCTAAAATTTCGGCTGTCCATCGATGATCTGTCCTTCCTACAGTATGTCCATCATATTGCCATTTCAGGGATTTAACTCTGATCATGATGTCTTCCACTCTTGTCATTTTTCGGATCCACGAGTTCCTCTTCTTATCTCTCCTGGTTACACCAAGCATGCACCTCTCCATGCTGCTTTGAGTAGTCTGCAGCCTTTGTATGTCTCTTTTAGTTAAGGTCCACGTCTCTGCACCATATGTAAGCACTGGAAGGATGCATTGATCAAACACTTTTCTTTTAAGACATAATGGCATATTGCTCTTGAAAATTATGCTGTTTCTTCCAAAAGCTCTCCAGGCAAGTTTTGTACGCCGATTAATTTCTTCATCAATGTGACCCTCACTTGATATCTGCTGTCCAAGATAAACGTACGTGTCTGTTATCTCCAGCTTTTCTCCATCAATCGATAAATCTTCATTTCTTGTAAAAGCATTGAACATCACTTTTGTCTTCTGAAAGTTCATTTTTAATCCCACTTCTTTACTCTTGTCAGCAAGTTCCTGGATCATACTCTGCAGCTCTGATGAGGTAGTTGCAAAAATGACTATGTCATCAGCAAAACGAAGGTGGGTTAGATAATCTCCATTAATCTTTATCTCCTTGTTTTCTCAGTTCAGTGACTGAAAAACATTTTCCAATGTAGCATTAAAGAGCTTGGGAGATATGGTGTCACCTTGTCTCACTCCCTTTCCAATTTTTACGTGTGTTGTATTTTCAAACAGCCTAATCTTTGCACTTGCATTTTCATAGATGTTATTAATAATATTAATGTACGCATCTTCAATACCGCAGGTTTTCAGGGCCATTGTAACTGCTGATGGTTTCACCGAATCAAAGGCTTTTTCATAATCGATAAAAGCCATGCACAATGGAAGTTCATATTCCCTCGCTCTTTCAATTAGTTCTCTCAGTACGTGGATATGATCTATTGTGCTGTAGCCACTCCTGAATCCAGCTTGTTCTCTCGGTTGAGCCATGTCCAGTGTTACCTTCAAGCGGTGTGAAAGAACTTTAGTGAAGATTTTATAAACCACTGATAGGAGGCTGATAGGTCTGTAGTTCCTGAGATCCTCAATGTCACCTTTCTTATGTAGCAGGATCATTGTAGCGTTGTTCCAATCCTCAGAAATCTTTCCTTCTTTAAGGCATCGAGTGAAAATTTGGGCGAGTACTGTTTCGATTTCTCCACTTGCTTCTTGTATGATGTCTACAGTAATTCCATCTTCTCCTGGAGCTTTTCCTCACTTCATGTTCTTGATTGCATGTGCAACTTCTGTGGAAGGACTGGAGGAACTCTGGTACTGGTATCTTTCATGATGTCTGGAGTGCATGTATCATCCCTTTCATATAATTTGGAGTAGAAATCTTTCACTCTTGTCAAAATTTTGCCTCTATTTCTTGTTACAGAACCATCTTCTTTTCTCAGTGCCATAATCTGTTTTCTTCCCTTACTGAGATGTCCCTTTGCTATCTTTAGGCTTTGGTTGTTTTCAATTGCTTTCCTTACTAGTTCACAGTTGAATTTTCTTACGTCTTCAGTGATACTTTTTCTTACTGTCTTGCATAGCTCTATATATTCCACTTTGGAAGTCACATCTTCTTTAGTTGTCCTCATCTCTCTTCTTTTTTGCATCAACATTTTCGTTTTTCCTGATAATTTATTTACATGCAACTTGTTCTTATACCCAGCTAATTTCGTTGCTGTTTCCATAAGAGCTTTGGTTACTTTTCTGTTAACTTCAGAGATGTCCACTTCTTCTGATGTTAGGCCTTCTAAAGCAGAGAACCTGTTCTTCAGTTCCAACTTGAAGGTATTATGGTGTTTTTTAAGGTTGGTTATGTCAATAGATTTTGTTTGTCTTATGAGCTTGCCACGTTCAAGTTTAGTGTTGAGGTGCATCTTACATCTCACCAATCTATGGTCACTACCTGTGTTGAACTTGTTTAGCACACTGCAGTCTTCTATGACGAATTTTTTGTTACACATAATAAAATCAATTTCACTTGTCGTCCCATTTGGATGTCTCCAAGTCCATTTCCTGTGTGGCTTTTTCTTGAAGAAGGAGTTCAAGATGAAAAACCCTTCTGCCTCTGCAAACTCAACGAGAGTATTTCCACGCTGGTTTCTGTTGCCGTGACCGAATTTACCTACTGAAGTTTCATTCTGTTGCTGTTGCCCTATTTTTGCATTGAAATCTCCCATAATTATTTTCAAGTGCTGCTTACCTTTATTATTTAGATGACAAATTTCCTCATAAAATTCTTCAATTTCTTCTTCAGGATGACTTGTGGTGGGTGCATAAGTTTGAATAATCTGAGCCTGGTATCTTTTCGAGAGTTGGATAACAAGTCGTGCAGCTCTGTCAGAGAAACTTTCAACTTCTACAACTTTATCCTTCAGTTTCTTGTTTATTATAAATCCAACACCACTAGTTCTGCCAGTATCTGTCCCACGATAGTAGAAGAGATGTCCACTTTTCAGTTCGATGAGATCTTCTCCTTTTCTCCTTACCTCACTTAGCCCCACGATGTCCCACTTGATCCTTTGTAGTTCCTCTTCCAATTCAAGAAGCCTTGAATCAGAAGATAGGGAGCGTCCATTGTACGTAGCCAAGGTCAGCATCAGATGGCAGCCTAGTCCGGTCCTCCGGGGATTCTTAGCACCCTCTGTCTTCATGTCGCACTGGCCGCTGCCTTGGCCAGGTACATTCTAGCTGCCGGAGACTGAGGGCCAAGATTTAAGTTGTGGAATCATTTTGGAGGGGTTTGGCCATAACTCACCACGCTGGCCAAGCGGGTTGGTGAGTGTGGGATAGAATTTCCTGTAATCCCGATGGTATAGTTATACCGCTATTGGTGGTCGTCAGAGCCCCTTTAGTGGGAACAGGATGCACCACGAGAAGGCGGGGTTGACATTTGTCAAGGAGAGGCTGTGATGTTACGCATCACCTGACCTTACATCCCGTATATATATATATATATATATATTCTTCCTCCAGAAGATGAATATGGAACAAGAAGTGTTCACTGTTACCAAAACGGGCAGTAAGAATGTAAAAACATATTTCACTTTTAAAGTAGACTTCAACAATATCGATTTGATAAAATGCTCTTTTTTTCCAAATACTTGAACAAATTAATTAACTAAGGTCTTGTATTTAAATTCTATTTAAAAATGTTTTATGTACGTGCCTTACGATGTGGTGTAACTGCGAAGTTATCCTTTTAAAAGGCACAAATTCACTTAGAAACACAAATCTTAGTCTTTTGGAACTCCATACACACGAACTTTGGGTCCTGTTTTATAATTTCCACGGCAGCCGGGAAAACAACGCGGATGTGATATAATCAAATACCTATCTCATTGAATTACCAGTATATAAAAACTGTAATTAAAATGTTAGTTGAAGCAAACCACAGGAAAGGAACAATACTAATTTCACGGAAAGCATGGACAACCACAAAAATCACAAGTCACACATTTTGGCGTAGCGTGGTATTACAGACACGGATTGTTTGATCAATAGATCCACGGGGTGTGACGTCACGACTTGGTAGGCCTTCAAGATCTCGGAGGTAACGCTCTGGCCCGTAGCTGGACAAGCCTGTTGGCAGGGGCTGCTGATGATTGAGATCGTGCAAAGGATATAAAGTGGTCGGGCAAAAGGTATAAAACAGGTCGGGCACTATACTGTTGTATGAGTTGCTAGGACGGGCAAGAGGAAACTCAGGTTGGGCTCAGCCAGGTCTGGCCCTCCCCTGTCAAAGGCCCTGTATATAGTGGCTCTAAATTAAGGACGGGCAACTGCTTGCATCCCTGAGAGTTATTGACGGTGATCGTTAAATCCCGAAATTAACTGAAAATAAATAAAGTCCGAGAGAGATCATAAATTAGCGGGAGTTTGTGTCCGTCGGTTAAACTGTCCCATGAACAAAAAGGACCACAAACGTCGCATTCGCCGCCCCGGTGGCGCAGTGGTCTAAGGCGCTGGCCTCTGATCATTCGTCCGTAAGGGGTCCGGGTTCGAATCCCGGTCAGGCATGGATGTTGTGTTTGTCTTACGGCACTGGCTCCCTCCCTTCCCTGGAACCAGTGACCCTAAATTAGGGACGGGCGACTGCTTATAGCCCATTGAGTTGCTCACGGTGGTCGTTAAACCTCCAATCAAAAAAAAAAAAAAAAAGTCGCATTCTCACAGTTCGAGCCACTAGTTCGAAGGAAGGGCAGTAGGACAAAAGACAAACATAATACTCATACCCAAGGAGGTTAGAATAAAATATCTGGAGGTTCCCTTGTTCATGAAGCAGTAGTATTATATTACGTGAAGCCTATAACCACGAGCGAAACGGCCGTCAAAGTGTGGGAAAGCTTACGGTTTTCAAAACTATTACAATGCATTTTGTGTTGGCAGAATCTTCTTCTTTCTTCGCAAATATTTTCAATTTCGCATCGTAACTTGCTACCACGGAATGAGAAAATGTTCACTTTATGAAATTCATAATTATTTTGTGGCTCCTTTCCTTGTTTATTTTAAACTGAAATAAACGAACGTTAGCGCGAAATCAAAACAAGACAGAAAACTTCACTCGTGTAAGCAGTTTAATTCATTCCGGTTTGATATTAACACGGTGTTTACAACCAAAAACCACGCAATTCCAAAAAAAAAAAAAATGCAAACAATGTCTAATTCCCACACCTTGCAGCTTCACGGTTACGGTGGTTCCACCTAAAACATCTTCCTTATGTTTCCAATGGTAAAACTTCTTTACATATTTTCTTTGTAATTAATGTATTCCCAAGGATGAAAATTTGCACATTGATGGAACTAACTTTAAGTTATAGAATGGGATACATAATACTTCCTAAAACATAACTATAATTAAGCAATCCAACATTTGTTCGTCTACTGCGTCATCAATGTACAGGTCTCACCATCTATTAACAGGTCTGAACACTATTCAAAGAAAAATGATTGATTTTTAATATATTTATGGTTATGTTTTAGCAAGTATTAAGTATCCCATTCTATAACTTAAAGTTAATTTTAGCCGCCCCGGTGGCGCAGTGGTCTAAGCGATGGCCTCTGATCATTCGTCCGAACGGGGTCCGGGTTCGAATCCCGGTGAGGCATGGATGTTGTGTTTGTCTTACGGCACTGGCTCTCTCCCTTCCCTGGAATCAGTGACCCTAAATTATGGACGGGCGACTGCTTATAGCCCATTGAGTTGCTCACGGTGGTCGTTAAACCCCAATAAGAAAAAAAAAAGAAAAAGAAAAAAGTTAGTTTTATCGATGTGCAAATTTTCATTATTGGAAATACATTAATTGAGAATAAAATATGTACAGAAATTTTACCATTGGAAACATAAGGCAGAGATTTTAGGTGGAACCACCTTAAGAGAACAGGGCACCTCCAGAAGTGCTATTATAGTAAGGTGGAACCAGATATTGCAGTACTGATTTGAGGACAAAAGTTTGTTTGTTTATTGGAGGTTTAACGACCACCGTGAGCAACTCCAGAAGCAGTCGCTAATTTAGGGTCACTGGTTCCAGGGAAGGAGAGAACCAGTGCCGTAAGACAAACAGATATTCGGACGAATGATCAGAGGCCAACGCCTTAGACCACTGCGCCACCTGGGCGGCGAGGACAAAAGGACGTGGCGTCTCCAAATCGGCAGTTCATTTGGGGACATATACGTACTCAAAATACATATGCAAATATTTTTGTCACAAACCTGCATTGTTTCAATAAGTGTGATATTACACATGGGAAATTTATGTTTTAAAAGGATATATCTTGTAGAATGTTGGTAATGTGTATTGACAAAGTAGAATTATGATGGCGAGAAAATATTAGCAAAAGTGAAGTGCTTTACCTTGTGCATGTGACGAATTAAAATCAAGCTGCACACCAAACTAATTGCATGGCGAATTTTTCATTTTGCCAAAGTTTTTGGAAAAACTTAGATCAAGTACATTCGAAATTTGACCGCACCAGTAGTTCGGTGTCCTAGTGCTGGCCACTGACCATTCGTACAAGTGGGTACGGGTTCGAGTCCCGACTGAGACATAGATGCTGTGTTTGACTTACAGCACTTGCTCTCTCTCTCTCTCTCTCTCCTAGAACGAATGTGTCCAAATTAGAGACAGGTGACTGCTTATAGTCCTTACAGTTACTCTCGGTGGTCGTTAAACTCGGAAAGAAAAAAAAGAAGTGAAAATTTGTTTTCACAAGAAGCATGTCGGAAAATTAGTGCAACGAAAATTACTTTTAGGAACATTTTTCATTAGAAATCTAACAAATTAATGAGGAAGTGTAAATTCGAGGACATTTGAAGACAATTTTGCGTTCCCAAAGGCACCAGACGTTTTTGGGGACAGTAAACTAAATTCGAGGACTGTCTTCAAGAATTGGGGGCCGCCCCGGTGGCGCAGTGGTCTAAGGCGCTGGCCTCTGCTCCTTCGTCCGTAAGGGGTCCGGGTTCGAATCCCGGTCAGGCATGGATGTTGTGTTTGTCTTACGGCACTGGTTCTCTCCCTTCCCTGGAACCAGTGACCCTAAATTAGGGACGGGAGATTGCTTATAGCCCATTGAGTTGCTCACGGTGGTCGTTAAACCTCCAAAAAAAAAAAAAAAAAAAAAGAATTGGGGACTTCTGGTCAGCTTATATTACAGAGCCTTTGCACGTGACATCACAAAACTGTCGGCTAGACTTCCGGGTGGTTAGAAAGTACCCGATCTGATCTCTCTCCATGCTTTTCAATGGTTGCTGCTGCTGCTGCTGTAAATAAGGTTAA
Source organism: Macrothele yani (assembly GCA_039090855.1). Taxonomy (NCBI): domain Eukaryota; kingdom Metazoa; phylum Arthropoda; class Arachnida; order Araneae; family Macrothelidae; genus Macrothele; species Macrothele yani. The sequence goes on along the minus strand of CM077029.1, from coordinate 30,367,419 downwards.
AAAAACTATTCTTTCTGACAATGTTTGCCATCTTAATGTGGTGAAAAAGCAACGTTACGAAGAAAAGCTCAGAAATAATGGCATAGAAGATCTATATGACATACCTGAAAGATATTTTTATCGTCTGGAAGTTTGTGTTGCTACGGACCTCCCTGATCTGAACTATGACGATATTTATAACTATTTAATAGGCAGTTTTTCGTGTTACACCGGAGAAGCTTTGAAAGCTTAATAAAAGATTTGATGCATATAAATATTTTACCAATGGGTGGGTTAGAAATGTATTAATTCTGAAGACTGAAAACGAAAAAATTCCTATCCGGTCGGTCTAAGGTAAGTTGTTACTTGTTACATTCCTGAATGGCGTCAGTGTGTATGGGTGGTTCCAGCGTGTATTGCAGTTAAAAAAAAAGAAACTTCCGACTTATCATATCCCGGAAAACGGACTGTTTTTCACCAAAAAAAAAAAAAAAAAAAAACGGACGACACAACAATGTATGATAACACCCTCTCTAATTATATGTGGACGTATATACTTAAATTTCGGTTTCGGAAAAAAAGGCATCTGCTTCAGTATTTAAAAATCAGTAACAGTACAAAATCTTGAAAGTTCACGAAAGTTTAGCAATTTCCGATTCGACAGCAAAGTTAATCCGTCATGCATTCAGAGAATTTTAAACAGAATAACAAAGAATTACGTAAAATCTTGAAAATAATACATAAGAGTGAGTACGAAAATGTACCGATATAAATTCGACTATTAACGTAGTAAGATATGCAGATTTACGATACCTGAAATGAAGTGTTTACTGCAGATCCTGTCATATGGCCTGGGCGACCATGCCTTCCGATTTACGGCTATTTCCACATAATCAGGCGTCTTCCTGCCGTTGGAAAGCGATAAAAGGAAATTCCACTACCTTACTCGTACTTTAAGAAGAACCCATACGCCACACAGCTTTTAACCATTTCTAAAACTTCAAATAATCGAGTGACAGAGGGTCCAGAAATCGCTTCCCCATGTTAATTCCTATGGGAACCTTAGCAGCCGAACTTTCTCTTAACCACCCGGAAGTAACCGTGACGTCAAAAATGACGTCGGTGCAAAGACTATAATATAACCATGGGCGGCGGAACCCAAAGCGAAACCTAATGTTTTCAGTGGGGGTCCAGCTGTTCCGAGAGTGAAAACAAAATTTAAAAAGTAAGGAGAGATAGAAAAAGAAATAAAACAACGTAGGGTAGATGAGTATATACTCGTACATATCATCATCACCATCAACCAATGTCAATCCACTGCTGGATGAAGGTCTCCACAAGTACCTTCCACAACTTTCTGTCTTGAACCTGTCTCTTCCAGGTCATTCTAGCAGGCTTTCGTATTTCATTCACCCATTTTTCACGTGGTCTTGTTCCGCGTATTTTCCTTCCCCTTGGTATTATATCTAATATTTCAGTTGCTCAAGCACGGCCAGTTTTTCTAGCAATATGCCCAGCCAATTATTACTTGAGCGTCTTCATTTTGATCATGAAGTCATCAATACTTTTCCTTTCTCAAAATCCTTTGTTCCTCTTCCTATCTTTCTTGATTACACCAAATATGCACCTTTCCACGTATTGCTGTGTTGTCTTCATCCTCTGTATGTATTTTTCAGTTAAAGTTAATGTCTATGCTCCATATGTAAGAAATGGAAGGATGCGTAGATTAAACACTTTTCCTTTAAGACAAAATTGTAAACTGCTCTAGAAAATGTACTGCTTCTTCCAAATGCTCTCCAACTAAGTTCTGTACACCTATTTACCTGGGCGAATCAAAAGTTCGTTCCATTTTGAGCTTCACATAATGTTGGGCCTCCATTCCTGCGCAAACCACGCGCCACGGTAGACTGCGTACAGCGATGACGTGAAGACAAAAGTCTAATGATGTGCGTTTCACACTGTGCCACACTGCGTTATCAGGTGAGAAGCGAATGGAGGTCGATAAACGCACTGTTTGAGTTCACCTACGCCATTTGGAAAAATGGGTTAAATGCGGCAGCAGCGAGACAAATTTCTGCACTTGAAGGCGAGAAAACAGTGGACAGCTGCACTGCACGAAAATGGTTTCGGCGTTTCAATGCTGTGGACATCAGTCTGGAAAACAAATCGAAATCAGGAAGTCCATCGATCACCAACACTGACACCACGGCGGAAGCTGTGACAGTGAACCCAGGTACCAATACACGATTAACGGCAGTTCAGGTGGTGTCTTTTCAATCCATTTTTGTTCATCATCTGCACATTCTTATTTTTTCCTCCCGGTGCCATTTAATGGTTCCCATGCATTGACGCACCCCAGAAGGCAAAATAAAGCGTTGCTCTCTGTCGTAAGATTATTGCCAAATCCACGAGACGATAGGTTTTGGCGTCCTATCGCCACAGGCAATGTATAATAAGTGTATAATCCTACGTTATCCTATCATTGGGCACCAGTGGCTGAGGACACACCAGGAAACACAGCTAGTGGCACAAAGAAGGAACCTCGAGTGGAAAGTCATGCTGTAGATTTGGTGGAATTGTGACGGTCCTCAACACCAGGAACTTGTACAAGATATTTAGGCTCCGGGAGGAATCTCTATGCAAAACAACCGCCGCCACCCAGCCCACATTAATTGAAAGCGGGGGTAGATAATACCCCCAAGGCACACTTACAGAATAGTCCGCCCGAAACTATAGAAATTGGAAGGGATTGGGATACTACTCCATCTTCCATACAGCTCTGACTTGGCTCCATCAGAATGCCACCTGTTTTGATCCGTGGGTTATTCCCTATGAGGAATTCCTTTCGCTTCATTGGTGGATGTGGAATCTCACATCAGACAGTTTCTGTCTTCGAAAGATGCCGAGTGGTTCCGCCGTGGGAATGTGGCAGTGGTGGAACGTTGGCAAAACAAGTGTAGGACAACGGCCTGTACTTTGCAGAACGAGGAAGGCATGTATGTATATTCTGCATCATTCTGTGGTTTAGCGGCAAATGGGATGAACTTTTGACTCACCTTTGCATTTCTTCTCTATATAGACCTTGCTTGATATCTATTGTTCAAGGTAAATGTAGGTATCGGTCACTTCCAGATTTTCCCATCAACTTCCAACCCTTAAGGTTTTGTAAAAGCACTGTACATGAGTTCGTCAAATGTAAGTTCTTTGGTTTATAAGGAAAAACAGAAAGAGCGGTATCTTCTAATTCTTGCAAAAGAAACTCTGCAAGACCAAGAGAAAGGAAGGAACCCATTGGTGTCCCCCTCCTCTTTTGTTGGCAGATGACATTAATAAATTTAAAAAAGGAACGCGAGGCCACGAGCTGTGAAGCTGACATTATGACCTCAACTTTAAGAAGAGAAAGACCAGGGTAAGAAGGAAGCTACTTCTTGGTAATGTCATGTCCGACCGAGATTTAAACATTTAGAAATAATGACTCCACATCCAAAAAAGTCATAATAAATTTGCCTTGAAAGGTGAAAGACTTAATATTATCCAGGGCTTGGGTATATCTCCTTACAGAATGTGTAGAAGACCGTGTCAAAGGAGCCAAAAACTTCGTTAAAGCAGACTCTAGAGGACGAGAAGAGTTACTTGCACTGGAGACCAGAGGGCGAATAGAATAACCAGGTTTATGTAACTTGATTTCACCAAAAGCTAGCGGTATTCTGGGTCCAGGAGGTAGATGCATATTCGCAGAGATAGCCTACGGTAAACAACCTTGATCTTTGAGCCTGGTGATGGCCGAAATTAAGGCTTTAGCAGGATCATGAGAGAGCCCCTCATGAGTAATCTGTTGAATAGCTGTATGCATTTTGTCGGAGTAATCACTGGAATCCAGGATAACCGCTTGTTGCGATGTATCTGCACTCATAACAGCGAGAGCAGGATTAAGAACAATTGCTTTAAGTTGACTTCTCTCATACCGCAGGTGAGAACGTTTTGGAGGCAAATATTGTGAGTAATGAGACCTGGAAGATTGAGAGTCATGCCTTGGACGAATGGATCGAGCTTACAGGATTTTTTATAATTTTCAGAAAAAACTATTCACTGAGTACTTACTTCTGGCTTTCTAAATGAATTGCAAATCTCTACAAGTGATTACCAAGTTTCTTAAACTATCTTGTAAACTTCGTTCTCGACGGGACCACCGGGTGCTTACTACTGCAGAGACCAAACGCCTTCATGTGGAGATTAGGGGTAAACGTGGATATTTGAATTACTTTAATAACAGGACCTACTTGGCATACCAGATCTTTGCCAAGCGCGCAGGCGCTATCAAATTTTGCAGATCAATGATTCTCATTAGCAGTTTGATTGCAGCTGCCATACAACGCATTCAGGCTACATGTGTTCATAAGCTTCGTCTGTTGGTCTTGGCTAACGAGGCCCCTCACCATTATTCAAGTTCATCACAACCTTTAGCTTCAACCTCATCTAAATCACTTCCGTTCAATAACCTGAGCTCCGTTCCCTTGACTCAACCACAGGTAAAAGCCTTGTCTCATGGATTTAAATCTGCTTTTCCAGTCTGCTCTGGGTCATATGTTAATACTATTACCCAGGTTGAACGTGCTGTTAGGGATTTACCGGAAACTCATCAGGATCCTGTTAGGCACTCCATTGCTAGGATTTTAGCTAGGCATGACTCTCAGTCTTCCAGGTTTCATTACTCACAATCTTTGGGTCCAAAACGTTCTCACCTGCTCCATGAGAGAAGTCAGTATACAGCAAATGCTCGTAATCCTGCTCTCGCTATTATCAGTGCCGATAAATCACAACAAGTGGTTAGCCTGGATTCCAGTGATTACTCCGCCAAAATGCCAACAGCTATTCAACAGATTCCTCATGAGGGGCTCTCTCATGATCCAATTAGAGCTTTAATTTCGGCCATTACCAGACACAAAGGTCAAGGTTGTTGACGGCAGGCTATCTCTGCGAATATGCATCTGCTCCCTGGACCCAGAATATCACTAGCTTTTGGTGAAATCAAGTTACAAACCCGGTCATCTTATTCGCCCTTAGGTGTCCAGTGCAAGTAACTCTTCTCGTCCTCTAGAGTCTGCATTAGCATAGTTTTTGGCTCCTTTGACACGGTCTTCTACATATTCTGTAAGGAGCTCTACGGAAGCCTATATATTATTAAGGCTTTCACCTTTCAAGGCCAATTTATTATGTCTTCTTTGGGTGTGGAGTCATTATTTTCAAATGTTTCGATCTCGGTCGTACATGGCAATATCGAGAAGTAGCTTCCTACTTGCCCTGGTCTTTCTCCTCTTGAAGTTGAGGTCATAATGTCAGCTTTACAGCTCGTGGCCTCGCGTTCCTTTTTTAAATTTAATAATGTAATCTACTAACAAAAGGAAAGGGGGGACACCAATGCGTTCCTTCCTTTCTTTTATTCTTGCAGAGTTTCTTTTGCAAGAATCAGAAGATACCGCTCTTTCTGTTTTTCCTTATAAACCCCTTTTGTATATGCGATATGTGGATGACATTCTGGTTTCTTGGTCTTTCTCTATTGAACAATTGCATTCCTTTGCAGATTTTTGGTTCTTTCAGTATCCCACGATTAAGTTTACGATTGAGTTGGAGGTACAGGGCTCCCCACTCCCTTTTTGACTTTTTCTTTCACATAGTCCTACAGGCTTACAGTTCTCTGTGTATAGAAAACCGTTTGCGTGCCCCTTCCTTATTCCTCGAGACTCTTCACATCCCTGATGCAATAAGCTAGCTACGTTTATATTTTTACTCAAACGCTCCTATTCCCATTTTCGACCCCATGTCTACAACGTGCGGAATTTCAGAGGATTCTGACCATTGCTTCCAAGTTTGGCTATTCTTATGACGATATATTTCCTCTGGACAGAAGGATGAATCGTCTCCACTTCACGATGTTACAACGGGAGACACCCGCAACACGATATGTGGGTGCGATTGATTACAATCCATCCATTGTCAATATTCTTAGAAATTGCTGTGCCAAGTTTCGTATCTCTTTTGAAATACGTACTTATAATTAGTTTAATCTGTTACGCAAGGACCGAGGTAAGGTCCACCCATTACACAAACATGGTGTTTAAAATATTCCACTCGTGTCTAATATCCCAGACTCTGAGGAGACGTCTTAATAGGCTCCATTCTACGTTCGGTGGAGATCCGTATTGCCGAGCACAAATAGGCAGTACGAATCGGTTCAACCTCTTCTGTTTTAGCCCGCATTGTGGCGCATGCTGAACATTTCCCAGACTGGAGTCGTACCAAACTACTAGGATCTGCACCTGATAAACATTCTCTGTTACTTACGGAAAGTCTTTATATAACACGCTTTTCCTCCAGCTGTCGTAATGACGACTTGCCTGAAACCATACCTCGCCCCTGGATCCTGCTGTTGAATCAGCTGAGTGTAACACCTGGTTATTCTCCAGATATGTAAGGTCCATTTACTTATGCTATCCGTAATATATCGTTTTCAGTTTGGCAACACTGATCATTTGTATCCCTCCAAGATTGCATATAAATGCCTGTGCCCGTCCTTTCATGCATTTGGCCGCGGATGGTGTAGTGGTCAACGTTCGTGACTACCACCGAGAAGACCTCGAGTTTAATCCCAGCAGGTACGAACGCTCGATCCACTAAATATCAGCCGTGCATCGGATGGGCACGTTAAGCCGTCTGGGCCCCGGGTACTGGCCCCCCGGTAATAAATAAAGGGTGTCTTCCTCCCCTTTCTACTTCGCTTCCGTGTCACTTTCCCATCGGGTACTCTAGCCCAAATCTCCTAGCTTCCTATTTCTAAGGGTTATTTAAGACCTGGGGTCAGACACTCCCTTCATAAAATCGTCTACATATGATCTGATCTTTCGTGCATTTGGCCTGATGATGAAGCTAAGGTAGCTTTGAAAGTGCTTGCCATTAGAGGTGATTTTTATCTGTAGTTTTAAACTTGCAAATGAAATGTAAATTTTAATTGCAGTTCTTCAACAACTTTTTAATCGTGCATCCGACAGCTCTGAATTCTTGCGTATAGCATCTAGCACGAAGTTTTTATTTTATTTTACTTTACTTTACTCAAAACCAGAATCGTCTGCCGCGGTTAATAACTGTTGCCATAGGTACTTCCTTAATGCAGTTAGTTTTCTGCGATTATTTTCCCCTTCGCACTGTCGCCAACAGAAAAAGAAATTACTCTCAAATTTTATGGAACGGCCTTTGTACATTTCTTCTTATATAACTGCTCGATTTGAAAATCTCTTCGTCTCTGATAGAACCATTTTGTGCATAGTTTGTTAATTTTTGCGTCATATTTTTTAGCCGCTGGTGGAAGTAAGTAGCTCTTTCTATTTCTGATGTATTATCAATTGTAGAAATTTGGTTCATTTTTTCATTTTTTTTCTAAGGGGTTCCACTGTCTATGAGTAACTTTGATAAATTTTATCCGCTTCGGAAAGGATTCAAAAGACACGTTCATTACAGCCGAACATTCAGTGTCATTGTTCTTGTTGTTTATGCTTGGGTTTTGTGCTATTAGGTTGTGCTGATGAAATGCAAGATATTGCAAACTCGTGCAGTTGGCAGGGAATCTGAGAACTAACATGTGACTTGCTACATGTAAATTTAAAGTGTCAAGGTTATTGTCTGTAAACCACTGGTCATTTTGTCAACGGCATCAGTTTCAAGGAGGTCGTGCTGCAGTGAAGAGAACGTTGGATTAGGGCCAAATTCGGATGAATTTTCTTTTACGAGTTTTAACATGGGCACCGTGCCTCGGACATAGGTTGCAATATCATTCCCGCATTTGGGAAAAGAACCGTTGACAAATATAAGACACAACGTTGGTTTGTTAAATTCAGGTCCGTTTATATCTGCCTCCGAAAATGAACCACCCGGTAGACCAGAAGGATCTATTGATGAAACTCAGAGTACAATGTAACCCTTTCTGGGCATTTAACGGACATAGGCAAAGTGAAGAAGATGGATAAATAGGGCACACAAATTAGTTGAGACGAAACAGGACAAAATACGACGATTTGGTGTCTGCTCTTCGCCGCTTATCCACAAGCAAACGCACGATATTTCAAGCAGCCTTGTCACGTGTGATAAAGAAATAGATCCTAAACCGATGAGTCATTACATTATGACCACCTACCTAATAAGATGTTGAACCTCATTTAGCCCGCAAAACAGCGGCCACTCGGCGAGGCATCGATTCGAATGTGATGGCGATAGGTATCGTTGGGTATCTTTTACCATAATGTCATCAGCAGGTCCTCCAGTTCCCATACATTTCCGGGTGGTGGTGATTTAGAGCGAACACGTTTTTCCAAGTGGAACCACAAATGTTCGATTGGGTTCATGTCAGGGGAATTTGAAGGCCAGGGCATTAATAGAAAGTCATCAGCATGTTCCTCTAACCACTCCATGACGATTCTCGCAGTGTAGCATGGGGCATTATCCTGTTGGTAATTGCCATTACCAGCAGGGAACACAGTTGCCATGAATAGGTGAACATGGTCTGCAACGACGTTCAGATACCTGACAGCTGTCAGGAATTGTGCTATTGAGAAAATGGGACCTAAAGTGTCCCAAGAAAACATCGCCCACAGCATAACAACACCTCCGACGGCCTGTTTCCGCCCAACAGTGCATCCAGGCGCCATAGCCTGCTTTGGTAATTGGCGTATCCGCTGTCAGCCGTCTACGTGATGCACCAGGATTTTCGATTCGTGAGATCAGACCACTTTCTTTTAATCATCCACGGTCCAATCTCGATGACCTTGGGCCCATTTCAAGCGTTGTTGGCGATGACGTGCAGTGAGCATGGGGACCTGGCTGGGTCTTCGACTACACAGGCCCATGCGCAGAAGGCTGTGGTGAACTGTGTACTGTGACACATGACCTTGATCACCACTGTTGCAGCTGCGGGTGATTTGTCGCGCTGTGACCCTGCGGTCGCTGTGAACAATGCGCGACAGTCACCACTCCCCTATGCCCTCAATGAGCTGCGGACGACTCCCAACTGTACGATGGTTCGTCATTTGTCCATCTGTGCACCACTTTTGATACGTACTCACGTATCGTCGTAACGTGGTTTCCGGGATCATAGTTCCGAGGCACAGTGCCATCACAATTTGTCTTTTATCAAACTCAGATGAATCGACAGCTTTTCTCATTTTGACTACGAACACTGCACTAATTGAAAGCCTGTCAACGGGTTGTAAATATACTGTTCTGTAAACTTCACCCGCGCCGCCGTTCGATCTCCAGGCCCGATCATTTCGCTAGGCCGCTGGTGGTCAAAATGGAATAGCTCATTGGTGTATGGCAATCGTTCGACGTTCGCCACAATAGTTAGACCGCGTGGCTGCCAGAAATGCAGCCCGAAGCCTGTACTTTATTCCAGTAAGACGGTGGTTAGTGTTTGGTGGTCAGCAGCTGGGATGATATATCCCTCCTTCGTTTTTAGAACCATCAAGGCTGGCAAGTGTTGTCAAGAACATGACATTTTGTATACAAAACTGTCAAGATCCGGTGTTAGTCAGTCGCCATGGCCCCATACTTTCCTATGATAAAGCGAGACACCACGATGCACGCCAGACGATGCAGAAGCTGCATCAACTGTGGAACGAAATTTTGCCTTATCCCCCTTATTCACATGAACTGTCCCTCTACGGATTATTACTTCTTCAAGCAGCTGGACAGCATTCTACAGAGCAAATCGTTTCCTGGTCAAACATCAGTTTAAACTGCATTGCCGAAATTTGTCGCATCCCGGAGCTCGCCATTTTCAGCAGGTCTTTTGTAAAAAAGATCGTGCTTACGTTATCGGTTTGTCCGTTCGTCCGTCTGTGGACACCATATATCTCTGCAGCTATTATTCCGATTTTAAAAACAAAACCTTCTTGCGTTAGGAAGCTTGAAATATGCGAATGATGATCCTTTTTTTTTTCGTTTTTCTATGCGTGCACAATTTCTCCACTAGAGGGCGTAAGTGCAGGTGACATTGAATTCAAAATACATATTATTGCATACACTTGCTTCAAGTCGTCCGATTCAAAAAATTATTTTACCTTTCGATTCCATTTATGTCAGATACTATTTTAGGTATAGTCACTTTTTTCAAGTTACGCATAGATTTTCCGCTAGTGGGCGTAAAAGTATACTGCCTTTTCTCCCATATCTCTGCTTCTAAAACTCGGATTTGAAAAAATCTTTCTGAAGTGGATACAGCTCCTGATAGGAAATCGTTTGCATATAATTTCTAATTTTTGGTAAAAGTGGTTTAATCGCCAGGGGGCAAAAATGTTAATTTCTGCTTCTGATGCATTTGCACCAAAATCTGAGCTTCTAAAATCTCGATTGAAAAACTTTTTTGGTGGACCAATACCATGCACGTCTATAAACCTTTTCGGAATACTTACTTCTTTAAATAATGCATGGTTTCTCCGCCAGGAGGCGTAGATTTATATCTTATTTCTGTCAATATCTCTGCTTCTAAGAGTTCGATTCGAAAAATTCATTCTTCGTTTGATAGAGTTTCCGATGCGAAATGTAAAATGTTCTTGATATAATTTCAGAATTTTCAAGAAATTCATAGACTTTTCGCTAGGGGGCGTAAAAGTTAATTGCGCTTTCCCTTATTTCTCTGCTTTGAAAAATTCGATTTGAAAAATTCTTCCTGTATCGCATACAGCTCGTGATGGGAAATGTTTAGTATATAATTTCTACTATTTGGTAAACAATGGTTTAGTACCTGGGGGCGTAAGCGTTAATTTCTGCTTTTGATGTATTTGCAACAAAATCTCAGCTCCTAAAAACTCGATTGAAAAAATTATTTCGTGGACCTACACCGCTCACATCAAAAAACCTTTCGAGAATACTTTCTTCTTAAAATAATGCCTGATTTTTCCACCAGTGCGCGTAGATGCGTAGCTTATTTTTGTCAATAGCTCTGCTTCTGAAAGTCCGAATTCAAAAATTCTTTCTTTGTTGGAAAGCGTTTTGCCAAAAAATGTTTCTCATATAATTTTAAGTTTTTCTTAACGCACAAGTCTGCCAGCAGAGGGCGTAACTTCACGTTTTCGTTTACAGCAATATCTTCGGGACTAAAAACCCGATTGAAAAACTTCTTTTACGGTCAGATACCACTAACTAAGCAAACTCTGCGTGCTTATTGTCTTCCCAAAATAAAGCAGAATTTCACCGCTAGGGGCGCAAATGCTTAACCTGTTTTTCTCCAAACCTGGTTTTACATGTCCGATTAAAAAATTCTTTCAACACCGAATGTCATATACTTTGTAGAACACTTTAACATATGAGGAATTTTGTCGTTCACATTTCTGTCGGTATGTGACGTTTGTGTACTTTAGTTTGAAGCTGTATAGCAGTTACTAAAACTACTATTGAGAAATTTATTATTATTATTATTTTGATTGGAGGTTTAACGACCACCGTGAGCAACTCAATGGGCTATAAGCAGTCGCCCGTCCCTAATATAGGGTCACTGGTTCCAGGGAAGGGTGAGAGCCAGTGCCGTAAGACAAACACAACATCGATGCCACACGGGATTCGAACCCGGTACAACAGAGATGTGGAGCATTATCCTCTTTAAATAACGTAAAGATTTCCCGGTGGATGCATAACGATCGAACCTTTTTTCTTTCCACTATCTCTGCTTCCGGGTGACGTATTTGAAAAGTTCTTTTTCCTTAGCATAGCTTTTACAATGAAGCATATTTTTCGCCAATTTTCAACTTTTCCATTATTTTCCAAATTTTTCCGTTCGCAGACGTAGACTTATATCATGTTTTCTTTTCTATATTTCTTCTTTTAACTGTTTGATTTAAAAATCTCTTTGTCTCTTCCTTGTGCAAAATCTTTTTGCAAAAATCATGGAAATCTTTTTTGCGCCATTTTTTAATTTTTGTAACATGCTTTTAGCCGCTGGAACTAAGTAGATATTTCTATTTGCGGATGTTTCATCGATTGTAGAAGCCGGTTAATTGTTTTCCTGACCGGTTCCATTGACCATGAATAGCTTTGATAAATTTAATTTACGTCAGAACGGATTCAAGAGACATGCTCATTACAACCGAAAATTTGATGTTATATTTCTTGTTTTAGGACAGCGAACAGAAGTTTGTATCCAGTTGGCAAAACTATGTTGCTGCTGGCGGAGATGCTTTAAATTAATAAAGTTTATTTTGCACAATATTTTGGGCCTTTGGAGTTTTTATCAATATTGCGAAATGTCATGAGCAAGTACGTGATACGATATCCTTTAAGTTTGTGTCAGTCGACAGACACAAACTCAAAGGATAGACGCACAGCAAAATCGCAAAGAAATAATGCCCCATCAGGCTCATCTACTCATCTTTTATACACTTTCAGGGCTTTCTAGAGTTAGATTAAGCTTTTTTCTGTGTGTCTTTAAGTGTACATATGGTAACAACAAATAGACAGCATGGATAGCAAAGAAAAATCTGTAAATCAGTGGCGTCTCGTGACTAGAGAAACAGGCGAAGTATTACAAATGATAATTAGGAAAACAAATACATCTATATTGAAGTGCCAAAAGTCATGGCTTAGCAGTATGCAAATTTTTCACTAGCACTGCCGTCGTATAAAGGCTTCAACGCCCGCCACCATTATTTGCAGTTGCGAGGTGGAATCTGGCGGTTGTTCAACCGCCAGAAGGATTATGGAAAGCCAACGTGAATTATCGCAGTTTGAATGAGGCATGGTAGTGAGAGCTAGACGGATGGGACATTCAATTTCTGAAGCTGGGTGAACATTCAGCATTCCTTAATCCACGATGTCACGTGTGTACCGAGAATGCCTCATGGAAGGAATTACCACCCACCGTGGACAGCGCAGTAGCAGACCACAACGAATGACGTTGAAAAAAGTGGCGTCTGACCAGGATTGTCCATGCTAACAAACAAGCGACACTGGCTCTAATAACATCCACATTCAATGCAGGAGGTGCCAGAGACATATCCATGAGGTCAGTGTAGAGTAATTTAGCGTCCATGGGGTATGGGAGCAGAAGACCCACCAAAGTGCCTTTGTTGACATCACGACATCGGACAAAGCGCCTCACCTGGACTCGTGAAAACCTTAATTGGACTCTGGAAGATTGGCAACCTGTGGGGTGGTCCGATGAGTCCTGCTACCAGTTGTTACGAGCTGATAGTAGGGTTTGGGTGTGGCACAGACCCCATGAGCCATGGGCCCAAGCTGTCAACAAGGCACTGTGCAAGCTGGTGGTGGTTCCATATACACTAGTCTGATGAGTCACACTACCAGTTGTTATGAGCTGATGGTAGGGTTCGGGTGTGGCACAGACCCCATGAGCCATGGACCCAAGCTGTCAACAAGGCACTGTGCAAGCTGGAGGTGGTTCCATATACACTGGTCTGATGAGTCACACTACAATTTGTTATGAGCTGATGGTAGGGTTTGGGTGTGGCACAGACCCCATGTGCCATGGACCCAAGCTGTCAAAAAGGCACTGTGCAAGCTGGTGGTGGTTCCATATACACTGGTCTGATGAGTCACACTACCAGTTGTTATGAGCTGATGGTAGGGTTCGTGTGTGGCACAGACCCCATGAGCCATGGACCCAAGCTATCAAAAAGGCACTGTGCAAGCTGGTGGTGGTTCCATATACACTGGTCTGATGAGTCACACTACCAGTTGTTATGAGCTGATGGTAGGGTTCGTGTGTGGCACAGACCCCATGAGCCATGGACCCAAGCTATCAACAAGGCACTGTGCAAGCTGGTGGTGGTTCCATATACACTGGTCTGATGAGTCACACTGCCAGTTGTTATGAGCTGATGGTAGGTTTCGGGTGTGGCACAGACCCCATGAGCCATGGACCCAAGCTGTCAACAAGGCTCTGTGCAAGCTAGTGGTGGTTCCATATACACTGGTTTGATGAATCGCACTACCAGTTGTTATGAGCTGATGGTACGGTTCGTGTGTAGCACAGACCCCATGAGCCATGGACCCAAGCTGTCAACAGGACAACAGCGTGTGAATGAGCGGGGTCATCGTCGGCTAGCTCGCATTGTAAGCGGATAGACGGGCCACAGTGTAAGAAATCACTCAGTAATTTAACGCTGGTACACAAAAACGTGTAAGCAGCCACACCATCTAGAACCATCTCCTCGCTATGTAATACAGAAGCCATCGTCACACGAGGGTTCCGCTGCTGACCGCACATCACAGGGTGCAAAGATTAGCATGGGCGCGGGAACATCGGCACTGGACCATAGACATGTGGGAAAATGTTGCCTGGACTGATGAGTCGAGATTCACTTTGGTACATGCGGATGGTAGGATACGAGTACGGCGCAAACCACATGAAGCGATGGATCCTTCTTTTGCCAATAGGGTACTCTTCAAGCTGGTGGGGGCGGCATTCTCGTCTGGGGACTGTTTGCGTGGACTGAAATGAGACCCCTGGTACGTGTGACATCGTCCCTCAAAGGTCAACGTTACCGGGATATCCTGGACGACCATTTGCTTCCGTTTGTGCGTCTTCAACATCCCACTGGGGACCTCATCCTGCAACAAGACAATGCACCGTGCCATCGCTCCCGAATTGTTTCCGAATGGTTGGATGAACACTCCACCGACGTGAACTCGCTTCCTTGGCCAGCTAGGTCACCTGATCTCAATCCCATCGAGCACATCTGGGATGCCATCGAGCGAGATGTTCGAGGCTCTGACCCCCCCCCCTCTATCAAATCTTCGTGAACTGTGGGGGCTTGTTCAGGGGTGGTGGATCCGTATGGCTTCCCAATGCTTCCGGTGTCTTGTCGAGTCCATGCAGAGACGAATCGCCGCCGTCATCAGGACGGCAGGTGGTGCTGCACGTTACTAGACAGGTATCTCTAATTCAATTGCTCTTCAGTGTATGTTGTGTTTTTCTTTCGGCCGCCTGGGTGGCACAGTGATATAAGCGATGGTTTCTGATCATTCTACCAACGGAGGGGTCTGGGGTTTGAATCTCGAGTAAGGCATGGATGTTGTGTTTGTCTTACTGTCTCCCCGGTAGCGCAGTGATCTAAGCAATGGCTTCTGATCATTGCTGCAACGGGAGGGGTTTGGGGTTTGAATCCCGAGTAAAGCATGGATGTTGTGTTTCTCTTATGGCCGCCTCGGTGGCGCAGTGATCTAAGCGATGGCTTCTGATTATTCTAACAATAGAGGGTTCTCGAGTTCGAATCCCGGGTAAGGCATAGATGTGGTGTTTGTCTTACGGCCGCCTCGGTATCGCAGTGATATAAGCAATGGATTTTGATCATTTTCCCAACGGAGGGGTCTGGGGTTCGAATCCCGAGTAAGACATGGATGTGTTGTTCGTTTTACAGTGTTTCGGTGGCGCAGTCATCTAAGTGATGACTTCTAATGATTCTAACAAAAGAGGAGTCTGGGGTTAGAATCAAGTAGGACATTAATATTGGGTTTGTCTCACGGCCGCTTCGGTGGCGCAGTGATCTAAGCGCTCGCTTCTCATCATTTTATGAACCGAGGGATCTGGTGTTCGAATCCTGAATAAAGCATGGATGTTGTGTTTGTCTAATAGCCGCTTCGGAGGCGCAGTGATCTAAGCGATAGTTTCCGATCATTCTACCAACAGAGGGGTCTGGGGTTTGAATCCCACATAAAGTGTGGATATTGCGTTTGTCATACGGACTGGCGCGAGTGGCCTAGTGGTCAACGTTCGTGACTGCTGCGGAAAGGACCTCAGGTTGGATCCCAGACAGGTACGAACGCTCGATCCACTAAATATCCGTCGTGCGTTGGATGACCACGTGAAGCCTTCGGACCTAGCGTACTGGCCCCCCGGTAATAAATAAGGGCGTCTTCCTCCCCCTTTCTACTTCGCTTTCGTGTCAGTTTTCTATCGGGCACTCTAGCCCGAATCTCTTAGCTTCCTATTTATATGGGTTGTTTAAGACCTTGGGTCAGACACTCCCTTTCTAAAATCCTCTACATATGATCTGATCTGATCTGTCATACGGACGCCTCGATGGCGAGTTAGCTAAACGATAGCTTCTGATCATTCTACTAATGGAAGGTTCTATGGTTCGAATTTCGATTTAGGTATGGATGTTGCGTTTGTGCCCCGGTGGCGCAGTGATCTAAGCGATGGCTTCTGATCATTCTACCAACGGAGGGGTCAGGGGTTGGAATCCCGAGTAAAGCATGGATATTGTGTTTGTCTTAAGGCCGCCCCGGTGGCACACTGATCAAAACGACGGCTTTTTTATCATTCGCCAAACGGAGGGGTTTGCGTTCGAATCCCGGGTAAAGCATGGATGCTGTGTATGTGTTACGGCCTCTTTGGTGGCGCAGTGATCTAAGCGATAGTTTCTGATCATTATACCAACGGAGGGGTCTGGGGTTCAAATCCCCGGTAAGGCATGGATGTGGTGTTTGTTTTAGTGCCACCTCGGTGGCGCAGTGATCTAAGTGATGACTTCTGATCATTCTAACAAAATAGGGGTCTAGGGTTCGAATCAAGTAAAGAATTGGTGTTGTGTTTGTCTTACAGCCGCCTCGGTGGCGCATCTAACCGATAGCTTCTGATCATTCTAAAAAAGGAGGGGTCTTGGGTTCGAATTCCTGATAAAGGATGGATGTTGTGTTTGTCTTACGGCCGTTTCGGTAGCGCAATGATCTAAACGCTGGCTTCTGATCAATCTAACAACCGAGGGATCTGTGGTTCGAATCCTCGATAAGGCTCATATGTTGTGTTTGTCTTACGGCCGCTTCGGTGGCGCAGTGATTCAAACGGTGGCTTTTGATCATTCTACCAACGGAAGGGTCTGGGGTTCGAACCGTGGGTAAGGCATGGATGTTTTGTTTGTCTTACGGCCGCCCCAGTGGTGTAGTGATCTGAATGATAGCTTCTGATTATTCTACCAACGGAAGGGTCTAGCGCTCGAATTCCGGATAAAGCACTGATGTTTTGCTTGTCTTCCGGCTGCTTCGGTGGCGCAGTGGCCTAAGCGATAGTTTCTGATCATTCTACTAACGGAAGGGTCACGGGTTCGAATTCCGAGTAAGGCATGTATGTGGTGTTTGTCTTACGGCGGCCTCGGTGGCGCAGCGACTTAAGCTATGACTTCTGATCTTTCAACCAACGGAGGGATCTGGGGTTAGAGTTCTAGGTAAGACATGGACGTTGTGTTTGTTTCACGGCCGCCCCAGTGGTGTAGTGATTTAAACGATTGCTTCTGATCATTCGCCCAACGAAGGGGTCTGCGTTTAAATCCCGGTAAGGCATGGACGTGGTTTTTATCTTATGGCCGCTCCGGCGACGCTGTGATCTTAGCGATGGCTTCTGAGAGGCAAGTGAGGCGCCGCCTCACCTGAAATTCCGCAGAATGAGAAGTGAAAGAAAAAAAAACCTTCTGTCAGTAACAAAGATATAAGAACTTTGCAGGATAAATGAAACACTGAAATTCACATTGTGATTCATGAATTAGGTTAAAGAAAGGCTTTCGAGAAGAGGAATGAATCATTATTTTTGCAAAGCAGCTGTATGTTTTAAGCGCTTAGAGGCGACCGGCTGAATCGTCTCGATGAGAAGCCGGTTTGGGAACTGGGAATCAGAGAAGAGCCCTACAGAGTGAACCCTCCACCCCCACGGTCCGAGGTCTACCTAAAGAGGTGCCGGACTTCCAGTAAGAGAAAGGAAATTTCTGAGGCGACTCTCCATTTCGCTTAAACTGGAATCGCATCTCTGTTGTTGTTGGAGAACCCAAGGATTGTGTATCCAATGGGCGCGGGAAAATGAGCAGATGACCTTTGTGTAAACTGGTTTCACAGGCAATGACGCCGTTCGCCTCTATACGCTTTGGAGTACGATGATTTCTACGTAGCTTTAACTATTCGTCAGAGTTTATTTGAGTCTAACTTTTTGAAGTGTGTTTTCAATCCTCTCTTCTGCGGGTGTTTGCTTGTTAATAGTAATGTTGAGTTTTTCCTTTTTTTATTTTGTTATTGTTACTAAACAGCATATTTTGATTTTGGTTGGAAAATATGAATGGCCCAACAAACGACGTGATTTGTGTTCTGGAAGAAATTCCTTTTAAACACTGGAAAGATTATGATAAAAGGGATGTTCTCATATCTGGAAGACCGACACCTATAATAAGTTCAATATCTAAAGATAAGAAGTGCGGCAAATCGTTTTTTAGGTCTTTCAATAAATCATGGTACGAGATTTTCCCCTGGCTTTCTGGTAGCTATTACAAGAAAACTCTCTTTTGCTGGAAATGTTTACTTTTGAGCAATAAGAAAAATGTGTGGAGCACAACGGGTTATTTTGATCTAAAAAACTTTTCTCGTAGTGTAAAATTGCACGAAAGCTCTAAAAAGCATAGAACTAACCACGTAGGTCTAAAACGAATGGAAAAAAACAAACACTATTTCTGATATGCTCAAAGAAAATGCTGCTCTTCATAAAGTCAAGTTTAATGAAAAGATCAAACTAAATAGGCTTTTTATGGAACATATAATCGATTTAGTTGTCGTTCTAAGCAAGCAAGAACTGCCTTTTCGAGAACATGATGAATCTATTTCCTCATTAAATAAAGGTAATTTCAAGGAAATGTTCCATTTGTTACTTCGTAGGAGCACCCCAGAATTAAAAGCACATTTTGAAGAAATACGAAGCTTATTTTCTGGACAATCTAAAACGATACAGAATGATTTAATGGAGTGTATTCATGAATATATAAACGAATGTGTTAAAAGCGAAATTAATGAGTCAGAATTTTTTTCAGTGCAAGTTGATGATACAACTGATATTACTCAAAAATCACAGTGTTCAATAATTGTCAGATACATATTGGACTCAAATTGTGAAGTAGTTGAGCGCTTCCTTGGTTTTTATGATATCAGCACTGACAGGACTGCTGTGGCACTGTATGATCTGCTAGCATCGGTTTTGGAGGAGTTTGATTTTAAATCAAAGTTAGTAGGCCAGTGTTATGATGGTGCAAGCGTTATGGCTGGAGAGTTGAGCGGTCTGCAGAAAAGAGTCAAGCTAGAAGCCCCGCAAGCTTTGTTTACCCACTGTTTCGCCCACCGCCTTAACCTTGTCCTACAACAGGGGTGCTAAAGTATTGTAAAATGTCGCATATGTTTCGCAACTGTATCCAGCATGCCCTCATTTTTTCATAAGTCTGCCAAGAGAACCCACGTAGCAGATTCAGTTGTTGGGAAACGGATTCCTCAAATAGCGGAAACACGTTGGGCATCACGTTCGCAAATTTTGCGTTTAATTGTGAGCGAATGGGGCAAACTAAAGAATGTGTTTGAAAACATAATGAATGACCCGGAATCAACGGCAGAATCAATCAACGGAGCCATTAGGATATTTGAAAAATTTCACTGACTGATTTTGAATTTGCTTTTTTATCATTGATTTTTGATGACATTTTTGGAATTACGGATGTACTGTTTGATGTTTTACAAAAAAGACTTTAGATATCAGTTATTGCCAAAGACAAATTAAACAATGTTGCGAACGAATAAATAAGAAAAGGAATGTAACCACTTACTTGAAACATTTCAGTGAAGCAATTAGTTTGAGTGGAGGTCCTAAATGTCGCCAAAAGAAACATTTGACTGAAGAAGAAGTGGAAAACTATTACAAAACTTTGTTTTACGAAATCGTTGACAGCATAATAGTTCAAATAAATACCAGATTTGAAGATATGGGAAAGCTCGAGTTTCTGCAGCTAATTGACAGCTCAAAATACCATAGTTATTCAGAGTCATTTCCATCCAGTGCCCTTAACACTCTCAAAAAAATTTATCCAAACATTTTTACAGACACACAACGACTAAAAAACGAATTAGATTTTTTATATAATGATCACAACTTCAGGGAACTCAGTTTTCAGAAAACCTTGAAAACAATGAAAGAAAATGAGCTGAAAGATGTGTTACCAGAAGACTACAAATTATTTTCTCTTGTATTGACACTGGCGTCAACAAGTTCTTCTGCTGAAAGGAGTTTTTTTCTTGTTTGAAGAGAATTAAGACTTACCTCCGTAATACAACGGCACAAAATCGTTTGTCTTCACTCGCTAAAATTTCAATCGAGAAAGAATTGCTGAACCATCTAATGTCCACTCAACCATTTTATGATCTGATCATAGACAAATTTGCAGCCAAAAAGGATCGCAGAATTTAACTTATTTATAAAACATAAACTGAAAGCATTCTGTTCGAGACCAAAGCAAATTAATATCGTATTCCTCTGTTTTTAATTTCAGGTTTAAATTATTTAATACTTTTTTCATATACAAATGTGCTTCCTTAGCTTGACTTCTCCTGTACATAGTTATCACGAGCCTGGACTTCAGTTTGTGACCCGTGCTAAATGCACCTTCACTAATATGCCAATCGAACTGTGACTTTTATTCAAGCTCAAGAAACACTTCGTGAGAAAAAAAATTTCTATTCAAATGATTCCCTTTGAATTTTTTAAGAAGTGGATCTCCGACTGGCGTTGGGATGTGAGTGACGCATTGACTAGCTAAAGAAACCGCGCAAATTGCGTATTTTCGCTCAAGTGTATTACATAAAAGAATACTGGTGAAATATTTCTTTCTCTGTTGTAAAATTATCGAATAATTGTTTTCATAAAAATATTGTTGCAAAAGTAGTGTATATTACACACACACACACACATATATAGAGAGAGAGGTATATGTATATTTTTCCTCTAAAATTTTTGGATTTTTCGTGAAGAAAGACTCCCACGCCGTGTTTCATATATTTCTATAATTTTATTCCATTACTGTTGAATAATATTTGTATATAAGGGCTGAAATGGCATGGGATGGAGCCCTAAGGGATGGGGTTTACAACTGTTAATAACAAGGCGCCGCCTTCCCTGGACCAATGGCTTAACGAGACTTCCGAATCTCAGCGGATTTTAATGATTCAGCCGACTCGAACCCAGGACTTCAAAGATATCCAATGGGTGATACTGCCTTTGACATGAAACTTTTTGAGGGGGGTCTGCACTTCTGCTGTATAACTGTGTATAAGTACATATAAAAAAAAATTTGGGGGGGGCGCGCTTCGACAAATATTTTCCTATTGGTACGTACGCACATCTTGAATATTAATACAAAATGAAGCTAATTTAATAAAATGAAGAAAATGCAATAAATTCTAGTTGTTTTAATAAAAATTTAATAAAGCAACTTCTTTGGCCGCTTTGCTTTACTTTCTCTTCTATTATCAAGAAATTACATTGCTTTCCGAGTTATATAAAAATCAATGAATTTAAATAGGAAAATTATCTATAAAACGTACTTAGAAAAAGCTAACTGTCTCGCCTAATAAGGGGGTGCAAATCACGACCCCCCCCTAGGCTACGCCACTGATATATATATATATATATATATATATATATTCATATAACGTTATACGAATTTATATATTTTTCAATAACGTATGTTTTACTGTTTTACATTTACATCAAGACCGTTCGCCTCACCAGCATTTTACACCACAAGCCGCCACTGGAAGGGACTGGGTTCGAATCCCGTGTGAAGCATGGATGATGCGTTTGTCTTATGGCCACCTCGGTGGCGCAGTGATCAAAGAGATCTCTTCTGATCATTCTACCAACGGAGGTGTTTGTGTTCGAATCCCGAGTAAGGCATGGATGTTGGGTTTTTCTTATGGCTGCCTCGGTGGTGCGGTGATCTAAACGATATCTTCTGATCATTCGCCCAACGGAGGTGTTTGCATTCCAGTCCCAGGTAAGGCATGGATATTTTGTTTGTATTGCGGCCGCCTCGGTGGCGCAGTGATCTAAACGATGGCTTCTGATCATTCCAGCAACGGAGGGGTCTGTGGTTTGAATCCGGGGGTAAGGCATGGTTGTTTGTGTTTATCTTTCGGGGGTTTATTCGCTGTGTTCCTTGTTCACCCGGCATACTGTATTCAATGTTCACTATGTACATTGCTGACGTCGAAACACAGAATGTTTATACTGTTTATGCCTACTTGTATATGTCACTGCATCTGTCAACCAAGCAATAAATATTTTTTTAAACATCCAATAAAAAAATACTCACACATTTACGACTTCGTTTAATTTCTCTTAGTGCTTACGTTATGGCCTTTTTTTTTTTTTTGATTGGAGGTTTAACGACCACCGTGAGCAACTCAATGGGCTATAAGCAGTCGCCCGTCCCTAATTTAGGGTCACTGGTTCCAGGGAAGGGAGAGAGCCAGTGCCGTAATACAAACACAACATCCATGCCTCACCGAGATTCGAACCCGCACCCCTTACGGACGAATGATCAGAGGCCATCGCTTAGACCACTGCGCCACCGGGGCGGCGCTTTTGTTTGCGATACATTTAAGTAGAAAATGTTGAGAGATATCAACAAGAGTGATAAAACTTTGTGTTCAGTGACCCAAGTATGGACGTAATTTAATGGCATAACGGATTGTAATTCACTATTAATGTCGTCCGAGCAGTGCCTTATGTGCAAATAAATTTCCGAAGTTTCGTGTTTTGTGCAGAAATCAAAAAACTTTGATCAACCGTAAAAAAAATCAAACTTTTATTTTCCGTGCAGTACATTTTTATAAGAGAGGTAAAAAATTATTATTAACAGTGACACTACCATATGTCAGAATAACGCACATGTGCTAAACGAACTTAACAGGATTTATTAAATTTAAACGCAGAGCTTGAAATACGAGGGCGAATCAATAAGCTAGTTATATCCTTTAATCATAAAACAAATAAAGAGCTATACTAAAACACCTCCCGTCGGCAGCTCTGACGTACTGTCTACTTCGCTCCCAAGCACATGTGGTCTGACTTCAATCCCATTCCAGGTGGCGCTAAGTGTAACTTACTTTTTGATTCACCAACGTACATGAAAAAGACTGTTATGTAAATTAAAACTCTTAGAAATTACAAAAGATAAATCTTTTTTTTTTTTTTTTTTTTTTTTTCATTGGAGGTTTAACGACTACCGTGAGCAACTCAATGGGCTATAAGCAGTCGCCCGTCCCTAATTTAGGGTCACTAGTTCCAGGGAAGGGAGAGAACCAGTGCCGTAAGACAAACACAACATCCATGCCTCACCGGGATTCGAACCCAGACCCCTTTCGGACGAATGATCAGAGGCCATCGCTTAGACCACTGCGCCACCGGGGCGGCAGATAAATCTTCATAAAAGTAAATAAAAAAAAACAATTGCGTGTTAAACAGTCAAAGTATATTTATTGTTTTAACATTAATCCATGTTCAAAATTTAAACATTAGCAGGAATCCGATGTTAATTGCAATCGAGCAGGCAATTGTAGATGACAAAACGTAAAGGGTCTGCCTGATAAAAGAGAGTTCTCTGTGTCTGTATAAACGTTTAGTCGAATTCGCAGTCCAAGTAGCGTTTCAGGAATGGAGGGAGTGGCAACAACTGAATTCCGTCTGGGAGCATCCAATTGTCATTTAGACAATTCCGTATAACGTAGCGTGACATGTGAGCGAGTGATGAAGGCATGTTGCGACCGTAGAGACACTGGGGAAATAGTTTATCGTATAGCGGTATTAAGAGACTTAATTGCTTAATGCTATGCGTGGCATTGGAGGCAAAAATTCACTTTGCTTTGTGAGAATTTGGAGTGTCTTTAAGTGAGTCAACAAAACTTTTGCCCAAATCATGAATAATTTCCGGAAGTCTTGGCGTTTGTGTCTGAATTTTTTTAAATCAGTTCTCCATAGCCCATAGTGGCCCCCAAGCTGTATTATCTTCGAAAGTATGTACAAAGTTACACGTGGCACAGGAATCCCTTTTATCTTCCTTGTAGACGAAAGACATACACCGTATCGAAGCAATATCTTAAAACCAGTGTTGTTCAAATAATATTTTGATACAAGTGCACCTCCAACAAATTTCAGTACCATGTCGTTGCCGAGTAACGATGTAAATCGCTGTCCTTTCATCTTTAATTTAATTCTACTTGAATGGTGTATGACATATGACGCAAAACTAAATGCACTCGACGCATATACTTGCCCGGCATCTTCATGGATGACTTCTGCAGGGAGCTCGATAACACGAGGCACTGTGACTTCTGCAGGGAGCTGGATATCATGAGACACTATAACTTCTGCAGGGAGCTGGATGTCATGAGGCACTATGTCTCGTAAAAAGTAATGTGCCCGTGAAAAGTTGCTAAGAGAAGTTTCGAAAGACGTAAAAATCTTGCCCACAATGGAACTGTCTCTGATTTGAATAATAAAACATTGTGAGAGAATACCACGCAGAACAAGCCACACTAGGATGGGTTGTGTTCTTTCCGGCTCTTGAACGGAACTGAAGATACGTGTGAGGTTGAGTATGTTCGCTTCAAAGTTTCCTGAATTGGAATTTTTTATTCGTTGGCATAAGTCTCGCACTTGTTTGACATTCGAAGATCCACATCTGCAATTATTCCTTTCACATAACAACGTCGAAATTGTTGCGGATATTGAAATATCTGAATATGTATACCTTACCGTAGCCATAATAGTAGCGTAACGATGATACGATCTAGAAAATCCGAATAAATAATGTCCGTATCGTAGTAGGTCTTTAGTCATGTAGCACAAAAAATCTTTGGTGGTACTCGTTCGCGATGGTGGTTTCCTAAAAGAAAACCTTGTCACAGGGCTCTGCTTCTTTCTAAAGCAAAGCTTTGCTACCGGACTAAGCGCGTAGCTTACTGGAAGTGCAAGCAAACGTACGGTGCCCTTCGCAAAAGTCAAAAAGTTCAGTCCACACGAGAGAGGAGGAGAAAAAATTGTTTCGAAATTCTCGTTGCATGGAGTGCGTGGTTCATCACGTGAACTCTCACACGCTGAGTGGAAACAACCTAAACGACGTTGTTCTTCATCAGCTGCAATAATGCAAGCTCAGAAAACATATTCTCCAAGGTTATTAGATATCTCTTTAGGTTGGGCCACTTCGGAAACGAGCTGCTATTGGCTGGCGAAATGACGTCACACAGGGAGCAAAGCAGCGAGAGGCAAAGAGGCGAGAGCCAAGAGCCACCGCTGCTACAGGTTACACTTTAGCAAGGAATGTAAATAAACGCAATGGAAAATGTTTTCAAATACTAATAATTTCAAACTTCAAAGATTAACATATTTATCAGTGATCTGCTATTTCCTCTTTCATGAATTAATTAATTTTGAAAACAAAATAAATTAACAGCTTTTGTGTAAAGAAATATGAGGGCATTGCCGTAAACAAGCATATTGCTGAACTTCGTAGTTCCGTATTTCGCAGGAAGTTATATTTACAAAAAAGTTATTGTCAGTGCTAAAATAAATTCTTAAAAATCCAAACTTTTTAAAGTCTAGCCTTTCGATAATCAGCGCATCAAGTAGTTAACGGGCTAAACAAACAAGAAGTAAATATGTTATTCATCATTTCATTTTTTCAAAATAAATTTTGTTGTTTACAGAATTCCACTTAGTAGCCTTCAAATACAAACAAAAATTCGAACGAAATGTTAGTTTTTCAATTTATTTTAATAGGTGGCACAAAAAGCTATCAAAACTTACGTATATACTACTATTGCAATGGCGGGCAGTATCGAACACCTGCTGCAAGTGTGTTTACGAATGCATTGATGCCGAGCAAGCGGTGTGTTGCAAAGAATTATGGGATCACGACCCTGGACAATTGACATAGTGAAGAGAGAGGAGACAAGATGGCGTCGTCGCTTCGCTGTGTGTGAACACGATATTTGTTGTTCTTACAAAAGTGCTCTAAAAGAGTACATGTATTATCATCGTCTCGCCGGAATAAGCTGTGTGTTGTGTGAACCTCCTAAAAGGAATATTAATCATAATAAGACTGTTTAAAACAGACTAAATCGAAAGCAAAAGTTCATTGTTAACAATTACTCATTCGTTCTATGTTTATTATATATCCGTGAACCATCATTAATGTCTTAGTTGTGTGTTTAATCAAGAATAAATAACGAAAAACTTAAATCAGGAGTCTGTCGATTATGAACATATTTACCGTTGCAAATCATTTCTTAGTTTTTTTAACTTACACCATCAGTTTGCACTCCCAAGACAAAGATGCCGTGCGGCGTTGGTTATCGGCTTGGTTATCTGCTGTCGTGTTTTCGCACTAGCGTCTCGCGACAGAGATATCCACATGTATCGAGTTATCTCATTGGCAGCAATAAAACCGGCACCCACCAATTGGCGACCGGCACTGAAACGGAACTTGTTGTTTACAGACGCTAGTGTTCGTATACGTCGTCGAAGTCGTGACACATGTTGTTTACATCTTAGTTAACATTAGTTTCTTCATTGGCGGCTGTCGGTACAAATCGAACAATTTAACCTGTTTGCAGTATACATCCAAATATAAAAATGGCAATTCTTCCACAAACGGGCGCATTCCTCATTTCTCACACCTAAGACAGCGGAACGCTAGAACAGCTCCGCGAGCAATCTACTGTTTTCGATCTGGCAATGCATCTGTTGTTGTTTACATTCGAATGCAAACATTATGGGTGGTTATCTTTGCATTCTGTTCTTATTTTTTATTCATCATGATGAGTAACGTTGGTTTCATCAAAAAAAATATTTCGTGTACTAAATGAAAACTATAACTGAGATGTTGAAAAAGAACTAAAAAAAATTAACGATCTTACCGCTATATACGTTGGGAGACTGATAAAAAATTATACTTTAGTATTTACAGTAAGTATTTTAATTCGTACTGAGAAATATATAGCAAAAGACAATTAAAGAAGAAAAGCAGCGATATTTATTGCCATTCGTGATTCCTTATTATTTCAAGGGTGGGTAGCGAACCATATGTTTCACACCATAATATGCATGTTTTTCTATCTCGTACGACATCGTTAACGAGACTATACAAATTCCATTAAGGCATTATAAAATACAACAGACCAATTCAACGACAACTTCATGGAATTTTAATACTATCGAAATGTAATATGGACGAACAACTTAATATTTACTGAGCGCTGCCAGTTCGAAAACAGTAGATTGCTCGCGGAGCTGTTCTAGCGTTCCGCTGTAAACAACAAGTTCCGTTTCAGTGCCGGTCGCCAATTGGTGGGTGCCGGTTTTATTGCTGCCAATGAGATAACTCGATACATGTGGATATCTCTGTCGCGAGACGCTAGTTGTTTTCGCGGCGTTTGCTCTCGGTGTGACGTCATGCGCAAATCCGAGAAAACGGAGACTGCAACTGCACATTGAAATGGCGCCCCCTGATATCCTCAATATGTTATGTGTATAGTGCTCCTATTGCGTTATTTTATTAAAGCGTTATTTTTTGTTCAACCTAGGATACCATTCAAAATAGTTTAACTATACTAAAATTCCGAAAATTCTTGGCGTAGAATAAAGACAAAATTTTCCAAATTTTCACACATCAACCAGATGGCTTTCTCAAGGAGGTAGACAGCTAACTGCAAACTGGATAATAGAACGTTTCAACACTTTGAACGCAGTGACTTGACTAGACAATAAATGATTAGGAGCAAACGTGATATTTCGAAGAAACGAGGTCACGTTCGGTGGGCACGCGGTATAATGGTAAAGAACTCAGCATTATTTGAAGAATTGATTCCAAATACGTGGCAACTCCAGAGAAACGCTATCATTGCAAGCCTCGCAGCTGGTCAAGATTTCCAAGGTTTCGCGAATGGCGGTAGATTTGGGTGTGGAGTATGAAGCTATTTTCTTTACATCACTCCATATAGGTTCGGCGGACTTGAACTTGACTTCTCTTGATAGGGCAGTGGTTATTTCCCCGTCTCTTGTATCCCTTTTATGTTCGCTGATTCTAATTCCAAACGAACGTTTGGTCCTTCCGATGTAGTATCGCTTGGAGCCGTCCGGATAATTTAGTGGGATGGCATAAACACCTGCCTCATTGAGAAGAGGGGACTTGTCAATATTTATCTTAAGCATTGTGTATAAAGATGACGGAGACGTTATGCCGACACCAAAGTTCATCCTCCTGAGCGCGTTTTTGAATTGATAGGAAACATTTGGTATGAAGGAAATAGAGCCCAGGTAGCGAAGTTGCGGCATAGAAATATTATTTGCACTGCTGGTTCTGGCTTTCTCGATAAAGTTATGCATCTGGTTCAAAGTATATCCTGCCTCAGGGGCCAATTCGATGATGTTTCTTAGTTCGGATTGTCTAGAACGGACAGCGGATGAGACAGCGAATGCTCTTCTAATTCGAGAACGGAATAAGGTGGTTTTCTAAACATCAGGGCAGAATGAACTGCGGAGCATCAGGTTAGGAACGGAATTGTGTTTATAATAGACTTCCATATGAAGGCGGTTGTCATGCGATTTGCTCACTGAGACGTCGAGGTAAGGTAAGGCACCGTTGTGTTCAAGCTCCATAGTGAAATTTATTGTAGGGTATATATAATTTATTTTATCGAGGAAAAACGGGAGAGTCTCCTTTCCGTGTGGCCATATGAAAAATACGTCGTCTGCATATCGTAGCCAGGTGGTAGGTCTTGGGTTGATATTGGTAAATATGTGTTGCTCAATGGGGCGAAGTATTGCTTCCGCAAGGACGGTTGAAAGCGAAGATCCCATCGGAGCGCCATTAACTTGCTTATAAATTTGCCCTCGGAAACTGAAGTAGTTGGAATTTCAGACCAAGTCCATTATTTTGAAGATGCTGAGGCAAGACTCCTGAGAATAAGCCGATGAATTAAATATAGCCTCTTTCAATGTTCTGATGGCTTCCGGTAGGGGGATCGATGGATAAAGAGATACTTCGTCGAAACTAGTTTAAAACTACGTCGAAACTAGTTTAAAGATAAAATGGTTTCTCTTTATCCATCGATCTCCGTACCGGAAGCCATCAGAACATTGAGAGAGGATAAAGAGAAACTACGTCGAAACTAGTTTCTCTTTATCCATCAATCCCCGTACCGGAAGCCATCAGAACATTGAAAGAGGCTATATCTAATTCATCGGCTTATTCTCAGTAGTCTTGCCCCAGCATCTTCAAAATAATGGACTTGGTCTCAAATTCCAGCTACTTCAGTTTCCGAGAGCAAATTTTTAAGCAAGTAAATGGCGCTCCGATGGGATCTTCGCTTTCAACCGTCCTTGCGGAAGCAATACTTCGCCCCATCGAGCAACACATATTTACCAATATCAACCCAAGACCTACCACCTGGCTACGATATGCAGACGACGTATTTTTCATATGGCCACACGGAAAGGAGACTCTCCCGTTTTTCCTCGATAAAATAAATTATATACACCCTACAATCAATTTCACTATGGAGCTTGAACACAACGGTGCCTTACCTTACCTCGACGTCTCAGTGAGCAAATCGCACGACAACAGCCTTTATACGGAAGTCTATTATAAACCCACCTCCGTTCCCAACCTTATGCTCCGCAGTTCATTCTGCCCTGATGTTTAGAAAACCGCCTTATTCCGTTCTCGAATTAGAAGAGCATTCGCTGTCTCATCCGCTGTCCGTTCTAGACAATCCGAACTAAGAAACATAATCGAATTGGCCACTGAGGCAGGATATACTTCGAACCAGATGCATAACGTTATCGAGAAAGCCAGAACCAGTAATGCTAATAATATTTCTATGCCGCAACTTTGCTACCTGGGCTCTATTTCCTTCATACCAAATGTTTCCTATCAATTCAAAAACGCGCTCAGGAGGATGAACTTCGGTGTCGGCATAACGTCTCCGGCATCTTTATACACGATACTTAAGAGAAATATTGACAAGCCCTCTTCTCAATGAGGCAGGTGTTTATGCCATCCCACTAAAATATCCGGACGGCTCCAGGCGATACTACATCGGAAGGACCAAACGTTCGTTTGGAATTAGAATCAGCGAACATAAAAGGGATACAAGAGACGGGAAAATAACCACTGCCCTATCAAGAGAAGTCAAGTTCAAGTCCGCGGAACCTATATGGAGTGATGTAAAGAAAATAGCTTCATACTCCACACCCAAATGTACCGCCATTCGCGAAACCTTGGAAATCTTGGCCAGCTGCGAGGCTTGCAATGATAGCGTTTCTCTGGAGTTGCCACGTATTTGGAATCAACAAGATGTACAGTGAAACTCTTTTCCTATGAGCTTGCTTGCCGGGCCACTCGGTTGCCGATCAGCTACCAGATGTGTTCGGTGGGTGACAAATCTGGAGAACAGGCGGGCCACGGCAGCACTGACACCTGGTGGGCCGTGAAGAATTGTGGCACGATGCGTGCCACGTGCGGGCGCGCATTGTCCTGTTGAAATGTGGCCGCTTGTAGGTCCTGCAGATAAGGGAGGACTTCAGGCTCCAAAATGTCGGAGATGTAGCGGTGGCTGTTGAGTGTACCGGCGATGCGTACAAGAGGGGTGCGGCTGTCATATCCAATTGCGCCCCAAACCATAACGCCAGGCGATGGACCTGCATGGCGATGTATAATGCAGACGTCATACAGTCTCTCGCCGCTGTGCCGCCACACGCGGATCCGACCAGCGTGGTGTTGCAGACAGAAGCGGAAATTCGTCGGAGAAGACAATGTCGTGCCATTCCGTAGTCCAGGTGTGGCGTTCAACGACACACTCCCGCCGCACTCACCGGTGGTGTAACGTCAATGGTAATCGGAGCAATGGGCGCGTCGTGCGACAAGTCCCCGCTCCTGCAGACGACGTCGAACGGTACGTGCTGCACAGGTTGTCGCGCAACACACCCTGATTCCTGCGTTAACGTTCGTGATGAGGTGGTGCGAGCCGTCAATG
Source organism: Macrothele yani (assembly GCA_039090855.1). Lineage (NCBI taxonomy): Eukaryota > Metazoa > Arthropoda > Arachnida > Araneae > Macrothelidae > Macrothele > Macrothele yani. Next base: position 30,336,549 of record CM077029.1, on the reverse strand, counting down.
CCCGCCGCACAATATGCCGGACCTCTCGTTCGGTGGTGTGCCGCGGCTGCGGCAATTGCTCACGTCGGTCCGTCCGTCCATCCTTCTCCCACCTAACCCATACTCGCCTCACTGAGGCTGGATGTCGTCCCACACGGGCGCCGATGTCTCGGTACGATAAACCGCCGTCGCGATAAGCCACTATTCGTCCTCTGTCGAACTCTGAAACGTGCTGGAATGACTGCCATATTCTGCGACGAGGCATCAGGAAGCTTCCCACGCACAGGTCTGGCAGCACAACACACTTCCACTACTTACACCCCGTCTTCTGTGCACCCTTCTTATAGTGATTCTCGGTGGCGTGCCGGGCGCACATGATTTGCATATGTCCTGCAATGCTAATCGTTTGCGTGTCCTCTCGCGGGCGACGCATGCTGCGAATTTCAGGCCAATCGGATGCTTCCTTCTTGGTGTTGCATTTTGTGTGGCCAGCAGTGTATATAAATATATAATGTTTATTTGATGAATTCCATGTGATACGCACAAAAGTGCATGTTTGCGAAGCGTTCAGGTTATTGTTTTTTTCATTGCAAGCGAAATAGTATTCGTAAACACAAATGTTTCTGCCGCTTCCTCCCATAAGAAAGCATAGGTTGTATCAAATCATTGGCCCCCACGTTCGTCACGCCATCTAGTGACAAGGGACATTAATTGGCGATTTTTGTTTCCAGAGTCGTATCACCTGACTATCATACACCGTATATTAGGTGGAGAGTGGAGACGTTGCCATGCTTTCAGAACTGAATGACAGACCATAAATGCCACCTCCTTTGTGACCAAAATATTGTTTCGAATTAACCTGAGCTCAATAGATTGGATGATGCACATGAAAAAAGAACTTAAATGGGAACAGAGGGAGACAGTTAATCAAAAACAAGTTAAACTGTCACATACAGGCACAGTAAAAAAGCTGCCCTCATGTTCTGCGAATCCAAATACATACTTCTTGAAGCACACCTTTATCAAAAGACCGCAGCAGAAATTTTTGCAAGAGGAGAAAATCATTTCAAAAACCAAAGCAGGGGTACAAGTAGATTTTGCAGAGAATTTCAGCATTAAAATGCAAAATTAAATACAGAGTGCACATTGGTGTTATAAACAAGTAACAATATTTACATCATACTTGAAAATGGACAGTGTAACGTATACTCTATATTCACTTTCCTTTTGATTTTACTATCTCTGGTTATTTTATTTTACTATGTAAATTATCTTCCTACTGAACGGAATATTATTTCACCCCGCTGAATGAGATCTGGCAATGAGTGTAAGTCATGACGTGGTGGTAGCTCGTATATAGGCGCGTTCATCGAGAAGTGTGAGTTGTGTGTTGTTGCGTTGTAGTTGTGTTGTTGCGTTGGAGTTGCGTTGCAGTGTGTTGTTATGTAGTAGTGATATATGAGTGCCTTAGTTGACCAGGAGTCATCATAATAAACAAGTTGTTCTGTAAGTTCAATCTTTTTCAATTCTTAGTTTTGTCAGACCTCTGTCTGGCTGTTAGGTTTATGACTTTGATTACTTAATATAAATAACCAGCGTTGAGACTTTGTTTAAGTTCATAATTAACGAGTAACAACACCCTTTTGGGAATTCATCATTTTGAAGCTTAGAGCATTATTCATTCATAATAATTAGCTTAGCAAAAAGATAAACAAAGCTAATTCATTATAACAGGGTTATGTTTTAATAAGCGATGAAACAAGCCATGACAAAATTTCTGTGCATATTTTCCTAGAGATTTTGATTTTAGAATTAAAAGACAAATATCCACATATTGAAGAAATAGCATTTTTTTGTTACAGTGCAGCCAATCAATTTACGCAGCGTTATTTATTCACAAATTTAACCTTCATGTTTCAACAGCATAAACTGCAAATAATTTGGAGTTTCTTCGCAATAAGCCATGGGAAAGGTGTAGTGGAGGAAAATTGACGACCTCTCAAACGCAAACTTACTAGTAGTTATGGAGCTCGCAAACTTCATTTGATATACCATATTCTGGAATATTTATTCCGACGGAATTGTCTTCTTTCGTCAGAGCATTGCTTTGAAGCCATGATTCGGATCATACAACAGTTCTTTCCTGGTCGTAATTTATTTATTCACATATGTTGTGGAAGAAACTTGGGGAGACCTCTCATAAATTAAAGAACCATATTCTTGGCAACCTTTGTCGTGAAATGACGGGAAAAAAACTTGAATTTCACGAATTCGTACGCCGGGAAAATTCTGAATTTTCAGAACATTTTCCTTTTGTATATTAAAATGAAAATTCTGTTCTCACTTTTTCCGTATCCACACGACAAAAGATTCCGGTAATGAGAGTAACTCGTGGGAATACTTGAGGTTGGATGAACTATTAAATTTCAATCGTCTGTTGAAGGAACTGATTTTGAAGCTCTGTAGCGAGATCGAATATTGTGGATAACATATCACATGAAATTGTGGTTTTACTGTGAAATCGGATACCCCTTCCCTTTTCCCTCATTTTGTGCGCCAGCTATTGTATATATTGTGTTACCGTAAGAAACCAGATACTTAAATTATTGTGCATGTGATTCTATGATGTTCATGTATCAGTTTGTGGACTGTTTAAGACAAAAGCTATTTTACATAGTTATCGAGAGTAAATTTTATGTTTAGTTTTGCAAAATGATACTATACTGCAGTACATTTTTCCTTTTCTTAAAGATAATTATTATTCATTTTCAGTTCAATAAGATCTCAAGTTCCAACGCATTCTGTTACTTGGAAAAATTACGATGAAAAAAAATACGTAATTTGTAATTGTCCCTACAAAAAATTATTACAAACCAATTCAGCAAAATAATAAGTTAAAACATAAAATAAAATGACTAATTCACCCACCTTAATAACAAAAACCATTTCATCATCACGCGATTAGCGTTGTACCTTATAAGTAACTGTACATTACGTGTCGTTCTGGCTCAACGATAGGAAAGGTCTCTCGTTCAAAACATACATGAAAGAAATACGTGCAAATACGAAACTGTTGCTTCAAAGTATAATAGTATATAAAAAACGCTTATGGAATATTTGTGGCGAACATAAAGTGATAGCTTTACTCCTTGGTCTACAACTTGGATACACAAAATACTGATGCTTCCTCTGTGAATGGAAGAGTAGGGACAGTAACTCTCATTACATTAAAAAGACCTGGCCTAAAAGTGAGTCCTTCATTTCAGGTAATATAAATGTTGTTGCTGAGAATTTATTGAGTTCTCAGAACGTGTACTTACCACCGCTTCACATCAAACTGGGTTTGATAAGAAAAAATTGTAAAGGCATTGAATAAAGATGGAGAAGCATTTCGTTTTCTAAAACACAAGTTCTCCAAAATATCTGAAGCTAAAATTAAACAAGGCAATTTTATTGGTCCACAAATCAGAGAACTTATGCGTGATCTTGCATTTGAAGGCACTTTGAATGAGACTGAAGCTGTTGCATGGAAGTCCTTTAAAGATGTGATACTTAACCTTTTTAGGTAACCGGAAGGCAGAAAATTATAAAGAACTTGTTACTGAGCTCCTAGAAAACTATAAGGCCATGGAATGCAATCATCATCATCATCATTGTCAACCATTATCAATCCACTGCTGGACGAAGGTCTCCCCAAGTTTCCTCCACAACGGTCTGTCTTGTGCCAGTCTCCTCCATGTCACTCCCGCATATTTACGAATTTCATCCACCCATCTCCCATGTGGTCTTTTTCTGGGTCTTTTCCTGTCCCTTGGAATCCAATCTAAAATTTCGGCTGTCCATCGATGATCTGTCCTTCTGGCAGTATGTCCAGCCCATTGCCATTTCAGGGATTTAACTCTGATCATGATGTCTTCCACTCTCGTCATTTTTCGGATCCACGAGTTCCTCTTCTTATCTCTCCTGGTTATACCAAGCATGCACCTCTCCATGCTTCTTTGAGTTGTCTGCAGCCTTTGTATGTCTCTTTTAGTTAAGGTCCACGTCTCTGCACCATACGTAAGCACTGGAAGGATGCATTGATCAAACACTTTTCTTTTAAGACATAATGGCATATTGCTCTTGAAAATTATGCTGTTTCTTCCAAAAGCTCTCCAGGCAAGTTTTGTACGCCGATTAATTTCTTCATCAATGTGACCCTCATTTGATATCTGCTGTCCAAGATAAACATACGTATCTGTTATCTCCAGTTTTTCTCCATCAATCGATAAATCTTCATTTCTTGTAAAAGCATTGAACATCACTTTTGTCTTCTGAAAGTTCATTTTTAATCCCACTTCTTTACTCTTGTCAGCAAGTTCCTGGATCATACTCTGCAGCTCTGATGGGGTAGTTGCAAAAATGACTACGTCATCAGCAAAACGAAGGTGGGTTAGATAATCTCCATTAATCTTTATCCCTTTGTTTTCCCAGTTCAGTGCTTGAAAGACATTTTCCAATGTGGCATTAAAGAGCTTCGGAGATATGGTGTCACCTTGTCTCACTCCCTTTCCAATTTTTATGTGTGTTGTATTTTCAAACAGCCGAATCTTTGCACTTGCATTTTCATAGATGTTATTAATAATATTAATGTATGCATCTTCAATACCGCAGGATTTCAGAGCCGTGGTAACTGCTGATGGTTTCACCGAATCAAAGGCTTTTTCATAATCGATAAAAGCCATGCACAATGGAAGTTCATATTCCCTCGCTCTTTCAATTAGTTCTCTCAGTACGTGGATATGATCTATTGTGCTGTAGCCACTCCTGAATCCAGCTTGTTCTCTCGGTTGAGCCATGTCCAGTGTTACCTTCAAGCGGTGTGAAAGAACTTTGGTGAAGATTTTATAAACCACTGATAGGAGGCTGATAGGTCTGTAGTTCCTGAGATCCTCAATGTCACCTTTTTTATGTAGCAGGATCATTGTAGCATTGTTCCAATCCTCAGGAATCTTCCCTTCATTAAGGCATCGAGTGAAAATTTGGGCGAGTACTGTTTCAATTTCTCCACTTGCTTCTTGTATGATGTCTATAGTAATTCCATCTTCTCCTGGAGCTTTCCCCCGCTTCATGTTCTTGATTGCATGAGCAACTTCTGCTGGGAGGACTGGAAGAACTCTGGTACCTTTCATGATGTCTGGAGTATGCATGTATCATCCCTTTCATATAATTTGGAGTAGAAATCTTTCACTCTTGTCAAAATTTCTGCCTCTATTTCTTGTTATAGAACCATCTTCTTTTCTCAGAGCCATAATCTGTTTTCTTCCCTTACTGAGATGTCCCTTTGCTATCTTTAGGCTTTGGTTGTTTTCAATTGCTTTCCTCACTAGCTCACAGTTGAATTTCCTTACGTCTTCAGTGATACTTTTTCGTGTTGTCTTGCATAGCTCTATATATTCCACTTTGGAAGTCACATCTTCTTTAGTTGTCCTCATCTCTCTTCTTTTTTGCATCAACATTTTGGTTTTTCCTGATAATTTGTTCACATGCAACTTGTTCTTAGACCCAGCTAATTTTGTTGCTGTTTCCATTAGAGCTTTGGTTACTTTTCTGTTAACTTCCGAAATATCCACTTCTTCCGATGTTAAGCCCTCTAAAGCAGAGAATCTGTTCTTCAGTTCCAACTTGAAAGTATTATGGTGTTTTTTAAGGTTGGTTATGTCAATACATTTTGTTTGTCTTATGAGCTTGCCACGTTCCAGTTTAGTGTTGAGGTGCATCTTACATCTCACCAATCTATGGTCACTACCTGTGTTGAACTTGTTCAGCACACTGCAGTCTTCGATGACGAATTTTTTTGTTACACATAATAAAATCAATTTCACTTGTCGTCCCAATTGGATGTCTCCATGTCCATTTCCTGTGTGGCTTTTCTTGAAAAAGGAGTTCAAGATGAAAAATCCTTCTGCCTCTGCAAACTCAACGAGAGTATTTCCACGCTGGTTTCTGTTGCCGTGACCGAATTTACCTACTGAAGTTTCATTCTGTTGCCGTTGCCCTATTTTTGCATTGAAATCTCCCATAATTATCTTCAAGTGCTGCTTACCTTTATTATTTAGATGACGAATTTCCTCATAAAATTCTTCAATTTCTTCTTCAGGATGACTTGTGGTGGGTGCATAAGTTTGAATAATCTGAGCCTGGTATCTTCTCGATAGTTGGATAACGAGTCGTGCAGCTCTGTCAGAGGAACTTTCAACTTCTACCACTTTATCCTTCAGTTTCTTGTTTATTATAAATCCAACACCACTAGTTCTGCCAGTATCTGTCCCACGATAATAGAAGAGATGTCCACTTTTCAGTTCAATGAGATCTTCTCCTTTTCTCCTTACCTCACTTAGCCCGACGATGTCCCACTTGATCCTTTGTAGTTCCTCTTCCAATTCAAGAAGCCTTGAATCAGAAGATAGGGAGCGTCCGTTATAGGTAGCCAAGGTCAGCATCAAATGGCAGCCTAGTCCGGTCCTCCGGGGATTCTTAGCACCCTCTGCCTTCATGTCTCACTGGCCGCTGCCTTGGCCAGGTACATTCCAGCTGCCGGAGACTGAGGGCCAAGATTTAAGTTGTAGAGTCATTTTGGAGGTATTTGGCCATAACTCACCACGCTGGCCAAGCGGGTTGGTGAGTGTGGGATAGCATTTCCTCTGATCCCGATGGTATAGTTATACCGCTATTGGCGGTCGTCAGAGCCCCTTTAGTGGGAACAGGATGCACCACGAGAAGGCGGGGTTGACATTTGTCAAGGAGAGGCTGTGATGTTACGCATCACCTGACCTTACATCCCATGGAATGCAATATGTCCCTTAAAATACATTTCCTTCACTCCCATCTAGACCTTTTCCCACAGAACTTAGGAGCTGTAAGCGATGAGCACGGAGAACGTTTTCATCAGGACATACGTATGCACCATAGAAAACCGCTATAAAGGAAAATGGAGCCCTAAAATGCTATCTGATTACTGTTGGACTGTAAAAAGGCATGTAGTACAACCAAAGTACAGAAGAAAATCTTTAAATAACTACTTTTTAAGGTAAGTGTAACTAATTGTCTGTAGCGAAATGTACATGTCAAAATGAAAGCTTATTGTACACTGAAACAACAGGTTACTCGAGAACTATGCCCGATAGCACAATTTAGCAAGCAGATTTGTAATCATCATGATAAATACTGTATGATTTAGCATATGCAGTCTTTGTATCGAACAAAAAGTTTTTTTTTTGTTGTTCAGTGTTATCTGCTGAAAGGACTATAACAATGGCGCGACGAACCTAACAAAGGAGAGAGAAGATTTTCGAGTTATTTCTTCCTTCCCAGTGGCATGATGTCTGTGTCAGGGGAATAACCGTTCCCCATCATACCTTGGATCATAGAGCAGAGAATAAAGGACCATCAGAAGTTACAGGCTTATGGTATAATAGCCGCTTATCAGCAGTCATGGGTTCAAAGTCAGTCCGTCCCACAATTATGTGGAAAAGTGTAAAAACAGAGTAAATGTATGATAATGAACATGTACGTAACCCATTAGCACAGTGGTGAAAATAAACCACTTAGTCTATACAGGCATATTTTGTACGTTACGTGTCGTTCTGGCTCAACGGTAGGAAAGGTCTCTGGTTTGAAACCCACCAGGCGCAAAGGAAAGGGTTTCTTAAAAGAGCTGAAAAAGTCAAAATCCTCGGGTTTGTGAAATTTCTGTATAAATATGGAGAAACACAAAGCGGAATTTTCTGAAATAAACGGAATTTCTGACTGCGAAAATTCTGTCAAAATACTTAAGTTAGAAGAAACTGTTAGTTTTAAAAATGAAAATTTCGTTAAAAGACGAACACCTACTCCTAACTTTGCTACACGTAATTTTCAGAAAATTTATGTGAATTTATACCACTTTTCTGTTACAGAGCAGTAAGAAGAGATAACAAAAGAGATGTTCTTGAAAACGAAAAACTATAATACTTTTAAAAGTAGACGAAGAACTAAAGCATGAACAACTCTTAAAATGAACTTAAGTTTGCAGCTAATAACTAGGATATGATTAGCACACATGTACACAATCGTATCAGAATAGCGTGACAACCCTCGGAATCAAAGTGAGCCCTCCCAGGTGCGTCACAAAGTGCACGTGACAAGGTCAACCACACGGAGATACAAGCTTCCAGCCAGGACAGCTCAGCCATACTGGGTAGCGTGAGCACAATGGGCAGAGGTAATGATTTGACGGACGTTCAAAAAGGAATGTTCATTGGCTACTGCGCCAAGGGTGAAAGCATCTCAGAAACAGCAAATTTCGTTGGCTGTTCTCGAGGTGCTGTAGTAAGGATGTACCAAGAATAGACCGCTGGTACACCGAGTACCTCCTTAAGTCATAAATGTGGAGCCCCAGAGGCCATCGACCTCAGAAGAGAACATCACCTCCGGCGACTAGTATTCTTAGAGAACATCTAGTATTATTAGAGAACATCACCTCCGTCGCAATCGACGCGCAGCAGAGCAGCCACTGACCACGCAAATGAACGTTGGGACACCCAGGTACGTGTCCCCGATAACAGTAGAGCGAGCCTGTTACGCATGGGTCTCCAGAGTCGACGATGCGTCAAGTCAAGTCCATGTTAACCCAGGTCCACCGGCAACGTCGCCTGCAGTTCGCAAGGGACTACCGTCATTGAACAGTGGAAGAGCGGGAAAAGATTGCTTTCTCTGACGAATCGAGGTTTATACTACACAGAAATGACGGTCGGTGGCGGATACGGCGTCAGACACACGAGGATCAACACCCGGATACGTTTGTCGGCGAAGTACAGACCGGTGGTGGCAGTGTGCCTATCTGGGGGATGTTTTCCTGATATGACATGGTAAACGTCCGCTGATACGACTGGATGGGTCCTTGAAAGCCAATGGCTACCTGTCCATCCATGCATCTCTTCATGTTAGACATTTACCCTGGTGGTGATAGTGTCTAGCAGCAGGACAGTGCGCCGTGCCACGTCGCTAAGGTGGTTGCGTGACTGGTTCCAGGAACCCAACAGCTATGTCTCCGTTCTCCCTTGACCGGTGAAATTACCCGACCTCAATCCCAATGAGAACTTATGGGACAATTTGGATCGACAAGTTCGACGTGCCGACCTACAAGCACGTCACATCCGGGACCTCCTTGCTCTGCTGCAGTCCAAATGGGCACGTGTGCCTCGGGCAACCTTCCAGGGCCTTATTGCGTTCATGCCACGCCGTCTCGCAGCTGTCATCCGGGCTAAGTGTGGTTATTCCTATTATTAGGTTGGAGGTCACATTATTCTGATACGACTGTCTAATAATATCAGTTTCAAAAACAGTTTATTCAACCTGATATCTAAAATGGGTAAAATATTTGCAACAGATAAAATTTTATACGTTAACTACAGGGCAAATTTTGTACAAAAAATCGCAGAAACAATATAATTTGCTTTGTCTGAATGTTTGTCCCACTTTGGTGGCGCAGTGGGAAAAATTATCACCATAGCAACAACCGAGAAAAAATAATATCACGCTTTGGTTTTCGTGTTTTCGCGCAGGTGTTCAGTGAATGGAAACTGCTTTCCGGAATTAATTATGAGACGTTATCACCGTAGCACCAACTAAGAAAGAAATATTTGTGATGTCACACTTTTCGTGTTTTGGAGCAGGTTTTGTGTAAGTGGAAACTGCGAATTATGTCAGTGTCTAACGTAACAGCTGTATGCCTTCCTTTTTGTTGTTGTAATGTTCATGAAACATACAGTACTTTCAGGTTTGGACATCACACACAAAAAAAATACCTGGTTAATAAAAAATTACTCTACATGTCTTATTTTCCCCGTCATTATTCACGGGGTTTCACCCAGCGCTCTTTATGTGAATCATATCCGATTTAAAAATAATTTTTCAAATCATGCTTTTAGGAAAGTGATGTGGAGAAAACTGCTTTGTTTCGCTCCTTACTGGAACGATCGTGCATTATTTCAAGAAGAAACTCCACATGTATGGTCGTCGCGGTAAAAGCTTAAAAAAAAAAAACGATAATTTTACAGTAGGATTTTTAAAGGCAATGACCTAGAAATAAAAACATACTTGGAATTAAATGGCAGGAGAAAAAGCAAAAAGAAAATATGGGTCTACGCTTTTCCAGTTTAAACTACCCAACCGAATAATACACCCAATGAACAAAATATTAGTGATTCCTACCTAATAGCGTGTTGGTCCTCTTCTAGAGTGAGTAACAACCTGTACACTCCGAGGCATCGACTCCACCACACGCTGGAAGGTTTCCAGAGGTAATGGTAGCCATGCCTGTTGCAGAATTGTCCACAACTCCGCCCGAGACGGCAGTCCAGGATCCACGGATCTGATGTTCCGTTCCACGGTATTCCAGAGAGCTTCTACAGTGCTCAAATCAGGGGACCTTGGTAGCCACTAGATTGTTCCAAACTCAGATGAGTGTTCGTTGAGCCATGCCTGCGTGGCTGCGCCCCGGTGGGGGCCGCATTGTCCTGCTGGAACAGACCATAGGCCGCAGGATACGCGAAGTCCATGGAATCGTGCAGGTGATCAGCCAGCACATGTTGGTAGCGCGAAGTTGTTAAGGACCTCTCCAGACACATTGAGGGACCAAATGTGTCGCATGAGAAGACTCCCCAAAGCCTTGAACAGAGCAGACCGGGCTTGTAGGGCCCATGGCGTCGTACTGTAAACGTCACACACCCGTAACCTCCAGTCAGTTCGGTACATCTGAAAACGAGATTCATCTGACCATACGACGCTGCAGCATTTTACAGAGGTCCAGGTTTGATGTTCCCACCCCCAGGCGAGGCGTAATGTCCGATGACGAGTAATCAACAGTGGCACACAAGTAGGGCGTTGGCTTCCGTAGCGTAGGATATACAGCATGCACCGTACCACTCGCTCGGTGACGCTACTCGGGCCTCCAACATTTAACCTGGATGTTAATTGCGTCTCCGTTGCCAAACGGTCGGTCTGTAAGATAGCGGATAGTGTACGTCGACCCCAGTCATCAATAGCGTGTGGTCAGCGACTACTTTCTCTCTGGGTGCTGGTACGTCCCTCGATGGGTATTCTCACGGTACACCACCCTTCATACGGTTGCCCTAGGAAACCCTAGGGTTTTTACCACTTGGGCGATAGAATGACTCACTTGTCTTGCGCCGACAATGCGTTGACGATGAAAGTCGCTCAGATCATGACGTTTGCCTATGTTCGTCTATTGTGGTACACTGTTGGAAAGCTTTGCTGTCCGCTTATTTATCGCCTGCGTTCTGTTTGAGTCTGTTTCACTATGCGTGGGGGATGCCCACGTCAACTGCCAATCACCCCTATCTCGAATGTTTTGTCTACTCAATGAATCATCTTTGGTCCCCAGTTTATACCTTAGGTACGTCGACGACATCCTTGTGCTTTGGCCTCACTTCAAGGACGATTTAATTCAATTCGTCGACGCATTTTCGTCAGTATTCCATACTATCGGGCTCACGACAGAACTTGAATCTGATTTTTCACTTCCTTTTTTAGATTTTCGCATATTTCGTGACCCGGATACTAATTCACTGTCTTTTTCAGTTTATCGTAAGCCAACTGATTGCAATAGCCTTATTCCATTCAATTCATCACATCTAACCCCACAAGAACTAGCTGCTATTAACTTTTTAATTAGAAGCGCCTATACGCATTCTTCAAGAGAGAGTCTTCTACAGTCTGAAATAAAGTTTATTTTTAAATTGGCGGACAAACACGGATACCCAAGAACAATGGTTAATAAATTATTCTGCAGAATTAGCAACCAAAGAACCATAAGTCTAGAACACGATCCAAAGTCTAGCAAACGGTTTGTGGGAGCATTGGACCAGTACCCACAAATCACTAACGTGTTGTCACGCATATGCTCAAAGCATAACATACAATTCGGTACCCGATCAAAGAATCTCATATCATCAGTTAGAAAAGATCGGGCAGTAACCGATATTTTGAGCAAGTGGTGAGTGTACAACATACCACTGTTAGACCCCTCAACAGGAGAACACGTTAGTAACTATGTAGGCTCGACACGGAGAAGCTTGGGTGTTCGTGTTCAGGAACATAAATATGATATTCGAACTTTCCGCAATAACACGGCCCTATCTAGAAATGTCGTAAATGGAACTTTGCAACCAGACTGGGCGAACATTAGACTGCTGAACACCCCTGCGTACGTACACTCACTACACCTTGCAGAAAGCCTGTATATTGAAGCCTTAGGGGACAGGTGCTGCAATGATAATACGCCAGTGGATATACCAAAAGTTTGGAAAAACCATGTCGCCGGTTTGAATTTCAAATTATAATTATTAAATAGATTTAATAAAAACAATAACATGTAAATTAGACATTTTAACTGTGCAACAGTCTGTATTATGTGTAACAAAAGTCTGAAATTGTGTCTATTGCTCGGCTGAGATGGCAACACCTTAACCTTGTGACGCCTGAGAACTATACCATGGTACATTGCTGCGCTCCTATATATGTGTACGCAAGTACTGCATTAACCTCTCTGTTCCACCTGATGATGGGGTAAGTGTTACCCCGAAAGTGCTAGTGGAGGTTTTTAATTTGTAAATAGATTTCATCTTTTAATTAAATATCGTACATTGACGGTGGTGTTTGTTTTTAGGACATTTTGTACGAATTGTACTTTTTCTACACTGCATATGCACACTATATTGACAAAAGTCACTGGACACCCCATTAAAGGCAAATAAACGGATCCGCTGCGTTGTTAAGATGCGCGGTACAGCTGCAAACGGTATAAAAACAAGCCTGCAGCTGACCGCGAAAATATCTCACTGTGAGGGTAAGTTAAAATATCGCGGTGGGCAAGAACTGACTTCGAGAAAGGAAAGATTGTTGGATGTTATATTACTGGGTTGTCCATAAGAGAAACCGAGTGGCGTTTAAACATATCCAAGTCAACTGTTTTGGATGTACGGAATAAGTGGAAGACACATGGCGTGCCTGAATCAGCAAAACGTACCGGCCGACCAAAGAAAATCAGTGATAGAAGACATCGAAGCCTCATGAGAGTCATTACAGCTAGTCGACGGAGTAACGCACAAGACCTCAGTGTACAGACCAGTTAAAATGCTGGAACCTCGGTATGTACACATACCATTCGTAGAGAACTTCATTCCATGGGTTACTGTGGTCGTTCGGCTGCTCATAAGCCTTTCATCTCCACTCAAAATGGTACTCGTCTTTTAGCATGGTATAAAGAACATTTATCGTGGACCGTAGATCAATGGAAATGGGTCCTATGGACTGTTAAATCCAGATACATGATCCATCAGTCTGATGGCCGTGTGTGGGTATGGCGGCAGCAGGGGGAATGCTATTTATCACAGTGCACCGTTCCTACGGTCAAATTTGGAGCTAGCAGTGTACTCATGTGGGGGTGTTTTTCGTGGTATGGTCCCGGCCCATTGGTTATCGTGGATAAACCTGTTAACCAGCACGTATAGCTCGATATTTTGGACAATTATGCCCTACCAACTGAGCCTTGTTGGTACCAGCATGATAATGGACCGAGCCATAAAGCAAGGACTGTTACGGCGTGGTCTGATGATAATTCCGTATCGTGTGTGGAATGGCCAACACAGAGCCCTGATCTTAATCCAATAGAGCACCTATGAGATGAATTAGAGCGCTTCGTAAGAATTTTGAAACCAAGGCCTACTACTAAGCAGTAGTTAGCGGCAGCATTATGTACTGAATGGAAGCGCATACCTATCGATGTGTTCCAAAGCCTTGTCGAAAGCATATCTCCAAGGGTCAGTGCATGTATTAAGGCCAAAGGTCGACCAACACCGTACTGATGTATGTCAATAAATGGTATGTTGTGTTTCTCCTCTAGGTGTCCGGTGACTTTTTTCAATATAGTGTATATGCTGGATGAAGGTTCCCCAAGTTTCTTTCACAACGGTCTGTCTTGTGCCAGTCTCCTTCACGTTACTTCCGCATACTTTCGAACTTCATCGACCCATCTCTCACGTGCTCTTCTTCTGGGTCTTTTCCTGTCCTTTGGAAAAGACCCAGAAGAAGTCCTTTTTCTTGTCCTTTTTCCTGTCTTAATATTTCGGTTGTCCATCGGTGGTCTGTTCTTCTGGCAATATGTTCAGTCAATTGCCATTCAAGGAATATTACCCTGACTGTGGTATCTTCCACTCTTGTCATTTTCCTGATCCCCAAGTTTATCTGCTTATCTTTCCTGGTTACACCAAGCATGCATCTCTCCATGTTCTTTAAGTTGCCCGCCATCATAGTACGTCTTTTTAGTTAAAGTCTTGTCTCTGCTCCGTATCTAAGAACTGAAAGGATGCATTTATTAAACACTTTTGAGACATAGTGCTATATTGCTCTTGAAAATTGTACTGTTCCTTCCAAGAGCTCTCCATCCAAGTTTTACACGCCGATTAATTTCTTCATCAATGTGACCCTCGCTTGACATTTGTTGCCCAAGGTAAATGTAGGTACCGATTACCTACAGATTTTCGTTATCGATCGATAAATTTTATTTCTTGTAAAAACACTTCTTGTAAAGCATTTATACATCAGAAAGTAGCGAAAGACTATGAAAATTCTTATCTGTATTTCTTGATGGTACATAAATTAAAAGCAAGTAGCTCGATAGTACAACCAAATAGTATATTTTGGAGCTTTTAATGTGACATAAGGAAACGAGACTAAATAATCATACGTCTTTGCACTAAGTAGGATAAAATTGTTTATTGTTAAAAACATACTGATACTCAATTTTGCGGTTTCTCTGTCTCAAAATGTGGTTACCTAACACTTGCTAATCATTAAGTGGTACACAGCCTAGATCGAAATATTTTAAGGAACATTAGCGCTGTCAAAAAGAAATGAAAAGCCTGAAATAAAATGTGTTGATTTTGACACGTTTTATCTTACCTACTTGGAAGAGTTGTTCAGTCGTACAAATGGTCACTTATCATTCATCACTAGTTACACTTCTGTTGTATATTCTTCGCACGCTGTCGGTTTTCGATGTATTGTATACTTATTGTACAAAATTACATTCCGTCTGCCATTTCATGATATTATAATTATGTCGAAATAGAAGTTAATATGATTAACAAGTGTTGACGACGTAACTTGATTTTGCTTTTCGAAAGAAGACAGGTAAGACTTTCAACTGAAGTTTAAACAAGTTTACTTCTAAACTAAAGTTACCTAAAGTCATAACTATACACAGGGGTTTTTTTCTGGCGAATAAGGTATCGTAACTCTTAAACATAAATAACAGAAAACGGGAAGGAGGCTGGTAAAAGGCAGCTCAGTTTTTTAAACATTGTTTTCTAAGGCTTATTTTTATTTGGGCTAAATACCATAAACATAATTTACATATTAATTTGAATTAAATTATTATTTAAAAAAAGCTAGTATTCCGTAATAGTTTTATAATACTTATTAAAAGATGAAATTTATGTCAAGCTAATCCACAAATGAAAGTTAAATTTGGACTAAGGATGGATTGCATTGCGCTCAAGAACAGATGGGAACTGCATTTCGATCCAAAAATAGATTTCGATTCCTTTTTTTACTCTTGAGATGCTTCTACCGTTCTCGCCCGCTTCTTTCTTTTCGTATTCACTAAAAAATGATATCCTCGAAGGAGCCACGATTTGGATGTGTTTTATGAGATCAAACTGGGTTAGCAGGAGCCTGGCAAATTTTATGAATAATGATGGTGTTTTTGTTGGGTTTGAAATGGAAGACCTAGTTGTGTGACCACGGAGGTGAAGCACGTGTTAAAACGTCAAGATGTTGCGATAAGCCTTGCCGCCGTTGTTTAATCGGTAGAACAGCCGCCGTGGAGAAAGAATGATGAGCGTTCGAAATATATCACTGTCAAAAACGTCAGATTCCCAATGGCTGGGCTACCAAATTCATCTTAGAAAATCCACTTCAACATTCGCTAGAAGTAGCAATATTTTGTAATGTTCGCTTCAGCAATGAAAGTGGCATAGGTTCTTTTTTCCTTGAAGTTATATTTATTATCTAAAATCACGAAAATCAAATTTCTTTCATTGAGTAGAAACCTGTTACATGACTTCTTGATTTCTTCTTCTTCAACATGTAGTATATTTCTGTTTGCGTTTGTGGCCAATGATTTGCGTCTAACAATTTGGAATAGTTTGTCAAATTAGCGTCTCATCTTTGCGTGATTATACGAAATTTTGATTAAATATCAGGTAACCACAAAATTATTTGCCGTTTTTCGAGGGAACAAAAGAAACACCTTGTAATCATTTAATGTGCGGAGAGATGGCGTTCCGTCAACGGTAGATCGTCAGATGAAATCCCAAGATGCCCTGCGCATATGAATTAGATGAGTAAGCAGTTTGGTAGTGGTAAGACGTGCGGTCAGAATGGCGGTATAAGTGGAGATTATTCGTAGGTGTCTGTTATACTAATTTAAATTTGGTTCATCTGCTGCAGAAACAACTCGTTGCATTTGCTTAGCGTTCGAGACAGATGCTGTGAAGGAACGCACAACTCGGAATTGGTTTCGAAAGTTCGGAGACGGAGATGAATCCCTTCAATACAAGTCCCGGAGGGGTTGTCCTGTCAGCCTTGACACAGAAGCCCTGAAAGTTGCTATTGAGCAAGACAGTGACAAAACACGCCAGGAACTAGCCAATCCTTTGGTGTTAGACATCTGCATGCATTAAGTTAGGCAGACAAATTGTCTAAGTGGGTCCCACACGATTTGTCTGCAGTAAACAAACAGCAAAGTGTCTCAGCCAGTCTGGTAGCCAGGCAAGCAAGTTGGCAGGGGCGGCTGATGATTGAGATCTGGCGAAAGATATAAAGTGGTCGGGCACTATACTGTTGTGTGAGTCACTAGGACGGGCAAAAGGAAACACAGGTCGGGCTCAGCCCGGCCTGGGCCTACCCAGGCTACAGCCCTGGTCTCAGCTTGTTTTTGCATTGCTGTATCGCTATGACAGGGAACTATTTTTGATAGGGTACTCACATGGGATGAATAGTGGGTCCACTCCTAAACGTTCTAAACATTGGTTGTCCACCGGTGACTCAATTGTTCGCACATCGAAGCAAACACTGCATCCGCGTAAAGTTATGCTGTATGTATAGTAGACAGCACGTGGTGTTTTTCATCATGAACTCTTGCAACGCGCTCAAACGATCATCTCTGTACTGTACTGTACTGTGAGCAACTGAAACATGTGCATGAGGACCTGAAGAAGAAAGGAGCAGAACTGGTCAACAAAAATAGAGTTCTGCTCTTTCAAGATAACGTTCGTGCCCATTCGGCTTCATTGACCAGAAACAAGAACTTGGGTAGAAGCTTTTGTCATTCAGCTTACTCACCAGATATCTCTCCGTGAGACTCACACTTGTTTCTTTCATTCGACAATCATTTGCTTGGAAACGACTTCTCCAGCTTTGATGAGTTGCAGGCTGCCCTCCAGAACTTTATCTCTTCCCACGACCTGGCATTTTATCGCAGAGGCATATATGTATATTAGGGGTATGCAAAAGTTTCGCTACCCCCGCTAGCGGGGACTGTAGGAATCTAATCGGCCGGTGACCCGTGCTGTTATTTCGTACATGAAGCCAAGCATGGCGGTCGATAATGTTCATTTGCGGTACTGCTTGTTATTCATGTTTAATTTAGAGAAAAGTGCGAGTGAAACATACGGTTCAATATGTCAGGCGTATGGAGAAGCGGTAATGGGTGAGCGGACGTGTAGAGAATGGTTTGCCAGGTTTAAGTAATGTGATCTAAGCTTGGAAGATAAGCCACGTGCAGGTAGACCGCAGGAACTCGCAGACAAGGAGCTGGAATCGCTGTTGCAAGAGGATGCCACACAATCGGCCACGCAACTGACAAAACATTTGAAAGTAGCTCAATCGACGGTTGTACGGCATCTACAAGCCTTGGGGAAGATCCAGAAATTTTGTAAGTGGGTTTCGCATACTTTAACGGCACGTAATATTCGTTAACGATTGTACATCTTTATGTCGTTGCTGAAGGGGTTTCAAGAGAAGAATTTCTTGTGGAAGGTTGTCACAGGGGATGAAAAATGAGTCTATTGCGACAACCCCGTAAGCAAGCGATCCTGGATCGACCCAGGCCAGCCATCAACATCCAATGTGGAACAGGATATCCACGGGGAAAAGGTGCTGTTGTTTGTGTGTGTGTGGTGGGATATGCATGGAGTTCTGTACTTGGAACTGTTGAAACCGGGCAAAATAATCACTGCAAACGATATAGCGATCAGTTGAGGAAACTGAACGTCGCGGTCGAGCAAAAATGCCCTTGGACAGGTAAAGGACACCGCCCAGTCATCCTGTTACACGATAATGTCAGACCACATGTCGGTGCCACCACGAAATCAACATTTGAACAGTTATTTTGGGAGGTTTTACCACACCAGGTTTACTCCCCGGACATTAAATCCTCAGACTTTTATCTGTTTCACTCTATGCAACATGCCCTAGCCCAACAGCGGTTCACCACAGTTCCAGGGGTGGAAAATTTCGTCACTGTGTTTTCAGCTCAAAACCCGAGGCCTTCTATCACAAGGACATTCATTTGTTGCCTGAAAGATGGCAAACAGTCATTGATGCTAACGGCCAATATTTCGTTAAATAAATGTGTCCTGGTATCTTCAGAAAAATTTTGAAGATTCCTTTTCTTGAGCAGAAGACTCATTATGTGCTGTTGGTAAGTAGTACTGCAAAAGAACATTTCAGATCCCATTTGTGTTTCAACTAACAAATGAGTGTGCTTTTCAGAAAACTGGAAGGCAAAATTATACTTTTATTATCGACAGAAGAGAATTTGCGTGTCTTCGATATGCTAATATAGTTCGGAAAGATTTTCTTCATTAAAAGAATGCTAGATTAAAAACATCAAGAGAAAAGGCAGCGGAAATAGGGAACACACTATTTAATATAATGAAATCAATGATATCCTCAATATGAGGGTTTCTGAAGTCTCTCGTAGAACTAAATTGCTATTATCCACAGGCTTTGTTTATTAATGAAGAAAAAGTCAGACACAGTGAGGTTTAAAAGCCATAGGCTAAATTAGGGAAAATGATATTTCTCTCCTTATTTTATTCAACAAATCACAGAGTTTTTTTATTCTGCATTTATTTGCTGGTGAGAAATAACAGATAAAAGCAGATAAATTAAATCCATATGTTTCGAAGAAACTATACGTACAGCAAAATTATATTTTGATTATTGAATAAAATTATAACACCTGAAAACTACTGTTTTAAAAAACTTATTTTTGTACAGTGAAGATCATTTTTTCTCTCATTATTTATTTATAACACTGGTATTTCAGCTGAGGTGAAATTAAGGAACACATCTATAAAATAACCTTAACAGCATTTTATTACCCATCATTATGTTTTTCAGATTAAACATGAAAATGACTGAAGTGGCATAACATGAAAAAAAATCTTGATAATCTTGAAGGTACAATGAGCATAATATTCTTTATTTGAGCAAATGTTGAACTGCGTTTGAAGCAGAAGTCTTTATACATTTGTTTTTTACATCGTGACCAAAGTCCATGAACAAGAGTATGTGTTCTTGTTATATGTTATCTTGCTTGGTGAATCTGACCGACATTCCATCTGCACTGTTCTTTGATCGGTAGTAAGAGTAAGCAAAAAAAGAGTAGGGCTCCGACGACAAGCCCCAATATAATCATCCCTATGACGAACCCAGTGAAACCAGCTGCAATGGAAATATATATATATATATATATATATATATATATATATATATATCATCATCATTGTCAACCATTATCAATCCACTGCTGGACGAAGGTCTCCCCAAGTTTCCTCCACAACGGTCTGTCTTGTGCCAGTCTCCTCCATGTCACTCCCGCATACTTTCGAATTTCATCCACCCATCTTCCATGTGGTCTTCTTCTGGGTCTTTTCCTGTCCTTTGGAATCCAATCTAAAATTTCGGCTGTCCATAGATGGTCTGTCCTTCTGGCAGTATGTCCAGCCCATTGCCATTTCAGGGATTTAACACTGATCATGATGTCTTCCACTCTTGTCATTTTTCGGATCCACGAGTTCCTATTCTTATCTCTCCTGGTTACACCAAGCATGTACCTCTCCATGCTTCTTTGAGTTGTCTGCAGCCTTTGTATGTCTCTTTTAATTAAGGTCCACGTCTCTGCACCATACGTAAGCACTGGAAGGATGCGTTGATCAAACACTTTTCTTTTAAGGCATAATGGCATATTGCTCTTGAAAATTATGCTGTTTCTTCCAAAAGCTCTCCAGGCAAGTTTTGTACGCCGATTAATTTCTTCACCAATGTGACCCTCACTTGATATCTGCTGTCCAAGATAAACGTACGTGTCTGTTATCTCCAGCTTTTCTCCATCAATCGATAAATCTTAATTTCTTGTAAAAACATTGAACATCACTTTTGTCTTCTGAAAGTTCATTTTTAATCCCACTTCTTTACTCTTGTCAGCAAGTTCCTGGATCATACTCTGTAGCTCTGATGGGGTAGTTGCAAATATGACTATCTCATCAGCAAAACGAAGGTGGGTTAGATAATCTCCATTAATCTTTATCCCTTTGTTTTCCCAGTTCAGTGATTGAAAGATATTTTCCAATGTAGCATTAAAGAGCTTCGGAGATATGGTGTCACCTTGTCTCACTCCTTTTCCAATTTTTATGTGTGTTGTATTTTCAAACAGCCGAATCTTTGCACTTGCATTTTCATAGATGTTATTAACAATATTAATGTGCGCATCTTCAATACCGCAGGATTTCAGAGCCATTGTAACTGCTGATGGTTTCACCGAATCAAAGGCTTTTCATAATCGATAAAAGCCATGCATAATGGAAGTTCATATTCCCTCGCTCTTTAAATTAGTTCTCTCAGTATGTGGTTATGAACTATTCTGCTGTAGCCACTCCTGAATCCAGCTTGTTCTCTCGGTTGAGCCATGTCCAGGGTCACCTTCAAGCGGTGTGAAAGAACTTTAGTGAAGATTTTATAAACCACTGATAGGAGGCTGATAGGTCTGTAGTTCCTGAGATCCTCAATGTCACCTTTTTTATGTAGCAAGATCATTGTAGCGTTGTTCCAATCCTCAGGAATCTTCCCTTCATTAAGGCTTCGAGTGAAAATTTGGGCGAGTACTGTTTCGATTTCTCCCCTTGCTTCTTGTATGATGTCTACAGTAATTCCATCTTCTCCTGGAGCTTTTCCCCGCTTCATGTTCTTGATTGCATGTGCAACTTCTGCTGGGAGGACTGGAAAAACTCTGGTACTGGTACCTTTCATGATGTCTGGAGTACATGTATCATCCCTTTCATATAATTTGGAGTAGAAATCTTTCACTCTTGTCAAAATTTTGTCTCTATTTCTTGTTACAGAACCATCTTCTTTTCTCAGTGCCATAATCTGTTTTCTTCCCTTACTGAGATGTCCCTTTGCTATCTTTAGGCTTTGGTTGTTTTCAATTGCTTTCCTCACTAGTTCACAGTTGAATTTCCTTACGTCTTCAGTGATACTTTTTCGTACTGTCTTGCAGAGCTCTATATATTCCACTTTGGAAGTCACATCTTCTTTATTTGCCCTTATCTCTCTTCTTTTTTGCATCAACATTTTGTTTTTTCCTGATAATTTGTTCACATGCAACCAGTGGCGGCTCGTGGTGTAAAATGCTGGTGAGGCGAACGGTCTTGATGTAAATGTAAAACAGTAAAACATATGTTATTGAAAACTATATAAATTCGTATAACGTTATATGAATATATATATATATAGTAATTGAGAATGTACTAATTTCTCAGGTGCTTAGAATTTCAAGAATTTGCAGCAACAATTTGGACTTCAATTACCACATTAATATACTATTAGACAGTTTTCTAGAGAACAAAATTCCTACTTCTTTCATTAAAAGAACTTTAAGAAAAATTATTCTGAATAATAGAGTAAGGTTGGCAGATCTGCTTTAATTTTCTACACAGTTAATAATATGATTCTGACCAATGAAAGCCTTTTGGAAGTTGGCTAGAGGATGATATTAACTACAGAAAGGAACCTTAGTGCTATGGATAAGAAGGTCCTATTAAAAATAAAAAAATTAAATAATATAGACAAAACCACAAAAAAACCAACTTAAAAATCTGTTTATAAAAGAAAATAAAAATAAATATGAAAGAAAACTAGTTATTCACTCACTAGAATAGCTATACTAAAAATAGTAAAGCTAACATTAAAATTAATAGGATTCTGAATAGTCTACAGAAGCTCACTAAGGTGATTAAATACATGCAAAGATTATTAAATACACTACTTGTGTATTTCATAATATTTCTCATGTATGCTGGAGAGTTAATTCTGCTCTTTCTGATCATACAGGTCCACAATCTTAATTATATTTTTTTCTCTAGTTAAAATCTCCGCGAGTAGGATTTTTTCAGTGTGTGGAGGCCTTCAGCCCCACCCACACTGCCCCCAGCGACTAGGGAGTGGCAGGGGTGTTTGGAAGTTTTGGTTGAAAGGTCGGCCATGTTTCCTCAAGAGTGGAAGAAGTTAAGTTGCATAAGAGGTAAGCTCTCTTCGTTGTCTTTGGGTTTTAGGTTTTCCAGGTTCAATATTTGAACTTCTTGAACATTTTTTCTTTTTTTGCTTAAAGCATTTGGGCACTAGCAAGTCTATTAACTTTTTTGCGGATTTTAACTCTTTCTTTTCTTGGTATCTTTGCGCGTTTTTTAGGGAACCAAGGCCAAGCAGCCGGCTGTTTCATTGTTCTTGTAGTCTGCGCTGTGTTTTCAATGTAGTTAAGGTCTTAATAACTACTTAATTATGCACTTAAAGCACTTCTGAAATACTTTGTACATATTGCAACTAATTGTTTATGTCACATAACCTTCACAAAGCATTTATTTAGTTTATTATTGTCTTTATTTTATTCTCGTTTTTGTGTTGTCAGAAGTTGTGGAGTAGGGGGTTTTTATAATCCAGTTTTCTTTCAAGAATATGTGCTTTAAAAAAAAATAATATTTCCTTTTTTATTGCAATGTTTAAGAATTTGTAATACTTTTGTATTGCTATTCAGGTTTAAATTCTCTCTCAGGCGAACTTCGCAATTTGTTATTGCTGAACATTATTTCTGATTCATTATGTCACTCTTACAACTTGAGTTTTCTATAATCATCTTCTTTCTGTTTAATAGTAACAGATGAAGAGCATGGGTCGGGCCGGGAAAGTTATGGATGCAAGCTAAATTGTTAACTAAGGCTAGGTCATACTACTCTGCGGAGGTCATGACATATATATATATTTTTTTATTTTTTTTTTGGTGAGCTTATTACTTGCATCTATGACTTTGCAGAAACCCATTTCCAAATAGGTCTTTGTGGAGGTGAGAAAATGCAGAGTTTTTGCTGGTCCTTGATAAAGCCAAGGCTCAGTATTCTCGACACTTTCTACATTCAGTTGTTCCATTTTTTTCTCTTTTTACTCACACCGGTCAATTCATAACCTTTTCTATGTTGTACTTGGTATGAGTCCAAAAATTTTTTTTGCTTCAGTCTCTTCTTATTAGAATGTGAATTCTGAATTTTCATAACTGCTGCGTTGCGCGTTTTGATCTTCAGGTTATTTTGCAAATTTCGTTTTAAATTCTAAAGTTTTTCTTATGTTTTCGGCTTTGCTCTTTAGTATATATATATATATATATATATATATATATATATATAGGGATGTAAGGTCAGGTGATGCGTAACATCACAGCCTCTCCTTGACAAATGTCAACCCCGCCTTCTCGTGGTGCATCCTGTTCCCACTAAAGGGGCTCTGACGACCGCCAATAGCGGTATAACTATACCATCGGGATTAGAGGAAATTCTATCCCACACTCACCAACCCGCTTGGCCAGCGTGGTGAGTTATGGCCAAACACCTCCAAAATGATTCCACAACTTAAATCTTGGCCCTCAGTCTCCGGCAGCTGGAATGTACCTGGCCAAGGCAGCGGCCAGTGCGACATGAAGGCAGAGGGTGCTAAGAATCCCCGGAGGACCGGACTAGGCTGCCATCTGATGCTGACCTTGGCTACGTATAATGGACGCTCCCTATCTTCTGATTCAAGGCTTCTTGAATTGGAAGAGGAGCTACAAAGGATCAAGTGGGACATCGTGGGGCTAAGTGAGGTAAGGAGAAAAGGAGAAGATCTCATCGAACTGAAAAGTGGACATCTCTTCTACTATCGTGGGACAGATACTGGCAGAACTAGTGGTGTTGGATTTATAATAAACAAGAAATTGTACAAGTTGAAAGTTCCTCTGACAGAGCTGCACGACTTGTTATCCAACTCTCGAAAAGATACCAGGCTCAGATTATTCAAACTTATGCACCCACCACAAGTCATCCTGAAGAAGAAATTGAAGAATTTTATGAGGAAATTTGTCATCTAAATAATAAAGGTAAGCTGCACTTGAAAATAATTATGGGAGATTTCAATGCAAAAATAGGGCAACGGCAACAGAATGAAACTTCAGTAGGTAAATTCGGTCACGGCAACAGAAACCAGCGTGGAAATACTCTCGTAGAGTTTGCAGAGGCAGAAGGGTTTTTCATCTTGAACTCCTTCTTCAAGAAAAAGCCACACAGGAAATGGACATGGAGACATCCAAATGGGACGACAAGTGAAATTGATTTTATTATGTGTAACAAAAAATTCGTCATAGAAGACTGCAGTGTGCTAAACAAGTTCAACACAGGTAGTGACCATAGATTGGTGAGATGTAAGATGCACCTCAACACTAAACTTGAACGTGGCAAGCTCATAAGACAAACAAAATCTATTGACATAACCAACCTTAAAAAACACCATAATACCTTCAAGTTGGAACTGAAGAACAGATTCTCTGCTTTAGAAGGCCTAACATCGGAAGAAGTGGACATCTCTGAAGTTAACAGAAAAGTAACCAAAGCTCTTATGGAAACAGCAACAAAATTAGCTGGGTCTAAGAACAAATTGCATGTGAACAAATTATCAGGAAAAACCAAAATGTTGATGCAAAAAAGAAGAGAGATGAGGACAACTAAAGAAGATGTAACTTCCAAAGTGGAATATATAGAGCTATGCAAGACAGTAAGAAAAAGTATCACTGAAGACGTAAGAAAATTCAACTGTGAACTAGTGAGGAAAGCAATTGAAAACAACCAAAGCCTGAAGATAGCAAAGGGACATCTCAGTAAGGGAAGAAAACAGATTATGGCACTGAGAAAAGAAGATGGTTCTGTAACAAGAAATAGAGGCGAAATTTTGACAAGAGTGAAAGATTTCTACTCTAAATTATATGAAAGGGATGATACATGCACTCCAGACATCATGAAAGATACCAGTACCAGAGTTCCTCCAGTCCTTCCAGCAGAAGTTGCACATGCAATCAAGAACATGAAGCGGGAAAAAGCTCCAGGAGAAGATGGAATTACTGTAGACATCATACAAGAAGCAAGTGGAGAAATCGAAGCAGTACTCGCCCAAATTTTCACTCGATGCCTTAATGAAGGAAAGATTCCTGAGGATTGGAACACCGCTACAATGATCCTGCTACATAAGAAAGGTGACATTGAGGATCTCGGAAACTACAGACCTATCAGCCTCCTATCAGTAGTTTATAAAATCTTCACTAAAGTTCTTTCACACCGCTTGAAGGTAACACTGGACATGGCTCAACCGAGAGAACAAGCTGGATTCAGGAGTGGCTACAGCACAATAGATCATATCCACGTACTGAGAGAACTAATTGAAAGAGCGAGGGAATATGAACTTCCATTGTGCATGGCTTTTATCGATTATGAAAAAGCCTTTGATTCGGTGAAACCATCAGCAGTTACAATGGCTCTGAAAACCTGCGGTATTGAAGATGCATACATTAATATTATTAATAACATCTATGAAAATGCAAGTGCAAAGATTCGGCTGTTTGAAAATACAACACACGTAAAAATTGGAAAGGGAGTGAGACAAGGTGACACCATATCTCCGAAGCTCTTTAATGCCACATTGGAGGGTGTTTTTCAGTCGCTGAGCTGGGAAAACAAGGGGATAAAGATTAATGGAGATTATCTAACCCACCTTCGTTTTGCTGATGACGTAGTCATTTTTGCAACTAGCCCATCAGAGCTGCAGAGTATGATCCAGCAACTTGCTGACAAGATTAAAGAAGTGGGATTAAAAATGAACTTTCAGAAGACAAAAGTGATGTTCAATGCTTTTACAAGAAATGAAGATTTATCGATTGATGGAGAAAAGCTGGAGATAACAGACACGTACGTTTATCTTGGACAGCAGATATCAATTGAGGGTCACATTGGTGAAAAAATTAATCGGCGTACAAAACTTGCCTGGAGAGCTTTTGGAAGAAACAGCATAATTTTCAAGAGCAATATGCCATTATGTCTTAAAAGAAAAGTGTTTGATCAATGCATCCTTCCAGTGCTTACGTATGGTGCAGCGACGTGGACCTTAACTAAAAGAGACATACAAAGGATGCAGACAACTCAAAGAAGCATGGAGAGGTGCATACTTGGTGTAACCAGGAGAGATAAGAAGAGGAACTCGTGGATCCGAAAAATGACAAGAGTGGAAGACATCATGATCAGAGTTAAATCCCTGAAATGGCAATGGGCTGGACATACTGCCAGAAGGACAGATCATCGATGGACAGCCGAAATTTTAGATTGGATTCCAAGGGACAGGAAAAGACCCAGAAGAAGACCACATGGGAGATGGGTGGATGAAATTCGAAAGTATGCAGGGGTGACATGGAGGAGACTGGCACAAGACAGACCGTTGTGGAGGAAACTTGGGGAGACCTTCGTCCAGCAGTGGATTGATAATGGTTGACAATGATGATGATGATGATATATATCAGTGGTGTAGCCAACGGGAGAGGTCGTGGTTTGCACCCCCTTATTAGGCGAGACAGTTAGCTTTTTCTAAGTACGTTTTATAGATAATTTCCCTATTTAAATTCATTGATTTTTATATAACTCGGAAAGCAATGTAATTTCTTGAAAATAGAAGAGAAAGTAAAGCAAAGCGGCCAAAGAAGTTGCTTTATTAAATTTTTTATTGAAACTATAATTTATTGCATTTTCTTCATTTTATTAAATTAGCTTCATTTTGTATTAATATTCAAGATGTGCGTACGTACCAATAGGAAAATATTTGTCGAAGCGCCCCCCCCAATTGTTATATGTACTTATACACAGTTATACAGCAAAAGTGCAGAACCCCCCCCCCCCCTTCAAAAAGTTTCATGTCAAAGGCAGTATCACCCATTGGATATCTTTGAAGTCCTGGGTTCGAGTCGGCTGAATCATTAAAATCCGCTGAAATTCGGAAGTCTCGTTAAGCCATTGGTCCAGGGTAGGCGGCGCCTTGTTATTAACAGCTGTAAACCCCATCCCATGCCATTTAGCCCTTATATACAAATATTATTCAACAGTAATGGAATAAAATTATAGAAATATATGAAACACGGCGTGGGGAGTCTTTCTTCACGAAAAAATCCAAAAATTTTAGAAGAAAAATGTACATATACCTCTCTCTATATGTGTGTGTGTGTGTGTGTGTGTAATATACGCTACTTTTGTAACAATATTTTTATGAAAACAATTATTCGATAATTTTACAACAAAGAAAGAAATATTTCACCAGTATTCTTTTATGTAATACACTTGAGCGAAAATACGCAATTTGCGCGGTTTCTTTAGCTAGTCAATGCGTCACTCACATCCCAACGCCAGTCGGAGATCCACTTCTTAAAAAATTCAAAGTAAATCATTTGAATAGAAATTTTTTCTCACGAAGTGTTTCTTGAGCTTGAATAAAAGTCAGAGTTCGATTGGCATATTAGTGAAGGTGCATTTAGCACGTGTCACAAACTGAAGTCCAGGCTCGTGATAACTATGTACAGGAGAAGTCAAGCTAAGGAAGCACATTTCTATATAAAAAAAGTATTAAATAATTTAAACCTGGAATTAAAAACAGAGGGATGCGATATTAATTTGCTTTGGTCTCGAACAGAATTCTTTCAGTTTATGTTTTATAAATAAGTTAAAATTCTGCGATCCTTTTTGGCTGCAAATTTGTCTATGATCAGATCATAAAATGGTTGAGTGGACATTAGATGGTTCAGCAATTCTTTCTCGATTGAAATTTTAGCGAGTGAAGACAAACGATTTTGTGCCGTTGTATTACGTAGGTAAGTCTTAATTCTCTTCAAACAAGAAAAAACTCCTTTCAGCAGAAGAACTTGTTGACGCCAGTGTCAATACAAGAGAAAATAATTTGTAGTCTTCTGGTAACACATCTTTCAGCTCGTTTTCTTTCATTGTTTTCAAGGTTTTCTGAAAACTGAGTTCCCTGAAGTTGTGATCATTATATAAAAAATCTAATTCGTTTTTTAGTCGTTGTGTGTCTGTAAAAATGTTTGGATAAATTTTTTTGAGAGTGTTAAGGGCACTGGATGGAAATGACTCTGAATAACTATGGTATTTTGAGCTGTCAATTAGCTGCAGAAACTCGAGCTTTCCCATATCTTCAAATCTGGTATTTATTTGAACTATTATGCTGTCAACGATTTCGTAAAACAAAATTTTGTAATAGTTTTCCACTTCTTCTTCAATCAAATGTTTCTTTTGGCGACATTTAGGACCTCCACTCAAACTAATTGCTTCACTGAAATGTTTCAAGTAAGTGGTTACATTCCTTTTCTTATTTATTCGTTCGCAACATTGTTTAATTTGTCTTTGGCAATAACTGATATCTAAAGTCTTTTTTTGTAAAACATCAAACAGTACATCCGTAATTCCAAAAATGTCATCAAAAATCAATGATAAAAAAGCAAATTCAAAATCAGTGAAATTTTTCAAATATCCTATGGCTCCGTTGATTGATTCTGCCGTTGATTCCGGGTCATTCATTATGTTTTCAAACACATTCTTTAGTTTGCCCCATTCGCTCACAATTAAACGCAAAATTTGCGAACGTGATGCCCAACGTGTTTCCGCTATTTGAGGAATCCGTTTCCCAACAACTGAATCTGCTACGTGGGTTCTCTTGGCAGACTTATGAAAAAATGAGAGCATGCTGGACACAGTTGCGAAACATATGCGACATTTTACAATACTTTAGCACCCCTGTTGTAGGACAAGGTTAAGGCGGTGGGCGAAACAGTGGGTAAACAAAGCTTGCGGGGCTTCTAGCTTGACTCTTTTCTGCAGACCGCTCAACTCTCCAGCCATAACGCTTGCACCATCATAACACTGGCCTACTAACTTTGATTTAAAATCAAACTCCTCCAAAACCGATGCTAGCAGATCATACAGTGCCACAGCAGTCCTGTCAGTGCTGATATCATAAAAACCAAGGAAGCGCTCAACTACTTCACAATTTGAGTCCAATATGTATCTGACAATTATTGAACACTGTGATTTTTGAGTAATATCAGTTGTATCATCAACTTGCACTGAAAAAATTCTGACTCATTAATTTCGCTTTTAACACATTCGTTTATATATTCATGAATACACTCCATTAAATCATTCTGTATCGTTTTAGATTGTCCAGAAAATAAGCTTCGTATTTCTTCAAAATGTGCTTTTAATTCTGGGGTGCTCCTACGAAGTAACAAATGGAACATTTCCTTGAAATTACCTTTATTTAATGAGGAAATAGATTCATCATGTCCTCGAAAAGGCAGTTCTTGCTTACTTAGAACGACAACTAAATCGATTATATGTTCCATAAAAAGCCTATTTAGTTTGACCTTTTCATTAAACTTGACTTTATGAAGAGCACCATTTTCTTTGAGCATATCAGAAATAGTGTTTTTTTTTCATTTGTTTTAGACCTACGTGGTTAGTTCTATGCTTTTTAGAGCTTTCGTGCAATTTTGCACTACGAGAAAAGTTTTTTAAATCAAAATAACCCGTTGTGTTCCACACATTTTTCTTATTGCTCAAAAGTAAACATGGCCAGCAAAAGAGAGTTTGCTTGTAATAGCTACCAGAAAGCCAGGGAAAAATCTCGTACTATGATTTATTGAAAGATCTAAAAAACGATTTGCCGCACTTCTTATCTTTAGATATTGAACTTATTATAGGTGTCGGTCTTCCAGATATGAGAACATCCCTTTTATCATAATCTTTCCAGTGTTTAAAAGGAATTTCTTCCAGAACACAAATCACGTCGTTTGTTGGGCCATTCATATTTTCCAACCAAAATCAAAATATGCTGTTTAGTAACAATAACAAAATAAAAAAAGAAAAACTCAACATTACTATGAACTAGCAAACACCCGCAGAAGAGAGGATTGAAAACACACTTCAAAAAGTTAGACTCAAATACACTCTGACGAATAGTTAAAGCTACGTAGAAATCATCGTACTCCAAAGCGTATAGAGGCGAACGGCGTCATTGCCTGTGAAACCACTTTTCACAAAGGTCATCTGCTCATTTTCCCGCGCCCATTGGATACACAATCCTTGGGTTCTCCAATAACAGCAGAGATGCGATTCCAGTTTAAGCGAAATGGAGGGTCACCTCAGAAATTTCCTTTCTCTTACTGGAAGTCCGGCACCTCTTTAGGTAGACCTCGGACCGTGGGGGTGGGGGTTCACTCTGTAGGGCTCTTCGCTGATCACCAGTTCCCAAAACCGGCTTCTCATCGAGACGATTCAACCTGTCGCCTCTAAGCGCTTAAAACATGCAGCTGCTTTGCAAAAATAATGATTCATTCCTCTTCTCGAAAGCCCTGAATAACCTGATTCATGAATCACAATGTGAATTTCAGTGTTTCATTTATCCTGCAAAGTTCTTATATCTTTGTTACTGACAGAAGGTTTTTTTTTCTTTCACTTCTCATTCTGCGGAATTTCAGGTGAGGCGGCGCCTCACTTGCCTCATCTGACGGGCCGCCACTACATGCAACTTGTTCTTAGACCCAGCTAATTTTGTTGCTGTTTCCACAAGAGCTTTGGTTACTTTTCTGTTAACTTCAGAAATATCCACTTCTTCCGATGTTAGACCTTCTAAAGCAGAAAATCTGTTCTTCAGTTCCAACTTGAAGGTATTATGGTGTTTTTTAAGGTTGGTTATGTCAATACATTTTGTTTGTCTTATGAGCTTGCTACGTTCGAGTTTAGTGTTGAGGTGCATCTTACATCTCACCAATCTATGGTCACTACCTGTGTTGAACTTGTTTAGCACACTGCAGTCTTCTATGACGAATTTTTTGTTACACATAATAAAATCAATTTCACTTGTCGTCCCATTTGGATGTCTCCATGTCCATTTCCTGTGTGGCTTTTTCTTGAAAAAGGAGTTCAAGATGAAAAACCCTTCTGCCTCTGCAAACTCTACGAGAGTATTTCCACGCTGGTTTCTGTTGCCGTGACCAAATTTACCTACTGAAGTTTCATTCAGTTGCCGTTGCCCTATTTTTGCATTGAAATCTCCCATAATTATCTTTAAGTGCTGCTTAACTTAATTATTTAGATCACGAATTTCCTCATAAAATTCTTCAATTTCTTCTTCAGGATGACTTGTGGTGGGTGCATAAGTTTGAATGATCTCAGCCTGGTATCTTCTCGAGAGTTGGATAACGAGTCGTGCAGCTCTGTCAGAGGAACTTTCAACTTCTACAACTTTATCCTTCAGTTTCTTGTTTATTATAAATCCAACACCACTAGTTCTGCCAGTATCAGTCCCACGATAGTAGAAGAGATGTCCACTTTTCAGTTCAATGAGATCTTCTCCTTTTCTTCTTACCTCACTTAGCCAACGATGTCCCACTTGATCCTTTGTAGTCCCTCTTCCAATTCAAGAAGCCTTGAATCAGAAGATAGGGAGCGTCCATTGTAAGTAGCCAAGATCAGCATCAGATGGCAGCCTAGTCCGGCACTCCAGGGGTTCTTAGCACCCTCTGCCTTCACGTCGCACTGGCCAGGTATATTCCAGCTGCCGGAGACTGAGGGCCAAAATTTAAGTTGTGGAGTCATTTTGGAGGGGTTTGGCCATAACTCACCACGCTGGCCAAGCGGGTTGGTGAGTGTGGGATAGCATTTCCTCTAATCCCGATGGTATAGTTATACCGCTATTGGCGGTCGTCAGAGCCCCTTTAGTGGGAACAGGATGTACCACGAGAAGGCGGGGTTGACATTTGTCAAGGAGAGGCTGTGACGTTACGCATCACCTGACCTTTACATCCCATATATATATATATATATATAATTAAATACAACCAAACCAAGTAAATTGAACATTATGTTTGTATAATATTGCTCAATTTAAGCAGATGGCGTGCCTTATGAAAACTCAGGGTTCTTGTTAAAAGCAGAAACAGAGAGAAATTTCCGTTCTGTTTTGGTGCAATTCAAGCTGCATCTACTCTTCTATATCTGAATATTTTCTATAAGATTTCTCGGCATCGACATACACTGTATGTACCAAAGTGGTGACGTGTATTGCATGGATGTGACGTGTATTTACCAATACACGTCACAGCCATGTCCTGTACAGATATAAAAAAAACGAACATTCAAAGCAAACAGAATATAAATTCTGAATTTGCTTGTGCCACTTACTTGTCATCCATGCAACATCTCTCAGAAAACTTGAAAATTTCATCGCCTTGGAGCGGAAATCGAACCCGCATTTCCAGATTTCCGTTCGAATATGTTACACCACCCTGGACAGTGAAGTTCCAAGCAACTGAGACTAAACAAACTTCAACAGGAATCTGAACATCCTCAGATTTTCGCTAGTCGAAGCGTCATTGCTTTCTTATAGCGTCTGGACCATCTCTCGTTAAGAAACGGATGTAGGTCGGAGTCCACAGTATCGGAAACCGGGAGATGCAGTTTCGATTTCCGCTCCAGGGCGATGAAATTTTCAAGTTTTCGTAGTGATTGATAATACGTGACAACAGTAATAATACAGCCAATTCAGAGATGTCTGATTTCTGTGTTAATTATCGTGACGTATTTTCCACGTATTATGAAAAGAATATTTCTTCCACACTGTATACCTGAACGACTGGTGATTTTCTTAGCAACGCTAGATGGCAGCACAGTTTGCTTCGATTAAGAATGCGTTCAGAGAACATTACGATGCTCTTAACACTCAGATACTTGGGATTTCTTCGTCCTGGGCGGTGTAACACCCTCTCCTTGGCGATGAAATGTTCAAATTTTCTGAGATGTTAAATAAGTGACCAGTAATTGGTACAAGCCAATTCAGAATTTATATTCTGTCTGCTTTGAATATTCTATCGATTTGCCATGTATTATGAGGAATATTTCTTCCTTCATTGATTTAGAAAAAAGACTCACGTGGCTTAACAAACATCACAGACAAGCATGAATAGTAAAATGGGCAGTACGACGGAATTCAGTGATTACCAATTTAGCAACATGACAGGATGCCATTTTAGCAAAAAGTCAGTTCGGATAATTTCTAGCCTGCTGCAACTGCCCTGATCAACTGCAAGTGATGTTACTGTGAAGTGAAAACGTCTAGGAGCAACAACCACGCAATCGCAACCTTTTTGACCTCGAAAAATGAAACAGAGCCTGACCCCGAGTGCTGAAGCTGGTGGTCCGATAAAATTGCCTCTCCTCCGTTGCAAATTTCATCGACGAGTTCCAAAAGGCCTCTGGAAGCACCATAACCGTTCGTCAAGATCTGAAAAAAGTAGGTTTCTGTGGCCGAGCAACCGCACACAATGCGAACATCAGCAAGATCAATGCCAATCGTCTGTTGGAGTTTCGTAGAGTTCGGCGCTTTATACCACTCTCACTTTTGGGGCAGAGGAAACGCGTTCTCTGGAGTTATGAATCACGCTTCACCATCTGGAAGTCCGATGAAGAGTCTGGGTGTGGAGAGTGCCAGGTGAACGCTACCTGCCCAGCTGCTGTGCCAACTGTGAAGTTTGGTGGACGAGACGTCATGCTCTGGGATGATTTTCCATGGTATGGGCTGAGCTCCCTAGTTCCAGTGCCCAGGAATCTTAACACTCCTGCCTATAATGACACTCTCGACAATTCTGCGGCATATAATGACACTCGCAGCATAATGGCAATAGTTCGGCGAAGGTCCTTGTCGTTACCAACAGGACAATGCCTCTCTCCACAAAGCGAGGTCCATGTAGAAATGGTTTGAGGAGGTGGGTGTGGAAGAACTTGACTGGCCTGCACTGAGCTCTGATATCAACCCCATCGAACACTTTTGGGATGAATTGGAACGCCAACTGAAAGCTAAGAGGAAACGTCCGACATTGGTGACAGACCTGAAGAATGCTCTTGTTACAGAATAGGACGTTTCCGCAGCAATGTAAAGCATTCGTAGGAGAATACAGGCGGTAATAGCAGCGAAGGATGGACCAACTCGATATTAATTCCTTTCTGATTACAGGGACTTCGCGGTTAGGCAAGCTGTAACGTTAGTTTCAGTATAACTGACTGAGCACTACATAAAAAAACTTCACCTACAGTGAAACAGGAGTTATTCAAGCAAACGTCCAAAAAAATTGCTTACTATTAGTCTTTATTCAGCCAATAATACACAGTCGAGTCACATTATTGTGACCACCTCCTACTTTTGAGGTCAACAGCGCGTTGCCAATGGAAGAAGGCACGTGTTACGAACTGACTTGGAGGGTATATAAGGTGTGTTGTAGGCATTCTGAAAACATATCACTCGTTGCTGTCATAGATAAAATGAGCGATTTATCAGATTTGCAAAAAGGGATAATTATCGGCTTTCGGGCCAAGGGTGGCAGTATTTCTGACACAGCGCAGTTTGTGAACAGTTCGCGTGCTGCTGTGGTTAAAGCGTATCGCGATTGGAGAAATGGAACCATTGCGAATAAGCGACGTGGAAACTGCTAAGCACCACGTGCCATTGATGTGAAAGGTGAACGTCGGCTGCGCGTGTGCGTGAGGGCTGATCGACAAGCTATATATATATACAGTGGAGCAACTCACTGGCCGGTTGAACCAGGGGTGCCGGAAGTGTGTGTGAGACGACAGTTCAGCAAACCCTGCTGCGTATGGAGCTCCGATGCAGACGGATGGCCACCTCACCTATGCTAACAAATGCGCATCGGCAGAAAAGGGTTACATTTGCACGGCAGTACCGCCATAGGACCTCCGCTGATTGGAAAAGAATTGCCTTCTTCGATGAGTCATGTTTTCCGCTTCATCGAACGGATGGACGTTGCCGTATGAGGCTAGAAACATCGGAGAACAAACATTCTTAAACCATTGCTGGAAGAACACAAGTTAGTGATGGGGGCAGCGTTATGGTCTGAGGAATGCTTTTGTGGCATTCTCTGGGCCCACTCGTACCTGTGGAATCCACTATGGACCGAATTCGTTATGAATCCAACCTTGCAGACCACGTATACACATACATACTGACTGTCTCCCTGGGGCGGATGGGATCTCCCACCACGACAATGCGACGTATCATACAGCCAGATATGTCCGAGAGTGGATGCACGATGAAGACTTCAAAGTACTTCCTGGGTCACTAAGTCCCCAGATTTAAACTCAATTGGGCATCTGTGGGACCACCTCGATCGTGTTGTTCGCTGTATGGATCCTCCACCACGCACCCTGCAGCAGCTGGCAGATGCACTGCAGTCGGCATGGCTCAATATACCCGTGAACACTTTCCAGCAACTTATTGAGTCACTCCCAGCCCGTCTACCTGCTGTCCGCGCTGCACACGGTGGTTACTCTGGATATTAGCTGGTGGTCACAATAATGTGACTCCACCGTGTACTTTGGCACTTCCAAGGGTATAAACAAAGAAACGTGAATTAATAGTGTTAGTAATAGTCGGTTAAGAGACCAACACTAAAGTAGAACGCCCAGCCTTCAAATCAGTCAAACTGTAATTTAACAAACGCTTCTTCCACAATTTTTATGATGACTTCCACC
This sequence comes from Macrothele yani, assembly GCA_039090855.1. Classification (NCBI taxonomy): domain Eukaryota; kingdom Metazoa; phylum Arthropoda; class Arachnida; order Araneae; family Macrothelidae; genus Macrothele; species Macrothele yani. Next base: position 30,300,460 of record CM077029.1, on the reverse strand, counting down.
AACTCCACGCCTTTGCTGCTGCTCATTTAATTCTCATATGACACATCCACACGTCATACGTCCTGACCTCAAGGTGTTCCCAACCATACTCCTGCGAGAGAGAAGGTATCACGTTAAGTTTGAAAAACGCTTAGGAGAATGAACTCAGGTTTACATAGAGAACGAAACTAAAAAAAAAAAGTTAAATTATTGTATACGTCACAAAGTATTCTGATACTTTTGACCAGACAGTGTATTTCTTCCACAAATTAAAAGAAACTACGATTTCCTAATAAAGCAAGGAAAATGTTACTCAAGAGCTCATTTGCCGATTCTGTACGAATGCGTGCCTAAGTGGTTCACCGGCCTTCCACTGGTGATGTGAGTAGAGTGCAGAACTATATTTAAAACAGGGAAAAAAATGACGAAAATGCCGAAAAATGCAAAATTAATAAAACTACAATAAAACTTTAAATCAAACGGAAACAACAAAAATCTTAGGAAAATTCAAAAGTTTACTTTCTGAAGTACATTAAGGTAGCTCCAAATTGTGGCTGAAAATGTTCATTCAATCCAAAGATACTGCAAAGTACTGTTGTTACATTTAGAGTAGAGACATTCCCATGTTTTCCAAGCATATTGCACACCTAACGACAATGTGATTACGAAAAATCTTAAAATTAGGCATGAGCAACATACGGCCCGCTGGCCGCATCCGGCACCCACCCAAATTTTATACGGTCCGCAAGGACTTTTCTAAATTTCACTGAATTCTGCCCGCCAGCCACCTACGGACTGTTAAGACTTTTTGTAGTGAAAAAGATGTTGCACTGTTCAGATGTCAGCCTGTAGAAGATTTTTGTCGATAGATGGCAGCACGTCGAAAGCAGCAGCTCTCTTTGATTGACGGAAGAAGAAGGCGTATGTGGGCAGGACGCCTGAAGTGCCGGTGAATAGCAGAGCCTGTTAACAGCTGCAATTCTGTTTGATTGATGGGATGAGGAGGAAGTTGCAGGCGGGAAGACTCTCTGCAGAGACCTGACTGAAAAGAACGGGCAGGAAATCGCTATAGTGCCGTTGTTGTTCGTAGTGCGTGGTGCACGCAAGCAGCACTGTCGCCCACAACCGTCAATATTGAATTGAGCATTTTATGAAGTTGCAACATGCTAGTTTATTATATTTAACTTAATTATATTGATATCATGGGGCAACATTGCGATTTTTATATTAGTTTCATTTTGTTATAACTTTCGGCGTCCTAAATTATTAAGATGACATCATTGAAGAAGGGGAAGTGGACAGTAAGTGTGTTTTTTTATTGGAAGTTTAACGACTGCCGTGAGAAACGCAATGGGCTACAAGCAGTCGCCCGTCCCTAATTTAAAGCCACTGGTTCCAGGGAAGGGGGAGAGCCAGTGCCGTAAGACAAACACAACATCCATGCCTCACCGGGATTCGAATCCGGACCCTTTCCGGACGAATGACCAGAAGCCATCGCTTAGACCAGTGGTTCCTAAAGTGTGCGCCGCGGCGCCCTGGGCAGCCGCGGTTTTCTCACAGGGGCGTCGCGAAATATTACAAAATTTTCATAAATTTATTTCCATTTTCAATTCAATGTGATAGGACGCGACATCGCGACATGTAGCGGACCTGGTGCAAACCAGTAACTCACTTAATAATAACTGTTTGCAGAAGCCTCTACAAATGTTTACTAGATGGCGCTCTACAATAATGTTACAAGCGTGAGCTTTCCCCCAGCACGATTGCCGTCCGATGAGCACACGTGTGTGTTCCGCGCTGCCGCAACCGGAAGTAACCTGAGCTTTCGCACCAGCCTCCATGCTTCTGATAAACATTCCTCCCTCGTTCTCCGAGCGTCTGGAAATGAGACTCTCAGTCCAGAATTTTCGAGAAGGTCACCAGATTCTTTAAATATGCTCCTCCGTTGTCAATTGTGACTCATTTGACGGTTAGCAGTCTCTGTTGATGCTCTGTCCCTGAGTTTCGGCGTTTGTAAGTTTTGTAAGCTTTCGGCGTATCAACTGAATATTGTTGCGATTAAGTGAAGTGAAGTTTTTGAAATTTTTCTTCTCGTACGTATTTTTAAAAATGGATCGGTTTTTACTAAACAGTGATAAGCGTTGTGAAAGTGAAAATAAAGAGGGCACACCGTCAAATAGTGGCAAGAGTGTGAAGAAGCGTAAATATCGAAAACATGATGACCGTTATTTGGACTTTGGTTTTACGTCGGCAGAAGTCAACGGTGAAGAAGAGGCTGCAGTGTGTACTGTGTATGACCGTTTTGGCGCCAGAGTGCATGCTACCAAGTAAGTTGAAAAGCCATTTAGAAACCAATCATCCCAGCATGCTTAGTAAATTTCGTGATTGCTTTACGAGAAAGTTGCAAGAGTTAAATCAACAAAAAGGTAGTTTTTATAAGCAGGCATCAATACCAAGAAATGCTTTGCTAGCATCTTACAAGGTGGCACATAGAATCGCAAAATGTAAGAAGCCTCATACCATCGCAGGAGAACTCATTCTACCGGCTGATGTAGATATGGTGAACATTATGATCGGTGAGTCTGTTGGGAAGCTGCTTTCAAAGGTGCCTTTGTCCAATTACACCATCAGTCGCAGAATACAGCACATAGTGGAGGACCCCAATGACCAATTAATTGAAAAAATGAAAGATAAGGAATTTGGGTTGCAGCTGGATGAGGCCACAGTTAATAATAATGATGCTCACTTGATTTGCTATGTACGGTTTATAGATGGTAATAACATTGTAGAAGACCTTCTCTTTTGTAAAAGTATCACTGGTCGTGTTAAGGCTCAAGACTTGTTCGAGGTCCTTGATACTTTCATATCCGAAAATAATTTGGAGTGGATTAAGTGCGTTGGGGTCTGTACTGATGGTGCTCGTTCTATGTCCTGCTATTATGGAGGATTCCAGGCACTTATTCGAAGCAAAGCCCCTGATGCACTGTGGACCCATTGCGTTATTCATAGGGAAGCACTCGCGTCAAAATATCTGAGTCCTACATTGAACCAGATCTTAGAATATGTAGTGAATGTAGTAAACTTTATAAAGACTCGGCCGTTGAAGGCAAGGTTTTTCAAAAAACTATGTGAGGATATGGGATCCGAGCACACGTCTTTGCTGTACTACAGCACTTCGCGATGGCTCTCTCGTGATAATGTTTTGTCTCGTACGTTTGAACTGCGACAGGAAATGTTTATTTTTCTTAAAGAGGAAGACCACAAGTATACCGAAAATTTTGCTAATGAAAATTTTTGGTAAAACTAGTATACTTATGTGATATTTTTGAAAAGATGAATGCTCTGAATCTCTCGCTGCAGGGAAGCAACATGCACCTTTTAACGTCGATTGAGAAAATTTCAACTTTTACAAAAAAAAAACTAAAACTATGTAAAAGAAAAATAAATGAAGACAGAGGTAAAGAATGTTTCCTCGTGTTAGAACAGTTTTTGACTTCCAATGGAGTTGCTTTCTCTCGAGGCATGAAATTCATTTTTAAAGAGCACTTATACTAGCTTATCACCTGGTTTGAGAAATATTTTCAAAATGATAATATCGATAAATTTGTATGGATTCGAGATCCATTTCATGCCACTGCTCTATCTCAATTTACTGCTGCAGAAGAAAGAATCCTATTGAGCTGTCTTGCGACAATACTGTTACCGCGGAATTTTCTATATCCCCGTAACATTTAAATTTCATCCGTATAATTTTGATCATTTAGTATTTTTTTTCATTTTTACTCTAAGGCGGTAGGAAATAAATATTTAAATTGCCAAAATAGAATATCAATGATAAAAATTACTTTCCGGTGAAGCTGAGCCAGGTTACCCGAAAGTTTAGGTTGATAATTAGATCAGTCCTAATTGCACTCAAGCCAAACGAAAAGGGGAAAATTATATTTTTTCTCACGGAAACTTGATGGAAATCCCAGATGGGAAGGAAGAGAAAGGAAGACATTCACCGTTTTTTTTCTCACGAAACTCAAAGAAACTGAAGAGAATAGCAGGAGCGCAATAAATCCTCTTGGGGGCGTCACCCCTTTTCTCCAGCTACTATTGCGAGCGTCTCTGCATTGTCCAAAGTAGCGACAAAATCTGAGATAAGTCACGTCGCCGGAAATACCTACGTGACAATCTTCACTTCTAAGTAGCTAGGCGAGGTCAATTAACCAAAAAGGTGCGAAGACAAGTTGACAGCTGAAAGAAGACATAATTTTTGGGAAAGTGACCCGTACTGAACGGATAGCCAGCGAATCGCATAGCAGGGCTATCCGTGAGGGCCAATGACATAACCCGACGCGATTCGGACGGCCGGGCCGTCACGCCCCAAGATGGACACCGGAAACGGGAAAAAAGAGAATTAAAAACGGAATGAAGACTGAGAGGAGAGTCGACTACAGAGAGATTCAAAAATAACTTAACAGAGGGAACACTAGAGAATTGCAGTCTGAGCAGAAGAGAGGTCTCAGCGGTTTCTGAGGAGAGATGTTTCCAAGATAGAGATATGAAGTAACAAATATTTTAGAGCATAGTCGATGTAGGTTCACCGCCAACCAAGAAGAGAACGGACTCTACGACCAGCCGGCAACCCAGATTTGCGATCGGGGCTTCTCAAGGAAAAGAGGGTATGATGACATTTGTCTTACGCATTTCTGATTCATGCCTCATAGCTTTGCATGTGCTATGCAGGACCAGTTACCCGAAAGTCTCTCACAAAGTGCATTAACGATTTTTTTCCTCTGGCGTACCGCGCCGAGTTTAAACCAGTAACTAAAGTTTAAAGTCAGTTATGTAATATTAAGTGCATTATATCCGTTCGAAATTAAAACTAAATTGTTTAGCTAAAGCAAGCAACCTCACCGGTACATTGTACCTAGCTTTAAGACCATATTTTAAAAAGAAATAAACAGTTAAATTTTTTTATTCACGTGTCACTCAGATCATTTCTACAAATCTCATTAGAGTTAAATTTGTGATTTCATTATTTTTATTCATGCAACTTTTTATTTTAACTTCTTTGCGGCATATGAATGAGCATGGAAACCCCATGCTGATTCATATGAAACACAACGCGATGCATTTGTCGACCCTGAGCTTGGAGACCCTTAGTTACGGAATTTTTTTTTTTTTTTTTTTTTTTAATTCTCGGTGTCTATCTTGGGGCGTGACGGCCCGGCCGTCCGAATCGCGTCGGGTTATGTCATTGGCCCTCACGGATAGCCCTGCTATGCGATTCGCTGGCTATCCGTTCAGTACGGGTCACTTTCCCAAAAATTATGTCTTCTTTCAGCTGTCAACTTGTCTTCGCACCTTTTTGGTTAATTGACCTCGCCTAGCTACTTAGAAGTGAAGATTGTCACGTAGGTATTTCCGGCGACGTGACTTATCTCAGATTTTGTCGCTACTTTGGACAATGCAGAGACGCTCGCAATAGTAGCTGGAGAAAAGGGGTGACGCCCCAAGAGGATTTATTGCGCTCCTGCTATTCTCTTCAGTTTCTTTGAGTTTCGTGAGAAAAAAGCGGTGAATGTCTTCCTTTCTCTTCCTTCCCATCTGGGATTTTCATCAAGTTTCCGTGAGAAAAAAATATAATTTTCCCCTTTTCGTTTGGCTTGAGTGCAATTAGGACTGATCTAATTATCAACCTAAACTTTCGGGTAACCTGGCTCAGCTTCACCGGAAAGTAATTTTTATCATTGATATTCTATTTTGGCAATTTAAATACTTATTTCCTACCGCCTTAGAGTAAAAATGAAAAAAATACTAAATGATCAAAATTATACGGATGAAATTTAAATGTTACGGGGATATAGAAAATTCCGCGGTAACAATACGTTGAAAACAAAATTTAGCAGCATGGAGTAACGTGAATTTTGGATATCAGTAAAAGATGAATATCCCCTTCTGAATGATAAAGCTCCGAGAATTTTAATTCAATTTGCTACTTCTTACTTGTGCGAAGCTGAGTTTTCGGCGGTCGCAGTGATAAAAACTAATTATCGTGCGAAAATCAACGTGGAGAAGAATAAAATGAGGGTGGCTGTGTCCAGTTTAATTCCACGAATTTGAGAAAATGTGAGGGGATCAATTGGCTCATCCATCCCACTAATTATAATTTGTTGAATTTTTTCAGTTATATTTTCTTGTGATCTTCAATATGTAATTTATTTATTTTTACCTAAGTGTACTTGTAAGAATTGTGTACTTGTTAGGATTTGACATAGGGAGCCTTAGGTAAACCTAGATTCAGCAAGGGCGCCCAGAATCGAAAAAGTTTTGGAACCACTGATTTACGTATTAAATATATTTCTTTTAGATTGCACGTGCTAGTATCTTTCAGATACTACCCGAAACTCTCTCGGGAATTTTTTTCAATGTCACGCTAATGGATCACTGTTTTTTTTAACAAGACGAACTCAAAGTCTGACGAAACATTAATACCATTTCGTATGTATGTACTATTTCGTTTTGTTTTTCATTACCTTTTATAATGTACTCTTCAGACAGTTTAGTGCCTCAGAATCGGACATACTGAGAAAGATAAATACATAAACCTCTTCAGGTAAAAGTCGTGTCTCTTTCAAAATCTACGAGAATTAATTTTAATGTTCTCTTAATAAAATATGCTATTTTAAATGTCATATCAAAACGTCTCTAAAAAAATTATGGCTAGCAATTGCCTAAATACGCAGTTTTATCAAAGATATAATTCTTGTATATGTATATCCACGTACTGAGAGAACTAATTGAAAGAGCGAGGGAATATGAACTTCCATTGTGCATGGCTTTTATCGATTATGAAAAAGCCTTTGATTCGGTGAAACCATCAGCAGTTACAATGGCTCTGAAATCCTGCGGTGTTGAAGATGCACACATTAATAGTATTAATAACATCTATGAAAATGCAAGTGCAAAGATTCGGCTGTTTGAAAATACAACACGCATAAAAATTGGAAAGGGAATGAGACAAGGTGACACCATATCTCCGAAGCTCTTTAATGCCACATTGGAAAATGTCTTTCAATCACTGAACTGGGAAAACAAAGGGATAAATATTAATGGAGATTATCTAACCCACATTCGTTTTGCTGATGACGTAGTCATTTTTGCAACTACCCCACCAGAGCTGCAGAGTATGATCCAGGAACTTGCAGACAAGAGTAAAGAAGTGGGATTAAAAATGAACTTTCAGAAGACAAAAGTGATGTTCAATGCTTTTACAAGAAATGAAGATTTATCTATTGATGGAGAAAAACTGGAGATAACAGACACGTACGTTTATCTTGGACAGCAGAAATCAAGTGAGATTCACACTGATGAAGAAATTAATCGGCGTAAAAAACTTGCCTGGAGAGCTTTTGGAAGAAACAACATAATTTTCAAGAGCAATATGCCATTATGTCTTAAAAAGAAAAGTGTTTGATCAATGCATCCTTCCAGTGCTTACGTATGGTGCAGAGACGTGGACCTTAACAAAAAGAAACATACAAAGGCTGCAGACAACTCAAAGCAGCTTGGAGAGGTGCATGCTTGTTATAACCAGGAGAGATAAGAAGAGAAACTCGTGGATCCGAGAAATGACGAGAGTGGAAGACATCATGATCAGAGTTAAATCCCTGAAATGGCAATGAGCTGGACCTACTGCCAAAAGGACATACCATGGATAAACAGCCGAAATTTTAGATTGGATTCCAAGGGACAGTAAAAGACCCAGAAGAAGACCACATGGGAGATGGGTGGATGAAATTCGAAAGTATAAGGGAGAGACATGGAGGAGACTGGCACAAGACAGACCGTTGTGGAGGAAACTTGGGGAGACCTTCGTCCAGCAGTGGATTGATAATGGTTGACAATGATGATGATGATGATGATGATGATATGTATATAAGTATGAAAGTCTCATTGTTATAACTGAGCCTTCAAAAATGTAGTTTCAAAGAAAATGATTATTATTAGCTTCTTTATTCAATTTGACGTTTAGAAAATTCTCGGTTGCTGCTGCTTTAATCTATTGGTTATCAAGTTCATCTAATATTTTCCTGGTCTTCACACTTTTAAAACGGATATTACAATTTTCTATTCTGGTATGCTAACAAGTTTCTCAAAACAATTTTCATGGTAACACACAGATAATTAAAGCCCAACGTTTCTTTTCTTATAATTTTTCGAATATATCTTTTTTTTATAGTAACTGAATACGTACCTCTATAATTAAATGCTATTATTCAACCTTCGTTATATTTTCTTGTATTCAAGGAGGCCATCCGAGGCTCCTGTGGTAGCCATACATATTTCTATGTAGGGACGCCTTTTCCTTACTTTCTCAACCCCTTGGTGGTACAAGGATGACCTGTTCCGTTAGAACATTCATCACTCGCATATACATACATACAAACTGAAATGACTACACATACTTCTTTCCTTGTGGTGTACATTACATTCAAATTGAAACTTAATATTTGCTGAAAAATTAAATTTTACATATGTGAATGAGCATACAGTTAACTCCAAATTTTTTATCTTCTTCTTCGAAAATGCTTGACATTCTCCTGCTATATAAAACTATTATCTGAACATATGCATTTGCACTTCTATCCACCTTTTCCATTTAGTTTTTATAATTTAATTTTCGAAACATATTTTTCCTTTTCGGCATAAATATTTTGAATATATATCATTCCCACCTTAAGGTCCCTAAAATATCCACAACAGCTCCTATAAATTTCATATATCCAGTTATATTTATATATTTATGTATTAAATATTCCTTTTAGATTTCACATGCGAGTATCTTTCAGATACTACCTTAAACTCTCTCGAGAATGTTTTTCCTTTTGGCGCTTATTGATCACTATGTTTTTTTAACTAATCGAACCGGAAGCACGAAGAAACATAAATATTAATGTACGTACCATTTCGTTTTGTTTTTCATTCCCTTTTACAATGTATACTTCAGACGGTTTGATTACTCAGAATCAGACATATTGAGAAAGTTATATACGTAAACATTTTAAGGTAAAAATCGCGTCTCTTTAAAAATCTGCGAGAATTAATTTAAATGTTTTCTTAATAAAATATAATTCTATTTTAAATGTCATATTACAACATCTATATCTTTTAAAAAACATTAGCGCTAGAAATTGCCTAAGTACGCAAATTTTTCAAAAGGTATAATTCTTGCACATGTATATATGTATAAAAGCCTCCTTGTTATAACTAAGCCTTAAAAAATTTAGTTTACAAGAAAATTATTATTATTATCTTCTTTATTTAATTTGATGTTTACAAAAATATTGGTTGTTGCTGCTTTAATCTATTGGTTATCATGCTCGTCCTGGTATTTTCCTGGTCCACACAGTTTTAAAACGGAAATTAAAATTTTCTATTCTGGTATGCCACAAAGTTTCTCAAAATAATTTTTGGGGCAGCACACCAATAACTAAAGCCCAATCTTTCTTTTTTTTTATCCTTTTTCAAAAAGACCTTTGTTTTTAAGCAACTAAATACCATTTTCTCTCGATCAAATGCTATTATTCATTTCTAGTATTAAGGAGGCAATCCGAGGCTCCCAAAATAGCCATACATATTTCTATGTATGAACGCCTTTTCCTTACTTTCTCAACCCCTTGGTGGTATAAGGATGACTTGTCCCGTAAGAACATTCAGCACTGGGATATACATATATACATATTGAAACGACTACGCATACTTCTTTCCTTGTGGTGTACATTACATTCTAATTGAAACTTCGTTTTTGCTGAACAATTATGATTTGCATATGAGAAAGAGCGTAATGTGAACTCCCATTTTTTTATCTTCCTTTTCCTAAATTCTCTAATCTCTTCTGCTATATAACACTTTTACCTGAACACGTACATTCGCACTTCCATATAACATATCGGTTTATTTTTTTTAATTTAATCTTCGAAACATGTTTTTCTTTTTTGGCAAAAGTATTTTGATATTATATCTTTCCCACCTTAAGATCCCTAAAATCTCCACAACAGCTCCTATATATTTCATATATCCAGATATATTTGTATATTTATGTATTAAATTTTCCATTTAGATTTCACTTGCGAGCATCTTTCAGATACAACCTTAAACACTCTCGAGAATGTTTTTCCTTTTGGCGCTTATAGATCACAATTTTTTTTTAAACTGGATGAACCCGAAGCCCAAAAAAACTTAAATATTTATGTATGTACCATTTCTTTTTGTTTTTTATTCCCATTTACAATGTATTCTGCAGACGGTTCGGTTGCGTAGAATCGGACATGTTGAGAAAGATATATACATAAACCTCGTTAGGAAAAAGTCGACTCTTTCAAAATCTCCGAGAAATAATTTGCATGTTCCCTAATAAAATATAATGCTATTTTAAATGCCTATCATTTAAAAAAAAATTAGCCCTAGCAATTGCCCAAGCACGCAGTTTTATCAAAGATATAATTCTTGTATATGTATATATGTATGAAAGCCTCCTTGCTATAACTAAGCCTTCAAAAATTTAGTTTACAAGAAAATTGTTTTTATTATCTTCTTTATTTAATTTGATGTTTACAAAATTCTTGGTTGTTGCTGCTTTAATCTATTGGTTATCATGTTCGCCCTAGTATTTTTCTGGTCCACACAGTTTTGAAACGGAAATTACAATTTTCTATTCTAACATGCCACAAAGTTCTCAAAATAATTTTCGGGGTAGCACACTGATAACAAAAGCCCAGTCTTTCTTTTTTTTTATCCTTTTTAAAAAATATCTTTGTTTTTGAGCAACTGAATACCGTTTTTCTCTCGATTAAATACTATTATTAAATTCTAGTGTCTAGGAGGCAATCCGAGGCTCCCGGTGTAGCCATACATATTTCTATGTATGAACGTCTTTTCCTTACTTTCTCAACCCTTTGGTGGTCTAAGGATGACTTGTCCCGTAAGAACATTCAGCACTCGGATATACATATATACATATTGAAACGACTACGCATACTTCTTTCCTTGTGGTGTACATTACATTCTAATTGAAACTTAGTTTTCGCTGAACAATTATAATTTGCATATGAGAAAGAGCGTAATGTTAACTCCCATTTTTTTATCTTCCTTTTCCTAAATTCTCTAATCTCCTCTGCTACATAACACTTTTACCTGAACATGTACATTCGCACTTCCATATACCTTTTCGATCTATTTTTTTAATTTAATCTTCGAAACATGTTTTTCTTTTTGGGCATAAATATTTTTATTTTATATCTTTCCCACCGTAAGATCCCTAAAATATCCACAACAGCTCCTATATATTTCATATATCCAGATATATTTGTATATTTATGTATTAAATATTCCATTTAGATTTCACATGCCAGCATCTTTCAGATACTACCTTAAACACTCTCGATAATGTTTTTCCTTTTGGCGCTTATAGATCACAATTTTTTTTTAAACTGGACGAACCCGAAGAGCAAAAAAACATAAATATTTATGTATGTACCATTTCGTTTTGTTTTTTATTCCCATTTACAATGTATTCTGCAGACGGTTCGGTTGCGTTGAATCGGACATATTGAGAAAGATATATACATAAACCTCCTTCGGAAAAAGTCGACATTTTCAAAATCTCCGAGAAATAAAAAATGCCTATCATTTACAAAAAATTAGCCCTAGCAATTGCGCAAGCACGCAGTTTTATCATAGATATAATTCTTGTATATGTATATATGTATGAAAGCCTCCTTGCTATAACTAAGCCTTCAAAAATTTAGTTTACAAGAAAATTATTATTATTATCTTCTTTATTTAATTTGATGTTTACAAAATTCTTGGTTGTTGCTGCTTTAATCTATTGGTTATCACGTTCGCCCTGGTATTTTCCTGGTCCGCACAGTTTTAAAAACGGAAACTACAATTTTCTATTCTGATATGCCACAAAGTTCTTAAAATAGTTTTCAGGGTAGCACACTGATAACAAAAGCCCAATCTTTCCTTTTTTTTATCCTTTTTACAAAATATCTTTGTTTTTGAGCAACTGAATACCATTTTTCTCTCGATTAAATGCTATTATTAAATTCTAGCATCAAGGATGGAATCCGAGGCTCCCGGGGTAGCCATACATATTTCTATGTATGAACGTCTTTTCCTTACTTTCTCAACCACTTGGTATTATAAGGATGACTTGTCCCGTAAGAACATTCATCTCTCGGATATACATATTTACATATTGAAACGACTACGCGTACTTTTTTCCTTGTGGTGTACATTACATTCTAATTGAAACTTAATTTTTCCTGAACAATTATAATTTACATATGAGAAAGAGCGTAATGTTAACTACCATTTTTTTATCTTCCTTTTCCTAAATTCTCTAATTTCTTCTGCTATATAAAACTATTACCTGATCATGCACATTCGCACTTCCATACATCTTTTCGATTTATTTTTTTAATTTAATCTTCGAAACATGTTTTTCTTTTTGGCATAAATATTTTGATATTATATCTTTCCCACCTTAAGATCCCTAAAATCTCCACAACAGCTCCTATATATTTCATATATCCAGATATATTTGTATATTTATGTATTAAATTTTCTATTTAGATTTCACATGCGAGCATCTTTCAGATACTACCTTAAACACTCTCGAGAATGTTTTTCCTTTTGGCGCTTATAGATCACAATTTTTTTTTAAACTGGATGAACCCGAAGCCCAAAAAAACATAAATATTTATGTATGTACCATTTCGTTTTGTTTTTTATTCCCATTTACAATGTATTCTGCAGACGGTTCGGTTGCGTAGAATCGGACATATTGAGAAAGATATATACATAAACCTCGTTAGGAAAAAGTCGACTCTTTCAAAAACTCCGAGAAATAATTTGCATGTTCCCCTAATAAAATATAATGCTATTTTAAATGCCTATCATTTAAAAAAAAAAAATTAGCCCTAGCAATTGCATAAGCACGCAGTTTTATCAACGATATAATTCTTGTATATGTATATATGTATGAAAGCCTCCTTGCTATAACTAAGCCTTCAAAAATTTAGTTTACAAGAAAATTGTTTTTATTATCTTCTTTATTTAATTTGATGTTTACAAAATTCTTGGTTGTTGCTGCTTTGATCTATTGGTTATCCTGTTCGCCCTGGTATTTTCCTGGTCCACACAGTTTTGAAACGGAAATTACAATTTTCTATTCTGATATGCCACAAAGTTCTCAAAATAATTTTCGGGTTAGCACACTGATAACAAAAGCCCAGTCTTTCTTTTTCTTTATCCTTTTTCCAAAATATCTTTGTTTTTGAGCAAATAAATACAATTTTGTCTCCATTAAATGCTATTATTCAATTCTAGTGTCAAGGAGGCAATCCGAGGCTTCCGGTTTAGCAATACATATTTCTATGTATGAACGTCTTTTCCTTACTTTCTCAACCCCTTGGCGGTCTAAGGATGACTTGTCCCGTAAGAACATTCAGCACTCGGATATACATATATACATATTGAAACGACTACGCATACTTCTTTCCTTGTGGTGTACATTACCTTCTAATTGAAACTTAGTTTTCGCTGAACAATTATAATTTGCATATGAGAAAGAGCGTAATGTTAACTCCCATTTTTTATCTTCCTTTTCCTAAATTCTCTAATCTCTTCTGCTATATAACACTTTTACCTGAACATGTACATTCGCACTTTCATATATCTTTTCGATCTATTTTTTTAATTTAATCTTCGAAACATGTTTTTCTTTTTTGGCATAAATATTTTTATTTTATATCTTTCCCACCTTGAGATCCCTAAAATCTCCACAACAGCTCCTATATATTTCTAATATCCAGATATATTTGTATATCTATGTTCTAAATATTTCATTTAGATTTCACATGCGAGCATCTTTCAGATACTACCTTAAACACTCTCGAAAATGTTTTTCATTTTGGCGCTTATGGATCGCAATTTTTTTTAAACTGGACGAACCTGAAGCCCAAAAAAACATAAATATTTATGTATGTACCATTCCGTTTTGTTTTTTATTCCCATTTACAATGTATTCTGCAGACGGTTCGGTTGAGTTGAATCGGACATATTGAGAAAGATATATACATAAACCTCGTTAGGAAAAAGTTGACATTTTCAAAATCTCCGAGAAATAATTTGCATGTTCCCCCAACAAAATATAATGCTATTTTAAATGCCTATCATTTAAAAAAATTAGCCCTAGCAATTGCCCAAGCATGCAGTTTTATCAAAGATATAATTCTTGTACATGTATATATGTATGAAAGCCTCCTTGCTATAACTAAGCCTTCAAAAATTTAGTTTACAAGAAAATTGTTTTTATTATCTTCTTTATTTAATTTGATGTTTACAAAATTCTTGCCCCGCACGGGGATAGCTGGTTTTCCAGTTATTTGGGGAGCGGCGCCCCCACGGCCCGAGCTGACCTTGTGACTGGTCAACATCTGATGTCATGCCACCGCTTGTTTTTTATTTCTGTGCTGTTGGAGTTTGCAGGGACGGCTGTTCATCCAGCTGTTGGGGAGTCGCGGCCCCACGATCCCGAGCTGGTCTTGTGTCTCGCTTTTTTGTTTTTATTTATTTTCTCCACTTCCTAGTTGCCCGTGTTGTATACTTTACCTAATCGCTACCACGTTATGTACTAACACCCCGGTCTTGTGGTTTTGTTACCCTCCACCACTAGCTGTTTTATATTAACCGCTCAGTTCGTAGGTTGCTGAGATTCCGTTTAGGTTCCCTTCCAGGATTTGTCTTCTTTAGATTTCTTTTTTTCCTTTTAGCTGGTTTGGGTGCTAGACCTACCTGCATGTTTGCCAGGTGCGGAGACCCGTGAGGCGGAAATGGGATGTCTGGCGGCTGAGGTCGCAGGAGACCGGATAAGTGCCTCCTGTGTACCAACACTCCTCTTCGACCCCGGCTTCGCTGTAAACGGGAGGCTAGAGACTAACCCACCTCTAGTCAGAAGTCTTGTACCAAGTTGTGTGCAGGGCTTTAGCGGCTTTTTTGTCGTATAGCACGGCAGGGTGAGCCCGGGGGCTGTGGGATCATGCCAAAGGCGTTGGCATGACGGTACCCGGAGGCCGAAGTGTCCGCCGAGTGCGTGTGATCACAGCCAACGGACTATATCTGCGACGTATAAGCTCCAAAACTGTGTCCAGCGTCATTTTCTTGGCTTGCAGACCTCCAGTTCTCCCTTGTAGGGCTCGGTGGTGGGTGGAGTAGTCTGCAGACGAATCTTCCTCCTTTTTTCCATGGGTAAACACAAAAAACAAAACTCCAAATTTAAGTCACCTGAGAAAATGATAGTTGACAACGACTCTCCTTCGTCTTCTCAACCTACCAAGTCTCATACCCTTAAACGGTCTTTAGACCTTGACCTGGACCAAGAATGTGGAACCTCTTCTTCGGCGGCTGTACCAGTCGCTCCGAAGCGTCGTCTCCCCTCGATTGCTGTGACTACGCATGCTACTTACTTACTTGTAGAATCCATCGATCCGCATGAGAGACTGTCCACCAGATCTCCCTTTTTCATTTCTAAAGCTTTGGACGCTGCGGTTGGCCCCTTGAAGTCTGTGAGGAAGCTTCGCTCTGGGGACCTGCTTGTCCAAACTTGCAGTGTTTCTCAGAGTAACACTTTTCTGCACCTCACTAGTCTTCAAGGCATTCCTGTAAAAGTGACACCTCACCCGTTTCTTAACACCTCTCGGGGTGTTATTTCGGAGTTTGATCTCTTGCCATGCAGTGAAGACGAATTGGTGACTGAACTTGAAGATCAAGGTGTTATTGCTGCTCGTCGTATGATGTTCCGGCGCGATGGTTCCTTGATTAAGTCTAAAAATGTAATCTTGACTTTTAACTCCCCGAAAGTTCCGACCGAAATCAAGGCTGGCTACTTGGTCTGTGGAGTTCGCCCGTACATTCCCAGTCCTCTGCGCTGTTTCAGGTGTCAGAGGTACGGGCATTCCCAACGTTTCTGTAAGAGTTCCACTCGTTGCGCAAATTGTGGCTCCAGTGAACATGACGGGGATGGTTGCACTTCTGCGGCCTGCTGTGTTAACTGCGGTGAGGCCCATGCAGCTTACTCCCGCAACTGTATGAAATGGAAGGACGAGATGGCGATCCAGCGCCTCAAGACCCTGGAAGGCCTCTCGTACCCTGCTGCCAAGGCCAAGTTGGGTAAACCCACCAACCGACAGCGTACTTTTGCCGCAGTGGTTCAGTCTCTGCCGCAACCCGTGCAGCCCTTTGTTCCGCGCCCTGTAGCTCTCGCCGCACTTGCCAAGCGATCTACAGTTGAACAAGCGACACAGGTGGATTTCACCGAGCTCCAGCTTATTCGGCCAGCTGAGTCTGCGCCTTCTCTTTCGAAGACGACCGACTCTTCCAGTTCTCAGCAGAAAGCCTGCACGTGCGGAAGACCCGGCCCTCAATCCGCAAAGGTGTGCAGTGTCCATCCAACTGTCGCGGTCCACCTGACCAACATTGCAACTGTCTCGGACTCAGCGAGGTCCCCACCCTCAACCAACATTATAGAGGAACATCGGGGGGAGGAGAGTGACAGTTCGTCCCCAGCCTCAACTAACATTGCAGAGGAACATGAGGGGGAGGATAGTGACAGTTCGTCCTCGCCCTCGGCCAGCATTACATTGGAGTGTGTGGGGGAGGAGAGTGACATTTCGTGTCCCTCAATTAGTGATTTTTTTTTATAAATCTGATTAACTACCTTGTCTTGTTTCATCATTCTCATTCCTCAGTTTTACTTAATCGGCTTGTTTCTCACCATTGTACCATGTTTTTCATACTGTTTGTTAGTTCTTTGTCTGGCGCTCTTTGGCCAAACCTGGCCCTTGAGCCATTAAAATCCACTAACCAACCAACCAACCCCTTTAGTGGTATAAGGGTGACCTGTTCCGTAGGAAGTCATCACTCGGATACACATATATACATATTGAAACGACTACGCATACTTCTTTCCTTGTGGTGTACATTACATTCTAATTGAAACTTAGTTTTTGCTGAACAATTATAATTTACATATGAGAAAGAGCGTAATGTTAATCCCATTTTTTTATCTTCCTTTTCCTAAATTCTCTAATCTCTTCTGCTATATAAAACTTTTACCTAAACATGTACATTCGCACTTCCATATATCTTTTCGATTTATGCCCCGTTTTTTAATTTTGTCTGTTTGTCTTGTATCTGGCGCTCTTTGACCAACCATGGCCCTTGCGCCAATAAAATCTAATAACTAACTAACTAACTAACTAACCAAAATTCTTGGTTGTTGATGCTTTAAACTATTGGTCATCATGTTGGCTCTGGTATTTTACTGGTCCACATAGTTTTGAAACGGAAATTACAATTTTCTATTCTGATATGCCACAAAGTTCTCAAAATAATTTTCCGGGGTAGCCCACACTGATAACAAAATGTACCATCTTTCCTTTTTTTTTATCCTTTTTACAAAATATCTTTGTTTTTGAGCAACTGAATACCATTTTTCTCTCGATTAAATGCTATTATTAAATTCTAGCATCAAGGATGCAATCCGAGGCTCCCGGGGTAGCCTCCTTGCTATAACTAAGCCTTCAAAAATTTAGTTTACAAGAAAATTATTATTACTGTCTTCTTTATTTAATTTGATGTTTACAAAATTCTTGGTTGTTGCTGCTTTAATCTATTGGTTATCCTGTTCGCCCTGGTATTTTCCTGGTCCACACAGTTTTGAAACGGAAATTACAATTTTCTTTTCTGGTATGCCACAAAGTTTCTCAAAATAATTTTCGGGGCAGCACACCGATAACTAAAGCCCAATCTTTTTTTTTTTTTTAATCCTTTTTCAAAAATATCTTTGTTTTTGAGCAACTAAATACCATTTTTCTCTCGATTAAATGCTATTATTAAATCCTAGCATCAAGGAGGCAATCCGAGGCTCCCGGGGTAGCCATACATATTTCTATGTATGAACGTCTTTTCCTTACTTTCTCAACCCCTTGGTGGTCTAAGGATGACTTGTCCCGTAAGATCATTCATTACTCGGATATGCATATATACATATTGAAACGACTACGCGTACTTCTTTCCTTGTGGTGTACATTACATTCTAATTGAAACTTAGTTTTTGCTGAACAATTATAATTTACATATGAGAAAGAGAGTAATGTTAACTATCATTTTTTTATCTTCCTTTTCCTAAATTCTCTAATCTCTTCTGCTATATAAAACTTTTACCTAATCATGCACATTCGCACTTCCATACATCTTTTCGATTTATTTTTTTAATTTAATCTTCGAAACATGTTTTTCTTTTTTGGCATAAATATTTTGATTTTATATCTTTCCCACCTTAAGATCCCTAAAATCTCCACAACAGCTCCTATATATTTCATATATCCAGATATATTTGTATATTTATATAATAAATATTCCATTTAGATTTTACATGCGAGCATCTTTCAGATACTACCTTAAACACTCTCGAGAATGTTTTCCTTTTGACGCTTAAAGATCACAATTTTTTTAAACTGGATAAACCCGAAGCCCAAAAAAACATAAATATTTATGTATGTACCATTTCTTTTTGTTTTTTATTCCCATTTACAATGTATTCTGCAGACGGTTCGGTTGCGTTGAATCGGACATATTGAGAAAGATATATACATAAACCTCGTTAGGAAAAAGTCGACATTTTCAAAATCTCCGAGAAATAAAAATGCCTATCATTTAAAAAAAATTAGCCCTAGCAATTGCCCAAGCACGCAGTTTTATCAAAGATATAATTCTTGGATATGTATATATGTATGAAAGCCTCCTTGCTATAACTAAACCTTCAAAAATTTTGTTTACAAGAAAATTGTTTTTATTATCTTCTTTATTTAATTTGATGTTTACAAAATTCTTGCCCCGCACGGGGATAGCTGGTTTTCCAGTTATTTGGGGAGCGGCGCCCCCACGGCCCGAGCTGACCTTGTGACTGGTCAACATCTGATATCATGCCACCGCTTGTTTTTTATTTCTGTGCTGTTGGAGTTTGCAGGGACGGCTGTTCATCCAGCTGTTGGGGAGTCGCGGCCCCACGATCCCGAGCTGGTCTTGTGTCTCGCTTTTTTGTTTTTATTTATTTTCTCCACTTCCTAGTTGCCCGTGTTGTATACTTTACCTAATCGCTACCACGTTATGTACTAACACCCTGGTCTTGTGGTTTTGTTACCCTCCACCACTAACTGTTTTATATTAACCGCTCAGTTCGTAGGTTGCTGAGATTCCGTTTAGGTTCCCTTCCAGGATTTGTCTTCTTTAGATTTCTTTTTTTCCTTTTAGCTGGTTTGGGTGCTAGACCTACCTGCATGTTTGCCGCGTGCGGAGACCCGTGAGGCGGAAATGGGATGTCTGGCGGCTGAGGTCGCAGGAGACCGGATAAGTGCCTCCTGTGTACCAACACTCCTCTTCGACCCCGGCTTCGCTGTAAACGGGAGGCTAGAGACTAACCCACCTCTAGTCAGAAGTCTTGTACCAAGTTGTGTGCAGGGCTTTAGCGGCTTTTTTGTCGTATAGCACGGCAGAGTGAGCCCGGGGGCTGTGGGATCATGCCAAAGGCGTTGGCATGACGGTACCCGGAGGCCGAAGTGTCCGCCGAGTGCGTGTGATCACAGCCAACGGACTATATCTGCGACGTATAAGCTCCAGAACTGTGTCCAGCGTCATTTTCTTGGCTTGCAGACCTCCAGTTCTCCCTTGTAGGGCTCGGTGGTGGGTGGAGTAGTCTGCAGACGAATCTTCCTCCTTTTTTCCATGGGTAAACACAAAAAACAAAACTCCAAATTTAAGTCACCTGAGAAAATGATAGTTGACAACGACTCTCCTTCGTCTTCTCAACCTACCAAGTCTCATACCCTTAAACGGTCTTTAGACCTTGACCTGGACCAAGAATGTGGAACCTCTTCTTCGGCGGCTGTACCAGTCGCTCCGAAGCGTCGTCTCCCCTCGATTGCTGTGACTACGCATGCTACTCACTTACTTGTAGAATCCATGGATCCGCATGAGAGACTGTCCACCAGATCTCCTTTTTTCATTTCTAAAGCTTTGGACGCTGCGGTTGGCCCCTTGAAGTCTGTGAGGTAGCTTCGCTCTGGGGACCTGCTTGTCCAAACTTGCAGTGTTTCTCAGAGTAACACTTTTCTGCACCTCACTAGTCTTCAAGGCATTCCTGTAAAAGTGACACCTCACCCGTTTCTTAACACCTCTCGGGGTGTTATTTCGGAGTTTGATCTCTTGCCATGCAGTGAAGACGAATTGGTGACTGAACTTGCAGATCAAAGTGTTATTGCTGCTCGTCGTATGATGTTCCGGCGCGATGGTTCCTTGATTAAGTCTAAAAATGTAATCTTGACTTTTAACTCCCCGAAAGTTCCGACCGAAATCAAGGCTGGCTACTTGGTCTGTGGAGTTCGCCCGTACATTCCCAGTCCTCTGCGCTGTTTCAGGTGTCAGAGGTACGGGCATTCCCAACGTTTCTGTAAGAGTTCCACTCGTTGCGCAAATTGTGGCTCCAGTGAACATGACGGGGATGGTTGCACTTCTGCGGCCTGCTGTGTTAACTGCGGTGAGGCCCATGCAGCTTACTCCCGCAACTGTATGAAATGGAAGGACGAGATGGCGATCCAGCGCCTCAAGACCCTGGAAGGCCTCTCGTACCCTGCTGCCAAGGCCAAGTTGGGTAAACCCACCAACCGACAGCGTACTTTTGCCGCAGTGGTTCAGTCTCTGCCGCAACCCGTGCAGCCCTTTGTTCCGCGCCCTGTAGCTCTCGCCGCACTTGCCAAGCGATCTACAGTTGAACAAGCGACACAGGTGGATTTCACCGAGCTCCAGCTTATTCGGCCAGCTGAGTCTGCGCCTTCTCTTTCGAAGACGACCGACTCTTCCAGTTCTCAGCAGAAAGCCTGCACGTGCGGAAGACCCGGCCATCAATCCGCAAAGGTGTGCAGTGTCCATCCAACTGTCGCGGTCCACCTGACCAACATTGCAACTGTCTCGGACTCAGCGAGGTCCCCATCCTCAACCAACATTATAGAGGAACATCGGGGGAGAAGAGTGACAGTTCGTCCCCAGCCTCAACTAACATTGCAGAGGAACATGAGGGGGAGGATAGTGACAGTTCGTCCTCGCCCTCGGCCAGCATTACATTGGAGTGTGTGGGGGAGGAGAGTGACTCATCCTATGTGTAGTTGTGTTCGATTTCGTAATGTGTTTTATCATTCTCATTCTTCAGTTTTACTTAATCGGCTTGTTTCTCACCATTGTACCATGTTTTTCATACTGTTTGTTTCATTGTCTTTTTTGGCCCTTCCTTTGTACTCATGGTTCGGTTTTACTTGGTCAGCCAGATTTTGCGATTTATGCCCCGTTTTTTAATTTTGTCTGTTTGTCTTGTGTCTGGCGTTCTTTGGCCAACCATGGCCCTTGCGCCAATAAAATCTAATAACTAACTAACTAACTAACTAACCAAAATTCTTGGTTGTTGATGCTTTAAACTATTGGTCATCATGTTGGCCCTGGTATTTTACTGGTCCACATAGTTTTGAAACGGAAATTACAATTTTCTATTCTGATATGCCACAAAGTTCTCAAAATAATTTTCGGGGTAGCACACTGATAACAAAAGCCCAGTCTTTCCTTTTTTTTTTATCCTTTTTACAAAATATCTTTGTTTTTGAGCAACTGAATACCATTTTTCTCTCGATTAAATGATATTATTAAATTCTAGCATCAAGGATGCAATCCGTGGCTACCGGGGTAGCCTCCTTGCTATAACTAAGCCTTCAAAAATTTAGTTTACAAGAAAATTATTATTACTGTCTTCTTTATTTAATTTGATGTTTACAAAATTCTTGGTTGTTGCTGCTTTAATCTATTGGTTATCCTGTTCACATTGGTATTTTCCTGGTCCACACAGTTTTGAAACGGAAATTACAATTTTCTTTTCTGGTATGACACAAAGTTTCTCAAAATAATTTTCGGGGCAGCACACCGATAACTAAAGCCCAACCTTTCTTTTTTTTTTAATCCTTTTTCAAAAATATCTTTGTTTTTGAGCAACTAAATACCATTTTTCTCTCGATTAAATGCTATTATTAAATCCTAGTATCAAGGAGGCAATCCGAGGCTCCCGGGGTAGCCATACATATTTCTATGTATGAATGTCTTTTCCTTACTTTCTCAACCCCTTGGTGGTCTAAGGATGACTTGTCCCGTAAGATCATTCATTACTCGCATATACATATATACATATTGAAACGACTACACGTACTTCTTTCCTTGTGGTGTACATTACATTCTAATTGAAACTTAATTTTTGCTGAAGAATTATAATTTACATATGAGAAAGAGAGTAATGTTAACTATGATTTTTTTATCTTCCTTTTCCTAAATTCTCTAATCTCTTCTGCTATATAAAACTTTTACCTGATCATGCACATTCGCACTTCCATACATCTTTTCGATTTATTTTTTTTTAATTTAATCTTCGAAACATGTTTTTCTTTTTTGGCATAAATATTTTGATTTTATATCTTTCCCACCTTAAGATCCCTAAAATCTCCACAACAGCTCCTATATATTTCATATATCCAGATATATTTGTATATTTATATATTAAATATTCCATTTAGATTTCACATGCGAGCATCTTTCAGATACTGCCTTAAACACTCTCGAGAATGTTTTTCCTTTTGGCGCTTATAGATCACAATTTTTTTTTAAACTGGATAAACCCGAAGCCCAAAAAAACATAAATATTTATGTATGTACCATTTCTTTTTGTTTTTTATTCCCATTTACAATGTATTCTGCAGACGGTTCGGTTGCGTAGAATCGGACATGTTGAGAAAGATATATACATAAACCTCGTTAGGAAAAAGTCGACTCTTTCAAAATCTCCGAGAAATAATTTGCATGCTCCCCTAATAAAATATAATGCTATTTTAAATGCCTATCATTTAAAAAAAATTAGCCCTAGCAATTGCCCAAGCACGCAGTTTTATCAACGATATAATTCTTGTATATGTATATATGTATGAAAGCCTCCTTG
Organism: Macrothele yani; assembly: GCA_039090855.1. Classification (NCBI taxonomy): domain Eukaryota; kingdom Metazoa; phylum Arthropoda; class Arachnida; order Araneae; family Macrothelidae; genus Macrothele; species Macrothele yani. The sequence continues at coordinate 30,277,341 of CM077029.1, read as the reverse complement.
CTATAACTAAGCCTTCAAAAATTTAGTTTACAAGAAATATATTATTACTATCTTCTTTATTTAATTTGATGTTTACAAAATTCTTGGTTGTTGCTGCTTTAATCTATTGGTTATCCTGTTCACATTGGTATTTTCCTGGTCCACACAGTTTTGAAACGGAAATTACAATTTTCTTTTCTGGTATGACACAAAGTTTCTCAAAATAATTTTTCGGGTAGCACACCGATAACTAAAGCCCAATCTTTCTTTTTTTTTATCCTTTTTCAAAAATATCTTTGTTTTTGAGAAAATAAATACAATTTTGTCTCCATTAAATGCTTTTATTCAATTCCAGTATCAAGGAGGCAATCCGAGGCTCCCGGGGTAGCCATACATATTTCTATGTACGAACGCCTTTTAATTACTTTCTCTCACCCCTTTGTGGTATAAGGATGACATGTTCCGTATTAACAGTCATCACTCGGATATACATATATACATATTGAAACGACTACGCATACTTCTTTCCTTGTGGTGTACATTGCATTCTAATTGAAACTTAGTTTTCGCTGAACAATTATAATTTGCATATGAGAAAGAGCGTAATGTTTACTCCCATTTTTTTATCTTCCTTTTCCTAAATTCTCTAATCTCTTCTGCTATATAACACTTTTACCTGAACATGTACATTCGCACTTTCATATACCTTTTCGATCTATTTTTTTAATTTAATCTTCGAAACACGTTTCTCTTTTTTGGCATAAATATTTTTATTTTATATCTTTCCCACCTTAAGATCCCTAAAATCTCCACAACAGCTCCTATATATTTCTAATATCCAGATATATTTGTATATATATGTTCTAAATATTTCATTTAGATTTCACATGCGAGCATCTTTCTGATACTACCTTAAACACTTTCGAGAAGGTTTTTCCTTTTGGCGCTTATAGATCACAACTTTTTTTAAAACTGGACGAACCCGAAGCCCAAAAAAACATAAATATTTATGTATGTACCATTCCGTTTTGTTTTTTATTCAAATTTACAATGTATTCTGCAGACGGTTCGGTTGCGTTGAATCGGACATATTGAGAAAGATATATACATAAACCTCGTTAGAAAAAAGTCGACATTTTTAAAATCTCCGAGAAATAATTTGCATGTTCCCCTAATAAAATATAATGCTATTTTAAATGCCTATCATTTAAAAAAAATTAGCCCTAGCAATTGCCCAAGCACGTAGTTTTATCAAAGATATAATTCTTGTATATGTATATATGTATGAAAGCCTCCTTGCTATAACTAAGCCTTCAAAAATTTAGTTTACAAGAAAATGGTTTTTATTATCTTCTTTATTTAAGTTGATGTTTACAAAATTCTTGGTTGTTGATGCTTTAAACTATTGGTCATCATGTTGGCCCTGGTATTTTACTGGTCCACATAGTTTTGAAACGGAAATTACAATTTTCTATTCTGATATGCCACAAAGTTCTCAAAATAATTTTCGGGGTAGCCCACTGATAACAAAAGCCCAGTCTTTCCTTTTTTTTTTTTTTTATCCTTTTTACAAAATATCTTTGTTTTTGAGCAACTGAATACCATTTTTCTCTCGATTAAATGCTATTCTTAAATTCTAGCATCAAGGATGCAATCCGAGGCTCCCGGGGTAGCCCTACATATTTCTATGTATGAACGTCTTTTCCTTACTTTCTCAACCACTTGGTGGTATAAGGATGACTTGTCCCGTAAGAACATTCATCTCTCGGATATACATATTTACATATTGAAACGACTACGCGTACTTTTTTCCTTGTGGTGTACATTACATTCTAATTGAAACTTAATTTTTCCTGAACAATTATAATTTACATATGAGAAAGAGCGTAATGTTAACTACCATTTTTTTATCTTCCTTTTCCTAAATTCTCTAATCTCTTCTGCTATATAACACTTTTACCTGAACATGTACATTCGCACTTTCATATAAATTTTCGATCTATTTTTTTAATTTAATCTTCGAAACATGTTTTTCTTTTTTGGCATAAATATTTTGATTTTATATCTTTCCCACCTTAAGATCCCTAAAATCTCCACAATAGCTCCTACATATTTCATATATCCAGATATATTTGTATATTTATATACTAAATTTTCCATTTAGATTTCACATGCGAGTATCATTCAGATACTACCTTAAACTCTCTCGAGAATGTTTTTCCTTTTGGCGCTTATAGATCACAATTTTTATTTTACTGGGCGAACCCTAAGCCCAAAGAAACATAAATATTTATGTATGTACCATTTCGTTTTTTTTTCATTCCCATTTGCAATGCATTCTGCAGACGGGTTGGTTGCGTAGAATCGGACATATTGAGAAAGATATATACATAAACCTCCTTAGGAAAAAGGCGTCTCTTTCAAAATCTCCGAGAAATAATTTGCATGTTCCCTTAATAAAATATAATGCTATTTTAAATGCCTATCATTTAAAAAAAAATTAGCCCTAGCAATTGCCCAAGCACGCAGTTTTATCAAAGATATAATTCTTGTATATGTATATATGTATGAAAGCCTCCTTGCTATAACTAAGCCTTCAAAAATTTAGTTTACAAGAAATATATTATTACTATCTTCTTTATTTAATTTAATGTTTACAAAATTCTTGGTTGTTGCTGCTTTAATCTATTGGTTATCCTGTTCACCCTGGTATTTACCTGGTCCACACAGTTTTGAAACGGAAATTACAATTTTTTTTTCTGGTATGCCACAAAGTTTCTAAAAATAATTTTTCGGGTAGCACACCGATAACTAAAGCCCAATCTTTCTTCTTTTTTTTTTTATCCTTTTTCAAAAATATCTTTGTTTTTGAGAAAATAAATACAATTTTGTCTCCATTAAATGCTTTTATTCAATTCCAGTATCAAGGAAGCAATCCGAGGCTCCCGGGGTAGCCATACATATTTCTATGTACGAACACCTTTTCCTTACTTTCTCTCACCCCTTTGTGGTATAAGGATGACATGTTCCGTAGGAAGAGTCATCACTCGGATATACATATATACATATTGAAACGACTACGCATACTTCTTTCCTTGTGGTGTACATTACATTCTAATTGAAACTTAGTTTTTGCTGAACAAATATTATTTACATATGAGAAAGAGCGTAATGTTAACTTCCTTTTTTTTATCTTCCTTTTCCTAAATTCTCTAATCTCTTCTGCTATATAACACTTTTACCTGAACATGTACATTCGCACTTTCATATAAATTTTCGATCTATTTTTTTAATTTAATCTTCGAAACATGTTTTTCTTTTTTGGCATAAATATTTTGATTTTATATCTTTCCCACCTTAAGATCCCTAAAATCTCCACATCAGCTCTAATATATTTCTAATATCCAGATATATTTGTATATTTATGTTCTAAATATTTCATTTAGATTTTACATGCGAGCATCTTTCAGATACTACCTTAAACACTCTCGAGAAAGTTTTCCTTTTGACGCTTAAAGATCACAATTTTTTTTTAAACTGGATAAACCCGAAGCCCAAAAAAACATAAATATTTATGTATGTACCATTTCTTTTTGTTTTTTATTCCCATTTACAATGTATTCTGCAGACGGTTCGGTTGCGTAGAATCGGACATGTTGAGAAAGATATATACATAAACCTCGTTAGGAAAAAGTCGACTCTTTCAAAATCTCCGAGAAATAATTTGCATGCTCCCCTAATAAAATATAATGCTATTTTAAATGCCTATCATTTAAAAAAATTAGCCCTAGCAATTGCCCAAGCACGCAGTTTTATCAAAGATATAATTCTTGTATATGTGTATATGTATGAAAGCCTCCTTGTAATAACTAAGCCTTCAAAAATTTAGTTTACAAGAAAATTGTTTTTATTATCTTCTTCATTTAATTTGATGTTTACAAAATTCTTGGTTGTTGCTGCTTTAATCTATTGGTCATCATGTTCGCCGTTGTATTTTCCTGGTAATCACAGTTTTGAAACGGAAATTACAATTTTCTCTTCTGATATGCCACGAAGTTTCTCAAAACAATTTTCGGGGTAGCACACTGATAACAAAAGCCCAGTCTTTCTTTTTTTTTTAGCCTTTTTACAAAATATCTTTGTTTTTGAGCAGCTAAATACCATTTTTCTCTCGATTAAATGCTATTATTAAATCCTAGCATCAAGGAGGCAATCCGAGGCTCCCGGGGTAGCCATACATATTTCTATGTATGAACGTCTTTTCCTTACTTTCTCAACCACTTGGTGGTATAAGGATGACCTGTTCCGTAAGAACATTCATCACTCGGATATACATATTTACATATTGAAACGACTACGCGTACTTCTTTCCTTGTGGTGTACATTACATTCTAATTGAAACTTAATTTTTGCTGAACAATTATAATTTACATATGAGAAAGAGCGTAATGTTAACTACCATTTTTTTATCTTCCTTTTCCTAAATTCTCTAATCTCTTCTGCTATATAAAAGATCTACCTGAACATGCACATTCGCACTTCCATGTATCTTTTCGATTAATTTTTTTTAATTTAATCTTCGAAACATGTTCTTCTTTTTTGGCATAAATATTTTGATTTTATATCTTTCCCACCTTAAGATCCCTAAAATCTCCATAACAGCTCCTATATATTTCATATATCCAGATATATTTGTATATTTATGTATTAAATATTACATTTAGATTTCACATGCGAGCATCTTTCAGATACTACCTTAAACACTCTCGAGAATGTTTTTCATTTTGGCGCTTAAAGATCACAATTTTTTTTTAAACTGGATGAACCCGAAGCCCAAAAAAACATAAATATTTATGTATGTACCATTTCGTTTTGTTTTTTATTCCCATTTACAATGTATTCTGCAGACGGTTCGGTTGCGTAGAAGCGGACATATTGAGAAAGATATATACATAAACCTCCTTAGGAAAAAGGCGTCTCTTTCAAAATCTCCGAGAAATAATTTGCATGTTCCCTTAATAAAATATAATGCTATTTTAAATGCCTATCATTTAAAAAAAATTAGCCCTAGCAATTGCCCAAGCACGCAGTTTTATCAAAGATATAATTCTTGTATATGTATATATGTATGAAAGCCTCCTTGCTATAACTAAGCCTTCAAAAATTTAGTTTACAAGAAATATATTATTACTATCTTCTTTATTTAATTTAATGTTTACAAAATTCTTGGTTGTTGCTGCTTTAATCTATTGGTTATCCTGTTCACCCTGGTATTTACCTGGTCCACACAGTTTTGAAACGGAAATTACAATTTTCTATTCTGGTATGCCACAAAGTTTCTAAAAATAATTTTTCGGGTAGCACACTGATAACTAAAGCCCAATCTTTCTTCTTTTTTTTATCCTTTTTCAAAAATATCTTTGTTTTTGAGCAAATAAATACAATTTTGTCTCCATTAAATGCTTTTATTCAATTCTAGTATCAAGGAAGCAATCCGAGGCTCCCGGGGTAGCCATACATATTTCTATGTACGAACACCTTTTCCTTACTTTCTCAACCCCTTTGTGGTATAAGGATGACATGTTCCGTAGGAAGAGTCATCACTCGGATATACATATATACATATTGAAACGACTACGCATACTTCTTTCCTTGTGGTGTACATTACATTCTAATTGAAACTTAGTTTTTGCTGAACAAATATTATTTACATATGAGAAAGAGCGTAATGTTAACTTCCATTTTCTCATCTTCCTTTTCCTAAATTCTCTAATCTCTTCTGCTATATAAAACTTTTACCTGAACATGTACATTCGCACTTTCATATAAATTTTCGATCTATTTTTTTTAATTTAATCTTCGAAACATGTTTTTCTTTTTTGGCATAAATATTTTGATTTTATATCTTTCCCACCTTAAGATCCCTAAAATCTCCACATCAGCTCTAATATATTTCTAATATCCAGATATATTTGTATATTTATGTTCTAAATATTTCATTTAGATTTTACATGCGAGCATCTTTCAGATACTACCTTAAACTCTCTCGAGAATGTTTTTCCTTTTGACGCTTAAAGATCACAATTTTTTTTTAAACTGGATAAACCCGAAGCCCAAAAAAACATAAATATTTATGTATGTACCATTTCTTTTTGTTTTTCATTCCCATTTACAATGTATTCTGCAGACGGTTTGGTTGCGTAGAATCGGACATATTGAGAAAGATATATACATAAACCTCGTTAGGAAAAAGTCGACTCTTTCAAAATCTCTGAGAAATAATTTGCATGCTCCCCTAATAAAATATAATGCTATTTTAAATGCCTATCATTTAAAAAAAATTAGCCCTAGCAATTGCCCAAGCACGCAGTTTTATCAAAGATATAATTCTTGTATATGTGTATATGTATGAAAGCCTCCTTGTAATAACTAAGCCTTCAAAAATTTAGTTTACAAGAAAATTGTTTTTATTATCTTCTTCATTTAATTTGATGTTTACAAAATTCTTGGTTGTTGCTGCTTTAATCTATTGGTCATCATGTTCGCCGTGGTATTTTCCTGGTAATCACAGTTTTGAAACGGAAATTACAATTTTCTATTCTGATATGCCACAAAGTTTCTCAAAACAATTTTCGGGGTAGCACACTGATAACAAAAGCCCAGTCTTTCTTTTTTTTATCCTTTTTACAAAATATCTTTGTTTTTGAGCAGCTAAATACCATTTTTCTCTCGATTAAATGCTATTATTAAATTCTAGCATCAAGGAGGCAATCCGAGGCTCCCGGGGTAGCCATACATATTTCTATGTATGAACGTCTTTTCCTTACTTTCTCAACCACTTGGTGGTATAAGGATGACCTGTTCCGTAAGAACATTCATCACTCGGATATACATATTTACATATTGAAACGACTACGCGTACTTCTTTCCTTGTGGTGTACATTACATTCTAATTGAAACTTAATTTTTGCTGAACAATTATAATTTACATATGAGAAAGAGCGTAATGTTAACTACCATTTTTTTATCTTCCTTTTCCTAAATTCTCTAATCTCTTCTGCTATATAAAACTTCTACCTGAACATGTACATTCGCACTTCCATATATCTTTTCGATTTATTTTTTTTAATTTAATCTTCGAAACATGTTTTTCTTTTTTGGCATAAATATTTTGATTTTATATCTTTCCCACCTTAAGATCCCTAAAATCTCCACAACAGCTCCTATATATTTCATATATCCAGATATATTTGTATATTTATGTATTAAATATTCCATTTAGATTTCACATGCGAGCATCTTTCAGATACTACCTTAAACACTCTCGAGAATGTTTTTCCTTTTGGCGCTTATAAATCACAATTTTTTTTTAAACTGGATGAACCCGAAGCCCAAAAAACATAAATATTTATGTATGTACCATTTGGTTTTGTTTTTTATTCCCATTTACAATGTATTCTGCAGACGGTTCGGTTGCGTAGAAGCGGACATATTGAGAAAGATATATACATAAACCTCGTTAGGAAAAAGTCGACTCTTTCAAAATCTCCGAGAAATAATTTGCATGTTCACCTAATAAAATATAATGCTATTTTAAATGCCTATCATTTAAAAAAAATTAGCCCTAGCAATTGCCCAAGCACGCAGTTTTATCAAAGATATAATTCTTGTATATGTATATATGTATGAAAGCCTCCTTGCTATAACTAAGCCTTCAAAAATTTAGTTTACAAGAAAATTGTTTTTATTATCTTCTTTATTTAATTTGATGTTTACAAAATTCTTGGTTGTTGCTGCTTTAATCTATTGGTTATCATGTTCGCCCTGGTATTTTCCTGGCCCACACAGTTTTGAAACGGAAATTACAATTTTCTATTCTGATATGCCACAAAGTTTTCAAAATAATTTTCGGGGTAGCACACTGATAACAAAAGCCCAGTCTTTCCTTTTTTTATCCTTTTTACAAAATATCTTTGTTTTTGAGCAACTGAATACCATTTTTCTCTCGATTAAATGCTATTATTAAATTCTAGTATCAAGGATGCAATCCGAGGCTCCCAATGTAGCCATACATATTTCTATGTATGAACGTCTTTTCCTTACTTTCTCAACCACTTGGTGGTATAAGGATGACTTGTTCCGTAAGAACATTCATCACTCGGATATACATATTTACATATTGAAACGGCTACGCATATTTCTTTCCTTGTGGTGTACATTACATTCTAATTGAAACTTAATTTTTGCTGAACAATTATAATTTACATATGAGAAAGAGCGTAATGTTAACTACCATTTTCTCATCTTCCTTTTCCTAAATTCTCTAATCTCTTCTGCTATATAAAACTTTTACCTGATCATGTACATTCGCACTTCCATACATCTTTTCGATTTATTTTTTTTAAATTTAATCTTCGAAACATGTTTTTCTTTTTTGGCATAAATATTTTGATTTTATATCTTTCCCACCTTAAGATCCCTAAAATCTCCACAACAGCTCCTATATATTTCATATATCCAGATATATTTGTATATTTATGTATTAAATTTTCCATTTAGATTTCACATGCGAGTATCTTTCAGATACTACCAAAACTCTCTCGAGAATGTTTTTCCTTTTGGCGCTTATAGATCACAATTTTTTTTTAAACTGGACGAACCCGAAGCCCAACGAAACATAAATATTTATGTATGTACCATTCCGTTTTGTTTTTCATTCAAATTTACAATGTATTCTGCAGACGGTTTGGTTGCGTTGAATCGGACATATTGAGAAAGATATATACATAAACCTCAGGAAAAAGTCGACATTTTCAAAATCTCTGAGAAATAATTTGCATGTTCCCCTAATAAAATATAATGCTATTTTAAATGCCTATCATTTTAAAAAAATTAGCCCTAGCAATTGCCCAAGAACGCAGTTTTATCAAAGATATAATTCTTGTATATGTATATATGTATGAAAGCCTCCTTGCTATAACTAAGCCTTCAAAAATTTTGTTTACAAGAAAATTGTTTTTATTATCTTCTTTATTTAATTTGATGTTTACTAAATTCTTGGTTGTTGATGCTTTAAACTATTGGTCATCATGTTGGCCCTGGTATTTTACTGGTCCACATAGTCTTGAAACGGAAATTACAATTTTCTATTCTGATATGCCACAAAGTTCTCAAAATAATTTTCGGGGTAGCACACTGATAACAAAAGCCCAGTCTTTCCTTTTTTTTTTTATCCTTTTTACAAAATATCTTTGTTTTTGAGCAACTGAATACCATTTTTTTCGCTCGATTAAATGCTATTATTAAATTCTAGCATCAAGGATGCAATCCGAGGCTCCCGGGGTAGCCTCCTTGCTATAACAAAGCCTTCAAAAATTTAGTTTACAAGAAAATTATTATTACTGTCTTCTTTATTTAATTTGATGTTTACAAAATTCTTGGTTGTTGCTGCTTTAATCTATTGGTTATCCTGTTCGCCCTGGTATTTTCCTGGTCCACACAGTTTTGAAAACGGAAATTACAATTTTCTTTTCTGGTATGCCACAAAGTTTCTCAAAATAATTTTCGGGGCAGCACACCGATAACTAAAGCCCAATCTTTCTTTTTTTATCCTTTTTCAAAAATATCTTTGTTTTTGAGCAACTAAATACCATTTTTCTCTCGATTAAATGCTTTTATTCAATTCTAGTATCAAGGAGGCAATCCGAGGCTCCCGGGGTAGCCATACATATTTCTATATATGAACGTCTTTTCCTTACTTTCTCAACCCCTTAATGGTATAAGGATGACCTGTCCCGTAAGAACATTCATCACTCGGATATACATATATACATATTGAAACGACTACGCGTACTTCTTTCCTTGTGGTGTACATTACATTCTAATTGAAACTTAATTTTTGCTGAACAATTATAATTTACATATGAGAAAGAGCGTAATGCTAACTCCCATTTTCTTATCTTCCTTTTCCTAAATTCTCTAATCTCTTCTGCTATATAAAACTTTTACCTGAACATGTACATTCGCCCTTCCATATATCTTTTCGATTTATTTTTTTTTAATTTAATCTTCGAAACATGTTTTTCTTTTTTGGCATAAATATTTTGATTTTATGTCTTTCCCACCTTAAGATCCCTAAAATCTCCACAACAGCTCCTATATATTTCATATATCCAGATATATTTGTATATTTATGTATTAAATTTTCCATTTAGATTTCACATGCGAGTATCTTTCAGATACTACCAAAACTCTCTCGAGAATGTTTTCCTTTTGGCGCTTATAAATCACAATTTTTTTAAACTGGACGAACCCGAAGCCCAACGAAACATATATATTTATGTATGTACCATTTGGTTTTGTTTTTCATTCCCATTTACAATGTATTCTGCAGACATTTTGGTTCCGTAGAATCGGACATATTGAGAAAGATATATACATAAACCTCGTTAGGAAAAAGTAGTCTCTTTCAAAATCTCTGAGAAATAATTTGCATGTTCCCCTAATAAAATATAATGCTACTTTAAATGCCTATCATTTAAAAAAAATTAGCCCTAGCCATTGCCCAAGAACGCAGTTTTATCAAAGATATAATTCTTGTTATATGTATATATGTATGAAAGCCTCCTTGCTATAACTAAGCCTTCAAAAATTTAGTTTACAAGAAAATTATGATTATTTTCTTCTTTATTTAATTTGATGTTTACAAAATTCTTGGTTGTTGCTGCTTTAATCTATTGGTTATCACGTTCGCCCTGGTATTTTCCTGGTCTACACAGTTTTGAAACGGAAATTACAATTTTCTATTCTGATATGCCACAAAGTTCTCAAAATAATTTTTGGGGTAGCACACTGATAACTAAAGCCCAGTCTTTACTTTTTTTTTATCCTTTTTCAAAAATATCTTTGTTTTTGAGCAACTGAATACCATTGTTCTCTCGATTAAATGCTATTATTCAATTCTAGTATCAAGGATGCAATCCGAGGCTCCCGGGGTAGCCATACATATTTCTATGTATGAACGTCTTTTCCTTACTTTCTCAACCCCTTGGTGGTATAAGGATGACCTGTTCCGTAAGAACATTCATCACTCGGATATACATATATACATATTGAAACGACTACGCATACTTCTTTCCTTGTGGTGTACATTACATTCTAATTGAAACTTAATTTTTGCTGAACAATTATAATTTACATATGAGAAAGAGCGTAATGCTAACTCCCATTTTCTCATCTTCCTTTTCCTAAATTCTCTAATCTCTTCTGCTATATAAAACTTTTACCTGAACATGTACATTCGCCCTTCCATATATCTTTTCGATTTATTTTTTTTAATTTAATCTTCGAAACATGTTTTTCTCTTTTGGCATAAATATTTTGATTTTATGTCTTTCCCACCTTAAGATCCCTAAAATCTCCACAACAGCTCCTATATATTTCATATATCCAGATATATTTGTATATTTATGTATTAAATTTTCCATTTAGATTTCACATGCGAGTATCTTTCAGATACTACCAAAACTCTCTCGAGAATGTTTTTCCTTTTGGCGCTTATAAATCACAATTTTTATTTAACTGGACGAACCCGAAGCCCAACGAAACATATATATTTATGTATGTACCATTTGGTTTTGTTTTTCATTCCCATTTACAATGTATTCTGCAGACGGTTTGGTTCCGTAGAATCGGACATATTGATAAAGATATATACATAAACCTCCTTAGGAAAAAGTAGTCTCTTTCAAAATCTCTGAGAAATAATTTGCATGTTCCCCTAATAAAATATAATGCTATTTTAAATGCCTATCATTTAAAAAAAATTAGCCCTAGCCATTGCCCAAGAACGCAGTTTTATCAAAGATATAATTCTTGTATATGTATATATGTATGAAAGCCTCCTTGCTATAACTAAGCCTTCAAAAATTTAGTTTACAAGAAAATTATTATTATTTTCTTCTTTATTTAATTTGATGTTTACAAAATTCTTGGTTGTTGCTGCTTTAATCTATTGGTTATCACGTTCGCCCTGGTATTTTCCTGGTCCACACAGTTTTGAAAACGGAAATTACAATTTTCTATTCTGGTATGCCACAAAGTTTCTCAAAATAATTTTCAGGGTAGCACACCGATAACTAAAGTCCCAAGTCTTTCTTTTTTTTTTATCCTTTTTCAAAAATATCTTTGTTTTTGAGCAACTGAATACCATTGTTCTCTCGATTAAATGCTTTTATTCAATTCTAGTATCAAGGAAGCAATCCGAGGCTCCCGGGGTAGCCATACATATTTCTATGTATGAACGTCTTTTCCTTACTTTCTCAACCCCTTGGTGGTATAAGGATGACCTGTTCCGTAAGAACATTCATCACTCGGATATACATATATACATATTGAAACGACTACGCATACTTCTTTCCTTGTGGTGTACATTACATTCTAATTGAAACTTAATTTTTGCTGAACAATTATAATTTACATATGAGAAAGAGCGTAATGCTAACTCCCATTTTCTCATCTTCCTTTTCCTAAATTCTCTAATCTCTTCTGCTATATAAAACTTTTACCTGAACATGTACATTCGCCCTTCCATATATCTTTTCGATTTATTTTTTTTAATTTAATCTTCGAAACATGTTTTTCTCTTTTGGCATAAATATTTTGATTTTATGTCTTTCCCACCTTAAGATCCCTAAAATCTCCACAACAGCTCCTATATATTTCATATATCCAGATATATTTGTATATTTATGTATTAAATTTTCCATTTAGATTTCACATGCGAGTATCTTTCAGATACTACCAAAACTCTCTCGAGAATGTTTTTCCTTTTGGCGCTTATAAATCACAATTTTTTTTAAAACTGGACAAACCCGAAGCCCAACGAAACATATATATTTATGTATGTACCATTTGGTTTTGTTTTTCATTCCCATTTACAATGTATTCTGCAGACGGTTTGGTTCCGTAGAATCGGACATATTGAGAAAGATATATACATAAACCTCAGGAAAAAGTAGTCTCTTTCAAAATCTCTGAGAAATAATTTGCATGTTCCCCTAATAAAATATAATGCTATTTTAAATGCCTATCATTTAAAAAAATTAGCCCTAGCCATTGCCCAAGAACGCAGTTTTATCAAAGATATAATTCTTGTATATGTATATATGTATGAAAGCCTCCTTGCTATAACTAAGCCTTCAAAAATTTAGTTTACAAGAAAATTATTATTATTTTCTTCTTTATTTAATTTGATGTTTACAAAATTCTTGGTTGTTGCTGCTTTAATCTATTGGTTATCACGTTCGCCCTGGTATTTTCCTGGTCCACACAGTTTTGAAACGGAAACTACAATTTTCTATTCTGATATGCCACAAAGTTTCTCAAAATAATTTTCAGGGTAGCACACTGATAACTAAAGCCCAGTCTTTACTTTTTTTTTTATCCTTTTTACAAAATATCTTTGTTTTTGAGCAACTGAATACCATTGTTCTCTCGATTAAATGCTATTATTCAATTCTAGTATCAAGGAAGCAATCCGAGGCTCCCGGGGTAGCCATACATATTTCTATGTATGAACGTCTTTTCCTTACTTTCTCAACCCCTTGGTGGTATAAGGATGACCTGTTCCGTAAGAACATTCATCACTCGGATATACATATATACATATTGAAACGACTACGCATACTTCTTTCCTTGTGGTGTACATTACATTCTAATTGAAACTTAATTTTTGCTGAACAATTATAATTTACATATGAGAAAGAGCGTAATGCTAACTCCCATTTTCTCATCTTCCTTTTCCTAAATTCTCTAATCTCTTCTGCTATATAAAACTTTTACCTGAACATGTACATTCGCCCTTCCATATATCTTTTCGATTTATTTTTTTTAATTTAATCTTCGAAACATGTTTTTCTCTTTTGGCATAAATATTTTGATTTTATGTCTTTCCCACCTTAAGATCCCTAAAATCTCCACAACAGCTCCTATATATTTCATATATCCAGATATATTTGTATATTTATGTATTAAATTTTCCATTTAGATTTCACATGCGAGTATCTTTCAGATACTACCAAAACTCTCTCGAGAATGTTTTTCCTTTTGGCGCTTATAAATCACAATTTTTTTAAAACAGGACGAACCCGAAGCCCAACGAAACATATATATTTATGTATGTACCATTTGGTTTTGTTTTTCATTCCCATTTACATGTGTTCTGCAGACATTTTGGTTCCGTAGAATCGGACATATTGAGAAAGATATATACATAAACCTCAGGAAAAAGTAGTCTCTTTCAAAATCTCTGAGAAATAATTTGCATGTTCCCCTAATAAAATATAATGCTATTTTAAATGCCTATCATTTAAAAAAAATTAGCCCTAGCCATTGCCCAAGAACGCAGTTTTATCAAAGATATAATTCTTGTATATGTATATATGTATGAAAGCCTCCTTGCTATAACTAAGCCTTCAAAAATTTAGTTTACAAGAAAATTATTATTATTTTCTTCTTTATTTAATTTGATGTTTACAAAATTCTTGGTTGTTGCTGCTTTAATCTATTGGTTATCACGTTCGCCCTGGTATTTTCCTGGTCCGCACAGTTTTAAAAACGGAAACTACAATTTTCTATTCTGATATGCCACAAAGTTTCTTAAAATAATTTTCAGGGTAGCACACTGATAACTAAAGCCCAGTCTTTCTTTTTTTTTATCCTTTTTCAAAAATATCTTTGTTTTTGAGCAACTGAATACCATTGTTCTCTCGATTAAATGCTTTTATTCAATTCTAGTATCAAGGAAGCAATCCGAGGCTCCCGGGGTAGCCATACATATTTCTATGTATGAACGTCTTTTCCTTACTTTCTCAACCCCTTGGTGGTATAAGGATGACCTGTTCCGTAAGAACATTCATCACTCGGATATACATATATACATATTGAAACGACTACGCATACTTCTTTCCTTGTGGTGTACATTACATTCTAATTGAAACTTAATTTTTGCTGAACAATTATAATTTACATATGAGAAAGAGCGTAATGCTAACTCCCATTTTCTCATCTTCCTTTTCCTAAATTCTCTAATCTCTTCTGCTATATAAAACTTTTACCTGAACATGTACATTCGCCCTTCCATATATCTTTTCGATTTATTTTTTTTAATTTAATCTTCGAAACATGTTTTTCTCTTTTGGCATAAATATTTTGATTTTATGTCTTTCCCACCTTAAGATCCCTAAAATCTCCACAACAGCTCCTATATATTTCATATATCCAGATATATTTGTATATTTATGTATTAAATTTTCCATTTAGATTTCACATGCGAGTATCTTTCAGATACTACCAAAACTCTCTCGAGAATGTTTTTCCTTTTGGCGCTTATAAATCACAATTTTTTTTAAAACTGGACGAACCCGAAGCCCAACGAAACATATATATTTATGTATGTACCATTTGGTTTTGTTTTTCATTCCCATTTACAATGTATTCTGCAGACGGTTTGGTTCCGTAGAATCGGACATATTGAGAAAGATATATACATAAACCTCAGGAAAAAGTAGTCTCTTTCAAAATCTCTGAGAAATAATTTGCATGTTCCCCTAATAAAATATAATGCTATTTTAAATGCCTATCATTTAAAAAAATTAGCCCTAGCCATTGCCCAAGAACGCAGTTTTATCAAAGATATAATTCTTGTATATGTATATATGTATGAAAGCCTCCTTGCTATAACTAAGCCTTCAAAAATTTAGTTTACAAGAAAATTATTATTATTTTCTTCTTTATTTAATTTGATGTTTACAAAATTCTTGGTTGTTGCTGCTTTAATCTATTGGTTATCACGTTCGCCCTGGTATTTTCCTGGTCTACACAGTTTTGAAAACGGAAACTACAATTTTCTATTCTGATATGCCACAAAGTTCTCAAAATAATTTTCAGGGTAGCACACTGATAACTAAAGCCCAGTCTTTCTTTTTTTTATCCTTTTTCAAAAATATCTTTGTTTTTGAGCAACTGAATACCATTTTCTCTCGATTAAATGCTATTATTCAATTCTAGTATCAAGGAAGCAATCCGAGGCTCCCGGGGTAGCCATACATATTTCTATGTATGAACGTCTTTTCCTTACTTTCTCAACCCCTTGGTGGTATAAGGATGACCTGTTCCGTAAGAACATTCATCACTCGGATATACATATATACATATTGAAACGACTACGCATACTTCTTTCCTTGTGGTGTACATTACATTCTAATTGAAACTTAATTTTTGCTGAACAATTATAATTTACATATGAGAAAGAGCGTAATGCTAACTCCCATTTTCTCATCTTCCTTTTCCTAAATTCTCTAATCTCTTCTGCTATATAAAACTTTTACCTGAACATGTACATTCGCCCTTCCATATATCTTTTCGATTTATTTTTTTTAATTTAATCTTCGAAACATGTTTTTCTCTTTTGGCATAAATATTTTGATTTTATGTCTTTCCCACCTTAAGATCCCTAAAATCTCCACAACAGCTCCTATATATTTCATATATCCAGATATATTTGTATATTTATGTATTAAATTTTCCATTTAGATTTCACATGCGAGTATCTTTCAGATACTACCAAAACTCTCTCGAGAATGTTTTTCCTTTTGGCGCTTATAAATCACAATTTTTTTTAAAACAGGACGAACCCGAAGCCCAACGAAACATATATATTTATGTATGTACCATTTGGTTTTGTTTTTCATTCCCATTTACAATGTGTTCTGCAGACATTTTGGTTCCGTAGAATCGGACATATTGAGAAAGATATATACATAAACCTCAGGAAAAAGTAGTCTCTTTCAAAATCTCTGAGAAATAATTTGCATGTTCCCCTAATAAAATATAATGCTACTTTTAAATGCCTATCATTTAAAAAAAATTAGCCCTAGCCATTGCCCAAGAACGCAGTTTTATCAAAGATATAATTCTTGTATATGTATATATGTATGAAAGCCTCCTTGCTATAACTAAGCCTTCAAAAATTTAGTTTACAAGAAAATTATTATTATTTTCTTCTTTATTTAATTTGATGTTTACAAAATTCTTGGTTGTTGCTGCTTTAATCTATTGGTTATCACGTTCGCCCTGGTATTTTCCTGGTCCGCACAGTTTTAAAACGGAAACTACAATTTTCTATTCTGATATGCCACAAAGTTTCTTAAAATAGTTTTCAGGGTAGCACACTGATAACTAAAGCCCAGTCTTTTTTTTTTTTATCCTTTTTAAATAATATCTTTGTTTTTGAGCAACTAAATACCATTGTTCTCTCGATTAAATGCTTTTATTCAATTCTAGTATCAAGGAAGCAATCCGAGGCTCCCGGGGTAGCCATACATATTTCTATGTATGAACGTCTTTTCCTTACTTTCTCAACCCCTTGGTGGTATAAGGATGACCTGTTCCGTAAGAACATTCATCACTCGGATATACATATATACATATTGAAACGACTACGCATACTTCTTTCCTTGTGGTGTACATTACATTCTAATTGAAACTTAATTTTTGCTGAACAATTATAATTTACATATGAGAAAGAGCGTAATGCTAACTCCCATTTTCTCATCTTCCTTTTCCTAAATTCTCTAATCTCTTCTGCTATATAAAACTTTTACCTGAACATGTACATTCGCCCTTCCATATATCTTTTCGATTTATTTTTTTTAATTTAATCTTCGAAACATGTTTTTCTCTTTTGGCATAAATATTTTGATTTTATGTCTTTCCCACCTTAAGATCCCTAAAATCTCCACAACAGCTCCTATATATTTCATATATCCAGATATATTTGTATATTTATGTATTAAATTTTCCATTTAGATTTCACATGCGAGTATCTTTCAGATACTACCAAAACTCTCTCGAGAATGTTTTTCCTTTTGGCGCTTATAAATCACAATTTTTTTTAAAAACAGGACGAACCCGAAGCCCAACGAAACATATATATTTATGTATGTACCATTTGGTTTTGTTTTTCATTCCCATTTACATGTGTTCTGCAGACGGTTTGGTTCCGTAGAATCGGACATATTGAGAAAGATATATACATAAACCTCAGGAAAAAGTAGTCTCTTTCAAAATCTCTGAGAAATAATTTGCATGTTCCCCTAATAAAATATAATGCTACTTTAAATGCCTATCATTTAAAAAAATTAGCCCTAGCCATTGCCCAAGAACGCAGTTTTATCAGAGATATAATTCTTTTATATGTATATATGTATGAAAGCCTCCTTGCTATAACTAAGCCTTCAAAAATTTAGTTTACAAGAAAATTATTATTATTTTCTTCTTTATTTAATTTGATGTTTACAAAATTCTTGGTTGTTGCTGCTTTAATCTATTGGTTATCACGTTCGCCCTGGTATTTTCCTGGTCTACACAGTTTTGAAAACGGAATTACAATTTTCTATTCTGATATGCCACAAAGTTCTCAAAATAATTTTTGGGGTAGCACACTGATAACTAAAGCCCAATCTTTCTTTTTTTATCCTTTTTCAAAAATATCTTTGTTTTTGAGCAACTGAATACCATTGTTCTCCCGATTAAATGCTTTTATTCAATTCTAGTATCAAGGAGGAAATCCGAGGCTCCCGGGGTAGCCATACATATTTCTATGTATGAACGTCTTTTCCTTACTTTCTCAACCCCTTGGTGGTATAAGGATGACCTGTTCCGTAAGAACATTCATCACTCGGATATACATATATACATATTGAAACGACTACGCATACTTCTTTCCTTGTGGTGTACATTACATTCTAATTGAAACTTAATTTTTGCTGAACAATTATAATTTACATATGAGAAAGAGCGTAATGCTAACTCCCATTTTCTCATCTTCCTTTTCCTAAATTCTCTAATCTCTTCTGCTATATAAAACTTTTACCTGAACATGTACATTCGCCCTTCCATATATCTTTTCGATTTATTTTTTTTAATTTAATCTTCGAAACATGTTTTTCTCTTTTGGCATAAATATTTTGATTTTATGTCTTTCCCACCTTAAGATCCCTAAAATCTCCACAACAGCTCCTATATATTTCATATATCCAGATATATTTGTATATTTATGTATTAAATTTTCCATTTAGATTTCACATGCGAGTATCTTTCAGATACTACCAAAACTCTCTCGAGAATGTTTTTCCTTTTGGCGCTTATAAATCACAATTTTTTTTACAACTGGACAAACCCGAAGCCCAACGAAACATATATATTTATGTATGTACCATTTGGTTTTGTTTTTCATTCCCATTTACAATGTATTCTGCAGACGGTTTGGTTCCGTAGAATTGGACATATTGATAAAGATATATACATAAACCTCAGGAAAAAGTCGTCTCTTTCAAAATCTCTGAGAAATAATTTGCATGTTCCCCTAATAAAACATAATGCTATTTTAAATGCCTATCATTTAAAAAAAATTAGCCCTAGCCATTGCCCAAGAACGCAGTTTTATCAAAGATATAATTCTTGTATATGTATATATGTATGATAGCCTCCTTGCTATAACTAAGCTTTCAAAAATTTAGTTTACAAGAAAATTATTATTATTTTCTTCTTTATTTAATTTGATGTTTACAAAATTCTTGGTTGTTGCTGCTTTAATCTATTGGTTATCACGTTCGCCCTGGTATTTTCCTGGTCCGCACAGTTTTAAAAACGGAAACTACAATTTTCTATTCTGATATGCCACAAAGTTCTTAAAATAGTTTTCAGGGTAGCACACTGATAACTAAAGCCCAGTCTTTTTTTTTTTTTTTATCCATTTTAAAAATATCTTTGTTTTTGAGCAACTAAATACCATTGTTCTCTCGATTAAATGCTATTATTCAATTCTAGTATCAAGGAAGCAATCCGAGGCTCCCGGGGTAGCCATACATATTTCTATGTATGAACGTCTTTTCCTTACTTTCTCAACCCCTTGGTGGTATAAGGATGACCTGTTCCGTAAGAACATTCATCACTCGGATATACATATATACATATTGAAACGACTACGCATACTTCTTTCCTTGTGGTGTACATTACATTCTAATTGAAACTTAATTTTTGCTGAACAATTATAATTTACATATGAGAAAGAGCGTAATGCTAACTCCCATTTTCTCATCTTCCTTTTCCTAAATTCTCTAATCTCTTCTGCTATATAAAACTTTTACCTGAACATGTACATTCGCCCTTCCATATATCTTTTCGATTTATTTTTTTAATTTAATCTTCGAAACATGTTTTTCTCTTTTGGCATAAATATTTTGATTTTATGTCTTTCCCACCTTAAGATCCCTAAAATCTCCACAACAGCTCCTATATATTTCATATATCCAGATATATTTGTATATTTATGTATTAAATTTTCCATTTAGATTTCACATGCGAGTATCTTTCAGATACTACCAAAACTCTCTCGAGAATGTTTTTCCTTTTGGCGCTTATAAATCACAATTTTTTTTA
The DNA here is from genome assembly GCA_039090855.1 of Macrothele yani. Classification (NCBI taxonomy): domain Eukaryota; kingdom Metazoa; phylum Arthropoda; class Arachnida; order Araneae; family Macrothelidae; genus Macrothele; species Macrothele yani. The sequence continues at coordinate 30,256,860 of CM077029.1, read as the reverse complement.
AAACAGGACGAACCCGAAGCCCAACGAAACATATATATTTATGTATGTACCATTTGGTTTTGTTTTTCATTCCCATTTACATGTGTTCTGCAGACGGTTTTGGTTCCGTAGAATCGGACATATTGAGAAAGATATATACATAAACCTCAGGAAAAAGTAGTCTCTTTCAAAATCTCTGAGAAATAATTTGCATGTTCCCCTAATAAAATATAATGCTACTTTAAATGCCTATCATTTAAAAAAAATTAGCCCTAGCCATTGCCCAAGAACGCAGTTTTATCAAAGATATAATTCTTTTATATGTATATATGTATGAAAGCCTCCTTGCTATAACTAAGCCTTCAAAAATTTAGTTTACAAGAAAATTATGATTATTTTCTTCTTTATTTAATTTGATGTTTACAAAATTCTTGGTTGTTGCTGCTTTAATCTATTGGTTATCACGTTCGCCCTGGTATTTTCCTGGTCTACACAGTTTTAAAACGGAAACTAAAATTTTCTATTCTGATATGCCACAAAGTTTCTCAAAATAGTTTTCAGGGTAGCACACCGATAACTAAAGTCCAATCTTTCTTTTTTTTTATCCTTTTTCAAAAATATCTTTGTTTTTGAGCAACTGAATACCATTGTTCTCTCGATTAAATGCTTTTATTCAATTCTAGTATCAAGGAGGCAATCCGAGGCTCCCGGGGTAGCCATACATATTTCTATGTATGAACGTCTTTTCCTTACTTTCTCAACCCCTTGGTGGTATAAGGATGACCTGTTCCGTAAGAACATTCATCACTCGGATATACATATATACATATTGAAACGACTACGCATACTTCTTTCCTTGTGGTGTACATTACATTCTAATTGAAACTTAATTTTTGCTGAACAATTATAATTTACATATGAGAAAGAGCGTAATGCTAACTCCCATTTTCTCATCTTCCTTTTCCTAAATTCTCTAATCTCTTCTGCTATATAAAACTTTTACCTGAACATGTACATTCGCCCTTCCATATATCTTTTCGATTTATTTTTTTTAATTTAATCTTCGAAACATGTTTTTCTCTTTTGGCATAAATATTTTGATTTTATGTCTTTCCCACCTTAAGATCCCTAAAATCTCCACAACAGCTCCTATATATTTCATATATCCAGATATATTTGTATATTTATGTATTAAATTTTCCATTTAGATTTCACATGCGAGTATCTTTCAGATACTACCAAAACTCTCTCGAGAATGTTTTTCCTTTTGGCGCTTATAAATCACAATTTTTTTAAAACAGGACGAACCCGAAGCCCAACGAAACATATATATTTATGTATGTACCATTTGGTTTTGTTTTTCATTCCCATTTACATGTGTTCTGCAGACATTTTGGTTCCGTAGAATCGGACATATTGAGAAAGATATATACATAAACCTCAGGAAAAAGTAGTCTCTTTCAAAATCTCTGAGAAATAATTTGCATGTTCCCCTAATAAAATATAATGCTACTTTAAATGCCTATCATTTAAAAAAAATTAGCCCTAGCCATTGCCCAAGAACGCAGTTTTATCAGAGATATAATTCTTTTATATGTATATATGTATGAAAGCCTCCTTGCTATAACTAAGCCTTCAAAAATTTAGTTTACAAGAAAATTATGATTATTTTCTTCTTTATTTAATTCTATGTTTACAAAATTCTTGGTTGTTGCTGCTTTAATCTATTGGTTATCACGTTCGCCCTGGTATTTTCCTGGTCTACACAGTTTTAAAAACGGAAACTACAATTTTCTATTCTGGTATGCCACAAAGTTTCTCAAAATAATTTTTGGGGTAGCACACCGATAACTAAAGTCCAATCTTTCTTTTTTTTTATCCTTTTTCAAAAATATCTTTGTTTTTGAGCAACTGAATACCATTGTTCTCCCGATTAAATGCTTTTATTCAATTCTAGTATCAAGGAGGAAATCCGAGGCTCCCGGGGTAGCCATACATATTTCTATGTATGAACGTCTTTTCCTTACTTTCTCAACCCCTTGGTGGTATAAGGATGACCTGTTCCGTAAGAACATTCATCACTCGGATATACATATATACATATTGAAACGACTACGCATACTTCTTTCCTTGTGGTGTACATTACATTCTAATTGAAACTTAATTTTTGCTGAACAATTATAATTTACATATGAGAAAGAGCGTAATGCTAACTCCCATTTTCTCATCTTCCTTTTCCTAAATTCTCTAATCTCTTCTGCTATATAAAACTTTTACCTGAACATGTACATTCGCCCTTCCATATATCTTTTCGATTTATTTTTTTTAATTTAATCTTCGAAACATGTTTTTCTCTTTTGGCATAAATATTTTGATTTTATGTCTTTCCCACCTTAAGATCCCTAAAATCTCCACAACAGCTCCTATATATTTCATATATCCAGATATATTTGTATATTTATGTATTAAATTTTCCATTTAGATTTCACATGCGAGTATCTTTCAGATACTACCAAAACTCTCTCGAGAATGTTTTTCCTTTTGGAGCTTATAAATCACAATTTTTTTTACAACTGGACAAACCCGAAGCCCAACGAAACATATATATTTATGTATGTACCATTTGGTTTTGTTTTTCATTCCCATTTACAATGTATTCTGCAGACGGTTTGGTTCCGGAGAATTGGACATATTGATAAAGATATATACATAAACCTCAGGAAAAAGTCGTCTCTTTTAAAATCTCTGAGAAATAATTTGCATATTCCCCTAATAAAACATAATGCTATTTTAAATGTCTATCATAAAAAAAAAATTAGCCCTAGCCATTGCCCAAGAACGCAGTTTTATCAAAGATATAATTCTTGTATATGTATATATGTATGATAGCCTCCTTGCTATAACTAAGCTTTCAAAAATTTAGTTTACAAGAAAATTATTATTATTTTCTTCTTTATTTAATTTGATGTTTACAAAATTCTTGGTTGTTGCTGCTTTAATCTATTGGTTATCACGTTCGCCCTGGTATTTTCCTGGTCCGCACAGTTTTAAAAACGGAAACTACAATTTTCTATTCTGATATGCCACAAAGTTCTTAAAATAGTTTTCAGGGTAGCACACTGATAACTAAAGCCCAGTCTTTTTTTTTTATCCATTTTAAAAAATATCTTTGTTTTTGAGCAACTAAATACCATTGTTCTCTCGATTAAATGCTATTATTCAATTCTAGTATCAAGGAAGCAATCCGAGGCTCCCGGGGTAGCCATACATATTTCTATGTATGAACGTCTTTTCCTTACTTTCTCAACCCCTTGGTGGTATAAGGATGACCTGTTCCGTAAGAACATTCATCACTCGGATATACATATATACATATTGAAACGACTACGCATACTTCTTTCCTTGTGGTGTACATTACATTCTAATTGAAACTTAATTTTTGCTGAACAATTATAATTTACATATGAGAAAGAGCGTAATGCTAACTCCCATTTTCTCATCTTCCTTTTCCTAAATTCTCTAATCTCTTCTGCTATATAAAACTTTTACCTGAACATGTACATTCGCCCTTCCATATATCTTTTCGATTTATTTTTTTAATTTAATCTTCGAAACATGTTTTTCTCTTTTGGCATAAATATTTTGATTTTATGTCTTTCCCACCTTAAGATCCCTAAAATCTCCACAACAGCTCCTATATATTTCATATATCCAGATATATTTGTATATTTATGTATTAAATTTTCCATTTAGATTTCACATGCGAGTATCTTTCAGATACTACCAAAACTCTCTCGAGAATGTTTTTCCTTTTGGCGCTTATAAATCACAATTTTTTTAAAACAGGACGAACCCGAAGCCCAACGAAACATATATATTTATGTATGTACCATTTGGTTTTGTTTTTCATTCCCATTTACAATGTGTTCTGCAGACGGTTTGGTTCCGTAGAATCGGACATATTGAGAAAGATATATACATAAACCTCAGGAAAAAGTAGTCTCTTTCAAAATCTCTGAGAAATAATTTGCATGTTCCCCTAATAAAATATAATGCTACTTTAAATGCCTATCATTTAAAAAAAAATTAGCCCTAGCCATTGCCCAAGAACGCAGTTTTATCAAAGATATAATTCTTGTATATGTATATATGTATGAAAGCCTCCTTGCTATAACTAAGCCTTCAAAAATTTAGTTTACAAGAAAATTATTATTATTTTCTTCTTTATTTAATTTGATGTTTACAAAATTCTTGGTTGTTGCTGCTTTAATCTATTGGTTATCACGTTCGCCCTGGTATTTTCCTGGTCCGCACAGTTTTAAAAACGGAAACTACAATTTTCTATTCTGATATGCCACAAAGTTTCTTAAAATAGTTTTCAGGGTAGCACACTGATAACTAAAGCCCAGTCTTTCTTTTTTTTTATCCTTTTTAAAAATATCTTTGTTTTTGAGCAACTAAATACCATTTTCTCTCGATTAAATGCTATTATTCAATTCTAGTATCAAGGAAGCAATCCGAGGCTCCCGGGGTAGCCATACATATTTCTATGTATGAACGTCTTTTCCTTACTTTCTCAACCCCTTGGTGGTATAAGGATGACCTGTTCCGTAAGAACATTCATCACTCGGATATACATATATACATATTGAAACGACTACGCATACTTCTTTCCTTGTGGTGTACATTACATTCTAATTGAAACTTAATTTTTGCTGAACAATTATAATTTACATATGAGAAAGAGCGTAATGCTAACTCCCATTTTCTCATCTTCCTTTTCCTAAATTCTCTAATCTCTTCTGCTATATAAAACTTTTACCTGAACATGTACATTCGCCCTTCCATATATCTTTTCGATTTATTTTTTTAATTTAATCTTCGAAACATGTTTTTCTCTTTTGGCATAAATATTTTGATTTTATGTCTTTCCCACCTTAAGATCCCTAAAATCTCCACAACAGCTCCTATATATTTCATATATCCAGATATATTTGTATATTTATGTATTAAATTTTCCATTTAGATTTCACATGCGAGTATCTTTCAGATACTACCAAAACTCTCTCGAGAATGTTTTTCCTTTTGGCGCTTATAAATCACAATTTTTTTTAAAACAGGACGAACCCGAAGCCCAACGAAACATATATATTTATGTATGTACCATTTGGTTTTGTTTTTCATTCCCATTTACAATGTGTTCTGCAGACATTTTGGTTCCGTAGAATCGGACATATTGAGAAAGATATATACATAAACCTCAGGAAAAAGTAGTCTCTTTCAAAATCTCTGAGAAATAATTTGCATGTTCCCCTAATAAAATATAATGCTACTTTAAATGCCTATCATTTAAAAAAATTAGCCCTAGCCATTGCCCAAGAACGCAGTTTTATCAAAGATATAATTCTTTTATATGTATATATGTATGAAAGCCTCCTTGCTATAACTAAGCCTTCAAAAATTTAGTTTACAAGAAAATTATGATTATTTTCTTCTTTATTTAATTCTATGTTTACAAAATTCTTGGTTGTTGCTGCTTTAATCTATTGGTTATCACGTTCGCCCTGGTATTTTCCTGGTCTACACAGTTTTGAAACGGAATTAAAACAATTTTCTATTCTGGTATGCCACAAAGTTTCTCAAAATATTTTTTGGGGTAGCACACCGATAACTAAAGTCCAATCTTTCTTTTTTTATCCTTTTTCAAAAATATCTTTGTTTTTGAGCAACTGAATACCATTGTTCTCCCGATTAAATGCTTTTATTCAATTCTAGTATCAAGGAGGAAATCCGAGGCTCCCGGGGTAGCCATACATATTTCTATGTATGAACGTCTTTTCCTTACTTTCTCAACCCCTTGGTGGTATAAGGATGACCTGTTCCGTAAGAACATTCATCACTCGGATATACATATATACATATTGAAACGACTACGCATACTTCTTTCCTTGTGGTGTACATTACATTCTAATTGAAACTTAATTTTTGCTGAACAATTATAATTTACATATGAGAAAGAGCGTAATGCTAACTCCCATTTTCTCATCTTCCTTTTCCTAAATTCTCTAATCTCTTCTGCTATATAAAACTTTTACCTGAACATGTACATTCGCCCTTCCATATATCTTTTCGATTTATTTTTTTTAATTTAATCTTCGAAACATGTTTTTCTCTTTTGGCATAAATATTTTGATTTTATGTCTTTCCCACCTTAAGATCCCTAAAATCTCCACAACAGCTCCTATATATTTCATATATCCAGATATATTTGTATATTTATGTATTAAATTTTCCATTTAGATTTCACATGCGAGTATCTTTCAGATACTACCAAAACTCTCTCGAGAATGTTTTTCCTTTTGGAGCTTATAAATCACAATTTTTTTTACAACTGGACAAACCCGAAGCCCAACGAAACATATATATTTATGTATGTACCATTTGGTTTTGTTTTTCATTCCCATTTACAATGTATTCTGCAGACGGTTTGGTTCCGGAGAATTGGACATATTGATAAAGATATATACATAAACCTCAGGAAAAAGTCGTCTCTTTTAAAATCTCTGAGAAATAATTTGCATATTCCCCTAATAAAACATAATGCTATTTTAAATGTCTATCATAAAAAAAAATTAGCCCTAGCCATTGCCCAAGAACGCAGTTTTATCAAAGATATAATTCTTGTATATGTATATATGTATGATAGCCTCCTTGCTATAACTAAGCTTTCAAAAATTTAGTTTACAAGAAAATTATTATTATTTTCTTCTTTATTTAATTTGATGTTTACAAAATTCTTGGTTGTTGCTGCTTTAATCTATTGGTTATCACGTTCGCCCTGGTATTTTCCTGGTCCGCACAGTTTTAAAAACGGAAACTACAATTTTCTATTCTGATATGCCACAAAGTTCTTAAAATAGTTTTCAGGGTAGCACACTGATAACTAAAGCCCAGTCTTTTTTTTTATCCATTTTAAATAATATCTTTGTTTTTGAGCAACTAAATACCATTGTTCTCTCGATTAAATGCTATTATTCAATTCTAGTATCAAGGAAGCAATCCGAGGCTCCCGGGGTAGCCATACATATTTCTATGTATGAACGTCTTTTCCTTACTTTCTCAACCCCTTGGTGGTATAAGGATGACCTGTTCCGTAAGAACATTCATCACTCGGATATACATATATACATATTGAAACGACTACGCATACCTCTTTCCTTGTGGTGTACATTACATTCTAATTGAAACTTAATTTTTGCTGAACAATTATAATTTACATATGAGAAAGAGCGTAATGCTAACTCCCATTTTCTCATCTTCCTTTTCCTAAATTCTCTAATCTCTTCTGCTATATAAAACTTTTACCTGAACATGTACATTCGCCCTTCCATATATCTTTTCGATTTATTTTTTTTAATTTAATCTTCGAAACATGTTTTTCTCTTTTGGCATAAATATTTTGATTTTATGTCTTTCCCACCTTAAGATCCCTAAAATCTCCACAACAGCTCCTATATATTTCATATATCCAGATATATTTGTATATTTATGTATTAAATTTTCCATTTAGATTTCACATGCGAGTATCTTTCAGATACTACCAAAACTCTCTCGAGAATGTTTTTCCTTTTGGCGCTTATAAATAACAATTTTTTTTAAAACAGGACGAACCCGAAGCCCAACGAAACATATATATTTATGTATGTACCATTTGGTTTTGTTTTTCATTCCCATTTACATGTGTTCTGCAGACATTTTGGTTCCGTAGAATCGGACATATTGAGAAAGATATATACATAAACCTCAGGAAAAAGTAGTCTCTTTTAAAATCTCTGAGAAATAATTTGCATGTTCCCCTAATAAAATATAATGCTACTTTAAATGCCTATCATTTAAAAAAAATTAGCCCTAGCCATTGCCCAAGAACGCAGTTTTATCAAAGATATAATTCTTTTATATGTATATATGTATGATAGCCTCCTTGCTATAACTAAGCTTTCAAAAATTTAGTTTACAAGAAAATTATTATTATTTTCTTCTTTATTTAATTTGATGTTTACAAAATTCTTGGTTGTTGCTGCTTTAATCTATTGGTTATCACGTTCGCCCTGGTATTTTCCTGGTCTACACAGTTTTAAAACGGAAACTACAATTTTCTATTCTGATATGCCACAAAGTTTCTTAAAATAGTTTTAAGGGGTAGCACACTGATAACTAAAGCCCAGTCTTTTTTTTTTTATCCTTTTTAAATAATATCTTTGTTTTTGAGCAACTGAATACCATTGTTCTCCCGATTAAATGCTATTATTCAATTCTAGTATCAAGGAAGCAAATCCGAGGCTCCCGGGGTAGCCATACATATTTCTATGTATGAACGTCTTTTCCTTACTTTCTCAACCCCTTGGTGGTATAAGGATGACCTGTTCCGTAAGAACATTCATCACTCGGATATACATATATACATATTGAAACGACTACGCATACTTCTTTCCTTGTGGTGTACATTACATTCTAATTGAAACTTAATTTTTGCTGAACAATTATAATTTACATATGAGAAAGAGCGTAATGCTAACTCCCATTTTCTCATCTTCCTTTTCCTAAATTCTCTAATCTCTTCTGCTATATAAAACTTTTACCTGAACATGTACATTCGCCCTTCCATATATCTTTTCGATTTATTTTTTTTAATTTAATCTTCGAAACATGTTTTTCTCTTTTGGCATAAATATTTTGATTTTATGTCTTTCCCACCTTAAGATCCCTAAAATCTCCACAACAGCTCCTATATATTTCATATATCCAGATATATTTGTATATTTATGTATTAAATTTTCCATTTAGATTTCACATGCGAGTATCTTTCAGATACTACCAAAACTCTCTCGAGAATGTTTTTCCTTTTGGCGCTTATAAATCACAATTTTTTTTAAAACAGGACGAACCCGAAGCCCAACGAAACATATATATTTATGTATGTACCATTTGGTTTTGTTTTTCATTCCCATTTACATGTGTTCTGCAGACATTTTGGTTCCGTAGAATCGGACATATTGAGAAAGATATATACATAAACCTCAGGAAAAAGTAGTCTCTTTCAAAATCTCTGAGAAATAATTTGCATGTTCCCCTAATAAAATATAATGCTACTTTAAATGCCTATCATTTAAAAAAAAATTAGCCCTAGCCATTGCCCAAGAACGCAGTTTTATCAGAGATATAATTCTTTTATATGTATATATGTATGAAAGCCTCCTTGCTATAACTAAGCCTTCAAAAATTTAGTTTACAAGAAAATTATGATTATTTTCTTCTTTATTTAATTCTATGTTTACAAAATTCTTGGTTGTTGCTGCTTTAATCTATTGGTTATCACGTTCGCCCTGGTATTTTCCTGGTCTACACAGTTTTGAAACGGAATTAAAAATTTTCTATTCTGGTATGCCACAAAGTTTCTCAAAATAATTTTTGGGGTAGCACACCGATAACTAAAGTCCAATCTTTCTTTTTTTTTATCCTTTTTCAAAAATATCTTTGTTTTTGAGCAACTGAATACCATTGTTCTCCCGATTAAATGCTTTTATTCAATTCTAGTATCAAGGAGGAAATCCGAGGCTCCCGGGGTAGCCATACATATTTCTATGTATGAACGTCTTTTCCTTACTTTCTCAACCCCTTGGTGGTATAAGGATGACCTGTTCCGTAAGAACATTCATCACTCGGATATACATATATACATATTGAAACGACTACGCATACTTCTTTCCTTGTGGTGTACATTACATTCTAATTGAAACTTAATTTTTGCTGAACAATTATAATTTACATATGAGAAAGAGCGTAATGCTAACTCCCATTTTCTCATCTTCCTTTTCCTAAATTCTCTAATCTCTTCTGCTATATAAAACTTTTACCTGAACATGTACATTCGCCCTTCCATATATCTTTTCGATTTATTTTTTTAATTTAATCTTCGAAACATGTTTTTCTCTTTTGGCATAAATATTTTGATTTTATGTCTTTCCCACCTTAAGATCCCTAAAATCTCCACAACAGCTCCTATATATTTCATATATCCAGATATATTTGTATATTTATGTATTAAATTTTCCATTTAGATTTCACATGCGAGTATCTTTCAGATACTACCAAAACTCTCTCGAGAATGTTTTTCCTTTTGGCGCTTATAAATCACAATTTTTTTACAACTGGACAAACCCGAAGCCCAACGAAACATATATATTTATGTATGTACCATTTGGTTTTGTTTTTCATTCCCATTTACAATGTATTCTGCAGACGGTTTGGTTCCGGAGAATTGGACATATTGATAAAGATATATACATAAACCTCAGGAAAAAGTCGTCTCTTTTAAAATCTCTGAGAAATAATTTGCATGTTCCCCTAATAAAACATAATGCTACTTTAAATGCCTATCATTTAAAAAAAATTAGCCCTAGCCATTGCCCAAGAACGCAGTTTTATCAAAGATATAATTCTTGTATATGTATATATGTATGATAGCCTCCTTGCTATAACTAAGCTTTCAAAAATTTAGTTTACAAGAAAATTATTATTATTTTCTTCTTTATTTAATTTGATGTTTACAAAATTCTTGGTTGTTGCTGCTTTAATCTATTGGTTATCACGTTCGCCCTGGTATTTTCCTGGTCCGCACAGTTTTAAAAACGGAAACTACAATTTTCTATTCTGATATGCCACAAAGTTTCTTAAAATAGTTTTCAGGGTAGCACACTGATAACTAAAGCCCAGTCTTTTTTTTTATCCATTTTAAAAAATATCTTTGTTTTTGAGCAACTAAATACCATTGTTCTCTCGATTAAATGCTATTATTCAATTCTAGTATCAAGGAAGCAATCCGAGGCTCCCGGGGTAGCCATACATATTTCTATGTATGAACGTCTTTTCCTTACTTTCTCAACCCCTTGGTGGTATAAGGATGACCTGTTCCGTAAGAACATTCATCACTCGGATATACATATATACATATTGAAACGACTACGCATACTTCTTTCCTTGTGGTGTACATTACATTCTAATTGAAACTTAATTTTTGCTGAACAATTATAATTTACATATGAGAAAGAGCGTAATGCTAACTCCCATTTTCTCATCTTCCTTTTCCTAAATTCTCTAATCTCTTCTGCTATATAAAACTTTTACCTGAACATGTACATTCGCCCTTCCATATATCTTTTCGATTTATTTTTTTAATTTAATCTTCGAAACATGTTTTTCTCTTTTGGCATAAATATTTTGATTTTATGTCTTTCCCACCTTAAGATCCCTAAAATCTCCACAACAGCTCCTATATATTTCATATATCCAGATATATTTGTATATTTATGTATTAAATTTTCCATTTAGATTTCACATGCGAGTATCTTTCAGATACTACCAAAACTCTCTCGAGAATGTTTTTCCTTTTGGCGCTTATAAATCACAATTTTTTTTAAAACAGGACGAACCCGAAGCCCAACGAAACATATATATTTATGTATGTACCATTTGGTTTTGTTTTTCATTCCCATTTACAATGTATTCTGCAGACGGTTTGGTTCCGGAGAATTGGACATATTGATAAAGATATATACATAAACCTCAGGAAAAAGTCGTCTCTTTTAAAATCTCTGAGAAATAATTTGCATATTCCCCTAATAAAACATAATGCTATTTTAAATGTCTATCATTTAAAAAAAATTAGCCCTAGCCATTGCCCAAGAACGCAGTTTTATCAAAGATATAATTCTTTTATATGTATATATGTATGATAGCCTCCTTGCTATAACTAAGCTTTCAAAAATTTAGTTTACAAGAAAATTATTATTATTTTCTTCTTTATTTAATTTGATGTTTACAAAATTCTTGGTTGTTGCTGCTTTAATCTATTGGTTATCACGTTCGCCCTGGTATTTTCCTGGTCCGCACAGTTTTAAAAACGGAAACTACAATTTTCTATTCTGATATGCCACAAAGTTTCTTAAAATAGTTTTCAGGGTAGCACACTGATAACTAAAGCCCAGTCTTTTTTTTTTATCCATTTTAAAAAATATCTTTGTTTTTGAGCAACTAAATACCATTGTTCTCTCGATTAAATGCTATTATTCAATTCTAGTATCAAGGAAGCAATCCGAGGCTCCCGGGGTAGCCATACATATTTCTATGTATGAACGTCTTTTCCTTACTTTCTCAACCCCTTGGTGGTATAAGGATGACCTGTTCCGTAAGAACATTCATCACTCGGATATACATATATACATATTGAAACGACTACGCATACCTCTTTCCTTGTGGTGTACATTACATTCTAATTGAAACTTAATTTTTGCTGAACAATTATAATTTACATATGAGAAAGAGCGTAATGCTAACTCCCATTTTCTCATCTTCCTTTTCCTAAATTCTCTAATCTCTTCTGCTATATAAAACTTTTACCTGAACATGTACATTCGCCCTTCCATATATCTTTTCGATTTATTTTTTTTAATTTAATCTTCGAAACATGTTTTTCTCTTTTGGCATAAATATTTTGATTTTATGTCTTTCCCACCTTAAGATCCCTAAAATCTCCACAACAGCTCCTATATATTTCATATATCCAGATATATTTGTATATTTATGTATTAAATTTTCCATTTAGATTTCACATGCGAGTATCTTTCAGATACTACCAAAACTCTCTCGAGAATGTTTTTCCTTTTGGCGCTTATAAATAACAATTTTTTTTAAAACAGGACGAACCCGAAGCCCAACGAAACATATATATTTATGTATGTACCATTTGGTTTTGTTTTTCATTCCCATTTACATGTGTTCTGCAGACGGTTTGGTTCCGTAGAATCGGACATATTGAGAAAGATATATACATAAACCTCAGGAAAAAGTAGTCTCTTTCAAAATCTCTGAGAAATAATTTGCATGTTCCCCTAATAAAATATAATGCTACTTTAAATGCCTATCATTTAAAAAAAATTAGCCCTAGCCATTGCCCAAGAACGCAGTTTTATCAAAGATATAATTCTTTTATATGTATATATGTATGATAGCCTCCTTGCTATAACTAAGCTTTCAAAAATTTAGTTTACAAGAAAATTATTATTATTTTCTTCTTTATTTAATTTGATGTTTACAAAATTCTTGGTTGTTGCTGCTTTAATCTATTGGTTATCACGTTCGCCCTGGTATTTTCCTGGTCTACACAGTTTTGAAACGGAATTAAAAATTTTCTATTCTGGTATGCCACAAAGTTTCTCAAAATAATTTTTGGGGTAGCACACCGATAACTAAAGTCCAATCTTTCTTTTTTTATCCTTTTTCAAAAATATCTTTGTTTTTGAGCAACTGAATACCATTGTTCTCCCGATTAAATGCTTTTATTCAATTCTAGTATCAAGGAGGAAATCCGAGGCTCCCGGGGTAGCCATACATATTTCTATGTATGAACGTCTTTTCCTTACTTTCTCAACCCCTTGGTGGTATAAGGATGACCTGTTCCGTAAGAACATTCATCACTCGGATATACATATATACATATTGAAACGACTACGCATACTTCTTTCCTTGTGGTGTACATTACATTCTAATTGAAACTTAATTTTTGCTGAACAATTATAATTTACATATGAGAAAGAGCGTAATGCTAACTCCCATTTTCTCATCTTCCTTTTCCTAAATTCTCTAATCTCTTCTGCTATATAAAACTTTTACCTGAACATGTACATTCGCCCTTCCATATATCTTTTCGATTTATTTTTTTAATTTAATCTTCGAAACATGTTTTTCTCTTTTGGCATAAATATTTTGATTTTATGTCTTTCCCACCTTAAGATCCCTAAAATCTCCACAACAGCTCCTATATATTTCATATATCCAGATATATTTGTATATTTATGTATTAAATTTTCCATTTAGATTTCACATGCGAGTATCTTTCAGATACTACCAAAACTCTCTCGAGAATGTTTTTCCTTTTGGCGCTTATAAATCACAATTTTTTTAAAACAGGACGAACCCGAAGCCCAACGAAACATATATATTTATGTATGTACCATTTGGTTTTGTTTTTCATTCCCATTTACATGTGTTCTGCAGACATTTTGGTTCCGTAGAATCGGACATATTGAGAAAGATATATACATAAACCTCAGGAAAAAGTAGTCTCTTTCAAAATCTCTGAGAAATAATTTGCATGTTCCCCTAATAAAATATAATGCTACTTTAAATGCCTATCATTTAAAAAAAATTAGCCCTAGCCATTGCCCAAGAACGCAGTTTTATCAGAGATATAATTCTTTTATATGTATATATGTATGAAAGCCTCCTTGCTATAACTAAGCCTTCAAAAATTTAGTTTACAAGAAAATTATTATTATTTTCTTCTTTATTTAATTTGATGTTTACAAAATTCTTGGTTGTTGCTGCTTTAATCTATTGGTTATCACGTTCGCCCTGGTATTTTCCTGGTCTACACAGTTTTAAAAACGGAAACTACAATTTTCTATTCTGGTATGCCACAAAGTTTCTCAAAATAATTTTTGGGGTAGCACACCGATAACTAAAGTCCAATCTTTCTTTTTTTTATCCTTTTTCAAAAATATCTTTGTTTTTGAGCAACTGAATACCATTGTTCTCCCGATTAAATGCTTTTATTCAATTCTAGTATCAAGGAGGAAATCCGAGGCTCCCGGGGTAGCCATACATATTTCTATGTATGAACGTCTTTTCCTTACTTTCTCAACCCCTTGGTGGTATAAGGATGACCTGTTCCGTAAGAACATTCATCACTCGGATATACATATATACATATTGAAACGACTACGCATACTTCTTTCCTTGTGGTGTACATTACATTCTAATTGAAACTTAATTTTTGCTGAACAATTATAATTTACATATGAGAAAGAGCGTAATGCTAACTCCCATTTTCTCATCTTCCTTTTCCTAAATTCTCTAATCTCTTCTGCTATATAAAACTTTTACCTGAACATGTACATTCGCCCTTCCATATATCTTTTCGATTTATTTTTTTTAATTTAATCTTCGAAACATGTTTTTCTCTTTTGGCATAAATATTTTGATTTTATGTCTTTCCCACCTTAAGATCCCTAAAATCTCCACAACAGCTCCTATATATTTCATATATCCAGATATATTTGTATATTTATGTATTAAATTTTCCATTTAGATTTCACATGCGAGTATCTTTCAGATACTACCAAAACTCTCTCGAGAATGTTTTTCCTTTTGGAGCTTATAAATCACAATTTTTTTTACAACTGGACAAACCCGAAGCCCAACGAAACATATATATTTATGTATGTACCATTTGGTTTTGTTTTTCATTCCCATTTACAATGTATTCTGCAGACGGTTTGGTTCCGGAGAATTGGACATATTGATAAAGATATATACATAAACCTCAGGAAAAAGTCGTCTCTTTTAAAATCTCTGAGAAATAATTTGCATATTCCCCTAATAAAACATAATGCTATTTTAAATGCCTATCATTTAAAAAAAAATTAGCCCTAGCCATTGCCCAAGAACGCAGTTTTATCAAAGATATAATTCTTGTATATGTATATATGTATGATAGCCTCCTTGCTATAACTAAGCTTTCAAAAATTTAGTTTACAAGAAAATTATTATTATTTTCTTCTTTATTTAATTTGATGTTTACAAAATTCTTGGTTGTTGCTGCTTTAATCTATTGGTTATCACGTTCGCCCTGGTATTTTCCTGGTCCGCACAGTTTTAAAAACGGAAACTACAATTTTCTATTCTGATATGCCACAAAGTTTCTTAAAATAGTTTTCAGGGTAGCACACTGATAACTAAAGCCCAGTCTTTTTTTTTTTATCCATTTTAAATAATATCTTTGTTTTTGAGCAACTAAATACCATTGTTCTCTCGATTAAATGCTATTATTCAATTCTAGTATCAAGGAAGCAATCCGAGGCTCCCGGGGTAGCCATACATATTTCTATGTATGAACGTCTTTTCCTTACTTTCTCAACCCCTTGGTGGTATAAGGATGACCTGTTCCGTAAGAACATTCATCACTCGGATATACATATATACATATTGAAACGACTACGCATACTTCTTTCCTTGTGGTGTACATTACATTCTAATTGAAACTTAATTTTTGCTGAACAATTATAATTTACATATGAGAAAGAGCGTAATGCTAACTCCCATTTTCTCATCTTCCTTCTCCTAAATTCTCTAATCTCTTCTGCTATATAAAACTTTTACCTGAACATGTACATTCGCCCTTCCATATATCTTTTCGATTTATTTTTTTTAATTTAATCTTCGAAACATGTTTTTCTCTTTTGGCATAAATATTTTGATTTTATGTCTTTCCCACCTTAAGATCCCTAAAATCTCCACAACAGCTCCTATATATTTCATATATCCAGATATATTTGTATATTTATGTATTAAATTTTCCATTTAGATTTCACATGCGAGTATCTTTCAGATACTACCAAAACTCTCTCGAGAATGTTTTTCCTTTTGGAGCTTATAAATCACAATTTTTTTTACAACAGGACGAACCCGAAGCCCAACGAAACATATATATTTATGTATGTACCATTTGGTTTTGTTTTTCATTCCCATTTACAATGTGTTCTGCAGACGGTTTGGTTCCGTAGAATCGGACATATTGAGAAAGATATATACATAAACCTCAGGAAAAAGTAGTCTCTTTCAAAATCTCTGAGAAATAATTTGCATGTTCCCCTAATAAAATATAATGCTACTTTAAATGCCTATCATTTAAAAAAAATTAGCCCTAGCCATTGCCCAAGAACGCAGTTTTATCAAAGATATAATTCTTGTATATGTATATATGTATGATAGCCTCCTTGCTATAACTAAGCTTTCAAAAATTTAGTTTACAAGAAAATTATTATTATTTTCTTCTTTATTTAATTTGATGTTTACAAAATTCTTGGTTGTTGCTGCTTTAATCTATTGGTTATCACGTTCGCCCTGGTATTTTCCTGGTCCGCACAGTTTTAAAAACGGAAACTACAATTTTCTATTCTGATATGCCACAAAGTTTCTTAAAATAGTTTTCAGGGTAGCACACTGATAACTAAAGCCCAGTCTTTTTTTTTTTTTATCCATTTTAAAAAATATCTTTGTTTTTGAGCAACTAAATACCATTGTTCTCTCGATTAAATGCTATTATTCAATTCTAGTATCAAGGAAGCAATCCGAGGCTCCCGGGGTAGCCATACATATTTCTATGTATGAACGTCTTTTCCTTACTTTCTCAACCCCTTGGTGGTATAAGGATGACCTGTTCCGTAAGAACATTCATCACTCGGATATACATATATACATATTGAAACGACTACGCATACTTCTTTCCTTGTGGTGTACATTACATTCTAATTGAAACTTAATTTTTGCTGAACAATTATAATTTACATATGAGAAAGAGCGTAATGCTAACTCCCATTTTCTCATCTTCCTTTTCCTAAATTCTCTAATCTCTTCTGCTATATAAAACTTTTACCTGAACATGTACATTCGCCCTTCCATATATCTTTTCGATTTATTTTTTTAATTTAATCTTCGAAACATGTTTTTCTCTTTTGGCATAAATATTTTGATTTTATGTCTTTCCCACCTTAAGATCCCTAAAATCTCCACAACAGCTCCTATATATTTCATATATCCAGATATATTTGTATATTTATGTATTAAATTTTCCATTTAGATTTCACATGCGAGTATCTTTCAGATACTACCAAAACTCTCTCGAGAATGTTTTTCCTTTTGGCGCTTATAAATAACAATTTTTTTTAAAGCAGGACGAACCCGAAGCCCAACGAAACATATATATTTATGTATGTACCATTTGGTTTTGTTTTTCATTCCCATTTACAATGTATTCTGCAGACGGTTTGGTTCCGGAGAATTGGACATATTGATAAAGATATATACATAAACCTCAGGAAAAAGTCGTCTCTTTTAAAATCTCTGAGAAATAATTTGCATATTCCCCTAATAAAACATAATGCTATTTTAAATGTCTATCATTTAAAAAAATTAGCCCTAGCCATTGCCCAAGAACGCAGTTTTATCAAAGATATAATTCTTTTATATGTATATATGTATGATAGCCTCCTTGCTATAACTAAGCTTTCAAAAATTTAGTTTACAAGAAAATTATTATTATTTTCTTCTTTATTTAATTTGATGTTTACAAAATTCTTGGTTGTTGCTGCTTTAATCTATTGGTTATCACGTTCGCCCTGGTATTTTCCTGGTCCGCACAGTTTTAAAAACGGAAACTACAATTTTCTATTCTGATATGCCACAAAGTTCTTAAAATAGTTTTCAGGGTAGCACACTGATAACTAAAGCCCAGTCTTTTTTTTTTTATTTTAAAAAATATCTTTGTTTTTGAGCAACTAAATACCATTTTCTCTCGATTAAATGCTATTATTCAATTCTAGTATCAAGGAAGCAATCCGAGGCTCCCGGGGTAGCCATACATATTTCTATGTATGAACGTCTTTTCCTTACTTTCTCAACCCCTTGGTGGTATAAGGATGACCTGTTCCGTAAGAACATTCATCACTCGGATATACATATATACATATTGAAACGACTACGCATACTTCTTTCCTTGTGGTGTACATTACATTCTAATTGAAACTTAATTTTTGCTGAACAATTATAATTTACATATGAGAAAGAGCGTAATGCTAACTCCCATTTTCTCATCTTCCTTCTCCTAAATTCTCTAATCTCTTCTGCTATATAAAACTTTTACCTGAACATGTACATTCGCCCTTCCATATATCTTTTCGATTTATTTTTTTTAATTTAATCTTCGAAACATGTTTTTCTCTTTTGGCATAAATATTTTGATTTTATGTCTTTCCCACCTTAAGATCCCTAAAATCTCCACAACAGCTCCTATATATTTCATATATCCAGATATATTTGTATATTTATGTATTAAATTTTCCATTTAGATTTCACATGCGAGTATCTTTCAGATACTACCAAAACTCTCTCGAGAATGTTTTTCCTTTTGGAGCTTATAAATCACAATTTTTTTTAAAACAGGACGAACCCGAAGCCCAACGAAACATATATATTTATGTATGTACCATTTGGTTTTGTTTTTCATTCCCATTTACATGTGTTCTGCAGACATTTTGGTTCCGTAGAATCGGACATATTGAGAAAGATATATACATAAACCTCAGGAAAATGTAGTCTCTTTCAAAATCTCTGAGAAATAATTTGCATGTTCCCCTAATAAAATATAATGCTACTTTAAATGCCTATCATTTAAAAACAATTAGCCCTAGCCATTGCCCAAGAACGCAGTTTTATCAGAGATATAATTCTTTTATATGTATATATGTATGAAAGCCTCCTTGCTATAACTAAGCCTTCAAAAATTTAGTTTACAAGAAAATTATGATTATTTTCTTCTTTATTTAATTCTATGTTTACAAAATTCTTGGTTGTTGCTGCTTTAATCTATTGGTTATCACGTTCGCCCTGGTATTTTCCTGGTCTACACAGTTTTGAAACGGAATTAAAAATTTTCTATTCTGGTATGCCACAAAGTTTCTCAAAATAATTTTTGGGGTAGCACACCGATAACTAAAGTCCAATCTTTCTTTTTTTTATCCTTTTTCAAAAATATCTTTGTTTTTGAGCAACTGAATACCATTGTTCTCCCGATTAAATGCTTTTATTCAATTCTAGTATCAAGGAGGAAATCCGAGGCTCCCGGGGTAGCCATACATATTTCTATGTATGAACGTCTTTTCCTTACTTTCTCAACCCCTTGGTGGTATAAGGATGACCTGTTCCGTAAGAACATTCATCACTCGGATATACATATATACATATTGAAACGACTACGCATACTTCTTTCCTTGTGGTGTACATTACATTCTAATTGAAACTTAATTTTTGCTGAACAATTATAATTTACATATGAGAAAGAGCGTAATGCTAACTCCCATTTTCTCATCTTCCTTTTCCTAAATTCTCTAATCTCTTCTGCTATATAAAACTTTTACCTGAACATGTACATTCGCCCTTCCATATATCTTTTCGATTTATTTTTTTTAATTTAATCTTTGAAACATGTTTTTCTCTTTTGGCATAAATATTTTGATTTTATGTCTTTCCCACCTTAAGATCCCTAAAATCTCCACAACAGCTCCTATATATTTCATATATCCAGATATATTTGTATATTTATGTATTAAATTTTCCATTTAGATTTCACATGCGAGTATCTTTCAGATACTACCAAAACTCTCTCGAGAATGTTTTTCCTTTTGGAGCTTATAAATCACAATTTTTTTTACAACTGGACAAACCCGAAGCCCAACGAAACATATATATTTATGTATGTACCATTTGGTTTTGTTTTTCATTCCCATTTACAATGTATTCTGCAGACGGTTTGGTTCCGGAGAATTGGACATATTGATAAAGATATATACATAAACCTCAGGAAAAAGTCGTCTCTTTTAAAATCTCTGAGAAATAATTTGCATATTCCCCTAATAAAACATAATGCTATTTTAAATGTCTATCATTTAAAAAAATTAGCCCTAGCCATTGCCCAAGAACGCAGTTTTATCAAAGATATAATTCTTTTATATGTATATATGTATGATAGCCTCCTTGCTATAACTAAGCTTTCAAAAATTTAGTTTACAAGAAAATTATTATTATTTTCTTCTTTATTTAATTTGATGTTTACAAAATTCTTGGTTGTTGCTGCTTTAATCTATTGGTTATCACGTTCGCCCTGGTATTTTCCTGGTCCGCACAGTTTTAAAAACGGAAACTACAATTTTCTATTCTGATATGCCACAAAGTTCTTAAAATAGTTTTCAGGGTAGCACACTGATAACTAAAGCCCAGTCTTTTTTTTTTATCCATTTTAAAAAATATCTTTGTTTTTGAGCAACTAAATACCATTGTTCTCTCGATTAAATGCTATTATTCAATTCTAGTATCAAGGAAGCAATCCGAGGCTCCCGGGGTAGCCATACATATTTCTATGTATGAACGTCTTTTCCTTACTTTCTCAACCCCTTGGTGGTATAAGGATGACCTGTTCCGTAAGAACATTCATCACTCGGATATACATATATACATATTGAAACGACTACGCATACCTCTTTCCTTGTGGTGTACATTACATTCTAATTGAAACTTAATTTTTGCTGAACAATTATAATTTACATATGAGAAAGAGCGTAATGCTAACTCCCATTTTCTCATCTTCCTTCTCCTAAATTCTCTAATCTCTTCTGCTATATAAAACTTTTACCTGAACATGTACATTCGCCCTTCCATATATCTTTTCGATTTATTTTTTTAATTTAATCTTCGAAACATGTTTTTCTCTTTTGGCATAAATATTTTGATTTTATGTCTTTCCCACCTTAAGATCCCTAAAATCTCCACAACAGCTCCTATATATTTCATATATCCAGATATATTTGTATATTTATGTATTAAATTTTCCATTTAGATTTCACATGCGAGTATCTTTCAGATACTACCAAAACTCTCTCGAGAATGTTTTTCCTTTTGGAGCTTATAAATCACAATTTTTTTTACAACAGGACGAACCCGAAGCCCAACGAAACATATATATTTATGTATGTACCATTTGGTTTTGTTTTTCATTCCCATTTACATGTATTCTGCAGACGGTTTGGTTCCGTAGAATCGGACATATTGATAAAGATATATACATAAACCTCAGGAAAAAGTAGTCTCTTTTAAAATCTCTGAGAAATAATTTGCATGTTCCCCTAATAAAACATAATGCTATTTTAAATGCCTATCATTTAAAAAAAATTAGCCCTAGCCATTGCCCAAGAACGCAGTTTTATCAAAGATATAATTCTTTTATATGTATATATGTATGATAGCCTCCTTGCTATAACTAAGCTTTCAAAAATTTAGTTTACAAGAAAATTATTATTATTTTCTTCTTTATTTAATTTGATGTTTACAAAATTCTTGGTTGTTGCTGCTTTAATCTATTGGTTATCACGTTCGCCCTGGTATTTTCCTGGTCCGCACAGTTTTAAAAACGGAAACTACAATTTTCTATTCTGATATGCCACAAAGTTTCTTAAAATAGTTTTCAGGGTAGCACACTGATAACTAAAGCCCAGTCTTTTTTTTTATCCATTTTAAAAAATATCTTTGTTTTTGAGCAACTAAATACCATTGTTCTCTCGATTAAATGCTATTATTCAATTCTAGTATCAAGGAAGCAATCCGAGGCTCCCGGGGTAGCCATACATATTTCTATGTATGAACGTCTTTTCCTTACTTTCTCAACCCCTTGGTGGTATAAGGATGACCTGTTCCGTAAGAACATTCATCACTCGGATATACATATATACATATTGAAACGACTACGCATACTTCTTTCCTTGTGGTGTACATTACATTCTAATTGAAACTTAATTTTTGCTGAACAATTATAATTTACATATGAGAAAGAGCGTAATGCTAACTCCCATTTTCTCATCTTCCTTTTCCTAAATTCTCTAATCTCTTCTGCTATATAAAACTTTTACCTGAACATGTACATTCGCCCTTCCATATATCTTTTCGATTTATTTTTTTAATTTAATCTTCGAAACATGTTTTTCTCTTTTGGCATAAATATTTTGATTTTATGTCTTTCCCACCTTAAGATCCCTAAAATCTCCACAACAGCTCCTATATATTTCATATATCCAGATATATTTGTATATTTATGTATTAAATTTTCCATTTAGATTTCACATGCGAGTATCTTTCAGATACTACCAAAACTCTCTCGAGAATGTTTTTCCTTTTGGAGCTTATAAATCACAATTTTTTTTAAAACAGGACGAACCCGAAGCCCAACGAAACATATATATTTATGTATGTACCATTTGGTTTTGTTTTTCATTCCCATTTACAATGTGTTCTGCAGACATTTTGGTTCCGTAGAATCGGACATATTGAGAAAGATATATACATAAACCTCAGGAAAAAGTAGTCTCTTTCAAAATCTCTGAGAAATAATTTGCATGTTCCCCTAATAAAATATAATGCTACTTTAAATGCCTATCATTTAAAAAAAATTAGCCCTAGCCATTGCCCAAGAACGCAGTTTTATCAGAGATATAATTCTTTTATATGTATATATGTATGAAAGTCTCCTTGCTATAACTAAGACTTCAAAAATTTAGTTTACAAGAAAATTATGATTATTTTCTTCTTTATTTAATTCTATGTTTACAAAATTCTTGGTTGTTGCTGCTTTAATCTATTGGTTATCACGTTCGCCCTGGTATTTTCCTGGTCTACACAGTTTTGAAAACGGAATTAAAAATTTTCTATTCTGGTATGCCACAAAGTTTCTCAAAATAATTTTTGGGGTAGCACACCGATAACTAAAGTCCAATCTTTCTTTTTTATCCTTTTTCAAAAATATCTTTGTTTTTGAGCAACTGAATACCATTGTTCTCCCGATTAAATGCTTTTATTCAATTCTAGTATCAAGGAGGAAATCCGAGGCTCCCGGGGTAGCCATACATATTTCTATGTATGAACGTCTTTTCCTTACTTTCTCAACCCCTTGGTGGTATAAGGATGACCTGTTCCGTAAGAACATTCATCACTCGGATATACATATATACATATTGAAACGACTACGCATACTTCTTTCCTTGTGGTGTACATTACATTCTAATTGAAACTTAATTTTTGCTGAACAATTATAATTTACATATGAGAAAGAGCGTAATGCTAACTCCCATTTTCTCATCTTCCTTTTCCTAAATTCTCTAATCTCTTCTGCTATATAAAACTTTTACCTGAACATGTACATTCGCCCTTCCATATATCTTTTCGATTTATTTTTTTTAATTTAATCTTTGAAACATGTTTTTCTCTTTTGGCATAAATATTTTGATTTTATGTCTTTCCCACCTTAAGATCCCTAAAATCTCCACAACAGCTCCTATATATTTCATATATCCAGATATATTTGTATATTTATGTATTAAATTTTCCATTTAGATTTCACATGCGAGTATCTTTCAGATACTACCAAAACTCTCTCGAGAATGTTTTTCCTTTTGGAGCTTATAAATCACAATTTTTTTTACAACTGGACAAACCCGAAGCCCAACGAAACATATATATTTATGTATGTACCATTTGGTTTTGTTTTTCATTCCCATTTACAATGTATTCTGCAGACGGTTTGGTTCCGGAGAATTGGACATATTGATAAAGATATATACATAAACCTCAGGAAAAAGTCGTCTCTTTTAAAATCTCTGAGAAATAATTTGCATATTCCCCTAATAAAACATAATGCTATTTTAAATGTCTATCATTTAAAAAAAATTAGCCCTAGCCATTGCCCAAGAACGCAGTTTTATCAAAGATATAATTCTTTTATATGTATATATGTATGATAGCCTCCTTGCTATAACTAAGCTTTCAAAAATTTAGTTTACAAGAAAATTATTATTATTTTCTTCTTTATTTAATTTGATGTTTACAAAATTCTTGGTTGTTGCTGCTTTAATCTATTGGTTATCACGTTCGCCCTGGTATTTTCCTGGTCCGCACAGTTTTAAAAACGGAAACTACAATTTTCTATTCTGATATGCCACAAAGTTTCTTAAAATAGTTTTCAGGGTAGCACACTGATAACTAAAGCCCAGTCTTTTTTTTTTATCCATTTTAAAAAATATCTTTGTTTTTGAGCAACTAAATACCATTGTTCTCTCGATTAAATGCTATTATTCAATTCTAGTATCAAGGAAGCAATCCGAGGCTCCCGGGGTAGCCATACATATTTCTATGTATGAACGTCTTTTCCTTACTTTCTCAACCCCTTGGTGGTATAAGGATGACCTGTTCCGTAAGAACATTCATCACTCGGATATACATATATACATATTGAAACGACTACGCATACTTCTTTCCTTGTGGTGTACATTACATTCTAATTGAAACTTAATTTTTGCTGAACAATTATAATTTACATATGAGAAAGAGCGTAATGCTAACTCCCATTTTCTCATCTTCCTTCTCCTAAATTCTCTAATCTCTTCTGCTATATAAAACTTTTACCTGAACATGTACATTCGCCCTTCCATATATCTTTTCGATTTATTTTTTTTAATTTAATCTTCGAAACATGTTTTTCTCTTTTGGCATAAATATTTTGATTTTATGTCTTTCCCACCTTAAGATCCCTAAAATCTCCACAACAGCTCCTATATATTTCATATATCCAGATATATTTGTATATTTATGTATTAAATTTTCCATTTAGATTTCACATGCGAGTATCTTTCAGATACTACCAAAACTCTCTCGAGAATGTTTTTCCTTTTGGAGCTTATAAATCACAATTTTTTTTACAACTGGACAAACCCGAAGCCCAACGAAACATATATATTTATGTATGTACCATTTGGTTTTGTTTTTCATTCCCATTTACAATGTATTCTGCAGACGGTTTGGTTCCGGAGAATTGGACATATTGATAAAGATATATACATAAACCTCAGGAAAAAGTCGTCTCTTTTAAAATCTCTGAGAAATAATTTGCATATTCCCCTAATAAAACATAATGCTATTTTAAATGTCTATCATTTAAAAAAATTAGCCCTAGCCATTGCCCAAGAACGCAGTTTTATCAAAGATATAATTCTTTTATATGTATATATGTATGATAGCCTCCTTGCTATAACTAAGCTTTCAAAAATTTAGTTTACAAGAAAATTATTATTATTTTCTTCTTTATTTAATTTGATGTTTACAAAATTCTTGGTTGTTGCTGCTTTAATCTATTGGTTATCACGTTCGCCCTGGTATTTTCCTGGTCCGCACAGTTTTAAAAACGGAAACTACAATTTTCTATTCTGATATGCCACAAAGTTCTTAAAATAGTTTTCAGGGTAGCACACTGATAACTAAAGCCCAGTCTTTTTTTTTTATCCATTTTAAAAAATATCTTTGTTTTTGAGCAACTAAATACCATTTTCTCTCGATTAAATGCTATTATTCAATTCTAGTATCAAGGAAGCAATCCGAGGCTCCCGGGGTAGCCATACATATTTCTATGTATGAACGTCTTTTCCTTACTTTCTCAACCCCTTGGTGGTATAAGGATGACCTGTTCCGTAAGAACATTCATCACTCGGATATACATATATACATATTGAAACGACTACGCATACTTCTTTCCTTGTGGTGTACATTACATTCTAATTGAAACTTAATTTTTGCTGAACAATTATAATTTACATATGAGAAAGAGCGTAATGCTAACTCCCATTTTCTCATCTTCCTTCTCCTAAATTCTCTAATCTCTTCTGCTATATAAAACTTTTACCTGAACATGTACATTCGCCCTTCCATATATCTTTTCGATTTATTTTTTTTAATTTAATCTTCGAAACATGTTTTTCTCTTTTGGCATAAATATTTTGATTTTATGTCTTTCCCACCTTAAGATCCCTAAAATCTCCACAACAGCTCCTATATATTTCATATATCCAGATATATTTGTATATTTATGTATTAAATTTTCCATTTAGATTTCACATGCGAGTATCTTTCAGATACTACCAAAACTCTCTCGAGAATGTTTTTCCTTTTGGAGCTTATAAATCACAATTTTTTTTAAAACAGGACGAACCCGAAGCCCAACGAAACATATATATTTATGTATGTACCATTTGGTTTTGTTTTTCATTCCCATTTACATGTGTTCTGCAGACATTTTGGTTCCGTAGAATCGGACATATTGAGAAAGATATATACATAAACCTCAGGAAAATGTAGTCTCTTTCAAAATCTCTGAGAAATAATTTGCATGTTCCCCTAATAAAATATAATGCTACTTTAAATGCCTATCATTTAAAAACAATTAGCCCTAGCCATTGCCCAAGAACGCAGTTTTATCAGAGATATAATTCTTTTATATGTATATATGTATGAAAGACTCCTTGCTATAACTAAGCCTTCAAAAATTTAGTTTACAAGAAAATTATGATTATTTTTTTCTTTATTTAACTTGATATTTACAAAATTCTTGTTTGTTGCTACTGTAATATATTGGTAATCATATTTCCCTATTAATTTCCTGGTCCACACAGTTTTGAAACGGAAATTAACATTTTCTATTCTGGTATGCCACAAAGTTTCTCAAAATAATTTTTGGCGTAGCACACTGATAACTAAAGCCCAATCTTTTTTTTTTTATCCTTTTTCAAAAATATCTTTGTTTTTGAGCAACTAAATACCATTGTTCTCTCGATTAAATGCTATTATTCAATTCTAGTATCAAGGAAGCAATCCGAGGCTCCCGGGGTAGCCATACATATTTCCATGTACGAACGTCTTTTCCTTACTTTCTCAACCTTTTGGTGGTATAAGGATGACCTGTCTCGTAAGAACATTCATCACTCGGATATACATATATACATATTCAAACGACTACGTATACTTCTTTTCTTGTGGTGTACATTACATTCTAATTGAAACTTAATTTTTGCTGAACATTTATAATTTACATATGAGAAAGAGAGTAATGTTAACTCCCATTTTTTTTATCTTCCTTTTCCTAAATTCTCTAATCTCTTCTGCTATACAAAATTTTACCTAAAAATGTACATTCGCACTTCCATATATCTTTTCGATTTATTTTTTTAATTTAATCTTCGAAACAAGTTTTCCTTTCTTGGCATAAATATTTTGATTTTATATCTTTCCCACCTAAAGATCCCTAAAATCTCAACAACGGCTCCTATATATTTCATACATCCAGATATATTTGTATATTTATGTATTAAATATTCCATTTAGATTTCACATGCGAGTATCTTTCAGATACTACCTTAAACTCTCTCGAGAATGTTTTTCCTTTTGGCGCTTATAAAACACAATTTTTTTAAAAACTGGACGAACCCGATGCCCAACGAAACATATATATTTATGTATGTACCATTTGGTTTTGTTTTTTATTCCCATTTACAATGTGTTCTGCAGACGGTTTGTTTCCGTAGAATCGGACATATTGAGAAAGATATACACATAAACCTCAGGAAAAAGTAGTCGCTTTCAAAATCTCTGAGAAATAATTTGCATGTTCCCTAATAAAATATAATGCTACTTTAAATGCCTATCATTTAAAAAAATTAGCCCTAGCCATTGCCCAAGAACGCAGTTTCATCAAAGATATAATTCTTTTATATGTATATATGTATGAAAGGCTCCTTGCTATAACTAAGCCTTCAAAAATTTAATTTACAAGAAAATTATGATTATTTTCTTCTTTATTTAATTCTATGTTTACAAAATTCTTGGTTGTTGCTGCTTTAATCTATTGGTTATCACGTTCGCCCTGGTATTTTCCTGGTCTACACAGTTTTGAAACGGAATTAAAAATTCGCTATTCTGGAATGCCACAAAGTTTCTCAAAATAATTTTTATGGTAGCACACCAATAACTAAAGCCCAATCTTTCTTTTTTTATCCTTTTTCAAAAATATTTTTGTTTTTGAGCAACTGAATACCGTTTTTCTCCCGATTAAATGCTTTTATTCAATTCTAGTATCAAGGAGGCCATCCGAGGCTCCCGTCGTAGCCATACATATTTCTATGTATGAACGTCTTTTCCTTACTTTCTCAACCCCTTGGTGGTATAAGGATGACCTGTTCCGTAAGAACATTCATCACTCGGATATACATATATACATATTGAAACGACTACGCATACTTCTTTCCTTGGGGTGTACATTACATTCTAATTGAAACTTAATTTTTGCTGAACAATTATAATTTACATATGAGAAAGAGCGTAATGCTAACTCCCATTTTCTCATCTTCCTTTTCCTATATTCTCTAATCTGTTCTGCTATATAAAACTTTTACCTTAACTTGTACATTCGCACTTCCATATATCATTTCGATTTATTTAATAATTTTATCTTCGAAACATATTTTTCCTTTTCGACATAAATATTTTGAGTTTATATTATTCCCACCTTAAGATCCCTAAAATCTCCACAACAGATCCTATATATTTCATATGTCCAGGTGTATTTATACTGTATATTTATGTATTAAATATTCGTTTTGGATTTCACCTGCTAGTATCTTTCAGATACGACTTGAAACTCTTTCGAGAATCCTAAAATATGCGAATTTTATATCATTCCTACTTTGATATCCTTTGCCTTATACCGACAGTTGTGTATATTTATGTATACTCAGACATTCGTGTAATATGTTTATTTTTTGTTACTCTCTTGTTGTTTAGTTACTTCTGGAAATTGTCTCAATAATTTCTATAAAAATCGAAATACAAGAATTTATTTTTTACAAATTAAATGTATCACCCACGTCCCCTCGAACATTTGACATATTCATGCGCGGTTAACTGGATAGCTCGACATGTACGTATGTGAGCAGCAATTCATTTGATTCTGGTCATTAAGCCCTGAAGCAAAAAACAATGTGACTACATATATGCTTTGATTTTTCGATTTCGATTTTCAGTTGTTTGTCTTCTATTGTATACCTGAATTATTATTGTATGACATTTCACAGGTTTATTGTGGCTGGATTTTATTCGATGACATTGTTTAGCTGCTACGTTCTTTCCATTCACTCATGTGGGTATGAAGTATCTTCCTTTTTTTTTTGTTTACCTCTATATTTGATATACATATCTGTTACCCTTTTGTTTTATTCGATTTGATACCTACTTTCATGCATTTGGATTTTGGGTATAGAATGTATATACATTTTAGCGCCGTAACCCGGGTGAAAAAACCGAAGTGAAGCATTCTATAGTGCTCTCTTCAAACTGGGTCAGCAAAACCTACGTTTGAGCTTAAAAGAACATACAATTTCTGACGATGTCCTTTTCTGTTTATCACAGAGCTACCTAATTCGACGTTACTGACCTTTGCGCCCATAATTGCCGAAGTGAGTAACAAACCATGAAGCATGCCCTTTTATGCTTGCAGTAACAATAAATAATTCCAATTGTTTGTTAAAGGGTCAAAATATATTATTTGAAAACGAGCATTGTTAAGTGTTCGTTTTGTTAGGGTTCACTGTTGGTTTTGTTAGGACGGAATTCGAAAAACACTGTAAAGACGTCATGAATGGAATACGATGTTTATATTCAAATTAATCGGAAATTTGAAACTTGGTCGTTCTGGGTGGTGTAGTGTTTAGCATATTCGGACGATATCCGGGAGATGCGGGTTCGATTCCCGCGCAAAGACGACGAAATATTCAACTTTTTGGATATTATCTGACTTACATCCATGTCATATTTACACCAAAAAAAAAACCGGATTCACATCTTCAAAATTTGTAGTGTAAAGATACCTGTTTACTGACTCATATGTATTTTCAATAGGCCAAAAACACTGGCCAGTCCCTACTTTAGGGTTCTCCTGGGAAGGGAAGAATTCAGTACCATAGGACAAACACATCACTGATGTCTAGACAACACACCCGAAATTCGAACCTGAACCCGAACCCACATTGAACGTATGATTAGAAACGAACTCTGTACCATCTATCACAACGGTGGCTTTTTAAATCTTGTTTGTCTTAAAATAACAAACGACTTCGGATTTTTGTAGTAATCTGTGTATGTGTTGTGAATATACTACTGTCGTACATTTAGTGCTAGTACTATGAAGCCACGGATGCAAATGTGATCACCTAACACGGAGCACCTGATGTTATTGGCAGAGGCGTAACTAGGGCGGGCAGGCGGGGCGGCTGCCCCAGGCGGAGCTCTAGAGAGGGCGCAAAAATCATTGCTTGCAAGCTGGTTAAAATTGGAATTGAAACTTTTGCACCCATTTTTGCTGCAGTTTTTTTCCGCGATACTTTGTCAGTTGTCCATGTACAGAATTTGCTTCTAATATGTTCCGCCAGATCGTAAAAATATGGCAGCTTTAAACTTGCATTCCTTCCTCAAAATGTTCAAGGAATGTGAATTGATCACATTCATAAATGAAGTCCCAGTTTTATAGTCCTTCGAACGAAAGAATAACCACGGCCTTCGCGGACAACAATCGGGGCAGGGGTTTCTTCAGTTGGATGAACTATACACGCGTTGCAAGATAAGAATGTCAATATATATACACGGTCGAGTCACATTATTGTGACCACCAGCTAATATCCAGAATAACTGCCGTATGCAGCGCGGACAGCAGCTAGACAGGCTGGGAGTGACTCCAGAAAGTGCTGGAAGGTGTTCACAGTTATGTGAACCATGCTGACTGCAGTACATCTGACAGCTGCGGGAGGGTGCGTGGTGGAAGATCCATAGAGCGAACAATACGATCGAGGTGGTCCCACAGATGCTCAATTGGGTTTACGTCTGGGGAATTATGGAGCTAGGGAAGTACTTTGAAGTCTTCATCGTGCTCTTCCAACCACTCTTGGACATTTCTAGCTGTGTGACGCGTCGTATTGTCATGCTGGAAGATCCCATCCGCCCCAGGGAAGACAATCAGCATGTATGAGTGTACGTGGTCTACAAGGATGTATTCATAACGAAGTTTGCCCATAGTGCCTTCCACAGGCATGAGTGGACCCAGAAAATGCCACGAAAACATTCCCCAGACCATAACGCTGCCCCCACCATCTTGTGTTCTTCCAGCAATGGTTGAAAAGTGTTTGTTCTTCAATGTTTCTCGCCTTATAAGCCAACGCCCATCCCTTCGATGAAGCAGAAAACGTTACTCATCGGAGAGGGTCATCCTTTACCAATCAACGGAGGTTGAATTCCGATACTGCCGTGCAAATGTAAGCCTTTTCTGCGAATGCACCTTCGTTAGCATAGATGCAGTGACCATCCGTCTACATCGGAACCCCACACACAGCAGAGTTCGCTGAACTTTCACATTAGGCACACTTCCAGTAGCCCCCTGGTTCATTCGGCCGGTGAATTGCTCCACTGTAGCGTGTCGATCGGCTCTCACGCACCTTCGAAGCCAACGTTCACCTCTCACATCAATGGCACGTGGTGCTCCGACGTTTGCACGTCGCTTATTCGGAATGGTTCTGTTTCTCCAATCACGATACACTTTAACCACAGCAGCACGCGAACAGTACACAAACTGCGCTGTTTCAGAAATACTGCCACCCTTAGCCCGAAAGCCGACAATAATCCTTTTTGCAAATCTGATAAATCGCTCCTTTCATCCATGACAGCAACGAGTGATATGTTTTTAGATTGCCTACAGCATACCATATATAGCCTCCTAATCAGCTCACGACATGTGCCTTCATTCATGGGCTACGCGCTGTTGACGTCAAAAGTGGGAGGTGGGCACAATAATGTATCTCGATTGTGTATAAGATGGGACCTTATGTGAGGGGGGAGGCAATATTTTATAGTTTGCCCCGGGCGCAGAAATGCCTTGTTACGCCTCTGGTTATGGGATTCATTTTACTTCCGGAACATGCCTTGTTAGTGAATGCCAAGTTATTGCCTGCTTATCATGACGAGTTTTCACATGACTCCGATAGCGTGGATAGCTTGAAGGAAGCACAAACCATGCTTTTATTGTTAGCTTGTAAGTTGATTAATTTATAGATGTGGAAAAGTAATCCTAAAGATAGGAATATTTACACTGTGTGAAGAAATTATAAATACAGTGACGTTTTTCGATCGGCGAATTGAAATACAGTGCAAGCTTTCTTTATTTTAATTAGAAAACTGGTATTCAATAACTGAAAGCAAACAAGACTAAAAAAATCTACAGAATTTTAAAAAATAGAAAATTCAGTCTGAAGTTATTATTATAAATATAATTAAAAAACAACGTTAAAGAACGACATATGCAAATCTTGCTTGCGTAGCTTACCTTGCTTATAGTGCGCAGATTCTCCTCATTCCTTTTGTTGTAGTAAACTGCCTTCTATTTCATTCTGCGTTAACATGCCAAGAGGTACAGAGTTGCGTGCGGAAGAGGTCAGAAAAGCGGTGTTTTATTTTGGCGAAAATAAATTTTGTACAAGAATTGTCAAGTTGTTCAGAAAATCTTTGGGAGATGCGCAAAATGTTGCAAGGAATAAGTATAAACCTAGTAAAACAAAAAGGACACGATGGAAGCCATCACTAGGTGCAAGAGATAAACGACTTGATTTCATTTAATAACTATTGATAATTTGCCTAAAAGACAAATTGCTCGATCTTTGCCTAAAAAGTGTCTTATATGCAAAGACGTCGCTAGACTTCAAAATCAGGATGGGCGACGGGTGGGCGCGCATTATTTTTGGTGGGGCAAGTTTGATAGCAAATATATTTACAAAACACTGAAAGGAAGAATATTTAATGTTTTCCTGTACCGGCTGTAAAGGAATTTGGGCAATCCTCTCCTCTTAACCTGAACACACACACATACACGGATCTGATTAGTTACGCCATTGTTGTAAGGTACAAGTGTTGGTAGAATGTCGCCTTCAACTTTTTGTTTGCTCTGAATTCACTGTCTTAATTGCTTTTCAAAATTTTGCATTTTTGCTTACGAAAATAGTACTGTATTTGGACAATATATTTAAAGGAAAATGTCGTTTTTGTTTATTTAAATCATATTTAACGTCGTACAACCCTCCTTTAATTCCCCTCCTTGAAGACATCGACTTTGCCTTGCACTCCTCTTCTACAAAGCAGTTGTCAGCCACTTCCTGCACTCTCACTGTCCCAGGGCAGACTTAAGAGCGGTAGTGTAGCTTTAGACTCCACTTTCCGAGTTGGGATCCCCTATTTTGTAAAGAAAACAAACAGAGCATTTAGTAGTGACTCCTTCAGTGAATTCCTCCTATCCACCCTCCTCATTCGCCCCCTGGCCACACAAACATGAAAAAGAGGCTTCAGCTAAGAAATTGAAAGAGTGGAGAACAATTGAATTTTCATGGACTTTCGGATGCTATTTTAATAACCTTTCTACGGAGATGTAAACAACGAACTTCTTAGGGTAAAATACGCAGGGCTACATGGAGTAAAATACAACACTTATTATAACTTGGCGAGTCCAGATTATACTTTAAAGTTCTGATAAATATATTGAAAAATGACTCATTTTTAACTGTGCAAAACAAATTTCAGAGTGGGCTTAAGCCCACCCTCCACCCCTTTGCGACGTCCCTGCTTATACAATAGTCAGAAAAACTGTAAAACAAAACAAAACAAAAAATGCTGCGTACATTAAAATGAACGCAAAGCCTTTATTCAGTGGTGAACATAAACGCAGAAGATTGAGCTGAACTAAAAACGTAATGAGTAGTGAGAAAAATGGAAAAGTTTTGTGTTTTCAGATGAGAAAAAATTAATTTAGATGGCCCCGATGTAAATAAATGTTATTTACATGATTTGTGGATGAAGCCCAAAGACATTTTTAGCATACAAATGGGAGGAGGTAGTGTGATGGTGTGGGTCGCGTTCGGCTACGGCGGTATATCGGACATAGCCATTATCGATCAACCTATGGCATCCAGTAGTTCCCAGGCTATGCTGTACGAACATTTAATTTCATTCGGACCCCTTCTAGCGGGAAGCAGATGGAATTTTCAACAAGATAATACGTTTTGCCATGCTCCTAATTCCACGAAACAGTAATTTGCAAATGAAACAAGAAAGATAACACGAATATTCGGTTGTAAGGAGTATGTCTTTTGAATCCGTTCTGGCGGGAATCAAATTTATCACAGGTATTCAAAGCAAATGGAACCAGTTAGAAACAGGGCCGGATACAGCTTTTGCGGGCCCTGGGGCAAAATTCCATTGCTGGGCCCCAGGAGCAAAATTTCATTGCTGGCACTAGAAAATAAATCTCATATTTTAAACAAGTAAAATCATACAATGCATTGATTATGATACGCTTTCCAACATACCAGAAATCATTACTTAAGTTATTACTCAAGTTAAGAGGATAGTGGCTGTGGAATAAATCTCTCTCCTGTGCCCTGACTTTTCACCCCATTTCGATGATATTAAACAGAATTAGTTCACTATACCTCCGGAACATTATACTAAAATTTTGTCGGAATAGACGCATTTTTAGTCAAGTCATGAGGATAATGGTTGTGGAATAAATCTCGCTCCTGTGCCCTGACCTTTGACTCCATTTGGATAATATTTAACAGAACCAGTTCAGTATACCTTCGGAACAAGAACAAAACATGATAAAGTTTTGTCGCAATCGAAGCATTTTTACGTAAGTTATGATGCATAAGGGTTATGGAATAGATCTCGCTCCTGTTGTCCTAACCTTTGACCCCATTCCGCCCATGTTCAATAGGTTTCGTCCCCAGGCAGGCCCCTATAACATACAGATATTTCATTCAAATCGAAGCATTTTCACGTACGTTATGACGCCTAATGGCGATGGGAGTGATTCCGCTCCTATGTCCTGACCTTTGACCCCTTTTCGCCCATTTTCAATAGGGTTTGTCCCCAGGTGGTCCCCTACCACATACTACAACTTCATCGAAATCGAAAAGTTTTTACGCGAGTTATCGTGCAGACGGACATACGCACACAACGCGCGATGTAATGAGGCAGATGGGAATCGCCGCCATCTGCTCGCAAGAGTGTGACGTCATAAAACTTTAATAGGATCCACACAAAACGCGTGACGTAACGCGACAGATGGCGTGACCGCGCGCCGACATCCCAATAGCGAGATTGTGACATCATAAGATTTCTAGGCATGGGTTACATTAATATGACGACGCCATGACACTAAAAACGTGGCAATTCGGGGTGGCTATTTAACCCACTAAACGAATTTTCCTAAAGTCGAGATCAAGCTAAATCGATTTCTAGTACCAGAAAACGGTAGGTTAACGACTTTCATCAAAATCCTTAGAGCCGTTTTCAAAATAAAATGTACATACATACAAGAATTGCTCCTTTAATAGTATGGGATAAGGGCGATGGAAAGGATCCCGATCCTATGTCCTGACCTTTGACCCCATTTCGTCCATTTTCAATAGAATTCGTCCCTAGGTGGTCCCCTAACACATATTAAAATTTCATCGAAATCGACCATTTTTACGCACGTTATGACGCATAAGGGCAATGGAATGTATCCCGCTCCTATGTCCTGACCTTTACTTCACCCATTTTCAATAGGGTTCATTACCAGGTGGTCCTCTACGGCATACTAAAATTTCATCGAAATCGAACCATATTTACGCAAGTTATGACGCACAAAGGCAATGAAATACATCCTGCTCCTATGTCCTGACCTTTGACCCCGCTTCACCCATTTTCAACAGGGTTCCTTTCCAGGAGGTCCCCTACCACATACAAAAATTTCATCGACATCGAACCATATTTACGCTACTTATGACGCATAAGGGCAATGGAATGGATCCCGCTCCTATGTCGTGACCTTTGATCCCATTTCGTCCATTTTCAATAAGGTTCATGCCCAGGTGGTCCCCTACCACATACTCAAATTTTATCGAAATCGAATCATTTTTACGCGAGTTATCGTGCGGACAGACGGACGGACGGACAAAGCTGGAGCATATACGCTTCTTCAACCTACGGTTGGAAAGCGTAAACAAGTTAATACAAGTTAGTAAAATCATGCAATGCATTGATTATGATACGCTTTCCAACATACCAGAAATCATTACTCAAGTTATGAGGATAATGGCTGTGGAATAAATCTCGGTCCTGTGCCCTGGCCTTTGATCCCATTTCGATGATATTCAACAGAACCTTGTTCAGTATACCTCCAAAATAACATGATAAACTTTTGTCGCAATCGAAGTATTTTTACGTAACTTATGATGCATATGGGCTATGGAATAGATCCTGCTCTTGTGTCCTAACCTTTGACCCCATTTCGCCCATTTTTAATAGGGTTTGTCCCAAGGTGGTCCCCTACCTCATACTAAAATTTCATCGAAATCGAACCATTTTTAAGTTAGTTATGACCCATAAGAGCAGTGGAATGGGTCCCGGTCCTATGTCCTGACCCCATTTCGTTCACTTTCAATAGGGTTCCTTCCTAGGTGTTCCCCTACCACATACTAAAATGTCAAAGAAATCAAAACGATTTTTATGCGAGTTATCGTGCGGAAGGACATAAGCACACAACGCGTGACATTATGAGGCAGATAGGAATCGCGACCATCTGCTCTCAAGAATGTGACGTCATAAAACTTTAATGGGATCCACACACAATGTGTGACGTAATGACACAGATGGCGGGACACCGCGCCAACATTTTATGGAACGACGCCATGACACTAAAAACGTGCTAATTCGGGGTGGTTATGTAACCCACTAAACGAATTTTCCTAAAGTCGAAATCAAGCTAAATCAATTTCTAGTACCAGAAAACCGAAGGTTAACGACTTTTATCAAAATCCGTTTTCAAAATAAAATTTACATACATACAACAATTGCTCCTTTAATAGAATGGGATAAGGGCGATGAAATGGATCACGATCCCATGTCCTGACCTTTCGCCCCATTTCGGACATTTTCAATAGGATTTGTCCCCTGGATGTCCTCTACCACATACTAACATTTCATCGAAATCGAACCATTTTTTCGCACGTTATAACGCATAAGGACAATGGAAGGAATCCCGCTCCTATGTCCTGATCTTTGACCCCACTTCACCCATTTTCGATACGGTTCGTATCCAGGTGGTTCCCTGCCACATACTAAAATTTCGTCGAAATAGAACCATATTTACGTAAGTTATGACGCATAAGGGCAATGGAATGGATCCCGTTCCTATGTCGTGACATTTGATCCCACTTCACTCATTTTCAACAGGGTACATTTCCATTGGTCCCTTACGACATACTAAAATTTCATCGAAATCGAACCATATTTACGCAAGTTATGACGCATAAGGGCAATAGAATGGATCCCGCTCCTATGTCGTGACTTTGATCCCACTTCACCCATTTTCAACAAGTGGTCCCCTACGACATACTAAAATTTCATCGAAATTGAACCTTATTTACGAAGTTATGACGAATAAGGGCAATAGGATTGATGCCGCTCCTATGTCGTGACCTTTGACCCCACTTCACCCATTTTCGACAGGGTTTGTTCCCAGTTGGTCCCCTGCCACATACTAAAATTTCATCGAAATAGAACCATTTTTACGCACATTATGGCGCCTAAGGGCAATGGTATTGGATCCCGCTCCTATGTCCAGACCTTTGACCTCACATCACCCATTTTCGATAAGATTCGTCCCCAGGTGGTCCTCTGCCACATACTAAAATTTCATCGAAATCGAACCATATTTACGCAAGTTATGACGCATAAGGGCAATGGAATGGATCCCGCTCCTATGTCGTGACCTTTGATCCCATTTCACCCATTTTCAACAGGGTTCATTCCCAGGTGGTGCCCTACGACATACTACAATTTCATCGAAATCGAACCATTTTTTCGCACGTCATGACGCATAAGGGCAATGGCACTGGATACCGCTCCTATGTCTTGACCTTTGACCCCACTTCACCTATTTTCGGTAGGGTTCGTCCCCAGATGGTCTCCTGCCACATACTAAAATTTCATGGAAATCGAACCATATTTACGCACGTTATGACGCATATGGGCAATGGATCCCGCTCCTATGTCCTGACCTTTGACACCACGTCACCCATTTTCGATGGGGTTCGTCCCCAGGTGCACTGTAAAAAAAACATTGTAGATTTTACGGTTTTAAACCATTTTCCAGGGTGCCAACACAAAACCGTAAAATCTACAGTTTTATGCCGTGTTGGAGCAAAGCTATAGCTTTGCTCCAACACGGCATAAAACTGTAGATTTTACGGTTTTGTGTTAGCTTTGCTCCAACACGGCATAAAACTGTAGATTTTACGGTTTTGTGTTGGCACCCTGGAAAACGGTTTAAAACCGTAAAATCTACAGACATTTTTTTACAGTATGGTCCCCTGCCACATACAAAAATTTCATCGAAATCGGACCATGTATACGCAAGTTATGAGGCATAAGGGCAGTGAAATGGATCCTGCTCCTATGTCGTGACCTTTGATCCCACTTCACCCATTTTCAACAGGGTTCGTTCCCAGTGGTCCCCTACCACATACTAAAATTTCATCGAAATCGAACCATTTTTTCGCACGTTATGACGCATAAGGGCAATGGCATTGGATCCCACTCCTATATCCTGACCTTTGACCTCACTTTATCCATTTTCGATAGAGTTCATCCCCGGGTGGGCCCCTGCCACATACTAAAATTTCATCGAAATCGAACCATATTTACGCAAGTTATGACGCATAAAGGCAATGGAATGGATCCCGCTCCTATGTCGTGACCTTTGACTCCCACTTCACCCATTTTCAATAGGGTTGGTCCTCAGGTTGTCTACCACATACTAAAATTTCATCGAAATCGAACCATTTTTACCCGAGTTATCGTGCGGACAGTCGGACGGACGGACAAAGCTGGAGCATATACGCTTCTTCAATCTGTAGTTGGAAAGCGTTAAAAATCATGCATTGATTATGATTCACCACCCCAGTTGGACAGTGGTCTTAGCGATGGTCTCTGACCATTCGTCCGAAAGGAGTCCGGGTTCGAATCCCGATGAGGCATGGATGTTGTGTTTGTCTTACGGCACTGGCTCTTTCCCTTTCCATGGAACCAGTGACCCTAAATTAGGGACGGACGACTGCATTTAGCCCATTGAGTTGCTCATGGTGGTCGCTAAACCTTTAATAAAATATATATATATATGGTACGCTTTCCAACATACCAGAATTTTTTTTTTTTTTTTTTGATTGGAGGTTTAACGACCACCGCGAGCAACTCAATGGGCTATAAGCAGTCGCCCGTCTCTAATTTAGGGTCACTGGTTCCAGGGAAGGGAGAGAACCAGTGCCGTAACACAAACACAACATCCATGCCTCACCGGGATTCGAACCCAGACCCCGTTCGGACGAATGATCAGAGGCCATCGCTTAGACCACTGCGCCACCGGGGCGGCCATACCAGAAATCATTACTCAAGTTAGGAGGATAATAGCTGTGGAATAAATCTCGCTCCTGTGCCCTGACCTTTGACCCCATTTTGATTATATTAAACAGATTGGTTCAGTATACCTCCGGAACAACATACTAAAGTTTTGTCGCAATGGAAGCATTTAACGTCAAGTTATGAGGATAATGGTTGTGGAATAAATCTCGCTCCTGTGCCATGACCTTTGACCCCATTTCGATTATATTAAACAGAACCGGTTCAGTACATCTCTGGAACAACTTGCTGAAGTTTTGTCGCAATCGAAGCATTTTTACGTAAGGACGCATAAGGCGATGGAATGGATCCCGCTGCTGTGTCCTGATCTTTGAACCCATTTCTTCCAGTTTCAATAGGGTTCGTCCCTAGATTGTCCCCTATAACATACTAAAATGTCATATGAAATCGAACCATTTTTACGCGAGTTATCGTGCGGACAGGCAGACAGACGTACGAAGCTGGAGCATATAATACGCTTCTTCAACCTACGGTTAGAAAGCGTTAAATAGGTCGTTACGAGACAAATGTACGTAAGAACACACACACACACGATGTGGAATTCACAAATTTGCCGTTGACGAAGACGAACCGGCATCTCTCTGCCTTACAACAGAATGCTTTCCCAATTAAGCTACAGCAACGGAATTTATTGCGGTAACTTTTCCGTCTTGACATGTACTTCATATCTGTAGTACGTCATAACGAAAGTTATCATAAAGACCATCATCATGAAAGAAATAACATCTTCAAAATTTGTATCATAAAGACAAAATGATTATCTCAAAAACTTATTTGCTTCAAGCTTCACAAAAAGCCCATAATACACTGGTGTGCAAAAATTAAGGACGAAGAGGAGAAATTAGCATAACAGCGGAACCAGCAGGCAGAACGGACCGAAAGACCACTCAGGAGATAGAATACGGTGCGGTACGGAAGGGCATGCGCATATATGCAGCATGACGTAGGGGGAGGGGGAGAGTGTCGGAAGTTATAAAGCACACGGGTGGTGTACGCTCAGCAATTCGGTGAAAGCTATTACACGGTGTACATCAGTTTGAACAACGTCGAGTTGCTGCCGCCACGTGATTTGGCCAACAGGCAATCCAGTAGACGACATCTGGATGACTTTACCCGAGGTCGCGTCATTGGGTAGTTGGTAGAACCTCGAAGTGTGACTAGTGTGGCCGAGGACTTCGGGATCGCTCACAGCATCGTTTCACGAGCTTGGAGAGCATTTCAAACGACAGGAACAGCTGTCCGAGAGTTTAGCAGTGGTCGTCCACGAGCAACCACGGCAGCGGACGACCGGTATATTGTCCTACAGGCGAGAAGAGAGACGGCAGACAGCAGGAGAAATCGCAAGGCACATGCAACAGTTAACTGGGCGTCCGTTATCGCGTTTTACCGTGGCCAAGAGGCTGCACTAAGGTGGTCTATTTGCACGACGACCAGTACGGTGTGTGCCATTAACGCCTGCTCATCGGACACGGCGGTTTCTGTGGTACCAGGAACACAAGAACTGGACACATCAGCAATGGGCTCGAGTTC
The DNA here is from genome assembly GCA_039090855.1 of Macrothele yani. NCBI lineage: Eukaryota > Metazoa > Arthropoda > Arachnida > Araneae > Macrothelidae > Macrothele > Macrothele yani. The sequence goes on along the minus strand of CM077029.1, from coordinate 30,215,208 downwards.
TCTTTACGGATGAGAGCCGATTTAGTCTGACGAGCGATTCTGAAGGTATACACATCTGGAGAGAGCAGGGAACACGCAATCACATATCCAACATCATCTAAAGGGACCGGTTTGGAGGTGGCAGAGTTCTCGTTTGGGGCGGTATCATGCTTGGTAGCCGTACTGAACTCCACATCTTCCAATGAGGTTCACTCACTGGTGTCCGCTATTGTACCGAGGTTATCCTGACTCACGTGCGTCCGTTTAGAGGTGCTGTGGGTCCTGAGTTCCTCTTCATGGACGACAACGCTACACCTCATTGTACAGTGGCTGTCGCAGAGCTGTTGGAGAGTGAAGATATTCAACGCATGGATTGGCCCACAAGGTCCCCGCACCTAAATCCAATCGAACACGTATGGGACTTTTTCGGGAGATGCTTGGCAGCACGTCACCAGCCGCCAGCAACGATTCCGCAGCTGCGATTGGCGCTACAAGGGGAATGGGCCGCGATGCCTCAACAGCTCCTTGACATCCTCGTCCTCAGCATGGACAGACGTTGCAAATCCTGCAACGCAGTCAGAGGCGATAATATCCCCTACTAAAGACTGGATTTTCATTGGCAGCCGCCTGTGACATGGACGTTTCTGTCTTCCGTCCGGTTGTGCTCGAAGCTACCTTTTCAATAAAGTGCCTTTGTATCCTTTGGATTCCTTGTTTGGACGGTTTTGCTCACTTGTCCCATATTCTTACATCTTGGGGATCTTATGATATGATTTGAGTCACTGTGGAGCACTTCTGCACGACGTTACATTCGAAAAACCGTCTCGTCCTTAATTTTTGCAGGCCAGTGTGTGATTGAAAGTTAAGAAAGAAAGAGAGAGAGAAAGCTCTTAAAATCTGCAATCTTCTTTCCGGGGATATGGCGCATGTTCCTGCGTGCCTCTCGTGAAAGTATCTGATTCTTCTCATTTTCAACTGTTTCCGTACGTGCCGTGCTGTCTCGTTTTTATACATTTTATACATTTCACATGCATATTTAAATTTTCTGTTCATTCATTTAGGTTACTAATGTTGTTCTAAACCACGTCTCAGCCTGAAGAAGGCACCAGTAGGTGCTGAAAGCTTGCAACCAGTTGTTTGCTGTTTTATGCCAATAAACGGATATTATCGTTCTTTACCTATAGTTGTTTGGCGTATTACTACCTGTTTTTATCTAGCTGTGTTATGATTCTCATAAAAACTTCATCACAAAATGATAAAAAGGTACCTCGTAGCGAAATATTTAGGATTGCGAATATTTTTTTGTAGAAAATATACTGGCGTGCAAAAATTAAGGACGAGACGGTTTTTCGAATGTAACGTCGTGCAGAAGTGCTCCACATCGACTCAAATCATACCATAAGATCCCCAAGATGTAAGAATATGGGACAAGTGAGCAAAACCGTCCAAACAAGGAATACAAATGATACAAAGGCACTTTATTGAAAAGGTAGCTTCGAGAACAACTGGACAGAAGACAGAAACGTCCATGTGACAGGCTGCTGCCAAGAAAAATCCAGTCTTTAGTAAGGGATATGATTACCCCTGACTGCGTTTCAGGATTTACAACGTCTGTCCATGCTGAGGACGAGGTTGTCAAGGAGCTGATGAGGCATCGCGGCCCATTCCTCTTGTAGCGCCAATCGCAGCTGCTGAATCGTTGCTGGCGGCTGGTGACGTGCTGTCAAGCGTCTCCCGAGAAGGTCCCACACGTGTTCGATTGGATTTAGGTCCGGGGACCTTGCGGGCCAATCCATGCGTTCAATATCTTCACCCTCCAACAGCTCTGCGACAGCCACTGTACGATGAGGTGTAGCGTTGTCGTCCATGAAGAGGAGCTCAGGACCCACAGCACCTCTAAACACACGCACGTGAGGCAGAAGAACCTCGGTACAATAGCGGACACAAGTGACTGAACCTCCTTGGAGGTCAGTACGGCTACCAAGCATGATACCGCCCCAAACGAGAACTCCGCCACCTCCAAACCGGTCCCTTTAGATGATGTTGGATTTGTGTTTGCGTGTTCCCTGCTCTCTCCAGATATGTATACGCCCAGAATTGCTTTTCAGACTAAATCGGCTCTCATCCGTAAAGAGAACTCGAGCCCATTGCTAATGTGTCTAGTTCTTGTGTTCCTGGTACCACAGAAACCGCCGTCTCCGATGAGCAGGCGTTAATGGCACACACCGTGCTGGTCGTCGTGCAAATAGACCACCTTTGTGCAGCCACCTGGCCACGGTAAAACGCGATAACGGACGTCCAGTTGTCTGTTGCATGTGCCTTGCGATTTCTCCTGCTGTCTGCCGTCTCTCTTCTCGCCTGTAGGACAATATACCGGTCGTCCGCTGCCGTGGCTGCTCGTGGACGACCACTGCTAAACTCTCGGACAGCTGTTCCTGTCGTTTGAAATGCTCTCCAAGCTCGTGAAACGATGCTGTGAGCGATCCCGAACTCCTCGGCCACACTAGTCACACTTCGACGTTCTTCCAACTACCCAATGACGCGAATTCGGGTAAAGTCATCCAGATGTCGTCTACTGGATTGCCTGTTGGCCATATCAAACGGTGGCAGCAACTCGACGTCGTTCAAACCGATGTACACCGTGCAATAGCTTTCACCGAATTGCTGAGCGTACACCACCCGTATGCTTTATACCCTTCCGACACTCTCCCCCCTCCCCTACATCATGCTGCATATATGCGCATGCCCTACCGTACCGGACCCTAGTCTGTCTCCTGAGTGGTCTTTCGTTCCGTTCTGCCTGCTTGTTCCGCTGTTATGCTAATTTCTCCTCTTCGTCCTTAATTTTTGCACACCAGTGTGTAAGGATTCCTCTAAAATAAATCTTTATTAATCGTTTTTTTTACCCTGCGATACATGTTTTAGTGATTGATTTTTAATGCAAAGTGGAGTAATCGACAAATTAGTGACTTTTTAAACTTTTTCTACACGATCATATATGAAAACTACTTTTTTTTTTTTAATTTTTAGCAATGTTTTTAGTCACTGAATAAAGTAGCCTCCATGTGTAGCCTGAAACCAACTTTGATATTGCTCTTTTTTACTCTTTCCAACCGTAGGCTGAAGAAGCGTATATGCTCCAGCTTTGTCCCTCTGTCAGTCTATCTGTCTGTTCGTCCGCTCGATACCTCGCGTAAAAATGGTTTCATTTCGATGAAATTTTAGTAAGTGGTAGGGGGACATTCTAAAGACGAACCCTATTGAAAATGGAAAAAAATGAGGTCAAAGGTCAGGACATAGCAGCGGGATCCATTCCATCGCCTTATGCGTCCTTACGTAAAAGTGCTTCGATTGCGACAAAACTTCATCATGTTGTTCCGGAGATATACTGAACCAATCTATTTGTTATCATCGAAATGGGGTCGAAGGTCAAGGCACAGGAGCGAAATTTATTCCACAGCCATTGTCTTCATAGCTTGACTAAAAATGCTTCTATTGCGACAAAACTTTAGTATGTTGTTCTGGAGGTACAGTATACTAAACCGGTTCTGTTAAATATAATCGAAATAGGGTCAAAGGTCGAGGCAAGAGCGAGATTTATTTCACCGCCGTTATCCTTATAACTTGAGTAATGATTTCTGTAATGTTGGAAAGCGTATCATGATTCATAATCAATGCATTGCGTTATTTTACTAACTTTTTATAACTTTAAAGTAAATTATCCGGTTTGCACGAAAATTGTGATATACATGAAAGTTTGACAGAGAGAGAAACAGAGAGAGAGAGAGAGAGACAGACAGACAGACAGACAGGGAGAAAGAGAGAGAGAGAGAAACAGACAGACAGACAGACAGGGAGAAAGAGAGAGAAAGTTCTTAAAATCTGTGATTTTCTTTCAGGGGAGGTTGTATTATAATTCTCATAAAAACTTCCTCACAAAATGATAAAAAGATACCTACGCAGCGAAACTTTTTAGATTGCGAATATTTTTGTGTAAAAAATAATAAGGATCTCTTTAAAATAAATTTGCATTAATAGCTTTTTCCCCTGATACATGTTTTGGTGATTGCTTTTTAATGCAAACTGGAGTAATTGACAAATTAGTGACTTTTTAAACTTTTTTACACGATCATATATGAAAATTGCTTATTTTTTTAATTTCTAGCAATATTTTTAAAGTCCTTGAATAAAATAGTCTCTATATGTAGCCTGAAACCAACTTTCATATTGTTCTTTTTACTTCTTTAAAACAAATTATCGGGTTTGTACGCAAATTGTTAAATACATAGAAGTAAGGGCCACAAAATAATGAAATTTTATTCGTTATTTCATGAATGCGGAAAAATTATGGTGGTTACAGAAATCACTTGAAATCTGCAAACCTCCATATTTGTACGGCGAAGGGTGATAACCTATTCGAAAACGGGGGATTGGAAACAAAAAAAAAAGAAAAAAAACTTTAAAAATATCTTTTTAAGAGCCTCGGGCCCCAAAACATACACACAAAAAATAAAAATGGGGGGGGGTATTCTTCATGGAAAAAGCTACGCTCAGTAAAAAGAACTTCTCCCGGAAGCAGAGATAGCGAAAAAAAAATAAGATATCGAGCTTTACGCTCTTAGCGAGAACTCTTTGCATTATTTAAAGAGGATAATGCTCCACATCTCTACTGTAGATAATGGCATACAGTAAAGAAGAAATTTTTCCATAGAGTTTTTAAAAGCTGCAATAAAGTAAAGTACACAAACACCACCTATCGACAGAACTGTGAACTATACAACTCCTTATGTACTAACTTAGTGTTCTACAAGGTAAAAGTCATCCGGTGTTGAAATAATATTTTTAATCGCACATATAGAAGCAGAGATATCGAGAAAAGCAGATGAAGCGTTTGCTCCACCTAGCAGTGAATTTGTGCCTTATTCCAGGAAGAAAATACACACACACAGGGTTTCCATAGTTAGTAATATCTGACCGACAAAAGTTCTTCAATCGGATTTTCAATCCCGCAGATATTTCTGTAAACGTGAACTTGCGCCCTCTAGTGGCAGACTTGTGCGTTAAGAAAAGTTTGAAATTATATATGAATCGCAGCGGAAACGCTCTCCGACAAAGAATTTTTCAAATCGGACTCTTAGAAGCAGAGGTATCGTTAAAATAAGATAATGAATCTACGCCTACGGGCGGAAACTACGCATTATTTCAGAAATAAATTATTTTCAAATGGTTTCCCGAGGTGATCGGTATCGGTCCAGGAAAGAACTTTTTCAATCGAGTTTTCAGAAGCTCAGATTTTGCTGCAAATACATCAGAAGCAGGAATTAACCCTTATGCCCCCTGGTGGCCAAATAATTTTTTCCAAAATTTAGAAATTATATGCAAAACATTTCCCATCAAGAGCTGTATCTGATACAGAAATAATTTTTCAAATCGGTGTTTTTGAAGCAGAGATATCGTGGAAAACGCAAGTTAATTTTACGCCTCCTAGCGAAAAATCTATGCATTAGTTGGAAATTTTGAAATTATGTGCAAAACATTTCGCACCGAAAATGCTATCCAACAAAGAAGGAATGTTTCAAATCGGACTCTTAGAAGCAGAGACATTGAAAAATAATAAGATATACATCTATGCCCCGTGGAGAATAAACAATACATTATTTTAAGAATAAAATATTCCGAAAAGGTTTATCTATGTGAGCGGTATCGGTCCACGAAAGAAGTTTTTCACTCGAGCTTTCAGAAGCTCAGGTATTGACATTCCCCATCTGGAGCTGTATCCGGTGAAGAAAGAATGCTTCAAATCGGAGTTTTAGAAGCAGAGATATCGGGGGAAACGCATTTACTTTCACGCCCCCTAGCAGAAAATCTGTGCGTAACTTGAAAAAGTGACTATACCCAAAGTAGTCTTCGATATAAATGGGATCGAAAGGTAAAAATTTTTTTCAATCGGATAATTAGAAGCGAATACATGAATAAAATTACAATGCATTTTTGAATTCGATATCATCTACATTTACGCCCTCTAGCGGCAAAATTGTGCGTCCTAAAAAACAGGAATGCAAGGACCGTCATTCGCCCATTTCAGTCTTCCCAATGCAGAATTTTTCAAATCGGATTACTAGTTGAGGAGATACCGTGTTGTTCACAGACGGACCGACGGACAGACCAATAACATAAGCACGATCTTTTTTTTTTACGAAAGACGTACTAAAAATAGATGTAATGGGCTGGCCATCTCGGAGCTCAGACTTAAACACGACGGGAAATGTTTGGTCGTTACTTGTCATGTTTGCATATGAGAAAAAACAAGAGAGCCATAAATTATTAATTCAGGAAACATTGTTATCTGCTTTGTAATATCTAGAGTGTATTTATAATTTCTTTACAGCAAAATGTTCTCGTTAGCTTTACTTTTCAAGACGTTTAAGGATGCAATAAACGTCTTGAAACACTTCACAGCTTAACATTCTTCTAACATACAAATTAATCATATATGAGATGTTTCTTGTGTTGCAACTATCATTCTATAGGAAGTAATTAAGAAATAGGAATATTTCTGTGAATTTATAATTTCTTTACGCAGAGTAATAACATTTTTCAGTCAATAGCTTTACAGGTGTCACGCACTAATTTCCTTGGAAACTTGACCTCACTTATTTATATCTGTCGTGTACGAGGTGGACATTCCTTCACACCTATGAACTGCTGTTAATAGTTTGGATGACCTTATTGTTAAAATATACACTGATGTAGCAAATTTAAATGAAAATAGCATAGATTAGTTTTGAGTCATCCTAGGCCCGAAAACCGAATCTGTCGATACTATCAATGCAAAGTTTATGGGCCTGTTTCATGAGGAAGACAAAATTTACCTTCCCATAGATTGGATGGTGGAAGAAAAGGATTATATTAACTACCCTGTGGAATTCCTGAATTCACTGAATACTTCTGGAGTGCTTCTACATAATTTAGAATTAAAATTTGGTGCCCCTGTAATGTGTCTAAGAAAAATAAGAATCCAGTCAAACTCTGCAATGGCAATAGGACGAGAAGAAAAATCCCTAATGGGAAATACTGTAGAAGCCGCCATACTCACAGACATTGGAAAGGAAAGATTGTTTACTAGGGTGGGCCGAAAAAAACTTTTTTTTTTAATTTGCATATCGCTTAGTGAGAAAAGTTGCCATTTGAGTCAATAAGAATAACAAAAGATTTTTTTTTTTAAATCGACCAATATCTTACGTCTTCGCACGGCACACTAAGTTCGTGTTTTTCCGACCGCATTGGGCCGTAAGCAAAAACGGATGGAATTTTTTTGTAATTGAAATCGAGTAACCCCTAGTGTGGAAAATTGTCCTTTAGTGTTCTCAATAACAGTGAAAAAGTTTTGAAGTTGATCAATATGGTATGTCTCCGCACTGCACGCGAAGTTCACCATATTCTTACTGCGTTGGACCAGTGCCAGTAGACAACATTGGATAGAAAGAGCTTTGGCTGTATTTTTTCCCATAAGAGCTGCTGAGAATAAAATTCACTTTGGGTCATCTCAAATCTTTAAGCTCGCGCATAGTTGGCAACTGCGCACTGTGGGAACTATTTGTTGATCTAACGTCATTTAGCCTTGAAAAGTTGCATGAATCCGGACAGAATTTCCGCCCTAGTCAGTAGCCATTACACATTTTTCGAGTCCATAAATCAACGAATCACGCTTTGTTAGCGATATTGTGTTTTCATACTTAGTTTTACAGAAAGTGCTTGTGGTCTTACTGTTCGTTGTTCGATTTTCATTATCGCTAATTCTTTTGTTATTCTAAATCTTCTCATTGCTATCTGACTCAGTGCCATATAAACACTAAACAACTTTAGAATAATCTGCATGCATTTTGAATCATGAAAAACAAAAATATTGCAAGCAGGATGGCTGTTAAGAGCCCAATATTTGGTGCTCTCCAAGAAATGAACTATTTGCAACTGCCGACATACGATAGTATGATGAGACATTTCTTGTTGCTAAGAATACCAATGAAGGTGGATAGAAAAGGCTACATCCCATCAGTTCGTGATATTGCACATTCTGTAGCAAAGAGAGTTGTTGACATATGGCAAAAGCTTCTTAAAGCATTATATCACATCAGCGTATTGTTGCAACGATTGAAGCGTACCACAAGAGATGTCAATGCATTTTGAAATCAGCCCGTCTACGTGATGAGTCCACGAAGACGAAAATGTCTTTTCTTGCAGATGCCCAGAGAGCGCTTTTTGACGTTTGTACTTGTAAATGTCCAAATATGCTGGATAATTCATGCTCTTGCTCTTATGAACGTTCACGGAAAATACCTACACGAGAAGTTCCATTTTTGATAGAGCAAAGAACCGAAAGGCGAATGGTGATTGGAAACGTTGACAAGATAGTGACAGAAAAATTCAGGAAAAGAGAAAAAAGGAAAAATTAGCGGAAAAAGGAAAGCGGTGGTTTAGATTCTGATGAGACGGAGGCACGTTTGGACGATTCTGACACAGCCTCTTGTTCATCTCCTGAAAAACCTATAGCCGTAGACGTGTTGAATACTCGACTTTTGATCCAGCAGAACCCTCGACATCACGTTCAGAGTAGCAAATGAGAGTAGCTCTCCCAAGCTTAGCGTCAGCAGTGTACCGTTCTGCAGTCCCAACGAGGAAAGCTGCTTTTATTGCAACATCTGTTCTAGAAGACATGGGCATCATTACAATCGATTGTCACGAGAACGTCATTGGTAAAAACAAAATTATCAGTGAAAAAAAAATAAGCTATCTAAGGATGCAAAGGGAAAAGCCCAGACAGACAAAAAAGTCGTTCGCGGACTCTATTTTGATGGAAGGAATGACTCAACTCTGTTCCTAGATAAGAAAGATGATAAATATTATCTTTCCGAGAAGAAAGAAGAGCACATTACTCTGTTGGAGGAGCCTGGAACGAAGTACCTCGGTCACGTGACCCCCACTTCTGGTCATAGCAGAAGCATCGTAAACAGCATCACTAATTTTTTAGAAGTTAATGGCATTGATTCAAGTTTTCTCATTGCTTTAAGGTGCGATGGAACTGTTCTAAATACCGGCAGGAAACACGATGCTATACGTCAACTTGAACTTCAGTTGCAACGTTCTTTGCAGTGGCTGGTTTGCTTGTTCCATTTCAATGAACTTCCATTTCGCCATTTGCTTGATGAACTCGATGGTAAATCAACAGGTCCTACAACTAGTTCAGGAGAGATTGGGGCAGCTCTCGACGGCTGTGAAAACCTCCCAGTAATTGACTTTGCAGATATTCATGTAGAATGGACAGAACACATGAAAGAATTGCAGGATACACGTGAACTGAATACCGACCAGCAGTATTTACTGGAAATCTATTGCGCCGTGTCACACGGAGACTGTGATGTCAGCCTTTCTAGAAGAAATCCAGGACCACTGTCACATTCGCGGTGGCTGACGACAGCTAACATAGTCATGCGCCTCTATGTCGCCCCTCAAAACCCATCGCAAACTTTGATCTGTGTTGCCAACTACATAATGAAGGTATATGTCTTGGTCTGGTTTTCCATAAAGAAGAACCTTTCGTGCACCGAAGGGCCCAAACACTTTTGGAAACTAATCAACTTATCGCGCTTCATGGATTTGAAGTGCAAAGTAATCATTGATCCAGTGATCAAGAGAAACGCGTTCTTCAGTCACCCAGAGAATATATTGCTAAGTGTGATTGCGGACGAACGCACCAATGCTAGAGCTCTAGGATGGAGAAGAATAAAGAAAACTAGACAACAACAAATGACTGATGTCATAAGCGCCGCAATTAAATTTTGATGCTAATGAATATTATGAGATGATCGATTGGACTAAAACGCATCTTACCGAACCATCCCTGACAAAACACATCTCAGACGAAGATCTGGTGACCGCCCCGGTGGCGCAGTGGCCTAAGCGTTGGCCTTTGATCATTCGTCCGAAAGGGGTCCGGGTTCAAATCCCGGAGCGCATGGATATTGTGTTTGTCTTACGGCACTGGCTCTCTCCCTTCCCTGGAACCAGTGACCCAAAATTAGGGACGGACGACTGCTTATAGCCCATTGAGTTGCTCACGGTGGGCGTTAAACCTCCAATGAAAGGAAATCTGATGTGTTTTGTCAAATGTGGGAAGAAAATGGTGAAATTTGTGTGCATTGCGGAGACATAGTATATTAATCAACTTTAAAAACTTTTTTTCACTGTTATTGGAAACACTAAAGAACACTTTTCCGCACTAGGGGTTACTCGATTTCAATTACAAAAAAAATCCATCCGTTTTTGCTTACGGCCCAATGCGGTTGGAAAAACGCGAACTTAGTGTGCCGTGTGGAGACGTACGATATTAGACGATTTCAAAAAAAAAATATATTTTTTTATTCTTGTTGACCCAAATCGCAACTTTACCGCACTAGGCGATATGCAAATTAAAAAAAAGTTTTTTTCGGTCCACCCTATTGTTTACATCCCATACGAATACCCTTCATACCAAATGACTACCGATTCCAGTTGAAGAGGCTACAGTTTCCGGTCAAACTATGCTTTGCCATGACCATTAATAAAGCTCGGAGCCAATCCATCAAGTACACTGGGATCGGAACACCCTGCTTTTCTCATTGACGTTGCATGTTCTAGGATCAATTCGCTAAATGTTTTTCAGCACCATCAAGAAGGACACCAAATATTGTCATATAGGGAACTTATGAATTAAGGTGGTTCCACCTAAAATCTTTGCCTTCTGTTTCCAACGGTAAAACTTCTTTACATATTTTCTTCGCAATTAATGTATTCCCAAGGATGAAAATTTGCACATCGATAAAACTAACTTTAAGTTATAGCATGGGATACTAAATACTTGCTAAAACATAACGATAATTACGTTAAAAAACAATCACTTTTCTTTGAGTAACGTTCAGACCTGTTAATTGATGACGTCAGCAGAGAAACAAATGTTGGATTGCTTAATTATGGTTATTTTTACTAAGTATTAAGTATCCCGTGCACTTAAAGTTTTATCGATGTGCAAATTTTCATCCTTAGGAATACATTAACTGCGACGAAAAAAATTTACCGTGCAAATTAATTGGGACAAGCTATTTCATCCTCAGAATTGTAATGTGATCGCCAGTTGATGTCGGAAACCCACGTAAACCGGTTTTATCAGCTGTGAGGTGGTGTGACTGTTATAACTTGATAATAAGAATGTGGTTTGACCGGTTTTAAACAGGAAATAGGCACTTCAGCTTCAGTTGTGAGCTTTCGTGTGTGACAGGTGGATTTAGTGTTTGCTCTCTGTGAGTACGTCTTGCTTTTGTGTATTGAAAAATGGATATTTTCCCAAGGAAGCGTGCAAACACAATTTCTTTGAAGGATCACATTTCTACGACAGTGAGAGATATCACTTCTGCAGTTGGTGTAGGCAAATCAAGTGTATCAAGACTGCTTCCGCGATACAGCGCATCTGGATCATCGTCTCCAAAAAGGAGATGTAAATGAGGAAGGAAACGAAAAGCAACTCCACGAACTGATAAATATCTAATCAGAAATAGTAAAATGAATCAAAAAAAAAAAAAAAAAACAAGCACCTACCTTCAAAGAGATTTTTTGGCTAGTGGTTGTGATGTTCGTGATTCAACTGTACGCCATAGGCTTCTGGAAGTTGGCCGGAAGGCAAGAAGACCAACGAAAAAACAATATTTGAATGCGAAAATGAAGATAAAACGTTTTGCATGGACCAAAAAATAATAATCATGGACTGCTGACGACTGGAAAAAGGTAATTTTCAGTGATGAAACTCATTTATTTGTGCAGGGTTACCAAGCAAATGTCGTTAGACGAAGCAACTGTGAACCCTTAAGACCTGAGCATGTCAAACAAACTGTAAAACACCCTCTGAAACAGCCGTTTTGTTTTTTTTTTTTTTTTTTTTATTTTTTTGCATCAAATGGCACTGGAAGCTTAGTTCCTGTTCAAGGTATGATGAATTCAGCCAAGTACGTAGAAATATTACAACGTAGGATTGTTCCATTCTTGCAAACTTTTGACGGGACATTTCAACATGACTTGGCCCCATGTCGCAATTCGAAATTGGTCAAGAATTTCATGCTGGAAAATCAAATTCATTTGCTTGATTGGCATGGAAATTCACCAGACTTAAATCCCATAGAAAACTTGTGGAATATTTTGAAGAGACGTTTAGGTTAAATGGACTGTACAACCAAAGAACACGTGATAACGATGCTATAAAAGTGTGGTTCCACGATTATGAAGTCAAAAATATGTGCACTCAATTAGTGGAGTCAATGCCAACACGAATTCAAGAGGTCATTTCTGCTAAAGGAGGACATACTTCGTACTAATACAGGCATTTATCAGTGTATATCAAGGCATAGAATGATATAAAGGCATAGTTTTGAAAAAAAAAGAGTGATTTTTCACTATGTCCCAATTAATTTGCACAGTTATAACGAAGTAAATTTCTCCGTCATTTTTATCCACGAACCCGGATCCCCTCATTCCGGAATAAGTCACTCTACCAATTGAGCTACGCGGACGTTTGTTCTGACTACTATCTGCCTTTATGTGTTGTGCGTCCTGCTGGCAGGTACGTCACATCCCCCCCCCCCGAAAGAGGACCGGGGGCATGGCCCACGGGTCAGCCGTGACCATGAATCGTTGCAGGCAGCCATCCGCTATAGAACGTGCACTCGAGAACTCCCAGTCAATCTAGTGTGTGGAATGCAACATCACACATTTTTTTTTATTTTTTCGAAACGCTGGAGAAGGGATTCTCTTATTTTTCCTCTCTCGCGGTGTGGAAAGAACATCACACCAATGCGAGATTTTGAACGGCCGAGTCATCCGGAAGCCATTATAACGAAGTAAATTTCTCCGTCATTTCTGTCCACGCCAGGATTCGAACCCGGATCCCCTCATTCCGGAATAAGTCACTCTACCAATTGAGCTACGCGGACGTTTGTTCTGACTTCTATCTGCCTTTATGTCGTGTGCGTCCTGCTGGAAGGTACGTCACACAGTATAGTATGTAAAGAAACTCTTCCATTGGAAACATAAGGCAGAGATTTTAGGTGGAACCACCTTAACCTTCAACATTCACATTGCCTTTTACCTCATTATAACATTAAGTACTATTTTGAATGTTATAGTTAGCCTATTTTTCACGTTTTGTCAAACAATTTAGACCAAAAATGGATAACACAAAAAATTCAGCTTACATTACTTTTCCTTTCTTTAATTTTATGTTCAAAAAATGATTTTACAAATTCACCGTGCGGAAAACGGGTATTACTGCTAGTATATCCACATATCATCATCATCATCATCATTGTCAACCATTATCAATCCACTGCTGGACGAAGGTCTCCCCAAGTTTCTTTCACAACGGTCTGTCTTGTGCCAGTCTCCTCCATGTTACTCCCGCATACTTTCGAATTTCATCCATCCATCTTCCATGTGGTCTTCTTCTGGGTCTTTTCCTGTCCCTTGGAATCCAATCTAAAATTTCGGATGTCCATCGATGGTCTGTCCTTCTGGCAGTATGTCCAGCCCATTGCCATTTCAGGAGATTTAACTCTGATCATGATGTCTTCCACTCTTGTCATTTTTCGGATCCACGAGTTCCTCTTCTTATCTCTCCTGGTTACACCAAGTATGCACCTCTCCATGCTACTTTGAGTTGTCTGCAGCCTTTGTATGTCTCTTTTAGTTAAGGTCCACGTCTCTGCACCATACGTAAGCACTGGAAGGATGCATTGATCAAACACTTTTCTTTTAAGACATAATGGCATATTGCTCTTGAAAATTATGCTGTTTCTTCCAAAAGCTCTCCAGGCAAGTTTTGTACGCCGATTAATTTCTTCATCAATGTGACCCTCACTTGATATCTGCTGTCCAAATAAACGTACGTGTCTGTTATCTCCAGCTTTTCTCCATCAATCGATAAATCTTCATTTCTTGTAAAAGCATTGAACATCACTTTTGTCTTATATATAATTCAAGACTACACACTTGTGATGTTCATTTAGAATAAATTATCAACTTTTTTCACAATTAAATGCTTTATTAACATCGACTATAGTTTTCAGAGCGTCATGGCTCGGCATCATCAGGACGAATGGGGCGTAAACATTCAAATCATTGTGACATCATCAGAGTTCTGTCGGTCACGGTTTTTGGTGAGTTGTTTCCACGCGCTTTAAAGAAATGGCGTAGACGTCATGCCATTGAAAAGTCGTGAAGAATTCCGGTATATGTGGAAAGCTTCTAATACATTAAGCTTGTTAGTCGTATCAGGTTTATCAATAAGAATAGCGTTTCCAAACAAAAATTTATGGTTATTTTCGTGACAATGTTGGGCTATTGATGACTTCTTTAGTTCATAGTTTCGTACGTAAGTCTTGTGTTCCTTCACACGGAAACTTAAAGCCCCGCGGGTCTGTCCTATATATGAAAGTCCACATTCACAAGATATCTGATAAATTCCCCAGGAGTTTATGTCTTGGACGTAGTCTTTTGATCCATAAAAATTCATCTTTGTTATGGGTTTGAAAATCACTTTGAAATTAACACTTTTGAGAATTTTTGAAATTCTGAAGCAAATCTGAGGAGCAAATGGGATAACTGCCCAATTCGTTCGTACTGGGAGGTCTACTGGCGTGAGCGAGCAGACGGGCTTCGGCTTCCTAAATTTTTGGACCGCTTTTTCTATCACGGAAGGGCTATATCCTCTGTGTACTGCAGTTCGTTTAAGAAAATCAAGCTCTTTCTGTAAGGAATCCTCAGTTGAGCATATATGTACTGCACGATATACGTATGTGTAGAAAGCAGACATTCTTTGTTTCCATGGGTGATTTGATTTTGCATGTGGAGGTAAGGAAACAGCAAATGGCTTTCGATAAACTGTTGTACTAAAGGATCCTTCAGAGCGTGACACCAGGACATCTAGGAATGGTAAGCAGCCATTATTTTCAGTCTCACATGTGAACTGTATATGAGGATCAATTGAATTGATAAGTTCAACTAATTTAGGTAGTTCGGAATTCCTGCCTTTCCAGAGGACAAAGGTATCATCTACATATCGAATGCACAGGTCGAATGTAACGAGCTGAAACAGTTTGTCCTCGAAGTGACGCATGTAGACTTCGCATAAAACAGGCGACAGTGGGCTACCCATTGCAAGGCCTTCCGTCTGTTGAAAAAATCTTCCACGAAATAAGAAACTGTT
The DNA here is from genome assembly GCA_039090855.1 of Macrothele yani. Lineage (NCBI taxonomy): Eukaryota > Metazoa > Arthropoda > Arachnida > Araneae > Macrothelidae > Macrothele > Macrothele yani. Next base: position 30,199,946 of record CM077029.1, on the reverse strand, counting down.
TTGTTTGAAACAAATGTCCACTAATCTCAAACTTTCTTCAACTTCCGGTTGGCTGAAATGATGTTCAATGAGACTTGCTTTCAAAGATTCGAGGGCTCTATTTAGTGGAATACTTGTGAACATGGATTTCACATCGAAGGATAACATGAACTGATCGTTGTATGGATGCTGTTTAAGCACATTGACAAATTCAGTGGAATTTTTACAGCAGTTTTGTTTGAAGAAGTCGCTATGGTGGACAGTTTCGAAGATAGAAATACCAACTTATGAGTAGCAGAGCCGATATTGCTGACGATGGGACGGAAAGGAACGCCAATCTTGTGTATCTTCGGAAGTGCATAGAAACGCGGACAACGGGCGTACGAGGGTTTCAGATAATTTTTTGAGCTTTGGTTAAGAGTAACGCAACTTGTTATTACTTTCCGAACTTCTTTTAAATATTTTTCCGATGGATCTTTTTTAATTTCTTTATACGGTCCCTCGGAAATAAGTTTTTCGACCTCTGCCTCATAATGTTTTTTGTCCAGAATAACAACTTGTCCTCCTTTATCGGTTTTAGTAATGATGATATCAGGATTTGACTGTAATTCTTTTAAAGCTTTATATTCTTCCTTATTGAGATTGGGTTTGAATGATGGAAAGGAATTTGACGTTATTACAAGGCTGACACAATGTCTAATCGTTTATTTCTCATCAATGCTTGGATCGCTTTTTGTCAGGGAATCTTCAACTGACGCAACGATATTGGGTACTGGTATCTTTTTTGAAATTGCGAAATTTGAATTGTAATTTAAAATTCGTTTTTGAATTTTGCTCGGGTTAAAAGAAGAAAGGTTAGATATTATTTCGTTATCCGTAAAGACTTCATCACTTTGAGAAGTAGAATTTCCTTTATTGTTGCTATTATTCGATAGTTTTTTAAATTTTCGTTCTAATGTCATTTTATGAGAAAACGACATATTGGAACTCCTAGACCAAGTTTTGCGGTCCAGGTCCGAAAATTCTGGTAACGTTTTAGCCAGCAATAGGTGCAGGTCATACAGTTCAATCTCAACTATAACGAAGTGAATTTCTCCGTTATTTCTGTCCACGCCAGGATTCGAACCCGGATCCCCTCATTCCGGAATAAGTTGCTCTACCAATTGAGCTACGCGGACGTTTTATTCTGATTCCTATCTGCCTTTATGTCGTGTGCGTCCTTCTGGCAGGTACGTCACATCTCCTGGTACGTTACACAACGTTTGCAATGTCCTTCCTAGTATCTTTAATTATATCTCTTAATAGTGCAAACGAAGCATTAGATATCGCTTTGTTGATGTTATGGGAAGGTCTTAAGTTGCATTTCACGGAAATAAAATTTGGCAATATATGGCATCTCTTGCATTGAAGTAAGAAGTTTAAGTATTTCAGTAATTTGAACTTCTTTATCCTCATCTTCGAAAAACGGTTGATTGTCGCTGATAGAGATTTCGTCATAATCAAGATAGGAACTAGGTTTTTAAGTTCTTGAAATAAAGTCTATATCGGTATTAGATGAATCCACAAGACGGAAGCAAAGTAAGATGTTATATTGCGGCTCCCGGTATAAGTTACATCAATATACTTACACACCAAATGTAGTCACAGGTCCGATTGACACCTAGAATATATATAATTCAAGACTACACACTTGTGATGTTCATTTAGAATAAATTATCAACGTTTTTTCACAATTAAATATTTTATTAACATCGACTATACTTTTGACTTCTGAAAGTTCATTTTTAATCCTACTTCTTTACTCTTGTCAGCAAGTTCCTAGATCATACTCTGCAGCTCTGATGGGGTAGTTGCAAAAATGACTACGTCATCAGCAAAACGAAGGTGGGTTAGATAATCTCCATTAACCTTTATCCCATTGTTTTCCCAGTTCAGTGATTGAAATATATTTTCCAATGTAGCATTAAAGAACTTGGAAGACATGGTGTCACCTTGTCTCACTCCCCTTCCAATTTTTATGTGTGTTGTACTTTCAAACAGCAGAATTTTCGCACTTGCATTTTCATAGATTTTATAAATAATATTGATGTATGCATCTTCAATACCGCAAGATTTCAAAGCCATTGTAACTGCTGATGGTTTCACCGAATCAAAGGCTTTTTCATAATCGTTAAAAGCCATGCACAATGGAAGTTCATATTCCCTCGCTTTTTCAATTAGTTCTCTCAATACGTGGATATGATCTATTGTGCTGTAGCCACTCCTGAATCCAGCTTGTTCTCTCGGTTGAGCCATGTCCAGTGTTATCTTCAAGCGGTGTGAAAGAACTTTAGTAAAGATTTTATAAACCACTGATAGGAGGCTGATAGGTCTGTAGTTCCCGAGATCCTCAATGTTAACTTTTTTATGTAGCAGGATTATTGTAGCGTTGTTCCAAACCTCATGAATCTTCGCTTCATTAAGACATCGAGTGAAAATTTGGGCGAGTACTGTTTCGATTTCTCCACTTGCTTCTTGTATGATGTCTACAGTAATTCCATCTTCTCCTGGAGCTTTTCCCCGCTTCATGTTCTTGATTGCATGTGCAACTTCTACTGGGAGGACTGGAAGAACTCTGGTACCGGTACCTTTCATGATGTCTAGAGTACATGTATCATCCCTTTCATGTAACTTGGAGTAGAAATCTTTCACTCTTGTCAAAATTTCGCCTCTATTTCTTGTTACAGAACCATCTACTTTTTTCAGTGTTATAATTTGTTTTCTTCCCTTACTGAGATGTCCCTTTGCTATCTTTAGGCTTTGGTTATTTTCAATTGCTTTCCTCACAAGTTCACAGTTGAATTTCCTTACGTCTTCAGTAATACCTTTTCGTACTGTCTTACATAGCCCTATACATTCCACTTTGGAAGTCACATCTTCTTTAGTTGTCCTAATCTCTCTTCTTTTTTTGCATCAAAATTTTGGTTTTCCCTGATGATTTGTTCACATGGAACTTGTTCTTAGACTCAGCTAATTTTGTTGCTGTTTCCATAAGAGCTTTGGTTACTTTTCTGTTAACTTCAGAAATATTAACTTCTTCCGATGTTAGGCCTTCTAAAGCAGAGTATCTGTTCTTCAGTTCCAACTTGAAGGTATTATGGTGTTTTTTAAGGTTGGTTATGTCAATACATTTTGTTTGTCTTATGAGCTTGCCACGTTCGGGTTTAGTGTTGAGGTGCATCTTACATCTCCCCAATCTATGTTCACTACCTGTGTTGAACTTGTTTAGCACACTGCGTCTTCTGTGACGATTTTTTTGTTACACATAATAAAATCAATTTCAGTTGTCGTCCCATTTGTTTGTCTCCATGTCCATTTCCTGTGTGGCTTTTTCTTGAAAAAAGAGTTCAAGATCAAAAATCCTTCTGCCTCTGCAAACTCTACGAGAGTATTTCCACGCAGGTTTCTGTTGCCGTGACCGAATTTACATACTGAAGTTTCATTCTGTTGCCGTTGCCCTATTTTTGCATTGAAATCTCCCAAAATTATCTTCAAGTGTTGCTTTTCTTTATTATTTAGATGACGAATTTCCTCATAAAATTCTTCAATTTCTTCTTCAGGATGACTTGTGGTGGGTGCATAAGTTTGAATAACCTGAGCCTTGTATCTTCTCGAGAGTTGGATAACGAGTCGTGCAGCTCTGTCAGAGGAACATTCAACTTCTACAACTTTATCCTTCAGTTTCTTGTTTATTATAAATCCAACACCACTAGTTCTGCCAGTATCTGTCCCACGATAGTAGAAGAGATGTCCACTTTTCATTTCAATGAGATCTTCTCCTTTTCTCCTTACCTCACGTAGCCCGACGATATTCCACTTGATCGTTTGTAGTTCCTCTTCCAATTCAAGAAGCCTTGAATCAGAAGATAGGGAGCGTCCATTATACGTAGCCAAGGTCAGCATCAGATGGCAGCCTAGTCCGGTCCTCCGGGGATTCTTAGCACCTTCTGCCTTCATGTCGCACTGGCCGCTGCCTTGGCCAGGTACATTCCAACTGCCGGAGACTGAGGGCCAAGATTTAAGTTGTGGAGTCATTTTGGAGGGGTTTGGCCATAACTCACCACGCTGGCCAAGCGGGTTGGTGAGTGTGGTATAGCAATAGCATTTCCTCTAAACCCGATGGTATATATAGTTATACCGCTATTGGCGGTCGCCAGAGTCTCTTTAGTGGGAACAGGATGCACACCACTAGAAGGCGGGGTTGACATTTGTCAAAGAGAGGCTGTGATGTTGCGCGTCACCTGACCTTAATCCCTATCCATATATATCTGCTTCTAAATAGAAAGCTATTGTTTCATAGATATCTGGATAAGCGATGAAGGAATACCACCTAAATTGTATGTATTTGCATGTCTCTAAAAGAATTTGATCTTTACTTTACGTGTTGTTTGAATAGTCAGGTCCGGTGAAATGTTGGTGAATCAACTTTCTGTTGCTTTAAATAAATATAAAGCTTCAGGAATACAGAACTTATAAGTCATTAAAAAAGTGAGAACTTTTGGCCTTCTTTAGGAGAGGAAATATTGTTCAAAGCTTTTTTTTTTTTTTTTTTTGATTGGAGGTTTAACGACCACGGTGAGCAACTTAGTGGGCTCTAAAAGCAGTCGCCCGTCCCTAATTTAGAGCTACTGGTTCCAGGGAAGGGAGAGAGCCAGCGCCAAAAGACAGTCACAACATCAATGCCTCATCGGGATTCGAACCCGGACCCCTTTCGGACGAATGATCAGAGGCCATCGCTTAGACCACTGCTGCCCCTAAATTATGGTCGGGCGACTGCTTACAGTCCATTGAGTTGCGCACGGTGGTCGTTAAATCTCCAATAAAGAAAACAGTATAAAGAGCTTGAAGTCATCCTCTGAACTCCAAAGCCCCCCCCCAGGTGGCAAATTGGTCTAAGCGATGGCTTCAGATCATTCACCCAACGGAGGGGTCTGATTTCGAGTCCCGAGTAAGGCATGGATATCAAACAGAAGTCATCGCTCTTTCCACGTTTATAAGTGAGTCACGGGAAAATTCTCATTGGCATCCACCGAGAATCGAACCCAGGGTCTTCCAGTTACCCGCCGGACACGCTTCCACTGCACCACAGCGGCATCGAATTCCTCCAGACTGACATACGAGTGATACGACTAAATGCCAATTCACTTAGCAGGTTGCTTCTTGGAGCCCTGCACAATGCTGGGGATTCACCAAAGATGGTAAGCAGCAACTGAACAAATAACTAGAAGGTGAAATGAATAATTAATACAGACATTTGACGTGGACTAGGAACATCAAACAGAAGTCTCTTTCCACGTTTATAAGTAAGTCGCGGAAAAATTCTCATTGGCCGGAGGACTCTGAGTTCGATAACTGGAAGACTCTGGGTAAGATAACTGGAAGACCCTGGGTTCTATAACTTGAAGATCCTGGGTTCGATTCCCGGTGGCGCTCAATGATAATTTTTCCGTGACTCACTTATAAACGTGAAAAGAGCGATGACTTCTGTTTGATGTTCCTAGTCCACGTCAAATGCCTGTATTAATTAAGGCATGGAAGTTGTGCTTGTCTTACGGCAGCCCCAGTGGCTCAGTGATCTAAACGATGGCTTCTGGTCATTCGCCCAACGGAGGGTCTGGGTTCGAATCCCGGAGAAGGCATGGTTGTTTGTGCTCGTCTTTCGGGGTTCTTCTTCGCCGAGTTCCTTGTTCACCTATGTTCATTGCTGACGTTGAAACAAAATGTCTATACTGTATATACGTATCTGTCATCCAAGTCCAATAAATAATTAAAAAAAAAGAAACTTCCAATCAAAAAAGATAAAAAAACCCCTCCAAGGTAGGCTTCTGAAGACAGCTTGCACAGTGAGGAGGCCTATCACTTTCGTGAAGCCCATAACCGCGACAGGCGGCCGTATAGAAGCACGAGTACACATATCTCATTGCATATAACTGAGAAGACAGAAATCATGGAATACCTGGTTCCTGGGCACCGCGATGCTCTCACCACCAGCGTCTGGCGAGAGCGATATCAAGAATTTACGAACACGCATTCCGTTATCTCATTGGCAGCAGCAAAACCAGCACCCACCAATTGGCGATCGGCAGCGAAACTATGGTGTACCCTAGGTGGTTAAAATACAACAGGAGGCACCCTGTCCCTTAAGCGCAACGTAATGTTGATGAAGCCGCTTCTTTCCCCTTCCATCAGCCGCCAGTTGGTGTCGGCCATTTGCATTGTTGCTCAACGCTTGTTTGGATTATTTATAGCTGGTGTTGCAACGTCAATAACAATCTGCACGTATTTTATTGAACAGGTATGGTGTTTAGCTTTACTTGTATTTATGTATACCGTCCAGCCAGAAAGTTTCCAGTTGTTTAGAATTTAAATGAGATACATATTAAAGCTTGCAGTGTAAGCGAAAACACTGAAAAACGCGAAGCAACGACGGTTTGTTTACAAATATAGTGGCTTATAAAATCCAAACGACTGTGCCGATTCAAATTATGCAAACAGTTATTTAAATATCATGACTTAAAGTTTCTTCCAGTATGTGTTACAGATCCTCGGATTTTTACTCCGATTTTAAGGTAGCTAACCAAAACTCCAATCTAGCATAAGAAACATATGAAAACAGAAGCACACGTATGAACGAATATAATGTATATATATACACTGAAGTGCCAGAAAAACTGGTACACCAGTCTAATACTTGGTAAGTTCCCCACGGGAGCGCAGGACTGCAGAAATACCACGGGGCATGGACTTCACTAGCTTCTGGAAATATGCTGTAGGCAATGCACACCATACTTCCTGAAGAGCGTTCCACAATTCGGGTGTATTCCAAGGTCTCGGATTCCTGTGTTCGATAGCGCGTTACATGGCATCCCAACTAGTTGTGTACGGGAGTGATAGCTGATCGCTCCCCACACCAGGAGACCAGGTGTAGGTCCTGTGTGTCGCTGGCGGATGCAAGAAGGGTGGAGACGCTACCCTGTGCGTCTGCGAACACGCATACGGCCATCGGAGGCTCCCAAGCAGAATCTGCTTTCATCGCTGAACACGACAGATCCCCATTGCGTTCTCCAGTGCAGACGTTGGCGACACCACTGCAGCCGTTCCCAACGGTGGGCTGTAGTCAGAGGTACACATGCCAGAGGCACACGTGCACGTAGTCGTGCATCTGGTAGACGGTTGCGGATTGTTCGCACAGTCACCTCAGGTGCAACGGCAGCTCGGATTTGCGTCGCAGTGGATGTTCTACTTCACAACGCCGCTCTTCTTATGCGTCGATCGGCCCGCTCATCAGTCCATCTGTGACTCCCGGTTCCACGCCTTCTCGTGTGGCAATGTTCCTCGGACCATCTACGCCACCATCGTATCACCACCGATACTTCCCATCCAATTCGCTCTGCAATACGACGATACGACCACCCGGCCTCGCGGAGTCCGACTAGACGACCTCGGTCAAAGTCCTATAACTGCTGAAATCGTACACGTCTTCCATGCCCAGGCATTGCAGCTTCTTCAGGGTCTTCGCACGTGTCCGTACGCCGACGACTGATTACATTCACTTTGCCGTACTCCTTAAATACTACCGACGATAATTTGCATATTATGCCGTGCTGTGGCGTAAGCGCTCACCGGTTGGTCCCGAAATTAACATCACACCTACGTAAACTCGACCCCATTAACATATGTAAATTTCATGATCGTCCGCCAATTCCTTCTTGGTGTTCTTTTTTCACTTTCTGGCAGTGTACTTAATTAGGTGCCTTCCTATTGCTTATGTAATGAACACTGTCTTTCTTGATTCAATTTTATTCAGACTTTTTCTAAAGTTACCCCTAATTGCTCGGAGCAACATTGAAATATTTGTTGGAAGAAAAGACATGGGGTAGGGGTCGTAAGAATTAACACTTAACACATTATTCCATCTGTGTCAGGAAACGCCACTGCTTTTCGCAATATATGGTTTGATGTTAAATGAGGATATAACGCTGAAATTTTGTTATAAACACCTAGGTGGTAAGGATAAATCTCTAACGTATCAAATAACGCTTTTTATCATTAGTGGGCGGCAATAGTGTTTAAAAAAGAAAATGATATTTTAATGAATGCAGCTTGCTCTCGTTGAATAAAATCTCAAGCCATAATTTTTTGACATTTTACAGAAATTTTTTGGAACAAATTTTTAGTAAAATATAAGTCCCCGGTAATAGAGTAAACGAAAAAAAAAAAAAAAGAAAAGAAAAGAAAAACTACAGTTGCAGACAATCCTCAATTTCGGTAAAAATCTTAAATATTTGTCAGTCATCACCATCAGAATGCTGAATCATCCTACTCGAAATACATAGACGCCAAATATTTTATGAGAGTTTTAATTAAAAAAAAAGTTCAAAATAAAACGGAAAACAAACTTTGAGTTTACACAGCCAAGAGGCAGGAATATTAAAATACTCTTACCAACTGCCCCTCTCTTATATAATCAGAAGAAAACTACTATTTAACTGGTTTTTATTTAAGAAAAATTAAAAAGTCCTTAGCACTGGGCATGTTTCTAATCTGTTTGTTAGCCTTAACATTCGACAACACAGATCTGTAAGCCTTATTCGTGGGTACGCAAGTAACTTGCCCATAATAAAGGTATCTCTATATATATACACACCCAAGAGCAGAGTCAAAGACTTAATTTACACCTAAGAATTTAAAACCAAATTTGTTTAACATACAATCTGAAGATCAAGACGCGCAACGCAGCAGTTATGAATATTCAGAAATCATACACTACAAAGTAGAGACTGTAATAAGAAATTATTTAACAAGGAGAAAAACAACAAAGAAAACCTCAAAACCCAACAGTCATGAGTAAAAGATTAAAATAAAGTAATAGCAAACCTGAATGTAGAAAGTGTGGAGAATGTTGAGCCTTGGCTTTATCAAGGACCAGCAAAACTCTACATATTCTCACTTTCACAAAGACCTAGTTAGAAATGGGTTTCTGCAAAGCCATAGATGCAAATTTAAATCCCACTAAAATTTTTAATTAACATAACCGCCCTCAAAGGTGCGTGAAGAATAATTTTGTAAAAGTTTTTGCATGCATCTATAACTTTCGTGGCCCAACCCATACTCGTCATCTGTCACAAAAAAACATAAAAACGATTTCAAGAAATACAAAAGTTGTGAGAAGGTTTGAACAAATCGTTAGAAATATTCAGCTAAAACACGTAGTTGAGCAACCAAACCGCCTGAGAGAGAATTTAAACATGAATCACAGTACTAAAAGTACAATAAAATCTTATTCCTTGTGGTAAAAAAGCATTTCCGAAAATGCCATAAAATTAAAAAATAAAAGAATAAAAATTACAACAGAGACTTGAAAGTAAATAGGATTTTTGTACCTACAACTTCCACAAAAACAGACGTCATAAGAACAAAAAAAAATAAAAATAAAATGATGCTTTGTAAAAAATTACATGAAGTTAACAAGTAGTTGCAATATTTTCAATATATTCCAGGAGTGCTTTAAGAGTATAATAATGAGGTTTTTATGCACCTACCAACAATGAAAAAGCTTCGTTGACAACTAGTTCGATAAAACGGCTAACTACTCAAACTAAGTGCTTATAAACCCGCATAATTTCCAAAATTAAGTGAAACAGAAAATTCATAATGTTAGAAAAACAATTTGCACCAAGTATCTATATACATATAAAGGATGTAAGGTCAGGTGATGCATGACATCACAGCTTCTCCTTGACAAATGCCAACCCCGCCTTCTCGTGGTGCATCCTGTTCCCACTAAAGGGGCTCTGACGACCGCCAATAGCGGTATAACTATACCATCGGGATTAAAGGAAATGCTATCTCACACTCACCAACCCGCTTGGCCAGCGTGGTGAGCTATGGCCAAACCCTCCAAAATGACTCCACAACTTAAATATTGGCCCTCAGTCTCCGGCAACTGGAATGTACCTGGCCAAGGCAGCGGCCAGTGTGACATGAAGGCAGAGGGTGCTAAGAATCACCGGAGGACCGGGCTAGGCTGCCATCTGATGCTCACTTTGGCTACGTATAATGGACGCTCCCTATCTTCTGATTCAAGGCTTCTTGAATTGGAAAAGGAACTACAAAGGATCAAGTGGGACATCGTCGGGCTAAGGGAGGTAAGGATAAAAGGAGAAGATCTCATGAAACTGAAGAGTGGACGTCTCTTCTACTATCGTGGGACAGATACTGACAGAACTAGTGGTGTTGGATTTATAATAAATAAGAAACTGAAGGATAAAATTGAAGAAGTTGAATGTTCCTCTGACAGAGCTGCACGACTCGTTATCCAACTCTCGAGAAGATACAAGGCTCAGATTATTCAAACTTATGCACCCACCACAAGTCATCCTGAAGAAGAACATGAAAAATTTTATGAGGAAATTCGTCATCTAAATAATAATGGTAAGCAGCACTTGAAGATATTTATGGGAGATTTCAATGCAAAAATAGGGCAACGGCAACAGAATGAAACTTCAGTATGTAAATTCGGTCACGGCAACAGAAACCCGCGTGGAAATACTCTCGTTGAGGTTGCAGATGGTTTTTCATCTTGAACTCCTTTTTCAAAAAGAAGCCACACAGGAAATAGACATGGAGACATCCAAATGGGACGACAAGTGAAATCGATTTTATTATGTGTAACAAAAAATTCGTCATCGAAGATTGCAGTGCGCTAAACAAGTTAAACACAGGTAGTGACCATAGATTGGTGAGATGTAAGATGCACCTCAACACTAAACTCGAACGTGGCAAGCTCATAAGACAAACAAAATGTATTGACATAACCAACCTTAAAAAACACCATAATACCTTCAAGTTGGAACTGAAGAATAGATTCTCTGCGTTAGAAGGCCTAACATAGGAAGAAGTGGATATTTCTGAAGTTAACAGAAAAGTACCAAAGCTCTTATGGGAACAGCAACAAAATTAGCTGGGTCTAAGAACAAGTTGCATGTGTACAAATTATTAGGAAAAACCAAAATGTTGATGCAAAAAAGAAGAATGAGGACAACTAAAGAAAATGTGACTTCCAAAGTGGAATATATAGAGCTATGCAAGACAGTACGAAAGACGTAAAGTATCACTGAAGACGTAAGGAAATTCAACTGTGAACTAGTGAGGAAAGCAATTGAAAACAACCAAAGCCTAAAGATAGCAAAGGGACATCTCAGTAAGGGAAGAAAACAGATTATGGCACTGAGAAAAGAAGATGGTTCTGTAACAAGAAATAGAGGCGAAATTTTGACAAGAGTGAAAAATTTCTACTCCAAATTATATGCAAGGGATGGTACATGTACTCCACGCATCATGTAAGGTACCAGTGCCAGAGTTCTTCCAGTCCTTAAAGCAGAAGTTGCATATGCAATCAAGAACATGAAGTGGGGAAAAGCTCCAGGAGAAGATGGAATTACTGTAGACATCATACAAGAAGCAAGTGGAGAAATCGAAACAGTACTCGCCCAAATTTTCACTCGATGAAGGAATGAAGGGAAGATTCCTGAGGATTGGAACAACGCTACAATGATCCTGCTACATAAAAAAGGTGACATTGAGGATCTCAGGAACTACAGACCTATCAGCCTCTTATCAGTGGTTTATAAAATCTTCACTAAAGTTCTTTCACACCGTTTGAAAGTAACACTGGACATGGCTCAACCGAGAGAACAAGCTGGATTCAGGATTGGCTACAGCACAATAGATCATATCTACGTATTGAGAGAACTAATTGAAAGAGCGAGGGAATATGAACTTCCATTGTGCATGGCTATTATTGATTATGAGAAAACCTTCAATTCGGTGAAACCATCAGCAGTTACAATGGCTCTGAAATCCTGAGGTATTGAAGATGCATACATTAATATTATTAATAACATCTATAAAAATGCAAGTGAAAAGATTCGGCTGTTTGAAAATACAACACACATAAAAATTGGAAAGGGAGTGAGACAAGGTGACACCATATTTCCAAAGCTCTTTAATGACAGATTGGAGGGTGTCTTTCAGTCGCTGAGCTGGGAAAACAATGGGATAAAGATTAATGGAGATTATCTAACCCACCTTCGTTTTGCTAATGACGTAGTCATTTTTGCAACTACCCCATCAGAGCTGCAGAGCATGATCCAGGAACTTGCTGACAAGAGTAAAGAAGTGGGATTAAAAATGAACTTTCAGAAGACAAAAGTGATGTTCAATGCTTTTACAAGAAATGAAGATTTATCGATTGATGGAGAAAAGCTGGAGAAAACAGACACGTACCTTTATCTTGGACAGCAGATATCAAGTCAGGGTCACACTGATGAAGAAATTAATCGGCGTACAAAACTTGCCTGGAGAGCTTTTGGAAGAAACAGCATAATTTGCAAGAGCAATATGCCATTATGTCTTAAAAGAAAAGTGTTTGATCAATGCATCCTTCCAGTACCTAGGTATGGTGCAGAGATGTGGACCTTAACTAAAAGAGTCATACAAAGGCTGCAGACAACTCAAAGCAGCATGGAGAGGTGCATGTTTGGTGTAACCAGGAGAGGTAAGAAGAGGAACTCGTGGATCCGAAAAATGACAGGAATGGAAGACATCATGATCAGAGTTAAATCCCTGAAATGGCAATGGGCTGGACATACTGCCAGAAAGACAGACCGTCGATGGACAGCCGAAATTTTATATTTGATTCCAAGGGACAGGAAAAGACTCAGAAGAAGACCACATGGGAGATGGGTGGATGAAATTCGAAAGTGGAGGAGACTGGCACAAGACAGACCGTTGTGGAGGAAACTTGGGGAGACCTTCGTCGAGCACTGGATTGATAATGGTTGACAATGATGATGATGATGATATATATAAGACCCAGAAGAAGACCCCGTGGGAGACGAATGGATGAAATTTGAAAGGATGCAGGAGTGAGATGGAGAAGACAGGCTCAAGACAGACAATTGTAGAAGAAACTTGGGGAGGCCTTCATCCAGCAGAGGATTGATAGTGGTTGATGTTACATATATATATATATATCAGTAAATAGAAGTAAACACGCTCATGGAATCAGACTACATCAACACTGCGCTTTGCTGCAGGAATTAGACGTAGTAGAAATAAATATAGAATTAACCACATGCAGCCCACTTTCATGATTCTAAACACAAATGACATAGAATAAAACAACTCAGGAAACCCAAACCACTCTTCAGGGAAAGACATCTGGAGCTCCGGAGTTAAATAATAATTTAGGTGTTACAGGAGAAGACCCCATGGGAGATGGATGGATGAAATTTGAAAGTATGTCGGAGTAACATGGAGGAGATAGGCTCTCTCTCTATATATATATATACATCATAATCATTGTCAACCATTAACAATCCCTGGTGGATGAAGGTCTCCTCAAGTTTCCTCCACAACGGTCTGTCTTGGGTTATACGTCAATTCGTCGCGTGCGACAATTCGTTGACTGCGTCAATTCGTCGACTGTGACGATTCGTCGCGCGTCAATTCGTCGCGCGTCAATTCGTCGACTGCGTCAATTCGTCTCGCGTCAATTCGTCGACTGCGACAATTCGTCGCGTTTGCAGATTTAGGTTATATAAAAAACGAATACAGGAAAACGTACGATTTAGAACGTCTTTAGCCCTGATCAAATTTATAAGGTTTGGACACTCAGACAGAATATGAATATTACGCTTTTTCTTTGGCACTAAAAATATTAGACGGTAGACGGTTTTTGGAAGGGGTCAGGGCCCGGTTGGTCAGAGCCCCCATATAAAATTTTTTCGTAAAATCTACAGTTTTCAATTCAGATCCACCAAATCTGGTGTACTATCTCATGGTACTCTAACTTAGACGGTTGTCGGTTTTTGGAACGGGTCAAGGCACCGGGTGAGGGGTCTAAGCCCCCCCTCCCACATACAAAATTTTCGTAAAATCTATTTTTCATTTCAGAACCATCAAATTTGGTATCATGAAACTCCAACTTAGACGCTAGACGGTTTTAGTAAGGGGTTGGAGCCCGGGGGTAAGCCCCCCCTCACAAAAAAATTCGTAAAATCTACAGTTTTCAATTTAGAACCACCAGATTCGGTATACTATCTCGTGATACTCTAACTTAGACGGTAGACCGTTTTTGAAACGGGTCAAGGCCCGGGGGCTAAAAGCCCCCTTCCACACATACACACATACAAAATTTTCTTAAAAACTACTGTTTTCAGTTCAGAACCACAAAATCTGGTATACTATCTCATGGTACTCTAACGTAGACGCTAGAAGGTTTTTGGAAGGGGTTGGAGCCCGGGGGTAAGAGCCCCCTAAAAATGTCGTAAAATCTACAGTTTTCAATTTAGAACCACTAAATTTGGTATACTATCTCATAGTACTCTAACTTAGATGGTACACGGTTTTCAGAACAGGTCAAGGCCCGGAGGTAAGAGCCCCCCCCCCCTACAAAATTTTCTTAAAAACTACAGTTTTCAATTCAGAACCACCGAATCTGGTATATTCTCTCATGGTACTCTAACTTAGACGCTAGATGATTTTCTGAAGGGGTTGCAGCCCGGGGGGTAAGGGCCCCCTCATAAAAAAATTCGCAGAATCTACAGTTTTCAATTTAGAACCAGCAAACTTGGTATACTATCTCATGGTACTCTAAGTTAGACGGCAGACCGTTTTTGGAACGGGTCAAGGCCCGGGGGTCAGAGCCCCCACATACAAAATTTTCGTAAAATCTATTTTTCATTTCAGAACCATCAAATTTGGTATCATGAAACTCCAACTTAGACGCTAGACGGTTTTTGTAAGGGGTTGGAGCCCGGGGGGTAAGGGCCCCCCTCATAAAATTTTTCGTAAAATCTACAGTTTTCAATTTAGAACCACCAGATTCGGTATACTAATTCGTGGTACTCTAACTTAGACGCTAGACGGTTTTGGGAAGGGGTTGGAGCCCGGGGGTAAGAACCTCAGTCATAAAAAATGCCGTAAAATCTACAGTATTCAATTTAGAATCGCCAAATTTGGTATACTATCTCATGGCACTCTAACTTAGACGGTAGACCGTTTTTGGAACGGGTCAAGGCCCGGGGTCAGAGCCCCCCATAACCTTTTTGGAAAATCGACAGTTTTCAATTCAGAACCATTAAGTATGGTATCAACAAACTCTAACTTAGAAGCTAGACGCTTTATGAAAGGGGTTAGAGCCCGGGGGTGAAAGCCCCCACCCCCATAAAAATTTCTTAAAATCTACAGTTTTCAATTTAGAACCACCAAATCTGGTATACTATCTCATAGCACTCTAACTTAGATGCTAGACGGCTTTGTAAAGGGGTTGGAGCCCGGAAGTCAGAGCCCCCCCCCCCCCCCTAATAAAAAAAATCGTAAAATCTACAGTTTTCAATTTAGAACAACCAAATTTGGTATACTATCTCATAGTACACTAACGTAGACGGTAGACCGTTTTTGGAAGGGGTTGCAGCCCGGGGGTAAGGGCCCCCTTCATAAAAAATCGCAAAATCTAGTTTTCAATTTAGAACCACCAAATTTGGTATACTATCTCATGGTACTCTAACTTAGACGGTCGACGGTTTTGGGAACGGGTCAAGGCCCGGGGTGTCAGAGCCCCCACCCCCACACACACATACAACACTTTCTTAAAAACCACAGTTTTCAATTCAGAACCACCAAATCTGGCATCATGAAACTCTAACTTAGACGCTAGACGGCTTCTGGAAGGGGTTGGAACCCGGGGGGTGAGAGCCCTCCCTCCTCATAAAAATTTCGTAAAATCTACAATTTTCAATTTAGAATAACCAAATTTGGTATACTATCTCATGTTTATCTAACTTAGACGGTAGACGGTTTTGGGAAGGGGTTGGGGCCCGGGTCAAGGGAGCCCCATACAAAATTTTCTTAAAAAGTTCCGTTTTATACTCTTAAGAATACCCTATCTGCGTTCTAAGGCGCTCTTTGGCCCTTTGAGGGCATTGCACCATAAACCATCAACTAACCAACTAACCAACCTACGGTCTAAGTTAGAAACTGTAGATAACAATAAAGTGCAAAAATATGCGTTTAATGGTATATTAAAAACACAAATCAATATAATTTAGCTTTCACTACCAACGAACGGCTTATCAGGAAGAAATATAATGTAATGTAAATAGAGAGTTCCAGATATTCAAAATTCAAAAGGGTAAGAAAAAGATGATCAATGCCAATGTGAAGTCGTACGCAATCGACATCACATAGGTACATTGCATTTCTGTGTTTGCGGGATTCACAGAAGCACACGCCACATGTACGGCAGTTCTATAGATGTCTCCTAGAAGGTAAGTATTCCCATTCCTTTTTTTTCTTTTTTGTTTCGCAAAATTAAATTAACTAAATCAAACAATTTAAAATAAGTTTACTGGAAAATTGCAGGAATATCTTTTTCATTCATTAACTTTCACCCGCTGAACTTGGGGATTTTACAAATAGTAATATGTACCTGGCAAATAACTGGTATCCCTGCTAGTACAAATTATATCAGTGATTTATTTGCGTCCAGTTCAATCTAGTATGTCCATAAGAGCGTTTGGGGCCGTATGAAAAATACATTTCAACGTGTGCCGCTACGGCGGCGGAGTGATCTAGGGGCTGGCTTCTGACCACCTGTCAAGAAGAATTTTGTATGTGGGGGCACTTACCCCCCCCCGGCCTTTGACCCGTTCCAAAAAACCGTCTACCGTTTAAGTTAGAGTACCATGACATAGTATACCAAATTTGGTGGTTATAAATTGAAAACTGTAGATTTCACGAAATTTTTTATGAGGTGCACTCTGACCCGTCCCGTTCCAAAAACCTCCTGTCGTCTAAGTTAGACTACCATGAGATAGTATACCAAATTTGGTGGTTCTAAATTGAAAACTGCAGATTTCACGAAAATTTCGGGAGGGGGAGGGCTGTAACCCCCGTGCCCTGACCCGTTCCAGAAACCGACTAAGTTAGATTACCATGATATAGTATACCAAATTTGGTAGTTCTAAACTGAAAACTAGATTTTACGAAATTTTAATTTGGGAGAGGGGTAGGGGGGGGTGCTCTGAACCCCGGGCTCCGATCCTTTCCAAAGAAAACCGTCTACAGTATAAGTTAGAATAAAATGATATAGTATACCAAATTTGGTGGTTCTGAATTGAAAACTGTAGATTTTACGAAACTTTTTATGGAGAGGGGCTCTGACCCCGTGCCCGACCAGTTCCCAAAACCGTCTACCGTCTAAGTTAGAATACCATGAGTTAGTATACCAAATTTGGTGGTTCTAAATTGAAAACTGTATATTTTACGAAAATTTTGTAGGGGGGAGGGGGCTCTGACCTCCGGACCCTGACCCGTTGCAAAAACCGTCTCCCGCTAAGTTAGAGTTTCATGACACCAAATTTGGTGGTTCTGAATTGAAAAATATAGATTTTTAAGAAAATTTTGTAAGTGGGGAGGGGGTCTTACCCCCGCGCCTTGACTTGTTCCAAAAACCGTCTACCGTCTAAGTTAGAGTACCATGAGATAATATACCAAATTTGGTGGTTCTAAATTGGAAACTATAGATTTTACGAACATTTTGTATGTGGGGGCTCTTTACCCCCGCCCCTTGACCTATTCCCAAAACCGTCTACCGTCTAAGTTAGAGTACCATGATATAGTATACCCAATTTAGTGGTTCTAAATTGAAAACTGTAGATTCCACGAAATTTGGGGGGGGGGGGGGCTTTGAACCCCGGGCTCCGACCTTTTCCAAAAAACCCTCCGCAGTCGTAGTTAAAATACCATGAGATAGTATATCAAATTTGGTGGTTCTAAATTAAAAACGGTATGTTTTACGAAATTTTTGTAGGGGGCTCTGACCGCCGGCCCCGACCCATTTCAAAAACAGTCTCCCGTCTAAGTTAGAGTTTCATGATACTAAATTTGGTGGTTCTAAATTAAAAACTATAGATTTTACGAAAATTTTGTATGTGGGGGCTCTTACCCCCGCGCCTTCACCTATTCCAAAAACCGTCTACCGTCTGAGTTAGAGTACCATGAGATAGTATACCAAATTTGTTGGTTCTAAATTGAAGACTGTAGATTTTACGAAAATTTTTGTATGGAAGGGGGTGGCTCTGACCCCCTGGCTCCAACCGCTTCCAAAAACCGTCTACAGTCTAAGTTAGAATACCATGAGATAGTATACCAAATTTGGTGGTTCTAAATTGAAAACTGTAGATTTTACGAAAATTTTGTAGGGAGGAGGAGCTCTGACCCTTTGCAAAAACCGTCTCCCGCTAAGTTAGAGTTTCATGACACCAAATTTGGTGGTTCTGAATTGAAAAATATAGATTTTAAGAAAATTTTGTAAGTGGGGGAGGGGGTCTTACCCCCGCGCCTTGACCCGTTCCAAAAACCGTCTACCGTCTAAGTTAGAGTACCATGAGATAATATACCAAATTTGGTGGTTCTAAATTGAAAACTGTAGATTTCACGAAATTTTTTATGGGGGGAGGCTTTGAACCCCGGGCTCCGACCCTTTCCAAAAAACCATTCACAGTCGTAGTTGAAAAACCATGAAATAGTATATCAAATTTGGTGGTTCTAAATTAAAAACGGTATATTTTACAAAATTTTTGTAGGGGGGCTCTGACCCCCGGCCCCGACCCATTCCAAAAACCGTCTCCCGTCTAAGTTAGAGTTTCATGATACTAAATTTGGTGGTTCTAAATTGAAAACTATAGATTTTACGAAAATTTTGTATGTGGGGGCTCTTACCACCCGCGCCTTCACCTATTCCAAAAACCGTCTACCGTCTGAGTTAGAGTACCATGAGATAGTATACCAAATTTGGTGGTTCTAAATTGAAGACTGTAGATTTTACGAAAATTTTTGTATGGAAGGGGGTGGCTCTGACCCCTCTGGCTCCAACCGCTTCCAAAAACCGTCTACAGTCTAAGTTAGAGTTTCGTGAGATAGTATACCAAATTTGGTGGTTCTAAATTGAAAACTGTAGTTTTTACGAAAAATTTTATGGCGGGGGTCACTGACTCCGTGCCCGACCCGTTTCAAAAACCGTCTACTGTCTAAGTTAGAGTAGCATGAGATAGTATACCAAATTTGGTGGTTCTAAATTGAAAACTGTAGATTATACGAAATTTTTTTGTGGGGGGGGGAGGGGCTCTAACCCTCCGGGCTCCAACCCCTTTTCCAAAACCGTCTAATGTCTAAGTTAGAATACCATGAAATAGTATACCAGATTTAGTGGTTCTGAATTGAAAACTGTAGATTTTGCGAAAATTTTGTACGGGGGGGGGGGGGGAGTTCTGACCTCCCGGGCCCCGATCCGTTCCAAAAAAAACCGTCTTCCGCTAAGTTAGAGTTTCATGACACCAAATGGTGGTTTTAAATTGAAAACTAGATTTTACGACAGTTTGGGGGTTAACCCCATGTGGTCCAACCGCTTCCCAAAACCGTCTACAGTCTAAGTTAGAATACCACGAGATAGTATACCAGATTTGGTGGTTCTGAATTGAAAACTGTAGATTTTACGAAAATTTTGTAGGGGGGGGAAGCTCTAACACCCGGGCCCCGACCCGTTCCAAAAACCGTCTACCGTCTAAGTTAGAGTACCATGAGATTGTGATGTGTGTTTTTGAGCTCTGTCTATTACGTGTTTTCGAGTGGTTACCCGAGTGGTGTGCTTTTTCTTTTCGAGTACATCTTCAAGTTGAAGATCAGTGCTTTCGTTTCGTTTGTCTCACGAGGTGGTGAGTGAATTACTTTATTCTTTATCGTTAGTTAATTTTTTTCGACCGAGTTGGTCTTGTTCTTCGGTAAGCCTCGCCATTGACATGGCGGCATTAGATAAGGGTGAAGCTCACGCCCTTATCTTGGAAGAGAAGCCATCTTCCTCTTCTTCCAACCCAGCTGCAGACACAGCTTCGTTGGTTGCCGAGATCTCTAACTGCCTTACTGACGTCATGAGTTTCATCTCCTCTCCTGCGCCTACGGCCTACCTTCCCACAGAGAGTACTACCGTTACAGGTCTACTCTCTGTCCCTGTCGCGGATGCTATGGAGGTGTCGGGTGCCGTCGCTTCTACGGCCACCACTTCATCTCAACTACCAGATTCGCCTATAACAGCTGGAGTTTCGCCCTCTACATCTCGTAAAAGTACTGTTCCTCCATCATATGCGACTGCCATGTCTAGTGGCTCTACGTCACTCTTATCGTCTGATACTCTCCTTCCCGATTCGTATCTTCATGTCGTGGGATCCACAGCCACGATAGATATTCCCGAAGACTCACCAGCCGGCCGTCAACTACAATCAACGATGGAACTCGGCGTATGTTTTGATGCGCTGCCATATACAAAGCTTCAGCTCTATAGCCGAGCTCTTAGATCCATCTTACCGCCGGATGCAATAGATTATGTTGCCCGAAAACCACGATCTGTACTGGTTTACTTCAAGAAAAAGGAGCATGCAGACCTCGTATTGACAGCAGGACTGACCATTAATGATGTACATCTACTACCACAACCAGTCGCGTACTGCCCCGTGCAGGTGACTTTCTACCCTGTTCCGCCAGAAGTTTCTGATACAATTCTTTGCACGTTACTCAGTAAGTTCGGCCGAGTGGTCGGCCCCATAACAACCCTCTCGGCGGACCTTGTACAGCAGCTACAGTCCCTCGTTTTTGATTTCTCACTGATAGATGTCCATCGACACTTATATCCGACTACACCCTCCCATACCTGGCGTGCAGCTGGTGCGATAAACCCGGCCACGGCCAGACTTGACAGGTTTTATACCACGTCCATACTTCTTCCAGCGATCTCTGCATCCTGTTGCCAGCCCACTGCGTCGTCTGACCATTGTGCCATCACTCTTACAGTGTTTCACACTCATGCACAGCCCAGGACAACCCGGCCGTGGACATTTGATGCTGCTCTTTTGGATAACGCCGGTTTTTGCTCTTTAGTCCGCCATTTCCTCTCCGAATGGCGCACGCAACTGCAGTCTGCGCCGTGTGCCCGGACTTTCTGGCTGGAGGTAAAACATCGCCTCTTGCTTCATGTGCGAAATCAGGCTTTTACGATCACGACGCTACAGAGGATGCGTTTGGATCACATCCGTACGATGCTTTCCCTTGTAAATAAGGCTGACCCTCTTTTTGCTGTGTATAAGGCTGAACTGAATTCTCTCCTAGTCCCACTTCCGCAACAGATCATTCGGTGGCTGAGATTACAGCATCTCGCGCCCGATGCTTGCACTTATGAGTTTCTTTCCTATCTTGAATCTAAGCGTCATGCCTCTGTTTCAATTCGCCATCTCCGCCTCTCTACCGGCGAGGTATCCTCTGACCCAGTTACTCATTGCTCTGTTGCCCGCAGCTATTTTACAACGAAGTTTTGTGAGACTCCTCCTCCTTCCAGCACTGTCTTATCTGGTCTACACTCTGCTTTACCTCAAGTCCCCTCTTATTTTTCTGATTCTCTCCTCCGGCCTCCCACGCTAACAGAGATTTCCGAGACGTTTTCTTCTCTAAACTCCACGACTGCAGCTGGCCCGGATGGACTTCCTTTCTGTTTCTACAAAGCTTTCCTCCCAGCCCTCCTTCCTTTTCTGCTTAGTGCTTTCTCCGCTGCTTTCCACCTATCCACCCTTCCGAGGAGTTTCACAATTGCCCATATAGTTCTCTTTCCAAAGAAGGGTGATCTCCTAGACTTGGGGAACTGGCGTCCCATCTCACTTCTGAATCTTGATTACAAGCTTTATTCTAAACTACTGTCGCGCCGTATTAATCCAATCCTCCCCCACATCCTGTCCTGTAACCAGACCTACACTGTCCCAGGGCGCTCCACCTCGCATAACATTCAACTTTTCAGTGACCTAATCCATCTCGCTCGATCTCGCTCTGAACCTCTTGCTCTGCTGTCTCTCGATCAACAATCCGCTTTTGATAATATTTCTCATGCTTACCTCTCGTCTTCACTTTATAGTTTGGGGTTTCCACCTCCTTTTGTTTCTGTTCTCCTCTCCCTCTATCAGGATGCCACTTTCCACGTCAGGTTGCCCACCCTTCTCACAGCGCCAATTCCTTTCCGTCGCGGCGTCCGGCAAGGCTGCCCCTTGTCCGGACAGCTCTTTGCTCTTGCAATCGAACCTTTTCTCCGCTCCGTTCATAGATCCTTCTATGCTTCTCTGCCTCCAGTGGTCGCCAGCACTCGCCATCATATTGTCACCTATGTTGCCTATGCTGATGACGTAACTTTTTGTGTTCGACAAGATGCACAATTCTGCAATCTTAGCCACCTCTACGCTCGGTATGCCTCTTGTTCTAGTGCCACGCTAAACGAGTCAAAAAGCACTGGCTTGTGGTGTGGCTCGTGGGCTAGTCGAACCGACTCTCCATGGGGAACCGAATGGTCCACATCCTCACAGCGTTTTCTAGGAGTGCACCTGGGCAAACCTCCTACAGCCTCCACGATAACGTGGAATGCACTGCACCCCCGCCTGCTGCGTACGGCTGCCAACTGGAGACAAGCACAGTTCTGCACTTCTCTGTACCAGCGTGCCCAGATCACTCAAACATATTTGATATCCATGTGCACGTTCTCTTGGCTTGCGTCCAAACAACCTGTCTATCGTCTTCTTGCAATCACCCAGTGCCAAACCAATATCGTGTGGGCTGGTCATCATTGGGTTAACGCTTCACTTCTCAGCTTGTCTCCTCAGAATGGCGGTATTGGACTGCTGGACGTGCGGTTATAATATCAGGCATTCCGAGTGTCTGCGTTTCTTCGCCTTCTTGCTTCACCTGTTCTGCCTGCGGAGACAACCCGGGACGTCACTGTCTCCCCGCGTAATCCCCACCTTACTTTTCTTTCCTATTTTTTAATGGATCACTGCCTCCTCCTTTCCACTTACCTCCTGTCTATCGGGAGGCTATCACCTTGCTTCTCTCTTTCCCTCTGTCTCGCTCTCCACCAGCTACAACCTCCGAACTACTCTCAGAACCTCTATTTTTCTCCTCCGTCATTCATCCTCCGCACCTCCCATGTTTTGCTTTCCCCACCTGGCTGCGCGCCGGAGTAGTCACAGTCCGAGACCTTGTCACCCCTGATTTTCTCTGGCGCTCCTTCTCCGACTTTCCTCCTGCTATTCGTGCTCTACCCCATGCTCTTCAGGTTCACACCTCCTTACTCTCATCCCTTATTTCTCTCATCCCCGATCTTGCTTCCCCCGCCGGTCTCGTTCCCGTTCTATCCGCGTCTCTCCTCCTCCCCTTTTTCTTGTCGGCTCACGGCATAGATCTTCCGATTTTCTCCTTCTCCACATCCGCTCTTTACAGATTTCTCTCTCTCTCCCGCTCTTCTACGCCTACACCTATCCCTGATATCCCGTCTTCCGCTCTCTCTGCTGTGTGGTCTGCCACAATCTCTCCTCTATCTACACCCCCAGAGATCAACACCCACTGGTTCTTCTTACATAACCGTCTTCCCGTACCCTCAATCTTGCACCGGATGACCCTTCTTTCCTCTCCTCTCTGCCCTTTCTGCGCCGGGGAGGCAGATGTGAGTCATGTTTATCTATATTGCACTATACTGCTACCAATGCTAAATCTTGCCTTTTCGATTGCGCAAAGATCCTGTACAACTGATCTTTCCTTCAGTGCTTACCGAACGCTGTTGCTCAACCTTGTGCCTCCAATCAGACTCCCTGTAGTCTGCACCTACATTTTTGTGCTAGTGAAACACGTTATATACGTCTATCATCAACAGTGTCGTGCTTGGGAGGTGCCTCCTAAGGTTCCTCACGCAAGTGCCGCGTTGCTCAGTTTTTTTCGGGAATGTCTCATTTCTCGATTACGCCTTGAGTACCACACCGCCGTTGCTCGACAAAGTGAAACCAGCTTCCTCTCTACATGGTCCCCAGCGGCCCCATGGTTCGCTGGGACACCGACTTCGCTGCATCTTACAGTTGGTGCTTGTATGACTATTTAACAGTTAACTCAGTGACTCTTTATCCGAACCTTCGTCACACCTACTCAACAGGGTATGTCTTATCTCCACTAGATTCCTGAATATCTATTTCCATCTGAATGTCATGCAACTATATTGTCTCTTTGTTTCTACAGTCATCTGTATATGTCCCATTTCTATGTCACAATTATCGGGACATTCTACTTTTGCTCGTCTCATGTACATGTACTTACCTTGTTTTCACAACGGGGCCGTTGCGTCTTCATGTGAACCCAGCTTCTTCTCTCCATGGTCCCCAGAGGCCTTGGATTTGCTGGGACTCTACCTTCGCTGCACAGTACAGTTAGTGCTCATAAGACTATATTATAACATTTTACTCTGTGCCTCTCTACCTGAACTCTTGCCATATCTTCTCAACCTAGTGTGTATGATCTCCTCTAGACTTGCTTACATCTGAATGTCATGTATATATTGTAAATAGGTATCTACTGTCATCTGTAAATAGTGCATTCATGTGTCACTGTTTTTTTGAGACGTTTTTCTCTTGCTCGTCTCATGTACATTCCTTGAATAAATACTTTGTGAACACCATGATATAGTATACCAAATTTGGTGGTTCTAAATTAAAAACTAGATGTACCAAATTTGGTGGTTCTAAATTGAAAACTTTATATTTTACGAAAGTTTTGTATGGACGAGGGCTCTGACCCCCCGACCCCGACCCTTTCCAAAAACCGTCTTCCGTCTATGTTAGAGTTTAATGACACCAAATTTGGTGGTTCTGAATTGAAAATTATAGATTTTACGAAAATTTTGTATGTGGGGGGCTCTTACCCCCCGGGCCTTGACCTCTTCCGAAAACCGTCTACCGTCTAATATTTTTAGTGCCAAAGAAAAAGCGTAATATTCCTATCTTGTCTGAGTGTCCAAAGTTTATAAATTTGATCAGGGGGAAAGACGTTCGAAATCGTACGTTTCCCTGCATTCGTTTTGCATGTAACCAAAATCTGTCAACGCGACGAATTAACGTAGTCGACGAATTTGTCCGCGACGAATTGACGCTCGACGAATCGTCGTGGTCGACGAATTGACGCGCGACAAATTGACGCAGGCGACGAATTGACGTAGTCGACGAATTGACGCGCGACGAATTGTCATAGTCGACGAATTGACGCACGCGACGAATTGACGCACGCGACGAATTGACGTGACACCCGGTCTTGCGCCAGTCTCCTCCATGTTACTCCCGCATACTCTCGAATTTCATCCACCCATCTCCCATGTGGTCTTCTTCTGGGTCTTTTCCTATCCCTTGGAATACAATCTAAAACTTCGGCTGTCCTTCTGGCAGTATGTCCAGCCCATTGCCATTTCAGGGATTTAACTCTGATCATGATGTCTTCCACTCTTGTCATTTTTCGGATCCACGAGTGCCTCTTCTTATCTCTCCTGGTTACACCAAACATGCACCTCTCCATGCTGCTTTGAGTTGTCTGCAGCCTTCGTATGTCTCTTTTAGTTAAGGTCCACGTCTCTGCACCATACGTAAGCACTGGAAGGATGCATTGATCAAACACTTTTCTTTTAAGATATAATGGCATATTGCTCTTGAAAATTATGCTGTTTCTGCCAAAAGCTCTCCAGGCAAGTTTTGTACGCCGATTAATTTCTTCATCAATGTGACCCTCACTTGATATCTGCTGTCCAAGATAAATGTACGTGTCTGTTATCTCCAGCTTTTCTCCATCAATCGATAAATCTTCATTTCTTGTAAAAGCATTGAACATCACTTTTGTCTTCTGAAAGTTAATTTCTAATCCCACTTCTTTACTCTTGTCAGCAAGTTCCTGGATCATACTCTGCAGCTCTGATGGGGTAGTTGCAAAAATGACTACGTCATCAGCAAAACGAAGGTGAGTTAGATATTCTCCATTAATCTTTATCCCTTTGTTTTCCCAATTCAGTGATTGAAAGACATTTTCCAATGTGGCATTAAAGAGCTTGGGAGATATGGGGTCACCTTGTCTCATTCCCTTTCCAATTTTTATGTGTGTTGCATTTTCAAACAGCCGAATCTTTCCACTTGCATTTTCATAGATGTTATTAATGATATTAATGTATGCATCTTCAATACCGCATGATTTCAGAGCCATTGTAAGTGCTGATGGTTTCACCGAATCAAAGGCTTTTTCATAATCAATAAAAGCCATGCACAATGGAAGTTCATGTTCCGTCGCTCTTTCAATTTGTTATCTCAGTACGTGGATATGATCTGTTGTGCTGTAGCCACTCCTGAATCCAGCTTGTTCTCTCGGTTGAGCCATGTCCAGTGTTACCTTCAAGCGGTGTGAAAAAACCTTAGTGAGGATTTTATAAACCACTGATAAGAGGCTGATAGGTCTGTAGTTCCTGAGATCCTCAATGTCCCCTTTTTTATGTAGCAGGATCATTGTAGTGTTTTTCCAATCCTCAGGAATCTTCCCTTCATTAAGGCATCGAATGAAAATTTGGGCGAGTATTGTTTCAATTTCTCCACTTGCTTCTTGTATGATGTCTACAGTAATTTCATCTTCTCCTGGAGCTTTTTCCCTCTTCATGTTCTTGATTGCATGTGCAACTTCTGCTGGGAGGACTGGAAGAACTCTGGTACTGGTACTTTTCATGATGTCTGGAGTACATGTATCATCATTTTCATATAATTTGGAATAGAAATCTTTCACTCTTGTTAAAATTTCGCCTCTATTTCTTGTTACAGAACCATCTTCTTTTCTCAGTGCCATAATCTGTTTTCTTCCCTTACTGAGATGTCCCTTTGCTATCTTTAGGCTTTGGTTGTTTTCAATTGCTTTCCTCACTAGTTCACAGTTGAATTTCCTTACGTCTTCAGTGATACTTTTTCTTACTGTCTTGCATAGCTCTATATATTCCACTTTGGAAGTCACATCTTCTTTAGTTGTCCTCATCTCTCTTCTTTTTTGCATCAACATTTTCGGTTTTCCTGATAATTTGTTTACATGCAACTTGTTCTTAGACCCAGCTAATTTTGTTGCTGTTTCCATAAGAGCTTTGGTTACTTTTCTGTTAACTTCAGAGATGTCCACTTCTTCCGTTGTTAGGCTTTCTAAAGCAGGGAATCAGTTCTTCAGTTCCAACTTGAAGGCATTATGGTGTTTTTTAAGGTTGGTTATGTCAATACATTTTGTTTGTCTTATGAGCTTGCCACCTTCGAGTTTAGTGTTGAGGTACATCTTACATGTCGCCAATCTATGGTCACTACCTGTGTGGAACTTGTATAGCACACTGCAGTCTTCGATGACGAATTTTTTGTTACACATAATAAAATCAATTTCCCTTGTCGTCCCATCTGGATATCTTCATGTCCATTTTCTGTGTGGCTTTTTCTTGAAAAAGGAGTTCATGATGAAAAACCCTTCTGCCTCTACAAACTCTACGAGAGTATTTCCACGCTGGTTTCTGTTGCCGTGACCAAATTTACCTGCTGAAGTTTCATTCTGTTGCCGTTGCCCTATTTTTGCATTGAAATCTCTAATAACTATCCTCAAGTGCTACTTACCTTTATTATCTAGATGACGAATTTCCTCATAAAATTCTTCAATTTCTTCTTCAGGATGACTTGTGGTGGGTGCATAAGTTTGAATAATCTGAGCCTGGTATCTTTTCGAGAGTTGGATAACAAGTCGTGCAGCTCTGTCAGAGGAACTTTCAACTTCTACAACTTTATCCTTCAGTTTCTTGTTTATTATAAATCCAACACCACTAGTTCTGCCAGTATCTGTCCCACGATAGTAGAAGAGATGTCCACTCTTCAGTTCAATGAGATCTCCTTTTATCCTTACCTCACTTAGCCCGACGATGATCCCTTGTAGTTCCTTTTCCAATTCAAGAAGCCTTGAATCAGAAGATAGGGAGCGTCCATTGTAAGTAGCCAAAGTCAGCATCAGATGGCAGCCTAGTCTGGTCCTCCGGTGATTCATAGCACCCTCTGCCTTCATGTCGCACTGGCCGCTGCCTTGGCCAGGTACATTCCATCTGCCGGAGACTGAGGGCCAAGATTTAAGTTGTGGAGTCATTTTGGAGGGGTTTGGCCATAACTCTGCACGCTGGCCAAGCTGGTTGGTGAGTGTGGGATAGCATTTCCTTTAATCCCGATGCTATAGTTATACCGCTATTGGCGGTCGTCAGAGCCCTTTTAGTGGGTACAGGATGCACCACGAGAACGCGAGGTTGATATTTTTCAAGGAGAGGCTGTGATGTTGCGCATCACTTGACCTTACATCCCTATTTTCTATATATATATATATATATATTGATTATATACAGTACATACAGGGTGCATTCGAAAGTCCCTTTAGCCTGAAATAACTTGCGAACGAAGAGATGTACATTTATGCAAGTGAGATAACGGTATAGTAAAGCGACTACGCCCGATCGAATGCACCCGATTGCAGCACCCCTAGTGGCGAAATGCGAAAGTTATCCATTGCAAATCGAAAACAAAAAGAGATAGAGCAAAATTTCTAGATACAAAGTTGTAGAGCATCAATCAATTAGTACAAAACGACATTTGTTTCACACGGATAAGATAAATTGTCGCCTGAATACCCTAAAATGTCCAAAATCGATGCGCGACGATTCGAAGCTGCATTTTCACATTTCGCAAATGTAGCCGTATGTAAATGCAGATTGTGACGTTGTACCGTACCTACGATATAAAAACCAGTAGCAGGATGTACCCTGATCAGAAGTTTAGTCCTACTTACGCTGTGTGAGAATGGCGAGCTTCACTCACTCCCAAAAATCAGGTGTATGCAACAGCGCCTACAAGTCTGCTGGATCTACGTCTTAGTGTTACAGATGTGTGCAATAGTGTGACACCTTCCATGCTGAGGAATGTGCATGCAGAGTTACTTTCACGAATACAAATGTGTATCGTGGGCAATGGCGAATTCTTCGAACATACTCGACATTAACCTTTTATCACTGTGCGTCAGTTTGCCTTTTTTGTTTTTGTTTTGTCTGACGTCGTCAAACTGTATTGACATAAGTACGCATTTGTGCAATAAATTGGGTGTATTTGCTCATACCTATGCCTGTTCCCTTCAAACGTTCACACAAAATGTTGGCCATCCATTTCGGACATTTTAGGGTACCCAGGCGATAATTTATCTTATATGTGTGAAACAAATGTCGTTTTGTACTTATTAATTGATGCTCTACAACTTTGTAATTGGAAATTTTGCTTTATCTCTTTTCGTTTTCTATTTGCAATGACTAACTTCCGCATTTTGCTACTAGAGGCGCTGCCATTGGTTGCATTCGATTGGGCGTTGTCGCTTTGCTATACCGTTATCGCACTTGCATAACTGTACCTCTCTCCGTTCGCAAGTTATTTCAGGCTAAAGAGACTTTCCTATGCACCCTGTATGTACAGTATATTGTAATGATAATGGTTGTCAATTATGATGATATATTTACCATTATCAATCCACTGCTGGATGAAGGTCTCCCCAAGTTTCTTCCACAATTTTCAGTCTTGAACCTGTCTCCTCCATGTTACTCCGGCGTGCTTTCGAATTTCATCCACCCATCTCCCGATTCAAGACCTGGCAAATAGTGCGAATATTGGCATCGGAACTGTCAATAGCATTATGCATTCGCATCTTGAATATCATAATGTCTTCGCCACGTAGGTTCCGAAACATCTGTCCAATAAGTCAACGAATGGGTTGTCTTATTGGACAGACATCTGTTCTGCTACCATGAAGAAGGTGAAGACTTCCTGCTACGTATTATTGCTGGGGGATGAAAGCTGGTTTCATGATTTCAAACCACAGTCGAAACACCAGAGCTTTCAGTGGAAACATGCATCATCTCCACCCCCGAGGAAATCACGGACCACCATTTTCGCAGACTAGGTAATGTTAACCATGTTCCTTGACTAACGAGGACAATTGCTTCTTGAGTGACTACCAAAAGGATGAACCATGAATGCCGAACAACATTTTCAAACTTGAAGGAAACTTCGACAAGCCATCAAAACCAAGTGACCTGACAGCTTCACTCAAGGTACTGTACTTCTGCATGATGACTCCCAGCCACATACGGCAGTTACCACGCAAGGTACATTGCAGCGCTTTCAATCGGAAGTCTTTCAACATCATTCGTATAGTCCTGACCTACCGCCCTTCAATTTTCGCATCTCTTGACACATCAAATTTTTTTTCAAAGGCAAACGTTTCACTTCGGATGATCAAGTGCATGAAGCTGTAGCTAACTGGTTGCAGCAGCAGTCTGCTTCCATCTATGCCGCAGGAATCCAAGGACTTGTGCAACGATGTGGCTGCTGTCTAAATGCTGGCGGCGATTATTTTTACTTATGTCATGTTTTAATACTTTCAGGCAGAAAGTCTCACTGCCGCCCCGGTGGCACAGTGGTCTAAGCGCTGGCTTCTGATCATTCGTCCGAAAGGGGTCCGGGTTCGAGTCCCGCTGAGGCATGGATGTTTGTTTTTGCCTTTCGGCATTGGCTCTCAATGTGTAACTTGTACAACACTGTCTTTCTGTGTACACTGGTCATTCAGCATACTGTAAAACCATGTTTGATGTGTACTTGTTTATAATGTGTTACTTGATCAACACTGGTCTTTCTGTGTACATTGATCAATTGGCATAATGTAAAATGTAAGATATGTACTTATCGCTGTGAAAAACTGTATCCTGTCTTTGTATTATTGTTTGTCATGTCTCTGTACTACCAGGTCCAATAAATCATTTTTAACACTCCAATCGCCGCCCCGGTGGCGCATTGGTCTAAGCGATGGCTTCTGATCATTCGTCCAAACGGGGTCCGGGTTCGAATCCCGGTGAGGCATGGATGTTGTGTTTGTCTTACGGCACTGGCTCTCTCCCTTCCCTGGAGCCAGTGACCCTAAATTAGGGACGGGCGACTGCTTATAGCCCATTGAGTTGCTCACGGTGGTCGTTAAAACCTCCAATTAAAAAAAAAAACACTCCAATCAAAAAAAAAAATCTCACTACTTATTGAACAACTCTTATAAATAGTACTGCAGTTAGCTGTCAATATTCCTTGAAAAAGCCATCTGGTTGATGTGCGAAAGCTTGGAAACTTTTATTTATATTCTACGCCAAGAAATTCGGATCACTAGTACTAGTTTAAGTGTAGTTGGTGTATACTTCCTTGTTAGTAGTTAACCCTTATGAAAGTCAGGAGCGTGATAGATCATCCTATGAAAAAAACAAAAACAAAACAGGACAGAGTTTATTACGTACAGTAAAAAATAAAAGCACCATCAATTACTCTTTCAGTTTTGAACGAGGAAATGTTTACCACAATAATATGCAAATCAGCATTCCAGACTTATACGCCGCTCCGTTGGAACAATGGTCTAAGCGCTGGCTTCTGACGGTTCGTTCGATTGGAACCGGGCTCGAGTCCCGGATGAACCATGCGTGGTGCGTGTTTGTCTCACCGCGCTGCCTCTCTCCTTTCCCTGCAGCCAATGTCCACCACATTAGGAACGAAAGACTGTTTACATCCCATAAAGTTGCTCGCGGTGATTGCTAAATATTTCAATTTGATTTATACCGTTTACTTTTATATTTCATAGGAAATTAATCACATTCCAATAGCTGCGCTGATTTACTATGAGATGCATGTAAAAGCTCCTCCTTGGATTCATACTGTACATTCATTCCTTTTACGTGCCATCTTTTTCATGTTTGAGTTTGTGTTCACAAGCTACAAGTGCTTTTTTTGTTGCTGTTGTTGTTTTTTGTTTGAAGGCTGAACGACGACCGTGAGCAACTCAGTGGGTTATAAGCAGTCGCCCGTCCCTAATTTAGGGCTACTGATTTCAGGAGAGAGAGAGAGAGAGAGAACAAGTGTGGTAAGACAAACACAACATCCATGCCTCGCGGGATTCGAACCCGGACACATCTCAGACGAATGGTCAGAAGCCGGTGCTTATACCATTGCACCACCACCGGCTTTTTTCCCCTCAAAACTACCTGGAAAAATGGTGTTATTTGTATGGCGTTACTTTTTAGAAGTTGCAACTGTAGTTGTGGACAACTGCTTTTCAAAAGTAGTTTTTTTTTTTTTTGATTGGAGGTTTAACGACCACCGTGAGCAACTCAATGGGCTATAAGCAGTCGCCCGTCCCTAATTTAGGGTCACTGGTTCCAGGGAAGGGAGAGAGCCAGTGCCGTAAGACAAACACAACATCCATGCCTGACCGGGATTCGAACCCGGACCCCTTACGGACGAATGATCAGAGGCCAGCGCCTTAGACCACTGCGCCACCGGGGCGGCCAAAAAGTAGTTTCGCCACCGCTGCTCCAGCGAATGCCAAAGGTTTATCCTGAAATTTCAAATTGGAGGGCGCTGAAAAAGTTTTAGGGGCGGGTGTTGAAAATATAGGGCGTGGGGTGGTATGGAAACACATTTTTCGAAGACTAAAAATATTTATTGTAAAATGTTTAGGATTTAATCCCATAATAAAAATAGAGGAAAAGTCAGAAATGAAGAACTGTTGAATACTTTAGGGTTAACAATGGTCAAAACTGGAAATCATTTTTTCAGTAAGTGCGCACGGTTGTTTCGTTTTTGTGCTCCTTTTGTTTTCAATCTCTTCTGTCTAAATGATTCCATAAACAAGTCAAAAGCAACTAAGTATCATCATAGATTACTGAAACAGTAGATATTGATATTTTCACAAGTCTACTGCATGCTGATATGATTCAGAAGTACACTATTAAAAATTTCGTGGTAGGTAGCAGTAAAAAATAGTGCTACAACAGCTGCACCACTTCCTGTGAAAAGATACACCACTGTGTGGTGCAAACAATAACCAACAGCATGGTGAAACTTTGCACCATAATGTGATGCAACCTTGCATCATAACGTAGTGCAGAGTTGCACCATGCTGTTGAGATTTGTTTGCACCACACAATGGTGTATATTTTCTCAGGAAGTGGTGCTGGTGGTGTAGCACCACTTTTTGTTGCAACCTAATACAAAATTTTCAACAGTGTATACCGGCTATCATAATGATATGACCACCCATCATTTTGAAGAAAACTCAGTAAAACAAGCAATGTTCTTTTTATTGGGGGTTTAACGACCATGTGGAGCAACTCAATGGGCTATAAGTAGTCAGCCGTCCCTAATTTAGAGCCACTGGTTCCAGGAAAGTGAGAGAGCTAGTGCCGTAAGACAAACACCGCATCGATGCTTCACCGGAATTCAAAGCCAGATCCTTCTCGGACAAATAGTATAAGCCAGTGTTTAGACCACTGCGCCAGCGGGGCGGCAGAAAAAACAACAACGTTAATTTCGAAACAGCAAAATCTTCTACAGTATAACAGTCTGATAGTGAATAAAGGGCATAAAAATGTTTTAAAAAGTCCGAACTGTAGCTATAATGCATTTTTATTAAAAATGCTGTGTTGCAAAATCATATGACCACCTTCAGGCAAAATGTGAGGATCGTGATTTATGTGTCCCATGTTGGCTAGGGTGACCATATTTCCTTGAGACAAAAACGGGACAAAAAAGTACGACGATAAAAAAAGTTTTATTACTTAAACTGATTGAGCTCACCATTATTTTTCAGTTAACAGTGATAGAACCCATACAAACATTTAGGTACAGTTTGCGGGGTAGTGTATTTCACCACGATCGTACCGTGAATATTTCTCCAATGAAGTAATCTTACGCAGCATGCTTCGGTTTTTCAACACTTTATCGTAAAACTTTTCAGACTCCATGACACAATTTTATCGCACAACTAACGTAGCTCTGATTGTCTCAACACTTAACCCACATTTCTCCTTTGACCACATACTGTTCGCAACAGAAAATATTTTCTCAACACCTGTTGTACTTCCTGGAAGACAAAGAATAAACAATATGACAAAAATCCTGAAAATCTAGGCGTTTTTCGCTCGTTTCAGAAAAGTATTTGTACCCATCTATCAGATACAGGAATGTTTTCAAGGCGTTTTTGCTCATTTCAGAAAACATTTGCTAAACCAATATGCAAGTGTATTTATAGTTTTTATTAAAAACGGGACAAAATCGGCATTTTTATTAAAACGACAGGATGGCTAAGAAATATGAAAAAAATGGTACTGTCCCGTTCAAAATGGTACGTATGGTCAGCCTAATGTTGGGAACACTGCATGTTATCGTAAGTGCACAAAACTCCTGAAGTATGAAAATCACGCCACTTGTACAGGTTGCTTAGAAACGGCGGGAACACTTTCAGTGATTTATGGCACAAATATTAGGGCAGATATCAGTGTCCTACACATAATGTATAGAAAAGAAAATGTCCAAGCTTTTTTTTTTACATCACATCTTTTCACAACGATTCAATGCGGGAACCATATGTGACACGGCAAATGTAAACAGGATAATCGAACTCTTGCCATATCCTGTCCAGCATATCCTGTGTGACCGTGGTGGTAGCTTCTTCAATTCCCTGCTTTAGTTCCTGGACGTAACGTGGCAAAGGTGGTATATAAACACGATCGTTTCTGTAGTCCCACAAGGAAAAATCACACTGAGTTAAGTCCGTGTTCTCGGCGGCCATCGCTCAACAAGGCTATTCTAGTGGCAGAGGTACAACAGGTTACGCCAACTGGCGGTTAGTGATGGAAATACATACCTCGGTAGCAACAATGGTGCTGGGGGGGATTTTTATGCTTTTTCTTTTACATGGTATAGATATGTAAGTGGTATCTTCCTTACTCCACGTGCAATAAATTATTGAAAGTGTTCCCTCCATTTATAAACACCCTGTATAAAGACATGGTTTCTAGTGGATTTGGTAGCATTAGCAGTTAACATACTGAACGTCGGCGGTGTGGGTCAATGAAAGGTGTTGAATGAGTTTGAGAAAAGCGAATTGTGGCTTGAAATGAGTGCGGTGAATCCTCCAAATCAATATGAAAATAATATACCGGTCGCATGAAACAATACTAAATTATCTGAAGTCCAAAGCTTACGACTTTGGACTTCAGATGTCTCCAGAGCTACAAGAAAAACTGTCAATAAGTCAAAAAAAAATGGTTATGAGGAAACTACAAAAAGGAAATGTATCTCTGGGTCAGTTCTCGAATGACCTAATGCTATCAGCTTTCAAATCAACTTTTTCCAGGGTTCCCAAGAGATGCGAGAACTTAGATTACCTGAAAAGAAAATCACAACCATGAATGACTGATCTACACCGTAAAAATCGACTGAAGTGGACAAGATATCACAAGTTCTGGAAACAAGAATTTCAAAGAGTCATCTTTACTGATGAGAAAAAGTTCAACTCAGACGGCCCGGGTGGATGGAGCAAACATTAACACGATCTTCGTAAAGAGCTTGAGACGTTTTCCAAAAGACAACAAAGTGGTGTGTCCGTTATGATTTGGGCTGGCTTCGCATTTAAAGGTAAATCTGCCAAAGCTTTTGCATCAGGTTGAACGGAGTATATGTATTACCAAGAGCTTTTCAAGGACAATCTGTCGCCGTGTGCTGATGAAATATCTGGTTCTACATGGACTCTGCAGAAAGATAACGCACCGATTCACATACCAAACAACACATGGGAGTGGTTTTAGAAAAACGGCGTACATGTGATGCAGTGGCCATCTGTGTCGCCTAACCTTAATGCCATGGAAAAGCTGAGGAGTATTCTAGCAAGGACGGTGAACAGAAACACAAGGCTGTATACGAATATTGTCGAACTAAAGGCCGCAATAATTTCTGAATGGGCGAAAATAGAGCAGACAGGATTACAAAGATTAGTACATCTCATACCTGATAGAATCTTTGCATTAATTAAGAACTCTGGTGGATATACTGGCAACTAGGTCATGTGGTCATATCATTTTGAAACACTTTCATTTTGGCAAATGTTGTCAGAAAGACGTTCTTTTGCCTTCGGAAGACTTTTTTTTACGTTTGTATCTGTGATCATTGAATAAATGGTTCATTCTTTTCAATACGATGACTGTTGTGTGGTTTTCATTGTTTTTCACTTCGTTATGTTAGAAATAATACTTGATGATATCATTATGAGACGCAAGGTGTATCCGCAAGATCTGTAATAGAATAAATTGTAGAGATATGCGCATACGTTATGCGGTTGCAATGACTGACCTTAAACATCTGCTTTAAGGAAGAAAACTAAAAAAGAAGCATTAGACTGATATACGACGTCCGATTAAAAAGTTCCGAGACTAGGCCGTTATATAACGAAATACTTACCTTACTTAAGTCTGGGCATGATCTCCCTCAAAGTAGTCTCCTTGGGCAGCGATTCACCACTGTCAGTGTTTTTGCCACTGTTGAAACGCTCCCTGGAAGTCCTGTTCGCGAATCGTGTCAAGCACAGTCTGCGATTCACGCTGGATCTCGTCCGCGGTTTCAAAACGGCGACCCTTCAGCTTCGGCTTGATCTACGGGAACAGAAAAAAGTCCCAGAGGGCCAAATCCGGCGAGTGAGGAAGGATAGCCATGCTGTTGCGATTGCAAAACTGGCGTGTTGCTAACGCTCTGTGAGCTGGTGCATTGTCGTGATGGAGCAGGAAATTGCCCCTACACCACATTTCAGGTCGTTTGCGGAGAATGTCCTCCCCAAGACGCCGTAGAACATCGCAGTAAAAAAGGGCGGTGACGGTCTTGCCCTGTAGGAAGAATTCACGGTGCACAACCCCACGAATGTTGAAGAACACGATGAGCATGCTTTTGGTTGCTTTCCGGACATGTCGGGCCTTCTTCGGTAGTGGAGATGCTGGGCTCTTCCACTACGATGACTGTTGTTTGGTCCTTGAGTCGTAACCGTAGACCCAAGTCGCGTCCCTAGTGATGACCTGTGACAGGAACGTTGGATCATTCACCACTTGCTAACGAAGACCTTGACAGAGTTCGACACGGAGAGCCTTCTGTTCGGTGTTCAGAATCTCTGGCACAAACTTTGCAGCAATGCGGTGCATGTTCAAAACCGACGTCAGAATTTCTTGCACTGTTCCGTATATGACACATTGACGATGGTATCAGTGTCTTGAATGGTTCTCCAACGATCCTCATGCACCAGTTCCCTAATTTTGTCCACATTTTCGGGGGTCTTGCTCGTGCACGGTCGCTCTGACCTCTCGTGGTCTTCC
Source organism: Macrothele yani (assembly GCA_039090855.1). Lineage (NCBI taxonomy): Eukaryota > Metazoa > Arthropoda > Arachnida > Araneae > Macrothelidae > Macrothele > Macrothele yani. The sequence continues at coordinate 30,162,724 of CM077029.1, read as the reverse complement.
ATTGCCATTATGTCGCTCTTGAAGCGCGAGTGCCACTCAAAACACCTCCCAAGACTCATTGCCATAAGCCTGCCGCAAAATTTCATGCGTCTCCGTTCCCGATTTGCCGAGTTTGACGCAGAATTTGATGTTCGCTCGCTGCTCTAGTTTGCAGACTATACCGAAATCGCATCTGTGTTCTGGCACAATGACTTATGAAGGCCACTGCCCTCGACCACTGCTCGCGCAACCGCGTACTGCCATCTGTTTGCGCACTACGTACCTGGTCTAGGAACTTTTTGATCGCACTACGTATACACAGACTTCAAATAGAAAATAAAAACCATTACATTACGCTAGAAGGTACTTCAAGCTAAAACTGAAGAATTCATATTAATGCTGAATGCTGTTGACATCAGTGCTGTACTGTCATATGGAGGGATCTTGATATTTTTAGATTATAAATCCCTAATGTGAGTTAACTAGTTTATTGGTATTCTATCGCGAAAGTGGTAAGAATCCTATGCTTCCCGAGGGCAACAATATCAAGGGTGTACGGCAAGTATACCATCAACGGACGTACTAGCGCCCAGAAAGTAAGCTGTAGCCGACCACATGCCACTGATGAGCAGGATCGACGTAGACTATCCAGGCTGGTACAGACCTACCGCTTGGCAACGGCGGCTATAATCACATCCAGGGTAAATGCCGGAGGCCTAAGCTGCATCAGCGAACGAATTGTATGGCGCACGCTGCATATTCTTGGCTACGGGAGCTGACGTCCTACTTGTGTGCCACTGTTAAGTGCTCGTCATCGGATATTACGTCTAGCCTGGTGCCCAGAACATAAAAAATGGACCTCTGCAGAATGGCGCCACGTCGTGTGGTCAGATGAATCCCGTTTCCAGCTGTACCGAGCCGACGGGAGAGTGCGGGTGTATCCTCAACAGCATAAGGTCGTGGCCAAGCCGTGCTAGATAGGCTCTGTTCAAGACGGTGGTGGCTGTGGGATGGTTTGCGGAGACTTTTAATGGGACACATTAGGTCCCTCAGTATGTCAGAAGAGGGCGTTAACCGCTGCGCGCTACCTGCATGTGCTGGCTGATCATCTACAAACTTTTATGGCCTTCGCGTATCCTGCGGCCTACCCTCTGTTTCAGCAGGACGGTGCGCCACCCCACTGGACAGCAACCATGAAAGCATCGGTCAAGGAACTCTCACCTGAGCTCAGAACCATCAAGTAGTCTCCCACCCGATCCCCCAGGTCCTCGGATTTAAACCCTACGGAAGCTATCTGGGGCGCCATAGAGAGGAACTTAAATTCATCTATCCTGGGCCGACGTCTCGGGCGTTGTTGTAGATAATGCTGCAACAGGCATGACTGGCAATACCTCCGGTATCTGGTGGAGTCGATAGTCGATGCCTCGGCGTGTATGGACTGTTATTCGGGCAAAAGGAGGAGGACCAACACGCTATTATATAGGTACCTCTAATGTTTTGTCAATTGAATATACATCGGAATGAGAAAAACATTCGTAGCCGACAGATGTAAAGAACACATGAGAAGCGTCAAACCAGAACAAGCAGAGTACGGCACCATCCAGGGATCTCATAGACTGCTCGTCCGCTTCTAAATGGAAAAATATTAAAAGAGTTGCCCCTTACTCGAACTTTAGAGCCACTGCCAACAGGAAAATACACTGGTATTGAAAATTAACGTAACAAGCACGAAATTACGAATAACGCAAAATCCACACGACAGAGTTTAATGCTAGTTGGTATGGACATTTATATATCGGTAGTGCAGCAGTACACAAGAGAAAAAGAATGCCATCACTGCATGCGCATGACAGCATGGCAGACCAAAAGTGATGCAGCAAAGTGGCGCGGATTTCGAGCGACTAATAGGAAGTGTGATTACACCGAACAGCGATACAGCTCGGATATCGAACCCTCATGTTGTTTACAAGGCTGTGAATGAGAGTTTGGGACAACAAGTGCCGCTTCTCAACGAAGGTGCGTCGGAGTCCCAGAAGGGTTCTGCGAAATGGCTGCCAGCTTGCAATTGCTCTTCCCCGGGCATCCCAGACCTGCTCTATCTGGTTCTGATCTGGAGATCTCCTGGGCCACTCCATCCTGTGAGTATACTCAGTCTCCAGGTATTTGCAGACGGCTGGACTTTCGAATCAGAACGCTTTCAAGTGATTCCGGACTTCGAGTGTACCGCTCACTTCGTTTAGGAGAGACCGGGGCTAGTTGGCTACAAGGATAAGTTGTCACATTTGGTTATAACTTTTATCTGTTTCAACAGATGGCAGCACAAGCTCAACTGTAGTTTCAGAGTGATGCCATAAGAGCTTCCTAAAAGATTTGGCGACCCACGGTAATTTTCAGAAGAGTGAGGACGCTTTTTCTACTATTGTCTTTGGTAAGTAAATATTTTAAAATTTATATATTGCTGTGTTTGATTTTAAGTATGAGGTTATTTCTAAAAATGTTATGGTATGATGAGAGAAGAAATCCTGAGCTAAAAGCAGCTGTTGATTAATGTTTAAATTATTCTTTGAACTCTGTGTCCGAGTTGTTTAAAATTAGAAAATGGCGACGGGGATAGTTGGCATATGTGCCAACTTGCCCCTTATGTTCATATTTTTATACCTAAAGTCTTATGACTCTAAATTAGACAGACAGTTAGACATATACATAGAATTTAGTACATATATATGTGTGTATATATATAAATACACAATTGTGTAAATATATATATAAAGATACATGTACTCCAGACATCATGAAAGGTACTAGAGTTCTTCCAGTCCTCCCAGCAGAAGTTGCACATGCAATCAAGAACATGAAGCGGGGAAAAGCTCCAGGAGAAGATGGAATTGCTGTGGACATCATACAAGAAGCAAGTGGAGAAATCGAAACAGTACTCGCCCAAATTTTCTCTCGATGCCTTAATGAAGGGAAGATTCCTGAGGATTGGAACAACGCTACAATGATCCTGCTACATAAAAAGGGTGACATTGCGGATCTCAGGAACTACAGAGCTATCAGCATCTTATCAGTGGTTTATAAAATCTTCACTAAAGTTCTTTCACACCGTTTGAAAGTAACACTGGACATGGCTCAACCGAGAGAACAAGCTGGATTCAGGAGTGGCTACAGCACAATAGATCATATCCACGTACTGAGAGAACTAATTGAAAGAGCGGGGGAATATGAACTTCCATTGTGCATGGATTTTATCGATTATGAAAAAGCCTTTGATTCCGTGAAACCATCAGCAGTTACAATGGCTCTGAAATGCTGCGGTATTGAAGATGCATACATTAATATTATTAATAACATCTATTAAAACGTAATGAAAACGCAAGTGCAAAGATTCGGCTGTTTGAGAATACAACACACATAAAAGTAGGAAAGGGGGTGAGACAAGGTGACACCATATCTCCAAAGCTCTTTAATGCCACATTGGGGGGTGTCTTTCAGTCGCTGAGCTAGGAAAACAAGGGGATAAAGATTAATGGAGATTATCTAACTCACCTTCGTTTTGCTGATGACGTAGTCATTTTTGCAACTACCCCATCAGAGCTGCAGAGTATGATCCAGGAACTTGCTGACAAGAGTAAAGAAGTGGGATTAAAAATGAACTTTCAGAAGACAAAAGTGATGTTCAATGCTTTTACAAGAAATGAAGATTTATCGATTGATGGAGAAAAGCTGGAGATAATAGACACGTACGCTTATCTTGGACAGCAGATATCAAGTGAGGGTCACATTGATGAAGAACTTAATCGGAGTACAAAACTTGCCTGGAGAGCTTTTGGAAGAAACAGCATAATCTTCAAGAGCAATATGCCATTATGTCTTAAAAGAAAAGTGTTTGACCAATGCATCCTTCCAGTGCTTACGTATGGTTCAGAGACGTGGACCTTAACTAAAAGAGACATACAAAGGCTGCAGACAACTCAAAGCAGCATGGAGAGGTGCATGCTTGGTGTAACCAGGAGAGATAAGAAGAGGAACTCGTGGATCCGAAAAATGACAAGAGTGGAAGGCATCATCATCAGAGTTAAATCCCTGAAATGGCAATGGGCTGGACATACTGCCAGAAGGACAGAACATCAATGGACAGCCGAAATTTTAGATTGGATTCCAAGGGACAGGAAAAGACCCAGAAGAAGACCACATGGGAGATGGGTGGATGAAATTCGAAAGTATGCAGGAGTGACATGGAGGAGACTGGCACAAGGCAGACCGTTGTGGAGGAAACTTGGGGAGACCTTCGTCCAGCAGTGGATTGATAATGGTTAACAGTGATGATGATGATGATGATGATATAAAGAGAAAAATAATATATATACTGTATATTATAAAAAAATTTATTCTTTAAATTTTCAGAGTAATCAATATGAGGACCAATACAAGAAAGACAGAGTGAGACCAAATTCCTAAGGATGTAATTTTAAGAACTGTTAAATAAGCTAAAAACAAAGGAAAGTGGATTCGAAGTACGGTCAAAGACTTCCAAAATCCTTTTCGTTCACTAGCCATGTACTGTAGCAAGATAACACCAGAGGAACTGATGTCTCCAGAAGTATCTCCTTTACTTAATGTGAGTTACAAAAAGGTCCGACAGGTAATTAAATTTTTACCTTTATAACATGTTTTAATAAATAATTTTTGGTGTCATATATCTTAATTATTTAAAAAATAAATCCTCTTTTGGACTACCATATAAATAATTCCTTTTTTTTCCCGCCTTTTGTTTTAAGGATTTTACAAGTGACCAGGAAGACCAGCTTGAGAAATATGCGAAGACAGCAGCAGATATCTATTACGACCTGTCACCAAAAGAAGTAAGAAATTTTGCCTTTGATTATGCTATGAGGCTTGAACTAAAATGTCCTCCATGTTGGATTGACAATCAAATGGCCGAATGTCATTGGTTTTGTAGTTTTTTAAAGCGACACAGGACACTTTCAATCAGGAGTTCTGAAGCAACCAGCCTTTCACGAGCTACCAGTTTCAATCAGACAAATGTGAAAGCCTTTTTTGACAATTTAGAAACTGTAATGAAGAAACTAAAAATTGGACCTGCAGATATATGGAATGTTGATGAGACTGGCATAACTACTGTGAAAAAGCCTGACAGAGTTGTTGCAAGTACAGACTTCAGACAGGTTGCCAGAATGACATCAGCAGAAAAGAGGTCTTTAATACCAATAGCTGTTTCTGTATCTGCTACCATACCTCCATTTTTCGTGTTCCCACGAGTAAATTTTCGGGAGCATTTTTTAAGGGGAGCACCTCCAGCAAGTGTTGGTGATGCAAGGGTAGATGAAGGAAATCAATTTTATAAAATATGATTCCCATTTTGTGCATCACACCAAATGCTCAAAAGAGAGGTCAGTTTTACTGCTGCTTGACAACCATGAATCCCATTTATCAATTGATGCATAGATTACTTCAAAGAGAATGGATTGACGGTTTTATTTTTTCCACCCCGTTGCAGTCACAAGTTGCAACCACTGGATCGAAGCGTCTATAGCCCTTTCAAGAAATTTGTAAATAGTGATGGCTATTCATGGATGATGAACCACACTAGGCAGACTATGACGATATACACTGAAAAGTAATTGAATTAGATATAACTGTCTAGTAACGTGTTGCACCACCTTTCGTCCTGATGACGGCGGCGATTCGTCTCGGCATGGACTCGACAAGACACCGGAAGCGTTGGGAAGCCATACGGATCCACGACCCCTGAACAAGCTCCCACAGTTAACGAAGAGTTCATGGAGGGGGGGGATCAGAGCCTCAAACATCTCTCTCGATGGCATCCCAGATATGCTCGATGGGATTAAGTCAGGTGACCTAGCTGGCCAAGAAAGCGAGGTCACGTCGGTGGAGTGTTCATTCAACCATTCGGATAAATTCGTGAGCGATGGTACCGTGCATTGTCTTGTTGCAGGATGAGGTCCCCAGGGGGATATTGAACGACGCACAAACAGGAGTAAATGGTCGTCCAGGATATCCCGGTAACGTTGACCTGTGAGGGACGATGTCACACGTACCAGGTGTCCCATTTTAGTCCACGTAAACAGTCCCCAGACGAGAATGCCACCCCCACCAGCTTGAAGAGTACCCTGCTGGCAAGAAGGATCCATCGCTTCATGTGGTTTGCGCCGTACTTGTATCCTGTCATCCGCATGTACCAACGTGAATCTCGACTCATCAGTCCAGGCAACATTTTCCCACATGTCTAGGGTCCAGTGGCGATGTTCCCGCGCCCATGCTAATCTTTGCACTCTGTGATGTGCGGTCAGCAGCGGTACCCTCGGGGGACGATGGCTCCTGTACCACTTAGCGAGGAGATGGTTCTGGATGGTGTGGCTGGTTACACTCTTTTGTGCACCAGCGTTAAAATGCCGAGTGATTTCTTGCACTGTGGCCCGTCTATCCGCTGTTACAATGCGAGCTAGCCGACGATGACCTCGCTGATCAACACGCTGTTGTCCACGGCAGTTGACCCTTGCAAGGATGGGTTTTACCGGATTCGATGAACTCACGGTGCACCCGTGACACAGTGGCTCGTAAAAATCCCAGTGCCTGCACAACTTCCGAGATAGAGTGACCCATTTTCGGGCCCCGACAATTTGCCCACGATCAAATGCGTTTAGATTATTCGTCTTACCCATGCTGCGTCCGACTCTTACTGATTCCCATCGCGTCACTCCTTATATTGTCGGATCGCTGCATAAGTCATGTCGTTTCCGTTTACAGGGCCGCCCACAGCGCCACATTTGCATAACGCCAGCTGTCTCTAATTCAATTGCTCTTCAGTGTATGACTTGCCAGAAATTGTTAATGTTGTTTTGCCTAATGCGACAACACCAAAAAGTATCCTAGCGGGACTTAGAGTAAGTGGCATATCACCATTTAACAGAAATGTATTTTATCAGAGGGAGTTTCTTGGTGCTTTTGTGACAGACAGCCTTTGAGCAGCTGACAGCATTTCTGAGCAAGAAAAACCAATGGAGCTGGATGTACCTGAGATTTGTAGCACTACAGCTCCAAAGTGAGGAGAATCCACTCTCCTAGAACCCCAAAACAAAGTGCAAGACATATTTATCGACGATTTGAACAAGCCTTCTATATCAAGTGGAGCTGCTGTATAAATAACGCCGGAAGATGTCAGACCATTCGTTAAGCCCGGGCCAAGAAAAATCATCCAAAATAATCGTCGGAAAAGGAAATCCGCAATTTTGACTGACATACCTGTAAAAAATGAATTAGAAACACGAAAGAAGAGGAAGTTGTTGCCAAAAAAGCAAAAACGAAAAGTGTTTGTTTGCAACTTCAAGGGAGAAAAAGCCTAAGCGGAAGCTAAAGAAATCTGGGGGACTCGTTGGAATCGGAAGATGTAAGTGATTCCTTTTGTCTTGTTTGTTTGGTGCCATTTTCCAACAGTCGACCAAGGGAAAAATGGATTCAGTGCGTTGGGTGCAAAATGTGGGCCCATCAAGAGTGCAGTGATGGAAGCTTCAATTATTTATGTCATAACTGCGAATCAGACTAATAGATGCATAGGCATATAAATCAAGCCTAAATAGATTACAATATTGTTACATAAAATATTTTATTTTGGTTTTCTGTTTATAACTTTGATGTTAACCATTGTTTCAGTTCAGAAGTTGTATATACAGGTTATACGTTAATTCGTCGCGTGCGTCAATTCGTCGACTGCGATGATTCGTCGCGCGTCAATTCGTCGACTGCGTCAATTCGTCGCGCGTCAATTCGTCGACTGCGACAATTCGTCACGCGTCAATTCGTCGCGGACAAATTCGTCGACTACCTCAATTCGTCGCGGACAAATTCGTCGACTACCTCAATTCGTCGCGGACAAATTCGTCGACTACCTCAATTCGTCGACTACGTCAATTCGTCGCGTTTACAGATTTTGGTTACATACAAAACGAATGCAGGAAAACGTACGATTTCGAACGTCTTCCTCCCTGATCAAATTTATAAAGTTTGGACACTCAGACAGGATAGGAATATTACACTTTTACTTTGGCACTAAAAATATTAGACGGTAGACGGTTTTGGGAAGGGGTCAGGGCCCGGTTTGTCAGAGCCCCCCATATACAAAATTTTTGTAAAATCTACATTTCAAAATTGCCTTTATTTTTCAAGTAAAATTACATTTCTATGTACATGACAATGGAATTCTGCCAATAAATACAGTGGTATATACATCAGCTGGAAAGTTCCAGTGAAACGTAAAACAAAATATTGTTAAAATCATAAAATTATTTCGCCACGTAGGACGAAAGAGAGGCAGACAATAAAGCACGAGCGATACAAATGAAAATGTTTACCTACAGTATTGTAAACAGGGAAAGACATGATTCTATACTATGCACAAATTCCAATTAAGCATTACTACCATACTAAAGTATAAACATGCATAAGGTACTAATTCACATAAAAGACCATGGGTGAAAAGGAACTAACAGGTGCAACAGTATTTACAGATATGACAGTAATGGTAGAAACAAATAAGCACAAATACTTATCATATGTACAGAATTATGCAGTGACAAGAGAGAAATACACTATACGGACCCAGGAGAGCAACTTTACAAAAAAAAAACAGAAATCGAACAGTAATGCAACGCACAAGTTTCATATCATATGTACAGAACAATACAGTGACAAGGAAGAAAGTCGCTAAACATACCCAGAAGGGCAGCTTCTCATGAAACAGAAATGCAACAGTGATGCTACATTCAAAATTTACAACATATGTACAGAAGTATTCAGTGACAAGGAGAAATAACGCTAAATGTACTCAGAAGGGCATCTTGTTACATTAAATTATATTATCACTGTGACTAATATTTAAAAAATATATTCAACATAATGAAGGGGACATTGCGTGTGCAGTAAACTGTGCAGAAGGAAAAATTATATACAACAACATAAAAACCAACATTATTGAAGAGAACATGGGAAACATGGTGAGCTATCTCCAATGGCACATTAAACAGAATAATGACAAATAGCGAAACACCATAATTAATATGTAAAATCATGATTTGTTACAGTGAACGTGGGTGACAACAAAAATCTCACTTATAGGGTTTTTTTTTTTTTTTTGAGGTTTAACGACCACCGTGAGCAAGCAACTCAATGGGCTATAAGCAGTCGCCCATCCCTAATTTAGGGTCACTGGTTCCAGGGAAGGGAGAGAGCCAGTGCCGTAAGACAAACACAACATCCATGCCTCACCGGGATTCGAACCCGGACCCCGTTCGGACGAATAATCAGAGGCCATCGCTTAGACCACTGCGCCACCGGGGCGGCCCACTTATAGGTTGAGATGTAACTGCAAATTGTGGATATGGAACCACCCAGCCGATTGGGCCCAGGTGGATTGAAAAACGCTATCAGTGTTAGTTGAGGCAGCACAAGAGTGCTTCATTTGGAGGCGAGTGGTTAACCGTGCTAGGAAGCGTCTCCGAATGATATCACTTGCCTCCTGAGGAGGTGGAGTAAGAGCAGGGAGGCGTTGTTGAAGATGGAAAGCATAGAGAGTGAACTTCACAAGAAGAAAAATATAACGGCACACAGGAGGCAAGTGAGTAGGTGGATGCTTTGTTTGGAGTAACCAAGCATATGCAAGAAATGGTAACGATCGAGCACAAATTCGATCATCAAGACGAAATGCTGTGTTTAGAACTGGCAAGAGTACGGGGCAGAATAGGTATTGATGTTGGACGTCGCTGACTTCAGAGCGAAAGGAGCACTGTGGAGAGGTGAGAAGGGTCATGCGAAATAGTACTGATGGGGCGGGGAGACGAAGGTGAAGAAATTGCTAATGGACATTAAGTTCAAGAGGAGAGGAAAGGGGAGAGGTAGAGGCTGTCCAGATGGCGGGGAGAAGAGAAGGAGGAGCAGAATGAACAGAAAGTGGAAGTGCGGGAGGGGAAAGAAGAAGCCAATAAAGAGAAGAGGAGGAGATAGAAGTATCTAGAACCAGGGAGCTACGAATGAGGAGAAAGAACGGTAGAGAAAGAGGAGCGGAGGGGACCGAGAAGAGACCATCAGGTGAAGCGAGAAGTGGAAAGAGGCTCCAAAGCGCTGGGCGAAGGAGAAGATATTCGTTAGCAAAAGTAATGGTTGGAGATAGAAACAGGGAAGGAAGAGGTCTCCAGGTTAGATCAGAAGTTACGAGTGAACGGACAGTTATCACACCAGAGCGGATCCAATTAGGAAAGTAAAAGCAAGGGAGGTCAGGAGGGTGAATAAGAGAAAAGAAGAGAGGTTCATCTAGGAGATCAAGAGTTGAAGAAGGAAATGAACGGAGAAGAGGAAGCGAACGAAAGAGAGAAAGGCCCTCTCGCAGGACAGGAGGGAGGTGGGACGGGAGAAGAGAGTATGCATCCATCTTCAGAAACAGTAGGAAGGTGAAAGATGGGTCACGGGAAGAAGCTAGAACATTCAAGGTAGTGGTAAGGGACGGAACAGTTGAAGTGGCAAGGCGAATGAAATGAATAATGGTATGTGTTTTATAAAGGACAGCTGGATCAGGAAGCTGGATGCCACCTAATGAGGCTGGTAGATGAAGCGTGGCAGGTTTAACCCAGTGATGTGAAGACCAGATGACGGAAGTTGAGAGGCGAGTGATGGTCATCATTTGTGACACGGGCACAACCGTCGACATCCAAGAGTATTCGCATAGGGAGATAAGTTGTCGACGAACAACGGCTGCTCGTTGACGGAACGATGTGAAAGGGCGGGCCTTACTCCAGTAGGCAGCAGTCCGCTGTATCCGGGGAAGAAGAATAGTCCAGGTGGCGGATGCAGAAGCTAAGGGCAATCCGACATACGCACCGAGGATCTTTTGTGTAGTGGCTGTCTACTGCGCACCCCGAGGAGCATCGGTGCGGGCAGCCCATGCTCCGCACCATAAGCCAGTACTTTTAGTGGCATTCAGCGCAGCTCCAGATATTGCAACATACTGTTGATATACAGAATACAGGCGATCAAATTGAGATTCATCCCGGACGCAAAAGGTCACATCATCAGCATAGGCGGTGAAAATTATTCGATGATGACGAGTACTAGCCACTGTCGGCGGTAGGACATCCAGGAGTGATCTTCGGGCTGCTAACAGGAAAGGCTCAAAAGCGAGAGCGAATAGCTGGCCGGAGAGCGGACATCCTTGCCGGATGCCTCGCTTAAACGGAATTGGAGCGGTTAGAAATGTGACCGCTCCAACATGGAAACTGGCACCCTGATAAAGGGCCAAGAGAGCGGAAGAAAAGGCAGGAGGAAAGCCAAATTGTGAAAACACAGCAGAGAGAAAAAAGTGAGAAACGTTATCAAAAGCGGATTTTTGATCCAGATTGAGAAAGGCAAGAGGTTCAGAAAAAGAGCGAGCGAGGAAGTGAAGATGAAGGAGAAGAGAAACGTTAGTGGAAATAGTCCGACCAGGCACAGTGTATGTCTGGTCGAGAGAAATAACGAAAGAGAGAACAGAATTAAGGCGACGGGATAAGAGTTTTGTATAGAACTTATAGTCAGTGTTTAGGATAGAGATAGGGCGCCAGTTTCCAAGATCCAAGAGGTCACTCTTCTTAGGAAGGAGGATGATGTGTGCCAAAGTAAAGTCGGGCGGTAACGCAGGAGAGGAAAAAGCAGACGAGAAACACGCAGACAGAAAAGGCAGAAGGCACGGTAGAAAAGCACGATAAAAGGACAGAGAAAGGCCGTCAGGTCCAGGAGCGGCATGCGGATTGAGAGTAGCGAACGCCTCGCGGAGTTAACGAAGAGAGAAAGGGGAGAGTAAAGAAGTAGATAAAGTAGAGGGGACCTGAGGAAGAGAGGAGAGAAGAGGAGAAGCTAATGAGGATGAAGACTGCGTTACCGTACTGTACTTGGCGGTGAAATACTGTCTGGTGAAAGTGCATAGCTTCGATGGGTTCGAAGTGATGGAACCATCCTGGAGGCGAAGATGACGCAAAGATGTAGCAGAACGATGTTGAGATTCCAAGGCGGTTAAGTAATCGTGAGAATCAGCTGTAGGGGAGAGATGCAAGAAATGCATCCTGCAGGCTGCATCGGATGCGCGAGGAAGAAGCAAAGCGTTTAGATCTGCCAGATAGCCGGGGTATTGAGGATCATCAAGAGAGAGAGAGCATCGACAATAGAGCACGTAGATTCGCAATTTTCATATCGCTCTCATTCCGAGAGGCATGGGAGTAGCGCCGTACAAAAAGGATCAAGTCATGTTTGACACTGAGCCACAGTTGCATCGCGTCTGACGTAGTATCAAGAAGGGGCTGACGACTTCGGAGGAACTCACGCGCAGCAACCAAAATTGTTGATCATCCAGGAGCAAGTCCGGAAAAGTCCACACTCGTTGAGTCCTTGAAGGTGAAGGCGAAACACACACCGACAGACTGACAATACTGTGGTCTGAAGCGGCGGAAGGATGATGGGCAGCAGCTGCGATCGACGGGAGAAGAGCAGTCGAAACATAAAATTTATCCAGCCGTGCTGCCGTAGTGCTGCCATGGATGGAAGAGCGCCAGGTATAAGAGATTTCCGACGAGTGTAGATGCCGGAACGCATCAACCAATTGAAAATCATCAACTAGCTGAGAAATCTGTAATACACGTTGCCAGCGGTATTCGCCAACGGTTGAATTGCGGTCAAGGGCCGGCAACAACGTACAATTGAAATATCCGCCGATGCGAATATATTCATACGGTGGGATGCATGACAGCTCTGTACGGAGTGTGGAGAGAAGATCAGGTAACAGACGCTCATCACAGGGGACATATATGTTAAAAACATGATAGGTCACGTTTTCAATGCAAAAGACAACGACCTGGAGGTTGTCCACACGTAATGCACGAATCACTGGCGTCGAAATCAGAGGGAGTAGGCGGTGATGGATCCCAAGTACAAGGCCACCATTCCGTCCAACTCGATAAGCATGGTGAAAATCGTAGGGCCAAGCCCGCCAACGAGAGAACAAAGTGGTAGCAAGATCAATTGGTCTCTTGGAGCAAGAGAAGATCTGCGGGTAAAGGCGCCAAGTCCTCATACACTAGGGCATTTCTAGGAGAAGCAGAGAAACCTCTGCAGTTAAGTGTGACCACCTTGAATCGGTAGGTCCTTCCCAGGTCGTCACGCACGTGCACTGGAATCTGTTATTTTCTTCGCTTGCTTCTTCATTCTGTCAACACTAAATTTGAGATCGGGATAGGAAAGCACAAGATTTCGAAACACAGATGTCACACTAGAAACTTGGGTTAGAACAGTAGGAAGATCAAGCATATGACGTGCAACAAACTGATTAAAGAATCTAGGATGTTTATGAGAGCATAATACTTCATATATTTTATGAAGAAAAAGCGGACCTTGCGGAATATCCGCCTTCGCTTCAGCTAGGTATCGGAGAAAAGAATCTAGGGAAAGCACTGGGGGTGGAGTCTTAGAACCTGGAATCACAGCAGGATGTTGACTTGTTCGTGGCGAAGTACGACGTTGAGAAGAGGAGCGGGAAGATGAGTCAACAGAACGACCTCTTGCAGCACCGGTGCGAGGAGGGAGCGGAGTCTGCGGAGCACTCCAGGACTCCCGTCGAGCAGGCTTGCTGGTAGTTGTAGGGTCAGAGTCATTGCCAGAAGAGTCACTAGCAGTAGGGCAGTCCATGTCAGTAACTGTGCTTGGAGTGTCTTCATCCGACGGAGGATGAAGGTCAGCAGTCAGGTCAGCTGGAGCAGCAAGGAACGTGGGCGGAGCAGTCGGCACCAGATGAGGAAAGTCCTCTGTCAACAATTGTGGGACAGGACCCCGTGGAGGACGGCCCGATGGTATAGCGGGTTGATGAAGTTCTGAAGACACCTCCTTAGAAGCGGTAGGGGTGGACGACACAGGGCTGTCACGAGTGACTTTTGGTCCCGAAGACTGAGGTACAGCAGGGCGGCGGAACCACTCACTTCGTTGATGGCCATACGTCTTACAAGTCTGACAATGAAAGGAGGTTAAAACGTCGATGCGTCGTATTTGGTCTCCGCATTTTACAGTGAAGAGAGTAGGAAAAAAGTCTTGATATGTTCATCCGAAGAGAATACTACTCGCGCAACTCGTCGGGCACTTTCAATTGAACGATCATCCTCGTCCTTTGGAGCAGCGGAGTGTGTGGTAATGTTACCCACAACACGACCGGATTGCATAAGAAAAGCACAAAGCATAGCATCTGTGACTTCAGGATGTACTGGGTACATCGAGACCGTTACTGGTCTTTGGGCGACAGGCTCAGGAAATAATTGGTGATCACCAACAACCAGCCCAGTCTGTAAGACAGAGGTAGCATCTGCCGCATGAAAGAAATAAACAATGACACTCGGCCCTCTGCGCGACATATGACGTATCGCTGACGGAGAGAACTTTTGTTTAAAAGCAGTAGAGTACATTTTGAGTGGTGTGTCCGGCAGCGTCTCAAAGCACACACCCAACTAAGTAGCCGTGGTGAAAGAAGTACCTTCTGGAGAATCCACTGGAATTTCGAGCACAACCTCATTACCAGAGCGACGGACATGAGGTTTTAAAGCTGCGGCTTCCGCTCGCATGGAATTAGACTTGGGCTGAAGTCTTTGGGAAGTTACCGCTGAAGAATAGGAGCGAGGAGCAGTAGAAGTGGAGGTTGAAGGCAGAGGAGCACCGCCATCCATTAAAGGCAGAGAAGCACCGCCATCCATTGAAGGCAGAGGAGCACCGCCATCCATAGTGTCCATGACGTCATCTGTCACTATATGAGAAGCAGCTGGGGCAAGAGCTGTAATAGTGACGTCAGGAGAGGAAAACGATACGCCGCCAACGGTTGACGTCGCCCCGGAGGGCAACGTGACAACGCCACCGCTGGGCAAAGTGCCGTGATCACCGGAAGTGATGTCAGGGCTGACAACCACACCGCATGACGCCATTTTAATGGCGCCGAGATAACTAGGCTTCTACCAGCTCGGTAGGAATTGTAAACACGACGATAAGAAACGAAAAAAGGCACTCATCACTTCGGTAGATGTCCGAAACGAATCACCAAACCTTTATAGAGGAGGTAAGCACAAACTCAGTTATCCTAGTAGTCGAAACACGTGTAATTCAAACAAAACTCACGGAGCACAATTTCCGTAAACCTACAGTTTTCCATTTAGAACCACCAAATCAGGCATCCTATCTCATGGTAACCTAACTTAGACGGTTGTCGGTTTTTGGAAAGGGTTAAGGCCCGGAGGGCGTCAGAGCCCCCACCCCACCGTCACCTCCCACATACATACAAAATTTTCGTGAAATCTAGTTTTCATTTCAGAACCATCAAATTTGGTATCATGAAACTCTAACTTAGACGCTAGACGGTTTTTGGAAGGGGTTGGGGCCCGCGGGTCAGAGCCCCCCCCCCCTCATGAAAATTTCGTAAAATCTACAGTTTTCATTTTTAGAACCACAAAATTTGGTATACTATCTCATGGTACTCTAACTTAGACGGTACACCGCTTTTGGACCGGGTCAAGGCCCGGGGGTCAGAGCCCCCACATACAATTTTTTTTTTAAACTACAGTTTTCAATTCAGAACCACCACTTCTGGTATACTATCTCATGGTACTCTAACTTAGACGCTAGACGGTTTTTGAAAGGGGTTGGAGCCCGGGGGTAAGAGCCAACGTCATAAAAAATGCCGTAAAATCTACAGTAATTAATTTAGAACCACAAAATTTGGTATACTATCTCATAGTACTCTAACTTAGACGGTAGACCGTTTTTGGAGCGGGTCAAGGCCCGGGGTCAGAGCCACCCCACATACAAAATTTTCTTAAAAACTACAGTTTTCAATTCAGAACCACCAAATCTGGTATACTCTCTCATGATACTCTAACTTAGACGCTAGACAGTTTTTGGAAGGGGTTGGAGCCCGGGGGTAAGAGCCCCCCGTCATAAAAATGCCGTAAAATCTACAGTATTCAATTTAGAACCACCAAATTTGGTATACTATCTCATGGTACTCTAACTTAGACGGTAGACCGTTTTTGGAACGGGTCAAGGCCCGGGGGTTAGAGCCCCCCCCCCCATAATTTTTTTTGTAAAATCTACAGTTTTCAATTCAGAACCATTAAGTATGGTATCATGAAACTTTAACTTAGACGCTAGACGGTTTTTGGAAGGGTTGGAGCCCGGGGGTGAGAGCCCCCCCCCCCATAAAAGTTTCGTAAAGTCTACGGTTTTCAATTTAGAACTACCAAATTTGGTATACTATCTCATGGTTATCTAACTTAGACGGTAGACGGTCTTTGGAAGGGGTCGGGGCCCTAGTCAAGGGAGTCCCAAACAAAATTTTCATAAAAAGATCCGTTTTTTACTCTTAAGAATACCCTATCTACGTTCTAAGGCGCTCTTTGCCCCTTTAAGGACCTTGCACCATAAACCATCAACCAACCAACTGACCAACCTACGGTCTAAGTTAGAGACTGTAGATAACAATAAAGTGCAAAAATATGCGTTTAATGGTGTATTAAAAACACAAATCAATATAGTTTAGCTTTCACTACCAACGAACGCCTTATCAGGAAGAAATATAATGTAATGTAAATAGAGAGTTAAAGATATTCAAAATTCAAAACGGTAAGAAAAAGATGATCAATGCCAATGTGAAGTCGAACGCAATCGACATCACATAGGTACATTGCATTTCTTTGTTGCGTTATTCACAGAAGCACACGCCAGATGTACTGCAGTTCTGTAGATGTCTCCTAGAAGGTAAGTATTCCCATTCTTTTTTTTTTTCTTTTTTGTTTCGCAAAATTAAACTAACTAAATCAAACAATTTAAAATAAGTTTACTGGAAAATTGCAGGAATATCTTTTTTATTCATTAACTTTCACCCGCTGAACTTTCTGATTCCACAAATAGTAATATGTACCTGGCAAATAACTGGTATCCCTGCTAGTACAAATTAGATTAATGATTTATTTGCGTCCAGTTCAATCTAGTATGTCCATAAGAGCGTTTGGGGCCGTATGAAAAATACATTTCAACGTGTGCCGCTACGGCGGCGGAGTGATCTAGGGGCTGGCTTCTGACCACTTGTCAGGAAGAATTTTGTATGTGGAGGCACTTACCACCGGGCCTTGACCCGTTCCAAAAAACCGTCTACCGTTTAAGTTAGGGCACTATGAGATAGTATACCAAATTTGGTGGTTCTAAATTGAAAACTGTAGATTTTACAAAAACTTTTATGAGGTGGGCTGTGATCCAGTGCCTGTCCAGTTCCCAAAACGTCTGCCGTCTAAGTTAGACTACCATGAGATAGTATACCAAATTTGGTGGTTCTAAATGAAAATTGTAGATTTCACGAAAATTTTGGGGGGGGGGGATGAAACTAAATCAAACAATTTAAAATAAGTTTACTGGAAAATTGCAGGAATATCTTTTTTATTCATTAACTTGCCCCGACCGGTTCCGAAAACCGTCTAAGTTAGATTACCATGATATAGTATAACAAATTTGGTGGTTTTTAATTGAAAACTGCAGATTTCACGAAAATTTTGTAGGGAGGGGGCTGAAACCACCCGTGCCCCGACCCGTTCCGAAAACCGCCTAAGTTAGTTTACCATGATATAGTATATCAAATTTAGTGGTTCTAAATTGAAAACTATAGATTTTACGAAATCTTTGTGTGTGGGGGGGGGGGGGATCTAACCACCCGTGCCCCAACCCGTTCTGAAAACCGTCTACCGTCTAAGTTAGAGTACTATGATGTAGTATACCAAATTTGGTGGTTCTAAATTGAAAACTGTAGATTTCACGAAACTTTTTTATGGGGGGGGGCTCTGAACCCCGAGCTCCAACCCTTTCCAAAAAACCATCTACAGTCGAAGTTAAAATACCATGAGATAGTATACCAAGTTTGATGGTTCAAAATTGAAAACGGCATATTTTACGAAAATTTTGTACGTGGGGGATGGGGGGCTCTGACCCACCACGCCACGACCCGTTCCAAATACCGTCTCCCGTCTAAGTTAGAGTTTCATGATACCAAATTTGGTGGTTCTAAATTGTAAACTATAGATTTTACGAAAATTTTGTATGTGGCGGCTCTTCGCCCCCCCCCCCCCGGCTCCAACCGCTTCCAAAACCATCTACAGTCCAAGTTAGAGTTTCGTGAGATAGTATACCAAATTTGGTGGTTCTAAATTGAAAACTGTAGATTTTACGATAATTTTGTACCGGGGGAGGGGGTCTGACCTCCCAGCCCCCGATCCGTTCCAAAAACGGTCTTCCGCTAAGTTAGTGTTTCATGACACCAAATTTGGCGGTTTTCAATTGAAAACTAGATTTTACGGCAATTTTGTAGGGGGGGGGGGGGGGCTGTAACCCCTAGGGACTCCAACCGCTTCCAAAAAGCGTCCAGCGTCTAAGTTAGAGTTTCATGATACCATACTTAATGGTTCTGAATTGAAAACTGTAGATTTCACAAAAAAAATTATGGGGGGGGGGGGCTCTAACCACCGGGCCTTGACCCGTTCCAAAAACGGTCTACCGTCTAAGTTAGAGTACCATGAGATAGTATACCAAATTTGGTGGTTCTAAATTGAAAACTGTAGATTTTGCGAATTTTTTTATGAGGGGGGCCCTTACCCCCGGCTGCAACCCCTTCAAAAAATCGTCTAGCGTCTAAGTTAGAGTATCATGAGATAGTATACCAGATTTGGTGGCTCTGAATTGAAAACTGTAGTTTTTAAGAAAATTTTGTATGTGGGGTGGCTTTGACCCCCGGGCCTTGACCCGTTCCAAAAACGGTCTGCCGTCTAAGTTAGACTACCATGAGATAGTATACCAAATTTCGTGGTTCTAAATTGAAAATTGTAGATTTCACGAAAAAAAATGGGGGGCGGATTAAACCCCCGTGCCCCGACCCGTTCCGAAAACCGTCTAATATAGATTACCACGATATAGTATACCAAATTTGGTGGTTTTTAATTGAAAACTGTAGATTTTACGAAAATTTTGTAGGAGGGGTGGCTGAAACCACCCGTGCCCCGACCCGTTCCGAAAACCGTCTAAGATAGATTACCATGATATAGTATACCAAATTTGGTGGTTTTTAATTGAAAACTGTAGATTTTACGAAAATTTTGTAGGGAGGGGGGCTGAAACCACCCGTGCCCCGACCCGTTCCGAAAACCGTCTAAGTTAGATTACCATGATATGGTATATCAAATTTGGTGGTTCTAAATCGAAAACTATAGATTTTACGAAATCTTTGTTTGTGTGTGTGTGGGGGGGGTCGAACCACCCGTGCCCCGCCCCCTTCTGAAAACCGTCTACCGTCTAAGTTAGAGTACTATTATGTAGTATACCAAATTTGGTGGTTCTAAATTGAAAACTGTAGATTTCACGAAACTTTTTATGGGTGGGGGGGGGGGGGGGGGGGCTCTGAACATCGAGCTTCAACCCTTTAAAAAAAACCATCTACAGTCGAAGTTAAAATACCATGAGATAGTATACCAAGTTTGATGGTTCTAAATTGAAAACGGCATATTTTACGAAAATTTTGTACGTGGAAGATAGGGGGGGGCTCTGACCCACCGCGCCACGACCCTTTCCAAATACCGTCTCCCGTCTAAGTTAGAGTTTTATGATACCAAATTTGGTGGTTCTAAATTGTAAACTATAAATTTTACGAAAATTTTGTATGTGGGGGCTCTTCCCCCCTGGCTCCAACCGCTTCCAAAACCATCTACAGTCCAAGTTAGAGTTTCGTGAGATAGTATACGAAATTTGGTGGTTCTAAATTGAAAACTATAGATTTTACGAAAATTTTGTATGGGAGGGGGCGGCTCTGACCCTTTGCTCGACCTGTTTCAAAAACCATCTACCGTCTTAGTTAGTGTACCATGAGAAAGTATACCAAATTTGGTGGTTCTAAATTGAAAATTGTAGATTTTACGATAATTTTGTACCGGGGGAAGGGGGCTTGACCTCCGGACCCCCGATCCATTTCAAAAACGGTCTTCCGCTAAGTTAGTGTTTCATGACACCAAATTTGGCGTTTCACAATTGAAAACTAGATTTTACGGCAATTTTGTGGGGGGGGCTGTAACCCCCGGACTCCAACCGCTTCCAAAAAGCGTCCAGCGTCTGAGTTAGAGTTTCATGATACCATACTTAATGGTTCTGAATTGAAAACTGTAGATTTCACAAAAAAAAATTATGGGGGGGGGCTCTAACCACCGGGCCTTGACCCGTTCCAAAAACGGTCTACCGTCTAAGTTAGAGTACCATGAGATAGTATACCAAATTTGGTGGTTCTAAATTAAAAACTGTAGATTTTGCGAATTTTTTTATGAGGGGGACCCTTACCCCCCTGGCTGCAACCCGTTCAAAAAATCGTCTAGCGTCTAAGTTAGAGTATCATGAGATAGTATACCAGATTTGGTGGCTCTGAATTGAAAACTGTAGTTTTTAAGAAAATTTTGTAAGTGAGGTGGCTCTGACCCCCGGGCCTTGACCCGTTCCAAAAACGGTCTGCCGTCTAAGTTAGACTACCATGATATAGTATACCAAATTTTGTGGTTCTAAATTGAAAATTGTAGATTTCACGAAAAAAAATGGGGGGGGGATTAAACCCCCCGTGCCCCGACCCGTTCCGAAAACCGTCTAAGATAGATTACCATGATATAGTATACCAAATTTGGTGGTTTTTAATTGAAAACTGTAGATTTTACGAAAATTTTGTAGGGAGGGGGGGGAGGAGGCTGAAACCACCCGTGCCCCGACCCGTTCCGAAAACCGTCTAAGTTAGATTACCATGATATAGTATATCAAATTTGGTGGTTCTAAATTGAAAACTATAGATTTTACGAAATCTTTGTTTGTGTGTGTGTGTGTGGGGTCTAACCACCCGTGCCCCGACCTGTTCTGAAAACCGTCTACCGTCTAAGTTAGAGTACTATGATGTAGTATACCAAATTTGGTGGTTCTAAATTGAAAACTGTAGATTTCACGAAACTTTTTATGGGGGGGGGCTCTGAACCCGAGCTTCAACCCTTTCCAAAAAACCATCTACGGTCGAAGTTAAAATACCATGAGATAGTATACCAAGTTTATTGGTTCTAAATTGAAAACGGCATATTTTACGAAAATTTTGTACGTGGGGGATGGGGGGGGGTCTGACCCACCGCGTCACGACCCGTTCCAAGTACCGTCTCCCGTCTAAGTCAGAGTTTCATGATACCAAATTTGGTGGTCCTGAATTGTAAACTATAGATTTTACGAAAATTTTGTATGTGGGGGCTCTTCCCCCCCTGGCTCCAACCGCTTCCAAAACCATCTACAGTCTAAGTTACAGTTTCGTGAGGTAGTATACGAAATTTGGTGGTTCTAAATTGAAAACTATAGATTTTACGAAAATTTTGTAGGGGGGGGGGGGCTCTGACCCCGTGCTCGACCTGTTTCAAAAACCATCTACCGTCTTAGTTAGTGTACCATGAGATAGTATACCAAATTTTGGTGGTTCTAAATTGAAAACTGTAGATTTTACGATAATTTTGTACCGGGGGAGGGGTCTGACCTTCCGGCCCCCGATCCGTTCCAAAAACGGTCTTCCGCTAAGTTAGTGTTTCATGACACCAAATTTGGTGGTTCTAAATTGAAAACTAGATTTTACGGCAATTTTGTGGGGGGAGGGGGGGCTCTAACCACCCGGACTCCAACCGCTTCCAAAACCGTCTACAGTCTAAGTTAGAATACCACGAGATAGTATACCAGATTTGGTATTTCTGAATTGAAAACTAGATTTTGCGATTTTTTTATGAAGGGGGCCCTAACCCCCGGGCTGCAACCCCTTCCAAAAACGGTCTACCGTCTAAGTTAGAGTACCATGAGATAGTATACCAAATTTGGTGGTCCTAAATTGAAAACTGTAGATTTTACGGAATTTTTATGAAGGGGGCTTTCACCCCTCGGGCTCTAACCCCTTCCAAAAAGCGTCCAGCGTCTAAGTTAGAGTTTCATGATACCATACTTAATGGTTCTGAATTGAAAACTGTAGATTTCACAAAAAAAATTATGGGGGGGGGGCTCTAACCACCGGGCCTTGACCCGTTCCAAAAACGGTCTACCGTCTTAGTTAGAGTACCATGAGATAGTATACCAAATTTGGTGGTTCTAAATTAAATACTGTAGATTTTACGGCATTTTTATGACGGAGGGGGGCTCTTACCCCCGGGCTCCAACCCCTTCCAAAAACTGTCTAGCGTCTAAGTTAGAGTATCATGAGATAGTATACCAGATTTGGTGGTTCTGAATTGAAAACTGCAGTTTTTAAGAAAATTTTGTATGTGGGGTTGCTCTGACCACCGGGCCTTGACCCGTTCCAAAAACGGTCTACCGTCTAAATTAGAGTACCATGAGATAGTATACCAAATTTTGTGGTTCTAAAATGAAAACTGTAGATTTTTCGAATTTTTTTATGAGGGGGAGGGGCTCTGACCCCTGAGCTCCAACCCCTTCCAAAAACCGTCTAGCGTTTAATTTAGAGTACCATGAGATGGTATACCAAATTTGGTGGTTCTAAATTGAAAACTGTAGATTTTGCGAATTTTTTTTATGAGGGGGGCCCTTACCCCCTGGCTGCAACCCCTTCAAAAAAATCGTTTAGCGTCTAAGTTAGAGTACCATGAGATTGTGATGTGATGTGTGTTTTTTGAGCTCTGTCTTTTACGTGCTTTCGAGTAGTTAATCGAGTGGTGTACTTTTTCTTTTCGCGTGCATCTTCCAGTTGAAGATCAGTGCTTTCGTTTCGTTTGTCTCACGAGGTGGTGAGTGAATTACTTTTTTCTTTATCGTTAGTTATATTTTTCGAACGAGTTGGTCTTGTTCTTCGGTAAGCCTCGCCGTTGACATGGCGGCATTAGATAAGGGTGAAGCTCACGCCCTTATCTTGGAAGAGAAGCCATCTTCCTCCTCTTCTTCCAACCCAGCTGCTGACGCAGCTTCGTTGGTCGCAGAGATCTCTAACTGCCTTACTGACGTCATGAGTTCCTCTGCCTTGCCTGCGCCTACGGCCTGCCTTCCCACTGAGGGTACTGCCGTTACAGGTCTACTCTCTGTCCCTGTCGCGGATGCTATGGAGGTGTCGGGTGACGTCGCTTCTACGGCCACCACTTCATCTCAACTGCCAGATTCCCCTATAACAGCTGGAGTTTCGCCCTCTACATCTAGTAAAAGTACTGTTCCTCCATCATATGCGACTGCCATGTCTAGTGGCTCTACGTCACTCCTATCGTCTGATACTCTCCTTCCCGATTCGTATCTTCATGTCGTGGGATCCACAGCAACGATAGATATTCCCGAAGACTCACCAGCCGGGCGTCAACTGCAATCAACGATGGACCTCGGCGTATGTTTTGATGCGCTGCCGGATACAAAGCTTCAGCTCTATAGCCGAGCTCTTAAATCCATTTTACCGGCGGATGCAATAGATTATGTTGCCCGAAAACCACGATCAGTGCTGGTTTACTTCAAGAAAAAGGAACATGCTGACCTTGTCTTGACAGCAGGACTGACCATTAATGATGTACATCTACTACCACAACCAGTCGCGCACCGCCCCGTGCAGGTGACTTTCTACCCTGTCCCGCCAGAGGTATCTGATACAATTCTTTGCACGTTACTCAGTAAGTTCGGCCGAGTAGTCGGTCCCATAACAACCCTCTCGGCGGCACCTAGAGACCCAGAAGACAAAGCCATTCGTGGCTTCCGTCGCACCGCTCGTGTGCTCTTTCCGTCTGATACTCATCTTCAGGCCTGTCCAACTGTCCTTCACGTGCGCTGTGGGCAACAGCGACGTCGTATCGAGATCATCACTTCTCAGCATTGCACCCTTTGTCAAAGTGAGAGTCATGTGCGAGCCAATTGCACTCGTGCTGTTTCCATAACCGTGCCAAGTGCTGTGGCACCTTCTGTCCCTCCTGTTACTGCTGTGTCAACGTCTCCACACGAGTGGAAGGTTGCAGGACCCAGATCTTCCCGACGTCGGCCTGCAGACGTTGGTCGACAAACGTCTTTGGCAGACTCACTTTCAGTTACAGATCGGAATTTTCCCACGCTTCCTACGGCATCCCCGCAGCGTATACTTTCTGCTCCTACAGATTTACCTGCTGATATGTCGTCGGTGTTTACCGTTGGCGCTGCAGATCCAGCAGCCGAAACCCTTTCCAGCACAGAAACTTCTATACCAGCTGGTTCCTCCACGATTTTTGGCAAACGCAGTGTCTCCTCACGGAAGAAGTTGAAGAAGTCTAAAACGTCCTCATCCCAGCACTTGTTCACTAGGCGGTCTAATCGCCCGGTTACTCGCGCAATCTTCTCTCGACGTGGCATTTCGTCTTCTCAAGTACAAGCCTGGACTGAACCAGAGACGGAGGATGTTTCTCCCTCGTTAGAGGACTTCACTAATCTCCTTCAAGAGAATGCTTTCCCCGCTGAGCCGCTGCCTTACGTAGATCTTCTTGAATATTTAGTGAGTCCCACCAGCACGGCCACTGCCCGTGCTTTTTTACTAAAGTATGAAGCTGCCCTACCTCGGGTTCTCAGTCAACTTGATTCTCTTTTGCACACTTCTTCGGCGGAACGTCGATGACATTCCGTGGGGTCTGGGTTTTATCCAGCGCCTACATGTTCTCGCTACTGCAAGTCAACACATCTTACATCCGCCGACGGACCTAAAAGTTCAAGGTCACGTCACTTAATTGTCGCGGTTTTGCGACACCACTTGCGAACGCCTTAGCCTATGAGGACCTTTCCCCACTGAGTGCGGACGTGCTACTTTTACAAGAGACGAACTGTCATCCTACCACTTTGTTTACCCGCTGGCGATCATGGAATTTTGCTTTCCACCACGCATTCAGCTGTTCATCATATGGTGGTATTGCCGTCGGGGTACGCTCGACTTTTCGCTCTACGATGACTCTCTTCTCTGTAAAAAATCTCTGTCGTGATCTCTTACAACAAGTCACGTTCACTATTCAAACGGAGAGGTTTCATATCTTTAACATCTACGTGCCAAACACCTCCACTTATGTGTCGGAGCTTTTTCTGTGCTTTCGCGGTGCTCTCTCTGGTATACCTGCCACCGACCGAGTTCTCGTTGGTGGCGACTTTAATTGTACTCTACACCCTCAACTTGATCGTTCCCCGCCTTCACGCGAACATCGTGCAGACCTTGTACAGCAGCTACAGTCCCTCGTTTTTGATTTCTCACTGATAGATGTCCATCGACACTTATATCCGACTACACCCTCCCATACCTGGCGTGCATCTGGTGCAATATACCCGGCCACGGCCAGACTTGACAGATTTTATACCACGCCCATACTTCTTCCAGCGATCTCTGCATCCTGTTGCCAGCCCACTACGTCGTCCGACCATTGCGCCGTCACTCTCACAGTGTTCCACACTCATGCACAGCACAGGACAACCCGGCCGTGGACATTTGATGCCGCTCTTTTGGATGACGCCTGTTTTTGCTCTTCAGTCCGCCATTTCCTCTCCGAATGGCGCACGCAACTGCAGTCTGCGCCGTGTGCCCTGACTTTCTGGCTGGAGGTAAAACATCGCCTCTTGCTTCATGTGCGAAATCAGGCTTTTACGATCACGACGCTACAGAGGATGCGTTTGGATCACATCCGCACGATGCTTTCCCTTATAAATAAGGCTGACCCTCTTTTTGCTGTGTATAAGGCTGAACTGAATTCTCTCCTAGTCCCACTCGCGCAACAGGTCATTCGGCGGCTGAGATTACAGCATCTCGCGCCCGATCCCTGCACTTATGAGTTTCTTTCCTATCTTGAATCTAAGCGTCATGCCTCTGCTTCAATTCGCCATCTCCGCCTCTCTACTGGCGAGGTATCCTCTGACCCAGTTACTCTTTGCTCTGTTGCCTGCAGCTATTTTACAACGAAGTTTTGTGAGACTCCTCCTCCTTCCAGCACTGCCTTATCTGGTCTACACTCTGCTTTACCTCAAGTCCCCTCTTATTTTTCTGATTCTCTCCTCCGGCCTCCCACGCTAACAGAGATTTCCGAGACGTTTTCTTCTCTAAACTCCAAGGCTGCACCTGGCCCAGATGGACTTCCTTTCTGTTTCTACAAAGCTTTCCTCCCAGCCCTCCTTCCTTTTCTGCTTAGTGCTTTCTCCGCTGCTTTCCACCTATCCACCCTTCCGAGGAGTTTCACAATTGCCCATATAGTCCTCTTCCCAAAGAAGGGTGATCTCCTAGACTTGGGGAACTGGCGTCCCATCTCACTTCTGAATCTTGATTACAAGCTTTATTCTAAACTACTCTTGCGCCGTATTAATCCAATCCTCCCCCACATCCTGTCCTCTAACCAGACCTACACTGTCCCAGGGCGCTCCATCTCGCATAACATTCAACTTCTCAGTGACCTAATCCATCTCGCTCGATCTCGCTCTGAACCTCTTGCTCTGCTGTCTCTCGATCAACAATCCGCCTTTGATAATATTTCTCACGCTTACCTCTCGTCTACACTTTATAGTTTCGGGTTTCCACCTCCTTTTGTTTCTGTTCTCCTCTCCCTCTATCAGGACGCCACTTTCCACGTCAGGTTACCCACCCTTCTCACAGCGCCAATTCCTTTCCGTCGCGGCGTCCGGCAAGGCTGCCCCTTGTCCGGACAGCTCTTTGCTCTTGCGATCGAACCTTTTCTCCGCTCCGTTCACAGATCCTTCTATGCTTCTCTTCCTCCAGTGGTCGCCAGCACTCGCCATCATATTGTCACCTATGTTGCCTATGCTGATGACGTGACAAGATGCACAATTCTGCAAACTTCGCCACCTCTACGCTCGGTATGCCTCTTGTTCTAGTGCCACGCTAAACGAGTCAAAAAGCACTGGCTTGTGGTGTGGGTCGTGGGCTAGTCGAACCGACTCTCCATGGGGAGCCGAATGGTCCACATCCTCACAGCGTTTTCTAGGAGTGCACCTGGGCAAACCTCCTACAGCCTCGACGATAACGTGGAATGCACTGCACCCCCGCCTGCTGCGTACGGCTGCCAACTGGAGACAAGCACAGTTCTGCACTTCTCTGTACCAGCGTGCCCAGATCACTCGAACATATTTGTTATCCATGTGCACGTTCTCTTGGCTTGCGTCCAAACAACCTGTCTATCGTCTTCTTGCAATCACCCAGTGCCAAACCAATATCGTGTGGGCTGGTCATCATTGGGTTAACGCTTCACTTCTCAGCTTGTCTCCTCAGAATGGCGGTATTGGACTGCTTGACGTGCGGTTATACTATCAGGCATTCCGAGTGTCTGCCTTTCTTCGCCTTCTTGCTTCACCTGTTCTGCCTGCGGAGACAACCCGGGACGTCACTGTCTCCCCGCGTAATCCCCACCTTACTTTTCTTTCCTATCTATTAATGGATCACTGCCCCCTCCTTTCCAACTTACCTCCTGTCTATCGGGAGGCTATCACCTTGCTTCGCTCTTTCCCTCTGTCTCGCTCTCCACCAGCTACAACCTCCGAACTACTCTCAGAACCTCTATTTTTCTCCTCCGTCATTCATCCTCCGCACCTCCCCTGTTTTGCTTTCCCCACCTGGCTCCGCGCCGGAGTAGTCACAGTCCGAGACCTTGTCACCCCTGATTTTCTCTGGCGCTCCTTCTCCGACTTTCCTCCTGCTATTCGTGCTCTACCCCATGCTCTTCAGGTTCACACCTCCTTACTCTCATCCCTTATTTCTCTCTTTCCCGATCTTGCTTCCCCCGCCGGTCTCGTTCCCGTTCTATCCGCGTCTCTCCCCTCCCCTTTTTCTTGTCGGCTCACGGCATAGATCTTCCGATTTTCTCCTTCTCCACATCCGCTCTTTACAGATTTCTCTCTCTCTCCCGCTCTTCTACGCCTACACCTATCCCTGATATCCCGTCTTCCGCTCTCTCTGCTGTGTGGTCTGCCACCCTCTCTCCTCTATCTACACCCCCAGAGATCAACACCCACTGGTTCTTCTTACATAACCGTCTTCCCGTACCCTCAATCTTGCACCGGATGACCCTTCTTTCCTCCCCACTCTGCCCTTTCTGCGCCGGGGAGGCGGATGTGAGTCATGTCTATCAATATTGCACTATACTGCTACCAATGCTGAATCTTGCCTTTTCGATTGCGCAAAGATCCTGTACAACTGATCTTTCCTTCAGTGCTTACCGAACGCTGTTGCTCAACCTTGTGCCTCCAATCAGACTCCCTGTAGTCTGCACCTACATTTTTGTGCTAGTGAAGCACGTTATATACGTCTATCATCAACAGTGTCGTGCTCGGGAGGTGCCTCCTACGGTACCTCACGCAAGTGCCGCGTTGCTCAGTTTTTTTCGGGAATGTCTCCTTTCTCGATTACGCCTTGAGTACCACACCGCCGTTTCTCGACAAAGTGAACCCAGCTTCTTCTCTACATGGTCCTCAGAGGCCCCATGGTTCGCTGGGACACCGACTTCATTGCATCTTACAGTTGGTGCTTGTGTGACTATTTAACACTTAACTCAGTGACTCTTTATCCGAACCTTCGTCACACCTGCTCATCAAGGTATGTCTTATCTCCACGAGATTCCTGAACATCTATTTCCATCTGAATGTCATGCAACTATATTGTCTCTTTGTTTCTACAGTAATCTGTACATATGCCATTTCTATGTCACAATTATCGGTCATTCTACTTTTGCTCGTCTCATGTACATGTACTTATCTTGTTTTCATAACGGTGCCGTTGCGTCTTCAAGTGAACCCAGCTTCTTCTCTCCATGGTCCCCAGAGGCCTTGGGGTTTCTGGACTCCACCTTCGCTGCACAGTACAGTTAGTGCTCATAAGACTATATTATAACATTTTACTCTGTGCTGCTCTACCTGAACTCTTGCCATATCTGCTCAACCTAGTGTGTACGATCTCCTCAAGATTTGTTTACATCTAAATGTCATGTATATATTGTAAATAGGTATCTACTGTCATCTGTAAATAGTGCATTCATGTGTCACTGGTTTTTTTTTTTTGAGACGTTTTTCTCTCGCTCGTCTCATGTACATTCCTTGAATAAATACTTTGTGAACACCATGAGATAGTATACCAGAATTGGTGGTTCTGAATTGAAAACTGTAGTTTTTAAGAAAATTTTGTATGTGGGGTGGCTCTGACCCCCGGGCCTTGACCCGTTCCAAAAACGGTCTACCGTCTAAATTAGAGTACCATGAGATAGTATACCAAATTTTGTGGTTCTAAAATGAAAACTGTAGATTTTACGAATTTTTTTATGAGGGGAGGGGGCTCTGACTCCTGAGCTCCAACCCCTTCCATAAACCATCTAGCGTCTAATTTAGAGTACCATGAGATAGTATACCAAAATTGGTGGTTCTAAATTGAAAACTGTAGATTTCACGAAACTTTTTATGGGGGGGGATATGGTTCGATGTCGATGAAATTTTAGTATATTTCAGGGGACCACCTGGGAACGAACCCTATTGAAAATGGGTGAAGTGGTGTCAAAAGTCAGGACATAGCAGCGGAATGCATTCCATTTCCTTTGTGCATCATAACGTGCGCAAAAATGGTTCGATTTCGATGAAATTTTATTATGTGGTAGAGGACCACCTGGAAACCATTTTATGACGTCACAATCTCGCACTTGAGATGTTGGCGCGCGGTCACGCCATCTGTCTCATTACGTCACGCATTATGTGTGAATCCTTTTGAAATTTTATGACGTCACACTCTTGCGAGCAGATGGTCGCGATTCCCATCTGCCTCATTACGTCACGCGTTGTGTGCGTATGTCCGTCCGCACGATAACTCGCGTAAAAATCTTTCGATTTCGATGAACTTTCAATATGTGGAAGGATATCACCTGGGAAGGAACCCTATTGAAAGTGAACGAAATGGGGTCAAAGGTTAGGACATAGGAGCGGGATCCATTCCACTGCTCTTATGCGTCATAACTAATGCAAAAAAGGTTCGATTTCGATGAAATTTTAGTATGTGGTAGGGGACCACCTGGGGACAAACTCTACTGAAAATGGGCGAAATGGGGTCAAAGGTCAGGATATAGGAGCGGAATTACTTCCATCGCCATTATGCGCCATAACTTACGTAAAAATGTTTCAATTTGGATGAAATGTTAGTATGTTGTAGGGGCCTGCCTGGGAACAAATCCTGTTGAAAACGGGTGAAATGGTGTCAAAGGTTAGGACACAGAAGCGGAATCTATTACGCAACCCTTATGCATCATAACTTAGATAAACATGCTTCCATTGCTACAAAACTTTATCATGTTATTTCGGAGGTATACTGAACCGGTTCTGTTAAATATAATCGAAAGGGGATCAAACGTCAGGGCACAGGATTGATGTTTATTCCACAGCCATTATCCTCATAACTTGAGTAATGATTTCTGGTATGTTGGAAAGCGTATTATAATCAATGCATTGCATGATTTTTTTAACTTGTTTTATACGTTCACAATTTTGCCTCTAGAGGGCGTAAATACAGGTGATGTCGAATTCAAAATACATTTTGTTCCATATAATTGCTTCTAAACTTTTAATTGAAAAAATTATTTTACCTTTCGGTTCCATTTATGTCGAAGAATATTTTAGATATAGGCACTTTTCAAGTTACGCATAGATTTTCCGCTAGGAAGCGTAAAGTTAAATTGCCTTTTTCCCGATATCTCTGCTTCTAAAACTCGGATTTGAAAATCAAAATTCTGAATCGGATACAGCTCCTGATGTGAAATATTGTGCATATACTTTCTAATATTTGGTAAAAAATGGTTTGGCCACCAGGGCCCGTAAGAGTTTCTTTTTTCTTCTAATGCAATTGCAGCAAAATCTGAGATCTTGAAAACTCGATTGAAAAATTTATTTCGTGGACTTATACCACTCACATCGAAAAACCTTTCGAGAATACTTTTTTCTTAAAAGTTCGCGTTTTCGTTTACAGCAATATCTGCGGGACTAAAAACCCGAATGAAAAACTTCTTTTTCGGTCAAATACTACTAACTAAGCAAACTCTATGTGCGGATTTTCTTACCGAAATAATTCACAATTTCGCCGCTAGGTAGCACAAATGCTTAATCTGTTTTTCTCAATATTTCTGTTTCTACATGTCTGATGTAAAAAAAATCTTTCAACACCGGATGCCATTTACCTTTTTGCACACTTTAAGCTAGTATATGAGAATTTTGTAGTTCACATTTCTGTCGGTAGGTGATGTTTGTGTACTTCAGTTTGCACTGAAAACGCTATTGAGATTTTTTTACTGTATTACATTCGCTGCAACAGAAATGTGGAGCATTATCCTTTTGAAATAATACAAAGATTTTCCGGTAGATTCGTAAAGTTCGAAACTTTTTCTTTCGCTATCCGTGCTTCCGGGAGACGTCTTTGGAAAGTTTTTTTTTCCTTAGCATAGCTTTTACCATGAAGAATATTTATCGCCAATTTTTAACTTTTCCATTATGAAAAATTCTTCCGCTAGCATACGAAGACCTATATAATGTTTCCTTTTCTACATTTCTTCTTTTAACTGTTAAATTTTAAAATCTCTTTGTCTCTGATACCTTCCTTGTGCTATGAGAAACTTTCCTTGCGCCATTTGTTAATTTTCGTAACATGCTTTTCAGCCGCTGGTGGAACTATGTAGATTTTTCTATTTCTGTGTGTTTTATCGATTGTAAAAACCGATTGATCGTTTTCCTAACCGGTTCTATTGACTTTGAACAACTCTGATAAATTTAATTTGCTTCAGAACGGATTCAAAAGACGTGCTTATTACAACGGAAAATTCGAAGTCATATTTCTTCTTTCTCCTGTTTTTCATGAACTTTTATTTTGTTCTGATGGATTTCAAAAACTTCCCTTTTTTGTCGTCCCCAACCCGAAAAAAGTTCTAACACCACGGCACAAGGAGTATCAGAGACAAAGGGATTTTCAAATCGAACAGTTAAAACATGAAATATACATGTAAAAAAATAACATAATATAATTCTACGCCTTCTAGCTCAAGAACTTTTCAAATACGTCTCCCGGAAACAAAGATAGCGAGAAGAAGGCCGCGATCTTTACATCCCCCAGCCCGAAATCTGTACATTATTTAAAGAGAACAACGCTTCACGTCTCTATTGTAGCGAATGGTATAAAGTAATGAAGAAATCTCTCAATAGGGTTTTCAGAAAGAGAGATACAGCTGCAAACTGAAGTACACAAACACCATCTAGCAACAGAAATGTGAACTAAAAAACTTCTCATATACTAACTTATAGTGGTGTTGAAAGAATATTTTAAATCACACATGTAGTAGCAGAGATATTGAGAAAAGCAGATTAAGTGTTTGCGCCACCTAACGACGAAATTGTACATTATTTTGGGAACAAAACACACACACGGGATTTGCATAGTTAGTAGCATCTGACCGAAAAAGAAGATTTTCAATCGGATTTTTAGACCCATAGATACTGCTGTAAACGGAAATTTGAACTTACGCACTCTGGTGGCAGACTTGTGTGTTAAGAAAACTTTGAAATTATATGAGAAACATTTCGCACCTGAAACGCTCTCCAACAAAAAAAGAGTTTTTCAAATCGAACTTTTGGAAGCAGAGATATTGACAAAAATACGCACGCATCAACGCCTCTGGCGGGAAAACTATGCATTATTTTAAGAAGGAAGTATTCTCATCAGTTTTTTCTAGGTGAACTGTGTCGGTCTATGAAAGAATTTTGTCAATCGAGTTTTCAGGGGCTCATATGTTGCTGCAAAAACGCGTACATTTGAAGAAGAAATAAATACTTACGCCCACTGATGGCCAAACCATTTTTTTCAAAAATTAAGAATTACAATCAAAACATTTCTCACTAAGTGCTGTATCCTGCAGGAAGAATTTTTCAAATTGGAGTTTTAAAAGCGAAGATCTCGGAAAAAACGCAATTTTACTTGCCCCTAGCGGAAAATCTATGTGTAACTTAAAAAAGTGACTGTAACTAAAATAGTCTGCGATATACACTGCTGGCCACCCAAAATGCAACACCAAGAAGGAAGCATCCGATTGACCTGAAATTCGCAGCATACGTCGCCCGCGAGAGGACATGCAAACGATTAGCATTACAGGGCATATGCAAATCATGTGGGCCCGGCACGCCACCGCGAAGCACTATAAGAAGGGTGCCCAGAAGGCGAGGTGTAAGTAGTGGAAGTGTGTTGTGCTGCCGGACCTGTGCGTGGGAAGCTTTCTGATGCCTCGTCGCAGAATACGGCAGTCATTTAAGCATGTTTTGGAGTTTGACAGAGGAAGAATAGCGGCTTATCGCGAAAGCGGTTTATCGTACCGAGACATCGGCGCCCGTGTGGGACGACATTCAGCCACAGTGAAGCGAGTATGGATTCGGTGGGTGCAGGAGGGACGGGCGGACCGACGTCAGCGATTGCCGCAGCCGCGGCGCACCATCGAACAAGAGGACCGGAAAGTTGTGCGGCGGGCATTGACGGCTCGCACCGCCGCATCACGAACGTTAGCGCAGTAATTAGGGTGTGTTGCGCAACAACCTGTGTCAGCACGTACCGTTCGACGTCGTCTGCAGGAGCGGGGACTTGTCGCACGGCGCCCATTGCTCCGATTACCATTGACGTTACACCACCGGCGAGTGCGGCGACAGTGTGGAGTGCGCCGCACCTGGAATACGGAATAGAACGACTTTGTCTTCTCCAACGAATCCCGCTTCTGCCTGCAACACCACGATGGTCGGATCCGCGTGTGGTGGCACCGCGGCGAGAGACTGCATCACGCCTGCATTATGCATCGCCATACCGGTCCGTCGCCTGGCGTTATGGTTTGGGGCGCAATTGGATATGACACCCGCACCCCTCGGGTACGCATCGCCGGTACACTCAACAGCCACCGCACCATCTCCGACGTTTTGGAGCCTGTAGTCCTTCCTTACCTGCAGGACCTGCCAACGGCCACGTTTCAACAGGACAATGCGCGCCCGCACGTGGCACGCATCGTGCAACAATTCTTCACTGCCCACCAGGTGTCACTGCTGCCGTGGCCCGCCTGTTCTCCCGATACGTAGCCCATCGAACACGTCTGGTCGCTGATCGGCAACGGAGTGGCCCGCCAAGCACCACTCGCGGCTACGCCTGATGATCTGTGGCAACGTGTGGAAGCAGCCTGGACCGACATACCCCAAGCCCACATCGAAAGCCTCTTTCGTTCGACGCCGCTGCGTTTAGCAATCATTATTGCCAGCCATGGGGGCCACACGAACTATTGATGTCTGCGTGCTCCGCAAGTCGCAAGGGCCTGTAAGCTCAATCGTTTCATCCTTGTATCTGTTGTTATGTGTCCAGTAGATCTGGCTTTGCTATCTCGTGTCCTTCTTGGTGTTGCATTTTGGCTGACCAGCAGTGTAAATGGAAAGGTAAAAGAATTTTTTCACTCGGATGTTTAGAAGCAAATATATGGAATGAGGGATGTAAGGTCAGGTGATGCGTAACATCACAGCCTCTCCTTGACAAATGTCAACCCCGCCTTCTCGTGGTACATCCTGTTCCCACTAAAGGGGCTCTGACGACCGCCAATAGCGGTATAACTATACCATCGGGATTAGAGGAAATTCTAACCCACACTCACCAACCCGCTTGACCAGCGTGGTGAGTTATGGCCAAACCCCTCCAAAATGACTCCACAACTTAAATCTTGGCCCTCAGTCTCCGGCAGCTGGAATGTACCTGGCCAAGGCAGCGGCCAGTGCGACATGAAGGCAGAGGGTGCTAAGAATCACCGGAGGACCGGACTAGGCTGCCATCTGATGCTGACCTTGGCTACGTACAACGGACGCTCCCTATCTTCTGATTCAAGGCTTCTTGAATTGGAAGAGGAACTACAAAGGATTAAGTGGGACATTTTCGGGCTAAGTGAGGTAAGGAGAAAAGGAGAAGATCTCATCGAACTGAAAAGTGGACATCTCTTCTACTATCGTGGGACAGATACTGGCAGAACTAGTGGTGTTGGATTTATAATAAACAAGAAACTGAAGGATAAAGTTGTAGAAGTTGAAAGTTCCTCTGACAGAGCTGCACGACTTTTTATCCAACTCTCGAAAAGATACCAGGCTCAGATTATTCAAACTTATGCACCCACCACAAGTCATCCTGAAGAAGAAATTGAAGAATTTTATGAGGAAATTTGTCATCTAAATAATAAAGGTAAGCAGCACTTGAAAATAATTATGGGAGATTTCAATGCAAAAATAGGGCAACGGCAACAGAATGAAACTTCAGTAGGTAAATTCGGTCACGGCAACAGAAACCAGCGTGGAAATACTCTCGTTGAGTTTGCAGAGGCAGAAGGGTTTTTCATCTTGAACTCCTTCTTCAAGAAAAAGCCACACAGGAAATGGACATGGAGACATCCAAATGGGACGACAAGTGAAATTGATTTTATTATGTGTAACAAAAAATTCGTCATAGAAGACTGCAGTGTGCTAAACAAGTTCAACACAGGTAGTGACCATAGATTGGTGAGATGTAAGATGCACCTCAACACCAAACTTGAACGTGGCAAGCTCATAAGACAAACAAAATCTATTGACATAACCAACCTTAAAAAACACCATAATACCTTCAAGTTGGAACTGAAGAACAGGTTCTCTGCTTTAGAAGGCCTAACATCGGAAGAAGTGGACATCTCTGAAGTTAACAGAAAGGTAACCAAAGCTCTTATGGAAACAGCAACAAAATTAGCTGGGTCTAAGAACAAGTTGCATGTAAACAAATTATCAGGAAAAACGAAAATGTTGATGCAAAAAAGAAGAGAGATGAGGACAACTAAAGAAGATGTGACTTCCAAAGTGGAATATATAGAGCTATGCAAGACAGTACGAAAAAGTATCACTGAAGACGTAAGAAAATTCAACTGTGAACTAGTGAGGAAAGCAATTGAAAACAACCAAAGCCTAAAGATAGCAAAGAGACATCTCAGTAAGGGAAGAAAACAGATTATGGCACTGAGAAAAGAAGATGGTTCTGTAACAAGAAATAAAGGCGAAATTTTGACAAGAGTGAAAGATTTCTACTCCAAATTATATGAAAGGGATGATACATGCACTCCAGACATCATGAAAGATACCAGTACCAGAGTTCCTCCAGTCCTTCCAGCAGAAGTTGCACATGCAATCAAGAACATGAAGCGGGGAAAAGCTGCAGGAGAAGATGGAATTACTGTAGACATCATACAAGAAGCAAGTGGAGAAATTGAAACAGTACTCGCCCAAATTTTCACTCAATGCCTTAATGAAGGAAAGATTCCTGAGGATTGGAACACCGCTACAATGATCCTGCTACATAAGAAAGGTGACATTGAGGATCTCGGAAACTACAGACCTATCAGCCTCCTATCAGTAGTTTATAAAATCTTCACTAAAGTTCTTTCACTCCGCTTGAAGGTAACACTGGACATGGCTCAACCGAGAGAACAAGCTGGATTCAGGAGTGGCTACAGCACAATAGATCATATCCACGTACTGAGAGAACCAATTGAAAGAGCGAGGGAATATGAACTTCCATTGTGCATGGCTTTTATCGATTATGAAAAAGCCTTTGATTCGGTGAAACCATCAGCAGTTACAATGGCTCTGAAAACCTGCGGTATTGAAGATGCATACATTAATATTATTAATAACATCTATGAAAATGCAAGTGCAAAGATTCGGCTGTTTGAAAATACAACACACATAAAAATTGGAAAGGGAGTGCGACAAGGTGACACCATATCTCCGAAGCTCTTTAATGCCACATTGGAGGGTGTTTTTCAGTCGCTGAGCTGGGAAAACAAAGGGATAAAGATTTTTTTTTTTTTTTTGAGTGGAGGTTTAACGACCACCGTGAGCAACTCAATGGGCTATAAGCAGTCGCCCGTCCCTAATTTAGGGTCACTGGTTCCAGGGAAGGGAGAGAGCCAGTGCCGTAAGACAAACACAACATCCATGCCTGACCGGGATTCGAACCCGGACCCCTTACGGACGAATGATCAGAGGCCAACGCCTTAGACCACTGCGCCACCGGGGCGGCGGGATAAAGATTAATGGAGATTGTCTAACCCACCTTCGTTTTGCTGATGACGTAGTCATTTTTGCAACTATCCCATCAGAGCTGCAGAGTATGATCCAGGAACTTGCTGACAAGAGTAAAG
Source organism: Macrothele yani (assembly GCA_039090855.1). Classification (NCBI taxonomy): domain Eukaryota; kingdom Metazoa; phylum Arthropoda; class Arachnida; order Araneae; family Macrothelidae; genus Macrothele; species Macrothele yani. The sequence continues at coordinate 30,125,411 of CM077029.1, read as the reverse complement.
AAGTGGGATTAAAAATGAACTTTCAGAAGACAAAAGTGATGTTCAATGCTTTTACAAGAAATGAAGATTTATTGATTGATGGAGAAAAGCTGGAGATAACAGACACGTACGTTTATCTTGGACAGCAGATATCAAGTGAGGGTCACATTGATAAAGAAATTAATCGGCGTACAAAACTTGCCTGGAGAGCTTTTAGAAGAAACAGCATAATTTTCAAGAGCAATATGCCATTATGTCTTAAAAGAAAAGTGTTTGATCAATGCATCCTTCCAGTGCTTACGTATGGTGCAGAGACGTGGACCTTTACTAAAAGAGATATACAAAGACTGCAGACAACTCAAAGTAGCATGGAGAGGTGCATGCTTCGTGTAACCAGGAGAGATAAGAAGAGGAACTCGTGGATCCGAAAAATGACAAGAGTGGAAGACATCATGATCAGAGTTAAATCCCTGATATGGCAATGGGCTGGACATACTGCCAGAAGGACAGATCATCGATGGACAGCCGAAATTTTAGATTGGATTCCAAGGGACAGGATAAGACCCAGAAGAAGACCACATGGGAGATGGGTGGATGAAATTCGAAAGTATGCAGGGGTGACATGGAGGAGACTGGCACAAGACAGACCGTTGTGGAGGAAACTTGGGGAGGCCTTCGTCCAGCAGTGGATTGATAATGGTTGACAATGATGATGATGATGATATGGAATGAAACGTATTTTGAATTCGATATCATCTGTATTTACGCCCTGTAGCGGCGAAGTTGTGCACCGGAAAAAATGCAATGTAGGAATCATTCTCACAACTCAAGCTTCCGAATGCAAAAGTAATTTTTTTAAATCGGACTAATACTTGCTGAGATATGGTGTCCACAGACGGACGGACAAGCAGGTAACATAAGCACGATCTTTTTACAAAAGACGTGCTAAAAAAGCTTCAAAATATTCATTACCGCGCCGGTGACAGAGTGGTCAGAGGCGCTGGTTTCTGACCACCCTGGAACCGGTGGCCCTAAATATGTAACGGGCGAAGACTTGTGGCCTTGTGGACTGCAGATGGCACAGTGGTCAACGTCTGGGACTACTACGGATAAGTCTCAGGATCGATCGATTGCAGGCAGGTACGAACGCTCGATCCACAAAGTATCCGTCGTGCGTCGGATTGGCACGTTAAGCAGCCGGACTCTGGGTACTGGCCCCTCGTTAATAAAGAAGGGCGTCTTTCTCCCCATTTCTACCTTCTATTCCTGTCGGGCACCCTAGCTAAAATCTCCTAGCTTCCTACTTCTAAGGGTTGTTTAGGACTTAGTATCAGACACTGATAAAAATCCTTTACAAAGTATCTGATCTGATGATCTTATGGCCCTGTGAGTTGCTCACGATTGTCATTCAATTGATGGTCTTTAAAATTTGCAAAATAAATGGTTCCAGCGGCAAACAGAGATATTTCCAGATGACAATAAAGAAATTCAATATGTACTGTAGGAATCATGCTCTACTTTTGCACGCTAACAGCAATAATTTAACCATCATAAGAAAGTTTGCTTCCTTTCTTTTTTTTTTTCTTTTTTTCTTTGATAAAAGGTATCTTTAGAAACAATTGTGAAATATCACAAAAGATTCCATTCGCAACAAAAGACTTATCATAATCTCAATAAAATTTTACACACATGCTAATGAGAACCAGTGGCAACTTTTCTGCAGTATTATAGCTAGCTGGGTTTCGAAAAAAAAAACGGTTTTTAGCGTATTTCTATTTAGAAATCGTGTTTGCAAATCAAACCGATCATGTCGGGGAACATTTTGCAAATATGTTTCAAAGTTTCGTAACTCGCAACTCTGACGCTTGGCTGGGTAAGTGTGCATTTTTACTTAAAACGCATCTTTCCATATAAAAATCTGACTGAAAATATATTTTTTTCTGTACCATTCGCAATAGTAAGCCTGTATGTTCCAAACAATGAAAGTTTATCCGCTAGAGAGCGTATATGATAAACAGTTTTCTTGCTATATGCACTTCCAGAAGTTTATACGAAAAATTCTTTTTACATCTCATAGTTTTCTCCAATAGAAATATCTTGACATATATTTTCCGTGCCACAGGTTCTCCATTGGGTTAAGAACTGGGGATTGTGGGGACCATTTTAGCACTTTAAAGTTACTGCCGTGCTCCTGAAACCGCTGTATGAAGATCCACACGAAACACCACACACATGTGTGGATGTACCTGGACCGCAATGATGTTAAGATATTTCGTGGCTCTCTCGTGGCATCCAAATATTGTTCCATAGGTATTATGGGATCCAATGTCTACCGTGGAAACAGTCAGCAGACCATTGCACCGCCTTCACCAGCTTGGACAGTTAACACTAAGTAGATGGAATTTTTTTTTTTCTTTAATTGGAGGTTTAACGACCACCGTGAGCAACTCAATGGGCTATAAGCTGTCGCCCGTCCCTAATTTAGGGTCACTGGTTCCAGGGAAGGGAGAGAGCCAGTGCCGTAAGACAAACACAACATCCATGCCCGACCGGGATTCGAACCCGGACCCCTTACGGACGAATGACCAGAGGCCAGCGCCTTAGTCCACTGCACCACCGGGGTGGCGTACATGGAATCCATCGATTCCTTCTGCTGACGCCATATTGTGTTCCGTACATCGGCGTGTATTAACTGATAACATGATTCATCCGGCCAGTAGACCTTTCTCTAGTCCTCAAGGGACCAGTTTTGGTGCTCCGGTTCCCAATGCAGACGAATCTATTCACTTTTAGCGCAGACAAGTGGTGCACGTAGGGAATGTCTGCTGTTTTGCGCATTGGCGCCACTATGAAACTGACTATGTATGCTGAAACTGTTCTCTCGATACCGCTGTTGTGCTGCACATAACTTCATGAAATGGAATTCGTCTGTTTCCTCGTAGAGTCCTTTCCAGCTGCCGTTGCACTGTAATATCTACCAGTTGTTCCGGCCTACAGAAAGACCACTGAGTGCTTGCTTTATTGTTTGCATACCACTCTTTGTATTATATTCCCGACAGTTAATCGTCGATAGCCGAGAAGAGATGTGTCGTTTCTGAGATTCTTACAGTTCCTGTCAATCGCCAAGGCCGCCCAGGAAACAAGGTCATACCATTAAAGAGATGAGTTCCAATGACGTCACGCGGAAATCAATGCTTCCTATTGGTTTCCAACGCTGTCGTGTATGACACGTGACGCCACACACGACAACGACGTAGCAGTCCGCGAAACATGTGAGTGACGTCACAAACGCAGGGAACTCAGCCCTCAAAGTCAGAGCCTTGTGTTTTCTAGACGGTCTTGCTATCGCCTACTACACTCATATTCAAAATAATGGTTGCACCCAGAAGGAAGCAACCGACAGGAATGAAACTCGGTGGGTAGGTTTGACATCGTGAGACATGCAAATGATTCAAGTATCACGCTCGGCCGCGCATGTGATGCAAGCAAGGAAAGGTAGTAGCTCTGTGCTTCACAGGCTATATAAGGTCGTCCCGTTGGGCGTGCTTGCCATTATGACTCGTGCTTTGCAAGTTAAATATGCCTCAGTAGTAGGAAATGGCGGGTCCGGCCGGAGGATGCATCCTTCTAGGAGAAGGATGGGGGCGTGGCTTGCGGCAGAAGGAGCAAGGGGCGTGGCCTGACGCAATGGGATGGGGCGTGGCGTGTGACCGAAGGATGGGGGGCGTGGCGTGTGACCGAAGGATGGGGGCGTGGCAGATGACGCTAGTGTGTAGGGTCGATGTGCTGCCCCCTAGCGGTGCTTCTTGGAACTTTCGATGGATCTTTGAAAGATGGCAACGACCGAGTCGGGGAAAGGAGATGTGCTGCCCCCTAGTGGTGCTTCTTGGAACTTTTAATGGACCTTTGAGAGATGGCAACGACCGAGTGGGAGAAAGGGGGTGGATGTATTGGATGTCAACTCGATGTGCTGCCCCCTAGCGGTGCTTTTTGGAACTTTTAATGGATCTTTGAGAGATGGCAACGACCGAGTGGGGGAAAGGGTGGGGTGTACGTTGCCCCCTAGCAGTGCTTTTTGGAACTTTTCTCGGGAGATTTATTGGACGTTGACAAATGTTTGGGAAGTCTTTCCAATATTTATTTTTTTAATTTTCTCGGGAGATTTACTGGACTTTGTCAAATTTTTGAAGGAAGTTTTTTTGTCGTTTCCAATTTTTTTTTACTCGTATTTTTTTTTTGTCCTATTTTTTCTCTCTAATTTATTTTATTAAATTTATATTTTCAGGAATTCCCTGAGGTATTATAATTTTTATAGACGTTGCATTATTTTTTTAATTTTCTCAGGAGATTTATTAGACTTTGTCAAATTTTTGAAGGAAGTCTTTCCAATATGTTTTTTTTTTATTAAATTTATATTTTCAGGAATTCCCTGAGGTGTTATAATTTTTATAGACGTTGCATTATTTTTTTAATTCTTATATTTGTCCTCCCTCCAATTTTAATTTAGGCGAGGAAAGGCTTTGTTTGAAAAGATTTCGTTCCCGTTGATTCATGTTCCGCCATTTTAGTTTCACCACGTTGCCTTTTTGTGAGCCATGTGTTTTGGGATGAGTCACCATTTTTACTTTGACTCAGAAAATTTTGTATGACACGTGTTTTGGGATGAGTCATTATGATGAGAGACGCATTCGTGATAGCAGACATGACATCAGCCAACGTCGTTTTCTCCTCAGCGGGGTCGGCTTTATTTATTTTTTTTATTTTCTCGCGAGATTTACCGGACTTTGTCAAATTTTTGAAGGAAGTTTTTTCAAACGAAGCATTTCCTCAAACTTGTTTTATTAAATTTATATTTTTAGAACTCCGTGAGGTGTTATAATTTTTATACACGTTGCATTATTTTTTTAATTCTTATATTTGTCCTCCCTCCAATTTTAATTTAGATGAGAAAAGGCTTTGTTTGAAAAAATTTCGTTCCTGTTGATTCATGTTCCGCTATCTTTTGTCCGACATGTGTTTTGGGATGACTCACCATTTTCTCTTTGACTCAGAAAACTTTGTATGACACGTGTTTTGGGACGAGTGACTATGATGTGTGACGCATGGCGTGATAGCAGATATGACATCAGCCAACGCCATTTCCACCGCGGGGTCGGCGGTTGACGTCATTTAAGATTCTGTAGACACATTAAGTTCCAAGACTGACGTTTTTCAATAACTTGATCATTTTGCAACGAATTTATTCCTTATTTTTTCCCCTAATTTCCCATTTTATATTCATAATTCTTCAACGTAACGATTTTTTTATTTTCTTTGAGGAGACTTCACGCATTTTCAACGGACGTTCCAACATAAAGACGTTTTCCAAAGTTTTGTGCTGCAGACATAATCTTAAAACACGATTGTTTATTAACGTATTTACGTGTTCATGACATTTTCTGTTACATTTTTTTAACGTTGTACCTTTTTCCGCCATACAAAGCCGCAATGTTTTATACATAGTTAAAATATTTTTTTTTTTATCTTTCCGTATTTTCTTTTATGATTAATCAGTGAAATGTACCTTTTAATCCATTATCTTAATCTACTTTTTTTTTTCTAAATGCTTGCATACTCGTTAAACTTCTCGATGTACCATCATTATTTTATTTTCTTACTTTTCAATCTAACAACTACTTTTATCGAGGCTTTATTTTTTCTGATTTAAACAAGCCAACGTTTCTTCATTATTATTTCTTTTTCCTACGCAAAGAACTTTTCTTACTTGTTTTTAATGTATAACTTAATCTGGTTTTTTATATAGATGTTTCATGTTTGCGCAAGAAATATACAGATCTATAGCAGATATACATAAAATTCGTTCCTAACAGTATCTTTTTTTTTTAGATTTAACCCAACATACATTTCTTAACGACTTGATATCTGTTCCACAAGGTGTTACAAAACTTCAGATTTTTAATTTTTTCCCTCTGAAACTGTTTTTTTTTCTTACTTGCTTTTAATGTATGGTTTAATCTATTTTTCTATCTTATTATTTTTCTATATGTGTACAAGAAATATACGAATCTACAGTAGTTAAAATTCGATTGAAACAATATTTCTTCATTCCTACTATGTTATTCCATTTCTTTCATCTATAGTAGTTAAAATTCGACTGAAACAATATTTTCGCCATTCTTACTGTATTTTTACATTTCTTTCCAACAGACGTTTTTTCTTCTCAATTCCCGCTATCTAACTTAATCTATGTTTTGAATATCATTCTATGTTCGCGTATTCGTCCATTATTTTATTTCAAACTTTGCTAACTGCCTCATACTTTTATTCTGACTTTATATTTTTCATTTCAACCAACGTTTCTTAACGACTTGAATTTCCGGATGTGACAAAACTTCAGATTTATTTTTTCTCCACTTAAACTATTTTTTTCTTACTTGCTTTAAGTGTGACTTAATTTATTTTTTACATCGCTGTTTCATGTATGTACGAGAAATATACAGATCTATAGCAGTTAAAAATTCGACTGAAACAGTATTTTCTTTATTTTTACTTTATTTTTTACATTTCTTTCTGACAACCATTTTGTTTTCACATTTTCCACATATTTAACTTAATTTTGTGTTTTTGAATATCATTCTATGTTCACGTATTCGTCCATTGTCTTTTTTTCTAACTTTACACTTCATTCTTACTGTATTTTTCCATTTCATTTCAACCAACGTTTCTTAACGACTTGATATCTGTTCTACAAGATGTGACGAAACTTCAGATTTTTAATTTTTTCCCTCTGAAACCGATTTTTTTCTTACTTGCTTTTAATGTATGGTTTAATCTATTTTTCTATCTCACTTTTCTATGTGTGTACAAGAAATACACGGATCTATAGTAGTTAAAATTCAATTGATTTCTTCATTCGTACTGTATTTTTCCATTTCTTTCATTTACAGTAGTTAAAATTCGATTGAAACAATATTTTCTGCATTTTTACTGTATTTATACATTTCTTTCTAACATACGTTTTTTCTTCTCAATTCCCGCAATCTAACTTAATCTATGTTTTGAATATCATTCTATGTTCGCGCATTCGTCCATTATTTTATTTCAAACTTTGCAAACTGCCTCATATTTATATTCTGACTTTATTTTTTCATTTTAACCAACGTTTCTTAACGACTTGAATTTCCGGATGTGACAAAACTTCAGATTTATTTTTCTCCTCTTAAACTATTTTTTTCTTACTTGCTTTAAATGTGACTTAATTTATTTTTTACATCGCTGTTTCATGTATGTACAAGAAATATACAGATCTATAGCAGTTAAAAATTCGATTGAAACAGTATTTTCTTTATTTTTACATTTCTTTCTGACAAACATTTTTTTTTCGCATTTTCCCCTATTTAACTTAATTTTGTGTTTTGAATATCATTCTATGTTCACGATTCAGACTTTATTTTTTCATTTCATTTCAACCAACGTTTCTTAACGACTTGATATCACAAGATGTAGCAAAACTTCAGATATTTTGTTTTGTTTCTTCATGTAACGTAATATTTTTCAAAATTCACTTTTAAATATTCCTAAAAGCTTACATTTATGAGAAATATACAGATCTGTAGTGGTAAAAATTGGACTGCAACAGTATTTTCTTTATTCTAACTTTACTTTTCTATTTCTTTTCAACAAGCGTTTCTTCATTATTATTTCTTTTTCATATGTAAGCAACTTTTCTTTCTTTCTTTTAATGTATAACTTAATAAATTTTTCTATCTTACCTTTTCGTGGGTATACGAGAAATATACAGATCTATGACACTTAAAATTCGATTGTATTAGTATTTTCCTTACTATGACTTTATTTTTTCATTTCATTTGAGTAAACGTTTCTTAACAAATTGATATCACAAGATGTACCAAACACTTCAGAATTTTGTTTCCCTCACTTTCCAACTCACTTAAGTATTCCTAAAAACCTGCATGTATGTGAAATATTCATATTTTTCATTCTATCCTAATTTGCTATACTTTTCTTTAACTGACCCAACAGGAAAAGCATTCATTGTCAAGCCATTCATTCTAAAGCATTATTTCTTACGATAAAATTTATATCCTTTGCAATATATTTTCAGTATATTTTTTCTAAATCAACAGAAAAAACATTCATTCTGGAGACATAGCGACCAAGTCCGTACTTCCACTAAACATCGTATTCTTAGCAAACATTTTTCCCCTACATAGCAATTTCCTAACTCACCAGAAAAGCAGCTATTCTCAACATGTATCTAAAATATCGAATTTCTCCAAACAAATGTAATATTTTTTTAAGAAAGACTTAGTTCTTTTCTCTGTATAACGACTTCATCTATTTTTCGAAAAACTGTTCTACGTTTACGTATTTTGTTTAACTTTGCTTTACACTGTACTTCGATTTTTCTTTGTAGTACTTTTTTCCTGTTTCATTCCAACAAACTTGTTTCTTTTCGACTCGATCACTCTCACATTTCCATACAAACTTTCCTAATATCAGAAATGTAACAAAAACTTCAGATATATTTTTTAACTTTAGAATAAGTCTCACCGACATTTATTATCATGACATAAACTAAAATTTCATACTTTTCCCAAAAATAGTTTTCTTAATGAGTTGTTTTACACTTTTTTCATAATTGGCAAAGACTATTTTTTTTATATATAAGGTTAGTTTCGAGAAACTTAAATTTCGTCTAGTGTTAATCGAACAGAAGAAATATACATCAAGGAAAGAAAACTGAAATTATACATATGCAAAGAATTTGCTACGGCTGAAGGTCCCCGAGTGAGTTATTCAACCAATGCTCGTATTACCCATTCAAAGATGGAGGTATCAGGATGACCAAATCCCTCGTTGTTGCCTTCTTGTAGCAAAAGAGGTGGTGAACTTCACCAAACATGGTTCCATAATATTGGAGAAACACATTAAGGTGTACGGAGCAATTAAGCCCACGCCAGTGACCTTCTTCGTTCACATACACTCACATTCAAACAGAAAAAAATATAAATGAATGACAAAAAATAATGCAATAAAATTAGTCCTGAAAAGGACTGTTTTGTAGTCCTAAAAAGGACTTGGTTTTCTTTAAACCTCGAAATCATCATCACACTCCATATTTTGAACAGTCTTGAGAATTTCGCAAACATCAAGATCTTCAGGAATAAATCTGGGAACTGAAACTTTTGCAACTGAGCAGGCATTGGCGTAAGCAATCCCAAGTACTTTGGGTTCGATAAGTGCAAATGCCTTATCAAAGCATCTATGCCACCGATCGCTTGCTGTGGAATTCATACACTCATGACCTAGTTGATTATTTGGCGCACTGGAAGATTACACTCCCTACAGTAGAAAACGTTTTCTACATTTTCCTTAATGGTAGCTCTTGCCACTTCCACGAGAACGTCTTTCAGTTTTTGAATGTCTACGGAAAAAGTAGTCAAAGTTCCTTGTTGTTGTAACACGGCATTTTGGAAGGTGGATCGAAACTGTAATTTTTACACTGATCCAAAGCTTTTTGCATGCATCTTTCAGAGTTTCAAATTGGTCGCATGTTAATGACACTGATGCTCGATTCAACATAAACGAATCATCAGTCAGAACGTGAAGTTGTTGAAAACGTTAAGCAATTTCACGAGGGGAAGGGAAACAGTTCATCATCAATTCCTTGTTGAAAACCACGATTTCATTACTTCCATCATACATATAGCAGTTTTCCATAAATTCCTTAAATGTTTTAGCTGACATGGTGACTCCGTACTTGAAGGAAACAGTTTTTCCTTTTTCACAACATAACTTCGAATGTGTACTCTCACAGTGCCTGTGAAATCAGACACTTTTGCTAACTTATTTCCACCCAACGAAACATGATGTGGAGGAAGGCTTTCTAATGAGATGCCTGATTCAGCATGAGACTCAGGCTTTGTAGGAACACACACCTTCTTTGTAGCAGTAGCAGAGGAAACTTCGGCCGATCGCTTCATGTTTAAGGCAGTTCGATGGGTAACACAGTTCACGGTAGGTTGTAGCGATGATAATCCGTACGATAACACAACGTGTGAGCAGTTCGATGATTGAGAACAGAATAGTGAGCTGATTTGTCCTCAGGCAAAACTAATAAGAGATTTGCGCATGTGCGTCTGCTTGATGACGTCAGTCCTCCACGTGGAAAAATCATGACGTCAGATACACCCAACGTCTCCCTGACCGACGCCATCTTGAATCACCACGTGCTCCAGCACAGCAGAATGACGGGGAAAAGCTGATTTGTCCTTAGGCGATAAGAGACTTGAGCATGTGTGTCTGCTTGATGACGTCAGTCCTCCACGTGGAAAATTCATGACGTCAGATACACCCAACGTCTCCCTGACCGACACCATCTTGGATCGCCACGTGCTCCAACATATATCAGCTCTCGCAAAACGCTTGGGGTGACGTCACGGAATATCTAAAGGTTAGGTTTAGACGAATATTGGGAGCATTCTTGCAGTGTGGGGATCCACTAAATGAGTAACGGACATGATTATCACCGTAGGCCACATGTTGTCTAGGAATTTTATATGTTTTTCCATAAATCTTAATTTTGCTGAGATTTCAACTTCATTTTCAAGGCGGTTAAGATAATCTGTAGCTTCAGAATCAGAAAATAATTTCTCATATGAAAAATGGAGGCCATCCTTATGACATATCTTAGAAGAATGCATTTCTTCAGACGAAAGAAAATGTAGCAGTAATTGAAAAAAGCAGTATCTTCACACCCAGCAACGAAGCGAGAATGAAACAGACAGACTTGAGATAAGACGTACGACTAACGAATGCGTGAGTCATCGATGATGCAAGCAGGAGCACATTACGGACAGGTGCAAATGATCAAGAATTAAGCACGTCGCTTTAAAACCAGTGTCAAATAAGCATTCAAAAAGTACAATTTCCCGAAGGGAAGTGAAAATGAAATTGACTACGTGTGTGAGAAAAAATGGCGGTGATCGTGAAATGTCGAGCCTCCCCACAAAAAATAAAATGGCGGCGACCGCTAGCAGGATGGCAACATGGTGACTCACCCACACACGTGGCGCACAAATCACATCTCAAAGACCAATCGCGTCGCCTTTTCCTTGGCAGCATGTTCTTTATTAATAGGTCACGTACATTAAATTTGGTGAACTACTGCCTGGAAAGTCGACGCGATTGGTCTTTGAGATGTGATTTGTGCGCCACGTGTGTGGGTGAGTCACCATGTTGCCATCCTGCTAGCGGTCGCCGCCATTTTATTTTTTGTGGGAGAGGGGCTCGACATTTCACGATCACCGCCATTTTTTTCTCACACACGTAGTCAATTTCATTTTCTCCCCTTCGGGAAATTGTACTTTTTGAATGCTTATTTGACATTGGTTTTAAAGCGACGTGCTTAATTCTTGATCATTTGCACCTGTCCGTAATGTGCTCCTGCTTGCATCATCGATGACTCACGCATTCGTTAGTCGTACGTCTTATCTCAAGTCTGTCTGTTTCATTCTCGCTTCGTTGCTGGGTGTGAAGATACTGCTTTTTTCAATTACTGCTACATTTTCTTTCGTCTGAAGAAATGCATTCTTCTAAGATATGTCATAAGGATGGCCTCCATTTTTCATATGAGAAATTATTTTCTGATTCTGAAGCTACAGATTATCTTAACCGCCTTGAAAATGAAGTTGAAATCTCAGCAAAATTAAGATTTATGGAAAAACATATAAAATTCCTAGACAACATGTGGCCTACGGTGATAATCATGTCCGTTACTCATTTAGTGGATCCCCACACTGCAAGAATGCTCCCAATATTCGTCTAAACCTAACCTTTAGATATTCCGTGACGTCACCCCAAGCGTTTTGCGAGAGCTGATATATGTTGGAGCACGTGGCGATCCAAGATGGTGTCGGTCAGGGAGACGTTGGGTGTATCTGACGTCATGAATTTTCCACGTGGAGGACTGACATCATCAAGCAGACACACATGCTCAAGTCTCTTATCGCCTAAGGACAAATCAGCTTTTCCCCGTCATTCTGCTGTGCTGGAGCACGTGGTGATTCAAGATGGCGTCGGTCAGGGAGACGTTGGGTGTATCTGACGTCATGATTTTTCCACTTGGAGGACTGACGTCATCAAGCAGACGCACATGCGCAAATCTCTTATTAGTTTTGCCTGAGGACAAATCAGCTCACTATTCTGTTCTCAATCATCGAACTGCTCACACGTTGTGTTATCGTACGGATTATCATCGCTACAACCTACCGTGAACTGTGTTACCCATCGAACTGCCTTAAACATGAAGCGATCGGCCGAAGTTTCCTCTGCTACTGCTACAAAGAAGGTGTGTGTTCCTACAAAGCCTGAGTCTCATGCTGAATCAGGCATCTCATTAGAAAGCCTTCCTCCACATCATGTTTCGTTGGGTGGAAATAAGTTAGCAAAAGTGTCTGATTTCACAGGCACTGTGAGAGTACACATTCGAAGTTATGTTGTGAAAAAGGAAAAACTGTTTCCTTCCAAGTACGGAGTCACCATGTCAGCTAAAACATTTAAGGAATTTATGGAAAACTGCTATATGTATGATGGAAGTAATGAAATCGTGGCTTTCAACAAGGAATTGATGATGAACTGTTTCCCTTCCCCTCGTGAAATTGCTTAACGTTTTCAACAACTTCACGTTCTGACTGATGATTTGTTTATGTTGAATCGAGCATCAGTGTCATTAACATGCGACCAATTTGAAACTCTGAAAGATGCATGCAAAAAGCTTTGGATCAGTGTAAAAAAATTACAGTTTCGATCCACCTTCCAAAATGCCGTGTTACAACAACAAGGAACTTTGACTACTTTTTCCGTAGACATTCAAAAACTGAAAGACGTCTCGTGGAAGTGGTAAGACCTACCATTAAGGAAAATGTAGAAAAAGTTTTCTACTGTAGGGAGTGTCATCTTCCAGTGTTTTTATGCCAAATAATCAGCTAGGTCATGACTGTATGAATTCCACAGCAAGCGATCGGTGGCATAGATGCTTTGATAAGGCATTTGCACTTATCGAACCCAAAGTACTTGGGATTGCTTACGCCAATGCCTGCTCAGTTGCAAAAGTTTCAGTTCCCAGATTTATTCTTGAAGATCTTGATGTTTGCGAAATTCTCAAGACTGTTCAAAATATGGAGTGTGATGATGATTTCGAGGTTTAAAGAAAACCAAGTCCTTTTAGGACTACAAAACAGTCCTTTTTAGGACTACAAAACAGTCCTTTTCAGGACTACTTTTATTTCATTATTTTTTGTCATTCATTTATATTTTTTTCTGTTTGAATGTGAGTGTATGTGAACGAAGAAGGTCACTGGTGTGGGCTTAATTACTCCGTACACCTTAATGTGTTTCTCCAATATTATGGAACCATGTTTGGTGAAGTTCACCACCTCTTTTGCTACAAGAAGGCAACAACGAGGGATTTGGTCATCCTGATACCTCCATCTTTGAATGGGTAATACGAGCATTGGTTGAATAACTCACTCGGGGGACCTTCAGCCGTAGCAAATTCTTTGCATATGTATAATTTCAGTTTTCTTTCCTTGATGTATATTTCTTCTGTTCGATTAACACTAGACGAAATTTAACTTTCTCGAAACTAACCTTATATATAAAAAAAAAATAGTCTTTGCCAATTATGAAAAAAGTGTAAAACAACTCATTAAGAAAACTATTTTTGGGAAAAGTATGAAATTTTAGTTTATGTCATGATAATAAATGTCGGTGAGACTTATTCTAAAGTTAAAAAATATATCTGAAGTTTTGTTACATTTCTGATATTAGGAAAGTTTGTATGGAAATGTGAGAGTGATCGAGTCGAAAAGAAACAAGTTTGTTGGAATGAAACAGGAAAAAAGTACTACAAAGAAAAAAAAATCGAAGTACAGTGTAAAGCAAAGTTAAACAAAATACGTAAACGTAGAACAGTTTTTCGAAAAATAGATGAAGTCGTTATACAGAGAAAAGAACTAAGTCTTTCTTAAAAAAAAATATTACATTTGTTTGGAGAAATTCGATATTTTAGATACATGTTGAGAATAGCTGCTTTTCTGGTAAGTTAGGAAATTGCTATGTAGGGGAAAATGTTTGCTAAGAATACGATGTTTAGTGGAAGTACGGACTTGGTCGCTATGTCTCCAGAATGAATGTTTTTTCTGTTGATTTAGAAAAAATATACTGAAAATATATTGCAAAGGATATAAATTTTATCGTAAGAAATAATGCTTTAGGATGAATGTCTTGACAATGAATGCTTTCCCTGTTGGGTCAGTTAAAGAAAAGTATAGCAAATTAGGATAGAATGAAAAAATATGAATATTTCACATACATGCAGGTTTTTAGGAATACTTAAGTGAGTTGGAAAGTGAGGAAACAAAAATTCTGAAGTGTTTGGTACATCTTGTGATATCAATTTGTTAAGAAACGTTTACTCAAATGAAATGAAAAAATAAAGTCATAGTAAAGAAAATACTAATACAATCGAATTTTAACTGTCATAGATCTGTATATTTCTCGTATACCCACGAAAAGGTAAGATAGAAAAATTTATTAAGTTATACATTAAAAGAAAGAAAGAAAAGTTACTTACATATGAAAAAGAAATAATAATGAAGAAACGCCTGTTGAAAAGAAATAGAAAAGTAAAGTTGGAATAAAGAAAATACTGTTGCAGTCCAATTTTTACCACTACAGATCTGTATATTTCTCATAAATGTAAGCTTTTAGGAATATTTAAAAGTGAATTTTGAAAAAATATTACGTTACATGAAGAAACAAAACAAAATATCTGAAGTTTTGCTACATCTTGTGATATCAAGTCGTTAAGAAGCGTTGGTTGAAATGAAATGAAAAAATAAAGTCTGAATCGTGAACATAGAATGATATTCAAATCACAAAATTAAGTTAAATAGGGGAAAATGCGAAAAAAAAATGTTTGTCAGAAAGAAATGTAAAAATAAAGAAAATACTGTTTCAATCGAATTTTTAACTGCTATAGATCTGTATATTTCTTGTACATACCTGAAACAGCGATGTAAAAAATAAATTAAGTCACATTTAAAGCAAGTAAGAAAAAAATAGTTTAAGAGGAGAAAAAATAAATCTGAAGTTTTGTCACATCCGGAAATTCAAGTCGTTAAGAAACGTTGGTTGAAATGAAAAATATAAAGTCAGAATAAAAGTATGAGGCAGTTAGCAAAGTTTGAAATAAAATAATGGACGAATACGCGAACATAGAATGATATTCAAAACATAGATTAAGTTAGATAGCGGGAATTGAGAATAAAAACGTCTGTTGGAAAGAAATGTAAAAATACAGTAAGAATGGCGAAAATATTGTTTCAGTCGAATTTTAACTACTATAGATGAAAGAAATGGAATAACATAGTAGGAATGAAGAAATATTGTTTCAATCGAATTTTAACTACTGTAGATTCGTATATTTCTTGTACACATATAGAAAAATAATAAGATAGAAAAATAGATTGAACCATACATTAAAAGCAAGTAAGAAAAAAACAGTTTCAGAGGGAAAAAATTAAAAATCTGAAGTTTTGTAACACCTTGTGGAACAGATATCAAGTCGTTAAGAAACGTATGTTGGGTTAAATCTAAAAAAAAAAAAAAGATACTGTTAGGAACGAATTTTATGTATATCTGCTATAGATCTGTATATTTCTTGCGCAAACATGAAACATCTATATAAAAAACCAGATTAAGTCATACATTAAAAACAAGTAAGAAAAGTTCTTTGCGTAGGAAAAAGAAATAATAATGAAGAAACGTTGGCTTGTTTAAATCAGAAAAAATAAAGCCTCGATAAAAGTAGTTGTTAGATTGAAAAGTAAGAAAAAATAATGATGGTACATCGAGAAGTTCAACGAGTATGCAAGCATTTAGAAAAAAAAGTAGATTAAGATAATGGATTAAAAGGTACATTTCACTGATTAATCATAAAAGAAAATACGGAAAGCTAAAAAAAAAATATTTTAACTATGTATAAAACATTGCGGCTTTGTATGGCGGAAAAAGGTACAACGTTAAAAAAATGTAACAGAAAATGTCATGAACACGTAAATACGTTAATAAACAATCGTGTTTTAAGATTATGTCTGCAGCACAAAACTTTGGAAAACGTCTTTATGTTGGAACGTCCGTTGAAAATGCGTGAAATCTCCTCAAAGAAAATAAAAAAATCGTTACGTTGAAGAATTATGAATATAAAATGGGAAATTAGGGGAAAAAATAAGGAATAAATTCGTTGCAAAATGATCAAGTTATTGAAAAACGTCAGTCTTGGAACTTAATGTGTCTACAGAATCTCAAATGACGTCAACCGCCGACCCCGCGGTGGAAATGGCGTTGGCTGATGTCATATCTGCTATCACGACATGCGTCACACATCATAGTCACTCGTCCCAAAACACGTGTCATACAAAGTTTTCTGAGTCAAAAGAGAAAATGGTGAGTCATCGCAAAACACATGTCGGACAAAAGATAGCGGAACATGAATCAACAGGAACGAAATTTTTTCAAACAAAGCCTTTTCTGGTCTAAATTAAAATTGGAGGAAAGAAAAATATAAGAATTAAAAAATAACGCAACGTCTATAAAAATTCCTAGTTAAAAAAAACGTAACAGAAAATGTCATGAACACGTAAATACGTTAATAAACAATCGTGTTTTAAGATTATGTCTGCAGCACAAAACTTTGGAAAACGTCTTTATGTTGGAACGTCCGTTGAAAATGCGTGAAGTCTCCTCAAAGAAAATAAAAAAATCGTTACGTTGAAAAATTATGAATATAAAATGGGAAATTAGGAAAAAAATAAGAAATAAATTCGTTGCAAAATGATCAAGTTATTGAAAAAAAAATCAGTCTTGGAACTTAATGTGTCTACAGAATCTCAAATGACGTCAACCGCCGACCCAGCGGAGGAGAAAACGACGTTGGCTGATGTCATGTCTGCTATCACGACATGCGTCACACATCATAGTCACTCGTCCCAAAACACGTGTCATACAAAGTTTTCTGAGTCAAAAAGAAAATGGTGAGTCATCCCAAAACACATGTCGGACAAAAGATAGCGGAACATGAATCAACAGGAACGAAATTTTTTCAAACAAATCCTTTTCTCTTCTAAATTAAAATTGGAGGGAGGACAAATATAAGAATTAAAAAAATAATGCAACGTGTATAAAAATTATAACACCTCACGGAGTTCTAAAAATATAATTTTAATAAAACAAATTTGAGGAAATGCTTCGTTTGAAAAAACTTCCTTCAAAAATTTGACAAAGTCCAGTAAATCTCGCGAGAAAATAAAAAAAATAAATAAAGCCGACCCCGCTGAGGAGAAAACGACGTTGGCTGATGTCATGTCTGCTATCACGAATGCGTCTCTCATCATAATGACTCATTCCAAAACACGTGTCATACAAAATTTTCTGAGTCAAAGACAAAATGGTGACTCATCCCAAAACACATGGCTCACAAAAAGGCAACGTTGTGAAACTAAAATGGCGGAACATGAATCAACGGGAACGAAATCTTTTCAAACAAAGCCTTTCCTCACCTAAATTAAAATTCGAGGGAGGACAAATATAAGAATTAAAAAAATAATGCAACGTCTATAAAAATTATAACACCTCAGGGAATTCCTGAAAATATAAATTTAATAAAAAAAACATATTGGAAAGACTTCCTTCAAAAATTTGACTAAGTCTAATAAATCTCCTGAGAAAATTAAAAAAATAATGCAACGTCTATAAAAATTATAATACCTCAGGGAATTCCTGAAAATATAAATTTAATAAAATAAATTAGAGAGAAAAAATAGGACAAAAAAATACGAGTAAAAAAATTGGAAACGACAAAAAAAGCTTCTATCAAAAATTTGACAAAGTCCAGTAAATCTCCCGAGAAAATTAAAAAAATAAATATTGGAAAGATTTCCCAAACATTTGTCAACGTCCAATAAATCTCACGAGAAAAGTTCCAAAAAGCACTGCTAGGGGGGGCAACGTACACCCCCTTTCCCCCACTCGGTCGTTGCCATCTCTCAAAGATCCATTAAAAGTTCCAAAAAGCACCGCTAGGGAGGCAGCACATCGAGTTGACATCCCCCTATATCCACCCCCTTTCTCCCACTCGGTCGTTGCCATCTCTCAAAGGTCCATTAAAAGTTCCAAGAAGCACCGCTAGGGTAGCACATCTCCTTTCCCCGACTCGGTCGTTGCCATCTTTCAAAGATCCATCGAAAGTTCCAAGAAGCACCGCTAGGGACAGCACATCGACCCTGCACACTAGCGTCATCTGCAACGCCCCCCCCCCCCTCCTTCGGTCACACACCACGCCCCCCATCCTTCTGCGTCGGGCCACGCCCCTTGCTCCTTCTGCACATGCCACACACCCCAGCATTCTTCCGCAAGCCACGCCCCCATCCTTCTCCTAGAAGGATGCATCCTCCGGCCGGACCCGCCATTTCCTACTACTTGCCTCGGAGAAAAAGTTCGGAATCAATTCGAGCAGGTGGAGGAATTCGTGAAAGACCGCATCGTCGGGCTGCGGGAAGCGGGGTGGTCTTATCGCCGTATTGTACGCCATACTGGTCGTGCGGATATCGCCATAGCACGCTGTTCGCGGCAGTGGATAGAACAAGTCACGCAGCAACGACAAGAAGGGTCTAAGAGACCTAGACAAACCACGGAGAGAGAGAGAGAGAGGACCGACGTGTTTTCCGACATGCGCGGAGTGATCCAATATCCATGATTGCGGATATTCAGCGAGCAGTGGTGCCCTCCATGCATCGTGGGACTCGTGCCATCACCATTTACAGACGGCTGCACGACGTAGAACAACAAGCACGCAGACCGTTACGACGACAGCCCTTAACACCATTTCGTCGTCGCTAGACTGCAATGGTGTCGTGCCAGACTGTCAAGGAGCCACTCAGAATGGCAGCAGATGATCATCAATTAGGAGTCCCGCTTTTGTCTCTGAGGAGACAACCAACGAATTCGTGTGTGGAGGCACCGTTGCCAGCTCCAAGGTGAACGGTTTGTTGTCTTGTTGTCAAGCGTCACACGTCCAGGCCTAGTGTCATGGTATAATACTAGCTGATGACTTTACCTGCACCGTCAAAGTGCTGACTTCG
Organism: Macrothele yani; assembly: GCA_039090855.1. Classification (NCBI taxonomy): domain Eukaryota; kingdom Metazoa; phylum Arthropoda; class Arachnida; order Araneae; family Macrothelidae; genus Macrothele; species Macrothele yani. Next base: position 30,106,206 of record CM077029.1, on the reverse strand, counting down.
CAGGGAAATGCGGAACTCTCTCGAATAGTTTGGGAATGATAGTATCCCTGACGGCGTTCCGACAGCTGGCCTATCAATCACCGGAAACCACAGTCTTCCACTCGGACAGATTCGGTCTAGTGACCTGTGGGGATCTGCCTCCCCCACGGGACCGGTACCTTACACCCTTCTGTCACAACCCGTGTGTGCGACGTGCTATGGGCAGTTGGGGCAAGCAACTTTTTCAAAATATTTCATCTCGTGGCAGGGAGAACGCCCGCCAACGCGAGTTTTTTTGGGACTACTGTCCTTTATTTTGAAACTCAGCAAAAGTACATGCACATTCACTATGAGGGTCTCATGCACCCCTCTCACAATATTCAGACACTAAAAATCACCCAAATTGAAATATTTACATTGATCACAGCGCTAGGGCCAGTGCTGTGGTGATGACCCCGGGCCAGGGTCATCTCAAACACCTTGGTCAATAGTCCGAGAAACTCAATGTCGAGAGCTGCGTACCTCCAAGGGTACTACCATCCGTCAACAATAGTTGACTCGACTCTTCCTTTGCTCAAGTTCCCTAATAAGACTAGGGCATGTCTTACTGAAGCTGGAGTGTGAGACGTCCAACTTCAGGCGGAACTTGGCATTCGCAGCTGTGCAGTTGCTGCATTTCGGTACGGCTGCACACTGGTGGTGCTGGTGCCCAACTTCATCACAATTGCCGCACCTTGCTTCTGTCTCAGGGTAGTTGCCTCGGAAATGACCAAAGCCATTACACCGAAAGCACCTGACCTCCTCAAAAATTCCTTTAGACGGAGCACTGACCGACCCAAGTTCAGTGTCTTCCGCCTCACCAAGTGCTTGAAGGCCTTCGGTTCCACGTCTGCCACCCAGTGGACCCTACCTCCCTTGCCCTTGATGGGAAAACAGGCTTTGAACCCGTTCTCGAGCTCTGGGTTCTGCCCGCAAACCGCCTGCTCGAACTCTTTCCCTGAGAGACCCCCGTCAACCCCATACACTATCAACCGGGGATTTCTCTTTCGTGGGGCCGTGGGGAGTGTGCAATCCTTGGTCAGCGGATTGCTTCTCAACTCCTGGGCTAGGCGGTCGAGCTCCCCGGGATGGGAACATTCCACCGCGACCCCTCCTTTCCTTATGCTCCGAAAGCTCTTGACCACTATCTGCAGTTTAGTTGGGTTTACTGCAGTTTTCAGGGTTTTCTTAGTGTCCTCTGAAGACGCACTCTCAACTGTCGAGTAGACTAAAAGCACGTGTCTCCTGTCTCCCGACTTTGCCTTCTTCTTTTTAATCTCAATCGGAGCGGGCGAAGGCCCTTTCGCCTTGCTAGCCCCTTCCTAGCCACTTCGGCGTAGGAAGCCACTTTCGCGTCGGCTTCGCAGCCCGACTCCTCCCGCACGGACAGCCTGCCTTCGACATAGGCTACCCGTGCTGCTTGCTCATAACAAGCCTTGTTAATACTGCTCAGGGCAGCTTTCACTTTTTCTCTCCCTGAGGAAGTGACCCGCGAGTCCAAAAGAACGGACTCAACTTCCCAGGTGAGGTTCAAAATAAGGCTCACAAACGCCTCAGGTGTAAGCACCGGGGGTGTCCTGGGATGTGTACTTCCCACCAGAGAAACCTCTGGGCAACCCGCGGACGACCCCTTAGGAGCCCGAGAGGGTTCGGTCTGGGCTGGTGTTTTGCCCTTCCTTGCCATGGGCGGAACTGGCAAGGGGGTGCTTACACCGCTAGCTGACTGAGGCTGCTCAGTCGAGGCTCCCTTCGTGGGTGTAGCGGCTTTAGAGCCCTTTGCTGGGGGAAGCGTCTTTGACGGTTTCCCCATGGCTTTGGGCTCTACCTTCCGGCTGTTCTCGGAAGAGGGGCTAACCCCTTTAGCACTGCCGACAGGGCTTGGTAGTGCTTCTGCCGCTACCTTCTACGTCCGGGTTGTCCCGAACGATTTGGGGACTGACCCCTTAGGTTTCACTCTACCCTTCTGGGTAGTTGACATCTCTGTGAGAGAGATGAAAAAAAACACAACATTTTCTTCTAAGTACTGAGTGGGCACCCAGAGGTTCTCCCACTCTAGTCAAACCTTAGAAGCCGGGCTCTTGGGCTTTGGGCGGGCGAGGGATCAAAGGGTCCCTTCGTCCGCGGGACCATAACGGCGACGACGTACCCAAAACTGATACCAGAGATTTCAATGCGGGCTGAACGGAACTTCGCCCTCACAAGGGCGTTTTCACTAAGTCCCGTCACTGCACTATTTTCTGGGGAACATAAGGAGCCCCGATTCTTAAAAGAAAAAATTCGCGAGATCGGGATGGAAACCCGTCTTGCGGTTGAAATCGTCAGTTCTGCTTTGCAGTGCAGTATTGCTCAGCCAAGTCACACACTAGGAACTCTCACCCGGTCGGTATCAGAGTGACCGGTCAGTGTCATGGTGTAGGGTGCAATTGCCTACGATGCCAGATCACCTTTGGTGTTCATTACAGGCACTTTGACAGCCCAACGTTGCGTTAATAAGGTCCTGCAACCAGTGGCCCTACCTTTTCTGAGCGCTTACTCAGGTGCGATTTTCCAACAGGACAACGCTCGTCCGCAAACTGCTGTTGTCTCAAGAGCTTGCCTTCAAGGCACTGACACTCTGCTATGGCCAGCCCCATCGCGAGATCTATCGCCGATTGAAAATGTGTGGGATGCTATTGGACACGCTATTCACACTCCACTCCTACCGCACAATCTTTAGGAACTGCGTGAGAAGATTCAAGGTGCATGGGATGGCATATCGCAGGACACCCTTAGGAACCTGTACAACTCCATGCCGAGACGTCTGGCATGTTGTGTGAGCAAACATGGTGGCCCGGCGCCATACTGAGTTACGCTACTTATTATGCCTGTAAGTCAATAAATATTGCCCATATCAGTCTCAATGTTTAATCATTTATTGTTCCTGGTAACCTTTATCTTTCTTCTGAATAGCATTGCAATAAGACACGTCCTTTTGGGTGCAACTTTTTTTTTTTTTTTTGTGATTTGTCTACATGCCTCCTTCAAATTTCTCATATTGCCGCTATCTACGGTTGGTGCACGTTTGAATCATTTGTAGTAAACTGTTTATAAAGCTATCTGAACTTGATAGTTGCCTGTGCGCGTGAGAATGACACGTGTCTGATTGCTATTGAATGTTCCTAATAATTTGCTACTTCAGTAAGTATTTGCAAGAAGGTGTCCGTCTTAGAGTATTTCTGATTTTGAAAATCCGGTAGAAAAAGATCATTTTTAGGACGATACCCTTCGTCATAAAGAATATTTTGCGCTCATTCTCGTCCTCAAATAACTTATTGCTTTTCAGCTAGTAGGCGTGAAAATATATAGCATTTTCTTAAACAATTTCGGCTCCAAATTGTTCAATTTGAAAATTTTATTTTGCTTGGGTCATTTCACACAGTGAGGAAGAGTTTGAGTCGACAAACTTTCTTATCGACATTTCTGCAACATGTTGGCGTATCTAGCTAGCTATTTCTATCTGCAAATATTTTACTGACTAGAAATTCCACTGATTTTTTTCTTGTATCTGGTTCTGTATACTGTGAAGAACACTGTGCGTTTTAATCAAGGCGAAATTGGGGACGCAGATGCTGATTTTCTACTTTTCTAAATTCCTCTTTTATAAAATAATTTTTGAGTGCGAGGATTCAAAATTGCTCCTCATTACACCGGAGAATGCGATGTCATCTTTCTTATTTTTCACTAAAGTGACTCATTAGCATGGAAAACGCATCCGGAGAGTTGAAAGCTGTGCTGGAAGACAGTGGTAATCGAAATTGTATATGCAGTCGAATTCCGTTAGAACAAATTTCGCGGGGGTCACCTAAACATTTCATTATAACGAACCGCCGTAAAAACGGAATTTGCCATGTTATCAAACAATTTCATTCAACATGTGAGTTCGTTTTGAAAATCTCAACTCAAAAATTTCAATAAAAAAAATCTGGCTTATGATAAGGTAAGAATAATAGAAATATATATGTAGTAATATTGTCAAATCGAACCTGTATTTGTTATATTTATTTTCACATACTGTGATTGTAGAAAATCAAGGATTTTTTTAGCAAGGCAATTTGTAGCTGTAGATACAAGTATTAAAAAAGCTATAAAAAGCATGTGTGTGAGAAAACAATATCGACCGGAATCACTGGCGCACCAACGGCGGAAAGGTTGGTGGCTTAAGCCCCTCCAAAGCTCCAAAGAGATTAAGAAAAACGTACGTCAACTCTTTTATCTAATGTATACAGCAGGAATGGCCAAAGCGTTGACCGCAGGGGGAAATGGTAGCCTGCCGTGAAAATTGGTATTATTTGCGGAATTTTAGTATGGTCACATTTCTGAAGGCAACTGAAACGTGGGATCCAGGCCTTTGAAAGCGCAACGGATTTTTTTGGTTTCCAGGGTTCTAAAAATATGTTACGACTCGGTGGCGGCGGTGCCAAACCTTTAGCCTTTCCCCTGACTGCTGCTTGTGCATGCGCGTCGGAGAGACAGCGTTATAGTTCAGTAGAGTATATTGTTGGTGTTTGGTACTCTGAGTTCCGTGTTATTCGGTACACTCTGACCAATATGAGTGGAACAGGAGGTAGCATATGTAGCGCACGTTTTCAGTGGTGTCGTGTCCTCAGAAATTGGATGCCGCCCCAGTGGCGCAGTGGTCTAAGCGATGGTTTCTGATCATTCGTCCGGAAGAGGTCCCGGTTCGAATCCCGGTGAGGCATGGATGTTGTGTTTGTCTTACGGCACTGGCTTTCTCCCTTCCCTGGAACCAGTGACCCTAAATTAGGGACGGGCGACTGCTTATAGTCCATTGAGTTGCTCATGGTGGTCATTAAACCTCCAATAAAAAAAAGAAATTGGACGTGTCATCAATGGGCCAATGTACTTTTCACAGATGAACAGATTAGAGTCGTTTCAGTCTCTCCTGGAATTGTAGACGTGAGTTGATCTGATGTGAAAGTGGTACTGCGTAGCACCGCAAGAATGTGTAGGAAAGGGAACAGATAAGGATGTGCCGGGATTATGATGTAGGGCGGTATCATTATTAATGGACGCACCGAGCTGCAGGTGCTGGAAAATGGGACTATGACGGGCGAACGATATTGCAACGAAGTTCTTCAACGTTATGTTCGATTATTCCGCGGTTTTGTACGCAAAGACTTTCTGTTCACGGATGACAACGGGACACCTCATCGTACGAGAGCAGTGAAAACACTTCTGGAGACCATGATATTTATCACATCTACTGGTCAGCAAGCTCCCCAGACCTCAACCCCATCGAACACATCTGTTACGCAATGGGCGAACGATGGTGGTTTGTGATGCATGAACCTCCTCTGCCAATCGTCGGGTGCTAGTTCCAGGGTGCTGTTCAACAGCCAGACGCAGGGCTTCGGTGTTGGTGGTGACTGGTCTCATACACCTCGATTTGTCAAGGAACTCTGTGTCTCCGGACCGGAAGCGTTGGAACCATTTTCTTGCTGTTGCAGGGTGCACTGTCTTCTCATCTTCTACACTACAAATTTCCTTCACGGCAGCTGTCGCGTTCAACCCATTTTTTTCCAATAATGGCGTAGGAGCACACGAACAAGTTTCCTCTCCGACATTCTCGTCTCGTACGAACGGCACACATGTGTTGGGCCCGGCGCATGCCTACCTGCATGAACAGCGGAGCACGTCACCCAATCAGGCGTGGTATAATGAATAACCTTTATTAGCTTTCCGCTAAGCTAATTATAATGCTTCTGCTACTGAATGATATGCTTGTACTAAACTTCAAATAGTGAATTCAAATGGTTGTTGTTACTAGTTAATTAAGAACATGAATAAAGTCTCCTGCTAGTAGTGTAGTAATAGTATTGAACAAACTTATAACTGGTAGTAATGTTGTAGCAGTAATTAGGATGAATAAAGTCTTAACGCTGGTTGTTAATAGTAATAAACTAATGACATAAACCTAACAGCCAGACAGAGGTGTGACAGTACTATGAACTGAGAAAGACATACTTACATAAACCATTTATTATGACCTTCTACTGGTATCATCACACACAGCTACTCAAATAACACGTAGCTCCTTGCACATGAACGGAGCTCTATATTCATAAACAAACGCTCTCTCCGTATAACAACACACACTCTCCTATAACAACAAACGCTCTCCTAGTATAACAACAAACGCTCTCCCTATAACAACAAACGCTCTCCCTATAACAACAAACGCTCTCCTTGGGTATCGTTGAACGCGCCTATTTATACTGGCTACCACCACGTCATGACTTACACTCATTGCCAGATCTCATTCAGCGGGCGAAATAATATCTCGTTCAGTAAGAAGATAATTTACATAGAAAAATAAAATAACCAGAGATAGTAAAATCAAAAGGAAAGTGAATATAGAGTATACGTTACATCATCTCCCCCTTAATTTTTCTTTTTTCCTTTTTTTTTTTTTTTTTTTTTGTTTCCGAAAAACCTATCAATTTTGGAGTGTAAGTCTTACACTTCGTTGATTGACGTTTCTCGACCTCTTTTTTGATTTGTTGTTTGGTGGCAGCAGTATTTACAATATCAAACTTGGCATGACAAAATCAAGAAATCTGTATTCGTCTGTGAAACTTGTATTTTTGAACAAAACAAACCTGCATCGGCATACCTTCCTTTTATTCTGCCTAGCAGGAATCACTTTTTTAATTTCAAATGACGTTCTCATTATTCGTTGAATACATACCAACTGTATCAGCAGCGAAGATTGCCTGGAGCTGCCTAACAGTAACAATTTTATTATTTTAATTTCAAATTACGTTCGCATTATTCGTTGAATACATACCAACTGTATCAGCAGCGAAGATTGCCTGGAGCTGCCTAACAGTAACAATTTTAATATTTTACCCCTAAGCACATAGATATATAAAAAAATTTGGATTAGTAGATGGACATAGAAGAAATATAAAAAAAAAACACATATATACACAAAAAAGAATGCATAGGCCCACACGAAAAAAAAGAAATTCTGACACGCCAACTGGTCGTGCAGGAAAAACAACAAACTGAGAAAAGAACCTGTCCACGAGAACTTACTTATCTCGAGGACGCATAAAAAACTCTAGTGCGATAACGTTTTCTAGGCCTAATCGGACTGGTAAAATCAGGTGGCGTAGATCTTTTCAAGGACTTTGATGGATCTGGAACATCGGTCTGCTGTCGGTCAAGAAATTCCGGCGACTGACGGGAACGGTCAGGAATGGCGGAAATCCGTCGGTCCGGAACGGCTGAAGTCTGTGGGTCCGGAAATCCCTGCGGCTGATAGGAACTGTGAGGAATGGCTGAAGTCTGGCGGTCCGGAAATCCCTGCGGCTGATAGGAACGGACTCCCCCAGGCTTTTGATATGAAGTCCCTTTGTGCTGGGGCCCGTTGTGTCCTTCCAGTATTCTTTTGGACGGACGTGGCTCCGGCCACATCGTTTGCTTTCGCTTACGCCCTCGTGGCATGAGAGTAGCAGCAGGCATCGGCCCTGTTTGCCCTGAGCGTAGGTTCCAGGGGCGAAACCCGGGCGGATGCAAGGATTTCTGCCTTCGTCGCTGTTGCGGCGAAGCAGATTGGGGAGACAAGTTACGTTTGCGCCCAGCTTTTGGTGGTTCTGGACGGTTTGTAACATTTAAATTATTGTTCATAACTGATAAATCAGAAATGTCCGAAGCCTCTGAGTCGCTGCTGTAATTCAGTGGTCGTGCAGGGCGATGTTTATTTTTGCCTATAGGAATACTTTCTGACGAGGTATTCAAGGAAGAAGGAGCCTGCGTTGGTGCAGAGTTATCAGGAAATGGCGCAGCAATAGTCTTGGCAATGGTTGGAGGGAAAGGAACGATACTAGTATTCGAAGAACTTGATTCGAGCCTTGGTCGCATGGGAGAATCAGGTTGCGTGTTTGGAAACCCGTCTGGAGGAGGGGAGGGTGAAGAAAAAATCACTGGAGATTCTTCAGAAATGTTTGTTGGTTCGTCCAAAATTTTTGGAGGTTGATCGTGAGATATAGACTCATGAGTCTGTGAAACAGAAGGTTGAGTAGGGTTGATTATGAAATCGATATTTCGTTCATGATACTTGCGACACTGATCAACGTGTACGTATTGAAATTGATTGTCAGGTTTTTCAAGAACAATGTTATTTTCAAACACATTTGCCACCCGATATGGACCTTCGTAGCTGGGTGCAAATTTCTTCACTAAAGTATGCGAAACAGAAGACTGGAAGTGCGTTTCCACGAGAGTGAGATCTCCAACGACAAGATCTGGTTCCCTACGCCTAGTATTATAATATCTTGCTTGAGCCGCTTGTGCTCCTAGCATTGCAACACAAGCTTTTTCTGCCATGATTCGTACTGATTGCGGAGTTGGTCGCTGGTTTAGTTCGTCGATAATCCCCGTTAAATTTTCAAAAGGGGTTTTAATTTTGCGACCCAGAAAAAGTTCTGCAGGAGTAATTTTAGTAGATTCGTGGACAGACGAGCGGAGGGCGAACGAAAAAAGCTCCAAATGGTCATCCCATCTTTCATGATGATCCATTACAAATGTAGCAATCATTTTCACTAGCGTGCGGTTTACGCGTTCCGCAGGATTACTCTGGGGATGATGTGGGGAAATGAATTTATGTTTAATGTGTAGTCTCGCACACATTCTTTCAAAAATGTCAGAAATAAATTGAGGACCATTATCCGAAACTACTTTATTAGGTGCACCATATCTAGAGAATACTTCATTAACTAATACATTACAAATAACTTCTGCCGTAGCGGCTTTAATGGGAAAAACTTCAACCCATTTAGAAAAATTATCAGTTAGTACTGAAACGTAACGAGCTTTGTTTTTAAGAGATAAAGGATAAGGTCCCAATAAATCTATTGAAATAATATCAAAAACATGAGAACTTGAACTAGATTTCAAGTGACCGGCCGGTCTTACATTACGGTAATTATTAATCTGACACAAGTGACATGATTGAACGTATGCGAGCACACTTTGGTACATGCCAGGCCAATAGGCAACATCCCGCAATTTACAACGGGTCTTGCGAATACCTAAATGGCCTGCAAGAGGTTTGTCATGAAATTCGTTTAAAAGGGCCATTCTAAGGGTTCGTGGAATACATGGGCGAAACTCTGCCCTAGTAGTCCTAGATTTTGTATAGTAAAGAAGACCCTCTATTACTTCAAAATGTTGTGATCTCCCAGCCAGAGAAGGATCACTTTGTAGGGGCGAACCCGCAAGCAAAAAATTATAGATATCCCCAAAATCTGGATCATTTATTAATTCTGCCATTATCTGCTCTCTGGATGTTATATCAGCTATTAGAAGTAAAGGCTGACATCCAGGAGTAGTTTCGGTGGGGACCCCACTAATCGGAACGCGAGACAATGCGTCCGGTAATTGATTCTTATGACCTGGCTGATATGAAATTTTGATATTGCTCTCTTGTAACTTCAGAGCCCACTTCATAAGTCTTTGAGATAGGTGCTTAGCAGAATTCAAATACTGAAGGGCACAATGATCCGTAATTATGTTAACTGTCAATTCGTTAAGATAACATTGAAATTTATTCAGCGCATACACAACAGCAAGACATTCACGTTCCGTAGCTGAATAATTGCGTTCAGCTTTGGCTAAAGTACGAGACGCAAAAGCTATTGGATGCCCAGCTTGTGACAAAACGCAACCAAGACCAACTCCGGATGCGTCAGTATAAATATCAAATTCCTTAGTATGATCCAGGAAAGCCAACACCGGAGGCTGAGTCAACGCAGACTTCAGTGTTTCGAATGCAGCGTTAGCCTCAGGTGTCCAAACAAACTTCTTGTATTTACGTTTTAAAGCATACAATGGCTCACAGATTGTAGCATAAGCGGGGACGAACTGCTGATACCATCCGGTCATTCCCAGAAAGCGTGATAGTTCTTTTGCTGTTTTAGGCAGAGGAAAGTCAACAATAGGCCTAATTTTTTCATTATCCGTAAATAAGCCGTGGGGAGTGATTTTCAACCCCAGATATACAATCTCGTCCCTCGCTATCTGGCATTTACTAGGTTTTAACGTCAAGCCAGCATTGTATATGAGTTGGAACACCTGTTTGAGCAGAGAAAGGTGCTCGTCAAAAGTCTCGGATGTAATAATAATGTCATCCAAATATACATGCACATGGGGACCCAAGACAGGTCTGAGAACCGTATCCATAAGCTTTTGGAAAGTAGCAGGTGCAGAAGCTAGTCCAAAGGGCATACGTAGGTATTCATAAGCCCCAAAAGGAGTCACAAAGCCAGTTTTATCGACAGAGTCCGGATGTACTGCCACCTGCCAATATCCACTCGCCAAATCCAAGGTTGACATCCATTTGGTTGACGACAGGTCATTTAAAATATGCGACATGACAGGTAGTGGATAATTGATCGTTTTTGTGACTTGGTTGAGCTTGCGGAAATCTGTCACGAAACGAAATTCATTGGGTTGTTTCTTTGGAACCAAAAAGGCAGGAGCAGTCCAGGCGCTTGTTGATTCCCTGATTATGCCCTGTTTAATCATTTCAGAAATTTGACGTTGCATTTCCTGTTTCTTATGTGGAGCACAAGGGTAAGGTTTCGTCGCAATTGGTTTCGAACCATCAGTGTCAATGACATGATAAACCACCTGTGTGAAACCAGGTTGATCAGAAAATAAACCAGGGCTTTCCTGTAAAAGGAGAGAAAGCTGGTTTCGTTGCCTCTCATTCAATTGGTTACTCAATAACAAACTCGTTATATCTACAGGAACCGTAGGAATCATTTCGACAGGTTCCGGAAAGGAAATCACATGTTGTACGAAATTCAAAGTTATTTGAAACGTATGAATAAAATCCATGCCCATTAAACATTTCACAGGTAGTTCGTCTATAAGCAGGAAAGAATGCGTAAAACGAGCTTTTCCCAGCCCTAGAGATAATGTGACAGTTCCTGTGATACTGAAGATTTCGTTATTTGCACCTCGCAAATACTGCGTCGCAGGCTGAACGAGGACTGCAGGAAAATTGTCAGTGCAAAACTTCGTATTTAGGGCTGATATTTCAGAACCAGTGTCGAACTTTGTCTCGACAATAATATCTTCAATGGTCAAGAATACATCAGGCAACTGAGGAGTTTGGACAGTCACTAATACTGTTTTAGGGTCAGAATGCTTGGTATCAGGAAGCAGGACCGACCCTTGGTCTACTTCCTTTGGAAGTTTAAAGGATTCCTGGTTGGATTATCATGCGGTCTGAAACCTCGACCCTGCCGGGTATCGGGAAAATTTTCACGATGAGGAAAACTGCGTGAACCCTGCTGCGGGAACTCCGCGTGTCTGTTGACATTTTCATATCTATTACTTCTGCCCTCAGCACGGGCAGAAAAATCATCATTGCCCTGAGCATGAAAACGTTCCGAATGCTGCGGATTGACACGGGGTCGAGCATACTGTGCATTTGTACGATATCCCGAAGATTGTTCAGAAACTCGCTGTTGGTTTGCCACTCTTCTGTGTGGTGGAACGTATGAAGCTTGGGTGTGCACTTGTGTATGCCCGCGCTGAAAGTTATTATGCCTATTATGCCGCTGAGGGTTTTCGTAATAAGTCTCGCGGGGTGCCCGAGCATGGTGAGTGGAACCATGTTTGCCATGTCGCTCTTCATACGTGCGTATGAGGCGAAGGCATTCATGAATTGTGGCAGGGTGTCGAACCTCAAGAAAATCTTGTAAAAATGGGTCGAGCTGCTGCAAGAGGGTATCCAACATGTCAACATGACTGGCATGTGGATCCCATAAGTTATATAAGCGTGTTGTTTCCAACGCAAATGCAACAGGGCTATCGTTGGGACCTTGCTGACGAGAAAAAAGCTGTTGTGCAAGGCTAGCTCGACTGAGTCCGAAAGGAAAGACCTCCAAAAGTTCTGCACGGAAATTCTCATAATGAGAATCTGGGTTCGACACTCTCCACTGCCGATACCAGGTCTTAGCGGTATCCCTCAAGCAAGTGCCGGCGATTTGGACTTTGCAGTCTTCAGGAATATTATATAGATCAAAATGATCTTCCAGATCTTCGAGGAACTTTAAGGATCCCTCCAAACCATTAAAATGAATTGTTCCTGCATGTGGCACGAAATGGGCAAGCATTCTGCTTCGCTGAGAGGATTGAACTCCCTCAGGTACGACCCGCGACTCAGAGTAATAGGAAGCTGGTGCATTACGAAATTGTGAAGAATGCCTGGGTACGTGTAAATCATTCATATCAAAGTTAGAGCCACAGGCTTCTTGCAAATTGTCAAAAAAAACACCATTACCCTCGAAACTTGCCTTAGGGTGGAAAATTGAAGTTGTCTCAGGTAAGGAAGACATATGTAATAATTGTCAAGATCTCGTGTTCGAGAAAAGTTCGGGCGCCAATTATAATGAATAACCTTTATTAGCTTTCCGCTAAGCTAATTATAATGCTTCTGCTACTGAATGATATGCTTGTACTAAACTTCAAATAGTGAATTCAAATGGTTGTTGTTACTAGTTAATTAAGAACATGAATAAAGTCTCCTGCTAGTAGTGTAGTAATAGTATTGAACAAACTTATAACTGGTAGTAATGTTGTAGCAGTAATTAGGATGAATAAAGTCTTAACGCTGGTTGTTAATAGTAATAAACTAATGACATAAACCTAACAGCCAGACAGAGGTGTGACAGTACTATGAACTGAGAAAGACATACTTACATAAACCATTTATTATGACCTTCTACTGGTATCATCACACACAGCTACTCAAATAACACGTAGCTCCTTGCACATGAACGGAGCTCTATACTCATAAACAAACGCTCTCTCCGTATAACAACACACACTCTCCTATAACAACAAACGCTCTCCCTATAACAACAAACGCTCTCCCTATAACAACAAACGCTCTCCTTGGGTATCGTTGAACGCGCCTATTTATACTGGCTACCACCACGTCATGACTTACACTCATTGCCAGATCTCATTCAGCGGGTGAAATAATATCTCGTTCAGTAAGAAGATAATTTATATAGAAAAATAAAATAACCAGAGATAGTAAAATCAAAAGGAAAGTGAATATAGAGTATACGTTACAGTGGGACACATTCCAACTTACTACGCATGTCCCATCTGTTCAGCAGAGCTTCCCCATCTGTACCGCGAAACGAAACGAAATTATGACTCACCCTGGTGATCCGAGGATCTTGCTGTCAAGAGTAAAGAAGTGAGATTGAAATTGAACTTTCAGAAGGCAGAACTGATGTGCAATGCTTTTACATGAAATGCAGGTTTATAAATAAATGGGGGAAAGCTATAGATAATCAATGCCAACATTTACCTTTGACAGCAGATAACAAGCGAAGCCCACATTGAAGATGAAATCAATTAGCGTATGAAACTTGGTTGGAGAGCTTTTGAAAGAAACAGTACAATTTTTAAGAGCAATATGCCATTATGTCTTAAAAAGTTTTTAATCAATGCATCCTTCCAGTGCTTACGTACAAAACAAAGACGTGGACCTTAACTAAAAAGGATATACCTGGACTGCAGACAACTCAAAAAGTACGGAGAGATATACAAAGACTGCAGACAACTCAAAAAGTACGGAGAGATCCACGCTTGGTGTAACCAGGAGAGATAAGAAGATTAGCTCATGGATTAGGAAAATGGCAAGCATGGAAGACATCATGATCAGAGTAAACTCCCTGAAATGGCAATGGGCTGGAATTGTTGCCAGACGGAAGGACCACCGATGGACAACCGAAATTTCGAAAAACAGGAAAACACCAAAACGAAGACCACGTGCGAGATGGGTGGATGATATTCAAAAGCATGTCGGAGTGACATTCAGGGCACTGGCTCAAGACAGACCATTGTGGAAGAAACTTGGGGAGACTCTTACATCCAGCAGTGGATTGATAATGACATATATCATCATCATCATCATCATCATTGTCAACCATTATTAAAACACTGGTTGATGAAGATCTCTCGAAGTTTCTTCCACAATTGTCTGTCTTAAGGCATCCTCCTGAATGTCGTTTTTTTCTGTTCCTCGGTATCCAGTCTGATATTTCAGTTGTTCATCTGTTGCCCATTCTTTTACTAATATGTCCAGCTCATTGCCATTTCTAGGATTTTTATTTTGATCATAATGCTTTCCATTCGTCTCATTTTCCTGATCTACGAGTTCATCTTCTCATCTTTCCTGGTTAAAGCAAGCACGCATCTCTCCATCCTTCTTGTTGAGACATGCCGTCTGAATAACTGCCCACAGTTCCCTGGTATTTGTAGGTGCAGGATCTTGGAATGGACCTTTCCACCACGTCCCATAAGCGCTCTATTGGGTTCATGTCAGGCGAACGTGGTGGCTACACCATCCATCGGAACTGCCCAGAATGCTCCTCGTACCAGTTCTGGGTAGTTCCGACGGATGGTGTGGCCACAACGATGACAAGGTAAATTACCCGCCTGGAAAATCCTATCGTTGTTGGGGTACATGAAGTCCATGAAGAGCTGCAAATGGACACCCAGGAGAGTAACAGAGCAATTACCGACTAATAACGTGTTTACGAGGACCAGAGGACCCAAACCGTGCCACATAAAGATACCCTTCACATGTATGGAACCACCAACAGCTTGCACGGTGCCTTGTTGACAGCTTGGGTCTATGGCCTCATCCGGTCTGCGCCACACCCGAACCTTACCATTAGCTCGTAACAACTGGTAACGTGATTCGTTGGACTACGCCACATGTTGCCAGATTTTCCAGGGGCCAATTACCGTGTTCACGAGCCCAGAAGAGGCATTGTGCCCGATGTCGTGGTGTTAACAAAGGTACTGTTGTGGGTCTTCTGCTCCCATACCCCATGGATGCTAAATTAGGCTGCACTGACAGATAGATGTGTCTCTGGTACCTCTTGCATTGAATTTGGATGTTATTTGAGCCAATAAATAATATATGTTAATATGGACAAACCTGGTCAAGCGCCGCTGGTCACGGTAATTCAGCACCCATGGTCGGCCACTGCGCTGTCCACAGTGGGTGGTAATGCCTTGCAAGAGCTATTGTCGGTACACATGTGACACCGTGGATCAAGGAATGTTGAATGTTCGCACAACTTCGGAAATTGCATATCCCATCCGCACTATCATGCCTCGTTCAGACTCCGATAATTCACGTCGGCTTTCCATAATGCTACTGGTGGTTGTTCAACCTGACTCATGAGATTACACCTCGCAACGGATAAAAATCGTGGCGTGCGTCGAAGTCTTTATAAGACTGCAGCGTCTGTTAAAAATGTACATATTGCTATCCCATGACTTTTGGTACTTCAGTGTATATTCATTCCACTTTGGAAGTCACATCTTCTTTATTTGTCCCCATCTTCCATCTCTGTTGCATCAGCATTTTTGTTTTTTCTGATACTTTCTTCATATGCAACTTGTTCTTAGTACCACCTATTTTGGTTGCTCTTTCCATAAGAGACTTGCTTAGTTTTCTGTTGACTTCAGAGATGTCCACTTTTTCGGATGTTAGGCCTTCTACAGCAGCGAATCAGTTCCTCAGATCCAACTTGAAGGTATTATGATGATTTTTAAGGTTGGTCATATCAATGCATTTTGTTTAATTTATGAGTTCGTTACGTTCCAGTTTAGTGTTGAGGTGCGTCTTACATATCATCATTCTACGGTCACTACCTGGATTGAACCTATTTAGCACACAAATCTTCAATGACGAATTTCTTGTTAAGTCTTCAATGACGAATTTCTTGTTATACGTGATAAAATCAGTTTGCCTTGTCGTTCCATTGGAATATCGCCATGTTTATTTCTTATGTGGCTTTTTCTTGGAAATAGGAATTTATGACGAAAAACCTTTCTGACTCTTCAAATTCTAATGGAATATTTCCACTCTAGTTTCTGTTGCCGTGAACTAACTGAATTTCCACATATGTCAGCAGTCTTTGTACGTCTTATGCTGTAAATGTCCAAGTCTCTGCTCCGCACGTAAGCACTGGAAGGATGCATTGATTAAACACTTTTCTTTTAAGACATAATGGAATATTGCTCTTAAAAATTGTAATGTTTCTTCCAAAAAAAAAAAAGTATGTACGAGTATATACACTGAGTGGTCACTTTATTATGACCACCTGACAGTTTTAAGTAAATGAGCTATGGCTGCACGCTGTTGCCGCCAGAGGGCAAGGCTAGTATAAAAGGGAAAGCTTAGTGCTTGCGACAGTAGTAGAAGGGATTTTTGGGTGACGAGATAGGTAAAAAATGCGATTTGACGTACTTTCAACGTGTAATGATTGTAGAACCTCGGAACCATAGAGCGAGTATCACCAAAACCGCCGCATTCGTGAAATGTTCCAGAGCAGCTGTTGTTAAAATGTTTAAAGACTGGATTGTCAGCCAAAAAACTGGGTCTCTACGTGCAACGTGTGGTCGTCATCGACTAGTGACTGCTCGGGCGGAACGGAGAGTGTCCATACTGGTAACAGACAACAGAAGGGCAACAGTGCAGTAAATTACAGACCATTTTAACCAAGGATGCCCTCAAATGATCTCTGCACGCACTGTTCGCCGTACACTGCATCGGATGGGATATGGCAGCCGAAGGCCTGTTCGAACACCTTTTCTGTCTGCAGTTAACAAGAGAAAACGTCCCCAGTTTGCACAGGAACACAAGGATTGGACAGTCGATAATTGGAAACAAATTATGTGGTCCGATGAATCACGTTTTCAGTTGCACCATGCCGATGGCCGAGTGAGAATTTGGCGGAAACAGCACGAAAGCATGGACCCCAAATGCATTGCTACAACCCTTCAAGCTGGTGGATGCAACGCTATGCATCAGGGAATGCTTTCCTGGCATGCTTTGGGCCCTTTAATTCGTGTTGATCAACGTCTGACTGGCACATCATATCTAAACATCGTTGCGGACCAAGTGCATCCTGTCATGTGGATGGTTTATCCCAATGGCGATAAACCATAAAGATAATACGTCCTGCCACAGTGCTCGTGTTGTACAGGATTGGTTTCAGGAACATGCCGGTGAGTTTACTTTGCTTAGGTAGTCCCCGCAATCTCCAGATCTCAACCCCATTTAGAATTTGTGGGATGAAGTTGAACGAGCCATCAGACAGCAGGATCCATAACCCTGCAATCTCACACTCCTGAAAAGTGCTATTCATCAAACATGGTCTCAGATTCCACAAACCACCTATCAACATCTCGTGGAGTCCATGCTACGAAGAATCGACGCAGTATTAAAGGCAAAAGGTGGCCCAACGAAGTACTGAGGGGGTGGTCATAATAAAGTGGTCACTCAGTGTATACACTCACGGATAATGAAATTTGTGCACCAAGAAGAAAGAATCGGATTGAACTGAAATTTTATGGAAGTAATGATACAGATGAATGACACACAATGATGGCAAAAACAGAGCTGCAGGATAATTACAAAGGGATCTGTGGCACGCAGTCCGGTCATCTTCAATTGCGCGTCGCACTGCCTCGTGCGGCGATACATGTTGCAATACGGTCCGGATGGAGGCGGACAGACGCCAGATGTTGTCCTGCGGCAAACTGGCCCACACGTGTTCGGCGGTGTGCTCCAAATCCCGGATAGTGCGGCGCGGCGTCAGCTGGTGCAGGCTCTATAGTGGACATAGCTGGAGAGTGGAAAGGCGATTGAAGTGTTTGGACATGACGTAGGCAGTCCTGGGCAATCCGAGCCGTGTGCGAACGGGTATTATCCAGCTGGTATGGCGCAGCTGGAATCCCGGCAAGGAATGGGAGCACAAGGGGCCGTAGGATCTCGTCCACATGCAGCTGGGCCACCAATGATCCACGTACCACTACTAGAGCTGATCGGCTATCGTAGGCTATGGCTCCCCAGACTACCTGCAGGTGGGAGAGGTGTGGCGCTCGATAGCGAGGTTAGGATTGTACCATTTTTTTTTTCATATGTAGAGGATTTTAGGGAGTGTCTGACCCCAGGTCTTAAACAACCCTTAGAAATAGGAAGCTAGGATATTTGGGCTAGAGTGCCCGATAGGAAAGTGATACGGAAGCGAAGTAGAATAGGGGAGAAAGACGCCCTTATTTATTACCGGGGGGCCAGTACCCGGGGTCCGACAGCTTAACGTGCCCATCCGACGCACGGCGGATATTTAGTGGATCGAGCGTTCGTACCTGCCTGGGATCGAACCTGAGGTCCTTTCCGTGGCAGTCACGAACGTTGCCCACTAGGCCATCCGCGGCCCAGGATTGTACCGTTCACTCGGGAGCATTTAAGCAAACGTTTCATTGATACGGGACTGGGGAAATCGCTGCCAATCAGAGGGCGGTATCCAGCTTCAGTGACGACACATATGGGTGGGGCTTATCTTCATGTGTCACGTGGGGATTACCTCTGAGACACGATCTGGGCAGCTTTAGTTTGTGATTTCATGTCATTTTCACGTTCGTCGTTCGCTGCCTTTCGAATTAAAAAATAAAAAAAATTTACATACACAAATAAATAAATAAATATATAAATACAAAAATATAAAGGGAAATGGAAAGTAAGTTTTTTATTAATTCTGTAACGGTTATTTCATATCTTAGGCAACGATGTGAAATGTAAAATGATCCAATAGTCTTTAGTTATTGAGGAATATCAGGCAGTGTTTCTCTCTGAGATGTGTTGTATATTTCTTCTATTTATAATTGACTCGTAATGTTCGGGGAATTATGTCAGTATACGTGTGGATGATTTCCTCGGCATGTCTGTAACAAGATAGGGAAAGCTCATTTCGGGGAAGAATAAATTCTCTGTCAAAGTCTTCCAAAACATAATTTTAATGGTTTTTGTCTGTAACAAGATAGAGAGCTCTTTGAGGAAATAGAGACGAACTTACAAAATTCCCAATTATAGTAATAACAAGAAAGATGACGCCGAATTTTCGGGTGTGATAAGCACGTCTTTTGAATCCGTTCTGACGCAAATTAAATTTATCAAAGCTATTCAAAGGCAATGGAGCCGGTATGGAAAACAATAGTATCTGACGGAAGAAAGTTTTTCAATCGGGTCTTTAATCCCTCAGATATTGGTGTAAATGGAATCTTGAGCTTACGAACTCTTGGAAACAGAGTTATCGACAAAAATAAGATGTGCCTTTACGTCCCCTGGTGGGAAAACCATGCATTATTTTAGGAAGAAAGTATTCTCAAAAGGTTTATCCATATGAGCGGTATCGGTCCAAGAAAAAAAAAATTTAGTCTAGTTTTCAGGAGCCCAGATTTTGCTACAAATACATCAGAAGCAGAAATTAACACTTATGACCCCAGGTGGCCAAACCATTCTTTACAAAACATTAGAAATTATGTGAAAAATATTTTCCATCAGGTTTTGTATGCGATACAGGAAGAATTTTTCAAATCGGAGTTTTAGGAGCATAAAACGCAATTTACCTTTATGCGCCTTAGCGGAAATTCTTAAATGATTTACGTGAAAATTTTGAATTTATAGGGAAAACATTTCGCATCGGAAACACTATCCAACAACGAAGGAATTTTTCAAATTGGATTTTTAGAAGTAGAGATATTGAAAAAAATAAGATATACATCTACGCCCCCTGGCGTAGAAACCATGCACTATTTTAAGAAGAAAATGTTCCTAAAACGTTTGTCGACATGAGTAGTATCGGTCTACAAACAATGATTTTTTTAATCGAGAATTTAGAAGCTCATATTTTGCTGCAAATACATCAGAAGCGGAAATTAAGATTTACGCCCCCTGGTGGCCAACCCATTTTTTTAAAAAATTAGAAATTATGTGCAAACGATTTCCCATCAGGAGCTGTATCCGGTGCAGAAATCATTTTTCAAATCGGAGATTTAGAAGCAGAGATATAAGGCGAAACGCAATTTACCTTTACGCCCCCAAGCGGAAAGTCTATGAATTACTTGAAAATTTTGAAATTATATGAAAAACATGTAACACCAAAAACACTATCCAACAAAGAAAGAATTTTTCAAATCGGACTCCCAGAAGTAGAGATATTGACAAAAATAAGATATACATCTACGCCCTTTGGCGGAGAAACTGTGGAATCTTTTAGGAAGAAAATATTCCGAAAAGGTTTATCGATGTGAGTGGCATCAGTCCACGGAAGAATTTTTCAATCGATATTTTAGAAGCTCAGATTTTATGGCAAATACATCAGAAGCAAAAATTAGCACTTACGCCCCCTGGTGACCAAAGTATTCTTTACCAAAAATTCGAAATTATATGCAAAAGATTTTCCATTAGGAGATGTATCCGCTGAAAAAAAGATTTTTTCAAATCGGAGTTTTAGGAGAAGAGTTATCGGGAAAAATGTAATTTACTTTTACGCCCCCTAGCGGAAAATCTATGCGTAATTTGAAAATGAAACTATATCTAAAACACTCTTCGACATAAAAGAATTTTTTTCAATCGGATGTGTTAGAAGCAAATATGTGGATTAAAACGTAATTTTGAATTCGACATCATCTGCATTTACGCCCCCTAGCGGCAAAATAGTACATCGTAAAAAAAAACGAAATGAAGGATCATCATTCGCATATTTCAAGCTTCCGAATGCAGAAAGAATTTTTCAAATCGGACTAATAGCTGCAGAGATACCATGGTACAGACGGACGGACGGACAAACCGATAACAGAAGCACGATCTTTTTTTGCAAAAGACGTGCTAAAAATAGAGAATGCTAGTTTCTCGGTGAGTAAAATCTTTGAAATCCTAAGATAACACCTGGAGGAGTGTACCAGTATGTTGACATGAAAAATGTGATAGTTTTCCTACCATGAATGCTCCAACAGTCTCTTCTAATATTGAGGTAAATTATGTTAGTTTCTCTGTGAGTAAATTGACCGGTAAATGTTTTAAATATCTTTCAAAGATTTTTATCGTAATATTTACCTGTAAGTGCGATGCTGTGGAGAGACGCTGCGTTAGGCCTACCGCACTTACAGGTAAATAGTACGATAAAAATCTTTAAACGATATTTAAAACATAAAATTTCTGCACCATTTGCCATTAATTTCCATGCTCTAAAATCTGTACGTCGTACTTTTTCATGTAAATAACATTTTTCCGACGAAATAATGTAGGACGCTAATCTACACGTTTACCAAAAACACTACCTGTTATTTCACAATAACTAAAGACTATTGGATCATTCTACATTTCAAATCGTTACCTAAGATATAGATATGAAATAACCGTTACAGAATTAAAAAAACTTACTTTCCACTTCCTTTTATATTTTTGTACTTATATACTAGGGGCTGCGCCTCTAGGCTCGTTACGCTTGTTTCCATAGTAGCACTCGGCCCCTGCAGCCCGATCTCCAAGTATATCACATGAAATAAAAACTGGAAAATTCATATAAATTTCAATTTTTATTGCATATCTAAGCAATTAAGGCTTGTTATTCCGAAATTTCAGAATTTTTTACTGTTGTTAATTTTTGGTAGGTCGGACGTTTGTCGTTTGAACTTATGGCACTTACTAAATTTACCAAGAAAAACAAAAGCGGTCCAAAAAGCATTTCCGTAAACCGTAAACCGTTAAGGTGGACGTCAAGTAATTTTGCTTTCTATACTTCCAATGGAGAAACTTTTGTACACATTTCGTTCACAATTATTTTGTTCCCAAGGAAGAAAATTTGAACATCGATTAAAATAACTTCATATTATAACTTGGAATACTTAATATTTTCTAAAACATAACCATAATTATGTAAAAAGTCAATAACTTTTCCTTTGGTGGTGAAACCAGAAAAAGATGGTACGGCCTGTACTTTGATGACGTCAGTAGACAAACAAATGTTGGATTACATAATTATGGTTATGTTTTAGAAAATATTAAGTATTCCAAGTTATAAAACGAAGCTATTTTAATCGATATTCAAATTTGCATCCTTGAGAACGCATTAATTGTGAAGAAAATGTGTACAGAAGTTTTTCATTGGAAATATAGGAAGCAAAATTACTTGACGTCCACCTTAAACGACTGAGATAGCTTTACCAACGAAACATATGCATAATAAAGTCTCTGCGTCACCATGGCAGCAGGTCACGGGACCAAAACGTTCTTCTGTGGTTACCGTGAAGACAGATAAGTCGTTCGTTTCCTTCCTTTGCGTCTTTAAAAAATGCTTAAAAATCAGAAAATGACTTTTTCTTAAATTTTTTGTAAGAAAGGGACGATAGTTGTAAGTATATGCTGTAAAATTGTAATGCGTTAGGATTTATAGTTTGCCATATATCTGTTTTTTTAAATGGATCTCATCGCGAAATAGAGAATTTTTGTGAAATTTAGAAATTTAATTTCTCGTAAACTAAATCAAAATTCAAAAAAAGGGTGACGAGGTGCAAAAATTCGGTCACGGCACTACATGGCTACAAAGTTTCGTGGTACTGTTGCTGTTAGTGTGTCCGGAACGCGACCTGATAGTACTTTTTTGCTTACCTTAACTTAGAAATACAATAGCTCTTGAAGTATCGCTAGTATCGAGAAACGGTTTATTTCAGCGTGTTTTCCAAACAATTCTCTACACACGATATAAATTTCATATTTTTGTGTTAAACACGTTTTGCGCTGCGAGCTAGGAAAGCAAGAGTGTTGCGAAATTTCTAAAACAGCGGCAGCAGCAGCGGTGTCAGTTACTTTTTTAGAATAGAGAGATATATTTATTTGTTTGTTTGTGTATGTAAATTTCTTTTTTTTAATCAGAAAGGCAGCGAGCGACGAACTTAAAAATGACATGAAATCACATAAACTAAAGCCGCTCAGATCGTATCTCAGAAGTAATCCCCACGTGATACATGAAGATAAGCCCACCATATGTGTCGTCACTGAAGCCGAATACCGCCCTCTGATTGGCCGAGATTTTCCCAGTCCCGTATCAATGTAAGGTTTGCTTAAATGCGACCCGGGGTCCCCCACATCCGGACACGACGATCATCTGTCCCCAAAAGGAAGCGGCACTCATCGCTAAACACCACACGTCGCCAGTCTGTGGCGTTCTACGTCGCTCTGGCCTGGCACCACTGCACACGGACCAGGTGATTTTCCGGTGTTAATGGAAGCACACGTAAATGGCGCTGGGATCACGGATTCGCTTCCGCGAGAGCGTCAGGAAACGGTTCGTATGTACACAGGAGCCGCTAAATCTGCCTGTACAGTGGACCGAGTCCCCGTGGGATCCGTTCGTGTCTGGTATACGATCGATCAATCCTCTCTGCAGGTGGTCCTCCTGGTCCGTCAAGAGCCGTTCCGCCGTGTGGCAGTGCTGTCACATGTCCACTGCTCCCAACACAATAGGACGGTATGGTCAGAACGATCCACGTGGCGGGATATACCACCCTGCGGTTTTGAGCCGATGATCAGACCTCTCTCAAAGTACTTAAGTTGCGTAAATCGGCGTCTGTGGCGTATATCCGGCACTCCTGTCACTCTGTACTCTTGCTTGCGTCGGCCGGTGCTTTTCGATTTCACGGAGCATCGACTATACGCTTGCAGCGACAACACGGGGTGTGCAGTCATGCGCAAGCGCACCAATCTGGAATCATTTGCATACCAGCACGCACTTTAACTATTTACAAAGTTTCGCGGTGGTAGCATATTTTCCTCTAGGTGCGCAAATTTCATTGTCCGTGAGTGTACGTATACTGTATATACTGCGTATGTGGAATGGATTCATGTCTTTCATTACGCGGAGTAAATTGCCGTGCATATTTTCACCTATACTTCGTTTTAGATTGTAGATTTATTTATACATTCGTTCTCCTTAAACATATGAATAAATGTCTACGTATGTAAGCCTGCACGGTCCTATCGTGAGAAATCGTCATGTCTTGTCTGTGTTCATTTTACCAACGCCGAAATTATGATCATTTTCCTACATTTTTCAGAGCATGTGGGGCCTCGCTCGTGCGTTAGGTTTTGAGACAAAAGTTTTCTCACTTCACTCACTTACTAAACATTTCGATATAAACTTATTCGATTCGAATTTATCATAAATGCACCACTGAAACAGTTTCCTTCGGCTAGAATCGTAATTATTTTCATGCAAATCTTTGTTTTCTACAAAATTTGAAGATCAAAATTTGCTGACCGATTTCATGAAACAGAATTTTTATTTGCACCATGATACTGTAGTTGCCATTTGTTTTCTCAATAATCAACGCATTGTGAATTTCCTAATATTCAAAACCAAAAAAAAAAAAAAAAAAAAAAAAAACCAAAGTCATGCTGTTTAAACACGTTTAATATTAAAAATTATGAACCTCGCACAATAGGATAACATAAATACATACAGTTAAAAACGTTAGAAACACACTAGTACTTTCGTGGCCGCCATCAGTCACTTCCTCAGGTGTGACTACCAGTTCTAAGCAGCAACGATCAGCATATATGTACAACATGATGTGTCAGGTCAGACGGGTCCGCACAGAGACATAGAAAGAACAGGTGGTTAGAAGTCAGTAATAATTGATGAAGGATGATTCGTGTTAAAAATGTTGAAAGTTAAAATATCGACTGAACACGATAAAACACATATGTAGCACAGATACACTACATGTACTTAAGCTTTAGTGATGAAGTAAAGCTTAAGTTCGTGTAGTGTAGCCAACTCGTAGATTTTCATCAGTAAAGCTTAAGTACATGTAGTGCATCTGTGCTACATATGTGTTTTATCGTTTTCAGTCGATATTTTAACTTTCAGTAATAATTATTACAATATTTAAATTACAGTAAGTCATGTATAAGGTATTTCCAAGCATCAGGAATATAGTTAGGAATATCATCGTTGCTGCAACTTGTCCGGTGAGCCAGAATCTGAAGGGCTTCTGTAAATAGTAATAAATTCTTATTCTTAGGTATAGTCAGAATAGTAACCTCAGACCATATTGGTTCGAAAGGTTTGCTTAGAAGCAAACGTGACATAGCTGTAGAGCCATTACCGACTTTAATACTATATTTGTGTTCCTGCAGTCTGACCTTTAGATTACGAGATGTGGAACCTATGTAGGAAGAATCCCCTTCATCTCAGTCAGAGGACAGGAGAGGGATTCTGTAAATTGCAGAATTATCTAATAAATCAGGTCTGCCACGATCGATACGAACCAACGAAAATAATTTACAAGAAGACAAACCAAAGTCAATACCAAAAGGTCTGCAGATATTTTTAAGTAGATGTGAAAGTGGTGGCAGAAACGGGATAGAACCCACAAATTGTTTGGTTCTAACATCTCTGGTTAGTATTGTAGAGTCAAACTGCTGGGATTTTTTAATAAGTTTAGTAACAATGTAATTAGAGTACCCAAACGAATAGCCAACTCGTAGATTTTCAGGATTTCCTGTTCATAAGTTTGCTTAGTAGAACAGTGAGAACGGGCTCTGTGTACCATAAAACGCAAGGAAGCAAGTTTTTGGCAATACGGATGATTAGAAATGGCGGGGATCATTAAAACCTGAGAGGTAGATTTCCGAAAAACTGAAGTCGTAACCAAATTTGTGGTAGGATCACGGGTCAGCAGGATGTCTAAAAACGGCAAAGTAAAATTCTTCAGTTTCAACTGAAAATTTAATAGAGACAAATTTTGACGAAAAATTATTAACCAAATCCTGCAAGTCCTACGTTCACCCCTGCCAAAAAATTAAAATATCATCAACGTATCGAATATAAAGGAGTGGTTTAATAGGGAAGATGTTTAGCACCTCGTTTTCCAATTTCTGTAGGAGGATTTTAGCAAGAAGAGGGGTGATAGTGGAGAACCCATTGGGGCCTCTTCCAACTGCTTATAAATAACATCATTAAAACGAAAATACGTCATATTATAAACAAGTTGTAGAGTATAAATTATAGCTTTAGCGTTAGGGGCAAAAAAAGTATTGGAAGCCAACAGTTTGGAAAGAATCAAATTATGAACAGTGGAAACAGGAATATTGGGAAACAATGATATGACATTAAATGAGACCATCGTAAATGGAACCAAAATAGGTTGAATAAAGTGAATAGAAGATAAAGCCTGGGTGGAACTGGAAATAGAGTAACGTGAATTGGGTGTGAGATGATTCAATAATTTGGCTAGAGTACACTCAAGAGGGCGAGTGGGGGAAACAAAAGCTGAGACCAGAGGACGAATTGGGTGGTCAGGTTTGTGTAATTTTAGCTTTACAAACAAAGCAAGGACGCGGGGCCCAGGAGGGAATGTAAACCTTTAATAATGTCAGGAGGTAAATCTGGAAAGGATTTTAGGTTATTAATTGCAGCGATCGTGGCAGTTCCAGCCTGTTACATTTGACCTGTAGATTCGATATGTTTAACTGAGGATTCCTTGCAGAAAGCTTGATTTCCTTAAAGTAATTGCAACTCACAGAGGATATAGCACTTCCGTTATACAGAGGGTGAGGCGAAAGTTTTGCAATATTTGCATAAACACGAGTGCTGTGGCAGGATGTCACGTGTTTAAACTAATTCAAGTCGTGCACAGCACTCAGTCGAAAGGGTAGTCATTCCTGTGAACATGTCGTCTTTCTGTCTGTGGTTGGGACGCCTAAAAGATGAACTGCCACGACCGTCTAATTAGGGAACTTTTAACTATACGAGTTTGAACTCGGTCAAAACGCTGCTCAAGCAATACGAAATATTTGTCACGCGAAAGGGGAAGGTTCCGTGGACCACAGCACCTCAAACAGATGGTTCAAGAAATTCAGCTCAGGTGACAGAAGCCTCGATGATCAGCCAAGGTCAGTTCGCATGCAAACAGTTGATTCGGAGGCCATGGCAGGACGTAGAGGCAAATCCAACAGCCAGCACTAGGTGATTATCAGACGAGCTGGGCATATCACAGAACACCGTTTTTCGTCACCTCCAGGACCTCGGCAATGTCTACAGGAGCTGCCGCATTGTCCCTCCCGAACTGACGCCAGCTAAAGCGAACCGCCGAGTGGAAGTATGCACGAAACACCTAGAAAACCCGCGCAATCAACGTTTCATCAAGAAAATTGTGTCGTGCGATGAAACGTGGGTCTATTTCTGTAATTCTAACACACAACGGTAGTGGTTGAGCCCTGACCAGCTTCTTGAACCTGTTGCCAAACGTGGGCGCTTCGGGTACAAGATGATGCTCTGCGTCTGGTGGAATTTCGAGGGAATAATCCATTAAAAAAGTTTCCAAACGGTCAAACCATCAACACCAACATCTACTCTGAACAGCTGGAGCGTGTGTATGTCGTTTTGGCGAAGGTGTACCCGACAATGGTGAACAGAAAGCGCGCTCTCCCACAACAGGACAACGCTCGGCCTCATACCGCGCGAACGACCCGGTCAAAACGCCAAGAACTTGAGGGCATCGAACTGATGCCACACCCAGCATATAGTCCGGACCTTGCCCCGTCAGATTATTACTTGTTCCGGTCCATGGTCTACTTCCTACGCGGGCGGCACTTTAACAAACAGGAAGAGGTGGTAGCTGGGGTGAAAGAGCACTTCGTTTCGAAGGACAAAACCTGGTACCACCGCGGAATCGAAGAACTGGCAGACAGATAGCTAAAGACGGTGCAGTACAATGGCCTATACTTTGAATGCTAGTCAGCTTTCGCCGTAAACGTACGTATGAAGACATAAAGTTATCCAAATATTGAAAACCTTCCTACTCACCCTCTGT
The DNA here is from genome assembly GCA_039090855.1 of Macrothele yani. NCBI lineage: Eukaryota > Metazoa > Arthropoda > Arachnida > Araneae > Macrothelidae > Macrothele > Macrothele yani. The sequence continues at coordinate 30,078,414 of CM077029.1, read as the reverse complement.
AGACAAAGCTGTCCAAAAATTTAACAGACTGAAGCCTATCTGCAACCCCACGCAAATAGACCTCCGCACTATGAGAGAATTTGGCTGTTATCCCATTTGCTCCTAAGACTTGCTTCAGAATTTCAAAAAGCCTTCAAAAGTTCAACGTTTTTCAAACCCACAGACAAAGTGAATTTTTACAGATCAATAGACTATGTCGAAAACATAAATTCCAGGGGAATTTATCAGGTTCCTTATGAATGTGAACTCTCGTATATAGGACAGTTCCGCAGGGCTTTAAGTTTTTGTGTGAAGGGACACAAGCAATATGTACGGAACTGCGAACTGAAAAAGTCGTCTATAGCCCAACATTGTCACGATATAACCATAAATTTTTGTTTGAAAACGCTAAACTTATTAATATTCCTGATTCGACTATCAAGCTTAATACATTAGAAGCTTTCCACATATACTTGAAGTCTTTACGGGTTGTCAACGGCATGGCATCTACTCCACTTCTTTCAAGCGCATAGAAACAACTCACCAAAATGAGTGACCGTCAGAACACTGATGATGTCACAATAATTTGAATGTGAACTCTCGTATATATAAACTCCATTTGTTTTGATGAAGCCGAGCCAAACGCTCAGCGGAACTATAGTAGATCTGGAAAGAAAATATTTAATTTTGAATAGACGTTGCGTGCTTATTCTATCACTTCTAGAGAGCAGAACTCTTTCGCTGTTTTAATTGTTATGCCTTTGAAACTGCATTCGGATGGGTTTTGATTTCACCCTTTTTCGGTACCGACAAAAGCGTAATCTTTTTGGGAGCAAAGGAGAGCTTTAAGTTTGTGCTTTATACATCCAGATAGGCTAAAGTTCTGTGAATTTTATCTTCGAGGGTGTGCCTTACCGTGGTACAAACCAATAACATCAAGTCATCGGCATAGGTCTGAAGACCACATCCCCCTCAAAAGTCACTCACAATGCTGAATTCGCAATTACATTCCATTTCAGGTGTCCTGAGTTTGATTCCTGTGGACAACCTTTTCATATAGGTTGCCCACAGGAGTCAAACTCAGGAGTTCCAACGGTTCCTCAGTACTTAATGGATTCTAATAACTTTAAGCTAACAGACAAACAAGAAATAACAAATGCATTAAATGAACAATTTACCTTATTTCCACAAATACTAAAAATAATTTAACTACCCCAAAAATTTCTTTCACTACCTACCTAGGGAGCACACACAGATCTAGCAATTTTTACCTTACTGAAATTACTGAAACGGAACTTTTAGAAGAACTTAACCACACAAATTCTAGCTCTGGCCCTGGATATGATGATCTTCCACCATTTATTATAAAAAATGTCGCTAATCTCATTCTTGATCCTCTATTATTTATATTTAATGATATATTCCAATCTGGTGAATTTCCTGATCTACTTAAAAATAAATTTGGATCAATAAATGATGCAAATAATTATCGCCCTATAGCCAATTTATTAATTTTCGCTAAACTTTTGGAGAGATTTGTTTATAATAGATTAAACTTGTTTATTCATAATCTAAATATTATCCATCCGAATCAACATGGTTTTCAATCTGGTAAGTCAACTGAATCAGCCTTATTATATCTAAAACAAACAGTCCAGCGTAATTTTGATCTTAACTTAAATACTATCGCTTTATTTTTGGACCTGTCAAAAGCTTTTGATACCATAAACCATAATATCTTACTACACAAATTACACACTATTGGAATAAGGAACAATGAACGTTCTCTTCTTAAAAGTTATTTATCAGGTAGGTAACAACATACTCACATTAACCAACATCAGTCCTCTCTTAAATCCATACCAACTGGTGTTCCACAGGGCCCAATTTTGGGACCTCTACTATTTAGTATATACATTAACGATATATTTATTTCCATAAATGATATTGATCTCCTTCTTTATGCTGATGACATAACCATTCTCACGTCATTTAATTTAACGACTAATACTATTTCAAATATTAATACTCAACTTAATAACATCTCAGATTGGCTAAATTCCAATGAACTAATAATAAATACTACCAAAACAAAATCTTTAATCTTTTCAAAACAAAATATTTCAGAACCACATTCTATCACATTATCTATCAGTAATACAAATATAGAGCAGGTTAATTCCTTACTTTATTTGGGGATAACTTTAAATAAGGACCTTAGGTGGAACCAACATGTGGTCACTCTTCTTCGCAAACTCTCTAAAAACATTGGCGTTATCAGTACGGTTTTCGCAAACCTTACCTATAAAACACTAATTCAATTATATTATACCATGTTTCAGACTCACATTAATTATGCTATCTTATCGTGGGGACAGACGACTAAATATAATTTTAAAAAACTTCTAATTCTGCAAAACAAATATATAAGATTAATTGACCTAAAATTTGATAGAAATACACCACTATCACTATATAATAACACAAGAGTTTTTCCAAATAAATACAACATTCTTACGCTTAACCAACTATATAACTTTAATATTGGGAAAATTATGTTCAAGCGAATTAAGAATAATTTACACACTAACATCATACAAATTGTACCACAAATACACTCACATGACACACGTACTAAATTACATATTAGGCCCATTCATCCGAGGACTGAGACCATGAAGCAGAGTATAAATTACACTGGCCCACACTACTGGAATTCATTACCTACAGAACTGACTTCTTTAAATAACTTTAACCTTTAAAAAAAAAAAAAACTATATAATGACTTGCGACTCCTCAAATTGATGATTGCAGTGGAGGGGAACTGTGATTATTGCTATGATTAGTATACCTCAATGTAAATTAATTTTCAATGGTATCACTGTAATGTTTATCATTTTTTCATATATCATTACTTTTTTTTTTTTTGAGACACACTGTTTTGTATGTAATTTTATATCCTGACTTAAGTGTATAATTTGTGTGGGGAGCATGGGACCCAGTCAGGCCTTATTGGCCATTTCCCCCTGCTACCTTGCTGTGCTTTTTTCATTTGATATTTTTGTAACACTGGTTTTCTGCTCAGCAAAATAAATGAATTGAATTGAATTATTTCATCTTCTTACTATTGTTGCGTCTCCAAAGGAAACTTCCATTGGATGATTGCTTAAAAGATTACTGACCGTTGTTTGGACACTGTGTTATGATTTGTGAGCAGAAAGCACTACTGGCCACACAACATTGGTTAAACCACCAAGAACACTCAAAGATACTAGACGTGTTTTCCATTTAGTTTATTTTGTTCAATCTTTTCCCTGATCGATTCCACCTCATGTGTAGAGGTTTTTACGGCAAAAAAAAAAAAACTATTGACAGGAGATGAACCACCGGGTAGTATGTCCCACTATGCGTTAGACGAGCTAAAGCTGTAGTCATAGCTCCGGTTCGAACATTATACGCAGTGCGTCAAAGAATTTTCAAGACTGGCGCTAGATTTCAGCCTACGGTGGCGCCACCAGTGTAATCGCGAATGCGTTATAAACCGTGACCATCTGCTTGCTTTATGCCAAAAGTACTGCGCAGTTGTTAAAGTAACTCAAACGAAACGGGGGTTCTTTAGAGAAGTAAAATTTTTTTCATGTTGAATTATTAAGATGGAACAAAGGGCTGTTATTAAATTTAACGCAAAACTTGGTAAAAGTGCCTCGGAAACGTACCAAATGATGAAATAAGTTTACGGTGAGTTTTGTTTAAGTAGATCAAATGTTTTCCTGTGGCACAAACGTTTTCTGGACGGAAGAGAGAAGCTAGAAGATGATAAGCATACCGGAAGACCAAGTTCATCTAAGACACCTGAGATTATTGAAAAAGTGCGTGATTTCGTGGCATACAATCGATGTGCATCAGTAAGAATGATGGAAGAGTCTTTAAATATCAACAAAGAAACGATCCGAACCATCCTGCATAAAGATTTGGGCAAAACAAAAGCCTGTGCTAAATTTGTTCCACACACGTTTACCAATGATGAAAAATCAAGGAGAAGTGCACATTGCAAAGACATAATTTCAGCTGCTGAAAATGATCCAAACTTCTTAAAATCGATTGTTACTGGTGATGAAACATGGTGTTTTCAATATGATCCTGAAACAAAGTGACAAAGTGCGGAATGGAAGTCAAAAAACTCACCACAAGCCAATAAAACAAGAAAAGTTCCATCGAAAATCAAAACAATGCTCATTACATTCTTCGTTAGTAAGAGAATTATCCACAAAGAATTTGTTCCAAGTGGACAAACAATTACTGGTGAGTTTTATTTAAATGTTTTGAGGCATTTGATGGGCAGAATTCGTCGCATTCGTCCAGAATATCGAGATGAAAACAGTTGGTGTTTGTTACACGATAATGCGCCCAGTCACACCTGAACTTCTTGTTCGTAGATTTTTGGCGAAAAATAACGTCTGTGTGTTGAATCATCCACCGCATTCGCCTGATTTAGCACCCTGCGACTTTTCTTTGTTCCCAAAACTTAAAATGACGTTAAAAGGGTGTTATTTTGATGATGTTTCGACCATACAAACAGCTTCGACGCGTGCTTTGGAGGCTATTCCGCAAAGTCAAATAGAACAGGCATTCGAATCATTATTAAATCGCTGTAACAAGTGTATTGAAGCCGGAGGGACTTATTATGAATAACAAACCAAAACAAATTACAATTTCTTGTTTCTATTTCATTTTACAGACCCAGTCTTAAAAATTCTTTGACGCACTGTGTATGTGTGTTCAGCCAGGCGAGCTCTTAAATTACGTTTGGTGGAACCTATACAAATTTTAGAATGCTCGCCATCATCCACAGCTCTCAATGGGATGCTATATGTTTCATCCATTTTAATAAGGTCTCTACCATTTTTAATAAGAGATAAAATATTCTTTCTTCTGATTCCAAAGTTCATATTGTAGCGTTTACAGATGTTTTTTTTTAATATGGAGTGGTTATAGGGTGGAAATCCATCGAACCGACTAACTTTGGCTGACGAATCTCTCGACGAAGTGTAGTAGACATCCACTGACTAAATTTCCGTAAAAGGTTGTGTATGATGTGGGATCGTACCCGTGAAATCTTGTTATTTCTTTAATCTTGTCAATTTCAATCCTGCGCATTTTGAAGCATGAGGAGTGAGTGTAAGCTCTCTTCAACATAAATCTTATGGCGGAGAGTTTATAATTCATTTTGTGAGCTGAAGTGTCGGTTTCTATTTAGGGGAGGATAGTGTCGGTTTCCTATTAACGGAATAACTAAGGGACTGATTAACTGGGTTTCTTACCAGAAGGAAGCCCAAATATGGCAGACTTATTTTCTTCGATAGTCCATGTGAAGTTAATTGTATCATATTCTTGTGAAATGTATTCTACAAATGTTGAAAGCTCATCCAAAAAGTGCGGCCAATACATTAGAACATCATCTACGCATCTTATATATAATAGAATAGCGGTTTGTACTGGTATTCATTCAAAACATCTTCTTCCAGCGTTTGCATCATAATTTCTGCAAGTATTGGAGAGAGTGGGAGCCCATGGGGGCCTCCCTCTTGTCTATAAATGGTACTATTGAAACGGACATAGGTGCTATTTCGAATGAGGCGAAAAGAACTCATTATAGCTTGTATCTCAGCAGGAGGAATACCTTGGGTTTGTAGTTTAGATTCAATGATGGTATGTACGATCATCGCCTTTTATATATACACTGCCTGCCCAGTCGAGCTCGTTTCAGTGCTAAGGCTTGATAACGATCGTTCCGCCATTGGCCGCGAAGGGCGCTAGATACGCTGACTCCGTTCTGATGTGCAGAAGAAAATCATAAGCTTGTTTGCGTATCAAATTATTATTGTTTTGAAATGAAAACGTTTTCACACGAAAGCGTTATTTTCTTATTTATTTTGGTGTTATTTAGTAAATTCAAATTTTCTCTCCACTGAGAGTTCGCTTATCAAAACGAAGTTTTCAGTTAGCGTCTTTAATAATCAGTTTGGATATAAAGCAAATTATATGCAACGAGTTATCTCAGCATTTTGTTAAAGAACAAGCACAGCAGACGAGAATTAAATACTGTAGAAATAATCTACAAAAGGATAATTAAATGAAATAAGTTCTCAGTTCAGTTTATTCATGTCGTATTTATAAACGATCGGCGACAGTCAACGATAGTTGCGTGGCCTGTAGACAGATTAGCACTATACAGTCGTTCCTTTTTTCAGAGCAACTAATCCGGTGTTTTCATCACATTGAAAGAGTGATCGACATGTAATGTCATTTTTAAGTGAAACACAAAGTCAGCTTTATTTCACCTACAGGCATCTGATAAGCACAACGTCAAAAAATATGACTTAATAGTCACTCATAGCGTTCCTGAATTATACCTGGATGCATATAGTGATTTCATTTTAAATTTAGTCACATTAAAATGCTTACAAGCCATCCTATCCATCCACCCAAAGTAAAACCTAATGCACAAGTTATGGTCCCACTAAAATCCATAATACACGAACTGTCCACAAATACGTTTTGACAGTCTGTATTCCTTATTTATTGACTAATATATGATGTTTGAAAATACAACACACATAAAAATTGGAAAGGGAGTGAGACAAGGTGACACCATATCTCCGAAGCTCTTTAATGCCACATTGGAGGGTGTTTTTCAGTAGCTGAGCTGGGAAAACAAAGGGATAAAGATTAATGGAGATTATCTAACCCACCTTCGTTTTGCTGATGACGTAGTCATTTTTGCAACTACCCCATCAGAGCTGCAGAGTATGATCCAGGAACTTGCTGACAAGAGTAAAGAAGTGGGATTGAAAATGAACTTTCAGAAGACAAAAGTGATGTTCAATGCTTTTACAAGAAATGAAGATTTATCGATTGATGGAGAAAAGCTGGAGATAACAGACACGTACGCTTATCTTGGACAGCAGATATCAAGTGAGGGTCACATTGATGAAGAAATTAATCGGCGTACAAAACTTGCCTGGAGAGCTTTTGGAAGAAACAGCATAATTTTCAAGAGCAATATGCCATTATGTCTTAAAAGAAAAGTGTTTGATCAATGCATCCTTCCAGTGCTTACGTATGGTGCAGAGACGTGGACCTTAACTAAAAGAGACATACAAAGGCTGCAGACAACTCAAAGCAGCATGGAGAGGTGCATGCTTGGTGTAACCAGGAGAGATAAAAAGAGGAACTCGTGGATCCGAAAAATGACAAGAGTGGAAGACATCCTGATAAGAGTTAAATCCCTGAAATGGCAATGGGCTGGACATACTGCCAGAAGGACAGATCATCGATGGACAACCGAAATTTTAGATTGGATTCCAAGGGAAAGGAAAAGACCCAGAAGAAGACCACATGGGAGATGGGTGGATGAAATTCGAAAGTATGCAGGGGTGACATGGAGGAGACTGGCACAAGACAGACCGTTGTGGAGGAAACTTGGGGAGACCTTCGTCCAGCAGTGGATTGATAATGGTTGACAATGATGATGATGTTGATATGATAACATTTTTCGTTTACAATTCGAAAAACGAGCTAAATATTGTACTTAAGAAAACTTATAGTATACTAAAATTAGTTTCTGTTTCTAAGATGAACAAAACAGATCGTACTCAAACAAAACAGAAGAATTTGTGAAGAAACCACTGGAAAATGAGTTTCCAACATTTCAATGAACTTTGTGGAGAGTAGAAAACCTTGTTATTATAATTTAAATTATCAAAACAGTTAAAATAAAATTACTAATGTCAAACTACGCAGGTAAACAACTACGAAAGAGGACAACTAATGCAGCGCCACCTTGCGGAAATTTAGATCATAACCGAAAAATGACGTTTCAGTACGATTGGGCAGGCAGTTTATATATACAAGGCGTGGTACGAGGTCTATAGGTACACTTGGATATAACGAAATAGCATCTATAGAGCTTAATAAACAGGTGTGAAAAAATTAAGGACGAAGAGGAGAAATTAGCATATCAGCGGAACGAGCAGGCAGAACGGACCGAAAGACCACTCAGGAGATAGACTAGGGTCCGGTGGACATGCGTCCGGTACAGTAGGGCATGCGCATATATGCAGCATGGCGTAGGGGGATGTCGGAAGGGTATAAAGCACACGAGTGGCGTACGCTTAGCAATTCGGTGAAAGCTATTGCACTATGTACATCGGTTTGAACGACGTCGAGTTGTTGCCACCGTGTGATATGGCCAACAGGCAATCCAGTAGGCGACATCTGGATGACTTCACCCGAGGTCGAGTCGTTGGGAAGTTGGAAGAAGGTCGGAGTGTGACTAGTGTGGCCGAGGAGTTCGGGATCGCTCACAGCATCGTTTCACGAGCTTGGAGAACATTTCAAACGACAGGAACAGCTGTCCGAGAGTTTAGCAGTGGTCGTCCACGAGCAACCACGGCAGCGGACGACCGGTATATTGTCCTACAGGCGAGAAGAGACAGACGGCAGACAGCGGGAGAAATCGCAAGGCACATGCAACAGACAGCTGGACGTCCGTTATCGCGTTTTAGCGTGGCCAGGAGGCTGCACAAAGATGGTCTATTTGCACGAAGACCAGTACGGTGTGTGCCATTAACGCCTGCTCATCGGAGATGGCGGTTTCTGTGGTGCCAGGAACACAAGAACTGGACACATCAGCAATGGGGTCGAGTTCTCTTTACGGATGAGAGCCGATTTAGTCTGAAAAGCAATTCTGGGCGTATACATATCTGGAGAGAGCAGGGAACACGCGATCACTCCTCCAACATCATCGAAAGGGACCGGTTTGGAGGTGACGGAGTTCTCGTTTGGGGAGGTATCATGCTTGGTAGCCGCACTGACCTCCACATCTTCATAGGAGGTTCAGTCGCTGGTGTCCGCTATTGTACCGAGGTTCTCCTGCCTCACGTGCGTCTGGTTAGAGGTGCTGTGGGTCCTGAGTTCCTTTTCGTGGACGACAACGCTACACCTCATCGTACAGTGGCTGTCGCATAACTGTTGGAGAGTGAAGATATTCAACGCACGAATTGGCCCGCAAGGTCCCCGGACCTGAATCCAATCGAACACGTGTGGGACCTTCTCGGGAGACGCTTGGCAGCACGTCACCAGCCGCCAGCAACGATTCCGCAGCTGCGATTGGCGCTACAAGAGGAATGGGCCGCGATGCCTCAACAGCTCCTTGACAATTTCGTCCTCAGCATAAACAGACGTAAATCCTGCAACGCAGTCAGGGGTGATCATATCCCCTACTAAAGACTGGATATTTCTTGGCAGCCGCCTGTCACATGGACGTTTCTGTCTTCTGTCCAGTTGTGCTCGAAGCTACCTTTTCAATAAAGTGCCTTTGTATCCTTTGGATTCCTTGTTTGGACGGTTTTGCTCACTTGTCCCATATTCTTACATCTTGGGGATCTTATGGTATGATTTGAGTCGACGTGGAGCACTTCTGCACGACGTTACATTCGAAAAACCGTCTCGTCCTTAATTTTTGCAGGCCAGTGTGTGTACGGGGCGTTTTTTGCTTGAAAAGTTCGAATCTTATGAATAACTTGTGTTGAATTAAAATATCTGGATACCGCCTTTTCTAGTGGATGGGTAGGGCTTGCATGGCACTAAAGGTCGAGCTGGGTGTCTTTCTTTGTGTGTCTTGATATGACTGAAAAGTTCATAAATACAGCAGCCACAACGTGGGTGGATGTTATTTATAATGGAAGCCGGTAGAGACCCATGATTCTTTAGTTGGCTGATGGCTGTCATAGTGGCTTTAGTGCAATCTCTTTGGATTATGCTGTGGTGAATTTTAGCTATAGCTTCTTGCGTTTTAGTAATATAGGTGGGGCGATCTAAAATAATAATTTGATTTATCTTGTCGGACGCAACTAAAGCTAAGTCGGGGTTATCATGGAGTTCTTCAAGTTGTTTGCGTTCTTCCAAATATGGGGAACGAAAAAGACGATAATTTTAGGAAGAAGATCCATGGATGGCTTTCTTCAACGTTTATCTGGTTGGCTCTTGTGCCGTGACAGGAAAGAATTTAACGATGTCCTCTATCTGTGGTACGAACTTAAATCTATTAGGCCTATACTGTACTTCTAGTATGAGAACTTTAAGGTACGAGATAAGGCGACTTCTTGTAGTTGGCTTTGACTGACTTTGCTGTAGTTTAGATATGGTACGAGTCCATCTGTTGTATTTCGCTGGGGCTGCCTTGATCTATTTGGATTTTTTTTAAGTTGATTCACTGGACATAAGCCCTCATAGCTTCTTAGTATGGATATTTTGTATCTTGATAGTCTCAGAGTGATTAGTTGCCTGCAAGATAATTAAAAGTCGATCCAAAAAACTCTCAAGATACAAAATACCCTTTGTATGCTTATTTATTCTTTCGCGAATAAAGAAGCATATGCTGTAAATAAGCATATTGCTGTACTTTGTAGTTCTCAGGAAGTTCTATTTATAAACATTTAATGTCAGTGCGAATGTAAATTCAGAAAAATCAAAACTATTTAAAGGCTAGCCTTTCAGTTATCAGCACATCAAGTAGTTCCGTTAAAGGGCTTAACAAACAAGAAGTAGATAATATGTTATTTATTATTCAGCGTTTCATTTCTAGTACAAAACAAATTCAAGTAATGCTGATTATAAGTCACGAATATAACTCTTAATATCAATAGCAAAATGTCCAGAGCAAATGCTTGCATTTTTTACTTTAAAAATAATTCTTTTCGTTTACTTTTCAGCACCCAAAATGGTGCCCCCATGATCCAATCATTTATGTTTTTATTATTATCTATTATCTTTTGTACACTAAATACTACAAACAATCATTTGATGTAAACATTTGATGTAAGCATTACTTGTAGTATCTGTTTAGGAGCACTGTATTCTCGCCGCACGGATGCGAACTTATACTCCATTTACAAAGACGTCAAAAAAAGTTAGTTAAGCTTTTAATATATTAGCGGTTGTACAGTGACATCGAAATAATCGCACTAATTTTCTAAAGCACTGATTTGTGTGCGAGAAGATGCTATGATTACTTTTCGTGGTTTAACGACTGCCGTGGGCAGCTCTCTGACTATAAGAAGTCTCTAATATATAGTTTAAAGGAATATTCTTTTCACAATACGTGGAAAATACGTCACGATAATTAACACAGCAATTAGACATCTCTGAATTGACTATATTTACTGTTCTTTACGTAATATCAATCACAGCAGAAAACTTGAAAATTTAATTGACCTGGATCGGGAATCGAACCCGCATCTCCCGATTACCGTTCGAGTATGCTAACCATTGCACCATTTAGGACAATGCAATCACAAGTATCTGAGTGTTAAAAGCATCGGAAAACAGTCCAACCGCATTCTTAATCGAAGCAACTGTGCTGCCATCTAGCGTTGTTACGCTCTTGTTGAACAATGTTCTTAACTCTCAGATACTTGTGACTTTATCGTCCTGGGTGGTGTAACAGTTAGCATACTTGAACTGTATTCGGGAGATGCGGGTTCGATTTCCGCTCCAGGACGATGAAATTTGCACGTTTTCTGTTGTTATTGATATTACGTGAAGCTACACATTCACTAGAATAGTAAAAATTTACACGCTCAAATAAGACAGATTTTTGTACATATAAGAACTTCTTATTCTTTTATCGAAAGAAACGTAGGCTAATAATAGAACAGTCTTTTTTTTTTTTTTTTTTTTTTTTTGTTCTTCGAGTTATTGTCATAGTATGATTTTGTATAGTTTTTAATCAGATGTAATTGGGTAAAATTATATTATTGGGTTAATACAGTCAATCCAGAGACGTCCGATTGATGTGTTAATTATCATCCCATCTGTAATTTGGTGCCACTAGTTCCAGGGAAGAGAAAAACCAGTGCCGTAAAACGGACACACCGCCCCTGCCTCATCGGGGACTTTTTTTTTTTTTTTTTTTTTTTTGAGGTTTAACGACCACCGTGAGCAACTCAATGGGCTATAAGCAGTCGCCCGTCCCTAATTTAGAGTCACTGGTTCCAGGGAAGGGAGAGAGCCAGTGCCGTAAGACAAACACAACATCCATGCCTCACCGGGATTCGAACCCGGACCCCTTCCGACGAATGATCAGAGGCCAACGCCTTAGACCACTGCGCCACCGCATCGGGGACTGGAACACTGGCCTAACCAAGGCCGTCTAGAAAACACAAGACCATGACAGAAATATGAGTTCCCTCTGTTGACGACAACTCTCATATTGCACGGCCTGATATGTCGGTGTCGTGCTTAACGCCAAACACGACAGCATTGGAAACCGATCGAAAGCCTTGGTTTTCGCGTGACGAAACTAAAAGTGGGAACTCCGCTATCTAATGTTATGGCCTTGTATTTTCTAGACGGCCTTGGGCCATCTTGGGCGTGGGATCAGAATCCAGAGCTTAGACCACTGCGCCACCTGGTCAAATTTCAAAAATCATCTGAGAAATTAGGCCCACACAATCATTTCATAAATTGTGATAGCTTGCTTTTCCGGAAAGACTATGCACTTTTTTTTCGAATTTCTGCAGAAGAACAACGCTAAGAAAAGAGTGAGCTTCCAAGTCTGAGCACTTTGAAGTATTAATAGTTCTGTGTATCAGTCTGCTTTGTTTGCGTAAGACTGGGGGGCACACCGGGGCTATCGAGATCTCGTTTCTTACCGGGCCCAAGCACAGACAGAAATTCTGGGTTGTGACGTCACACAAAGGATCCTACTTATGCTACTTACCGTTTGTTACTTGCAGCGTTTGTTGTCCGAGGTGTGTGTTTGTTTATGTTTATGCCGGTTGGTTTGTGCTGTACTTTAGATTAAATTACGGAATTTTCACGTCTGCAAGGTAAGGAATAAGTATGTCACTGTGCTGTTTATAGTTTTTGATAAAGTATTACTTGGAAAATTCGAATTAAAATTATAAAACAAATCTTAGTTTCGTTACAAAATTGCCACTTATGCCGTTCGCATTCGAAAACACATTGACACGAAATGTATGGAACTACTTGCGGCGCTGATAAAATTCGAAAGGCTAGAATTCTTCTCATGAAAAAAAAACTTTATTTGCATAAATTTCAGAAATATCTAATATCTCCATTTATAGATTTGACTCTTTGGACTCTCCTTTTCCAGTTGTTGCAAATGTTTGGTATTCTAAAATTTAATGTTTATTTACTCATATTTTACAAAGGAGTGGAAGTTTTACGATCTCAGTTATTTTGATATGCCATAATTAAGTTATCAGCCATATACTTTTCACTTCTGGAATCAACTGGTTTTTTTTTATACCTGGTTTAGTTCGTTCCTTTTCTATAATGCATGTATGTATTCTGAGACCAAACGTGTATCCATGCATTTTGACTAGCTGTCTTTTGAATCTGTTGGTTTTCTATATACTTATATTATTCATACATGCAAATTAAGCATTTGTCTCCTCTTATTTTTAGATGGGACGAAAGTGTTGTGTACCAGGGTGTAAATCGAACTATAATACTGATAAAGGTTACACACCAGTGTTTTGTTTTCTCGAAGGATGAACATAGACGTGCTTTGTGGATACGTAACATTAACCGTGCTGATTTTAGTCCAAGTGATACTGCTGTGGTTTGTATAAAACACTTCAGTGAAACTGTTACTATAAGAGAAGATAGAGTAGCTAAAAGTGATGGAACTTTACTTGTAGTTCCAAGGAAAAAGCTTAGACTTACTGCAGATGCGTATCCAACCATTTTTGTAAACCAGCCTTCTTACCTTACCAAAACAATGCCCAGCAAACGAAAATCTCCGTCTAAGAGGCATCAAGAAATAGTTGCCCGGCATGAAAAGAGATTCATGCTGTGGTGTTCTGAAGATGTCATCACCTCTTTTGAGAAGTTTGCTAATTCTTGTGGTTCTAAAATTAGTGGTGATTGGGTGTTTCTTCGTAGAGATTCTTTTATGTTGTTTTATAAAATTGATTCAGGGTGTCCAGAAATTGTATCTTTGAAAATAAATAGTAATTTGGGAGTCAATATTTGGCATTCTGGTACTGCTTTTGATATGCATTCATTTGAGTGGCTATTGGGACCAGAGAAAAAATGTGATAGGTGGACCAAATTTGATAGTTTAATTAGCCATTTAACTTCATATAAAGGAAACAACATGAGTTTTTCCCAAAAACTTTCTGCAGCTACAAATTTATTGATAGAATGTTGTGATGAGACAGAGGATAATGATGCTGAAGATGACAAAGGTATTAAATTAAAACTGAAATGTTTAACAGAACAAGTTAAATTAATTACCTCAACACAAGTGAGATACACTTCAGATCTTCTGGTGTGGGCTTCTACACTTTATTTTTGCTATCCTGCATCATACACAATGATAAGAAACAGTGCTGTACTTACACTACCACATCCTATGTACTTGAAAAAACTAGGTACAGCACTAAACCTAAAAGGTTCAAGTAACATTAACTGCCATAAAGCTTATTTTAAAAAGAAAGTAGATCTTGAAAATCATGATAAGATAGTTAATCTCCTAATAGATGAAATTTACATTACACCATCTGTTAGTTTCCAACAAGGCCACCTTGCTGGTTTTTCTGTAAATTCAAAGACAGCAGCTACCACAATTCAGACTTTCATGATTTCTTCATTGTTATCAAAGAATAAAGATGTTGTTGCCTTGGTTCCGGTAAAAAATGCTACAGCTGAAACCCTGCACACATACACCCTGCAAGTCCTAGACATTTTAGCACACTGTGGTTATACAGTTTTATGCTTAATTTCAGACAACAACAGGATCAATCGCAACATGTTTGAAATTATGTGTGGTGGCCAATTGAAACCATGCATTCAACACCCTCACTGTGCTGAAAAAAAGTTTTTTTCTTTTTGACACTGTTCATTTAATAAAAGCCATTAGAAATAACTGGTTGAACCAAACTTCCACAAATCAAACCTTATATTATCCATGCCCTACTGACCATAGAGAATTGTGTTCTGCAAGCTTGCAACCTTTGAAACAGATTTATGAGAGTGAAAGGAATCATGTTGTAAAACAAGCCCCACGGCTTTCACAAAAAGTTTAGTTCCCAACGGCAACCGAACGACAGAATGTTGCTCATGCACTAAATCTCTTTCATGAAAGTAACAGTGCAGCTCTTGAGGTGCATAATGAAGAGTTAAGTTGTGAAAGCACAGGTACAAAGGAATTTATTGATTTTATTCTAAGATGGTGGTGGATAATAAATGTTAAGCATCCACATCAAGGTATACATAGTCTGAATAAATTTTGCCAACCTATTAAAGATTTATCAGATGATAAAGTGGCATTTTTGCATCATTTCAGCGCTTGGCTCAGTGCATGGGGCCATTTAAGTGAATTAAGTGCTTCACAGAAATCTGTTTTAAAGCTTCCCACCAAGGGAGGGATGTTGTCTAAAGAAACTCATTTTGCCCTTAATTTAACTACTGATACTCTCATTGAAATCACTGATTATATTTTCCATACATTTGGTGTGACATGTGTTATTAGGCAAATTTCAAACTGACAATTTAGAAGCCCGTTTTGGGCAATATCGCCAGATGAGTGGTGGGAATTATAACATTTCCTTCAGACAAGTCTTGCAGTCAGAACGCAAGATCAAAATTCTGAGCCTAATTCATATGTTCTCTGAAAAGGTAGGGAAATTCACAATCAAAAGCTTAGACTTCAATGATGCCCCTGATACTACAGAAAATTTTGAAATACCTTCATTGTTCTATGAAACTTTCAATGAACATGGTGAAGTAACAGATGCAGCATTTTTTACTTTAATCTATATTGCTGGTTATGTAGCGCATACGGTAACCCAAAATATAAAATGTTCTCAGTGCAAACTAATGTTAGCATGTGACAGAAATTTAGAACATGAAAGCTCAAATAAGGAGGTTTGTGAGTATTTGCATCTTATTGACAGAGGTGGACTGAAATGGCCCCAGGAGTTCACTGTAAACATTGTTACACATTCCTTCAGAATTTTTCAGC
Organism: Macrothele yani; assembly: GCA_039090855.1. Lineage (NCBI taxonomy): Eukaryota > Metazoa > Arthropoda > Arachnida > Araneae > Macrothelidae > Macrothele > Macrothele yani. Next base: position 30,062,378 of record CM077029.1, on the reverse strand, counting down.
AACTTATTAGCAAAAAAATTGAAGCAGACTTTCTTAGGCAAGGAAGTCAGAAGCAATTAGTTGTTCAGTTAGCTTTTGAAAAATTAGATTTAATTGATGTAATTCCAAGTGAAAAGTGTAGTTGTAGAACTGACTTTGCAGTATTAGTAAAAAAATCCTTATCTGTGGTTGCCAATATTTTTCTGAATAACTATAGTAAAGTATGGAATGACAGACAGAAGCCAACAAGTAGCAAAAGGAAACTATCAACCTTGAATTCTTTGTAGATCGCCCAAATGTGAGCTAATCCTATAGTTAATGCATTATGACAGGTGAATTTCAGTTGCCTGAAAATTTGTTCTTTAGAGCGATATCAAATTTACACCTGCCTAGATATGTAAATGTGAAAGTCCTTAAATGAACATTTCATATGCCGTATAGACGCCTTCTCGTGGTGCATCCTGTTCCCACTAAAGGGGCTCTGACGACCGCCAATAGCGGTATAACTATACCATCGGGATTAGAGGAAATGCTATCCCACACTCACCAACCCGCTTGGCCAGCGTGGTGAGTTATGGCCAAACCCCTCCAAAATGACTCCACAACTTAAATCTTGGCCCTCAGTCCCCGGCAGCTGGAATGTACCTGGTCAAGGCAGCGGCCAGTGCGACATGAAGGCAGAGGGTGCTAAGAATCTCCGGAGGACCAGACTAGGCTGCCATCTGATGCTGACCTTGGCTACGTATAATGGGCGCTCCCTATCTTCTGATTCAAGGCTACTTGAATTGGAAGAGGAACTGCAAACGATCAAGTGGGACATTGTCGGGCTAAGTGAGGTAAGGAGAAAAGGAGAAGATCTCATTGAACTGAAAAGTGGACATCTCTTCTACTATCGTGGGACAGATACTGGCAGAACTAGTGGTGTTGGATTTATAATAAACAAGAAACTGAAGGATAAAGTTGTAGAAGTTGAAAGTTCCTCTGACAGAGCTGCACGACTCGTTATCCCACTCTCGAGAAGATACAAGGCTCAGCTTATTCAAACTTATGCACCCACCACAAGTCATCCTGAAGAAGAAATTGAAGAATTTTATGAGGAAATTCGTCATCTAAATAATAAAGAAAAGCAACACTTGAAGATATTTTTGGGAGATTTCAATGCAAAAATAGGGCAACGGCAACAGAATGAAACTTCAGTAGGTAAATTCGGTCACGGCAACAGAAACCATCGTGGAAATACTCTCGTAGTTTGCAGAGGCCGAAGGGTTTTTCATCTTGAACTCCTTTCAAGAAAAAGCCGCACTGGAAATGGGCATGGAGACATCCAAATGGGACGACAAGGGAAATTGATTTTATTATGTGTTACAAAAAATTCGTCATAGAAGACTGCTGTGTGCTAAACAAGTTCAACACAGGTAGTGACCATAGATTGGTGAGATGTAAGATGCACCTCAACACTAAACTCGAACGTGGCAAGCTCATAAGACAAACGAAATGTATTGACATAACCAACCTTAAAAAACACCATAATACCTTCAAGTTGGAGCTGAAGAACAGATTCTATGCTTTAGAAGGCCTAACACCGGAAGACGTGGATATTTCTGAAGTTAACAGGAAAGTAACCAAAGCTCTTATGGAAACAGCAACAAAATTAACTGGGTCTAAGAACAAGTTGAATGTGAACAAACTATCAGGGAAAACCAAAATGTTGATGCAAAAAAGAAGAGAGATGAGGACAACTAAAGAAGATGTGACTTCCAAAGTGGAATATATAGAGCTATGCAAGACAGTACGAAAAAGTATCACTGAAGACTTAAGGAAATTCAACTATGAACTAGTGAGGAAAGTAATTGAAAACAACCAAAGCCTAAAGACAGCAAAGGGACATCTCAGTAAGGGAAGAAAACAGATTATGGCACTGAGAAAAGAAGATAGTTCTGTAGCAAGAAATAGAGGCGAAATTTTGACAAGAGTGAAAGATTGCTACTCCAAGTTATATGAAAGGGATGATGCATGTACTCCAGACATCATGGAAGGTACCAGTACCAGAGTTCTTCCAGTCCTCCCAGCAGAAGTTGCACATGCAATCAAGAACATGAAGCGGGGAAAAGCTCCAGGAGAAGATGGAATTACTGTAGACATCATACAAGAAGCACGTGGAGAAATCGAAACAGTACACGCCCAAATTTTCACTCGATGCCTTAATGAAGGGAAGATTCCTGAGGATTGGAACAACGCTATAATGATCCTGCTACATAAAAAAGGTGACATTGAGGATCTCAGGAACTACAGACCTATCAGCCTCCTGTCAGTGGTTTATAAAATTTTCACTAAAGTTCTTTCACACCGTTTGAAGGTAACACTGGACAGGGCTCAACCGAGAGAACAAGCTGGATTCAGGAGTGGCTACAGCACAATAGATCATATCCACGTACTGAGAGAACTAATTGAAAGAGCGAGGGAATATGAACTTCCTTTGTGCATGGCTTTTATCGATTATGAAAAAGCCTTTGATTCGGTGAAACCATCAGCAGTTGCAATGGCTCTGAAATCCTGCGGTATTGAAGATGCATACATTAATATTATTAATAACATCTATGAAAATGCAAGTGCAAAGATTCGGCTGTTTGAAAATACAACACACATAAAAATTGGAAAGGGAGTGAGACAAGGTGACACCATATCTCCGAAGCTCTTTAATGCCTCATTGGAGGGTGTCTTTCAGTCGCTGAGCTGGGAAAACAAAGGGATAAAGATTAATGGAGATTATCTAACCCACCTTCGTTTTGCTCATGACGTAGTCATTTTTGCAACTACCCCATCAGAGCTGCAGAGTATGATCCAGGAACTTGCTGACAAGAGTAAAGAAGTGGGATTAAAAATGAACTTTCAGAAGACAAAAGTGATGTTCAATGCTTTTACAAGAAATGAAGATGTATCGATTGATGGAGAAAAGCTGGAGTTAACAGACACGTACGTTTATCTTGGACAGCAGAAATCAAGTGAGGGTCACATTGATGAAGAAATTAATCGACGTACAAAACTTGCCTGGAGAGCTTTTGGAAGAAACAGCATAATTTTCAAGAGCAATATGCCATTATGTCTTAAAAGAAATGTGTTTGATCAATGCATCCTTCTAGTGCTTACGTATGGTGCAGAGACGTGGACCTTAACTAAAAGAGACATACAAAGGCTGCAGACAACTCAAAGGGGCATGGAGAGGTGCATGCTTGGTGTAACCAGGAGAGATAAGAAGAGGAACTCGTGGATACGAAAATGACACGAGGGAAAGACATTATGATCAGAGTAAAATCCCTGAAATGGCAATGGGCTGGGCATACTGCCAGAAAGACAGACCATCGATGGACAGCCGAAATTTTAGATTGGATTCCAAGAGACAGGAAAAGACCCAGAAGAAGACCGCATGGGAGATGGGTGGATGAAATTCGAAAGTATGCGGGAGTGACCTGGAGGAGACTGGCACAAGACAGACCGTTGTGGAGGAAACTTGGGGAGACCTTCGTCCAGCAGTGGATTGATAATGGTTGACAATGATGATGATGATAATGATAGAAACTGTAATAAATGGCAATACAAATGTACAGTATATACTAATTCTTACAGTTTCCAAACACTTTGCTTTTATTTTCAGCAGCCATAACTTTTTTAAGAGCTGCTAAAAATTAAAACCACATTGAAGATAACTACTTTAGTTTTCAGTCAGTGTAAATGTCTTAAAATTTTCTTTGTGTAGTTAAAATATTATATACAGGCAGTAATTTTTTTCTAGAGATAGGAAAGGAGATACCAAAAATGTTTTGTGTTTTTACAAATGTATGTGCTAATATTTTGCAATTTATTACATGTCTGAATTTACATCAGCCATACTGTACTATAAGATTGTGGTACAGAATATGAAGTATGTACATACTGTATTATTCAAAAAGTATATAGATATATATAATAATGTATATAATTAATTAGCTATCATATTGCTAATTGAATTCATATTTACTGACATTGCATTCATGTCTTGCTGATATACGGGCTATATATTTGAGTGCCAGTCTGAATACATTCATTATTGTGAATTTTATTTTATTTTATGTTAGACATATTTTCTGCATTTATTCATATTTTGTACAATTTTTAACTAGTAAATTACCTGGTGCACAGTAGTTGTTCAGTACTTTATGAGCTGCTATTGTCTCTTTGTCTTATGATTTATGTTAAAATAAGTATTTGGCTGTATGCTGTGAAAGTAATAGCTAATGACAAGACAAGGAATTTGAAGGCTTCATAATGTCGTTTGCACCCAACTTATGTATTATATAGCACATTTACTAATGCATATTATATTTCTGTGAGAAATTTTCAGATACTGAAAGAGATACTTAGGAAAGTTAGGTGTTTAGAATGTTATTATTTGCATCATTCAGTTTTGTTTAGTGTATATCTATTAATATGGTGCCATGTGGTATAAATAATTATTAAATATAGGATATTATGATAAAATGATGTTTTAGCAATATGATGCAGTGTTAGAATGTTTTACTAATATGATGCAGTGTTAGAATTAGAAATAAATCTACTGGTCCAGCGGACCACTAGAATTTGCAAACTCCTGGTCCACCTTAATGCCCACTGATCCGTAAGAAACTAATAAAAACATTTAAAGATATTTACAATACATGTAGAAAATAATGTATGATTTTAATGTAACTATTTTCAATATTTTGTTTTAAACCTATCATTAGTTTGCAGACTAAAAAACAAAACCATATAGTAGAAATTCATTATTTAACTTGTGACAAATTAGAAAAAAAAACAGAAAAAACTCACTTGTCATACGGGCCATTACAATCAATAATTCAGTGGCCCGACAAAAGTTTTACCACTGTTTTGGCCCGCCAAAAGGACCACTGGGTAATTCGAACGCAGTGATACCATGTGATACAATATTTTAACATTATGTATACATAGATATCTTAATTGTTTTTAATGTTCTTAACTTATCATATGAATGTTAGTTTCAAGTAGAATTTAATATGTTGGTTGGCGATGGAAGAACTTGGTCTTAAAAAAAAACCCACGTGTATTAAAATTGCCATTACCAAATCATATTGGGAGATAGCATAAAAACACATAAGTCTTTAACGTTTATACAGTATATTTCATATTTGAAAGATACTATGCATATTAATTAAAAACCTAGGCGAGCTAAGGTTTTTTAGGGTGTTTCAGCAATTTAAATATAGTACAAATCTTGCAATATTAAGAGTTTTTTTCTTTCTTAAGTACATGTGCACTTATAATGATTTAAAATTACTTATACACAAACATTACTCATTCTAATGTATAAATAGTCACTGTGCAAATATACCAACATTATTAATGGTATATACACATCATAAAGGTCATGAATTCCATAAACTTCATATTAAACGTACTTTAAGGACAATTTTTCAAGTTTGAGGTAGCATAGCAGAATGTGTTCTCACCCCGACAAAGGCCTAAATACGCGTGGTTACTTATATCTAAAATTTATATACTTACAAATTAAAATAAACTGTTGTAAACTATTTATTACTTACCTAATTAATTCTAATGCAATACATTAAACAATCAAATATATGCAATAAATAGTTTATTTTAACTTGTAAGTACATAATTTTTAGAGATAAGTAACCCCGTGAGTTTAGGTCTCCGGCGGAGTGGGAGCATGTTCTGCAGAGCTTGAAACGTACAACATATGTTAAGGATTTGAAGGCAAAATTTGTTACCTCAAACATGAAAAATAATTATGAATGGCTTGTAGGTATTTCCTGTTTTAACATTACATTGTTAGTAATGTACCAATCATTATTTTTTACAATATTGACATATCTTAGTACATTGGTTAAGCTTCGTTCAATTTATACAGTTAGGCAAAAGTAAGGATTCCATTTAAAACAAGTTTATTTTTGTTTGTTCTTCATAAATAAAGTAGGGGCTTGATTAATTCATTGCAGACAGATATATGTCACAGGTGTGTGCAACAGCTGTTGAAATTTATATAAAAAAACATTCCTTGATTTTGGAGCGAGCGAGAAATGGTATCTCATTTATCAGCAATAAAACTGGGGTGGGGGTGGGGGGCTAAAAAGTAACATTACACAAGGGGTAAACAATATACAACTTTTTTATTATTATTTTAGGTGTCATGGAAAATGATATTGGAAAAGCAAAAATGTGTGACTGCAACCATCAGTTGTTCACAAATGAGAACTAAATTTCCATGAATAAATTTAACAGCATGCTAGTTTCATTTTTATTACTGTTACACCACCTTATTAAATGTGGAGCATGCATTTGAGCAATGGAAACAAAGCAAAGAAATCCTGATATTTGATTGTGATATTCATATTAAACTAACATAAATTTATTTAAGGCCTCTTTGTTTGAAATAAATACTATGTGTCTGGCCAATCTATTAGCTATACAGAGCAAGAAAACTTAGACCATGATATTAAACGTAAACAAATAATTCGAAGGCATTAGAACTGCTTTGCACCCAACTTCTGCATTACAGCATACTTAGTAATGCATATTATATTTGTGTGGGAAATTTTCAGCAAATGAAGGTTATTGAGAAAGTTAGGTATTTAGAAGGTTATTATATGCATAACTTCTCCAGGTTTGCTTACTGTGTATATCTGTTATATGCTGCCATAGAGATCTGCACGGAACGCGCTTTTTCCCCGGCACTTAGGACAGGGCCGGGCCATGACAACCCATTCTTTTTATCGCAATTGTAAAGAAAGAAAAAAAAGTTGTGTTCCCCGATTTTCTGGTTAGTTGAATTGTTTTGCTGGCTTTACTTACTTCCATGACATAGCCCAAGGAGAGGCACTTAGTGTTTTTACCATCTGTAGGTATTAAGATGGGGAAATCACTTTGGGGCTTATTGACAACAAAAAGATCCGACTCCGATTGAGTGTGTGTGTTGTGTGGACTGGGGGACGGGGTGTGTCTCTGTGTGTGCGTTGGTATGAGAAAGTGGGAAGGGGAAGAACATCGATTGTTTCTCCTATCTAATATGTATGGGGATTGATTTTTGTAGTGTTACCACTCGCTAGTTTAGAGAATAAGAAATGTTGAACCGGCTTACCCCCCCCTTTTTTTAAAGGTTATATTCTTCGATGATTGTTAAAGTTTAGTTAATATTTTAAGGCTTACATTTAACTAAATGTTTTCAATAATATCCCATTTCATTATTTAATTTTCACAATTTAATAAAATACAATAGAAAAACAAAGTAATACCAAATGGCACATCACGAGCTGCAATTGAAGGGTCCGGGCCGGATAGGACCGAGTGTCTAATATTTGAAATGAGCAGGGCATTAAACGCATGGACTTGGGCTGGGCCGGGCTCACCAAATAAGGCCCGTACAGACCTCTATGCTGCCATATGGTATAAATCTTGCAATATTAAAAGCTGATTTTTTTTCTTAAATGCATGTGCACCTCTGATGATTTACATTTTACTTGCACACACATGTATATATATTGCCTGTACAATATATCAACATTATATTATATATGGCTTGCAGGCATTTCAATACAGAAGCTACATGCAGTTTGTAATAAAACAATGTTTTAGTTTTGCATTGCTTATAAGTACCATATAACGAAGTAAATTTCTCCGTCATTTTTGGTCTACGCCGGGATTCGAACCCGAGGCCGCTTATTCCGGAACAAGTCGCTCTACCAACTGAGCTACGCAGACATTTGTTCTGATTGCTATGTGCCTTTATGTCGTGTGCGTCCTGCTGGCAGGTACGTCACAACCAAGCATAATTTTTTACAACATTGCCGCATCTCCGCGTATTGATTAAGCTTTGTTCAACTTATACATGAGGCAAAAGTAAGCATCCCATTTAAAATGAGTATTTTTCTTTTTCTCAAATAAAATAGTAGAAGCTTGATTAATTCATTGTGAGCTGCTATATGTCACAGGCTTGTGCAGCAGTTAAAATTTATATCAAAAACCATTTCTCAATTGTACAGGACAGAGAAATTAGATCTCATCAGTTATCAGCAACAGAACTTGAGGCTTGAGTGGGGGCGGGGGTTAAAAAGTAGGATTCCATACATGAAAATAAACAACGCACAACCTGATTTTTAGGCATCTTAGAAAATGCAATTGGAAGAGTAAGAATTTGTGAATGCACCTGTTGGATGTTTTTCACACACAATTAAATTTCCATCAATAAATTTAATATCATTTTAGTTTCTTTTTTATTACTTTTACACCACCTTGAAAAATGTGCATCATGCATTTGAGTAAAAGAAGCAAAACAAAGAAAGTCTTGATATTTGGTTGTGATATTTATATTACCGTACTGATATAAAATTTACTTAAAGCCTCTTTATAAATTCTGCAAAGCTGAGATATTTGTGGAAGTCAAATCATTTGCTACTGTATTTACCTTCGTTTAATTGCTAACAGTTCATATTCTAATTAGCTCATTTATTCTCATCTTGTGTAACTAGAGATACGACTGAATCTCAGTGAAGACGTGATGGCCGGCCCCAGTGGCGCAGTGGTCGTTGAACAGACAAGTCGCATTTTTTTCGGCTCCTGCATAGAAGTCAACGTTCGTTTGTTTACTTGTTCTTTTTGTGGTATTTCGTCGTTTTGTGTTTTGGTTGCAGTGTTTCGTACCCTCGCTTCACGAGCAGTGAGGCTGAGTGCCGAGTGGATGCTCATTTTTTGTTTTTGTTTTTTTCATTTTCGCGTGTCGTCAGTTACGACGCATGAGTTTTGGTGGGCCAGTGGTCGAGAATGTCCACTACCACTATGAATAAGTCACCGTCGTCTACAGCTGCTTCGTCGATTGCTGATATGTCTTCGCTACTTAGTTCTGTGCCTTCTTCGGGGAATGTTGCGTGGACTAGTGCTGCTGGACTTCCAGAGACTGTGCTTCTGGCCACCCGTGTGCCGGCTGCGTCTAATATTCCTGGTTCTGCTAGTTCTACTTCAACGTCGTTCGCACAAGCTGTGGGAAGTACCTCATATATTTCTAGTGATTCTGCACCACATTTCAAACGTGTAGCTTCGGCGTTGAAAATTATTCTTCCAAGTGATTCACCGCAAGGTAAGCAGTTGTCGTCTGCCTTATTATTAAGTGTTTTCATTCCTGCTTTGCGTGATCCCCCCTCCTCCAGTATCTGCATGCTGTGTCGAAGGTCGTTCCAGCCGAAAGCATTGTGTCCATTATTCGCTTGGGTGTAGGGGTGGTTGTTCACTTCACCCACCAGCAAGCAGTAGATTTAATTATAGTTCATGGGGTTGATATTGGGTTCTTTCATCTACAACCTGTCGCTGCAGCCCAAAGACCAGTTACGGTGACCCTCTCTCCTGTACCAACGGCTGTTCCTGATTCTCTGTTGATTGATGCCCTCAACACGATGGGTCGTTATGTGGGAGTGACCAAGATTCTTCCAGCTACAGTCCGTGATTCCCCCTGAAACATGTGCAATGTGGGCGCCGCCAGTACCGGGTTATTTTTCCAACTTCTCAGTCAATTGCGGAACGCCCTGCAACTCTGGAATTAGTCACTGATACCCGGACGTACATTTTTAATCTTTTTGCAGGGGTTCATTGCTTCCGCTGTAAAGGGGAAGGTCATCTCGCTTCTTCTTGTCCTCATGCTACTCCTGGTGCTAGATCTGATTCTTCATTAGCTACTACAGTTCCGGTGGCCGCTGCCCCTGCGGATGTTGTGCAGGCCGCTGAGGCACCTGATCACATTCTACCTTCATCAATTTTGCCTGCTGTTTCTCCAGTAGTTCCTTCCCTCCCGGTTCCTGTCGTCGTACTGGATGGTTTGGAGCCCTCCAATGAGGATTTTCCATCGCTGGAAGTGTCTGGACCTAAATCACAACGTAAACGCCCCAGCTCACCTGGTGTTTCTACTCGCTCTTCCCGTTCGTCTCAACGTCTTTGGTCCAAGAAACCAGCCCATTCTACCTCGGGTTCACCTAGCCATCATGAGCCAAATTCTGAATTACTAGTTTCGAACCGATTCGCATGTCTCCAGGATGATGATGTTATGGACACGGTCGCCACTGATCCTGATGACACTGCAATGGTTGACTCTGACGATGATTCTCCTTCTCCTACACTTCTTGACATTTCTACTATGTTTGAAGAACTTGCGGTGCCTTTGCACCCTCTTACATTATCTGATCTGTATGCATTGACCACTCGCCCGCGTAAGGCAAAGTTGATCACACTACCTTGCATTAAGAGTAAGCTTCACTTGCTGCCTGAATTGATTGCACAGCTAAACCAGTTCCATGCATTTATAACTAATGTTACTTTGCCTGGCGGGACTGAGCAATATGCTCGCCGTCTGGGATACTTACTCAAGACTTTGAGGGCTGAACTGGAAAGCTGGATGCAACCTACCAGTGATGTCCTTGTTAACACTACTTAGCTTTAATTGTAGAGGGCTTGCGTCTTCTGCGGTGAATGCTTTGGTTTACGAGGACGTTCGTTACCTGGGGGCTAATATCCTCCTTCTCCAGGAGACGAACGGTTCCTTGGATGCAGGGTGTTCCCGCTGGGGACGCTGGCCGTACGTTTTTTATCATAATTACCGGACCCATCTCAGGTCTGGTACCGCTATAGCGTTTCATGTGCGTTTTCATTCATCCCTTTCTGATCTTGTTGAGTCACAGAGTCTGCTGGGTTCTTTTCAACATATTTCTTTTTGTTTTTGTTCTAAACGTATTCATGTTTTCAATATCCATATTCCGCAATCTGCTACGGATGCAGAAACTCTTCTCCAACATCTTTCTTCTATCTTTTCGACCCTCCATCCAAATGATACAGTCATTGTTGCAGGTGATTTCAATTGCACTTTGCAACCCGGTTTTGACCGAGATGGTTCAACCGAAAGCCGTTCCGACCTTGTTTCCAATCTCACTCAACTCGTTGTTAATTTTGATTTGATTGATGCATTCCGTTCCCTCCATCCCCGGTCCAAGGAATTTTCCTGATTCCCCCCGGTTGCTTCACGCTGTGTCGCAGCACGCCTAGATAGATTCAATGTTTCCAGTTTTATCCATTCCTCTCTAGTTGAAATTACTCATCATCCTTCCGTTTCGTCAGATCATCGCCCCGTTCTTTTAAAACTTTTTTTGCATTCTTCCTCTGTTCCCCCTTCCCCAGTCTGGTCGCTCGACGATTCAGTTTTAACTGATCCTGTTTTCTGTGCTGAAATTCGCTCTATGATCTCGTCTTCTGTGCAACAACTTTCTTCGTCTGACGACCCAATGGCTCTGTGGCTTTCCATGAAAATTTCGATTATTTCTTTCGCACGTCAGTTTTCTTTCTCTTCCCGTACTTCTCGCTTTCAAGATATTGATGTTCTCCATCGTAAATTGCAGACTATTTCTCCTTCTGATCCTTTTTTTCCCGTGTTTCAAGCTCAACTTCGTCGTATTCTGTTTACTTTTGCTTCAACAGCCCTTACTCCTCTGAAATTCACTCACTTGCGGTTTCACGACGACCCCTTTTCTAGTTTGAAGTCCCTTGAGCAGCATCATGTTAAAAGCAACACAATTTCCTTTCTTTCACTACCTGACGGATCTACAGTTACCGACCCTTATCGTATCTGTGAACTTACTTTTTCCCATTATTCTGATCGTTTTCAACACCGACTCCTTTCTCCTGCAGATACCTCCCCTCTTCTTCATGTCCTCCCTCAGGTTTCACATTTTTTTAATTCTCTTGTTTCTCCTATCTCTCCTTCTGAAGTCCGCTCTGCAATTTCCAGTCTGAATGACCGCTCTTCCCCTGGCGCGGACGGTCTTCCGCTCTCATTTTATAAGAAGTTTCTTCCTTCTCTCCTCCCGCTTCTGGTTGCTTGTTTTAATGCCGTTTTTACTTCTTCAAATTTTCAGTCTTCTGATTTCACTTTTGCTATTCTCCGTCTCATCCCCAAAACAGGAAACCTTGGTCTTTTTTCTAACTGGCGTCCTATCTCTATTCTTAATACTGACTACAAAACCTTTGCTAAAATTCTCGCTTTTCGCCTCAATCCCGTCTTGCAGCATTTAATCCACCCCGATCAAACTTATCCTATTCCCTCCCGTTCGATTACTACCAACATTTCCACCATTCGCAACTTATATTTTCTTGCTTCCCATCTTTCCGAACCTCTCGCAATTTTTAATATTGATCAGAAACAAGCTTTTGACTCCATTAATCACTCTTATCTCTTTGCTGTTCTTCGTCATTTTGGCTTTCCTACTCTTTTCTGTCAAGCTCTTATTAATCTTTACTCTCACTCTTCTTTCCGTATTCGCACTTCCACATTCATGACAGCTACCATCATCTTTGACAACGGGATCCGGCAGGGTTGTGCCCTTTCGGGTCAACTTTTTACGCTTGCATTTGAACCTCTCTTAATTTGTCTGCGTTCTCGTTTGTTTTCTGTGATTCCTCGCAGTATTGCTCCTACTCGTCACCACCGCATAATGTTGTCTGCATATGCTGATGACCTCACTCTCTTTCTTCGCACTGAACGTTCTTTCGGTGTTGTCCTTTCTGCTTATCGTGAGTATGCTTCAATTTCCGGTTCCGAACTTAATGTGTCTAAATCTGTCGGTCTGTGGGCCGGATCGTGGGTGGCACACGGTGATCGCCCTTGGGGTGCCCGTTGGTCATCCTCGGTCATTAAACTTCTTGGTGTGTACGTTGGAAATCCCGTGGCGGTTGCTGATGCCACATGGATTCCTTTGGTTCAGCAGCTCAATCGCCGTTTTGCTCCTTTTTGCCGGTTCAAACCTTTTTTGTCCTTTTTTAGCAGAGCACATCTGGTTTCTTCCTTTCTTCTTCCCATTCTGACACATTCGTGGTTCGCTTATTTTCCCTCGCCCATTTTTCTCCAATCCGCTCAACGTTTGATTACTGATTTCATCTGGAATAAAGTTCACTGGGTTCATCGTTCTACTCTCGTCCTTCCTCTGTCCTTTGGAGGTCTTGCCCTCCCAGATCTTTTTCAAAAATCTAATGCTGTTCATCTTCAGACCTTTCTCCGTTCTTTTTCTCATCCTCAGATTTCATCGATTACTATTGTTGATACTTTACTTTTCCCTCGCAGTCCGTTTCTCACTCTCGCTACTTTCCTCCGTATGGATCTGTTCCCCCTCATTCCAGATCACTTTCCCGATACTTATCGCACCGGTTTTTTCCTCTGGCATTCCTTATGTCCCGTCCGTCTCCCACCTACCTCAACTAATGATCTGCTTGCGGAACCTCTCTTTTACTCTTCTGCACTCAGTTCTCCCTCTTCACCGTACTTGTGCTCCTCCACCTGGTTCGCCAGTGGCGTGGTACAAGTATCCCAACTTGTAGATGCTTCTCTCCGCTGGAAGTCTCTTTCCCAAATCGACCCCCTCTTGCTGGCACTCCCTTACATCGCGCCCAACTCCGGTTGCTTCATTTTCAGCTTCAACGCCTTTACCCGTCCCTCGTGAATTCTTTTGGGTTAATTGTTTCTTCTTCGGCGTCCCCCTGCCTTCCTTTTCTGGGTTATTTGAATGATGTTCCCTTTCTGGTGCATCAAGTTACTGCAAAACTCTTGTACCGCCACTTTCTTACTTATTTTAGAGCACCTCTCGCTATTCCTTTTGTGCCACCTGATGAAACCTCTCAGACATGGGTCGATTCACACACTTCTCTGGCTTCCCCAAAAGCAACTGATATTCATTGGCTACATCTTCATCGTCGCTTGCTCACACCACGAACTCTTCATCGTTTTGGTCGCCTGTCTTCTCCCTTGTGGTTTTTCTGTTCAACGCTCGGTGATGTTCATCACGCATATGACTCCTGTTTAGTTTTACAGCCTCTTTTTTCATTGATGTTTGCTCTTCTCTCCAAGGTCTGTCCTTCCTTTCACTCTGTTTCACATTACTATTTTCTTCGCCGTCATCATCCTTCCGCTGCTGTTCACAATCCAGTTTGCGCGTTTTTAATTTTGCAGGCCAAACTGACTATTTATTTATACTATCATACCAGTGTTGATCGGCCTGCTCTTCGTCGATATCATCCTGCGAGAGTTTTTCTGTGCCGTAGGTTTCGTTCCTCGATCAAGTCCGTCATCCAACTTGAGTACGAGGTAGCTCTGGCCCGGCAGGCAGTTCCTGCTTTCTTCTCGATCTGGTCCCCTCATCTCCCATGGTTTCGGGTTGAGCATGGGTTGATTCAATTCGTTTGATCAGTTTTTTTTCTTGTTTTTGTTTTGGTGTAGTGGTTTCTTCACTTTGTTTGTTTTTGCTTTTCCGGGTTGTTGTCTTGTTCTGTTTTTGATTGAGCTGCAGGTTTTTTTCCCTTGTATTCATTATTTTCCTCTGATCCTGTTGTTTTTCCTTTTAAATTTTTACCGTTTTCCTTTTCTTGTTTTTGATGGCCCTTTGGTAATGTTGTACTGTTTTGCTTCCTTGAGATTCCGGTCTTTTTGTTTTCATTTTCTTGTTCATTAAAACGTGGAAAACCAGAAATCTGGATTTTCATTCTCGACACTCATCAATAGATTGTAAAAAGTCGCCCAAGTAGAATTTAGTAAATAAAATACTTTGGTGCTTAATTCCATAATGGCAATTTGTTAAACCATCCATATCAATAATTTCTAATAATTAATCCAATGGTTGGTTCAAAAATTAACTGATCTTTCTAAAAGGTATGCAGTATTTTTGCGCAAAACCAGATTATTACTGAATACTAATGAAAGCATAAGAATTGTTCGTCCTTTCGTGCGACTAGGAGCTCCGCTCTACTGCTTTGAGTAAAGAGGATTCCAGGTATTCTAAATGAAATATTTAGTTTAATCTTCGACCATGTATAGTGAGTTTAATCTAACTGTAGTCAATGTGTTAACAGGTTGCCAGATTTGATCTTTGTTCAGAGACATTGTTGAAGTTTAATTTCATTTTTTACTTATTGGCAACACTTTTGAACGTTTTGAAAAACTCTGAAGGGACGAACTAAATAAATTAGCTTCACTCAGGCCTTTCAGGAACTGGAATGGGTGTAGCACGTTACACGTTTAGCAATGTTTCGTTAAACGAAACGATAGAAGTTTTGAGACGGGAAAGACCTAGTTCCATTTGTGGAAATTCTACTGCTAGACGCGTGAAAGAAATTTGTCAGGACCTGCGATTTTGTAGTGCGTTTGAGTTTCAAGATAAATTAAATAATCTTACGGATATATTCTCATCTGTTGGGGAAGAGAACAAAACTGTCCCTCTTTTATCGTGGATTATCTTGCGTGGAGTTTTATCGGAGTGCTATTCAAGGAATGTTCGCAACAGTTGGGTAGTATCTAGAGCTTTCGCTGCATTTGAGCATGCGTTAAGTAACTCGACAGTGGCTCATTATTTTCTATGGGATATCGCTCCTCGCCGAATCCAGTTACCTGATGTGTTAGTGGACAATAATAATGACACGCAGAGCGACAGATTACCCTGCCTAACGTCTTACGTCTTACATCATGCAAAAAAAGCAAAGTTAGAACTTAATGGAGAGCAGTTTCTGTGTTTAGTTGGTGCTTCCATGGGTTTCAGATTCATGGGATTAGGAATAATATGCAAGTACCATTTGAATAGTACTGCGTTCAAAGTATTGCATAACTACGGGTTATGTTTAGCATCAACAAAGAATGTCAAAAGAGTACTCGTTCCAAGCGTGTGTCTTTACATTTTGTCCAAAATTTTAGCTTATGGAAATTATCATCATTTGTGGGATATTAACAAGTCAGATTTCCAATACAAAGGAAGTTATCCACAAATAATTACCGATATGTGCAATAGCTTCAGAATATCGCTGTCTGATACGTGCGATGTACATAAAGCTACTCGTGTCTTTGCTAATAACGTAAGCCACGTTATTCCTAAATTAAGTTTATTGATCAATCAAGTTTTATGACAATGTCTTTTTTTTTTTTTTTTTTTTTTTTTTTTGATTGGAGGTTTAACGACCACCATGAGCAACTCAATGGGCTATAAGCAGTCGCCCGTCCCTAATTTAGGGTCACTGGTTCCAGGGAAGGGAGAGAACCAGTGCCGTAAGACAAACACAATATCCATGCCTCACCGGGATTCGAACCCGGACCCCTTTTGGACGAATGATCAGAGGCCATCGCTTAGATCACTGCGCCACCGTGGCGGCGACAATGTCTTTCCGTTCTGTATGTATGGCACAAAGAAACCTCCGGCCTTGTCTCACATCGTGCGGTACGCTATCCGAAGAAGACTGTACGAAAATGACAACCTCCCCGATGAAATACCAATTTTGCCTCTACCGATTATTTTAAAAACGCTATGTTCTAGGAGAATTCGAATGATTGGAAACTGCGTATGGTTGAATAATACCTTCCTCCGTTGATGATAAAGACTCGGCCACAAAAATTTCAAATGTAATTGTTGTAGTAGAATGAACATTAAATAGTAAGAAAAGAAAGAACTATGAAATTTTATTATCACGTAAACATTGCGTGTGTGACATTAACAGCAAAGTGCACTTCGTTATGCAATCAAAAGAAGTCCATACTTGTTCATTAAAACACGAAGTGTTATTACTCTTGTTGATATCTTTTCACATCCTCTGCTCCCCTGAAAATACACTATATTGACATACGTCACCGGACACCCCTTCAAAAGTAAATGAATGGATCCACTGCGTTGTTAAGATGCGCGGTACAGCTGCAAACGGTATAAAACCATGCCTGCAGCTGACCACGATCATATCGCACTGTGAGGTTGAGTGAAAATGTCGCGGCGGGAGAGAACTGACTTTGAGAATGGAAAGATTGTTGGGTGTTATATTAGTAGGTTATCCATAAGAGAAACAGAGAGGCGCTTAAACATGCCCAAGTAAACTGTTTTGGATGTACTGAATAAGAGGAAGACACATGGCGTGCCTGAAATAGCAAAACGTGCCGGCAGACCAAAGAAAATCAGTGATAGAGGTCGTCGAAGTCTCAGAAGAGTTGTTACAGCTAATCGACGGAGTACTACACAAGACCTCGGTGTACAGGTGAATAAAAATGCTGGAACCACTGCATGTACACGTACCATTCGCAAAAAGAACTTCGTTCCATGGGTTAACGTGGTCGTGCGGCTGCTCATAAATCTTTCATTTCCACTCGGAATGCTACTCGTCGTTTAGCATGGTGTAAATAATATTTATTGTGGACCGCTGATCAATGGAAACTGGTCCTAGGGACTGATGAATCCAGATACACGATCCATCAGTCTCATGGCCATGTGTGTGGGTATGGAGGCAGCCGGAGAAACGCTATTTACGACACTGTACTGTTCGTACGGTCAAGTTTCTAGCTCGCAGTGTACTTGTGTGGGGGTGTTTTTCGTGGTATGGCCCCGACCCATTGGTTATCATGGACAAACCTGTTAAGCAACACGTGTACCTCGATATTCTGGATAATTATGCCCTACCAACTCTGTGGCAATATTATGGAGCCAAGCCTTGTTGGTACCAGCAGGATAATGCACCGAGCCATAAAGCAAGGACTGTTACGGGGTAGTTTGACAATAATTACGTATCGTGTGTGGACTGGCCAGCACAGAACTCTGATCTTAATCCCATAGATCACCTACAGAGTGAATTAGAGCGCCACATAAGAAGTTTGGAACCAAGGCTACTACTAAGCAACAGTTAGCGGCAGCATTATGTACTGAATTGAAGCGCATACTTATCGCTATGTTCCAAAACCTTGTCGAAAGCATGCCTTGAAAACATATGTTCCAAAACCTTGTCGAAAGCATGTCTCAGAGCATGCATTCAGACCGATACTGTACTAATATGTATGCCAATAAATGCTATGTTGTGTTTCTCTTCTAGGTGTTCGGTGACTTTTGGCAATATAGTGTATATTGTAAACAAAAGGTATACGTGAATGCTAAGAGAAATCAAATGGAGTCGTCATTATTTGAGTTAAAACAAACCGATATGTTAAAATGTTCGATGCACCCTGCAATAGTGGCTCTCCGCTATGCACAAACTCTCTGAATTATTAAACGTTCAGCTTTGTATTACATGTTAGCACAATAACTACACGTAGTTTTATCACTTTCATTTCAAAAGGTAAAAGTCGGAATGTGTCAGAAATACAGTATAATGCAGATACTGTTTCATTCCGCAGAAATTTAAAAGTTTGTTAGCAGGTCTTTTGTAAAAAAATGTTGTGCTTATGTTATTCGGCCGTCCCATTGGTGAAACAGAAAGATTCATCGGACCAGACGACCTCCTTCAAATCATTTAACCTCCAGATTTGATGCTCACGTGCCCATTGCAGGCGTTCTCGACGGTGAAACGAGGTTAGCATGGGCACTCGAAGTGGCCTGCGGCTATACAACTCCATCTCAGAAGGGTTTGTGGTTCTGTATGCTGTGACGCATTACTCCCGCCACCAGCACTCAAATTACCTGGACAGTTGAGCCCCAGAATACCTTCTGTAGGGTAGCTTTCCCTGACCTCTATAGCATAAATGAGCAGTGGTCGGTCCGCACCTTGCCTGCGGTTCGAGGTTCTTCCTCCTCGGGCCACTTTTGCAAGGTACTTACCACGGCTGATCGTGAACACCTCACAAGCCTTGCTGTATCGGAAATACTCGGATCCAGTGGTCAGGACATTAAAATTTGGCCTTTAGCAAACTCGCTCATTTGGGGGATTCCCATTTTTTACGCTAAAATTACCGCTTCTTTTGGAGTGTTTATTGACAAAACTATGCAGTCAATTGATTCCGAAATTGGTACATATTTATTACCGTTTCAGGTATTTACAAACCAATTTTTAATAAGTTTCATGAATCATTACGTCTGCAAATTCCTCTCGACAATGGCACTGCGCGAAGGTCCGCGGTCCCTGGTTGGCATGATCTCTCCATTCCAGGTGATCTGAAACAAAAAAACTCCAACGGCGTTTTACTCTATACACAAGTAGTTATCGTTTGATGAACCAGAAAAATATTTATACACTGCTGGCCACCCAAAATGCAACACCAAGAAGGACACGAGACAGCAAAGACAGATTTACTGGACACATAACAGCAGATACAAAGATGAAACGATTGAGCTTACAGGCCCGTGCGACTTGCGGAACACGCAGACATCAATAGTTCGTGTAGCCCCCCATGGCTGGCAATAACGGCCGCTACACGCCGCGGCATCGAACGAAAGAGGCTTTGGATGTGGGCTTGGGGTATGTCGGTCCAGGCTGCTTCCACACGTTGCCACAGTTCATCAGGCGTAACCGCGGGTGGTGCTTGCCGGGCCACTCGGTTGCCTATCAGTTACCAGACGTGTTCGATGGGCGACATATCAGGAGAACAGGCGGGCCACAGCAGCAGTGACACCTGGTGGGCCGTGAAGAATTGTTGCACGATGCGTGCCACGTGCGGGCGCGCATTGTCTTCTTGAAACGTGGCCGCTGGCAGGTCCTGCAGGTAAGGGCGGACTACAGGCTCCAAAACGTCGGAGATGGTGCGGAGGCTGTTGAGTGTACCGGCGATGCGTACCAGAGGGGTGCGGGTGTCATATCCAATTGCACCCCAAACCATAACGGTAGGTGACGGACCAGCATGGCGAGGCATAATGCAGGCGTCTTACAGTCTCTACCCGCGGTGCCGCCACACACGGATCCGACCATTGCGGTGTTGCAGGCAAAAGCCGGATTCGTCGGAGAAGACAATGTCGTGCCATTCCGTAGTTCAGGTGCGGCGTTAACGGCCCACTGCCGCCGCACTAGACGGCGGTGTAACGTCAATGGTAATCGGAGCAATGGGCGCCGTGCGACAAGTCCCCGCTCCTGCAGGTGACGTCGAGCGGTACGTGCTGACACAGGTTGTTGCGCAACACACCCTAATTCCTGCGTTAACGTTCGTGATGTGGCGGTGCGAGCAGTCAAAGCCCGCCGCACAACATGCCAGTCCTCTCGTTCGGTGGTGAGGCGCGACTGCGGCAATCGCTCACGTCGGTCTGTCCGTCCCTCCTGCACCCACCGAATCCATACTTGTCCCAGTGTGGCTGGATGTCGTCCCACACGGGCGCCGATGTCTTGGTACGATAAACCGCTGTCGCGATAGGCCACTATTCGTGCTCTGTCGAACTCCGAAACATGCTGGAATGACTGCCGTATTCTGCGACGAGGCATCAGGAAGCTTCCCACGCACAGGTCCGGCAGCACAATACACTTCCACTACTTACACCCCGCCTTCTGTGCACCGTTCTTATAGTGCTTCTCGGTGGCATGCCGGGCGCAAATGATTTACATATGCCCTGCAATGCTAATCGTTTGCATGTCCTCTCACGGGCGACGCATGCTGCGAATTTCAGGCCGATCGGATGCTTCTTTCTTAGTGTTGCATTTTGGGTGGCCAGCAGTGTATATATTTGAGGAAATGGTGACTTGTCAAACTCAAATTATCAATTTAGCTCAAACAGTTTGCAATGTTTTTTGCTATTAAAAATATACATAATGTACCGCGTTTCTGGTTCATCAAACTATAAAAGGATGTTTGCTGAACAAGTTTTACATTTGAAGTCGATAGGTCCAATTGTTTTTGAAATATCCATCCGCGAAAAAGCTGTTTCGAGAACAACGCCTTTAAAGTTTCAAGTACAGTTTACGGAGGCATATCGAGTACTTACAGTATTTTCTGCTAATCTGCTATACCAGGGTCATACAATGGTTTTTCCTCTGCTACGTAGAACTCGTTTAGAGACATTTTCTCGCTTCTACGCCTTGTACGAGCCTCTTTTGTAGCCTCGAGGCTGCGTCTCGACGATCTCTGCAGACGCCACGCTGTTGGTCCCGCGCGTTGGCAAATGTCTTCGTTTGCTCACCAATAACAATTCCTGTCGTTGTCATCATTTTCAGGACGGCAGAAAAGCCTTCATTAAAAATGTCTGCTGCTACATAAGCTGCCATTTTGATGGTTTTTGAGCCACAATGAAGTTGTTTGGGCGCGAACCGGCAAACAGTAGAATTGAAACTTTCGTTGTTGTTTTGAGTGTCACCACCTAAACACCTTTCTAGTAACTCTCTTGATGACAATCATTGTTAATCGGTTTATAGCATTTTCGACATCTTTATGAAGTGGCGGTTCGTGATTGAATTCGTTTTTTCAGCTTCGGCTTTGCGCCAGTTGCACCAACTCTGTGACCCCACTGACGGGACAATAGCAGATAATAGCTTGGCCAGTTTTTTTTTTATTATTATTATTGGAGGTTTAACGACCACCGTGAGCAACTCAATGGGCTATAAGCAGTCGTCTGTCCCTAATTTAAGGCCACTGGTTCCAGGGAAGGGAGAGAACTAGTGCCGAAAGACAAACACATCATCCATGCCTCACCGGGATTCGAACCCGGACCTCTTTGGGACGAATGATCGGACGCCATCGCTTAGACCACTGCATTACCGGGCGGGGCGGGGCGGGGCGGGGCGGGACGGATGGCCAGTTTTGCAAATTTCGACTTAAACTTTGGTACACATATTCCTAAGACCTGAAATAATAAAATAAGGTAAAAATATTCGATTTTTTTTTTCGCACAAAAAGAATGAGAATCCTTTCCCCTTAAATCCTCTGGCTTTACTATCTGAAGAACAAGAATAACACTGATTAACAGAGCTCCGTATCAGTTGTCATTTATATCGTTTCATGGCCTTCACACGTGTCGTCGTTTACCTGCAGTTGCTTTAATTTGCATAAGGCGCTCTATTCATAATGTTTTGACTCTTTGGTGTATACTAGATGCACATCAAGTAGCGGAAACGCCACCTGGGTGGTGCAGTGGTCTAAGCGCTTTCTGCTGACTGTTTGTCTGACTGGGGCGGACACGAATTCCGCCTTAGAAATTAGGAATTTGAAAAATTTAGTGCGAAATGAAGGAAAATTTTCTTTCTATCCACACACAACTTCTGGAACGTTTTTGGTTTTTTTTACCTTCTCAAAAGCAAAACACTTTTTCGACCATAATTTTTTATCTGCTGGACCAAATCGGGTCATTTTGGGATATGATATATGTTGATTCTTGGGTTACAATGCCGCGTTGTTTCTATTTCGCTCAGTGCGAATTTGTCGTTCGAAATGGTCCATATTCAAGAGTCGCCAATTATTACCCATTTGTTTGCTGCATGTATTAATGTTTTTCTTGTGATTTTTGTGGGTTTTGTGATGTGTAGTGTGATAATAAGTCAATCTTAGGTTTTCAGAAATGGGTAAAAAGGGCGGAGATCCCTGTTGGAGCTCGCCAGGCGGCCGTGAACATGATGCAATCCGGAATGCGCGTCACCGACATTTCAAGGGCCCTGAAGATCCGACACCAGTAAATTTCAGCTATCCTGCAACGTTATAAGACTGGGGTCGTCGAGAACAGTCCGCGATGTGGTAGGCCTCATTCCACTACGTTGCGTCAGGATAGACGCATCCTCCGACGATGTCGAGCTGATCCCACCTTGACTTATGTGAACATCGCCACCGAATTCCGCAACAGCGACTACCTGAATGTCAGCCGAATGACCATCTCCCGTCGTCTCATGCTGGTGGATTGAATGGAAGACGCCCCCCGCCAAGAAACCACTCATCGGAGTCAAGAATCGACGAGCCAGAGTCGCGTTCGCGCGCCGTCATCGACACTGGACCGCGGCGGACTGGAGTAAGGTGCTTTTCACCGACGAGAGCAAGTTCAACTTGTTCGGGAGTGATGGCATCCGATACGTACGACGTCCGTGTGGCCAGAGATTCAACCCCCAATTCATTCAGCCGACTGTCAAGCACGGAGGAGGATCGCTCATGGTTTACGGCGCCTTCTCTCGCAATGGAATGGGCCCCATCATCAAGATTGACGCAATAATGAACGGCCAGAGCTACACGAACATGCTCATCAACGATGTGTTCCCATGGGCAAACCAGAACATGCCACCCGGATGGATCATGCAGCAAGACAACGATCCGAAGCACACCTCCAGAGTAGCGAAGGCAGCCTTCCAGCAGCAACAGGTCACATTTCTAGACTGGCCAAGCCAATCTCCAGACCTCAACCCCATCGAGCGCATGTGGGAGGAGCTGGAGAGACGATGTGTGAAGAAAACCTGCCTGAATAGGGCCCAGAAGTTCGACCAGCTGTCTGCAGACTGGGCGCGAATTCCGCAGGTCACCGTCGAGAAGCTAGTGAACTCAATGCCGGCCCGTTGTGCAGCTGTTATTAAGTCTCGTGGTTATCCCACTAAGTATTAGTTATTGTTTTGTCGTTTTCTCGTACTTGCTTTCTGTTACCATTGCATTTAATGAATGTGATACATATCTACTTTTGTGGTCAATTTGTGTGATCTTTGTGATTAAGCTCGGTACCTGATCTGTGTTAAGGTTTCCGATCCATCTGCATGTGGGTCATGTTTACAACTGAATAACATATCATATCCCAAAATGACCAGATTTGGTCCAGCAGAAAAAATATCATGGTCAAAAAAGTGTTTAGCCAAATACTTTTGTTCGCTTCTGTATGTCGAAGAGTATTTTAGATATAGTTATTTTTTCAAATTACGCATAGATTTTCCTCTATTTTGCCCCATAACTCTTCTTCTGAAACTCCGATTTGAAATTTTTTTCTTCAGCGGATACATCTCCTAATGGAAAATCTTTTGCATATAATTTCAAATTTTTGGTAAAGAATATTTTGGCCACCAGGGGGCATAAGGGTCAATTTTTTTTTCTGATGTATTTTGCCATAAAATCTGAGCTTCTAAAGTATCGATTGAAAAAATTATTTCGTGGACTGATGCCACTCACATCGATAAACCTTTTTGGAATTTTTTTTCCTAAAATATTCCACAGTTTCTCCGCTAGGAGGCGTAGATGTACATCTTATTTTTGTCAATATCTCTACTTCCAGAAGTCCGATTTGAAAAATTCCTTCTTTGTTGGATAGTGTTTTCCGTTTGACATGTTTTTCATATAATTTCAAAATTTTCAAGTAATTCATAGACTTTCCGCTAAGGGGCGTAGCGGTAAATTGCGTTTCCCCCTATATCCCTGCTTCTAAATCTCCGATTTGAAAAATTCTTTATGCACCGGATACAGCTTCTGATGGGAAATCGTTTGCACATAATTTCTAATTTTTTGTAAAAAATAGTTTGGCCGCCAGGTGGCGTAAGTCTTAATTTCCGCTTCTGATGTATTTGCAGCAAAATATGAGCTTCTAAAATCTCGATTAAAAAAAAGTCGTTTGTTGACCGATACTACTTATTTCGACAAACCTTTTAGGAAAATTTTCTTCTTGAAATAATGCATGGTTTCTGCGCCAGGAGGCGTAGATGTATATCTTATTTTTGTCAATATCTCTACTTCTAAGAGTCCGATTTGAAAAATTCCTTCTTTGTTGGATAGTGTTTCCGATGCGAAACGTGTTTCCTATATAATCAAAATTTACAAGTAAATCATAGACTTTCCGCTAGGGGGCACAAAGGCAAATTGCTTTTCATGCTTCTAAAGCTCCGATTTGAAAAATTCTTCCTGTATCACATACAAGACCTGGTGGAAAATATTTTTCACATAATTTCTAATGTTTGGTAAAGAATGGTTTGGCTACCAGGGGTCAAAAGTGTTAATTTCTGCTTCTGATGTATTTGTAGCGAAATTTGGGCTCCTGAAAACTCGATTAATTTTTTTTTTCTTGGACCGATACCGCTTATATGGATAAACCTTTTGAGAATACTTTCTTCCAAAAATAATGCATGGTTTTCCCACCAGGGAACGTAAAGTCGCATCTTATTTTTGTTGATATCTCTGTTTCTATGAGTTCGTAAGCTCACGATTCCTTTTACAGCAATATCTGAGGGATTAAAAACCCGATTGAAAATCTTCTTTCTTTCGTGAGATTTATTGTTTTCCATACCGGTTCCATTGACTTTGAATAGCTTTGATAAATTTAATTTGCGTCGGAACGGATTCAAAAGACGCGCTTACTACACCCGAAAATTCGGTGTCTTCTTTCTTGTTGTTTGTTGTTTCTGGTTTTTAGAACATTTATCAGCTTTAAAAAATTTCTTGAATATTTATATGTATAAGGGGTTACTGCGATGTTTTGGGGTTATTGCGATTGCGAAGGGCCCTGTGAAGAGCCATCGCCCTGAGCCCCGCAAGGGCTAGGTCCGCTACTGCTGATGTGCCCTATTTTCACTGTTGTCCATGTAGCCACTCTTTCAAAAAACTTTAAAATTGCATTGCCTTGGAGCGGGAAACGAACCCGCACTTCCCGATTACCGGTCGAGCCTGCTATCCGTTACCCCGCTCCAGGGTAATGTAATTTTCAAGTTTTCTGAAAGACTGGCTACATGGACAACAGTGAAAACACGGCATATCAGTACCAATGATTATATTTTTATCGCCGTCCATGTATTTGAGAAGAATTATTTCTACGGAGAAATTCATTTCCCATTTATGCATGTCTGGTGTTGAAAGTTGTCCAAAGAGTGTTCTTGGTGAAGCATGTCTTTCGCCATGACGACAAGTACATGGACGAAGTGCAAAAACAGTTCGCTAGAAAATTTCACGATGCAGACGTTCCCCACTGTAGTGCGGTACGTTTGCTCATAGCGACGTTTCGGGATACTGGCAGTGTTCTGGATGGTCTTCACCTTAGAAAGGTCTTAAACATGCAGAAGCGTGTACAGACATATCTGGACGTCGATGGGGCCCACTTCCAACACCTTCCGTACGATACAAATTTAAAATCACAACTGTCTCACACGATTAAAAACATCTCCACTTATGACAATTGAGTCATTGGCAGTAAGTTTAATAGAGTCAGGTCCCAAAGTACAAATAAAAGATGATAGGTTAAAAAGGTTAAAAGATGATAAGTTAAAAAGATAAGATCTTTCGAGCTCCCACTGGAGCTCATTCTCAAGCCATAATGCCGTCAGATTCACGCACTTATATTCACGCACTTATATACAAAAGTTTACGTCACGTTGTCCTGACAACATAATGCTGTGAAGTTATAACAGGCTACACGACTCTTAGGGAACAACAAGCATTTTAAATGTTGAGATGTTAAACAAGGTAATTTGGTAAAGATATAATTGCACACATTATGCAATGCAGTGACAGTAATAATGAATACATAATGATCAATGTATGTCTAATTTTAAGTCCATCACGTGTCATCAAAAATGTTAGATCGATATATATGTTCATGAATATGCGCTGGCATAGTAGTATGAATTGTCTCCATGATGAAGGTATTATTGTTGGTAAATCCTCATTACAACAATATACACCATATAGAAGAATGTACATTGCCTCCGTGAACCACGTATCACTGTTATTCGTTGTGGTTGATAGATGTCTTATGTTTTCCCATTGGAGACTGTAATCTTCATCTTTTACAAACTTGGCCAAAGCTGTATTCTTATTATCTTTTCTGATATCATATTGGTGCTCCTTATGCCGTACTCCCAATGTTCTTGTAGTTGATCCAATATATGCCCTGGGTTCTTGACCCGATATACTTGGCAATAATGGTATCATGTATACACCATGTCTATTTATATATGGAATGGGATCGCGGGCGCACTTTATCATTTCGAAAATGTTTGTTGTTTTAACCCCAAAGGCCAACTTATGTTTTTTACATATACATATTGTGTAACTGTTGATTTACTGCCGGTTGGAAATCCAGAGATCCTGCATAACGTGGTTTTGGGTAGTCCAACCGTAATGTAGTGGTGTCATCCCTATGTAGTGCCCTAATAAGGTCCCTTACTACATAATCGGGGAAATCGTAGTATTGCGCAAGATCTTAAACGAAGTCTAGATCTGCCTGTCGAAGTTTCTTGGCGGAGGTATGTGTGCATGCTCAATTCACATAAAATCGCAAACCTGTCAATTTATATCCAAATGGGTGATATGATTTAAAAGGTATAAGTACGGGATTAGCAGTTGGTTTCTTATATACAGAATAAGGCAGTGAATTATTTACAGAATCACGTGTAAGCAAAATATCCAGAAATGGTAATGAATTGCAATTTTCAAGTTCAATCGTATAATTAATAGTTGGATAGTAGTCAGATAGTTGTTCTGAAAAACATTGTAACAGTTCGATGGGATGAGACCAAATAATTAGTACATCATCGACATAACGTATGAATAAGTCAGTTTGTAAAAGATAAAGATTAGTCTCCAATGGGAAAACATAAGACATCTATCAACCACAACGAATAACAGTGATACGTGGTTCACGGAGGCAATGTACATTCTTCTATATGGTGTCCATTGTTGTAATGAGGATTTACCAACAATAATACCTTCATCATGGAGACAATTCATACGTACTATGCCAGCGCATATTCATGAACATATATATCGATCTAACACTTTTGATGACACGTGATGGACTTAAAATTAGACATACATTGATAATTATGTATTCATTATTACTGGCACTGCATTGTATAATGTGTGCAATTATATCTTTACAAATTACCATGTTTAACATATCAAAATTTAAAATGCTTGTTGTTCCCTGAGAGTCGTGTAGCCTGTTATAACTTCACAGCATTATGTTGTCAGGACAACGTGACGTAAACTTTTGTATATAAGTGCGTGAATCTGAGGGTGCACGCGGCATTATGGCTTAAGAATGAGCTCCAGTGGGAGCTTAAAGATCTTGCCTTTTTAACTTATCATCTTTTAGCCTTTTTAAACTATCATCTTTTAGCCTTTTTAACCTATCATCTTTTATTTGCACTTTGGGACCTGACTTTATTAAACTTACTGCCAATGACTCAATTGTACATAGTGGAGATGTTTTTAATCGTGTGAGACAGTTGTGATTTTAAATGTGTATCGTTTTAAAGCACTAA
This sequence comes from Macrothele yani, assembly GCA_039090855.1. NCBI lineage: Eukaryota > Metazoa > Arthropoda > Arachnida > Araneae > Macrothelidae > Macrothele > Macrothele yani. The sequence continues at coordinate 30,034,460 of CM077029.1, read as the reverse complement.
AAGAAGATAATTTTAGCTTGACCTCCCGTAGAAACCAGTTCGACATGGAGTTACTTTCAATGCACAATTATTTTTCGGACACCCTGTATTCTCCGTGTGTTCTGTATCCATGCTTTTTTTTAAAAATGAACCGGAACATGATACAGCAGGTACGTTGTTGCAGACATGTAATGTGCATAATAATGTATTCCAAGAAGTGTATAGATTGTTTTCTGTAATTCTTACTTTACCCTCAACCACGCTACAAGTAGAAAGAAATTTTCCCTGATTGAAACGACTAAAAAATTACTTAAGGAACACTATATCACAGCAAACGACTAAAATATTACTTAAGGAAAAATATATCACAGCAAAGACTACCATCGTTATTTTATATCGCGATACAAAAATAACTTGTAGTTAAACAGCCGTTTTACAATGACATCATTAGTCGCTATGCTTTCCTGAAAGGTAGAGGAGTTGACCTTCTTGATAAGAAATATATGCATTTGTTTTCCTGGATCTCATTTTGTAACACATTCCTTATTTTCTAAGGCCTCGATCCACCAATGATCTACAGGTTATTTTTGCTCTCCATGCTATCGATTCGTTGTTACCATGCACACTTCAGAGATGGAAACGTGTCACGTGTCAACAGGTCGACAATTTCTTTCGTGTCAAACGGGTTGGATTAAGGTGTTCCTGACCCGATTTTGTCCCGGTTTTATTTCCGTTTTATTTTTGAAAAGAAAAAAATATTTCAAAGAAAAATGCGTTTTGTGGAATTTTGTGCTCGATACTGGTGCCAACGGAGTGAAAAATGATTTTCATACAAAAATATTGCGGCCTCTTTCTTAAAGCAAAGAAGATTTCCACCGACCGACGATACCATATCGTAAAACGATACTTCCTTTGCGTTTGTTTTCAGTGCGGTTGTCTGGACCAAAAAACAGGCAAACGCCTGCCGTCTGCTTCTCTGGTGGTTCATTCTCTCACACTCCACGTGTCACATTGTAAGACTGAGAGTTACTTTTCACATTGCATCTTTTACTTTGAGCATTCAGAGGTTTTCGTTTGACATGCTAACATTACGTTCCATTGCATGTCGTGTCGGAATTAATACCTTATTTGTTAATATGGATGAATTTAATATTAAACAGATTGAAAAATGCGTCGAGGCCAATAAATACGTGCTTGTTGAAAACAAAAGACTGAATGATGGAAGTTGTTTCGTCGGATTAAGAAGTCAGAATGTGTTTCACAGCAACTCCAATTCTCAGAAGCTTGTGATGAGTTGAAAGTTTCCAATATGTGATGTTAATTTCATGAATGTTTCTTCTGAGGGGAAATGATTAAATCAGAATCCACATTTTGGAAACTTTCAACTCATTAGAAGCTGGTGAAAATTGGTGTTGCTGTGAAACATAAACAGCAAAAACTGAAATTAAACATACAACAAGTTACTTGTGCACATGAGAACTCCCGGTCAATCTAGTGTGTGGAATGCAACATCACACACTTTTTTTATTTTTCGAAGCGCTGAAGAAGGGATTCTCTTATTTTTCCTCTCTCGCGGTGTGGAAAGAACATCACACCATTGCGAGATCTTGAACGGCCGGGTCATCCGGAAAGTTCGGGCGCCATTATAACGAAGTAAATTTCTCCGTCATTTTTGTACACGCCGGGGCTCGAACCGAGGTCACCTCATTCCGGAATAAGTCGCTCTACCAATTGAGCTACGCGGACGTTCGTTGTTGCTGCAATCTGCCTTTATGTCGTGTGCGTCCTGCTGGGCAGGCACGTCACATATTTTTTGACGATGAGTGCATTTAATAGACATTTGTGGAGTATATTATAACATTTTATTCAACTTTTGGCAATAAATGTATTTATTATTAACATGTACGATACTATTACGTTTTATCGCTAGTACCTTTTTACTCTGATGTAAACAATCTTCGTACCAGGGCACAGGTTTTTGGTGAAACACTTCTGTAAATAACTTAAGATTACTGTCATACTGAGATTTTTAATGTCATCGTGCAAAATAAATTACGTAACTAAAGAAATCTGCTGGGCATGTTCGTTAAAACCGATAGTTTTGCAGAACTGGTGCTTCTGCTCTGCCTCTGCTCTCATCCTCTGCTCACCTTCACACGGTGCAAACCATGATTGTGACCAAATGTTAACGGAACAGTATCCTTTCCGTATTGAAATTGTAACTGTATGTAAGAAACCGAAGTAGTAGCTTTTTTTGACCATACGTACTGAGAGATCATTCATTCTGGCGTAACAGGTGCTATATATCTCCCGTTTTCGCGATTTATAATCACGTGACTTAAGGTCAGTGCTAAAATCCAGACTTTAAAATTCCAGATTGTCACACGTTAACTCAAATGAAGAATAAGATCCAGATTGAAACATCTACGAAAAGCCTGTTGCAAAAAATGCACGATGCTCCCCGGTGAAAAGCCCTGTGTAAGTAGAAGCCCGTTTCTCACTTGACAGGAGGAGAGGCCCAAGTTTGTGCCACTGCTTTCTCCAGTGATCAATCCAATCTTCAATTGAAGTCACAGGAAAGTTACTTGTTTTCCAATACACATTTGCTTTGACACGTGGGTGCACGTGGCAATCATTTATTGCGGGAATACAAGTACGAGAAATCAGCATAAATCTATTTTATTACTTTTCCTACAGCTGTTTGGTTCCAAGTGTGACGTCACTTGACGTCATCAGACGTACTTCTTGTTCTTTTTTTTTTGATTGGAGGTTTAACGACCACCGTGAGCAACTCAATGGGCTATAAGCAGTCGCCCGTCCCTAATTTAGGATCACTGGTTCCAGGGAAGGGAGAGAGCCAGTGCCGTAAGACAAACACAACATCCATGCCTCACCGGGATTCGAACCCGGACCCCTTACGGACGAATGATCAGAGGCCAACGCCTTAGACCACTGCGCCACCGGGGCGGCCTTCTTGTTCTATATAACTAATGAGAACTACCATTAGCCGCCCCGGTGGCGCAGTGGTCTAAGCGATGGCCTCTGATCATTCGTCCGAAAGGGGTCCGGGTTCGAATCCCGGTGAGGCATTGATGTTGTGTTTGTCTTACGGCACTGGCTCTCTCCCTTCCCTGGAACCAGTGACCCTAAATTAGGGACGGGCGACTGCTTATAGCCCATTGAGTTGCTCACGGTGGTCGTTAAACCTCCAATCAAAAAAAAAAAAAAAGAACTACCATTAAGAATATGGAATTACGTCCATTTATTTACTTTGAAAATCAACATCACTTTGGGAAAGGTTTTTCATAAAATATTTTCGCAAAACAATGATGTAGGAAACAACTGGGCAATGAATGAAAGCAACAGTTGAGATATATCCGCTTCAAGGAGGTTAGAATGGACCTTATTCATGTGACGTCAGAAGTGGATTTCTGCGGACCAACAGGCTACTGACTCCATGTTTTCACTATTTGATTATCCCTTGCTGTTGGCAAATGTTTACAATCTTAATGTCATGCAGTCTACCAACGAATTAATAGAGCTACAGGGCGAAGAAGAAGGAATTAATTTCTTAGAAGAATGAATCATGGTTGCAAAAATATACCAAGATAATTTTGTGTTCCGTGTTTATTTCGAATGACGCAGGAGAACATCGCCATTAGCTATCATGAAGTTTTTAATGTAGCATTGCTCGTACCCGGTATATTAAATTTTCATGTTCTTATATTGTCAGACATTGGCGAAACACCTCAAACATAAACTTGTGAACCTTTTTTTGCAAAACAAAACATTTAGAAGCCCAGACAAATACATAATATGGAAACAAACTAGGATTAAAAAAATAAATGAATGCGTAACATTAAATATAGGAGAAATTATAGATATGTTTCTTTCGTTCTTTGGGAAAAGAATGTAGAACTTAATTTGTAATTTACCGTTCCAAATATTCCATCAATTTTTTCCTTCCATTTTTTTCTTTTCTTTTTTTTTTTTTTTTTTTGAAATTGAAATTCGAAAGGAAAACCACAAGGTTTCAACTTCATTTTAGTGTTATAATATCCGTAACCTTTTTTGTTAAAGTGGGCAGAACATTTTGGAAAACGCACATTGGGATGGAAATCACCGCTTTTCATTTTACACAGCCATTTCTTTAACAATTTCGTCCTTTTCAGAGGAAAATTAAGAAAAATTGTTTCTTCCTCTATACAATTTATGTGGCAGGATTTATTAGCACAACCATACAATGAGCAAAAGTTTAACATGTCTTTAATAAATTTAGGAAAATCACGATTTTCCTGAACCCCTGCAACTTAACGCCATGTTAAGCAGTGGGGAAATGCATGCAAACAAACTATTGTTGGTCCGCGGACACGGAAAAGCTTTCCCCTGATGCAATGCGAGGTGAAAAAAGTCCATTATACTTCTGGAAATGCCCTGAGTCTCTTAACCGGGAAGCCGCAAGGTGTGGGAATTTGACGTTGATTACATGATGCCTATGTAATTTCAACTGTGTGTATTTTGGAATGGAGTGGTTTTTGGTTGCAGAAATCCTGTTAATATCAAACCGGAATGAATTAAGCTTCTTACATGAGTGAAGTTCCCAATTTCAACGTTATGTTTTGTTTCGAATTCGCACTTACGTTCATGTATATCAATTTAAAATAAAAATGGGAAGGATCCTCAACATAATTAAGAATTTTATAAAGCCAGCATTCTCTCACACATCGGCAGCAAGTTATGATACAAAATTAGAAATATTTGCGACGAAAGAAGGCGATTCGGACAACACAAAATGCATTGCAATAGCCTTGTAAACCATCTACTTTCCCACACTTTGACGGTCGTCGCTCGCGGTTATGGGCTTCACGCAGAATGGTACTGCTCAATTAATAAGGGCATCTCCAGATATCTTATAGTAACATCCTTGATAGGCTCCCACTCCGGTCACACGAGCCGCGATTTTCATAAACCTAGGCTGTTGCACTCATTCCTTATCCGATTAGTTTCTACATCTTCAACATTGCCAAAGTTTGAGGGAAAATACTTCCGCAAATCATAAGGGTCCTTTAAGTAAATCAACGTACGTAGCTGCCCACTCAACGGGGTGCTTTTCATCAGTCACGGAAGGAAAAGCATATCCGATTATGTCATGGAACTTCACACTTGCCGCCACGGTGGCGCAGTGGTCTAAGCGATGGCCTCTGATCATTCGTCCGTAAGGGGCCCGGGTTCGAATCCCGGTGAGGCATGGATGTTGTGTTTGTCTTATGGCACTGGCTCTCTCCCTTCCCTGGAACTAGTGACCCTAAATTAGGGACGGGCGACTGCTTATAGACCATTGAGTTGCTCACGGTGGTCGTTAAACCTCGAACCAAAAAAAAAAAAAAAAAAAAAAGAACTTCACACTTGAAACCAAACAGCTGTAATACAAGTTAATAAGATAAATTTACGGTAGTTTTTTCTTTTTATATTCCTGCGATAAATGCTTCCCACCCACATCCAAATAACAAACAAAACATGTACTTGAAAATTCTAACCTTTCTACGACACTCGACTGTGGCCACGTCCTTTTTTTTTTTTTTTTTTTTTTTTGATTGGAGGTTTAACGACCACCGTGAGCAACTCAATGGGCTATAAGCAGTCGCCCGTCCCTAATTTAGGGTCACTGGTTCCAGGGAAGGGAGAGAGCCAGTGCCGTAAGACAAACACAACATCCATGCCGGACCGGGATTCGAACCCGGACCCCTTACGGACGAATGATCAGAGGCCAACGCCTTAGACCACTGTGCCACCGGGGCGGCGCCACGTCCTTGAAGATTAGTTTAGTCAGTGGAGAAAGTAATGGAGCAAATCTGCGCCCTCCTTTTAGACCCCTACCCTCCGGCCTTGTCGCTGCTACGTGGCTTCGTCTGGTGAGACTGAATGAAGAAACATATTAAAAAAACGAATCCCGTAATCAACTTGGCTTAATTTTTTTTTATTATTTTTTTTATTGGAGGTTTAATGACCACCGTGAGCAACTCAATGGGCTATAAGCAGTCGCCCGTCCCTAATTTTGGATCACTGGTTCTAGGGAAGGGAAAGAGCCAGTGTCGTAAGACAAACACAACATCCATGCCTCACCGGGATTCGAACCCGGGCCCCTTTCGGACGAATGACCAGAGGCCATCGCCTTAGAACACTGCGCCACCGGGGCGGCCAACCTGGCTTAATTTCCTTTCACTGAATGGAAATTGCCCTGAAGTTTGGCTCCATCCATGGAGGTAGAAATTAACAGGAGATGCTACGAGCGCAAAATTTTATTGCTGAACAAATGCGATATCCTTCAGGGCTCTTAATTACCTTCAGAACGTTAACTGAGCTCATTGATAAACTTTGTCAATTTTCTTGCCAAAGTGTTTTCTTGTTTCAGAACGTACTTCAGAGGTGTTCGTATTTAATTGTCATGTAAATTTAAATTGTATTTATATTTTTATTTTATACTCTCTGTGAAAATTTCATTTTACATGTGCCTGGCTAAAATTCAAAAGTCGTTGGGGAATTTCTAACCGCTTTGCGGCGGACCCTAAACCTGCGATTTCGTGCTTTCGCTTATCTCAAGGGTGGGATATGTACTATGTGACGTACCACTTAGGTAATGCAAGAGTCAAAACGACAAGTTGCAGAGATAAGCCAACAGCGGTGTAGTTCAGTCGAGAGAACAGCTGGCTCCGATACTTCTTAACATATAGATAGCGAAAAGTCTATATGAAGGATTCTGTCGATAACATTAGCGATTCAGGATTATTCGTATCGTATTCTAAAGGACGACGCCAATTGGAACGGGCTTCCTCCAATGAACTAGCGTGTGGATCGCACGCTATTGTACAATGAGACTTCAGTACCATTCAGGACGACTCAGAGACAATTAATTACCATCTGTGAAATAAATATCTCCACTTCGTTTGTTGCTAAGCAGAGAATATGTGTTCCGCAGCTCATGCATTGATTTGTTCTCCCATTTTTTGTAAGTATTTTGCGCACCCCAGATTGTGTGTGCCCCAGAGGGAGAATTAATCCCACCTCGAAACACACCAATTTATGATGTGGGCGGGTCCCAAACGAGAGGCTCCTCTGAGTACAGGAGTCCTACTATGACAAATCAAATTTGCCGAATTTGGGCTCCTTGGGCCCCGAACAACAGAATAACTTCCGGAACACGGATTCGATCAGTGAACCCGTAGGTACTTAAAAGCAATCCGAGCCCACAGTACTATGTAAAAACTCTGGTACACAATAGATTACAAAGACACTTTATGAATAAATAACTTGATAACAATGCGGTAAACCAATTTCTATACTTTGGCAGGGCCACTAAAACCGCAGAGCTCGTTCCGCGAACCCGAGAAGCCTTCTAGTCCATAGAATTTCTAAATACATAGAAAGAATGACAGTCTCCTTTTCTAAGTCCTCATTAGCACAGTTCTGACATCCTGCTTGAGGAGCCTTTGTATCTACCACTTATGTACAAAAACAGAAACAAGACATTACACCGATGAGTCATTGCATTAGGACCACCTACCTAATAAGCTGTAGGACCAATTTAGCCCGCAAAACAGCGCCCACTCGGTTCGATGAGGTGGCGATAGGTATCCTGGGGTATCTTGTACCATAATGTCAACAGCAGGCCTTCCAGTTCCCGTACATTTCGGGGTGGTTGTGATTTAGCGCGAACCCGTTTTTTAAAGTTGAACCACAAGTGTTCGATTGGTTTCATGTCAGGTGCATTTGGGGGTCAGGGCATTAACAGAAAGTCACCAGCATGCTGCTCAAACCACTCCTTGACGATTCTGGCAGTGGCGCATTATCCTGTTGGTAATTGTCATCACAGCCGGGAACACAGCTGCCATGAATGGGTGAACTTGGTCCTCAACGATGTTCAGGTACCTGACAGCTGTCAGGGATTGTGCTATTGGGATAATGGGGCCTAACGTGTCCCAAGAAAACATCGCCCACAGCGTAACACTGCCGCTGCCGGCCTGTTTCTGCCCAAAAGTGCATCCAGGTGCGATAGCCAGCTTTGGTAATCGGCGTATCTGCTCTCGGCCGTCTATGTGATGCACCAGGAATCTTGATTCGTAAGACCAGGCCATTTTTTCCAGTCATTCACTGTCCAATCTCGATGATCTTGGGCCCCCATTTTCATGCGTTGTTGGCGATGACGTGTAGTGAGCATGAGGGGCCCGACTGGGTCTTCGGATGCGCAGGCCCATGCGCAGAAGACTGCGATGAACTTGTGCTGTGGCACATTGCCCTGATCACCAGTGTTGTAGCTGCGAATAATTTGTCGCACTGTGGAGCCTGCGGTCGCTGTAAACAATACAATGCGCGACAGTCTCCGCTGCCCTCTGGTGTCAATGAGCTGCGAAAGACACACGGCTAGACGACAGTTCGTCGTTTGGCATCTAGGCACCACTTTTGATACATTCTCACTACAGCAGCACGTGAACAACCCATAAACCGTCCCTTTTCCGAGATCGTAGTTCCGAGGCGCCGACCATTATCAAACTACGATCGATCTGCAGCTTTTCCTATTATGACTCCGGCAAAAGCCGGTCCTCGGGTTGTATATACATGTATATGCAGCTCTGCGAAACTTTACCTGCGCCACCGTTCGGTCTCCAGGCTTGCTCATTTCTTTCGGCTGGGGGTGATCATAATGAAATGGCTCCACGGTGTATTTACTTTAACGGATGAAATATATCCATTCATTTCGTCTAGGCAGACGCACTGGACAACTGTTTGTGGAACACCGTAGACGTCACGGAAAAGATCCGATCTTTCACCCGCCTTCGGACGGGGCTGCGCGACCACACACGCACGCACGCAAACACACACACACACACACACACACACACTAGCTGGCAGGTATGCAAGCGTTGCCTTGTTTTGAGAAGGAAAGGGGTGTCCTTCCTCCTCTGGTCCGTCGGCAGCACGGTGGGAATCTCGTCTCAGCTTGCTTTTGTCAAGCGGTGGACGGTGTAAGATGTTCCGAGCATTACTTTTCTTTGCGGCGGTCACGTTCGCTTATGCGAATGCCCGTTATTTACGTCGCTGAAGTTTTACTTGAGGCAGGCGTTATATCAAGTCCTTACCTATCAATTTTTTAGGGCCTATCAATTTTTTTTCAGGAAATCATTTTTCCCCCACTGCTACTTTCAGCAAGCCTCAGTCAATTACAGGAGGCTTTTTATCAGCATTAGGATGAGCGTTGCCATTCTGCTGATTTATCAGTATATCTATGGATGGTGATTATTTCGTGCTATGAAGAATATTCCTAAGTTTTAAAAATGCTGTTTTAGCACGGTAAAAATACATAAGGTAAAAACCCTTCAACTACGCAAATATACTCAATCCTAAAATATCTTCATGCTAAAACTTTAAAATATTTACAATATCTTTCGCACGGACTGCCCGCGCGTCATCAGGTAGTCATGCGAAAGTTCACAGGAGCTGGTTATATACTTATGTATATTTAATCAGTGACGTATTAGCAGTTCTGTGACCCTGTTGCTGTGATTAGACATCCCACTTTTTCGGCTATAGTTAGTCCTTCAGCCAGTAAGTACTGAAAATATCACATTGATAGCTTCAACTATAGTGATCGGCTATGATGAAATAGTACATATTTGCAACTGTGGATGCAAAAAACATTTTAGTGAGTAAATGTCTATCCAAGGAACAAATATGAGGAAGGTTGGTTATGTTCTAGATGACTATTACGAATATCTAAGTGAGTCATTAATCGGTTCCACGGAAGTGGGGGGACCATTGGTAGGTCATCATTATAACATCGGTTTGTATACAAACATGCCGAAAGTTTGCATATAAGTTTTTATACAAACTGATGTTGTAATGAAGTACAACCAATGGTCATCCCACCCCTTGGAGGCGATTAATGACTCACTTAGATATTCGTAATAGTCATCTAGAACATAACCCACCTTCCCCATATTTGTTCCTTTAATAGACATTTACCCACTACAAATGTTCTCTACATCCGTAGTTACAAAAATACACTATCTACCAAGAAGTAATTGGACACCCCTGCAATCGATGATATCTGTAGTCCTGATACACGTCACGGCCGCCGTCGTTAAATATCGTGTGGGAAACAACAACGCAACCAGTCGCATGCAAGATGCCACGCAGTTCGGAGCTCTCTGATTTCGAGAAAGGTGTAATCGTCGGGTATCACAGAAATGGCCGATCCATACGTGACATATCCAGCGAGTTGAGGTACCCAAAATCGACAGTGGCCTACGTGATTGGCAAGTGGAAGATGAGAGGTGACTGTTGGAATGTGCCCCGACCCGGCAGACCCACAAAACTGGCAGTTAGAGACCGACGGGTGCTGGCCAGAGAAATTCGGAAGAACCGCACCAAATCGATAAGCCACATCCGCTAGGAGTTTCAACAGGCATCCGGGAGTGTTCTCTTGATGAATACCATCCGTAAGGAAGCCCATCTGCTCGGTTATCATGGACCTGCTGCCGCCCACAAGCCTTTGATCACCAAGTCCAATAGCGCTGCTCGGCTAACGTGGTGCAAAAAACGTCGACAGTAAACCGTTGAACAGTGGAGACAGGTTCTCTGGAGCGACGAATCAAGGTTCATCCTCTACCGTTCGGATGGCAATGTCTGGGTTTGGCGTCTGCCTGGAGAACGCCTCCTGCCGGAATGTATTGTGCCAACTATGAAGTTCGGCGGCGGTGGAATTATGCTATGGGGGTGTTTCTCCTGGTATGGCACGGGACCTTTGGTCGCAATTCCTAGTAGACTCAACGCCGAGGCCTACTGCACCATTTTGGATGACCATGCGCTTCCTACGTTGAGGCAGTTTTACGGGTTGGACCCATGTTACTTTCAGGATGACAATGCCACCTGTCATGTTGCTAGGTCCACCATGGCTTGGTATGGTGACAATGGGGTTAATCGAATGGACTGGCCTGCGCGGACCTTAACCTTATCGAGCACCTCTAGGACGAGTTGGAGCGTCGACTTAAGGGGTGCCCCCACCGTCCGAAATCGGTGAAGGAACTGACCTGTCTTCTCCAAGCCGAGTGGAAGAAAATACCTCTAGCCGTCGTACAACGCCCGGTTGAGAGTATGCCCCGGAGGGTCGCAGCTGTAATCGCCGCTCGTGGAGACTCCACCAACTATTGAAGGTGAATAAACTTCATTTTCCTTTGCTATCACAGGTGTCCAATTACTTGTTGGTAGATAGTGTATGTACTATGCCAACATAGCCGCTAACTAATTGTGGCTATCAATATGATATTTTCAGCACCTACGGGTTGAATAACTAACTACCCCAGAAAAAGTTTGATGGTTAATCACACCACCTAGGTCACAGAACTGCTAATACGTTACTAATTAAATATACACAAGGGTATACCAGTTCTTTGGAACTTTCGTATGACTACCTCATGATGCGCGGGCAGCCCGTGAGAAAGACCTTGTCGATATTTTAACCTTTTAGCATTAGATCACCCCTTCCCCTTCCTGATGGTATCTTCACCTTTTCGTAGTATGGGGAGGGGCTTGTGTGCTTTGACAACCCCGAGAGCTGTGCCTGCGGTAGTTTAACTATCAGCAGGGACACCCAAGCTGGACAGGTCTTCGTGGGGTAGAAGCCAGACTAAGAGAGATACTTAGGAGATGAATAACTCTGAAATCAAATCCTGTAAGTGGGAAACAGCACTTACAGAATGGGCTGGAGACAAAAGACATGTTCGATTGGCTCCTGTCCAGCGAGATGCAAGCTAGACCCAGTGGACCACAAGGTTACATTACTGCGATGTGGAAAGCAAGGGCAAAGTACCACAATATACTCCTAAGTAATCAGTAATGGAAAGGTCTTAACAAATTAGTGTTTCTGGCAATTTGCGCCATGGAGACCCGATTCTGAGAGTTTTGGAAGGGAAAATTCAAGGCAAGAGAAGAAGAGGACGGCCAAGGATTGGTTTTGTATTACAATTACTCCAAGACACCAATACATACTATGACTTGAAGAGAACGGCGGATAATAGAGAGGAATGGAAAGACAGAGTACATCTACTGAACAACCAGTCCTTGGACTGAGTAATCAAGAAGAAGAAGCATGTAGATATCTTATGATTGAGTATATTTGCGTAGTTGAAGGGTTTTAATTTTATGTATTTTTACTTTGCTTAGACAGCATTTGAAAACTTAAGAATATTAGTATATCTACTGATTTTGAGTCCTGACTACTTATTGATTTTCGAAAATCACAGGAATCTACTGATTTTTCTCAGTTTTAAGGCCACCTCCTGAATTTTCAACTATTTTGCCCGAGTTTTTGGCCTGTGGCGTAATTTTTTGGCAGTTGATTTTTCCTGTAAGCTGTGGAATAATTTGTATGATATATCTCTGATATACTAACGTCATATGATTTTTCAAGCAGTTATTATGGTTACTTTTATCGAATGCCTTAGAGAAGTAAAACAGTTCCAGAGTTAGTTTAATGGAATCCTATTTTTTATGTAAGTGGTTAAAAATGAATGTTCGGGATAGGAATGACCCATGGAAGTAGGGTAAAGAAAGTCAAGTGCCTGTCAGTCATTTCTGTCTTTTCTACCTAGATGCCACGGGAGAAGGGTCTTGGTTGCGAGTCGCTAGGTGACCAGAGAAGGAAAGTACATCACTACCTTTGTTGTTTATCTAACACAATTCAAGAAGAATACGCTACCTCGAGGAATTTGTCTGCAATCTTTCCGTTCTCAATCGGGCTACTGCGATCCAGTTAATAATACTAAACTAAAACCAGCACTGTCTGAGGAGAAAAGGCAAACGTTGCTTGAAATTTTTACAATATCTGCTAACTAAATTAATTTTCAAATTCATACTGGTTATCATGAAATAGTTTTTAACCTAGCTAGCTAATTAGTCTTTCATATAAAGATTCTCTTTGCTAAAACCTTAAATACAGTTAGATATTTGTATCAAAATGGTATTTTATTTTAGTATGGTGGTTGTTATTTTGAGAACATGTGGTATCGTTCAGTAAGAAATGCAAGTTTATAATTCTTCTTCTTTTTTTTTTTTTTTTTTTTTTGAGGGGAGACAAAAACTGAGATCGATACAGCTGTGCCTATGTTAAGGTTAATGTCATTATTATGTGTACCATTAATTCAACTGGTGTGCGTAATTTAATTTTATAAAGCTGATGATTTTTTTTTATTTGATTGAAGGTTTAACGACCATCTTGAGCAACTCAATGGGCTATAAGTAGTTGCCCATGCCTAATTTAAGGCCACTAGTTCCAGGGAAGAGAGGGAGCCAGTACCGTAAGGCAAACACAACATCCCTGTTTCACCGGGATTCGAACCCAAATCCATCTCGGACGAATGGTCATAAGCCATCACTTAAACCATTGTCCCACCGGGACGGCAAAACTGATCAATAGCAATATACGTGTGTATTGTAAAAAAGTGAACCAGGGTCGTATTAGTCTGAATTTTCATTAAGGCGTCGAGTAGTAATGGGTGAAGTACTGGTAATATTTGAAATAACTGTCACTTTGAGTGTTCGTTCACATTGCTACATTAAATTTTCCAGGTGTTGCATATTTCAAGCAAAAAAAAAAAAAAAAAAAAAAAAAAAATACTGGTTTCTACTGATATTTTTAGCTGGGCTCTACTGATTTCAGACAAAAATCTGTGGCAATACTGATTAGGACCCTGGCTTTCCGAGTTGCGAATCTTAAAAAGGGGTGGCGAATCCCCTCTTTCTGTCTGTTGCTTTTCACAATCGCCACGCAAGTGCCTAACAGGTCTTCTCTATGACCCCTTCTCCCGCCTGCCAATAGCAAATCACTTAACTTTTAACTTACGACTGTCTGGTTGCCAAATTCTCATCCGCACTTCCCCGCGACTCAGCAGGCAATCATAGAGGGGCCACTCTTGGGTTTTTACCCTGAGTGCATTTTCGCTGCGAAAATTGCCTCGGTTTGTCTTCCATGTATGCCTATACTTTTTCTTCTGCTTCAAACCGAAAAGCATTTTTGGTACAATATATTCTATTCGAAAAAAATAACTGCTCTGAATCTTAAGCTTTATTTTTTTTTTCGCCTTTGTTTTCATTGTCTTTCTTAAGCGGCGGAGCTAGTTTCTCTGCCCCATGATAGTGGGTGTGAGCAGGCCTTATGTAAACAGAGTGGAATGATACGTGGAACTACTTGGGGAGCTAATAAAATCGGAAGTCCACATGGTAATAATATTAATTTTATTAATTTGTAATAGTATGGCCTTTGGCACGATTGCGAACCCGACTTAGCTCGGACGAACGTATCCAAGTAAGTATTGCTCTAAATGCTATTATTTAGTTTAATCTTACTGTAGTAAACGTGTTGGTAGATTGTCAGATCTGTTCTTCGGTACTGGTCGCTGAGGAAGTTTTATTTTATTACCTATCCACTGGCAACACTTTTGAACCACGCTGAAATGTCCGTTCTTGATAAAGTGCATGCTTCTAGAGGTGAGTAGGCATATAAAGTGTGAGTACATTTTTCCTTTAGAAAAGGATGACCTCAAAGCGGTACTCATTTCAGCAGGTCTCGCTTGAGGAAACAATAATGTGCCTCTCACGGGAAAGACCGAACTGTCGGTGTGGTAAAGGCAACGTGAGGCAGGCGAAAGAATTTTGTCAGCTTTTGCATAGCTGCAATTCAAGGGATTTTGCCACTTTGCTTCGCACGTTTATGGCCAGTATATCTAATGTTCCAGCGTTTAATACAACGCCCCCCATTTTAAGTTGGATCATCATCCGTGGCCTTTTATCAGAATGTTTCGTTCGTCAAATTAATGACAGCGCGTTCATTGCAGACATTTTGTCGTGCTTTGATGGGGTTCTTGACAGTACTTCACTTTCCCACTTTTTCCTCAAAGACATTGTACCCCACAACATACAGATACTGCGTAATGAGCTTGAAACAAGGCCAGATAACGTTGGAAGTTCACCATGTTTTACATCGTACATCCTACACCATGCAAATGAGAGTCACCTCAAGCTTAATGGCAAACGATTTGCGGAACTCATCGGCGATGAAATAGCACTAAAATTTTTAGGTGGTGGTATAATCTCAAGGTTCCACTTGTTTTACCACATGGGATTCCACAATTTAGTACGCCACGGTGTGTGTCTTTCCTCAACAAGAAAACTTAAAGATCTTCTCATTCCTAAAGTTACTGTCTACATACTTTCAAAAGTCATTGAATTCGGTGTGCATCAGAAACTCTGGGATAGAAACGAACTGCATTTCAAAGATCCTTTAAATATGCCTCCAGTTTTAAAAGATATGTGTCTCTGTTTTAAAGAAAGTGTTAACGATACTCAGAATCCACACAAAGTCACCCGATATATCGCCGGTACTTCCACTCAGGGAATAAACGACCTGAGCAAACTGACACCATTTTATGACAAGCTCTTTCCTAATCATTTCTACGGACGTCTGATGCCTTCTCTGTTATCTCACGCTTGCAGATACGTCATTCGAAAGACCCTCAATGACAACTGGAAGCTTCCAGATGGTATTTGCTCTCTACCTCTTCCCCCACGACTAAAATATTTTATAAATTTGCTATACTAAAGAGTATTACTGAAATAAGCTTTGACATATGATGTGAACAAATCACGGAATACAGAAACAAGCGGGATTGTCTTATAACATTTTCGAAGACTATATGACAGGATTTGTTCGAACTTTTTTTATAATCGTCTTATACCTTGTTAATGTAACATAAGCAGATATGTCATTCGGAAGATTATTGCTGACAACTGAAAACGAAAAACAAATTAAATTTTAAATGCTAATTTCTAAATGCAGTTAAATAGTGAGGCATGAAAAAGTTTATATTTTTGCTACATTTCGTTTTGAGAGGTTATACTTACTTTGTATTTCCTAGGACTTTTACATTTCATTTTTACTCTGAATTATATTGGAAGATTTTAATAAAACACTGAATTTCGTTAAAAACTTGTGAATCAAATAGCAATTCATTCAGAGGTAGTTTTATAACTGGTGCTCATAATTTTGTACATTATCTTTTAATCATGAAATTGTGCTGCAAGCGTAATGACGGTTTAGAAAGTTTTGTACGTTTGATTAGAACATTCTTGTTTGTAAGGAAGACTAATTTTACAAATTTATGAATACGTGAAGCACTGGGTACAAAACTGAAGGATCAGTCAGCTCTAAGGCATTGATTAGTGCGATTGACACCGTTCTGGAAGAACCTTATGAGCATCTTTGTCTAAGAGAGAAGGAAATGGAAAGAAAAATGCAGTGGATAATGATATGTTTTTAGTTCATTCTCTAAAGCAAAGCAAAGAATATACGCACCTTTGTAATAATAAAAAAGAATGTGTGTGTGTGTGTGTTAATCATAATTCATCAGGAAATCGTAGTAGGAACTTCAAAATTTTGCAGAACGTTTCCCGTTATTATCAAAGTTGCAGTGGCCAGTGTCAAGTCGCGGGCACTGCAACGTTGATAATAATAATATTAAAAGAGAGATCCTATTATATAAAGCACGATGTGTATTTGCTTATAATTACTATTACTCACGTTACTGATACCGAATATGAATGACTCGTTAAAACTATATATACAAAAAGAAATAGGTTTATATTTTCAAATATCAGATATACACTGAAGTGCCAGAAAAACGGATACACTAGTCTAATATTTAGTAGGTCCCCCACGGGAACGCAGGACTGCCGAAATACGACGGGGCATGGACGCCACTAGCTTCTAGAAATATGCTGTAGGCAATGCACACCATACTTCCTGCAGAGCGTTCCACAATTCGGGTGTATTCCGAGGTCCGAGGTCTCGGATTCCTGTGTTCGATAGCGCGTTGCATGGCATCCCATATGTGTTCTATCACGTTCAGATCTGGGAACTTGGGTGGGAATGGCAACACCCCAAACTCAGATGAATGCTCCTCTAACCATAATGTGGCGTCCCGACACTTGTGATAGATGCGCTTTTTCCTGTTGGAACAGGCCCAACCCATCAGCATGAATGCAGGACATGAACGGGTGAATCTCGTCATAAAGGATGCGCACATAGCGTTGGCCTGTCACAGACGTTTGTAGACGTACCAGGGATCCCAGTGAAGTCCAGCTAAACACACCCCATACCATTACGGACCCCCACCAGCCAGTACAGTTCCCTGTTGACAAGTGGGATCCATGACTTCATGGGGTTTGCGCCACACACGAATCCTTACACCTGCCCGATACAGTTGGAGATGCCACTCGTCAGACCACGCTACTTGTTTCCAGTCATCAAGTGTCCAGTGGCGGTGATTCCGTGCCCAAGCGAGGCGCATAGCTCTGTGTCGTGCACCCATCAAAGGGACTCGAGTTGGGCGTCGGCTCCCAAAGCCCATATCGTGCAAGGTACGTTGCACAGTCCGGACGCTGATGCTTGTTGAGGCTCCAGCATTGAATTCCGATTATACCTGCGAGAGTGTTTAACGCCTATCACGTGAAACGATTCTTGACAGCCGACGATGTTCACGTTCACCCAATGTCTTTTTACGGCCACACTGGTATCGTAGGTTGGATGCTTTGCCGGAATTCTTGTAGTCACGGTACACCCTTGCAATGGTCGTCCGTGAAAATCCGAACTTCGTTTCTACCGCCGAAATACTCTGGCCCATCTTACGAACGCCAACTATCACACCGCGTTGAAAATCGCTTAAATCGTCATTACTTGTCATTCTCATGCCGAAAATAGCTCTGACAGCTGACAAGGATGTCTATCGCTTTATTTACGCGCTGGCGGACGCAGCCGAGTACGCGCGTAGGTGACGTTGCTATGTATTTTGCATAAGCTCGTCTGTACCAGTTTTTCTGGCACTTCAGTGTATACAATACAGTTAAAAATTCTAGCAACATCCAATGATTTGGTAAGCAGCCTGTAAGTCCAATAGTTCAGTGTTTAATTGAAAAAATGCCAAATAAAGTTACTTTGTATCATTTTTTCGGTGACTCACCAGAAACTTGTGTTATGTCGGTTCTGGGCTGGATCCAGGTAATATCAGTTCTGTATAGCAAGGTTCCTTACATCACATAAAGTGCATTGAACAAACATGGCAGCAAATAGTAGAAGCTTATTACTACACTAGATAGGAAAATCCATCCATCATTGCTATAAAATACGCCTTAAAACTGGTTGAAGAGAATAAAAAAGGTGAATTCGCGCTATGATTGCAGATGGTTAAAAACAGGTGATACCTGTATACACAAGGTTGTTAAAACGCACTAATCTCAGTTCATGACGAGCCATTAACATCTCACACCACTCAAGGCGAATTCGCATTTATAACTACGGGGAATTTAAAATGGGTGATAACTACACTGCTGGCCACCCAAAATGTAACACCAAGAAGGAAGCATCCGATTGGCCGGAAATTCGCAGCATGCATCGCCCGTGAGAGGACATGCAAGCGATTAGCATATGCAAATCATGTGCGCCCGGCACGCCACCAAGAAGCACTATAAGAAGGGTGCACAGAAGGCGGGGTGTAAGTAGTGGAAGTGTGTTGTGCTGCCGGACCGGTGCGTGGGAAGCTTCCTGATGCCTCGTCGCAGAATACGGCAGTCATTCTAGCACGTTACGGAGTTCGACAGAGGACGAATAGTGACTTATCGCGACAGCGGTTTATCGTACCGAGACATCGACGCACGTGTGGGACGACATCCAGCCACAGTGAGGCGAGTATGGATTCGGTGGGTGCAGGAGGGACGGACGGACCGACGTGAGCGATTGCCGCAGCCGCGGCACACCACCGAACGAGAGGACCAGCATTTTGTGCGGCGGGCATTGACGGCTCGCACCGTCACATCACGAACGTTAGCGCCGGAATTAGGGTGTGTTGCGCAACAACCTGCGTCATTACGTACCGTTTGACGTCGTCTGCAGGAGCAGGGACTTGTCGCACGGTGCCCATTGCTCCGATTACCATTGACGTTACACCACCGGCGAGTGCGGTGGCAGTGGGCAGTTGAACGTCGCATCTGCACTACGGAATGGTACTACATTGTCTTCTCCGACAAATTTCCCCTTCTTCCTGCAACACCACTATGGTGGGATCCGCGCGTGGCGGCCCCGTGGGGAGAGACTGTATGACGCCTGTATTATGCATCGCCTGGAGTAATGGTTTGGGGCGCAATTGGATATGACACCCGCCCCCTCTGGTACGCATCGCTGGAACCCTCAACAGCCACAGCACCATCTCCGACGTTTTGGAGCCTGTAGTCCTCCCTTACCTGCAAGACCTGCCAGAGGCCACGTTTCAACAGGACAATGCGCGCCCGCACGTGGCACGCATCGTGCAACAATTCTTCACGGCCCACCAGGTGTCACTGCTGCCGTGGCCCGCCTGTTCTCCCGATATGTCGCCCATCGAACACGTCTGGTCGCTGATCGGCAACCGATTGGCCCGTCAAGCACCACCCGCGGCTACGCCTGATGAACTGTGGCAACGTGTGGAAGCTGCCTGGACCGACATACCCCAAGCACACATCCAAAGCCTCTTTCGTTCGATTCCGCGGCGTGTAGCGGCCGTTATTGCCAGCCATGGGGGCCACACGAACTATTGATGTCTGCGTTTTCCACAAGTCTCACGGGCCTGTAAGCTCAATCGTTTCATCTTTGAATCTGTTGTTATGTGGCCAGTAAATCTGGCTTTGCTTTCTCATGTCCTTCTTGGTGTTGCATTTTGGGTGGCCAGCAGTGTATATACACAAGATTATTACAAACATATTAAGCTGATTTCATGACGAGCCATTTACACGCCACACCACTCCGAACCTGTTTTGGGACGCATTACCGGCGCCCATTATCAACGGTGGTGTAATGTCGTCAATCTACGGTTTATGTTCAGCCCTTCTTTCACCATCATCCGTACCAATGTCCTCTCCTAAATGAAAAATAGTTATATACTATTTTATATACCACGTAGTATAACAATTGTATCTCGAAAGAGAGGTCCTTTTAGAACCATAAATAGTTTCCATGCTACTTCTACGGAAACACCAAAGACAGATGAGAACGCGAAGGTGACCATTATCGTGTGCGCATGCTCTGCCATTGGCACCTGTTTGAAAATGTTACATGTGTGCATCACGAAAAGCAAAATAACTTCCTTTATTTAGGTATTGCTATTCCATCGGTGGCCACTAGTTTTCCTGACGACAATGAATGTACATCGCACCACTCTCGATGTATGCAGCGCTTCACTACCGGTAACCAGTTAGGAAAACTACTTCGCCTACCGTTCATAAAGCAAATACAGGAGTTTTCATTAAATTCATGGTTACCATCCTCCTTGAAGAAGAAATTCATGGCTGTAGGTAGAGCTGCAGAAAAAGAAAAAGGGAAGAAAGAAAACATTTTAGTTCATAATGGTAATACGATTAATGTAAATAGTTTACAATATGAACTTATAACTCAGTTTTTTTATCGTATTCATATTTTTCAAAGTTATTATTGCACTGCTAACATGATTTGCACACATACACACTACTTAATAATAAATTACAGCAGAACTGGCTGATGTAATTTCATTATGCATAGATCGTTATTGAATCACAAAATATGTTTATTTAAATGCCGGTAAATGAAACAAGAACGGAACCACGGTTTCGGCCGCTAGGGCTCTCGTCAACCATCAAATTGCGTACGTTGTTCCACTCTTGATTGGCATTTAAATAAACGTAATTTTTATTATTCAACAAGTTAGTAAAATCATGCAATGCATAGATTATAATACGCTTTCCAACATACCAGAAATCATTACTCAAGTTATCACTCAAGTTATGAGAATAATGGCTGTGGAATAAATCTCGATCCTGTGCCCTTACCTTTGATCCCATTTCGATGATATTCAACTAGAACCGGTTCAGTATACCTCCTAAATAACATGATAAAGTTTTGTCGCAATCGAAGCATTTTTACGTAAGTTATGGCGCATAATGGCGATGGAAGTGATTCCGGTCCCATGTCCTGACCTTTGACCCCATTTCGTCCATTTTCAATATGGTTTGTCCCCAGGTGGTCCCCTACCACATACTGAAATTTCATCGAAATCGAACCTTTTTTACGTTAGTTATGACGCATAAGATCAGTGGATTGGATCCCGCTCCTATGTCCTGACCTTTGACCACATTTCATTCACTTTCAATAGGGTTCCTTCCCAGGTGGTCCCCTACCACATACTAAAATTTCATCGAAATCGAACGATTGTTACACGAGTCATCGTGCAGACGGACATACGCACACAACGCGTGACGTAATGAGGCAGATGGGAATCGCGACCATCTGCTTGCAAGAGTGTGACAAACTTTAATAGGATCCCCACACAACGCGTGATGTAATGAGACAGATGGCATGACCGCACGCCAGCATCTCAATGGCGAGATCGTCACGTCATAAGATTTCTAAGCATGGGTTACATTAATGGAACGAAGCCATGACACTAAAAACGTGGTAACTCGGGTTGGTTATTTAGCCCACTAAACGAATTTTCCTAAAGCCGAGATCAAGCTAAATCGATTTCTAGTACCAGAAAACGGTAGGTTAACGACTTTCATCAAACTCCTTAGAGCCGTTTTCAAAATAAAATTTACACAGGTACAAGAATTGCTCCTTTAAGATGGACGTCAAGTAATTTTGCTTCCTATACTTCCAATGGAAAAACTTCTGTACACATTTTCTTCCCAATTAATGCGTTCCCAAGGATGAAAATTTGAACATCGATTAAAATAGCTTCATTTTATAACTTGGAATACTTAATATTTCTAAACCATAACCATAATTATGCAATCCAACATTTATTTGTCTACTGACGTCATCAAAGTACAGGTCGCGCCATCTTTTTTCTGGTTTCAACACCACCAAAGGAAACGTTATTGTTTTTTAATATAATTATGGTTATGTTTTAGAAAATGATAAGTATTCCAAGTTATAATATGAAGTTATTTTAATCGATGTTCAAATTTCCATCCTTGGCAGCACACTAATTGTTAAGGAAATGTGTACAAAAATTTTTCCATTGGAAGTATAGGAAGCAAAATTACTTGACGTCCACCTTTGTAGTATGGGATAAGGGCGATGGAATGGATCCCGAACCTATGTCCTGACCTTTGACCCCATTTGTCCCATTTTGAACAGGGTTTCTCCCCAGGTGGTCCCCTACCCCATACTAAAATTTCATCGAAATCGAACCATTTTTACGCACGTTATGACGCATAAGGGCAATGGAATGCATCTCGATCTTATGTCCTGACCTTTGACACCAATTCACCCATTTTCAATAGGGTTAGTCCCCAGGTGGTCCCCTACCACATAGTAAAATTTCATTGAAATCGAACCATATGTACGCAAGTTATGAGGCATAAGGGCAATGGAATGGATCTTGCTCCTATGTCGTGACCATTAACCCCATTTGTCCCATTTTCAATAGGGTTCGTCCCCAGTGGTCTCCTACCACATACTAAAATTTCATCGAAATCGAACAATTTTTATGTGAGTTATCGTGCCAACAGACGGACGGAAAAAGTTGGAGCATATACGCTTCTTCGACCTACGGTTGGAAAGCGTAAAAAACGATCCATATATGAACACTACTGTTTATGAAAATTGCAACACCATGAAGAACGCCTGGTTTTAGCATGAAACTTACAGGATATCTACAAATGTTTGGGAGATGCAAATGATTAAAATGTCAATGAAAATGCGCATGCGGTTTCCGAGTAACACCCTCTGAATTGTCCGGTCTTGGGTTCAAAGAGCATCTCAAGCTATGTATATGTTGCAATCAGTGCAGATCCGACATTCGTCGAAAGGGTGTTTCTTGTGTCCCACTATTTCCGTCGCCAAAGAATGTCGCATTATGAACACCTGACGGACTTTGAGCGGTTTGGGATTGTTGGGATGAGATAAGCTGGATTTTCCTGCCGCGCAATTGCCAGTACAGTGATGCGAACATGATGTCAGTGGACAGATGAAGCCTGGACGCGCAAAAATCCGAGAAATGAATCATAAAATCGCACGATCGCACAGGGTGACACGCCTCTACAGCATGGAAGTGATCGATCGGACAGCGACATCCACCATGTTAGGGCAGCAGTAGAGCACTGTTACAGGTCAAGCCTTGTCCTCCAGCACAGTTCGACTTCGTCTGCGGAACAGAGAACTGGTCACTAGCAGCCCATTGCTGCGAATTCCTTTACCCTCAACCACAGACGCTTCAGGATACAATGTGGTCTCGAACGCAGACATTGGCACGCTGATTGACAACAGGTCATATTTTCTAACGAATCACGATTTCACTTGGTGCACCATGATGGTCGTATACATGTCCGAAGATATCGTGGTGAACGGCACCTTGCAGTGGGCATTTTGCAGCGTCATACCGGCCCAACGCCAAGCGTCAGGGTTTGGAGCTCCCTTGGATTCAGTTCGCGATCTCGCCTCTTAGGAATTCAGTGAACCCTCAACAGCCAGCGATACACCAGGGATGTTTTAGAGTACGGATCTTCAACTCGGGGGCGGTGGGCAATGGATGGCCCACCGACGATATTTCCGTTGTCCGTCGTGCTATTTCACATCAACTAGGTGGACATTCCATCAGGAGCGGCATTTTTGTTCGGGAGAGCGCTCCATACAAAAATCCACAGTGGGAAATAAATACAGTACTTGTGTGAGGTGGGTGAGGGGAGGGCATTGAGTTTTCGAAAAATTACAACGATTGTTAACATAATATCAGTAATTTTGCAATTTTCAAAACATAATTTACCATAAAATTCTGCGTTAAGTAATTTAACAAAATATAATTACCACCTATTGGAATCATAAACGCCGGTTGCTAGTATCTGGAAGAAGTTAAAAGTGTCTGCTAGTATCTGAAGAACTGCTATTGTCCACCGCCATTTTCCCGCTTATGCATTTTATTCCCAAAATTACCACACCATTAAGAGAAATGGATGCTAAGAGGACAACGTTTGCGTGACCCTCAGGTTAAGAAGGGCGAAAGCGGATGTAAAGCTCGGGATTGGTTGGCGATATGAAGGGCGTCGAGTAGCTGACCTGAGCCGGATGTAACACTTCAGTTAGCTGACGGATTTAATCTTTCAATATGTGCGCAATGACGAGCTCTGTTAACAAGAGGAGAAAAGTTAGAGACAAAGTGTAATTCTTTCAAGAAAAGTGGTCGCCTCATTATTTTTTTGTTGAGCATAAGAGTAAAGCAGTTTGCCTTATTTGCAAATACAGTGGCGGAAAGTGAAAAAAGAACACCAAGAAGGAATTGGCGGACGATCATGAAATTTACATATGTTAATGGGGTCGAGTTTACGTAGGTGTGATGTTAATTTCGGGACCAACCGGTGAGCGCTTACGCCACAGCACGGCATAATATGCAAATTATCGTCGGTGGTATTTAAGGAGTACGGCGAAGTGAATGTAATCGGTCGTCGGCGTACGGACACATGCGAAGACCCTGAAGAAGCTGCAATGCCTGGACATGGAAGACGTGTACAATTTCAGCAGTTATCGGACTTTGACCGAGGTCGTCTAGTCGGACTCCGCGAGGCCGGGTGGTCGTATCGTCGTATTGCGGAGCGAATTAGACGGGAAGTATCGGTGGTGGTACGATGGTAGCGTAGATGGTCCGATGATGGTGTAAATGGTCCGAGGAACATTCCCACACGAGAAGACGTGGAACCGGAAGTCACAGATAGACTGATGAGCGGACCGATCGACTCATAAGAAGAGCGGCGTTGTCAAGCAGAACATCCACTGCGACACAAATCCGAGCTGCCGTTGCACCTGAGGTGACTGTGCAAACAATCCGCAACCGTCTACTGGATGCAGGACTACGTGCACGTGTGCCTCTAGCATGTGTACCTCTGACTCCAGCCCATCGTCAGGAACGGCTGCAGTGGTGTCGCCAGCGTCGGCACTGGAGAACGCAATGACGATCTGTCGTGTTCAGCGCTGAAAGCAGATTCTGCTTGGGAGCCTCCGATTGGCTGTATGCGTGTTCGCAGACGCACAGGGAAGCGTCTCCACCCTTCTTGCATCCGCCAGCGACGCACAGGGCCTACACCTGGTATCCTGGTGTGGGGAGCGATCAGCTATGACTCCCGTACACAACTAGTGTTTTACCGAGTACGTTAAACAGCACCTCTTACATTAACAACATCATTCAGCTCGTTGTTGTGTCATTTGTAGGGTCGGTCCATCGTGGTGTTTTCCAGCAAGATAACGCACGCCCACACACTGCACGTGCAACGCAACATGCTCTTCAGGGTGTGAGACAACTTCCATGGCCTGCACGTTCACCGGATTTGTCCCCCATTGAGCACGTGTGGGATTTTATGGGACAACGACTTATCCGGTCTCCACGGCCAGCCATGACCATCCCCGATTTACGCGTCCAGGTTGAGGATGCTTGGAACTCAATACCCCAAACTTACATCCAACATCTGCACGACAGACTCCATGACAGAATTGCACAGTGTGACGCAGTTCATGGCGGTTCAACCTCGTACTAACCATGTTACATGGAAATGTTATTTTTCAGTTTACCAGCAAATACAGCTGTATTTTTCCATAATGTTTTGATCACGTTATCCTCTGTATTCCGTTATTATGCTGTATAAATTTCGTTAGTATCAGACGTCTCCTTCTTGGTGTTTTTTTTTCACTTTCCGCCAGTGTACATCGTTGCAGTAATAAAAAAATACAGCATCAAGAGGCATTATGAAACAAAGCACAGTACGAAATGTTCTAGATTGGAGGGACATTTTCAAAGCGAAGAAGTTGATGAATTAAAAGACAAGCTAAGCTATCAGTAGTTATATTTCCCAACGTAAATAAGCAGTCTGAAAACAATGTTCGCATTAACTACATGATAGAAGAAACGAGAAAGATGGTACCGAATTTTCGGTTGTAATGAGCACGTCTTTTAATCCGTTTTGACGCGAATTAAATTTATCAAAGCTATTCAAAGTCAATGGAACCGGTTAGGAGAGCAATCAACCGGTTTCAACAATCGATAAAGCATCCAGAAATAGGTAGAAACATCTGCTTAGTTTCACCAGCGACTAAAAAGCATGTTACGGATGTTAACAAATGGAGCACAAAAAGTTTCTCAAAGCACAAGGGAGGTATCAGAGACAAAAAGATTTTCAAATCGAACAGTTAAGAGAAGAAATATACGAGAGAAGGAAACATTTTATAACTCTATACCTTCTAGCGGAAGAATTTTGCATAACGGAAAAGTTGAAAATAGGCGAAAAATGTTGTGCGTAGAAAAAGTTTTTCTTAGAAAAAGAATTTTTCAAATACGTCTCCCGGAAGCAGTAAATAGCTAGAAAAAAGGTAAGAAATTTTTCAATCGCGTTTTTAGAAGTGGCGATACAGCTGCAAACTGAAGTACACAAACACCACCTATCGACAGAACAGTGAACAACAAAATTCCGCATATACCAGCCTAAAAGTGTTCTTCAAGGTAAATGGCATCCGCTGTTGAAAGAATTTTTTTAAATCGGACATGTAGAAGCAGTGATATTGATATTAAGAAAAATAGATTCAGCGTTTGCGCCACCTAGCGACGAAATTGAGCATTATTTTTGGGAAGAAAATACGCACACAAAGTTTGCGTAGTTATTAGTATCTGACCGAAGATAGAAGTTTTTCAATCGGGTTTTTAGTCCCGCAGATATTGTTGTAAACACAAACGTAAACTTACGCTTTCCTTTCCGATGGCAGACTTGTGCGTTAAAAAAATTTTTAATTTTAGGAAAAATATTTCGCAGCTGAAACGCTCTCCAACAAAGAAAGAATTTTTAGAATTTTTCAAATCGGACTCTTAGAAGAAGAAATATTGAGAAAAATAAGATATGCATTTACGCCCCATGGCGGAAAAGCTATGCATTATTTTAAGAAGAAAGTACTCTCAAACGTTTTTCGATGTGAGCACAATCGGTCTACTGAAGAATTTTTTCAATCGAGTTTTCAGGAACTCATATTTTGATGCAAATACATCAGAAGTAGAAATAAAAACTTACGCCTCCTGGTGGTTAAACCATTGTTTAATAAATATTAAAAATTATATGCAAAGCATTTTCCATCAGAAGCTGTATCCGGTGCAGAAATAATTTTCCAAATCAGAGTTTTAGAAGTAGATATATCGGGGAA
The DNA here is from genome assembly GCA_039090855.1 of Macrothele yani. NCBI lineage: Eukaryota > Metazoa > Arthropoda > Arachnida > Araneae > Macrothelidae > Macrothele > Macrothele yani. The sequence continues at coordinate 30,007,201 of CM077029.1, read as the reverse complement.
AACACAATTTACTTTTACGGCCCCTAGCGGAAAGTTTATGAAATACTTGAAAATTTTGAAATTATATGAAAAACATGTCGCACTGGAAACTCTATCCAACAAAGAAGGAAGTTTTCAAATCAGTCTCTTAGAAGCAGCGATATCGACAAAAATAAGATACACATCTACGCCCCTGGCGGAGAAAACCGTGCATTATTTTAAGAAGAAAGTATTCAGAAAAGATTTATTTACGTGAGTGGTATCGGCCCACGAATGATTTTTTTCAATCGAGGTTTTAGAAGCTCAGTTTTTGTTGCAAATGCAACAGAAGCAGAAATAAACACCTACGCCCCTGGTGGACAAACCGTTTTTTACCAAGAAATAGAAAATACATGCAAAAGATTTCTCATCAGGTACCTTATCCGCTGAAGAAATAATTTTTCAAATCGGAGGTTTAGAATTAGAGATATCGGGGTAAACGTAGTTTACTTTTACGCCCCCTAGAAGAAAACCTATGCGTAACTTGAAAAAGTGACTATACCTAAAATATTCTTCGACACAAATGGAATCGAAAGGTGAATTTTTTTTTTTTTCAATCGGATGTTCAGAAGCAAATATATGGAATAAAATTTATTTTGAATTCGATATCATCCGCATTTACGCCCTCTAGCGGCAAAATTGTGCATCGTGAAAAAAAAAACGAAATAAAGGATCGTTATTCGCAGATTTCGAGCTTTCCAATGCAAAAAGAATTTTTGAAATCGGGCTATTAGTTGCAAGATATGGTGTTCCCAGACGGATGGACGGCCAAACCGATAACATAAGCACGATCTTTTTTACAAAAGACGTGCTAAAAAATCGCAAAACGTGGAAAACCTGTCATTGATGGAGAGTTTGTGAAATAATATTTTCAGTGTACTGTTGAAGTTCTCTACCCGTCACACGCTAAAGTTGTTGAGAACATTAACTTGTCCAGTGTGAGAGCAGCGAGGGGCGTGTAGGTTCAGGTAGCAAATGCTTTCAGCCATTTCATATCCAAGTGCAAGAAGTTTGTGTTTTATTCTGTAGCGAATGACGAATGCACAAATGCAACCTATACTGCACAAGTAGCCATTTTCATTCGTGGCATTGATAGGATCTTCTCGACTGTAGCTAGTGGACTTGCTCTTAAAGACACGACACAGGCTTCAGATTTGCATTCAAGTCTAAGAGATACCTCGGCTAAGTGTGCGTTAGATTTGAGCAACGTATCAGCCATAATTACAGATGGTGCACCTGCTATGTCTAAAAAGAAGTGAAGAGTGACAACTTTAATGAAATCTGATGTGAAGGAGGGCGGCAATACTAAGATGGCTTTCCACTGAGCATCTACCAAGAAAAATTGTGTGTGAAGTCCTCAGACTTTGAACATGTAATGATTGTTGTTGTGAAAGTGATGACTTTTTTCCGATCTGAAGTTCTCAACCACTGGCAATTTCAAACGTTTTTGAGCGATTTGGGTGGTGGCATATTACGCGGAAGGACGTTGTCTGAACCGCGGGGACATGTTTTCACGCATTTTTCCTTTGAAGAATGAAGTTCAACAATTTATGGAATCCAAAGGAAACCCTATTCGAGAGGTCCCTGAGAAGTGGTTAAGTGACTTTGCATTCCTCGTAGACATTACTGGTCACGCCAATGAACTAAACTACAGTTTACTGGGGAAATTATAATTTTTAGCACGTCTTTTGTAAAAAAAGATCGTGCTAATGTTATCGGTTTGTCCGTCCGTACCCACGATATCTCTGCAACTATTAGCCCGATTTGAAAAATTCTTTTTGCATTGGGAAGCTTGAAATATGCGAATGATGATCCTTCATTTCGTTTTTCTTTTTTTCCGATGCGCAATTTCGCCGCTAGAGGGCGTAAATGCAGATGATGTCGAATTCAAAATTACGTTTTATTCCACGTATTTGCTTCTAAACATCCGATTGAAAAAATCATTTTATCTTTCGATTCCATTTACATCGAAGAGTATTTTAGATATAGTTACATTTTTTAATAACGCATGGATTTCCCGCTAAAAGGCGTAAAAGTAAATTACATTTTTCCCGACAACTCTTCTTCTAAAACTCCGATTTGAAAAATTTTTGCTTCAGCGGATGCACTTTGTGATGGAAAATCGTTTGCATATAATTTCTAATTTTTGGTAAAGAATACTTTAGTCACCAGGGGTCTTAAGTGTTAATTTTTGCTTCAGATGTATTTGCCATAAAATCTGAGCTTCTAAAATATCGATTGAAAAAACTATTTCGTGGACTGATGCCACTCACATCGATAAACCTTTTTGGAATATTTTCTTCTGAAAATATTCCACAGTTTCTTCGCCAGGGGGCGTAGATGTATATTTTATTTTTGTCAATATCTCTATTTCTAGGAGTCCGATTTGAAAAATTCCTTCTTTGTTGGATAGCGTTTTTAGTATGACATGTTTCTCATATAATTTCAAAATTTTCAAGTAATTCATAGACTTTCCGCTAGGGGCGTAGAGGTAAATTGGGTTTCCCCCTATATCTCTGCTTCTAAATCTCAGATTGGAAAACTTCTTTCTGAACCTTATACAGCTTCTGATGGGAAATCGTTTGCACATAATTTCTAATTTTTGTAAAAAAAATAGTTTGGCCGCCAGGTGGCGTAAACCTAAATTTCCGCTTTTGATGTATTTCCAGCAAAATATGAGCTTTTAAATTTTCGATTAAAAAAAACGTCGTTTGTAGACCTATGGTACTCATGTCGACAAACCTTTTAGAAACATTTTCTTCTTAAAATAATACATGGTTTCTCCCCCAGGGGGCGTAGATGTATATCTTATTTTTTGTCAATTTCTCTACTTCTAGGAGTCCGATTTGAAAAATTCCTTCTTTGTTGGATAGTGTTTCTAGTGTGACATGTTTTTCATATACTTTCAAAATTTTCAAGTAGTTCGTAGACTTTCCGCTAGGGGCCGAAAGGGTAAATTGCTTTCCCCCTACATCTCTGCTTCTAAATCTCCTATTTGAAAAATTCTTTCTGCACCGGATACAGCTCCTGATGGGAAATCCTTTGTACATGATTTATGGTTTTTGGAAAAAAAATTTTGGGCACCAGGTGGCGTAAGTCATAATTTCCGCTTCTGATGTATTTGCAGCAAAATATGAGCTTCCAAAATCTTGATTAAAAAAAGTCGTTTGTTGACCGATATTACTCATGTCGACAAACGTTTTAGGAACATTTTCTTCTTGAAATAATGCATGGTTTCTACGCCAGGGGGCGCAGATGTATATCTTATTTTTGTCAATATCTCTACTTCTATGAGATCGATTTTAAAAATTCCTTCTTTGTTGGATGGTGTTTCCAATGCGAAATGTTTTTCCTATAAATTCAAAACTTTCAAGTAAATCATAGACTTTCCGCTAGGGGACACAAAGGTAAATTGCGTTTTCTGCGTTATTTCTGCTTCTAAAACTCCGATTTGAAAAATTCTTCCTGTATCGCATACAAGACCTGATGGAAAATATTTTCACATAATTTCTAATGTTTAGTAAAGAATGGTTTGGCCACCAGGGGTCAAAAGTGTTAATTTCTGCTTCTGATGTATTTGTAGCAAAATCTGGGCTCCTGAAAACTCGACTAATTTTTTTTTTTTTCTTGGACTGATACAGCTGATATGGAAAAACCTTTTGGGATACTTTCTTCCTGAAATAATGCATGGTTTTCCCACCAGGGGACGTAAAGTCACATCTTATGTTTGTCGATATCTCTGTTTCTAAGAGTCCGATTTGAAAAATTCTTTCTATGTTGGAGAGCGTTTCCGGAGTTAAATGTTTCTCATATAAATTCATGTTTTTCTTAACGTACAAGTCTGCAACCATAGGACGTAAGCTCACGATTCCGTTTACAGCAATACCTGAGGAATTAAAAACCCGACTGAAAAACTTCTTTCTTCCGTCAGATACTATTGTTTTCCATACCGGTTCCATTGACTTTGAATAGCTTTGATAAATTTAATTTGAGTCAGAACCGATCCAAAAGACGTGCTTATTACACCCGAAAATTCGGTGTCATCTTTCTTGTTATGACTGTGTCAAAGCTTTTGGGACCAAACTAATTCTGTGAAAATGTCAATTGCAAACTAAAAACTGCATTCACTTTCCAACATTAGCGGCGTTGGTTAATGAAACAGAACATGGAGCGCGGATGATTATGTACAATTCATTTCAAATCTCTAGAAAGGAGTTCAAGAGCAGATTTTCTGACTTCAGAGAGAACACAATTTCCACGGCAACGTTCTCTCTTCCTTCTTGGTGGACATCGAAAGTATTCCATCTGATCTGCAATTAGAGCATGCAGATCAGTAGCGTGACTTTGAGTTGAAATGCAAGTTTTTCACAAGCTCCTACAGTAATTGACTTTTATTCCAAATATATGTCCGAAAAAAAAAAAGTATCCAGAAATACGTAGCATGCATTGTTCATGACATCTATCTTTGGCAGTACTACATATGTGAGCAGTTGTTCAGTCAAATGAAGAACACAAAATCGAAAACAAGAACACGTCTGACATATCAACATTTGGGGGACACTTTGAGAACCACAGCAACACCTGATATTGAAGTTTTAGTCAAGAAAAACCAATGTCAGGTTTCTCACTAAGGCTGCAATGACATATATCCCTGCTGTGATCTGAGTACTTATTGCCAATGGATTTTAATTATGCTATAGTTATTTACTAGTACTGTATTCTTCTCTTTCATAAAGTACAAAGTATATTGTTACTTAACGTGCTTTTAGCAACAAATGTGTAGGATAGGATGAATTAAAATGTGTCATCTGTGATTCTCTATCAGTGTCTACAGACGTGCGGCCTATGGAAGTTTTCGAATTTATTGATGTGGCCCTCGCTCCTGATAAGTTGAAGACCCTTATTTTAAAGGCAGAGGTGATACCCTTCTTTCAGAATTGTCCTGATGCTATATTCTAGCAGTACAGTGCTCGGCCACATGTGGCTCAGAATGTCCAAGACCTCTTCCATGCACGGTAGATACCGCTTCTTCTTTGGCCCGCACGTTCGCTGGATATGTCCCCAATTGAACACGTCTGGAACATAGTAGCTAAGTGATTGGCTCGTCAAGCGCCTCCACCCGTCACCACAAATGAACTCTGGTCTCGCATAGAAGCAGGTTGAAAGGCCATTCTCCATGACAATATCAGAAACGTCTTTCATTCAATGCCACGCCGTATAGAGACTTATTGTTGCTCGAGATGGCATCACACGATACTGAGTTTTGAAGTGAAAAAAATCTTGCACAGCTCTACAAATGTAATCAGTTATCTCCTGTAATATGAGGAATCTGTTATATAAATTTCGTTTAAATAGTACGATTCATTCTTCTTGTTGCAATTTTCACACACAGTAGTGTAGTATATAAAAAGCAATTATTTTTCATGGTTAAAAGATTCTGGAGGTGGTATTGGCAATACAGTCCTTCACACTACAGTAGAAAAAAAAAAAACAGAATATACAAACTGTCTGAACTGCTGTACCAGATGATAAAATGTGTATGATTCGTCCAGTAAGAAAATATAACATAAAAATTACTCATAAGCCTGATTATCATCTCAAAATTATTTAAAGTCCTCTCGAAGAGTTGTATTGGCATTCTCAGATTTCCACGTCGGAACTGCTCTCTTTTGCTGCCCTCCTTCCCGTATGGTTGCCGATGAGCAGTTTATTTGAAAAGCAAATATCTTGATGCTCCTACTACATACTACAGCGAACAGAGTTATTCGTACGATTAAAGGTCAGACAACGAAAAAAGCGTTCAAAAAATACCGTCAAACTTTTCTATAACGAATCTTTGAGGAATGTGAATATAACAAGACGGAATTTTCCAGTCTTTTCTCTAACCTCCGGAATGTTGAGCGATATGATGCTCTTGTCACACCAAAAAAATACATAACATCATGAATTCATAATATAAGATTTTATTGCTATGCCAAAATTTTGTAGCTACATACTAAAAACCTTTTGGTTTAAGTTACAAAGAAAGAAAGCACCAGTTTGGTTACGTACCTACAGATAGTAACATTGTACTGTACTGACACGTGTGAAAAAATTTTATTTCACTCTTGCTGACCGTAAAAGCAATTAGCAGCATTTTTCACGCGATCTTTTTTTGAAGAACAGTGTTTTCACTTCTTTGTCTACAGTGATAACACATTAATAACAGTTTTATCCTCATCGTGTACTGTTAAGTAAAGCCATTCTGTCTCTACGGCTTTCCTCGCCCTCAGTACCAGAAGAAACAGGGTTGGAATCAGGGACGTAGCTAGACTTCGAAATCAGGGTGTGAGACGAATGGGCGAGCATTATTTTTGGTGGGGCAAGCTTGAGAGAATTTACAAAAACGTTGAAAGAAAGAATTTTTAATTCTTTTCGCGACCGGCTGCAAAAGAATTTTTGTATTCCCCACTCCTTCCTCTAGAGACACATAAACACGGATCTGACCAGTTACGCCATTAGTGTAAGATACAAGCGTTAGTAGAATGTCTCCTTCAACTTTTTTCTTGCTGTGGATGCATTGTCTAAATTGCTTTCAAAAGTTTGCATTTTTGCTTGCGAGAATAGCATTGTACTTGAACAATTTCTTTAAAGCAAAATGTCCTTTCTGTTTATCTAAATCAAATTTTAACGTCGTGACACACAGACACAGCCCCTCCTTAACTCCCTTCCTTCAAACCAGCGACCTTACCTTGCACTCCTCTCCTGCAAAGCAGTAGTCAGCCACGTGCTGCTGCCTCACTGCCCCGAGAAAGGTTTAAGAGCGATAGTATTGCTTTTTTTTTTCTTTGCGGGTTTAATGACCACAGTGAGCAACTCCTCCATGGGCCATAAGCAAAATCCCGCGCCCAATTTAGGGCCACTGGTTCCAGGGAATGGAGAGAGCCTGTTTTTATGGCAAACGTAGCATCTATGTCTCACCGGGATTCCGACCCAGACCCATCTCGGACGAATAGTCAAAAGCCAACGCTTAGATCACTGCGCCACCAGGGTGGCATGGAATAGTAGTCTCCACTTTTTGTGTTGGAATCTCCTACCTAGTAGCACAAACAGACAGCACAGTAATTAGTAAAAATCTCCCTCAGTGAATTCCTATCCACCGTGTTCATTCGCCCCTTTCCATACTAACATGAAAAAGTCTTAAACTAAGGATTTGGAAGAGTGGAGAATAATTGCATTTTCATGACACTAGGGATGCTATTTTGTTAAGCTTTTTACGAAGACGTAAACAAAGCACTTCCTGCGTAAAACTCATATGTTTACACGACGAAAAACACGTGCTTTTTTATTACTCGGCAAAGTCCAAATTATATTTTAAAGATAAGGAAAATTTTTAAACGGCACATCGTGAATTGGGTTGGCTGTAGAGTGGACAAGACAAATAGCCCACCTTCGCATCCCCTTTGGGACGTTCCTGGTTGGAATAGGAAAGATCGCATTCGACCATGTCAGAGCCCTGTCATCATTCATCAGCAGTTCGTTTTTCTGGATTAGCTGGCGCAGTGAGAGTTAAGTTGGGCAGAGCTTTTGAAAACATCTGCCATATTGTTTTTTAATTATATTTGGAGCAGTATTGAACTTTAACCTTCATCGACCCTTTGGATGGATAATGTAACTGAAACTAAAGCTACAAAGTACTGCTATCTCTCCTCCCGTTTTTCCGTCCCGGTGGACGTGCGGTTTGTGGCGTGGGCTTCGGAGCAGTAGCTCGTGGTGGGTCCGTGTTTACGTCCCTGGTAAAGCATGTGGGTAGTGTGTTTGTCCTACTGCTCCGGCTCTCTCCCTTATCTGGAACCAGTGCCTTAAATTAGGGGCGGACGACTGCTTATAGCTCAGTGAGTTCCACATGGTGACAGGTAACTACCAAAGCAAAAGCGAATCTCTTCCCTTTCTGTGATGGCCCATCCTGTCCTATGACCTTTACCCTCGAACTACGCATTTCGCATTGCTTCACTATCTGATACCATTTTCTTCACATGCGCATAAACGAAGACCGAGAGTCTTAGACTCAATAACCTACGTTACCTGGCTAACACATCGTCGACACATCCTTCGTTCTGTGATCTAGTATTCAGGCTAATTTCCGAGAGTTTTAATAAACTCTCAGACGTTATAAGCGGCATAAAATTGCATTTTTATTGAGAATACAATTACTATAACCAGGTGTTTCGTTTTAGACAGAATAAACGGTCTATATTATAATAGGGGATCAACAAAAGGAGTTGTGCCGTAGCCACCGATAACTAAATGCCTTCCGTAATTACGAAAAACCGGGCAACACCTTTTGCCTTTAACGCTCCCCAGGGGTCGTTGGAGGCCACCTGAGCCTCACTTGATTCGTACTACGATCCGTAGCTTATCACGTTGTGATTTGGCGATTGTTTATGCAGTCATTTTGTTTTAAGAGTTACTATTTAATTTTGTTATCGATATTTATGCCTTATGAAAATGACTCAAAGAATTCAGAGTATAAGCATTAATAAGCACAGCTGTGTCCAGGCTGCAGAAGCTAATTTATACTTTTTCTTAGCTATGCATATACATAATCAAAGCATAGGATACCATTTCAATATGTAACAGAAGGCAGGTTTTGAAACCAAATGAGCAAACAACAAAATAATAAGTATATAGCCTTTGCAATCTAATCAATTAGAATAAGCATTCTATTTCCATTGAATCGGGTGGAAGGGGGAGGTAGAAACATGATATCATTGAAGCTATATACAGTAGCGAACAAAAGTATTTGCCGAAACACTTTTTCGACCTTAATTTTGTTTCTGCTGGACCAAATCGGGTCATTTTGGGATATGATATGTGTTGATTCGTGGGTTACAATGCCGCGTAGTTTGTATTTCGCTCAGAGCGAATTTATCGTTCAAAATCGGCCATATTCAAGAGTCGCCAATTATTACCCATTTGTTTGCTGCATGTATTAATGTTTTTCTTGTGATTTTTGTGGGTTTTGTGATGTGTAGTGTGATAATAAGAAAACTGATTTCATTGTCCCGTTCCGCCAATGTTTCTTGGCTCCACGGGGACTAATTGAGCTCCTTGGATTTTATTTTGAAATGTTGCGACAATTATCCTGCCTTGAGACTCTGGTTCGGACCCTGGCCACCCCCGTGGCCCAGAGACCAGCCAGCGGTGACGTGCTGGCAGGCGACCTAGCGTACCTTATCTGGGTTCCCGCTCTGTCTGGCGGGGTAGGTCTTTCATTAATTCAGGGTTGACTGGGAGATTACTTGCCCTCGAACTTTTTTGGGGGAATAATTTCCCTTTATTTTTTTCAACAAAAACTTACACACATCTATACTCTGTCCTCATGCTTAGGACTCACAACATTGAGAGATTTAAAAGAATATTTACATGGTATGTACACTGGAGGTTATTTCGTCTGCTTGCCCACAGACTTTTGCCCTCATTCCTCTTCCGAATCGCTTTCGGTGTGCACGTTCACCTCTTGCTTTTCGGTCCCCATTTGACTGGGGAAGATCGTATGTTGCTGGAGGGTTAGCTTCTCAACCAGGACTATTATCCCCCTCCTGTTAACGGAGGATTGGATGAGCAGATCCAATCTTCGCGTTCTTTGCACACCTGGGATCAGTGTGTTTCTCCATTCGGCGAAGCCGCTGCATTCAAGCACGCAGTGTTCTATGCTTGCCGACCTATGTCCACAGGGACAAGTGCAGTTCCTGATGGCAAATCTGCCCAGGTATTCAGGGCTGATACCATGGCCACTGAGTACCTGATTCAGGAGCTTGTTTGTTTGTGCACGTTTGGTCGAGACCTTCGGAAACACTCTGTGTGTCTTCCGGCCTGTCTCTCCCGTGTCCCATCTGACCCCTGCCATTCGGTCATGGTCTGTCGTGCTAATGCTGCGCGAATACTCCTTCGCGGCGTTCTGCATTGCACGTCAACCGACTCTTTCAGCGTGGCTGCCTTCGCCAGCTGGTCCGCCCTTTCGTTTCCTTGGGTTCCGACATGGCTTCGTACCCAGTGGAAACTGACTGCCCCATCTCCTTCTGCCCTCAAGAGGGTTTTAATCCTCTGGACGATGGGGTTTCTTCCCCTGAATCTACTCAGTGCCTGCAGTGCTGCCTCACTGTCCGAGTAGAGTTTTATCCTGTCGTCACTACGCCTGGGGAGTGCCCAGGTTAGTGTCTTCTCTATCGCCAAAAGTTCTGCCTGGAAGACAGAAGCGTTCTGCGATAGTTTCACGCATTCTGCAGTTGCTTCGTTCCCATCCGAGAACGCACAGAAGCCTGCTCCCACTTGTCCCTTCAACTTTGAGCCGTCCGCGAACAGCTCATGCCCAACTCCCGTGGGTTTCTTCTTGTCCCACGGTGGGCAAATTTCCTCGGCCGGGTGGATCTGCCAGTCCACGCTTTCCAGCTCCATGTTGGAGGCTCGATGTGGCACACCGAGTAGGTAGGCGTCCTCGCCTGACCTTAGGCAGTGCATTGCTGCCTCCCTTTCCACTACTAGGTCTGCCGGCTCGCACCCCGCCAGCACTTGGAGTGCTAGGGTCGACGTTGTGCGAAAACATCCGGTGATCCCTAGTAGGGCCAACCTTTGGATTTGGTTTATGCCCTTCTTCATTCTGACAGTGGGAGTCCACCATGCTCCACTACCATATGTCAGAATTCTTTCTATTCCTCTCTGATAGAGGGCCTTCTTGGTTTTGCCCGATAACCTCATGCCATTCAATCTATTGAGGATCAGCGTGCACCTTGTTCGAAGATGCCTCAGGTGTGGCAGCCCTGATAGACTCTGATCCAGGACCACACCCAAGTACTTCATTTCACGCACCGCCTTGATAGTGCACCCTTGGAATTTGCACTTAGGTGGTGTTTTCATTATTCCACTCTTAGCTATCGCTGGTAGAGTGGTCTTTTCAGGAGCGAAGCACAGTTTGCTTTCTCTGCTCTAATTGTCTAGCACAGCTAAGGCGCTGTGTGCTTCCCTTTCGATCACGTGTCTCCCTGAGGCGGAGACCACTAGAACGAAATCGTCCGCATAGGCTTGAATTTCCACTGCGGGCCCCAGGTCTAGATTCAGAGCTGCGTCTGCAACTATGTTCCACCAAAGCGGCCCGGAGTTGGATACTTGCGGACACCCTCTGTGGTACGAACGCGAGGTTTGCCCATTCCCCACTTCGAACTCGACCCTTCTATCAGACAGGTAGCTGCTGATTAGCTTGAACAGGTTCCTTGGACAGCCAAGTTCTTTGAGTCTGGTTAAAACCATTGGCCACCAGACACTGTTGAATGCCCCCTCACGTCTAGTGAGATGAAGCAGGTGTGGAGCCCCTCCGCTTTGTTCCTCTCTGCCCTCTCTCTGAGGCTGCGAATTGCCTGCGTTGCGCAACGCCCCGGAAGGAAACCAAATTGGTTCCTGTTTAACTTTCCCTGCTCCATGAGAAAGCCAAGCGCTCTGTTCGTTATGAGCTTGTCCAGCACTTTGCTCCACGCAGAGAGAAGACAGATGGGCCTGTAGGCTGCGGGATCATTTTTGTTCTTTCCGGTCTTGTTGAAAAGAACTAGCACCGCTGTTTTCCACAAGTCTGGGAAGATTCCCCTCCCGAGGCATTCGTTTAGGAGCGCCACAAAATACTCGGGATTTGCATAGTAGATTTCTCTGACTATGCTGAGGTCGAACCCATCCTTGCCTGGTGCTTTGCCAGTGTTTAGACTGGAGAGGGCGTTCTCCACTTCCTCTCTCGTGAAGGGGGCGTCCTCACTAGTGTCCGGCGGGATCCGACATTCATCCCTTATTTCTTTTTGTTTTGGGGAGTCCCCTTCTCCCTCGTCTCCTTGGAAGTGGTAATCCAAGAGACTCTCTATGGTACTATCAAGAGTCTTTGATAGGCTTCCGTCTGCCCTTTCTACCGCTGCCAGTTTTAGCGGTTCGGTGATGGATCCCCTCGAGATCTTATAGGAGATCCCGAAAGGGTCTGCCGGAGTTTGGAACTCACACAGCTTTCTCCAGTAGGAGATTTTCGAGAGATTCAGTTCTCTCCTGTATGCTGAACGAGCCTTTTTATGCAATTCTGTGCACTCCCTGTCTTGCGGTGTATCTTTTGCTCTTTGCAGAGCTTTCCTACTCCGCCTAGCTCTCGCCCTTAGAGCTTTTAGTTTCTCCGACCACCAGGGGTGGGGATCCTTGGCTCCCCTTTTATTTCCCCTGCTACTCTCGCATAGCGCTGTGACTTGAAGTGTGATAATAAGTCAATCTTAGGTTTTCAGAAATGGGTAAAAAGGCGGAGATCCCTGTTGGAGCTCGCCAGGCGGCCGTGAACATGATGGAATCCGCAATACGCGTCACCAACATTGCGAGGGCCCCGAAGATCCGACACCAGTCCATTTCAGCTATCCTGCAACGTTATAAGAAGACTGGGACCGTCGAGAACAGTCCGCAATGTGGTAAGCCTCGTTCTACTACGTTGCGTCAGGATAGACGCATCCTCCGTAGATCTCGTGCTGATCCCACCTTGACTGTTGTGGACATCGCCACCGAATTCCGCGACAGCGACGACCTGAATGTCAGCCGAATGACCATCTCCCGTCGTCTCATTGCTGGTGGATTGAATGGAAGACGCCCTGCCAAGAAACCACTCATCGGAGTCAAGAATCGACGCGCCAGAGTCGCGTTCGGACCCCGTCATCGACACTGCACCGCGGCGGACTGGAGTAAGGTGCTTTTCACCGACGAGAGCAAGTTCAACTTGTTCGGAAGTGATGGCATCCGATGCGTACGACGTCCGTGTGGCCAGAGATTCAACCCCCAATTCATTCAGCCGACTGTCAATCACGGAGGAGGATCGCTCATGGTTTACGGCGCTTTTTCTCGCAATGGAATGGGCCCCATCATCCAGATGGACGGAATAATGACCAGTCAGAGGTACACGAACATGCTCATCAACGATGTGTTCCTATGGGCAAAACAGAACATGCCACCCGGATGGATCGTGCAGCAAGACAACGACCCGAAGCACACCTCCAGAGTAGCAAAGGCAGCCTTCCAGCACCAACATGTCACACTTCTAGACTGGCCAAGCCAATCTCCAGACTTCAACTCCATCGAGCACATGTGGGAGGAGCTGGAGAAGCGATGTGCGAAGAAAACTTGCCGAAATAGGCCCCAGAAGTTCGACCAGCTGTCTGCAGAATGGGCGCGAATTCCATAGGTCACCGTTAAATCTCGTGGTTATCCCACTAAGTATTAGTTATTGTTTTGTCGTTTTCTCGTACTTGCTTTCTGTTATCGTTGCATTAAATGAATGTGATACACACCTACTTTGTTGGTCAATTTGTATGATCTTTGCGATTAAGTTCGGTACCTGATCTGTGTTAAGGTTTCCGATCCATCTGCATATGGGTCATGTTTACAACTGAATAACACATATCATATCCCAAAATGACCCGATTTGGTTAAGCAGAAAAAATATTATGGTCGAAAAAGTGTTTCGCCAAATACTTTTGTTCGCTACTGTACCTACACTGGCGGAAAGTGAAAAAAGAACACCAAGAAGGAATTAGCGGACGATCATGAAATTTACATATGTTAAAGGGGTCGAGTTTACGTAGGTGTGATATTAATTTCGGGACCAACCGGTGAGCGCTTACGCCACAGCACGGCATAATATGCAAATTATTGTCGGTGGTATTTAAGGAGTACGGCGAAGCGAATGTAATCAGTCGTCGGCGTACGGACACGTGCGAAGACCCTGAAGAAGCTGCAATGCCTGGACATGGAAGACTTGTACGATTTCAGCAGTTATCGAACTTTGAGCGAGGTCGTCTAGTCGGACTCCGCAAGACCGGGTGGTCGTATCGTCGTATTGCGGAGCGAATTGGACGAGAAGTATCGGTGGTAGTACGATGGTGGCGTAGATGGTCCAAGGAACATTCCCACACGAGAAGACGTGGAACCGGGAGTCACAGACGGACTGATGAGCGGACCGATCGACTCATAAGAAGAGCGGCGTTGTCAAGCAGAACATCCACTGCGACGCAAATCCAAGTTGCCGTTGCACCTGAAATGACTGTGCGAACAATCCGCAACCGTCTACTGGAAGCAGGACTACGTGCACGTGTGCCTCTGGCATGTGTACCTCTGACTCCAGCCCACCGTCAGGAACAGCTGAAGTGGTGTCGTCAACGTCTGCACTGGAGAACGCAATGGCGATCTGTCGTGTTCAGCGATGAAAGCAGATTCTGCTTGGGAGCCTTCGATGGCCGTATGCGTGTTCGCAGACGCACATGGGAGCGTCTCCACCGTTCTTGCATCCGCCAGCGACACACAGGGCCTACACCTGGTCTCCTGGTGTGGGGAGCGATCAGCTATCACTCCCGTACACAACTAATGTTTGTACCGAGTACGTTAAACAGCACCTCCTACATCAACAACATCATTCAGCCCGTTGTTGTGTCATTTGTAGGGTCGGTCCATCGTGGTGTTTTCCAGTAAGATAACGCACGCCCACACACGGCACGTGCAAAGCAACATGCACTTCAGGGTATGACACAGCTTCCATGGCCTGCACGTTCACCGGATTTGTCCCCCATTGATCACGTGTGGGATTTTATGGGACAACGACTTATCCGGTCTCCACGGCCAGCCACGACCATCCCTGATTTACGCGTCCAGGTTGAGGATGCTTAGAACTCAATACCCCAAACTTACATCCAACATCTGTACGACAGACTCCATGCCAGAATTGCACAGTGTGACGCAGTTCATAGCGGTTCAACCTCGTACTAACCATGTTACAAAGAAATGTTATTTTTCAGTTTACCAGCAAATACAGCTGTATTTTGCCATAATGTTTTGATCACGTTATCCTTTGTATTCCGTTATTATGCTGCATAAATTTCGTTGGTAGCAGACGTCTCCTTCTTGGTGTTCTTTTTCACTTTCCGCCAGTGTATTTATTTTTGTTGTGTGCTTATTTGGTTTCAAAGGCTGCCTTCTGTTCCATATTGAAATGGTATCCTGCACCTTGATTATGTCTATATTAAATTTCCATGTAAATCCATTTATCAGAGTACATTCCTGACTGAAGTAGCTCTAGAACCAGGCTAATGTTTTTATTGCTTCATATTTTGCACGTGTCAGAAGGATGCCTGCTTGGGAGTTTCTTTTGTACTTTAATGGTCGATAATAAGACAATGCCAGAATTTTTTTACGTGTTCTTGATAAACCACTCTGTGTCCTTTCGATAATCGTCCATATCTAAGAGTATTACCATACTAAAGAAACACAACCAGAACCATAGAAAAACACTTTAAATAGAATTCAAGATAAACCGTTTTGTAAAAAAAAAAAAAAAAAAAAAAAAAAAACCCTTCTAGACAACAAACTGCAGGGGTTTTTTTGGAGATTTTTTTTCGATTTAGGTAGGTAGGAATACCTATTGTTTACTCAGTTACATCACGCACCGTATGTATGTATTTATGCTCATTTCTCAAAGATATTCTGTGTTTTAAGCTGTCTGGATTTAAGTGCATGGTAATAAAGACAAAAATAGAATGCAAGCAAAATCATGGAAAGTATAGAGCCCGGGTATGCTAACCCCAACACCACCCAGAACGACCAAGTCTCAAGTTCCCGATTAATTTGAATATAACCATTACAGGATTCGCTGGTCGAAGCAACCGGCATTCATGTTTAGCGAATCTGGAGGTTAGGAAGCCTATCCCGTGATTGCCCAGAGGAGCGGATAAATCATGAAAGAAATACGGGATTACACCTTATAATACAAATTTTGAAGATGACAATCCGATTTTTGGTGTAGCCTAAATGTGACAAGGATGGTAAGTCAGATAATATCCGAAAACTTGAAAATTTTCATCGTTCTGGGGTGGCACTCGTATCCGCGTCTCCCAGACAGCGCCTGGGTATGGTAAATACAGAAGAAATAAATAAATAGCATACCCGGGCGCTATCTGGGAGACGCGGATTCGAGTCCAGCTCCAGAACGATGAAAATTTTCAAGTTTTGGATATTATCTGACTTACCATCCTTGTCACATTTGCACCAAAAATCGGATTGTCATCTTCAAAATTTCTACGAGATTTTTTAATGCATAATGTTTTCAATTTTTAATTTAAAAAATTTGGGGATTTTGCCAAGATGCTTTTTCAATTCTTCATAGAGAAATTCAGCGGTACTACCGAATCCGAACGCTTTCAGGTAGTTCCCGATTTTCCGTGAATCGTTCCGCTTTGTTTACATACAACCTGATTATACCCAACGTGAAAGAAAGTAGTTCACGATAAAACATGGAATTTTTTTGTTACTATTTTCATCGAAATAAATCTTATTGTAATGGAAATAATTATAGGCATTTAGTTTATTATGGAAACACATTTATTTTCATATCACAGCTTCATGCATCATAATTGCGATAAAGTAAATGCAATGCCCTTTTCACGAAATTAATATGTCTAACATTCACTTTTTCCAGTTAGTAAAACGAAGTACTTTGTACTTCAATGAACTGTTCAAATAGATCTAAATTTTGTTTTTCACAAAATCGTCGAAATAAATATTTCATTAGGATATCGGCCAATAGTTTATATAATGTGAGGGGGTATTTTTGAAATCTCCGTTACTAAAATATTCACGACTGAATTTCTTCTGTATTTAACGTAAATGTGATTTTATATAAGCTTTTGTTCTGTGTTCGAATTATAAAAGTTGTTGACAAGACATCTTACTCCATAGCTACAGTACGGATCAACGATTCACATGTTAGAACGGTGATGTTACTCAGTGACATCACGATTATTCGTCTGAGAGGAAGGCGAGAAGAGCAAACCTTTGCTGTCTATTAACCTTGAACTTGGACGAACGGTCAAAAGATAGTCCTTAGCATAAAGGAAGGATGGTCCTTAGATCACAGCGCCACAAGGGCAGAACGTTTAACATTAAAAACTGCTTCACACGCCGCGAGGTATCGACGTGCAAGTGGAATTACGTGCTTTGAGGTATGGCCTGTAACCAAGGAGGTTAGAAGAAGAGGAGGTGAAGGGACCCGTTTTGAGTGAAACCAAAACAGATCACTGTTTAAGTCTCGTTGGTTTCTGTCCTCTCTCTGGGGTGGTGGGAGTCTGCGCTGTGGGATTCGGGAACGTGACGTCACGTCCTGTGGCTTAAGCAGTTTTGCTTAGCGCATGCAAACCAAAGATGGAAAGAAGGAATATTTCGGACTTCTTATTTCTTAACATTAGGCTTTTGGTTATATTTTAAACATGGTTACTTGCACATGGGCAGTAAGTAACCATGCGCACTATGCACTACCACTCAAAAAAATCATTATTTTGTTCAATTTTTTAAAGAAATACCAACACATATTTTCCTATTTTTTCTGGAAATTTTTTATTATGGTAATGAATATTTCAGCCTCAATTTTTTTCATGCCTGTATGGGTAGAGTAAGAGTCCGAAAAACCCGTTCAAAATCGCGATTTCCCCATAGAGATATACAGGAGATTCTTAGGTTGGGCGCATTGGCGTAGTCAGCTGATAAAAAGTTACGTCACGCCAGAAGCACAGGGAGAGGGGCTGTTGCCACCTCCTCTTACTTCTAACCTCCTTGCCTGTAACGCCAACTCAGTTTCAATACATTACTCGGTGGAACAGGCTTCTAATGAGTACTCATGTATTGCTAAACATTTCAAAAAGATTAGGGTGTTAGAGAGATAAAGACATCGACTGCACTTAAAGCAACCGCATGCCCTTAACCGTGTACAACATGCACTGGAGACACCATGGACACATTGGACCGCCATTGTCCTTCAATATAGTCTCGATTCGATATATTCAACGAATTGTTAATATCAGTAGCCGATCCAGCAGGGAAGAGTGACCGGAACGATCGCCATACCCCTATAGCAAGTTTCTCCTTTCTAAATGGCAAATATTGTAAATAAAAGAAATTATTATATCATTTTTAAATAAAAATATATTCTACCATTTCGACTTGGCGACCGGTAAGGCGACACCTCTAGTACCGCCTTAAATCCGGCCCTGGGGATGACTACACTTATAGACGTTCGGGCTTATGTACGACCCACTGTGTATGGTGAAATTGTCCTGTGGATATCGCTGTTGTACTGCACGCTTACTTGGCTCAATAGAGATGGTCCTCCCTCAATAGAGGTCGTCTTGACTCAGTAGAGGTCGTCTTTGTTCAATAGAGGCCATCTTGGCTCAATAAAAGTCGTCTTGGCTGAATAGACGTCGTTTTGGCTCAACAGAGGTCGTACGGCTTTGGAGGATTGTACGTCTGTGACCTCGAATATCGATTAGTCGTTCCCGGACACAGGCAGACCGCTGTCTTCTTGTCATGTTATTTGTGCACCACTCATATGTACACAATCGATACAGTTGTTCCTTGATAGCCGAGAAGGTTTGCAGTTTCAGAGAGTATTGCACTTTCCCACCTAGTGCCAACTGCCATGCCTCTCTCAAAGTCGCTTAAATCACGATCTATTCCATATTACCTCTATCTACGCTTCGCACATGTTTGAATCCTTTGAAGTGAGCTGTTTATAAAGCCATCTCAACGTCATAGTTGCGTGCATAAGTAAGGATGGCACGTGCCTGATAGCAACTAGGTGTTCCTCATGATTTCCTACTTTAGAAACGAATAAAATATCCTGTATGAAATGGTTAGACCAGAGCGGGGGAAACTTTTCATGTTGGACGGCCGCATTAAGTTAGCTGTAATATAACAAGGCCACATTCAAGAAACTTCGATTGAATAAACTTCGAAATATACATTACTTTGTAAAACTCTAACTACTACACTGAAGAGCAATTGAATTAGAGACAGCTGGCGTTATGCAAATGTGGCGCTGTGGGCGGTCCTGTAAACGGAAGCGACATGACGTATGCAGCGATCCGACAATATAAGGAGTGATGGGACGGGAATCAGTAAGAGTCGGACGCAGTATGGGTAACACGAAGAATCTAAGCGCATTTGATCGTGGGTAAATTGTCGGGGCCCGACGAATGGGTCACTCCATCTCGGAAGTCGTGCAGGCACTGGGATTTTCACGAGCCACTGTGTCACGGGTGCACCGTGAGTACATCGAATCCGGTAAAACCATCCCTGCAAGGGCCAACTGCCGTGGACAACAGCGTGTGGATGAGCGGGGTCATCGTCGGCTATCTCGCATTGTAACAGCGGATAGACGGGCCACAGTGCAATAAATCACTCGGCAATTTAACGCTGGTGCACAAAAACGTGTAAGCAGCCACACCATCCAGAACCATCTCATCGCTATGGGGTACAGAATCCATCGTCCCACGAGGGTTCCGCTGCTGAACGCACATCACAGGGTGCAAGGATTAGCATGGGCGCGGGAACATCGCCACTGGACCATAGACATGTGGAAAAATGTTGCCTGGAGTGATGAGTCGAGGTTCACGTTGATACATGCGGATGGCAGGATACAAGTACGGCGCAAACCACATGAAGCGATGGATCCTTCTAGCCAGCAGGGTACTCTTCAAGCTGGTGGGAGTGGCATTCTCGTCTGCAGACTGTTTACGTGGACTGAAATGGAACCCCTGGTACGTGTAACATCGTCCCTCACAGGTCTACGTTACCGGGATATCCTGGACGCCCATTTGCTCCCGTTTCTGCGTCTTCAGCATCCCACTGGGGACCTCATCCTGCAACAAGACAATGCACCGTGCCATCGGTCCCGAATTGTATCCGAATGGTTGGATGAACACTCCACCGACGTGACCTTACTTCCTTGGCCAGCTAGGTCGCCTGACCTCAATCTCATCGAGCACATCTGGTGTGCCATCGAGAGAGACGTTCGAGGCTCTGACCCCCTCCATCAAATCTTCGTGAACTGTGGGAGCTTGTTCAGGGGTCATGGATCCAACGCTTCCGGTGTCTTGTCGAGTCCATGCCGAGACGAATCGCCGCCGTCATCAGGGCGAAAGGTGGTGCTACACGTTACTAGACAGGTATCTCTAATTCAATTGCTCTTCAGTGTATGTACTAACTAACTTCAAAAAATGAAAAATGAATGTTAATTCTAAAGTTACCTAGCCTCTTAAGGTGGCCCCACCTAAATTCTCTGCCTTATGTTTCCAATGGTAAAAGTTCTTTACATATTTTATTCGCAAATAATGTATTCCTGAGGATGAAAATTTGCACATCGGTAAAACGAACTTTCAGTTATAGAATGGAGTACTTAATACTTGCTGAAACATAACCGTAATTAAGCAATCCAACATTTGTTTGTGTACTGACGTCATCAATGCACAGATCGCGCCATCCGGTTACAGATCTGAACATCACTTAAAGAAAAATGATTGATTTTTAATATAATTATGGTTATATTTTAACAAGTATTAAGTATTCCATGCTATAACTTAAATTTAGTTTTATCGATGTGCAAATTATCATCCTTGGGAATATATTAATTGCGAAGAAAATATGTAAAGAAGTTTTACCATTGGACACATAAGGCAGAGATTTTAGGTGAAACCACCTTAATGACTTTGTCGAAACTGCTTTTTGTTGTAAAGCATTTGAACATTTGGTTGCAACATGGAAATCCCCACATTTAGCTAATCGTCTAGATAGGAATCCGTCATTTGTGACCTTAAGGGCGTCTTGATTTGGGATAGGTAGCAGAATGTAGACTTGCAGCAATAAGTGGTTGAAAAACAAGAAAAACATTTTTTGTGCATGTTGCCGAAGGCGTGGGTATTCTATTGCATTTTTCCATATTTCAATTGGATCTTTCTTAACGTCAAACAAGAACTTTCAAATGCCATCTTCTGAGAGCTCAATCAATTCCATCTGTAGTTCTTTAGGAGCTATGAAGACATCAGCTAGGTGAGGTTTAAATGCTGATTTCAGAGTGATGTCATGATTCTTGAAGTCAGCGAACCTTCCATTGTATTCTCCAATTAATAAGTCTGTAAGAGCTGAGTATTCTTCAAATGATTCGTATGAATCCTTTTGCTCATCAGTGACCTTTGCTAACTGGGGAAAACGTTTATCCGAAATTTCTTTTTGAAGAAGATCGATTGTGTCCGTCAGTTGGGGAGCTTTATTTCGTTGAGTCTTCTTTTACTATCTGGTATTTTAAATACGATGATTTTAAGATTGAAATAAAAATTATAAAATACAAACAAAAACATAATAAAAATGAAAATATTTTTTCGGCAAAATTTGGATTCACTCAAAAGGCCTTAGGTTCCCCACCCCTATGGTGTAACGCAGTGCTTTCAACGTTCGGACAAGAGAACACCTCGCCTCATTGACTGAAAAGTAATGAAAAGCAGGCGAGGCTTACCGTAATCAATCAGTACGTTGTGATACCTCTTCGGTTATTTGTAACCGCTTGGCGCCGTACTGCAGATGAGATAATTCAGCTGTTATGGGGTAGGGCCCCCTACAGAGGAGGGAAAAGATTATAAAGTTCTAAAAGTGTTGTAGGAGACGAGTGATGATTGATTGCCCAATGTCCACGACAATTTATCCCAGACGAGTTCGATGGTAGCAGTGTGGGTGACCTTTGGAAGAAGATGAAAATGTGGAATCTCACGATCTTCGAGATAGCGATCCAAAATATGAGCTCGATGTAGTCGTACATTATCATCTAAAAATAGGAAACCATAGGCTGTCTCACCGTCGGAAAGTGTCAGAAACGCACACTGTTAAGATGATAGCATCACAGAACATGCTAGCTTCATGTTCCCCCGACAAACATACGGTGCGTTATCAGAGGTGATTGCTCTTCACGTTATGAGTAATCTTCCAGCAAAGAAATAGGTTGGTTGGTACAAATGCAGATGCATCGTATTTCTGAGGTTCCCTATACACGAAGTCTCTCGCCCCCTATTGGAATGTAATCCAAATCTGAACTGAGTGCAGAATAGGGCGCTTTGTCACGGATAAAGCAGGTGTTGTCACACTCACTTAAATCTTTCTTGCTGGGTTGTCCGAGACTGTGGTATCCGAAGCAACTGTCATTTTGACTATTGATCTTTCTAACATAGTCGACTACGGATCACTTCTCCACTAAGCACTATGTCGGTGGTACAGTAAAACTCGCTTATAACAAGCTCGGATGTAACGAGCACTCGGCTGTCACAACCAAAAAGTCTTGATCCAGGGCAAAATTACCCATGACACAATGATAAATGAACTCTGTTGAAACGAAAATGAAAAAAATCAAGGCCAACCTGCCTATAACGGCCATCTCAAGCCAAAAAAATACTTTTCTGATATAGGATGTAATATCATACAGATAATAAAACCAATGAGCCATTACATTATGACCACCCCCAGCCTAGAAAAATGAGTGCGCCTGGAGACCGAACGGTGGCGCAGGTGAAGTTCACAGAGCAGTATATATATAACCCGAGGACCGGCGTTCGGTTAGTAGAGTCTTCGGAGTCAGAATGCAAAAAGCTGTCCATTCATCGGATTTGATAGGACAAATTTTGATGGCTCAGGGCCTCAGAACTACGATCTCAGAAACAGCACGGCTTGTGGGTTGTTCACGTGCCGCTGTAGTGAGTACGTATCAAAAGTGGTGCACAGATGGCCAAACGACGAATCGTCGTCCAGCCGTGAGTCGTCCGCAGCTCACTGATGCCAGAGGGGAGCGGAGACTGTCGCGCTTTGTTCACAGCGACCGCAGGGCCACAGTGCGGCAAATCACCCGCAGCTATCACAGTGTTGATCTGGGCAATGTATCACAGCACATAGTTCATCAAAGCCTTCGGCGCATGGGCCTGCGTAGCCGAAGACCCAGCCGGGTCGCCATGCTCACTGCGTGTTCTCGCCAACGAAATGGGCCAAAATCATCGAATTGGACCGTGGATGATTGGAGGAAGCTATCATGCAAGGTCCAATCCACGGTTTAATAGAAGTAGATAAAAGCACAATTCGTACAATATGTCATACAAAAATAAATACTACCGTCTATGTACGATATTTAATTAAAAGATGAAATCTATTTACAAATTAAAAACCTCCACTAGCACTTTCGGGGGAAAACTTGCCCCATCATCAGGTGGAACAGAGAGGTTAATGCAGTACTCACCAAGACATTTATAAGAGCGCAGCAATGCACCATGGTATAGCTCTCAAGCGTCACAAGGTTAAAGTGTTGCCATCACAGCCGAGCAATAGATACGATTTCCGACTTTAGTTACACGTAACACAAATTTTGTTGCGCTATTAAAATTGTCAAATTCACATGTTACTGTTTTATTAAATTTATTTAATAATTACAATTTAAAGTTCAAATCGGCGACGTGGTTTTTCCAAATTTTGGTATGTCCACTGGCGTGTTATCATTACAGCATCTGTCCCCCACGGCTTCAACGTACAGGCTTTCAGCAAGGTGCAGTGAGTGTACGTATGCAGGGGTGTTCAGCAATCTAATGTTCGCCCGGTCTGGTTGCAAAGTTCCATTTACGACGCTTCTAGATAATGCCGTATTATTGCGGAAAGTTCGAATATCATACTTATGTTCCGGAACACGAATGCCCAAACTTCTCCGTGTCCAGCTTATATAGTTACTAACGTGTTCTCCTGTTGAGGTGTCTAACAGTGGTACGTTGCACACTCCCCATTTACTCAAAATAACGGTTGCTGCCCTATCTTTTCTAAAAGATGATATGACATTCTTTGATCGGGTTCCGAATTGTATGTTATGCTTTGAGCATATGCGTGACAATGCGTTAGTGATGTGTGGGTGCTGTTCCAATGCTCCCACAAACCGTTTGTTAGGCTTTGGGTCTTGTTCTAGACTTATGGTTCTTTCGTTATTAATTCTGCAGAATAATCTACACTTCTGGCCACCCAAAATGCAACACCAAGAAGGACACGAGATAGCAAAGCCAGATTTACTGGACACATAACAGCAGATACAAAGATGAAACGATTGAGCTTGCAGGCCCGTGCGACTTGCGGAACACGCAGACATCAATAGTTCGTGTGGCCCCCATGGCTGGTAATAACGGCCGCTACACGCCGCGGCATCAAACGAAAGAGGCTTTGGATGTGGGCTTGGGGTATGTCGGTCCAGGCTGCTTCCACACGATGCCACAGTTCATCAGGCGTAGCCGCGGGTGATGCTTGCCGGACCACTCGGTTGCCGATCAGCCACAAGACGTGTTCGATGGGTGACATATCGGGAGAACAGGCGGGCAACGGCAGCAGTGACACCTGGTGGGCCGTGAAGAATTGTTGCACGATGCGTGCTACGTGTGGGCGCGCATTTTCCTGTTGAAACGTGGCCACTGGTAGGTCCTGCAGGTAAGAGAGGACTACAGGCTCCAAAACGTCGGAGATGGTGCGGTGCCTGTTGAGTGTTCCGGCGATGCGTACCAAAGGGGTGCGGGTGTCATATCCAATTTCGCCCCAAACCATAACGACAGGCGACGGGCCGGTATGGCGATGCATAATGCAGGCTTCATACAGCCTATCGCCACACGTGGATCCGACCATCGTGGTGTTGCAGGCAGAAGCAGGATTCGTCGGAGAAGACAATGTCGTGCCATTCCGTAGTCCAGGTGTGGCGTTCAACGGCCCACTGCCGCCGCACTCGCCGGTAGTGTAACGTCAATGGTAATCGGAGCAATGGGCGCTGTGCGACAAGTCCCCGCTCCTGCAGACGACGTCGAACGGTACGTGCTGACACAGGTTGTTGCGGAACACACCCTAATTCCTGAGCTAACTTTCGTGATGTTGCGGTGCGAGCCGTCAATGCCCGCTGCACAACATGCCGGTCCTCTCGTTCGGTGGTGTGCCGCGGCTGCGGCAATCTCTCACGTCGGTCTGTCCGTCCCTCCTGCACCTACCGAATCCATACTCGCCTCACTGTGGCTGGATGTCGTCCCACACGGGCACCGATGTCACGGTACGATAAACTGCTGTCGCGATAAGCCACTATTCGTCCTCTGTCGAACTCCGAAACGTGCTGGAATGACTGCCGTACTCTGCGACGAGGCATCAGGAAGCTTCCCACACAGAGGTCCGGCAGCACAACACACTTCTTCTACTTACACACCGCCTTCTGTGCACCCTTCTTATAGTGCTTCTTAGTGGCGTGCCGGACGCACATGTTTTGCATATTCCCTGCAATGCTAATAGTTTGCATGTCCTCTCGCGGCCGACGCGTGTATTCATATATCGATTTAAAATCATCATATTTGGATTGACGACATGATCACCTGTTGTGTACGTCACGCCTGTAGGTTACTTATATGTCTCCCTACCCAAAATGCTCCTTCAGTACTTCCATCTGATGATGGTCTTTAGGAAGACCGAAAGTTCTTATGGCTTTATTTTTAATCTTTTAACTTATACATTAAACAAGTTCTTCACTTCATCGGAAGCCTGCGTAGTGTTTTAATTATCGTGCTTTTAAGACTGCTACCTTAAGCTTTTATGATTGACCAAGAGTTTTCAATGCCGCTTGGCTGTCAGAGAAAATCTTTATTTTTCCCGCGTTGCTGCTGAACAGGGCTCATAGCAACGCCTGTCTGATAACCAACATCTCTGCCTGGAAGACATAGGAGTTGGGCGATAGTTTCAACTATTTTGCGAAAGTCTTGTTGCCATCCGAGAGCTCCAAGAACGCTTCTCCAACGCATCCACCGATTTTGGAGCCGTCTGTGAACAGCTCCCTTCCCATCCCCGTGGGCAGAGCTTTATCCCATGTGGGACAGATTACTTTGGCCGGGTGGCAAGCCCTGTTAATCTTCAACGTTTCTACATCGGACGACCGAAAGTGGTCTCTGATACATGGGGAAATTGGGGTTAGGCAGAATATGATGAACTTACTTCTTAAAATGCAGACATTACAACAACTTTATTTTTAAAAAAAGAAAAAGGCCGGTGATCTATCTAGAAACTCCAATTAAGAATTTTTTATTAATAGAAAAACACCCAAGGTACGATCCTAAAAACTACCAGTAAATGGAAGGTGATTCCACCGCCACCGACAAGAGAAAAACACGAACAACTTTAAGTGATTTGCTCGAAACAGGTAATACAGGTTGAACAGCTTTTATTTCTTGCCCTCGGGCAAGTGAATGAGAAAGTTTACAGTGAGTGCTATTATATTTTTGTTTAGATTTTTTTTTCTTTGCAGCTAGGCCAAAAACCAAGTTAAGGTAATAATAAAAAAAAACATAAAAACAATTTGGTCGACAGTTCAGTAATGCACAGTCCTAATATTGAAAAAAAAAAGTCCTAGATCTTTCCTCACAAAATGTTTGGTCTTCAAACCAAGTTTTCTTTTTTCAACTGTATGATTTTTTTTTTTTTTTGAAGTGAGGATGCAGATGATAGTTTAATTTAAAAAAAAAGTGGCCTGCTTTACAACTTTAGGTTTTTGTGTTACAGATTCAAAGTACCACCAGCTTAAAGCTTGTCTAGCATATGTGTTTAGAATAAGCATGTTGACATTTTTCAGCATGAAGTTATAACACGCAGGTAAGTAGTTATTTCTTAGACAACAATAAAGTGATGAAAGAAATAAGGGATTACGCCATGTAATACAAATTTTGAAGATGACAATCCGCTTTTTGGCGTAAATGTGACAAGGATGGTAAGTCAGATAATATCCGAAAACTTGAAAATTTTCATCGTCCTGGAGGGGACTCGAACCCGCGTCTCCCAAAAAACGCCCGGGCATGCTAACCACTACACCTCCCAGGACGAAAAAGTTGCAAGTTTCCGATCAATTTGAATTTAACCATCACAGGATTCTCCAGTCGAAGCAACCGGCATTCATGTTTAGCGAATCTGGAGGTTAAGAATCTTTCATGATGTATCTGCTTCTCCGGGCAAACACGGGATAAGATTCTTAACCTCCAGATTCGCTAAACATGAATGTCGGTTGCTTCGACTAGCGAATCCTGTGATGGTTAAATTCAAATTGATCGGAAACTTGAAACTTGGTCGTTCTGGGTGGTGTAGTGGTTAGCATACCCGGGCGTTTTCTGGGAGCCGCGGGTTCGAGTCCCGCTCCAGGACGATGAAAATTTTCAAGTTTTCGGATATTATCTGACTTACCATCCTTGTCACGTTTACGCCAAAAATGGGATTGTCATCTTCAAAATTTGTAACAATAAAATGTTTGCACAACCTGAAGAAAAAAATGTTTTTCTGATTTATGTTACTCCTACTGCGATTGCCATGCCAAAAATATATATATATATATATATATGTATTTTAAGGAATGTAAGGTCAGGTGATGCGTAACATCATAGCCTCTCCTTGACAAATGTCAACCCCGCCTTCTCGTGGTGCATCCTGTTCCCACTAAAGGGGCTCTGACGACCGCCCATAGCGGTATAACTATACCATCGGGATTAGAGGAAATTCTATCCCACACTCACCAACCCGCTTGGCCAGCGTGGTGAGTTATGGCCAAACCCCTCCAAAATGATTCCACAACTTAAATCTTGGCCCTCAGTCTCCGGCAGCTGGAATGTACCTGGCCAAGGCAGCGGCCAGTGCGACATGAAGGCAGAGGGTGCTAAGAATCCCCGGAGAACCGGACTAGGCTGCCATCTGATGCTGACCTTGGCTACTTACAACGGACGCTCCCTATCTTCTGATTCAAGGCTTCTTGAATTGGAAGAGGAACTACAAAGGATCAAGTGGGACATCGTGGGGCTAAGTGAGGTAAGGAGAAAAGGAGAAGATCTCATCGAACTGAAAAGTGGACATCTCTTCTACTATCGTGGGACAGATACTGGCAGAACTAGTGGTGTTGGATTTATAATAAACAAGAAACTGAAGGATAAAGTTGTAGAAGTTGAAAGTTCCTCTGACAGAGCTGCACGACTTGTTATCCAACTCTCGAAAAGATACCAGGCTCAGATTATTCAAACTTATGCACCCACCACAAGTCATCCTGAAGAAGAAATTGAAGAATTTTATGAGGAAATTTGTCATCTAAATAATAAAGGTAAGCAGCACTTGAAAATAATTATGGGAGATTTCAATGCAAAAATAGGGCAACAGCAACAGAATGAAACTTCAGTAGGTAAATTCGGTCATGGCAACAGAAACCAGCGTGGAAATACTCTCGTTGAGTTTGCAGAGGCAGAAGGGTTTTTCATCTTGAACTCCTTCTTCAAGAAAAAGCCACACAGGAAATGGACATGGAGACATCCAAATGGGACGACAAGTGAAATTGATTTTATTATGTGTAACAAAAAATTCATCATAGAAGACTGCAGTGTGCTAAACAAGTTCAACACAGGTAGTGACCATAGATTGGTGAGATGTAAGATGCACCTCAACACTAAACTTGAACGTGGCAAGCTCATAAGACAAACAAAATCTATTGACATAACCAACCTTAAAAAACACCATAATACCTTCAAGTTAGAACTGAAGAACAGGTTCTCTGCTTTAGAAGGCCTAACATCGGAAGAAGTGGACATCTCTGAAGTTAACAGAAAAGTAACCAAAGCTCTTATGGAAACAGCAACAAAATTAGCTGGGTCTAAGAACAAGTTGCATGTGAACAAATTATCAGGAAAAACCAAAATGTTGATGCAAAAAAGAAGAGAGATGAGGACAACTAAAGATGTGACTTCCAAAGTGGAATATATAGAGCTATGCAAGACAGTAAGAAAAAGTATCACTGAAGACGTAAGGAAATTCAACTGTGAACTAGTGAGGAAAGCAATTGAAAACAACCAAAGCCTAAAGATAGCAAAGGGACATCTCAGTAAGGGAAGAAAACAGATTATGGCTCTGAGAAAAGAAGATGGTTCTATAACAAGAAATAGAGGCAGAAATTTTGACAAGAGTGAAAGATTTCTACTCCAAATTATATGAAAGGGATGATATATGCACTCCAGACATCATGAAAGATACCAGTACCAGAGTTCCTCCAGTCCTTCCAGCAGAAGTTGCACATGCAATCAAGAACATGAAGAGAGGAAAAGCTCCAGGAGAAGATGGAATTACTGTAGACATCATACAAGAAGCAAGTGGAGAAATCGAAACAGTACTCGCCCAAATTTTCACTCGATGCCTTAATGAAGGAAAGATTCCTGAGGATTGGAACACCGCTACAATGATCCTGCTAGATAAGAAAGGTGACATTGAGGATCTCGGAAACTACAGACCTATCAGCCTCCTATCAGTAGTTTATAAAATCTTCACTAAAGTTCTTTCACACCGCTTGAAGGTAACACTGGACATGGCTCAACCGAGAGAACAAGCTGGATTCAGGAGTGGCTACAGCACAATAGATCATATCCACGTGCTGAGAGAACTAATTGAAAGAGCGAGGGAATATGAACTTCCATTGTGCATGGCTTTTATCGATTATGAAAAAGCCTTTGATTCGGTGAAACCATCAGCAGTTACAATGGCTCTGAAAACCTGCGGTATTGAAGATGCATACATTAATATTATTAATAACATCTATGAAAATGCAAGTGCAAAGATTAGGCTGTTTGAAAATACAACACACGTAAAAATTGGAAAGGGAGTGAGACAAGGTGACACCATATCTCCGAAGCTCTTCAATGCCACATTGGAGGGTGTTTTTCAGTCGCTGAGCTGGGAAAACAAGGGGATAAAGATTAATGGAGATTATCTAACCCACCTTCGTTTTGCTGATGACGTAGTCATTTTTGCAACTACCCCATCAGAGCTGCAGAGTATGATCCAGGAACTTGCGGACAAGAGTAAAGAAGTGGGATTAAAAATGAACTTTCAGAAGACAAAAGTGATGTTCAATGCTTTTACAAGAAATGAAGATTTATCGATTGATGGAAAAAAGCTGGAGATAACAGACACGTTCGTTTATCTTGGACAGCAGATATCAAGTGAGGGTCACATTGATGAAGAAATTAATCGGCGTACAAAACTTGCCTGGAGAGCTTTTGGAAGAAACAGCATAATTTTCAAGAGCAATATGCCATTATGTCTTAAAAGAAAAGTGTTTGATCAATGCATCCTTCCAGTGCTTACGTATGGTGCAGAGACGTGGACCTTAACTAAAAGAGACATACAAAGGCTCCAGACAACTCAAAGAAGCATGGAGAGGTGCATGCTTGGGGTAACCAGGAGAGATAAGAAGAGGAACTCGTGGATCCGAAAAATGACAAGAGTGGAAGACATCATGATCAGAGTTAAATCCCTGAAATGGCAATGGGCTGGACATACTGCCAGAAGGACAGATCATCGATGGACAGCCGAAATTTTAGATTGGATTCCAAGGGACAAGAAAAGACCCAGAAGAAGACCACATGGGAGATGGGTGGATGAAATTCGAAAGTATGCAGGGGTGACATGGAGGAGACTGGCACAAGACAGACCGTTGTGGAGGAAACTTGGGGAGACCTTCGTCCAGCAGTGGATTGATAATGGTTGACAATGATGATGATGATGATGATGTATTTTAAATTTATGTCCCTTATGGTAAAGATTTAAAGTTAAGACGACGCGGTCATCGGCAAAGAAACTCCCCTCACTGAGCCAAAAAAAAAAAAATTATTAATTAGCTAAGAACTTTTACCCTAAGGAAGGCATGCCATTACAGAAACTAACTAGCTTAAATTTTAGACTACTTCCAGTTCTTCACTTAGCAAAAAAAATTAAGTTGTTCCCCAAAACAAAACTTTACTCCCCACTACTTGTTAGGCAATCTCTGACAGAACTAGGACAACTCTACAAACAATAAAACACAGTGACATTGTACAACATTTGTTGGTTCTGGCCAGACCTCACACACACTCAAAATAAAAAAAATGCAATTTCTTTACTCCCCTCTTTGTTTAATAATTTTTTCTTTCCCCTTTCAAAAGAATGAATACCTTTCTACAAAATGTACCTTCCCCTTATATATATATATTTTTTTTTTAATGAAATAACAACATACCAATTTTTTTTTTAATCACATTAAACAAAAACAATTAGGTGGTCGCCGAAAGTGTGCCTTTGACGACGTTTTTTTTTATTATTATTATTATTGTTGTTCTCCACTTCTCTCCTCAAGGAAGCTTTGCCAGTTAAACTGCACGGAAATGTTTCCAATTTAGATGTTGAACTGAGCGGAGGAATAACGAATTTTTTGTTTTTAACGGCCGAGGTTCGGTTTCACGGAGTCTGTCCGTTGCCGCGAATTTAGGCAAGTTTCCAACTTTGCTGCCGAACTGTGTGGTCATGTCTCTCTCTGCCCTTCAAGTGGACAATAAGAAAGGAATTATGCCACTTAGTTGGACGAGGGTGCAGAGTTAACTGTCCATGCTTGCGCCGCTCCCGGAATTTCTCATTTTCTCCGGCGTCCCCGCGGGACTTCCGATCATCGTGGGAGGAAGATTACAAGCCCAGCTATATTTCTCTGTGAGAATGAGGGCTTTTAGGTCGCATCCTCTCAAAATAAAACAAATTTAAAGGTCCTACCATGACGCTGACATCCCTTGCCTTCGTCCTCTCTGAACGTTGGCGGCATTTCCTATTTAAAAGCGCGGTCTCTCCCTCGCAACTTCTTTTCCTTTTCCTTAGTGCTTGATGGTTCCAGCTCAACTCTCTGAATCTGAAGAGCGTCCAAAAAAACGATGCTCTTCGCCTTACGCATCGCGCATGTGCGGGAACGCGCTGACTTTCCAATTTGCTACGCGAACGCCAGGAGGCAGAAACTTCCTCGATGGATGGATGACTGACCCTTGACCCACGAAACTGGCAGCTGCGGTGAACTTCGCGGAATTCCGCCCAAATCTCGAAGTGTTCCTGTGCAAAGCGTAAAACGCCTTTTCGAAGTAAACAAGAGCATAAATAAATCGGACTTTCTGCACTGGTAAAGCTTGGTAAAAACGCCCTCACAGACGCCATTGTAAGAATTTATTGCTTTTAGAAAAGCGACACCAGAACTGTGGCCATTTTCGTTCTTTCTGAACAAAGACTTCAGGAAACCACCTTTACAAAAATTCATTAAATAAATTAATATTAACGAACGTCGTTAAAATTAACTTCGTAACTCATAAAAATCGAATTCTCTCTAGCTACAGGTACGACGTTCAGAATTACGAAAAAATAGCGTAAAGCAAGGATTTGTTATTTTGCCCTGATGCATTAAGCCACAATTTTATTCTTTACTAGATGATTATTAAGCATCCTTGACGAAAGCGTACGCACAATTAATTTACGAAAGTCACTTCGTTACGGAACGATCGTCGATTCGCGTTTTCTAACAGTCGCTGAATTATACCATCACTAGTTAATACTAAGTAAGATTCACACTAAAACTAACTAAATATTAATACACTGCTGAAAAATTGCTAAGGACGGATCATAAACGGCTATATAGCGCATATAAAAGTAAGTGTGGTTGGATGCCAAGTGAAATAAAATGTCAGGATGCCAGGACATTACAAGAAAAACAATTTATTGTGCTGTGAAATCCAGAAGGCTTAGGAACGTGTTCAAGGGACAAACAGGCCATTTTGTGCATAATACGTAAACGTGAAAAAAATGCAATTACTGTCCGCAGGCGTTCCGGCTTAAGATGTCAATACGGGATATGGCCACCATGGAGGGCGATGCAAGATTCCACATGTCATGTCATGCATTGCACAACATTATCAAGCAGCTCTTGGGGTAATTTATCCCATTCGTCTGTCAATGCACGAATGATGGTGTCCTTGTTTATTGGAGGGCATTGGCGACCAGCTAGACTCCTCCCCAAAGCATCACACACATTTTCAATGGGATTCAGATCTGGAGAACGTGCTGGCCATACGAGGCGTTGAATATCCTCGCTCTCAAGACACTCCTGGACAGCGACTGTTCTATGACATGTTACGTTGTCGTCCATGCGAACATGAGGTAGCAGAACATCATTAATGTATCGTTGGCCAGTCATAGTCCCAGTTGGAAGCACATAGAGGGACGTACGGACATTGATCATGATGCCAGCCCATACCATGACACTACATGTCGGATATCTGTCCCTTTCCTGTATGTTTGATGGACATTATGCAGTACCACTATCACGCCAGATCAGTTGTCGTCGACAATCAGACGATAGACTGTATCTACTCTCATCTGAGAAGAGGACAGCAGACCAGTCGTTATCAGTCCAATTGCGATGTTGATGGCACCATTGCAAACGGGCGGTACGGTGACGTCTGGACAATGGGATGCACACAACAGGACGGCGGGCGTATAGTCCTCCTTCATGCAAACGTCTGGCGACAGTTTTTCGGGAGATCCGCTTGCCAGTAGCAGCCATAAACTGATTTGCTACCTCACTAGCTGTGCTGCGCCGGTGTCTTTTTGTTGATAGCACTGGGTACCGATCTTCTGCAGGTGTCGTACTGCGAACACGACCTCCCCCGTGACGTTTGCTACACTCTCCATTTGTTTGAAATGATTTCCAAAGCCTTGAAACAACACTGTGGCTGACGTCGAACTCCTTGGCAACATCTGTTATTTTTCGCCCTTTTTTAATCTTGCCAATAAGACGGCCACGCGTGAAATCATCTAGGTGATGTCGGGAAGACATACTGAAACTTGCAAGTTCGTCAATTGATTCTTTCCCTTTCAACTTTGCGTTTGAACAACAACGGTCAATACGCGTCAAATCCTTTATATCTCTTATCAGCGCTATGACGTCACGAACAAGTTCGGCAATCCAAAATTTGCATACGCACAACACGTCTTACTGTATCCCGCACTTATGTTAATTTCCACATTTTCCTGTATTCCATTTTATGGTTGCTATGGTTGCTATTGTCATCCGTCCTTAGCAATTGTCCGGCAGTGTACTAAGCAAGACTTTAATCACGAAAAGTTACTAAATTACGATCGATACACACCAAAGATTTTGATACACGCTACTGACATAAGGCATAAACACGCGTTTTTTTCTCATTAGATACAACTACAATAAGATAGAATACTTCAAACACTACATGTTTACAAATTACTTTTCCATTATTAAAGCTTACCCGATAATATAATAAAATAAACAGCGATAATGACGGTAAATACGGAACTACAACCTTTAGATTTTTTCATCGCTACGTTATCCCGACGATCAATAACGCCGAACGCCGCCGATAATTTTAAACTGATACATCTAATACTACGCTTTTATAAACTGCAAGATACACTTAAGAAACTAAGGCAAATCAATTCGGTATGAGGAAAGAATGCCCACGGAAAAAACGCCCACAGAAGAAATGCTGACGGGAAAAATAGATTGTATGAAAGAGTGGTCGACTGATAAGTTTTTATGTCTGTTATAAACGGTGTTCGGACAACTGGTCACAGACTGCTGCCCAAAAAAGCGTTAGGGGTCATATAAAAATTGCGGTTTCTTGGCCACCTCACCTACTAGCGAAACTGGGTGTAGGAGAATTGGCCACCGGAGAACTGGCCACAAAAGTTCAAGGGTGTGTGTGGGGGGGGGGGGGGTGTAAGTATTATCGATTTTTGGCCTACATTGAGAATTGAATTGGGAACTCCTAACAAATTTCTAGAAAACGTTCTATGTAAGCCAAGCGAGAATTACAGCATAATTCATGTATGTTCGGAAAAGGACCCTAAGGTGGGATTTTTTAATAACGCTGCACTTTTACGTAGGTACTAAATATTTGCATAACATGTCAAGTTTGCAATATTTTTCTTTTACTTAATTAATTCACAGGCGAAGAAAAAAGCGTTGAAAAGGCTTAGGCAACATAAGGCATTCATAAGCGAAGAAAAAAGTGTTGAAAAGGCTTAGGCCTACGGCCTATTAATTAATGTATGGATTGAATGTATGGTGCATAAGTAGAAGCGCAATATTATTGACAATTAATACAGACATTTGACGTGGAATAGGAATAGCTGTGGTGCAGTGGAAGCATATCCGGCGCGTAACTGGAAGACCCTGAGTTCGATTCCTGGTGGCGGCCACTGAGGATTTTTCCGTGACTCACTTATAAACGTGGAAAGAGCGATGACTTCTGTTTGATTATTGACAATACTTGTTATGTAAATTTTATGAATATGGGAATGACAGAATGAAAACTTTTAGAAGGGCCTAAACGTTAGTCCTAATATTATTTTCTGCCTGAGTAATACCGCAATATTAATAATTTGATGTGTTACGTAAACGTTATGAATATAACATCGTTAGAATAAAAACTGTGAAATAGGCCAAGGCCTAGGACTTATGACTTAAGGGCCGCGGGTGGCCTAGTGGGCAACGTTCGTGACTGCCACGGAAAGGACCTCGGGTTCGATCCCAGGCAGGTACGAACGCTCGATCCACTAAATATCCGCCGTGCGTCGGATGGGCACGCTAAGCCGTCGAACCCCGGGTACTGGCCTCCCGATAATAAATAAGGGCGTCTTCCTCCTTCTTTCTACTTCGCTTCCGTGTCACTTTCCTATCGGGCACTCTAGCCCAAATCTCCTGGCTTCCTATTTCTACGGGTTGTTTAAGACCTGGGGTCAGACACTCCCTTCCCAAAATCCTCTACATATGATCATGATAATTTTTTTGTTTGGGACTTAAGACTTAATATTTACTGCCTAAGTGAAAGCGCAATGCTATTGACTTGATTTGGTACGCAAACCTTATGAATATGAAGTCGGCGGATTAAAAGCTGTTAAAAAGGCGAAGCCTGTGAATTAATTAAGTAAAAAGAAAAATATTACAAACATTTATGTAAATACTAGCTATACCCGGCCACGCGTAGCTGTGGCACATTGTGGTTGCATGGATGAGAAATGAGGAACAAAACAAAGCATACGTTTCATAGAAGTTTAATTTTGCAATACTTGTGGGTATACAATATTTTTTGTTTTTCCATTCTCTGCGTAGATATAAAGGCTATCTGGTTTGCCGACACGGGAACACGCAACATACAGTTGTCCATGTGAGAAGCAATCCGCATCTAAATCTAAACCACACAATTCTAAAGATTGACCTTGAGCTTTATTGATTGGGATTGCGAACGCCAATCGAATTGGGAATTGCAATCTTTTAAGTTGAAATGGTGTATCGGTCGGGATCATGGAAATTCGAGGGATGAGGACATCTTCAATTTCGAAAGGCCCCGTTAAAATCGTTGCTTCCACTACATTTTTCATCAGTTTTTTAACTGCGAGTCGCGTGCCGTTGCAGAGTTTTGGCTGATTAATATTCCGCAACATGATAATTGGCACACCTATTTTCAATTTTAATATGTGTGGTGGCATCCCTGGCAGATCAAGTGAGTTCAAAAATTCCGTTGGATAATTAACTACTTCATCTGTTTACACAACTGTATCTATCGACTTGTATGTAATTTCCTCACTTTGAATGCTGGATTGAATAACATTATTAATTTGATAGACATCTTTATTCTTCGCGGCAAGGATAGCTCGTTCACTGAGCCAATCGTGATTCTTATAATTAATTTGAATATTAGGAAATACTTTTTCCATCAGTTCTTCTTTCGATGTTACTAAATTACAAAAATTATCAGGAAATGATATTCGTCTTGACGTCTCATCGACTGGCAGTTGTCCGTTCCCAATGTCCAGTAACTGTCGTGAGAATACCTCGGCTGATTGATCGTTCTGCAGCTGGACACGCATATTCGTAGTCAACTGCAATGTACGTACGTGTCGCCACAATGTTGAATATTTCAGGCAAGCATTTATTTCGTCCGCTGGTGTCGATCGAGAAATTACAGGCAATGTTTGCCTAAAATCTCCTGCGAGCAATATCAATGCATTCCCGAATGGTTGAACGTTTCCACGCAAATCTCGCAACGATCGATCAAGAGCTTCAAGTGATTTTTTATGTGCCGTCGTGCATTCATCCCAAACAATGAGTTTACATTATTGTAATACTTTTTCCATACAGGATGCTTTGGAAATATTGCACGTGGGAGTCTCGATGATTTGCATGCTTAATGGCAACTTCAGAGCTGAATGAGCAGTCCTTCCACCTGGTAACAATGTCGTAGCTATTCCAGACGAAGCGAGAGCTAAGGCTATGTCATTTTTGATCGAACCGTTGCCAGAATCAATCTGATAAGGAATGTTTTCCCAGTTCCTCCTGGAGCATCCAAGAAGAAGGCCCCCTCAACTCCGTCATTTATCATTTGCATTATGCGATCATAAATGCCCTTCTGTTCACACGTTAATTTGGGAATGTTTGATTGGACATATGACTGGAGATCACCGGTGTTGTAACTCTGTTCACGGCGCAAATCCACATCAAATGAAGCAGTCGTAGTTCGGTTGGGTGCTGGCATTCCCAATTGACTAAGAACTTTATTTGCGATAGCTAAGCACTTGTCTTCAATATTTATCAATGTTTCGTTGTAAATGCCTTCTGTAAATTCCATGGTCATATTGGCATTTTCTATAGGCGTACTCTATGCAAAATATCCTCAGCCATATGCGATCGATATCTTTCCCATAACTCTGTGGGAGATGAAGGGAAGCAAGCGGTCAATATAATTGCGCATAGTGCTCGAATTTGGTTTGGATGTGCAGTGTTGCACGCGTCACTAATACATATATCCCACTGTTGGTCGTTTTCTAATAAATTAAGAGCTGTAACGTATACCAGGAGATGTGACGTACCTGCCAGCAGGACGCACACGACATAAAGGCAGGTAGGAGTCAGAATAAAACGTCCGCGTAGCTCAATTAGTAGAGTGACTTATTCCGGAATGAGTGGACCCGGGTTCGAATCCTGGCGCGGATAAAAATGACGGAGAAATTCACTTCGTTATAGAGCTTGACACGCACTGCGGAAAGTGGAACAATTTTCAATTGCTGGAAAGATCTAGGACCAGGCACATTTACCAACAGCATGCGAAGGAAAAAACATTCATCTTGATTAGGATGCACTGTATAAAGTCTACCAATTGTATTTTCTCTGAAAATGCCAGGTTGACCGTCGACTGGCTCCCATCGTCTGCGTCGTACGAATGCTTTTTTTTTTTAGTTACATTCCACGTGTAGTAAGAGGGCACTTCTGTGTACATCAGTGTTCTGGCGAAAACGTCTTCGCCGCCCCGGTGGCGCAGTGGTCTAAGCGATGGCCTCTGATCATTCGTCCGAACGGGGTCCGGGTTCGAATCCCGGTGAGGCATGGATGTTGTGTTTGTCTTACGGCACTGGTTCTCTCCCTTCCCTGGAACCAGTGACCCTAAATTAGGGACGGGCGACTGCTTATAGCCCATTGAGTTGCTCACGGTGGTCGTTAAACCTCCAAACAAAAAAAAACGTCTTCCTGACATAAGGTGAAGAAAGCAGCCAGAGTTGTGCCAGGTGGATTAAGGGCTCTTTGTTGCACATTTGCATCTGTGAAATACACACGCTGTCCATTCTCTGCTAAGTGAACCACAGCTGGATTGCGTTCATGCATGGGAAATGAAAAAATTCGCCATGCAGCCTCATTGCTGCTTATGTATCTTCCAGCCTGGTATTGTGCAATTTCATCGATAACTCGTACTGCATTTCTGTCACTATTTTCTGGTTGCACACCAAAAACTGCCATATCGCTGCCTTTATTCACATACTTACAGATGTATTTAATCGATTTGACCGAATTGCAATATTCTACGTTTATGTGCGCTTTGTATGTTTTTGACAACAGAGGCGAATATGGGACCACCCAACGGTTTTCTACATCAATATCACCATTTTGCATGTGTATAGTTGCCGAATTCCCGCCATCTTCAGTTGATCGTCTCCTATACTGAGGATATCCATCGTCTCCTGTTACTGTGTTGGCTGCGAATACTCGAGGATATTGCTTAGAACATTTCCCGTCTACCATGCATGGTGAATTCGGATTTAGTGTACCGCATGGTCCATGTATCATGTTTTTGATAACAACTGCATGCAAATCCTTATCGACGTCGGCCCAAGGAATCTCAGCGCATATCACATCGTCGATTTCGTCTGAAGTTATTTTATCGTATAGCCAGATTAGTATATGCGCATGTGGCAATCCTCTCTTTTGCCATTCTACTGAATACATCCAGCAGCGCACAGATCCAAACACTTCATGTTTCACAATGAAATCCATCAGCGACTTAAGCTTTTGTCTGAAAAAACGTGCTGTGATGTCATGCCTATCCACGGGTGATTGCCCAGGAAGTAACAGCTGCTGTATCTCGTCCCAAGCTGGATGGAACGTGAAGGTGATAAATAAGTCTGGACGCCAACAGCTGCTGTATCTCGTCCCAAGCTGGATTGAACGTGAAGGTGATAAATAAGTCTGGACGCCCGTAATGACGAACATATGCCATTGAATCTTGAGCATATTCCTGCATGTGACGTGGACTGCCTATGTATGAAGATGGCAAAATAGTAAGCTTTCCAACGTTGGTTGTATTACCGTCATTCACAACTGCATCTCGCAAATGAATGTATTCTTCGGAGCGGAGTTTGGTCTGATTCAAACGAAAACGTTCCGTTTCAATTTTTGCTTACATATCCACAATGTACTGGTGAAACAACTGACGGCATTTCAAAATATAATTGTCCTCGTTCCTCCGAATCATTAAGCGGTAGGCGTAAAAGTTCATTGCGCAGCACTTTTTATTAATTTCTGCACCATTCACTGGGTTTATCATCTTCACATTGAAATGATATCCATCGGCACCATCCCAGAAGATAACTGGATATTGCAAAGCATCGTAACAAC
This sequence comes from Macrothele yani, assembly GCA_039090855.1. NCBI lineage: Eukaryota > Metazoa > Arthropoda > Arachnida > Araneae > Macrothelidae > Macrothele > Macrothele yani. Next base: position 29,967,459 of record CM077029.1, on the reverse strand, counting down.
GGTGAGTTTCTGCGACGTTTATCAATTGATCGTTTCTTCGATGGAGAACAATATCTCTAGGTTGGAACTGATCTCCGACTATGACAATTGCTACTTCGTCTATAGTTGGAGCATTATATCTTCGAACATGTTCTCCAGCGGGCGTTTTGTCGGCGTGAATGACAATCTTGTGGGTATCTGATGGCATCATATCCATTGCCGTTTTGAACAAACGCACCAAATTGTTCTTTTCGTGAAGTAGCTCCTGTAGTTGCGAAATGATGGATCTTCTTAGCGAGGTATGTATTCCACAACGTGCATCGACTTCATCTCTACCATCACCGATGAAGTACATTTGAAGGAATTTATGGTCACTATCTCGGAACGGGAACAGGGAGCCAGCTTTGTGATATGTTTGTCCTTTGATTTTAAAAGTTGGCATGAATTGAGCAGTCACAATTTCCGCACCAAATGACGTCATTTGGAAGCAAGAGTTATATTTCCTGATGTTCGATAGGAAATGCTTCGATTCAGCGGTAGATCCAGCAAGTAGAGTTTTCAACGGCTCTGGTGGTGCTTCAAGTTGAGGCAATTTAATTTTTCCGCCAGCGCAACACATCCCATTCGTTTCATTATTGAACTTTAGAGCCTGGCAGTAGGTACAGACATGACTCATCTGGCCAATGACAACATGCGGACTTGAACTATGATCAACAGCTGGATTGTACCGGAATGCAAGACGATTGTATTGCAGAATCAGATCTGCTGTTCTTTGGGTACGTGTTTCAGCTATCCTCGACGCCTCGCGTTCATTCCGTTGAGAACGAACCAAATCTGTTGCTGCAGAACGCGACTACCGTGCTCGCAATCGTGCATCCTCAAGCCTGGCTGCTCGTCTTTCTGCTGGTTCCGTGTTACGCATCTGGATGGTGCTTAGTCTGTTCCTCTCTCGTACGTATGCCCGCTCTTCCTCAGTCATATTCGAAAGCCGTCTTCTCGATTCTTCTGTGTGGCGAGTGCGACGACCCAAATTCGTTTTTCTGCGAGGCATTATTTCGGCTTTCACTGGAACAGAAGGAAGGGATAAGATTATAACCTCTTATGGCTCTCACAGCTCTAGGTTGAAAACCATGAGAGATAAGAGACAAAACATAACCTCTACTTACGATTTCGCGAACGGCGCAGCTCAATCACGACACGATCACCTAGTATGGAGAGTGTTCCCCTCACTTCCAGCAGATGGCGAGTTTACTGGTACACAGCTGACCGTTGAAAAGGCTGTTTTCTCGCGGTCGCTGGTATGTAACTGACGCGAAAAATAGATAAAAATAACACGATCACCTAGTATGGAGAGTGTTCCCCTCGCTTCTGGCAGATGGCGCGTTTACTGGTACACAGCTGACCGTTGAAAAAGCCTTCGACCATATATACTGATAGACTGCGCATGGCATCAAAATTTCTGGTTCCAACATCGCAAGCCACGAAATCACGTGACTTCGGGCAAAAAGATGGTTAACTCGTGCTGTGCTCATCATGAATTTTAGGAGTTTCTTTTTTAGAATTCCATTACGACTTTTCATTCGTGAATACATTTATTACGCTCTGATGCAGCTATTGCCAGTGCGCAGTCCATTAGTATATATGGTCGAAGGAAAAAGCTGTTTTCTCGCGATCGCGGGTATGTTACTGACGCGAAAAATAAATAAAAACAATCTTTGAAGCGGGTTGTATATCGTGTCAAAATTTGAGCTCAATCGGTGCAGAACTTTTTGAGTTTTTGAAGCGTACACAAACCAACTTAGCATTTATATTTATATAGATTTAGTGCCTAAAAAAGCAGCGAACAAGCAGATACTAATCCAGCTAAATACTTTGCAGTGAGGGAAATGTATATTTTACCAGTGAGAATGTGTGTTAGTGCTTATTTTTCTTCTTTAAATTCTGGAAGAAAAGAAAAGGTGTGTTAGTGCTTATTTTTTTCTTTAAATTCTGGAAGAAAAGAAGTGAGCCCGTAACGATGTAACTTGATACCGTCACAAGTTTACACTGACCGCTGGCCAACCAATAAATTTAGATGAAATGGGGTGGGGTCGCGTCGCTGGCAGGCAGTTCTCTTTTCCCAGCTGCGAAGCACACTTTGACGAAAGGATGTCTCTCCCCGTCTCGCCACTGCTGTACGTAGCCACGGAGCAGCCCAGAACGAAATGTTTATACGGCCCCTTGAAATTTTTGTGGCCAGTTCTCCGCTTAGTCTTAGCTCCGAAAATTATGGAAATATCTAAATTTCTTACTAAAAACGAAATATTACAAAAAAAAAATTATGAACAATAGTTGCTGAAGTGGGGAATATAACCACACGAAATTTGTTTATGCAGAACAATTTTATGGCACTGAAATTGCAATGTGTCCAGTTCTCCGGGGGCCAGTTCTCCGTACCCGCTACATGACAACACAAAATGGCACCACATTTTTAATTTTTTTGATCCCTACAAAATACACAACTTCTGCTGTGAGAATCGCAGTTCATTTTGGGTGTTTAAGTCGTAAGGAGTTGTTGATCCAAAGTGCATGTTGTTCGCAAATATAACAAACAGATGTCGGAACTACAGAGATATTGATGTATAGCAGTTGGCTTGAAGACAACGGTGAATCATTAGTATGTTTTTAAATAAATGTTGCATAAGACTACCACTGCTTTCAGGCCAACACCAAACAACCTCTACAGTCCATCAGTGCAATCGGAACTTTCCTCTCGTATTTGTAAGGTTTGCAGAAAATATTTTACACATCAAATTATTAATATTGCGGTATTACTCAGGCAGAAAATACTATTAGGACTAACGTTTAGGCCTTTCTAAAAGTTTTCATTCCGTCATTCCCATATTCGCGTTATGTAGGTGGGGTGGCCAAGAAACCGCAATTTTTATATGACCCCTAACGCTTTTTTGGCCAGCAGTCTGTGACCAGTTGTCCGAACACCGTTTATAACAGACATAAAAACTTGTCAGTCGACCACATATTTTTCCCGTGAGCATTTTTTCCGTGGGCTTTTTTTCCTATTTTCGAAAAGTGGGCGTTTTATCCTTGGGCATTCTTTCATACAATCAGATTGAAGTACTCCATGAACATTATTACATTCCCAATAATTTCCCTAGCTTGGCTTTTCAGTACTTTTCCAGCTTTCAGTGTGCTGAGTGCCATAGTTGTGAGCAATAATATTAACAGTATCACAAAAAAAAGATAAAAGAAACAACAAAAGAAAAAAAAGGTGAGTAAAGATCTCTTGCTTGCTACAAAGCTAGCTTGAGAAATCAGTAACAGAAGTCGGAAAGGGTCGTTTGGTGATGTTCAAGAATCCCTTATTCTTTTCCTTCCCACAAAGACCATTGAAGGAGAAGCTCTAAACACCACAGGGAATCAACATCAGGAGGGACCGCCAACACTCCCCCATCCACCCCGTATCGTCATTGTTTATTGCCCTGCTCCAAGAGGGTTGAAGGCGATTAGTTGTAAGCACGCTACTTACGATACGAAGCTCCCCTAAAACTGGTAAAGTGAATCCTTCCCAACTGCCAAGTTAAAATTAAAGAAGGGTTGATTATGTTAAGCATGAACAATGTCGATATGAAAATATTCTGATCAGGTGGTCAGTTGCGGAATAGAGTCAATAAAGTGTTTGAACCGTCATTCCATAGAATTAGTAGTCTGAATTTGGTAGTTGTGTTGTGTACTACGGCTTCTAAAATTGACACGTTTTGGGAAGGGTACATACAGTAACTGCACTTTATGGTGTCAAATTCTCCTACACGCAAATTATAAAACTGCAAGATGCGTGTATTAGCAATTTCAAAAGATAAAGTACTGAAAGCACCCCCCCCCGACAAAGAAAATCCACAACTTTGGCCAGTAAGGATAAACCAAGACTCTTGAGGATGAAGTGTGCTACTCTGAACTGCAGACATAGTAAGAGAAGTGAAGTGCCTTGTAATGGGAGAATTCTAAAATGCAAAGATTGATTGAAACCATTGTGAAAGTGCCCCAATCAACAACATTATTACAACTTCAAAAGTACCACAAGTTTTAACTTCAAAAGTACCGCAAGTTTTAAGTGTTTCAACTTCAAAAGTACCACAAGTTTTAAGTGCTTCAACTTCAAAAGTACCACAAGTTTTAAGTGCTTCAACTTCAAAAGTACCACAAGTTTTAACTTCAAAAGTACCATAAGTTTTAAGTGCTTCAACTTCAAAAGTACCACAAGTTTTAAGTGCTTCAACTTCAAAAGTACCACAAGTTTTAACTTCAAAAGTACCATAAGTTTTAAGTGCTTCAACTTCAAAAGTACCACAAGTTTTAACTTCAAAAGTACCATAAGTTTTAAGTGCTTCAACTTCAAAAGTACCACAAGTTTTAAGTGCTTCAACTTCAAAAGTACCACAAGTTTTAACTTCAAAAGTACCATAAGTTTTAAGTGCTTCAACTTCAAAAGTACCACAAGTTTTAACTTCAAAAGTACCATAAGTTTTAAGTGCTTCAACTTCAAAAGTACCACAAGTTTTAAGTGCATAAACTTTTCCCAAGGCACGTTGCAGGGAGCAAACCAATTGCTAAAACTCTATGAAAGGTACCTGGTGAGAGAAAAATGGCGGTACGTGGTGACGCTCAATGAAGCATGTCTATCCAAGTGTCAGAAATAAACCCCATGCAATTTTTTCAAAGGGACAAAACAATTCCCATATTTGGCAGAGAAACTGCTGCAGAACTTTCCCACAGGGTTTTATGATCATTGCTAGGTACTGTGCCAGGGGAAAACTTAAGGTGCGTAGGGTTACTTCAAATGTGAAAGTTACCTCGGCGTCATACCAGGCTTATTCACTGGACCCGTTGTTTCATGAGAAATACCAGCTTTGTATGGACAAGATGTCCATTGAATATGTATTCACCAAGATGAGGCTTCTAGCCATACATGAAGATCGACAGTACCGTATTTTAACACACTTGAGCAGGAAACAGGAATAAGGGCTATTACCTTGGTGAATATATTTCAAATACGTGGAAATAATGTAAATAGACGAAGTCATCGCTTTGTCCACGTTATTTTATAAGCAACTCATAGAAACTGAAAATTTGTTGTTCTGACACCGCTGGGATCGAATCTCAGATCTCTCGATAACTAGCTGAGTGCGTTCGCTTTACGCTACGGTACCGACAATTCACAGCGCTATGCGTGGTTTATCAGTCAGCATCTGACTACATAAATCCATATTGATGGGCTCAGCAACTGATATGCCCCCATTTGGTGGCATTAACAGGACAATTAAGCTATTTAATTATAGCCAATAAATCCAAAGAGCGAAAGAAATGGTAAATATATTTCAAATATATAGAAATAATGTAAATAGACGATGTCATCACTGACCTTATTTTTATAAACGCATAGCAACTGAAAAATTTTTGTTCCGACACCGCTGGAATCAAACCTCAGATGTGGCAAAGTAGCTTTAGCTTAATGGGATGAACTCTATTATTGGACACTCTATTACAGATGTTGACTGATAAACCACACATAACGTTTGCAGTGTAGCGTGAAGCGAACGCACTCGACTAGTTATCGAGATATCTGAGATTCGATCCCAGGGATGTCGGAACAATAATTTTTCAGTTGCTACGCATTGCTTACAAAATAACGTGGACAGAGCAATGACATCATCTTTTTAGGCTATGGCCTTCTTGGACATTCCAGCTAAATCTCCCAATGCCTCCCCAATGGACTTCTGTGGGTTTGCGCTCCTGAAATGAGAACTTGGAAATTAACAACCCAAAACCATCGACAGTCTATGGAAAGCTTGTAGGAAATAATGGTCCAACATAAACACAAATTCTTTGCGATTAAGCCTGTTACAGTGGCAATTATGCTGCAGAGATATAGTTTGAAACTGTAGCTACCAAATTCAACACGACCAAAGTGGCAACATGGAATTAGCTAGTTCCAAGGTACGGTAAAATCGTTCATTCTTAACATAATCATCCCTGCCTATGTCTGTGCCTGCATTTTGCAGATATGTTTCAAGAAAAAGAGGTTAGTAAATAAATGTATCTTATTCATTCTGTGTAAGCATTTATTACCTTATGTGGTGAACGTGATGTGGCTTTAGCTTAATGAGATGAACTATGTTTGTGTGTATATACAGATATTATATATATATATATATATACTATCTACCAACAAGTAATTGGACACCCCTGCAATCGACGATAACTGCGGTCCTGATACACGTCACGGCCGCCGCCGTTAAATATCGTGTGGGAAACAACAACGCAACCAGTCGCATGCAAGATGCCACGCAGTTCGGAGCTCTCTGATTTCGAGAAAGGTGTAATCGTCGGGTATCACAGAAATGGCCGATTCATACGTGACATATCCTAAGAGTTGAAGTACCCAAAATCGACAGTGGCCTACGTGATTGCCAAGTGGAAGATGAGAGGTGACTGTCGGAATGTGCCCCGACCCGGCAGACCCACAAAACTGGAAGTTAGAGACAGACGGGTGCTGGCAAGAGAAATTCGCAAGAACCGCACCAAATCGACGGGCCACATCTGCGAGGAGTTTCAACAGGCATCCAGAAGTGTTCTTTCGATGAATACCATCCGTAAGGAAGCCCATCTGCTCGGTTATCATGGGCGTGCTGCCGCCCACAAGTCTTTGATCACCAAGTCCAATAGCGCTGCTCGGCTAACGTGGTGCAAAGAACGTCGACAGTGGACCGTTGAACAATGGAAACAGGTTCTCTGGAGCGACGAATCAAGGTTCACCCTCTACCGTTCAGATGGCAGGGTCTGGGTTTGGCGTCTGCCTGGAGAACGCCTCCTGCCGGAATGTATTGTGCCAACTGTGAAGTTCGGCGGCGGTGGAATTATGCTATGGGGTGTTTCTCCTGGTATGGCACGGGACCGTTGGTCGCAATTCCTGGCAGACTCAACGCCGAGAAATACTGCACCATTTTGGATGACCATGCGCTTCCTACGTTATGGCAGTTTTACGGGGTGGACCCATGTTACTTTCAGGATGACAATGCCACCTGTCACGTTGCGAGGTCCACCATGGCTTGGTATGGTGACAACGGGGTTAATCGAATGGACTAGCCTGCGCAGAGCCCGGACCTTAACCCTATCGAGCACCTCTGGGACCACTTGGAGCGTCGACTTAAGGGGTGACCCCACCGTCCGAAATCGATGAAGGAACTGACCTGTCTTCTCCAAGCCGAGTCGAAGAAAATACCGCTAGTCGTCGTACAACGCCTGGTTGAGAGTATGCCCCGGAGGGTCGCAGCTGTAATCGGCGCTCGTGGAGGCTTCACCAACTATTGAAGGTGAATAAACTTCGTTTTCCTTTGCTATCACAGGTGTCCAATTACTTGTTGGTAGATAGTGTATATTTCAGATATATAGTTTTACATGTATGTATGCATATATATTTCAGATGGGGCGAATGGGATTTGCGGTTTGGCAGTATTCCACAACATTATGTTGCCATGGAAACGCTAGCAGGCGATGGTACGGAAGGTGTTCGCATCAGAACTGCGAAGACTCTGGAAGAGCTGCTTGCGTTATGCCGTTGGTTTTCGCTCGCCAGACAGTCAAAGATGCGAATCCGCAAGCGTTTTTTTTTTTTTTCGCAGCGAAAGCATCGACATATTTTAACACCGTTGATAATAGACTTTTATTTGTGTATATTTAATTCAGTTTTATTTGTGCATTCTCTGGGCTTCGCAGCTAGCTTAGCTAGCCTCGAATATACGCCACTGAGTCGTGTATATATAAATTGAAGGCAGTGCAATACTTTCAGTACTTATGCTTTTTTCATGATAAGTTCTCCATAAAAGGTAATTAATATTTATTATCCAACGAATTTCTTTCATCTGAGGGCACTTAACACCTTTTTTTTTTTTTTTTTTTGATTGGAGATTTAACTACCACCGTGAGCAGCTCATAGGCTATCAGCAGTCGCCTGTCCCTAATTTAAGGACACTGACTCCAGGGAAGGGTGAGAGCCAGCGCCATAAGACAAACATAACATCCATGCTTCTTTTTTTTTTTTTTTTATTGGAGGTTTAACGACCACCGTGAGCAACTCAATGGGCTATAAGCAGTCGCCCGTCCCTAATTTAGGGCCACTGGTTCCAGGGAAGGGAAAGAGCCAGTGCCGTAAGACAAACACAACGTCCATGCCTCACCGGGATTCGAACCCGGACCCCTAACGGACGAATGATCAGAGGCCATCGCTTAGACCACTGCGCCACCGGGGCGGCCATCCATGCTTCACCGGGATTCGAACCAGGACCCATTTCGGGCGAATTTTTTTTTTTTTTTTTTTTTTTGATTGCAGGTTTAACGACCACCGTGAGCAACTCAATGGGCTATAAGCAGTCGCCCGTCCCTAATTTAGGGTCACTGGTTGCAGGGAAGGGAGAGAGCCAGTGCCGTAAGACAAACACAACATCCATGCCTCACCGGGATTCGAACCCGGACCCCGTTCGGACGAATGATCAGAGGCCATCGCTTAGACCACTGCGGCACCAGGGCGGCAAGGTTAAAATTCATTAGTTTAGTACAAATTTATTTTTTATTTTTTTTTTTTTTTATTGGAGGTTTAACGACCACCGTGAGCAACTCAATGGGCTATAAGCAGTCGCCCGTCCCTAATTTAGGGTCACTGGTTCCAGGGAAGGGAGAGAACCAGTGCCGTAAGACAAACACAACATCCATGCCTCACCGGGATTCGAACCCGGACCCCGTTCGGACGAATGATCAGAGGCCATCGCTTAGACCACTGCGCCACCGAGGCGGCACAAATTTATTCAGGCTGTATGGTAAATATAAAGAATAGATCTATATCATTAGAAAAAATTCAACAGAGTCAAATCAACAGCAAAAGCTGAACAAAATAAAACATTTTGAGAGGGGCAACATGTCATATAGAAGTATGTATTGATCTGATTTTGTATTCAAAAATAACCAAAAAAATGTTATAAAAAAGCTTTGAATCATTTTTATATTAATATATTATATATGCCTCTAACTAAGCCAAGAAATTTTTGTTTTAATTTTGTAGGTTTCACAAGTCATTTAAAGAATTATGAGAATTGGAAGGTATTTTTAAAAATCACTTTTTTCAACAATACTTTTTTTTTTTTTTTTGATTGGAGGTTTAACGACCACCGTGAGCAACTCAATGGGCTATAAGCAGTCGCCCGTCCCTAATTTAGGGTCACTGGTTCCAGGGAAGGGAGAGAGCCAGTGCCGTAAGACAAACACAACATCCATGCCTGACCGGGATTCGAACCCGGACCCCTTACGGACGAATGATCAGAGGCCAACGCCTTAGACCACTGCGCCACCGGGGCGGCTCAACAATACTTTGAGAGAGAAGAAGAGATAAAGGTTTAACGACCACCGTGAGCAACTCAGTGGGCTATAAGCAGTCGCCCGTCCCTAATTTAGGGTCACTGGTTCCAGGGAAGGGAGAGAGCCAGTGCCGTAAGACAAACACAACATCCATGCCTGACCGGGATTCGAACCCGGACCCCTTACGGACGATTTTTTTTTTTTTTTTTTTAGGTTTAACGACCACCGTGAGCAACTCAATGGGCTATAAGCAGTCGCCCGTCCCTAATTTAGAGTCACTGGTTCCAGGGAAGGGAGAGAGCCAGTGCCGTAAGACAAACACAACATCCATGCCTCACCGGGATTCGAACCCGGACCCCTTCCGACGAATGATCAGAGGCCAACGCCTTAGACCACTGCGCCACCAAGGCGGCCAACAACAACAATACTTTGAAAGAAAAGGTATTAGGATTGGCTCCAAACACCTTTAAACATTTTCATCTGTTAGTTTTACGGTAAAAAGTATACTGAAATAAGATTTTTAAAGCTTTACATAACAGCAAAAAAAAAAAAAAAAAAAAATGTGTACTTTTAATTATATTTTATGAAGCATTAAATGAAGCATAATAATTTATCATGTATGGCATTCCTGTGCTGTATGGCAGAATATTCAATAAATCAAATCAAACCTGGACCCATCTCAGACGAATGATCAGAAGCCATCGCTTAGACCACTGCGCCACTGTGAGCAACTCAATGGGCTGTAAACAGTCATTTGTCCATAACTTAGGAGGCCACTAACTCCAGGGAAGGAAGAGAGCCAGTGCCGTAAGACAAATGCAACATCCATGCCTCACCTTGATCGAACCAGGACCCATCTAGGATGAATGATCAGAGAAAAAAAAAGCTATCCCTTAGACCACGGTGCCACCGGGCAGCCCCAAAACTATCAAGATGCCAAATACAAGCCTCCAAGCATGTTAGTCATTGGGAAATGAACTTGAGCACCTGAATATGATATACTGTGGTACATCCTGCATAGTAGTTCAGTTTGTTGTAACTGGCACAACCATTTCTTCGTTTTATAGCCCAGATACTTTAAATCTTCAAAAGCTCCAATTATAGCTTTGGGACAGATATAAAAGCTTTCACATCTATCGATTGCACTTTAATGGAGGCAAAACAAATTTTATGGTCACTTGGTGCTTACAAACATCTTGGAATCTGTTGGCAATTTAGAATCGTTTTGATCATTTCCATGAATGATATACAATCTATGGCTTCAGTTCCATGATTTAATTTTGACCTGCAATTTTGTAGGCATTCAAAACAAATAAATTAGTCATTAGAAACATCTTTCTAGGAAAATTTTAGTGTTTGCTCAGTAGTAATTGCCTTCTATAACTGATTTCCTTTAATTTTCAACTTAAGATTAAGCCCATTAAAATGATCTGTCTTGCCGAGCAAAAAAAAAAAAAAAAAGTTTTGAAGCCATTTAGTGTTAGTGAGGAAATTTATAAATGTTCTTTGTTACAATTTTTAGAAGTTAAGAATGTGATTTCTCCTTAACATTTGGTAAAATGCTTTAATACTTTTCTTCTTGACTGCCAAACATACAGATGTAAATATAACTAAAACTGTATATTTTGTATTCAGTTCTTACCAGATTATAACAAGAAGTCTGCAATTTTACATTTTGGCTTACATGAAGTTAACTATTGGTATAACAATATTCCATTACCTCTTTCAGAAGTGATATTAGTCTTCAAAATTCAGTTGATTAAAGCTTTTTGGTGAAAAATACAAATGAAATGGGATAATTTCATGAAAAGTATTACTAGAGAGCAATTTAATAAAGCCTCTGATTTTTGAAAGCAAAATTTATTCTGTCCTTTCAGCAGCAATAATTCAGAGTTCCTGCTGAAGTGTTACATTTCTCATCTTCAGGAATGAAGCCAAGGAGAGGGTCTTATGGATCCAGCTCCTCCTCCAAATTTTTAATGTGCTTTTTATGGCATAATTATATACAGTCTGTACATTGTTTTCCTCCTCAAATTTGCAAGATTAATCACTTTAGTGGTAGTTTTTACAATTGAATTTGAATACACATTACGTTACATGTCCAACAATTTTTCTCTGACTATTACACTTTTTATGTGTAGTGCCATCTGTTTCTTTCTCTAATAGGGCAAGAACACAATGATCTATATATGCAGTAGGGACTGTAAAGTACCTCTAGGCAAAATTAATTTACTGCATCACTAAGAGCCTTATTTTGAAAATCTGCCATCTGTACAACAGTAAAATCATAATACCTTTTCTGGCGTGAGAAATGGAAAGCGGTAACACAGAACAGAAAAATTCATACCTACAGATGTTACTAAAGCTCTTGTTACTGAACAGGAATTCTACCCAAGTATTTGGAGGCTGTTAAAAATTTCTGGGTTAGCTCCATATCTCAACAGCATGTGAACTATCTTTTTTAATAATGAAGCGGTTTATATCTGTTTTTAGGGGAGAAAACTAGACAGCAATGATTGAACATGTTGTTTGGTCCTTCTTTCAGTGCACTCAGATTTACCTTTAGTGCAGACAAAGTCTTAGATGTAATGCCTCTCCTCCAAAAGGTGTCTCCCTTTTGCTGTACAATAAAATAATTTTACAGCAATGAAAAATTTTAAAACAGTAATTAAAAAATAAAACATGAAATGCATACATGCTGTGGGATATAGAACAATCTGACATTTTTTCAGTTACTTCAGCTAAGTTAAAAAAATGTATATACTTTTTTATTGAACTCAACTTATGTATGTATATTTTAATTGTGAACTTCAGTTATGTACATACTATATACATACAAAAACATGCATGTATCAAATTTATATATATATATACATTTATATATATATAAACTTAACCCTCAGGAACTCCCCCCCCCCCCCATCATTGATTTTATTATTCTCGCTTCTTTGTTTTTTTGGTTGTATGACTTTTTTGAATCTCTTCGTATCTTTTGGCCTTATTTCTTATCGGACATGTGAATTCTAAAGGAGCTATTCTCGTCTCTTATCTATTGTGTGACTTTGGGAACACATTTGGCATAACTTTTATCATTTGACAGCCACTTTACTGAACAAGAAGTCACTCCACCTAATCTATGTTTCCCCGACGATACTGGTTGGGTTCGAATAATGGTCGCTTTCATTTTATGCTGGGTTCTGGTTCCTATAAGGTTAACTGATATGTACACTTTGCTTTTCTGTAATTAGTTGAGTCAGCTGCTTTGCACAATTCACACTGGATTGAGTTTTATTCTTTGTTGGTTTTTGGGAGTTCCATAGTGCCATAAATTTAATGTCTATCTTTGGCTCTATGATGTGTCATTTATTTTGTTTTACAGTTTTTTTTTCTGAAATGCTTCTTTATATATATAAAATTGGATCTCTCCCCCCTGAAATGAAATAGTGGCTATATTACTTCTCAACATCACACTGCCGGATATGGATTCATCAATGGCAAGGGACAAAATCAGCAGAATTAATATCAGAAATTTGTATGTCTGATAGTTTTATAGAAACTGTTAAGATTCACTCTTTCACAGTTCTAGCTAAGACAGGAACTTAATTTTGTCTCTCTCTCTAAGATTTCTTCCTTATTTTTAAAATCTTTAAAAAGGATTTCAGAAAAAATTAACTTACAGTATTTGAAAAATTTATCATCTATGACAGATTTTCAGACTTTTGCGATTTGCAATAACAACACAGAACTTGCTTCAGTTGTGCTCGATAAAGACTGTTCGAAAAGCAAATTTTTTGAAACTGTAACTTCTTTTGTTATCTTTCAGGGTTTTTATTTTGACTTTCACCATCAGAATACATTTCATTCAAGTCAGAATGCTTTCTTTCACTATGCTGCTGAATACTACTTTATTATTCAGATGATATAAATGACAAATTAAGCATCAAGGTTTCCCATACATTTCTGTAAATGAAAATCAGTCAGACCATATATTATTAAAGCTTTTGTTTTCACCTGTAATTTTTCTCATACTTTGAGCTCATGGTAATTGTAAACCAGTTATGACATAATTACATAAAATCTTCCCATAACACAATTTTAGACTCTTATGTAAACATATTAAAAGACACTGACTGAACTTGAAGATGGAAAAAAAACCCAACACAAAACTTTTTACAGCTCTACAGCATATATACATCAAAGACAATGGAGAGAAGAAGGCAAGGTGCCAGACAATTGCCTTATATGGTGCCAACCCATAAAACAAACCCCTCAAAATATTCGATAGTGTTTGCTAAAATATTTCGGCTTGGAGGTATACATATTGTGATAATCACCCAATTTGTGTCTGTCCCTTTCATTCAAACCTTCAAACAGCTCTTCCACGAATCAGCAGTAAGCATCAAAGGTTCACCTACTGTGCAATCACTTTCAAGTGCCAAACTTGCATGATGTAGTCACATAATGTGTAGTTCTTAAAATTTTGCTTAATTCTTAGTTGGTGAGAAACATAGATTTTAGAAATAAAAAAACGAAATACCTTTATTTTGAAAAATTAATATTCGTTACAAAAAAATTAGTAACCATATAAATTTCTGTAAGAAAAATGAGGGCTTCAGTTCTTTTCTTGTTTTTGTTTTTGTTTTTTTTTTCACCTGGATTTGCAGCCACTAGTTACTCAGCCACTGCTACATACCATTGAATTCCAACAGGAACACAACTGGGGTAAAACATATCAGAAGTGAGAAAGCTAATTTAATGCCACTGATGACAGCACACATAAATAGAACATAATTTATTTTATTATTTGGTGAATTGGAAATATTAGTAATGTACATCAAAAGTATCATTCATTAAAATCATGTCAACACATGATACAAAAATATAAAAAAATAAACAGAAGACCCTGAGGAATTCAATTTTCTATACATGTTCATTTGGACATTTTGTTTTCTTTTTTGTGACTATGGAGATGGCAAACAAAGCATTCTTTTCAAAACGCCTTGATTTTACTTCCTATGGAAAGTATGAAAACAAGGTTCCAAGCACAAGGGAATATTGCAGGTGGTGCATATGAACTTAGTTCTTTTTTCATATCCTTTAAGACTGCAGCTTTTGCACCTTCTGTAAGTACTTATCCTGGCTAGAGAATGTTGTCCAACATTTAAAAAATATGCTCCATCAGGGGTGGAGTTTTCACCATTGGTTGAAGAACAGCCAAAGTATCCTTGCTCTTGTCTGAAGCCATCAATGCTCACTGGTGAATAGTTACAAAATTATTATAGCTATAAACTGACTAGAATATAAAATACATTATTACAAGTTACTGAGCAGCCATTTTAATACTCATCTCCTACAATTATCTTATAGAACACTGAAATTGCAACCCACAATACTCACTAGAAATTTCCATGAGATCATGTGCATGTATAACATATGAGCAGCAAATGATTACATTTGGACATAAAAATGTGCAAAACACCATTGTTTGTGTAATAAGATGTATGTTCACTTCCAGCAGTTAAAGAACAGGAAGTGGTCAACAAAAATGTGAAAGACGAACTTGAAAGATGAAGGAAGTGGCTACTGAAGATCCAGTGAAATATGAGAATGATGTAAATATAATGATAAATGATGTAAAATAAAATATAACGTAAATGATGTAAATAAAAATCTCAACGTAAATGATGTAAAGATAAAATATAACGTAAATGATGTAAATAAAATATAACGTAAATGATGTAAATATAACGTAAATGATGTAAATATAATGTAAATGATGTATGTATAATATAATGTAAATGATGCATGATATAATATAATGTAAATGATGTATGATGTAATATAATGTAAATGATGTATGATGTAATATAATGTAAATGATGTAAATATAATGTAAATGATGTAAATATAATGTAAATGATGTATGTACAACATAATGTAAATGATGCATGATATAATATAATGTAAATGATGTATGATGTAATATAATGTAAATGATGTAAATATGATGTAAATATAATGTAAATGATGAATGATAAAAATTGGCATGATGAAAAAAAAATGAGAAAGAACAGGATATGAAAAGGGAAAGGAAGTTGATACAGAACAGTTACGAGGGAAATTGTCTGTTACTTTTCATTTTGAACAAGTATGCATAGTTACAAAGTTGTATATTTGTGAATGCCTTTTGAAAGTTGCAGGGCATTTCTAAATGTTCCACTTTATTTATATATACTACAACAAAGTAAATTTATCGAAAAGAGATATGGAAAAAATATTGAAAATAAATTATTATTTTGGCATTACAATACACATAAAAAGTGTTTATTATTACTGCAAATTCTTAATTAATCATCTTTGGAGCTGAAGTTTAAAATTTTCATAAATATTCTACGGCATTTTAAGCATGGCCAAATGAATGTCAAGAGTGATCTCTTTTAATGCACATTGCTGTAGTTGATGTCAAGCAGGGTCACAATATGTAACATGAAAGTCATATTGTAGCATATGACATCAATCTTGTCCTGGGGCTGGGCACATACATCTATGCAATACTAGATAGCAAAGCACGGTAAATATATTAATACACTATCTACCAACAAGTAATTGGACACCCCTGCAATCGACGATATCTGCGGTCCTGATACACGGCACGGCCGCCGCCGTTAAATATCGTGTGGGAAACAACAACGCAAACAGTCGCATGCAAGATGCCATGCAGTTTGGAGCTCTTTGATTTCGAGAAAGGTGTAATTGTCGGGTATCACAGAAATGGCCGATCCATACGTGACATATCCAGCGAGTTGAAGTACCCAAAATCGACAGTGGCCTACGTAATTGGCAAGTGGAAGATGAGAAGTGACTGTCGGAATGTGCCCCGACCCGGCAGACATACAAAACTGGGAGTTAGAGATTGACCGGTGCTGGCCAGAGAAATTCGGAAGAAACGCACCAAATCGATGGGCCACATCCGCGAGGAGTTTCAACAGGCATCCGGGAGTGTTCTTTCGATGAATGCCATCCACAAGGACGCCCATCTGCTCGGTTATCATGGACGTGCAGCCGCCCAGAAGCTTTGATCACCAAGTCCAATAGTGCTGCTCGGCTAGAGTGGTGCAAAAAACGTCGACAGTGGACTGTTGAACAGTGGAAACAGGTTCTCTGGTGCGACAAATCAAGGTTCACCCTCTACCATTCGGATGGCAGGGTCTGGGTTTGGCGTCTGCCTGGAGAACGCCTCCAGCCGGAATGTATTGTGCCAACTGTGAAGTTCGCCGGCGGTGGAATTATGCTATGGGGGTGTTTCTCCTGGTATGGCATGGGACCCTTGGTCGCAATTCCTGGTAGACTCAACGCCGAGACCTACTGCACCATTTTGGATGACCATGCGCTTCCTACATTGTGGCAGTTTTACGGGGTGGACCCATGTTACTTTCGGGATGACAATGCCACCTGTCATGTTGCGAGGTCCACCATGGCTTGGTATGGTGACAATGGGGTTAATCGAATGGACTGGCCTGCGCAGAGCCCGGACCTTAACCCTATCGAGCACCTCTGGGACGAGTTGGAGCGTCGATTTAAGGGGTGCTCCCACAGTCTGAAATCGGAGAAGGAACTGACCTATCTTCTCCCCGCCGAGTGGAAGACAATACTGCTAGCCGTCGTACAACGCCTGGTTGAGAGTATGCCCCAGAGGGTCACAGCTGTAATCGCCGCTTGTGTAGGCTCCACCAACTATTGAAGGTGAATAAACTTTGTTTTCTTTTGCTATCACAGGTGGTCAATTACTTGTTGGTAGATAGTGTAGTTCACATAGGCAAAATATGTACTAAGGCTGTAAGTTTTTATCTGTCACACATGATGCCACCCTACATCATTATGCTGGGTGTTGATGTAATGTGTCACTGAGTAATGAATCTTCCTGTAACTCTCTCATCTCTTCATAATGAAGTAGTCCCACAGTGTCATTCATTAGGTCTCACGATCTTTTTGATCTTTGGCAAGTTGTAACATGAAAGCAGTATCACACAGTTTCAATGTTGCAGCCAAACTTTGGCACGAGAGTCATCTAATACCACGGTCAACTTGTAACACGACAGTTGGCACTGACATGCCTATCTGTAGTGGTTCAGTAAATCTCATATGCTTATCATTCAGCAAATAAAGCTATACACGCCATGGCCTATTCTCCACAGAACAATCTGTGAAACATTACCTGACTTAGATATGACAAAAATTAATCAATATTTACTTTATCAAATATATGGCAGTAGTCAAAAGAGTCCTTTCTGACATAGGAATGCTAACAGCAATTCCTATCTATACAAAAACTTACTCAGAATACTTGAAAATTGCATTGTTTTGGGGAATGAATTGGATCTAGCATCACTTGATTTCCATTCGAGTTTGCTGCTAGTCATTATGTATGTAACTTTTTAATTTTCCAGATTCTTAGAATTCATTTAATCTAAATCACTAATTTCACACATGGATTCCATGAAAGAAATATTCTTCACTAACGATATAGTACAAGGTCAGGATTATAACAATCAAATATGTCTGAGTCCCTAATTTTGCCATTTAGTACATTACGTCATCACATCAGAAAACTTGAAAACTGCATCGCCCTGGAGTGGGAACTGCCCACGACAATGAAGTTCTAAGTATTTCATTGTCTTCACTCAGATACTTGGAACTTCATTGTCCTGGGTGGTGTAACAGATAGCATGCTCGAAAGGAAATCAGGAGAGGCAGGTTCAATTCCCACTCCAAGATAATGCAAATTTTCTAGTTTTCTGATGTGATGATGTAAAGTATTGAATTGTAAAACTAGTGATTCAGGCATATCTGATTGCTATAATCCCATCAATAATTTCAGTAACAGTTTCTCAAAGAACTCTTGGTCACTTTTTTATGCAAAGGTACATCCCCTAAAACCAGCCATTAAACAATGGCACCATGTTTGCTCATTGGATGGTCTCAATTTCTTTTTCAAAATGATATCAATGCAGCTTTTCCTTCACATCTGAGCAGAGGAGTAACTAGGAAGAGACAGCTGCCCCAGGTGAAGCCCTAGAGAGGGTGCAAAAATCACTGAGTACAATCTGATTAATTGGAATTGAAGCTTTTGCACTAGTTTTTGATATAGAATTTACCTATAATTTCTTTCGCTAGTTTGGCGGCTTAAAATTCGCATTTCTTCCTCAAAATGTGTAGGTAAATTGCTACAATCAGAAACGACGGCACGATGGTTCGCACATTACAAGATAACGATATCATTCATATTTTTGAAGATTCTCTGGGGGGCAATGCAATCATTACTGCCACTATGGCAAGCTGCATTCGGTTTGTTAACATAGTACCAAAAGGTTGGAAATCTGGAACCGTTGGGAATCTCACCACTCTTTTCACATTTTGTATTTTACAGCCCTAAATAGCGTTCCACTTCCAGTTTGGCTTCACTATCCAGAACATTCTTGAAGTAAGTACGGGCAACAGAAGAGCATGAAATCTATCTGCTGAGTGTCACCCCCATTTCCTAATTTCTTCTGATGCAATTAATATGGGTAAAATGCCTGTCTGGCTTGGGATAAGAAATGACACCTAGTTCCATAATACGCCATCTACAGTATCATAAGTCAATAAAAATATTTAAAAGTTAGGTTATTAAACTATAGTGAAAATGGCAATGAGGGCAGCAGTAACTATGCAAAGGTTTTCCTCAGGTCCGCCGAAAACCTAGCCGGCTTTTAAAATCTATTGCACAACCATTAATGACTATTAGTTAACTACAAAAGAATATGTTAAAAAAAATTATGAGTATAAAATTCAGTGTGAAGCAAAATGTCAGAAGGAACTCCCAGTGGCCAGTGTTAGCTCTTTTGAAAAACTGTAATTGCATATGCCAGACAAGACCAATTTTACTATCCTGAAAACTCATGGAACAAGCAGGATTATAATAAAATTCAGTGTGAAACAAAATGTCAGAAGGAACTCCCGGTGGCCAGTGTTAGCTCTTTTGAAAAACTGTAATTGCATATGCCAGACAAGACCAATTTTACTATCCTGAAATTTCATGGAACAAGCAGGATTATAATAAAATTCAGTGTGAAGCAAAATGTCAGAAGGAACTCCCGGTGGCCAGTGTTAGCTCTTTTGAAAAACTGTAATTGCATATGCCAGACAAGACCAATTTTACTATCCTGAAAACTCATGGAACAAGCAGGATTATAATAAAATTCAGTGTGAAGCAAAATGTCAGAAGGAACTAACGGTGGCCAGTGTTAGCTCTTTTGAAAAACTGTAATTGCATATGCCAGACAAGACCAATTTTACTATCCTGAAAACTCATGGAACAAGCAGGATTATAATAAAATTCAGTGTGAAACAAAATGTCAGAAGGAACTCCCAGTGGCCAGTGTTAGCTCTTTTGAAAAACTGTAATTGCATATGCCAGACAAGACCAATTTTACTATCCTGAAAACTCATGGAACAAGCAGGATTATAATAAAATTCAGTGTGAAACAAAATGTCAGAAGGAACTCCCGGTGGCCAGTGTTAGCTCTTTTGAAAAACTGTAATTGCATATGCCAGACAAGACCAATTTTACTATCCTGAAAACTCATGGAACAAGCAGGATTATAATAAAATTCAGTGTGAAGCAAAATGTCAGAAGGAACTCCCGGTGGCCAGTGTTAGCTCTTTTGAAAAACTGTAATTGCATATGCCAGACAAGACCAATTTTACTATCCTGAAATTTCATGGAACAAGCAGGATTATAATAAAATTCAGTGTGAAGCAAAATGTCAGAAGGAACTCCCGGTGGCCAGTGTTAGCTCTTTTGAAAAACTGTAATTGCATATGCCAGACAAGACCAATTTTACTATCCTGAAAACTCATGGAACAAGCAGGATTATAATAAAATTCAGTGTGAAGCAAAATGTCAGAAGGAACTCCCGGTGGCCAGTGTTAGCTCTTTTGAAAAACTGTAATTGCATATGCCAGACAAGACCAATTTTACTATCCTGAAAACTTATGGAACAAGGAGGATTATAATATTTCAGGTGATAAAGCTTTTTGTCTTAACGACTTCGTAGGGTGCAATATTTTGTGGTTTGCCCCAGGAGCAGAAATGCCTAGTTACGTCTCTGCGTCTGGGAACAAGAAAAAAATCACATGGAGCCAGGTCAGAACTATATGGTGGGTATTTCAGCAGTCAGACCCTATACTACTGCAAAAAATTTACTACTTTCACTGCAGGGTGGGCAGAGGTATTGTCTTGGTGCAACAAAATTCAACAGTACTATTTTTGTTCTTCTCTCCTTATCACTTGTTATACTTTGGGTAGACACATGGTAGTATATCATTCAGCAGTGACTGTCCTGCAATCCTCTAGGGCAGCAGTTTCCAACCTTTTTGACTTATAAACCCCTTTCAACATTATATTGTTATTGCGAACCCCTGCACCTATTTCTGTTCACATAATAAGTAATATAACAGTTTTGTATATGTACAGTATATTCTTAAATGCCTCCAGTACTTATGGTTTCTTTCATAGAAGCTACAGTTTTTGTATAGAAATTCCTGTAACTTCATTACATAAAATTATTTAAGGAATATGCATTTTGTAAAACTAAAAGGATTTTAACACCAAAAAGTATACCTATTGTATGTATTATGAAACAAATGTTAAATGATTTATAATGGTAACAAATAAATATAGCAAAATAATTATAATAATATGAATACTTATGAATCAAAGTAAATCAAAACTCTAATGGTGTTACTGGGCATAAGTGCATCAATACTCAGTTTGACAGAACACAGACATTAGTCTCAAATCTGTTTCAGCATTAAGTTTGTTTTTGATATTTTGACTTTAACGAGATGTAGGTAGAGAAAGCTCTCTTGCACATGTAAATAGTTGAAAATGGCAAAATTTTTTA
This sequence comes from Macrothele yani, assembly GCA_039090855.1. NCBI lineage: Eukaryota > Metazoa > Arthropoda > Arachnida > Araneae > Macrothelidae > Macrothele > Macrothele yani. The sequence continues at coordinate 29,946,133 of CM077029.1, read as the reverse complement.
AACAGCTTTGTCACTAAGCGAAGGATACTCTGATTTTAACTCAAGCCAAAAATATGTAAGGCTTTCACTCTTGAATAATGTTTGACGTCCAAAATCAGTTGAAATATCAATAAGATTTTCTTTTTCTGTCATAGAGGTCAGCAGCTAAACGCATGGACTCATCAAATGGATTACGAATCCAATTTAATTTCTGGGAAACTGGCAAAAAATACTTCTTAAAAGTCACAGTTAGGGACTTCAAGTGACACTTGATATTGTTTTTAATATTGTGGTTTAAAGTCAGTTCATTTTCTGTAAAAAAGTCATTTATGGTGCTAAAACACCCAGTACTGTTCTCAATAATGTCTTCCCAGAATTTTAACATTTTAACATACTTTCCACTCAATCTTGAACAATGAAAATGGCCATATTTGAGCCTTCTAATGATAAATTAAGCTCATTTATTTTCGAAAAGATATCTGTCAAATATGCTATACTTTGAAGCCATGTGTAATCTGCTGTACACCCACTAAGATGAAAGGGGTGATCTTCGAAGAAAACAGTAAACTCATCTTAATTGAAACAAACACGCAAGAACCATCTAATATCTGTATGAGCCAATTCACTCGATGAGCTGCCACTGTGCCAATACTTCTTTGAACCCCAAAAAATTAATAGTCATTCTCATATTACAGTACTCAGCATAATGCATTTCCAAGTTACTAATATAGCTAGTTGGATGCAAATTGGGAGATACCGCTTGAATTTCTGCTGAAGGAGAGTGGAGTTTTTAAGTATTCTGAGTTCTTAATGTGGATAATAGTTGTTGAAAGCATTTCTTTACTAAAAATAATCCAATCACATGGTCAAGTATGGCCTTTTAGCATTATTTTTACTCATGAAATAAATTTTTCACTTGGCCATTTATTTAGAAAAAGTTATCACTTGCACATTTCTGAAGTAACAACACTCACTGCACTTTATCATGGCTTTAATCTTTCTGGAACTATAATATCCAAGTCATGCAGTGTTAAGTATATTCTAAGTAGTTTAGGATAAGTGGACTACAATGGAAGTGGCAAGAAAGCTATTTTTGTGATATTTGCATATATATTTTTTAATACTATGTACATCATGCTTTGTTACATTTCTCTTTTATTCATTGCATGTTTTGGAAAAATCATCTACTTCTTTAACATGATATATATGTACGGCATGCCTTCTAATAATTATGCCTTTGTTTAATTTTGTTCTGACAGTTATAATAAGTAAATTATGATAAAAATGTACCAAAATGTACAATAGTTTTCAGTGACAAAATATTAAGTACAAAAAGAATGTGCAGAAGCATACATGTGCATGCAATGAGCAATATCCTACTGCTTGCTTACCTGACAGCAATGAATGCCATGAAAAATTAGCTTACTATTTTACTAATAAATACTTATTTTTATAAAATACTTTGGTTTAATTATCCTCCAATACACAGAGGAGTAATCACACAAATTAAGTAGCATATGAACACAACAACATGGTTATGCAAATACTGTATACCATTAACTTTTGCTGAGCAAGCCTAATTTATGTGGAGTTCAAATAATATATTTCCATAAATAATGTTTACAGAAAGGATAACTAAAATGAATTTAGCTAATTAGCTAGAATTTGGAAAATTATACATCAAGAGTTGTGCCCAAAAGAAAAGGTACATGTTAGATACAGCAATATATATGGTCATATCAGAATAATACGACTATATTATATTAGAATAATATATGTAATATCATAGTGTACCTGCCTAGGCACATCACAGAGTGCATGTGACAAGGTCAACCACATAGAGATATAAGCATCCGGCCAAGACAGATGGGCTATAGTGTGTAATGTGAGCACAATGGGCAGAGGTAGTGATTTGATGAAAGCTCAAAAAGGAATGATCATCGGCTACTGCACCAAGGGTGGAAGCATCTCAGAAACAGCAGAATTCATGGACTGTTCGCAAGATGCTGTAGTAAGGGTGTACCAAGAATGGACCACTGGCACAGTGAGTACCTCCCGACATCATAACCGTGAAGCCCCAAAGGCCATCGGCCCCAGAGGTGAACGTCGCCTCCATTGACTGGTAAAGGGCAACTGACTTGCAACAGTGCAGCAATTGACCACGCAAATGAACACTAGGGCACCCAGGTATGTGTCCCCAATAACATTAGGGCAAACCCTGTTATGCATGGGACTACTGTCACTGGACAGTGGAAGAGTGGGAAAAGGTTGCCTTCTCCAAAGAATTTAGGTTTCTACTCCATAGAAGTCATGGGCGGTGGCAGATACGACTTCAGACACATGAGAACCAACACCCAGACATGTTTGTTAGTCATGTACAGGCCGGCAGTGGCAGTGTGCATGTCTAAGGAATGTTTCCTGGTATGACCTGGAACCGCTGATACCACCGGATGGGTCCCCGAAAGCCAATGGCTACCTGTCCATCCTCACTGACCACATGAATCCCTTCATGCTGGACTTTGCCCTGCTGGCGTCTACCAACAGAATAATGCACCCTGCCATGTTGCTAAGGGATATGTGTGACAGGTTCCAGGAACACAACAGTGATGTCTATGTTCTCCCTTGGCCAATGAAATCTCTCGACCTCAATCCCATAGAGCACTTGAGGGACTATTTGGATCAACAGGTTCAACGTGTCGACCCAAGACCACATCATCGCCTGGACCTCCATGCTCTGCTGCAGTCTGAATGGGCACATGTGCCTCGGGCAACCTTCCAGGGCCTCATTGTATCCATGTCACACCGTCTCGCCACTGTCATCCAGGCCGAGGGTGGTTATTCCCATTATTAGGTAGGTCGTCATATTATTTTGATATGACTGTGTATATACATTTATATAAACTGGTGTGCAAAATTAATGTAATGAATACAAATTCGAGAATATGCCCAAAATGAGATGACCAATTGTAAAGATTTTTCAGAGACATGTGCACGGGAAAACGCTAAGTCGACACACCTAAGCAACATTGTGCTAGCTCCTATGGAAGTGTCCAAATGACGATGCGTACATCGTTGAGCTGGCAGGCACATGACCTTGATAAAATGTTGCTCTGAGCGGGGTTTGACAATTGAAGATTGAGTTGGACTGCTAGTAGAAGAACAGCTCTGCACCATCGCTTAGAAGACTCGGTACTTATGCATTAGCCAGGCGCTAGTATAAATATATCAGTAAATATCACAATTGTCAACAGATGGAGCCACATGAATGGTCATTTCTTTTTAGAATTTAGCTGTAATGAATGACGTGATCAGTTTATTTTTGGCAAACACAATTTATGAAGAAAATATATCGCAACATACAATCATTATTATTAGTGGCCTGAAACCTACACATTAATTTTTAGGGGCCAAGAAGTTTTAATACAATTTGTGTATGGCGTGTAATGGATATCAGTGAAGCCCGAGTTGCATGTCAAGATCGCTGTAAATGGAGAAGTTTCATACGACAACAGTAAGTAAAAATATCTGGTAGTTTATATTTCTTTTTGGAGCTAACCTCTGAATCTCAGAAAACAGCTTAGTGATATGTATGTATGTAAAATGGAATCAAATGGAGCTGATAAAGCTAAATGATGTCTCCACATGAACTCAGCTAAGTATGAATTGATATGCTGTCTAGCAGTTCCGCAATGACATTTGTTTCTCCATTTAGCTGATCCCCACAATCTTTCTATTGTTTGAGTATGGGCTCCACTCTCCGGGTCAACAAAGTTGTACTTATAATTAACTTTGAAACGTTCAAAACCGGCCTCTTCTAGCTCCTCAGTCTTATATGCCTTCCATGAATCCAAATAGATTGTAGAAGGTTCCGCAACATGATAATTTCCTACAACAGAGTTTTCGCACTTCTGTCTGGCACTTTAACTAAAAAACAGTCATTAGTAGAATGACAAATTCCTCCGAAAATCTACTGCTCTGGAAGCACACAACCTGTATTAGACTTTCTTTTCGAAAATAATGTTTCATCTATCTCCACAATTATTCCTGGGCCATCAATTTTTTTGTCCGAATGATGTTCGAGAACATCTGCACAAATTTCTCGCAAACAGGTATTCCAATCAACAGTTGTGTGACTTGCCATATCCAACTGTTGTTCACACCATTTAATAGAAGTTAAATTCTCACTCTGGCTATAAATAAATCGAACAGCAGTTAAAAAAAGGAAGCCAGCTATTCTGAAACCAATTTCCAATGAGTAAGCCTACCTTATATTTGCATGTTCTAATGTTGCACTGTCATTGAATACTTTCACTTCCAAAGTATAGCTTCATATTATGGTCCAATCTACAGATTCTTTCACTCGGCAGCATTCCTTCACTTTGAAAAAATAACACAGCACTTCCTTCATCTCAAGGTAAATCCTAAATTTTCATATTGTTCAACACTACAGAAACAAATAACCAAATGACAGGATAATCATATCAATAATCTAAATAATGAGACATCTGCAGTACTGATGTAGCGCATTGTACAGCTTCACATACAAATATGTTACCTCCAGATAGAAAAAAATAAATCACAATATTACTGCCATTTTTGCGATATATATCCTTCATAACTTGTATTTATAAAAAAAACTCATCATGTCATTCATTACAGCTAAATTCTAAAAAGAAATGACCATTCATGTGGTGCCATCTATCGAGAATTGTGACATTTACTGATATACTTCTACTGGCACCCGGCTAATGCATAAGTACCAGACTCTTTACAGTGGAGAGCAATCAATAGATTGGAAGCAGGGCAATTTCAAGCTCAGGTATCAAGATGGCTCATGGTGTCGAGGCAAATGGTCTCCAATCTCTGGAGATATTTCCAGGAAACTGAAACAACAACCAGAAGCCCAGGACGAGGATGCTTATGAGCCATAATAAGTCAAGACAATCAGTATTTATCTATAACAGTTTGTCACCATAGGGAGTTGAAAGCCAGGCAACTCTTGCAGGAGCTCTCATCTGCTATGAGAACCATGATATTGAGGTAAACAGCTTACAGAAGACTATACTATGGATGTCTGAATGAAAGACAGCCAATTGTCTGTATCCTACTCACTACATTGTGCAGAAGGAGTTCATCTGAAACTGAACCCAACATCACCACCCATGGAGCCCTGGTAAATGGGCCAGTGTTCTCTTCAGTTACGAATTGCGGAATAGCTTAAACACAGATTATCAACATGCATATGTTTGGAGATAGGCGGGAAGCCAAAATCTTCCCTCCAACATAAAGGAAATTTACTGCCACGGTGGTGGATGACTCCTGGTTTGGGCTGGCATCGTGTTGGATGGATACATGCCCCTACATGTTTCTAGGAGGCACCCTGACTGCTGCGCTACAGGGATGACATCCTAGAGGCCTAAGTATGGCCTTTCAGGGAATCTGTTGCCCCCTCCCCCAGTCCCTTTTTATGAATGATAATGCCCATCACCATAAGGCTTGGCTAGTTAATGAATATCTGGAGAGTGAGGATATTTGCAGGATGGAGATTTCTAGACAAAAACAAGATCTTCAGACCTGATAGAGCATGTCTGGAGTGCTCTGGGAAGAACAATTACAAGCTGGCAGCCCCCTACCAGGAATCTGATGCACTTTGATGGAGGGATGGCACTTATTGCCCTAAACTCTCATTCACAGCCTTGTAAACAGTATGAGGGCTCGCTGTGCAAGCTGTATCACTAATCGGAGTCATCACACTCCCTATTAGCCCTGAAATCCATGTCACTTCTTGCATCACTTTTGGACTACCATGTGCACGTTTGCTTCTCATGTGGTGATGGCATTCCTTTTCTGTTGTGTATTGCTGCATTATTGACATACACTATATTGACAAAAGTCACCGGACACCTCTTCAAAAGCAAATGAATGGATTCGCTGCATTGTTAAGATGTGTGGCACAGCTGCAAACAGTATAAAAACAAACCTGCAGCTGACCACGATCATATCACACTGTGGGGTGGAGTGAAAATGCCACGGTGGGAGAGAACTGACTTTGAGAAAGGAAAGATTGTTGGGTGTTATATTAGTGGGTTGTCCATAAGAGAAACCGAAAGGCATTTAAACATACCCAAGTAAACTGATTTGGATGTACTGAATAAGTGGAAGACATATGGCGTGCCTGAAGCAGCAAAATGTACCGACAGACCAAAGAAAATCAGCGATAGAGGACGTCGAAGCCTCAGGAGAGTCGTTACAGCTAATCGACAGAGTACTGCATAAGATCTCATTGTATAGGTGAGTAAAAATGCTGGAACCTCGGTATGTACACATGCCATTTGCAGAGAACTTCATTCCATGGGTTACTGTGGTCGTGCGGCTGCTCATCAGCCTTTCGTCTCCACTTGGAATGCTACTCGTCGTTTAGCATGGTGTAAAGAACATTTATTGCGCACTGTAGATCAATGGAAATGGGTCCTATGGACTGATGACTCCAGATACACGATCCATCAGTCTGATGGCTGTGTGTGGGTATGGCGGCAACTGGGGGAACACTATTTACCACATGTTGCTACGGTCAAGTTTGAAGCTGGAAGTGTACTCGTGTGGGGTGTTTTTCGTGATATGTCCCCAGCCCATTGGTTATCGTGGACAAACCTGTTAACCAGCACGTCTACCTCGATATTCTGGACAATTATGCCCTATCAACTCTGTGGAAATACTATGGAACCGAGCCTTGTTGGTACCAGCAGGATAATGCACCGAGCCATAAAGCAAGGACTGTTACGGTGCAGTTTGATAACAATTCCGTATTGTGTGTGGACTGGCCAACACACAGCTCTGATCTTAATCCCATAGAGCACCTATGGGATGAATTAGAACACTGCATAAGAAGTTTGGAACAAAGGCCTACTACTAAGCAACAGTTAGTGGTAGCATTATGTACTGAATGGAAGTGCATACCTATTGCTGTGCTCCAAAACCTTGTTGGAAGCATGTCTCGAAGTGTCAGTGCATGCATTAAGGCCAAAGGTGAACCAACACTGTACTAATACATCATTACATATCCCTAAGCTGTTCTCTGAGATTCAGAGGTTAGCTCCAAAAAGAAATACAAACTTCCAGATATTTTTACTTATTGTTGTCGTATCAAACTTTGCCATTTACAGCCATCTTGACATACAACTCGTGCTTCACTGATATCCATTACACGCCTTACACAAGATCCTTTATACTTCATACTCTTTTTCTCATGCAGACACTCCTGAATCTGATCCACCCATGTCTTCCTTGGCCTTCCTCTGCCTTTCCTTCCTGCCACTTGGGCTGAAAAGATTTTCTTAGTAAGCATTTCATCACTCATTCTTTCAACATGGCCAAACCACTGAAGCATATTGGTCTCCACCTTGCTAACAACATTTTGCTTCACATCACACAACTGCAATACATCTTCATTCCTCACACAATCAGATCGTGTCTTGCCACAAACACCACGTAAGTAACGCATTTCTCCAGCACACAAACGACTCCTATGTTTCTTCTGCAGTACCCAGGTTTCACTGCCATACATCAGAGAAGGAAGAATTACTGTTTCATACACAGCCATGCGGGACTCTCTAGAGAACCCATCATTCCTGTGAAAATCTCCCAGAGCAGCTATGACTTTCACAGAAGAATTCACTCACCTACTGATTTCACCATCCAACTTGTTCTCTCTGTCAAACATGCTTCCTAAATACACAAACTCACTCACCTGGTCAATCACAGTGCCATTTATACTTACATTACATTCAGTGCTACCCATTCCTCTCTCAAACACCATAACTTTGGTTTTTCCCTTATTTATACTTAGTTTGAATTTCATGCAAACTTTGTGCATCCGAGTCAACATACTCTGCAACTCACTTTTGCTCTCTGCCAACAGGACAGTGTCATCAGCATACAGCAATCTGCACACACGGAAATCACCAAGACATAAACCACTATTATCTATTTTGGCCTCACGCATGCATGCATCCATAAATATATTAAACAGCCATGGTGACATTACACAGCCTTGTCTAACTCCTGCACCAATGGAAAACCATTTTGATAAAACACCATTCACTCGTACACAAGCTCTACTACCAGCATACATGGCTTTTACACTATTAAGTAGATTCCCAGTAACACCATATTCATTCAATACCTTCCACAAAAGTGTCCTATTCACTCGGTCGTAAGCTTTCTCTAAATCATGAAGACAGTAAAAACTTTCTTCCCAACAGCCAGATACTTTTCAATCATCCTGCGTAATGGAAAAATCTGGTTAGTGCAGCCTTTACCAGGCATAAAACCACTCTGAACATCCCACACTTTCAATGATGTAAGACCCCGTACTTTTTCAATAACAACCTTACCAAACACTTAAATTCTATGTTGTGTTTCTCTTCTAGATGGCCGGTGACTTGTCAATATAGTGTATGTATTTCCTAACCAAATGTCATTAAACTCTGTCATGTGGATTTTGCGCTATTCATTATTTTGTGTTTGTTACGTTAATTTTGGACACCAGTGTGTGTGTGTTTAGGCATATCCATTAATCAATGTCATGTGTTTTAAGAAAATCTACTATGAATATAAGGGATATTTTGATCTAGGAAATATGTAAGATATTTTCTGCCCTGATAATGCACATGTAAAAGAAAAGAGGGCCACTATAATGACAATATAACATTTCGTGGCCATATTCTTAGAGAAAATATGCTTTGTAATACCAATACACAATTATGCTTTGAGTTGGTAGTCAAAAACGGTTTACAACAGAATTATGTAAAAAATGACCACAGCTCACTTTTATGAATTCCACAAATCCTTTTCTTTTGCTAATATAACTAGTATGATTCTGGAATTAAATGTGTTATACACATTTATAAAAGTTGCATTATTTTTTTTATGTGCTTCATTATACTGTTTGGTATATACCATATACCTGTATGAAGTACCTACAACTTATTGTCAAAAATGGACTTGATCAAGGAAATACAATGTAAAACAAACACATAGAAATATAAATGGTTTTTTTTTTCTGAATCATGTCTTTTAATCACATCACTAATGCACAGAAATCAAACCACACCATTAAAAATGAATTGGCATAAATCTGTATGAAGGGCTGCCTGCAAGTTCCACAACAATCAGTCACAGGAGTGATTGCAGATAGGATTACAAAGCCAAAAATGGGTTGGCCTGCTTCTAAAAAAATACAAGGCTGTGTTTCTGCACTAAATACATTAATATGTGCATAATGTGATGACATGGAGCTCATTAGAAACTAACAGATATGGAGAGTGAGAGGATCATGAAATTGCATGAAGTTGCATTAACCATGTGAGCTATTAAATATCACGGGTGCAACATAATACATGATGTTGGTTGTCATGATAAAGCAGACGCCAAACTGTGAGAGACAGAGAATAGCTCATTACAAAGGGAAAAGATCACCTACTTTGGCAAGTGATATGCATCACTCTTTTGTACTACAATTACACTCCAGTGTAACCTCCAAAGGGCTATTGGTATAATGGTATGTATTCAAATCAGATGAAGGTTGTACCGAAAGTAAAGCAAAAGTGGACATAACTTTTTTATTAACTAACAGAGGTCGTTCAAATTGCACATGTTGGTAGAGTAACTCTTCCTCTATAGTAACCTCCTTCTTCATTGCAGGCAAATAAATGGATTCCAAGAAGAAGCAACATGTCGTCATTAAGTTCTTGACGAAGGAAGGGAGGCTGTCCTCCAACATCCACAGAAGGCTACAGAATGTTGGCGGAGATGACACCATTGACAAGAGCAATGTGCACAGATGGATGAAGAAGTTTAAAAAAGGGGAAACTAGCATTGAAGACAAACCACGCAGTGGGAGACCATCATCTGCGACCACTGACACAAATCCTCAGGGAGTGGATGAATTGATTCGCGCGGACAGACGAGTCACAATCCTCGAGCATGTTGCACAACTGTACTGTGGGAACAATGCCATACAGAAGATAGTGGAAGACTTAGAGTATCGGAAAGTGTGTGCAAAGTGAATACCTCGGCAGTTGACACCTGATTTGAAGGAGAGATGAGTAGAAGTCTGCTCTGATTTGCTGGAAGCATTTGAAGCCAATGAAGACACGTTGTTGTTTTTTTCTCTCCCGATCTGGAGACAGAGGATGAAATGTGAGTGTATCTTTATGATCCGGAAAAGAAGAATCAATCCATGGAATGGCAACACACCTCTTCACCCAGGCCTAAGAAGTTCAAGAGCCAGCGATCAGCACAGAAAGTCATGAAGACTGTTTTTTTGGGGGATAACAGGGGTGTCATTCTCCTTGATTTTCTAGAATGTGGCCGTACCGTGAGTAGTACATTGAGACACTCAAGAAGCTTAGAGAAGCCATAAAGAGGAAGAGACCAAACATGAATCTGAAAAGGATCCACATTCACCATGACAATGTGAGACGGCACACATCTTCGGCAACAAATCAGGCGATCAGCAAATTAGGCTGATCAGTGGTCCCTCATCCACCCTACAGCTCAGATTTGGTGCCCTCTGACTTCCACCTGTTCGGTCCAATGAAGGACAGTCTTTGGGGACAAAGATTTGATGACACAGGCGAGGTGAAAGCGGCTGTGAAGAAGTGGGTACAACAGTCCACACCTGAATTTTTTCAAAGAGGAATCGAGAGTTGGGTTCAACAATGGCACAAATGCATTGCTTGTGATGGAGACTATGTTGAGTAGTACCTTTGTATAGAGAAAAAGTTACTCTGCCAACATGTGCAATTTGAACGATCTCCGTCAGTTAATAAAAAAGTTATGCCCACTTTTGCATTACTTTCAGTACAACCCTCGTACGTTGATTGCACATTTGTATGGCACACAGGATTCTGGAAGAACACCATCTTGAAGTGCTCCCTTACAACCCCAATACAAAACTTACCATCAACAGTAGTGCAGATCTCAACTCAACATTACTAGTAGAGACAGACATATAGATCTTCATAGTTCACTGATAAATCCAGGTTCTTAGGACATTAGCGTGGGCTTACAACTGTGTGAAACAAACATGCAGATACATTCACCATCAGAAACTATAGAATTCCATCACTTGGTGCAATGGTGTGGTGCAGTATCACATACGACATGCGGACAACTCTAGTTCATACTCTCAACACAACTAGTTGGTATGCCACTCTCATTACTCAGATTATTATCACTAATTCATTTAAAGCACACCAGGCAAGATATTGCACTAAGACATGCACTTATGGCTCATGCAACACTGAATAATCACAATGGTGTCAACATTTTCCCATTTCTTACATGTTCTCAAGATCTAGCTTCCACTGAGTTCAGAACCTCCTGCACTGCCAACTTACCATACCATATGGTGTCACCTACAGCAACAGCACAGCCAGTTGGGTGTTGCCGAGAATGCTGTACCAGAGTAAAAAATTGGCATCTCAAAGCATGTTTCACCATCTAGAGTCATATTGCTACCCAACATGCACACTCTCCTTACTGTATCAACACCAATAAAAGTAAGTGTTTCGCATATTTCTACCTCAAACCTTAAAATCACTGTCTTATCTCAGACACCCCTACACGTACTGTAATTTGCACCTCATTCCTACAGCTGCAATTTCATTGTTGGACAGTGTAACTTTATTTGGAGAAACCACGCCCCTATCCCATTTTCGTATCACTGTTTTCATCAGCACTGTATGCCTCTGAGGAGCCACCTTTATTCAGATTCCAGACAATGTTTGAAAATACATCTGCAAATAAGACAAATTTTGAAGATGACAATCCGATTTTTGGCGTAAATGTGACAAGGATGGTAAGTCAGATAATATCTGAAAACTTGAAAATTGGCTCTCTCCCTTCCCTGCAAATAAGATTATGCTACATGAATGAGGCAGAGAATGTTTATGCAATGTGTATTAGGCAGAAAGTGCTCTCAAATACAAACTTCAATGCGATTTGGTAATATAATTGATGAAATGGCTATTCCCAGACTTAAGGAACTACAATTATATCAAATATTGGGTTTTTACCAAGGAATAAAAAGAATATTTACTCTCAAATTTTTGGGACTACCCCTAACCTTCCTCAGGACTACAGCTATAGTAGGTGTTACAATTCAAAAGATAAATTCTAACCTTTCAAATCATTTAATGTTGTACCTCTTCTCTCTATTTCCAGTCCATCTGCCAGTTTTCTTTTGAAAAAATGCTGTTGATGTGTCAGAATTTCTACTGTGTCCCAAAGCACTTTATGTCCTGTAAATGTCTCTTCCATATGACATACTAAATTGTTTAAAATCCCTGGATGAAATTTTAAAATTCACCCTAGAAATACAAAAAAATAATCAGTTCAATTTTTCTGGACTTGTCATTATTAGTAAAAGAAGGTAAAATTCTAACATGTTTATATAAAAAACCTACAAACAATAATAAAATGTTAGACTAACAGTCAAATCATCCAAATTACATAAAAAGAAATGTGGCCACTCAATTTTTAGAAAAAAATAACTGTCCTAAATTCTTCAGAATTTTTAAAAACTGCTCAAAAGGGGGAATTAAAAAAGTTTTGGAAGAAAGTAATTACCCTTCTCTACTAGTCACCAAAATCCTTAATAAAAGAGAAAACAATCAGAAGTCAAAAACTAAGTTTCAATTAACTATAAAAATTACCTGCAAGAAAAGACTGTTTGAAAAACTTCAGAGGATCAGTGAGAAGTTTCAGGTCAGACTGGTTCCAGGATTACAAAATAAAATTGATAAGTACTTTCCAAATTTAAAGCGCCACCCGGTGGCACAGTGGTCTAAGCGATGGCCTCTGATCATTCGTCCAAAAGGGGTCCGGGTTCAAATCCAGATGAGGCATGGATGTTGTCTTTGTCTTATGGCACTGGCTCTCTCCCTTCCCTGGAACCAGTGACCCTAAATTATGGACAGGCGGACTGCTTATAACCCATTGAGTTGCTCACCATGGTCATTAAATCTCAAACTGTGAATGTGGTCTGAGCTACATGCGAAAGACAGGCAGACAACTTAAAACCAGATTGGCAGAGAACATAAAGCTGCAAAGCTGCAATTAAAAATATAACAGACAAAACAGGTTTGGACAGACATGTTCAAAATACAGGACATAAAGTGCTTTGGGACACTGTAGAAATTCTGATACCTCAACAGCATTTTTTCAAAAGAAAACTGACAGAAGTTCCGGAATCCATAAAGAGAAGAATAAGTACAACATTAAATTATTTGATAGGTTGGAATTTACCTCTTGAATGGCAACACCTATTATAGCTGTAGTCCTGAGGAAGGTTGAGGTACTAGCTGAAAGAACTGACAGTAAATATTCTTTTTATTACTTAGTAAAAACCCATAATTTTAGATAGTTGTAATCCAATGAGATTTTTTTTAATTTCAAAAGAAAATGAGAAAAACTGACTGATGCATTCTATTTCATCATCTTATGTAGCAGCTGCCACTCAGTACATAAATGGTTAGCACAAAAAAAATTGCATGTAACAAATCAGGAAATAATGTTGCAACTTGAATCTCTCTACTCAAATGAGATCAATACAATGATACAGATATTCATTATAGAGCATACTCTAGTGGACCAAAATATATATGGCAATTTGCCATAAGAAAGCAGTTAATACTTTTTTTTTTTTTTTTTTTTTACTTTAGTCCAACCCAAGGCATGAATACAAATTCGAGAATATGCCCAATAGAGAAAGAATTATTTCTCACTTTTGAACACCACTGTTTTTGAATCAATAAAACAATTCAAAAACACCTAAAAAATTTAGGTATACATAACATGCCATATACATTTCGATAACAATTAAGTTTTACATTGTGTATCAATCATTTACTTACCCTACTGTACATAAAGGAAATCAACTATTTTACACAAGTTTTATTGCATTCACAACATGAACTTCCTGTACCAACATTTCAAATAATTTTTTTGCAGAACTTTATTTAAAACATACTAAATAACAATAAAAAAAAACACAATTTAAATGCATAATGAATAAGTGCTTTTCCCAACAGATGACACCATACTTATGAATTTTTTGTTTTTTGCTAAACGTCAATACGCAAGCACTCTGTGCATCGATACTGTTGTTTGGTCAAGGTTAAGTGAAACACTTGCCATTTGCAATCAGCTGGTGTGTGTGAACACATTAATAACATCATTGATGATGGAAATATGAAGATTTCCAAAAACTAGTTCTGAGGTGTTTAAAGTTCCACAACATGACCTTAGTACTTTTTAATGATTTTTAAGTGCTTTAGGTATAGTGATTAAATGCATAAAATAACGGGGTTTAAAGTAAAAAGTTAGTAACTGCATAATGGGTGAATGCTGTGTTTCACACCGGGCCATGTTGCTGTGATGATGCAAATTACTAAAGCACTTACTCATTATGCAATTAAATTTTTTTCCTTTTTTTTTTTTTTTTTTGTCATTTAGAATTTCTAAATAAAGTTTTGCAAAAAAATTAATTGAAATGTCAATATAAGAGGTTCATATCATGAACACAATAAAACATGCATAAAACAGTGGATTTCCTACACTAGGGTAAGTAAATGATTGATAAACAATCTAAAATTTACAAATTGTTACTGAAATGATTTTTCAGTTTAAGCCAAATTAAGTTCTGATAGTTGGAAAGAATGTAGATTCTAATAAATTATGATAATAGGACAGGTAATAGAACAACACAATTACTTCAGATCATGGAATAGTGCAAGTGTCAGTTCAGTAACAAAAAGATTAATTTAAGCTGTAGAAAACACACACACACACACACACACACACACACACACACACACACACAAAGGCCTTATCTAGTGAGGAAAAGGGATTTGACTATTTACCTGGTAGATTGCTATAAATAACCATAACAGTTAAAGCCTACATATGGGATAAAAGTTAAACCTTGCAGAACACAAATTTGAATGAGAAGTGAATGAAGAATACTGCAGGCTTCTTATGTGCAAAAGGCAAAATGCAAATACAAATGAGTGAGCATTAAGGTAAACTGGAAGACTTTAAATTCTTTTTTGTAACATCAACAGAAAAAAACTTATGCATGCTAGAAATAATACAGTAGCATAACATTTTTTTTCTTCTTTGATAAAAGTAGTGCTGAAGAAAAACCTGAGTAAAATAGAAGGATCAAATGGAAGTACAGAATTAATGATTTCTGAATGTGAGATTTTCTGATGATGCACACACATAAAGTCCAGAGTTGCAGAAGTTTTATAGTAGCCAAAATCGCTCTTTTGTGCAGCTATGTGACAGTAAAACCAAAGAATATATAATGCATGAAGAAGGCCAACTCTCATAGAGATAACGTAAAACAGGCGACAACAGCGCCACCACATTTTAAGAGGTAATATGCTCTGCGGGAAAGTTGACATTCAAGAGCAAAACACGTTACGGGGACTATAGCAGTGAAGCTTTTCTTTGATCCACAATGTTTTTTCGTTTTTTTATCTGATGACTATTTGCTTAGAGCAGTTTTTTTTTCTTGTTGTTGTTTTCTGATATCCCACCCATCGCTTATTTTGGTGAGAAAAATATGCAATAACATTAGTTAAATTAAATAACTATTTAAATTAAATTTTAGCAAATATTATAGTTAAGCCTAAGGATCCATACAAAATGCAGACATTCCCTAGTATTTGGCATTACTGAAAATGTTTCTGAAAAACTGAAGAACAAACAAAAGCCTTAAATAACCCGATTGGTGTAACAAAACTAACATATCCAATTTGCGAAGTTATTATGCTACTGAGAAGGTAACAATCACGTACTGTGAGTAGCTTGGCTGACTGTTCTTTAGCCAAAGAATTGAAGTCAACAGAAATACGCATGCAAAGTTTGCTCTGGCATCAGCCTGTATGTTGGCTTCTGTGCACTGCATTTTAACTCTTAAGATATGGCGGAGCTAGTTACGTCTCGCCGAGCCTTAACTTCTTCTCAGTTAGATATTCTCTGGTAAAACGATGCGCAACACACACACACAGAGTAGCAGATAGGCCAGTTTTTCTCTAAATAGGACACTACCCAGAAGTGGTTATTAGCAAAGGCCACTGACTTCAGGTTGGGGCCACATCTAAGGCCACCTGAATCCTCTTATTGTATTAGCAATCATGGACAGCAATTCTATACATTACAGGAAGAAAGGGAATTGAACATGATATCTGCTTATAAATAGATTAAAATAAACTTACATTCCAATTTAGCCAAACTGGAATATTGGCACTTGTGTAAATATGTCTATGCAGTAAGGTTAGTGGATCTGACAGAAAATCAAACAATGAAGGCTAACCAGCTTGGTATAGATCTAAAGAAGTTATCTATTTCAAAACCCAAGTCTTGCATAATGCTATATGTATTACTAAGCTCATCCAAGCAAAAGCAAATACATGAACCTCAGTTTAGTTTGCCACTTGTTTACTTAGACTAGAGAAACTCCTGAAGAGGTTCAATTGCTGCCAGTTATTTTTTGGCATGCACATTTTCTGCATTGCCGAGAAGAAAAAAAAATCTTCATTTCTACTATATTTGCTTAGGAGACAAAAAAGCTTCTCAGCTGAAGACAATTTATATGGGAACGAAATGAATGTTCTCAGTTACAGTACTCTTCATGTTAAGGACTTGCCTCTGACAGTGCAGTTTTATAACTCTGAAGAACTTACAGTGAAATAAGAAACAAAAGTTAACAAGATAATAAACAAAAGAAAGAGTTCTCCAGAAACAAATAACTAAAATTCACTTGAAAAAGCTACCACAAAGTGATTTGAAAAAGGAAAACTTGTAAGTATTAGAAATAAATCTGAACCTGGATAATTAAAATTTCTGCAACAAGCACAATACAATTTTTTCTCAATTGATTTTCATAAATCAGTGCTTTCTTAACTACAGAAAAAAAAGGGGGAAGAAAACGGAATATTTCAAAAGCAAGCTTCTTTCCTAATTACCAAAAACTTAGATCAAATTTGAGTGTGGTAATAGGCATTTGTAGCATTTGTTTTATAAAAAATAATACTTTATATCATGTTGATCCATTTGCTTGCATGACACCTCTCTTAAAGAAAGTCATACTGGAAATATTATTTTATATCACACAAAGTTAAGCATAATCAAGACTTTTTTTGTTCAGTTTGTTCATTACAGAACAAAATCTGTACTTCTATAGAATTTCAGACAGAAGAATGTTTGTTCAAGATGCTACCAGTTCTAATGCATGCTAGTTGACTTATAGACATAGTATTTCACATCTGAAACTTGAATCTGTGAAATTCGGTTTGCATTGAATAGAAGAAAGCATGCACAAAAGTTATTGCTTTGTCTGAGCATCATATCCATCAACATGTCTGTATATATATTTCTATTTCTAGAAAGCAAGTTGGGGGAGGGAGACATTTTTCCATTGGTTAGAGATAATATTGCCTACAAGTTTTTACATATTCTCTAGGTTTTCCAACTAAGTAGCATATACCTGTTTTATATTTACAATGATTTCTGTTTCTACATAAAAGACTGGCATTTTTTTTTAGTACTGCTTAGGACATGAGCGGCCAGGATTTCTCCAAAGCAGATTTTTTCGCTACTAAATCATTATAACAAGTGGAATAGGTGTCACGTTGTCGTCCATGAAGAGGAACTCAGGACACACAGCACCTCTAAACAGATGCACGTGAGGCAGGAGAACCTCGGTGCAATAGCGGACACCAGTGACTGAACCTCCTTGGAAGATGTGGAGGTCAGTACAGCTACCAAGCATGATACCGGCCCAAACGAGAACTCCGCCAACTCCAAACCGGTCCCTTTCAATGATGTTGGAGGTGTGATTGCATGTTTCCTCCTCTCTCAAGATGTGTATACATCCAGAATCACTCATCAGACTAAATCGGCTCTCATCTGTAAAGAGAACTCGACCACATTGCTGATGTGTCCAGTTCTTGTGTTCCTGTCACCACAGAAACTGCCGTGCAAATAGACCACCTTTGTGCAGCCTCCTGGCCATGGTAAAACGTGATAACGGACATCCAGTTGTCTGTTGCATGTGCCTTGCTATTTCTCCCGCTGTCTGCCGTCTGTCTTTTCTCGCCTGTAAGACAATATACCGGTCGTCCGCCTCCGTGGTTGGACAGCTGTTCTTGTCGTTTGAAATGCTTTCCAAGCTCGTAAAATTATGCTGTGAGCGATCCCGAACTCCTCGGCCACACTAGTCACACTTCGACCTTCTTCCAACTTTCCGATGACACAACCTCGGGTAAAGTCATCCAGATGTCGTCTACTGGATTGCCTGTTGGCCATATCACATGGTGGCAGCAACTCGACGTAGTTCAAACCGATGTACACCGTGCAATAGCTTTCACCGAATTGCTGAGCGTATACACCGCCTGTGTGCTTTATACCCTTCCAACACTCCCCCCCCTATGTCATGCTGCATATATGCGCATGCCCTACCGTACCAGACCCTAGTCTATCTCCTGAGTGGTCTTTCGGTCCATTCTGCCTGCTCGTTCCACTCTTATGCTAATTTCTCCTCTTCGTCCTTAACTTTTGCACACCAGTGTAGGTGGGCAATCGAACTGAAACTTGCAGGATGAGTAGGTGTGTGATCGGACAAACTTGCAAGATGAGTAGGTGTCCCATGTAACTAAAACTTGCAGGACGGGTAGGTATGTGATCGGACTGAAACTTGCAGGATGGGTAGGTGTGTGATCGGACAAACTTGCAAGATGAGTAGGTGTCCCATGTAACTAAAACTTGCAGGACGGGTAGGTATGTGATCGGACTGAAACTTGCAGGATGGGTAGGTGTGTGATCGGACAAACTTGCAAGATGAGTAGGTGTCCCATGTAACTGAAACTTGCAGGATGGGTAGGTGTGCAATGGAACTTAAAATTGCACGATGGGTAGGTGTGCAATGGAACTTAAACTTGCACGATGGGTAGGTGTGTGATTGGACTGAAACTTGCACGATGGGTAGGTGTGTGATTGAACTGAAACTTGCAGAATGGGTAGGTGTACAATTGGACTGAAACTTGCAGGATGGATAGGTATGCAATCTGGCTAACATATGCGATTGGACTGAAACTTGCAGTATGGGTAGGTACGTGATGAAACTAAAACATGCAGGATGGGTAGGTGTGCAATCGGACTGAAACTTGCGAAATGGGTAGGGTGTGCAATAGGACCGAAACTTGCAGGATGGGTTGGTTGACGATCAGATTGAAACTTGCAGGATGAGTTGGTGGATGGTCCGATTGAAACTTGCAGGATGGGTTGGTGGACAACCAGATTGAAACTTGCAGGATGGGTAGGTATGTGATTGGACTGAAACTTGGAGATGATGATTCAAAAGGATTACAACTGCAGAACACATGCAAATGAATTGTGCCAGCCACGCCATCATAGCTGTTCTACAGGAGGCATGACAGCAGGATGCATGGGGCAAGTTGCCATAGTCCATTCACTGGAATTGTGACAGTAAGGTAGTGGCAGTAACTGAGTATGCCTACTGCAGCAGTTTAGATCTGTGCATACAGCTGATGGAAGGGGGACTTTCCTTCCATGACATCACTGCTTGTGTTGAACAAAATGCAAGCACAATGATGTGAATTTGATGTCCATGGGAAGAGGAATGTCCAACACACTTACGAGAAAGGTCTGGAGCCCAGCAACAGACAGACATGTGGGAAGACTGTCAACTCTACCGCATGACATTGGTCGACCATCTCTTTTGAACCTATTCTTGTTTATCTTTTGCACCTATTCTTGTTTTCCACTTTTACTTTTGTTCTTTGTTTCAGCAAGCTCACTGGTGCACTATATTTTCTTTAAATGTTTGGAAATAAAATTTTTAGATATTTTATGAATTTTTGTTTTAAAATGTTAATATTTAGGAATACTTTCTTTTTCTTATTTATTTGCATATGAGCAATTATAACTGTGTTTTCAATTATTAAAATATACATCAAATCATGTAGTTTACCCTTTTCACTTAATTTTTCTCATAGCAATAGGGCAGAAATGATACCTCCCTTCCCTGCCTATTCTAAGTCTGCCCTTCCCCAATAATTTGGTAAAGTTGGCATTCCTGATGGGTGATATAGCTGGAAGAAGAAATTATGCCATCTGAAATGTGGACAATAGACTTCCATCACTTTGAAATTCAAAGACTTTCTTGATGTTGAAATGCAAAATCAAGAAAGTTTTTTCACACTTGATTGCAAATGATTGCAGAATGTTATGGAACACTTCTATAATTGCATCTTCTATGAAAAAATGTCATCATTATACCATGATACCTAAGACTTTAGAGGTACTACTTTTGCTATTTTAAATCACAAATACACAGAAAATTCATTTTTGAAATGTACTGTTTAGATGCTTAACAAAATACCAATTAAAGATCTGCTTCCCATTAAATATTAATTTAAGTTCTAGCTCTAACTTCTCATCAATATCAACATCTAAAAACATTACAAAGAGGGTAGGTGTAGTAGGAACATATCCAGACAGCATCCAGTAAAGAAGTTCATCAATCACTTGTACTGAGGTATCAAACGAAGCACATCAGATAACTTTAGAACTGGGTATTACAACTTACCAGTCATATGAGGCAATATTAATCTGGTGTGCTTATTTACATCAAGGTAAACCTTATTTCATTAGACAAACAGAGCTGTTTCCACACAAATATCAAAAGTACATGGCATAACATGGATCAGTGCAAAAGACACTGTGTTATATTAAAGAGTTGTTGAACACTCTTGATGGTTTGAAATGGATTTTTTTGTGTTTCTCGAGAGAAACAGCATCACGAAATTGTTCCATGCATATACCACACCACTGAGAATGATGAGTTGCTGCATGACAGTTGAGATTCTGTTTTGTTGTAAAACCTTTACCACAAACAACACATCTGAAAGGACGCTGTCCAGTGTGAGTTAGTCCATGTCTGATTAAGTTTGCCTTTATGTTTGTTCCATATGAACATCGTGTGCATATGAAGCGATGCTGAAATGAGGGTTTCTGTTGCTGTCTACTTCCAAGAACATTTGTGTTTGAAATGCGCACTGTCTCATAAAAGTTCCTTGCAGAAATCTTGGATGCTGAAAAAAAAAAAAATTAAGAAAGGATTACAGAGTGAAATATGTTTCATTTGAAAGCATTTTCTGACACTAAAATATTTCAGTCTGATTAATTTTCTACAGTGATAAAACAAACAAAGCACATCAAGAATACTTCAGTAATTAACAATAAAACAGAATTAATAAAAACTCACAGGTAACTTCCCAAGAAAATAAAATTAGCTCATAAAATATAGATTAAAATACAACCTAGTTGTTTTTAATTATTATAAATTTATAGACAAAATAATTTACAAAATGTAACTTTTACATGATTATATTTTGAATTTGCACCCCCACCCCCCACCCCAAGGAAAAGAATAATGTATTTTAACTTGCACATTAGCAATTTATTGAATAAGTTCTGCAATTTGCTACTGTACTTATGAGCAATGTTTCAAGCGGCACTGCAGCACTTGGGATATTATGTTCCTTTACAATTATTTACAGGCAAAAACTTTAATATGAGTAATGGTATGTAAATAACAGAAGCATAAATCATAGAAAATTAGTTTCAAATAACTGAGAGAATATCTTTCTTCTTCATTTCCTTTAAAAAACAAAATTCTCAATACAATAGACCAGAAAGCAGTCAGTTGTCATTACCATACAATGCTAACACATCAATAGTAACAATCAATATAAGTTTATTTAGCAAGTTGCAAAACATTTTTTCAAAATACACGTCACATTAAAAAATGCTTTAAGTGATATTAAACGTCACACACTATTTCCACTATACCATACACAATGACAAAAATGGCATCTGTAAACTACAATTAACAACCCTGCTGCTGAAAACGGAGGATGAGTGCTTTGGAAAGCTTTCATAGATCACAATGGAACAACAAACAGCAACAGAGTGATAATACTTCACTACTAATAACTTAATACTGACTGACTTATAAATACAACAAAGTGGAACAAATCTGATGCATTTATAAGCAAAGATTAAGAACTATTGCGGAACACAATATCATTTCTGAACACTGTCTCCATTACACACACATACACACATGGAAGTAAGGACTTTGTTACACAAAGTGATATGCCCTCAAAAGCAGCACCATTACTGTCAATAACAATGTAGGCATTCAAGCTTTGCAAATTCCTACAATGCATGTGTATAATGAAATGGAAATGTTGCAGAACAACATTAAAAGGTAAGCAAGTTTTTATAGAATAAATATGCTTTAACAAAAACTTTTATTTGATGGCACATTAAAATTTTTTTGAAGTAAAGGCAAAGAACCTGCTTTTAACTGAAAAGGTAAGGTCATGATTCAGCTTTAAAAAAAAAAAAAAAAGCATACTTAAATTTCTTACATATGGAATTTAAACTACCCACATTCTAAGCTTACACAATAGTACATTGAAGACATTCATACTAGTCTTTAAATCCAATGATCTTTGGTCCACATAACATTTTATTCTGTTGAGGAGGAGTTCAAACTATGATCTTCATAATACATCATAATAAAACAAAATAAAAGTAAAGCATTTGATTTTTTTTTTTAACTTCAGGATCTGAAGAAACTGTTATACAAACATTTATGTAGGAACTCAAACTGGAGTGAGCAGGTAAAAGGATTTGGTGAAATAATGAATGATTAGCACTTAAAGCTTTTTTTTTAATAAGTTTTATAAGTCACTAATATCTTGAAAATATAAGCTAATAGCAGAGGATAGGTTGCTAAGTTTGTGACTTTCAGTGCACATGATGCTTAGCATTGAGGTCTTTCCATGTGATACTGTTGTCTGCCACTGACTTTTTATGTGTTCTAAACATTTTAAACAGTCTTTTTTCTGAGCAGCTTACAGCTGTACAAAGGCTGTTGTAATGCTACTCAGCAGTGAAAGCCAACTGAATTTTACTTTTGATCATGGTTTGATAAAGTTCCTGATAAGTATCCTTTGGGTATACCTCCATATTTGACTCTAATATAAGCATGAAAGCACCCTGTCTCCCCAGAGAAGTTGATATCAGCACCTTCAAGGTAGTCTTTCATTAGGAATCTAACACTTTTCCTTAGTTGCTTTTTAAAATATCCATTAAAAATGAAAATTGTTACTAACATTTACATATATGCTTGATCCTCTCATTGAGTGTTTCAGGTGCATCTGTGCCAGCCCACTCCATTCACATGGGTGAAGTAACAGGAGGAACATTTATCAATTCTTTGGTTTTAGAGAGGTGAATGACTAGTTGAGGAGATACTAAACAAGCTGCATTAACATTGCTCCACTTTGATGTGAAACAATACCATTCCATTTATTATTATTTTTTCTTTTATCAGAAGTGAAAATCATTCTGATAGCTACAGTGAGCTTCAGAACAATTCCATGTTTTTGACTAAAGTGACATATTAACACATCCAATTTTGGAATGTATATTATGAGCCTCTCTCAGCTGTAGCTTACTTAGCTTATTAATAAGTCTGGCCCTAAACACTACATCTGATATTCTAAAGCTTGAATACATCGACCATGCTTTTAAAGACTTATAACATAAGTTGCTTCTGATATTCAGGAGTCTCCAAAGAAATCATTTCATGAATACAAGATGGCCCAAAAGCCCCTGTTAAGGGTTTGTGTTGGCATAAAATTTTTATAATTCAGTGATATAAACTGTAAGTGAAAAGCAATAATTTATTTCCTGCAGATTACACAAGCACCAGTGGTGTATCTTAGGTCCGAGACCTGGCTAGGCTATTTCACCCCCCCCACACACACACACACACACACACACACCCACACAGTACTGTTTTTTCTTTTAAATTGTGAAGTTTAATTTTTTAATTGTTAAGTAATAGAAGTAACTTATTTTAGGTACATGCTTTTGCCAACATGAAACCAAATAATTATGAAGATTAGAATTTGAATACTTTATTTGTACATGAACTCCATTTTTCTTTCCTTTCATGTGAACTTGAGCATTACATTTTCATAAAAAGTTTCTTCCGAGTAGTTTTTTATATTTAAAAAGAATGTTTTTCTCCATTGACAAATCAGCCAAGTTGCCCGAATGTACAAGTCCTTGCGTAGCTCTAAGATATATCTTGATTCTTTTTAATGCAGAAAAATTTCTTTCGGCAGTTGCTGATGGAAACTTTAATATTAGGTCTCCTAATTTGTGCACCTCACTAAACACTGTCCAATTTATTCAACTTTACAGTATGTAACACATAATGTCTCTTACTGATTTGTTTTTTGTATTCATCAAGGGAATAAAACACCTTCAGTTCATTTTTAGTCGAGCTGTATCAAAATTTGAAGCATAGAGTTCTTTAAGTTCTGACAGTAGATGTTCAGGGAAGCTTTCACAAAATTTATCAAAACAGTTCGAATCCAATAAAGCCATGAATTTAAGATATAATATTACTGATTTCAATTCATTGACACTTCACACAAACTGAAACAACTCTCGTGAAACACGTGCTGTTACAGGCAGAAGCATGCAAGTGACTGAGGTAGATGAAAACTTCTCTTTTCGGAGTGAACCGTTGTTTTGCGCAACGGTCCATTCCCCTTCCCATACGCTCATTCATGTTGTCATGAAAACGCTAGCAGGCGATCATATCGAAGGTCTTCGAATCAGAACAGCGAAGACTCTGGAAGAGCTGCTTGCGTTATGCTGTTGGTCTTCGCTTGCCAGACTGAGTCAAAGTGAATTCGCACATGCTTTTTTCACAGCGAAAGCATCGACATACCTTAATACCATTGATAATTAACTTTTATCTGTGTATATTTGATTGACTTTTATTTGTGCCTTCTCTGGGCTTCGCAGCTAGCCTAGTTAGCCTCAAACATACGCCACCAACATCTACTTTATAGCAATGACAATGTTTTTGTAATTTTTACTAAATTTTTTTCAGATGGAGGTTACCCTATGGAAATTTACTGTAGAAAAGTAAACAGCAAAGCAGAAAGTGAAAACTGTAGAACTTTAGTTCAGAAGCATAAGCAGTGAAGCAGAAAGTGAAAATTGTAGAACTTCAGTTCAGAAGCAGATTCATTGTGCCAAGTCAAAGAATTATCAAATGTTTCAGCTCATGAGAAGCATCAACAGACTCAGTTATTTCATAGCTTGCTACCAATGGGGCACAGCTACAAAGGCAACAAATTTCAATATGTATGAGGGGATGCTCATAAGTTCTCGGCCTCACCAAGAAGGAAATGGGCTAGAGCCATGAAACTTGCAGACTATTCCACATATTCACCCTGAAGTTCAACACACTTGGCACAGTGTTTTTGGAGTTTCTTTAAACCTTCCAAAAAAAATTCTGAAGTCTGATCACTAAAATACTGCTCTGCTGCTGATATCACATCCGAATCGTTCGAAAAATGCTTCCCTTTCAAACTTTTTTTTAAGGTTTGTGAACAGGAAATAGTCTGATGGAGCAAGGTCTGGTGAGTAGGGTGGATAGTCTATGCACTTAAATCCCATATCCCTCAAAACATCCACTGTCTTGTCAGCCTTTTGAGCCAGCGCATTGTCTTGCAAAAAGAGTACACCTCAAGAGATGCACATAGTATATTAAATCCATTTACTTTTGTGGCGTAATAAGTACAAAGATTCATCAAACTTTCACACTCCACTAGGGTTTTTTTCAAGCCAATGGCAGACAATTATATTTTTCAAGCCAATGGTAGACAATATATTTATTTAGACAAAGATATGAAACAATAACACAATAAGCAAGTGCAGAGTGTCAACCAGGCCATGCGGATTACAGCCATCACCAGAGAAGTCATGCACTCATCGGACGCTCCTCTATGGAATAGTATTAGAAGAATGCCCCATACACGAACTTTAAAGAGACTGCCATCAGGGAAACAGTCGAAATCCTATCCAGCAAACTAGCATGCAATGATATAGTTTCTACTGAACTACCAAGAGCTTAGCATGCATTATTGAAAGATGGAAACACATCATGACACACCGTATAATTGCATGATAAAAAATTCATGTAATATGCTCACGATGTAACCCACGTTATCTTTTTTTTTTTTTTTTTTTTTTTTTTTAATTGCAGGTTTAACGACCACCGTGAGCAACTCAATGGGTTATAAGCAGTCGTCCGTCCCTAATTTAGGGTCACTGGTTCCAGGGAAGGGAGAGAGCCAGTGCCATAAGACAAACACAACATCCATGCCTCACCGGGATTCGAACCCGGGCCCCATTCTGACGAATGATCAGAGGCCATCGCTTAGACCACTGCGCCACCGGGGTGACCACGTTATATACGAAAATCATCTTTGTTCCTTACGTACTCCAATTCCTTGCATATTTTATGTCTACCATTGCCTTAAAAAAGCCTCCCAGTGGAGTGCAAAAGCTTGGAGAATCTCTGTACTTACTACACCACAAAAATAAATGGATCTAATATGCTATGTGCATCTCTTGAGTGTTCACGGTGTGGTGTATTTATAATTACATTAGAGAACACCTTTCTGCAGTTTTCCTTGCCTTTTTTCCTTCAATGCCTCCATTAACCGACACAGCAAGTTGGAATAATATTCAGCATTTATTGTTTGGCCCTTCAAGAGGTAGTCAGTCAATAAAACGCTTTCCGAATTAAAAAAAAAATGTTGCCATGACCTTTCCTGCATACCATTGAGTCTTGAATTTATTTTGCCATGGAGAACCCTAGTACTGCCACTGCAGGGACTGTTGCTTTATCTCTGGATCCTAGTGATGTAACCATGTTTCATCAACAGTGACAAGTTGCTGCAAAAAATTATCACCCAATTCACTCAAAATGCTGCAAAACCGATTTAGAAGTGTCCACTCGGTTTTGTTTCTCATCGGCGTTCAATCATTTGAGCACCCACTTCGCTGATATATTCTGCACATCCAAGTGCTCATGAATTGTGAGCCCAACACATTCCCTGGATATCTCCAGTGTCTCAGCTATTCTTTTGGCCAAGATTTGCCAATCTGACAAAATCAAGTCATGAACACGATCAACAGTTTCGGGTGTTGTCACTGTAGAAGGCCTCCCAGATCTTGCTGCATCTTTGGTCTCAAAGTCTCCACACTGAAAGTTGGCACACCATTTCTTCACAGTGGAATACGAAGGGCACGTGTCATTTAATGTTTGCGTCATACACTCATAGATTTCCTTTGCAGTTTTCTTCTGCAGGAACAGAAATTTCATGACAGCCCGGAGTTCCACATTCGAAAATTCAACACTTTGCATTGACATGATTCAGTTCAGGATGTAAAACATCTGCAAATATAAAAGCTATTAGTTTGAAAATTGGCACTTTACAATACAAAAGAACACTCTTTCGAGCTGCAGTGACAAAATAATGCTACAGTTACAGGAAGTGGGTTAGGCCGAGAAATTTTCAGCATCCCTTCATACATTCATGAACAAATGACAATCGTTTTGATGAGTTTAAAATACAGATGTTATATATGGTGACAAGACCACACGATATAATCAGCTATGGAGAGTGTTATCATTCAAGAAAGTGTTTTCAAAAACAGTGAAGGTGGATATTCAAAGGATACATACAATCCTCCATTATTGATATACAGATATAATTTGAAGAAAAATGCTATCACAACTTATTTACATATTTTGTTTCCACACTTTAAGAAGTTATACCAAAACAGAACTTCACAGAAATTTTTGGGACACTTGTGTTACGGGAGACTTTGTGCATTATTAACAAAGCTGACACGCATGTTTCTTTCTTTTTCTTCAAAAGGTGGTCTTCCCTTTTTTCTTTAGTCTGGAACATTTTCACGAGAACTTTCAACAGAAACTTAAGAATAAACATCTACTAAATTTCCATAGGTTTATAAAACAAAGAAAATGTTAAACATAAAAGAATTATAATACATAAAATAGCTTCAGTGAAGTCCCATGACTTAACAAAAATAACCACAAAATCACCAAATTATTCAATTCCCATTGATTAGGTTCTGTACAATTGACTGTAGGAACTACAAAAGATATCTTACCGTAATGTATTTTATATTCAATAACTGCAGGATACAGATTTTCTTTAACAGCATTTCAAGCTGCAAGATTTTTTTACATGTGACCTTTGTAACATTGTTTATATTTGACCTTTGTCAGTAGTTCAATAGATATTGAAAAAATAATATCTGAGTTCACTTGATGAATTATGTACATATCAACAGAGAGAAAGTGTTCTCGAAAACATGGCTTTCAACATTTTCAGGCCAGCTTTATACAAATGACCAAATAATTTTATCAGGTACAAAATATGTCTCACGCAGGTTATAATTCAAATAACTGTTATCAAGAACAGTTTATATCACTGTATCTTCAGAAAATCATAGCATCTGAAGTTCAATTTTCTAGCAGTGCCTGAAAAGAGAAAAATAGGACATAAGTCTTCACAGCATGTTACAGTAATATCTAATTTAATAAGGTTTAACTAATGTTTAAACTGAGAAATACAGTGCTTCACTAGGTAAAGCCCCCTCCCCTCCAAAGAGCCAACTATTGTTTTCTTCCCACTCTACATAGAAAAGTGACGTTTGGTTCACAAGCGACTTTGATCTTTGAGAAATGATCCAGAGTGATTTTCCTGATAAGGCAATGACTCGTTGTGATGCCCCCTTCCCAGATGGCAGGGCATGCTACTTCTGTTCAGAGGCAATCTTCGTATTTTAGCGCATCGTTGAACATCGTTCAGGATGATATACATATATCATTGCAGAGCAGGTGTTTATTGTGAACAGTTATTGGATGAAAAAGTCTATAAAAGGTATCACAGTGTGAATTCCTGGAAAAGTTTGGTGGGGAAAAAAGCCCCAGACAAACGTCAAATCACCAGGTTAGTGAAGAAATTTTAAACCACCAGCAGCGTTTTGAACCAATACAGTGGCAGACATCCTTCTTTAGCAGAAGAAAAAATCGATGAGGTGAAGCACAAGCTGCTGGAATCACTGAAGAAGTCACTACAATGTTTGTCACAATAAACTGGGTATTCTGTTTCCACCTGCCAAAGAGCCATGAAGAAAGTATTGCTTCATTATTTGTACAGTGCGACAGCTGTGCAAGAGTTGCAAGAACCAGATCTTGAAAAGCGTGTGTCTTATTGTCACTGGTTCCGGACATTTTTACCCACAATTCTGAGCAGTTTGGATTTCACATGGTTCACTGACAAAGCATGGCTTCATTTGGACGGGTATGCCAATTCCCCAAACTCCCATATCTGGACTACTGATAATCCACATGAATTACACGAAACCCCATTACATCCTGCAAAAGTAGGTGTTTAGTGTGCTGTGACCTGAACCAGAATAATTGAACCCATTTTCTTCAGGAGCACAGTAAACTTTGCATCATATGAGAACATTTTCAGACAATCTGTGGACCAATTAACCGGCATCGATTTGACAATGGGATACTTTCAACAGGATGGAGAGACATCTGGATTTGACATCTCCCATGTAAGCATGAGTGAAATTTCCTCTTTCTTCAGTGATCCTCAAAGGACTGTGGCCACCTTGTCCACCCAATTTGACTCCTCCTGATTTTTTTTTATAGGGATATTTGAAGTGTCATACTTACAACAACAAACCTCGCACATTAGAAAACTTAGAATGCAACATTAGTGTAGCAATCTGGACTACTGATGAGAACATGCTGCAGAGGACCTTCGATAATATGCGGTGTCACATTCGAGTGTGTCTGGATGTCAGTGGAGAACCTTTCCACCATTTATTGTGAATGGTGCTACATTACCATGAACTAAGGTACATTATAAAACACATATCATGTTTCTAAGTAGTGTGTGTTGCAAAATATGAACTACAGTATGTTGTAAACCACATGTCATGTTTCTAAGTAGCGTGTGTTGCAAAATATGAACTAAGGTATGCTGTAAGCCACATGTCATGTTTCTAAGTAAGGTGTGTTGCAAAGTATGACTGATTCTATTATGGGGGGGGCACCTAGTAAAACACCCTGTATTTGTACAATGAGATCACTTTTGGCTCTGCCAGATAGATGCCATAAAACAAGTGATTTGAGGAAACAGAACATAAACATCTTCACATAAAGTTACAAAAATTGTACCATTAATGAATAAATTACCTTGTTATTGGGCTGTCGGAAAGGTTATGACGTATTTTAGCCATGTTTTGCAAAGGTCATTTATTGATAGAAAGAACAAAGATCAATCAATGATATAATGCCCGTTTTGTTTGATAACCTTTTGCCATCTTTCAGTGAGCTGCGGAATGCCTCGTTCATAGAAGGACCTGTCTTTCGCGGCGAAAAACAGTCCAAGGTACTGATTTACAGCCTCATCTCAATTGAATGTTATACCACGCAAGGACTGTTGAAGAGAGCGAAACAAGTGGACGTCTGATGGTGCAAGGTCAGGCGAGTATGCTGGATGTGGCAACACATCCCACCCAAGCTCCAATAATTTTTGGCGGGTGATCAAACTTGTGTGTGGTCTCGCGTTGTCGTGATGGAACACAACACCTTTACGAAGAACGAGCTCTGGACATTTCTGGATGATGGATTAGTTCAAACTGTCCAATTGCCGACAGTACACATTCGAATTGATTGTTTGCTTCCGTGGTAGGAGCTCAAAAAACACGACACGTTTCCCACCACACTGAGACCAGAACCTTCCGCTGATTAATGTCTGCTTTGGATGTTGTTCGAGGCGAAGCAGCACGTCGGGACCAAGACCGTTTGCACAGCACATTGTTGTACACAATCCACTTTTCGTCACCAGTTATCAGTCGCTTCAAAAAGGATTGTTTTTCTCACGTTTAATGAGCATATCGCAGATGTTTATACACACCGTCAATTGAGCTTCTTTGAGTTCATGAGGAACCCACACATCAAGCTTGCTTACGTATCCCAGTTTCTTCAGATGGTCGTGAACGCTTGAATGATGGATGTGCAATGTGTCTGCAATCTCTCGTGTCATGTAACATGGGGTTGACTGACTAGATCAATGCCTTGATTTGGTCGTCATCAACCTCTGTAGGCCTTCCGGAACAAGAAGCATCGTTGAGGTCAAAATCACCAGCACGGAATTTTGTGAACCACCGCTGGCACTGACGTTCTTGTAGAGCATTATCATGGTACACTTTACACAACTTTTCACAAGCTTGACACGCGTTCTTCCCTTTACGGAAGTAAAACAGTAAAATATGGCGAAAATGCACAGTTTGGACTTCCACCTTCAACTTGATGTCAAATCTCCGCAAATCAACCAAATCGCTCACTATTCCTTTTAGACTGCAGCTAGAACTGGTACCTGTCAAAGCCATAGCGATAACAGAGCTGCATGCCTCTAGTACTTCCAAAACCGCCCAACCACCATCAGGTGCCAAAATACGTCATGACTTTTCCCACAACCCAATACATTCATCAACTATCAATGAATTTAACACTATATACAAAAGCAAGGACTGAAACTGCATTGCTTATTTACTTACATATTAAATAAATACTACAGTGCAAATACCTGTGTTACAGGTTTATCTAGTCTGATGTCTTAAAAACACAGTATTATAAATTTCATGCTGGACAGCAAAATTTTCAAATTAACTACATATGATTTAATGGGAACGAAAGGAAAAAACAGTAAGATGAATTGATAACATCTCTTCTTTTTCCATGCTTATTGTATAATGTCTTACATATCAACACCCCCCCTACCAAAAAATAAATAAATTCACTCATTTCAAAACATTTTTAAGAAAGAAGCCTCTGCATCCAGTTTGATTGGCGGGAATCCCTATTAATCTAAGGGCCACCTATAGGCCTGTTGGGAGATTGGCATATAGAGGATTTCTCTTCTGGGATGTGTTCTAGGTCAGTAAAAGACAAATTCTGACTTGGCCACATGTTTAGGATCCTGTCAGTTTTTCCCAACATGGCCACCAAGGTACAGTCAGTTTGCTATACTAACCTCCAGAAATTTGGCTTTATCTCCACAACTATTGTCTTTACAGAGATAACTGGTTTACAATAATGTTCCCAAGATTATGAACAATTCAGTAATTATAACTTTTCACCTAAAGTGAAGAGTTATAATTACTGAATAATTACGGTTGTAGTGAGCGATGGGTTTGCCTCCTCGGGGCACTCCGTGGTAACAATGGCACACACAACAGCAACTAGGGCCTCTGTGAATCTTGGAGAGGTGCAAGCTAGTTCTGTGTGACATTGGCGAAAAGACCCCAACTCACTGGGTTTTGTTCCAGAATCCTTAGGTTGAATGACCAACTGGAACCCTCAGCTGTGGGCTAATTCCCCACACTGATGTACTTACCTGATTAAAAAGACAAAAAGAAATATTAAAAATGACTCAAGTGTGGGATATGGTGGACCTGCCACACTTGAGAAGGACGGTCCACCACGGAATCGACCTGGACTTTCTAAATGGCGTATGAGAAAGAGATTTCGGCTGAATGAATGTAAGATTGGTGAATGGAATACTAGAGGTATAAATGGCAAGATGAGTGAGGTGATTGAGGAGATGAATAAGTATAGACTGGATGTGCTGTGTGTAAGTGAAACTAAAAAGAAGGAAATTGGGGTAGCAGAAGTGAATGGCACGGTGAGTGTGTGGTCTGGAGTATTGGATAATATGAGAGGACAGGCGGGTGTAGTTGTGATTTTAAGTGAAAAGATGAAGAACAACTTGATTCACTATAGTTGCATAAGTGAGAGAATTCTCTGGATTCGTTTGAAAGTGAAACTTCAGAGAATTGCAATTGTTGTAGTGTATGCTCCTTGTGACTCGGAACCGTCTGATAAGAAGGAAGATTTCTGGAATGAGCTAAAAGCTGTTTTGTGCCAGTTTGGTGCTAAAGAAAAAGTTATAATAGCAAGGGATTTCAATGCTAGAGTAGGTGTGCAGAATGCAATTTCTGACAATGTTCTGGGTAAGTTTAATGATCCTTGTGTGAATGATAATGGTGAAAGATTAAGTGAACTCTGCATTGAGAATGGTTTGTGTGTGTCCAATACATTTTTCAACCACAAATATATCCACACATATGCTTGGGAAAATCATACTCTTGGTCAAAAAGTGTGATAGATTTTGTTGTGTACGATCAGCGTTTGAAACACTTAGTTGTTGACACCCATGTGATGAGAGGTGTAGATGTTAGTTCTGATCATTACTTGGTAGTGTCACGAGTGAAACTTAATGTTGGTTGGAGGAAAAGGAATAGGAAAATGCCCAGGATGGAAAGAATAAAGGTTGAAAGGCTCCTTGAAGATCATCAGCGTTATTCTGACTTACTCAGAGAACGACTGAAGGAACTGAAGTCTGGTGAGACGGATGTAGAAAAGAAGTGGGAATGTTTTAAGAACTGTGTTGTCACTACTGCTAAAGAGATCTGTGACACCACAATAGTGGGTAACAATAGAAGTGATGCTTGGTGGAATAGTGAGATTGAAGAGGCAGTAAAGAGAAAGAAGGAAGCCTATTTGGGGATGTTGCAAGGTAGAGTCTCTGTGGATGAATATCGCTGTAAGAAGCGTGAAGCTGCTAAGCTGGTTCGCCACAGTAAGGCAAAAGATAGGAAGGAGAAAGTGGAAAGGCATGAACTGGCTTTTTGGAAAGATAGAAAGTTCTTCTGGAAGTACATGAGACTCAGGAAAAATAGGGGAAACAAAGTTGCAAGTTGTGTGAAGAATGAGATTGGGGAAATGATTTGGGAGCCCAATGAGTTAAGTGACAGATGGGGTGAATACTTCTGTGAGTTATTAGATCAGGAAAGCAAAGATGATTCTGAGACAGGTGCAGAAGATGTCACAATGAGGGATGAAAGCACAGGAGGGATCTCAAGAGAAGAAGTGTGTAAAGCTGTAAAATCTCTTCAGAATGGTAAGGCTCCAGGAGTTGATGGTATAACTGCAGAGATGTTGAAATATGGTGGTGACTCTATAATTGACTGGTTAACTGAAATTTGCCAGTTGTGCTGGGAGTTAGGAATGGTCCTTCGGGATTGGAAGGATGCTATTATTGTTCCCTTGTATATATATAAGGGAAAGGGTGATCAGACTGAATGCAAAAACTATCGTGGTATTAGCCTACTGAGTGTGCCAGGGAAAGTGTTTGGTAAGGTTATTGAAAAAGTATGGGGTCTTACATCATTGAAAGTGTGGGATGTTCAGAGTGGTTTTATGCCTGGTAAAGGCTGCACAAACCAGATTTTTGCATTACGCACGATGATTGAAAAGTATCTGGCTGTTGGGAAGAAAGTGTTTACTGCCTTCATAGATTTAGAGAAAGCTTACGACCGAGTGAATAGGACACTTTTGTGGAAGGTATTGAATGAATATGGTGTTACTGGGAATCTACTTAATAGTGTAAAAGCCATGTATGCTGGTATTAGAGCTTGTGTACGAGTGAATGGCGTTTTATCAAAATGGTTTTCCATTGGTGCAGGAGTTAGACAAGGTTGTGTAATGTCACCATGGCTGTTTAATATATTTATGGACGCATGCATGCGTGATGCCAAAATAGATAATAGTGGTTTATGTCTTGGTGATATCCGTGTGTGCAGATTGCTGTATGCTGATGACACTGTCCTGTTGGCAGAGAGCAAAAGTGAGTTGCAGAGTATGTTGACTCGGATGCACGAAGTTTGCATGAAATTCAAACTGAGTATAAATAAGGGAAAAACCAAAGTTATAGTGTTTGAGAGAGGAACTGGTAGCACTGAATGTAATGTAAGTATAAATGGCACTGTGATTGACCAGGTGAGTGATTTTGTGTATTTAGGAAGTATGTTTGACAGAGAGAACAAGTTGGATGGTGAAATCAGTAGGCGAGTGAATTCTTCTTTGAAAGTCATAGCTGCTCTGGGAGGTTTTCACAGGAATGATGGGTTCTCTAGAGAGTCCCGCATGGCTGTGTATGAAACTGTAATTGTTCCTACTTTGATGTATGGCAGTAAAACCTGGTTACTGCAGAAGAAACATAGGAGTCGTTTGTGTGCTGGAGAAATGCGTTACTTACGTGGTGTTTGTGGCAAGACACGATCCAATTGTGTGAGGAATGAAGATGTATTGCAGTTGTGTGATGTGAAGCAAAATGTTGTTAGCAAGGTGGAGACCAATATGCTTCGGTGGTTTGGCCATGTTGAAAGAATGAGTGATGAAATGCTTACTAAGAAAATATTTTCAGCCCAAGTGGCAGGAAGGAAAGGCAGAGGAAGGCCAAGGAAGACATGGGTGGATCAGATTCAGGAGTGTCTGCATGAGAAAAGGATTATGAGTATGAAGTATAAAAGATCTTGTGTGCGGCGTGTAATGAATATCAGTGAAGCACGAGTTGTGTGTCAAGATCGATGTAAATGGAGAAGTTTGATACAACAACAATAGGTAAAAATATCTGGAAGTTTGTATTTCTTTTTGGAGCTAACCTCTGAATCTCAGAGAACAGCTTAGTGATATGTATGTATGTATGTACCTAAAGTGAATCATTTTCATAAAAATCACTGAAAAGTTGCAAATTTATGGTTTATTAATGAACACTAATTGATCTACACAACAAATGAAAAAGTCTTTATTAAGCACTGAAGCGATGAAAGATTTCCGTCTTTAGCACGATTTAATGATTAAAAGATGAGAAATATATACAATTAAAAACAATTAAAACCATGAGCACTTTCGAGGCAGCGGCTGCCTCTTCTTCAGATGTAATAAATAGATACACATTTAATCTATATATAATATAGATCATTGCATTGTGGGAAGCATGGTAAGTTAGCCAATAGTAATCTACATGCGTCAAAAATGTTGCGTATACTGTTGGCCCAATGGTCTGAAGAAGAAAACATGGAAATATACAATAGAAATAAATGGTGTAGGGTGAACATTCAATTTTAAGTTTATATTACAATTTATAATTTACATTTTTAATAAGGGATTTCCAAACGTTATGTAACTCATAGGGGGCATGTTCATTACAACATTGCTCACCGGAGGCCTCTATATACACACTTTCAGCAATTAAAAGATCACCAGGTTTACTAGGAGTATTAATTATTCTAACATTGTTCCAGTCGGGATTAAGATCATCTTGTGTAACAGATTTGGCTAGTGATGTACAATACATGCCTGTTTTAATATTGTATTTGTGTTCTTTAATTCGTAATGCAATATTGTGTTTTGTAGAACCCACATAATTAGAAGCTGCTTGTCCTGTAAGAAACTCCAACTGCAATTCCATATATGTTGGCTCTATGCAATACAATCCACATTTAACGAGAGCCTTAACACAACTATGTAAACCATATGACTTGAAGTTTGGTTCACGCACACAAAACTTATTTTCAGTAGTTCGTAAGGATCGTGAACGGAATAGCAAAATGGGACAGTGGGGTATTTACAATATCCCTCTGGTTAAGGCAACTACAACATACTACCCTGTTAAGAAACTCAAACTGCAATTCCATATATGTTGGCTCTATGCAATACAATCCACATTTAACGAGAGCCTTAACACAACTATGTAAACCATATGACTTGAAGTTTGGTTCACGCACACAAAACTTATTTTCAGTAGTTCGTAAGGATCGTGAACGGAATAGCAAAATGGGACAGTGGGGTATTTACAATATCCCTCTGGTTAAGGCAACTACACATCGCTTCAGTGATTAATGTCGCACGAGTCTTCAATATTTGTTGCTCTTTATTAAGATATTACTACTGCATACAAATATACAATGAAATTTTAGTGTACTTTGACAACCATGATTTCTTCTACAGTCACAGATTTTTCAGTACAAAATTGTGCTAGTACAGCATTTCTAAATGGAATTTCATGCACATTTCTTGCACCTGTATGGCATTTAGAAGTTTTTCATCAGTGGTACAAGGCAACCATTCACTATATCTTGTTCTGTGGAGCAGTACTCAGATGTATTTAGGGCTGGAGAATCTCCAAAAATGTGGTATCACCAATCCCTCTGAAGATAGCCTCGCCATAATATGAAAATGCACAGAATATGACATCATGTGATCTCTTATATTTTGCAGTGACAACAGTTTTTCAAAGAGAATCATCCGAAAAAGTATGCTGAGATTTTTAAAAGATTAAAATCTCTGCCAAAGGATTTTGGAAATGAAACTTGTCTCTGTTAAATTTTCTCAATTATTGAGTCTCACTGAGCACATTATGAGCACTTCAGTTAATTTGTATAGTTTTCCATTTAGAAAGGCCATAATGTCACAATTTTGTGCTCTAAATTCTGTGACTGTAGAAATGATTGTTGCCGAAATACACTAAACTAGAAGTTAAGCTTATATTTGCATGTGATATTAATATCTTAAAACTTGTTCATTTGCTGGTAGATCAATCACTGTTCATTACCAAACCATAAATTTGCACATTTTCAATGAAAATCATCATTTTTTATTAAAACAGTTAACTTTAGCTGAATATTTATAATTACTGAAATTGTTCAGGATAATCTTGTGGGTACATTAATTGTAATAATTATTTTCATAACAGCAATTAATAGTTTTGAAGATAAAGTTCAATTCCTGGAGATTAGTATAGCAAACTACATTGTAATTAGGTGGCCATTTTGGAAAAAACTGACAGGATCAAGATCATGTGAACATGACAGAATTTGTCTTTTATGCACCCAGAAGAGAAATCCTCTATATGCTGATCTCCCAACAGGCTAGCACCTGGACTATATTACAAATATGGCAAAATTTCATCTATGTTTATTCCTGCTTTTTAGAAACAAGCAGACCTGCCAACTTTCAAGAATTAAAATTCGTATAAAAAATATATAAATTCAGTAAACTTTTAATTGATATATTTGATTGACTGATATACTGAAACTGTTGATTAAAGGTTTCGAACATATCAATTAAAAGCAGATTTATTATGTAAATGATCTGTCAATTTTAATTGATTTTGTATGATGAAATTGAGATATATGGCATTACTTCATGCTTACAGTGATTAAAATGCAATCAATACATAATTATCTCATTAGTGTTCTATGATTAGCTACATGCAGAGATAAGAATTCCATTTGTAAACACAAAATTTTATTGCATAACCTTCTTTAACTGAACTGGCTTAAAATTTTGTGCCAATACATTAGAATACTTTTTAAAAAATGCAATTTTAAATCTCATGTGAGGTTGATATTTTCCATTTCTCTCTCTCCTTTAGCAGTTATCACCAATCTTAATCCTACAGCACTTTTACTGTGTCTTTCCCACTGGGCTGCAAGTAGAGAGAGTTGGGCGTGCAGAAATGGGGGTGAATTATTATCAGGTAAATTAGAATAAACAGGCATAGTGGTCCTGGTGGTGGAGGGGGTCTCTTATTGTTCCCTTGCAAGTGTACTAACCTGGAAAAAAAATACACAAAAATCTATAAAATATGTCCATAAAATAACCATAAAACAAGTAGAAGTTCCATAATTTTTTTGTCTAAACCATAAAATTTGGTATGTATCAATAAGCCTCAAGAAAATGCTGTGCCAACACCCAAAAATCATAATGATCTAATATTTAAAAAGCTTTTCTGATAATACAGAGGGTGAGTCGAAAGTTTTGCAGTATTTGCAAAAAGGCATGTGCTGCAGCAGATATGTCATGTGTTTTAACCAGTTCAAGTAGTGAACTGCAGTCAGTTGAAAGAGATATAAAGTGCTAGCAGTTACTGTGCACAGCATTGCATGTTGTCCTTCTGTCTGTGGTTGGGATGCCTAAAAGATGAACAGCAACAAACGGCTAATTTGGGAACTTTTGTTTTATGAGTTTGAACTTGGCCATAACGCTGCTCAGGCAACACGAAACATTTGTCATGTGAAAGGGGAAGATTCCATGGACCACAGAACCACAACCAGATGGTTCAAGAAATTTCCCTCAAGTGACAGAAACCTCAACGATCAGCCAAGGTCAGGTAGGCCGCAGGCCATAGAGGCAAACCTGACAACCAGCACTCGGAGATTATTAGGTGAGCTGGCCATATCACAGACCACTATGGTTAGTCACATTCAGGACCTTCTTGGCAAGGTCTACAGAAGCTGCCACATTGTCCCTCACAAACTGACGCCAGGTACAGCAAACCACTGAGTGGAAGTGTGTGCATGAAACTCCTAGAAAACCCACGTAATATACGTTTCATAAAAAGAATTGTTATGTGCAATGAAAAGTGGGTCTATTTCTGTAATCCTAACACATAATGGCAGTGGTTGAGCTCCGGCCAGCTTCCTGAACCTGTTGCCAAATGTTGACGCTTCGAGCACAAGGTGATGCTCTGTGTCTGGTGGAATTTCGAGGGGATAATCTATTACGAATTTGTTCCAGATGGTCGGACCATCAACTCCAACCTCTACTTTGAACAGCTGGAGTGGATGTATGCTATTTTGGAGGAGAAGTACCCGGCACAGGTGAACAGAAAGCGCGCTCTCCTACAGCAGGACAATGCTTGGCCTCATACCACACGAATGACCAGGGAAAAACTCCAGGAACTTGAGGGCATTGAACTGATGCCACACCCAGCATATAATCTAGAACTTGCTCCGTCATATTATTACTTGTTCCAGTCCATGGCCCACTTCCTTTGTGTGCGGCACTTTAACAACGAGGAGGAAGTGGCAGCTGGGGTGACAGAGTTCTTCACCTCGAAGGATAAGAACTGGTATCGAAGAACTGGCAGACAGATGGCTAAAGATGGTGCAACATGATGGCCTATACTTTGAATGCTAGTCAGCTTTCGTCGTAAAGGTATGTATGAAGACATAAAGTGATCCAAATATTGCAAAACTTTCGACTTAATCTCTGTATAAAAAGATTTACTGAATAATTATATTTGCATAATAAACTGACTCAAGCACATGTATTAAAAACTTTAAAACTTACTTGAGTTACATTAAAAGTTTAAGTTAAGGAAGCTTTCTAATGATAACTTAAGTTTCTATCAGCCTTGTGACAGATGGACAATGATGATGGTTTTCATATTAATGGAGCAGTAAAAGGAGAATCAGGGTTGCAGTTCTTGGGACTGAGAAAAATTTCAAAATTTTCCCAATAGTGTAACGAAAAACGATTAACAAATGGGGCTTTGGATTGACACCAAATGAATTGCCCCATTTGTTAATCATTTTTCGTTACGCTATTGGGAAAGTTTGGAAATTTTTCTTAGCCCCCAAGTACAGCAATTCTGACTCTCCTTTTATCATCCATTAATATGGGAATCAATTTAAAAAATTCTCAGCCCCAAGAACTGCAATTCTTATTCTTATTTTACCATTCCATTAATATGGAATTAAATTTAAAAAAAAATGTATACAACTTTTTAAATCTGGCAACTACCGTCATTGTCCATTTGTCACAAGGCTGGTGAAGACGGAAATTATCAGTCAAAAGCTTCCAAAAAAAAAAAAAATTTTATTCCTGATAATAAAACAAAGAAATAAACATAACTGCTCTGTTATTCTCACAAAATACAGTATTATATGGAGTTTTTCAAAAATCCTTTTTATGAGAGGAAGCTTTAAAGTAAATTTAATTTCTATAATTACATTGTCTCTTTATTTTATTTAAATACTGTTAATGTAATATGGTAGGAAACTGTTTGTTGGTAAAATTAGTGTTATCTCTTCCTGTTGGAGCTTTCTAGTTCTGCAAAACTTAATATATTTATTTCCTCAAAGTGCTGCTTGCATAATTTTATATAACATCTTCAACCTTTATCAATCCACTACTGGATGAAGGTCTCCTCAAGTTTCTTCCACAACTGTCTGTCTTGAGCCAGTGTCCTCCCTGTAGCTTCAGTATGCTTTCGAATTTCATTCACCTATCTCCCATGTGGAATTCTTCTGGGGATTTTTCTGTCCTTTGGTATCCAGTCTAATATTTCAGTTGCCCATTGATGGTCAGTTCTTCTACCAATATGTTCAGCCCATTGTCATTTGGGGATTTCATTTAGATCATGATGTCTTCCACTATTGTCATTTTCCAGATCCACAAGTTCCTCTTCTTATATTTCCTAGTTACATCCAGTATGCACCTCTCCATGCTGCTTTCAGCTGTCTGCAGCCTCTGTATGGCTTTTTTAGTTGAGGTCTATATCTCTCTGCCTTATATGTAAGAACTGAAAGGATGAACTGATTAAACAGTTTTCTTGTAAGACATAATGATAAATTACTCTTGGAAATTGTACTGTTTCTTCCACTTGCTCTCCAACCAAGTTTTATAAGCTGATTAATTTCTTTACCAATGTGTCCCTCACTTGATATCTGTTGCTCAAGGTAAATGTACATATCGGTTACCTCTATATTTATTCCATCCATAGCTAAATCTTCATTTCTTGTAAAAACATTGTACATCAATTTTGTATTCTAGAAGTTCATTTTTAATCCCACTCCTTTATTCTTGTCAGCAAGTTTCTGGATCATACTCTGCAGCTATGAAAGGCATTTACAAAAAAGACTATGTCATCAGCAAAATGAAGATGAGTTCAATAATCTACATTATCAACCTTTATCCCTTTGTCTTTCCTGTTCAACAGTTGAAAAACATTTTGCAATGTGGCATTGATGAGTTCGGGAGATATGGTGTCACCTTGTCTCACTCCCTTTCCCATTTTTATTGGTGCTGTGTCCTCAAATAGCCAAACCTTTGCACTTGAATTTTCATACATGTTATTAATAATGTTAATGTGTGTATCTTCAATACTGCAGGATTTCAAACACATTGAAACTGCTGATGGTTTCATGGAATCAAAGGCCTGTTCATAGTCAATAAAAGCCACACACAGTGGGAGTTCATATTTCCTCTTTCTTTCAAGTAGTTCTCTCAGTACATGGATATGATCTATAGTGCTGTAGCCATTTATGAATCCATATCATGGATGGCAAACATAAAATACTTAAAGTGGCCACCCTTCTAATGTGCTAAGTTGTAGTTGAAATATTTGACAGTAAGTAAATCACCCTTCAATAGTTCCAACAAAAATTCAAGGATTACTACACTGAAGTGCCAAAAGTCAGGGACACCTACCTAATATCGTGTAGGACCTACTCTACTCCTGCAAAGCACAGCAACTCGACGTGGCATTGATTCCATAAGTGGCAGAAAGCAGTGGTCGCTGTAAATTTTTGAACAAGAAATAAAAATACTTCTCACGTGATTTTCAAGAATTATTTTGTGATTTTTAGAAGTAGCCCTCACCCCCTTATTTGCAAATGACTTCCACAAAAGTTATCACTTCTAAAAAACTGTTTTTTAATTCTGTTAAAATATATGCATTATAATGAAAAAAAAATCTGTTGTTTGGAGATGCAGTTAATAAAGTATAGCAAAATTTAAAATAGAGTAATGATTCTTAATGTTAAAAACATGCATCCTTACCTCTGAGACAAAGATGAAAATTCTGTGACACACATACATACAAACCAAACATACGTATGAAAATTTTGTGATATACATATGTTTGACCCAAATAAATATAACATACTGTATTAACAATAAAACAATTATATAATTACAATTTGGGAAAAGCCATGTACAGGAGAATAAAAAATGATATACACTGCTGGCCACCCAAAATGCAACACCAAGAAGGACATGAGATAGCAAAGCTAGATTTACTGGACACGTAACAACAGATACAAAGATGAAACGATTGAGCTTACAGGCCCGTGCGAGTTGCGGAACACGCAGACATCAATAGTTCGTGTGGCCCCCATGGCTGGCAATAATGGCCACTACACGCCGCGGCATCGAACAAAAGAGGCTTTGGATGTGAGCTTGAGGTATGTCGGTCCAGGCTGCTTCCGCACGTTGCCACAGTTCATCAGGCGTAACCACGGGTGGTGCTTGCCGGGCCACTCGGTTGCTGATCAGCGACCAGACGTGTCTGATGGGCGACATATCGGGAGAACAGGCGGGTCACGGCAGCAGTGACACCTGGTGGGCCGTGAAGAATTGTTGCACGATGCGTGCCACCTGTGGGCGCACACTGTCCTGTTGAAATGTGGCCGCTGGCAGGTCCTGCACATAAGGGAGGACTACAGGCTCCAAAACGTCAGAGATGGTGCGGTACGATAGACGGAGGACTACAGGCCCCAAAACATCCGAATGGTGTCATACGATACTTAGCCCAGGTGCCGGCTGCGCCGAATGGCGTCGTGATCGTGGCTTCATATTTCCCTTTCTAAAACCTTCGGCACTTGAAGAGAGTTATCTGTTTTGTTACTGGCACTAAAAATGAGTTCTCCAACTGTCTAAAAATGACCGTGGTTTGGGGATAGAGCATTTTTTTCCACATCGTGTAGGGAAGGAAAAGTAAGCTGACTCTCCGTAGACTTAACAAAGCATGCGCTTTTCACTGCAATGTTTATTTTCCTTTGAACG
Source organism: Macrothele yani (assembly GCA_039090855.1). Taxonomy (NCBI): domain Eukaryota; kingdom Metazoa; phylum Arthropoda; class Arachnida; order Araneae; family Macrothelidae; genus Macrothele; species Macrothele yani. The sequence continues at coordinate 29,902,575 of CM077029.1, read as the reverse complement.
TCAATGGTTTTGCAGTGATGGAAACTATCAATAAATAAATGCTTGAGTGGCAATAAAAAAATATTTGCTTCGTAAAGTTCATACATAAGAGGGCGGCCTATTTATGACGCTAAAGGGACTTGAAACCCATAATGACTTCAAAACTTAGTTTTGTGGAAATAATGGATATGTTCAGATGGCCTATCTCCGATCCCTCTCAACCAAAAGTTCCTCGGCGGGCGCGTCCTGCAGTGGAAATAGATGATCCCGATAATTTGTCATCATATGCAGAAACATATTACTTTAGTAGCTGAGGTACGACCAGCAGTGAAAGTGAAAATGAAGAATGCAACATTCTCTCTAGTACTCCACCTCAATAGAGTTTAGCAACACATTGGTATGATGTTCCTAACGTCATGAGAATAATTATGTTCACTAGTGTACTAGGACTGAAAATTAATATGACAGGTATTGAACCAATCGAATTTTTCAATCTTTTTGCGACTGAAGAATTTTACAATTTATTAGTTACCGTTTACAGAACATGCATGTCTATATCCCTGCTGGAGTTACTGAAGGTTATAATTATGAATATCAGTTATAATAAATTTTCTCGTATTTTAGAAGAGCGGAGTCATGCAATGCTATGAGATGCGAACACACTGCTAGGCTGATCAAAGGTTTTGGGTTGATCCAAATGCCTATGCACACTGCTAGAAGCTCATCTGTGGTACAGTGTGATGCCTTGTGGAGTCTCGGGAGATTTGCTCAAGTATTTTACCGGCACTGCGTGCTTGCCGTTAAAATAGCACAGTGGCAGCGAACATGTTAAGTGACAGTAAGTTGCCATGGGGTTATCTGTAACAGAATGAAGTTGTATCACATCAGAAGTAGTTTCTTCAAGGACATGATAATTACTAATTATTGCAGGTGACTGACCATTGCAGATCTCTTTATCTGCCACCACCTGAAAGTATACAGAAATACACAACTTGCACCATACACAAACTAAATCAAACATTCACCAGCAAATTGAATATAATACAAAGTACAGAACATTTCACAATATTGAGTTTTACACTGAAAATAATTTATTACACACACACATCACTAAGCTGTTCTCAGATATTCAGAGGCTCACTCCTCAAAGAAAAACAAACCCTCAAATATATGTTTAACTGATGGAAATAGAATTTACTTACTGTTGGCGAATCAAACATCTCCATTTACAGCAATCTTGGAGCACAGCTGGAGCTTCACTGACATTCATCACATGACGCACACAAGATCTTTTGTACTTCCTACTCATAATCTTTTTCTCATACAGACATTTCTGAATCTGGTCCTTCCAAGATTTCCTGGGCCTTCCTCTAACTTTCTTTCCTGCCCTTGGGCTCAAAATATTATCTTTGTAAGCATCTCAATCACTCACTCTTTCAACATGGCCAAACCATCTAAGAATATTAGTCTCCACCTTACTAAAATCCTTTTGCCTCACATTACACAACTGCAACACATCTTCATTCCTCACATGATCAGAGCAAGCCTTGCCACAAACCCCCAAAAGTAATGCATCTCTTCACCACGCTATGACTTTCAATGAAGAATTCACTTGGCTACTAATTTCACCGTCTAACTTGTTCTATTTGTCAAACATGCTTTCCAAACACGCTTCCCAGGGCATGTCACCCTCCCATTTCAGATTTTTGTGAAAATTGGTACAAAGTATTGTACTGGTGAGATATGAAAGCTGTTAAAATTGTAGGTCAGTTGGTCCAGTAGATCTTGAGTAACACCACTTTAAAAATGGGTAGCTCTGCCTTTAAAGCTTTCACGCTATGAGTTTTCACAACTACACTGTAGGACAAAAAAATTCCTAATGTCACAACTAACTGTTGCAGCCACAATTTTTTTTTTCTTAAATGATCTGCATGATTCATACATTTTGGAACAACTTGTTTCTGCACATTTTTAGAATTTAGAACACTTTTTTTTTATTTAATGACAAAAGACATGGAAAAATGAGGACACATTTTTATTAAACAAAACAATTTGTTTTGAAATGAACCCACACTTCAAATTTCCTAAAAATATTTTCATGTGTGTATCATAATGTGACCTTTCAGTAGGAGAAAAAAAAAATACTTTGGGAAATTCGCAATTTTGGTGAGGGGGAAAAAAATCCAAAAGGTCATGTCTTACATACAGAACATTCTGACACGATATCACCCAATTTTTTAATTAAGTGGTTGATTGACCAATTTATACACCCCCCCCCCCCATAGTTTAACCTTATCAGTGAGTAGCTCAAAACAATTTTTATTTTATTTTTTATGTGCAACCATCTTGGATGTAGGTTCATTTTTCTTTTCTGCAGTAGGCCAAAATATGGCCTCACAATGGTTTTTGAAAAAAGGCTGTTGTTTACCTCTTATTGTAGATCAAAAGTTTTGGTTTTCACTGCCTTAAAGAGGACATTTACAGCTTACAGAAAATGTATAGAAATGATAAAAAATATTTTTTTTAACCTTGCTTAAAATGGGGTTGAAATCTGCAATACTCACAAGCATAATCACCATTTTTGATGGACCGTTAAAGGTCACTGGGGGTTGGAACCCCATGTTGGGAATTTCTGTGTAATAACTATGGCTAGTAGAGTTTTCAGCTGTGAAGAACTTAAGTCTGGGTTTGGTCTCCTTCCCACTTTTTTTTCTTTTTCCCTCAAAATTGCAAAATGTTCAACATTCGCAGATTTCAAGATTACATATCTCAAAAGAGGGACCAGACTATTTTTTTTGTTTTTCCACTAAGGATACCCCTACTGGTACTCAACAAAACCTGTCAGTTTCATTTTGTAGTTCAAATTGATTTAGAAGTTACAGGCTCTGAAATATTTGTCAAAAATGGTAATATTTCAGCACTCGGAAATACACAGAAACCGAAGAATATTTATGTTTATTTCTGCTTTCAAAATATTTTTAAGTCTTATGGAATCATATTTAAATACCTTTAACTACCAAATACTAAATGTACAATTTATACATAATGTAAATAAAAAAACTAAAAAAAAACTTACCAGAACACATGTACAGCTTGCAATTCACAAACTTTAACAGCAACACTTGTCTAGATGTATAGCTTTATTTCTGCGAGTACCCTTGCAAGTCAATATATTTGTTACTGTTAAATTTAATGTTTTGACTAATTTCAATTTCTAACTGATAAAAACGCCAGCCTACAAAGCTGTGGTCGCAATCGCGAGCCAAATCACCCAAAGTATTTTTACAGTTGCCATACTTAAAAATAATCATCAATTGCGAGACATGTGACCCACAGGGCCACCTATGTTATCCCAAGCTGTTTCTTTTATTTTATTTTTTCTTTCTTTTGTTTTTAAGAATACTAGCAACTGCAAAGATTAGGTTCTCTAAATTTCTTACTAATTTTAATAAAAATATAAACTAATGAAACAAACCATTTTATGAATTATTTTGACACTGAATGATACATTTATGTATGATTTATAATGACCTTTTCCTTGGTTACATAAGCAATAAATGAATTCTTTTCTCTGTCAGTTTGAATTAAAGCTAAACACAATTACTGATTTTCATATGAAAAAAAAACTTTGACTGAACCAGGTGTTCAGCCTGTTTGGATGGGCTGTATGTTCTTCCCGTTGCAGTGTTTACCTCAACCAAACATAATATGTGTGTCAGAGGTACTTCACAACAATCTGGAGATGAGCATTATTTCACTACCTGTGATTTGATCACGGATATCGGAAAATCACAAGTAGCGCCTGCTACTGAAAACCGTGAGTAACAGTGATCGTCCAATAAACGTTCCTCACTCTGTCATTGCTACCCGTCATGCTCTTCATGATCTTTCACAGCTCCATCTTAACTGTTACCGAGTGATTCTGTTCTTGTAGCTGTTAGTTGTTACCCGTTATATGCTGTTGCAATTTGGCAGCTGTCTGTTCTTCATGATTTTTTCACAGTGTTATTTGTGAGCTCACCGTTACGTCGTTCTCTCAGTGAGTGAGGTTAATTTTTTTAATTCGGAGAAAATTGTGAATTGTGAACGTTACTTAGTAAATTTTTAGTATCTTCATCCATTTTAAGGCTGAAAAAAATGCTGCCTCGTTTCTTTCAAAGTTGTAACATACCATGTTAGGTATAAATGAACAGTGTATTTTTGATAATCTGAATTCAAAATTTAACTAACCTCAAAAAACATACAAAAGAATTACGCATAATTCAACTGAAAAAGCTGTAAAAATTACAGCAAAATATCAGGATTAGCGTAGAATTACGTATAAAAGTTTAAAACATATAACTTACGATCCGCTGTATATGACCGCGACACACACACACACACACACACACACACACACACACACACACACACACACACACACACACACACACACACACACACACTCCCACCGTTCTTCTATATATATGTGATTCTACTATTAGTTACTTTACTGGTACATAGAAGTGAAGGAACAGGTCCTAAACTGTGATTCCAATCACGGTTAAAAATCACTGTTACTTTTGAGTAGCAGTCACAGCGCCGTGATCACCAAGTAGCACTTAAGCTCATCTCTACAACAATCATATTAGGCCAATAAAAAGATGGAGAAGGCCCATGTGGGTGCATGAATCAAACAATCACATTGCCTTCATCATAGTTAATCTTTTCAACAAATCCCACATACCAACAGGAATCATATGTGCATGCTAGGTAGCAGTTAGCATGTAACTGCAACTCATCTTGAAAGTTAGTTACACTGATTTCAGAAATAATGCTGTAATATTTATCAGAACTTAATCTCTTAGCACCACTTCTGAAATTGGGAAGTGGCATAAAGTGATGCATTGTGCATGTACCAGGAAGAGCTTTTGCTTTCTCAAAATGGGCTGATTACGCACTTCGTTCATCTCTTCTGAACACACAAAGAAAAATGTAATTTCTTTCATATTATCTTTGCAGAAGTTATACATTGTTGCAGCAGATGTTATTTGTTGAGCTAAAGGTTGCTTCAAACTGGCTTTTGTTGTTAGCCTTTTTACAACTGCACCAATACCATCACACAATGACTTGCCATGATTTGTTGCAAAAAATTACCACTTCCGCACTAATCTAAAAAAGTCCTGTACATGCACTAGATGAAAAACTAACTAGAGAAAATTCCTGTACCTTATTACAACTTTACATTCAACAGGTTACTTTACTTTTATGTGATTACACATTTAATATGAAAGTACAATATTTCTACTTGTTGAGTTTATGTACTATGTACTTACAAAAAAAATCAGAAGATCCAAAATAAATTATTTTATTTGCTGATGATCTAAAATGTGTGTGTGTGTGTGTGTGTGTGTGTGTGTGTGTGTGTGTGTGTGTGTGTGTGTGTGTGTGTGTGTGTGTGTGTGTGTTTGTTTGTTTGTTTGTTTGTTTGTTTTCTCTCCCCAGACTTAAGTTCTCCATAGCTGAAAACTACTAGCCATAGTTATTACACAAAAATTCTCAACTTGAGGTTTCAACTCCCAGTCACCTTAACAGTCCATCAAAAATAGTGATTTATGCTTGTGAGTATTGCAGATTTCAACACCATTTTAAGCAAGGCTAAAAACAATATTTTCTACCATTTCTGTACATTTTCTGTAAGCCAAAAATGTCCTCTTTAAGGTAGTGAGAACCAAAACTTTCAATCTACAATAAGAGGGTAACAACTACCTTTTTCAAAACCATTCTGAGGCACTATTTTGGCCTACCACAGAAAAGAAAAATGAACCTATATCCAAGATAGTGGCACATAAAAAATAAAATAAAAATTGTTTTGAGCTATTCACTGATAAGGTTAAACTATAGGAGGGGGAGGGGGAGGAGGTGTATAAAATGGTCAAGCAACCACTTAATTAAAAAATTGGGTAATATCGTGTCGGAAAGTTCTGTATGTAAGACATGCCATTTTGGATTTTTTTTTTTTCCCAACCAGAATTGCGAGTTGCCCAAAGTATTTTTTTTCTCCTGCTAAAAGGTCACATTATGATACACACATGAAAATATTTTCAGCAAATTTGAAGTGGGGGCTCATTTAAAAAAAAATTGTTTTGTTTAATAAAAATGTGTCCTCATTTTTCCATGTCTTTTGTCATTAAATTTAAAAAAAAAGTGTTCTAAATTCTAAAAATGTGCAGAAACAAGTTGTTCCAACATGTATGAATCATGCAGATCATTTAAGAAAAAAATTGTGGCTGCAACAGTTAGTTGTGAAGTTAGGATTTATTTTTTTTTTTTTTTTTTGTCCTACATCGTAGTTGTGAAAACTCATAGCGTGAAAGCTTCAAAGGCAGAGCTACCCAATTTTTAAAGTGGCATTACTCAAGATCCACTGGACCGAATGATCCACAATTTTAACATCTTTCATATCTCACCAGTACAATACTTTGTACCAATTTTCCCAAAAATCTGAGATGGGTGGGTGACATCTTGTGAAAATGCTGGGTGATTTGACATGGAATGACCCACATGCAAACTCATTCACCTGGTCAATCACTGTGCCATTTAGACTTATCTTGCATTTAGTGCTAAGAGTTCCTTGCTAAAAAACAACAACATAACTTTGGTTTTTCCCTTATTTATACTCAGTTTTAATTTCATGCAAACTTCCTACATCAAAGACAACATGCTCTGCAACTTATTTTTGCTCCCTGCTAACAGGACTGTGTCATCAGCATACAGTAAATTGCACACACGAATATTACCAAGGCATAAACTAGTATTGTCCATTCTGGCATCACACATGCACGCATCCGTAAATATATTAAACAGTCATAGTGACATTACACAACCTTGTCTGACTCCTGCTCCAATAGGAAACCAGTGAATTTATTCTGCACATCAACCTAATAATGTGAAAGTCCAACTTTTACCAGCACAACACATTGTGGCATGGACTCTACCATGTGTTGAGAATGTTTGGGTGATATTGTGGCCCACAATTTTGGGCCAACAGTCTATATATAAAGTGGGCACTTGCTGGTAGTGGTTTTCAAATCAAATAGTATCTGGCTCAGGGACAGGGTAAAAAAACCTATTGTGTTGCTGTCCTAGCTAGTTCCCTTCAAAGTAGGCACCTTCTGACACTACACACTTGTTTTAGCAGTCTGTCCACTGATCATAACATTTTTTAAAGCCACTTTTAGGGATTGTCAACAGGTGCTCCATTGTATTCTTCATGATTTCCTTTCTGTCTTCAAATCTTTACCCTTTGAAAGGAATTTTCAATTTTGGAAACAGCCAGAAGTCACAAGAAGCCATGTCTGGAAAGTATCCAGCTTCTCTCACTTGTGGGATCTGGTGTTTGGCCAAAAGGCTTGAATGAGGTGAGACAAATGGGCGGAGACATGGTCATGGTGAAGTCACCACTCACCTTGCTGCCACGATGCAGGTCTCTTCTACTGCACTGCATCTCATATGCGATGGAGAACTGACTGGTAGCACTCCTCATTTACAGCATGCACTTCTCGCACATTTCAGGGTTCCTGCTCATACAGAGCCTTCTTGAGCACTCGTCACTCTAAACAGACATTCGTCCATCTTTGAAGCCCCAATACCACTCCTTGATTTGTGCATAGATGCAAACCTCTGAAAGTTATTTTCAGTAATAAACATGGTTTTTTTTTTTTTGGGGGGGGGGGGGTCAGTAATCCAGCACACAGTGGCAAATTTGGGATATAGCATGACAACAAATTTCAGTCTGTCACAACAATTATTATGGAAAAAAGGAAAAGAATAAATATACTAAACAATAATTTGTTAGTGGTGAAATTGAAAATGTATACAGGAAAAATCTATATGATTACTTTCAATAATTTTTCAGATTTTTTTTTTTCTCTCTCTTAGTTCCCTTCAGATTTTGGCAGAGTTGAAATCAACTGTGTTTCTCTTATATAACCCATTTTACTGAAGAACTGAACTGTAGACTTGCCCTGTATTTTAAGTTTGTAGTTCAGGTTTGTATAGCAAAACAGGTTTCAACATTCATTCTTCCTGACTCTCTGCCTATATATTTCATCCATCATGCTGAAAGAACTTTCAGACAGAGGACCATGAATCCATAATATAAAACCTTCACAATTTTAGATAAATGGTGTAACTTTGAGAATATGAATACTTTTGAACACCATGCATCAATTCTAACAAATTTTCAGATTTTGTCACGTTCGTTTCTGGAAAACTTTCTCTCTCATATCAAGCTGGAGTGCAGACATGTATGAGGGAAAGTAACATTTAACAACAACACAAGATAGAGTGAGAACATCGTGGGAAGACAAAAAATATGATTACGGAAGAAATCTTCGACCAACTTCTGCTTTCAGAAACTTTCCCCTCCATTTTTAAAGTGAAATGCAATATTTGTGGATATTCACAAACAACACTGGGCAGAAGAAACACAGCAAGAAAAATATATATATATATGATTACGGAAGAAATCTTTGCTATGTCTAACTTACAGTTTCAAAAGTTTTGAAGGACTGAATTCTGTCATGAAATGGAAAATGACTCTCTGTTCCCACCATCATCCTCAAAATTTCTGTTCAGTTGTACACTGATCTTGAGAATGCCCCAAATGATAATGGAAATGGTGGAATTCTTCAAATCCATGTAAGAATCTCGTGCCTGAAGACGACAGGGAAATCAAATAAAATCTTCGTAGTTCTAATTCTGATATCATCAGAAAACTACTGCCCTTTAAACGTGCATACGTTCTTCATATTAGATATTTCAGCTAGATAATGCTTACCTTTGCATTTCTATCTTGCTTGACTTTACATTTCCTGCACGTGGTCCGGTTGTCGCTGATGTTATCGTTCCAATCGTCTATTTCAGGTATAGCTGTTCTTGGCGCTATTCTCGTTTAATGCAGGTTTGCTTCACTAAACTTCGATTGGGTTCCGTTAATACCAACTTTTACCGTTTTTCTTTGCTCGAAATTTTTCACCCAAAACTTTGGGCATCTTCAGGAGCGTGGCAATTTTGCACCTTTGCTTGTGGGTGCCTTCTCGCTTACTGGGGTTTGCTAATCTCCGTTGCCATTCTTCGTTCGTCTCGGATACGCGGTTTGATCGTTTCTACCCTGTCACCATCTATGTTTCCTCTTTGGACATTTTTTTTTAATTTATTTTATTTTTTTAATACGCTACCTTGTTTGTTTTCCTTTACTTTTTTCCATCTTTGTCTTTCCTCCTTATCTGTTGTGTTTTTTTTTTTTTGCTCTTTTTCTTGTCTAATAAGTTCTTTCCATAGGTTAGACAATGTGCTCGGGTCATTCTGGTTACATACTGTATTTTTATTTTTATATATTAAAATTGCTTCTTCTATCCTCAATCGTTTTTCCGATTTTTTATTTCTTTTTAGCAATTTTAGTTCGTCGAATTTCAGGAACATATTGTTTTCCAAACAGAACTGTACTAGCGCCATTTTTGCCTCTTTTTTTTTTTTGCCAGTTGGTGACATGTTGCTTCAGCCTTTTTTTAACCTGTTTTTGTGCTCCCTATGTATGATATTGGGGGGGGAGTGTGCTATTGGAATTTCGTACGTTCCCGATTCTTCAAGCATTTTTTCCCCTGTTTTTTTGTTCACCGTCCTATTCTTTACTGTGTTCACAGACATCCCTAGTTTTAGATCGTATTTCACACATTGCTTGTTAACTTCTTGGCTGACACCTTCTATGTATGGTAAGGTCCCTATGTATTTCACTTCCTTATCCATATTGCTTCCTCCTCGGCTTTCCTTGTTTTCAGAAAAACGGGTAAAAGTTGGTATTAACGGAACCTAATCGAGGGTTAGTGAAGCAAACCTGCATTAAACAAGAATAACGCCAAGAACAGCTATACCTGAAATGGACGATTGGAACGATAACATCAGCGACAACCGGACCACGTGCAGGAAATGTAAAGTCAAGCAAGATAAAAATGCAAAGGTAAGCATTATCTAGCTGGAAATATCTAATATGTAGAGGGAAATCTTTGCGCCATCTTAATTTCAGTTTTTGGAAATTGTTGCCCATGGTTTTGTACTGAAATACAAACATTTATGCAATAAAATGATATTTAACAACAATGCTGGACACAGGCAACAGTGTAAGAAAATTACAATCACAGGAAAAACTTTCACTCCGTTTAACTTCTGTTTTCAAAAGTTTTGAAAGACGAAATACCATCCCCAAACAGAAAACGACCCCTCCCACACCCCACCCCCAGAAAGAGAAATTCACTTCAGTTCTGCATCAATCTCGAGAATGATCCAAATAATGACAAAAAAGTGGAATTCCACGAATGAATCTCATGTATGATTTAAAGGTTGAAATTGAATTCTGTTTTCACTTCATCAGCTTTAGCGACTAATCCCTGTGGCTTTTTTTACTTTTCTACAAAACATTTACATAAACAGAGTTTTTAGCTTCCTGGAACCAACACGAGCTACTAGCGCAATTTGTTGCTACAGTGGCGATGAGTAAGTTTGAAATATTTTTTTTAATAATTGGGGATTGAGACAACCTTGTTTATATTTAAGTGAGGAAGAGGAAACATGTTTACATTTGTTACAGATACATGTAGTCATGTTTAAACATCATATGCTAGAAGACATTCCTATGAGAAATGGCATGTCTTTTTGTTTTACATTCTGAGGTAGTTCAGCAGAGCAGCTTTATTTCTCCAGTGCAGTGGGTTTTCAACATTTTCCAAATCACAAACATGATGAAATGGAATAGGACTCACTGGCCACATGAAAAAGTAAAAATACTTGTTTATTTATGAATATTGATTATTTCAGAGAACATTTGAATCCTGAAACTAAACTTCTGGAAAAACAAACAAAGCAGTTAGCATGATATCTATGTTACAAAAATAGTCTATCAGGACTGATATGCCCACATTTTTTAGTACTGCTTAAAAACTTCAATTATATAATTTATTGCAGCACAGCTCATAGCAGATTTGGGAATTACTAAGATTATCAAACTACTAAGACTAATTTACATAAATTACAATCATTACAAAATAGGATGGTCAAAATTTTAAATAATTTTAGGGGAATTAATTTGAATACATATTAATATTTACAGATTTTTAGATATTGAGAAATTATGGCAATAGGATTTATGTATAACAGAATAAAAGAGAATACAGGGGTGTTAGTGCCCCTACCATGTTTTGGAACAATTCTTGGAGCGGAAAAATATGCAATTTGGAGCAAGAAAATTTGCATTTTGGAACAGAACTCAGGATTTGGAGCAGCTAATGATAGAATTTTTAATTGTTTAAAGTCCGTGCTGTGCTTTAAGTTATGTTTATATACTGAATTACCATTATTTTACAAAAATAAACGTGTTATATTTCAGGTTTGTTGACATTTTACTCTTACGACTGTTAATTAGCATTTCTGTTATCCCTACAGTGAGATAAATGGGAAAACAATTATACTACCCACAATTTATTGAAAACTACATGACCTGCAATATTTTAAGCGTAACACTTTAATATCAGGGATTTTCTTCTGAATGCATTTGTTTCTGTGTAACACGAATAGGATGTTGCCACGTCCAAGAACTGTTGCTATTGTTACTGAACGCTTGCAAATATACACTTAGGAAGAATAAATAATATGTAATTACTGTTTGTTGTCTGGTTGGGTTTTTAGCAGCATATTTTTCAAGATTCATGGCATTCAGATGAAAATACATTATTTCTGAAACCAAACAACTGGTAAGCCATGCGTACGTGGTTTGTGTGTGTATCACAAACTCTTAAGGTTTTCTGAATGAAAGTGTACCCTCGATATAAAAGGAAAACTAATGTAACATTTAATAATCAAATTGTAAAATCACCTTTCAGCAGTTGCACCATGATACTCTTCATACAATGTTTTTCATCCAGTAATTATCAATGTCAAACTTTCCTTATTGCTGTGAACAATTACAACTGGAACCAAAACTATAAGATAACAGTAAGATTTAGTAAAGTTGGTTAGATAAAAGCTGCTTCCATTGCTTAATGCTTGCGCAGTGACATTTTGGTGCGGGATTCCTACCCCCCCTTTCTTTGTCTTTAGTAGTAGTAGAATCGTAGAATCAGTTTATAGCTTTAGAGCCACTGCTCTTGCATACGTGGGATCCTGTATGTATGGACATGGACATTAAGCAGACGATTGAGAGTTAGTAAGTGGTTCAACGCACCTTCCATCTGGAAAAAGAAAAGTGTGAGGGTGAAGATGTTTCCCAAGGTAGGTCAAAATGAGAAAAAGAAAAACTCCTAAAAATTCTGCTCCCTGAATGTACGGGCAAAATTCAGACTTAAAGTAAGAACCAAAAGATCGGTATTCCTGATAACTGATTATAAGTTATGTGATATAAACAATTCCTTCATTTATGCATAGCGCTCGTGAGCGATTTTAATTAACATACACGAAACTGACAAAGAAAAAAAACAAAGCTGTACTTTTTATTTTTGGTGAAATATCAGACAGTGCGGTGAGAAAGTGTGAATATTACACAGCATGAACAAAACTGAATCGTTCACTGTAATTTATTTATAAAAATATTTAACTAGATCACACCACTGTATTCACAATTATAAAATTACTGAATTCCAAACAAAATAGGGTGGTTTCAAAAGACATAGCTTCAAACAGTTTTTTTCCTGGTTTTGTTCTTGTACTTGCTAGAAAATTAGCTCTGGTTTCCTCTTGCAAGCAAACCCTACTTACTTCTCAGCAAGTTCCATGGCCATATTTGTCTTTTGTTGACTCTGCCACAGCACAGCATCCACTGTTTACTTTTTTTTTTTTTCTACTGATAGTTTTACCTTACCATCTTTCTTTGTTACTTTTCTTTCTTTTTTCATTTTTTTTTATTTCCTCAGATGAAAATTTCATCCATCATGCTTAAAGAACTTTCAGCCTGCATGAATTCTGATATCAGAGCTTTCACTATTTTAGATAAATGGTGTAATTTTCAGAGAATGAATACTTTTTTTTTTTTTTTTTTTGAACAACTCTTACAAATTTCAGAACTTCGTCACTTCCGTTTTTGGAAATTTCTCCCTCCTTTATCAAGCTAAAATGCACACACATTTATGAGGGTTATGACGTTTAACAACTACATAGGAGTGAGAACATTGCGGGGGGAAAATATACAATTACGGAAGAAATCTTTGTTCCCTCCGACTTCCGTTTTTGAAATTTATCCAACATTTTCAAGCTGAAATACAAATATTTATGGAATTAAATGATATCTAACAATACTGGGTAGAGGAAACATTGTGAGAAAAAAAAAGTTACGATTACAAGACAAGAGAAATCTTACCTCCGTCTCTTTCCGTTTTCGAAGGATGAAATTCCGTCATCCGACAAAGAAAACGACCCCCCTCCCCCACCCACCACCAATCCTCCCAAAATTTCAGTTCAGTTGTGCATTGATCTCGTGATGGTCCAAATGATAACAAAAAAGGCGGAATTCCTCGAATCAGCGTAAGAATCTCGTGGCCGATGATTACGGGGAAATATTTCGGGCAGCCTAACTTCCGTTTTCGGAAATCGTTGCCTACAATTTCAAGCTGAAATTATGCAATGAAATTATATTTAACAACAATACTGAACAGAAGCAACATCGTGAGAGAAAAAAGTATGATTACAGGGAAAATCTGCACTCCGTTTAACTTCCATTTAAAAAGACAAAACAACATCCCCAGACGGAATACAACCCCCCTAACTAATACCCCAAAAATGTCTTCACTTTTGCATTGATCTCGAAAATGACAAAAAAAAAAAAAAAAAAAGAAAAAGGAGGGAACTCCACGAATCCGCGGAAGAATCTCACGTAAAAATTAACCGCTGAATCGATTTTGAATGTCGTAATTACGCTAAAATATCGATGACCGGTAAATTTTAACTTTTGGGCACAAAATTGGTGCAGATTTTGTCAAAATCGCGATATTTTAGCAGAATGGCACAAGAACAACGTTTTGGCGCGGGCTGGCGCAATTGGCGCAGGTCTGGCAACCCTGAGAATAGGTACAACATTTAATTCCGCTGAACACTAGGGTCACGACTATCAAACAAGGAACAGAAATGCATTTTTGTTACCAATGCCTAACACTTTAACCCAACAAAAATTTATTGATTACCAGGGATTGGTGTTATGGAATAACCCACCTTGTCAACTAACACGTATTAACAATTATAATTATTTTCAGAAGCAACAAAAAAAATATTTGCTAACAAACTAAAATGCAAAATTTATTAATAGAAAATTGTTAATCAGACCACATATACATAAATTTTATATGTGCAGGACGTTTGGCACGACTACACACTTTAGGGGAATTGGGATTCACTCAGGCTATATATAGCCTTTTACTCAATTTCCTGTTCTGTGGTTACCCTGTACATGAGTATACATATTATATATGTTTTCTTCTTAATACTTTATGCTATAAAATTAATTTTGAAATGTAATATGGTCAAAATATAACCTCATAACGAAAAATAAATAAATGAATTTATAGTCAATGTACCTGGGTACTAAATTTTCCATTTTGAAAATGTATTTTTTTCCCATTTTAGAATTTCCTTTGTGAGCATCTCACAGGCCATTAAGAAGGGCTCTGCAGGACCGGAGTTAATAATTACCCAGTAATTTTTTTCTTTTAAGCCCCCGGTCTAGAAAAAGCCTTGTGTTATTTGCAATAAGCGGCAGAGAACATGTGATGAAAGTCTGAAACCAGTCAGTAAACTGGAAATTCTGACCTGCCCTTCCCAAGTTCAGGTCCAGGCTTTCTAAATAAAGCCCAGACCTCTACTGCAAAGTCTCGGCTTCATAATGACGTTGAAACACTACCAAGAAGAAAGGGGAAGTAAGTTTCTAATTTATTTCTATTTCAATAAAAACATTCCAGAACTAAAAAAAAATATTACATTTAGTAACTGTTAATCTTTTTCTGTCTGTTGACATACTTATTTTGTCATTTGGCCATACCTATAGCAAGCTACAAAATTATGTGTTGTCTTGTAAATAATTATCATGTTATTTTTTTGACTTCACAGTGAAAGCAAATTAACTGGGTTTCAATATGGCCACTCAATTCAGAGTGTAGTAAAGACAAAAGGGATGTACAGTATGGTAAAGCAGCTTTAAAAGTAGCTTCATTTTAAATACACCAGATATTAATAATAATGAAGCGCATATGGCATATTAAATCCATTAATTTTCGTGGTGTAGTCAGCACAAATATTCGCCAAGCTTTTGCACTCCACTGGAAGGCTTTTTCAAGGCAATGGTTGACATAAAAATGCAGGGAATTGGAACACATAAAGAACAAAGACGATTTTTGAAAATAACGTGGGTGACATCACGAGCATATTACATGAATTTTTATCATGCAATTATATGGTGCGGTGTGATGTGTTTCCATCTTTTAATAATGCATGCCAAACCATTGGTAGTTCAGTAGAGACAATAACATTGCATGTCAGTTTGCTGGATAGAATTTCCACTGTTTTACTGATGGCAGTCTCTTTAAAATTTGTGTAAGGGGCAATTCTTCTAATACTATTCCATACAGGAAGCAGCCGAGCAATGCACAACTTCTTACGTGTTCTTTACATCTAGTGTCCAAGGATCGCTTTGTCATTCTGATATATATCTTTTCCATGTTATCAGGATATACCAACGGTATAGCGTACGTATACCCGCCTGTTCTTTCTCACACTGTCTCTCCTTGCAACTTGATATTAAATGTGATAATGGGGTCGGGGACTTCATTGCTATTAATGTGTTGTATTTGCATAATAAATTCTTTAACCAATATGTAAAGCCTGGTATATATGTGATGGATCCTGCGTACTTCATCATCCTACTAGGCGATTTTGTTATTGCTGACATTATACGATTTCTTACAGTCCTATGTATTCTGTCTATGTCATCCTTCTTATATCCAGCCTTTAGACCTTTGCTATAAATATTATCAATTTCTTTATTAATTAGGTAGCTTGAAAAAAAATCAAAGCGAAAGCTTGGTAAATCTTTTGCTGACTACACAACGAAAATAAACGGATTTAATACGCTATATGCGTTTCACTATTAGCTTTAAAAGTAATTATTTGCTATAATGAACTCAGAAAATGTTCATGCCAGATGCTCATGTTTAGCATGAGATCACCATTTTATGATAGTTGGATGTTTTCTTTACATTTCAAACAGGAGAAATAATACTGCTTATGCTTTATGCTGTTATTTTATTCATACAGATATGTCGTACGTTTTGACAAGTTTGTGACATGCACAGCAGGAAAGACAACATTCAGATTATGTTTTAACAACAACCTAAAACCACTATACTTGTGAGTTATCATCTACAGTTGCACCTACAGCTATGATATAACTAAAAAAAAAACTATCATACAGTTTGCATAAATGTAGACAAACAGGATGTTAGCTTTTCTAGAGAGCACCTCATGGAGTCAGTGATATATGCACAACAAATACATATTAGGGCTTTAAAAATTACATGCCCAGTTGGACATGTGCAGAAATTATTTACCTGCCCATGTGGTAAATGTTGGATGCCCAGGAAAATTTATCTTTTAAGATAGAAAATCAGAAGCCTATTTTTTTTTAAGTTAAAAAATATGATGCACTTTTTTTACATGTCCTGTATTTACATTTTAAGGGTCTATATTCAAAATGTTAAATGCACAAAAGCATGTATCTCAAGTTTTAAGATGATGATCTGAAAGTGGTATGAAATGATCCCAGGAGTAGAATCTTAAATCTGCAATGCACAAAGGAAATCTAAAAACTGTCTGCAAGGTAAAGGGATACCTAAATGTTAATTTTGCCATAAAAGTTATTGCTCTGCACTGTGAAAAAGCGAAGTTTTGAAAATGAGTTGATTTGAGATTTTTAATAATAGTGCAAATTAGTATTTAGTTGCAATAGTCAAACTAGCTTTCTCCTGATAAAAAAAAATGCAGAAGAAACTGGAACTATTTTATTTCATTCAGAACTTAAACATCATTCTTGAAATGCTTTTGAATTTTTAAAAATAATGGCCAGAAAGTATAAAAAATAATGATTAATTTGATATCCATAGTTTTTTTTTTTTTTTTTTTTTTTGGTAATATATGTAGTTTAGCGGCCACATATAATTACCCCAAAAATCTTGCTGAAATGCATGTTGTACATTTGTCTGTGATCTTTTGATACTAAATCAGTCTGCAGAGCACACACTTTTGCCGTTTAAATTGGTGAAGATGAATTTTGGAAATTGGTACCTACCCACTGTAATGCTTCAGCAACCGCCATTTGCAAATAGTATGTAAAGTTATTATATCTCATGTGATTCTATCATAAAGTTCACATACAATTACGTGACCACAAGGTTCTTCAGGAAGATGCTTTGACGTCTGTAAGTTCTGTTTTACACGTTCTGTAAAGCGGATACAGTCTGTGCTGGTGCATTAACTTATTCAATTAAAATATAAAGATGTTACTCACGGAAGTGCGTGTTCAGTCCAACGTCAGTAGTTATTGAGTTTCTTTGTCCAAAGTTGTATCTTGCTTCAATATGGTCAGTTGTTAGGGTTAGCTCGAGAGCCATTTCGTCATAAGTTGTACCCTACTTCGCTTCGGATATGTCCAGATGTTAGGGTTAGCTCCGTTCTGGAAATTCTGGTTGCAAACCGAAGCATAAAGGTCATTTATAAATCATACATAAACGTATCATTCAATTGTGGAATAGCTTTTTTACGGGTCTTATAGAGGTTATTTTTCATCAAAGTTGGTTGTCAAATTTTCGAACTAAAGCCTAGTTCGTCATCAGGACTATGTCACTGGAGTAGTTGCAGCCACTCAATTGGAAGAGTCCATCCGCAATTATCGTTAATTGTGGTACTTCTTCTTCTTGCTATTTCGATCCCTTCTTCTAGTTTCCTCTTTATTAAGTTTGACTGGTGGGCGATTATTTTCACTGAGTCCCAATTTATGGAGTGTCCACTTGCTTGTATATGTCTGTCTAGCCCTGTTTTGTTCCCAATGTTCCTAATAGCTGCTTGGTGTTCTTTCATTCGGACCTTAATACTTCTCCCTGTTTCTCCTATATAGCTGAGTCCGCAGTTACAGTCGATGCAGTAAATTACTCCTTCCTGTAATTGGATGTCCAATTCTTTCTGCTTTAAAGCCGGCAGGAATTTCTTTATTTTGTTATTAAGATCTGGAGCTAATTGCGGATGGACTCTTCCAATTGAGTGGCAGCAACTACTCCAGTGACATAGTCCTGATGACGAACTAGGCTTTAGTTCGAAAATTTGACAACCAACTTTGATGAAAAATAACCTCTATAAGACCCGTAAAAAAGCTATTCCACAATCACTATGAATAGAGGTGCCATAAATGCATTTACAACTAGTATCATTCAATGTCAAAATAATTCATAAAATGGTTTGTTTCATTAGTTTATATTTTTATTGAAATTAGTAAGAAATTTAGAGACACCTAATCTTTGCAGTTGCTGCTATTCTTAAAAACAAAAGAAAGAAAAGAAACAGCTTGGGATAACATGGGTGGCCCTGTGGGTCACATTTCTTGCAATTAGAAATAATTTTTAAGTATGGCAACTGCAAAAAAAATTTGGTGATTAGTAGTTGAATGCTTTTTCCGCTTACCTGTAATTAGAAAGAATGATGATCAGACTTTTACTCACCCACTGCTCTTTAGTTGGCAACCGGAAGTTTCACGTAGCAGATGACACCCACATCGTGGAAACAACTTTACGTGCTATTGCAAATGGCGGGTGCTGAAACATCATGGTGGGTAGGCACCAATTTTCAAAATTCATTTTCACTAAATTAAACAGCAAAAGTGCACGCTCCGCAGACTGATTTAGTATCATAAGATCACAGACAAGTATACAACATGCATTTCAAGAACATATTCGGGGTAATTATATGTGGCCGCTAAACTATATTATTACCGGGTTGGGTTTTTTTATTTTGCATTTAGTTAATTGATTAAACTTTAACTCTTTGCCTTGAAAGGATGTTTTGCCTGATAAGACATTCTGCTCTTAGTGTTTTTATCACATTTAACTTGATTTGTAAAACAGAGGTCCATATCAGATTTTTGTTTGAAACCCAATTTGTGAACTGATTATAGTTTTAAAAAAAATTTAGTGAATTTGTGACAAGAGCATTTTCATTGATATAATTAAACCCCATAAAATTAAAATGAGAAAAACGGCAATAGTTCTTGTAAATCTAAAAACTTTTCGCCTCATCAATGTGAGATGAAACAATCTGGAAAAAAAAATAATAATTTAAAAAAATGTGAACGTTCGCTTCCAGAATACCGCACCTTGGAAATGAAGCAGAGGGTGTTAAAATGCGTAAAAATATGGTTTTGGTAAAAAATAATCTGAGATAAAGCCATCTGGAAGTAAAAAAAAAAAAAAATGTGATCATCAACTTCCGAAGTGCCACATGGCCGTGGAAACAGAAGGGAATGTTGCAAATGCTTTAACAAAACATGGATTTTGTAAAAAAAAAACAGCATTAATCTAACCAAAATGAAGCTATCTGGAAGCCAAGAAAGGCAAAATTGCGAACATTAAAGCCACCGGAATGCCTCATAATAATTTTTCAAGCCTTGCATACCATCAAAGACGGATGATAAAAATTCGTAAAAGATTTTGAAAAAAAAAAAAAAAAAAAAAAAAAGAGGAAAAGCATTACAAAAAATAAAACTCACCTTATCAATCTAACTGAGGTGAAGCTATCTGGAAGCAAAAAGAAAAAAATTGCGACGTCAACTTAAGCAATGAGGATGTATTCCGTAGTTAAAGCATTTTCCAGTTTCTGCGCCCACTGGAAGAGTTTTCTGTTTCCAACGGCGGCAGAAACGGAGAAAATGTGTTAAAGATGTGGCTCTTGTAAGAAAATAAAAATCACCTTAATCTAACTTTCAGGTAGATGAAAGTTCAGGCCTACACGCGAAAAAAAAAAAAAAAAAGAAAGGAAAAATTGCGACTATTAGAAAATACGAAAATCTGAAATACGACACAAATGTGCGTGATGTGTTAAAAGTGCACAAAACAATTGCTTCCTAGATTCAAAGCTGAAAAGTAGCAATTATATCTCATCAAGTTGAAGTTATTTGTTTGGAAAATATGGAAGAATAAAAGCTAAAATAAAATGGGGGGAGGGGGTGAACACTATCTACCGATTACAGCTTTATGTCTGGAATGAAAGCCAAGGTTAAAAACGCATGAAAATTTTCCAACCTTTGTTTTAAAATTTAAAGACATTTTAAAAACAATTAATGCTAAGAAAATAGAAAACAGTCCGCACGCCCTTCTGAAAATCTGTGACGGGCGTTGCCATGTCACGCAGTTTCTGCTCCCAAGGAAATGATGATTAGTATTTGAGAAATTTAATGATTGTACCATGTTCCTATCATTGAAGTTTTTGCTCATTTGTCATGAATCACCAGAGGCTAGTACCATCAGAGGCATGTATCTTGCTGCCGACTAACAACATTTGGTTGCAATTTCTGGACCTAGAGCATAATATAATTAAAGAAGTGGTATTCTTCTGTCCTTGGCACTCCGTAGCAACCTGTGATTAGCAGTGAATTGAAATATGACACGTGATGACTGTCTTTTTTTCGTGTAGTTGGAAATTCTATTCCAAACTTTTTTATTTTTAAATTTAGTTGCCCAGACCAGGCAACTGGATTATTTTTCACCTGCCCATGCCAATAATTTAAATGTCCTGGGCATGGTATTTTTCAAGCCCTGCATATATATATACTGTATAAAAGCATTCTCATGAACAAAAGTTTGGGTAAAACACATGCATTCAATCTGTAAGAATTTACCAAAAGCTGTTTTCCCCAAATTACATGGAATAATAACTACATCAACAATGGCAGCACATGTAAGTAAATTTTCTACACTTTTTTTATAAATGACTGAACTTTTTGTTTATTTCATTCCTGATTTCTTAAAAGATGTCATATCTTTCTGCCATTTATTTTTGCACCAAGTTGTAAATGTTAATCTTTTTTTTTTTTTTTTTTTTTGGTTTCCCAGGCAAGTCAAACTGATAGCAATGGCTCACCATTCCATAGAGCTATGTTGTACTCATTTGATTCATTTGTCCAGTAAATAGCTAATCCATTTGCACAAATTAAAAATATTTATTCAGAGATTTTTGTTTAAAAAACCCTTACAGCTGAAGACACAGAAAAACATAGGAAAAGTAACAGTATCTCAAAAGAAGTCATCCCCATAAAAAGTTTAACATCTTGTTTCAACAAATCTACTAATTGATATAATGTCATAGTGAATGGGACTCCATTGAATATCTTTACTTTGGTCTACAGGCAACTCCGTTGAATATCTTTACTTTGGTCTACAGGCAACTCCATTGAATATCTTTAATTTGGTCTACAGGTATATAAATACCTATCTCACTAACTGGCAGAGATTTTCAAAAAAGTGCAATCTAATTAAAAATCTAGAAATAAAGGCATGTCATACATGCAATGTTTTTTGAGTTATTGATGTAACTACTTTTAACCAGAATGTATACTTTTCATAACTTATTTTTCATACCAGTTCAACACATCATCGTTTAATCCCTATATCTCATTTGGTTTAGGTCCTAAAATAACTGTTTACGACTTTTTTATGCCAACATTTGATAACATTTACTGTGGATTCGACCAATTTGTGTCGATATTTTCGAACCTTAAGCATTTTTCATGCAGCTTTTTGTGCTTTAAAACCCCTGTTAACTATACAAGGTTCCAAAACAAAATTCGACAGACGACAAAATCAGTAAACTAGTACTTCCCAAAGAAAGAAAAAAAATATTACACATTCCAATGGGTAAAAAAATTATAAACGTAAATTATTTTGCATAGTTCAAATGGTATGAGCAACACAATTTTTCTTATCAATAGTAAAACTACAGAAAACGAGTAATAGCAAGATAAAAATCGACGCGTGTACCACATGTCAACACCAACGAAAGAAAAAACATAACAAAAACTTAAAAAAAAAAATAAACAAACCGTAATTCATATGTTGCCAGATTAAATTATAATAACCGTGACATACTAAAATTTCCCAATATGCTATTGTCCTCAAAGCACTGGACCTTATTCATGTGACGTCAGAAATGGATTTCTGTGTACCAACATGGCTGCTGATTCAATGTTTTCGCTATTTGATTATCCCTTACTGTTGCCTAATTTTTACAGTCCTAACGTCATGGATTCTGCCGAGGAATTAATAGAGCTACAGGGCGAAAAGGAAGAAATTAATTTCTTAGAAATACAAAGCAAGGTTGCAAAAATATACAAAGACAATTTTGTGTTCTATGTTTATTTCGCATGACGCAGGAAACCATCGCCGTTAGTCATAATGAAGTTTTTAATGTAGCATTTCTCGTACACGCTATATTAAATTTTCATGTTCTTATTGCCAGACATTGGCGAAATATCTGAAACATAAAATTTAGTACCTTGTTTTGTAAAACAAAAACATTTAAAAGCTCAGACAAATACGTAATAAGGAAACAAACTAGGGTTCGCACGCTAGGCAATCTGCTTAAAAATTAAATGAATGCGTAACATTAAATAAAAGAGAAATCACAGATATGTCTGTTTTATTCTTTGAGGAAAGTAGAGCTTAATTCGTAATATACCGATCCAAATATTCCATCAATTTTTGCCTACCTTTTTTTCTTTTTTGAAATTGAAATTCTAAAGAATACTACGAGGTTTCAACTGCCTTTGATTCGTAGTGTCATAATATCCAACAGCTTTTTCGTTAAAGTGGACAGAACATATTGGAGAGTACACAGCGGAATGGAAATCAACGCGTTTCATTTTACCCAGCCATTCCCTTAATGATTTCGTCTTTTTCAGCGGAAAATTAAAAAATATTTTCCTTTCGTCTACACAATTTAGGTTGCAAGATTTATTAGCATAACCATACGATGAGCAAACGTTATACATGTCGTTAATGAATTTACAAAAATCGCGTTTTTCCAGAACCCTTGCAACGTTTTTTTTTTTTTTTGATTGGAGGTTTAACGACCACCGTGAGCAACTCAATGGGCTATAAGCAGTCGCCCGTCCCTAATTTAGGGTCACTGGTTCCAGGGAAGGGAGAGAGCCAGTGCCGTAAGACAAACACAACATCCATGCCTGACCGGGTTTCGAACCCGGACCCCTTACGGACGAATGATCAGAGGCAAGCACCTTAGACCACTGCGCCACCGGGGCGGCCCCTTGCAACGTAACGCCATGTTAAGCAATGGGAAAACGCATGTAAACAAACTGTTGTTGGTCCTCGGCTACGGAAAGGCTTTCCCATGATGCAATGCGAGGTGAATAAGGTTCCTTGGAGAAAAATAGACTGGCAAACGCAAGGAACTTCGAAGGCAACGAACAGCAATTGAAATAGCAGCGTCATCTGTAACCATGAGAAGTTGGTGGGAAATACATAGCTATTGGAAAGATACATACAGTGTTTCATTCAACGCATAAATAGTGCAGAAGGAATATTCGGGAACGAATATGCGAACCAACAAATTTCTAGATCAAAATTTAATTTGCAGTTCTCAACTTCGATGAAAATCAGCTATGAAATAGAAAACACGCAGCTACCTACAACGAACACCCGATACGTGAAGTTGCAGCAAAGTGAATTTAAATATACCCCATTACCGTTCTTTCATATTACCCTTAATCACCCGATTTTGTGCCTCAAATTGTTTTACTGAAAAATATTTTTGCCCCATGAGCTCATGAAAAATGAATATCGCATAAAATAAAAAAATGGGGGGGGGTCTGCAGTCACACTTTATAGTCCGCTGTTTATCAGCACCAGCCGTCAAGTGATGAGACACCTTAGATAAGGATTTTATATATTTATTCTGAGCACCTAAACAAATCAGTGTTACCAGACACTGGATGCTGAATTTCCCACAGAAATGCTCAAAAAATCCTACATTTCCCAAACGAAACTTCACAATTTCCCATAGCCTAGCGCAGTGGTCTAAGCGATGGCCTCTGATCATTCGTCCAAAAGGGGTCCGGATTCGAATCCCGGTGAGGCATGGATGTTGTGTTTGTCTTACGGCACTGGCTCTCTCCCTTCCCTGGAACCAGTGACCCTAAATTAGGGTCGGGTGACTGCTTATAGCCCATTGAGTTGCTCACGGTGGTCAATAAACCTTCAAAAAGAAAAAAAAAGAACTCATAATACTGCGGGAAAAACTTCCAAAATTAAAAGTTTTGTTCTCGGCAACTTCTCTAAGGAACAAACAAATGGCCACATTAAAATGTTTTTTGACATTACTTGGAGTGTGAAATACGAATTTCATGCAACTAGATCACGCAGTTTTTTTTGGTTTTTTTTTTTTTGGAGGTTTAACGACCACCGTGAGCAACTCAATGGGCTATAAGCAGTCGCCCGACCCTAATTTAGGGTCACTGGTTCCGGGGAAGGGAGAGAGCCAGTGCCGTAAGACAAACACAACATCCATGCCTCACCGGGATTCGAACCCGGACCCCGTTCAGCGAATGATCAGAGGCCAGCGCCTTAGACCACTGCACCACCGGGGCGGCCACGCAGTTTGCAAGCTACTGAAGCCGAAATATATTTTACACGTAGGACAAGCGACGTTTCCCTTCAGTTATTTTATATCCCCCAACATTACGATAATGATGTTTTCTTTAAACGTAAGTTAAAAGGCGCAATGTCTAATTTATACCCCATTGAAAAAAATTAATTCGCAGTATTAAAACAACGGAAAATTTCTTTTTTTTTCGCGCATGTAAAAGAGTTTAATTAACGTTGCTCACATAGGACACACGCCGTTTTATCCAAGAAAGTTAGAAGAAGGAGGGGGTGGCAACAGCACCTCTCCGTGGATGACGCCACTTTTTATCAGCTGACTACGCCAATGCGCCCAACCCTAGAATCTCCTGTGAACGTGTTTTTCGGACCCTTACTCTATCCATACAGTCATGAAAAAAATTGAGGCTGAAATATTCATTCCCATAATTTAAAAATGCAGAAAAAATAAACAAATATGTGTTGGTATTTCTTTAAAAAACTGAACAAAATAATGATTTTTTTTTAGCGGAAGTGCATACTGCTTATGGTTACTTGCCTACTGCTTTTGGCCGCCCCGGTGGCGCAGTGGTCTAAGCGATGGCCTCTGATCATTTGTCCGTAAGGGGTCCGGGTTTGAATATCGCTGAGGCATGGATGTTGTGTTTGTCTAACGGAACTGGCTCTTCCCTTCCCTGGAAGCAGTGACCCTAAATTAGGGACGGGCGACTGCTTATAGCCCATTGAGTTGCTCACGGTGGTCGTTAAACCTCCAATCAAAAAAAAAAAAAAAATACTGCGCTTGTGCAAGTAGCCATGTTTAAAATATTTTCAAAACTCTAATGTTGAGAAATAGGAAGTCCGAAATATTCCTTGTTTGTATCCTTGTTTTGCATGGTTTGCATGCGCTAAGCTTAACGCTTAACTGATTCAGGCACAGGAAGTGACGTCACGTTGCCGAATGTCCGCAAACTCACACTACCTCAGAGAGAGTAGCAAAACAGCTAATCTGTTTCGGCTTCACTCAAAACGGGTCCTTTCACCTCCTCTTCTTCTAACCTCCCTGGTTTTGGTTTTATCCGTACAAGCCACAGATATAATCCTTTATATGATATCTGTGGTACAAGCTCTGTGATCAAAATGTCGCCAGCTGCTGCCACTCATTTACACAAGAACTTCCAGGCTATGTATCTTAAACAACGAGATAGAAATACATAGAGTGCTTCTGTGATTGGTTCTCTGCCAAGGCAGCTGAAGCCAACGCGGGGAGAGCCCGCCATCTTTGATGAGGTACAAATTCTGCGTGTGTCAAGGAGTCACCTCGGTTCTTTCAGCTGTTCGGCGATCGTGTTATGCTTCATTACAAATTTAGTGTTACAGTTTCGTGAATAACCACAATTATCAGCACATTGTTGATATTTAAAATGCCATAGTACTGCGCAGCTTTTGATTGTAAGAATAAAAGGAACAAGGATTGTGGAACTACATTTCACAAGTAAGCATTTTAAAATAAGGTTGAGCTGTAAATGCTCAGTTAATCAAACACAAAAAATAAAGCATCTAATCCGTGTAGCTGGTGATTAAACCAGCAGATAAGCCATTTCAATATCTGTGTTATCTTAAGACTTTTTATTTCTTATATTTTGTAAACAGTCGTACTCAATGTGAAAACTGAATGATGTTTACTCTGGGAAGCTGAGGTTAACTGTATTTCTATCTCGTTGGGTTCACCACTCCGGATGACGCCATTACAAATGGCGCCCCAGTGACAAAGCCAACCGGCCCGGTCAAAATGTAAAAAAAAACTGAATAACGAGATAAAATAACTCACCGACTCGTGTGCAAAACAGGAAGAAGGATCTGACCTTTAACTTAAGGCTGGTACAAAATAAACAGCACAGGAGAGGTTTAATCACTTACTAGCAGGCCAAAATAGCAGAGCTCGTGACAGCACTTTCCGCCTGCTATGGAAGACAATGGAACTTCATCCAACTGAAGAACTTTTCTAGTGTAATGTGTGTCACAAGAAATTCAAACAGAAAGAATCTTTTATGCATGTAAAGGTTCATGCAAGAGAACAACCTTATGATTCTAACATGTGTTCCAAGCAGCTAAGTGAAAAATGCAGCATCTCGGAGCAGTCTGCTTCAGTCAAGTAAATAAGATCACCAATGTCATATATGCTTAAAACAGTTTGCAAGCAAGCGATATCTTCCCTGGCACATGCTTGTCACACAGGTGATAAGCCATACCAGTGCGATGTATGTTTCAAACAATTTACCCAAAAAAGTCATTTTATAATGCACATGCCCCTTCACACAGGTGAGAAGCCTCACCAGTGTGATGTATGTTCCAAACAATTTAATCATAAAAGTGCTCTTTCAAAGCATGTGCTCATTCACAGAGGTGAAAAGCCTCACCAGTGTAATGTGTGTTCGAAACGATTTACTTGTAAAAGTAATCTTTCTAGGCATATGCTTCTTCACACAGGCAAAAAACCTCACCAGTGTGATGTATGCTCAAAACAATTTGCTGATAAAAGTCCTCTTTTAAGGCACTTGCTCCTTCACACAGGTGAAAAGCCTTATCAGTGTGATGTATGTTCGAAACAATTTACTCATGACAGTTCTCTTTCAAAGCACATGCTCACTCACACAGGTGAAAAGCCTCACCAGTGTGATGTATGTTCCAAACAATTTACTCAAAAAGTGCTCTTTCACAGCATATGCTCATTCACACAGGTGAAAAGCCTCACCAGTGTGATGTATGCTCCAAACAATTTGCTGATAAAAGTGTTCTTTCAAAGCACATGCTCATTCACACGGGTGAGAAACCTTACCAGTGTGATGTATGTTCCAATCAATTTACTCGTAAAAGTCATCTTTCAAAGCATATGCTCATTCACACAGGTGAAAAACCTTACCAGTGTGATGTATGTTCCCATCAATTTACTCGTAAAAGTTATCTTTCAAAGCATATGCTCCTTCACACAGGTGAAATGCTTCAGCAATGTGATGTGTGCCCCAAAAAATTTACTCAGAAAAGTCATCTTTTGAAACACATGCTCTTTCACACAGGTAAATAACTTTCTCAATGCAGATAAATAACTGTAGCGGCGTTTTTGTGGGTTTGAACAGGACCATTCCAAATTTTGATTTACAAAGATTAATTGAGTGGTGCATAAGATTTATCTTTATATTGGGAGATGGGTGGATGGAATTCGAAAGCATGCCGGAGTAATATGGAGGAGACAGGCTCAAGACAGACAATTGTGGAAGAAACTTGGGGAGACCTTCATTCAGCAGTGGATTGATAAGCTGTGGGATGATTCAGCATTCTCATGGTGATGACCCACGAATATCTAAAATTTTTACCGAAATTGCGGATTGAGTGCAACTGTATTTTTATTTTTGTGTTTCTTTTTTTTTTTTTCATTTACTCTATTACCGCTGACTTATATTTCTCTGAAAATTTGCTCCAAAAAATTTGTTAAATGTCAAAAAATTACGGCATGAGATTTTATTCAACGACAGCAAGCTGCATCCATTAAAATATCATTTTTTTTAAAAACACTATTGCCGTCAACTAACAATGAAAAGCGTTATTTGATACGTTAAAGTTTTAGTCTCATCCCCTAGGTGTTTATAACAACATTTCTGAGTTATATAATTATTTAACATCAAACCATATATTACGAAAACTCCCTTGCTTAACACGGAACGGAAATCGTTCTGTACCTCATCAAACATGGCTGCCACTTGTTTCCGGTGGCTTCACCCGTTCCCCGACGTAAGCGCTCTACGTATTTCTATCTCGTTGATCTTAAAGGTCTTTGGGTTTACGTCCGCATACGGTCTATTGCTTTCAAGAGCTGAAATCTGTTCCAAAATTAAGAATCACGACTATTCACAAATGCTGGTGGGTGTCTGTAATATTTTCAATTATTAAAGTATTTTTGATAATAATAATGCCTGCACAAACCCTGGTGAAGAATATTTTTTTTTTTTTTTTGATTGGAGGTTTAACGACCACCGTGAGTAACTCAATGGGCTATAATCAGTCGCCCATCCCTAACTTAGGGCAAGGTCACTAGTTCCAGGGAAGAAAGAGAGTCAGTACCGTAAGACTAACGCAACATCCATGCCTCACCGGGATTCGAACCAGGACCCCTTTCGGACGAATGATCAGAGGCCATCGCTTAGACCACTACACCACCGGGGTGGCAGAGCAAGACTTCGATTTTATACCACGTAAATTCGGGACCTCGTAGTACCGTATTCGTAACCGTTCACAATGAGAGTTTGTTTTGTTTATGAAATTGGTTGAATGATAGGTTTGGTACATGTGTGTGTGTGTGACTTTCTGATACGTACTTATATCACGTAATTTGAAAATGTGTTGAACACAAAGTTCTACATGGAAGCACTTGTTTCATACGATCCTTGAACTGCTGAAATCGTTGTACGAATTTTCGGCAATTTGTAGTGAGTACCATCAAAATTTTTTATCGTTGGCAGGGGTTTGGGATCCTAGGTGGATAATCCCGAAAAAGTTGGTCTATCGCGGCAACAGCAATAGTGTTGTTTTCCTGCGGTACTATGTAGAACGGCTCCTATTTCCAGGATTTTAAGATGTAAAATTACTACCCGGGTGACCAAAAGGTCAGATGCGCTGGCTTCTGATCATTCATCAGAGATGGGGCCAGACTGTTGCTTGGGAGCCGCCAGGGAGGCTCAGCCTCATCCTAGAAATGACTTCTAATGTAATAATAATTATCACATGCCATATTTGGAGGGAAAAAATCTTAAAAAGAATTTCAGTAACACTTAAAAATTGACCACCGTTGGACAAATGAATTACTAGACTGGATATCAAAGAACAAAGCCTGTAAATCAGTTATTGAGCAACATGTCTGTATAGAAGCTTTTAAAGCCGCCCCCGGTGGCGCAGTGGTCTAAGCGATGGCCTCTGATCATTCGTCCGAACGGGGTCCGGGTTCGAATCCCGGTGAGGCATGGATGTTGTGTTTGCCTTATGGCACTGGCTCTCTCCCTTCCCTGGAACCAGTGACCCTAAATTAGGGACGGGCGACTGCTTATAGCCCATTGAGTTGCTCACGGTGGTTGTTAAACCTCCAATAAAAAAAAAAAGAAGCTTTTAAAGATACAACAATACAATTCTCAGATCACTTTGTGCCTTTATAAACTTTGCAGTTGTACATGGTATGTCAGTCCGTTCCCCGTGTTTATAACGAATACCCAGGTGCTGATTGGCACACCTGGACACGGGGATATTTCCTGGTGGACACTTGAGAAATGGCCCAATTTTCTCATATTCTCTTTGCCTGGATTGTTCGGGAAAAACGAATGATTATTTGGTATTTATGAATTAATATCATTAACTTCATTTGAGCTTTATGTTATACAGTATGTCTAAAACATTAAAAAAAATTGCCTTTTCATTCTATCTGTATATACGCTAAACGTTCGCTTTAAAATGACAAAGCAAAATTCTCTCTACTTCAGAGAAAAAATTGCCGCCAGGCCAAGTACGCTGTTATAAATAAGTTAAGCTAACTAAGCGTGGGTCATTGGACTTGGAGCCAAAGAGACATTGGTAGACTCTACCTACCTTTTGAAATCTCGAAGAATGCACTAGTAACAACTTTGATGGTCCATAATTGTCACACCCTTGTGCACGTACAGACATAGAGCACGATACAATTCTTCAACAGAGATGCTCCGAAATCCGTGCCCGACCCACACTAACCTTAAAACAAACAACGATTTGCCGGTACTGGTTCATGAATCAAAGTCGTAGTTCATGAGTTAAATGATCGGTAAGCTTTAAAAAGGTGCTATTCAAGGAGGTGGTATGAATACCGTTGTGCAGTACACAATCAGTGGCCAAATAAGTGTAATTGTCTGGTACAGCATGCCCTTTTGAGTATGGTTTGATATGCTACATTCAATCATGAGTAGATTTTTAAAATTCTTTCATCCTTA
Organism: Macrothele yani; assembly: GCA_039090855.1. NCBI lineage: Eukaryota > Metazoa > Arthropoda > Arachnida > Araneae > Macrothelidae > Macrothele > Macrothele yani. Next base: position 29,871,887 of record CM077029.1, on the reverse strand, counting down.
AATTGCTGCTAAAATTTGTTCACGACCGAATTAGCTTTACAATGCATATTTCAACAGCTCTCTTTCATCCAGGGGTTAACAGAATATTTTTCATGAGGAAATTTATGAAGGGTTCTTCTGTGGTTACGTGTGTTTCTGTAGTGGACCACAGGACTAAAGTTCCTGGCGTGGCTTCATCGACCCTATCCGCCCCTGCAAATATCCATTTTGAAATGCTTTGCATTCAGTGAGATCCGTTGGAAAAGTTTAGTGCCAAATACATATCGATGTTAAAATGGAAAAATTCAAATCGAAGGAGCACAAGCATTGAAAAACAGGTAAACCTTCCACGTTCGGCTCAGAAATAGTTTTAGGAAGCGACGATAGATAGCTACACGTTATCGTTACATCGTGAAGCATTTCATTGCATTGTGAAAGTGGCAAAGGAAGTGAATAATATGGATGAAAGCCCTTAAAAGGACCTTTTTGAATGTTGATTGTGGCATATGTGTGAGATATTTATTTTCACAGAAGAATTGTTTTTCCTTATGAATATGAAACTGTGTAGCTAGCAGAATAAAAGCAAGGAAAGTTTTATCTGCCAGAGAAAAACTGTCTGTTCGCAGGAATCAGGACTTGAAAGCAATGATCAGAGGGAAAGACGGCAATTCCGTCGGAATAAATAATCCAAAATATGGTCTGCCAAGTACATTTACATTGTGAGGCTACCATAAACTGTGAGACTAGTTGTCTGCAATATGAATACAAGTCGCTAAATGTCTCAGTGGATGTGGCCATGTGAGGTTTCTTCAATCGCTTCATCGTAAGACAATCCTTTGGCAAAACAATACGTCAGAATCACCACTCTATCAATAGGAATCTCAGCATAAAAAAAAACATGTACCAAGTAAAGATTAAAATTAGCGGTCGCCACTCGCCACGTGGCGACTGAATAAAATAAAATGTCCAGTAGAAAAAGTGATTTTAGTCGCCATGCTCGAAAATTTGCCTTTTTTCATTGCTAAAGAATTAATTTGCATTTTTAAAACACTCCTGTTATAGGAAATGTATTTTCAAATCATCCAACTCGCGCACGGTGAAAAACAGCCCTTTTCTTCGCAAATAAGTGGGTACGATGTATTTATAGATTCATTCTTTAAGAACGGGGGCGGCTGTTTGTTTTTCCACTTAAGTTGGTGCACAAAGTATAACCATATCGGGAATGGACACCTGTGGCTGTGGCATCACAACTCGTCTTCAGCAGCTCGTTTTTTAAAGTTTGGTTGCTCTGAAAATGCACGATTTTCCATTGCTTAGGCACTTCTTACTTATCATCAAATTAAATGGGCAAGCATTTTCCCTTTTGTTTAAAAAAAGAAATCAAAGGTAGAAAATCGGGACTTCACTTTCTGCGCCGCGCGCCGTCTTTCAATCCACGCAGTGTCGCGTTTCCATTGCACGTGTGAAGTTGGCTTTAAACAAAATAAAAAAAACTCTTGTCTGCCCCTTAATACAGTAAAATGTTACTAAAGAATGGGTAAACACAAGTTTTTCAGCGAAATTATATGTAAAAAATCAGTACTGTATTTTTCACTTTGCCGTGATAGTCATTTTTACAAGTCACGGAAAAGGCTGATTCTATCACGGGCGGAATAAGTACCGATTTTAAAATTTAATTTAGCTTTAAAAAAGCGGAAAAGAAAAAAACACTTTCCGTATTGATTGGTTTCGAAGAACAGGCGGTTAGAAATAACAAAAACTGCGCTTCACTAGAAAAAACTTCTAAATACGAAATTGTTCTTTTTCACTATTACTGAAGCTATTAAAAACGAGAAACATAATCAGAAAAAAATATAACATAAGAATATAACCAGAAAGTAATAAGAAAGTGCATCTTGGGGTAAGAAAAATTTGAAATTTAGAAAACTACGGAACATTTTCATCCGTGCTAAAACAATCATTTTCAGGCGACGAACGGCATGAAAGATGCTCAAATTATATCGGACAAATGCCGCGACATTAAAAACATCCAATAAACAGTCCCAAAAATGTTTGATGAATGTTAGAATTTTGAAGACATGAAAATAAATTTTGAACAAATGATTGAATAACTTCCACTTAGTAGTTCTAATTCTGACTATTATATAGCTCTAATTATTGTACTATTCTCTTTTACGTGCGATATTTCAAAGTTACTTGTACAGAAAACTAGCGGATAATGCTTACCTTGGCATTCCTTTCTAGCGACGGGGACATTTCACGCACGTGTTTTCCTGTCTTTGTTGAGGTTATTGTCCTAAAGTCCGTTGTATGCGATGACTGGCTTTACTTCTCACACTTTTCGCTGGGTATACTCGTTGGATCTTTGCTTTAGGATTCAAACATCAATTTTTACCGTTCTTTATACTCGAAATTTTCGCCCATACTCTGGGCATCTTCAGGAGCGTGGAGACTTTACCACCGATGTTCGTGGTTAACTTCGCGCTAATGGAGTCCGATACTCCTTGTTGTCTTTCGTCGGAAAAACTTTCCTGGATATATTTCGTTATCAAGCCCAGTTGGCGCCATCTATGTTTCGTTAAGAACACTTTTTTTTCCCCGTATTTTTTTTTTTTTATTTTTTTAATTTTCTTCTCCTATCCTGGATTTCTTGTCTTTTTTTGCCTGTTTTTCTTTTGTTGTTGTTTTTCTTGTCTTATTAGTTCTTTCCACAGGCCCGTTGTAAGTCATGACTTACAACTAGGAAGCTCAGTGCACACCGTGAAAAGTATGACTGTCAACAAAAAAACAGAGGAAAAAATACTAGAAGAATCAGGAACCTACGAAATTCCAATAGCACACATACCCCCAATATCGTACATTGGAAGTACGAAAAACAGATTAAAAAAAAGACTTAAACAACACATATCTAACTGGCAAAAAAAGAAGCCAAAACTGCTTTAGTGCAATTCTGCTTGGAAAACCGGACATTCCCAAAGTTCGATGAAATTAAAATGCTAAAAAAGAATAAAAAATCGGAAAGGCAAATGAGGAGGGAAGAAGCAATATTAATCTACAAAAATAAAGCAAGGGTATATAACCAGAACGACCCTAGCACATTATCGGGCCTGTGGAAAGAACTAATAAGACAAGAAAAACAACAACAAAAGAAAAACAGGCAAAAAAAGACAAGAAATCCAGGATAGGAGAAGAAAATTAAAAAAATTAAAAAAAAAAAAAAATACGGGGAAAAAAAAAAGTGTTCTTAACGAAACATAGATGGCGCCAGCTGGGCTTGATAACGAAATATATCCAGGAAAGTTTTTTCCGACGAAAGGCAACAAGGAGTATCGGACTCCATTAGCGCGAAGTTAACCACGAACATCGGTGGTAAAGTCTCCACGCTCCTGAAGATGCCCAGAGTATGGGCGAAAATTTCGAGTATAAAGAACGGTAAAAATTGATGTTTGAATCCTAAAGCAAAGATCCAACGAGTATACCCAGCGAAAAGTGTGAGAAGTAAAGCCAGTCATCGCATACAACGGACTTTAGGACAATAACCTCAACAAAGACCGGAAAACACGTGCGTGAAATGTCCCCGTCGCTAGAAAGGAATGCCAAGGTAAGCATTATCCGCTAGTTTTCTGTACAAGTTACTTTGATTGAATAACATTATTTCATAGATTTTTTTATTTCCGTAGTATATTTGATGTTTCCCGTATTCCGTGGCGATCAACCATTTCCTTAGTGACTATGGTGAATTCGTAGCATTTGGAAGATCTGAGGTAGGCAAACAGGAAATAATGACAAATCATGAAAATTCTACCAAAACAACGTTTTCTGAAGAACCACCACCCCACCCCCCACAACTAGATTTTTTATTTCCGTAGTATATTCGATGTTTCCCGTACTCCGCAGCGATCGGCGATTTTTGTAGTGACTATGGGGAATTCGTAGTATTTGGAAGGTCTGTGGTGGGCAAACAGGAAAAATGACAAATCATTAAAATTCTACCAAAACTGAATGTTTTCCGGGAAAAAAAAAAAAAAAAAAGCTGGCGCTGGGTTCGAAAACCGGACAGAATCTGATGGAATCAGGATACTCTGCAAGCGTTCTTATTTCGTCATGACTATTTTTTCAACACCTGTGAAGGTTTATCAATGTTTTTAATGTAATATTTATTAGAACAACCCAGGAAATTACTGAATATTTTTTGTTAGTGGTCAGGAATCATTTCGAGTCTGTAAAATAAAGTGACCAGGTTGGTATCACATTTCTCCCAATCTCAGCTATACCACAAAATGATTCTGCTATAAGATATGAAATTCATTTTTGAAAGCTACATATACAGACAGTTTTCATTTTGACACCAAGAAGAACCTAACCAAAAATAAATGGAATAAAAAGAAAAATTTAGCAGAATGGAAGCAGCTTCGAAACATAATGTCTGAACATTTTTTACCATCAATAACTCCCTAAAAACTGCTAGAGCAACTAAAAACAAGCAAGTTTTAGTACATAAAGGTCATAGCATAAATTGTTGAAATACTCAATATTGCTGACTGTTATGCCAACCAACGCAGAAGTTAAGAGAATGCAAGCATCGTGGACAATGTTCTTGATGACAAGACGATGCTCATGCAAAGAATGACATTAGAAAATACAGCAAATTAAATAAATTAAGCAAAAGTAAGTACTCCTTGAAAAATTTTATCCATCCACTGCTATCAATTTAAGGTGGAGAGACTGAGAGATTTGTGTGTGTGTGTGTGTGTGTGTGAACATAGGGAGAGACCAAATAAAAATGATTAAATTATCTTTCCAATAAAAACTGTCTTGAAAATTTAGTTGATGTGGTTGAAGAAATACACTGCCGGACAATTGCTAAGGACGGATGACAATAGCAACGATAGCAACTATAAAATGGAAGACAGGAAAATGTGGAAATTAGCATAAATGCGGGATACAGTAAGACGTGTTGTGCATATGCAAATTTTGGATTGCCGAACTTGTTCGTGACGTCATAGCGCTGATAAGAGATATAAAGGATTTGACGCATATTGACCGTTGTTGTTCAAACGCAAAGTTGAAAGGGAAAGAATCAATTGACGAATTTGCAATTTTCAGTATGTCTTCCCTACATCACCTAGATGATTTTACGTGTGGCCGTATTATTGGCAAGATTGAAGAAGGGCGAAAAATAACAAATGTTGTCAGGGAGTTCGACGTCAGCCACAGTGATGTTTCAAGGCTTTGGAAATCATTTAAAACAAATGGAGAGTGTAGCAAATGTCACGGGGAGGTCGTGTTTACAGTACGACACCTGCAGAAGATCGGTACATAGTGCTATCAACAAAAACACACCGGCGCAGCACAGCTAGTGAGGTAGCAAATCAGTTTATGGCTGCTACTGGCAAGCGGATCTCCCGAAAAACTGTCGCCAGACGTTTGCATGAAGGAGGACTTTACGCCCGCCGTCCTGTTGTGTGCATCCCATTGTCCAGACGTCACCGTACCGCCCGTTTGCAATGGTGCCATCAACATCGCAAATGGACTGATAACGACTGATCTGCTGTCCTCTTCTCAGATGAGAGTAGATACAGTCTATCGTCTGATTGTCGACGACAACTGATCTGGCGTGATAGTGGTACTGCATATTGTCCAGCAAACATACAGGAAAGGGACCGATATCCGACATGTAGTGTCATGGTATGGGCTGGCATCATGATCAATGGCCGTACGTCCCTCTATGTGCTTCCAACTGGGACTATGACTGGCCAGCGATACATTAATGATGTTCTGCTACCTCATGTTCGCATGTTCCGTGGTGCTGTCGGTGGTAGATTCATTTTCATGGACGACAACGCAACATGTCATCGAACAGTCGCTGTCCTGGAGTGTTTTGAGGGCGAGGATATTCTACGCCTCGTATGGCCAGCACGTTCTCCAGATCTGAATCCCATTGAAAATGTGTGGGATGCTTCGGGGAGGAGTCTTGCTGGTCGCCAATGCCCTCCAATAAACAAGGACACCCTCATCCGTGCACTGACAGAGGAATAGGATAAATTACCCCAACAGCTGCTTGATAATGTTGTGCAAAGCATGACATGCCCCAACCCCCAAATCCTGAGGGTACCTTTACTTTTCGTGCCATTAAGGGCATCAAAAGAAAAGGTACGCTCAGGATAAACACATATCCTTGAAAAGGTATTGCTGTGCTTATTAATTTTTCAATAAATACTACTACAATATAATATTAAATACAATATAATATTTTAACCTGTAATGTAGGTTAAAATTAATTAATAAAAGTATCTAAAATTTTTCTGCTTTCTCTCCTGTATTGTTGTAGCCTCCCTAGAATTTAGCACTAGCTAAAATAGTGCCCGGGGGAAGTATGTCTGGTATGTTTGGCTGATCGCTCAGGCCCTCTTCCCTTCCCAAGAATAAGTGCCCCCAAATTAGTGATGGGCGACTGCTTATAGCCCTGTGAGTTCCTCTTGTAAACTGTGTACCCTAAAAACAACAACAAAAGATGTTAGATCGTGTGATTCATTATTCCATTAAATTCCGCCAATTTGCTCTTTGGTTGGTTCACATGGAAAGGATTGCAACCCTGTGGAAGTTCCTCCAAGGCATTAATTTCTAGGCAAAACAGACATACAGTTATGTGTTTGAGATGATGAACTGATTGAAAAAGTATGTGTGTGCAGGGCCCAGCAGTGGCTCTTGAAAAAGGTTGGCGAATTGTATAAATGCCACCCTTTTTTTTGTACACTAAAGTGTCGAAATGCTGCCCCAAAATTTAAAAACATTAGGCGGAAGTCTTACTGCCTCATGCCACTGCCGGGCCCTGTGTGTGTGTTTATTGGGGGGGGGGGGGGTGCAGGAATGAGTTATTAATTGAGAGGCAGTTTTGAAGTATTGGATAGAATGATTCCAAAATCAACAGCTTTACCATCCTTTTCTGATCAAGATGATCCTGTGCTGTGTTCCACATCAGAATCATCTTGATCTGCTATAGCAGGAGCAAGGTCAATGTAGTGCAATGTTTTTTCCCATACTCTTGCAACTTAGCAGACATACTAGTTCTAGTTGTGTCACTTTGCTCTTTGGTACTTTTTGAGCTTAAGAAGATAATCACTTACCATAGCCTCTCATAAGATTCAGGGCCTTTCTGCAACTCATCTTCAATTTGTTCAAAGCAGAATGACTAGGCTTTACAATGCAGACTTGTCTTTCAGATGTATTTTCATAAAAGTCAAATTTACATAGGTCATGCGTTCGAATAACCCAGTGGTCCGCTGGCCATTGGCCAGTAAAAATTCCGTCGGACCACTGAACCATTAATGTTACTAGCCCGGATGGCCTGTTTTTTTTTTTTGGGGGGGGGGTCTAATTTGTCACATGTTAAATCATGAATTTTTTTTTTCTTGTCAAAATATTTTCTTTTTATGCTGCAAACTAGTAGCAGATTCATGTGATAGTGGATAACAGCAATTTTTTTTATCCCACTTGCTTAGTAAAGAGTGGAAGAAACAACACACACACACACAAAGAGAGAAACAGTTTCCCGGTAACAACCGTTATTCCCCCACCAAACCCACCCCAGCTAATGCAGCAGTTACTGACAACAAATGCAAGCCAGCTTTTGTTTCTTCCCCAGGGGAGGGGGTGGCAAATGGATGCATGTAAGTAATTTTTTTAAGTAAACCCCTTTGCATAAAATAGCATTCCCTGTGAGACTAATACTAGCTTCATGGGAAATGGGAAAGTGGGAGGGATAGGTAATGAGCAGTAGTGTCGCTAGGAATGATGGCTTGAGGGACTAAGCCCATCTGTTATATATATATATATATATATAACTTTTGAAATAATATTTTCTTCAAAAAACACCCTGAAGCAAAGACGTGCAATTCGACAAAAGCTATTCAAAGTATTCTGATTTACCTCACTTATTTATAAAACTGAAATAATGTCAAACCTTATACATACCAGATTTTATGACAATTCTCCACTCTCAATGCCCTTATTCTATTTCCCGCCTGACGGCCAAATACATCCACCAATAAACTACCATAACAAGAAATATGCTAATACTCCACCGAAATCCCTTTACCCCGTGAAACAAACATCTTCACTTAGTGGAAACTTCTGCTCTGTTTCATGCTGCTTTTTATTACCCGCCTTTTCACATGAATATTACCATTTGCGACAAACTGTTGCAGTTGCTGTCTTACATCGTTCCTTCAGTTTTTTGGCCTCTGTCTGATTCTCAGGGTTTGGGCTTTATTGTACGTGCCTCCACGATACTCCCACCCCCGTAAATCATTAAGTTGTTTGACGTATTGTTCCCTAATGGTCTAACCCCTGCAGAGACCAGGAGACAAGATTATTCCAACTAGAGAAATGTTATCTTAATGTTGTTGTGACACTTTACCCCCTCATCGGGAAAGAAAGGTGAATCAAAGAAAGAGGTTTTTTTCCTTTGACAAAATATTTAAGAAAATTCCCATCTGCCTTTTTTTTTTTTAAGTGAAAAAATATTAGAGGTAAAGGTAAGCTAATACAAGAAAAAGCTTATTTTGATTGGGAGGGCTTGGCGCTTCTTTGGGGGGGGGGGTGCTTCAGCCTCGAAAAATTGGTCTAATGACGCCACTGGTAATTAGATTGAAATAAGGAAATAGAAGCTAAAACCTAAACAATTAAAAAAAGGGCTCCTAATGTATGTAGATTTTTGTACCTGTGGTGACCTGACAACTGCCCTTCTGGGGTCTCCGCTATTTTCTTCTTTTTTTTTTTTTTTTACTGACCAGTGATTTGCAAGTTCTAGCGGTCTGCTAGGCCAGTAGAAGATTTATTTCTAATTCTAACACTTCACTTATTAAGGGTATAGATAGTCTAAGCCACTTTCTGTTCCTACCCATATTGCTAACTTCTCTTACGTCAGCAGTATCGAGACTTCACTGATGATAATACCCTCCAAATATTGTCCCCATCATGTTTGCCATTTTCAATTCTCTTTGTGTTCCTCTCAAACTTTTTCCTTAAACTATGAATGATTCACTGCATGGTTCATTGGCTGGAGTAATGATTTGTGTTCATCATGGTGGAAAGAAAAACGTGACTTCAATATTGCTGCTAGCATCCTTTAGTGCTTGTGGATGAATAAAGGCGTCATTTGTGAGGAAAATCTTAAATGCTGCTTCTGGGTAGCTGCTTTAGTTTTCACTCAAGCATTTAAGTTTTTTTAAATAATTCAAAAGGCATTGATTAAATCATCATTATGGTTAATTCATTAGCTATAACATGATAAAAATGGACATAAGCATGTAACTGTTACTAATAAGTACAAAAAAACTTTAAAACATGCTTAAGTTATGTAAGAAAATTTAATTTGAGGAAGCTTTCAACTGATAAGTTCATTTTCGTCAGCTTTGTTGATAGATGGTAGTGGTTGCCAGATTCATAATGTCATATACATTATTTATTTTTTAATATTGACTTCCATATTAATAGTATGATGACAGGGGAATCAGAAGTGCAGTTCTTGGAGCTGACAAGAATTTCCAAATTTTCCTGGTGATAGCAATAGCGTAACGAAAAACAATCAACGAACGGGGCAATTCATTTGGTGTCATTCCTAAGAGGTTCAGCAGAATTGTCATCCAAAGTTAGGGATGCCAATGAAATTTCAGAATTTCTTTATAGACATTTTTGTGCTCCAATAAACGGCTGTTGATGCTGCGGAAAGTGCTTCCAATGCAGTAATTTTCACCAGACGATGTTGTTGAGATCAGAATGAGTTAAACTCCAGGAAGATTGAGGGGCTAACTTTGCCCCCCCCTCAATCTTCCTGGAGTTTAACTCATTCTGATCTCAACAACATCGTCTGGTGAAAATTACTGCATTGGAAGCACTTTCCGCAGCATCAACAGCCGTTTATTGGAGCACAAAAATTATGTCTATAAAGAAAATTCTGAAACTTCATTGGCATCCCTAACTTTGGATGACACTTCTATTGAATTTCTTTGGAATGCTCACATTATTGTAACCACCAGCTAATATCCAGAGTAACCGCTGTGTGCAGCAGCTAGACAGGCTGGGAGGGACTCGTAAGGTGCTGGAAGGTGTTCACAGGTATGTGTAGCCATGCTGACTGCAGTGCATATGACAGCTGCTGGAGGGTGTGTGGTGGAGGATCCATAGAGCCAACAACGTGATCGAGGTGGTCCCACAGATATTCAATTGGGTTTAAGTCTGGGGAATTAGGGGGCCAGGGAAGTACTTTGAAGCCTTCATCGTGCTCTTCCAACCACTCTCGGATATTTCTTGCTGTGTCACATGTCGCATTGCCATGCTGGAAGATCCCATCTGCTTCAGGGATGACTGTCAGCATGTATGGGTGTACGTGATCTGCAGGGACGGATTCATAATGAATTCAGTCCATAGTGCCTTCCACATGCATGAGTGGACCCAGAGAATGCCACAAAAACATTCCCCAGACCATAACGCTGCCCACACCAGCTTGTGTTCTTCCAGCAGTGGTTGAAGAGTGTTTGTTCTCCGATGTTTCTTGCCTTATTCACCAACGTCCATCCGTTTGATGAAGCAGAAAACACGACTCATCAGAGAAGGCAATCCTTTGCCAACCAGCGGAGGTCCAATTCCTATACTGCCGTGCAAATGTAAGCCTTTTCTGCCGATACACCTTCGTTAGCATAGGTGCAGTGACCATCTGCCTGCATCGGAACCACATGCGCAGCAAGGTTCGCTGAACTGTCATTTTAGAAACACTTCTGGTAGCACCCTGGTTCATTCGGCTAGTGAATTGCTCTACTATAGTGTGTTGATTGGCCTTCATGCACCTTCGAAGCCGACGTTCACCTCTCACATCAATGGCACGTGGTGTGCAGTTTCCACGCCGCTTATTCGCAATGGTGCCATTTCTCCAATCACGATACATTTTAACCACTGCAGCACACGAACTGCGCTGTTTCAGAAATACTGCCGCCCTTGGCCCAAAAGCCAATAATCATCCCTTTTTGCAAATCTGATAAATCACTCCTTTTATCCATGACATCAACAAGTGATATGTTTTCAGATTGCTTACAGCACATCTTATGTACCCTCCAAGCTGTCTCACGACATGTGCCTTCTTTCATTGGCTATGCACCGGTGACGTCAAAATTAGGAGGTGGTCACAATAATATGACTCGACTCTGTGTGTATATATATGCTGCCTCAGTGGCACAATGATCTAAGTGCTAGCCTATGACTGTTTGTCTGAGCTGAGTTCCAAATTAGGTTTGTAGTTTGAGTCTCAGATGAGGCATGGATGGTGTATTTGTTTTGCGGCAGTGGCTCTCTCCCTTCTGTGGAACCAGTGTCCCTAAATTAGGGATAGATTACCATTCTAGCCCTTAGAGTTGCTCATTGTAATTGTTAAACCCAAAAACTAACAACAACAAAAATGGCTGTTCAAAAAGTCAATTCCAGGTCCTCAGAAGTAACAGTTAGTGAGAAATCTTGGCATTTTTTATATCTACTTTTGAGGATCTGGTGCCGAATGACTTTCATTAACCTTCTTTGACAGCCTTTCTATTTTGAAATCTGGTTTTGTAAATTGCTGAAGATGGGCGAGAAATATCTGTTGTCTAGTGAAACAACTTAGAGTTGAGCAGAGTAATGTTTCTTGTAAATTCTAATTTTGAACAAATATCCAGGTTAAAAGTTTTATATGCTTAAAAGTAGTAACTCAGAATTAGCAGTGGTAATGTGTCCTAGCTTTCAGTATCAATTGAATTATAGCATTGGGGGGAATGGGGGTGGGGAAGTGGGTGGTGGTGGTGGGAGGGAGGGTATTAAAACAGTGTATAAATTCATTCTTAATTTCTGTCAAGTAAATTAAACTACATATTTCAGAAAATCAGTGTGTAAACATTTTTCAAAGTATGGAAGAGCAATTCAAATAGAAAAAAAAAAACTTTTTGTATTTCTATAAGATTTTTATTTTCTGAGTATTCTCAAGGATTAAGGTATTGTTTAATAATTATGTGTTTTTTTTTTTTGTTTTTTTTTCTGTAGGTATTTCATGAGAAAAATCCTGAACTTTTAAGTATTTTAGTGAGATGAGCTCGAATTCATTGTTTCCTGCCTATTCAAGAGACAGCAACTCAGTCCCTCAAAATGGTAATGTATAAATAACACATATTTTTTTTACCTAAACCACTTACAGCCCATAGATATATAGTATTATGTTCGTACATCTGATTTTTACAGTAGCAACTGCTATGAAAAATTATGATGATTAAATTGTGCACCTTAGTGGTATGACCAAAACAGGAAGTAATTGGTTTCAAACAGATTACTGGCATAATTTTTCAAAAGTTTCTTGTGAATACCAATATTCAAATTAGACGTGTATTTATGCACATTAACATTGAAAGCACATGCTTAGTGCAGCACATACCAATTCTTTCACATTTCAAAAATCATACAACCATGCACAAAAACATGTTACAAAGGGTTAGTCGAAAGTTTTGCAATATTTGCATAAACACAAATGCAGCGGTGGGTATGTCACGTGTTCCCCCTCCCCCATTGGGAGGGCACAGCTATGAATAATAAATATTGTGTATGATGATAGTTGGTTTTGATTGTCATACAAATATAAACAAAATGGTGGCTTTCTTTCTAAGCACTACTTACTGTATTTGTAACAAAGTCGTATGAATAAAGAAAGAAAAAAAATATGAGATATTACTTCTTGCAGCTGAAATGGAGAATCACAACAAAAAGGCATTCTTATGCAAAAACATTGCATGAAACAAGTGTGTTCAACTTCTAAATAATTACAAAAAGAGAAAAAAAGGAAGAAAAAAACCTGTGTGTGTGAAATGAGCAAGTGCCCTTGTAAGGGCATTCTTTCTTTTCAGGGAAAATCCTTTGTTTATCCATGTTAACGTATAGTCGGTCTGTGATATAATATTTTCTTGTCTTAAAATCTTTCAAAAGGTTTTAATAACATCATTTGCTATTGATAGTTCTGTGTTGGTAAAAAAAAGAAAATCCTGTATATATGGACAATGCCTAAATTATTCCTGTCTGCAGTAGCCTCTCTATTCCATTGCCTACCTAGATTAAAAAACCTGCTTAATCAATCCCTATCCACATATAAAATTTGGAGGTTTTTAAAATTTTTTCTGCATCTACATTTCTCGTGTGATCACCAAGTTAAGCAGAAATCAATACAGCAGTAAATGGGAGGGTGCCAGATCATCAAGCATCCACACCTATACCCTTGGGAAAATCATATTTTTATAAAAACTGTTTAGTAAAGTAGCTATTTTGTAAAAATGATTGTCTCCCTGTTTTGCTCACAATACAAAGAGTTGGTTTTATAACTACAACCCCTGAAGTGAATATATCTTTTTGTGGAAACATTAAGAACACAAACACACGAACACAAAATAGGCCTTTTTCAGAACATTCTTCCCAGCATTCCTAAACTCAGAAGTTATTTCCTCTATAGCTTCCTTTTCCTACACTCCAAGCCATGGAATGTAAGATCATACTGTAAGAATTACCACAGAATCCAGTGGTAATTCACTGGGACAACACTTTAAGATAATCTCTGTTCATTATCATCTCCACTATATCTCATGTGATTATATCATAAAGTTCACATACAATTACTCCTTCATCTGGAATTTCCACCTTCACCTCTATTTGTTTCCGCCTTTGCTTGATATTTTCTCCTTTTCCTTACCCTACTTTGTGTTTGTGTTCAGTAAACCATGATTAAATTTTCAAAATTAATGCAAAATTTTATTGCATAGCAAGTAAGGCAACATAAGCAAGAGATACAACTATCTCTGTTGGCATTATATTCAGCAATGCATCAATACATTGAGTCATAGGGACATGTTGGTCTGTGGCATTGCCCACCGTGCTTTCTGTGCCTATACTTGCAAAGTTGCCATTGTCTGCACTGGTTGGTGTTGAGATGTCATCTAACCATGCTCTGTTGAGGACAGATCCGTGGATCTCGCTGGCCATTCCAGGATGTTGACAGTATGGTGATGTTTGCAGTATGTGGATGCATGTTGTCTTGCTGAAATTTTCTGCCACGTGCCTCCCTTACAAAAAAGATAGCAACAGCATCCAGGATATTTTCCACGTACTGCCAAGCTGTCAAAAACCACCTGCGAGGAATATCAGAGATGTTTGGTGGACCCAGATGATTGCTTCACAGACATTGACTTGCCATTCATCTATATGCTGCTGTACAGTTACTTTTGATTTAGTCCATTCTCCCTGTTGTCCTCGGCATACGTCAGACCCCAAACAAATGCAAGATTTGTTGCTGAAAATCACAAGATACCATTCTGTATGCCAGTCTACTTGAGCACAATACTACTCCAGATGCTGGTGCAAATATAATCAGTAGAAAAGATAAGACTATTGGTGCAATGGATGTTGTGCACAGTCTTGTCTCCACCAGTCTTTGAGATAGGCAGGATAACGTAAAACATTATTTTCCAATTTTTTTAATAGTTAAAAGTGTGCTGTAGGGGTAGTAGGAGCTTGTCACTAGATCAAACAGTTTTTGCCTGGTGTGGTTGTCCTGCATACTCCAGTTCCAGGTTGACAAGATGTCATACCATTTCCCCAAAACTGCTGGCAACATTGATGAACCATAGCATTGGCACAGCCGAAATGCTGCTCAATGCAGCAAGGCAGCCATCCGGCTTCTCGGATACCGATCATCTGTCTCTTCTTAAATGCACTTAGCTGGTGATATGGTTGGTGAATATGATCCTTTGGCATTTTGTATGAAGTTTACTTCCTCCTAGAAATTGTAGTTCAAAATTGCAAGACTTCTCACAAGGAAATCAGTCTTAGTTGTGATGTTATGGCAGAGGTGTTCTTGTTTATATAAGCAAAAGTAATTAAATTATGGGTCCAATAGAATTGCATTCTATTGGTCCCATAATTTAATCGTCCACTATCTCGACTCAACTTAGCCTCTTACTGTCTCGACTCAACTTAGCCTCTTACTGTTACTGTACACTTCCAATCTTTCCTTCAGGGTGTTATATTTTCAATGTTACAGATTGAATAGCATGTGAATTCCTGATTGTAATGATTGATTTTGGCTGCCAATGAGATTTTATTGGAACATGCTTCTGTTGAATAATATGTAATTGTGTGATCATGTGAGGAATGAAGATGTGTTGCAGTTGTGTAATGTGAAGCAAAATGTTGTTAGCAAGTTGGAGACTAATATTCTTAGATGGTTTGGCCATGCTGAAAGAATGAGTGATGAGATGCCTACTAAGAATTTTTATTTTAGCCCAAGTGGGAAGAAGGAAAGGCAGAGGAAAGCCAAGGAAGTCATGGGAGGATCAGATTCAAGTTTAGGAGTGTCTGCATGAGAAAAAGATTTTGAGTATGAAGTATAGAAGGTCTTGTGTACATTGTGTGATGGATGTCAGTGAAGCTCGAGTTGTGCGTCAAGATCACAGTAAATGGAGAAGTTTGATATGGCAACGGTAAGTAAATAATCAGTTAAAAATTTATCTGGTAGTTTGTATTTCTTTGTGGAGCTAACCTCTGAATCTCAGAGAACTGCTTTGTGATATGTAATGTATATAATAATACAGCAACAGTGAGTTCTTTCTGTGAGGAGCTAACCTCTGAATATCAGAGAACAGCTTAGTGATATGTATGTATCTATGTCCAGCACAAAATCCCTCTTGAACCAGGTGCACAACTAAACTGACACTTGGATGAATGAGTAGAACATACAGGACCTTCTACTATGATGGTGACTTCTGAATAAGCACACATAGCTTCATATGTATACTAGTACATGGTGTCAGGAAGTGCTTTGTTCCTATACATTTTGATGATACATGTAGTCCTATAATGATAAATTGCACTGAAAACAGTAAATAAAAAAAAAAGTACCATATATACTCGCGTATAAGTTGACTTCTTGTATAAGTCGACCCCCACTTTCAGAGGAAAAAATCGTAAGAAATCGGAAACTCGCGTATAAGTCGATCCCGGAATGAGAAAAAAAAAACTTCAATGAATTTATTCAAAAACATTTGAAAACGAAAAAAATTATATATATAATACTAAATTTAATTTGCATATCCAAAAGCTTCATCGGAACCCTTCAAAATCCGATTCCGAGTCAGACTCGCCAAACAGTTAAAAAAAGTCTTTCTCCGTCATCGGCGCGTCATCATAAACATCAGTATTCCCATCTATGCCTGTGTCATCAGAATCACTGTCATCATCACTCATAAAAATCTCATCATCCTCTGTGCCATCAAGTTTGTTACTAATGCAACATTTCTTGAATGATTTCACGACCATTTCCGCAGGTATCGCATCCCAAGCATCCTTGACCCATTGCACAATCAAAACGATATCTGGCTTCCTTAGATTTCCGCCCTTGGTTTCAGTCGGCAAATCGGAACTTATCCAATCTGCCCAATACCTCCGCACATTGTCCTTGAAGGGCTTATTAAGGCAGACATCTAGTGGTTGAAGAACAGATGTCAACCCACCTGGGATGACAGCAAGAGTTGTTTTTGAATTTTCTGCAGTTTTTTTCACTTCTGCACAACGGTGTGCAACAAACATATCCCACACCAAAAGAGAAGGTTTCCTCAAAAGTGCACCTGGCCTTTTGTTCCACACATTCTTTAACCAGTCAATTGTTCTGGATTCGTTCATCCATCCTTTTTCATGGGCACGAACGAGCACACCAGACGGAAAAACAACGCTTTTCGGCAAGAGTTTTGCGTTTGAAAATAATTACCAGAGGTAGCTTACTGCCGTCGGCCAAACAGGAAAGAACAACCGTGAAACTAGATTTTTCGTGACCAGTCATTTTGATCAAGATATTTTTTCGCCCTTTTGGTTCACCGTCTTATTTCCAGGAAGGTCGAAACACATGGCGGTTTCATCCATGTTCCCTATTTGGGAAAGTTCAAAAGCAGTCTATTTTCACTTTTGAATTACATACTTTTGAAATTCCATTATCTTTGCTTCGAGGTCACGAGGTAACTTTTGTGCAATTTTGGTGCGCTGGCGTAGACACAACCCATAGCGGTTCATGAACCTTGTGCACCAACCTGGTGAGGCACAAAAAGTGTTATTTGCGGCTGCAAACTTTTCATCTTTTGCGAGCTTCATTGCTCGCAAACGTATACCAGTTCGCATTACAATGTAACCATTTTGTCTGCAGCCCACAATCCAATTATTCAAGACACTTTCCAGCTCTGGGAAAGATGTCGTTCCACGGCGCAGCACCTTTTGCGATTTTCACCAAGTCCGTTTTTTTTTTTTACGCCAATCTCGAATCAGTTTTTCGTTAATGCCAAATTGACGTGAAGCATCACAGTTGTTAGTATTTTCTGCAAAAGAAACCACTTTCAACTTAAATCCTGCGTTATAGGACATCCGTTTCTTTACACAATCTGTATCACCCATAGTAGGAGAAGCGAGACACGTGCAATTAAGAACAAGAAAAACACGTGCGATTAAGAACAAGCAACACCTAACACTGGCTGTCGCATGGCTCCGTTACGTCGAAGGTCAGCGCAGTCAACTGGTAGTCGGAAGGGCGGAGCTTTCTATGCGCGGCTGTGACTGTGCTGTGGATACACAAAGCCAGGAGAGAGGAGACTTTTCAAATCGCGGAGAAATTCGGAGGGTCACGATTCCGTAAATCTACCACATCAGTGTTGTTTTTTTCTTTCGGAGGGTTGCGATTTCGTAATTAATACCGCATCGGCATTTTTATTTCTTTTGGGATGGATTGCCTTTTGCCTCACGGGAAGAACTTTTGGACTTACGATTTTTTTAGACCCCGCATATAAGTCGACCCCATTACTTTGAAGCTCTCATTTTGTCCCAAATTTCTCGACTTATACACGAGTATATACGGTAAACTGAGTCATTTCTTTGGAAAGGGAAAGAAGTGTCACCTACTTTGTCATCGATTTTTTATCAAGTTTAATTATAATAGAATTATTAACCGGTGCCTGCTGATATTGTATGATTTCAGCGCCATTAATTTACTTATGATATTCCACTCCGGCAGTGGTTTCTATGTTACATATGCAAATTTGGTGCAATTCCAATTATTTTTGCCTGAGTCATCCAAAAATTGCTGTTTTTCCCTTAATTTATGGAAACCGTTTATGGTGTGAATGTGAATACAATAATAAGTCAGAGACTTTTACTTTGGGTAATGTGTGGTAATGTGTACATGTAATTCCCTTAGTTATGTTAATTTCATGTCAAATATATAGATGTTAAATTAATCAGAGCTTTTTTTTTTTTTTTTTTTTTTTGTATTTAGTACCTAAAGGGAATGTTTCTGAGGAATGGCTGCAAAACAGAAGCTTTGCTCCAGATCTTATTGCAAAAATTTCAGTGGCAGAAGAGGAAAGGTGGGTACAACACAGCAAAAATGAAATCAGAAAACTTTTTGAAAAGAAAATGTATGTTATGCTTTGTGACTTTTTGTTTGTGTGAAGAATGATAGGAAATTTCACCAGGAGAAATAGCTTTGTTTAAAGAGAGATTTTTGTCAGTATGAAATTGTTTCTTTGTATTAAAGGTTATTTTATAACTTTTTTGTTGTTAAAAAACAATTCAAAATAGTTTTAAAACCCGCTTTAACAATCTACTTTTTATCGGATGTTTGATAATTATATACACATAACATATTGAGGATATGTTTTCTAAGCTTGCATTATTGTAGCTGATGAAGAACAACTTTCTTTCAGTTTGCTTGCCACTTAACGTATGAGAGTTTACGTGATGAACCACACGTTTGATGCAACGAAAATTTCAAAACAATTCTTTCTCCTCATCTCTTGTGTGGACTTTTACCTTTCGACTACTGTGGAGTGCGTCATACCTTTCCTTATATTTCAAACACTTTTACACTGAAAAATTGCAAATATGATATAGTATTTATCTTTGGGGTTTTCTTACATTAGACATATATTGCACTTGTTTGTTTTCTGTGCATGTTTTCATACACATTTAGGAAATAGTTTCAAAATTTTGGAAAACTAATTCTTAACATGGAAAGCTTAAAAATCTGAAATATGTAGTTAAAATTTAATTTTAACTAGCAAAGCTCCACATATTTTGTTTTTGTAATTTATGCTAAGTTTCTATGGGGTTGACTCACTTTTTAATCCTGTAAAATATGTAATATAATCAATTAAAATTAAGCTAAAAGTCATGAAAACAAAGATTTTGTGCACCAAAGTACACATGAAATTCATACTGTAATAGCAACAATGTATTCATTCATCCTGTTGACCATTACCAGCTCATTCAATAAGTTTGCCTTCCATCATCACATGCTCTTGAGGTGTCTGTACTTACCAGGGTTCGATCTCACCTGAGATGGGTGTGGTTTTTCCTCTGCGTACATACAGGGGTTGGAAGAATAATGTGAACACTTAGGAAAAGAAGGTTTTACATGCATGCCATATTTCCTCGAAAGTAAGACCTAATCAGAAAATAAGCCCTCGCATGATTTTTCCGGATGCTCGTAATATAAGCCCTACCCCGAAAATAAGCCCCAGTTATGATACATAGTACCGTAGTCACCCAGCCTATCACTGTTCAAAAAAACTGAAGCGAGTGTCAAAATCACTGGTGGATACCCTGTTCATGAATTTAATTTGCCTTGAATATCCAGAGTAAATAAGAAAGCCGACTGACTTTGAACTCAGCCAAGGATATGGTTTTTGTAATTATGGCGCATGCATTCAGTTCGGTTCAGAGACCTAGCGGGAGATGAAAGGAAGCCGTCTTTTGTTCGGCAGCTGTAACATCCAGTTCCGAAAAGGGAATCCGACATGGGAACTTTACCGGTGAATGCTATCTTTGGTGGAAAAGTTATTCATCAACAGGCGGTGTGTGTTTTTAGAAATTGGAGGGGGGGGGGACATGCAAATTCAAAGAAAAAGTAAGAAGTGTTCTAACCACCTTCAATGGATTACAAAAGGGGTTCGTCCCTGTCCAAGTTATTGTGCTGGCAATGGTGACTGAAATAATTCTTTAAAAATCAGAGAGTTAATATTTTGGGGCCGAACGTACATTCCTAACTGTCATAATTTTTGTTGCCACTCCTGTGTCGATTAACAATTAACACTTGATTTAATGGTAGATTTAAAGGGAATAATATTTTGACCCCCAGACAAGATGAGTGCAAAAAGAAAGAGCTATTCCGTCGAGTACAAGAAAGGAATTGTGGAGAACTCCCGAGGCCAGAATCTTACAGCTTTCTGCAAAGAGAAGAAGTTGGATCTTCGAATGGTCCAAAAATGGCAAGCAGAGTACGATAACCTCAGACAACAGGTGGACAAGAAATGCTAATAAGCACAAGTGTGGATCAGGTCAGCAACCATTATTTCCTGAGCTGGAAGACATCATCTGTGAATGGATTGCTGACAGGAGAGCAAAAGCTTAGGTTGTGCACAGGGCTGATATTAAAGCATTTGCCCTTGCAATGGCACCACTGTTAGAAATATCCCCAGAAGAATTCAAAGCATCACAACACTGGCTGGATGGCTTCCTTCAGCGATATGAACTGTCTCTAAGAAGATTGACAACACTGTTCAAGCTGGAAGATACTGAACTTATTAAACGTGCACTTTCATTCAAGTCCTTTGTTGATGGCATCGACTTTTCTAAATACCAACTCTCCAACATGATTGCTATGGATGAAACTGCAGTGTTGATGGGCCAAGGATCTCAAACGACAATTGATCAGAGGGGTTCCTTGTCAATCTACATTCCCTCCACTGGTTACGAAAGTGCACGTGCTACTTGTGTTTTGGCAATTCATCTGGATAGAAAGAAAGCCCCACCTCTAATCATCACTAAGGGCAAGAAAGATAAGATTGAACGTGTTTCAGGCATTTTTGTTCTTGAAACCGAAAAAGCCTGGTGCACACAAGCAGTTATAAAGAAATGTGTCAATTTAATGCTGCCACTTGTTTTGCAAGGTGGCCAAAGAGGTCTGCTTGTCTGGGATTCAGCCAGTACTCACCGTGCTAAAGACGTGAAGAACTTCCTTGCAGAGAGAAGAATAGATCAAATAATTATTCCCGCAGGAATGATTGCCTATCTCCAGACTCTTGATATTGCAATAAATAAGCCATTCAAGGATCATTTCCGCATGGAAATCAATGACTACATTGAAAATAGAATGGAGAGAAATCAGCGTGGAAACTTTGTGAAGCCTAGGCTGCAAGAGGTTGTGACTTGGGTGAAGAATTCATGGGATAAAATCACTGACAGCTGTGTTGCCAATGCACTATGAGCAGGCTACATGGACAAGAAGTGCTCATTTAAGGAGAGCTTTATTGCTGGACATGAGAGATTGGGGTCAATGGTTCTACAGGAAATGGAGTCGCAAGAAATTCAGGCCGGAATTCGGGGTTTGGAGAGTTATGATGATGTTCCAGAAGAAGATGACATTACTGTATTTGAATAAATGTAGATTTTTGTACATGAATAAATGTAGATAAAAAGAAAAAAAGTTGGTACTACATGAAAAAATAAGACATCCCCTGAAAATAGACTGTAATGTGTCTTTTAGAGCAAAAAATTAATATAAGACCTGGTCTTATTTTTGGGGAAACATGGTAGTAGGGTGTGGGAACACCTTTAGCATTCAAAACTTCCTGAATCCATCTCGGAATGGATGCATACAAATCCTGGATGGTGGTTAGTGGGATGCAACACCATTCTTCATACAGAAACTGCTCCAGGTCCTTGAGAGATGCAGGTGGAAGATAACGGGATCTTACTCTGTTTTCCAACACCGACCACAGTTGCTCGATGATGTTTAAGTCTGGTGATTGGGGAGGCCAAGGAAGGTGCGAAAGTTCGTCCTCATGTTCCTCAAACCACGATTGGACATTCTGAGCTCTGTGAATTGGGGTATTATCATCTTGATAGATGGCATCCTCTGCGGGAAACATGCCTCAGCCATTGGATGGACTTGGCCAGCCAAAATGGTTTCATACACCCTGCCAGTCAACCGTCCCTTCATGGTGATCAGGGGACCTGCTGAAAACCACTATATGACCCCCCAGAGCATGACAGAATCACCACCATGCTGCATTGTTGGGAGCAGACAATCTGGGTTATATGCTTCTGACGGTGTTCTCCACACATAAACACATCATGCAATGGCGAATAGTGTGAATGTGGATTCATCCAACCACATTACATGCTTCCATGCATCAGCAGTCCACATTGTGTACTCCTGGCACCATTGCTGTCACCATTGTGCATTTACCTGGGTCACCAGAGGTTTTGCAATAACAGCTCTGTCATGAATATATTGTTTATGCAGTTCCCTGCGCACTGTTTTGATTGATACTGGGGTCTAGAGATGCAGATTGATGTCCGCACTAATTTTCAGTGCCATGGTTTTCTTATTATGGGTAACAATCATCTTTAATGCTCTCCTGTCTATTAGTCAGGGTCATTTTCCAGCCACTCTTGTGTTTAACAGATGAGGTGTTGCAAGGAACACAGTATGCTGTCATGACGCTAGACACAGTAGCTCTTGATACCCCCACTACCTTGTCGACTGTTGTCATGGAGGCACCAACCTGCCAGCCACCAAAAATTAGCCCTCTTTCAAAGTCCAATAGGTTGCTTATTTTCTCGTCACCCTGAAAGAAATTTTGCAACAGGACACTTTAAATGCACTTAAACAGGTCCTTGAGGTTCTGAAGAAAGCTATTACAACCAAAAAGTGGTGGATACCATTGCATATTGCGACATACACAGCTGCATTAAAAGTAACGTCTCTGAGTGTGCTGTTCACATTTTTCTGTCCAACCTTTGTATGTGCAAAGGTCTCAAACAGTTGCTGTGGACACTTGTGCTGCCATCTGTTGATCTGAGGCCAAGGTGTTAGTATTCCTTACTAGTGGAATTTCAGTCTTTTTATTTTTCTTATTTTTTAGAGTTTTGTAATATTTTTTTCCCATTTCAATCTGTCAATAATTTCCATGGTTTTGCTAAAACAGTTGCATAATTTTTGATGCAAAAATGGGTTTTATTTTGTCGAGGAGAACAGATTCTGCAATTCTTGGTTCTCTTTCAGATTTGGAGGTTGTTGATATTTTATTTCGTTGAATTTAATTAAGAGAAAATCCATTTCACATATCTCAAAAGACACAGGAATCCTAAATACACTGGTGTGCAAAAATTAAGGACGAAGAGGAGAAATTAGCATAACAGCGAAACGAGCCGGTAGAGCATGCGCATATATGCAGCATGACATGGGGGGGGGTGAGTGTCAGAAGGGTATAAAGCACACGGGCGATGTACGCTCAGCAATTCGGTGAAAGCTATTGCACGGTGTACATCGGTTTGAGACGTCGAGTTGCTGCCACCGTGTGATATGGCCAACAGACAATCCAGTAGATGACATCTGGATGACTTTACCCGAGGTCGCGTTATGGGGAAGTTGGAAGAAGGTCGAAGTGTGACTAGTGTGGCCGAGGAGTTCCGGATTGTTCACAGCATCGTTTCACGAGCTTGGAGAGCATTTCAAACGACAGGAACAGCTGTCCGAGAGTTTAGCAGTGGTTGTCCATGAGCAACCACGGCGGCGGACGACCGGTATATTGTCCTGCAGGCGAGAAGAGACAGACGGCAGACAGCGGGTGAAATCTCAAGGCGCATGCAACAGACAACTGGACGTCTGTTATCGCGTTTTACCGTGGCCAGGAGGCTGCACAAAGGTGGTCTATTTGCACGACGACCAGTACGGTGTGTGCCATTAACGCCTGCTCATTGGAGATGGCGGTTTCTGTGGTGCCAGGAACAAAAGAACTGGACACCTCAGCAATGGAGTCGAGTTCTTTTTACAGATAAAAGCCGAGCGGAGTTGTCGTTTGGGGCGGTATCATTCTTGGTAGCTGTACTGACCTCCACATCTTCCAAGAAGGTTCAGTCACTGGTGCCCGCTATTGTACGGAGGTTCTCCTGCCTGACGTGCATCTGTTTAGTGGTGCTGTGGGTCCTGAGTTCTTCTTCATGGACGACAACGCTACACCTGATCGTACAGTGGCTGTCACAGAGGTGTTGGAGAGTGAAGATATTCAACGCATGGACCCCGCAACGTCACTGCACCTAAATCCAATCGAACACATGTGGGACCTTCTCCGGAGACGCTTGGCAGCACGTCACCAGCCGCCAGCAACGATTCCCGCAGCTGCGATTGGTGCTACAAGAGGAATGGGCCGCGATGCCCCAACAGCTCCTTGACATCCTCGTCCTCAGCATGAACAGACGTTGTAAATCCTGCAACGCAGTCAGGGGTGATCATATCCCCTACTAAAGAATGGATTTTTCTTGGCAGCCGCCTGTCACATGGACGTTTCTGTCTTCTGTCCAGTTGTGCTCGAAGCTACCTTTTCAATAAAGTGCCTTTGTATCCTTTGAATTTCTTGTTTGGACGGTTTTGCTCACTTGTCCCATATTCTTACATCTTGGGGATCTTATGATATGATTTGAGTTGATGGGGAGCACTTCTGCACGACGTTACATTTGAAAAACTATCTCGTCCTTGATTTTTGCACGCCAGTGTATAAACACAGTTGTACCTATAGAATAATAAGTTGTACAAAACCTTTTCAGGTTATCAGTTTAATAAAACTACCTATTTTTTCAGATACTACTTGTGCTCAAATTAAGCTTGTTTCTGGATTACTTGGTAATTGTTACTATTTTCGAAGAGTAAATACTGTTCTTCTAAATCTTATATTTTGACATGTTATACTTCGAATGTTTTGTCCTAGGAAGCCAGTGTGTGATCTATTACTTCTTGGAAAGGGTTACGCAGTTTACAATGACAATGAAAATATCAACTAACCATTTTTTTACTTGAATATTCCACTGACTGCTGCTTCAGTTAAACACATGGGATATATGTCATTTTATGAACTTATAAAAACTTAATTCTGTTTTATAAATATTTTTATAAGGTCATAAAATGACATATATCCTATGTGTTTAACTCAAGCAGCAGCCAGCGGGATATTCAAGTAAAAAATGGTGAGTTGACATTTTCATTGTCATTGTAAACTGTATAATACTGCTTCCTAGAAGTAATACAGAGGGTGAGTCGAAAGTTTTGCAATATTTGCATAAACGCGTGTGCTGTGGCGGGTACGTCACGTGTGTAAACTAGTTCAAGTTGTGCTCTGCAGTCAGTCGGAAGGAATATAAAGTGGTAGTCATTGCTGTGAACAGCATTACATGTCATCATTCTGTCTGTGGTTGGGACACCTAAAAAGGTGAACAGCCACAGTCGGCTAATTAGGGAACTTTAGCTTTACGAGTTTGAACTTGGCCATAACGCTGCTCAAGCAACACGAAACATTTGTCATGTGAAAGGGGAAGGTTCTGTGGACCATAGTCCGGACCTTGTGCCCATCAGATTATTACATGTTCCGGTCCATGGCCCACTTCCTTCGCATGCGGCACTACTTCAACAACCAGGAGGTGGCGGCAGCTGGAGTGATAGAGTTATTTGCCTCGAAGGACAAGAACTGGTACCACCGTGGAATCGAAGGACTGATGGCTAAAGACGGTGTAACATGATGGCCTATACTTTGAACACTAGTCAGCTTTCATCGTAAAAGTACTTATGAAGACATAAAGTGATCCAAATATTGCAAAAGTTTCGACTCACCCTCTGTAGATCACACACTGCCTTCCTTGGTCAAAACATTCGAATTATAACATGTGAAACAGAAGATTTAGAAGAACAGTATTTATTATTCGAAAATAGTATCACCTATGAGGGATCAAAACTACATGAAAAAAGTTACCAGTGTCAAAATAACCAACTGAGACCCAGTTCGTAGTCTTGAACTTTGACTCAGTTTGTTGTCTTGTGTCCTAAATTTCCATGCATATGGTATTTCTAATTGACCAAGAAGAAAAACAACAAAAGGAAAAATCAAAGAATGATGGGGAAGACCAAATGGATTCATACTACAGAACACCAACAGATGGCGCTCAACACGACATGCGCAATGACAACTACGACATGGAAGCAGAACATGTCTTGGCAAGAAATCAACGTGGCATAAGTGACTAGGCAGTTGGGGCAAGAACATGGCTGACTACTGAAGAAAACTGTGGCTTCAGCAGTTGAAACACGTATGGAATGACTGGGAAGGTGTGTGTGAACAACATAGGCATATCTGAAGTTTTGGAGGATTTGTGATTGCCGTTTTTTATTAATTTTTTATCATAATCTTATTTAGATTTTATTATGATTGTGTCCGAATTTTATTTCAATTTTTTTTTAATTTTAATTATTTTTACTTCATCCTTGTTCTTCCTAATTCATCGAATAAGGAATATTGGTTCATCTGGCTTATGCCAATATCATCGAATAGGCAATATACAGGGGTTGTCTGCAATAATGGAAACACCTTGAAACAATAGGTGTTACACAACTAATATGGTGTGGGAGCACACTTGGCATTTAAAATGGCTTGAATCTTCCTTGGAATGGATGCATACAAGTCCTGGATGTGGTAAGTGGTATGTTGTACCATTCTTCCTGCAGAAACTGCTCCAATTTTTTGAGAGACGCCGGAGGAGGATAACGGGATCACACTCTGTTTTTCAACGCAGACCACAGGGGCTCGATGATGTTTAAGTCCGGTGTTTGTGCAGGGCAGGGAAGGTGTGCAACTTCATCCTCATGTTCCTCAAACCATGATTGAACAGTTCGACTTCTGTGAATCGGGGCATTATCATCTTGGAACGTGCAATCCCCTGACAGAAACAATGTCTGCGCCATTGAATGCACATGGTCAGCCAAAAGAGTGACAGTCACCACTAGTGATCCCTCCATGTAAGGAGATAATGGGACCTGCTGCAAATCACGAGATCATGGCCCAAACCATTACGGAACTGCCCTCATGCTTCGCTGTAGGAAGGAAACCTTCTGGGTTGTAGGCTTCTGCGGGGGTTCTCCACATGTAAACCTGTCCTGTGGTGGGGAACAGTGAGAAACTTGATTCATCGGAAAACAAGACATGTTTCCATTGATCCGCAGTCTACGTTTTACGTTCCTGGCACCATTGTAGTCTCCATTTCTTATTCACCTGTGACACCAGGTGTTTTGCAGTCGCAGCTCTGCCATAAATATTGTGCTTATGCAATTCCCTTCGCACGGTATGGGTTGACACTAGGTTTTGGAGATGTGCATTAAGCTCAGCAATCACTTTCGTCGCCGTGGTCTTCCTCCTTGCGGTCACAATCCCCTTTAATGTTCTCCTGTCTCTTGCAGTGAGTTTGGTTTTCCTTTCACAGTTGTGTCTTGCAGATGATGTTGTGCCGTGAACATTGTATGCTGTCACGACCTTCGACACGGTACCTCTCGATAACCGCAATACCTGTGCCACTGTGGTTACCGACGCACCAACCAGATGGGCTTCTACAATCTGCCCTCTTTGGAACTCCGACAGGTCAGTCATTGTGCCTTCACCTGGAACAAAATTATGCAAACACCCATTTACAATGCAATCACACAGACCCAAGAGACTATAAGCAACACTTTTTTACAAAAAAAATTGTAGCTACATGTTCATTTTACTCAAAAAGCAGCGCATATCAAAGTTACTGTTTTCAGTAAGGTGTTTCCACTATTTTGGACAACCCCTGTAATTTGCGGGAACACCAACACGAAGTCCGCGAAGAACAAAGGTGAGTTAACATTTTTGCATTATTGATATAAGTGATTTTATAAAAAAAAAAAACTCCCTTACATAATTGTGCACACTGCCTTCCATAGCCAGAAACGAAGAATTTTAACACGTGAAACAGAAAAGTTTAGAAGAATGAAATATATTTTCCAAAATTGATACACTGGTGTGCAAAAATTAAGGACGAGACGGTTTTCCGAATGTAACGTCGTGCAGAAGTGCTTCACATCGACTCAAATCATATCATAAGATCCCCAAGATATAAGAATATGGGACAAGCGAACAAAACCGTCCAAACAAGAAATTCAAAGGATACAAAGGCACTTTATTGAAAAGGTAGCTTCGAGCACAACTGGACAGAAGACAGAAACGTCCATGTGACAGGCGGCTGCCAAGAAAAATCCATTCTTTAGTAGGGGATATGATCACCCCTGACTGCGTTGCAGGATTTACACCGTCTGTCCATGCTGAGGACGAGGTTGTCAAAAAGCTGTTGAGGCATCGCGGCCCATTCCTCTTGTAGCGCCAATCGCAGCTGCGGAATCGTTGCTGGCGGCTGGTGACGTGCTGCCAAGCGTCTACCGAGAAGGTCCCACACGTGTTTGATTGGATTTAGGTGCGGGGACCTTGCGGGCCAATCCATGCGTTGAATATCTTCACTCTCCAACACCTCTGTGACAGCCACTGTACGATCAGGTTTAGCGTTGTCGTCCATGAAGAGGAACTCAGGACCCACAGCACCTCTAAAGAGATGCACGTGAGGCAGGAGAACCTCGATACAATAGCGGACACCAGTGACTGAACCTCCTTCGAAGATATAGAGTTCAGTACGGCTACCAAGCATGGTATTGCCCGAAATGAGAACTCCGCCACCTCCAAACTGGTTCCTTTCGATGATGTTGGAGGTGTCATTGCGTGTTCCCTGCTCTCTTCAGATGTGTATACGTCCAGAATCTCTCGTCAGACTAAATCGGCTTTGATCTGTTAAAGAGAACTCGACCCTATTGCTGATGTATCCTGTTCTTTTGTTCCTGGCACCTCACAGAAACCGCCGTCTCCGATGAGCAGGTGTTAATGGCACACACCGTACTGGTCGTCGTGCAAATAGACCACCTTTGTGCAGCCTCCTGGCCACAGTAAAACACGATAACAGACGTCCAGTTGTCTGTTGCATGTGCCTTGTGATTTCTCCCGCTGTCTGTCGTCTGTCTCTTCTCGCCTATAGGACAATATACCGGTCGTCCGCCGCCGTGGTTGCTCTCCTGAGTGGTCTTTCTTCTTTCAGTTCGTTCTGCCTGCTCGTTCCGCTGTTATGCTAATTTCTCCTCTTCGTCCTTAATTTTTGCACACCAGTGTATTAATAAGAAAAAAATATTCTTTACAAGAAATATCAGATTTTCGAACCACAGCAGGCAAACAGACAACGTGCTAAAAATGTTAATTTGTTGAAGTGAAAACCTCAAAACTCTAGGTGAAAAGGTGAGTAACCTTCAAATGTATTCGATCATTCAGTTCTGTTGGTACCCTCATGTGTCATTGTATAAAATGAGTGACTCATCCTGTACAAGAATTCTTCTTTGTGTGTTTGTGTAATTGTTTTGATGAACATTGGTTGTAGCCAAGCTACACAACAATCCATGCAATATTAGTTATTGGTAGAGTTATTTTCATTTTCAGCTTTGAAGATTCTCATGTTGAAGATGATGAAGTCGTATATTTGAAGGATAGTAGTAAATATGAAAGGAGTGATGAAAAAAGTAAGAAACGTAAAACTGCAAAAAGGAAACTAGTTGAACTAGATAGACCAGTGTCACCTGTTGTTGAAGAAAGGTAAGATATTCTGCCATCCCATTTTGAAAAATGCTAAAGAGTGAGATTTTAAGTATATAATAAGTGAATAAGTTGAAGAATTAATTAGTATAATGTGTTTAAGCTAACTCTTATAGTATAAAGGGATAAATTTATTGTAGGGGTATTCCATCTTAGGTCAGGCAGTTATAAAAAAATTTTATCACATCACCAGTTTTACAAACTTTCAAAATGAAAAAAAAAAAAAATACATTTTGATGTGCATTACATCCAAAGTTCAAAAATATAGTTCTTATTTCTTTCTTTTATCATGTTACTCAATATTTTGACCACATCATTCAATCTTGAAGTTTTATCAGACTGATACCAAATTTTCAAAGTCACAAGTTCTTGTATTTTTAAAATTCAGTATTTGTTGATATATAATATCTGGACCAGTAAAGTTTTTCCACTGGAAATAAAAAGCATATTTGGATTCTCGGTCAAACACTAACCAATGCTCGATAAGCTGGTCTGGAAATACCATATGAAGTACTTCCTGAAACATAGTTCAGATTACTTTCAGGTAAACATTAATCCACCCCACCATGAAATGCTCCAGAAAAAAAAGGAAATATTTTACTTTTGGGAGATTTCTTTTCTTTCAGCAACCACTGAACATATTTAGAAATTAGAAGTGCCAAAATTGTTTAAAAATATAGATATTTTAATGGTGTATTTTTGCATCTGATGAAAATGTTGTTAATCTTTTTATATTAGGTATGCAACTCAATTCTCGGCCCCTAACCGCAAGCAATCACAGAACGTCGGCAAATGCAAATAGATGTGTGCGATAATGGCTGATTTCAGCACTATCCAACAGCTTTCCAGGCAACCATGACTGCTCACAGCTGTAGCGACAGAAGGGATGGAAGTTGACGGTGAAAGCAATGTCGTTCGAGAAGCAACATTTGAGGCACTGCCTCCTGTTTGCGTTTCAGCTGAAAAAAAGTGCCGCAGAAGCCCGGCAAATGATCTGTGCTGCTTTGGGTGAGGCTGCTGTGTGCTACAGTACGTGTAGGAAGTGGTTCCAGCGGTTTAAGCAGGGAAATTTCCAGTTCCGTGATGCAGAACGTCCAGGACAGCCACAGAAAGTTGACGATGAGGAACTGGAACAACTGTTGGACATGGATCCCTGTCGCACACAGTCAGAGCTCACCCAAGAACTCGGAGTAACACGGCAAGCCATTGCTAAACGCCTGCATAGGCTTGGACAAATTCACAAGGAGGGCTGTTTAGTGCCCCACCAACTCGCAGCTGCGAACAAGTCTAGGGGCACTACGATGTTGCTGTGTCCTTCCTCTCCAGATTCAAGAAAGATTTCCTCCACAAGATTTTGGCGTGTGATGAGAAGTGAATCCTCTACGATAATCCTATGCGGTGCAAATCATGGGTTTATCCAGGTCAGCCTACCACCAGTACCGCCAAACCGAATATCCATGCCAGGAAGTTGTTGCTGTGCATATGGTGGGATCAGCGCGCTGTCGTACACTATGAGTTGCTCAAACCTGGTAAAACGGTCAATGCTGAGCGTTATTATCAGCAACTCGTTCGTGTGAGTGATGCAATGGAGGCGAAAAGGCCATACACCGGCAAGGGCAGAAGGTCGGTCCTGTTGCTTCAGGATAATGCGCATCCTCACACCGCGAAAATGACTTTAAACAAGATCACCGACCTGAGATGGGAGATTTTGTCCCACTTGGCATATTCTCCAGACTTTGCCCCATCAAATTATCACCTCTTTCGCTCCCTGCAACATCACCTGAGTGATACGCACTTCACTTCTTGCGAGGAGGTCCACACAAGTACTGATAACTTTATCAACTCGAAACAGCCCTCTTTTTCCGCATTGGCATTCGGCAGCTCCCTGACCGATGGCTCAAATGTATCCAACACGACGGGGATTATTTCCCTGATTAGGTACATATTTGATTTGCTATAATTTGCTGTCAACGTGTCGTGCCTGGGGCCGAAAATTAAGTTGCACACCTAATATATCAAAATGTGTATCCAGGCCTGCCAACCCGCTGGGTTTAGGCCGGCAATGCCAGATTTCATTACATTTCCCAGAATTCCGGATTATAAATTAATATTGCCGGATTCCATCATGATTTCCGTAGCATAAATTAAAAAGTAACGAGGAGATAAGTTCGAAGTTCTCCGAGGCATCGGTTCATAGTGGAGAAGCGACCTTTTCCCTCTGAGTCAGAAGTTCTGCTCTGCCTTTGGCAGTGATATTTACTCTTCTGTCCGCTAATGATCTCTGGCTCTGCAGGAACAGGCTTGGTGTTGGCGGGCACCGTACGTACTGACCCAACCATCCACTTAGATTTTCTACCAGACCTTATGAGTGCTGTGTCACGCGATGATGTCATCTTTGACTCGCTGGTGTCGTGCGGTAGCTCTCTTTCTACAGGAGTGCTCAAGTGATGTGCGAGTCCAGAGTTCGCCAAAATGCGTAATTACGTGTCTAGTACATATCGAAATTTTACCAACGCGTAAAAAGACTCATCAGGAATTTTTCTCGATGCGTAAAAATATGTGTCGGAAAATTTTCTTTACACATAAAAATACGCATCTGGAATTTTTATCCGTGCACAAAAATACGTGTCAGAAATTTTTCTCCACGGGTAAAACTACACATCAAATAATTTTACCAGTTCGTAAAAATACGCATCGGGATGGTACTTCATCTTTCAGAAACAGAAGTAAACGAAATAAAGATTTTTTCCATAATCGTAATTTCTTTTTCCTGTGACCAGTATTGTTATATATTATTTTATTTCATAAATATTTGTATTTCAGTTTGAAAATGGAGGGAAAATGTCCGAAAGCGGAAATTCGACGTCGAAACAATTTTGCTGTAATCTTAAGGCATGAGAGTGTGACGGCTCCAAGGAATTTCTCCTTTTCCGTCATAATTTAGGTTATCCTCGAGATCAATGCATAGCTGAACAGAATTTTTTTAAATATTTTTTTAACAAATGTTTTTACATTTTTTATATGCATTAATATAACAGTGCTTCAAATTATGTCCATTGATATTTCAAACATACGAAAGTATACTTGCAGGATTTTCATAGAAAATTGCAGGTTTTTACTCTTCTTAAGGCTAGTAAGTCTGTGTATCTTTTTTTTTTTTTTCTGAAAAAGATGCTACTTTCTCTATAATGGTAGAGAATCCATGCTGTTACATGGAATACAATAAGTTGCTGACATCTGAAAATTAATCATTCATGGAAGTACTGAACCTTTTGCTCAGACTTAAATGAAACTTTTATTATCAAATGTTCACTGTTCAGTGATTGAGTGTTCTTACTATGAACAATGCCACAAACCCGTGATTTTTTTTTCTTTTGAATTACAAATGTAATATTTTCTGAAAATTAAAAAAAAAAAAATCAGCCTGACATGGTTGTGATCCAATGCATATTGTAAAGTTTGAAAATGCTTTTGGATTTCTATGATGAAGAAATACGATCTGAAAACAGCCATGTTCTTTGAACTGCTGTAGATGGAAGATTCAATCCAGCTATCATAATTGTCAGCAACAAATTAACTCAATTGTGTACAAAATATGTTCTTGAACTCAATTTCATGTACCCAGTATAGACTTAATCATGCTCACCTTACAAGCAGCTGTTAAATCTGTAAATGTACCATTTCAGTGGAGGTTTAATTTTAAGAAGGCAGATTGGAAAATGAAATCTAAAGAACTAGGTGAGAAACTGGAAACTATGGATCCTAGTGCAAAAAATTATGACTTGTTCTTAAAAATATTAGGTAATATCTCTCATAAGCACATACCTCTGGCTGTAGATCCTCCTACATTTCAGGAATATCAAATTGTAAGAAGGAAATATTAAAAAAATATGTTGCAATGTATGATTTAGACCCTTTCTCGGAAGACACGGTTTCTGTCAGTTTAGAGTCCACTCAAATAGTCGAAGAATTGTGCATTAACTCCTGCTAGAAATCGATAGAGAACACAGGTATGACACATAGTAGAAGAGAGGTATGGAAAACAATTAGCCTGTTGAGTACAGATCTTAAAGGATGTGTGATGCAGTCTACAATTAATGCTTACTAAATAGCTTGCTACTGAATAGTAAAGCCCCAAAGAAGCAGGAGAAATATGGAAACTAAAGGGCCATGAACTCAGAAACACCATTATGGTCAGCCCACATTACATCACAAGAACTGAATAAAGCAATTTTATCATTTGAGAATAACAAAGGTGTTGGCCCTGATGGGATTTAGAATGAATAAGTCGGGTACAATAGGCTCTTCAGCTAAAAAGCTGTTACTCAATTTTTTCTGTCACTATTTACCCACCAGAAGCATTTGAAACTTTGGAGACACGTTAACTAAACTTGCCAAACCACCAACTCAGTCCAAAAATTGTTGACAAATGTTACTTTTATGTCATTACTTTAACTAAACTTGACAAAACACCAACTCAGCCCCAAAATTGTAGACAAATATCAATTTTATGTACTCTTTATAAGCTATACGAGGAAATCATATTCATTCCTGTATCTCCTGGTATTGACAAATTACTTATGCCACACCAGGCCGGATTTCGACCAAGCAAATCTTGCACTGGACAGTTATTAAACCTTGCTCAGATATTGATGATGAAGGTTTATGACATATCCTGTGACTATCATCTTGTGTAAATTCCATGGTCTTTTCCAGATAACACTTTACTTTACAGCTTAATGGTAAAACCAGCAGGTGGTGAAAACAAATAAGAATGGACTCCCTCAAGGAAGTGTTTTGTCCTCAACATTGTTTAACACGTGTTAACACATTTTGACCACCTGTGTAGGTTCTCCATGAGCTGCCTCCACTTTCAGCCATGTGATGAGCCATGGATTCCAGAGTGTCCACTGATATACTGTGCCATATCCATATAACTGCTGCCCACAGCACTCCCAGTGTCCATGATAGAGGGTCCATATGCCACAGCTGCTGATCAATATGGTCCTAAATATATTCAGTTGGGTTCATGCTGGGTGACATCAGCTGCCATGGGGAAGCATGGAAGTCATCCTCATGTTCCTCAAACCAGTCCTGGATGATACAGGCCTTTTGATATGGCACATTGTCCTGTTGGAACACCCCATTTTGTTCTTGAAGCACTGTCAGCAGAAATGGATGAACCTGGTCTGTAATGATGGATCACTGTGCTGTGGTATTCAGAGGGTCATCCACCACTATCAGGGGATCAAGTGTTCCAAGAAAACATCCCTCAGACCATTTCACCCCCACCACCTGCTTGTACCTGTGGATTCACTCCACCTTGTACCATCTTCTCTGCTGCTGTTCAGTTTACTTGTCACCATCTGTTGAGAAGACATTTGCCTTCTATGGGAAATGCGATTCATCAGAGAGGCCAAATGTTTTCTACTGTTTGCTCTCAATGTCTTCTGGCAAACCCCAGTTGTTGTTGCTGATGATGATGGGTTGTGGTGAAGGGTGTTGTTGTCATGCGTTTATACTGTAGGCCCACATGCGGTGGAGAGATCATTGCACTGTAGCTATGGATATATTCCTTTGTGCTCCCTTGTTGCAGACCATGATGAGCTGTGCCAAGGTAGCATGCCCATTGTTCTGAACAATGCAGCCAATCCACCTCTCTCCCCAAGTATTAAGCAGCTATGGCCATCCAATGCCCACATGGCACTTAAGCATTGCACCTCTTTCCATCCACTCTTGGTACACTTTAATTACGGTATCCTGTAAATGCCCTACAAAGTTTGCTGTTTCCTGGATACTGCCACTCTTTGCTCTGTATCTGATCATGCCCTTTTTCCAAAGGGTTCAAATATTGTCCCTTACCTGTTACAACCACCGTTTCAGCTTTGACTGATACTGCCTATGTCACCGATAGCACTGAATGTGCCCCTTCACATGTGTTTACCGCCATGCTGGAAATGATCCAAACATCAAATTGTGGGCGAAGGAGAGGTTCATAGTGTTTTGCTCCTACTGTGTATGTTTACGCCTAAACCACCCTAATTCATCTAAAGTAGTGGGAACCTTATTTCATCTTCGTATTAGAGATGCAAGCGAACAATTGAACATTTCGTGGTGTGGCCACAAGTTAAACTATAGTTAATTTTCTATTTATCTTGGTGACTCCAAGATAAATAGGAAATTTACTTTAGTTTAACTTGTGGCCACACCACGAAATGTTCAATTGTGCCATTTGGTAGAAGACCAAGAGGACGACCCTGACAATGAGGGAGTGACAGCGTGTGGCGCAATCTGGGGATCTTGGAGTGGTGGACTAAACCAATTGAGTGAAGGACGCGGGGAGTGGAGAAGAACTGTGCTTGCGGCCAGGAACCTTGGAAGTTCAGCAATCTGAAGAAGAAGAAGAAGAACTTGGAGTCACATTAGATCATATTCTGTTGTAAAAACTGCACACAGAAAATATCAAAATGAAGACTAATACAGGAAATGCCTTTCTTCAAAAGGAACTAACTTAAAGTTAGGTTCAAATGCCTCAACATTATGAAATTCAGCTTTCGTGTTATGTCACAAGATTACAAAATATGCATACCCAGCGTGGAATCAAATCTTGTCATGCTCAAGAGGTGCATTTTCCCCTTAATCAGTGATGAATATTTCAAACCAACTGGTATCAACAGTCTGTATATGTTTACTGGCATTTCCAAACCTTCTATTAGAAGGAAAGTAGCCACCATGTTTGAGAAAATAAAACAACTTATTGATCTTTGAAGTCCTCTACATGAGGGGATGCTGTAAGTTCTCAGCCTCACCAAGAAGGAAATGGGCTAGAGCCATGAAACTTACAGACTATTCCACATATTCATCCTGAAATTCAACACACTTGGCACATTGTTTCTGGAGTTTCTTTAACCCTTCCAAAAGAAATTCTGAAGTCTGATCACTCAAATACTGCTCTGCTGCTGATATCACCTCCGAATCATTCGAAAAATGCTTCCCTTTCAAACTTTTTTTAATGTTTGGGAACAGGAAATAGTCTTATGGAGTAAGGTCTGGTGAGTAGAGTCGATGGTCTGTGCACTTAAATCCTAAATCCCTCAAAACATCCATTGTTTTGCTAGCCTTGTGAGCTGGCGCATTGTCGTGCAAAAAAAAAAAAAAAAAAGAGCACCTTTCTGCAGTTTTCCTCATCTTTTCCCCTTCAATGCCCCCTTTAATTGGCACAGCAAGTTGGAATAGTATTCAGCATTTATTGTTTGGCCCTTTGGGAGATAGTCAGTCAGTAAAATCCCTTCCAAATCCCAAAAAAACTGTTGCCATGACCTTTCCTGTTGACCTTTGAGTCTTGAATTTCTTTAGCCGTGGATAACCTGAATGTCACCACTACAGGAACTGTTGTTTTGTCTCTGGATCATAGTGATATAACCACATTTTATCAACAGTGACAAGTCGTTGTAAAAAATTATCACCAGATCGCTCAAAATGCTGCAAAACCTATTTGGAAGTGTCCACTCGTTTTCGTTTCGCATCGGCGTTCAAATATTTGGGCACCCACTTTGCTGACATCTTCTGCATATCCAAGTGCTCATGAATTATGAACCCAACACGTTCCCTGGATATCTCCACTGTCTCAGCTATTGTTTTAGCTGAGATTCACCGATCTGACAAAATCAAGTCATAAACACGATCAACAATTTCGGGTGTTGTCACTGTTGAAGGCTTCCCAGATCTTGCTGCATCTTCGGTCTCAAAGTCTTCACTCTGAAAGTTGGCACACCATTTCTTCAAAGTGGAATATGAAGGGCACTTGTCACTTAATATTTGCATCATACACTCATAGATTTCCTTTGCAGTTTTCTTTTAGAGGAACAGAAATTTCATGACAGCCCAGAGTTCCACATTCGAAAATTTAACACTTTGCATTGACATGATTCAGTTCAGGATGTCAAACATCTGCAAACAAAAGAGCTATTAGTCTGAAAATTGGCACTTTGCAATACAAAAGAACACTCTTTCGAGCTGCAGTGACAAAATAATGCTACAATTACAGGAAGTGGGTTAGGCCGAAAACTTTTCAGCATCCCCTCGTATGAACACATGCTGCTGCCTTGTCATCTCAGAAGTACTTTCTTGACATGGTCGTACTAACACAAATACCAACAGAACAGGCAAGAATCCAGATGCGGAATAATGCCACTTTTAAGTTCTGTGACAGTACCATAACAGTAGGAATTGAACCATCACCAAGAGCCTCAATAGATGGGCCAGTATGGAAATTTCTTAACCACCATTGTGCTTTCCATTGTACAGAGTCAGATACACATATATGAGACATAAGGAAAGCATTTGCAGTCACTAGAATGCCTATACACCTGCTGTCAACAAGAAATGCCACTCCCATTCCCCATTGGCTTTTAATGTGTTGTTCAGTTTGCATATTAGACAGTATTTTACTCACTGATATGCACATTTCTCTGCTGGTATTTGTTTCTTCTGTCCATTTGCATATATCCTGTGAACATGGTAACATTTCATTGAGTGCTTTGAATTATTTGCCCTCTGTTGCCTTCTGGACTTTAATTTAGGACACTGGTGTCTGTTGCTTTATGAGTCACATCTCCAGTTCACTTAAAAGTAGTGTTATAAGAAATTATATATATATATATATATAAGAGCAAGACTGAAATCTATATGTTATCATTTGATTATTACATCTCTATACCAAAGATATTAAGCTTGATGAGGCACAAAATATAAATATGGACTGTAAAAATAGGAAATTAAAAACCTAATGCCACCCTGCTGGTGCAGTGGTTCAACCACTGGCTTCTGACTATTCATCTGAGAAGGGTCCAGGTTCGAATTGCGGTGAGGCATGAATGTTGTATTTATCTTATGGTCCTAAATTAGGGATGGGTTACTGCTTATAGCCCATCAAGTTGATCACAGTGGTCATTAAACCTCAAAATAAATAAATAAATAAAAATAGATGAATACCTATCACCTTAAACTTTCCTTCATCTCCTATGGTCCATCGCAAGGTTTTCTAGCTTTGACAAATTACTGCTAACTTTCCACCATAAGTAAGTCCATCTTGTTCTGGGTCTTCTCCTTGGTCTGTCACCTGCTTCTTTAGAACATAACACTTGTCAAGGAAATCTTTCATTTTCCATATGACACATGGCACACATTCCCAAACTACCTAAGTATGTTTCTATTAATGTTGTCTACTAGAGAAGAAGTACATAAATCAGATTTCATATCACACCATTGAATTCATCTTTCACAGATATTCCTGTTACCACTCTTATAATAGCCACATCTAACTGCCAATCAAGACCCTTCTCACACCCTTTGGAAACAGTAATAGCATCTCTTAATGCGTGTGGTATATACACATTCATATCAGAATGATATGACCACCTACCTAATAATGGGAATAACCACCCTTGGCCCGGATGACAGCGTGGCATGGACGCAATGAGGCCCTGGAAGGTTGCCCAAGGCAAACGTGCCTATTCGGACTGCAGCAGATCACGGAAGTCCCGGAAATGATGTGGTTGTGGGTCAATCCAAATAGTCCCACAAGTGCTCTATGGGATTGAGGTCGGCCGATTTCGCCGGCCAAGGGAGAACGGAGGCACCATTGTCGTGTTCCTAGAACCAGTCGTGCACCGCCTTAGCGACGTGGCATGGTGCATTGCCCTGTTGGTAGACACCATCACCACCAGGGTAAACGTCCAACATGAAGGGATGCATGCGGTCAGCGAGGATGGACAGGTAGCCATTGGCATTCAGGGACCCATCCAGTGGTCCTAGGTGATACCAGGAAAACATCCCCAGACATGAACACTGCCACTGCCGGCCTGTACTTGACCGACAAGCGTGTCTGGGTGATGGTTCTCGTGTGTCTGACACCGTATCCACCACTGCCCATCACTTCTGTGGAGTAGAAACCCTGATTCGTCAGAAAAGGCAACCTTTTTCCACTGTCCAATGATTGTAGTCTCATGCAAACTGCAGGTGCTGTTGCCAATGGACCTAGGCTAACATGGGCACCTTGTAGCAGCATTGACTCTGGAGACCTATGCGTAACAGGCTTCACTCTCTGTTAATGGGGTCATGTACCTGGGTGCCCCTGTGTTCATTTGCGTGGTCAATTGCTGCACTGTTGCGCGTCGATTGCCCTTTACCAGTTGATGGTGGCAACGTTCTCCTCTGAGGCCGATGGCTTTTGGGGCTCCACAGTTATGACATCGGGAGGTACTCGGTAGGCCAGCAATCAATTCTTTGTACACCCTTACTACAGCACCTCGCGAACAGCCCACAAAGTCAGGTGTTTCTGAGATGCTTCCACCCTTGGAGGGGTAGCCGATGATCATTTCTTTTTGAACCTCCATCAAATCACTACCTCTGCCCATTGTGCTCACGTTAAGCACTATGAATCATCTGTCTTGGCTGGTCATTTATATCTCGGTGTGGTTGACCTTGTCACTTGCACTCTGTGATGCTCCTGGGTGGATACATTGTGATTCCGGGGGTTATCATATTATTCTGATACAACTGTGTATTTTATCTAGTATAGGAATTGTACTTTAAAAAAATGGAAAATATATGGAAAATCATGGACATGCTTTTCTCAATCTTGTTTCTGAAAAGAATTCTGCTATGCTTTCTACAAACAGAGGTCTTGGGGAAATAAAGATACAAAAGTATTTTCCACTAGACTACCTAGTGGGAAAAAATGTGGCCCAGGAAAAGTGAAAATTATGTGGAAATAAAAAGACCTTTTTTTCTGCCCAGCTTAAAAAGGTAATTTTTTTCAATTGTGACTCCCAGATGAATTGACAGAGTGTTAATATACCCCCTAACTTTTTTTTTCTTGCATAAATGAATACTATGTCACACCAGTTTTATTTTACATAAATGACAGTTTGTCAGCTATAATTGAGTGACTGTGCTCTCAAAATATTTTTGTGAGTAATTTAGATCAGAGGTTAAGCTTACGGTTGCTATCTTTGCGAAAGCAACGAGTTAATCCAAAATGTGAGAGAGAAATTAATGTCTGTTGAAAAATGGCGCTCGACATTTAAATATCTACCCATTAGCAGACTCTGCTCAGTCTTTTCTATTTCTCTGAAAACTTAAGTTTCTGAAATTCTGGCAGTGATTCACCCTTTGCTAATGTTATTTTCTTAATACGTAGGGTATGTTCCTACAGCACCTGTTGGCTCAATCCCCCTCCCCCATACACTCTAGAGCACTCCATAAAGGGTGCTCTGAATTTACATTAAAGTTGATGAAAGCCAGAGTTAGAAACAAACTTTCACTCTTCAATGTAAATAACATATTAATGATCAACATTGAAGTGCCAGAAAGGGGACAGTTTGATTTAAAACAGGTGCTTCAGAGGTGGACCAGTAAGAAAAGCAGAATTACTGGGGGACAAACCATTCAAGAAATTATGGAAAGATTTAAAAGTTTGTAACCTCTAAATGGCAATAAATTGTAAATTTTTTTCTCTCTTTTGGGATTACTCTTTCTTACTGATTTAATTTCTATTGGTCATTAATTGAATCATTCATGTGAACAATTTTGTAACTCACAAAATCAAATTTCAGGAGATTTGGATTTTATGCTTATTGAATCATTATTTTAGAAATATGTCCTTATCGTTTACTGCCCTTGCCTGTTAGCTGTATATGAACTTATACTGCCCAATGCAGTTTTATTTTAAATGAGTTGGTATCTTCCAAATTAATTAGTTTTCCACTGATATCCAAAACGTTTTTGGTGTGAATGATTCAAATGATGTTATGATTTTCCAAGCGACAAAAGCGGTTAACTTTTTTAGCATTTTGCTACAACGTTTTTCTCCATTTTAGCATTTTTTGAGTTGGCTTAAACTCAGATTTAGATAATTGCTCTGCTTGCTGTAAAGTGTTTCTACGAATAGTTCATTTCATGACCAGTAAATTATTTCCTCCCCTCCCTACAAAAAATGCATCTGAGTCAAATATTTAAGTAGATTGTGTTGCTGATATGAATTTACTATAATACATTCTGTTATCTAAAATTGTTCATTAAATTTTTATACATATTTTTACCCATGTTTCTTTCTTTTCTCTTCATAGCTACTCTATTCAGAGTCACTTGAAGAAGCTGGTTTTCCTTGAAGATACTGGTTTGTCTTTTGAAAGAGCATATCGTGTGGATTTGAGCTGTGATCATGAGAATTTTACTTTAGGGTGTCTTGACAGAAAACATATAGCTAAATATATTACTAAACATAAAATTCCGCTTGGATCTCCAGTTTGTGAGTTTTTACTATGGTCTAAAGAAACAAAAAGGAAAAAGGACAAGTTACCCCCTAGATACTTTAGTGGAATTTTAAAAATTAATAGTAAATCAAGTGAACACTTGTGTGCTGTGCAAAGTGAGCTTTCACATGCTTTAACAGACTATGTTCCTCTTTCGTTAAAATCAAACAAGGCAACTTTGAA
This sequence comes from Macrothele yani, assembly GCA_039090855.1. Classification (NCBI taxonomy): domain Eukaryota; kingdom Metazoa; phylum Arthropoda; class Arachnida; order Araneae; family Macrothelidae; genus Macrothele; species Macrothele yani. The sequence goes on along the minus strand of CM077029.1, from coordinate 29,829,787 downwards.
AGATGCTTCTGCTGTGAAAAGTTTTGATGGCATTTCAACAGAGTGGAAAACACATAACTTTTCTGGTAGTTCTGAGTCCAGAGGTTCTGATGGTGCTACAGAAAACCAATATTTTGTATCACCTGCTGAGCAAGAAATCAATGAAAGGACTGCTGTGTTCAACAAGTGTCTGAAAGAGGATTCTGGAAATGAGCAGTTATGGATAGATTTTGTTTCTTTTCAGGATGAAGTTTTCAAAGTACTCTCATGCTACAAAAATGTTAGAACTTTGGAACACCATGTTTTCGAAAAGAAACTGGCCATTTTGGATCGGGCCATAGAACAAAATCCTAATTCGTTGAGACTTCTGACTGCCAAATTGGAACTCTGTAAAGGTTTTTGGGAAACTGAGAAACTTCTTACTAGCTGGGAAGAGCTTTTGTTTTTGCATCCAAATAATGTACTTGTGTGGAACCACTACCTGATGTTTGTTCTTTCAAATTTTACATATTTTACTATCCCACGTATAATTAAGCTGTATAGTAAGTGTTTGAAGACTTTGAAAAGCATATCCGAAGGGCATTTTCAGTCACATGCTGCTACTCCTAACATGTTGGAAGACACTTTAGGTGAGTCTTTGAGTCTTTTTATTTTATTTAGTTTTAGTTGTTTGAAAAAATGGACATGTACAATTTGTAGTGGTTTTATGATTTTAGTTGTAACTGCAGTGGAGTGGTACATATAGCAATTGTGTGTTCAGAGGCAAAGTGATCATAAAAAAGGGGCACAATCAAGTTATACTACCTCTCAACTAGTTAATGTTGTGTAACTAGCAATACTAGTTAATCTAATGTAACTGGTTATACTACTAATTAACTAGTATTAAAAAAAGTGCACTTAGAAACTTGTAAGGAGGGCAGCCAAAATTTTATTCAAGAAATGAAAAAATCTGTGAGAGTGTGCAGGTGAGGAAAAAAAGGCTTCATTTGTGTGTGCTTCTGTTTTTAAATCCTAGTCACCCTTCTGTTATCCAAAGCAGGTGTGAGGTCACCTCCCCTTCTTTTCCCCCGTGAAACTCTGTCATGTGGATGTAGGCTGTTATACCTGGATAGACTGACTCAGTTCTAACTATGAGTACTTATAATAAACCTGCTCATCAAATAGATTGTAACGTTTAAAAAGAAGCCAATGACATCATTTTACAAAGATCATTTAGCAAGTAAGTTCCGATTGGCTGTAAATGAAGAACTTTTGTGTTGGTAATACAGGGTCCATAAAGTCTTTCCCACATTAATTAATATAAAAAATCTATGTAAGTTAAAATAAAATGTTTGGCAACATAATATAGCAGCACTCACAAAGTTTTTTTTCTGTTCTTTAGGTGAGCGCTACTGCTGAACAAGAGGAGCATTTCATTGATAATGGCTTCCATGCAAGAAGAAGTGGCGTGCTTGTTGCTGTTCCATGAAAACAAATTGGTGGTTACTGTCTAGCGTAATTTCAAAAAGAGTACAGACGATCACCACCAGACCAAAAAAGCATAAAAGCTTGGTATGAAATGTTTATAATGACGGGTAGTGTTGGCGATCTCCCCTAAGCTGGCTGACCAGCGGTTACACAAGAGACAGCTGCAGCTGCTCAAGAGACATTTCTGCAAAGCCCCAGGAAATCCATTCATTATGCTCTGCTGGAAACTGGGATTCACTGTCCTGCATTTGAGACGGAGATGCTGCAGCGCATAGCTCATGGTAGTAATTATCTGCACCATGTCTGTTTCTTAGATGAAGCCACATTCCATGTCTATGGTACAGTAAATAGGCACAATGTGCGAATCTGGGGATCAAAAAACCCCCTTTATGTCATCGAACAACAGAGGGCTAGCCCAAAAGTGAACGTATGATGCGGCCTAATGCATGACAGAATCATCGGACTCTTCTTTTTTACAGAGCCCATGGTAACTTGTAACATGTACCTGAACATGCAGGAACTTTTCGTAGCACCTCAGTTGCATGCACTCCAACCTTTGGTTGTTTTCCAACAAGACGGCACCCCACCACATTGGTCAATAATGGTTCGTGAGTTCCTAAATGCCACATTTTTTGACAGATGGATTGGCCGTGATGGTCCCATGACATGGCTATCTCGATCGCCCGACATAACCCCTCTAGACTTTTTCCTGTGGGGTTATGTGAAAGGCGAAGTTTACTGTAGCAGAGTTCCAGATGTAATTGAAGATCAGAATAATGGATGTCATTGGTTCTGTCTCTGCTGAGATGTTAAACAAAACCTGGCATGAAATCAAATATTGTTTAGATGTCCTCCAGGCCACAAATGGTGCCCATGTGGAGGTGTACTGACACTGGAAAAAAATGTTTTTACTTGTGCACCATCATTGTCGTGCAATCCTTTTCTTGTACCTGTAATACATTTTTTTATATTAATTTTTGTAATGTGGGAAAGACTTTATGGACACCCTGTATTACTTTATTGGCACAAGTTTACACATACTATAAGCTACTTCTCAATGTGATTGCCCCTACATTGAGACATTTGTTGTATTGGGGCACACGTTTTTGTATCCCCTTGTTGAAGAAGTCCTCCACTGACTGAATGCTACATGGCATTCTTCACTCCAGCATCTCTGTTGCTGTGATGAAGGCAGGTCAACAGTTGACAGCAGACCTCTTCAACAAGGGATTAAAAACTTGTGCTTGATGCAACAAACATCTCAATGGAGGAAGGCACTTTTATGTGTGTGTGTGTGTGTGTGTGTGTGTGTGTGTGTGTGTGTGAGTGTGAGTGAGTGAGTGTGCTGAGAAGAAGTACAGTAGTATTTATAAACTTGTGCAGATAAAATAATATTATGAACATGAAAATTATTTCATTTGCAGCCAATTGAAGCTTACTTTGTGGATTTGTGGATGTGCATTGTAGAACATGTTCACACATAAGGCTGATTCAAATTTGATATCATGGTTATAAAAAAAGGCTGACTAGTCATCATACATAGCCCTGTCACCAGAATATGGTATGTATATGGCTCCTGCATTACTCTCAGACAACAGTGGTAATATCACAATGTCATCCATTTGGCAGATCCATTGGGGGAGACTGAGAAAAAGCATCTGAATAGAAAGACTGAAACTTTATTGTGAAAGATTCTTTCCAGAAGTGCTATTTAAAAGCATCAAGCTAAAATGTTTTGTTCTACTTTCAGCAGAAAGAAAAGATAAAAACTAGAGGTTCATAAACAAAAAAAAAAAAAAAAAAACATTCGAATAGAGGGGCTAAAACTTTATTGTGAAAGATTTTATCCGGAAGTGAGATTTAAAAAGCATCAAGCTTGTTTCCTCAAAATTTGAGAAATTAAATGCAGTTAAAATAGTGATGACTTTTCAATTGTTTGTACGTTGTTATTTAAAAATTTAGAGCACTTCTGTATTTGTTGTTTGTTTGGTGGTTTTATGGCCTCCATGAAAAACTCAATGGGCTATAGGCAGTCGTCCATCCTAATTTTGGGTTACTGGCGGGGGGAAGAACAGTACCATAGGTTAGACACAGCATGCATGCCTCACTCAAGATTTAAGCCCAGACCCATATTAGACAAACGATTGGAAGCCAACATCTTGTACTGCTGGGCCAATGGGGTGGGCAATGTTTTTGATGGAAAAGTGTTTAAAAATTCATGCAATGCCAGTTTATAGGTGTGTGCATGTGCGTGACCCTCCCACAAAGTATGATTTTTTTAAACAGAAAAATCATACTTTTCCCAATGATTTGCTTGTAATGTGAGGAATATGGTTTATCAAAAGACAATTTTTATTGCATACAGATGCTACTGTTTTGTTGCTTAAATATAATAGGCTCAATGCAAAGTAAATATATTCAAAAGACAATGTAGTTTTATTATAGCTAAAATAACTCCTTCTGTCAGCAGTCAAACTGGTCAACCATTATTTCCCTCAATTAAAGCAGTTGATTTTTTGTTAAATCTGAAATAGTTGAGTTGTCCTGCCTTAGCATTGTGATCTCCAATTGGACTGAACACAAGGCATCAGCATGGAAGAGGATATTGTGCACTCTTTTGTTGTAAATGTGTAATAGGTGGAATTTCAATCAAAGATCATTTTGGTTTAATTTGAGCATGTTGTTTGTATTCTTAGCATTAAGGTTTTCACTGAATATTCTTTTTTACATGTCAGTAATGGGGGAGGGGGGGGTGTGCATTTATCATTATAACATTGCTTTGTGCATTTATCATTATAACGTTTTATTGCGCATTTATCATTATAATATATGCACTGAAAACACAATGCACCAGCCCAAACCCTGACATGCAATGAAAAATATGGTTCTTATTTGCAGATGTGTTGCACTTTTTTTAACGCATTTCTGGGTTCTGAATATAAAGGTACAACCAGTGTGTGTGTGTGTGTGTGTGTGTTAGAGAGAGAGAGAGAGAGAGAGAGACAGACACACCTCTAAACCGTGCAAGTGTGGAACCTTTCCATCTTTTCATTTTCAAGAAAGTTTCCTATTTTTAATCCATGAATATCATTCTGACAATTTATATGTTTTTACATATGAGTATACCAGTTATCTCTATCACACCACCATTTTTTGTTTGGCATAAACTTATAGCCAGCAACCTTGTTTCCCATCATTTTCATGAACTTATTAACAAATGAAAACATAAAATATGTTGTGCAGCTGTGCATTTTCCCCGTGGCTTTGAAATATGTTTATGAAATGTGGTAAAACTTGATTGGATGTGTGAAAGAGACGCAGAAGTTGCTGCTGTTGTTATGGGTACATTCCTACACAACAGAATGTAAAACTTTGTGTGGAAATGTAAGAGCACATACTGTAAAATATGAGTAGAAAAAAAGGTGCTTAATCTGTATGTGTAAATGACAGTCAAATACCTAGATTTGTTTTGTGTTAGGTGTACAAATAAGTTTTAAAGTGTTTTTTTGGGACATATACCGCTAATTTACATATCCGAAATTCCCTCGCGTCGTTGTCATGTGACCGTAACTGGTTCAGGGTATACAATGCTACACAGAAGTTTGCCCAACAGTCAAATGCACTTGCACATCGGTAGGTGAAAGATGGCAAGAGATACTGCATTTATTTGACACTGCATTCGTTACGAATTTCATCAAAGAAAAGTGCTGCAAAAGCATGTGCATCGATCTGTTTTGTTCTGGGGGAGAATATTTTATCGAAAAGCACGTGGGAGTTTTGGTTTAGACGGTTTAAAGCAGGTGAATTTGATGTTAGCGATCAAGAACTTAGCGGCACCCTGCAGAAGGTTGTACATAAGGAACTGCAAGCCTTGTTGGATGAAGATTCATCTCAAATGCAAAAAGAACAAGCTGAACAACTGGGAGTAACTCAGCAAACCATTTCCAATAATTTACGTGCAATGGGAAAGATTCAGAAGAAAGGAAAATGGGTGCCACATGACGTGAGCCAGAGGAACAAGGATGAGCGTGTCATGAAGTGTTTGAATCTGTTGAATAAACAACACAGAAAGTCTGTCCTGTGGAAAATCATTACGGGTGATGAAAAGTGGATATGGTACGACAATTCCAAATGCAAAAAACACTGGGTAGACCCCAGTGAAGCTGCGACTTCGACACTGAAACACAATATTCACTCCAGGAAAGTTCTACTGTGCATCTGGTGGGATATGAAGGGCGTGCTCTATTATGAACTGTTGGAACATGGTCAAACTGTTTCTGTTGATCACTACAAGCAACAATTGCTGCGATTGAACCAGGAAATCTGTCAGAAGCATCCATTCACAGGCAAAGGATTGCGTCCTGTAAAACTACTGCATGACAACCCTAGGCCGCATGTCGCAAAATCGGTCAAGGAAATGTTGTTGACGCTTGGCTGGGAATTTTTGGAGCATCCAGTGTATAGTCCCGACATAGCCCCTTCAGACTATCATTTGTTCCGATCAATGCAACATGGTTTGCCTGCTGTATGGTTCCAGACATGTGACGAAGTGCAAAAATGGGTTGACGACTTCATCACGTCACACGACAAAGTATTATTCTTCATGGCTGGAATCTGTCTGCTACCTGACCAATGGTGGAAGGTGATAGATAATGACAGTGCATATTTTAATTCCTGAAGGTATTGTTGTTTTCTCTCAAATTACATATTGCGTTGTCTTAAAACACTTTAAAACTTATTTGTACACCTAATAAACGTGTACTTTTTGGATGAGTTGTTAGACACCTCTAGAACTCGAGGGTTTTCTCAGCATGATGATATTTGGTTAAAATATCTGAAATTTAAGGTGAATAAACTTGGAAAGTTAGATCATATTTCATGATTTAATTTTATATTTTGGAAGGTGGAGTCTTCTCAGTATTAAAGTAATCTGATTTTGTTTATGCAGGCTGCATAAAAGGAAATTCGAACACATAAAGGCCTGGAAATTTGCTGTGATAGAGCTGTGTGGTCTTTACATATTGGTTGAAACTTAGTGAAATACTATATAAGATATGGTTACTTAGATTTCATTGTCTTGCTCAAGCATCACAAGAATAAAGGTAATAAAAATATATTAATGGAAAAAGTGTGGTTTTCAGACTTTTTATATTTAGCACTAGGTAGTATTTTATGTTGATGATTATGCATCTTCATTTTCCATTAATTTTTTTCCAGATATTTTTTGTCAGCTATGTTTCATTCTTCGAGAAGGTGGATATAATGAGCGTGCACTTGCCACTTTTCAGGCTCTGATTGAATTCAACCTTTTTACTCCATCGCTGGACCGTTCGTTGAGCTGTGATGAGTGGGTGGTACTATTTGAGTCATTCTGGGACAGTGGTGTGCCCCGATTTGGAGAAGACAATGCTGTTGGATGGTCAACTGCAGTTTCTAGGAAGCAGGTGTACACAAACACCCTCATAAATTCTCAAGGTAATTACGAATTGAATTTGTTTTTTCTACAAACTTGTTTAGAATGTTATTAGCTTGCCTAGCAATTTTACCAAGTTCTCACATAGAAAAGAATAATTTTATTTTATCTTTATTGAAAAAAATAAATTGTTTTTAGCTTATCTGAAGAAAAGCTAAAAACAATTTTACAAGATATATCGGTAATCCCAGAAAATCAAGTTTGTAGAAACAGAAGCATCATATCAATACAATTCATTGTTAGAAATGAACTTACAAACATAAAAGTTGAAATGTCAACATAGCGATTTGAAAGAATGTAATGAAATTCGGTAGGGAGGAGGTGCATCAGCCAAGAAGAAATGCATGCAAAAAATGCATCCACATGAATAGTGCTTGAGCAAGCACATATGGAATGCCATGTACATAAAGTATGCTGTAAAAGAGAGCACAGATATGGTGCTTATCATATCTTACCTTGCATGTTCCAAGATGTACTGGAGTTGCTTGGGAGCTTTGGAGAGATGGATAGCCTTTGGTTGGATGTTATCAGGATTCACCAAACCTGAAGTAGCCAGAGTATCATACACGAGATTCTTCTGCGGATTTGCGGAATTCCACTTTTTTGTCATCATTTGGGTTATTCTCGAGATCGATGCAAAACTAAAGAAAAATGTTGAAGGATTTGTTGGGGGGGGGGGTCGTTTTGGGGTCTGGGGGATGGTATTTTGTTTTTCAAAACTTTTGAAAATAGAAGTTAAAGGAGTGAAAATTTCCCCAGTAATCGTGATTTCTTTTTCTCGCGACGTTTCTTCTGCGCAGTATTATTGTTAAATGTAAATTTATTCCATAAATATTTGCTTTTCAGCTTGAAAATGGAAGAAAAATTCCGAAAACGGAAGCTGGCACGAAAATGTCCCTGTGATATTCAGGCACGAGATTCTTCAGTGGATTCAAAGAATTTGCCTTTTCCATCGTCATTTCGATGGTTCTCATGATCGGTACTGAAATTTGGGAGGGATGGGTGGTGGTAATGATGGTGGTGGGGTTGTTTTCGGACGGTGGGCGGAATTCCAACTTTCAAAACTTTCGGAAACGGAAGTTTGACAGAGTGAAGGTTACTCCCGTAATCGTAATCTTCTTTTCTTGCAATGTTTCTTCTACCCAGTAGTGTTAAATATAATTTTATTCCATAAATATTTGTTTTGCAGCTTCAAAATGGAGGAAAACTTTCCTAAAACGGAAGTCGGACAGAGCGTAGATTTCGCCGGTAGTCGTAATTTTTTTTTTCTCCATGATGTTACATTTATCCTGTGTTGCTGTTAAATGTAAAAAAATAAATCTATCTATCTATATATATATATTGAATACAATAATGTGCTCCAGCTTAATATTTACATAATAAATTTCAGTGAACAATTTTGTCTTGCTCACGCTGCGTTATATTCACGTTGTTTTGCAGCACATTCTTATTTTTCACTTGTGCCAGGCCCAACACCCTTATTATGTCTTGCACTGCTCCAAGATTTCAAATTATCGTCGTTCTCAAAAATTTTCTTGTGTTCACTAGCCTTGAGAAAGCCTCCCGTTCGAAGTGTGAAATCTTGGCACTTAGTCATTATGTGTTTTTACAAATTGTTACTCCATTTAATACGGAATAAATACTTTAAGTTGTATAATACTAAGGTGTAAGTTCCATTACTGTAATATGATTATGTTTTGCTCTTTCACTGTGTTTGCACTATATGTTGAATTAATTTCAGTTTGGAATGTGTGTTACTTATGTTATATGACCAGTATATGAACTTGATGAAGTTTAAATGATTTGGATTTCTTTTATTTCTGTTTCTAGATCTAAATGCTTCAGAAGATGATATATTAAATCAAAAATTCCCCCTGTGGAAAACCTGGTTGGAGTTTGAAAATTTGAGGAAGTCTCACTGCTGGTTGCCATGGAGGCCAAATCCAGAGCTGGACCAGACAATTGAAGAATGTGAAGATCAAGACAGGATTGTTCTTTTTGAAGATGTTGCTCCAGTGCTTTTTATGTTGCCCTCAGAAGAGATGAAGTTTAAACTTTTGTGCAAGTTTTTAGCCTTTTTGGGTGTTGAATTACATTCAAAAGATTGCAGTTTGTTTTCAGAAAGAGGCAAAAATTCTCAACTTACTTTTGGAACATTTGATGCCCTTTCAGAATTGTTGAACTCTGTTATTCCAGATAGTAAAACCATGAATGTACTGAAACTCCCAATTTTTAACAAGTGCAATGACCTCTCCATTTTTATTTCTAATGTCTTCCTCCAAGCAAAAACTGCTTTTTCCAGTAAATACTTCAATGTATTTTCTTTAGCACAGTTAAAACATATGATAAGAAACACAATGGAAGACCCTGATGAAAGTACTCAAAAGCAAGGATTAAAATATTTGAAAAAATATGCAAAGTCTTTATTAAAGGAAAATAACAGTAGGAACTGTTTATTTTTATGGACAGAATATATCTTTATAGAATGGATCAGTGGTAATAAAACTGCATCTGAAGATACATTTGAAAATTTGTTGATAGCTAGTACCAGTTCAGGTGCTGATGATGAGCAGTATAGGGCATTGACACATTTTGTGACTTTTTGCATCAAACTTTTTATGGGAATGAAAACAAACATGATTCCAAAAAGCTCCTTTGGTGAAAGTGATAAAAGTGCAAAGTTTTTGTGGGTCTTGGCACATGTGAGCAGCAGAGAAAACTATACCAAGTGGCAAAGTAGTCAGAACCTTCGACCAATACTGATTTTGAAAGCTGTATCAAACCTGAAAACTGCGATTGATAATGAATGTTCATTGTTTAATAACTGCAGCACTGATATGTGCAGGTGCCTAAGTCCTCACTCATTTTCAATAATTAGTTTTTTCGAATGCCTGTTGTATCTTCAGTACTTTACCCAAGGCATAACTTCTGCTGTACATATCTTTAATGAAACCATGGAAGGTCTTTCTGCAAAGCTAAAGAGTGTTTCTCGTGTAGCACTAAGGTTTGTATTTGTTTTGTGTATTTGAGAATAATTAGAACTTTCCAGATAATGTAATTTACATCATACATACATATCACTAAGCTGTTCTCTAAGATTCAGGGGTTAGCTCCACAAAGAAATACATACTACCAGATAAATTTTTAAATGATTATTTACTTATTATTGCCATACCAAATTTCTCCATTTACAGCGCTCTTGACTCACAACTCAGGCTTCACTGACATCCATCACACGACGTACACAAGACCTTCTATACTTCATACTCATAATCTTTTTCTCATGCAGATACTCCTGAATCTGTTTCTCCCATAACTTATTTGGCCTTCCTCTGCCTTTCCTTGCTGCCACTTGTGCAAAAATAATTTTCTTAGTAAGCATCTCATCACTCATTCTTTCAACATGGCCAAACCATCGAAGAACCACCGAATATAATGTTATTTTATTTGCTGTAATTTATAGTGTTACGAACATTTCAAGAATATGTAAATAAAATATGAATTTTAATGTGTTCTTAACACTTTTCAGCTGGTGAGCACACTGTACTTAATGTTACAGCTCTCCAGACATTTTTCCACTATGAATGTTCATCCCAAGGATAATAGTATGTGTAGTTTTTGACCTCTGTTTTTATGTGGCAATGAGCCTAACAGGTAGAAACCACAAAATATAGTTCTACACTTCTTTGGTCCTCAGGTGAGGACTGAAGCACATGCTTGAAATGTTATGTGTGGAATATATCTTAGCATTAAGTAGTACAGTGTTGCCACCTGCCAGGAAAATATGAAGAAAACAGTTAGTGTTCAGCTTTTATTTGTGTACTCCGAAGTGTTAGTTATATAAATGAGTGGTAGGCAATGCACGTAACTAACAAACTAATTAAGAAGATGGTAGTGTAGAACACGCTAAGTTACGTATAAAAGTTTAATGCAAATATATTTCAGCCATTACTATGGCCTTCATCAGTGCGACTACAATTGGTTTACGTTGCCAGATTGGAAAGGTAAGTTTTGTAATGGGAACTCTGGGTGACGTAATGCAATGAGGGATTTCCAGATGTAAGGAACAAAAATGGGGAGCTCAGAGTTGCAATTTTTGGAAAATAAAATTTCCAAACTTTCTCTAAACCTCAGAGCATATTGATTTTGGAAGGGAGCCAACTTTTAGTATCGGACCAAAGTGGAATAGCAGAAGTGTCAGTTTGGAAATTTTATTTTCCAAAAATTGCAACTCTGGGTTCCCCATTTTTAGCATGTCTTTTGTAAAAAAAGATCGTGCTTATGTTACCGGGTTGTCTGTCAGTCCGTCCGTCTGTACCCATGCTATCTCTGCAACTATTAGTCCAATTTGAAAAATTCTTTTTTGCATTGGGAAGCTTGAAATATGCGAATGATGATCCTTCATTTCGTTTTTTTACGATGTACAATTTCTCCACTAGAGGGCGTAAATGTAGATGATGTTGAATTCAAAAATATGTTTTATTCAACATATTTGCTCCTAAACATCCGATTGAAAAAATTCTTTTATCTTTCAATTCCATTTATGTCGAAGAGTATTTTAGATATAGTTACTTTTTCAAATTACGCATAGATTTTCCACTAGGGGCGTAAAAGTAAATCACATTTTCCCCGATAACTCTTCTTCTAAAACTCCAATTTGAAAACTTTTTGCTTCAGCAGATGCGCCTTGTGATGGAAAATCTTTTGCATATAATTTCAAATTTTTGGTAAAGAATACGTTAGCCACCAGAGGGCGTAAGTGTCAATTTTTTACTTCTGATGTATTTGCCATAAAATCTGAGCTTCTAAAATATCGATTGAAAAAATTCTTTCGTGGACTGATGTCACTCACATTGATACACATTTTCGGAATATTTTCTTCTTAAAATATTCTACAGTTTCTCTGCCAGGGGGCGTAGATGTATATTTTATTTTTGTCAATATCTCTACTTCTAGGAGTCCGATTTAAAAAATTCTTGCTTTGTTGAATAGTGTTTTCAGTGTGACACGTTTTTCATATAATTTCAAAATTTTCAAGTAATTCATAGACTTTACGCTAGGGGGTAAATTAGGTTTCCCCCTATATCTCTGCTTTTAAGTCTCCGATTTGAAAAATTCTTTCTGCACCGGATACAGCTCCTGATGGGAAATCGTTTGCACATAATTTCTAATTTTTGTAAAAAAAATAGTTTGGCCGCCAGGGGCGTGAACCTTAATTTCCGCTTCTGATGTATTTGCAGCAAAATATGAACTTTTAAATTCTCGATTGAAAAAAACGTCTTTTGTAGACCAATAGTACTCATGTCAACAAACCTTTTAAAAACATTTTCTTCTTAAAATAATGTGTGGTTTCTGCGCCAGGGCGTAGAGGTATATTTTATTTTGTCAATATCTCCACTTCTAGGAGTCCGATTTAAAAAATGCCTTCTTTGTTGGATAGTGTTTCCAGTGTGACATGTGTTTCATGTAATTTTAAAATTTTCAAGTAGTTGGTAGACTTTCCGCTAGGGGCGTAAAGGTAAATTGCTTTCCCCCTACATCTCCGCTTCTAAATCTCCTATTTGAAAAATTCTTTCTGCACTGGATACAGCTCCTGATGGGAAATCCTTTGCACATGATTTATGGTTTTTGTAAAAAATGGTTTGGCCACCAGGTGGCGTAAACCTTAATTTCCGCTTCAGATGTATTTGCAGCAAAATATGAACATCCAAAATCTCGACTGAAAAAAAGTCGTTTGTTGACCGATACTACTCATGTCGACAAACGTTTTAGGAACATTTTTTTCTTGAAATAATGCATGGTTCCTACACCAGGAGGCATAGATGTATATCTTATTTTTGTCAATGTATCTACTTCTAAGAGACCGATTTGGAAAATTCCTTCTTTGTTGGATGGTGTTTCCAATGCGAAATGCTTTTCCTATAAATTCAAAATGTTCAAGTAAGTCATAGACTTTCCGCTAGGGGGCACAAAGGTAAATATCGTTTTGTGCGTTATTTCTGCTTTTAAAACTCCGATTTGAAAAATTCTTCCTGTACCGCATACAAGACCTGATGGAAAATATTTTTCACATAATTTCTAATGTTTGATAAAGAATGGTGTGGCCACCAGGGGGCATAAGCGTTAATTTCTGCTTCTGATGTATTTGTAGCAAAATCTGGGCTCCTGAAAACTCGACTAATTTTTTTTTCTTGGACCGATACCGCTCATAAAGAAAAACCTTTTGGAATACTTTCTTCCTAAAATAATGCATGATTTTCCCACCAGGGGACGTAAAATCACATCTTATTTTTGTCGATATCTCTGTTTCTAAGAGTCCGATTTGAAAAATTCTTTCTATGTTGGAAAGCATTTACGGTGTGAAATGTTTCTCATATAAATTCATGTTTTTCTTAACGCACAAGTCTGCAACCAGAGGGCGTAAGCTCACGATTCCGTTTACAGCAATATCTGAGGAATTAAAAACTCGATTGAAAAACTTTTCTTCCGTCAGATACTATTGTTTTCCATACCGGTTCCATTGACTTTAATTTGCGTCAGAACAGATTCAAAAGACGTGCTTATTACACCCGAAATTTCGGTGTCATCTTTCTTGTTGCTCCTTACATCTGGAAATCCCTCATTGCATCACGTCACCCGGAGTTACCATTACAAAACTTACCTTTCCAATCTGGCAACGTAAACCAATCGTAGTCGCACTGATGAAGGCCATAGTAATGGCTGAAATATATTTGCATTAAACTTTTATATGTAACTTAGCGTGTTCTACACTACCTTCTTCTTAATTTGTTTGTTATATGATGTGTTGAGTACAAAAATGTTTGATAGTCTTTTTGATGTACTGTATTTATGACTTTTATTATTTGTTCTGTTGCATTACTACACGGGGGTCCCCATATAACATGGAAAACCTGGAATTCTCAGAGAATTCGAAAATGGTTCCAAAAATCAGGGAATTTTTTATTTTGCCAAAAGACTTTTCTTTCAAATTTCGGAGCTTTGTTTACAATTATTTCTTTCCTAGAATTTGATAGGTCATACTTTCAATACATTACATTATTCCTTAATTCCCTAAAAAATAATCAAAAGTGAATTTAAAAAATTGCCTGTCGTTAAGTTTTTATTCAGTTTCTAAAGACAGCTTGCTTTGTTTCTTGTAACATGGGATAGTTAAGGTATAGCGGCCTGAATCATTCCTGCTTGGAGAAACACATCACAAGAGAATCAATGGATCAAAGCCCTTTACTGGTTGGTTCTCTTGCAACCTATTTCCTGAACATGAACCCATTTTGTCATTAAATTTAGTTGCATTATGTTATAGAAAAAAGAAAAACTGAAACTAATGAATTGATCAGATTTTCTCATATATATATATATATATGACAGAGCTGACAGAGCTGCACGACTTGTTATCCAACTCTCGAAAAGATACCAGGCTCAGATTATTCAAACTTATGCACCCACCACAAGTCATCCTGAAGAAGAAATTGAAGAATTTTATGAGGAAATTTGTCATCTAAATAATAAAGGTAAGCAGCACTTGAAAATAATTATGGGAGATTTCAATGCAAAAATAGGGCAACTGCAACAGAATGAAATTTCAGTAGGTAAATTCGGTCACGGCAACAGAAACCAGCGTGGAAATACTCTTGTTGAGTTTGCAGAGGCAGAAGGGTTTTTCATCTTGAACTCCTTCTTCAAGAAAAAGCCACACAGGAAATGGACATGGAGACATCCAAATGGGATGACAAGTGAAATTGATTTTATTATGTGTAACAAAAAATTCGTCATAGAAGACTGCAGTGTGCTAAACAAGTTCAACACAGGTAGTGACCATAGATTGGTGAGATGTAAGATGCACCTCAACACTAAACTTGAACGTGGCAAGCTCATGAGACAAACAAAATCTATTGACATAACCAACCTTAAAAAACACCATAATACCTTCAAGTTGGAACTGAAGAACAGGTTCTCTGCTTTAGAAGGCCTAACATCGGAAGAAGTGGACATCTCTGAAGTTAACAGAAAATTAACCAAAGCTCTTATGGAAACAGCAACAAAATTAGCTGGGTCTAAGAACAAGTTGCATGTAAATAAATTATCAGGAAAAACGAAAATGTTGATGCAAAAAGAAGAGAGATGAGGACAACTAAAGAAGATGTAACTTCCAAAGTGGAATATATAGAGCTATGCAAGACAGTAAGGAAAAGTATCACTGAAGACGTAAGAAAATTCAACTGTGAACTAGTAAGGAAAGCAATTGAAAACAACCAAAGCCTAAAGATAGCAAAGGGACATCTCAGTAAGGGAAGAAAACAGATTATGGCACTGAGAAAAGAAGATGGTTCTGTAACAAGAAATAGAGGCGAAATTTTGACAAGAGTGAAAGATTTCTTCTCCAAATTATATGAAAGGGATGATACATGCACTCCAGACATCATGAAAGATACCAGTACCAGAGTTCCTCTAGTCCTTCCAGCAGAAGTTGCACATGCAATCAAGAACATGAAGCGAGGAAAAGCTCCAGGAGAAGATGGAATTACTGTAGACATCATACAAGAAGCTAGTGGAGAAATCGAAACAGTACTCGCCCAAATTTTCACTCGATGCCTTAATGAAGGAAAGATTCCTGAGGATTGGAACGCCGCTACAATGATCCTGCTACATAAGAAAGGTGACATTGAGGATCTTGGAAACTACAGACCTATCAGCCTCCTATCAGTAGTTTATAAAATCTTCACTAAAGTTCTTTCACACCGCTTGAAGGTAACACTGGACATGGCTCAACCGAGAGAACAAGCTGGATTCAGGAGTGGCTACAGCACAATAGATCATATCCACGTGCTGAGAGAACTAATTGAAAGAGCGAGGGAATATGAACTTCCATTGTGCATGGCTTTTATCGATTATGAAAAAGCCTTTGATTCGGTGAAACCATCAGCAGTTACAATGGCTCTGAAAACCTGCGGTATTGAAGATGCATACATTAATATTATTAATAACATCTATGAAAATGCAAGTGCAAAGATTAGGCTGTTTGAAAATACAACACACATAAAAATTGGAAAGGGAGTGAGACAAGGTGACACCATATCTCCGAAGCTCTTTAATGCCACATTGGAGGGTGTTTTTCAGTCGCTGAGCTGGGAAAACAAAGGGATAAAGATTAATGGAGATTATCTAACCCACCTTCGTTTTGCTGATGACGTAGTCATTTTTGCAACTACCCCATCAGAGCTGCAGAGTATGATCCAGGAACTTGCTGACAAGAGTAAAGAAGTGGGATTAAAAATGAACTTTCAGAAGACAAAAGTGGTGTTCAATGCTTTTACAAGAAATGAAGATTTATCGATTGATGGAGAAAAGCTGGAGATAACAGACACGTACGTTTATCTTGGACAGCAGATATCAAGTGAGGGTCACATTGATGAAGAAATTAATCGGCGTACAAAACTTGCCTGGAGAGCTTTTGGAAGAAACAGCATAATTTTCAAGAGCAATATGCCATTATGTCTTAAAAAAAGTGTTTGATCAATGCATCCTTCCAGTGCTTACGTATGGTGCAGAGACGTGGACCTTAACTAAAAGAGACATACAAAGGCTGCAGACAACCCAAAGAAGCATGGAGAGGTGCATACTTGGTGTAACCAGGAGAGATAAGAAGAGGAACTCGTGGATCCGAAAAATGACAAGAGTGGAAGACATCATGATCAGAGTTAAATCCCTGAAATGGCAATGGGCTGGACATACTGCCAGAAGGACAGATCATCGATGGACAGCCGAAATTTTAGATTGGATTCCAAGGGACAGGAAAAGACCCAGAAGAAGACCACATGGGAGATGGGTGGATGAAATTCGAAAGTATGCAGGAGTGACATGGCGGAGACTGGCACAAGACAGACCGTTGTGGAGGAAACTTGGGGAGACCTTCGTCCAGCAGTGGATTGATAATGGTTGACAATGATGATGATGATGACGATGATATATATATGAACCGTTTGTACAGGAATGTATTAAGGCTGTCTTTAAATGAGTGTTAGGGTTTATCTTCTGCTATAGATGGTGCAAAAAATCACTCCTTGGGCATGGCTTTTATGTCTTGAGTGACTGTCCCAGAATTTAACATCAGTGAATCACTGCAGACCTCACCATATTCAGAATAGAAGCGGTTTCTCGTTGGCTTCACAATGAAAAGACAAAATACGCGCTTTTATGTTTTAACCAATGACATTATTTGGAGGTGAAGCTCAGTAAGTAGGCGGAGTTTCTATAGCTCAAATTCAGAAGTCTCTGCCAATGTACACATATTCTCTTATAAAAATGAATTTACAGTAAAATTTATGATGATCTATAGAAGACAAGATTACAATCTCACTTTTGCTCCTATTCATTGATTTCTATTTGGCTCAGATAATTAGAAAAATCAGGCGGAAATAAGAGATTTTGTTGCTTCCAGACAAAAACACTGCTATGCTTACTCATTGCACCATCTAGCACCAAATTGGAATGCTTTTGAGTCAGATAAATTGAATTTAAAAAAAATTCTAACAAACTTTTCAGGATAGTAACTGTGGCATATACGTATATTAGCTATGGGTCGTTTTTATTTGTGCTCAAAATTTCAAACAGTACAAAGTAATAGTCTTCGAGAAAATGTATACTAAAGAATTTACATTGCAGATATAGGTTAGAAAATAAACCCTAACACTCATTCAAAGACAGCCTTAACAAATTCTGTGTGGGCAATATACCACTCAGGTTCTCTAAGATTATGGAATTATGGAGCCAAAAATAATGTGCCTGGTACATTTAGTTGCAAATTTGTTGAATGCATCCAGATCAGTTGTATTGAAAAACATGACTGCATTCACCAAGTCTCTAAAACCAACATCTGATAGGACATATTGTGGCAAGAAATTGAAGCTGACTGAAAAAGATCTCCAGGCAATGAAATGTGTTGTAGCCCATAGAACTACTGCCACAGAAATAACTCCAGGAATGAATGTTTCAGTAATCCAGTAGCTAGCAAAACAGTTCACTGAGAACTTCATAAAGCTGAAATTTATGGCAAAGCCACTATTTCCAATACATTCATAACTGATATTCATGTGAAAAGGAGAACTATGCAACTGTGTCATGAGCACACCACCTGGGTACTGGATGATTGAAAGCATATGATTTGGTATCTGATAAATCATATTTCACACTTTTTTCAACTTTGGAGAGAGTTGATGTTTGGTGACGAAGGAACTGCATAACCCAGACCTTGTTACAAATATGGTGGGGGGATCGACAATGTTTATGCAGTAATCTTGTGGCATTCTGTGGGTCCTCTCATCAGTGTGAAGTGAGCTACAGCCACTGCATACCTTGATATTCTGGGTGGTAACCAGGTTTTTTGATAGCACAAACATTGTTTCCCACAAATAATGCATTATCTCCCAGTTTCAATGAATTTTGTGAGCAACTTGCAGTGCTTATAAGCAGTCTCCCTTTCCTAATTTGGGACTGCTGCTTTAAGGGAAGGAGATAGCCAATGCTATGAGACGAGCATACCTCCCATGCCTCATACTGTTCAGCCAATAGAGCAGCAGTGCCATTTTTTAAAGATGATAATGTGTCCAATTTATACGAATAATTTTAATCAGTGTTTGTCATGGAAATCAGGTATTGCCTATAAGAGATGAGGACGTCTCTGACTAGATGTTAAAGCACATTGTGCTAAATAACCAGCACCAAAAAAGAGAGAGAAGAAAAAGAACAAATATTTTAAACATATTGATGATTTTTATTGACAAGTAAGTGAGCTCAGCTTTGGAATATATTGATGGGCTTTATTGAAAACAGAGTAAACATGACAACAAGGAATGGAGGCAGAGCAAACTGAATAGATGGGAAATGAGCATTTGGGTGTATTTGGAATTTTTATTTTCAGATAAGCAAATGTGAAGGCAAGACATAAGCAGGGCAAACAGAAGACAGACTGCCAAGAAGGCTGTAACATGCTAATTTAAAAATTATGAAAATAAACCAAAAGTAAAATGAAATGCAAAATTGCAGAACATGCAGTTGTACACAAAACTTACAGTTTTTATTTTTATACTATGTTGCATTAATAAAAAACTAGGTGAAAGCCTGTCAGTAATGCTGGGACAGGAAAATAAGATATGTAGAGTATTTTTTTAATAACCAGGTATTGTTTTTGTTTGTGATGTCCAAATGTGAAAGTATGTTTAATGAAAAATGCAACAATAAAAAAAAAGTATATTGGTCAAGGCAGAGATTCAAAAATTAAAACAGACAAGCACTGTTTCCACCATGCCACCAAATTGGGACAAATGTTCAAACATTTATAAAAGGGAATCATATCGTTTGTGATGGATCCTTCTGCAAAAGAGGCATCCCAAAGCCACATCATAATATGTAAATATCAAAAGTCATGGTTTTGTCTTCAGTTTCACATCATCATCGATTCTCAACCCACTGCTGAATGTGGGGGGATAAATAAACGAAAAGAAAAACCATACAGTTTTACATGATCTTAAAATGTTGGAAATATAACTTTGGAATCTTTCTGTAGAAGGTTGGTCAGTGAATTTCCCCATCTGTGCTTGTGGTAATTGTATTTGGTTTTCACATGTGTTTATTTTGCTTATTTATTATCACAATATTGATGAAAAACTAATTATATATGTTAGTCACTAACTTTTTTAGGGATATAACTTTTAAAAATACTTCCATTTTTAGGCAGCAAATAGAACAGCAGCTGTATGTGTCATATGGTCTGCTCCTGAACTTCCATACATGGAACACTGCAAGCCCGCTCACCACTCTGAGGACTTTTCTTTTTGAAGCTGTTGAAAAATTCCCTAGTAATGCTTGCCTGCTTCATTTGCTAACCTCTGTTAAAAGTGCATCAGCAGTTGTTGGACAAATAAGAAGGTAATGCATTTTAAGCAGCATATTTTTGTTTCAGGATTTTGGAGTTAACTTATGATTTTATTGTTCATGCATAATGATTATGACCTGTCTTTTTGTTTTTGTTTTTAACTTTCTTTCCCAATTCAATTTGTTAAAAAATAGTTGGGTATATTTTACATAATATCTTCCTCATAATGGAGAACTGATTTTAATTAGACGATGGAACTATTAAAAAAAAAAGAAAAAGAAAACAACTGTGAAGGACTTGGACTGTAAAATTAGCGCTAAAGAAAAAAAAATCTGTGCAAAGGTATTAAATGTTCCGCACAGAATGTAGTGACTTATGAAATGAAATGCTTGTAACATATAAAACTGTGCCCAGATTATTATTTTTTTTTTCAGTTGTTTAGGTGTTGAGTGTTTTCTTTTTTCATGGTCTAGACAGCAGGAGGCTTTTATGCTTAGAAAGCATGTGCACTTTATAAGAAGTTCTGATTTGAAGGAAATAAGACATAATATGTGCATTTCAAAGTGGGGAAATTATTCTTCACTTGTGATGGTATCTGTGAAAAAAACATGCATTGTTTATTTCTCTTTTCACGAAAGAAAATATTTACTTCTTTCATTGATAAACATTGAGGTTAATGGCTAAGCACATGCATTTTGTTTTATTATCTTTTATGATGAATTACAAAATATGTATTTACACTTACATATATATATATATATATATATATATATAAGGAGACTGGCACAAGACAGACCGTTGTGGAGGAAACTTGGGGAGACCTTCGTCCAGCAGTGGATTGATAATGGTTGACAATGATGATGATGATGATGATATATATATATATATATATATATACTTGCATAAACCCCAACCCCAAAACTTCAACAGCTAAAAATTTGTGAAAAAAACTTGACCCACATATGAACTCACTTTTAATTTCAGAATTTTAGAAAACACAGTTATTGAAATGAATTATGCAAATTTCTGAGATTATCTTCTGTAAAAACCTTCAAGCTACAGTTCACCATTGGAGTTCCCAAGTAACTCCTGTAACATCCATGGCATTACTTATGCATCATTTTTTGAAAGACTTTATAACCATTTCTGGTGAAATTGTGTCACACAATTCTTTCAACTAAGAAGTAACAAGGCATTGACCATTTGTGAAAACTCAGGAGAGGAGAAATGCCTGATTGGTTGCATGTGGGTCACCAACTGTTGAGAGATTAATTTGGTGTTTGACTCACTGTGTATCCAGTTTCAAAGATGGGGGTGCCATGTTTGCATAGGGAAAATAATGAGGTATTTCTTCATGTTCAGAAGCAGGAAATTCCATGGTCTCAATATGAAACGAGATTAGGATTTTAACTTCTCATATTTACAACACTTATTCCTTTAGGAATCCTACTCTGGGTGAAAAAATACACTCTGTAGACAAAACATTAGAGGTAGGAGTAATGGGCAGTTGACATGGGCATCCCACGTGTAGAGTGGAACAGACCCAAACTAAACACAGGCGATAAATAGGCAGACAGCAGGACTTCCCAATTGTGTATTGCAATAGACAAACATGGTGATCTGGGCGACATTGATCGTGAAGGCATTGTTGGTGCAAGACATAGATGGACCATTCTATCGCCCAAGTGGTAAAACCCAAGGGTTCTTGAAGGCAACCGTATCAAGGGTGTACCGTGAGTATACCATCGACGGATGTACCGTGGCCGATCATAGTCAACATAGACTATCCAGGCTTGTACATACTGAGTGCTTGGCAATGGTGGTGCAAATCACATCCAGGTTAAATGTTGCAGCAAAATAAGCAGCATCAATGAGCAAATGGTATGGCACATGCTGCATAGCCTGGGCTACAGAGCTGACGATCTACTTGTATACCACTGTTAGCTGCTTGTCATGAGCCATTATGCCTTGCTCTGTGCCGGGAAACATGAAAACTGTACCTCTGCAGAGTGGTGCCACATCATGTGGTCAGATGAATCCCATTTCCAGCTGTTATCGAGCTGATGGGAGGGTGTAGGTGTGGTGCTGTCAGCCCAAGGCCGTGGCCCCATCATGCCAAGTCAGCTCTTTTCAAGGCAGTGTTGGTACTGTGATGGTTTGGGGAGCCTTTTCATGGAGCACATTAGGTCCTTTAGTTTGCCTCTCTCTGGAGAGGTCCTTAACTGCTGCACGTTACCAGCATGTGCAGACTGATCGCCTGCATGCTTTCATGGCCTTTGCGCATCTTGTGACTGATGGTATGTTTGGAACCAACCAGTTGCCCCCAAGGACTCCGAATTTAATCCCTGCCGAAGCTCTATGGCATGCTGTGGAGCAGAACATCAGACCCATGGATCCTGGACCAGCATCTCAGATGGAGTTGTGGACAATGCTGCAACACAGGCATGGCTGGCATTACCCCTGAAAGTCCTCCTGCACCTGGTGGAATTGATGATTCAGCATGCATAGGCTGCTATTTGTGCTAGAGGAGGACCAACATACTATTAGGTACGTATTTCTAATGTTTTGTCCATTGAGTGCATCTGATAAGTTTTTTATTTTTGTAAGTACTTCTGAAGAGGTGTTACATGAATCCTCCTGCTGCAGTTGCTGGCAACTTATTTTGAGACCATGGCTCTTGGTGTGTGATATAAACAGTGAAATGCAAAGCCGGATCAGATTTTTAAGAATGCGTATATATACGAGGGCAGTTCAAAAAGTAACAGCAAATTGAATATTTTGAGATATTAATACATAATTCAATTAGAGATACAAATGATATTTCATTTTTTTCAATACATTTCTCACACCTTTGCACCAACTTCTTTAGTCCATCAGAAAAAAATATTTTTGGTTGTGCCTTCACCCAGGAACGCACAGCTCATTTCCGAATCTTCGTCCTCTCAAAGTGTCCTTCAGGGGTCTAAACACGTAGTAATCAGAGGAAGCAAGTTCAGGGCTGTATGGGGGATGCTGTAAGATCTGAAATTTAAATCTCCAAACGGTGTCAAGAGTTGCAGCTCAGCCGTGTGGTGGCGGGCATTATCAGGAAGGAGAAGAACATTCTTAAAGCCCTCTGCAACGGCTCTGTATTGCTGGCTTCAGCCCCTCCTCCAACATTGCGCTGTATCAGGCACTATTCACTGCTTCCCCCCTTTTCTGATAGTGCTCGAAAATTGGTCCATTCACATCCCAGAAGAGAGTTAACAGGACCTTTCTGGTGGAGGGTTGAGACTTGAACTTCTTCTTGTCTGGAGAAGATTTGTGCCTTCATTCTGAAGACTGCCTCTTGCTTTCGGGCTCATAGTGATGCACCCAGGATTTTCCCTTGTGACGATACATGCCAGGAAGTAGTCTCCTTCGTCGTCATACCGAGCCAAAAAGACTGTGGAAGTCTACACATGAATCATCTTGTGCTCATTAGTCAGCATCCTAGGCACTCACCATGCACACAACTTGTGATACTTGAGAATCTCCGGGACAATGGTATGAGCAGATCAGGTATTGAAGTCCAATTCCCTGGCCAGAACTTCTAAAGAAATGTGCCTGTTTTCACAAATAACAGCATCAGCGCTACCCACCTTCTCATCAGTGACGGCCATGCTAGGACGACTGGAGCATTGCTCATCACTGATAGATTTTTAAACTCATCTACCCACTCTTACACTCTTCTTTTGCCAATACAGGCATCTCCGTAGTGTTGCAGTTTTCTTCTATGCATTTCATGAGGTTTCACACCCTTGGACCACGAAAATCTGATGATTGCCCTCTGTTCCTCTACGGTGCAAACAGCTAAGGGCATCACCATTTTGTTTATGCTGCCTTTCCACTTAAGCACACCACGCCATCTATTGAGCAGTGTTAACACCTTCTCTAAGAATGTATCTTCCCTGTGCGGGATTTTGAAATGCCTGGGGTATTCGTTTTATGAAATACTGTCAATTTGCTGTTACTTTTTGAATGACCTATGTATATTGTATTTCTATGAACACAAGTAAAATATGCAGGATGGAATGTGAAAAATCTCTGTAATCATAATTTTCTTCTTATTTTGGTGTGAAAACAATAACTCCTGCATCTCATGTACCCCGTTGGCTGATGAAGGGATTGCCATTTCTCCATAACGTCTTGAGAAAAGAATAATTGTACCTACCAGATATCCATAGCTGTGCCCCTCCCCCTAAAGTGTGGGGGAACACCTAAGGATGTAACTGACAGAAGGTGAGGAAACTATTGCCTGGTGACACGTGGAGAGCTGTGGTCTAAAAGTAAAACGTAAACAAACCTGGCGGCACATGCCTCCAGAGAATTCACATAACACAATGGAAGTCCAGCCCTATTTTTCACTGACCCGCATATAAGCCAACTCCCAACTTTGAAAGCAAGATTTCTTCCAAAAATGTTTGACTTGTATGCGAGTATATATATGGCACCCACCACACCCTTTTGGCTGTGTTTTGATGTTTTGCCTTGCTACAACAGTAATGGGGAAAATATCATATACAAATCAATTTGCCAATGATTGCCACCTAATGTGACATTACAGAACTATGAAAATTATGCAGTACTTTATGGTTCCTTTGTTGCAGAAGTGCTGTGTTTGGAATGTGATGACAGAAGGTGAAGTGTTGCCATGTTCTGCAAAATTCATTAAAGACAACTTAAAGATTTATCTCTCAAATATTCATAACAAAGTATATCAACTAAGGAAAATGGTGAAGACTATTCAATTTATTATCTTATTTAAAGTATACTGCGCCTTTATTTATGTGTTAGTCTTTCATACTGAGTAAATGGATTTATCTTGGATGCATGTACTTGTATTCAGTTGTTTTTATTATTTTCTGTAGGTTCTTTTATAAGTTGGTGAACAACAGCTCTGACTTGTCTCCTGTCACTTGGCTATTCTCCGTTGCTTCAGAATTAGCAATATGCCACTCTATTCAGGAACCCATAACAGGTATGCATCATAAAAATTCCACGAGTACCAGGTATAATTAAATTTGGACTTGCTGTCATTTTGTAAATTGTCATTCAGAGTGCTGTGGCAGCTATAGTAATTCCATTGAAAGCGAATATTTTGATCATTGTGAGTGGACATTAATGTTGATTTATTGCAAAGTCCAAAAAACTACATTCGCTATTGAACGAAAAATATATGTGGTACGTTACTACACTCAGTGTGTAGCAGGAAATTACTGTTACACACGTTTTTATTACATACATAGTGGTAATAAAAACGTGTCCAACAACCACTACGTATGTAATAAAAACGTGTGTAACAGTAATTTCCTGCTACACATTGAGTGTAGTAAATACAATAATTAATGTTGATGTTTGGCAGCTTCATAATTTTAAAGTAGAAGAAATCTGTTAACTAATAATGTGTTTCTCCTATTTGATATTTAGTTGCATGTGCTGTGTGATTAAATATTCTTTAAAATTCAAAATACACTGCTATCTATTGAAACTGCAACACCAAGAACTGAATGACTTGGACCAGGTGGAAACTTGTATGAGGACATGGTAGGGAATGCAAATGACTATAGCCACAACACATATGCAAATTTTGTGTGAGATCCTCAGGATCTCAACTGATTCAGTGTAGGTACAAAAACAGGCCACAGAGAATGTGTTTCCATAATTGTATCACGAGAATGTGTGTGGCATAGTATGATTAGCAAGTGCCATGCCTCTCTGAAGCAAAAGAAACCCATGTGTATAGTTATCAGACTTTGGGTAAAACAGAATTGTATGACTACTGAAAGCCAGTCGAAAGAAATGCAGTTGTGTGAGTATGAAATCAGTGAGGAGGGTAGCACTCACTGACACGAGGGGTCAGGAGCACAATGTCACATGAATGAACAAAAAGACTACCACCTGGACTATATGGTATTGGCAGACCACAGAGCCCCATCACAAACATTGGGGTAATACTGGAGTTCTGTGACACATCAAGAAATATGTGTACATGCTCTGTTAAATGCCATCTGCATAGAGGACACACTGGGTGCTAAGAACAGAGACACTAGTGTGATCAGTGCCATCACATACTGTTTACAGACAAGCCATAGTTTTCCTGATGCATCATGATTGACAGACTCATACACTGAGATGCTCTGGTGAACAACTACATAGTGTTTACAGACAAGTCATAGTTCAGCCTGATGCACCATGATTGACAGACTCATATACTGAGATGCTGTGGTGAACAACTACTGTAGGCGTGAATTTTGTAGCATCATACAACACTGACATACACCGATCAGCCATTACATTATGACCACCTACCTCATAAGCTGTAGGACCCCCTTTAGCCCGTAAAACAGCAGCCACTCGGCGCATCGATTCGATGAGGTGGTGATAGGTATCCTGGGGTATCTGGTACCATAATTTCAACAGTAGGTCCTCCAGTCCCCGTACATTTTGGAGTGATGAGGATTTAATGTGAACCCGCTTTTCCAAGTCAAATCGCAAGTGTTCCATTGGGTTCATGTCAGGTGAATTTGGAGGCCAGGGCATTAACAGAAAGTCTCCAGCATGTTCCTCGAACTACTCCTTGACGATTCTGGCAAGTGACATGGCGCATTATCCTGTTGGTTATGGCCATCACCGGCAAGGAACACAGTTGCCATGAATGGATGAACTTGGTCCTCGACGTTGTTCAGATACCTGACAGCAGTCAGGGATTGTGCTATTGGAATAGTGGGGCCTAAAGTGTTCAAAAAAAAAAAAATGCCCACAGCATAACACCGCTACCGCCGGCCTATTTCTGCCCAACAGTGCATTTACCATACATGAGATTCTTCCGCGAATTCGCGGAATTCCGTTTTTTTCGGCATCATTTTGGTCATCCTCGAGGTCATTGCAAAAATGAAGAGAAAATTTTCAGAATTTTTAGGGGGGGGGGTCGTTCTATAGAAAAATCCTTGAAAAAGCGGAATTCCGCTTTTTTGTGGTGTAAAAGAACTAAGCGCTTTCTAGCTGAGAGCGTTGTTTTTGGAGCAGGCGCTGGAGGGCAAGAAGAAATGTTGGAGGGTGGAGTCAGGAGCTCAATTCATTTACTGCTGTCAACAATGGATGGGGTCAGTCACTTGAGCATCGCAGCGCGAAGGGTGGAAGCTCCGCCTACTTCGTGCTTTAGGAAACTGCCGCAGCCCACGAGCCATTCCGTGTCTTGCGGGAAATCGCCACTCTGCATTCTATCCGTGACGTCATCGCCAGGAACTCTCTCTCTTGTAATTTGCGATGTATCCGAATGCGTTCCCACTTTTCTGAGATCGTTAGAGAATCGAAGTTCTCGTGAAATCTCTTTCTACAAAGGACGCACATAAATTACGGAATCTCCGTAATTGCCAAAAATTATGGAATCTCCGTAATTATTACGGATTTCCCCGGGATTACGGGTGACTAACAAAAAATTATGGATATTCAGATTTTCGCTGTTATTAAGAAAGTTTTAATGGTTTTGTAAATAATCGATGAAAAGCCTCTGAATAAAGTTCGTAACACAGCCCTTTGTATCCTTTTTTTTTTTCTTCTGAGGTGGCGGAATTTGTTTTGCTTGTTCGAAAGTGTAAAAAAAGAAAAAAAAAGCACGGCACTAGGATTGCATAAATCCGGCGTGCTTCTTTCGGCATGGCCCGCTATTACGTGCTTCTTTCGCTGTGGCCCGAGATTACGTCGGCCTGAAGCATCTTAATAAAGTTCGTGACGCAGCTTTCTTTTCTTAAATTCTCCCCCATCCCGAAGAGAAGGAATTTATTTTGCTTGTTTGAAAGCCAAGTGGAAAGGAGCACGGCGCCGCGCCGGGATTACGTATAGGCATGGCGTGCTTCTTTTGCCGTGATCCGGAATTACGTTGGCTCGGACGTGCTTCTTTCGCTGTGGCCCGGACTTGCGTCAGCCCGATGCCTCTGAAACAAGTTCGTGACGCACCTCTTTGTTTTCTTTTTTTCTAATGAGGAATGTGTTTTGCTTGCTTGAAAACTTAGTGGAAAGAAAGCACGGCGCCCAGCCAGTATTACGTCGGCCTGAAGCTTCTAAACAAAGTTCGTGACACAGCTTTCCGTTGTTTCTTTCTTTCTGAGAAGGAGGAATTGTTTTGCTTGTTTGAAAGCTAAGTGGAAAGGAAGCATGGCGCCACGTCGGAATTACGTAGGCCTGGCGTGCTTCTTTTGCCGTGATCCGGAATTACGTTGGCTCGGACGTGCTTCTTTCGCTGTGGCCCGGAATTGCGCCGGCCCGATGCATCTGAACCAAGTTCGTGACGCACCTCTGTGTTTTTTTTTTTTTCTGAGGAGGAGGAATGTGTTTTGCTTGTTTGAAAACTTAGTGAAAAGAAAGCACGGCGCCCGGCTAGGATAACGTCGGCCCGTAGCCTCTGAACAAAGTTCGTGACGCAACCCTGTTTCTCTCCTTTCTTTCGTTTTTTCCTAAGGAAAAATGTGTTTTGCATGTATGAAAGCTAAGTGGGAAAAAAGCACGGCTTCGGGCCAGTATTACGTCGGCCCGAACCCTCTAAACAAAGTTCGTGGCGCAGCTTTCCGTTTTTTTTTTTTCTTTCTTTCTGAGGAGGAATTTGTTTTGCTTGTTTGAAAGCTAAATGGAAAGAATGTGTCATGAGTGGCCCAAAAACATGGTTAAAAACAAGAATTCGGCAGAGAAAATCTCCCCACTTGCTTGACATTGATGGAGATTCATGTCACCATATTCACAATGCAAGTAAAAAATTTTGCAAGCCATTTTAAGCTTACATTGAGAAATACTTTATTGACTTCTTCAATTACTTTAAATGGTTGGCAGATCAACATGAAGCCCTTGCTGAAATTTGTGAAATTATAGGGCTAAAATTCACTGAAATTAAGAACATGGTGCAATGCAGGTGGTTGTCATTCTATCATGTGGCATTAAACAGTTTACATATCCATGATGCCCTTTTGCTGCTGTATTATGGATTTGTGCAGCCTAATGAAAGACCAATATACATGGATGTGATAAATAAAATATGTAAAGATTAGAAAGAAAAAGTTAAAATTCCAGGAGCTTTGGAAGAAATTACGGGAAAAAAAATCTAACAGAAGATGGAAGAAAATGGAAATCTAGAATTGTTGCAAAATTATTTGAAAGCTCAAAAAAAAAAAAAAAACCTTGCTTATGTTAAATTTTTATGTTGCAGCTCTACGTCTTTTGAAAAAATATGTATGCTTATTTCAAACAAAGGAGCCATTAATTCATAAAGTTTTTGATGAGCAGAAGCAACTATTCTTGGATTTCTTAGCTTGTTTCTTAAAACAAGAGATACTGAAAGGCAAACCTATGAAATATTTGATAAGGCAAACCTGTGAAAGATTCTTGGATCAGGAACATTATTTTGAAAAGCGAATCAAATGACATTGTGGGGAATTTTTTTAAGCCAGGCTGCTGAAGCTTATATTCAGCATGCAAAATACATGCAAAAGACACTACCATTATGTAGTGATCTTTTAATGTACATATCATTGATCCTTCTACAAGGGGACATAATCTAACTTTAAAAAGACTGAAAAACTTCCACAGTTTCTTTGAAATATATTGAATTCAGAGGAAATGGAAAGCTATGCTCTAGAAATTCACCAGTATCAGTTTGAATCACGACTTCCATCTCCCGACTTTGTAAAAATTGATGCGTGGTGGGCAAAGGTGTTTGACCTCTACAAGTACACTATGTTATCTAAAGTAGTAAAAGCCTTTATATCATGCTTCCATGGTCCACAGGTTGAAAGTTCTTTCAGCATGATGGCTGAAACCATAGATATAAAATCAGGAAGAATGAACATTGAAAGCTATACAAACTGTGTAGTATAAACTTAAAGCACAGGGTAAGTCTGCAGTTAATTTCTTCAGTAAAGAAGTTTTTTTCCAAGAAGCAGTTGATGCCAACCTCTGCCAAAATCTTAGGACATCAGAAACAAGTTATATCAAAGAAATAGAGAGGAAAAGAAAAGGAATTATCAGCAAAAAGAAAAAGTTAGCAATGGATGCTGTTCAGCTGCAGTCAACGTAAAATAAATATGGCCGTGTAGCTTGCCGAGAAGAAAGCCAGGCTTGCTCAGAAGAGGAAATTCGAATTGTTGTGCAAGCAAGTACAACAAAAAAGGGGCAAAATATCTTTGAAGTAATCTGTTTAAAAACCATAACTTCTAGTCATGTTTTTTTTAATTTGTACATATTCAAATACATATTCCAATTATCATTTAGTAAGAATCTGTGAATTTAACTTATTTCCACACACATTTTATTTTTGAAAAATTTGGTACATTAGAGTGCTACTAAGCCAACAAGACTGACTTATCTCTTGTACTCTGATGTTTGACCAAAACTAATCTGTGGATATGCTTCTAATTGCTTGACTAAATGCACAAACTTTCCTAGACAAATACTTTTCACCTCAGGATTTAGCTAGTAAAGATTTACATGTATGTTTTAAATCTGATTTTTAAAAATATCTCATTTTATTTTGTTCTTGATTCCCTACTTTTCTATTGTGAATATAATAATGTGCTTCACTTTAATATTTACTTACATAATTTACAGAAAATAATTCCATATGGCTTGTGCAATCTTAAATATTGTATATGCTGTATTTGAATTTGCTCACACCGCGCGTTCGCGTGTCCCAATTTTCCACCCAGTTAAAAAGTTCAGCTTTTTTTGTCATTGGCCGGTCTCATGTATGATTTACGTGCCATAGCCTCCATTGCTAAGCAGCATATCCATGCTCAGCTGTCTACGTGATGCACCAGGAATCTTGATTTGTCAGACCAGGTCACTTTCTTCCAAACATCCACGGTCCGATCTCAATGATCTTGGGCCCATTTCATGCATTGTTGGCAATGATGTGCAGTGAGCATGGGGACCCACTTGAGTCTTCGGCTACGCAGGCCCTGTGCAGAAGGCTGCGATGAACTGTGTGCTGTGACACATTGTCCTGATCACCACTGTTGTACCTGCGAGTGATTTGTTGTCACTCGCAGGTACAGTGAACAATTCGTGACAGTCTCCTCTTCCCTCTGGCATCAGTGAGCAGTGGGCGACCCATGGCTGGACAACGGTTTGTTGTTTGGCCACCTGTGCACCACTTTTGATGCATACTCACTACAGCGGCACATGCACAACCCACAAGCTGTGACGTTTCCGAAATCATAGTTCTGAGGCGCCGTGCCATCGCAATTTGTCCTTTATTCAAACTCAGATAAATCGGCAGCTTTTCCCATTCCAACTACGAACACTCTACTAACCAAAAGCCGGTCCTCGGGTTGTACATATACTGCTCTGTGAATTTCTCCTGTGCCCCCGTTTGGTCTCTAGGCTGGGCGTGGTCACAATGTAATGGTTCATCAGTGTATCTTTTAAATATCATAATTTTATCATCTCTTCCAGACATTTGTAAATTATATCCTGCCATTATATTTTCATGATCTCCTCTGTAGGATAAAACCACAAAGTTTTGTATGTTTATTTATAAACTTGTGAAAAGATTTATTCTGCAATGTAAATTTCTGGTTTCAGGCTCATCTTCACCAACCTTTGTATGTGGATTAATCTGGAAGATTCGCTCACTGTTCGAAAAAGCTTTACAGTCTCCTGATTCACAACATTGTGTTGCTTTGTGGCGTGCTTACTGTAGATTTGAAGTGAGTGTTCACTGTTTCATTATTAAATTAGTTGGCATCATTTAAATTTTCATGCTTGAATTAAGATTTTACTGTAATCATGCATTTCAATCATTACAGTTACTTTAAAATGTTACAAGATCTTATTACTTCTTAAGGTGATTAAACATTCTTTTGAATTAGGTATTATTAGGTGAACCTGTGAGAGCCAAGAAAATATGTCACCAAGCCCTTCAGCATTGCGCATGGTCAAAGGTATGTCTCATTTCATTCTGTTCTTTTGTTTTCCCTGCATTTTTTTTTTTTGCATTAAAAAAGTGTAAATATGCATTATCCATAACAATTTCTGATATAAGTCAGTTAGATATGTGATATGTTGCTGTTTTCTCCAAGCAGATTTTTGGAGAGTTAGGGCCCAGCTTTCCCTAAATTTCGCCTGTCGAAACCATCAAATATCTACGCATTCTTATTCCAAGAATGTACTTTCACATACTTACTTTTTTTTTTTTTTTTGATTCCTTTCAAAATTCCCCCTTTTTGTAGGTATACACGGATGAACAAACACCCATGGGGGAAAAAAGGGAAAAAAAGGGGGACAGGAATAAGTCATGTTAATTAAAATTGCAGTATTCTTCATTCGTTTATTCTTGTCAAAAACCAGGCTTGTGATTGCCTTCATTTTCATGATTTAGCTCCGTGCCTTTTCTTTTTTATTATTCTCTTGGAAAATACAACATGTGTATGTCATCATGAATTCAAATTTTTTTTTCCATGACAAATTGAGTAAATTTTGTGTTTAGTGTAAGTGCATTTAATGTTTACAGTAACGATAATCATAGTGAGGTAGAATAATGATAGTGCTTGGATAATTGTAGGAACGTTTTTTTTTACTAATGCTTTAATGTATCGTAGTAATCTTTTGTGTAGCACAGTGGTAAATTGCATTCATTATTTTAACAAATAAGAAAATTAATGTTGCCGTAGGAATTATCATAATGTATTAAAATTTTAAATTTTTGCATATGGCCGGTTTATGGTCTTATATGTATGCATAATTATTTTAATAAAACTGTATTCTTAACTGCATTAAAGGCAGTCTTTTTATGTTGTACTAAGAATTTTGATGTGTTTTTAGCAGTTGGTTCTCATCATATAGTTGTTAGAGAAAAGCTACATTCTTATATTTGGAAGCCTTAGTTCAAATGCCAAATGAGGCCCACCAATTTGTGCTAGTGAAATGAAAACAAATAGCAGGAAACCTTCCAAATGACTGTGGCAAGGCAATATCTTTAACTTTTTATTGTTGTTGCTAGATACTGTTATACTGTTAAGTTTTCTTTGCTAGAGTTATTTCATAGGTTACTTTGAACTCTTTGTTCAGAACCATGCACTTGCTTGCATTAGTAAATTGGAATGACTAAATGCATCATATAACTTCACTGAGCACACAGAATTTGTGTAATGAAACAAGCGTTGTAGAATAGTTGAATGATATAGTCACTTTTTATAATATACCCTGAGATGTCAGTTTATTAGGTACACTTGTCCTCATCACATAAATGGTTCATTCAGTACATAAGATGTCACAGGAATGAAGTGTGTGTAATAGGGTGGGTAAAACCTGAAATTTTCTGATCGAAATGCCTTAGTGCGGAAAAGTTGTGAGTCAGCACCACTAATAATTGCGTGAAATATTTTTCGAATCGGTTAATATCTTTGGCTCTGACCAGAGTCTCAAAGTTGTGAAATTTCACAAAAAACATGAAATTTTAAAGTGTCCGTCGAAAATACCAGAATTACTCGGATCGAAATGCCCTAGTGCGGAAAGAGTTTTAATAACCATCAGCAACAGATGTATTAAGTATAATTCCAATCAGTTAATTTATTTGGCTCTGACCAAAGGCTCGAAGTTTCAAAAGTTTACATAAAAAACGTGAAATGTATACGACTGTATATAGATTAAAACTCGTCTCCGACGTCTCATCATAGTCTCGTAATTATTCAGTTTTATATGTATGTTCGAACAGGTGTCTGAAAGGTAGCTCATTCAAATGGAGGAGGAAAATTACCCATTGCAAAGGTGTGCCAATTTTTAGCTCCAGGAGACAAATTATACCAGATTTGTACATGATATTTACTGAGGTTCCATCACAACCGATTACTTGAAGTTCACTGAAGTCAAAAACCTTTGAAACCACATACTCATATATGCTGTCGAATATTTCAAGTGCTGTGCCAGATTTGGGAGTCACATGTCCAGCATACTGTGACGACGGCTCCTTCACTAGCGAGATGAGTTCCTCTGTGACCGTTCTCTGGCAAAAATTTACCCCGATATTTACTTCGGCTAATATCTGGTCCTTATATCCATCAAAATACAAACCTCAAGGTGGTGTTGAATGGACTCTTTGTTTGAAGCTGCTTACAACATTTGTCCTTTTCTCTTTGAATTTTGCTTTTGTCTGATTTCAATATGAGGCCCATATCCTGAATACACTAGATGCTATTGCAGCAGTTGCTCTGTCAGGCACACCAAATCACTGACTACTAAGTACAGTTGCAGAAAGTGGTATTTGCATTTGAGAAGGGGATTGAGTTGGCTTACTGATACTGGGGCGATACAAAGCAGCATATGTTTCTTCCTCAGAAACTAATTTGGTTTCTGTTTCAGTTGGATCATCGTCGTCAGTCCCACTGGGAAACTCATGCAACCTCCTGTTTTCTGGGAAGAGCAGAATCTTGTAATTTTCTCTCGATTCGTTTTTGGAGCTTCTGTGTTTTGATAAAATCAACGGGACCTATGTGTAACATTTCGTGGTTGATCTCTGATCCACAAGGAACAGTCGTTCTTTGGCTGGGACTTTATTCACTGAAGGGTAAGTGCATTTATTTATATCTGAGTGCTTGCAAGCAGCTATATCAAAAAGTGTTGTATTTGCTTCATACCTAAACATTTCAACCATGTCTTTCACTGTTTGACTTTTAGTAGCAAGTCTACTAGAACTCTTCATTTTAATGTACTTCTTGTGATAGCAACATAGCACGTACACTCTGCTGAGAAACTGTCGGAATAGACTCTTTTTGAAACAACTTTTCAATTTTCCCAGCCACAGAGAGGGAGCGTGAATGCGAGTGTATTATTGCAATACATTTCACGTTTTTTTTTTTATGTAAAATTTCAAAACTTCGAGTCGTTGGTCAGAGCAGAATAAATTAACTGATTGGAATAATGTACTTTATACATCTGTTGTTGGTGGTTATTAAAGCCTTTTCCGCACTAGGGCAACTTTGGGTTTTTCGACCCACCCTAGTGTGTAATCAGTGGTTGATCCAGGAGGCATTTTTGATACCATTAAACAGGATTCCCAAAAATATTTTTAATTCAAACAGTGTCTTCAGTAAAATGTTATTTTAATGAAAATATTTTAGTGCAAGAGGCATCTTGAATATGACAAGAAATCCACTGCACTTTGAACCTTTGTAAGGTTTTCTTTTTTTTTTTTTTAACATTTTTGGCAAAAAAAAAAATGTTAAAAAAACAAAACAAGAAAACCTCAAAAGTAAAACAAAAATAGGTATCATCTTTCAAAAACCTGGATTGACCCCTGGTGGTACAAATCAGTCAGGCCAGCTCGTCATGCATTGGGTAGCAGTCTAATAAAGGCCAGAATGGGCAAAACGAATGATCTGAGTGACTTTGGAAGTGGCATGAAAGTTGGTGCCAGTTCGAACATCTCCCAAATTGCCCTTCTCCAGGGCTTTTCACATGTGAAAAGGTTGTGTGTACACAACCTTAGCAAGAGTTTACTGCGAATAGTGGGACATGAAAAAACTTCTAGCGATGAGCGATCCTGTGAATAAAAAAGTTGATGGATGAGCGAGGTCAAAGGAGACTGGTGACATGGTTGTCAGCAGTTGTGGCCCATTCGTGACAGGGTCTGATACATGATACATTTGGAGATGACCCTAATGTGGAATTCTGCAGTGATTTGCTTGTTTGCTTGCGTGATTCCTGCGAGTCTCCCTTGACTCTCTGATCCATCCGCTGTTTTTGTCCACAGGATTGCTGACTGCTCAAAGTTTTTTGCATGTCTCACCATTTACAGTAAACCCTTGGTACAGTTGTGTGTTTAAAGCCCAGGAGGAGTGTCACTTAGAAAATGCTGGAACTGACATGCCTGGTGCCAACTATCATGCAACATTCAAAGCTGCTCAGATCATTGATTTTGCCCGTGTCAATCCTCAGTCGAATGCTAACTGACGCTCAATGATCTGGTCTGCCTCATTTATTCTGCGTACTGCGCTCACATGCCATTTTTTAACGTATTGGAGTGAGCAATTTATATGGCAAGGGTAGGTGTACCTAATAAACTGGCATCTCAGTGTACAAGACAGAATGGACTTCTGTTACAGAAGAATTTTTGAGCTACTGCAGCTGTGGCAGGGTTTAATGTGGAGATTCTGTAGTAAAAAAGTGAATAAATGGGTCTATCTTCTATATACACTGGCATCCAAAAATTAAGGACGAGACGGTTTTTCGAATGTAACTTCGTGCAGAAGTGCTCCACATCGACTCAAATCATATCATAAGATCCCCAAGATGTAAGAATATGGGACAAGTGAGCAAAACCGTCCAAACAAGGAATCCAAAGGATACAAAGGCACTTTATTGAAAAGGTAGCTTCAAGCAAAACTGGACAGAAGACAGAAACGTCCATGTGACAGGTGGCTGCCAAGAAAAATCCAGTCTTTAGTAGTGGATATGATCACCCCTGACTGCGTTGCAGGATTTACAGCGTCTGTCCATGCTGAGGACGAGGTTGTCAAGGAACTGTTCAGGCATCGCTGCCCATTCCTCTTGTAGCGCCAATCATTGCTGGCGGCTGGTGACGTGCTGCCAAGCGTTTCCAGAGAAGGTCCCACCCGTGTTCGATTGGATTTAGGTCCGGGGACCTTGCGGGCCAATCCATGCGTTGAATATCTTCACTCTCCAACATCTCTGCGACATCCACTGTACGATGAGGTGTAGCATTGTCGTCCATGAAGAGGAACTCAAGACCCACAGCACCTCTAAACAGACGCACGTGAGGCAGGAGAACCTCGGTACAATAGCGGACACCAGTGACTGAACCGCCTTGGATGATGTGGAGGTCAGTACGGCTACCAAGTATGATACCGCCCCAAACGAGAATTCCGCCACCTCCAAACCGGTCCCTTTCGATGATGTTGGAGGTGTGATTGCGTGTTCCCTGCTCTCTCCAGATGTGTATACGTCCAGAATCGCTCGTCAGACTAAATCGGCTCTCGTCCGTAAAGATAACTCGACCGTATTGCTGATGTGTCCAGTTCTTGTGTTCTTGGCACCACAGAAACCATCGTCTCCAATGAGCAGGCATTAATGGCACACTCCGTACTGGTCGTCGTGCAAATAGACCACCTTTGTGCAGCCTCCTGGACACAGTAAAACGCGATAACGGACGTCCAGTTGTCTGTTGCATGTGCCTTGCGATTTCTCCCGCTGTCTGCCGTCTGTCTCCTCTTGCCTGTAGGACAATATACCGGTCGTCCGCCACCGTGGTTGCTCGTGGACGACCACTGCTAAACTTTAGGACAGCTGTTCCTGTCTTTTGAAATGCTCTCCAAGCTCGTGAAACGATTCTGTGAGAGATCCCGAACTTCTTGGCCACACTAGTCACACTTCGACCTTCTTCCAACTTCCCAATGACACGACCTCGGGTAAAGTCATCCAGATGTCGTCTACTGGATTGCCTGTTGGCCATATCACACGGTGGCAGCAACTCGACGTCGTTCAAACCGATGTACACCGTGCAATAGCTTTCACCGAATTGATGCCCTACCGTACCGGACCCTAGTCTATCTCCTGAGTGGTCTTTCGGTCCGTTCTGCCTGCTCGTTCTGCTGTTATGCTAATTTCTCCCCTTCGTCCTTAAGTTTCGCACACCAGTGTATTTATGAATATGCTGTTTTATTCAACAAGTGTGTTTATTATGTTTGGTATGGTCTGCTGAAGTAAGGTTTGAATTCAAATACCATAGCTCATGTTTTGCCCTACATTTTTTGTTGATGTGATGTAGTGAGCCATAACCAACTAACCTTCTTTTCATTTATATTGACTTGGAGAAAGACATGAATATATTAAAAAGAAAAAAGGTGACAGATGACGTATGTATTATTTAATGAAAGAATTTACTTTTGGCACACTTTGCATTTTGGTTTCACCATTTTTTTAAAAGTAAATTTCTTCTAGACCTTTCATTCACATAATACATTTGGAAGAAATAATGTCATTTTCAAGAACAAATTGTCATATCTCAGGTGGAAAGTTTTTGATCAGTATGTTCTGCCATATCAAAGACATAGACCCACTCTAAGAAATGTATGTAGAGTCTACAAACAACTTGAAGTAGCATGGAAATAAGTACACTGAAGCACAATCTATTATATTAATTCTATAAAGCAGCTATAAAAAATTACATAGGTGAAACAGGTCGCAGACTAGAAACTCTTATAGCAGATCATAAAGCAGCTATAAAAAATTGCTCCAACAAGACTGGATTAGATAAGCATGTTAGAGAAACTAGTCACAGCATGGATTGGAATCCCTTAAAGTCATCAGTTTCCAAAGCAATTTTCAAAAAAGAAAGCTGAAAGAAGGAATAGAAATTGAGAAAAATCAAAATTCCATCATCAATGACTGCAAAGGATTTTTCCTGCCTAACATCTGGCAGGATTTGTTGAAAAATAGCGTAAACCGTCAAGGTTAACCATAACCGCGATAGTGACAGGAATAAGTGACAACAAAAAGACAGCCTGAAGAAGAAGAAGAGTTTTCTCCAAAAATTTGCAATTAAATGAAAAAATTTCCTAGTAAAATTCCCATAATAGTTGTTTTAGATTAGTAATTCTATAAGGTGTTTTCTACTGTGAATCCTATTTTGAGAGAACAGCTGAACATAAAGATATGGTTTAGGTATCAAAATAAGATGTGCCAGTCAAAAAGAAAAATGAGATTGGGGCAACGGTTCGGCAAAGTTCCCATGTAAAGTCTATGGGAGAAGTGTGCGGTTGACATTCGATCGCCTGCAGTTGACTCATGGGCTGTTGAAGGTGGAAGCATGGAGGGACTGAGATAGTTCAAAGTCCAAAGTCAGCGAACACTCTCAAAGACCTGATTGGATTATGCCGTTGGACTGTGTGATGTATATGTACAATTTAATATTTATTCGATCTAGTTTATTCGTGTAGGTAAGACGTTTCCCATTATGTAAAGATGTAAATAAACATTCCATTGACCATTGTTAGTGAAAATATTTAGAATGTACATATTGAGTTGTGCCATCTATATTTTCATTCCATAAGGTTTTTTTACTGTGAGACCTATTTTGAGAGAACGACTGAATGTAAAAATATGGTTCAGGTATCAAAAGAAAGGTCTTACCATGTAGATGTGCCAGTCGAACAAAAAACTGAGATCGGGGCGGCAAAGTTCCCATGTAAAGTCTATGGGAGAAGCGTGCGGCCCTTATCTACATCAGGCGCTCAGTTCAGTGTGAGACTTGGTGTGTGCATGGTGTTCTATGATCAGCCCTAAAGTAAATACTTTATTGCATACTTACCCTTAACAGAATGTCTCTCCCGCAAAAAAGTAAAAAAACAAACAAAAAGAAAACGTAAGAGCCTTACTGGAAGGCATGAGCGATTAGTGGGCCGCAACTACATGTCTCAGACAAGAGAGAATGAAGAGTATTTGCAATGCGAATCTCATTCCAACAACATTTACAAACACAGTTATGACTGAAGATGAGAGTGAAATAGTGCGCTGTCCAGTTGAAATTTTTTTCTCACGATTGAGATGAGTGGATTTCCGCCTCACATTTTGCCACTGAAAAAGGGTGCAGTCGTGATGCTCATCACGAACCTGGCCACCCCAGTGGCGCAGTGTTCTAAGCACTGGCTTATGATAATTCGTTCGTGAAGGGTCCGGGTTCGAATCCCGGTGAGGCATGGATGTTGTGTTTGTCTTACGGTACAGGCTCTCTCCCTTCCCTGGAACCAGTGACCCTAAATTAGGGACGGGCAATTGCTTATAGCCCATTGAGTTGCTCACGATTATTGTTAAACCTCCAGTCAAAAAAAAATCACAAACCTGGACTATTGTCTTTACTGAAGTGGTTGAATGAATTTGTCAATCAAATAAAGTTTACATTTGTTGTTTCATATGAATTTATTCTTTTCAAAAAAGAAAAACAACAACAAACTAACTGTTGATTCCGACGGGTTTCATCTAGTTTATTTTATGCATACATTGAGATAGCCTTGCATTAGGAACACCCCCGTTTTACATATAAATTTCGAGTGATAACAAAGTACCATATGATATGAATGTCACATGTAGCTACTATAAGTTGTGCACACCTGTCCTCTGTACATAATCAGTATACGTTTGCCTGTAATGGGGAAATGTGGTGACTTAAGCCAATTTGATCCTGGCCACAGAGTTTGGGCCTGGAGGGTAAGTGCCAGTATTTCGGAAACAGCCGCACTTCTTGGTTGTTCCCATACCACTATATCAAGGATGTACCAGGACTCGATTAACCATGCACAGACATTCAGCAGAAGGGTTCACATTGGTCAGCTACATGCAGTTGTTTTTAGAGGTGATTGTTGGGTGTCATGCCTTGTATTTCAGCAACGATGAGCAACAGTCACCCAGCTCACCTACTGGTACAACAATGGTATCATTAGATCTATTTCCACATGCACCATCACTGTATCTTGCTTCACCTCTGATTCCACAGCCACAGACCAATGAGTACCCATGATGATGCCCAGTCACCGCAAACAAAGCCTCATATGGGCCAAGGAACATCAGCAATGTACCCTTGACAAATGGAAGAAGATTACCTGGAGCAGAGGTCTGCATGGGCCAACCCAGTCTTTTTATTGCAGTGGTAAAGAAAGAAAAAAGTTGTGTTCCCCGATTTCCTGGTCTGTTTAACTGTTTTGCTGGCTTTACTTACTTCCATTACATACCAGTGCATAATCACAGAGACAAGGAGAGGCACTCAAAGTGTTTTCACCATCTCATCTGTTAGTATTAAGATAGTAAAAACACTTTGGGGTTTTTGACAAAAAAAAAAAAAAAAGATTTGATCCTGAGCAAGTGTGTGTGTGGTGTAGAGTGGGCTACTGGGGGTGCATGGTGGACAACATCAATTGTTCTCCCTATCCCTAATCTGTATAGAGATTGCCTTTTGTAGTGTTGCCTAGTTCAGAGTATTTTTCAATAATATCTCATTTCATTATTTACTTTTCATATAATATCACTAAGCTGTTCTATGAGATTCAGAGGTTAGCTCCAAAAAGAAATACAAAACTACCAGATAATTTTTACTTACTGTTGCAGTATTAAACTTCTCCATTTACAGCAATCTTGACATACAACTCGAGCTTCACTGACATCCATTAAATGCCATACACAAGATCTTCTATACTTCATACTCATAATTTGTTTCTCATGCAGACATTCCTGAATCTGATCCTCCCATGACTTCCTTGACCTTCCTCTGCCTTTCCTTCTGGCCACTTGGGCTAAAAAGATTGTCTTAATAACCATCTCATCATTCATTCTTTCAACATGGCCAAAGCATATTAGTCTCCACCTTGCTAACAACATTTTGCTTCACATCACACAAATGCAACACATCTTCATTCCTCACACAATCAGAACGTGTCTTGCCACAAACCCCTCGTAAGTAATGCATTTCTCCAGCACACACATGACTCCTATGTTTCTTCTGCAGTACCCAGGTTTCACTGTCGTACATCAGAGTAGGAACAATTACACTTTCATACACAGCCATGCGGGACTCTCTTGAGAACCTATCATTCCTGTGAAAACCTCCCAGAGCAGCCATGACTTTCAATGAAGAATTTACTTGCCTATTAATTTCACCATCCAATTTGTTCTCTCTGTCAAACATGCTTCCTAAATACACAAACTCACTCACCTGGTCAATCACTGTGCCATTTACACTTACATTACATTCAGTGCTACCAGTTCCTCTCTCAAAAACCATAATTTTGGTTTTTCCCTTATTTATACTCAGTTTGAATTTCATGCAAACTTCGTACATCCGGGACAACATACTCTGAAACTCATTTTTGTTCTCTGCCAAGAGGACAGTGTCATCAGCATACAGCAATCTACACACGGATATCACCAAGACATAAACCAGTATTATCTATTTTGGCATCACGCATGCACGCATCCATAAATATATTAAACAGCCATGGTGACATTACACAACCTTGCCTGACTCGTGCACCAATAGAAAACCATT
The DNA here is from genome assembly GCA_039090855.1 of Macrothele yani. NCBI lineage: Eukaryota > Metazoa > Arthropoda > Arachnida > Araneae > Macrothelidae > Macrothele > Macrothele yani. Next base: position 29,787,922 of record CM077029.1, on the reverse strand, counting down.
TTGATAAAACACCATTCACTCATACACAGGCTCTACTGCCAGCATACATGGCTTTTACACTATTAAGTAGATTCCCAGAAACACCATATTCATTTGATACCTTCCTCAAAACTGTCCTATTTACTCGGTCGTAAGCTTTCTCTAAATCTATGAAGGCTGCAAAAACTTTCTTATCAACAGCTAGATACTTTTCAATCATCATGCGTAATGCAAAAATTTGGTTAGTGCAGCCTTTACGAGGCATAAAACCACTCGGAACATTCCACACTTTCTCTGATGTAAGACCCCGTACTTTTTCAATAACGACCTTACCAAACACTTTTCCTGGCACACTTAATAGGCTAATACCATGATAGTTCTTGCAGTCAGTCTGATCCTTATACAAGAAACAATTCTAGCATCCTTCCAATCCCGAGGGATCATTCCTAACTCCCAGCACAACTGGTAAATTTCAGTTAGCTTATCAATTACAGAGTCACCACCATATTTCAACATCTCGGCAGTTATGCCATCAACCCCTGGAGCCTTACGATTCCAAAGAGATTTTAGAGCTTTACACACTTCTTCTCTTGAGATCCCTCCTGTGCTTTCATTCTTCCCTGTGCCATCATCTGCATCAGAATCATCTTTGCTTTCTTGATCTAATAACTCACAGAAGTATTCACCCCATCTTTCACTTAACTCATTGGGCTCCCATATCATTTCTCCAACCCTCACACAACTTAACACTTTGTTTCCCCTATTTTTCCTGAGTCTCATGTACTTCCAGAAAGACTTCCTATCTTTCCAAAAAGCCAATTTCTGCCTTTCCACCTTTTCCTTCCTATCTTTTGCCTTACTCTGGTGAACCAGCTTAGCAGCTTCACACTTCTTACAACGATATTCATCCACAAAAACTCTACCTTGCAACATCCCCAAATAGGCTTCCTTCTTTCTCTTTACTGCCTCTTCAATCTCACTATTCCACCAAGCATCACCTCTATTGTTAGCCACTATTGTGGTGCCACAGACTTCTTCAGCAACAGTGACCACACAGTTCTTAAAACATCCCCACTTCTTTTCTACATCCCTCTCACAAGACTTCAGCTCCTTCAGTCATTCTCTATTTCAGAATAATGCTGATGATTTTCAGGGAGCCTTTCAACTTTTATTCTTTCCATCCTAAGCCTCTTCCTGTTCTTTTTCCTCCAACGAACATTAAGTTTCACTCGTGACACTACCAAGTAATGATCAGAGCCAACATCTGCACCGCTCATCACACGAGTGTCAACAACTAAGTGTTTCAGACGCTGATCGTAGACAACAAAATCTATCACACTCTTTTGGCCAAGAGTACGATTTTCCCAAGTATATGTGTGGATATACTTGTGGTTGAAAAAATGTATTAGATACATACAAACCATTCTCAATGCAGAGTTCAATTAATCTTTCACCATTATCATTCACACAAGGATCATTAAACTTACCCAGAACATTGTCAGAAATTGCCTGCACACCTACTCTAACATTGAAATCCCTGCTGTTATAACTTTCTGTTTAGCACCAAACTGACTCAAAACAGCTTTTAGCTCATTCCAGAAATCTTCCTTCCTATCAGAGGGTTCAGAGTCACAAGGAGCATACACTACAACAATTACAATTCTCTGAAGTTTCACTTTCAAATGAATCCAAAGAATTCTCTCACTTATGCAACTATAGTGAATCAAGTTTTTCTTTATCTTTTCACTTAAAATCACACCTACACCAGCCTGTCCTCTCACATTATCCAATACTCCAGACCACACACTCACCGTTCCATTCACTTCTTCTATACCAATTTCCTTCTTTTTGGTTTCACTTACATACAGCACATCCAATCTGTACTTATTCATCTCTTCAATCACCTCATTCAACTTGCCATTTATACCTCTAGTATTCCATACACCAATCTTACACTCACTCAGCCGAGATCTCTTTCTGATTTTCCTTCTTCCAGTTCCAGGTTGATACCATGGTGGACCATCCTTCTCAAGTGTAGTAGGTCCATCATATCCCACGCTTGAGTCCGGATATTGATTTCTCTTTGTCTTTTTAATCAGGTAAGTACATCAGTGTGGGGGATTAGCCCACAGCTGACGGTTCCAGTTGGTCATTCAGCCTAAGGATTCTGGAACAGAACCCAGTGAGTTTGGGTCTTTTCACCAATGCCACACAGAACTAGCTGGCACCTCTCCAAGATTCAGAGAGGCCCTAGTTGCTGTTGTGTGTGCCATTGTTACCACGGAGCGCCCCGAGGAGGAAAACCCGTCTCTCACTAAGACTGCCCGACTTACTTTTCATGGTTTAATAAAATACAATAGAAAGAGATGAAAATATTACAAAATGGCTCATCACTTGCCAGACAGGGCCTTAAACACACAGGCTTGAGCCAGGCTGGGCTCTCCAAAATAAGGTCCATGCAGACCTCTAATCTGGAGTGATGAGTCCCATTTTCCACTGCACCATGCTGATGGCCAGGTTCACATATGGCGTAAACATCATGAAACTTGATGCCCTGGTTTCACAGTTGGGGTTCATGAGATTAGTGGAGGTCCTGTTCTGATCTGGGGAGCTTTTTCCTGGTAAGGCTAGGTTCGTTAGTTATGATCGCTCAAACACTGAATGGTAGACGCTACAGGCACCTGTTAACCGACCATCTCCATCCATATCTGTGGGAGGTTTACCCAAACCACAGTGCCATCTTTCAACAGGACAACGCACCGTGTCATCAGGCTTGTATAACTACTGAGTGGTTGGAGGAACATGATAAGGAACATGCCACAATGTCCTGTCACTCTAACTCCCCCTGACTGTAACTTAATGAAACATTTGTGGGATATGCTAGAATGGGGTGTGAGAACTGCTGATCATCTTCCATGGAATGAACATGAACTGATGAAGCTGCTGCAGAAGACATGGGCCAAGTTACAAATGGAGGATGTTCAACACCATGTAGAATCTGTTTCTAGGCATCTGTGAGCTGTGATTGCACAGGAAAGTGGACCAACACGTTTTTAGGTAGGTGTTCCTAATGCAAAGCTAACTCAGTGTAGCACCCATCTACAAAACTGCCCGTCCCTGCCACAATAATGCAGCCAGCCAAAACACTCAGCAGGCTGATAATATACCTGCTGTATAGTGTCTGTGATGATGGGTAACAGGTGTAGCAAGTTCGAGCCTGGGCTGATAGTGTGAGGAAGATGGGGTGCTCCATCATACATCTCGACTGGAGAGTATCTGAGATTTTCATGTGCAGCTGTCACCCATATGCATCAGGACTGCATCAAAACCAGCAGCCACCAGAGGAAAGAGGAAAATGTGGTCATAAATGGGCCACTGATGTTTCAGATGAGTGCCACCACCTCTGTATCATAATGTTGGAACAGAGGGCCACAGTAGAAAGGATAATGTTGGCTTCAATGACAGAGCACCTATAAAGGTGTGTGCATGCAAAAGACCATCCAGTATATGATGGCAGAACTGCACTGTCGCAACTGATACCCACATTGAGTGCCCTAGTTTACAGGGATTTCAGGCTTCAGTGAGGAAAAATTGCCACTGGACTATAAAAGACAGGAAATGGGTAACTTGTTCTCATGAATCAAGGTTCCAACAACAACACTCTGATGGGAGGTTGCATGTGTGATGTAGACCACATGACACCATAGACCCGAACTGTTAGGTTTGGTTGTTACTAGCTGATGTAAGTGGTGTAATGTTCTAGGGCATGTTTTCATGGGCTACCTTGAGGCCCCTTTTACCTAATAAGACTGCCATCAGCACACATGCCTATATTCATATTGACATACACTTTGACTGCTTACATCCATTTATGAGTATCCATTTTGTACAGCAGGATATCTTCTTTTGACAAAATAACACCCGTTTCATGGCTTCCATTTGGCGAAGGACTTGTTGAAGGAGCATTACAGTGAATTCACAACCCTCAAATGGCCCTCTCACTCTCCGGATTTGAGCCCAATTGAGTATTTGTGGGAAAGAGGGGAGTGATGCAATCGATCCCAACAGCCACCACTGGCAACTTTTGATGCTTTACAGATGGCTGTCATGGAATCATGGGCCGCAAAACCACCTGAACATTTCCAACACCTGGTAGAGTCCAAGCTATGATGTGTTGCTGCTGTTCTGAGAGCAAAAGGTGGACCCTCATTATTAGATAGACATGCATAAATTATTCTTTCAGTATGATTGATTTGACAAGAAAAGAAAATATTTAGCAGTGGTTTAAGCAAGTTAACACTCAAAACTAGTAAATTAAAAATAAACTTGCTAGTTACTATTAAATAAAATTTTATGTGTTTTTAACTGTTTTGGGGCATTAACTTTGTTGAAATAAGATGTTGTGATGTTTGTTGTTTCAAGCGATACATGTGCAACCTAAGTGATCCATAAAAAGAACTGATATTTTAATTCATGTGAATAGAAATTAGTGATTAATTCATTATTTTGTAAATAGTTGAATAATATAATAGAGTTATTTTTAAGTATCTTTATAAAGCATTAGAGTTGGTACTATTTTGTCAGCAGTTCAACATACCCATTAGGGTTACCTCCTCGGTCTGTTTTCATTCTTCAGTACTTGAGAAATGTAACAGTGCTTAAGAAATGTTATTTTAATAAGAGATATTACAAGATACAATTACAGTAAGTGTAGTTAAGTCATATACACTGAAGATCAATTGAATTAGAGATACCTGTCTAGTAACGTGTAAAACCACCTTTCGCCCTGATGATGGCGGCGATTCGTCTCGGCATGGACTCGACAAGACATCGGAAGCGTTGGGAAGCCATACGGATCCACAACCCCTGAGCAAACTCTCACAGTTCACGAAGACTTGATAGAGGGGAGGTCAGAGCCTCGAACATCTCTCTCGATGGCATCCCAGATGTGCTCGATGGGATTGAGGTCAGATGACCTAGCTGGCCAAGGAAGCGAGGTCACGTTGGTGGAGTGTTCATCCAACCATTCGGAAACAATTCGGGAGCGATGGCATGGTGCATTGTCTTGTTGTAGGATGAGGTCCCCAGTGGGATGTTGAAGACGCACAAACGGGAGCAAATGGTTGTCCAGGATATCCCGGTAACGTTGACCTTTGAGGGACGATGTCACACGTACCAGGGGTCCCATTTCAGTCCACGTAAACAGTCCCCAGACGAGAATGACACCCTCACCAGCTTGAAGAGTACCCTGCTGGCAAGAAGGATCCATCACTTCGTGTGGTTTGCGCCGTACTCGTATCCTGCCATTCGCATGTACCAACGTGAATCTCGACTCATCCGTCCAGGCAACATTTTTCCACATGTCTAGGGTCCAGTGGCGATGTTCCCCAGCCCATGCTAATCTTTGCACCCTGTGGTGTGCGGTCAGCAACTGTACCCTCGTGGAACGATGGTGCCCCATAGCGAGGAGATGGTTCTGGATGGTGTGGCTGCTTACATGTTTTTGTGCACCAGCGTTAAATTGCCGAGTGATTTCTTGCACTGTGGCCCGTCTATCCACTGTTACAATGCGAGCTAGCCAACGATGACCCCGCTCATCCACACGCTGTTGTCCTCGGCAGTTGGCCCTTGCAGGGATGGATTTACCAGATTCGATGTACTCACGGTGCACCCGTGACACAGTGGCTCGTGAAAATCCCAGTGCGTGCGTGACTTCCGAGATGGAGTGACCCATTTGTCAGGCCCCGACAATTTGGCCACGATCAAATGCGCTTAGATCCTTCGTCTTACCCATACTGCGTCCGACCCTTACTGATTACCATCGCATCACTCCTTATATTGTCAGATTGCTGCATACGTCATGTCGTTTCCATTTACAGGGCCGCCCACAGCACCACATTTGCATAACGCCAACTGTCTCTTATTCAATTGCTCTTCAGTGTATCTCACTTGGTTATTAAAAGGAAATATCATTGGAGGAGTAGACATCATCAATGTAATGGAAATGGGCTGGATATCTTAAAAAAAAAAAAAAAAAGACCGATTCTGCACACTAGAGATACTTTACTGTATGCCTAAAATCTATAAAAGACTCAAAGAACTGATTAGTGGTTCTCTGGGGGAAATTAGGAAGAGCATGTTTTTTTTTTTTTTTTTTTTACTTGAAAGAAAAGGATAAATACAGAAAACTATGAAAGGGAGATATTTGTCCAACAGCTGTTGTCGATGATTATGATAATGATTAAGAAGCACATGCATGTTAACAGTTATATTTTTAATGATTGTTACTAATTTTTTTTTATACCTCCAGATAGTTGTTGGCATGGTCTCTTCAAGTTTGCTTTAGTTCACTTATGAGGCAGTAAATCAGTTGTCATATACAAAAACAGATTCAATACCAATTTGTAAAAAAAAATGTCATTTGTGCCCATAGATTAAAGTTAAAAACAGGTGGCATTTTCTTACATAGTGTTGTAATTTTTTTAGCTTTTAGCACATGTGTGTACTAAAAATATAATGCATAATATAAATATTGTATTTTGATATAAAATATGCTTATTTATCTATTTTTATTAAAAAATACTGTTATAATATTTTGTCTGTTTTCATAATTATAATATAAATACACAACAGATTTAGAGTGATATCATACGTGTTGTTTTCTGTTTTACATTTATTTTTATTTGTAGTTTCTTTACACACCACATATATTGACTAACATTGATGTTGAACATACCTTAGCTTTGTAGACACAGATATTGAACATACCTTAGCTTCGTAAGCACTGATGCTGAACATATATGCAGTATGTCAGTGCCTTGTAGACACTGATGTTGAGCATATCTTAGCCTTGTAGGTACTGATGTTGAGCATACATTAGCTTTGCAGATCACAACTTTGTTCTTCATCATCACCTGCAGATTGGAAATTTTAATATAAAATTTTAACTTTTATATTTACACCCTTTTGTAGGCTCATTTTGCATGGGCACAGAGAAAGGAATAAATAAAAGTTTAATATAGATAGCTTTTATTGTGAAATATTTTGCTCATACACTTTAGAGAATCACAGGCTTTTAATGTTTGTGAAGGAAGATAAGCTCATCTATTCAGTGATTCTTAGTTTGCTTTTAATTAACATTGTTTTATATCACCCTGAGAAATGTTTTCTGTACTCCATATGTTCAGTAGTTTTCTGTAACGCATGCTTTGCTTCACCCTCTAAATTGTGTGACTGTCAACTGACGTGTCTTAAAAGAACTTTTGATCAAAGAAACCATGATTTTACGTATTTATTTTGATAAAACTCACTGTGCTTTTTAGGTAAGGTCTGTTTTGCTTCCTGTTTTATAATTATTTTGATTTTTCAGTTTATACTTCATTTATACATACTGCATATACTGATGAACACATGTGTTGCATACTTCATGGTGGTTGTTACCCCAAAATAAAAAAGAAATAAAAACAAATACCTGACAGGAAAGGTACCATTGATCTTTTTTTTTCTTTTTCTTGATGAGCTTCTTTGATGTTTAAGAAGAAAGTGAATTCATCAGTTAATTTACTTCTAAGAATTTTTTTCTTGCATTTGCGTTGTCTTGTATTTTAGAATTCTTATCAGAACTTCTATTAAACAATGTAGCATTACCTTTTTCAGAGCAGAAGTCCAAGAATTTTAGTTTTTGGTTATACTTTTCATTTTAATGAAAAAATTGTACTTATGGTTTCCATGGGAGAAATACTCTTTGCTAAATACATAGAACAAGGTCAAGATTATCAACCTAGCAATCAGAAATGGCTGAATTGACAGTTTTACCATTCACATCAGGAAACTTCAAAATTTCATTTCCCTTAGCTGGAATCAAACTCGCATCTCCTGATTTCTATTCGAGCATGCTATCCATTACACCACCCAGGACAATAAAGTTCCAAGTTTTCTGAGTTAGAAGAATCTAGATTTTTTCAGATTTTGCCAGTCAAAACCAATTCTGCTTCCTTGTAGTGTATTTATTAACCTAGCAATGAGATGGTTGCTAAGTTAATAATCTGCACTTTGTTCTATGAAATTTGTAAATAATATCTTTTCCATGGAATCCATACTTGAGGTACTGGTGATGTAATTAATTGCACTATGAGGAAGCAGAATTGGCTTCTACTGACAAAATCTGAAGATCTTCAGATTCTTATAATTCAATACTTGTCCTGAGTGGTGTAACGAATAGCATACTCGAACAGAAATTGGAAGATGCACCTTCGAAATTTCCATGGGTAATGGGTATTCAACATTATTTTGACAGAAAATATTCATGACGTTAGTTGAAGAATTAACATTACTATGTCCGAAATTCAAAGTTGATGCTCACCAATAAATCTTTTTGCTTTTTCATTAAAATAAATCTAAAACCAATAAAATTATTGACATCGGTCCAATCGTGTGTTTATTTTTGTTGAAATGTTTTAGTAATTGCATGCCTATAAAAATCAGGAAATATTTGTAAAATAAAAGAGAAACTTTTTTTTTTTGGCCAAGTGGGAAATTAACCTATTACTACTTGTAATTCATTCTTTGAGTCTTGAAAATCATAGAAAGAATTATGAGCTTACTTTGAAGAGGAGCCAACCTCTGAATCTCAGAGAATAGCTTAGTGATATATATGTACATATGTACTAATTGTAATTGTGTTACCTGCATTACTAACAGAAGTTAGAGCTTTGGCAGTTTAAAGAAGTAGTGTACTTAGGTTTCTAATTAATTTTATCACCAAATAACTGTAGTTATTTGTTTTATTGTTGTGTAATTATTTTCATTGAGTAAGAACATCTTTCAGTTATTCATAAAATATTTTTTTTTTCATTACTTCTCTACAGGCATTATATATGGATGCTGTACAGTACTTCCCAGAGGACTTTGTTTACACTTTAAATGTGATGTCTGAGAAGCAGCTGCGTATTCACACACCCCAGGAAGAAGTATCGTTACTGATTGACCATTTTTCTAAAGAAATGGAGTAACATTTAGTGCTATCCATGATCGTGAAATAAATATATTTTGCATTTTATAATGAATTCTGTGCACCATTAAAGGTTATTAATTTTGTACATTTGTAAGAATTATGTAATAAATTATTTGTACGTAAAAAATTTTTGACTGTTTTAGTTGTTAAGAGGGTAAATTTATTTTAATTTTTGAAACTGATGAAAATATGACAAAGTAATATTGCAAACTTGTCAAGGTAATTTTGGTTACACTTCATTTCTTGTTGTTCATCACTGACTGTTGTCAGTTCCTAAATAGTTTTATGAAATAAACTTGGAAATGATTTCACGCAAAAAAAAAACCTCCACATTAGGGTGATCTTTTAATATGTATTTCTGGCTGAGGTGTTTGGGACATAGGACATGGAAGTACTGAGTGTGAGTTTTTGATTATTCTTTGGCTCGATCCAGGAATACTACTGTATTTTCTGAGAATAGCACTGCAGTTCTGCTCATTTTCTTGGTTTGCTGTCAGAAGTAATGCCACTCCAAATTTAAAGCCACGGGTAAGGATACTGTGAGGATTTTTTATATGAAGATCACTGCCTGCCCATGTTTAGATACAGAGTTTGTAGAGGCAGAAAGGTTTTTCATCATGAACTCCTTTTTCCAGAAAAAACCACATAGGAAATGGACATAGAAGCATCCCAAAGGAATGACAAGTGAAATTGATATTATTATGTGCAATAAGAAATTTGTCATTGAAGATTGCAGTGTGCTGAACAGGTTCAACACGGTGAGTGAGATGTAAGATGCACCTCAACACTAAACTCAAACATGGCAAGCTCAAAAACAAACAAAATGCATTGACATGATCAACCTTAAAAAGCATCTTCATACCTTTAAATTAGAACTGAGGAAAGATTTTCTGCTCCAGTAGATTTAACATCAGAAAAAGTGGACGTTTCTAAAGTTAATAGAAAACTAACCAAGTCTCTTGTGAAAATAGCATCAAAAATAGGTGGTACTAAGAACAAGTTGCACAAAAATGCTGATGCAAAAGAGAAGGTAGATTAGGACAAATAAAGACTTCACTTTTTTTTTTTTTTTTTTTTTTTTTTTTTGATTGAGATGTGACGACCACCGTGAGCAACTCAGTGGGCTATAAGCAGTCGTCCGTCCCTAATTTAGGGCCACTGGTTCCAGGTAAGGGAGAAAGCCAGCACTGTAAGACAAACACAACATCCATGCCTCACTGGGATTCGAACCCGGACCCATCTCAGACGAATGATCAGAAGCCATCGCATAGACGTGCCGCCCCTGTAGTGCAGTGGTCTAAGCGATGGCCTCTGATCATTCATCCAAAAGGAATCCGGGTTTGTATCCCCGTGAGGAATGGATGTTGTGTTTATCTTATGGCACTGGTTCTCTACCTTCTCTGGAACCAGTGGCTCTAAATTAGGGATGGGCGACTGCTTATAGCCCACTGAGTTGCTCACGGTGGTCGTCACATCTCAGTTAGGGAAGAAAACAGATGGTACTGTAACAAGAAACAGAAGCGAAATGTCGACAAAGGTGAAATATTTCTACTCAAAACTATACGAAAAAGATAATTCATCTGCTCTAGACATTACGAATGGTAACAGTACCAAAGTCCTTCCACTCCTCCCTGCAGAAGTTGCACATGCATGATAATTAACACAACAATCAGACATCGCTGAATTGACTGTAATTACTGTTTCACACGTGAATCAAATCAAATCAGAACATTTGAAAATTTCATCACCGTGGAGTGGGAAGAAAACTTGAATTTTAAGTTTTCTGATATGATTTGATTCACGTGTGAAACAGTAATTACAGTCAATTCAGCGATGTCTGATTGCTATGTTAATTATCATGACATATTTGTCACATATTATGAGAATATTTCTTCCACTCTTTATAGTTGCACTTGCAATTATGAACATGAAACGTGGAAAAGCTCCAGGAAAAGATGAAATTACTGTGGATATCATACAAGAAGCCACTAGAGAAATTAAAACTAGACTTGCCCAAGTTTTCAATAGATGTCTCAGGGAAGGGAAGATTCCTGAGGATTGGAACAATGCTACAGTGATCCTGTTACACAAAAAAAAGGTGACATTGAGGATCTCCAGAACTTCAGGCCCATCAGCCTCCTATCAGTCATTTATAAAATCTTCATTAAAGTTCTTTCACACCGCTTGAAGGTAACACTGGACATGGCTCAACCGAGAGAACAAGCTGGATTCAAGAGTGGCTAGAGCACTATAGATCATATCCATGTACTGAGAGAACTAATTGAAAGAGACAGAATATGAACTTCCATTATGCGTGGCTTTTATCGATTATGAAAAGGCTTTTGATTCCGTGAAACCATCAGCAGTCACATTGGCTTCGAAATCCTGCGGTATTGAAGATGCATACATTAATATTATTAATAACATCCATCGCGAATGACGTCATTTGGTGTTTTGAACTCAACTCAAGTGAACTGGATAGGGAGGAGCAGAGAATCCGAGAGACCCCTGCAAGGGTCCCAGGATCCAGTGCACATTGTTGATGCTCGTTGTCATTAGCTGTGCTGTGCTCATGTTTTTATTGTAATTAAAAGGTTGTGATCCTTTGCTCACTATGCTTTAGATGAGCCCAGAACCTGGCATCACATCGAAAGGTAAGAAATATACATTATTGTTTTTTTCTGAACCCGAGGGTTTGGCTATTTGAGAATACAGCACCAATAAAAATTGGAAAAGGAGTGAGACAAGTTGACACCATATCTTCCAAACTCTTTAATGCTACATTGCAAAATGTCTTTCAATCGCTGAATTGGAAAAACAAAGGGGTAAAAATTAATGGAGATTATTTTACTGGCCTTCATTTTGCTGATGACGTAGTCACTTTTGCAGCTACCCCTTCAGAGCTGCAGAGTATGATCCAGGGACTTGCTGACAAGAGTAAAGAAGTGGGATTAAAAATGAACTTTCAGAAGACGAAAGTGATGTACAATGCTTTTACAAGAAATGAAGATTTATCGATTGATGGAGAAAAGCTGGAGATAACAGATTCGTACATTTATCTTGGACAGCAGATATCAAGTGAGGGTCACATTGATGAAGAAATTAATCGGCGTATAAAACTTGCCTGGAGAGCTTTTGGGAAAAACAGCATAATTTTCAAGAGCAATATGCCATTATGTCTTAAAAGAAAAGTGTTTGATCAATGCATCCTTCCAGTGCTTACGTATGGTGCAGAGACTTGGATCTTAACTAAAAGAGACCTACAAAGGCTGCAGACAACTCAAAGCAGCATGGAGAGGTGCATGCTTGGTGTAACCAGGAGAGATAAGAAGAGGAACTCGTGGATCAGGAAAATGATGAGTTGAAAACATCATGACTAGAGTAACATCCCTGAAAAGGCAATGGGCTGGACATATTGCGAGAATAACCGATCATCAATGGATAACCGAAATTTTAGACTGGATTCCAATGGACAGGAAAAGACCCAGAAGAAAACCACATGGGAGATGGGTGAATGAAATTCGAAAGTATGCGGGAGTGACATGGTGGAGACTGGCACAAGACAGACCATTGTGGAAGAAACTTGGGGAGACCTTCATCCAGCAGTGGATTGATAATGGTTGCCAATAATGATCAGTGGCGTCGCAGGCTCATTTAGTTTGGGGAGACCTTCGTCCAGCAGTGGATTGATAATGGTTGCCAATGATGATCAGTGGCGTCGCATGCTCATTTAGTTTGGGTGTGCGCTGTTATAGGCAAAACAACACGCAAAAATTTTATCATGTAACCGGATAAAAATTTACGCATTGATTTTGAACATACGAAAGCATTTTTTTAAAATTTAGTTTAATAACAAAAAATGAATTTTTGTTATTCCATCCTGTATGGATAACAAAAATTCAAATTCTGTTTTGAATTCTGCTCATTAACACATCGATTCGCACTATGGCAAAAAAACAGAAAAACTGCCATTCCTGGCAGTTTTTATGACCACGCAACTCCAAATGTAAACATATGACCATTGGTGCTTTTTTAGGCCGCACACCCTGGGAAGTTTTAAAAGCCTCTGCGTTGAAACCACAATTATATAAAAACGTGATCTGCAGCACCGTCTGGAGAGCTTTGTATCACAGTCACTTTACACACTTTGGGTGTCTGTCGGGCAAACAGCACACTTACGGATGCGAATATTACTTACTATGCTTTGTTTACTCAACGAAGCAACAAACTTTCTCCACTTCATGAAAACATTGTACACTGAAGAGCAATTGAATTAGAGAGAGCTGGCGTTATGCAAATGTGTCGCTGTGGGCGGCCCTGTAAACGGAAACGACATGACGTATGCAGCGATCCGACAATATAAGGAGTGATGCGACGGGAATCAGTAAGGGTCGGACGCAGTATGGGTAAGAAGAAGGATCTAAGCGCATTTGACCGTAGGCAAATTGTCGGAACCCGACGAATGGGTCACTCCATCTCGGAAGTCGTGCAGGCATTGTGATTTTCACGAGGCACTGTGTCAGGGTGCACCGTGAGTACATTAAATCCGGTAAAACCATCCCTGCAAGGACCAACTGCCGTGGACAACAGCGTGTGGATGAGCGGGTTCATCGTCGGCTAGCTCGCATTGTAACAGCGGATAGACGGGCTACAGTGCAAGAAATCACTCGGCAATTTAACAATGGTGCACAAAAACATGTAAGCAGCCACACCATCCAGAACCATCTCCTCGCTAAGTGATATAGGAGCCATCGTCCCCCGAGGGTACCGCTGCTGACCGCACATCACAGGGTGCAAAGATTAGCATGGGCACGGGAACATCGCCACTGGACCCTAGACATGTGGGAAAATGTTGCCTGGACTGATGAGTCGAGATTCACGTTGGTACATGCGGATGGCAAGATAAGAGTACGGCGCAAACCACATGAAGTGATGGATCCTTCTTGCCAGCAGGGTACTCTTCATGCTGGTTGGGGTGGCATTCTCGTCTGGGGACTGTTTACGTGGACTGAAATGGGACCCCTGGTACGTGTGACATCGTCCCTCACAGGTGAACGTAACCGGGATATCCTGGACGACCATTTGCTCCCGTTTGTGCGTCTTCAATATCCCACTGGGGACCTCATCCTGCAACAAGACAATGCACCATGCCATGGCTCCCGATTTTAACCGAATGGTTGGATGAACACTCCACCGACGTGACCTCGCTTACTTGGCCAGCTAGGTCCCCTGACCTCAATCCAGGATTCCCACTCAACCTGGAAAACCTGGAATTCTCAGGAAATTTGAAAATTGTTCCAAAAATCATCAAAAATGTTTGTAAATATCAGGGAAAGCTCAGGGAAAATTACCCTTTTTTTTTTTTTTTTTTTTTTTTTGTAAAAATCAATGGATACTTTATTTTGCCAAAAAAACTTTTTTTTTCAAGATTTCAAACTTTGCTTGCAATTACTGCCTGCCTAGAATTTGGCAGATCTTACTTACAGTTATATTAAATATTTCCTTTATTCTCTAAAAAAAGATGCAAAATTGAATTTTTAAAATTGCCAGTTATTAAACTTTTGTTCAATTTCTGCAGGCAGTTGTTATAACATGGAACAATTAGGCACAATGTCTCCTGCGTGAAGAAATATTTCACAAGAGAACCAACCAAATGATGGATCAAAGTCCTTTGTCTGTTGGTTCTCTTGAAACATGTTTCTTTGAACAGAGCTATTCCATCGTTAAGCTTAGCTGCATTGTGTTTTAGAAAAACTGAAACTATTCAACTGACAGATTTTTTCTTACATATGACCTGTTTCTATGGGAATGTATTTACAAATCCTGTGTGGGTAGTATTCACAAAAGTTCACGGAACTTTGGTACAGAAAATAATGTGCACAGTTAGTTGTTATTAATGAAAAGCAGGTAATTTTATAAAGACAAATTACTTAAAGAATTTACAAGTGTGTGCTTTGGTGAGAAAAATGAATGGAATGGAATGAAATGTAACAATTCTTTGCAACATGCTACTCTGGAAAACTTTAAAAACCACCTGGAGAACCTGGAAAAGTCAGGGAATTTTTTCATTACTTTTGAGTGGGAACGCTGTCAATCCCATCGAGCAAATCTGGGATGCCATCGAGAGAGATGTTCGAGGCTCTGACCTTCCTCCATCAAATCTTCGTGAACTGTGGGAGCTTGTTCAGGGGTTGTGGATTCATATGGCTTCCCAACGCTTCCGGTGTCTTGTCGAGTTCATGCGGAGACGAATCGCCGCCATCATCAGGGCGAAAGGTGGTGCTACACGTTACTAGACAGGTATCTCTAATTCAATTGCTCTTCAGTGTATAATGGGATTAATTTTAGCCACCACGCTAAGCCTTAGGACAAACTTTGGTGAGTTTTGTTATCCAAAAACATAATATTACAGCAACTCGAATCACAACGTTAAAATACGTTGCTCCATGGGATTGCAAGCAATGCTCTATTTGGCTAGCACACCCTGAGAGATCAGCTGTAATGTTTGAAACCATAGGGAAATAAAAACGTGACCTGCAGTGCCATTTGGGAACGCTTGTACCATTGTTGCTTGAGCATGTCGGATGCCTTGTAGAGAAACCGCACTTCCGCCGATCTTAGTACAAATGTGATGTGATTGCTTAACGAACCTTCTCCTCTTAATGAAAACATTGTGTGGGAGAATAAATTTAAACCCCCACTCGAAGCCTTAGGGCAAAGTCTGGCGGGTTTTATTAGAAATAAATCCGAAAATGTAATACCGCATATCGTTTGTATAGGTTAAATAAATTGCGACTCTGTGTGCGCCGCACACCTAGCACCAGTGGCGGGCATACCTGGCAAGGGCCCCGCACCACCGCCAATGAATTAGTAGGTTTTGCCTGGCGTCACCTAAAATATTGTGGTTGTAGTTCACGATCGTATATACAAATAAATGACCAATTTTAATATTTGTTTACTGCTTTTAATTAGTGACATCAAAAAATTACTCTGTTAGAATTTTTTTTTATTTTTTTGTCAGAGACATTTTTTCAGCGGGAAAGTTGTGGAGTAATGTCTAAATTTAATTTATTTTTGAAGAAATTTTTCATAGGAGTTTTGCCGCAATTTTGGGTACAAGTACTGAGTTGCAATGTATTCGCTCTTCTGTCCATAGAAAACGACGTGGCATCTACTCTGGACTATAGTGATTGGATTGAAGACTTCAGATACGAGAAACGTCGCAGAATTCTTCTTTAAATAATAGACTTATCTTATAATTATACAGCTATCCTTGTTTATTTAGTAACAGGTCATTTTGGAAAGGTAAGATTTTGGATTCCTAATTATATTGATAAACAATGTATTGTATTACATCGTGTTTATTTCATAAAAATCAATACCATAATTCCCGATAAAAAAATAGCTTTGGGATCACATTCACCCGAAGTGAGGGTTTATGTGAAGAAAAAAAGGAAAAAATCGAGCGACTGGTTTACGGTCAGAGTAACGAACATGTAATTTTTTACGTACATAAGGGGTTATTGCGATGGTTTTGGGTTATTACGATTGCTAAGGGTCCCGTGAAGAGCCGTCGCCCAGGGTCCCGCAAGGATTAGGGTCGCCACTACCTAGCACATCCCGAATATTCGCCCCAATGATGATATGTATGTAAACGTATATACATAGATGAGCCATTAACATTATGACCACCAACGTAATAAGCTGTAGAACTCCATTTAGCCCGCAGAACAGCTGCCATTCGGCGAGGCATCGATTCGATGAGGTGGCGGTAGGTATCCTGGAGTATCTGTTACCATATAATGCCATTAGCAAGTCCTCCAGTTACCGTACATATCGGAGTGGTGGTGATTTAGCGCGAATCCGCTTTTCCAAATCGGACCCCAAATGTTCCATTTCGTTCATATAAGGTGAATTTGGATTCCAGGGCATTAACAGAAAGCCACCAGCAAGTTCCTCGAACCACTCCTTGACGATCCTGGCAGTGCGACATGGCGTATTATCCTGTTGGTAATGTCCATCACCAGCAGGGAATACATTTGTCATGAATAGGTGAACTTGGTCTGCAACGTTGTTCAGATACCTGACAGCTGTCAGGGATTGGGATAATGGGGCTTAAAGTGTCCAAAGAAAACATCGCCCACAGCACAACACCACCTCCGGCTGCCTGTTTCCGCCAATCAGTGCATCCAGATACCAAAGCCTCCGTTGATAATCGGAGTATCCGCGCTCGGCCACCTACGTGATACACCAAGAATCTTGATTCATCAGACCAGATCGATTTCTTCCAATCATCCACGGTCCAATCTCGATGATCTTGGACCCATTTCACGCGTTTGTGATAACGTGCAGTGAGCATGGGGACACGGCTGGGTCTTTGACTACGTAGGTCCATGTACAGTAGGCTGCGATGAACTGTGTGCTGTGACACATTGCCTTGATATCCAGTGTTGTAGGTGGGGGTGATTTGTCGCACTGTGGCCCTATGGTCGCTGTGAACAATGCGCGACAGTCTCCGCTTCTATCTGGCATCAATGAGCTCCGGATGACACAGGATCGGACGACGATTCGTCATTTAATCATGTGTGCACCACTTTTGATACGTACTCACTACAGCGACACGTGACCAACCCACAACTGCACCGTTACCGAGATCGTAGTTCCGAGGCACCGTGCCATCAAAAATTGAAACTCCGACAAATCGGCAGATTTTCTCATTCTGATTCTGAACACTCTACTAACCGAAACTGGTCCTCGGGTTGTATATATACTGCTCTGTGAACTTCACCTGCGCCACCGTTCGGTCTCTAGGCTGGGAGTGGTCATAATGTATAATAGCGCATCGGTGTGTGTTTGTGTGTGTGTATATATATATATATGGTCTTCTTCTGTGTCTTTTCCTGTCCCTTGGAATCCAATCTAAAATTTCGGCTGTCCATCGATGGTCTGTCCTTCTGGCAGTATGTCCAGCCCATTGCCATTTCAGGGTTTAACTCTGATCATGATGTCTTCCTTTCTTGTCATTTCTCGGATCCACGAGTTCCTCTTCTTATCTCTCCTGGTTACACCAAGCATGCACCACTCCATGCTTTTTTGAGTTGTCTGCAGCCTTTGTATGTCTCTTTTAGTTAAGGTCCACATCTCTGCACCATGCGTAAGCACTGGAAGGATGCATTGATCAAACACTTTTCTTTTAAGACATAATGGCATATTGCTCTTGAAAAATATGCTGTTTCTTCCAAAAGCTCTTCAGGCAAGTTTTATACGCCGATTAATTTCTTCATCAATGTGACCCTCACTTGATATCTGCTGTCCAAGATAAACGTACGTGTCTGTTATCTCCAGCTTTTCTCCATCAATCGATAAATCTTCATTTCTTGTAAAAGCATTGAACATCACTTTTGTCTTCTGAAAGTTCATTTTTAATCCCACTTCTTTACTCTTGTCGGCAAGTTCCTGGATCATACTCTGCAGCTCTGATGGGGTAGTTGCAAAAGTGACTACGTCATCAGCAAAACGAAGGTGGGTTAGATAATCTCCATTAATCTTTATCCCTTTGTTTTCCCAGTTCAGTGATTGAAAGACATTTTCCAATGTGGCATTAAAGAGCTTCGGAGATATGGTGTCACCTTGTCTCACTCCCTTTCCAATTTTTATGTGTGTTGTATTTTCAAACAGCCGAATCTTTGCACTTGCATTTTCATAGATGTTATTAATAATATTAATGTATGCATCTTTAATACCGCAGGATTTCAGAGCCATTGGTAACTGCTGATCGTTTCACCGAATCAAAGGCTTTTTCATAATCGATAAAAGCCATGCACAATGGAAGTTCATATTCCCTCGCTCTTTCAATTATTTCTCTCAGTATGTGGATATGATCTATTGTGCTGTAGCCACTCCTGAATCCAGCTTGTTCTCTCGGTTGAGCCATGTCCAGTGTTACCTTCAAACGGTGTGAAAGAACTTTAGTGAAGATTTTATAAACCACTGATAGGAAGGAGGCTGATAGGTCTGTAGTTCCTGAGATCCTCAATGTCATCTTTTTTATGTAGCAGGATCATTGTAGCGGTGTTCCAATCCTCAGGAATCTTCATTTCATTAAGGCACCGAGTGAAAATTTGGGCGAGTACTGTTTCGATTTCTCCACTTGCTTCTTGTATGATGTCTACAGTAATTCCATCTTCTCCTGGAGCTTTCCCCCGCTTCATGTTCTTGATTGCATGTGCAACTTCTGCTGGAAGGACTGGAAGAACTCTGGTATTGGTACCTTTCATGTTGTCTGGAGTACATGTATCATCCCTTTCATATAATTTGGAGTAGAAATCTTTCACTCTTGTCAAAATTTCGCCTATATTTCTTGTTACAGAACCATCTTCTTTTCTCAGTGCCATAATCTGAGATGTCCCTTTGCTATCTTTAGGCTTTGGTTGTTTTCAATTGCTTACCTCACTAGCTCACATTTAAATTTCCTTACATCTTCAGTGATACTTTTTCGTACTGTCTTGCATAGCTCTATATATTCCACTTTGGAAGTCACATCTTCTTTAGTTGTCCTCATCTCTCTTCTTTTTTGCATCAACATTTTGGTTTTTCCTGATAATTTGTTCACATGCTACTTGTTCTTAGACCCAGCTAGTTTTGTTGCTGTTTCCACAAGAGCTTTGGTTACTTTTCTGTTAACTTCAGAAATATCCACTTCTTCGGATGTTAGGAATTCCAAAGCAGAGAATCTGTTCTTCAGTTCCAACTTGAAGGTATTATGGTGTTTTTTAAGGTTTGTTATGTCAATACATTTTGTTTGTCTTATGAGCTTGCTACGTTCGAGTTTAGTGTTGAGGTGCACCTTACATCTCACCAATCTATGGTCACTACCTGTGTTGAACTTGTTTAGCACACTGTAGTCTTCGATGACGAATTTTTTGTTACACATAATAAAATCAATTTCACTTGTCATCCCATTTGGATGTCTCCATGTCCATTTCCTGTGTGGCTTTTTCTTGAAAAAGGAGTTCAAGATGAAAAACCCTTCTGCCTCTGCAAACTCAACGAGAGTATTTCCACGCTGGTTTCTGTTGCCGTGACCGAATTTACCAATGAAGTTTCATTCTGTTGCCGTTGCCCTATTTTTGCATTGAAATCTCCCATAATTATCTTCAAGTGCAGCTTACCTTTATTATTTAGATGACGAATTTCCTCAAAAAATTCTTCAATTTCTTTTTCCGGATGACTTGTGGTGGGTGCATAAGTTTGAATAATCTGAGCCTGGTATCTTCTCGAGAGTTGGATAACAAGTCGTGCAGCTCTGTCAGAGGAACTTTCAACTTCTACCACTTTATCCTTCAGTTTCTTGTTTATTATTAATCCAACACCACTAGTTCTGCCAGTATCTGTCCCACGATAGTAGAAGAAATGTCCACTTTTCAGTTCAATGAGATCTTCTCCTTTTCTCCTTACCTCACTTAGCCCGACGATGTCCCACTTGATCCTTTGTAGTTCCTCTT
Source organism: Macrothele yani (assembly GCA_039090855.1). Taxonomy (NCBI): domain Eukaryota; kingdom Metazoa; phylum Arthropoda; class Arachnida; order Araneae; family Macrothelidae; genus Macrothele; species Macrothele yani. Next base: position 29,767,426 of record CM077029.1, on the reverse strand, counting down.
CCAATTCAAGAAGCCTTGAATCAGAAGATAGGGAGCGTCCATTATACGTAGCCAAGATCAGCATCAGATGGCAGCCTAGTCCGGTCCTCCGGGGATTCTTAGCACCCTCTGCCTTCATGTCGCACTGGCCGTTGCCTTGGCCAGGTACACTCCAGCTGCCGGAGACTGAGGGCCAAGATTTAAGTTGTAGAGTCATTTTGGAGGTGTTTGGCCATAACTCACCACGATATCCAAGCGGGTTGGTGAGTGTGGGATAGCATTTCCTCTGATCTCGATGGTATAGTTATACCGCTATTGGCGGTCGTCAGAGCCCCTTTAGGGGGAACAGGATGCACCACGAGAAGGCGGGGTTGACATTTGTGAAGGAGAGGCTGTGATGTTACGCATCACCTGACCTTATATATATATACACACACTGAGTGGCCACTTTATTATGATCACCCCCTCAGTACTTCATTGGGCCACCTTTTGCCTTTAATACTGCGTCGATTCTTCGTGGCATGGACTCCACGAGATGCTCATAGGTGGTTTGTGGAATCTGAGACCATGCTTGATGAATAGCACTTTCCAAGAGTGTGAGATTTCAGGGTTGTGGATCCAACTGTCTGATGGCTCGTTCAACTTCATCCCACAAATTATCAATGGGGTTGATATCTGGAGATTTGGGAGCCACCTAAGCAAAGTAAACTCACCGGCATGTTCCTGAAATCAATCCTGTACAATACGAGCACTATGGCAGGACGCATTATCTTGTTGAAAGTAGCCATCGCCGTTGTGATAAACCATCCGTTTTCTTGACTACTTCTGTAAACCAGTTTTTGTTCCCTAAAAATAAAAGACTTCTTGTAATCAAATCCGAGGAACAGCTACTGCAAATCGGTACTTGTCCTGAGAAAGAAAAAGTAATGCCTGGCTTCCGTAAAGGAGATGCTAAGTTCACAAAGCTTGGATACCATGTTGACGTCGCAGATGATATGCTCGACTACCGAATACCGATATAATATCACTAAGGGCAAAGCAGATGTAAACATTGTGTTTTTCGAAGCAGACAGAAAATGCGTGTAACTGATGCGGAGATAAAGCAGATGCAAACATAAAAGACTGGGTTGTATCTTGTTTCTCCGTGATCTTCATTCGACCAATGCGGAAATAAAGCAGATGCAACAAATAACTATTCGCTAGTTTGCAACTTGTTCCATTTCTTATACCAACGTGCCTACTATTAGCATTATTCATTGAACAGTCATATGTGAGCAGACCTAATGGTACCAGACAAAATTGCTTGGGCAGCGATCTTTTAAACAAGCCACTTTCTAAGGAAAGCTGAAGTATTTAATTCGCAGGATTTCAGTAAATTTCTTATTATAAATATTTTTCGTATATTTTGTAGAGATTCTCATTTCTCATTCGCGACAAAGTTACAAGTGCTGTTTTTTTTTCTAATGACTAGTGCATACCATAGATGGCGACATACGTTCTCTTGATTGGGGTATGAACTGAAAATTGAATAACTTCGGAAAATTTTGGAGTTACATTGCTTTTGTAAATGAGAATAGTAATCCGATAATTGACATTACTGTATGCAGGACACTATTATTAATAAAATTAACGACATTGTAAATTACATAGATATTGGTAATTCCACTAAACCTATAGCAAATATTTTTTTAAATAATATTTTATTTAGGTAAAAAAATATAATTTTTTTCTTCGTATTTTGTACAAAGTTGAAGAAAACCGGAGCCAATTGAAAAGGTGTGAACAAAGACGTCTTAACGCAATTGGGGTCCCTGGGCCCAATAATTTTTTTTTTGGGGGGGGGGGGGCCTTTTCAACCTAACTTTTAAATTTCCAAAGTTTTGTAATTAGAAAAATATGTTGCTTTAACAAACGATAATCTGTTGATAAAAGCCAACTCAGAAAACGATAAGTAACGAAATTTAAATTAAATAAGACCAACTGAAATTAAATTAACATTTTCGCGCATAATAATGGCGTTATATCGAAATCAAATCAACAGAGAAATTTGTTTCCTAAAACTAAGCGTCAGTGCTCAGAGATAGCGCATCAAAGTATCAATAAAAACCTATAAATTAAGAATATGAAAATATAATACAATGGTATATTTATACACTGCTGGACAATTGCTAAGGACGGATCATAAACGGCTATATAGCGCATAAAAAAGTAAGTGTGGTTGGATGCCAAGTGAAATAAAATAATGTCAGAATGCCAGGACATTACAAGAAAGACAATTTATTGTGCTCTGAAATCCAGAAGGCTTTGGAACGTGTTCAAGGGACAAACAGGCCATTTTGTGCAGAATACGTAAACGTGAAAAAAATGCAATTACCGTCCGCAGGCGTTCCGGCGTAAGATGTCAATACGAGATATGGCCACCATGGAGGGCGATGCAAGATTCCACACGTCGTGTCATGCTTTGCACAACATTATCAAGCAGCTGTTGGGGTAATTTATCCCATTCCTCTGTCAGTGCACGGATGAGGGTGTCCTTGTTTATTGGAGGGCATTGGCGACCAGCAAGACTCCTCCCCAAAGCATCCCACACATTTTCAATGGGATTCAGATCTGGAGAACGTGCTGGCCATACGAGGCGTTGAATATCCTCGCTCTCAAGACACTCCTGGACAGCGACTGTTCGAGGACATGTTGCGTTGTCGTCCATGAAAATGAATCTATCACCGACAGCACCACGGAACATGCGAACATGAGGTAGCAGAACATCATTAATGTATCGTTGGCCAGTCATAGTCAAAGTTGGAAGCACATAGAGGGACGTACGGTCATTGATCATGATGCCAGCCCATACCATGACACTACATGTCGGATATCGGTCCCTTTCCTGTATGTTTGCTGGACAATATGCAGTACCACAATCACGCCAGATCAGTTGTCGTCGACAATCAGACGATAGACTGTATCTACTCTCATCTGAGAAGAGGACAGCAGACCAGTCATTATCAGTCCAATTGCGATGTTGATGGCACCATTGCAAACGGGCAGTACGGTGACGTCTGGACAATGGGATGCACACAACAGGACGGCGGGCGTATAGTCCTCCTTCATGCAAACGTCTGGCGACAGTTTTTCGGGAGATCCGCTTGCCAGTAGCAGCCATAAACTGATTTGCTACCTCACTAGCTGTGCTGCGCCGGTGTCTTTTTGTTGATAGCACTATGTACCGATCTTCTGTAGGTGTCGTACTGCGAACACGACCTCCCCCGTGACATTTGCTACACTCTCCATTTGTTTGAAATGATTTCCAAAGCCTTGAAACAACACTGTGGCTGACGTCGAACTCCCTGGCAACATCTGTTATTTTTCGCCCTTCTTCAATCTTGCCAATAATACGGCCACGCGTAAAATCATCTAGGTGATGTCGGGAAGACATACTGAAAATTGCAAGTTCGTCAATTGATTCTTTCCTTTTCAACTTTGCGTTTAAACAACAACGGTCAATACGCGTCAAATCCTTTATATCTCTTATCAGCGCCATGACGTCACGAACAAGTTCGGCAATCCAAAATTTGCATACGCACAACACGTCTTACTGTATCCCGCACTTATGCTAATTTCCACATTTTCCTGCCTTCCATTTTATGGTTGCTATCGTTGCTATTGTCATCCGTCCTTAGCAATTGTCCGGCAGTGTATTATGAACATACCATTATATTCTTCTGTTAAGACTTTTATTGGAAAATTTTGAGCTCTGACACTTCTGTGTTATGTACTGCTTAATTTTAACCTCCAATCTACAAAATAAAAAAAAACACACAAAGAAATAAACTTCGCCACCCATTTGGGGGCCCTAGGTGTGAAACTGTATTCTGGGAACGTAAAACTGCCGCCCCGGTGGCGCAGTGGTCAAAGCGATGGCCTCCAATCATTCGTCCGAAAGGGGTCCGGGTTCGAATCCCGGTGAGGCATGGATGTTGTGTTTGTCTTATGGCTCTGGCTCTCCCTTCCCTGCAACCAGTGACCCTAAATTAGGGATGTGCGACTGATTATAGCCCATTGAGTTGCTCACGGTGGTCGTTAAACCTCCAATAAAAAAAACAAAAAAAACCCGTAAAACTCCTGACGTATTAAATAAATTTAGTTATTCGAGTTTTGACTTGTCGTAACCACCGGAAGATGTCGCCGCATGAGATAGTCTAAATCAAGGAGGATGGAATCTAAACACCTTTCCGAACTATCTGACACGATTTAGCGTGAAATAACGTCATTGTTAAAATCATTATTGAAGTGGTTATTAATTACTGTATAATAAAATTCCGTAATAACCATTGGTAATAACAAAATAAAAATTAATTTGCGATGTTTAGCTTTGTTTCTTTACTTAAATATTTACGAAAACGCAAATATCTGCTGCAACTGATATATATGTAGTACGAATACCCAGTAGATTCAAGTCTTTCAGCAATTTTCCATGTTCTTCCTCCAATTCTAAATAATCAAAAATGAAGCCATCTTTACCACTATTGTATTTCCTCAAACATTTCTGGAAAACATCATTTAAAGAAACCTCCATAGCCATGGGCGCTGACAGGGTGGGGGTGGGGTCACGGGGGTCACTTGACCCTCCCTGTAGAATTATTTTATTTTATTTTATTTATTACTTTTCTTTTTACTCTCACAGAACTGGACCTCAAGGAAAGATGGAGTGTTTAATTTAATATCCCAATTTTATTGGAAATTTGGAATTGGAAAACGATAACGTGAAAGCGGAAAACCTAGTAAGCCTCCCCGGTGGCGCAGTGGTCTAAGGCGTTGGCCTCTGATCATTCGTCCGTAAGGGGTCCGTGTTCGAATCCCGGTCAGGCATGGATGTTGTGTTTGTCTTACGGCACTGGCTCTCTCCCTTCCCTGGAACTAGTGACCCTAAATTAGGGACGGGCGACTGCTTATAGCCCATTGAGTTGCTCACGGTGGTCGTTAAACCTCCAATCAAAAAAAAAAAACAAAAAAAACCCTAGTAAACCGTAAGGTAGTACGCCCAAACAAGTTCCGTTGAGGGTGGTGTATGTTGAACTTAAAAGTCTTGGCGTGGCCCTGCCCGACACTGTTCATTAATTTGAAAACAGTTACCAAAGTACATGATAATACATGACTATTACTAACATACACTTTCTTCAAGAGCTGCATCAATTAATAAGAATAATAGTAGTGTTCCAGTGTAGTTTTTTTTATTGGAAGTTTAACGACCACCGTGAGCAACTCAATGGACTATAAGCAGTCGCCCGTCCCTAACTTAGGGTCACTGGTTCCAGGGAAGGGAGAGAGCCAGTGCCGCAAGACAAACACAACATACATGCTTCACCGGGATTCGAACCCGGGCCCCATACGGACGAATGATCAGAGGCCATCGCTTAGACCACTGCGCCACCGGGGCGATAGTAAGTAAGTAAATAGTAGTAATAGTATTAATCTCTTATTTTCACGAATTACTGTTTTCTGCATATTAGCCAAACCTTAATTAATTACACTTGACCCCCTTGAAAAATTTCCTGCAGGCGCCCATGTCCATAACCTTCAGAGAAACTACGAAATCGCTAATGTGAGTCCCGTTCGCATGTCCAGAAAATGCACCACGGCAATCTTATACGGATTCCACGCAAGCCTGTGATTGGCTGCTCAGAGAGGGAGACGATTTGATCGGAAACAACCCGAAGCCCAAGGAACCCGAGGTAATGTACGCTCGTTCAGGGATGTAATTGTGAAGTGGTGCATTTTCTGTAACTTCGTTGTTGACATCGACGAAGATGGTGTATTTTCTGGACGGGCGTTAACTGCATATGGATGCATAATGTTATAGGTAAGTCATATTTTGTGTGTAGAGGTAAAGCACGGATGTAATTGTACACGTTAGCTGTGGTACATTTTATGTAATGCCTGCGTTGTTGACATTGATGAACGTGGTGCTCTTTCTGGATGTTAGTTAAGTGCATGTTGATGAATGACATAGGTAAAGTTATATTTTATGTGTAGCACCATTTCAAACTTCTTTTTTAGGATCAGATGTACTTCAAGTGTAGCGTATATATGTAATTCAGCATGCTGTTAATCAGAACCTTTCAAATGCGGTTCCCAGCAGAAGGGAAAAGTTTTAGAATTTTACTTAAATGTTAGAAATTGTTAATGTACGTGTTTTAATCAGTACATCATGTAAATAAATAGCATAGAAATGAAAAGTTGAATAATAAGTTTTTATAGAATTGTTTACCATAGTGTTTTATAGAAATGAAATGTTGAATAGGTAATGTAATTATTTATTGCGAGTTTCTTTGCTCTATTAATGAAACTAAAAGGGCATTTTCTGCGCATGTCACAGTGACAGTTACTAAAGGAATTGATCTGTATTCTATGGTGTGACAACCTCTAGCTGTAGAATATACTCCCACCTTTGATGTGTTATACATTATGTAACTTTAAGTCCACAATTTCTTCGAGCCATCTAATTTCATTGGCTTCTTTTCTTCTCATCTTTCTCTGTTTCACAGAACTGTTAAAGCACTGTGTAAATTAAATATCTCTATTATTACCAATTTATTGAGATTGAAGAAAATTAAACATAATAAAAGAGTTTTTTTAATTGAACATAGGCACTGCCGCTTTTTATGTCATGTGGAAGCACCTGCGTAATGTACAGTGTGAGCACCTGCATAACGTACTTTTCTTTCAGTCTGTTTATTATGAAACTTTAACATCACTAAGATATCAAGGTAGGAGTGTCTTAAATGAAGCAGCAAAAGAAAATATTTTGTTAGTGAAATATTAACCATTAAAGAGTCACTATTTCCCTTGGGTTACCCTGGTGGCACAGTGGTCTAAGCGCTGGCTTCTGATCATTCGTCCCAGATGAATCCGGGGTCCGGGTTGCGTAATTCGCATTTCGACATGCAGTGCGCGATTACGTTCACTAGACCAATCACACGCTAGCCAGAGATTCAGGATTTCGGTTAAGGGGCGGAGCTAGAAACTGGGGTCACGTGGCTACCTAGTATAACTTGAATAGCCATCATGGAGTCCACGCCACGCTTAATAGCCGCCATGGAGTCCACGCCACGCTTAATAGCCGCCATGGAGTCCACGCCGTGCAAAAAGTTGGAAAATGTTTTGCCTCAAACATTCAAGCATAAAATAATTGAATATAAGTTAGTTTCTGATGAAAGTTTTACATGCAAACTGCGCGTTGAATTAAAGAAAGGCAATGATTTTCAGTTGTGGCTTCAGAATTTTGCAGACAATACTCATACCTCCTGGATTGTGAGGAGCACTGTTGCATGCAGTGAAAGATCAAAATTTGTTTTCAACAGAGATTATGTCTGTCAGCATTCAGGACATGGAAAATATAAAAAGGTAAGGGTTCGGCATTTACTAAACAAAATTATTAAAAAAATGATAAATAAAATAAAATAATAATAATAAATAAAAAATAAGAATGAATAAAAAGTAAATAATAAAAATTAAAAAGTAAATAATAAGAGTAAATAATAAAAATTAAAAAGTAAATAATAACAGTAAATAAAAAGTAAATAATAATAAATAAAAATATATAATAACAAATAATAATAATAACATCTGTTTCTTTTTTACAAGGATGAAGAGCTGACAAAGAAAAATAAAAACTGCAAAGCAAGTTTATCCATAAGAATAAAACGGGATAGTAAAGATGTTCGCTACAGAGATGCATATGTTAAAGAAGGCCTCACGGCTATCATAGAAGTAAATCATAACCACAGCCATTTAGTAGAAAATGCTGAAGCTTGGACTTGGCTTAGAATGATGAAACCAGGAATATTTTTCTCAATTATTTTAATAAAGGTAAGCAGCATTATTATTAATGTTGTGTCATAGATACTTTTTTTACTAATAATTCTGAAATTTTACTGTGAAGGATTTCATGCAAGAGCGTTTTTCTGTGACACAGAGTAATACGACAAGTGAAACCATTCTCTTTGCACGGAGCAGGTGATGATCATTGCATGGGAAGCTTGTGTGCCCCCTAGCTTGATTTTTTTTCCAGAATTTTTTATTTCCTGCATCACTAAATTAACTACTAACATTAAGCAGATGGGCCCAGGGTAGAGATTCTTACTTATACACAAGCTTCACCCACATAAATAGTGCTCGGTGAGAGCTACTAACCAACTAATCCCCTAATAGCTACATTTTTTTTTCAGTTTTAAAAAGAGACAAAAATTGGTTGTATTACACACAAAGAAACTTCAAAAAATTAAATTCTGGAAAGAAAAAAAGAAAGTGTTTTTTTTTCTCCTCTGACACAGAAAGAAATGTAAAATCCAGTAAATGAAGGAAATACTAGATTTTATAGATTGAGGGGGGGGGGTAAAAAAACTAAATTCAGTTTCCTTTGCTGAGATATGAAGATCCAATTTTGATTGATGGCCAGTGACTGGGCAAGGGGAGATCCACTAATCTTTATTTTAACAGCTTGAAATCTGTAATATATATATATATATATATATTATATGGGTTCATAGCTTTGCTTCGCCGCCCTGGTGGCGCAGTGGTCTAAGGCGTTGGCCTATGATCATTCGTCCGTAACGGGTCCGGGTTCGAATCCCGGTCAGGCATGGATGTTGTGTTTGTCTTACGGCACTGGCTCTCTCCCTTCCCTGGAACCAGTGACCCTAAATTAGGGACGGGCGACTGCTTATAGCCCATTTGAGTTGCTCACGGTGGTCGTTAAACCTCCAATCAAAAAAAATATATATATAGCTTTGCTTCTATTTCGATGTGTTTCTTACGCTGGATTGTTTTGGTTAACTACCTTAAAAATCCAGGGAGCTTCAACATATACTGGAAGAAACTTCAGTTCATGATCTTTAAATAACTGTTTGCAGAATTTGAATCGGCACAGTAGTTTGGATTTTATAAGCCACTATATTTGTAAACAAATCGCCGGTTCTTCGCGTTTTCCAGTGTTTTCGCTTACACTGCAGGCAATATGCATCTCATTTAAATTCTAAACAACTGGAAACATTCTGGCTGGACGGTATACGTAAATACAAGTGAAGCTAAACACCATACCACTTCAATAAAATACGTGCAGATTGTTATTGATGTTGCAACACCAGCTAGAAATAGAAATGAGCCGAACAAACGTTGAGTAGCACGCTCCAAAGGGTTCTGCTCTTGTACCAGTGCAAATGGCCGACAACGACTGGCGGCTGATGGAGGAAAGAAACGGCTTCGTCAACTTTACGTTGCGCTTAAGCGCGCCTCTTGTTGTATTCTAACTTCCTTGGAGATACCGATGAACAACAAACGGTGTCAAAACAAAAAATATCACCGTTCCAAAATATGTTAGGGCTAATCAGCCACCACCTGAAAATAGTGTATAGCTGGGTCCTACTAGGTAGCCACGTGACCCCAGTTTCTAGCTCCGCCGCTTAACCGAAATCCTGAAGCCGCCCCGGTGGCTCAGTGGTCTAAGCGATGGCCTCTGATCATTCGTTCGAAAGGGGTCCGGGTTCGAATCCCGGTCAGGCATGGATGTTGTGTTTGTCTTACGGCACTGTCTCTCTCCCTTCCCTGGAACCAGTGACCCTAAATTAGGGACGGGCGACTGCTTATAGACCATTGAGTTGCTCACGGTGGTCGTTAAACCTTCAATCAAAAAAAAAAATTCAGGATTTTTTTTTTTGATTGAAGGTTTAACGACCACCGTGAGCAACTCAATGGTCTATAAGCAGTCGCCCGTCCCTAATTTAGGGTCACTGGTTCCAGGGAAGGGAGAGAGACAGTGCCGTAAGACAAACACAACATCCATGCCTGACCGGGATTCGAACCCGACCCTTACGGACGAAATGATCAGAGGCCAGCGCCTTAGACCACTGCGCCACCGGGGCGGCCCTGAATTTCTGGCTAGCGTGTGATTGGTCTACAGAACGTAATCGCGCACTGCATGTCGAAATGCGAATTACGCGTCCGGGTTCGTTTCCCGGTGAGGCATGGGGGTTGTGTTTTTCTTACGGCACTGGCTCTCTCCCTGCCTTGAAATCAGTGGCCCCAAATTAGGGATGGGTGACTGCGTATAGAGCCTTTGCACGTGGCGTCACAAAACTATTTTTTTTTTATTGGAGGTTTAACGACCACCGTGAGCAACTCAATGGGCTATACTCAATGACCCGTCCCTAATTTAGGGTCACTGGTTCCAGGGAAGGGAGAGAGCCAGTGCCGTAAGACAAACACAACATCCATGCCTGACCGGGATTCGAACCCGGACCCCTTACGGACGAATAATCAGAGGCCAGCGCCTTAGACCATTGCGCCACGGGGGCGGCGATTGGAGGTTTAACGACCACCGTGAGCAACTCAATGGTCTATAAGCGGTCGCCCGTCCCTAATTTAGGGTCACTGGTTCCAGGGAAGGGAGAGAGCCAGTGCCGTAAGACAAACACAACATCCATGCCTAACCGGGATTCGAACCCGGACCCCCTTACGGACGAAATGATCAGAGGCCAGCGCCTTAGACCACTGCGCCACCGGGGCGGCCCTGAATTTCTGGCTAGCGTGTGATTGGTCTAGAGAACGTAATCGCGCACTGCATGTCGAAATGCGAATTACGCGTCCGGGTTCGTTTCCCGGTGAGGCATGGGGGCTGTGTTTTTCTTATGGCACTGGCTCTCTCCCTGCCTTGAAATCAGTGGCCCCAAATTAGGGATGGGTGACTGCGTATAGAGCCTTTGCACGTGGCGTCACAAAACTATTTTTTTATTGGAGGTTTAACGACCACCGTGAGCAACTCAATGGGCTATACTCAATGGCCCGTCTCTAATTTAGGGTCACTGGTTCCAGGGAAGGGAGAGAGCCAGTGCCGTAAGACAAACACAACATCCATGCCTCACCGGGATTCGAACCCGGACCCCGTTCGGACGAATGATCAGAGGCCATCGCTTAGACCACTGCGCCACCGGGGCGGCTCACAAAACTATCTGCTAGACTTCCGGGTGGTTAGAAAGTACCCGGGCTGGTCCCTCTCCATGTTTTTCATTTGCTATTGCTGCTGTAAATAGAGCTAAAAGAAACTGTTATTTCTGACAAAATTTGCCATCTTAATGTGGTGGAAGAGCAATGTTACGAAGAAAAGATTTGAAATAATGGCATAGAAGATCCATATGACATATGTTGTGGGGGTGGGAGGATACTAAATTAAAATGAAGTTGGCATATGCAAATTTAAATTTAAATTTCCACCCTTTCCCTCAGAGTATGGATATTAAAGTAGACAAGCAAAACTTACGGGTATTTCTATATGAAGACCCAATTTATTCCCACAACTGATGACAATAATAGGAATTTAGTTGTTGCAGTACATGACAGTTATTCCATTTTTATGGCCGAAAAAAAACAACAAAAAAAACAACAATTTGTGTTATTCAAGGACTTTTGCTGTCTGTGACGTGCAAAATAAATGGGCAGAGCCCCAAATCCGATCCACCCACTAGTCTAAGCTAATGTGGATACATGCTATTGACTAACATATATTAATCACACAACACATTACAAACTCAAGAAATCAATTTTGTAAAAGACCAGTCAGTCTGCATTTATTGGTAAACAATTTAATCAGTGATTTTAAATTCCCTTTCTATTTTGTAATTTGAATTTCTGCTTTGCTTTCCACAAACACACAGGAAGGTTACATAAATTTCACATTTTTGTTTATATTTTTACACAGCAATTTTTTTTTTTTTTCGATTCTTTAAGGACAACTTTGAGAAAAAAATGTTGTATACTTTCTAGCGTTATTCAATATATATTTTTTTTTCAGGCAATTTTACTCTTACATGGGAGATGTTGGCCAAGATTCTAAAATCTAATTTTTTTTTTTTTATTGTACGTCACCACATTTTCTAAACTGACAGAAATATTACCTTGGGGAGTAACTCCCAGAACAAAGTAGATTTTTTTTTATTTATTTAGTTTAGTTGTTTGTTTGTTGTTTTTCAAATAGGCAGGTGGGAAAAAAAGAAAGTCTCGTAGTGAGAAAAGAGTCAACTTCTGAAGGACCAACATGGCGGCTAGTAGGTTAGACGTTCGGTGTGACGAGGATGATTTAAAAATTTCTGCTTACCGCTTCCGGAATACAGCATACCTCTCCACGTTTTTTTTTCTCTAGTCTCTGAAGAAATGGGTACCTCCAGTGTACAGGACTGGCACTTCAGGAACTTACTCATTCGGATGGCAATGTGAAATTTTTTTTTCTGTTGATGTTCTAATTACATCTACCATGGGACTGGTAGTACAGCAGCAGTTCTCCTTCCGAGTAGCCCTTAGCACACATCCCAGGATGATATTCCTTTGTTTTTTTTGAGTGATGAGTCGATGTGACGGGTTGATTAGCGAACTTGCCCGGTCGCTGAGGTAAGCAGGCTCTTCCAAGAACCGACGCTCCTGTTACAAACCCGCACATGGAGACAGGGAGCAAATCCCTTTTTTGTTAATCCTATGCTGCTCTTAGTTTTCGGTTTCCCTTTTGCCGTCGTTCATCTTTCATTTACCGGGCAGGATATAAAGGACTTCCCGAGGATTAGGGATATCTCGGGGACCACGAAATTTTCTTCATCTTCCATAGAGGACTCGGTCTTAGCAGCCAAAAAAAAAAAAAAAAGTAATCGAAGAGTGTCAAAAAAAAAAAAAAAAAATTTCAACTTACACGTCTTCTCCGAAGGATGCGAGAGTACGCCAGCGCCCTCTGCACCGACGCTACTTTCCTCCAATAAGATTGCCCCCATCCAGCTGTTGCGTGAAAAACGCGGTCGCCCCCCACACCGCTTACTAACGCTTGCGTCTTATGACATAACATGGAAAGGGCGATTCCAGATGCGAAATTTATCACCATACGCAAGAGAGGGAACGTATTCCAAAATGTGTAATCTGATACCACTCTGCCCTCAACGACTTTCTCTTCTCCTGGGAACGCAGGTGCACTGCTGGCCGGAAATGCTTGACCAACTTCTGGTCATCCCATAAATAAAGAGAGAGATGCTGCAAACCACCCCCTCTGCGTACCAGCAACACTTGGCAAACCCGAGTACGCGTAAAGCTTTTCCCTGTTACTGGGGCCGGAAGCAAGCTGAGCTTTTCTTTCACACCATCCCGTAAGAAAGAGGGGGGGGAGCAAGGAACCTTTCTGGTTAACCATCTCTACGTGGTAGCTTCACTTCAAGACAGAAGACGGGGGAGGAATAAAAGAAAAAAATAAATCTCAAAGTTATCATGTACATTTATATGGCACCTTTATACATATATATCCATAATTCTACGCGGGGCAGACTGTTCCATACAACAAATACTTATTTCCTAATTATATTTGTAATCGACACAGAATTTTCTTTATAATGGTGGTTACATAAATACAAGTAGATGGTCGATCAACACCATAATTACTATACACACACATATACCTATATATATATATATTTCTTTTTTTTTTTCTCTTCTTCTCCCAGAAAAATAAAAGAGGAAAACAAATTTATGAAATGACGTTACAACGATTCACCTAAAATACAATATCCTCACTCCGACCTACTGACAGCATAAAAAAAGAACTACAGTTACCTAAAGTACACACACACACAGAGCACACTCACCAGAAAGATAGATTAATTTTGAAAGAGAAATTTCCGCGACAAGATTTCTGACTTTTTCTCAACTTTTTTTTTCTTAAGAGGACATATATATCATCATCATCATCATCATTGTCAACCATTATCAATCCACTGCTGGACGAAGGTCTCCCCAAGTTTCCTCCACAACGGTCTGTCTTGTGCCAGTCTCCTCCATGTCACTCCCGCATATTTACGAATTTCATCCACCCATCTCCCATGTGGTCTTTTTCTGGGTCTTTTCCTGTCCCTTGGAATCCAATCTAAAATTTCGGCTGTCCATCTATGGTCTGTCCTTCTGGCAGTATGTCCAGCCCATTGCCATTTCAGGGATTTAACTCTGATCATGATGTCTTCCACTCTCGTCATTTTTCGGATCCACGAGTTCCTCTTCTTATCTCTCCTGGTTATACCAAGCATGCACCTCTCCATGCTTCTTTGAGTTGTCTGCAGCCTTTGTATGTCTCTTTTAGTTAAGGTCCACGTCTCTGCACCATACGTAAGCACTGGAAGGATGCATTGATCAAACACTTTTCTTTTAAGACATAACGGCATATTGCTCTTGAAAATTATGCTGTTTCTTCCAAAAGCTCTCCAGGCAAGTTTTGTACGCCGATTAATTTCTTCATCAATGTGACCCTCACTTGATATCTGCTGTCCAAGATAAACATACGTATCTGTTATCTCCAGTTTTTCTCCATCAATCGATAAATCTTCATTTCTTGTAAAAGCATTGAACATCACTTTTGTCTTCTGAAAGTTCATTTTTAATCCCACTTCTTTACTCTTGTCAGCAAGTTCCTGGGTCATACTCTGCAGCTCTGATGGGGTAGTTGCAAAAATGACTACGTCATCAGCAAAACGAAGGTGGGTTAGATAATCTCCATTAATCTTTATCCCTTTGTTTTCCCAGTTCAGTGATTGAAAGACATTTTCCAATGTGGCATTAAAGAGCTTCGGAGATATGGTGTCACCTTGTCTCACTCCCTTTCCAATTTTTATGTGTGTTGTATTTTCAAACAGCCGAATCTTTGCACTTGCATTTTCATAGATGTTATTAATAATATTAATGTATGCATCTTCAATACCGCAGGATTTCAGAGCCGTGGTAACTGCTGATGGTTTCACCGAATCAAAGGCTTTTTCATAATCGATAAAGGCCATGCACAATGGAAGTTCATATTCCCTCGCTCTTTCAATTAGTTCTCTCAGTACGTGGATATGATCTATTGTGCTGTAGCCACTCCTGAATCCAGCTTGTTCTCTCGGTTGAGCCATGTCCAGTGTTACCTTCAAGCGGTGTGAAAGAACTTTAGTGAAGATTTTATAAACCACTGATAGGAGGCTGATAGGTCTGTAGTTCCTGAGATCCTCAATGTTACCTTTTTTATGTAGCAGGATCATTGTAGCATTGTTCCAATCCTCAGGAATCTTCCCTTCATTAAGGCATCGAGTGAAAATTTGGGCGAGTACTGTTTCAATTTCTCCACTTGCTTCTTGTATGATGTCTATAGTAATTCCATCTTCTCCTGGAGCTTTCCCCCGCTTCATGTTCTTGATTGCATGAGCAACTTCTGCTGGGAGGACTGGAAGAACTCTGGTACCTTTCATGATGTCTGGAGTACATGTATCATCCTTTTCATATAGTTTGGAGTAGAAATCTTTCACTCTTGTCAAAATTTCGCCTCTATTTCTTGTTATAGAACCATCTTCTTTTCTCAGAGCCATAATCTGTTTTCTTCCCTTACTGAGATGTCCCTTTGCTATCTTTAGGCTTTGGTTGTTTTCAATTGCTTTCCTTACTAGTTCACAGTTGAATTTTCTTACGTCTTCAGTGATACTTTTTCTTACTGTCTTGCATAGCTCTATATATTCCACTTTGGAAGTCACATCTTCTTTAGTTGTCCTCATCTCTCTTCTTTTTTGCATCAACATTTTGGTTTTTCCTGATAATTTGTTTACATGCAACTTGTTCTTAGACCCAGCTAATTTTGTTGCTGTTTCCATAAGAGCTTTGGTTACTTTTCTGTTAACTTCAGAAATATCCACTTCTTCCGATGTTAGGCCTTCCAAAGCAGAGAATCTGTTCTTCAGTTCCAACTTGAAAGTATTATGGTGTTTTTTAAGGTTGGTTATGTCAATACATTTTGTTTGTCTTATGAGCTTGCCACGTTCCAGTTTAGTGTTGAGGTGCATCTTACATCTCACCAATCTATGGTCACTACCTGTGTTGAACTTGTTTAGCACACTGCAGTCTTCGATGACGAATTTTTTGTTACACATAATAAAATCAATTTCACTTGTCGTCCCAATTGGATGTCTCCATGTCCATTTCCTGTGTGGCTTTTTCTTGAAAAAGGAATTCAAGATGAAAAATCCTTCTGCCTCTGCAAACTCAACGAGAGTATTTCCACGCTGGTTTCTGTTGCCGTGACCGAATTTACCTACTGAAGTTTCATTCTGTTGCCGGTGCCCTATTTTTGCATTGAAATCTCCCATAATTATCTTCAAGTGCTGCTTGGGAAACATATATATATATGGATATATATATCCACCACCTGCACAATGCCAAGA
The DNA here is from genome assembly GCA_039090855.1 of Macrothele yani. Taxonomy (NCBI): domain Eukaryota; kingdom Metazoa; phylum Arthropoda; class Arachnida; order Araneae; family Macrothelidae; genus Macrothele; species Macrothele yani. The sequence goes on along the minus strand of CM077029.1, from coordinate 29,751,195 downwards.
AAAGTGAGAGACCACCTAAAAAAATTATGATCACACATTTTCTCATTTTCTTTTATAGAAAATGCGTTGGACTGTTGTCAGTCCTGAATGAAAATTCACATAAATTGGCCAGATTTATGTGTTTCCAGGACTGAGCAACAGGACAATACATTCTTTCCCCAGGAATAAAAGTCGAAGATTCCCAGAGGTGAGTGCAGGAAGCACAAAAAACTCGAAATCTGAACTTACTGTCAGGCATTCTGTGTACCTAACGACGTACAGCTAACACACACACACACACACACACACACACACACACACACACACACACACAAAAAAAAACCATTGGTAAGCAAACCCTACAACAGCCAAAAGGCATGAATGCACTGCTGTTGGACTAATCTGACCTTACGAATGCAATCTAATGAAATGGCGAAATACGAAATCTCAAGCACATCATACACCTACGTTGTACCCAAAGGCAAACACCGTCACATTATCAGACACTCAGACCCCTAGACTGTGAATCCGAATTTGGATTACCTCTTTTCTCACAACCCACACCCAAAATACACTGATAACAAAAACACTACACGGAACAAAGCTTAACTTATATTGCTAGACCACTGAAAAAATATATTTTTTTTCCTTTTACCCTGAACATTGCTATTTATTTTCTTTTCAGAATTGACCATGGGCTTTATATGGCCACCCCTACTATTGCATCACATACCAGCTCGTTTATTGTCACAATCTCACCTTACATTTGTAACTCTAAGTCGTGACTCTTTGCCCAGGATCAATTTCCCGAGAATCACAATTGAAAAACCAGAAGCCCCAAAACATTAAATTACATATCAAGAACCTTTACACAATCTTTATACTACCAAAATTCCATAATCACTTAAAATTATGTCACACTATAACTTGCAGATCTCAGTTTTCCTCAACGTTCTTGGGTACTTTACCAAGGAAAAATTCACTTTCCTGCCCCAAAATTTCTTCAAGGCACCACACATTACCTCATTAGAATAGTTTGCCCTTAGCATACTCATCTCTACTTGCCTTCTTAGATAAGTAGACCCCAACATGAGGACAGAAAACCAGAATTGGAAAGAAAATCAAAATTTCCCTCATATTTACATTATTCAGGAAACAACTATGGTATCACACTTAATCACCAACCCACTATATCTTTTCCTGAAACTATCATTTATCAATTTCTGCAACTCGTCTTCATATAAATGTATCAAATCACTGTCCTGCCGAACTTGAAGAAACTCTTCATAACGAAACAAAAAAACAAACACAAAATATTATCAATTTCACCTCAACCCACCATACAACAAATACCTTCCCTACTTCCCAGAATCTCCTAGTACTTGAAAGGAGAGAAAAAAAATTATATCAATAAATGGAGAAATAAGGCAAATTTATCCTTCATATTTCTGTCAACACTAAAGTTCCCCACTACTACTGAAGGAGAAAATAAAATCACTAGCACAACAACACATGGCATAATACAATATTTTACTGGTGCACCAGAGGTATGTACAAATACTATTTACAAGCAACGTTGCCTTGATACCATAAGCTAGGCGTTTAGCCGAGCCACAAAACCCCTGCTGTCCCTTGGACGCAGGCCATATCTGGAGGAATTTGGGACCTCCCCTCGCCGGGGTGTCTCTCTAACCTGGGGTGCAACTACCTCCCTCCTGGGAGTACTTGTAGGAGTTTGCCTTCTCGCAGGTTCTTGACTCATAAAGGGAGTACTATCTCTCACTGGTACTGACATATTCGGCTCTGTGGGCCGCCTTACCAACCAGGGCATGAAACAGGTGTTTGCTCCTTCTGATGATGTCGTTGGCTGTGTTCGGGAAGAACCAGCCTCCTGAGGTTCACTGTGCCTCTCAGGACTGTGTGAATTATCACTTTCCCCATTTACTCTGGGAAACATAGGTCGATCTCTCACCTTAGTGAGCCTGTCTACATGAACCAACTCTCTACGCCGGGGATCAGGTATGAAGGTAATCTCATAGTTTACTGGTGGGAGGACCTTGGTCACCCTATAAGGACCTGTACACAACTTACTTAATTTCTTGCTTTTTCCTGGCTTAACAGCAGGTGTGTACAGATAGACCTTGTCATTCAGGGTGATGTGTTTGTCCACTGCAACCTTGGCACGATGCTTCTCTTGATTCTCCGCAGCCTTTTCCAGGTTAATTCTGACCACCTCAAAAGCTCTATTTAGGCGATCAGTTACTTCATCACAGTATTCCCTCTGAGAAGAGTAAGTACGGGTGGTAGGGGTCCCAATCAAGTGATAGGGTAGCACCAAGTCCCTACCATATGCGAGATAAGCTGGAGTCTCACCTGTGCTGGAATGCACTGATGTCCGAAAAGACAGGAGCGCCATAGGCAGACATTGATCCCAATCATCCTGACTCTCCGAGACCAGGTGACTGATTGACTGAATGAGGCTGGCGTTCAACTTCTCGCACTGACCATTGGCAGAAGGGTGATACGGGCTGCAATTCAGTTTCTTTATGCCAAGTCTATTGTACACTTGCATCATAGCCTTAGACAAGAAGTTGGTCCCCCTGTCTGTTAAAATCTTAGACGGCAAGCCATGAGTGGCTATAAATTCCTCCACCAGTACTCGTGCAATCGTTTCACTTTTAGTGTCAGGCAGAGCATAAGCTTCTGGCCAGCGGGTGAAAAAATCGGTAATGACAAGGATAAATTTGTTTCCTGACCTTGTGGTTACCAAAGGCCCTACCACATCCATTGCGATCTTCTCAAATGGACGGCTAGGTAGCTCAGCCCTAACTAAGGGTGCCTTTCTTCCCGGCTGGTATGCTCTCTTACTCAGACAACTGTGGCAACTCTCTACATAGGCTTTTACAACTGAATACATGTTGTGGAAGTAAAACTTCGAACGAATCCTTTCCAAGGTTTTTTTAAAGCCTGGGTGTGCCTTAGTTTCTGAATCGTGACACTGTATCAAAATTTCCTCCACCATAGTTTAGGGAATCACCAACTGTTCGTAAGGCTGACTTCGGGTGTCTCCGGACTTAGGTATAGAGTAATGCCATAGAAGTCCATCTTGAAGAAAAAACTCATCTGATACCTTACATTTTCCTAGTTCCCCTTTCCCCTCTAAAATCTCAATCTGTTTAGCCCAGCGATCATCCTGCCTCTCTAACCCTCTAACTCTGGCCTGTTCTTGAGTTCTATCCTCTGCTGTCTGTTCAAATACTTCCGTAGCCTGTACATTTCTTGACAGGTAATCGGCAACTACATTTGATTTGCCAGGCCTATGTTGGATAGTGTAGTCAAATTGCTGTAGTGACATACACCACCTAGCTATCCTTGACGTGGGGTCCCTCAACTTAAAAACGTATGACAGACTAGCTTGATCCGTAATGACCAGGAAATGCCTGGCGTAGAGGTATTGGCGGAAGTAGTTCACAGAGAAAACTACACTCAACATCTCCTCAACCACTGAATAATTGAGCTCGGCTCCCTTTAACTTCCTGCTGACATACGCCACAGGTTGTAGTTTCCCATCGACCTCTTGCTGTAGGGCGGCTCCAATTGCAAATTTTGAGGCGTCACAGGCCAAAACAAATTCCTTCCTCAGGTCGGGTAATTTTAAACATGGCTCCTTTAATAGAGCTTGTTGTAGGTCTTCGAAGGCCTTCTGAGCTTCGGGAGTCCAGTGGAATGCCTCATCCTTTCGGATTAAGTTTGTCAGAGGCAGAGCTAAATGAGCATAGTTTACTATAAACCTCCTATAGAACCCAGTGAGTCCCAAGAATGCTCTCACTTGTTTCACAGATTTAGGGATCTTAAAATTTTTGACTGCTTCCACATTCCTGGGATCAGGGGTTACACCTTCCTCGCTGACCACAAAACCTAAGTAGCGAATGCTGGATTTCAAAAAATGGCATTTATCGGGTTTGAGCTTGAGGCTGTGCTGGCGCAACCTCTGGAATACTATTTCTAGCTTGTCGAGATGCTCCTCAAAAGTTCTGCTAGCTATGACAATGTCATCTATGTAGATGCCAATCTGGAGGGGTTTAAGACCTGAAAGTACTATTTCCATTAGTCGCTGAAAGCTATTTGGGCTGTTCCTCATCCCGAAGGGTACTCGCAACCACTCATACAAACCCTGGTCGGTGACAAAAGCAGTTTTGTAGACATCCTCAGGGTGTACTTTCATCTGGTAGAAGCCAGAGGTCAAGTCGAGCGAGCTGAAATAAGTGGCTCCTGCAAGGGCATCCACCATTTCGACCAAATTTGGGATAGGAAAAGAATCCGGTACAGTCTTGGCGTTAAGCCGCCTGAAATCTGTACATAAACGGAAACTGCCGTCAGCCTTTCTGACCAGGAGGACAGGTGCCGAGTAAGGACTACCACTCGGACGAATAATACCTGCCTCAAGGAGCTCGTTAATTTGCCTATCAAGTTCATCTCTCAGAGCATAAGGAACCCGGTAAGCTCTTTGCCTGACAGGAATGTCATCGGTAGGATGCACCTGGTGTAGCAGGGTATCACACTCACCCAACTCAGCTACGTTCTTGGCAAAGGTATTCCCATGCTTGTGTGGGAAATCGGACAATATCTCCCGTTGCTCAGGGGGCAAGTGGGATAAATCAAATTCATCCACCCAAGTCGAGCAATCATCAATCTGGCTATCTACAGTAGCCACGGTGGTAACCTTAATGGGTTCAGCAACAACAAGTTTGGAGCTTTTATTGATGTAAGCCATGCTATCCGACGTGTTCACAACCTTAACTAAGGCAACCTCCTCCTTAGTGTCATTGACCGAACGGCCAATCCACAGTGATTTTATCCTCACTGTCTCAATGGGCTGCAACAGCATGATCTCTCCTAATTGAGAGCAACCCGGTATACTAACCGAAATTATCTTTTCTGACCTGGGTGGTATTTTCTCTTTCCTGATGGTTCTGCCAAACACAGGGGAGGTTTCCCTGACCTGAGATGGAAGACTCGGGTCCATGGTCGGGTCAGAAAGAGAGAAAGTTCCATGACTTTTTCCCGACTCCTTACCTGGGAGGGTTTGTTTATCTTTGGAAGTGAGGAGCTCTTTACACACCGTAATTTCATTTCCAGTTGTAAGACCCTGAATTTCACTTGCACTGGAAATAGAAATAACTGATTCCCTATCACTCACCACCTCCTCAACACTGCATGTTCTACTCACCTCTTCAGAGTCAGAGATAGGAATTTTAAAAATTCCTCTAACCAGGGCAATGGCCTGTTCTCGTTCCTTACTGTACCTCCTGGTTAACCGACAATCCCTGTTTTGCCGTGAAACCTTAGCTGGCCTACACTTCCCCTCCACAGTGTACTATCAGCAGCACTGAAAACAAAATGCTGGGCTTTCAAGAGGTCAAACCCAACAATGGCATCATATGCCGGCGACAATTCAGTTTTGGTAACAAATACATGGTGTTTGAATTTCTCCCCAGCTAATGAGAACTTCAATTCCACACATGAAACTACATTAAGTGGCTTACCTGAAACTCCTTTGACTACAATTGGTGGATAGTTAATTTCTCTTTTGAGCCCAGGTAAAGTGCTGAGACACCTCTGAGGAATCAGACACACAGAAGCACCTGTGTCTACAAGCAACCTCAAAGGTCTCCCGCTTACAATACCTGACAAAACGGGCATGGCGAATGAATGGGATTGACATGAGTCAATTGGAGCCTCTACAACTAAGGGGTGTCAACAGAAGCCGACTCTACTAAACTTCTCCCCACCTTCAGTTTAAAAGGCCTGGCAGGGCCTCTATTGCTTCGCCTAGCTGTGTCCGCCTGCCTGTGGCTCCTTGTACTCCTCTCACTAGGCCTAGGTTGCCTTTCCCGCCTGGCGGTGCTAGGGTTGTAGCTTTGAGGATCATTACCCCTTGAGTTGGGATTTCTGTTTCGGAAATCCCTATTTCTATCCTCCACTCCCCTCCTCTAAGAGTCTAGGTCACTATCGGGACATTCATTGGCATAATGCCCGAGCCGCCTGCACCGGTAACAGGTCACCGCAAGTCTATCCTCTCTCCGGTAATTGTCTCTAGGATTATGGCTGGGAGATCTGTTCCTATCATAGGTTCTAGTTTCCCTTGCATAGGCATACCCCTGTCCTGCCTCTCTGGAAGGGGAAACAAATTCTCTTCTGGCAGGGGAATATCTAGAAGCCCCCTTGAGGGTGAAAAATTGTGTATATATTCCCTGGCGGGTGAAACTGCGTTACTCTGAGAACTTCCTATATTTACTTGTTTTAACTGTCCCTCCAACTCGTTCACTCTAGCCACTAATGCACTGACTACTGTGGCGAAGGACCCAGGCTCATCTACCGGAGCAATTGCACCATCAACTTCCCCACTGTCTACATCCACAAACGACACAAGCCTATCACTCTTTGCCATGTAGGCCTCATTGTTTTCCTCCAAGATGGCTTTTTCCCTAGCTGCACCATAGGTTTGAGGATTGTGTGAGATAACTAACCTCTTCAACTTGGGGCACAAACCCTCAACAAACTTGGACAAGAGATTTCTGTCCCTTATATTCCTCACTGCTTCGGAGTCTGAGTTATCCTCTAGATACCCGTAGGCATATCGTTCTACCCGAGCAGCAAATTGTCTCACAGATTCTCCCTGCCGCTGCTTACATGTGTGAAACCTACTCATTTTGACTGCCAGAGGAACCGAGGACAAAAACCTATCTAAAAATGCCTCCTTTACTGCAGCATAGGTTACGCTCCTGCCTCTAGCTTCCTTATCCCTTATAAGCTGCCTCGCTTCACCTTTGCACTTACACTTCATTACTACGAGCTTGTCAGCATCGCGCCAGTTTCCCATTCGACTAGCATTTTCCAGTGATTCTAAGAAATCATTGACGGAAACCTGATCGGAGCTTCCTGAAAATTCCATCACCATTGGCAAAAGAGGGGGAATGCTCCAGGCTGCATTTAACCCTGGCTGAAGCTCGGCTACATTTTCCCTTGACTGAATCTCGGCTGCATTAGCCCCTGGTGGAAGTTCGGCTGCATCTTCAATCGACTGCAGCTCTAGCTCCCTCTGTCGACGTTCCTGACTCATATTGTTAACCAAATATCTCCTTACTAATTATGAAACACAAGAAAAGCACTGTATTAATATACTACACACCCGCTATCTAACCACTATGCCTCCTATGCACTATAGCAAATCCTACACTTCTTCCTAATAATTAGTACATAGCAGAACTCAGAACATAAAAATCAACCCTAACACTATATTTCCTAAGTGCATAACCCAAAATGCACTATGACAAAATTTACTACATATTCTATCAAATATCAAACTGACACACATATACAAGACGAACAAGAAACTACACTCCTACACATGCAACACTCTTACCAAAACTATATTGAAAGAGAGAAGGAAGAGGCGAAAAAAAATTAAGTATCCGAGAAGTTCAAAAGTTCCTTCTCTAACCTTGTTCACTAAAAAATAGGCTGCTTCACCTCACATAAACTAAATATCAATGCTAAAGCCCTACAACTAACTACAATTACCCAAAATTGCACTCTGATCTTCAACACCAACTACTGCATGAAATTCAAGTCTGTCTCAAATTAAATTATGCCGTCTATTCACTAAATCATGACGTTGACTAGTGAGAAGCTATCCTTATACATGTGCCAAAGAAAAGTAAAGGAAGCAAAAATATCAGAACACTGCACATGCACACTACACTGGGAGAAGAGAAAAAACTGAACTTTCTTATGACACCTAATGACAAAACACAACAACAAAAAACCCAATGCAATTCTGCAATTTAAAGTATGTGTACTATTTCTGTGCACTCTTGTGGTGGGTGTATCACTCATGTAAAACGCGGTGAACAAGTGTCATAAATGTAATCAATGCAAACAAGTATCTATGTAAACAAGGTGAATAAGTGTCATATATGTTAACAATGCAAGCAAGTATCATATGTAAACAAGCGTCATATATGTAAACAATGCAAGCAAGTATCATATGTAAACAAGGTGAACAAGTGTCATATATGTAAACAAGGCAAACCAGCATCATATGCAAACAATGTGAGAATTGTTATTAATGTACTCCTGTAACAGTACTACATATGAAACTACTAATTCAGAATTGTTGTATATATATATATATATATATATATATATATATATATATATATATATGTCCACACTGTGTTTGTGTTTAGGATGTATAACCTTGAAACTATCAGGTATGTAAACACTGTAACCATTCTATACGTGTAAACACTATGTATCACTTATGCCGATGAGAGGATGTTATACATATAAAAACTTTGTGTCACACATGTAAACAATATTGATAAGTGTCAGGTGTAGTACACAGCTGTTTTCAATCACTCTAATTGTAGCACAACACAATAAAAGCATTTATCAAAAATTTCAGCATGCAAAACAGAAAAAGGTCAATGGGAGTTGGTGTAACCTGAAAACTTGCCTAAATGCCTCTGAGAAATAAATTCAGAACCTTTACTGTAAATTGCTTAAACTGTTGTTGAATCATTTGAACAGTCTGCCCTTACAATATGCCGAAGGCTTTTCATAGCCTTACACACTTTCAACTTTAAAATCTTATTTGGTAGAATATAATAACATATGTAAAGTCAACAGCATGATATCCTGTGGTCACGGCACCATTTATGTTGTGGGGGTGGGAGGATACTAAATTAAAATGAAGTTGGCATATGCAAATTTAAATTTAAATTTCCACCCTTTCCCTCAGAGTATGGATATTAAAGTAGACAAGCAAAACTTACGGGTATTTCTATATGAAGACCCAATTTATTCCCACAACTGATGACAATAATAGGAATTTAGTTGTTGCAGTACATGACAGTTATTCCATTTTTATGGCCGAAAAAAAAAACAACAAAAAAAAAACAATTTGTGTTATTCAAGGACTTTTGCTGTCTGTGACGTGCAAAATAAATGGGCAGAGCCCCAAATCCGATCCACCCACTAGTCTAAGCTAATGTGGATACATGCTATTGACTAACATATATTAATCACACAACACATTACAAACTCAAGAAATCAATTTTGTAAAAGACCAGTCAGTCTGCATTTATTGGTAAACAATTTAATCAGTGATTTTAAATTCCCTTTCTATTTTGTAATTTGAATTTCTGCTTTGCTTTCCACAAACACACAGGAAGGTTACATAAATTTCACATTTTTGTTTATATTTTTACACAGCAATTTTTTTTTTTTTCGATTCTTTAAGGACAACTTTGAGAAAAAAATGTTGTATACTTTCTAGCGTTATTCAATATATATTTTTTTTTTTCAGGCAATTTTACTCTTACATGGGAGATGTTGGCCAAGATTCTAAAATCTAATTTTTTTTTTATTTTACGTCACCACATTTTCTAAACTGACAGAAATATTACCTTGGGGAGTAACTCCCAGAACAAAGTAGATTTTTTTTTTATTTATTTAGTTTAGTTGTTTGTTTGTTGTTTTTCAAATAGGCAGGTGGAAAAAAAAAGAAAGTCTCGTAGTGAGAAAAGAGTCAACTTCTGAAGGACCAACATGGCGGCTAGTAGGTTAGACGTTCGGTGTGACGAGGATGATTTAAAAATTTCTGCTTACCGCTTCCGGAATACAGCATACCTCTCCACGTTTTTTTCTCTAGTCTCTGAAGAAATGGGTACCTCCAGTGTACAGGACTGGCACTTCAGGAACTTACTCATTCGGATGGCAATGTGAAAATTTTTTTCTGTTGATGTTCTAATTACATCTACCATGGGACTGGTAGTACAGCAGCAGTTCTCCTTCCGAGTAGCCCTTAGCACACATCCCAGGATGATAACCCTTTGTTTTTTGTTTTTTTTGAGTGATGAGTCGATGTGACGGGTTGATTAGCGAACTTGCCCGGTCGCTGAGGTAAGCAGGCTCTTCCAAGAACCGACGCTCCTGTTACAAACCCGCACATGGAGACAGGGAGCAAATCCCTTTTTTGTTAATCCTATGCTGCTCTTAGTTTTCGGTTTCCCTTTTGCCGTCGTTCATCTTTCATTTACCGGGCAGGATATAAAGGACTTCCCGAGGATTAGGGATATCTCGGGGACCACGAAATTTTCTTCATCTTCCATAGAGGACTCGGTCTTAGCAGCCAAAAAAAAAAAAAAGTAATCGAAGAGTGTCAAAAAAAAAAAAAAATTTCAACTTACACGTCTTCTCCGAAGGATGCGAGAGTACGCCAGCGCCCTCTGCACCGACGCTACTTTCCTCCAATAAGATTGCCCCCATCCAGCTGTTGCGTGAAAAACGCGGTCGCCCCCCACACCGCTTACTAACGCTTGCGTCTTATGACATAACATGGAAAGGGCGATTCCAGATGCGAAATTTATCACCATACGCAAGAGAGGGAACGCATTCCAAAATGTGTAATCTGATACCACTCTGCCTTCAACGACTTTCTCTTCTCCTGGGAACGCAGGTGCACTGCTGGCCGGAAATGCTTGACCAACTTCTGGTCATCCCATAAATAAAGAGAGAGATGCTGCAAACCACCCCCCTCTGCGTACCAGCAACACTTGGCAAACCCGAGTACGCGTAAAGCTTTTCCCTGTTACTGGGGCCGGAAGCAAGCTGAGCTTTTCTTTCACACCATCCCGTAAGAAAGAGGGGGGGGGGAGCAAGGAACCTTTCTGGTTAACCATCTCTACGTGGTAGCTTCACTTCAAGACAGAAGACGGGGGAGGAATAAAAGAAAAAAATAAATCTCAAAGTTATCATGTACATTTATATGGCACCTTTATACATATATATCCATAATTCTACGCGGGGCAGACTGTTCCATACAACAAATACTTATTTCCTAATTATATTTGTAATCGACACAGAATTTTCTTTATAATGGTGGTTACATAAATACAAGTAGATGGTCGATCAACACCATAATTACTATACACACACATATACCTATATATATATATATTTCTTTTTTTTTTCTCTTCTTCTCCCAGAAAAATAAAAGAGGAAAACAAATTTATGAAATGACGTTACAACGATTCACCTAAAATACAATATCCTCACTCCGACCTACTGACAGCATAAAAAAAGAACTACAGTTACCTAAAGTACACACACACACAGAGCACACTCACCAGAAAGATAGATTAATTTTGAAAGAGAAATTTCCGCGACAAGATTTCTGACTTTTTCTCAACTTTTTTTTCTTAAGAGGACATATATATGGATATATATATCCACCACCTGCACAATGCCAAGAAAAGTGAGAGACCACCTAAAAAAATTATGATCACACATTTTCTCATTTTCTTTTATAGAAAATGCGTTGGACTGTTGTCAGTCCTGAATGAAAATTCACATAAATTGGCCAGATTTATGTGTTTCCAGGACTGAGCAACAGGACACATACCTGAAAGATATTTTTATCGTCTGGAAGTTTGTGTTGCTACGGACCTTCCTGATTTATTTTTTTATTTTTGATTGGAGGTTTAACGACCACCGTGAGCAACTCAATGGGCTATAAGCAGTCGCCCGTCCCTAATTTATGGTCACTGGTTCCAGGGAAGGGAAAGAGCCAGTGCCGTAAGACAAACATAACATCCATGCCTCACCGGGATTCTAACCCGGGCCCCATACGGACGAATGATCAGAGGTCATGGTTTAGACCACTGCGCCACCGGGGCGGCTTTCCTGATTTGAACTATTTAATAGGCAGTTTTTCATGTTATACCCAATAAGTTCTAAAAGCTTATAAAAGCCTTGATTCATATAAATATTTTACCAATAGGTGGGTTATGAATGTATTAACTCTGAAGATTGAAAACGAAAAATTTCTTATCCGGCCTAAGGTAAGTTGTTATATTTCTGTCTGGTTCCAGTGTGTATTGCAATTAAAAAAAGAAAATACCGATTTATCATATCCCGAAAAACGGACTTTTTTTCATTAAAAAACAAATAAAAATAAAATAAGATAAACAGATCCGGTAAATGACAGCACCTTCTAATTCTATGTGGACTTATATTCTTAAATTTCGGTTCGAAAAAAAAAGACATCTGTTTCAGTATTTAGAAATCAGTAACAGTACAAAGTCTTGAAAGTTCACGAAAGCTTAACGCCGCCCCGGTGGCGCAGTGGTCTAAGCGATGGCCTCTGATCATTCGTCAGAAAGGGGTCCGGTTTCAAATCCCGTGAGGCATGGATGTTGTGTTTGTCTTACAGCACTGGCTCTCTCCTTTCCCTGGAACCAATGACCCTAAATTAGGGACGGGCGACTGCTTATATCCCATTGAGTTGCTCACGGTGGTCGTTAAACCTCCAATTAAAAAAAAAAAAAAAAAAAGAGGCTTAACAATTTCCGAATCGATAGCAACGTTAATCCGTCATGCATTCAGGGCATTTTAAACAGAATAACAAGGATTTACGTGAAAATTTGAAAATAATACATCAGAGTGAGCAAGAAAATGTACCGATATAAATTCGATTATTAACGCAGTAAAATATGTAAATTTACAATACCTGAATTGAAATGTTTACGGCAGATCCTGTCATACGGTCTGGGTGACGATATCTTCCGATTTACGGCTATTTTCCACATAATCAGGCGTTTTTCTGCCGTTGGAAAGCGATAAAAGGAAATTCCTTTACCTTACTCGTACTTTGAGAAGCACACATACGCAACACAATATTTAACCATTTCTAAAACTTCAAACAATCGAGTGACAGAGGATTCAGAAATCGCTTCCCCGTGTTAATCCTATGGGAACCTTAGCAGCCGAACTTTCTCTCAACCACCCGGAAGTAAAAGTGACGTCAAAACTGACGTTAGTGCAAAGGCTCTATGTTGCTTTTCACAGAATTAGCAACTCTGGCATTTTAAAGCAAATACACATTTGGTATTTAAAAATCATAACTAGAAATAGTGACAGAAACGTTTTATTATTTTAATGCCAAAGAATCGGGAAATATTTGTGAAATGGAAGGGAAACTTTTTCTCCCGAACGGGAAATTAACCTCTTAGCTGTTACTAATTGTAATCACCGTGTAACCTGAGCTGAACGGCTGACAGACAGTTTAAAGATCAGTCATTGTTTATATTTACATTATATGGGTCAATAGATTTGATTTATGAAATAGCCCAACATTTTTCGATTGAAGTTTTATTTTTCGTGAAGTGTAAGTGATTGTGTTTATGTTCTTATTATTGTAGATGTTTACATACGGGGATCAACGTTTGTGAGAATAGATTGGAGATTTTTCAATGAATTTTTCTGTCCAGTGATATATAAGGATGTGTAGTGTAGATACAGAAGTCAGCTTAGAAATTTTAAACGCAAGAAACAAGCATGTGTATTCTTTATGTTAATTTTCAGCATGATCATCTGTCACAAAACATTTTTCTTTGTTCTGGTTTAAAAAGCTTTTTGTCTCTGGGCATTCCTTACTGAGGGAAACAAGTTCATAAATTTCCGTTGACGTTTCGTCGTTTACGAAGAAATAGTGTGAGGTTACTACTGGCTAGGCGTGGAAAAATAGTATGTGATAAAAAAAAAAATGAATGATAAAATTGTGGACGTACGTACGTTCAGTATAATTTGATGGAGGACTGCCAGGAAATTTTCATTATCAATAACAATTGCATAAGTAGTGGTTTTTCGTATACTTTTTTGTTCTGGAAACTCACTGGATGAATTTTCTATTTTTATTTTAAATGGGAGGTTGTTTTAAACACAAGTTTTGAAATGTGGATCTTCGCAAAAAAAAAAAAAATTTTTTTTTTCTGTATGTCACTATTATCTCATGAAATGAATGCAGTATATCCAGGGGTCAGTTGTGTGTTTATAATGTTTGATCTAAATTTTAATTTGAGAGAGAGAGAGTGGCCTCACAGCTGATTGTTAAACCTTGTGCAATCATTACAGATATTTCAAGTTCACCAGCTAGTGTTCTTCATACAGTGGTGCAGTGCACCCATGGGGCCTGTGCTGCCCCCTTGGGCTGACAGAGTGGAAAATTATTACAGGAAGTTTGAAACAAAGAATCATGATGCCCGATCTACATATACACTAGTATGCAAAACTTAAGCAACAGCGTCGTTTGACAGCATACAGTCATGACAGGGGAGACAAGGGCGATTTGCGGGTTGTACAAGGGAACAACAACTCATGACAAAGGTGATGCATATGCAAATAGCAGGAGTTCGACATCAGAGGTGACGTGAGGGCAGGTAAACTGCGTGGAGGCAGCGTGCGCCGTGCCAGCCGACTACAAAAGACGGCGGACAGAGGCATTTCCAGACATTCGCTGCAAGTGAAAGTGAGATCGATCGTGCAATATGGCTAGGAGAAACCATCAGGATGCCTTTACACGTGGTAGAATGATCGGCAAGCTGGAGGAGGGGCGTACCGTGATGAGTGTTTCCCAAGAGTTTGGAATCGATAAAAGTGTTGTGTCACGAGCTTGGAAAGCCTACCGAACGACAGGTACAGCTGTACGAAAGGGAGGTAGTGGTCGCCCCAGGAAAACAACAGTGAGTGACGACTGGTATCTCGTCGTGCAAGCGAAAAGAGACCGGAACCAGACAGCTGGCAGCATGGCGCAGCGGTTGCGTACAGCAACCGGACGACAGGTATCCCGGTTTAGTGTGGCCAGACGCCTTCATAAGGGTGGGCTACATATGCCCGCTGGCTGGAACGCTGCATACCATTGACAGCAGCCCATCGGCGGCACCATTTACAGCGGTGTCGCGAACATGCCCACTGGACACCTGATCAATGGAGTCACGTCCTCTTTACCGATGAGAGTCGTTTCAGTTGGACAAACGATTCTCAGCGCCAGTTGATCTGGCGAGAGGTAGGGACACGCTTTCATCCCACGAACATCAGGGAACGAGACCGTTGGGGTTGTCCTGGCGTACTTGTGTGGGGTGGCATTATGCTGAACGGTCGGACGGAGCTCCACATTTTCGACACAGGTTCCGTAACCGGAGCGTGTTACTGTGATGAGATCATCCGCCCCCACGTGCGTCTGTTCCGAGGTGCCATTGGCCTAGACTTTGTTTTTATGGACGACAGCGCTCTCCCACACAGGTCCCAAGCAGTTGAGGACCTGTTAGATTCTGAAGATATTCGCAGAATGGAGTGGCCAGCGTGCTCCCCTGATTTAAATCCCATCGAACATGTGTGGGATGTTTTGGGGAGACGCCTGACGGCACGATCGTTTCCCTGAGAACACCAGACACCTGACACAGATGCTCATCGAGGAGTGGGAACTGTTACCTCAAGAACTGTTGGATCATCTGGTGTTGAGTATGGCCAGACGGTGCCACGCAACCATTGCACTTTGGGGAGGTCATATCCCGTACTAAAGGACTTTGGATTGTTGTTCTCCCTCATGGACTGTCGGTTAGGTGTACGAATGCCGTGCTGTCAATAAACCATTTTCTGCTGCCTGCCTTCGTGTATGCGTTCTATTCATTTGTTTGCTACGCAGCTTTCGTCATCCTTTAGGTACTGCATTGTGCCTCTGTAGTGTGAATTTCATGTCTCACAGGTGAGTTTTCGCGGAATTACGCCAAAATCAGTAAAGTTGCTTAAGTTTTGCACACTAGTGTACTTCTTAATCATTTACTGTATAATTATAACTTAAAATAATTATAAGGGAGTAGCTCTGTTTAATACATATAGAAAAATCTAAGTAGAAAAATAATTTTATCTTCTGCTGTTTTTAATCATTTTAGCTCTCCTGTACTGTTACATTATTAGTAACTGGATATGAATAAATGTAGAAAGGTCAACCTCCTCCTTTATTGCTATGGCACCTGACTATTTTTCCTGGTAAATTTAAGTGGGAGGGGGGAGTTACCCCTACCTTGAGAAAATTCTGTGTGCCACCCCACCCCTCTGGAAATTTCTGGGTGCACTACTGCCTTCATATAATTATTTAATTATTATTAGTAAAAGTATATATATATATATATATATATAGATTGATTGGCTATGAGCTATGTTGTGATATGCTTGCAAAGTTCTTTGAGTCAGGTTATAGAAGTGCATTATTTGAATAGATTCTGCCCAGTAGTATGATGATAAAATGTTATAATTTAGTATTGACGATTAGTTGGCATTTATGTTATCTTTTATATTATTTGAATAGATTCTGCCCAGTAGTATGATGATAAAATGTTCTAATTTGGTACTGAAGATTAGTAGGTATTTATGTTATATTTTATGTATACTGAGTTTTACTGTTTGTAAGTTGACATGGAGCATAAGTCAAACGGGTTAAATTTCTCATTTTCTTCATTCATAGTTCATCCTGAATATAAGAGGAGGCTAGAACAAATGCAGTTAGCATTCTGAAATTCTGTAACTATATTTTTAATGTTACAGTAAATCTTAAAAAGAAGAGAAAGTGAAGTAACTTTCGCCTGTTTCTTTTTGGCAAAAAGTAGAATTTGGCAAGTTT
Organism: Macrothele yani; assembly: GCA_039090855.1. NCBI lineage: Eukaryota > Metazoa > Arthropoda > Arachnida > Araneae > Macrothelidae > Macrothele > Macrothele yani. Next base: position 29,734,691 of record CM077029.1, on the reverse strand, counting down.
ATTTTTTGCTTATGCATTGACACTTCCGTATTATGCCAAATTTGGCTCTGAAATAGTTCTCATGGGGCCAAGCAGCACATCAACACTTGTCCCTCTACTTCCATCTCGTGCAGTACATGTTAGCTCCGCCATGTTTCTGTAGCGGGATTACTGCCAGTGAGTTTTGTAGTGGTAAGTTGTTTTAATGTATGTTTTTCTTTTTGCAGCATGTCAATTCTCAATTGAGAGCAAATCATTCTGTTATGGTTGTGCCTTAAAAGAAACTATAGGAGTGAATGCTGATGTATTGTCATCTGTCTGCCAGTCTGCGATCTCAATATTGAGCTAAGCCGGCTGAATTTGGAGTAACATAGGGGTGAAATTAAAATACTACAGCTGCCACTCCAAATCGCTCAGGTTGATTTCAATGATCTTTCTTAAAAGAAACTACAGGTGTAAATAGGAAAATATCCATTTCAGCAGCTTTTGAACATGTTCTTAATGAATGAAGTACTACAATTCAGACAGGTTTGGGAATGGTCTCTTAAGGCTGTCTTTGAAAGAGTGTTAGGGTTCATCTCCTGTGATAGATGGCGCAAGAAATCACTCCTTGGGTGTGGCTTTTGCATCTTGAGTGACTGTCCCAAAGGTTGACGTCAACGAATCAGTGAGGACCTCACCATATTCAGAATGGCAGCGGTCTCTTGTTGGCTTCACAATGAAAAAACAAAATATGTGCAGTTACATTTTTACCAATGACGTTATTGGGGGGGGGTAGCTCAGTACGTAGGTGGAGTTTCTATAGCTCAAATTCAGGGTTTCTCTGCTAATTTACACATTTTCTCTTTAAAAAAATGAACATACAGTAGGATTTAAGATGATCTATAGAAGACAAGAAAGATTCCAATCTCACTTTTGTCCCTATTCATTGATTTTTATTTGGCTCAGATAATTAGAAAAATCAGGCAGAAATAAGAAATTTCATTGCTTCCAGTCAGAAACACTGCCATGCTAACTTATTGTGTCATCTAATGCCAAATTGGAATGCTTTTGAGTCAGATAAATTGAATTAAAAAAAATTCTAACAAATTTTTTGGAATAATAACTGTGGCATATATTAGCTGTGGGTCCTTTTTATTTGTACTCAAAATTTCAAACACTACACAGTCAGTCTTTGAAAAAACGTGTACGAAAGAATTTAGATTACAGATATAGATAGGGTAGAAGATGAACCCTAAAACTCCTTCAAAGACAGCCTTAAAAACATATTGGGTTTCAGATACACAGATCATGACCCAATTTAAGGCATTTTTTTTTCTCATTCAGAAATTCCAATGACCAATCAACAGATAAGTTTAGGACTCCCGATTTCTGAAGAAAAAAGTCTCATATGCCCAAAAATATGGTCATATTTCTTTAGAAGACCAAGGTAAGCATTAAAAAAATGTGAAAAAAGGTTTCCAACTACTGTTTGTTGGCTTTTAATAATAATATTTTAGTAATAAAGTATAAAATCATATGGATTCTAATTAATATAGAATCATAGGAGGAGGCCTAATATGAAATCATATGGATTCAAAGTTTCTTCAAATAGCAATGTAAAAATAAAATCTATATACTGGAAAGCACAAATACCAATAAGGAAATATGGTTTATGTAGAAAGGGCATTTGGGTAAATTGAACAGAATACTTTTGTATAAAGCTCTTGAGTTTTGGTGCACAAAAAACGAGTCCAGCCTTTGCACAGTGCAACAAGCTGTGCTGCCAAACTGTGCTTCAAGTTCAAAGAGCACTAAACTGAACTCTTTTTTTTTGTGTGTGTGTGATACAATTGGCTCACATACAACTGCGCTCCTACGAAAGTACCTGCAAATTTGAATGAAAAGCATCAAGAGAGTATATGATGGGTTCCATTTCAACTCAGGCAGGGTCGTACCATCATGGTCTCAGATTTCTCTAAAAAAATTAAGGGGTGTTCCTTGACTAAAATAAGGAGACCTATATTTTTTTCTTTCGGCAAGAAAAAATTTTCCCTTCGAGATAGAGGGTTTCAAATCTTGCACCGTCAAACAAGCTCTCTAGAAAACGGTTATTTTTCCTAACTTCAGCGAGTCATTGCAGCAGAGTTAAAAAAGATATCGTGTTCTTGTATTTTTTTTTACATTGTGTGTATAACATATAATAATATATGGTGCTAATATTTGCTACACATCGTATGATTAAAATTTAAAAAAATCGTAAACTTTGTGATTTTTAAAAAAAATTGAATTTTTAAAGTTTTTTTTAAACAGGTTTGGATGGAGTTTTTTCTATATTCGTTTTTTTCGTTAAAGACATACAAATGTGCACTTTATTTGTAATTTTTTGTGTGTCTGTGAAACTGCTAGTTTCCGCGTTTCGGCAGCGTTAAAAACAGCCGATTTTGAAAAATCTCTAACTTTGCCAACGATTTTCTCAAAAAGGCCATTTTTTAAAACTCTGAAAATTAAATCCCTGTTTCATTATCAACAGGAGAATATCTGTGTAAATTTTCACGGACCTAAAAACGCTCGTTTCCGAGTTAGACGCGTTTGAATTCGGTTTGAAAGCCTACGATTTCCCGTGTTCTAAAGGCGCCATTTTGCAAAATCTCAAGCGCAAAGTACGTACGTTATCTCTTACCCGAATCAAAGCGTTAGATATTCTTTGCCCGAATGATGGAATGAGAGCATTGGGTCAGCTGGCCCTGGTTGGATACATCCACCTCACCCTTCCCCGAGTGATGACATGCCTATAAAACTGTCGGGGGGGGGGGGGGTAACCAAAACATAAAGAAAATTCTTGCTGCTCCACTAACAAAGTTGAGTTGCGAAAGACAGCAGCAGTTGTTTGTTTGTTTGTTTGTTTACGTATATACTTAAACATCGCATACGAAAAGACTATGAAAGAGTAGAAAACTGTTGTGAAACAATTTTAAGAAAAAGAGTGCAGGCACGTGTACTGTAAGTTAATTTTCGATGGCTAAACACCCTCGAGTTTTTCTGGGAGTTGCTAATTGTAGGCTACTGTCAGAAGAGCAGTTACTAAAATTAACTTCTCAGTTTTTCGTAATAGTAAAATATTCGCTCAGGAGAGTTTTGTCCTCTGCGAACGGGGGAGAAGGTGCAATGCTCTTGACCTCGCTGCTGGGTTGATAGCGCTGGTCGCTACCGAAGCTCTGCTTACCTCCACTCCAAAACGTAATGGCAATTGTCTAATCTACTAAATAAATAACAATTAACACATACGCGTGCATGCTTATTCATAAAATGTAAGTTGAGTATATTTCCTGTTCAATCAGCTGATTTTACAAGTAAAATTCATATACAACTAATGCGCTTATAATGGTGTAAAGATTTTTATCTATTTAAAACATATTCAAAGATTTCAATTTTTTTAAAGAGGGAGGGGGAGGGAGTGTGTTCGTAGTGATCTCCACCTGGGCCACGATAAACCATGCACTGCCCATGTCTTCTGCTCCCTTACAAGATAATCCTGGATCGATGGGAGACCAGCGGAGTTTTGACAACCCCCCCCCTCCTCTCACGTGGTGGTGAGGTGTCTCAAAGCTAGGTAGCTTTCAAAAATGTTTCAACTTAGTTGGCTGGTAATAAGAGAGGGATTCCATTTCAATTCTGGCAGGGTCGTACCATCACGGTCTCATATTTCTCTAAAAAAATTAAGGGGGTGTTCCTTGATTAAAATAAGGGGACCCATATCTTTTCTTTCGGCAAGAAAAGATTTTCCCTTCGAGACAGAGGGTTTCAAATCTTCCTCCGTCAAACAAGCTCTCTAAAAAACGGTTATTTTTCCTAACTTCAGCGAGTCATTGCAGCAGAATTAAAAAGATCTTTTGCTCTGGTATTTTTTATTACATTGTGTGTATAATGTATAATATTTGATGCTAATATTTTTTACACATCGTATGATTAAAATTTTTAAAAAATCGTAAACTTTGATTTAAAAAAAATTGAAATTTTTAAGGTTTTTTTTAACTGGTTCAAATGAAGTTTTTGTTTTCTGTACTCGTTTTTTTTTGTTAAAGACATTCAAATGTGCACTTTATTTGCAATTTTTTATGTGTCTGTGAAACTGCTAGTTTCTGCAGTTAAAAACAGCCGATTTTGAAAAATCTCCAACTTTGCCAACGATTTTCTCAAAAAAGCCCTTTTTTTAAATTCTGAAAATTAAATCCCTGTTTTATTATCAACAGGAGAATATCTGTGTAAATTTTCACGGACCTAAAAACGTCCGTTTCCGAGTTAAACACGTTTGAATTTGATTTGAAAACCTACGATATCTCCGTGTTCTAAAGGCGCAATTTTTGGAAAAATCTCAGGCGCAAAGTACGCACTCTCTTACCCGAATGTGAGAGCGTTGGATCCGTCCACCTGACCCTACCCTGGGCGATAACATGCCTAAAAAACGGTCTTGGGAAAAAAAAAACAAATCTATATATATAGAATTGAATGTATGTCTGCTAAACAAATTTACAGTTTTCAATTTAGAACCACCAAACTTGGTATACTATCTCATGGTACCCTAACTTAAACCGTAGACGGTTTTTGGAAGGGGTTGGAGCCCGGGGTCAAGGGGCTCCACACAAAACTTCCATAAAATCTAGTTTTCAATTTAGAACCACCAAATTTGGAAAAGACATACAAATCTTAGACCGCAGACTGTTTTTGGAAGGGGTCGGAGCCCTGGGTCAAAGAGCCCCCACACAAAATTTCCGTAAAATATACTTGTAAACTATAGTGCCCTAACTGAGACCGTAGATGGTTTTTGGAAGGGGGGTAGAGCCCTGCGTGTGTGGGAGCCCGTGGTCAAAGGGCCCCACGCAAAATTTCCGTAAAATCTAGTTTTCAATTTAGAACCATCAAATTTGGTATACTTTTCTTGGCACCCTAACTTTGTAAAATATTTTACGAAAATTTTGTAGGGGTGGGGGGCTTGACCCCGGGGTTCCGACCCCTTCCCAAAACCGTCTAGTCAAAGTTAGGGTGCCAAGAAAAAGTATACCAAATTTGATGGTTCTAAATTGAAAACTAGATTTTACGGAAATTTTGCGTGGGGCCCTTTGACCTGGCTCCCCCTTCCAAAACCGTCTACGGTCTAAGTTAGGGTACCATGAGATAGTATACCAAGTTTGATGGTTCTAAATTGACATACATTCAATTCTCTCTATATATAGATTTGATATTTTTTTTTTCCAAGACCGTTTTTTAGGCATGTTATCGCTCAGGGTAGGGTCATATGGGCGGATCCAACACTCTCATTCGAGTAAGAGAATACGTACTTTGCGCCTTAGATTTTTCCAAAATGGCACCTTTAGAACACGGAGAAATCGTAGGTTTTCAAATCAAATTCAAACGCGTCTAACTCAGAAACGGGCGGTTTTAGGTCCGGGAAAATTTACACAGATATTCTCCTGTTGATAATAAAACAGGGATTTAATTTTCAGAATTTTAAAAAGGGGCTTTTTTGAGAAAATCGTTGGCAAAGTTGGAGATTTTTCAAAATCGGCTGTTTTTAACGCTGCGGAAACTAGCAGTTTCACAGACACATAAAAAATTGCAAATAAAGTGCACATTTGTATGTCTTTAACAAAAAAACGAGTATAGAAAAAAAAAAAACTCCATTTGAACCAGTTAAAAAAAATCTTAAAAATTTCAATTTTTTTTTAAAAATCGAAGTTTACGATTTTTTAAAATTTTAATCATACAATGTGTAAAAAAGATTAGCATCACATATTATTATACGTTATACACACAATGTAATAAAAAATACCAGAACAAAATATCTTTAATTCTGCTGCAATGACTCGCTGAAGTTAGGAAAAATAACCGTTTTTTAGAGAGCTTGTTTGACGGTGGAAGATTTGAAAACCTCTGTCTCAAAGGGAAAATTTTTTCTTGCCGAAAGAAAAGATATGGGTCTCCTTATTTTAATCAAGAAACACCTTAATTTTTTTAGAGAAATCTGAGACCGTGATGGTACGACCCTGCCAGAGTTGAAATGGAATCCCTCTCTTGTTACCAGCCAACTAAGTTGAAACATTTTTGAAAGCTACCTAGCTTTGAGACACCTCACCACCACGTGAGAGAGGAAGGGGGTGTCAAAACTCCGCTGGTCTCCCATCGATCCAGGATTATCTTGTAAGGGAACAGAAGCCATGGGCAGTGCATGGTTTATCCTGGCCCAGGTGGAAATCACTAAGAACACAATCCCCCCCCCCTCTTTAAAAAAATTGAAATCTTTGAATATGTTTTAAATAGATAAAAAATTTTACACCATTATAAAATAAGTGCATAAGTTGTATATGTATTCTACTTGTAAAATCAGTTGATTGAACAGGAAATATACTCAATTTACATTTTATGAATAAGCATGCACGCGTATGTGTTAATTGTTATTTATTTAGTAGATTAGACAATTGCCATTACGTTTTGGAGAGGACGTAAGCAGAGTTTCGGTAGCGACCAGCGCTATCAACCCCCCAGCAGCGAGGTCAAGAGCATTGCACCTTCTCCCCCGTTCGCAGAGGACAAAACTCTCCTGAGCGAATATTTTACTATTACGAAAAACTGAGGTTAACTTTAGCAACTATAACAAAACAGCAACTGCTCTTCTGACAGTAGCCTACAATTAGCAACTCCCAGAAAAACTCAAGGGTGTTTAGCCATCGAAAATTAACTTACAGTACACGTGCCTGCACTCCTTTTCTTAAAATTATTTCACAACAGTTTTCTACTCTTTCATAGTCTTTTTTTATGCGATGTTTAAGTATATAACGTAAACAAACAACTGCTGCTGTCTTTCGCAACTCAACTTTGTTAGTGGAGCAGCAAGAATTTTCTTTATGTATTTGTTACCCCCCCCCCGACAGTTTTATAGGCATGTCATCACTGGGGAAGGGTGAGGTGGATGTATCCAACCAGGGCCAGCTGACCCAATGCTCTCATTCCATCATTCGAGCAAAGAATATGTAACGCTTTGATTCGGGGGAGAGATAACGTACGTACTTTGCGCCCGAGATTTTTGCAAAATGGCGCCTTTAGAACACGGGAAATCGTAGGCTTTCAAACCGAATTCAAACGCGTGTAACTCGGAAACGGGCGTTTTTAGGTCCGTAAAAATTTACACAGATATTCTCCTGTTGATAATGAAACAGGGATTTAATTTTCAGAATTTTAAAAAATGGCCTTTTTAAGAAAATCGTTGGCAAAGTTAGAGATTTTTCAAAATCGGCTGTTTTTAACGCTGCCGAAACGCGGAAACTAGCAGTTTCACAGACACACAAAAAATTACAAATAAAGTGCACATTTGTATGTCTTTAACGAAAAAAACGAATATAGAAAAAACTCCATCCAAACCTGTTTAAAAAAAACTTAAAAAATTCAATTTTTTTTTAAAATCACAAAGTTTACGATTTTTTTAAATTTTAATCATACGATGTGTAGCAAATATTAGCACCATATATTATTATATGTTATACACACAATGTAAAAAAAAATACAAGAACACGATATCTTTTTTAACTCTGCTGCAATGACTCGCTGAAGTTAGGAAAATAACCGCTTTCTAGAGAGCTTGTTTGACGGTGCAAGATTTGAAACCCTCTATCTCGAAGGGAAATTTTTTTCTTGCCGAAAGAAAAATATGGGTCTCCTTATTTTAGTCAAGGAACACCCCTTAATTTTTTTAGAGAAATCTGAGACCATGATGGTACGACCCTGCCTGAGTTGAAATGGAACCCATCATATATAAAAAAAGAAAAAGAGTATATATAAAAAAAGAATGAGTGATGGTGGTTGTAGATGATGTCTCACTGTCATTGGAACAATCCAAATCATCACAATAGAGCATTGTTACAGTTAAGTGCTGCCCCCTCCCCTCCAAAAGAAGAATGGGTCAAATTAACCAGTGAAAAATTTATCTTGAATCTTGATGTTTCATATTTGCTTGATTTTTGGTATATTGGTAGTACCTATAGAGCACATAAAAATTTAGATTTTTTGAAGCAGTAGTTTTATTAATTCAAATTTTGAAAATTGCAAAATGTAACTGTGCTTTGATACACAATAATTCCCATAAATCTGTGACCCTTAGTCATAGAGAGATCACATAGAGCACTTTAAAAGTTTACAAGGGCTTTAATTTCATATACTGCACATGCTAATTGTGAAGGGAGAAAATGTTCTGATTTTCAAAATCTCAAAAACACCATTTTTAATTATTTTGGAAAAAATATATGTTCAATTGAGATATTTCATGAATTTATCTGCAAAATTTCAGTGTGAAATGCAAATGGGATCATATTTAAATTTTTTTTTTTAAATAAGCATTACTTTAGAATTTAGATACACCAAGAATGAAATGCTCAACATTTGATTTTTCTGTACAGGTTTGTAACAAAAAAAAAAAAAAAGGGTTTTAAATGCAATTCTCTTATGATTCATCTTGTATTTACTGGTGAAAAAGAAAATTACAGAATTGAACACTAAACCTTATATATCTCAACTCAAACTCATGAAGATGACAAGTAATAATTTTTCCCTTTGTAAACTTAAAACTCAGTTTTCACTTAACAAACTCAACCACTAATTCTGAAGTGTAAAGCATTTTCTTGAGCATAAAAGGACATGCTTTTACCCACTTTTTTTAGTCTTATACTAAAAAAAACAAACATTTTTTTTCACTTCAAAATTCGTGATTGAGTTTTGTAACTGAAAATTGGGTTTTTTAAGATAACAAAGGGAACAATTAATTAATTCTTGCCATTTTCAGTAGTTTGACTTGGAATTTGTAAGATTTAACATTCAATTCTGTAATTTATTTTTTACCAGTAAACACAAGATAAATCATAAAAAAATTACATTTAAAACCAATTTTTTTTAGTTACAATTCTGTAGAGAAATCAAATGTTGAGCATTTCGTTCTTGGTGTATATCACTAAATCCTAATTTAAAGCTAATTTTTAAAAAATTAAAATATGATCCCATTGCAATTCCCTTTCTGAAATTTTGCAGATGAAATCATGAAATATCTCAATTGAACATATATTTTTCCAGTGTTTTTGACATTTTCAAAAATCGAGATTTTGAAAATCAGTGGAACATGATTTTCCTTCACAGTTACATGTGCAGTATATCAAATTAAGATAGCCCTTGAAAAGAAGTTCAAAATGAGCTCTGGGGGATCTCTTTATGAGTAAGGGTCACATATTTATGGATATTTTTGTGTTAAGCACACCTAAATGTTTCATTTTTTGCAATTTAAAAAAATTGAATAAAAAAATTTTGCCTCAAAAATCTATCTTGGATTTTTTATGTGCTTTATAGGTGCTACCAATATACCAAAAATCAAGCAAACCTGGAAAGTCTAGGTTCAGCCCCCTGATTGATTTGACATGGAATGACCTGAATGGCTTATGGCACCTGACCTTAGGAAAGGTTCCTAGGGGTTGTCCTGATTTTTCTTTTTTATGCACTGGAAAGTCTTTAATTTTTACATTTTGCCTTAAAATTTTGAAAAAATATTAATTTACTTTTAAAATTTGACCTTTTGTCTTTGTATCTTTAAAAAGAAGCTGCAGTCGGCAATAGTGAAACTTTCATACAAAAAAAATTTCAGCGTTTCTAGTATGAGACTTTCACGTGCTGGATGGCATAAAACATAGAAAAGCTATGCAAAACTTGGGTAACAAATAGATTTATTGAATGTAGTGAAGTCCTTGAACAAGACACATCACACTAGCTCTTGGTTGAAGCTTTAAATCAATTAAACAGTGGTGTTAAAAAGTAAATAATATGAGGCAAGGTAGATATTTTGAATATATGAGAGAAGGTGTTAAAATGAAACTTCAGAGAATAGTAATTGTTGTATTGTATGCTTCTTGTGACTCAGAAGATTTCTGGAATGAGCTGAGAACTGTTTTGAGCCAGTTTGATGCCAAAGAGAGTTATTATAAAGCAAGGGATTTCAGTGCTAGATAGAGTAGGTGTTCAGAATGGGATTTCTGATAATGTTCTGTGTAAGTTTAATGAGCGACTGCTTTATAGCCCATTGAGTTGCTCATGGTGGTCGTTAAACCTTCAATCAAAAAGAAAAAAAGTTCAATGATCCTTGTGTGAATGATAATGGTGAAAGGTTAATTGAACTTTAATGCACTGAGAATGGGGTTTGTGTATCTAATACATTTTTCAACCACAAGTACAGTCAAATCCGCTTATAGTGATCCTCTGCGGACTCGCATATTTCGTTCACTATGTTCGAGGTTCACTAAAACCAAAGTGTGTTCTTCCCTTAACCTGAATTGAGTGGAATGGTGAGCAAGAAAATAAAATATGTACATATGTATCTAAAAAATTATATTTTTCTGTACGTAGAGTATTATCATTAAATTAAGTAAACAAAATTCATTTTACATTACCTTAATTAACATGAAAATAGTCCGTTATGTGCAGCTGCTTGCTGCAAACAGTTTCAATAAATATATTCTCTATGTCCTTTTCTAGAGTCTGTGCTTTTGGTACACTCGATTCTGCATTTTCCATACAATCTAGAAACTTTAGTACAGTCCTGACACCCTCTAACATGTCCTTCACTGTTAGAAAATGCTCCTCATTATCGTGCTTTTCATCTTCAGATTTGTTTTCTTCCGTGTTGGAACCGCCTTTCACAGCCTCGACAATAGTTTCATTCGTTATAACGGGATTTCATTCATTTTAACTTCACAGTCAGCATCGATAAAATCTTCAGCTTCAGTGGAATTCACACTGATATGCTGAAGCAGGTCCTTGAAAGGAACATCACTTCTTCGAGTGCCACATGTCCAGTAGACAAACCAGACCTCCGGAAACAGTTATGTATAGTGGCAGTTGACACACTCCTCCATGCTTTATTTCCAAAACGTACAGCATTCAGAACATTTATTGATGGATTCTGCTTTGATTCCAAGGCTTAGATTAAATGAAGCATTACTTCCCTTTTGTAATAAATAGGTTTTAAAGCTGCGAATCACACCTTGATCCATGAGTTGGAGGACTGACGTGGTGTTGGTAGACAAGAACACCAGCTTGATGTTGCTGAGGTTTTTAATCCTACCTTTGTCCTTCAGTGCACTTAAGGAGTAGTAGGCTTACGATATTGTTCTGAACACATTCTTTCAAGTTTTTACAAGAAGGTTTGTTTTGAAATAAGTTACAATTTCATGTTACAAGTACATTCTTTTCTTTGAAGTTCTATTTTTTAGGTTCACTATAACCAAAGTTGAGGGTTCACTATAAACGAAAATTTTAATGTACATTTCCGATGTTGTGGGTCGGGACTAATGATTTAGATTCACTATAGCCGAATTTCACTATAACAAAGTTCACTATATCCAGAGTTGACTGTATATCCACACACATACACTTGAGAAAATCGTACTCTAGGACAAAAGAGTGTAATAGATTTTGTTGTTTACGAGCAATGTCCGAAACAGTTGTTGACACTCGTGTGATGAGAGGTGCAGATGTTGGCTCTGATCATTACTTGTTAGTGCCAGGAGTGAAACTGAATGTTGGTTGGAGAAAGAGGAATAAGAAGAGGCCTGTGATGAAAAGAATAAAAGTTGAAAGGCTCCCTGAAGAACATCAGCTACTCTAACTTACTCAGAGAATGACTGAATGAGTTGAAGTCATGTGAGAGGGATGCTGAAAAGAAGTGGACATGTTTTAAGAACTGTTGTTACTGCTGTTGAAGAGGTCTGTGATATTGCAATGGTGGGTAACATTAGAGTTGATGCTTGGTGGAACAGTGAGATTTAAAGAATCAGCAAAAAGAAAGAAGGAAGCATGTTTAGGGGTGCTCTAAGGTAGAGATTCTGTTGGATGAGCATTGCTGTAAGAAGCATGATGCAGCTAAGTTGGTTTGCCAGAGTAAGGCAAAAGATAGGAACGAAAACGTGGAAAAGCATGAATTGGCTGTGTGGAAAGGTAGAAAAACTTTCTGGAAGTACACATAAGACATAGGAATAATAGGGGAAATAAATTTCTATTGGGTATATAAATAAGTTTTGAGGGATTTCCATTCGGTGTCGTACTTATTACTTCTTGCATGTATTTTAAGGTGGCAACACTGCGATATCGCAGTACGAGACGCCAGCTGTCAGAGTCGGTATACGACCGATTGAGGTGCGAAGACGCATCTGTTTTACTCGATAGAAAATGGCAACTTTCGTCCCGACAAAAGAGCATTTGTGGGAAGTGTTAGTGCATTACTTTATTGTCAAGAAAAGTACTGCTGACAGCTATTACTTAATGTCAGAAATCTATGGTGAACATTCCCCGTCCATAAAAACATGTGAGTATTGGTTTAGACGATTCAAAAGGAACGATTTCGATGTCCGTGATAAAGAACGTTCTGGACCACCCAAAAAAATTGCTGATGCCGAATTGGAAGCTTTACTCAACGAGGATCTGTGCCAGACCCAAAAAGAACTAGCAGCAGCATTAAATGTTAGTCAGCCATGCATTTCACACGTTTAGCTACCATGGGAATGGTGCAAAAAGAAGGGAATTGGGTTCCACATCTTTGCGGGAAAAAGACCTTGAACGTCAAAAAACCATTTGCGAATTGCTGCTTCAAAGGCAAAAAAGAAAGTTTTTTTTGCATCGTATTATTACTGCCGACGAGAAATGGATATGGTACGATAACCCTAAAAGGCAGAAAGCATGGGTGAAGCCAGGTGAACCAGGTCCTTCAATGCCAAAACGCAATATCCATGGTTCAAAGGTAATGCTGTGTATCTGGTGGGACCAGAAGGGTGTGATCCACTATGAACTGCTGAAACCGTCAGAAACTATTATTGGTGATCGGTATCGAACCCAATTAATGCATTTAAAACGAGCTCTGATGCAAAAATGGCTGGAATGGGAGAATAGACACAACAAAGTCATCTTACCGCATGACAACGCAAGACCACATGTTTCTCGACCTGTGAAAAAGTACTTAGAAGGTTTGGACTGGGAAGATCTACCCCACCCGCCATATTCCCCAGATATTGCGCCATCGGATTACCATTTGTTCCGGTCGATGCAGTCAGCACTTTCTGGAGAACAGTTTAGTTCTTATGAAGACATCAAAAATTGGCTGGACAACTGGATCTTTTCCAAGGAACTGGAATCCTTCCTTCGGGGCATACGTTCACTGCCCGAAAGATGGGGTAAAGTTGTAGCTTCAGAGGGAGCATACTTCGATTAATATTAAAATATTGTTTCTGTTCTCCAACAACGTGTTTTGTTCACCTCAAATCCCTCAAAACTTATTTATATACCCAATAAGTTGTGTGAAGAATAGGATTGGAGACATGATATAGGAGTGTAATGGAAGTTAAGTGAAAGATGGGGTGATGGAGAATACTTCTGTGAGTTATTAGATGATGAAAGCGAAGGGAATTCTGAGACTGAAGCAGACGATGTCACAGTGAGAGATGGAAGCACAATAGTGATCTCAATGTCAAAATTTCTCCTCTATTTCTTGTTATAGAACCATCTTTTCTCAGTGCCATAACCTGTTTTCTTCCCTTACTGAGATTTTCCGTTGCTACCTTTAGGCTTTGGTTGTTTTCAATTGCTTTCCTCACTAGTTCACAGTTGAATTTCCTTACGTCTTCAGTGATACTTTTTCGTACTGTCTTGCATAGCTCTATATATTCCACTTTGGAAGTCACATCTCCTTTAGTTCTCCTCATCTCTCTTCTTTTTTGCATCAGAATTTTGGTTTTACCTGATAATTTGTTCGTATGCAACTTGTTCTTAGTACCAGCTATATTTGTTGCTGTTTCCATAAGAGCCTTTGTTAGAAATTTATATATATTTGCTATAAGGAGGAATACCAGCCATATGTTAACCTTACGTACGGGCATATACTTACAGGCGACCAAAATGTGATCTCTGACAACACTCTGGTTGAGCTAATGAAGAAGGGAACAAATTGCAGACTTAAACATAAAAAAAATCGTGATTCTATTATTAGAACTCTTAAGTCCAACCTTGTGAGATTTGCTGGGAAAATGTCCTCAACTCACAAAATACCATAGCAAGCATTTCTCCAGTGGCTGAGCTTGGCTATTGATGCAATACAAAATAAAATTGCTACTTTGTTTGTCTACTGTAGGCTGCTACCAACACACAAAAGTTAACTACGGGAGCTTCAGTGAACTTAAAAAAAGATTTGACTCCATCGACAAAGCAAAAAATAACTTTGCTCTTGTGTGTAAGAGGTTCTATGCCAGACTAATTAGGGAGGAACTATTAAATGGAGATACTTATATGTACATTACACAGAACAAAACAATTATCTGTAAAAAAATCCTAGTGTTTCATAAAAAACTCAAGTTCACCTGTGTTTCGTAAATGAAGTTTCCCTTTATATATGCAATCCCTAAATTCCACAAGGACCCGATTATGTTCATTATTACCTCTGGCAGGAACAGCTACATTACAAAAGCAGGACATATTTTCAAAAATCTTCTGAAAAATATTCTTTAAGCTATCGAGGACTTATGGATAGTCAACAATAACACACCAGTTCTACAGTTCTTTGGCTCCTATTGTCCCTCGCCGATAACGTGCATACATACATTTGACTTCGAGAACTTGTTTACGTCAATATATTTAAAGGACCTAAGTGACATCTGTTACCAGTTGTTCGTCAAATTCTCAGCCACTCTGAACATTCAAAGAAACTTCTGGAAGAACCTAAAAACACTTTGTCTGTTTAATAACTTTGTTTGCATGGGCGAGGATCTATTCCTGCAGAGCAGGGGTATCCCCATGGGTACCTCGTTCTCCAGTGTACTTGCAAACTTATACCTGCACCACTATGAAGAGATCTTCACGTCTAATTTTGAATTCAACGGGCAAAAAGTTATGAGATACGTGGATGATGTTTTTTTTTACTTGCAATTGGGACGACTTTGAAGGTTTGGCTAGAGAAATCTATCCGAAGAACTTAACATTGGAAAAAAACAATGTAAACAACAGAGAGGTCAGCTACCTCGATTTGGAAATAAGCTTAACTCATGAGAATCCTACTATCAGTATCTATGATAAAAGAATAGCATTGGGCTTTCACATTATATTTTATACAAAGTGGGAATCCCAAGTCTCCAGAGGAGTTCACAGGAACATCATTATTTCGCAAATTCATAGATGTTTATCTATATGCAATAATGCGGAAATATTAGCTAATGCACTGTACACACTTTTTTCTTGCCTCAAGGCAAATAATTATCCCCTTGGCTTCCTGATATGTATGCTTCGGCAATTTTTAAACAGCCTCAAACTACTTTGTAAATTTCCACTTCTTGAGGACTTTGATTTCAAACACATAATTTATTGAATACAGCCTTTGATCTTGATTGATTTCTGCTAAATCCCTTCATACCATTTCCGGTTTATTTCTAACTGTAACCTTTTCTGACTATTTCCGGTTTACTGTACATTGTTACTTTCAGTTCTAGGGATCTGCCAATCCGGGTCCAGATATGTTATATCTTGAAGGTTCTAGCTTCTTCTTTTTTGGGTTTCATGGCTTAGAGAACACCTCCGCAGGTTTTTGGTATTTCCAACCTTTTGCGGAGTCCAGAAAAGCCATTCCAAATGTTGGTGTTCTCCCGATAAAGAAAACATTTTTGTATTTTCATCACATTTTAAGGTTTCCGGAGATTAGTGTTCAGTTTCACCCCTGGAGTTGTAGGTGAGTGGCCATTTGTGTTCTTGTTGTTCTTTCGTTTCTGTTTTTTGTCTTTCATGTTATTTTATTTTATTTCTGCTAATGACTCTTTTATTACATTTATTGGCTTCTGCCATTGTAGTTCGTACTTGGGTCAAGTTTGCTCTGGAGTTTTCATGTTCGTTCGGGTCTTGTTGAATGTGTATTTACATGTAGGTCAGTGGTCTTTTGTGTTTTTGTTGTTCTTTTGTTTCTGTTTTTTGTCTTTCATGTTATTTTATTTTATTTCTGCTTAGGACTCTTTTATTACATTTATTGACTTCTGCGATTATAGAGTTTTCATGTTCGTCTGACTTCTGCCATTATGGAGTTTTCATGTTCGTTCAGGTCTTATTGAATGTATATTTATATGAAATGATGTGGTTAATGGTTTGCTGCTTGGCTCTTCCTTACTTGCATCCTACATTACTTTACTTTATTTCACTTTAGTATTATTCTATTATTGTTGCTATGTCGTAACTTCCTAAATATATATAAACTTTCCCCCTGTAAGGTTCCATCCCCCCCCTTGACCAAAAAGTCCTGAAAAAACCACTGTTTGGTGGTTTAGCAGTATAGATTATCATTGTGACAAATCTTGTAAAAGGTCATTGCTTAGAAAACTAGTTCATCTATGATAAACATTTTGAAATTTTTATTGTATGTTAATTGCCTAGTGAAAAATAGGTGCAGAGTTTGAAATTTTGGTTCTGTTGCTCCATTACTAGAATCAGGGTTTTTTTAACAGCTGAAGCAGCCTGAAAAATAAATGAAGTTGAAAGTGTTGCAGTCACTCAGACAGCACAAATCTGGCTCAAGGAATTTAATGCTGGTGATATGAGCTTGGAAAGGGAAAGGTTTCTGAAGTTCGTCTGTGGTTTATTTGGATGCTTTGCTCACTGTTGTTGAAGCCAATCCAACAATTAGCACCCACAAATTATCAGTTGAACTGGGATTTTCCAAATCCACCATTGCCAACCAACTGCAAATGCTCAGGAAAGTCTACAGACAGTGTCGCGAGGTGCTGCATGAGTTACTCATGCTCAGCAACACATTGAGGTTAGCAAAAAATCGCTCAAGAATCCGTGTCACACTTGATTCAGCAAACAGCTAGCTACTTGGGTTATGTGGATATATCTGTACAATCAAGATGTCTCCAACCACTCGTTGGAACCAGCTTTACATGTCTTCAAATGCAGATATATCAAGAAAAAAATCTAGGCTGTGTTTCTGGTGGAATTAGGAGAATGGGATCCACTTTGAATTTGTTCTGGATATCTAGTCTATCAACCCTGAATTATATTCTGAGCAGCTGGATTGCATTTATTACAAACTGAAGGAATGGTACTCAGGCCACCCCAAAGTGGGCGGCCTTTCCACAGGACTATGCCAAAAGTCATACTTTTCTTCAGACCCAGATAAAGCTTCACGAACTTGATGGAATCAATCTCCTTCCATTCTCAGCATACAGCTCTGACCTCACCCATTCTTATTATCACTTGATTCAGGTGATGGTGCATTTTCTCTGTGGTAGACACTTCTCTGATTTGGATAACATCAAATATGTGTCAAGAGTTCTTCACCAAAGGCATGGTACCACGCCTGCATTGAACATTGCAGAAAGATGGGCGCAAACTATTGAAGATGATGTGTAAACAAATCTACGCAAACTCCGTTTGCTGGTGTGAAAGTATAATTAAAGAAGGAATACAAGGGAAAATTGTATCTCCCGAGCTTTCGCTGTTCAACCGGGAGGCTTTCTCAAGGGTTGCAGGCGTTACCAAAAAGTCTGGCGAGTATAATCAAAAGATTATACTCGCCAGACTTGTTAGTAACTTTTGATTATACTTGCCAGACTTGTTAGTAACGTCTGCAACCCTTGAGAGAGCCTCCCGGTTGGAGAGTGAAAGCTCGGGAGATACAATTTTCCCTAGTATTCCTTCTTTAATTATACTCTCACACCAATAAACGGAGTTTGTATTAGACCTGTTTACTGTATTATTTAGGTGTGAATCCCATCCAACAAGATGATGTGTACTCTGCAGTGTTCAAAGTGGGCCGGTATGATATACAGGTAATTAACAAAAATGGAAGTAAGCATACCAGCAGTTTAAAAAACATTATTTTCCATCCCGGAATCTAATAAATTATAAACCCGTCTGAAACTACGTAAAGAAATTAGGATAAAAGCACAAATTTTAACACAAAAATTGGCAAATGACATTTTTAACGGATAAAATTGATAAATGACTAGCAGCTGGGACTGAAAGAGATCACAGACCCTTCAATAAAGGTTTTTTTTTAATTATTACATTATTTTTTAAATATTATATGCATTAATTTTTTAGTACAAAAAAATAACAATGGTTATGTGGAATAGTATGCATTTCTTTCGAAGCTTATTTATACAGTGGATCTGTGGTCGACACCATACTGGCAGTAGCTTTGTGCCACTTTGACCACTGGTACTCTGTAATATAATCACTGATTGTTCTGAAGTTTTGAGTAAGTACATTTCTGTATATACTTTTGGAGGGAATTCAATTAGGGATGGATAAGAAAATGAAGAATTTGTTAAATATGTGAGACAACTAAAGCCTCGGTAGTATGACTTGAGCTTATTTTTTTTTTTCTTTTTTCAGAAGAGAGAAATTAGATATGTTTGATGTGTTTCATAATGTGTTTGGCAAGAAAAGGCCAAACTCAGACCATGATAGACCTGGTTCAGATGAAAACAGTGCTGAAAGAACTCAAGATGATTTTGTCATCATTGGGTCTTCTGCAAATGACAGAACTGCAGTGAGAGATACAGATGTAAATCCTAATGATCCACCTCCTCCTTTTCAGATGTTTGTAAGTACACCCTTGAATGTTATTGTTTGATTGTGTGTAGCTTGTTTTTAAGTTTTTGCATTCTTATTTTGATTAAACAGTTCACATTCAGTGGTTTAGTTATGCCAGGGCGCAACAGGGCGCTGTCCGGGTACTTTTTTATGTAACCAGGGTGCACCATGCCTCACAAAATGACAGTAAATATTTAGTTTTTAAATTTGCCTTATGTAGCATTAATTTGTTATGTGTTTATCTAAACAAAACCTAACATAGTATAATGACTCCTTTGTTGTATAACAACAAGATAATAATTATTTTATTGGGAGGCACTTGAGACGAAGCTATGCAACCACACCACCTTCGGGTTGTCAACACAGAGCACAAAATAATAAAAAATAATAAAGGAAAAACAACACGAATGGTACTACCCAGTGTTGGCGCCAATCACATTGTGTAGTCTACAGTATGTGATTGGCGTCTCATCAGCCATATGCACCTTTTTGAGATCACGAAAGGTATCACAAGATGAGCACAAAGAGGAGAGGGAAGTTTGGAAGCTCTTCTTCCTGACAGGGTGAGTGTTTTTTTTTTTTTTGTATTAATGATTCAATGATTTTTTTTTTTAATTTCACCTTCCTGGAGATTTATAAGCAGCTGAGGCATCTATTAGTCATTGTTATACATTAACTGTGTGTAACTAGTTATGTATGATAATAATAATAATGTTAACAACTATGACACCATATTGTGTAGCTTAATGTATTTCCTGCCGCCCCGTTGGCACAGTGGTCTAAGCGATGGCCTCTGATCATTCATCCAAAAGGGGCCAGGGTTCGAATCCCGGTGAGGCATGGATGTTGTGTTTGTCTTACGGCACTGGCTCTCTCCCTTCCCTGGAACCAGTGGCCCTAAATTAGGGACGGGCGACTGCTTGTAGCCCAATGAGTTGCTCACGGTGGTCGTTAAACCTCCAATAAAAAAAAATGTATTTGCTACTAGTATTTTATGTCATTGTGATGTAGTTTGTAAAGTGGCCAGTGCTATTTATTTTGTGACTATACCACTGTCCACATCACCAGTGCTGCCTTTGTGTGTAGATTTAGTTAAAGAATTTAGATGAAAATAATAGATGGAGGGGCCATTGGGTTATCTGCCTGAAACTGCCGAAAAATGTATCTTCGTATTTCTGCATAATTTGGATTCACTTCATTTATCTACTTTCTTTAATCACGGTTTTTTATATCAATGTTTCATTTCAGAACCAGCAGATAATACATTTCTACTTATATGGATTCATTATGGTTATAAAAGATTCCATGATGAAGCAGATCAGCAAACTGTACTTTCCTACACAGTTAATGCTATCAGTTTCTCTTCTTTAATGCTTGCATTAGCATTTGAATATTTCAGTGCAGATTTTTTTTATTCTGAATTACCAAGGTGTTCACTATGGTTATTTTGAAGGGATTGGACTTCAGTCACCCCTTCCATCCTGAGATGGAGTGTTTATTGATATGTTATGATACAGGATCGATCACTCTGTAATGAGCCTATATGACTAGAAAAGCAAGGTAAATATTATTTCCGTGCTTTGAAATGAAGTATTAACTATATAATCCCACAAAAAGGTCCTAATGTAAATAAAACAAGTTAGTAAAATCATGCAATGCATTGATTATGATACGCTTTCCAACATATGAGAAATCATTACTCAAGTTATGAGGATAATGGCTGTGAAATAAATCTTGCTCATGTGTCCTGACCTTTGGCCCCATTTCAATGATATTCAACAGAACCGGTTCAGTATACCTCCGGAACAACATGATGAAGTTTTGTAAGTTATGATGCATAAGGGCAATGGAACAGATCCCGCTCTTATGCCCTGACCTTTCACCCAATTTCTTCTATTTTCAATAGGGTTCGTCCCCAGGTGGTACCCTACCACATACTAAAATTTCATTGAAATCGATAAATTTTTACGCAAGTTATGATGCATAATGGAATGGATCCTGCTCCTAGGCCCTGACCTTTGACCCCCTTTTGCCCATTTTCAATAGGTTTCATCCCCAGGTAGTCCCCTACCACCAGTCGCAGAATATAGACATACATGCGTACGCCGTACGCGGATAGTTTCCAAATTATTAGCAGATTTTGCTTGTAGATTAAAAAAATAAAAATGTTATATACAGCAATTAAAACATTTACTTAATGCTTTACTCAGATTAATGTATTTAATTCTATCTTAACATGAGAATGTTCAACTATTTTTCACATCTTCATATAGTGATTTTTTTTGTTTTTACAGGTGTTTCTGGCCTCTTGATTTTATCAAGGCATGTTCTCAATATATAGGAACTGTAACAAAAGTTTTGTTTACACAGACATACTTTAAATTTTATTGCCAGGTTCCTCTTGCAGTTGCTAGTTATTAAATTAAAATATTTTCTTTATGTTTTTTATAAGTTTACTATTTTTGAATTAAGTTGTTGAAAATGCTATTTATAATTTTTGAAGATTCTTTTAATGGAACTGCTTTTCTAGATATAAAAACTTTCTTTAATTAGTCTCTTGTTTTTTATGAGGTTCATAGTACAATATTTTAAAGTTTTGGCCTGAAGGTCCATTTTACACACATTTCTGAGCATTCAGTTGCAATGTACTTTTGTCTTCTCTGGAATCTGTAATGTTCTAATAATTATTTATTGTTATATTAAATATTCTTTAAATTATCTTATTCTATTGTTATCGTGATTTGCGGGTTTGCAGTAAGTTTTCTGTTTCAATGGTTGTGTATGCAGATACATTTTATTTTTATATAATTCTGCCTACCATATAATGAAATTTCATCGAAAACGAACCATTTTTATGTGAGTTATGATGCATAAGGGCAATGGAATGGATCCCGCTCTTATGTCCTGACCTTTGACCCAATTCCTTCCATTTCAATGGGGTTCATTCCCAGGTGGTCCCCGACCACGTACTAAAATGTTATCGAATTCGAACCATTTTTACGCGAGTTATGATGCATAAGGGCAATGGAATGGATCGGATCCCGCTCTTATGTCCTGACCTTTGACCCCATTTTGTCCATTTTCAATAGGATTCATCCCCAGGTGGTCCCCCACCACATACTAAAATTTAATCGAAATCGAACCATTTTTATGCAAGTCATCGTGCTGACGGACAGACGGACAAAGCTGGAGCATATACGTTTCTTCAACCTACGGTTGGGAAGCGTAAAAAACATTAAAAATTGTTAGGAATATGCAAAAAAAAAAAAAAAAAAAAAACACATTTTACATGTACAGAGTGGCCAAAAAGTCTTTATGAATGCTAGTTAGAAGTTATTTGAAAATATCTCCTTCATTCTTCAAAAAAATTATTCAGGGTGTCCATTAATCAAGCATACAAATTCAGTATGCTATTGGAAAAAAAAAGAAAAACTTCAATAAATAACAACTTACTTGTGATGTCAAAACACATGTAACTGTGAAAGTTTTTTTAAAAATGTCAGTAGGTCTCCACATGCAGTGGTGCCCATATGAGTACTTTTAGGGGGGACTAAAAAAATTCTTACCTCCTTCAAGGTTGCCAAACATTTTAGTACACGTACAAGATACTAAAATATAACAAAAATAATTGATACAATCAATCATTAATATCTTATTATTTTAAAACTGCTTAAAAAAAAGGTTTTGTCTATTTTAGTGTTTGAAATTTATTAAAACTTTGGCTTCACCAACTGCTAGGGAGGTCTCAAGCCCCCTCCCCATGGGCGCCCTTGTCCATGTGTGCTCTGTTGGTTGCTCAAAGGATGTCTAAACAATAGTCCAGTTCCACCCACGTACACTGCAGAATGTCTGGTGTAACAAGGAGGAAGGCTGCAGTAATGTGTTCTTTGAGCTCAGTGATAGATGTAACCTTTTCCTTGTACACAATGTCCTTAATAAAGCCCCAAAGAAAAAAATGCATTTGGTAATATCAGGAGAATGGGGTGGCTATGCCATCAGACCCCCACGTCCAATCCAACGCCCTGGAAAACGGTGGTCTAAAGATCTGTGTACATCCAAAGACCAGTGCAGAAGTGCTCCATCTTGCTGGAAAATGATGTCTTGAATACCTTGAGTTGTGGAATTGCGAATTGTTCTAACATGTCCAGGTACCATAATATTTGCCCTTTTTAGGTATCAATCACCAGCAAAGTGCATATATTTACGTGCAATTCATTAATGATATACTATAAAAACAACCATTCACTTACCCAAAAGATCTTGGTTATTTTTTTATCTTGTAACAAACACTTCAAGCACATCAATTAATTGACGTGCTTTGAAGTGTTACAAGATAAAAAAAATGACCAAGATCTTTCGGGTAAGTGAATAGTTGTTTTTATGGTATATCATGTCCAGGTACGTTATGCCAGTAACAGTTGGTTCAGTGAAGAAAAAGGGCCATATCACTCTGTCTTCCATTTTGTCCGCCCAGACATTAACCTTCGGGCTGGCTCTCTCATGTGTTACAATCACATGGGGATTTTATGTGTCCCAGATTCGGTAGTTATGTTTATTCGCTCTGCCAGAAACATGGAATGTCAACTCATCACTAAAACAGATCCGTGAAAGGAGTTTGGGGTCTTCATCAATGCGATTAAGCGTGTCTACCGCAAATGCCTTTTGACGCGGTTGATCATTTGGCCAAAATTTTTGCACTAACTTTTATGTGCATATAGGGGGAGAAATTTATGCAGATTTTGTGAACCATTGCTCGCTGTATTTCGAGTTCACGACTGGCGATGTGGACAGACTTCTTCGGGCTCCTTAGATAAGTTCTCATTTACATTTCATAAAGTTTACCTCACAATAAGGCGAACACGTGAAAGTACTGTATATACATACGTGGTGACTTAATCATAGCTTCAATGGCATATGCCGTATAATAATACTGTTACTCACATTGATTCATAACTGTGTTGATAATGACCAGCCGACAAAGTATCATATTGTTTTACTATTTATTCCAGATACTCCAGTGTATATTCACATTTAAATCAATTCTATTTGTTATATAATGAAAATGCTGCATTAAAGAACCCTCTAAGCCATTACAACAATTCTGTATTGCCATTCAAATTGTCCGCAGTGAACTAAGTGTATAACAACACTAAGACTCAATATCCTTAAAGTCTATCACACTATTACATAAAAGTCTGACTACAGTACGTGTACTGTACTGTAGTCAGACTTTTATGTAATATGTGATAGACTTTAAGGATACTTTTATGTAATATTCTTACCTCCTACAGTACATGTACTGTAGGAGGTAAGAATATTTTTAAAACAGTACATGTACTGTAGTCAGACTTTTATGTAATACTGTGATAGACTTTAAGGATATTGAGTCTTAGTGTTGTTATACACTTCGTTCACTGCAGACAATGTGAATGGCAATACAGAATTGTTGTAATGGCTTACAGGGTTCTTTAATACAGCATATATGACAGATAGAATTGATTTAAATGCAAATATACACTGGATTATCTGGAATAAATAGTGAAACAATGTGATACTTTGTCAGCTGGTCATTAGCGACACAGTTATGAATCAACATGAGCAACAGTTTTATTATACGGCATACGCCATTGAAGCTATCCTTAGATAAGTCTTATGCACATCTTCCACCTTTTCGTCCAAAATGGAAGGTCTCTCAGTGCTTTTGCGTTTCAAGACACTTCCTGTTGCTTTGAATATATTTACCCATTGTTTGACGCTCCTTTGTGTTGGCAGCTGTCTCTTGTACTCCGTTCTGAACTTATGCTGAACTGTTGTTAGAGATTTTGACTCCGCAAAACAAAAGATACATGCTGCTCTCTCCACTGGGGACCACGACTGTTGTATTCTGTGTTTGACGAGATTTTTCATTACATGAGACACCTGGTGCCATCTATCATCTGATTTAACAAACTTTAACACTTGCCATGTCTCTTGACATTCAGAGTAAGTTTTTTTTTTCTATTGTATTTTTTAATAGCATAATGAAGTTGTATACTTCATTTATAGACACCCTGTATATCCCCTCACGTTCTTCTAGACATTATTTCCCACATCAACAGTTGAAAGTCACATAAGCGGTCCCTGATAGCAGTTTTTCCACCTTCAGCTGTTTGGCAGAGTTGAGAAATTCTTTTTCACAGTGCCCTAAATTGAATTGCCACTTGTTAAGTCTGAACTTGAAGGAGGCCACACCATATCAGGTTCACATCCAATCCATCGTTCACTGAATTTATCTTCGAGATGTTCTCTAACCCGGAGAGTGTAATGTGCAGGTGCACCATCTTTTTGCAGGGTAGCCATTTCGTCAAGATCTCTCTTACACAAGCAGTTGTAGAAGAAATCACATTTGAAGCATGTTCAATTAAAAAGTGGGATTGTTTGTTTAAGAAAACATGGTCCTATCTAGTGACCAGAAATTCTGCCCATATTGTGACATGAAGAGGATGCTGCTGAAGTTCCTCATAAAAATTAGGATTTTCTTTGAACCAAAAATAAACATTCCTAGATTCATCACTAAAGTAAATAGCATGCTCATAAGAAAAAAAAATTCTCTTGGTCCTGATTTAGCGGTAGGAAATTGCTTTAATAGGGTCTTGAAAGTGACTCCAGGGGTGGTTAATTCTAACACACAAGGGCTTTGTGTCCACTCTGTAAAAGGGGAATTAAAAAAGAGTTTCTGTTGTCCCTGTGATTGAGTGGTCAAAGGGCATGGGCTGGCTAGTCACCCGAGTTTTGCCATCCTCTTGAATGATGTGTGAGCAGTGTGTTTGTTCTATCTCCCTGATTCTGTCCTTTTCTTGGAATCAGTGGTAAAAAAATTAGGGATAGAAGACTCCATATCTTCAGACACTCGTGAGGATCATACCATCATCACCTGAAAAAAAGAAATTCTTGCTGTTGACAAGAAAAATAAAATAAAAAACATTTTAGCATCAAAGCACCGAGAAGTCACTTAAAATATGCTGAGAAATTGTCTAACAAGTAATAATCATATTTTTTTTTTATGTGTTGTTCAGGAGCTTGGAAAACCAAGTCAACAAAGAAAAGTTTAAGTGAAAGACATCAGTTATGTAATTTCTTCTTTATGTTCTGCCTCTGAGTTTGATGTTAAACATGAAATTTTAAATGTAAGGTTGTAAATAATTTCATCCTTATTTAGTGCTTTCTATTCTGTCCATTCATCCTCTTCTGCCTGCTACATGCAGTGGTCTAAGCACTGGCTTCTGACTATTCACGTGTGATGGGTCCGAGTTTGAATCCCTGGTGAGGCATGGAGGGTGTGTTTGTCTTACGGCACTGGCTCTCTCCCTTCCCTGGAACTAGTTGCTCCAAATTAGGGATGGGCGACTGCTCATAGCCCATCAAATTGCTCACAGTGGTTGTTAAACACTCAAATAACAACAACAAAAGCCAACTTTCCTTTTGTTCTTGTCTGCAGTTAATGAGGGCATAACACATTTTTCTGCTCTCTTTTAATTTGGGTGTCTTTCAGAATTTGTTGGACAAGATAAGATTTAATTCAACCAGACAGGGGAAAAAAAATGTAATTCTGTAATTTAGGGGTGCACTTTCTTAATTTTTTCTTTTTTATTTTTTCTTAACATCAGTACTTCTTTCTTGACACTTATTGATGTTTCCTTTTCATTTCAGAATGGGGAAAACAGGTTTTATCCAGTTTTTCATCTCATATGTACTTATTATATACACAGGTAACAAACCAGTATAACAAGAAATTAGCAAGCTTTGCAGTGTTCTGCAGTAGAGTTTTTGTCATCCGTTCCATATTTGTGTTAGTAATTAGTTGGTTTTCTTTTCATCTCAAAACACCTAAATGATATTTGTCCTGATGACCACACTGATGGTCATCAGGACAAACATCATTTAGGTGCATATTCTTGTTAGCCTCAGCTAATTTTTATAATGTGCTGGCATACCAAAGGTTAGAGCTTTTTTTTTTTTTTTTGCTGCAATTAAAGTTTGAAAACTAGTACTGCAATTAATTCATGGTTATTTGAAAAAGGTACAAGACACAAAGGTGAGGTTTTGTATTAGAGTTGCATGCAGGGCAAGATTTCATCTTTTTTGCTCACTAGCAAATTTTGCTAGTGACCAAATAGTTTGCTAGCAAAACATTTGCATGACTAGCAAGTAAAACTAAATCACATCGTAACTTATTTTCTAATAAAGTTACACAGAAATTTAAATATGTGTATAAATATTTTGACTTACCTTTTTGAATAATGAATAGAATCTTAGATAAGTTTAGTGACTATCTTTATTATTAATTTCTAACAAATTCTCATACCACATGAATATATTTCACTGACATTCTAATTCAGATTTCTTCCCATTTGGTTTACGCTCGGGGTGTCTGACTTTGTCATCATACCACTTTATAACTGCTGACCGTGGATTAAAAATCTTTTCTTGTGGCCCTTTTACAGTATTTCAATTGTCATCAGAGCATTTAAAGTTTCAACAGACAAATTGTTCCTCCAATCCCCTTGTATTCTTTTTAAAAAACTGAATCCCACCTCACAACATGCAGTACTAAGTGGAAGTATCGCACAAATTTCTCCTAAACTTCTACACACTTCATATCTGCCAACTACCACACAATGCCGTAGTTTCTACGGAATTAGTTGTCTGACTACGGAACTCACTATCAAAACTACGGATTCTACAAATTTTCATTTTGTTTAAAATTTTTCTTTTGCTATTATTTTTATGATATACACGAGATTCTTACAGGGATTTGCGGAATACCACTTTATTTTTTTGTCATCAGTTAGATCATTCTGAAGATCGATATTTGGGAGAGGGGGGGTCTTCCATCTGGAGACGAAATTTCGTGCTTCAAAACTTTCGAACACAGTAGTGAAACGGAGTAAGAAAATTTTGACGTAATCGCAAATTGTTCTCCCAATGTTGTCTTTGTGTCCGCTTTTCTTGTTAAATATCATTTTATTGCATAAATGTTTGTATTTTAGCTTGAAACTGTGGAGAACAATTTGCAAAAACGGAAGTTGGCTGCGGCAAAATTTTTCTGTAATCTTCAGGCATGAGATTCTTCCGCGAATTCAAGGAATTCCGCTTTTTCGTTATTATTGGAATTCCGTCTTTACGAAACTAGAAAACGAAAGGTCGACAGAATTGGGATTTTTTCCGTAATAATTTTTTTTTTTTTTTCTCACGATGTTGCCTCTGTCAAGTATTATTGCTCATTAACATTTTACTGGATAAATATTTGTATTTCAGCTTGAAAATACAAGGAAAATTTCCAAAACCAGAAGTCAGACGAAGCAAAAGTTTCTTCCGTAATCGTTTACCCCCTCCACGAACACGTTTTGTAAAAAAGTGTCTATCTATGCCACGCAATAAAGGCGATCGCTTGGCTTAGGGTACGATAGGAGTTGAGGACAAAGTTCGTGGGGCAAAAGAAGGGAGGGTGGCAGAGCAGGAGGTCAAACAACCGATCCATCCCAGAGCTCTGGGTTGCCACAGCAACCATTGCCGACGTCACGTTCAGTTTCTATAATAGACCAACGAGGGCACGATGGAGAGGAGTTTCAATGCGCTTCTACGACAGTTTGGAAGGGATGAAAGATATGGTGAGGATGGGTATTAAGTGTCGAAAGGAAATTGGCGAAAGAGAATCGCTGATCGTCGCTGTTTTAACAAGTGATAATAGAAACTGTTATGTAAACTTCGTGGATTAATAATGATTTTTGGTTACTTTAAATAAAGAAATTACCTTACTAGCAATATTTGCTACTGCGATTTTTTTTCACTAGCAAATTTGATTTTTCACTAGCTATTTGCTAGTTGCTAATCGGTGAAATCGCGCCCTGGTTGCATGCTTTGTCACCCATTTGTATGTGTGACATAAGAGTGCATTTGTATTTATGCCACACATTTGCATTCATGCCCAACTCTGAGTGACATGCAAATTATGTTCATTTCCATAACACTGTGCCTGTCTCACAGTCTTTCATACACAGGGAAGACGTCTGACAATGTGCTATATCTCTGTCGGAAAATATTTTTGACCCTGTATTTATATGACTTTTTTCATCAGAATCGATGGTAAAACACGTCCCCACAGGTTGGCAAACTAACACCTTATATTTATACATTGCAGGAAACAGGGATAATAAAAAATACATAATAAATATAAGTATCACTTGATAGTGGAGTTCAGTTATTAAGTGTTTTGTGCAATTATTTTAAAGTTCTGAAAGTCTTTTGATGCAGAATTTGAAATGTCATGTTTTCCTTGTTTTCTTACACCTGTGTACCACTGGTATACTGGCATGCATTTATCACAGACCATGTGACCTCTATTTATGAAAAAAAAAAGTTCTTGTTTGCAATGAACTTTCTTCATCTCTTTGTGTCCAGTGCAAATATGTGCAGGCTTTTCAGCCTGTACATATTGCTTCCTTGATTACTTAAGCCTGATTTCACACCTTTAATCTACCTTGTTTTATGTCTACCTGAGTCTGTTTCTTCATCTGTTGTTTAGTACCCCAGAATTTCACAGCTCTCAGGGCAATCATTCATCTCCCATTCAAGTAGTGATGGCATAAATCATTCCTTCTTGGTTCATTCATGCACAAGTCATTCATAAATGATCCAGTTTGTAGGTTGTCACTATGTTTATTGAGTAAAACATTTGTTGCGGGGATCTCATGTTACACTTTCTTGGCCACAGCACAGCTTTTTTTTTTTGCAAACTGCCGAAAGAGTGCAACATTGCATTCTGGTAATGATTTGCAGTACCTTTTAAATCAAGTCTGGTGTTCAAACCATTTTTGCTGGGCCCGACTGTTCATTGCCTTCCACCGATTCTTTTTCATGACAGAAATGTTTGTCACTCAGAAAATAAGTGTATGGAGACCAACAGTTATTTCCATACACTTGCTCCATAATTTAAGATGTTTCTGTGGCACTTAGCCGAGTCAAACACAAAACAAAATGTTTGCTATTTGTTTCACTTGTTTCTTCACAACACATACACTTGCATTAGCTCACACTATTTCACTGCAGTGCTCAAGGAACAATCACTTTTTCATAAGTGTATTACTATCAGCAATGAGATTGTGATTTTAAATTTGATTTTCTTATAGTTCACTGTTCATCATGTGGCATCTTCACAGGAAACATGAAAATTGCATCATTCTGGAGCAGGAAGTGCTGACATTCTCGAGTGGAAATTAGGAGATGCAGGTTCATTTCCTGCAGAGATGTCACATGGTGAACAGTGAAGTACAAGCAATTCAGTATCACAATCTTATTTCTGATATTAATGTACTTGTGAATTTCCCGTGTATTTGTGAGGGGGAGATTATTTCTACCCTAATTTCTACTTTCATCTTATGTTTACTTATAGTAGATGGCAGCACCAGTACTCATCTCATAACATCTGTCTCATTTTCTAAGTGCCTCACCAAGCAGATCACAAACAACAATAGGAGACACTCAAGATTCTTGTATTTTTTTAGGTTGGAGGTGTAATGACCAACGTGAGCAACTCAGTGAGCTATAAGCAGTTGTCCATCTTAATTTGGGGCCACTGGTTCCAGGGAAGGGAGAGAACCAGTGCTGCAAGACATACACAACATCTGTACCTCACCGAGATTCGAACCTGGACCCATCTTGGACAAATGATCATAAGCCAGCGCTTAGACCACTGTGCCAACGTGGCAGCCAAGATTCCTCTTTTCCCCCATAATTAGGTTGAAACCACTTACCAGTATTTCCTTCCATCCTGACTGACTGAGCTTTTGGTGTGCTGATTTATGATTGTTTTCAGTTTTGTTTTCTGTCTTTCAGTATGAAACTTTTTAGTATACAAAGCAATTTGTTTACAGGTACTGGGTCAAAAACCTTTTCAGAACCAATAGGTACCATGTACAAATTGTCATTCACCTTATAAAGGTTTTCAGAAATCTGAGTGCAAAGATGTAGCATCCGCTGCCTTTCCTGAAGCCACACAGTCCTTTGCTGAGCTGATTTTCCTCCACCTTTCTGATCTTATTACTCAAAATACTAGAGTAAGCTCTAAAAGGAACACAAATTAAAGAGATGCCCAGATCACCATTCAAAATATTTTTGTTCCCTTTCTTATGTCTTTGCTATTTCTTATCATTTTGTTGCAACGTGTTGAAACAATCTACAAGCAGGGCAAAGTATACACCCACAAAGTATATACACTTTGCACTGTTTATGTGGCAAACTATCATTGAAAGTGAGCCAAGTACAATATTTTACTGTTCATCATGTAACTTCCTTCGGAAAACTTGAAAATTACCTTGTCCTGAGCTGGAATCAAACCCACATTTCCCAATTTCTGTTTGAGCATGCTATCTGTTAAATTTCCAAGTTTTCTGAAGGAAGTTATAAGTTGAACAATGAACTAATTCTGTACTTTAGCACTTTCCATATATTTGTGAGGAATATTATTTCTTTTTTTATTTCTGCATTTGAAAGTAAGTCCTTGTAAATATAATCAAGTTTTGCATGGGTAATCATCAACTTGACTTTCTGGTGCATTCAGCAAACCCACATTGAGTGGTGTACCTGGTGCTACAGTCCAGTCTTTCCATTCATGAAAATTTTTTGATACCTGGAATTTGATTCCCATTTTTTCCAGGCCTGAAAAGTCCTTGATATTTCATATTTTTGTGAAACATCTAGAATAGTCCTGGAATGTTTTCATGCAATGAAAAAAATAAAATAAAATGGTAGAAGTGTTTGGATTGATTCTGTCACTTTTTGTTCTAGCTCTCTGCAGCATCTGCTTGCAATGACATCACTTCCTTCTGTGGAATGTGGAGAGGTGATGTCATTTCATCTGGTGCTGCAGTTCAAGACATTTGAGTACCATATTTGTAGTGACTTTGGTGTGTGGTATAGCAGTTGTGTGCAGTTGGAGTCACAACAATGTGTGGAAATTTTCCCATACATACATACATACATACATACATACATACATACATACATACATACATACATACATACATACATACCACTAAGCTGTTCTATGGGATTCAGAGGTTAGGTCCACAAAGAAAAAACAAAACTACCAGATAATTTTTTACTGATCATTTACTTACTGTTGCCATATCAAGCTTCTTCATTTACAGTGATCTTGACATACAACTCGGGCTTCACTGACGTCCATCACACGACGCACACAAGATATTCTATACTTCATACTCGTGATCTTTTTATCATGCAGACACTCCTGAATCTGATCCTCCCATGACTTCCTTGGCCATCCTCTGCCTTTCCTTTCTGCCACTTGGGCTAAAAAAATGTTCTTAGTAAACATCTCATCACTCATTCGTTCAACATGCCTAAACCACCGAAGCATATTAGTCTCCACCTTGCTAACAACATTATGCTTCACATTACACAACGGCGACACATCTTCATTCCTCACTCAATCAGAATGTGTCTTTCCACAAACCCACTGTAAGTAACACATTTCTCCAGCACACAAATTACTTCTATGTTTTTTCTGTAGTACCCAGGTTTCACTTCCCGCAAGTCCTAAATGACCCCACGAGATGACGAAGTCCTCGATGACCCTTATATTAATGCAGTTGGTAAAAATTGTATATTTGATACATAATCGCTGCTCATATTTCCTTGTAACTGAACTGAAGTCACCATCACACTGCAGATAGTGACTTAAGTTCATGTCCGAGCATGCTTCTTGAAGAGGAAAAAGAGGCATCTTTCAGTTTTTGTTTTCTGAAGAGGCATGTTTCACAAAATGAGCTTTGGAAATGTATATGTGCGAAAATTAAAGTGAAACTTCAAAAATCTGTTCCCTATTTGAACATACTAAGAGTATTTATTCCAAGTGTCTAATGCCAAATTGGAGAGAGTATTTTCCACTATGAAAAGGATTAAAATTGATTTTCAAAACCATATGAAAACAGCAACACATAACACACTACTTCAAATAGCACTAGAAGGTTCAGACTTGAACAGCTTCTCACCAGTAAATGCTACTGAAATATTCTTTTCCAAAAAGTCCTGGCTTTCAGAAACTTTACCACATGGTTAATGTCCATTGAAGAAGCAGAAAACTACTAAAACTGTGCATTCTGAGCGATTTTGATTAAGGTACTGTTTTGAATACTTCAAATATATTTCCATTGTAACTTGATTATCATTATTCACCAATTGAAACTGAATATATTTCTTTTATTTAATGTTTTGGTTAATTTAAAAGAA
This sequence comes from Macrothele yani, assembly GCA_039090855.1. Lineage (NCBI taxonomy): Eukaryota > Metazoa > Arthropoda > Arachnida > Araneae > Macrothelidae > Macrothele > Macrothele yani. The sequence continues at coordinate 29,701,799 of CM077029.1, read as the reverse complement.
TACATATATTTTAAATCTAATTCTACAGTTGAAAGTTGTGAGACAAATCCTAAGACTATTTAAAGATAGCTTGTGTATTAACTTGTGAAAACTTATTTGTTTAGAAAGTGCTATACAACAATGGTGAACTGCTATGCAAGTGGCAAAATGAAAAAAAATATGCTCATGTAAACATATTTAGAGCTCAAAGAACTCAGTTATTATTCATTTAGTTTGATGCATATAGTTGTTTGTAATGTAAGAAATATTTGAAATATACTCACTCAGAATTTGTGGAGAATATATTGAATGGGTTGTCTACCAAATGCAATTTTTTTCCTTCAATATATTTTTTCCTTCACAAATAATCATATATAAGTAAGTGAAGTAGAGAGTAAAGGATTCTGAATCATACATTTCACAAAGTGATTTTTTATATGCTTTCACTGGAACATTTTTAGGTGTGGTAAATGCATGTGCAGTATTTTGTTTAATCTTTTTGTTATGATCTCTGTATTGTAAAAGCCTGTTTCATTTTGCAGGAACAACTGAGTGTTTCAAATCATGTGAGTAATGATTTCTGATTGATAGTTACTAACAAAAACATTATACTAACTGCATGTTAATAAATGAAGCATGCTGTGCTCTTAAAAATAAATAAAATGAAGCTGTCTTGTGGCATGCACTTTAAAAATGTGTATACACTATAATAGTTTCAGTTTTAGATTGAAGAGCTTGTCATAAACTCGTTGCTGAATGCTGTAATGAACAACTTGTTGACCATATATTTTACTAATCTCTTATAGTAAACTCTGTAACAAACTAAATTTACTGTTAATGCAATTTTAGCATATAACACAGGTTTACAACATTGTTACTGTTTGGGATTTGTTTTGCCTGTTTCATTTTTGATGTACTGATTTCAAAAATAATGCTCAGATTTGTGTATCATGTACAGTTTTGCCTCATAATGATATTTTTAAATAATAATTGAGTAAAGCAAAATATAGTGTATGCATATCATAAAGGTAATTAAAATCATGAACCTCATGTTAAACATACTTATGTAACTATAGCTTTATTTGAGGTAAAAGAACTTACCTCCAAATCACTAACATATGTCTCCAAGCAGTGCAGAACATGTTCCCACTCAATGGAGACCTAAAATACACATAGTTATTTAACTCTAAAATTATGTATTTACAAGTTAAATAAACAATTATAAAGCACATTTATTATACATATTAATTTTCTAATTTAACATACTAAACATTTAAATTATTAAACTACATAATATTAAAAAAAAATATGAAAATACCATTGCAACAGGTGGGGAGATGGCGTTCACAATCACACTTGACCATTGCAACGAGTGCTTTCACCAGCCCTTGGTCAGCACCATCAGGTTTACAAGATATCACTTGAGGATGAACCTCGCATGTGTATTAATTGTACAACATTTTTGTAGTTGAAATTAAAAAGATAATACAAACCTAGATGGATGGCAACACAGTTGAAGATCCAGAGTTTCTGATATGCACAGAGGTAAAATTGCCCAATCCTTTCCTTCTCCTGGAGAGTTACTTCAAATTACTACACAGGCAAAATTGATCCTTGAGGGATATCTGGTAAACCTGATGACGCCAGCCATCGGCTGGTGAAAGCGCACTCTTTGCAATTTTTTAGTGTGATTGCAAATCGCGTCTCCCCACCTGCTGTGATGGTATTTTCGTAGTTTTTTTTTAATATTAGGTACTTTAATTGTTTAGTGTGTTAAATAAGAAAAATTAATATGTGTAATTAATGTGTTTTATAATTGCTTATTTTAACTTGTAAATACAAAATTTCAGATTTAAATTACCATGTGTAGTTTACGCCTCCATTGAGTGGGAACATGTACTGCAGTACTTGGAACATACAGCATTTGTTAGCGATTTGAAGGTAAGTTCTTCTACCTCAAGTAGAATTATAAATATAAGGGTTTTTTAAGCCTTAAACAATCCTCAGTCATCTACAAAATAATGTTGCCACTCAAGCTTGTTGTCTGACAGGTCTTAAAACACAAATCTTACAACACTTGAGAAGGTTAGGAAGAAGTTCTGAGGGGCAGCAAAGCATGTAGAAATAGAATTTGAACATGGCTGAACTTCCACTTGAGCTCATCTGCACCTCTCTTTAAGGCTGAAAGTTGCGAGTCAGAATTATATTGCTGCACTGAATAGTTGTCTGTTGTATTTGGTTTTAAATAATGTAGTTAATGGCAGGGGTAGACAGATCCAAGTCACCATGTTGCCTGAGTTTTTTAATTCTTTTCTGAAAATTTTATTCTTCAAACTTTGGCTTTCTGTTATGAAGCTTTCATCTCTTTAAAGAAGCAACAAGTACAACACCCAGATTTTTAATGTTTTTTGCATCTTTTGTACACTACTTACCATAAAATCGGAATAATGAACAGCCTATGCCAATATCAATTTTTGTCATATTCATTATCATGCAAAAAATCTGTGTACAATACACAGATTTTTTGCATCTTTTTTATACAGTGCTTACCATAAAATCAGAATAATGAATATGCCAATATCAATTTTTGGCACTATCTTCAACAGAGTTGCTCCTATTAAGGATTGTGCTCTTATTGAGTTTTTATCATGTGCAAAATGGTATAACCATTTGATGTTGAACACTGAAGCTATTGAGCAAATGTAACAGCAGGGGATGAAGTTGTAGTGGAGGGAGTCCAAAGTAATACATGGTAAGAGTAAATAATTTCTTATCTCTACTTGACTTGAAGATTTTATTTACTGTGCGACATGTATCCACAACCCCAGGAAGAAAACATAGCAAACAATTAACCTGAGTTGTAGGAGGACACAGAGGCACATGGTCACCTATGAAGAGACAAAATTTTGAATTTTATAGATTTTTATGCTGGCTAAAAATACACATTTTTAGTTTTGTTTTTTGTTTTTGTTTTTACTGCTAAGCATATGGTGATCGCAAAAAGTTTATTTTCAAAGTTCTGCAATAAAACTGTTTTAGTGTTGTAGTATTATTACCACATTAATGTACTTTAAACTAATTATATGTAGAACTAATAAGGAAAGGCGGCGATTTTGCTACCAGGGATAAGTGAGATTTTGTTATCTACGTACAAAAAGAGGAAAATATGCACTTTGGTTCATTTCGTGATTCTCTTTTAACTTGAAGAACTTTCATTTAACTTTCTCTTTGACTGAGTTATTTTGGTTTTAGAGATACAGAAAGTCTGGATTTCATTCATAACTTCAAGAAGGAAAAATCTTATATAAGTCTAAGAAAAATCAATCTAATATTACTGAATAAAAAATTAACACAGCAAGAAATACACTGCTTTTGAGTGGTAGAACACAGCTTGCTCGTACCACTCAAAAGCAGTAAAAATTAACACAGCAAGAAATTTAATATCTAGAGCTAAATTACTGTCATCAGAAAAAGAAATCAAATGGAAGCTATGACAAAAATGGCAATGAAGTTAATAGGTAATAATTTTCCCCAAAAGACTATCATTAACATAGTGCAAAATGTTGGGCAAAAACTATCTAAAAAGAACATCACAAAGTTTGAGAAAAACTGATAAAAGAATAAAGTATATACCAATGGCAAATTATGAAAAATTAAATACCAAAATTAATAAACATTTAATAAAGAATAATGGGTCATTCCATGCAAAATCAACAAATGGGGGTTACCTCATAGTCATGGATTATGCTGCAGTTTTAATCATGGATAGTATAAATAGAGAAAATCTAAAATTTCAATTTTTTAAATTAATTAGGGGGAAATTTTGCCCTCTAAATCTTCATTCAAGGTCATATTTTTGAAAAAAGTGGTGCACATTGTTTTATCAATAAAATTGCTTGTATTTCTCCTAAACAAATCATTCAGGTGTCATTTTAAAGGTAGGATTGCCATCTTTCTAAAAAAATTAAACCAGTTGAAATTTTTTTAAATTTTCAAACATTTTTGAGTACAATTTTTTTTTTTTTTTTTTTTAATCAGAAGTTTATATCTTTGACTTGCAAAATGGTACCAGCCATAATAAGGTTTGGTTTATTTGAAGAGTTAGAACTACTTTGTCTCCACAATTAATTTCAGGTTCATACTCCAAAATTTTCTTGGCATTTTGGGTTGTTGAACTTCAAAGAAATTGAAAATTGCTGATTTTTACTCCACAAAAACTTGATGTGGGCAAGGTGATAAAAATTTCAAAATTGTGTCAATGAAGGGAGGGACCAGTGTGTCGAAATTTACACCTAATAGTTTCATTTTCCATCTCTGATTGTTTCTATTTTTTTTTTTTTTTTTAAATAAATGTACAGGATGCTCCTGCTGAATTTCTGTGATTTAGGAAGTCCCACCCACCTCCGCATTGGTTTTTTATGCAAATAATTTTTATCTTCTTTGTACACCTGAGAGTTCTATACTATCGCTATTAATTTCATGAATATATTTCAACATAATCATTGAGTTACTGGTACTAAATTTATATTAAAAAAAGTTATTTATGCTGGGAAAACATAAATAACCCACTTTTTTTTTTTATAAATTTGGTACCAGTATTTGGCAGCAAAGGCATGCTGGGAAAACTGATTAACAGAAATTGCTTGATAGAGCTAAAGAACTTGTTAGAAAACAGGGTGTTTTACCTGAACTGGCAAAAAGGCAAGGTAAAGCTCTCGATTTAGCAATGAAGGAGACAGCTGCTCTTTTTATGAGGATGATGAAATTAGTCATATGTGTGTGCAGGGAAAGAACAATATGTATCTGTGCAAACAGATACAGGTAAAAAAGAATTTAAGCAAAAGCACCACCTTTTAGAAAACCTGAAAGAGTTATAAGCTCAGTTTAAAAAAACAGTAACCTGACTGCAAAATCAGTTTTTCTAAGTTTGCAGACCTTAGACCAAAATGGTGCATTTGAGCTGGGGTGGGTGAGTAGCACTCACAGTGTGTGTGTGTGTGTGTGTGTGTGTGTGTGTGTGTGTGTGTGTGTGTGTGTGTGAGTGTGTGTGTGTGTGCGTGCGCGCGCGCATATCATCAAAATGCAAAGCTCATGCTGTCAGCAGTAATTATAAAAAAACTTAGATAATACATCCCTACCAAAAGTGATAGTCCGTTCCATTGATGATGAAAAATGTATGCTTGGAGATAAATGCTCAGCAACTTCAGCCATGAATGAAATGTTGTCAGAAACAGAAGCGCTTGAGACAGCCAGTGACTATATAAGCAATGGGCTACAACTGATGGATGCACAATGTTGACTATAACACAGTGTACTGATGAATTTCTAGGTAATTTCTGTGACAAACGTAATGCACTTAAAAGTCATCGTTATCTTGCAAAGCAACAATCCAGTTATTTAAAACATTTCGAGCACATTTCAACCTGGAATGTGCATACTTTTCGCAGATTTTTCAGAAAATTATTCTTTTATTGTTCCAGATGCAATTCAAGGTTTTCACTGGGAAAACACGCAAGCTACCTTGCACCCTTTTGTTGCCTATATGCCATCTGAAATATTGGAGAAGCCAAGGGTCATAAGTGCATGTATAGCCAGCAATTATCTACAACACACAACTGCAGCTGTCTATACATTTCAAAAAAAAAAAAAAAAAAAAAATCACTACATTAAGGAAGAATATGCATATATAAGAAAAATTATATATTTTTCTGATGGTGCTGGTAGCCAATACAAGAACAGAAAAAAACTTTGCCGATTTGTCTTGTCACCTTCAGGATTTTGGAATAGCCACGGAATGGCATTTTTTCGCTTCCAGTCATGGTTAAAGTCCATGTGGTGGTGTTGGTGGGACTGTGAAAAGACTTGCTGGTAAAGCTAGTATGTGGTATCCAGTAAATAATCAAATTTTAACTCCAGAGCAGTTACAAGAATTTGCAAATCAAAAAATTAAAGATATTAAATTATTTTTTGTTTCTTCAGAAGATATTTGTTATTACTACTGAAAAAGAGATGAAAATGAGATTTCAAAGTGCAATTGCCATTCCACAAACTCGAAAGTACCATAAATTTGTACCTACAGCAATAGAAAAATTAAGACTATTTCAGGTTTCATCTTCTGAAAGCCTAGAAGTATGTGTTCTACAGAACTACTAGGAAAACAAAATGTGTATGCTTGATGACATACACAAGACATCATACCTTGCATGTGCTTACGATAATAAGTGATACTTTAACTTAGCATTTGTTAGTGATGTTTCTTCTAAAAATAAGGATGTTCATATGACTTTCCTAAAACCTCCTGGTCCAGATACAATTTTTTTACTGGACAAATGAGAAAAGCTGGGTGAAATTAGATCAAATACTTCTGATAAACATTTTACCTGACACATTTACTGGCAGGCAATATATTTTAAAAAACACTGCAAGATAATATTAACTTTATCTTTGATAAAACTTAAGCCTCCAGTTCTTGTAGTTCATAGATTTTAGGACAGTGAAATCTGACTTACACACACTATATATCTATTTAGGAAGAAATTCTGTAGGGTTCCCCCCCCCCCAATTTGATTAATGCCACAAAAAGGGATCAATAGAAATTGTGGCTGTTTACTTCTGGAATTATTTATTTAGCTTTGCTACTTTTTATCACCCTGTCTATGCAAAAGCATTTACCTAATTTTATTTTGCCACCTTACAAGACCACTGCATCATAGTTATTTAACAGTACCTCATTTTGTACGTCATAGTTTTAATATTTTACACAATGAGTTGTCTGTCTATATTACATTTAAATCCTTCCAAACTTGGTGCACAGGCATGGTTAGGTGAACAATAAGAAAGGGAATATCAATTTACAAATACCCATTTTTATATATCATGACCACGGAGGCTTTTTCCTTCATGCCTATGACTCAGCCGTATGCATATTAAATTGGAATGAACGACCAGCGAGTTTCGCCTTGCGTAGAAATCGTAATCATACAGAACTATATGCTTTCTGTGATCTCCAACCAGAAGCAGCATTTTTGGTGGGGTAGTTTATTACGTTTTTCCCTTGCGTTCTCTGACTGTTTGAAATTTTGATCTTCATTGTGTTTAAGTTTTTTTTTTTTATTAAGGTACGTGTGTTTAGTGTTCTTTTTAATATTTAAATTTTATTTACACTTGTAATGGCGAAAAATTACCAGACTCACTGCATCATATGCAGTGACGATATAAACATCGCCTATGGGGGCAAAGCGGATATTGTTGTCCATGCTAAAGGTGCAAAACATATTTCACAAGTCAATGTTGTAAACCAAGCTTCGAAATTGAACTTTATACCTGCTTCAAACAACGATGTACAAACAATTCTTGCGGAAGCGCTGTTCACTAGTTTCTTGCTCGAATATAATGTCCCCATTGCTGCTGCCGACCATGCTCCCAAACCGTTTTCAGCGATGTTTCCAAACTTTTCAGAAGTGAAAAAATATTCCTGTGGGAAAACCAAAACATCTCGCATAATTAAGGAAATAGCTTCAGAAAGCACCAGAAGCATGATCAGTGCTTTAAAAACTGGCCGCTTTACAATCGCTAGTGATGGTAGCAATGATGTGGATAATCAGCTATATCCCATCATTGTAACTTTTTTTGATAAAATTACTGAACAAGGGTGCTGCAAACGTTTATCTCTACCGTGTTTGGAAGGTGATAGCACAGGGGAGAATATTGCCAAGTTGGTGAAAGATAAACTCTATCGTTTTGCCATTCGGTGGCAGAATTGCTTACTTAGCATTATTCTGTGATAATTTCTTGATGATGTTTTATGTGATGATAGGGAAAAAGAAACAAGTTGGTGCATTTTTGAAAGAAAAACAGCCAAATTTGGTGGTTTGGGGCTGCATGTGCCACCTGTTAAACTTAGCTGCTGAAAAGGGATCAGTAGTTATGCCAATTTCTTTTGATGAACTCTTGGTAGGTATATTTTATTACCTTAAGAAAAGTTCAAAGCGTAAACAATGCTTAAAGGATTTTCAAAATTTGTACAGTGCCGAGTCCAAAAAAATTCTCGAGCACTGTGTGACATGCTGGCTTTCTTTTTGGGTAAGTGTCTTGAGCATCTCCTTGACCAATGGGAGTGAGTTTTATTTTAAAGAGGAATCCTCAAAAGGTTTGAGTGTGAAGCAGGTATTTTTACCACATATTGCTGCATTAAAAATTCCCAAAGTAACTAAGGAGCAGCCTCTTAAAGGTGGTACATTCAAGCGAAAAGCCAAATCACAAAATTAAAAATCTAAAAAAAATAAAATAAACATAGCCATCCAAAAGTAGCTGAGAAGGGGTCTATGCAGAGTATGAAAAAAGGAAATGCTTCTGAAAGTGTAAGCATCAAAAATACTTCTGCTGGTATAGAAGCTAAGTTGAAGAACGGCCAAAAAAAAAAAAAAAAATGGAAAAAAGTGTCCTCAGCAGGGAAAAGAGGATCTTTTTATATCTAAGTTCAGATCTGTATCATGCGCTTGAATTTTTTCTAAATAATGTAGTTAGTGTTTTTGATAAATTTAACATTAGTCTGTAATCCGAGGCCCCAAGAGTTCATCTGTTTTTGGCCATCCAAGTGGTTTTTACAGATTTGTTGATCAGATTTGTAAAGCTTGGAGTTGTGAAAGCTATATCTGTTTTTGATGTGTTCTATAATGATTCAATAAATCATAAAGATGATAAAGACATATATGTGGGATCTGAGACATCAGAGTGCCTGAAGAAGTTGAGCTCTTAAGAAACTAAGCAGTTTTTTGAGTATGTCAAAAGCTACTTTTGTAATTCATGTGACTACATTATCAGCAACTTTCCAATAAACTGATGTTTTAAAGCATGCAGAAGTCACAGATGTGTCTCAGAGGAACACAGTTAAATTCTACTCCAAAAAGACTCGACAGAATCAATGTTCGATGCAATTGATAATGTAGAGGCTGAGTTTCTGCATTATCAAATGGTAACTCTGCCAGAGGAAATAATTGCTTCAGATAGACCTGAGGTTCAGTGGATAATGTTAGCAAAGCAAAAGGACCCTCTATGTAAACTCTTATATGGTAAATTGAGCAGTATCATGTTGGGGATACTAACACTCCCTCATAGTAATGCCTCATGTGAATGGATGTTTAGTCTTGTAAAAAAACAACAACAACTGAATTTAGAAGTTCCATGAGCATTTCTACTTTTACAGTCTATTCTAATTGCCAAATCTTTCATGAATGGTGCTCACTATGAGCAAATATTATATGATGCCACTTTCTTGAAAAAGGCCAAATCTGCTACCTATTTAGGATTAAACGAAAAACATTCCTAATTTGTTTTTGTTTCAATTTGTAATAGTGCGTTTAAATTGTGTGATTTTTTTTTTAATTTACAAATAGTGTCATTTTATTTTGAGTTGAATTAATGTATGTATTTATAGATATCACATATAATGGTATAAAAATTATGCATTGCATGTACCTTTCAAAGTTTGTCGTATTAGGTCTAGATTTTTTAAATGTAAAAAATGGCTTTAGTTTATATTTGAGTTATTAATATAGATAGTATACTTATTTTAAGTATAAAATTTATACTTTGGCTTTAGGTCATTAAGTTTAATTACTAAGATTAATTTTATATATATATATATATATATATATATATATATATATATATATATATATATAATATTTATATATACATACATACATACAATACAGGGTGTCTCAAAAATACACGGCAAAACTTCAGGAATGAGTTCCTCATAGGTAGATAAGAAAAAAAGTTTATATCAACATAGGTCCGGAAATGCTTGGTTTCCGAGTTATGAAGGTCTGTCTATGGCACTTAACTGCTCACATTACCTTATAGTACATAATTGTTGAAAATTTCCACCTTCTGCCTCAATACAGGCCTCACATCGATGTCTCATGGACTGGTGAACACGCTGCCAAATTTCTGGCATGTGTCGTATTGTTTCACAACCTGCCACAATTTGATTGCGGAGAGTTTCCACATCTGCTACTTGAGTCGAATACACCGATGATTTTAAATGGCACCACAAGAAGAAATCTAGAGGGTTTAAATCTGGTGAGCATGGAGGCAAGGCAGTTGGTCCACCTCTACTTACCCACCGACTAAAAACTTTCGATTCAAATAATTGTGAGCTAGGTGGCTAAAATGTGTGGGAGCACCATCGTGCATAAAGTGTGCTTGTTGGTCGGAAAGGAAACCCACCAGATTCTGTCAGTACTTTGTGATGAAGGAATTCACCTGCGGGAGATAAAAAATTCCAGTGAATAACTGGGAAACCAAGACAGACCTGAGTCAGGTAGTGTGAACAGTTAAGTGTCGTAGACAGACCTTCCTAACTCGGAAACCAAGCATTTCCAGACCTATGTTCATATAAACTTTTTTACTTATCTACCTATGAGGAACTCATTCCTGCCGTGTATTTTTGAGACACCCTGTATATATATATACTGTATATATCATCATCATCATCATCATTGTCAACCATTATCAATCCACTGCTGGACGAAGGTCTCCCCAAGTTTCCTCCACAACGGTCTGTCTTGTGCCAGTCTCCTCCATGTCACCCCTGCATACTTTCGAATTTCATCCACCCATCTCCCATGTGGTCTTCTTCTGGGTCTTTTCCTGTCCCTTGGAATCCAATCTAAAATTTCGGCTGTCCATCGATGATCTGTCCTTCTGGCAGTATGTCCAGCCCATTGCCATTTCAGGGATTTAACTCTGATCATGATGTCTTCCACTCTTGTCATTTTTTCGGATCCACGAGTTCCTCTTCTTATCTCTCCTGGTTACACCAAGCATGCACCTCTCCATACTTCTTTGAGTTGTCTGCAGCCTTTGTATGTCTCTTTTAGTTAAGGTCCACGTCTCCGCACCATACGTAAGCACTGGAAGGATGCATTGATCAAACACTTTTCTTTTAAGACATAATGGCATATTGCTCTTGAAAATTATGCTGTTTCTTCCAAAAGCTCTCCAGGCAAGTTTTGTACGCCGATTAATTTCTTCATCAATGTGACCCTCATTTGATATCTGCTGTCCAAGATAAACGTACGTGTCTGTTATCTCCAGCTTTTCTCCATCAATCGATAAATCTTCATTTCTTGTAAAAGCATTGAACATCACTTTTGTCTTCTGAAAGTTCATTTTTAATCCCACTTCTTTACTCTTGTCAGCAAGTTCCTGGATCATACTCTGCAGCTCTGATGGGGTAGTTGCAAAAATGACTACGTCATCAGCAAAACGAAGGTGGGTTAGATAATCTCCATTAATCTTTATCCCCTTGTTTTCCCAGCTCAGTGACTGAAAAACACCCTCCAATGTGGCATTAAAGAGCTTTGGAGATATGGTGTCACCTTGTCTCACTCCCTTCCCAATTTTTAGGTGTGTTGTATTTTCAAACAGCCTAATCTTTGCACTTGCATTTTCATAGATGTTATTAATAATATTAATGTATGCATCTTCAATACCGCAGGTTTTCAGAGCCATTGTAACTGCTGATGGTTTCACCGAATCAAAGGCTTTTTCATAATCGATAAAAGCCATGCACAATGGAAGTTCATATTCCCTCGCTCTTTCAATTAGTTCTCTCAGCACGTGGATATGATCTATTGTGCTGTAGCCACTCCTGAATCCAGCTTGTTCTCTCGGTTGAGCCATGTCCAGTGTTACCTTCAAGCGGTGTGAAAGAACTTTAGTGAAGATTTTATAAACTACTGATAGGAGGCTGATAGGTCTGTAGTTTCCGAGATCCTCAATGTCACCTTTCTTATGTAGCAGGATCATTGTAGCGGTGTTCCAATCCTCAGGAATCTTTCCTTCATTAAGGCATCGAGTGAAAATTTGGGCGAGTACTGTTTCGATTTCTCCACTTGCTTCTTGTATGATGTCTACAGTAATTTCATCTTCTCCTGGAGATTTTCCTCGCTTCATGTTCTTGATTGCATGTGCAACTTCTGCTGGAAGGACTGGAGGAACTCTGGTACTGGTATCTTTCATGATGTCTGGAGTGCATATATCATCCCTTTCATATAATTTGGAGTAGAAATCTTTCACTCTTGTCAAAATTTCGCCTCTATTTCTTGTTACAGAACCATCTTCTTTTCTCAGTGCCATAATCTGTTTTCTTCCCTTACTGAGATGTCCCTTTGCTATCTTTAGGCTTTGGTTGTTTTCAATTGCTTTCCTCACTAGTTCACAGTTGAATTTCCTTACGTCTTCAGTGATACTTTTTCTTACTGTCTTGCATAGCTCTATATATTCCACTTTGGAAGTCACATCTTCTTTAGTTGTCCTCATCTCTCTTCTTTTTTGCATCAACATTTTGGTTTTTCCTGATAATTTGTTCACATGCAACTTGTTCTTAGACCCAGCTAATTTTGTTGCTGTTTCCATAAGAGCTTTGGTTACTTTTCTGTTAACTTCAGAAATATCCACTTCTTCCGATGTTAGGCCTTCTAAAGCAGAGAACCTGTTCTTCAGTTCTAACTTGAAGGTATTATGGTGTTTTTTAAGGTTGGTTATGTCAATAGATTTTGTTTGTCCTATGAGCTTGCCACGTTCAAGTTTAGTGTTGAGGTGCATCTTACATCTCACCAATCTATGGTCACTACCTGTGTTGAACTTGTTTAGCACACTGCAGTCTTCTATGACGAATTTTTTGTTACACATAATAAAATCAATTTCACTTGTCATCCCATTTGGATGTCTCCATGTCCATTTCCTGTGTGGCTTTTTCTTGAAAAAGGAGTTCAAGATGAAAAACCCTTCTGCCTCTGAAAACTCAACGAGAGTATTTCCACGCTGGTTTCTGTTGCCATGACCGAATTTACCTACTGAAGTTTCATTCTGTTGCCGTTGCCCTATTTTTGCATTGAAATCTCCCATAATTATCTTCAAATGCTGCTTACCTTTATTATTTAGATGACAAATTTCCTCATAAAATTCTTCAATTTCTTCTTCAGGATGACTTGTGGTGGGTGCATAAGTTTGAATAATCTGAGCCTGGTATCTTTTCGAGAGTTGGATAACAAGTCGTGCAGCTCTGTCAGAGGAACTTTCAACTTCTACAACTTTGTCCTTCAGTTTCTTGTTTATTATAAATCCAACACCACTAGTTCTGCCAGTATCTGTCCCACGATAGTAGAAGAGATGTCCACTTTTCAGTTCGATGAGATCTTCTCCTTTTCTCCTTACCTCACTTAGCCCCACGATGTCCCACTTGATCCTTTGTAGTTCCTCTTCCAATTCAAGAAGCCTTGAATCAGAAGATAGGGAGCGTCCATTGTAAGTAGCCAAGGTCAGCATCAGATGGCAGCCTAGTCCGGTCCTCCGGGGATTCTTAGCACCCTCTGCCTTCATGTCGCACTGGCCGCTGCCTTGGCCAGGTACATTCCAGCTGCCGGAGACTGAGGGCCAAGATTTAAGTTGTGGAATCATTTTGGAGGGGTTTGGCCATAACTCACCACGCTGGCCAAGCGGGTTGGTGAGTGTGGGATAGCATTTCCTCTGATCCCGATGGTATAGTTATACCGCTATAGGCGGTCGTCAGAGCCCCTTTAGTGGGAACAGGATGCACCACGAGAAGGCGGGGTTGACATTTGTCAAGGAGAGGCTGTGATGTTACGCATCACCTGACCTTACATCCCTATATATATATATATATATATATATATATGTAACTAATGTTTTTTTGTGTACCACGAGCAACAATGTTGCATGTTATTTTTTTCACGCATAGTGTTCCTAATTTTTTGATTCCTGGGGTTGGCAGCTATAAAATTTTGAGGTGTTAGTATATTTTGCTGCCGGTAGATTGAGGCAAGGCACCTTGAAAACCAACCATGTGCTTGAAATGTTTTTGAAATAGGAATTTGATTACATGAACTTGTCTATTACTAAGTTTCCTATTTTTTTTTCTATTAGGATTGAGCTGCACGTTCCTTACAACATGGGAAGGTTGAATGGTTTTGTTCACCCAGTACACATGTTGCCTTTTCGAGAAATGATTTAATTTCTGAGGAATTACATGAATGTGATGGGCGAGGAGACTGCATAATGTGGCCCGAGTCAGTAGGTCATGTGACCATCATGCTAGGTTATACATTCTTAGTATTTCTTAAGAATTTTTCAAGTGAAATGCACGTTTTCTTATTTCTAACAGTATCTTTTTCAAAACCAGTCAGTGTAGCAAGCACTTTTTGCTAAATTTTTAAAGTGAATTTTAATATTGGTGTTTAATCTGCCCGTGACAGATCAGCCATTCCTTGACATGAAATGTGAAATTGTTTTCACGCCAGAGGGTACAATGCAGTACCGATTTTCGATGTTTAATGCCACTTAAAACATGTGTTTTCCCATTCCTTTGGCATGTCTTGCTATATCAAGTTACAGAGCTTGCACTATTATTTTTGTTTAAAGCAAAATTAATGTTTGAAATCGCTACGGTGTTACATTCGATTGGTTCTTTTAACACATTTCTGTGTTGAACTTCATTACGTGGTTAAAATCTTTTTGTACATATTTGTCAACCATACAGTTGCTATATTGTGTACTGTTTCTCGCGTTGCACGAGTGTCAAAGTGCTCGTGGGAAACATTCATCTTTGTCTGACACTGGGTTACTATTGTTGAATGCAATTGAACATTAAAAAATAAGGTAAAATACACTATCTACCAACAAGTAATTGGACACCCCTGCAATCGACGATATTTGCAGTCCTGATACATGTCATGGCTGCCACCGTTAAATATCGTGTGGGAAACAACCACGCAACCAGTCGCATGCAAGATGCCAAGCAGTTCGAAGCTCTCTGATTTTGAGAAAGGTGTAATCGTCGGGTGTCACAGAAATGGCCGATCCATACGTGACATATCCAGCGAGTTGAAGTACCCAAAATCGGCAGTGGCCTATGTGATTGGCAAGTGGAAGATGAGATGTGACTGTCGGAATGTGCCCCGACCCGGCAGACCCACAAAACTGGGAGTTAGAGAGACCGACGGGTGCTGGCCAGAGAAATTCGGAAGAACCGCACCAAATCGATGGGCTACATTCATGAGGAGTTTCAACAGGCATCTGGGAGTGTTCTTTCGATGAATACCATCCGTAAGGAAGCCCATCTGCTCGGTTATCATGGACGTGCTGCCGCCCACAAGCCTTTGATCAAGTCTAATAGCGCTGCTTGGCTAACGTGGTGCAAAGAACGTCGACAGTGGACCGTTAAACAGTGGAAACAGGTTCTCTAGAGTGACAAATCAAGGTTCACCCTCTACCGTTCGGATGGCAGGGTCTGGGTTTGGCGTCTGCCTGTAGAACGCCTCCTGCCAGAATGTATTGTGCCAACTGTGAAGTTCGGCGGCAGTGGAATTATGCTATGGGGGTGTTTCTCCTGGTATGGCACAGGAACCTTGGTTGCAATTCCTGGTAGACTCAACGCTGAGACCTACTGCACCATTTTGGATGACCATGCACTTCCTACGTTGTGGCAGTTTTACGGGGTGGACCCATGTTACTATCAGGATGACAATGCCACCTGTCATGTTGCAAGGTCCACCATGGCTTGGTATGGTGACAATGGGGTTAATCGAATGGACTGGCCTGTGCAGAGCCCGGATCTTAACCCTATCGAGCACCTCTGGGACGAGTTGGAGTGTCGACTTAAGGGGTGCCCTCACCGTCCAAAATCGGTGAAGGAACTGACCTGTCTTCAACAAGCCGAGTGGAAGAAAGTACCGTTAGCCATCGTACAACGCCTGGTTGAGAGTATGCCGCGGAGGGTCGCAGCTGTAATCGCCGCTCATGGGAGGCTCCACCAACTATTGAAGGTGAATAAACTTTGTTTTCCTTTGCTATCACAGGTGTCCAATTACTTGTTGGTAGATAGTGTATTATATAAATGAAAGCTGTTACTCACATTTTCGTTTTCTTGGAGTATTTCGGGATATTGAGCTTTAACTCAACGAAATCTTAAATTTATTGAAATCTTCGGTAATCACTTCGTGACGATATTCAACTTGAAAAGTTGAAACAAGTGGGTAACAATTCTTCTTAATGAATCGTGATTCTTAAAATGACATCTAAAATAATGAAATATTGAACGGTCAAACCTTCAAGTTGAAGGGAAAATCGATCTAGTAAAATGTTCTGTCTTGACGATAGCTTAGACTTTGTTTGTATTTGATAAGTTGATACTGATGGGTAACTATTCTTCTTAATGAATCGTGATTCTAAAAATTACATCAAAAATAATAAAATATTGAACGGTCAAAACTTGAAGTTGAAGGGAAATCCATCTGGTAAAATATATATACTGTCTTGACGATAGCTTAGACTTTGTTTCCTGCTGCACTTATATTCCCAGACTAGTTTCGACTATCATTTTCGTAGTCTTCATCTGTGGGTTAAACGACGTGTTACTCATCATACTTGTTGTTCATCGTCCAACTATCTCACAATCTGCAGCATGACTCAAAAGTTCCATGTCTCCAATTTTCGGTCTCCCTTTTTTTTTCTTTGATTGGAGGTTTAACGACCATAATGAGCAACTCATTGGGTTGTAAGCAGTTGCCCGTCCCTAATTTAGAGTCACTGGTTCCAGGGAAGAGAGAGCCAGTGCCGTAAAACAAACACAACATCCATGCCTCACCGGAAATCGAACCCCGGACCCCTTTTTGACGAATGATCAAAGGCCATCGCTTAGACCACTGTGCCACTGGGGCGGCTCCGGTCTTCTGGCTGAAATAATATTAGAAGACATTGAGAATAACTTAGTTAAACCACTCAAGGAAAAATGAACCATTAATATATTTAAGATACATTGATGATATCCTCATCTTCTGGCAGCAATCAGATAGAGACCTAGAAAAGTTCATACAAAAATACAATAGCTTCTATCCCTCAATACAGGTTACAATTGAAAGAGAAATAAATAGACAACTAAATTTTTTATTTCCATGGGTGGCTGGAATTTATCGGCAATTATTCAGATAAATTCCAGCCACCCATGGAAATCCAAACGGTCAGCACTGCAATTTTATATAAGAAGAGCTTTAACCCACTCAAGCAATGAGCAAACGAGATTACAGACATCAATTGGTTAAATGAAATCGCAAAGAAATTTGGATATGAAAAAAAGTTAATAGGAAAAATACTTAAAAATACAAAAAATGTCTTTAAATAACACCAATATAAAACCTAAGACAGAAAGAAAATTTGGAGGTAAATTTCCCTTCATCGTGCTAGTATTTTAAATAAGGAATGCGCAAAAGAAAACTTATTACTAGCAGAGACCATTATAGATAATGAGACCATTTTGACATCTGGCAACAAAAAAAAGATCGATTTTGGAAAAAGCAGGCATATACAGAGTTCCAACAAGAAATATTACAAGCGCAGAGAGAATAAATAAAACAAATAAAATATACATTGGAAGTACCAAAAGATTTAAAACAAGACTGGGAGAACACATATCCAACTGGAATAAAAAATAAAATAAAACTTCATTAATTCAACATTGTATTGATAATGAAAAAATCCCAGATTGGCCGGAAGCCAAATTGATAACATCACATAAAACGAAAGTCCAAATTTTAACATTGGAGGCAGTACTGATTGAAAAAAACAAGAGAAAAAAACTAATTGCAACAACACAGTCGACCTTTCATATGCATGGAGATACCTCATTGAGCAAGAAAAGAAAAAAGAGCAAAAAGCAGCCAAAATAAACGATTTAAGATCAAGACAAATACTGAGTCGGTGGACGTACGGAAGATGGCGACACTTGACAATTTGAAATCGGGAGCAAAGTCGGACGTTCCAATCAAGAACTAATACGTACGTGACGTAAAATGTGCAATAAAACCAAAATTTGAATGCGCAAAAGGTCCTGGCAACGTGGAACTTTTGAGTCATGTTGCAGATTGTGAGATAGTTGGATGATGAACAACAAGTACGATGAGTAACACGTCGTTTAACCCACAGATGAAGACTACGAAAATGATAGTCGAAACTAGTCTGGGAATATTAGTGCAGCGGGAAACGAAGTCTAAGCTATCATCAAGACAGTATATATATTTTACCAGATGGATTTCCTTTCAACTTAAAAGGTTTGACCGTTCAATATTTTATTATTTTTGATGTAATTTTTAGAATCACGATTCATTAAGAAGAATAGTTACCCATCAGTATCAACTTATCAAATACAAACAAAGTCTAAGCTATCGTCAAGACAGAACATTTTACTAGATCGATTTTCCCTTCAACTTGAAGGTTTGACCGTTCAATATTTCATTATTTTAGATGCCATTTTAAGAATCACGATTCATTAAGAAGAATTGTTACCCACTTGTTTCAACTTTTCAAGTTGAATATCGTCACGAAGTGATTACCGATTTCAATAAATTTAAGATTTTGCTGAGTTAAAGCTCAATATCCCGAAATACTCCAAGAAAACGAAAATGTGAGTAACAGCTTTCATTTATATAATATTTTACCTTATTTTTTAATGTTCAAATGCATTCAACTATAGTAACCCAGTGTCAGACAAAGATGAATGTTTCCCGCGAGCATTTTGACACTCATTCATCACGAGAAACAGTACACAATATAGCAACTGTATGGTTAACAAATATGTACAATAATCGCTACTGTGTGCTGCTCACTGTGTAGAAAATTACTTTACAGGAATGAGAGACATCAGTGGAAAGTTGAAGTTCTGATTGTGAACTATGTATTTATTAATATTTTGTAAATGAAAGAAAAAAATACTTGCTCCTTTTGTCTGTTGATATAACAATAAGTGGCTAAGAAATGAGAAACCATTCATTTTCAGAGAAATTTAGCTTTGAAATATTCTAAAAAGTTCTGTCATCTTTGCCTCCTGGAAAATAGGTTTTGCACTTGTGGAAAACTCTTTAAATAAACTTACAGGCTTTGGATTCCTGAAAAACTCTTTAAATTGACTTATAGGTTTTTGATTCCTTGAAAACTCCTTAAATAGACTTACAGGTTTTGAACTCCTGGAAATCTTCTTAGACTTCCAAAAATCAGGTCAAACTCTGGAAATATGACCTCCAAGTAATGAATATATGCATTCATTTATTGTAATATTTTATTCATAAAAATACTTATTATGCATATTGTTTTGCAGTTCATGCTCATTTTAATAAGTTTTTTCCTTTTCCCTTCTTTACTTCTTTACAATTTGCTGCATTTTTTAAAAATAATTAATTTATTTACTTTGTATTTGTCTCCTTCAGAATAACTTGTATCCCCTTATGGATGGTGCTCAGGGAAGTGCTCGTAAAGCGGAACCTGAAGTGGTGAATATCATGCCACTTCAAGGCGTACCTTTTACATTGAATGTAGTATTAAATATGCCAAACAAACTGGACCAAATCTGGAAGAGGATCACACCGTGCCTCAATTCTATCGTATATCCAAAGTCACTGGAAATAGACTATGATTTCAGCGTGGAGAAGTCCGTGGTTTCTTAGGTAGCTCCTAAATAAAACATCCCGATAAATTGTGTTTCTCACATGTCTCTGAAAACACTCCTGTAATATAATGTTCACCAAATATTAAATACGTTTTATAATCTTGTCTTCCAAAGTCATTAAAACTTCATTCAGTGTTTATTTCCTTGTTCACTCAGTGTTTTTTCTCTTTTTCCTTTTTTTTTTTTTTTTTTTGTGAAGCACAAAGATTTTTGCTTTGTAAATGTTTATGTTAGAGCATAGACATTGTCCATGCAGCATTGGATGAACCCTGGCACCTTTCACTTTATGTAAATGTTAAATTAAGCTGGGGATCCAGTTAAAGATTAAAATTGGTGATTTTTTTCAAGTGGCCATTAGCCAGTTGGTGGACAAAATCTAGTGGCTACTTTCCTTATGGCTATTTTGGGTTGTATACACATTTTATCACTGCACTGCATAGCTTTCAATTATTTAAGCATAGTTAAATTTAAGCTTAGTAGTTACAAGGGCCCACTGTCTATTGTCCAGTGCTATTAAATGAATAAATATAATCTTAAAATAAAAAAAAAAATCAACCACCTCAACCAAATTTTCTAGGATTTTTTTTTTTTTTGGCAAAATAATGTAATTATTTTTACGTGGTCTCTTGCTATTTTCAAAAATAAAATCTCTCCACCACTAATTGATAGCAGTGGATGGGTCAAAATTTTAAAGCAGTACTTACTTTGGTTTACTTTATTTGCTGCCTATTTTCTGAAGTCCTTTTTCACATGAGCATTGTCTAGTCATCAAGAACATTGCCCACAATGCTCCTGTTCTCTTAACTTCTGCATTGTTTGGCATAACGGTCAGCAGTATTTCAACAATTTATGTTATGACCTTCGTGTACTAATATTTGCTTGTTTTTAGTTTCTCTAGCGGTTTTTGGGTGAGTTTATTGATGGTCAAAAATGTTGACATAATGTTTCGAAGCTGCTTCCATTCTGCTAAATTTCTCTTTTCATTCCATTTATTTTTGGTTAGATTCTTCCTAGTGTCAAAATGAAAACTAGCCGTATAGCTTTCAAAAATGAATTTCATATCTTATAGCAGAATCATTTTGTGGTGCTGTGTGGTTGGCAGTATTGAATCATAGCCATACATTTACCATAGCTTAGATTGGGAGAAATGGGATACCAACCTGGTCACTTTATTTTACAGACTCGCAATGATTCCAAACCACTAACAGAAAATAAAAGTTCAGTAATTTTCTATTTTGTTCTAATGAATATTACATTAAAAACATCGATAAATCTTCACAGGTGTTGAAAAATAGTCGTGACGAAATAAGAACACACGCAGAGTATCCTGATTCCATCGGATTCTGTCCGGTTTTCGAACCCAGGTCAGGTATTTTTGTTTTTATGTTTTTCAGAAAACGTTCAGTTTTTGCAGAATTTTAATGATTTGTCATTTTTTCCTGTTTGCCCACCTTTCAAATGCTACGAATTCTCCACAGTTACTACGGAAATCGTCGATCGCTACGGAGTACGGGAAACATCGAATATGTTACGGAAATAAAAAACCTGGATGATGTTTTTTTCTTTTCTTCTGAAAACATTCAGTTTTGGTAGAATTTAAATGATTTGTCATTTTTTCCTGTTTGCCCACTTCAGACTTTCCATATGCTACGAATTCTCCTAGGCACTGCGAAAACCGTCGATCGCTACAGAGTACGGGAAACATCGAGTATACTGCAACGGAAATAAAAAATCTCTACGAAATAATGTTATTCAACATTTGTTCAAAGTTTATTTTCATGTTTTCGAAATTCTAACATTCATTAAGCATTTATAAAAAATGTTTATCTCTCTATATATAAAACAGACTGTGTGTGTGTGTCTGTCGGCGATTCCACATAGAATTAGGCGACCTAGAGCGACGAAATTTGTTGCGAAGGTACCTGTAAACATCTTCTGGTGCACCTCGAAGCGAAATTTTTAAAATTTGAATTTCATTTTTAGTTATTTAATGTTATGCGTTTCTACTCGATCTGAGCGTGTATTTCCGATTTGTTGACATCACACCGAACGTTAAGGCGTGCAGAAAAGTAGTTCACCATAAATTTTAGGCGTTTCTTTTTTAGAATTCCGTTACGACTATTTTCATTTGTAAATACATTTATTACGCCCTTTCTTGTAAGCGTTGTTTGCCGATGGTATTATGACCTAGAGGACGGAGAAGAAAAAAAGAAAATAGAACGTTGTTTTTCAATCTGCGTTATTAATTCAAAAGTGTCATACGTCAGAAGGTCATCATACTGTGACGACGTTGTGAGCTAGAAAATAGAACGTTTTAACGAAATTCTAAAAAAGAAATGGCTCAAATTTATTGTGAACTACTTATCTTCGCGTTGGGTGTGAGGGTGTGATCAGGTTGCATATAAAGAAAGCGTCTGTCGGTCGGATTTCACATAGAATTTAGGCGACCTAGAGCGACGAAATTTGTTATGAAGGTACCTTTAAACATCTGGTGCACCTCGAAGCGATTTTTTTAAATTTGAATTTTATTTTTAGTTATTTAATGTTATGCGTTTCTACCCGATCTGAGTGTGTCTTTCCGCTTTGTTGACATCAACCTGATCACACTGAACGTTTAGGCGTGCAGAAAAGTAGTTCACCATAAATTTTAGGCGTTTCTTTTTTAGAATTCCGTTACAACTATTTTCATTCGTAAATACATTTATTACGCCCTTTTTTGTAAGCGTTGTTTGCCGATTGTATTATGACCTTGAGGGCGGAGAAGAAAAAGAAAATAGAACGTAGTTTTTCAATCTGCGTTATTCAAAAGTGTCATACGTCAGAAGGTCATCATACTGTGACGACGTTGTTTTAACGTAATTATAAAAATGAAATGGCTTAAATTTATCGTGGCCGCCCCGGTGGCGCAGTGGTCTAAGCGATGGCTTATGATCATTCGTCCGAAAGGGGTCCGGGTTCTAATCCCGGTGAGGCATGGATGTTGTGTTTGTCTTACGGCACTGGCTCTCTCCCTTCCCTGGAACCAGTGGCCTTAAATTAGGGACGGGCGACTGCTTATAGCCCATTAAGTTGCTCAGGGTGGTCGTTAAACCTCCAATTAAAAAAAAAATTTATCGTGAACTACTTATCTTCGTGTTGGGTGTAATCAGGTTGCATGTAAAGAAAGCGGAATGGCACATGTTCTTTGTTAAGCGTTGTTTGCCAATTGTATTATGACCTTGAGGGCGGAGAAGAAAAAAAAATATAGAACGTTGGTTTTCAATCTCCGTTATTAATTCAAAGTGTCATACGTCAGAAGGTCATCATACTATGCCTCAACTTTTCATCTCAATCAATTTCATTGCACAAGCCTTGTGCTTTCAAACTTTTTGAATTATTTACATTGGACGTGACAACTACTAAATATAATTCAAATACATTTTTTTATCCTAATGTTCTATTCCTGTAAGTTGTAATAAACCTTGATTTACCAGTCTTAATTTAATTGCCGATATAGCTTTTACTTTATACTATCACTAGCCCGTCAACGACGGGTACAACAGGCTAGTTAGATATAATTTGGGCGTCTTCATACCGTCCGTCGCTTGAAAATGTTTGTTTTAGCACGGATGAAAATGTTCGATAGTTTTCTAAATTTCGAATCTTTCTTACCCCAAGATGCGTTATTTTTTTCACTGTCTGGTTATATTATTTGTTATATTTTTTCTGATTATGTTTCTCGTTTTTAATATCGTCAGTTATAGCAAAAAAGAACAACTTCGAATTTTAAAACTTTTTTCTAATGAAGCGTAGTTTTTGTTATTTCTAACAGCCTGTTCTTCAAAACCAATAAATACGGAAAGTATTTTTCCTTTTCCGCTGTTTTAAAGCTAAATTAAATTTCAAAATCAGGACTTATTCTGCCCGTGATGGAACCGGCCTTTTCCGTGACCCGTAAAATTACTGTCTCAGCAGAGTGAACAATACAGTACTGATTTTTGATATTTGATTTCGCTGAAAAACTTGTGCTTACCCATTCCTTAGTAACATTTTACTGTATTAAGGGCAGAGCAATAGTTTTTTTCATTATGTTTAAAGCGAATTCACACTTGCAAAGGAAACGCAACTCTGCGTGGAATGAAAGACGGCGGCAGAAAGTGAAGTCCCGATTTTCAACTTTTAATTATTTTTTTTTTGTAAACAAAAGGGAAAATGCTTGCCCTTTTTATTTGCTGATAAGCAAGAAGTGCCTAAGCAATGGAAAATCATGCATTTTCAGAGAAACTGAATTAAAAAACGAGCTGCTGAAGACTGGTTTTGTAGTCACAGTTCCATCTAAAGCCACAGGTGTCCATTCCCGATATGGTTAGTGCCCAAACTTAAGAAGAAAAAACAAAAACAGGCGCCCCCGTTCTTGAAGAGTGAATCTATAAATAGATCGTACCCACCAAGATTAATGTATTCTTACGACCCCCTCCCCCGCCATTCTGGAATTAATGGGTGTGGTGGATGTATGGGATTAATTACGTTCGAGGCTTTCCTTATTGAGGTTAAAAAGTGTAAAGAGCAGAGGAAGTTTTATCCGGGGTTAGGAAAGAAAAGAGAGGAAGAATTCTCACACAGGTTGGGTGGTCGGAGTTTCGAGCGCTTTGAAGTCTTAGATCGCAGGTCGCAGCTGACGGGTAGACTAAACACCGGGAAGGAGGGACGGATCGAAGTGAGACATTACAGGTCACTTGTAGAACTAAATGAAGATGGGGGAGAAAAGGGTGAGTGAATAACTCTTTTTGTGTGGTCTGGTCGGTATGCAAGATTGCGCACTTGGCGTTGAAAATAAGAAGGAAATTTCAATTACCTGTACGCTCTCCGATGTGAAAGACTAGATGTGTTTGGGCTGCTACGTTATTAAGAAAAATTGAGCAGCAAACTTCCCGTATTTTGAAAGAAACGAAGATTAGCAACTCGAGGTATCTGGATAGGCAAGATTGCCATTAAGACAGCGGAATGCTTGTAACCGCGTGAAAAAGCAGCAATTCCTCTGCTGTCAGCCGATAGGAAATTTGCCGCTTTGTTGGCTCAGTAAAGAAGTTGAAGCTACGGAGAAAGTAAGAAGTCGGCGAGTTGACATTGGTAAAACTCTGGCTCCAAGGAGAAGCGAAGCCAAGAACGAAACTCAGGTTGGGAACTCCAACGACAGCGGTTCGGAACCAACGTCATTATCATCACCTCCCCGTATGCAGTAAAAGAGGCTAGCTCCTCTTACGAAGCGAAGAGAAACTCCATCAACAAAAAGATGTGCATGTGTTTGTAAACGGAAGCAGTGTAGCCCCTACGCGTGATTGCGGTGAACGCAGCCCGCGCAAGGAAATCTTCAGCTTAAAAGAAATGTGGCGGTGTTATCTAATCAATTTACAGGTGCAACTTATTGGATTTACATCCGGCAGCCCCATGTAAGTAACATTTTTTTATTGTTACATCTGGTACGCTGATAGTCGAAGAACTGTAGGAATGTATAAACCGATCAAATTACATTCTAAAGTAAATTGAACTGGTAAATTGTTAAGAACTGAACTGTGGATTTAAGTACGCAAAAACTTTATAACGGGAGCAAATTTCGGCCAAAGATAACCTAGCTGTCGACTAATTGTTATGCGTATTTGTGCCATTTTTATTTTTATAGCCTATTAAATGTTTATGTTTAGTGCAGTCAGGACACTATTTATGTGTGCGAGTGGGATTAGTTTGATTGTTTAAGTGTGTGCCCATAAATTAGTCTTCGCGCCAAGGACAACGTCGAATGACCGTGGATAAAAAAATTAATAATTGCTCGGCCATGGTCGTTACTTTGGTGGTCCTCGGTGGGACCACGGTTACAACATTGGTGCAGCTTATGGAATGGCGTATGGCAAAAAGATAACGTCAAGTTTAGCCAATTATTTAATGCCGAAGAAGACTGAGGGCATTTAACGTTAAAATAAAGGAAGAACAAGAGAAAGACGCTCTTGACAGTGCAGGTTGTGACTAGATCCTGCTGTATAACAATGCCAGAAATGAAAGAATAGAAAATTCTTCTAGAGGATATGAAATAATTTATAGTGAAACATAATGCTGAATTGACTGATCAATTAGATGATAAATTCATTTAGCTGACTGCACGAGTAAATGAGAAGTTCGCTGCACTTGAGCAACAGTTAACTGCACAGTGCGAGGATTCGGTACAGCAACGAGAAGATTGGGCACAGCTAACTGAAAATACACCGAATGTAATCACACAGGTGAATGAAATCTCAAGTTGGAGGGGGTAGATGTTTAGGGGTTAAAGAAAATTTGTTAGGAGAGATTGTGGTGGTCAGGAATCAACAGGCAGGAGTGGGATTAGGAATATCCGTGTGGCCTGGGAACAAAAGTGTTAGTGCAAAATGCAGATCAACTAGCAGGGGATGTAGCTGGTAACCAATGCGCTGAGGAGGCTTCGGAGCTTGAAGAAAATAGTGCAAGTGAGTTGGAATGGGATCCGCAGTTGAGGCTTCGCAACGAATCAGGGCTCAGAGTGAAATGCATGAAAGAAGAGGAAGGGGGTTTCGTACGAATGAGAATGAGAAAACTGGGTGAAGGTTGTGGGAGACAAAGAAATTAACCTTTTCCCGAGTGTGCCAAAGAAAGCTTTGCGTGTATGTTTGCAAGGAGTTTCTCTGATGGGAGAAAACGAGTTGAGTGAGAAAGAAAGAAGCAAGAGCTTGGCATCTCTGCTTTAACTCGGGACACAGAAAAAATTGATCGTGTTTTGTGTTGCAGGTATATGTATGCAATAGGTGTTAAACGCAATAATGTTTGTGTTCTTTCAGTTCTTGCTATGGAACTTGAAAGGCGTCCTGCCGCCCCGTTGGCGCAGTGGTCTAAGCGATGGCCTCTGATCATTCGTCCGAACGGGGTCCGGGTTCGAATCCCGGTGAGGCATGGATGTTGTGTTTGTCTTACGGCACTGGCTCTCTCCCTTCCCTGGAACCAGTGACCCTAAATTAGGGACGGGCGACTGCTTATAGCCCATTGAGTTGCTCACGGTGGTCGTTAAACCTCCAATCAAAAAAAAAAAAAAAAAAAAAAAAAAAGGCGTCCGCAGCAAGGAGAGGCTTGCATGTAGCAATTGAGTGATAAGAATTTTTATCATGCGGCAAGACTTTATGTTACGGACATGATTTATGATTTTGAATTGTAAATAGCATGTTGAGTTTGTATAAAAATGTATCGCATGTGTTATGTATAAGCTGGCCAGAAGTCCCCAATTCTTAAGGACAGTCCTATAATTTAGTTTACTGTCCCCGAAAACGCCTGATGCCTTTGGGGACGCAAATTGCTCTCAAATTTTGATGTTTGTCCTCAAGTGTCCTCGAATTTACACTTCCTCATTAGCTCGTTAGATTTCTAATGAAAAATGTTCTTAAAAGTAGTTTTTGTTGTACTAGTTTTCCTACATGCTTCTTCTGTAAAACAAATTTTGCCTATTTTTGTTTTTCTTTTTTCCGAGTTTAACGACCACCGGGAGCAACTCAGAGGACTATAAGCAGCCACCGGTCTCTAATTTAGAGACATTCGTTCTAGGGAAGGGAGACAGCAAGTGCTGCAAGACAAACACACCGCCCATGCCTCATTCGGGATTCAAACCCGTGCCAACTTGTACGAATAATCGTCAGTGACCAGCACTAAGACACTGCACCACTGGCACGGTCAAATTTCGAGTGCACTTGTTTTGAGTTCCTCGAAGAACTTTGGCAAAATGAAAAATTTTTGGTGTGCAGCTTCATTTTAATTCGGCACATATACATACCTAAGGTAAAGCAGTTTACTTTTGCTAATATGTTCTCGTCATCATAGTTCTACTTAGTCAATAAAAATTACCAACATTCTACAAGATATATATTTTTAAGACACAAATTTTCATATGCAAATCACACTTATTGAAGCAATGCAGTTTTGTGACAAAAATATTTGCATATTTATATTGAATGCGTATGTGTCCCCAAATGAACTACTGATTTGGGGACGCCACGCCCTTTTTTCCTCAAATCAGTGTTCCAATATCTGGCCGCCTTAGTTATGTAGGCAAAATCTCACGTTAGCCACTGGTACAGTGGCTAGAACTACCACTGGTAACAGGGGAACGGAAAATTTCCGGAGAAAAGTTGGTAAAGGACATCAGCAGCAGTTTTGGTGACTTTATTATTTTTTATTTTCGGGGTAAATGGATAAAATAAAAATGAATTTGATGTAAGGATATTTGTAAACTGTTTACTGAGGTAGGTGCACGGCAGCGGGAATGCACCGGCTGATGCGGGCGAAGAGATAGCGACGAGCGGTGAATTATTTGGTTTCGGTTTGGTGTGATGGAGCTTGATCTTTCAGTAAGCAGGACGGTGAATCACCTGCGATAGGCCTTAGCAGATGGTTGCCCCGAGCGAAGGAAAATTTTCATGCGATGAAGATATCGCCAGGTCTGCGGGTAAGCGACACCCACCTATTCTGCCGACGTGTTGGTCAAAAGTTTTCCTCTGACGCAATGCTCGGAAGTGCTGATCGGCAGCGAGAAATTCCATCGGCTTAAGGTGGTTGAGATCAGGAAGACGGGAGGTCTTCAGGCTTAAATTGAGATTTCGTCGGGAGATAAAGAATATGGTTGGCGCACCTAACTATCTCTAAAATATTTTGTTTAACCGAAATGCGTTGTCTCGGAATTCAATTCAGTGATGTGTTTTTGCTCAGGGAAAAATTGCATGGAGTTTGAAAAATTTGGGAGATTCAACATTCTATTTCTCAAAATTCCTGGAATTTTTAGAAATGGAATGTTTCAATTGTTATTGGCTGTCTACGTGGTTACCGGGATGTTAATGAGGCGGCCAGGCCGGCAGTTGTTACGAACGCACGGGAAATGTGAAAAGTTTAGGCAAGTTTTCAGGCTGGAAATGTACGGATTTCAGGAGGCTGACATGAAATGGAAGGAGCCTATGAGATTTGGTGAGCTCTGATTAGTGTGCCTTGTGGAAGTCTGAATGATATAAATTTCTGTGCGTTGGAAATTCAGGTTCCGGTGAAAGCTGATGATTGGTTTCTGTGGTTAGCGTGAGAGCGTGAAGTAAAAGAATAACGAGATTTTATTTGCCTGATTTTTTTCTTGTATACATTGCCATGTTGTTGGTGTTGTCATCATGGAATGTGGAATATTCGTGGAATTCACGCTGTGTGGATTAATTTTTATAGGTTTAGTGCACTACTCGTGTAGAATTTGTGCATTACTCGGTTGGTATTTGTGTAGTACTAGTTATAAGTGTTTGTACATCAGTGCCTGTACAACGTTGGTGTAGTATTTGTGGAATGTGTATTGTAAGTTATGGTTTAGTGACAGTTTACTGTGTAGTGCCTTGTACCACAGTCCTGGTACGGAATCGCAGATGTTGATGTAGGTCAGATGGGCCTTGGAAAGAATTCAGGTGGGACGTGTTCAAATTCCGGAAGGTATTTGTGGGAGGAATCGTAGGCGCCCGAATGTGAGCGAATAAAGTGATAGGGGAGATTTCAACTAAAGGGTTGGTTGGACTAAAGGTATTTAAATTAGTTGGCTCCACCTGTGGAAAAATGTAGCACTTAATGGTTACATCGGGAATTGATAGGAGCAAAACGGTAGGCGCAGAAGAGGGTTTCTGGATTTCTTGATGAGGGGCCAGTGTTACGACTCACCCCCACCATTAATTCTGGAATTAATGGGTGTAGTGGATGTATGGAATTAATTAGATATTAATTAAGTTCGAGGCTTTATTGGGGTTAAAAAGTGTAAAGAGCAGAGGAAGTTTTATCTGGGGTTAGGAAAGAAAAGAGAGGAAGAATTCTCACACAGGTTGGGTGGTCAGAGTTTCGATCGCTTTGAAGTCGTAAATCGCAGGTCGCAGCTGACGGATAGACTAAACACGGGGAGGGAGTGACGGATCGAAGCGAAACATTACAGGCCACTTGTAGAACTAAATGAAGACGGGGGACAAAAGGGTGAGCGAATAATAATAAATTCGTTGATTGTTTAAGAGCATTTTCGAGTACAATTGCTTTCTTTTTGTGTGGTCCGGTCGGTTAGCAAGATTGCGTACTTGGCGTTGAAAATAAGAAAGAAATTTCAGTTGCTTGTACGCTCTGCAATATGAAAGCCTTTGGGCTGCTATGTTATTTGGAAAAATAAAGCAGAAAACCTCCCGTATTTTGAAAGAAACGGATATTAGCAACTCGAGGTATCTGGATAGGCAAGATTGCCATTAAGACAGCGGAATGCTCGTACCTGCTGAATTCGTTGACGGAGTATTACAACCATACTCTTTTTTTTTTTTTTTTTTTTTTTTTTTTTGATTGGAGGTTTAACGACCACCGTGAGCAACTCAATGGGCTATAAGCAGTCGCCCGTCCCTAATTTAGGGTCACTAGTTCCAGGGAAGGGAAAGAACCAGTGCCGTAAGACAAACACAACATCCATGCCTCACCGGGATTCGAACCCGGACCCCTTTCGGACGAAT
This sequence comes from Macrothele yani, assembly GCA_039090855.1. Taxonomy (NCBI): domain Eukaryota; kingdom Metazoa; phylum Arthropoda; class Arachnida; order Araneae; family Macrothelidae; genus Macrothele; species Macrothele yani. Next base: position 29,671,769 of record CM077029.1, on the reverse strand, counting down.
GATCAGAGGCCATCGCTTAGACCACTGCGCCACCGGGGCGGCCAACCATACTCTAAATGGTACCGTCGTTTAACATTAATGACAGACTTTAATTCCGCAAGCCATAACACACACACACACATCGCCTTCTGCTGTATGGATGACATGACTACTGATTGAGCATTTCTCATACATTCCTCATCAGGCCAAACCGAGCGCCATCTGTCGGATTCTGGGAATAACAATTTTGCAAAAAAAATTATAGAAACCTTGTTAGTAATACGTGACATAGAAAAACAGACAATGCTCATAGTTTTTTTGTGTACATAATTTTGTAATGTGTCCAATAATTCTCGGACACCCTGTATTGTTACCGCGAACATAGCACTGTTCACCAGTTCACAAAGAATATTAATCCTTGTCTGTGTGGTGCCCTCGTGTCTAGAGACCACGTTTCACAGCTGACACTGAAATTGGTGCAAACAATGAAGCTTCATGAATGAACGTGGATATCATAATATATTGATACGAAAATTGGGTCTAAATTAATTACTATTAAAATGGGGGACGGACTTGATAGGCGTGGTTAAATTATGATGATGATTAAATTAAATATTTGGCCTATTGCAAATTAATTGGAAAATTAACTAATTTTTAATTGGGGGAGGTCTTGTAATTCTCCTTGTCTGGGTGAAAGTAAATGAATTAGGAGATCGCCTTTGGGGGTCTACTCAGCAACAGGGAGACCACCCAGTCGGCAACTGAGAGGCATCCAGACCCTCATTAATACGACTTCAAGTGTGCCATTAGTGACAAAAATCTGTAGGGAACGATGAAAATTACGGTTATGAGGGGCGAGGGTCAGTTGCGGAACTATTCTTGCATAAGCGACTGCGCTCCGTACGAAAGACAAGGGAGAAATCTCAAGTGTTGACAGAAAAGAGGCAGATGAAGCCACTTGATAGGGGATAGCCGAAACGAGGCAGACGAAAAGAGAGAGTGAGTTATCTCGGCACGCAGCGGTAAGACACACGGAGAGAAATGGCTACGAAAAGAATACGCAAGAGGGGTCGACGCAGCGGTAAGCCGTACTAACCCAGGATTTGCGAGACCGGGTAGAGCCAACGGTACCTGATGAGCAGCCGTAAGACTCATAGGTATGAGGAAAAGCAAGGATTAAATGATACTTAGTGGCTGGGGGTAAGCCCGCCAGGTATGTCCGACTAGGGAACCGTAGAGGAACGATTCAGCCGCCGTTGAAAGGGAGCCGCTATATTTATTGACAGAAGCCATGAGCCGTTAACCAAGCGATACCCGTAGACAGATACTCATAAACCTGCATCCAGCCAAAAAATCACGACAAATCTCACGCTAGCAATCAGGCACCGGACGCCAAGCACAGACAATCTGTTTCTCTTAAGGAAGTTCTCCACTTGGAAGACGCCGTCCCCATCCAAAGAGGGAAGGTCGCTGACCTGTCCGAAGCAATACGAAAGCGTTTCTCCTTGCTGCCGACGAAGTTTCTTGGAGTTCAAAAGAGAGCTGCCCCACCTCTGTCCACCCTACAGCCCTCGCTCAGCTGGGCGAAGAGAAGTCAGCTCTAGGTATTTCTACCCCCCACCTACACACGGTCGGTGAAGAGCGGGAAGTTCGCTCTCTGCGTCATCGAAAGACAGAGGGGAAAGCCAGCAAATTAGTGAAGACCCTCTGTTACACACAGATGAAATCGCTCCTCGGTTTCGGTACGCGTCGAAGGAAGTAAAAATCCTCCTACGCTTAACACACACACAGGTGAAATGCTATCGCAATCCAAATAAAGCGCTCATTCGGGTGGTATGTGTATGTGTGCGTGTAGAGAAAATCTTACAGTACATAATTTTACATCATTCTTCTGGCCTGGATTACTTAAACGGTCAAGCAATACGTGAGTACTTTTTTTCCTGTTTATTGTTATCCTTTCGCCGAGTCGAAGAACTGAGAACATTAGCTGAACCCAGACTCTAAATTTGAACTCTGATACGCCCTTTTAGGGCGGAAGTCTGATTCCTGAATCCAGGGACAGATAATATTAGCCCCGAATAAGGAGCATAACTTGTGTTTGTATTGCCGTGGGCAATGCCCCGGGATAGAGTTCCCTCCTACAAATAAAGATGTTTAAGTGTTAATCTTACTCTATTTATTATATAGGCTCTGGTGTTGTAAATAACTCCTGTATTAAATTCCTGTGTTTCAGCAAGCCGCTAACGTTCTCGCTAAAATATGCCAGTTCCCGAATTACAAGAACCCACAAGTCTCGTATCCAAATAGCGGATTAATTGCCGACTGTGACGGGATCGAGACCACGAACGAATCATTTGGTGACAAGTGTTAAGAAATTATATCGCACGGCACGTTTGTATCAATTGGTGGTCGACAGTGAGATAACGACCCACGAAACCGTAACAATTGGTAGAGTGGCAGAGTACGGATCAATATTTACAATATTTAGTCCAGAATGCGAATATATTTCAGAATTCTAGTCTCATTTAAAGAAACTTTTATTTTTTTTAGATTTTCAGTGACCTGCTTGATTCTAAGATTAAATTCTGCATAGTGATTCTTTTGATGAAACTAAAAACTTGGTGTATTCTGAGAAGTTCATTAACCCAAAATGGCGTGCTCTTAAATTTGTTAAATTCTATGTTCCACAAAAGTTTTTTTTTTCCCTTTATGGGTTTTTTTTCCTTTATGTGGTATAGTGTAAAAATTGTGGACTACTTTTTGTGGTTATCATATTGTCACCCAAGTTACTGAAAAAAAAATATATTTCATTTATTTTGCTTAACATGTTGCATGTTGTATAAGTGGTTAGGTTACTAGTTACTTACATCACTGTTATAGCACTGGATGAGACATGATGAGTACATTCTTTTTCCTTCTGGTTTTTGTGAGACATAATGTGTTTGTTTCTTCTTCTGGTTTTTACCCATGCCTTAAGCCAGTTTCCTAAATTTGGAAATTAAATGTGAGTAAATTTATCTATCCCTTAATCAAACCTGTTTGTTATCTGAGTGTAACCCGAAATTCTGGGTTTTTGTAATATTCTATACCCTGAAATCCGAGTTTGCAAGTTTTGTGTAGGAATTTTGGAATCCTCAATCATGTCATTTTCGAAAATGATTATGAAGTGGTAATTAATTAAAAGTGCCTTTCTAGATTCAAAATTGTTGTGCATGCTAAAAGGAAGGCTATTTCTATCATTTTGACAACTGTATCTATACCAAGGAGTATAAAATAAGGGGAGACAGCATGTGCTCTCACCATTGAAGCCAGCTAAGTTGGGTGGCCGCCATTTTACATTACCCTCAGTTGCTCATTTTTGCTTTGTAAGTTAAGGAAGATTTCAGTTTTTTATTTCGTGTGAGAAGGGCGTTTGCTTATGACTGATTAATGGAATTGTTCATTTGAAGTTCACCTAACATTAAAAGCCGAGGAGAGTTCTATTGTATTTGCGGATCAAAAACTTATGATGGAATAGCTAAACATTTCTAGTACGAATTAGAAATTTGTCCAGTTTTCAATAACTCCTGGTCAAAGATCACATTCTCGAAAACGTTTTATTAAAACTTTGTTAAAAGCATTCGTTTCTCGCGCACAATAAAATCCATTTTTTTTGTTATTTTAAATTCGTAAATTATCGCATTTCTTATTGGTACATAGTAATCTATCAACGCTAACGGATTTTATTGTGCGCTACAAACGTTTTTCAATTTGCATATTCCTTGTACTCTTCGTTAAAATTTTGTAAATTATCAAAGTTTAGCACGAACTATTGTTTATAAGGTAACATTTCGTTGCGTTTCTGTCTTCAGAAACATTCACTCGATCACATGAAATAAATCAGGGTTTTCTTCTTCACCTTAGTTCGTGAACGGCTTCATGCATTACTTTAAACAGCATGTACTTTTCGTGTGACGAGTTAAAGAGATTTTTGTCGTACGCAGCAGTAAAACGTGACTTAGCAGTGCTTTGAAAGGAAAGAATAGAAAACAGTGGTGATATTATAGACTATATCCTTAATGTACATGCTATTTTTTCTTTTCGCAAGAAGGCTTTAAAAGTGTTAGGCTGCGTATATTGTTAGGTACGTAATTCGATGGGAACGCAGTCAGAAGGGTAACATAAGATGGCTACCGCTCAGAGCGTCTGCTTCAGAGCTATACGTAGGGCTTGCTTGTTATGCTCCCTCCCCTTATTCTATCCTCCTTGATCTATACCAAGCAGTTTTGTTACATAAGATTCAATGAATCCAGTGAGCTAATTGCAGAATTGACAAAAATTCCTGTAGAATGTCATAGCAGCAGAGCTTAAGCAACCACAGCTGAACTGATCTCCACAGTTTGCCTGAATGTCCTGAAGTTCAAAATTTGACTTGAAGTCGAATTTCGCAATTTTTGAGAGATTTCTATGATCACAAATAACAGTTTGGAAATGAAATTTTTGAAAGATTTCTAAACATACTAGAAAAAAAATTTGGTTCAAAAAAGATGTGAAGTTAAACTACACATGCATGGGTGATTAATTGTTCTGTACCTAGGTAATATAATGTGTGTGTAATTACAAACAGTGTATACCTGTATCGTACATTATACACAGTCGAGTCACATTATTGTGACCACCTCCTACTTTTGACGTCAGCAGCGCGTAGTTAATGAAATAATGCACATGTCGTGAGCTGGCTTGGAGGGTATATAAGGTGTGCTGTAGGCAATCTGAAAACATATCACTCGTTGGTGTCATGGATAAAAGGAGCGATTTATCAGATTTGCGAAAAGGGATTATTATCGGCTTTTGGTAGCAGTATTTCTGAAACGACGCAGTTTGTGAACTGTTCGCATGCTGCTGTGGTTAAAGTGTATCATGATTGGAGAAATGGCACCGTTATGATAAGCGATATGGAAACTGCGGAGCATCACGTGCTATTGATGTGAGAGGTGAACGTCGGCTTCGAAGGTGTGTGAGGGCTGATCGACACGACACAGTGGAACAACTCACTGGCCGAATGAACCAGGGGTCTACCAGAAGTGTGTCTAAAATGACAGTTCAGTGAACCCTGCTGCATATAGGGCTCCGATGCAGACGGATGGCCCCTGCACCTATGCTAACGAAGGTGCATCAGCAGAAAATGCATACATTTGCACCACAGTATTGGAATTGGACCTCCGCTGATTGGCAAAAGATTGCCTTCTCCGATGAGTCACGTTTTCTGTTTCATCGAACAGATGAACGTTGGCGTATAAGGCGAGAAACATCGGAGAACAAACACTCTTCAACCATTGGTGGAAGAAAACAAGCTGGTGAGGGCAGCGTTATGTTCTGGGGAATGTTTTCGTGGCATTCCATGAGTCCACTCATACCTGTGGAAGGCACTATGCACCGAATTCGTTATAAATCCATCCTTGCATACCACGTACACCCATACATGCTGATTATCTTCCCTGGGGTGGATGGAATCTTCCAGCACGACAATGCGACATGTGACACAGGTAGAAATGTCCGAGAGTGGTTGGAAGAGCACGATGAAGACTTCAAAGTACTTCTTTGGCCCTCTAATTCCCCCAGACTTAAACCCAATTGAGCATCTGTGGAACCACCTCGATCGTGTTGTTCGCTCTATGGATCCTCCACTACGCACCCTCCAGAAACTATCAGATGCACTGCAGTCAGCATGGCTCCACATACCTGTGAACACCTTCCAGCACCTTATTGAGTCACTCCCAGCTCGTCTAGCTGCTATCTGCACTGCACACGGCGGTTACTCTGGATATTAGCTGGTGGTCACAATAATGTGACTCGACCGTGTATATGTACAGTATATATAATACACTGCTGGCCACCCAAAATGCAACACCAAGAAGGAAGCATCCGATTGGCCTAAAATTAGCAGCATGCGTCGCCCGCGAGAGGACATGCAAACGATTAGCATTGCAGGGCATATGCAAATCATGTGCGCCCGGCACGCCACCGAGAAGCATTATAAGAAGGGTGCACAGAAGGTGGGGTGTAAGTAGTGGAAGTGTGTTGTGCTGCCGGACCTGTGCGTGGGAAGCTTCCTGATGCCTCGTTGCAGAATACGGCAGTCATTCCAGCACGTTTCGGAGTTCGACAAAGGGCGAATAGTGGCTTACCGCGACAGCGGTTTATCGTACCGAGACATTGGCGTCCGTGTGGGTTGACATCCAGCCACAGTGAGACGAGTATGGATTCGGTGGGTGCAAGAGGGACGAACGTACCGACGTGTGCGATTGCCGCAGCCGCGGCACACCACCGAACGAGAGGACCGGCATGTTGTGCGGTGGGCCTTGACGGCTCGCACTGCCACATCACGAACGTTAGCGTGCGTTGCGCAACTACCTGTGTCAGCACGTACCGTTCGACATCGTCTGCAGGAGCGGGGACTTGTCGCACGACGCCCATTTCTACGATTACCATTAACGTTACACCACCGGCGAGTGCGGCGGCAGCGGGCCGTTAAACGCCGCACCTGGACAACGGAATGGCACGACATTGTCTTCTCCGACGAATCCCGCTTCTGCCTGCAACACCACGATGGTCGGATCAGCGTGTGGCGGCACCGCGGCCAGAGACTGTATGACGCCTGCATTATACATCGCCATACCGGTCCGTCGCCTGGCGTTTTGTTTTAGGGCGCAATTGGATATGACACCCGCACCCCTCTGGTACGCATCACCGGTACACTCAACAGCCACCGCTACATCTCCGACGTTTTGGAGCCTGTAGTCCTCCCTTACCTGCAGGACCTGCCAGCGACCACGTTTCAACAGGACAATGCGCGCTTGCACGTGGCACGCATCGTGCAAAAATTCTTCACGGCCCACCAGGTGTCACTGCTGCCGTGGCTCGCCTGTTCCCCCGATATGTCGCCCATCGAACACGTCTGGTCGCTGATCGTCAACCGAGTGGCCCGGCAAGCACCACCCTCGGCTACGCCTGATGAACTGTGGCAGCGTGTGGAAGCAGCCTGGACCAACATACCCCAAACCCACATCCAAAGCCTCTTTCTTTCGATGCCGCGGCGTGTAGCTGCCGTTATTTCCAGCCATGGGGATCAATCGAACTATTGATGTCTGCGTGTTCCGAAAGTCGCACGGGCCTGTAAGCTCAATCGTTTCATCTTTGTATCTGTTGTTATGCGTCCAGAAAAATCTGGTTTTGCTATCTCGTGTCCTTCTTGGTGTCGCATTTTGAGTGGCCAGCAGTGTATAAAAATTTCATCTTTAGTGGAAGTCCGAAAAAAACTAAATTTCAACTGACAACAAGAAGAAATATGGATTCTGCTTTTATGTGAATGTGATGTTCATAAACTTACACAAACATACAGAAGTTAGGAAGGCACGTTAATAGGTTCTTCCACAGGAAGAGATGATGATAATGAACACTCTTTAGTCATCTGTAGCTTAGTTTATATGATTTGAGAGTTCCAGGGATCATATCTTTTCCAGGAAACTCAACGTCCTGATCGAGAACAATTGTGCCGCTTAAGGTTACACTCTCAATGGATTTTACCGTAATGTTATGAAATACGTTGATCTGCATTACTCCGTCGGACAGTTCTTCAGTCGTTGTCTTGATTTTACAAGAAATGTCTTTTCTGTGAACAATCAGCAGCGCATCATCAAATGGAAGGCTGAAATTTTTGGGAGACGAAAGAGTTCTCAAATTAACCAGATGAATATCTGTTGGCCAAGGCTGCGACATAAAGGACATAACTGGCGGTATGTTTTCATCAGTACTATCAGCAAACAGGGTAACAATTGGGAAAAGAAGCATTTCGGATAACACGTGACCTACTGCAGATAAACTTGGGTCTTCCTGCCTGGTATATTCCAGGTACTCGGGTAAGATCCAAAAATTTGCGGCGGTTAGTTTATTATCCAAAATTCCTTCAGCCATTCCCCGTCCGTCATCTTGGTAGAGACGCCTGTCCAACATGATTTCCAAGCACCCTGATCTCGTCGAAGTCACACCCTGGCTATGAGACAACAGCACAGTCAAACGAGAATAATCGTCTTCGATGTAGGTGCCGCTAGTGGCTGGGTAGTAGTTACCCTGTACGGGAATTCTTGGAAGCGCGTTTCCGTTTTGTTATCTGTAATCCGTTCGAATCAGTATAAAACACATCGTTGCTGTTGATGTCAGTATTCAGCTCCATAACTAATTCCATGCTTTGTGACACAGTTGCTAGGTCGAAAAGTGCTTCTACTTCAAGACCCCGTATCTGTTCACTGTGATAGATTCTGGTCGTTAATGCCAAAAGTTTATGATAGATTAATGTTACTTCAGACACTACAGGGCCCTGAACCACACGCACCAAAGTCAGATGATCTGTAAAATTATCAAGAGGGATGTGAACGTTTTGCACTGGTCGAAAGAGGTATCCACCACTTCGGAAAGGTGTCGACTCATAAGCGTAAAGTTGCAATTGAATCTTTTCTTGAAATTTTTTTTCATTGAGGATAACTTCTTGGAGTTGTCCACTAGATGCAAACTTTGCTGTTAAGTACGAGTTTTGAAGCACAATTGCTTTCCTGTTGGGGCAGGTGAATATGAAAGCTGGATTTTGTGGCATGTTGTCTATGAAGCTGTCCGCCATTTGCAAAGATATTTCCGACTTCCGAACTTCATTTTCATTCACTCTCAGAATAGTATAAGTTGTGAAAGACAGAGGCTCTACTTTGCATATGAATACAAGTTCGAAACCTGTTTTCGATATTCCTAGCCATTCGTCCCACATAGGATTTACCTGAGACGGTATTTTGCTTCCATGTTCGTCTAGAACAATTACTAAAGGATAGTTTACCTTTACTTTAACAGGTTCTTGTTTGCGTTGTGCCATAGAGTTGTGTAATATTATTTTACGACCTTTTGTGGGAATTGACAGGATTAGCTTTTTCGTGAGGCTTTCGGAATCAGGTCTTATGGCATCGGGATTCACTTTAGAGGTCCACACATTATTTTCTGAACTCGAGGGCATTAGAATATGTTGAGAGGTGTGAGAAATGATTCCCAGAGTTTCTCGAATAGCTTGATGAAGACGCATTCCGTAGTCTGCCATAACTCGTTCTTTCGATGTACCTGTTATTGCGTCATGGTGCTGAAAGAGAGCTAGCTGCTGTCTAGCAGCCGCAAGATAACTGTAGTCTTTATGAAGATTCTTCTTGATTGCAGTAGTTGCCGTGGTGTGGCACAGGGTGAATAAAATTTCCGCTACACGTAGCCAACTTTGAAGCTCACGGGCGAGACGTTTCCAAAACGGCCTGGTTGTGTAAAATCCCGTCCAGTACGATGGATTACCATCACTATAAGTATCTGCGTACGGAAAGAAATCTCCTTTTACAGAAGGTAAGGTCTCTGGTTGAATTTTGTCAAGTCGACTGCGAACTTTTGTAAAATAATCCCTTACCGTTCCGAAACTGATATGAGCATTCAGTTCTGTTTTATCATTGATATATCGAAACAGTTTCAGGTAATTTTCATACTGTTGTTCCCATTCTAAGTAGTAATTATATCGGAAGTCATCGCCAAGAGGTACCAGAAGAACGTTGTGAGGAAATAGAGATCCATACCTCCCATACTGAGCCAATAGACGTTCTGCTTTCGGTCTGACGTTTTCATTTGTTATATCAGTGGCCAAGGTTTCGGAAAACTCATCACGAATCCTGCGAAAGTCAAACTGGAGGCAAACTTGAGGGTCAGGGCCACACGTGTGTTTGATGCTGTATAAGTCTGATGGTGCCATGTGGCAGAGAACCCTATGCGAATCAAATTTCTGTTCCCAGTAGAAATCCAACTGGCGCCTTTCAGATAGGAAGGTTTTCCAAGCGTAGTGGATTCTGAGTACAACTGTTTCTGAAATGTTGACTGAAGAAAGAAGGTACGGCATGGTGGAAGAATGTCCGAAGATGTCTACGGACCAGCCGTGCGTTGGTATTGTTCCTGTTGTTGTTTTTAACCACTGGTGCCCTTCTATTAGTTGGTCAATCATGGCGTAGTAATGTGACGTGGCTTCATCTGTCATGACCCATCCACCTGTTACAATTTCAAGTTGATGTTGATCTAAGAGTCGTTTGACTGTGGTTCGAGTGTTGGGGGATGCTCTGAAAAATATGAAAGAGATTTAAGGTAAATGGATGATAAAAGCATTAACTATTATACACTCACGGACAATGAAATTTACGCACCTACAAGAAAACATGCTACAACCGCTAAACTTTACAAACAGCTAGAGTGCGTGCTGGTGCGAGTGCGCATGACCACACACCCTGTGGTGGCGCTACAAACACGAACCGGCAGCCTTATAATCCGACGTGTAGTCGATGCCCTATGAAAGCGAAAAGCACCGATCGACACAAGCAAGAGTACAGAGTGACAAGAATGCCGGGTAGACGCTAGAGACGTCGATTTACGCCCCTTACAGACTTTGAGAGAGGACGGATCATCAAGCTGAAAACCGCAGGGTGGTCGGCACGCCGTATAGCCCGCCACGTGGATCGTTCTGACCATACCGTCCGACTGTTCTGGGAGCAGTGGACGCGTGACAGCACTGTCACATGGCGGAGCGGCTCCGGACGGACCAGGAGGACCACCGGTAGATATGATCGACGGATCGTGCTTCAGGCACAAATGGATCCCACGGGGACCCGGTCCACTATACAGGCAGATGTAGCGGTTCCTGTGTGACCACCCACCATTTCCCAATGCGTCGCCGATGCAAATCTGCGATCCCAGCGCCCCTTACGTGCGCTGCCATTAACATCGAAACTTCACCGGCTCCGTGTGCAGTGGGCCAGGCCAGAGCGATGTGGAACGCCACAGAATGGCGACGTGTGGTGTTTAGCGATGATTGCCGCTTCGTTTTGGGGACAGATGATCATCGTGCCCGGATGTGGAGGTCCCCTGGTCAACGGCACTATCCCAATCTCGCGCCACACCTCCCCCAGTGCAGGCATTATTGTCTGGCGAGCCATTGCCTATGACAGCCGATCAGCTATAGTAGTGGTACGTGGATCATTGACGGGCCAGCGGTATGTGGATGAAATTCTACGGCCCCATGTGCTTCCATTTATGGCCGGGATTCCAGGTGCGCTATACCAGCAGGATAATGCGCGCCCGCACACGGCTCGGATTGACCAGGACTGACTGCGTCATGTCCAGAAAATTACATGGCCTGCCCACTCCCCGGACGTGTCCCCTATCGAGCATGTGTGGGACCAGTTGAAACGCCGGCTGCCGCCGTACCACACTATCTGGGATTTAAAGCACACCGTCCAGCGCGTGGGTGCCAGTTTGCCGCAGGACAGCATCACGCGTCTATTCGCCTCCATGCCGGACCGTATTGCAGCATAAATCGCCGCACGAGGCGGTGCGACGCGCTATTGAAGATGATCGGACTGCGTGCCACAGATCCCTCTGTAATTGTCCTGCAGCTCTGTTTTTGCCATCATTACGTCCATAAAATTTCAGTTCAATCCGATGCTTCCTTCTTGGTGCGCAAATTTCATTGTCCGTGAGTGTACTTAGATATATGATGGTTAAAGCACATATGCTAAAGAAAAGTGCTTATTTTGCATATTTAGCCGCTTTGAAGAATAAAAACATATTTAGTGCATAATTTTGCATTCATCCTGAAAATTTTCTGGAAAAGCACTTTTGAAAAACGAAATGATTGCTTTTTAGACTAACTTTTAACAGCATCGTGGTACAATAGCGAAACCACGTGATAAAGAAGAATCTCTCCCGCGTTACTCAAGCGAATCCCCTTTCAATCAAAAGAGAAACGTTTAGTCTACTCTTCACTAAACGAGAAGGAAGCATCATGCTGTGGAGCCAGTTTTTCATGTTTTAGGCTGGGTCCTCTAGTTCCAGTGCTCGGGAATCTTAACGCTGCGACCTATAATGACATTGTCGACAATTCTGTGTTCCCAACGTTATGAAAGCAGTTCAGTGAACGCCTTTTCCTTCAACAAAAGAACAATGCTCCAGCCTACAAAGTGAGATCCGTGGATGAATGGTTTCATGAGATGGGTGTGCTAGAACTTGACTGGCCTGCATAGAGCCCATGGACGTGGCCAAGGGAGTGGGAGGGTGAGCTTGAGCCCACCTAAAATTTGTCCTGCCCACCCTGCCGCCCACCCAGTTCAAAGTGTGTCATTTTTCAATATTTTAACTTTGTAATATAATCTGCACTTTGTTATGTAACTTGTGTTATACGTATTTCCCCCTAGGAAGCGCATTGTTTACGTCTCCAAAAAAAGTTATCAAAATAGCACCGCAGGGCCATAAAAATTCAGTTCTCCACTCTTCTAATTCTTTATTTTAAGCCCCTTTTTCATGTTTGTATAACCAGGGGGCAAATGAGGAGGGTGGATAGGAATTCCCTTTGGGGCTCACTACTAATTGTTCTGTTTGTTTTCTTTCAAAAATAGGGGATTCCAACACGAAAAGTGGAGTCTAAAGTTACAATAGCATCCTTAAGACTGCCAGTGAAAGTGCAGAAAGTGGCTGACGACTGCTTTGTATGAGAGGAGTGCAAGGCCAAGTCTCTGGCTGGAAGGATTAGAAAAAAAGAAAAACATTTTCTTTTAAATTAATTGTTCAGGTACTATTTTCGTAAGCAAAAATGGAAATTTTTGAAGAGAAGTTTAAGACAATGCATCCAGAGTAAGCAAAAACTTGAAGGCGACATTCCACTGACACTTGTATCTTACACCCGTGGCGTAACTAGTCAGATCCATGTGTATCCAGATGAAGGGGATAGGCATTGCACAAATTCTTTTGTAGCCGGTAGTGAAAAGCATTGAAACCACTCCGGTGGCGCAGTGGTCTAAGTGCTGGCTTATAACCATTCGTCAGAGAAGAGTCTGGATTGGAATCACGGTGAGGTATAGATGTTGTGTTTGTCTTACGGCACGGGCTCTCTCCCTTCCTTGGAGCCAGTGACCTTAAAAAATAGCCTATTCAGTTGCTCACGGTGGTCGTTTAACCTTCAATTAAAAGAAAAAGAAGCATTCAAAATTTTTTCTTTCATTGCTTCGTAAAAAAAAAAAAAATTCTATCAAGCTTGCCCCACCAAAAATAATGCTCGCCCATCCTGATTTCGAAGTCTAGCAACGTATCTGATAGAGCCCCGATCTCAACCCCATGGATTATTTTTGGGATGAACTGGAATGCCGACAGCGAGGCAGGACTAACCGCCAGACGTCGGTGACCGACCTTATTAATATTCTTGTGTTGGAACGGAAGGCAATTCCTGCAGCAATGTGCAAAAATCTAGTGAAATGGAAGGCCATTCCTGCAGCAATGTGCAAAAATCTAGTGGAATGGAAGGCAATTCCTGCAGCAATGGGCAAAAATCTAGTGGAATGGAAGGCATTTCCTGCAGCAATGTGCAAAAATCTAGTGGAATGGAAGGCAATTCCCGCAGCAATGTGCAAAAATCTAGTGGAATGGAAGGCATTTCCTGCAGCAATGTGCAAAAATCTAGTGGAATGGAAGGCAATTCCCGCAGCAATGTGCAAAAAGCTAGTGGAATGGAAGGCAATTCCTGCAGCAATGTGCAAAAAGCATTCACGGCAGAGTGGAATCTGTGATGGCGGTAAAGGGTGAACCAACTCCATATTAATTTCTTTCCTATTACAAGGAGTTTGTGGATAGGCGAGTAACCGGATACTTTGGTCAGATAGTGTACATAAATCCTTCAGTAAAACTTTCAGGTTTGTTGAATGCATTTTTTTCTACATTAGCGCATATTTCTTGATGTTTAGTGCATAAATGCTTGCTTATTTTGAAAGTTTTTAAAGCTAGGCATTTATGCGCCCGGGGCAAATCTTAAAACATTGCCACCCATATATTGAATACTTTTTTATCTCTTAGCATATGCATACACATATATTAGCATACGTATATACATAAATGCACACTGCTTGACAAAAGTAAGGGCACACCCGAATGTTATCTCTATGGAAGAGGTACAACCAAACTGACTATTTGCACAGCACTTTCAGGAAACCACTGACTGTGACTGATCTGAATCCGATCAAATATTGTAGAGTTGTGCGGGAAGAATTTAATGCTTACACGTTCAACATGGCTTCTTCATTCCTTAGCAGGAAACTGAATCAAACGTAAATTTCTTCTACCGCCTAATTTAATTCACAAGAAAATTCACAGTAACATAAGAACTCGACATTCTTATGAAGTAGTAAGACATCGGATGTGTATCTCAAGTGTCTACTTGCAGTAGTCTGAGTTTGGTTTGCCTTTCTTCCTACAAGAACTTCTGTTACTGTCGGACGAGGCCTTTGCGTTTTTCTGATTGCCATTTCACTGTAGTTTAGGAACCTAACGCTCAAATATCTTGGGGGGGGGCACAGTAAACAGTATTTGAGCGAGGCTTCATTTTTGTCGGAAACAGCACTTTGCCACCCTGGTCACCCTGGTGACGGTCTAAGCGATGGCTTCTGATCATTCGTCCGAAAGGGGTCCAGGTTCGAATCCCGTGAGTCATAGACGTTGTGTTTGTCTTACGGAACTGGTTCTCTCCCTTCCCTGGAACCAGTGACCCTAAGTTAGGGACGGGCGACTGCTTATAGCCCATTAAGTTGCTCATGATGGTCGTTAAACCTTCAATAAAAAAAAAAAAAAAACAGCACTTTACGCTCTTTCATTGGATGGGAAGAACTTGAAGTGGGGAGGGGGTTTTCAGCACGAGCATTTCGTGCATTGCCCATATTCTTACATTAAGAATACTGTGGGCAGTCACTCGAACAGGACGCCACCTCGGGCGGCAAAATACGAAAGGAGAAGGCGGTGAGATTCGCAACTCGTCTGAGATGGGTATGTTTTCAAATTCCGGTGAGGCATGGATGTTGTGTTTGTCTTACGGGACTGGCTCTCTTCCTTTCCTGAAGCCAGTGGCCCTAAATTAGGAACGGGCGACTGTAGCCCACCTAGAAGCTCACAGTGCTCGTTAAACCCCCTAACAACAACAACAACAACAAAAATTTCCAACTGCTTCGGAGAAATTAAACTTTCGGTACTACGTCAAACGGACCAAATCCAGCTGGCTTTCATGGCACACAGTAAAGATCAAATATCCTCTCCAGGATCTTTAACAATCCGAACGACATCCGTATCTTGTAACGTACGTGCAACCGCACCTTCATTTCCGAATTAAGAGATTGACTTCAACATTTGAGGAAAATATGCAAATTTTAAGCTGCCTAGGATATCGAAACCGGTGAAACATATAGTGAGTAACTTCTGTATATAGTCAAATGACGAAGCATGGCGAAAAAAAAAATGTGCCAGAAACTGATGCAAAAGTTTTACTTTCAATTTTAGTCAAATTGTGCACAGTGTTATTTGCGCCCTCTCTTGAGCTGCGCCCGGTGTAGCCACCCCGACTGCCCCGCCCTGGTTACGCCTGCTTGAATATTCCGGCTTTACTGATAGTGGTAAGCACACCGGACAAAAAATTAGTCATCCCTAACGGAAATGAAATTAGGAAGTTACATGTTGCACAGAGGGCACCGTCGTAGCATTGTTGGAAGATAAATAGAGCCGCCCCGGTGGCGCAGTGGTCTAAGCGATGGCCTCTGATCATTCGTCCAAACGGGGTCCGGGTTCGAATCCCGGTGAGGCATGGACGTTGTGTTTGTCTTACGGCACTGGTTCTCTCCCTTCCCTGGAACCAGTGACCCTAAATTAGGGACGGGCGGCTGCTTATAGCCCATTGAGTTGCTCACGGTGGTTGTTAAACATCAAATAAAAAAAAGAAATGATAAATAGCACTGACGAGGTCTACAAGATCATTTCTGTCTCGTGCAGTGGTGAAGAGCAACGTGGGTGTTGAATTTAATCTGGAATATGGGTCGTAAGGCAGACGTGATTGAGTGCGGTAAAAAGGAGCCATCGTGTTTGGTCTTGCCCACGGACACAAAGTGAATGAAGTCGCCCAATTTGTTGGTGTGTCGAAGCGTACTGTCCGGCGGGTCTACAAACAGTGGTGTCGTTTGCAGTCAACTGAAAATCGGCAACGTAACTGTGGCCGGAAAACGATTCTCACCAACAGGGACTGCCGCCATGTTTCACCCTAGTGACTGCAAATCTGTTTTAAACCAGCAACAATTACTCCAAACGGTCAATGAAAGTCCACTCCAACCAATTTTCGAAAGGAAATTGCGACGAGAACTGCATGCGATGGACACCTGGAGCCGAGTACCACGGAAGAGGCATCTTATAACAGCAAATCACAAACTCGCACGTTATCAATGGGCTCAGACGCACCAAAACTTTGCTGTGGAGGAATGGTAACGAGTAATTTGGTCTGATGAGTCTCGTTTTTTGTACTCCAAACATGGGAGGCAACGAGTCCATCGCAGGATCAATGAAGCCTAAAATCAATCAGGATTAAATTCTGATTGTGTCGAAGGTGTTGTTCAAGCTGAAGGGGGTTCTGTGATGTTTTTCGTACCACGAAATGGGCCCTCTCGTTGCAGTGACGATGAATTTGAACCAACCTGCGTATCTCCGCGTTTTGAATGTCGAAGTGTTGCTCTTTGCCCTACATCTCCAAGAACAGCATCACATTGCCACTCCTGTCTTCCAAGACGACAATTGCCGTGTGCACAGGACTAAACTGTGCTGAGTGGCATGACGTACAATCAGCAACACTGTCTCACCTCGATAGGCCCGCCAAATCCCCAGATTTAAATCCTATTGAAACTGTGTAGGAACATTTGGAACAGAAGGTGAAACGCCGGAATAGACACCCACGTACTCTGGCGGAACTTCGGGACCAATTGCTGCACGAGTGGCTGCAAGTCGATGTTCAATACATCCACAACCTCATGGAGTCTCTGCCACACCGGATTCATGCTGTTATCAAGGCAAGTGGTGCTGTCATCTCTTCGGGACCAATTGACACACGAGTGGCTGCAAATCGATGTTCAATACATCCACAACCTCGTGGAATCTCTACCACACCGGATTAATGCTGTTATCAAGGCAAGAGGTGCTGTCACCTCTTCGGGATCAATTGACGCACGAGTAGCTGCAAATCGATGTTCAATACATCCACAACCTCGTGGAGCCTCTACCACACCGGATTCATGCTGTTATCAAGGCAAGAGGTGCTGTCACCTCTTCGGGACCGATTGACGCACGAGTGGCTGCAAATCGATGTTCAATACATCCACAACCACGTGGAGTCTCTACCACACCGGATTGATGCTGTTATCAAGGCAAGAGGTTCTGTCACCTCTTCGGGACCAATTGACACACGAGTGGCTGCAAATCGATGTTCAATACATCCACAACCTCGTGGAGTCTCTACCACACCGGATTGATGCTGTTATCAAGACAAGAGGTGCTGTCACCTCTTCGGGACCAATTGACGCACGAGTGGCTGCAAATCGATGTTCAATACATCCACAACCGCGTGGAGTCTCTACCACACCGGATTCTTGCTGTTATCAAGGCAAGAGGTACTGTCACCTCTTCGGGACCAATTGACGCACGAGTGGCTGCAAATCGATGTTCAATACATCCACAACCTCGTGGAGTCTCTACCACACCGGATTGATGCTGTTATCAAGGCAAGAGGTGCTGTCACCTCTTCGGGACCAATTGACGCACGAGTGGCTGCAAATCGATGTTCAATACATCCACAACCGCGTGGAGTCTCTACCACACCGGATTCTTGCTGTTATCAAGGCAAGAGGTGCTGTCACCTTTTCGGGACCAATTGACGCACGAGTGGCTGCAAATCGATGCTCAATACATCCACAACCTCGTGGAGTCTCTACCACACCGGATTGATGCTGTTATCAAGGCAAGAGGTGCTGTCACCTCTTCGGGACCAATTGACGCACGAGTGGCTGCAAATCGATGTTCAATACATCCACAACCGCGTGGAGTCTCTACCACACCGGATTCTTGCTGTTATCAAGGCAAGAGGTGCTGTCACCTCTTCGGGACCAATTGACGCACGAGTGGCTGCAAATCGATGTTCAATACATCCACAACCTCGTGGAGTCTCTACCACACCGGATTGATGCTGTTATCAAGGCAAGAGGTGCTGTCACCTCTTCGGGACCAATTGACGCACGAGTGGCTGCAAATCGATGTTCAATACATCCACAACCGCGTGGAGTCTCTACCACACCGGATTCTTGCTGTTATCAAGGCAAGAGGTGCTGTCACCTCTTCGGGACCAATTGATGCACGAGTGGCTGCAAATCGATGTTCAATACATCCACAACCGCGTGGAGTCTCTACCACACCGGATTGATGCTGTTATCAAGGCAAGAGGCGCCGTTACCCGTTATTAGGTAAGTTCTGACAGGGGTGACTAATTTTTTGTTCTGTTGCTTACAAGCAATGACTGAAAACATCAAACAAAACCATTTCACTTTTTCTAGAAAGTCTTTA
This sequence comes from Macrothele yani, assembly GCA_039090855.1. Lineage (NCBI taxonomy): Eukaryota > Metazoa > Arthropoda > Arachnida > Araneae > Macrothelidae > Macrothele > Macrothele yani. The sequence goes on along the minus strand of CM077029.1, from coordinate 29,653,298 downwards.
AGATACCTGTAATTAGTAACGGAAACGAAGTTTTCATGTGAGCGAACTGCTCAAATCCTATCTAGCATTTCTTTCTTTCGGGAGGAGCAGTAATTCTTAATTACTGTAAACAAGTGCCACTAGATTTCGATGCTTAACGGAAGAAGTTACTTTTTTACGAAATAGGGTAAAATGAAACTACGAATCGCCTGCCCAGTTGGCCGATTGGTCAGAAGCGTAGGTTTCTAGCTAGTCGTCTGGTTTGGGCTCGGGTTTCGGATGTGGCATGGATGGTGTTGTCTTACGGCGATGGTTCTTCCCGTTCCTTGAAACCAGTGGCACTAAATTAGAGTGTAGCTTAAGAGTTGCCAGCGATGGTCATTAACCCCCTTCCCCCGGAAAAAAAAGCTACGAGACGTCAAATGTCTGACAACATGGAATAGAATGATCTACTCCGATGCTCTACGACAAAAAAAAATATTATATTTATTTATGATCCAAAATAACAAGAAATTTCACCCTCTGGAAAGGGCCGTTAGCAAGAACAGCATGCCATATACACCGATGAGCTATTCCAATATGACTACCGCAGCTTAGAGAAATGAGCGCCCCTGGTGACCAAACGGTGGCGCAGGTGAAGTTCACATAGTAGTATATATACAACCAGAGGACTGGCTTTCGATTAGTAGAGTGCTCGGTGTCAGAATGGGAAAAGCTGCCGATTCATTGGAGTTCGGTAAAGGACAAATTGCGATGGCACTGCGCTTCCGAATTGCGATCTTGGAAACTGCCAGGCTTGTGGGTTGTCCACGTGACGCTGTAGTGAGTACGTATCAACATTGGTGCACACATGGCCAAACGACGAGCCGTCGTCCAGCCGTTTGTCGTCCGCAGCTCATTGATGCCAGAGGGGAGCGGAGACTGTCGTGCATTGTTCACAGCGACCGCAGGGCCACAGTGCGACAAATCACCCGCAGCTACAACAGTGCTGATCAGGGCAATGTGTCACAGCACACAGTTCATCGCAGCCTTCTGCGCATGGGCCTAAGCGTAGCCGAAGACCCAGATGGGTCCCCATGTTCACAGCACGTCATCGCCAACAACGTATGAAATGGGTCCAAGATCATCTATATTGGATCGCGGATGATTGGAAGAAAGTGACCTGGTCTGACGAATCAAGATTCCTGGTGCATCACGTCGACCGCCGAGAGCGGATACGCCGATTACCAACGGAAGCTATGGCACCTGGATGCACTGTTGAGGGGAAACAGGCCGGCAGGGCGATGTCATGCTGTGGATGATGTTTTCATGGGCCACTTTAGGTCCCATTATCCCAATAGCACAATCCCTGACAGCTAGCTGTCAGGCATCTGAACATTATTGTGGACCAAGTTCACGCATTCATGGCAACTGTGTTCCCTGCTGGTGATGTCCATTGCCAACAGGATATATGCGCCACTGCCAGAATCGTCAAGGAGTGGTTCGAGGAACATGCTGGTGATTCTATGTTAATGGCCTGGCCTCCAAATTCACCGGACACGAACCCAATCGAACATTTGTGGTTTGACTTGGAAAAGCAGGTTCACGCTAAATCACCACCACCACCCCGAAATGTACTGGAACTGGAGGGCCTGCTGTTGACATTATGGTACCAGATACCACAGGATACCTATCGCCACCTCATCGAATCGACGTCTCGCCGAGTGGCCGCTGTTTTGCGGGCTAAAGGGGGTCCGACAGCTTATTAGGTAGGTGGCCATAATGTAATGGCTTTTCGGTGTAGGATCTAAATTCTAAGAATGCAATGAAAGAGAGGGATTTAGTCGTGAAGAATTTATCAGGGTTTTTCTTTCTTTTGATGCTATGCATATTTCCTGACGGTAGCATAGTATATCCCAAGTAAAAAAATTTCGATGTAACGAAAATGGGTAACGGTGCGTCATTGTCAAAACCATTGTTGCAATCTGTCCGTGTCCCATGCTGTCCCATAAAGTAACACAACAATAGTCAATTTCATTGTTACTCAACAATATATTTTACTGAACTACCGTCGAACGTTATTTCAACACGTTTTACATAAACGTAACAATATTTCATTGTAATCAGCGTAAATTACGAGAACCTGATGCTAAATGTGACAAAAGCCATTACAAAAATGCATTTTGATGCTATGCATCTTTCCCGACAGTAGAAAAGTATGCGTCGTAGCAAAATTTGGCTTCCTCTCTACACTCCAAAGCAGGGTTACGGGTAACCTGCTATTAACGAGAGCTTTAAGGTGGTTCCGCCTAAAATCTCAGTCTTATACATATTTCCAATGGTAAAACTTCTTTAGATATTTTCTTCGCAATTAATGTGTTCCCAAGAATGAAAATTTGCACATCGATAAACTAAATTTAAGTTATAGCATGGGATACTTAATACATGCTAAAGCATAACCATAATTATATTAAAAATCAATCATTTTTCTTTGAGTAATGTTCAGACCTGTTAATAGATGGCGCGACCTGTACATTGATGACGTCAGTAGACAAACAAATGTTGAATTGCTTAAATGTTTCAGCAAATTTTAAGTTTTCCATGCTGTAATTTAAAGTTAATTTTATCGATGTGTAAATTTTCATCGTTGGGAATACATTAATTGCGAAGAAAATATGTAAAGAAGTTTTACCATTGGAAACATAAGGCAGATTTAAGGTGGAACCACCTTATATAACACGATGGGGTGTAACTTGTAGATATCCTAGACCAAAAGTTACCAATTTTTACCAATTCCCTCTAAAATTTGACAAGATAGAAAAAAAAAGCATTTCAGCTTTTTTTTTTTTTCTGTCTTAAGGTCAGAGTTTAGCTTACGCATGCGCAAATGGATTTTAATAGCTACATCATATTTCATTGGTATCAATATCGTTTCTAACGTTTGTCTAAATCTGAATAATACAATGACGGAAAAAAAAATCCCAACACCACGAAAAAATAGTTGTAAAGGAATGAAATGGCGGCAATACATTTGTATAGGTAACATATTTAATCGATTAAGGTTTCAAGATCACAGCTTATTGTAAGCGCTAGAAGAGCCATTTTAAAGGTGAAATGCTGGTACATTAATAACCGGTGTAACCGCCAGAATGTTGAATGCAAGCACGCAAATGTTCATGCATTGTGTCGTACAGGTGCCGGATGTCAGTTTGTGGGATGGAGTTCCATGCCTGTTGCACTTGGTCGGTCAATACAGGAACGGTTAATGCTGGTTGGGGGTGACGCTGGAGTTGTCGTCCAATGATGTCCCATACGTGCTCGATTGGTGAAAGATCTGGTGATCTAGCAGGCCACGGCAACATGTCGACACTCTGTAAAGCATGTTGGATTACAACAGCGGTATGCGGGCGAGCGTTATCCTGTTGGAAAACACCCCCTGGAATGCTGTTCATGAATGGCAGCACAACAGGTTGAATCACCAGACCGACGTACAACAGTACCGTCAGGGTACGTTGGATAGCCACGAGAGTGCTACTGCTGTCATAGGAAATTGCTCCCAGACCATAACTCCAGGTGTAGGTCCAGCGTGTCTCGGCCGCAGACAGGTTGGTTTCAGGCGCTTACCTGGCCTCCTCCTAACCAAACACACAGTCATTACTGGCACCCAGGCAGAACCGGCTTTCAAACGGCAGTGGTTTGGAGTAAGTGGAATGCACGCTACAGGGCGTCTGGCTCGGAGCTGTCCTTCAAGTAACCGATTTGTAACAGTTCGTTGTGTCACTGTGGTGGCAACTGCAGCTCAAATTGCTGCCGTAGACGCGGTACGATGCGCCACGGCCATACGCCGTACACGGCGGTCTTCCCTCTCAGTAGTGCCATGTGGCCGGCCGGAACCCGATCTTCTTGAGGCAGTACCTTCCCTTGACCACCGCTGCCAACAATCATGCACAGTGGCTACATTCCTGCCAAGTCGTTCTGCAATATTGCGGAAAGCAAATCCACCTTCTCGTTGCCCTATTACACGACCTCGTTCAAACTCCGTGAGCTGTTGATAATGGCTTCTTCGTCTTCTTAAAGGCATTCTTGACTAACATCAACACCCTACGTCGAATCTCAACGATGACTAACGCTCACGAACGTTACAGCGCGTATTTACAGCAAACCTGCTGTGCACGTTCCGAGGGGCGCTACTAGCGCCACACGTACGCGCCGAGCGCGAAATTTGCATAGATGTACTCTCACCGCCTGCCAACTGTCGTTTATCTAACACAACCCCTTCTTGGTGTTGGGATTTTTTTCTGTCAGTGTATGTAATAATAATAAACATTGCTTTTGAGAAAATAAACGGTCGAAATACTTGCGGCCGCCATAGTTTAGTAAATACAAGGGACATCCTGAAAGTAATACCTCCTCCTTAACAACTTTTGAAATTTTGAAGTGATTTTAATGGAACTGCACTAACATGTACTATGATATTATCCGTGAGGGAACACATTTTTTTTCAGAATCTGGAATAAAAATCGTGAATGTCAGAGAAAAGCAGCGAACCGTAATTGAATTCCTGGAAACAGAGATATGTGATGCTCCAGAAATCCACAGAATATTCCTGGTGATGTATGGAGCTGCCACAGTCTATATCAGTAAGGTCCGAAGATGGATGAAGAGGTTTCGAGAGGAAGAAAGTTCAGTGTCGGAAAAACAACCGAGTGGAAGACCCGTAACTGCAGTGATAGATGCCAACAGGCAACGAGTGAAAGACGTCACCACAGCTGATCGTCGTGTCACCATCCAGGAGTTGTGTGATGCAATTCATTGTGGTCATAGTGCTATGGAAACATTAAGTAGGGATGTGGGCTACAGAAAAATTTGTTCATAGTGGATTCCAAGAAACTTAATCCGTGAGCAGTGTGAGCAAAGGGTGGACATGTGTCGGAACCTCTTGGATTGTTATGAGAGGGAGGGTGAGATGTTTTCCTCTAATGTTGTGACGGGGGATGAAAACTGGGTGTCCTTTCACGACCCAGAAACAAAACGTGCGTCAATGGAATGTCACCGCACATCTTCACCTTTGACAGAAAAAGGGGAAAACAACTCGCTGCGCTGGTAAAGTGATGGTGACAATTTTCTGGGACAAACGTGGTTTCATTTTGACTGATTTCCTTGAACGGGGTGCAACAATAAACAGTGCTCACTATGTGCAGACATTGAAGAAGCTAAAGGAAGCTATCAGAAGGAGAAGACGACATTCCACTTCATAGTGTTTTACACCATGATAATGCACGTCCCCACATCTCAACGGAGACTTCACAGGCTATTGCCAAAATGGGGTGCACGGTGAGGCCCCCTCCCCCTACAGTACTGATTTGGCTCCCTCAGACTTTTCCTGTTTGTCCCTTTGAAAAAAAAAACCTTCCTGGGGAACGTGTGTGAAAATACAAGTTTGTCAGCGATTGACATCGAAACCGTGTCTCCTCACTCCGGAGTAAGACGCTCTCCCAACTGAGTTACGCGGACAGAATGTCTCGCTGCAGATTTGTCGTCTTGACACATGTTTTCACCTCAGTACCTCACAAATGTAACAGACATAAAACTGTCTGTGAACTCATGGGTGAAACGACAGCTTCAGGAATTTTTCCAAAATGGATTTTACTGATAGGTTCAAAGATGGCGGAAATGTATAGAAAGTGATGGACAATACTTTGAATAGGCTAGCATTATTAACAATATGTCCAAGTATTTTGCCACCAAGTTTCACATTTTTGCTGCTACAAATAAAAATCATATGAGGGACGAGGCTATACTTTCAGGATGCTCTTTGTATTTACTTTTATGGCTCACATATCTCTTTACATTGGTTTTACGATAACGTTCATTAATAGACCTATACCTAAGTACCGCTCACTGTCAGGAATTAATAAACCTTATTACTTGTTTTTATGATTTAATTCCACTTAGTATGTACTGGACTGTGTCTCGGTGTGGTCGTGAGTGAAGGAAATAAATGCAATGTGTTGTATCTAAATAAATGTGTACTCTCGAATCAGTGGTCTTATCTCACACCCACAAAGATCTTGGCGTGCGGAAGATGCATAGCATAAATTATCTACAAAGAGTACCAGGTTACTCTCTCGATTGTTTTTCTAACACAAACAAGAAAGAAAAACACCTTTCTGTTGCGGTAAGATGTATAATCATATGATTCGTGGCTTTAATAAAAATGGTTACCTCTCGGGGATACGACCGCGTTTCAGGCATTCGTAGCAACGGGAAAGGGACAGTTCACTTCAATTACGAACGATCTATTCTTTCTGTGACACACAATCTATTATTCATAAGCAAGTTTCTTTTTATTTCGTAATTTACTTTTGTCTTTCTTTTCTACTGAGCGCTTTAACCCAAATCTACTAGCATCTAATTTCTAAGGGCAGTTTTTAATTTGAGGTTAGACACTCCCTTCCTAAAATCCTTTATATCCATTAGTCATTATTAATTAGTATGTTCTAGTATATTCATATGCTTGTGTACTAAAAGCGATATTCGCGTGATACTTAAAAACAACAACGAAAATATTTTTTTATTTTCGTTTGTGGTATTACACATGTAGGTAGACCCTCTTCTACCGTTTTTGTGCAACGGCCGTTCGATAAAAACTGAGAGTAAAATCTCACAAAATGAAGATATATAAGTACAGCAAAATATATGTTATGCCTTCTCAAAGTACCTCTGCCGCCCCGGTGGCGCAGTGGTCTAAGGAGTTTGCTTCTGGCCATTCGCCCTAGTTGGGTCCCGGTTCGAATCCCGATGAGGCATGGATGTTTGTGTTTATCTTTCGGCACCAGCCCTCAATGTGTTACTTGATCAACACTGGCTCTCTGTGTACATTGGTCATTTAGCATACTGTAAAACCATGTTTGATGTGTACTTGTTCATAATATGGTACTTGATCAACACTGGCTCTCTGTGTACATTGGTCATTTAGCATACTGTAAAACCATGTTTGATGTGTACTTGTTCATAATGTGTTACTTGATCAACACTGGCTCTCTGTGTACATTGGTCATTTAGCATACTGTACAACCATGTTTGATGTGTACTTGTTCATAATGTGCTACTTGATCAACACTGTCTGTATCTGTGTAGATTGGTCATTTAGCATACTGTAAAACCATGTTTGATGTGTACTTGTTCCTAATGTGTTACTTGATCAACACTGGCTCTCTGTGTACATTGGTCATTCAGAATACTGTACAACCATGTTTGATGTGTACTTGTTCATAATGTGTTACTTGATCAACACTGTCTGTATCTGTGTACATTGGTCATTTAGCATACTGTAAAACCATGTTTGGATAAAAGGTCAGGTGATGCGCAACATATCACCTCTCCTTGACAAATGTCAAAATCGCCTTCTCGTGGTGCATCCTGTTCGCACTAAAGGGGCTCTGACGACCGCCAATAGCGGTATAACTATACCATCGGGATTAGAGGAAATGCTATCCCACACTCACCAACCCACTTGGACAGCGTAGTGAGTTATGGCCAAAACCCCTCAAAGATGCTTACACAATTTCAAACTTGGCCCTCAGTCTCCGGCAGCTGGAATGTACCTGGCCAAAGCAGTGGCCAGTGCGACATGAAGGCAGAGGGTGCTAAGAATCACCGGAGGACCGGACTAGGCTGCCATTTGATGCTGACCTTGGCTATACTTACAACTGACGCTCCATATCTTTTGATTCAAGGCTTATTGAATTGGAAGAGGAGCTACAAAGGATCAAGTGGGAAATCGTTGGGCTAAGTGAGGTAAGGAGAAAAGGAGAAGATCTCATTGAACTGAAAAGTGGACACCTCTTCTATGTACTATCGTGGGACAGATACTGGCAGAACTAGTGGTGTTGGATTTATAATAAACAAGAAACTGAAGGATAAAGTTGCAGAAGTTGAAAGTTCCTCTGACAGAACTGCACGACTCGTTATCCAAATCTCGAGAAGATACCAGGCCCAGATTATTCAAACTTATGCACCCACCACAAGTCACCCTGAAGAAGAAATTGAAGAATTTTACGAGGAAATTCGGAATCTAAATAACAAAGGCAAACAGCGCTTGAAGATCATTATGGGTGATTTCAATGCAAAAGTAGGGCAACATCAACAGAATGAAACTTCAGTTGGTAAATTCGGTTACGGGAATAGAAATCAACGTGGAAATACTCTCGTAGAATTTGCAGAAGCAGAAAGGTTTTTCATCATGAACTCCTTTCTCAAGAAAAAGCCACACAAGAAATCGACATGGAGACATCCGAATGGGACGACAAGTGAAATTAATTTTATTATGTGTAACAAAAATTCGTTATTGAAGACTGCAGTGTACTAAGCAAGTTCACCACAGGTAGTGACCATAGATTGGTGAGATGTGAGATGCACCTCAACACTAAACTCGAACGTGGCAAGCTCATAAGAGAAACAAAATGCATTGGCATAACCAACCTTAAAAAACACCATAATGCCTTAAAGTTGGAACTGAGGAACAAATTCTCTGCTTTAGAAGGACTAACATCGGAAAAAGTGGATATTTCTGAAGTTAACAGAGAACTCGCCAAGGCTCTTATGGGAACAGCAACAAAAATAGGTGGTACTAAGAACAAGTTACATATGAAGAAAATTTCAGGAAAATCAAAAATATTGATGCAAAAGAGAAGGGAGATGAGGGTAAATAAAGACGTAACTTCCAACGTGGAATATATAGAGCTATGCAATACAGTGCGAAAAAGTATCACTGAAGACATAAGGAAATTCAATTGTGAACTAGTGAGGAAAGCATATGAAAGCAACCAAAGCCTGAAGAGAGCAAAAGGACATCCCAGTAAGGGAAGAAAACAGATTATGGCTCTGAGAAAAGAAGATGGTACTGTAACAAGAAATAGAAGCGAAATTTTGACAAGGGTGAAAGATTTCTATTCAAAACTATATGAAAGGGATGATACATCTCTTCCAGCCATTACGACAGGTACCAGTGCCAAAGTCCCTCCAACCCTCCTTGCAGAAGTTACATATGCAATTAAGAACATGAAACGGGGTAGAACTCCAGGAGAAAATGGAATTACCGTGGACATTATACAAGAAGCAAGTGGAGAAATTGAAACTACACTCCCAAGTTTTCACCAAAGACTGCAGACAACTCAACGAACATGGAGAGATGCATGTTTGGTATAACCAGGAAAGATAAGAAGAGGGACTTGTGGATAAGGAAAATGACAAGAGTGGACGACATCATGACCAGAGTGAAATCACTGAAATGGCAATGGGCTGGACATGTTGCCAAAAGAACGGACCACCGATGGACAACTGCAATTTTAGACAGGATTCCGAGGGACAGGAAAAGACCCAGAAGAAGACTCCATGGGAGATGGATGGATGAAATTCCAAAGTATGCTGGAGTGACATATAGGAGATAGGCCCAAGATAGACAATTGTGGAAGAAATTCGGGGAGATCTTCATCCAGCAGTGGATTGATAATGGTTGATGATGATGATGATGATGATGAAAACCATGTTTGATGTGTACTTGTTCATAATGTGTTACTTAATCAACACTGGCTCTTTGTGTACATTGGTCATTTAGGATACTGTAAAACCATGTTTGATGTGCACTTGTTCATCATGTGTTACTTGATCAGCACTGGCCCTCTGTGTACATTGGACATTTAGCACACTGTAAAATCCTTGTTTGATGTGTACTTGTTCACAATATGTTACAGGATCAACACTGTCTACATCTGTGTAAATTGAACATTTGGCATGCTGTCAACCATGTATGATTTGTATTTGTTGCTGTGTAATTTCTGTCTCCTGTTCATGTCTGCCTGTATGTCTTTGTACCACCAATACTGCATTTTGTAAGAAACTGTTGAACACAAGCAGCCACATGTTGGCGGGCGTTACCATGATGTAGGGTCCACTTGCACACCAGTTCCGGTCGCTTAATCGATATGTGTCATCGCAAACGCTTCAAGACAGCATTGACAGTAATTTGTGGAGGAACGGCATGCTGGTAGACTACACCTTTATGATCAAAGAAAATTATCATCATCACCTTCCCAGCTAATTTGGTTTGGCGGACTTTTTTCGGAGGAGGCGAGCCTGTGTGTTTCCAGACACCCATTGCGTGCTTCGTGAAGGGTCGAAATAGTGGACCTATGTTTGATCCGCAGTAATTACTGTGTTTAGAAAGTTCAAATCCTTTGCAATCATTTGTTTCCACTCATGACACACCTGAACTCTGGCTAACAATTGTTCTCTCGTCAGGTGATGAGATACCCATCTGGAATACACACGATGCAACAGTAATTTGTCGCGTAGAATGCGGAATGCCCACATTTTTGAAATATTAGTTGACGCCGCTATGTCTTCACACGTCATTATCCTATCTTCTTGCAGGATTGCCCAAACAGTGTTAACAATACGCTCCGTAACAACACTTTCAGGTCGACCAGGCCTACGAGCGAGTTCTGCCGACAAACGCCCTTTTTCTGAAATCATGGTGCCATCTAAAAATCGTTGACTCACCCAAATATTTATGTTTGTAAGCGTTTTTCATTAAACTAACTGTTTCTGGAGTTGTTTTACCCAAATGATGGCAAACTTCATCGCACAACGCATTTCACTTCTTAATCTGTATCACTCACCTCCATAGCTGTATGGCAAAATGCAGACGTACCTTAAACAACTGCGCAATAGCAAAACCAGAATCGTCTGCCACGGCTACTAACTGTTGCCATAGATACTTCCTTAATTCAGTTAGTCGTCTGCGTGGTTGTTTTTCCCCTTCGCAGTGTTGCCAACTCAAAAAAAAATTACTCTCAATTTTTATGGAACGGCCTTTATACATACCGGAGTGAAAGTAGGAGAGAACGAAAAACACCTGGATTTAGAATGTTCATGTAAATCTATAACAATACGAGAGAATGTTGTTTTATTTCCTTTAATTTTTCCACCGAAAACTATCTAATTATCTAGAGAATGTGAAATTTCAGTACATAATACTTTCGTTAAGGAACTCGGGGCTTAAATTGTTTTGAAGCACTTCGATTAAGTTATCCCTAAACAAAACCGCTATTATCTTTTGAAGTAAATTAAAATGATGAATTATTGTTTTAATGTTAGCCTTTAATTGAAAAGGTGAAAGGTAACTTATCTTTGTAACTTACTTTTCCCACCACTTGGCAAACAGCGATATCTCCGACCATACAAAAGGGAAATCTGGAGTCTTGTTGAGAAAAGTCACCATATTGTCCAGGATTTTAGATGTAAATTGCTCGTAGTAGCCGTCAAAGGTAAGAAGCCAACCTGGGTCATTGTGAGAATGGGGAACTATAATCACCTGAAAAAAAAAATAGAATCCATTAATTATGAATAAAGAAGTAGTTAAACAGAGAGAGAAAGGGAATGAAGGAGAGTGATAGGGAATGGAGGAGAGAGAAACGGAATGAAGGAGAGAGATAGGGAATGGAGGAGAGAGAAAGGGAATGAAGGAGAGAGAAAGAGTTATTTATGGAAAACTTCAGGCGCAAAGGACGTATTTGGACAAAGGGCACCGTGACATATTTAATAATAATAAAGGGATGACTTCGCACAATACGTTAAATGAAATGAGAAACTCACCGTCTATGTACGATATTCAATAAAATACGAAATATATTTACAGTTAAAATACCACACTAGCACTTTCGGGGTAACATTTACCCCATCATCAGGTTGAACAGAGGCAATGTAGTACTCCTTTATATAGTTATCCAACGATGCATTATGGGTATAAGTCATCACACGTCGCACGGGTCGTGACCGTTGCCATTGGGTCGTGATCTTACGCTGTTATAATGGCAACGGTCACGATCCATGCGAGGTGCGCTGACTTATACCCATAATGCATCGTTGGATAACTATATAAAGGAGTACTACATTGCCTCTGTTCCACCTGATGATGGGGTAAATGTTACCCCGAAAGTGCTAGTGGGGTATTCTAACTGTAAATATCTTTCGTATTTTATTAAATATCGTATATAGACGGTGAGTTTCTCATTTCATGTGAGATATTTAGTATATGTATACAGAACTCGACGCTTCGGTCCCTGGAGACACCACCCTTATTCCCCTGGAAAATACCGCTACTAGATTACATATTTGTTTTCGTATTCAATATACCGCTTAAAAAGCGCATATTTTTTCATGGCTATGTTTTGTGACTACTAACTTAAACTTCCTTTTCAGTTTTGAAAATTTCGTTACTTCTCGGTTAAATATTTTCCCACTAAACGGCACATATTATTTCCCTGAACAATTCGTACGGTTTGGCAAAGCAGACACTGAGTGAAAGGAAAATAAAGAGTGTGTGGAGAGTGTGACGTATATCTCTAATGTAACCTTCCCTTTCTGAGTTTCTGAATTCTTATGTAAATTTGGTTTCTTCTCGGGACCGTTACTGTTCCTGTTATATATTAATGACCTTCCTCTGTGCCTGCAATCAACTCATGCTTTGCTATACGCTGATGACACTGTCATTTTTCAAAAATGTCATGATTTGCATAAGTTACAGATAATGATCAATAATGATCTATCAAATTTATCTCATTGGTTATGCTCTAACAAATTATCACTTAATATTCTAAAAACCAACGCCGTATATTTCCGAAACGTTCATAAAAGAGATTACATAAATAAATTTCCAGTCAGGATTAATGATCTCCCCCTTAAAATTGTGGACAAAGTTCAGTATCTTGGTATTTGGTTTGATGAATTCTTTAACTGGAATACACATGTTCAGTTTGTTTTAAAAAAAAAGTTTCCTTACAGGTTGGCCTGCTTAGTAAAATTAAGCATCTCTTCCCTATCAATGTCCTAAAAACATTTTACTATGCTTTTATTTATACCCGTCTCTCCTATTGTCTGGAATCTTGGTATTCAAATATAAGTGCAAACAATAAGTTATGCTTGCTCAAATTACAGAAGAAATCTGTTCACTATATGCTGAACACAGATTACATGTCTCATTCAAAACCATTATTTCTAAAACTAAATATTCTAAAAATTCATGAAAATTTTATCTTGAAACTAGGTATCATGTTTTTTTTAAATAAAGCATCTTAAACTGCCTATTTTTCAATCTGACATCAAATATCTGGATTATTCTATCTTCACCAGATCTGTTGCTAACAACAAATTATGTCAGCCGTGTGTTAGACTTAATTATGGTTTAAATAGCATACTGTATAAAGCCATTGGGATGTAAGGTCAGGTGATGCGTAATATCACAGCCTCTCCTTGACAAATGTCAACCCCGCCTTCTCGTGGTACATCCTGTTCCCACTAAAGGGGCTCTGACGACCGCCAATAGCGGTATAACTATACCATCGGGATTAGAGGAAATGCTATCCCACACTCACCAACCCGCTTGGCCAGCGTGGTGAGTTATGGCCAAACCCCTCCAAAATCACTCCACAACTTAAATCTTGGCCCTCAGTCTCCGGCAGCTGGAATGTACCTGGCCAAGGCAGCGGCCAGTGCGACATGAAGGCAGAGGGTGCTAAGAATCCCCGGAGGACCGGACTAGGCTGCCATCTGATGCTGACCTTGGCTACGTATAACGGACGCTCCCTATCTTCTGATTCAAGGCTTCTTGAATTGGAAGAGGAACTACAAAGGATCAAGTGGGACATCGTCGGGCTAAATGAGGTAAGGAGAAAAGGAGAAGATCTCATTGAACTGAAAAGTGGACATCTCTTCTACTATCGTGGGACAGATACTGGCAGAACTAGTGGTGTTGGATTTATAATAAACAAGAAACTGAAGGATAAAGTTGTAGAAGTTGAAAGTTCCTCTGACAGAGCTGCACGACTCGTTATCCAACTCTCGAGAAGATACCAGGCTCAGATTATTCAAACTTATGCACCCACCACAAGTCGGCAACAGAATGAAACTTCAGTAGGTAAATTCGGTCACGGCAACAGAAACCAGCGTGGAAATACTCTCGTAGAGTTTGCAGAGGCAGAAGGGTTTTTCATCTTGAACTCCTTTTTCAAGAAAAAGCCACACAGGAAATGGACATGGAGACATCCAAATGGGACGACAAGTGAAATTGATTTTATTATGTGTAACAAAAAATTCGTCATAGAAGACTGCAGTGTGCTAAACAAGTTCAACACAGGCAGTGACCATAGATTGGTGAGATGTAAGATGCACCTCAACACTAAACTCGAACGTGGCAAGCTCATAAGACAAACAAAGTGTATTGACATAACCAACCTTAAAAAACACCATAATACCTTCAAATTGGAACTGAAGAACAGATTCTCTGCTTTAGAAGGCCTAACATCGGAAGAAGTGGATATTTCTGAAGTTAACAGAAAAGTAACCAAAGCTCTTATGGAAACAGCAACAAAATTAGCTGGGTGTAAGAACAAATTGCATGTGAACAAATTATCAGGAAAAACCAAAATGTTGATGCAAAAAAGAAGAGTGATGAGGACAACTAAAGAAGATGTGACTTCCAAAGTGGAATATATAGAGCTATGCAAGACAGTACGAAAAAGTATCACTGAAGACGTAAGGAAATTCAACTGTGAACTAGTAAGGAAAGCAATTGAAAACAACCAAAGCCTAAAGATAGCAAAGGGACATCTCAGTAAGGGGAAAAAACAGATTATGGCACTGAGAAAAGAAGATGGTTCTGTAACAAGAAATAGAGGCGAAATTTTGACAAGAGTGAAAGATTTCTACTCCAAATTATATGAAAGGGATGATACATGTACTCCAGACATCATGAAAGGTACCAGTACCAGAGTTCTTCCAGTCCTTCCAGCAGAAGTTGCACATGCAATCAAGAACATGAAGCGGGAAAAAGCTCCAGGAGAAGATGGAATTACTGTAGACATCATACAAGAAGCAAGTGGAGAAATCGAAACAGTACTCGCCCAAATTTTCACTCGATGCCTTAATGAAGGGAAAATTCCTGAAGATTGGAACAACGCTACAATGATCTTGCTACATAAAAAAGGTGACATTGAGGATCTCAGGAACTACAGACCTATCAGCCTCCTATCAGTGGTTTATAAAATCTTCACTAAAGTTCTTTCACACCGCTTGAAGGTGACACTGGACATGGCTCAAACGAGAGAACAAGCTGGATTCAGGAGTGGCTACAGCACAATAGATCATATCCACGTACTGAGAGAACTGATTGAAAGAGCGAGGGAATATGAACTTCCATTGTGCATGGCTTTTATCGATTATGAAAAAGCCTTTGATTCGGTGAAACCATCAGCAGTTGCAATGGCTCTGAAATCCTGCGGTATTGAAGATGCATACATTAATATTATTAATGACATCTATGAAAATGCAAGTGCAAGGATTCGGCTGTTTGAAAATACAACACACATAAAAATTGGAAAAGGAGTGAGACAAGGTGACACCATATCTCCGAAGCTCTTTAATGCCTCATTGGAAAATGTCTTTCAATCACCGAACTGGGAAAACAAAGGGATAAAGATTAATGGAGATTATCTAACCCACCTTCGTTTTGCTGATGACATAGTCATTTTTGCAACTACCCCATCAGAGCTACAGAGTATGATCCAGGAACTTGCTGACAAGAGTAAAGAAGTGGGATTAAAAATGAACTTTCAGAAGACAAAAGTGATGTACAATGCTTTTACAAGAAATGAAGATTTATCGATTGATGGAGAAAAGCTGGAGATAACAGACACGTACGTTTATCTTGGACAGCAGATATCAAGTGAGGGTCACATTGGTGAAGAAATTAATCGGAGTACAAAGCTTGCCTGGAGAGCTTTTGGAAGAAACAGCATAATTTTCAAGAGCAATATGCCATTATGTCTTAAAAGAAAAGTGTTTGATCAATGCATCCTTCCAGTGCTTACGTATGGTGCAGAGACGTGGACTTTAACTAAAAGAGACATACTAAGTCTGCAGACAACTCAAAGAAGCATGGAGAGGTGCATGCTTGGTGTAACCAGGAGAGATAAGAAGAGGAACACGTGGATCCGAAAAATGGCAAGAGTGGAAGACATCATGATCAGAGTTAAATCCCTGAAATGGCAATGGGCTGGACATACTGCCAGAAGAACAGACCATCGATGGACAGCCGAAATTTTAGATTGGATTCCAAGGGACAGGAAAAGACCCAGAAGAAGACCACATGGGAGATGGGTGGATGAAATTCGAAAATATGCGGGAGTGACATGGAAGAGACTGGCACAAGACAGACCGTTGTGGAGGAAACTTGGGGAGACCTTCGTCCAGCAGTGGATTGATAATGGTTGACAATGATGATGATGATGATGATAAAGCCATTATTCTATGGAATAATCTCCCAGAAAGCATCAGATCCCTGGAAAATATCAAAAAGTTTTCATTGTCTCTGCGAAATTACATTGTAAATCACCCTGATCTCCATAACGAATCTCAATCCTATCATTAAATTGTAGTTCCAAGCATGCTGCTAACAGTGGTGTTTTTGTTATAACCATCTTACTTGCTTTCATATATGCCATATGTTTTATTCTTTTTCTTACATCTGATAGGGGGAATCGCCTTACAACCAATGTGTTCAGATTTCTCCTGGTGTATTGCATTTTCATATAACTGTAAGTTTTAAATGTGTGCAATAAATAATTGTATTGTATTCTCGTTAAACGACACAGTATTTCTCCCGACGTGTTTTCAAAGTTGGCAATCACTGGCAGTGGGTCAAAGGTAAATAAAACGGAGTATATGTGCTGTGTGCTGAGATAGAGAAGAACGTAAGAAATGTACGGGCGAGATAAGAGCGAGCGATAATACTATAGGAAGAAATCTAAAACGATGAGCCTTTATATTATGACCACCTACCTAATAAGCTGTAGGACTCCCCTTAGCCCTCAAAACAGCGGCCACTAGGCGAGGCATCCATTCGATGAGGTGGCGATAGGTATTCTGGGGTATCTGGTACCATAATGTCAACAGCAGGTCCTCTAGTTCCCGTACATTTCGGGGCGGTAGTGATTTAGCGCCAACCCGCTTTTCCAAGTCGAACCACAAATGTTCGATTGAGTCAGGTGAATTTGGACGCCATGGCATTAACAGAGAGTCCCCAGCATGCTCTCCGAGCCACTCCTTGACGATTCTGGCAGTGTGGCATGGCGTATTATTCTGTTGTTAATGGCCATCACCAGCAGGGAACATAGTCGCCATGAATGGGTGAACTTGGCCCGCAACGTTGTACAGATACCTGACAGCTGTCAGGAATTGTGTTTTTGGGATAATGGGGCCTAAAGTGTCCCATAAAAACCTCGACCACAGCATAACACCGCCGCCGCCAGCCCGTTTTCGCACAACAGTGCATCCAGGTGCCATAGCTTCCGTTGGTAATAGGCGTATCCGTGCTCGGCCGTCTACGTGATGCACCGGGAATCTTGATTCGTCAGACCAGGCCACTTTATTCCAATCATCCACGGTCTCATCTCGATGATCTCGGACCCATTTCATGCATTGTTGGCGATGACGTGCAGTGAGCATGGAGACCCGGCTGGGTCTTCGGCTACGAGGCGCATGCGTAGAAGGCTGCGATGAACTGTGTGCTGTGACACATTGCTCTCAACACCACCGTTGTAGCTTCGGGTGATTTGTCGCACTGCGGCCCAGCGGTCGCTGTGATGCGCGACATTCTCCGCTCTCCTCTGTCATCAATTACCTGCGGACGACACACGGCTGGACAACGGTTCGTCGTTTGGCCATCTATAAACCACGTTTGATACGTACTTACTACAGTGACACGTGAACAACACACAAGCCGCGCCATTTTTTTATTGGAGGTTTAACAACCACCGTGAGCAACTCAGTGGGCTATAAGCAGTCTCCCGCCCCTAATTTAGGGCCAATGACTCCAGGGAAAGGGGAGAGCCTGTGCCGTAAGACAAACACAACATCCATGCCTCACGGGATTCGATTCCGGACCCTGTCGGACGAATGATCAGAAGCCATCGCCGAGACCATGTGCAACCGGGGAGGCAATGAATATTCAGTCTTAGATTAATAGCAATCGAATCACGCTAAAAAACGAGGGGAAAGGGGGATTCTCACAGTGTCCCACCAGATGACACTTGTGGGAAGAAATCCGAGAACTGAGCGTGCGATATTTTTTGTGTCCAGAGTGTCATACCAAATTACATCAATAGAAAGATGTCTCATAACGAAATGTGGTGTGTGTGTGCGTGTGTGATGTCCAATGTTGTGCTATACAATACAAGCTGGAATATTCTGAAGTATTCCTAAACTTACAGTGAGTGATATGTTATGGAAGCACTTAACATCTCAGTCGCGGGCACGAACTAGAAAGGAGATATAGATATCTGACTGCCTTAAGAATTGTGTTGCGTACATCGGGAAGAAAATCGAAGCACATTAAATACTTCAGTTTACACATTCTGAAATGTTCATAATGATGCAGTACAGTATGTGAAACCAGAAAATGCGGAAAGACTTTGATTTACTCTAGCATGCGTAATGGTTCATGCACTCGTCTTTATTGTAATTTCTCAACAAGTCGCATTAAAGGGAATGCATCATTAATGAATGTGTAAAGTATACTTACTTTTTAACTTGGCGCTTTTATTGTACTTATGTATATTTTAGTTGCATCGTGATATGTTTTCCGTACTAAACGTCACGTCTGAACTGCCATGAGTTTGTCGCCCCGGTGCCCAAGTGATCCGAGGCACCGATTTCTGACCATTCGTGAAAGTTGGGCTCCGGTTCGAGTCTTTGATTAGGCATGTGTGTGTGTTGCTTGTCCAATTGCATTGTCTCTGTCTCTTCCATGGAATCAGTGATACTAAATTAGCGACGGGAGACTTCTTGTAGCTCAGGGTGTTCGCTAATCCCTTCCCTTAAAACAAAGCGCCGGTGAGTTTTCTCTTTTTAGGCTATGAGTGTCAGTCAGTCAAGTCATGCTAACTGATATAAATACAGAAACTGCAGCTTAAAGAGACTGATCAAAATCAACTTAAAGCGTCTGATTAAAAAAAGAAAAAAGAGCAGCGTTGTTGTTCTATGAATCTCTACATAGAGTGTCGGAACTGGTCATCTTCCAAAGAGACAATGCCATGGGTTACTTCTGCAAAGTGTCTGGATTTGCAAACAGATTATCGACTTTCTTGGGTATCCAGCACTATAACTCCCTCGCGAAAAGAGCTAGCTCCACTCCTCCATCGAAGAAGCTTCTTATTGTTATTGATTGAAGATTTAACGACCAGTGTGAGCAATTCGATGGGCTATAAGCAGTCGCTCGTTCTTAATTTTGGGCCACTGGTTCCAGGGAAGGGAAAAAACCAGTGCCGTAAGACAAACGCACCATCCATGCCTGACTGAGATTCGAACCCGGACCCTTCTCAGACAAATGGTCATAAGCCAGCGCTTAAACCACTGTGCAGCCGAGGCAGACACGTGTAACATTATTCCGTCCGTGTGATTTCGGAAACAAATTCCCATTGTGAAAAGTAATGTTGAGAATTAAGTGTGAATCGTTATGTGAATAAGCAATCAGCTGGGAAATAATGGTGAAACTTCAGAATGGAGATGATAAGTAAATGCCAATCATTTGAATGGTGTGAGCGAATTGTTCAGAAAATCATTCTTCATAAACGGTGAATGCTGAAGAGCTCGCTCCCCCCCCTTTGTTTGTGGGTTTAACGACCACCGTAAGCAACCCTATAACTTTATGGGCTGTAAGTCGCCCGTCCCTAATTTAGGGTCATTGGTTACAACAGAGAGAAAGAGCCAGCGCCTTAATACAAACACAACACAACATCCAGGCCTCACGGGATTCGAACCCGGGCCCATCTCGTACGAGTGGTCGCTTAGATTACTGCACCACAGCGGCGAGACGGTTTTTCGGGAAGTTTGCCTAAAAAGAACTGTGGTCTTGAAAGTGCTTTAGTCGTAATTACGAGATCCCTGCAACAAATGACTTATTGAGTGTGAGCATAGCAACTACCTAGAAATTGAATGGTCATTCATTTGAATGATCATTTGTGAATGACTCTTTTACGTGAACGATGAATAAACTCTAGGGATCCCAGATACATTGAAAAAAAAAAAACACGGGACACTTACGACTGAGGGTGAAAGTTTAGTATGCGCATCTATCACATATGCCAGTCTTGCAAAATGATTCTAACTATTCTTATTAATCAATATTCTTATTAATCAAACAGTCTTGCTCACTCTTGCAAAACGTTTCTGAAGAATGAATTTCACTTAATCATTTTTTTTAGAATCATGTCATGAAAAGCTACACAATCCTCATTGAAGAATGATTTTGCAGTTTTTACAGACAATTTGTTTTTCTCATCAGTCCACAGGGCGTTCATGCGAGAAAATAATCTTTAGACACACGCATTTGTTCCAGGAATACACATAACGAACTCCACTACTTTCTTTAAATTTGATAGTTCGCCTTCAACAGTTTTTAAGAGATCCACCCAAACTTCATCTAAATGTTTGGATTTCAACATTTCACTTCACTATCTTCTTTAGACTTCAGAGCAGTTTTCACTACCATTACTTCATCAAACAAATTAAGTTCAACAATGTTTGATATGGCAGCGGTCTGATTAATACACTGGTGTGCAAAAATTAAGGACGAAGAGGAGAAATTAGCATAACAGCGGAACGAGCAGGCAGAACGGGCCGAAAGACCACTCATGAGATAGACTAGGGTCCGGTACGGTAGGAAATGCGCATATGTGCAGCATGACGTAGGGAGAGATAGGAGTGTTGGAAGGGTATAAAGCACACGGGAGGTGTACGCTCAGCAATTCGGCGAAAGCTATTGCACGGTGTATATCAGTTTGAACGACGTCGAGTTGCTGCCACCGTGTGATATGGCCAACAGGCAATCCAGTAGACTACATCTGGATGACTTCACCCGAGGTCGCGTCATTGGGAAGTTGGAAGAAGGTCGAAGTGTGACTAGTGTGGCCGAGGAGTTCGGGATCGCTCACAGCATCGTTTCACGAGCTTGGAGAGCATTTCAAACGACAGGAACAGCTGTCCGAGAGTTTAGCAGTGGTCGTCCACGAGCAACCATGGCGGCGGACGACCGGTATATTGTCCTACAGGCGAGAACAGACAGACGGCAGATAGCGGGAGAAACCGCAAGGCACATGCAACAGACAACTGGACGTCCGTTATCGCGTTTTACCGTGGCCAGGAGGCTGCACAAAGGTGGTCTATTTGCACGACGAACCAGTACGGTGTGTGGCATTAACGCCTGCTCATCGGAAAAGGCGGTTTCTGTTGTGCCAGGAACACAAGAACTGGAAACATCAGCAATGAGGTCGAGTTCTCTTTCCGGATGAGAGCCGATTTAGTATGACGAGAGATTCTGGACGTATACACATCTGAAGAGAGCAGGGAACACGCAATCACACCTCCAACATCTTCGAAAGGGACCGGTTTGGAGGTGGCGGAGTTCTCGTTTGGGGTGGCATCATGCTTGGTAGCCGTACTGACCCCCACATCTTCCAAGGAGGTTCAGTAACTGGTGTCCGCTATTCCACCGAGGTTCTCCTGCCTCACGTGCGTTAAGCAGGAGAACCTCGGTACAATAGCGAGTTCTTCTTCACTGTACGATGAGGTGTAGCGTTGGGTCCTGAGTTCCTCTTCGTGGACGACAACGATACACCTCATCGTACAGTGGCTGTCGCAGAGCTGTTGGAGAGTGAAGATATTCAACGCATGGATTAGCCCGCAAGGTCCCCGGACCTAAATCCAATCGAACACGTGTGGGATCTTCTCGGGAGACGCTTGGCAGCGCGTCACCAGCCGCCAGCAACGATTCCGCAGCTGCATTGGCGCTACAAGAGGAATGGGCCGCGATGCCTCAACAGCTCCTTGACAACCTCGTTCTCAGCCTGGACAGACGTTGTAAATCCTGCAACGCAGTCAGGGGTGATCATATCTCCTACTAAAGAATGGATTTTTCTTGGCAGCCGCCTGTCACATGGACGTTTCTGTCTTCTGTCCAGTTGTGCTCGAAGCTACCTTTTCAATAAAGTGCCTTTGTATCCTATGGATTCCATGTTTGGACGGTTTTGCTCACTTGTCCCATATTCTTACATCTTGGGGATCTTATGATATGATTTGAGTCGATGTGGAGCACTTCTGCACGACGTTACATTCGAAAAACCGTTTCGTCCTTAATTTTTGCACGCCAGTGTAGTTTGGACTGTTTGAAATTTTTTTTCGAAGATAATGCTGTTTTCAGTTTCACCCAAGACATAGTGTCTAATTTCAGCATGTATTGTGACCATTCTTTTATACACTGAGTGGCCACTTTATTATGACTACCACCTCAGTACTTCGTTGGGCCACCTTTTGCCTTTAATACTGTCGATTCTTCGTGGCATGGACTCCACGAGATGTTGACAGGTGGTTTGTGGAATCTGAGACCATGCTTGATGAATAGCACTTCCCAGGAATTTGAGATTGCAGGGTTGTGGATCCAGGTGTCTGATGGCTCGTTCAACTTCATCCCACAAATTCTCAATGGGGTTGAGATCTGGAGATTGTGGGGGCCACCTAAGCAAAGTAAACTCACCGGCATGTTCCTGAAACCAATCCTGTACAATACGAGCACTATGGCAGGACGCATTATCTTGTTAAAAGTAGCCATCGCCATTGGGATAAACCATCCACATGACAGGATGCACTTGGTCGGCAACGATGTTTAGATATGATGTGCTAGTCAGACGTTGATCAACACGAATTAAAGGGCCCAAAGCACGCCAGGAAGACATTCCCCAAACCATAACGTTGCCACCACCAGCTTGAACGGTTGTAGCAATACATTTGGGGTCCATTCTTTCGTGCTGTTTCCGGCCAAATTCTCACTCGGCCATCGGCATGGTGCAACTGAAAACGTGATTCATCGGGCCACATAATTTGTTTCCAATTATCGACAGTCCAATCCTTGTGTTCCTGTGCGAATTGGAGACGTTTCCTCTTGTTAACTGCAGACAGCAAAGGTGTTCGAACAGGCCTTCGGCTGCCATACTCCATCCGATGCAGTGTACGGCGAACAGTGCGTGCAGAGATCATTTGAGGGGATCCTTGATTAAGATGGTCTGGAATTTTCTGCAGGGTTGCCCTTCTGTTGTCTGTTACCAGTCTGGAAACTCTCCGTTCCAGCCGAGCAGTCACTAGTCGATGACAACCACTTGTTGCACGTAGAGACCCAGTTTCTTGGCTGACAGTCCAGTCTTTAAACACTTTAACAACAGCTGCTCTGGAACATTTCACAAATGCGGAGGTTTCGGTGATACTCGCTCTATGGCTCCAAGCTCCTACAATCATCCCACGTTGACAGTTCGTCAAATCGCATTTTTTACCCATCTTGCCACCGAAATATCACCTCTACTACTGTCGCAAGCACTAAGCTTTCCCTTCTTATACTAGCCTTGCCCTCTGGCGGCAACAGCGTGCAGCCATAGTTCTTTTGTTTAAAACTGCCAGGTGGTCATAATAAAGTGGCGACTCAGGTATATGACACACATGTGTTGTAGAAATCAATTTTATGAGATTGGATTACTGACTGCATCCACCAGGTCTCGAGGTCACGTGCCCTCCGATATTAATCTGCCACGGCTGTGCTTGCTTATGTAATGAGAGCATTGACCACAGTGTTAGACACTGGAGATAGCGTCACAGGAGGTAACAGTCAGGCAGCTTGGGGGAAACTTGGCGTTCAGGTTAAAAAATATGTTTGTAAAAGAATAGAAATTGTAACTCATCGATTTTGTTTTTCAGTCTTGAACTCTAAAATACAGGACAGAAAGCTGTCCTGAAGAGTTTTTCTCTGGACAACGGGACGCATTAGCAAAAAACGGGACGATCCCGTATTTTACGGGACGTCTGGGATCCCTAATAAACTCCCAAGAAGGAATGACTTACGACATCGCTACTCTGAAGATTTGGTTATTAGCGAAATCATCCTGCGCGTGTTCTGTTAACATGCACGCATGAATCACCAGAAGTGCGTGGTGGGGAGGAGAGCAAAGGGGTTAATATCGCGCAAATATATGTAACCCTGAGTATGATTCCGCCCTTGTTAAAAAAGAACAAAAACTAATGTCTCAAAGAACGGAAACACGGCAGTGTCTCTAAAGGCGTTTGGTGTTCCCATGTTCCTTCCCTTCCTTTGAAATGTTCACATCCCATTGCAAAACAGCACGATTTAAGCATCCGTTCTCATAGTTAATATCACATAAAAAGAAAAGCGTGTACAAAGGCCAGAAAGCAAAGTGTAGGGAAAACGAAAAGTGTTCAAGTCGCTCTGTCTCAGTGATACGTTGTTGTGTGCTGTTTATTGTAATGCATCCTCTTTTGTGACACAGTTTTCAGCGTGAGGATGTCAGAATGTAATTCTGACCCATTATTATCAAATGCACACGCGAAGTGCGATGAGCTGCGAAAGTCGGGCTAAGCTGAATGGAGATCAGTAAGTCAACGTTCCATTGGTGAAAAAAAACTGAAAGGTTAAATTACTGAGCGGAAATTTTAGCGTGCACAGGTATGCGAAAGTGAAATTATTTTCTCTTATCACTAGCATACTACGGACTTCTTTTGATTTGAGGAGGTCAAATCATTCTCCCGCATTAAAACGAGAGGAATGAAACGAAGCGATGACGCACGTGATTCGAGCGCGTCTTTTGATTTAAAAAAAAAAAAAAAAAAGGATAAAGGTTAGAGCAGAGTTCGTCAGTCGTATGCTCCAGGGTTTTCAGGCGCAGCGTGAAAAATACTTTAAATTTTCTGCGCACTCTTTATTTTAAAATATAACATTTTACTAAACTCTCTTACGCGAACTAGTATTGAAGATAAAGTTTCCCTAACGAACTCGACAGATAATGTTTCCTCTAAGAGGGAAACACTACAATGTATTCTTTGAATAGCGTCGCACGTAAGCAGTGGCGTACATCGGAAACGGAAAAACTCAGGGCCTCCCCACCAGTGGAGACGCCAGCAGTTCAGAACTGGAGGGGGGGGGGTATATATATTAAGAGGGATAACCACCGAACTGGGGGGGTATATATTAAGAGGGATAACCACCGTACTGGGGGGAGGAGCAAAAATGTTGAAGTGCTTGGCAGAAATTAGGATAAAAAATTCAGTTCATGTAGATTTTACCTGATGCTGATGATATTATCCCCAGTAAAATAAAACATTTTTTAGGTACATATTGTACATGGTATTTGTTCAGTGTACGTAGTACTGGGAACAATGGATATGAACCTCCATAGGCTTTAACAATTTTTTATTGCTTTGTGATTTTAACTCTCTTACGTCATTTTTTTTCATCTTTTTTTAATATTTGCTGTCATAGGGCAGTTTATGAATTTTGGCTTGCAACCTGACAAAGAATCTCTCTCTCTCTCTCTCTCTCTCTCTCTTATGTTTTTAAACTGTAATTACGGAAATTGTCTTTCTTGCACACTCTTAGACATCACTTGGAGTATTCCCTCTATTTCACAGAGTAGTACAACACAAAATTTAACAAACAATTCAATTTATATAACAATTCCAAAACTATTTATCCAATTTTCCTAAAATCTTAGATGGTTACATTCAGTGATGTATTCAGGCATCTTTTCGGGGGTGCTTAGCCCCCTAAAAATACATGGACCGCCCCCCCCCACCAGTTGGGTTTTGGGCAATCTACGTTTATATTTAGTCTAATTGTTTTCGTTTATAGCTACATATTTGGAGAAACTAATTAATAAAAAACTTAATGAGGGAAAGTATTATAATAATAATAAAAAAAAATCACCCATATAGACTTCAATCTTAAATATCTACCATCCTTCAAAATACACTAAACTGTCCTTGCTGAAGTGGCAAGTTTTCAAGCACTGACAACTCGGACCACTTCCGCAACGTAAACCCAATTCCACAAAGTAGAGATGTTTGCACTGCAATACATCATATTTTAGAAGCTACTATGTGCTAATATAAATGGGCTGAAACCAAACGGCAGGGTAATTGTTTACACCATACCTTTTCAGGTAACACTGTAATTAATCCTTAATAATCAGAAACAAGCTTGTAATAAGGAGAGGACATTTCTTATCACTCCTAATGTTTTAGGGGAGAGGAATTTCTCTGGCACAACGTTATCTTACTAGCATCTTCAATATTTTATACTACCCCATGGTGAAATCCGTGGTGTATTACTGAATTAAAGCAAAGGTATAAAATTTTAACATTTGTAATCACTTGTATGTGTAGATTACTTGTAATTTGCATTTGCGAAATACGAGCATAAGAAAATTCTTATACTCTATTTAAAATTTTTATATATATTATAAATAACAAAACTGTGATTACATGCATGTAATCGTCAGTCAACAAGTTTCAGCCCCCTCAAAATGTGTAATCCCCCCCAGAAAAAATCTCTGAATGCAACACACAGGTTACATTCGCCATGTGTTCTAAATGCTTAAATATTGGGTAGGGGGAGGGGGGAGGGTGGCCCAGACGTAGCGTCGCTTCTGCTTCCCGTAAAAAATATCTTCGAGGCCCTTTTGCGAAAATCTATTAGCTTTCAGTTACTGACATTTTCAACCTCCATATTGTTAACTAGGCTTTACGAGAGCCTTAATAATTCAAGTTCTTTGGAACCTACAGCCGAGTGGCGTCAGAACCGCAGAACTAAGAAAACTTTTATGTCAGAGTTTGCGTCAGAACCGCAGATGCTAAGAACACTTTTTCATTTTTTAGGAAAATGTTAGAAAGGTCCCCGGTTATTCCCTACACTTCCCCCCACCCCCTCACGAAAATTCTGGATCCGCCCCTGCCTTGACCAACAGGCATTTTTCGTAAAG
This sequence comes from Macrothele yani, assembly GCA_039090855.1. Taxonomy (NCBI): domain Eukaryota; kingdom Metazoa; phylum Arthropoda; class Arachnida; order Araneae; family Macrothelidae; genus Macrothele; species Macrothele yani. The sequence goes on along the minus strand of CM077029.1, from coordinate 29,626,410 downwards.
GTAAAATTACAAAGGGCATTTTGAATGTAATGCCTCGTTCCCATAAGATTTTTATTCGTAGCAGCAAAAATGTAAAAACTTGGTGACAAAATACTTGGACATATTGTTAATAATGCTAGCCTATTCAAAGTATTGTCCATCACTTTCTATACATTTCCGCCATCTTTGAACCCATTGGTAAAATCCATTTTGGAAAAGTTCCTGAAGCTGTCGTTTCACCCATGAGTTCACAACCAGTTTAACATCTGTCTCATCGTCAAAGCGTTCCCCACGAAGGGTGTTTTTCAAAGGGGCAAACAGGGAAAACTCTGAGGGAGCCAAATCAGGACTATAGGGGGGATTAGGGAATCACCGTCCACCCCATTTTGGAAATAGCCTGTGAAGTCTCCATTGAGGTGTGGGGACATCATGGTGTAAAATAACATTATGAAGTGGAATGTCACGTCTTTTCCTTCTGATAGCTTCCTTTAGCTTCTTCAATGTCTGCACATAGTGAGCAATGTTTATTGTTGCACCCCGTTCAAGGAAATCAGTCAAAATGAAACCACGTTTGTCCCAGAAAATTGTCACCATCACTTTACCAGCGCAGCTAGTTGTTTTCCCCTTTTTCTGTCGAGGTGAAGATGTGCGGTGACATTCCATTGACGCACGTTTTGCTTCTGGGTCGTGAAAGGACACCCAGGTTTCATCCCCCGTCACAACATTAGAGTAAAACACCTCACCCTCTCTCTCATAACAATCCAAGGGATTCCGGCACATGTCCACCCTTTGCTCACACTGCTCACGGATTAAGTTTCTTGGAATCCACTATGAACAAATTTTTCTGTTGCCCAGATCCCTAATTAATGTTTCCATAGCACTATGGCCAAAATGAATTGCATCACACAACTCCTGGATAGTGACACGACGATCAGCTGTGGTGACGTCTTTCACTCCTTGCCTGTTGGCATCTGTCAATGCAGTTGCGAGTCTTCCATTCCGTTGTTTGTCCGACATTGAACTTTCTCCCTCTCGAAACCTCTTCGTCTATATTCGGACATTACTGATATCGATTGCGGCATCTCCATACACCGCCAGGAGTCTTCTGTGGATTTCTGGAGCTTCACATCCCTCTTTTTCCAGGAATTCAATTACGGCTCGCTGCTTTTCTCTGACATTCACGATTTTTATTCCAGATTCTGAAAAAAAAAAAAAATGTGTTCCCTCACGGATAATATCATAGTACATGTTAGTGCAGTTTCGTTAAAATCACTTCAAAAATTCAAAAGTTATTAAGGAGGAGGCATTACTTTCAGCATGCCCTTAGTATTACTCTCTTTATTGCGTGAAACTCAAATGTACACGTTGTAATTAAAACGATTGCCTTAGTTCTATATCAATATACTTACTAAAACACTTGCCCAAAAGTTAATCATATCACGCAAATTTTATGTTTTTGGAGAACTAAGGCCAGACTCTTTGAAATGCCTCACGATTACACACACAAAACACGTGATAGTATCTAATGATCTCTTCCCATACAAAAATATTGAAAATAAGTAAGCAAATAAATAAGTAACAATTAAGAATTGTGGCACCAAAACAGCAAACCTATTATAACGAAGTAAATTTCTCCGTCTTGTCCACGCCGGGTATCGAACCCGGGACCCTCATTCTGGAATAAGTCGCTTTCCCAACTACCTGCCTTTATCTCATGAGCGTCCTGCGGTGCAGGCACGTCACACTACTTAAATTATTTACTCTTAGATGTAAAAAATACACTTGACGCAATGACACGGTGTTTTTTATATAGTTATTTTTTTCCGTTGACTCTGTTTTAAAAAAAATGAGAGGTCTGTGTTTTTTCGTTCCAGCGAAGAACACCTTTTTAGTTCATTATATTCTGAAAGATGCGTAGTTTTGTGCGAACAACTGTAATACGAGGGTCGTCCAGAAAGTAAATACTCGTTATGAAATAAAAACAAAAGAAACCGACGTTGTCGGAGTTTTTGTATTTTCACAAATACTACATATAATCACTCATTTTTCTACATAATCACCGCTGGTGTTCAGGCACATGTCATATCGAGTGACCAGGTTTTGAATTCCTTTATCATATACACTCACGGACAATGAAATTTGCGCACCAAGAAGGAAGCATCGGATTGAACAGAAATTTTATTGACGTAATGATACAGATGAATGATACACATGATGGCAAAAATAGAACCGAAGGACAATTACAGAGGGATCTGTGGCACACAGTCCGGTCATCTTCAATAGCGCGTCGCAACGCCTTGTGAGGCGATACATGCAGCAATACGCTCCGGCATGGAGGCAAACAGACGCATGATGTTGTTCTGCGGCAGACTGGCCCACACGTGTTGGACGGTGTGCTCCAAATCCCGGATAGTGCGGCACGGCGGCAGACGGCGTTCCAACTGGTCCCACACATGCTCGATAGGGTACATGTCCGGGGAGCGGGCAGGCCATGGAAGTGTCTGGACATGATGTAGGCAGTCCTGGGCATCTCGATCCGTGTGCGGGCGGGCATTATCCTGCTGGTACAGTGCAGGATAATGCCGGACAGAAATGGGAGCACATGGGGCCGTAAGATCTCATCCAGAAACCGCTGGCCCGTCAATGATCCACGTACCACTACTAGAGCAGATCGGCTATCGTAGGCAATGGCTCCCCATAGACCATAATGCCTGCAGTGGGGGAAATGTGGCGCTCGACAGCAAGGTTGGGATTGTGCTGTTGACCCGGGGGCCTACACACCCGGACGCGATGATCATCTGTCTTCAAAACGAAGCGGTCCTCATCGCTAAACACCACATGTTGCAAGTCTGTGGCGTTTCACGTCGCTCTGGTCTGGCCCCCGTGCACACGGAGCCGGCGATGTTCTGGTGTTAATGACAGAAGATGTAAGGGGCGTTGGGATCGCAGATTCGCTTCCGCGAGGCGTGGGGAAATGGTTCGTGGACACACAGGAGCCGCTACATCTACCTGTATAGTGGATCGGGTCCCCGTGGGATCGGTTCGTGCCTGTCGTACGATCCGTCGATCCTCTCTATACCGGTGGTCCTCCTGGTACGTCCAGAGCAGCTCCGCCGTGTAGCAGTGCGGTCAGGTGTCCACTACTCCCAACACAGTCGGACGGTATGGTCAGAACGATCCACTTGGCGGGCTATACGGCGCGCCGACCACCCTGCGGTTTTCAGCCCGATGATTCAGCCTCTCTCAAAGTTCATAAGTTGCGTAAATCGACGTCTCTGGCGTCTACCAGGCATTCTTGTCACTCTGTACTCTTGCTTGCGTAGGCCGGTGCTTTTCGCTTTCATGGGCATCGACTACACGCCGGTTCATAATACTGCCAGTTCGTGCTTTCAGCGGCACCACAGGGTGTGCAATAATGCGCTCTCGAGCCAAACGTGGATCATTTGCATACCAGCACGCACTCTAGCTATTTGCAAAGTTTGTCGGTTGCAGCATGTTTTCTTCTAGGTGCGCAAATTTCATTGTCCGTGAGTGTACGTACCTGTGCCGCCAGTCCTGGCAACCACTGTTGCACTCCGTCTTTCAAATGATCGTTACTAGCGAAGCGCCGTCCTTCCAAAAAAGTCCTTCAGTTTGGTGAACAAGTGGTAATCACTGGGATCCAAGTCCCAGCTGTAGGGCGGATGATCGAGAACCTCCCATTTGGAACCCTGAAGCAGGTGTTGGGTCTGACGTGCCACGTCAGGTCTCGCATTGTCGTGGAGAAGCATCACACCCTTAAACAGCATGCCGCGCGTCTTGTTTTGAAATGCCCTACGCAGCCTCTGTAGTGTTCCAGAACAGGCGGCGGCGTTCATGATTTATATGCTTCGAGATATGAACTCAACTAGGAAGAGACTTCTGTGGGCGCAAAACACTGTAGCCATCTTGTGGAAAAAATTGCTTAGGGAAGCTGCTACAGGAATGGCAACGCAACAGGTCGGACAATGTCGTCGACGTACCGTTGATCTGTGAGGGTAGTACAAAGGACTGCCAAGAATGTCCGGCTATCGTAGAAAATGGCTCCCCAGATAGTACCTCCCGGCGTGAAAATCGTGTGCCGTTCCACGGTAAAGGCAGAATCCGTGCGATGGCCGCTAAGTGCAAACCGTGACTCATCACTGAAGGCAACACCACGCCACTATACACTCTCCCATGATAATCGGGCATGACACCACTGCAACCTGTGCCGGCGATGCTCGCTAGTCACTGGTAGGTGGCGGAGTCGTCTCCGCGAGTGTAGTTCCTGTGCCCCAAGTCGTCTAGCAACGATCCACATGGCCTCTTCCGCACCTGTAGACTACGACGCAACATAGACACGGATGGTTGAGAGCGACGAATTCGGTTTTGTTCGTGCGGCTCTCACAATCGCTGGATCCTCGCGTTCTGTCATTGCCATCGGACGTCCACTGCCGACATGCCGCTGTGTTGTGCTCTTCTCGACCCATTGGCGCCAACATCGTCCGATCGCCGCGTCGCTTCAATTCAATATCCTGGCGATACGGCGACTTGACCAACTGGCCTCTCTCAGCCCAATTATACGTCCTCTCTCAAACTCGCTCAACTGCTCGTATTGTGCGCGGATCCGACGTCGAGGCATCCTCCCAGTCCGTGGAGGTTAATGCAACCCCAATCTGCTCTCACAATTGTCACTCTTGCGTGCAAGCTTTGCTCTTGATATACCCTCCTCGATGCGTGGTTTCCATACGCTGTGGCAAGTCATTATTTAGTCATTGGTCGTTATTTTTTATTCATGTGCATATGCAACCGTGAAGTATATACTTGCCTGCGGAGTTTCGTCAAGATCGAGCGACTTTCCCGGGGTGCTTCGTAAAGTCACCGGACACCTAGAAGAGAAACACAATATAGCGTGTATTGACATACATTAGTACGGTGTCAGTCCACCTTTGGCCTTAATGAATGCACTGACCCTTCGAGACATGATTTCGACAAGGTTTTAGAACACAGCGATAGGTATGCGCTTCCATTCAGTACATAATGCCGCCGCTAACTGTTGCTTAGTAGTAGGCCTTGGTTCCAAACTTCTTATGCGGCGCCCTAATTCATCCCATAGGTGCTCTATGGGATGCACGCTGTGTTTTTATCTCATGTATGTAATGTTTTACCTTCACGGCGGTGTTTGTGCTGTTCTTTTTCTAATTGTGTACTATTGTTTCGCCTGTGTTATCCTGTAAATCATGCCCAGCCAATGTCATGTGACACGATGTGTTTCTCTCTGTCACTTCTGCAATTTTTATTCAATAAGCCTTGCTTGCAGCATTTGTTATTCATCCCCATTGTCATTGCAGTGTATATACCATCATGTTTTAACAGTTTTGTATTATTTCCCAGTGAGACGCCCAATACTGTTCGTCTCCCTCTTATGTTTTCTTATGATAAATTAGAATAAAGCGATTTTGAAACCTTGCTCAATTGCTTGGTGCATTATCCTGCTAGTACCATCATGGCTCGATTCCATAGTATTGCCACAGAGTTGGTAAAGCATAATTGTCCAGAATATCGAGGTAGACGCGCTGGTTAACTGGTTTGTCCACGATAACCAATGGGATGGGACCATACCACGAAAAGCATCCCCACACGAGTACACTGTTAGCTCTAAACTTGACCGTAGGAACAGTACACTGAGGTAAATAGCGTTCCCCACGCTGCCGCCAAACCCACACACGGCCATCAGACTGATAGATCGTGTATCTGGATTTATCAGTCCAAAGGACCCGTTTCCATTGATCTACGGTCCACGATAAATGTTCTTTACACTATGCTAAATTACGAGTAGCATTCTGAGTGGAGATGAAAGGCTTATGAACAGCCGCACCACCAAGGTAACCCATGGAATGAAGTTCTCTGCGAATGGTACGTGTACATACTGAGGTTCCAGCATTTCTGCTCACTTATACATTGAGGTCTTGTGCAGTACTTCGTCTATTAGCTGTAACGACTCTCCTGAAGCTTCGACGCCTTCTATCACTGATTTTCTTTGGTCTGCCGGTACGTCTTGCTGCTTCAGGCACGCTATGTGCCTTCCACTTATTCAGTACATCCAAAACAGTTGACTTACGCATGCTTAAACGTCTCTGGGTTTCTCTTGTAGACAACCCACTAATATAACACCCATCAATCTTTCCTTTCTCAAAGTCAGTTCTCTCCCACCGCGACATTTTCACTCAACCTCACAGTGCAATATGACCGCTGTCAGCTGCAGGCTTGTTTTTATACCGTTTGCAACTGTACCGCGTATCTTAACGACGCAGGGGATCCGTTCATTTGCTTCTGAAGGGGTGTCCGGTGACTTTGTCAATATAGTGTATGTCTTCTCCAAGGTAGACAGATGTAGGCTGCAGTTACTTGTAAATTTTCCCCATCAAAATTTTTCAGTTCTTTTAAAAGCATTACACATCAACTTTAAATCTTCAATCCCACTTTTTTTTGCTCTTGACAGCAAGTTCCTGGACTGCAGCTCTGAACGAATACTTGCAAAACTGTCTGTCGTCAGCAAAACGAAGGTGGGTTTGTGAAACCCAAATTTGCCGGTGACGTAAGTGGAACCCAAATCTTTCTTCTCCGTAGCCAAATGCTTTGCCAATTGAACTTCACCGACAAGGTCTTATCACTGCTACTTGCCGTATTGACATGTGCGTCACTTCTGAGGTACGTCACCCCCCCCCCCGAGAAAGGCTGGGCCACGAAGGTTCAAGCTTTGGGTCCGCCGCAAACAAGGCTTGGAGTAACTCTCTGCATGTAGAAGAAGGAATTTTCATTAATTCCACACGATGCGGGAAAGGAACATCGTACATTTTCCGAAGAACCCGACGGACAGTAGATCCATTTTTACGTTCGAGCGCCAGTGTGAATTTCAAGCCCTATTTTGGCCGCTGGAGGCCTGGAAACCACATTTCTGCTCCGGAGCTGAATGCTTTCCTAATTAAGCTACGCCGGAAAGTGCCTATAACTGCTACTTGCCGTCTTCACATGTGCGTCACCTCTGTGGTACGTTACAGGTTAAACTGCATTCGTCTTTCGCTCTTTGTCTTCCCAGCTCAGTGAGTTAAGGACATTATGCAAGGTGGCACTGAAGAGCTCGGGAGATACGGCATCACTTTGTCTCATTCCCTTTCCAATTTTTATGGTGCTGTGTGACGTACTACAGAGGTGAAAACATGTGTTAAAACGACAGACCTGCAGCGATACATTCCGTCCGTGTTGCTTAGTTGGGAGAGCAACTTACTCCGGAGTGAGGGGGGCGCGAACAAACTTGTGTTTTCACATTGGCGCCCGATTGTGGAAAATGGATCCACTGGCCTTTGGGTTCTTCGAAAAATGTGTGATGTTCGTTCCACACATTGTTTGGAATTAATAACTCAGTTGGGAGAGCGACTTACTCCGGAGTGAGGGGACACGGTTCGATGCTCGTCGCGGACAAACTTGTGTTTTCACAGCTGCTTCCTCTAAAACAAGTTTTTCAGTATGAAATAAATATGCATTTTAAACTATGCTTCTAGTCATATCTCGTTTTTACTTCTGATCTGAGTAAAATCTTGAAAATCGCGATTGAACACATGGCGTACGAAGGATGACAATCTGGATCAACAACAGAACCGTAGCAAGCTTTTCTTATCCGGGAAGGAGAGATTTGAAACTACGCCCCTTCGAGTTCGAAATCCCGCCCCTCCGAGTTTGAAATTACGCCCCCCATCGAGTTCAAAACCACGCCTCTTCGAGTTCAAAACCACGCCTCTTCGAGTTCAAAATCACACCCAATTCGAGTTAAAAACTACGCCCCCTCTACAAAACCACGCCTCTTCGGGTTCAAAATCACACCCAATTCGAGTTCAAAACTACGCCCATGGAGTTCGAAATTGCGCCCCAATAGAGTTCAAAACCCCGCCTCTTAGAGTTCAAAATCACACCCCATTCGAGTTCAAAATTACGCCCCTTCGAGTTCCACTCAAATAATACGTTGTTTTTTGATTCTCACACACCGTCGTTATAGGGAAGTGCAATGATCGTTCAAAAATCGCACTTCAGGTTTTTGACATAATTTTATCCGAAATGTGAAAACTAGGTAAATAGCCAAGAACCACAGGTTGTAAATACAGTACCAAGTAAAGCGTAAACGCTACTTGAACGCCGACAACACAGAGGCGTAACTAGGCCTTTCTGTGCCCGGGACAAACCACAAAATATTGCGCTCCCGCAACCGATGTTGTTCAGACAAAAGAGCCTTTCTTATCACCAGAAATATTGTAATCCAGCTTGTTGCATGATTTTTTAGGATAGTAAAACTGGTCTTGTCTGTTGGTTATGGACAAATTTGCACTGTTTAGTACCTACACGCATACGCAATTAAAGGTTTTCAGAAGAACTAACACTGGCCACCGGGAGTTGCTTCTGACATTCCACTTCACACTGAATTTTATACTTTTTTTTTTATCATACTAGGGGCTGCGCTTCTAGACTCGCTACGCTCGTTTCCAGAGTAGCGCTCGGGCCCCGCAGCCCGATCTCCAAGTATATCACATAAAATAAAAACTGGAAAATTCATATAAATTTCAATTTTTATTGCATGTCTAAGCAAATAAGGCTTATAGCACTTACTATAACTTATAGCACTTACTAAATTTACCACTAAGGAAAACAAAAGCAGTCCAAAAAGCATTTCCGTAAACCGTAAACCGTTAAGGTGGACTTCACGTAATTTTGCTTCCTATACTTCCAATGGAAAAACGTTTGTACACATTTCCTTCACAATTATTGTGTTCCCAAAGATGAAAATTTGAACATCGATTAAAATAACTTTATATTACAACTTGGAATACTTTATATTTTCTAAAATATAACCATAATTATATTAAAAATCAATAACTTTTCCTTTGGTGGTGTTGGAACCAGAAAAAAGATGGCGCGACCTGTACTTTGATGACGTCAGTAGACAAACAAATGTTGGATTACATAATTATGGTTATGTTTTAGAAAATATTAAGTATTCCAAGTTATAAAATGAAGCTATTTTAATCGATGTTCAAGTTCTCATCCTCGGGAACGCATTAATTGTTCAGAAAAAAGATGGCGTGTCCTGTTCTTTGATGACGTCAGTGGACAAACAAATGTTGGATTGCATAATTATGGTTATGTTTTAGAAAATATTAAGTATTCCAAGTTATAAAATGAAGGTATTTTAATCGATGTTCAAATTTTCATCCTTGGGAACGCATTCATTGTGAAGAAAATGTGTACAGAAGTTTTTCCATTGGAAATATAGGAAGCAAAATTACTTGATGTCCACCTTAAACAACTGAGATAGCTTTACCAACAAAGCATATGCATAACAAATTCTCTGCGTCACCATGGCAGCAGGTCACGGGACCAGAACGTTCCTCTGTGGTTATCGTGAAGACAGACGTGCAGCTCGTTTCTTTCCTTTGCGTCTTTAAAAAATGCTTAAAAATCAGAAAATGACTTTTTCTTAAATTTTTTTGGTAAAAAAGGGATGATAGTTGTAAGTTTATGCTGTAAAAATTGCAAAGCGTTAAGCTTTATAGATTCCCTTATATCCGTTTTTTTTAAATGGATCCCATCGCAAAATAGAAAATTTTGTGAAATTTAGAAATTTAATTTCTCGTAAACTAAATCGAGATTCAGAAAAAGGGCGACGAGGTGCAAAAATTCGGTCATGGCATGACATGCCTACAAAGTTTCGTGGTTCTGTTGCTGTTAGTGTGTCCGGAACGCGACCTGATAGCACTTTTTTACTTACCTTAACTTTGAAAAACAATAGCTCTTGAAGTATCGCCAGAATCGATAAACGGTTTATTTCAGCGTGTTCTCCAAACAATTCTCTACAAACAATGTAAATTCCGTATTTTTGTGTTTAATACGTTTTGCGCTGTGAGCTAGGAAAGCAAGAGTGTCGCGAAATTTCCAAAACAGTGGCGGCAGCAGCAGCAGCGGCGGCAGTTACTTTTTTATACACTGCTGGACAATTGCTAAGGACGGATCATAAACGGCTATATAGCGCATAAAAAAGTAAGTGTGGTTGGATGCCAAGTGAAATAAAATAATGTCAGAATACCAGGACATTACAAGAAAGACAATTTATTGTGCTTTGAAATCCAGAAGGCTTTGGAACGTGTTCAAGGGACAAACAGGCCATTTTGTGCAGAATACGTAAACGTGAAAAAAATGCAATTACCGTCCGCAGGCGTTCCGGCGTAAGATGTCAATACGAGATATGGCCACCATGGAGGGCGATGCAAGATTCCACACGTCGTGTCATGCTTTGCACAACATTATCAAGCAGCTGTTGGGGTAATTTATCCCATTCCTCTGTCAGTGCACGGATGAGGGTGTCCTTGTTTATTGGAGGGCATTGACGACCAGCAAGACTCCTCCCCAAAGCATCCCACACATTTTCAATGGGATTCAAATCTGGAGAACGTGCTTGCCATACGAGGCGTTGAATATCCTCGTTCTCAAGACACTCCTGGACAGCGACTGTTCGATGACATGTTGCGTTGTCGTCCATGAAAATGAATCTATCACCGACAGCACCACGGAACATGCGAACATGAGGTAGCAGAACATCATTAATGTATCGTTGGCCAGTCATAGTCCCAGTTGGAAGCAGATAGAGGGACGTACGGCCATTGATCATGATGTCAGCCCATACCATGACACTACATGTCGGATATCGGTCCCTTTCCCTTTCCTCTTCTATCTACTCTCATCTGAGAAGAGGACAGCAGACCAGTCGTTATTAGTCCAATTGCGATGTTGATGGCACCATTGCAAACGGGCGGTACGGTGACGTCTCGACAATGGGATGCACACAACAGGACGGCGGGCGTATAGTCCTCCTTCATGCAAACGTCTGGCGACAGTTTTTCGGGAGATCCGCTTGCCAGTAGCAGCCATAAACTGATTTGCTACCTCACTAGCTGTGCTGCGCCGGTGTCTTTTTGTTGATAGCACTATGTACCGATCTTCTGCAGGTGTCATACTGCGAACACGACCTCCCCCGTGACGTTTGCTACACTCTCCATTTGTTTGAAATGATTTCCAAAGCCTTGAAACAACACTGTGGCTGACGTCAAACTCTCTGGCAACATCTGTTATTTTTCGCCCTTCTTCAATCTTGCCAATAATACGGCCACGCGTAAAATCATCTAGGTGATGTCGGGAAGACATACTGAAAATTGCAAGTTCGTCAATTGATTCTTTCTCTTTCAACTTTGCGTTTGAACAACAACGGTCAATACGCGTCAAATCCTTTATATCTCTTATCAGCGCTATGACGTCACGAACAAGTTCTGCAATCCAAAATTTGCATACGCACAACACGTCTTACTGTATCCCGCACTTATGCTAATTTCCACATTTTCCTGCCTTCCATTTTATGGTTGCTATTGTTGCTATTGTCATCCGTCCTTAGCAATTGTCCGGCAGTGTAATAGAGAGATTTTCTTGTGGTTAATTGATAACTAATAATAATTAACGGTTGTGCAATATATAGATTCTAAAAACAGGCTTGTTTTCGGCGGACCAGAGGAAGACCTTTGCGAAGTTGTTGCCATTTAATTGTACTTTAACAATTTAACTTTTAAATACATAGTTTTATTGGGGTATGATACTGCAAATAGGCTATTAGGGAACTAGGTATCATTTCTTATCCCAAACGGGAATGACATTTTACCCTCATTAATTGCGTCGGAAAAAATTATGAAACTGGGACAGCACTCAGCGGAAGGGTTTCGTTCATTTCTCTTACCCTTATATACATCAAGGATGTTCTGAGTAGTGAAGCTGAACTGAACGCCATTTAGAGCTGTAAAATACAAAATGTGAACACTGTTAAAAATTGGTACTTAGAAATAAGCAAAATGTACTCGTTTTTGAGTAATTTCTGGGCTTATAATAGCTCCGAGTACTTGTGTCTCATTTTTGGTAAAGGCACGTACTCATTTTTGAGAACATACAGGGAATCAATTGTGAGTATATCTGGTATTTCTAATTTGAAATATATGCACTCAAAAAAATCCACATATTTCAAATATATGTGCTCTAACTTCATTCAGTTTCTGTGCCTTTTGGGTAGGGCACAGAATCTGTAGGAAGTTAGAGCGAATCTAGCGATCCTGACAGGATAGTTTGTAAGCGTGAGAGAAAATAGAGAGCACACTAGATGGTGCCACCGTACAAGCGTACGATTTTCCACATAGAAGGCAGAAAAAAATTAGGGAGGAGGGGCTTAGGAATGAACATCTTTACATGTAACCGAGGTTCAAGCTCACCAGACTAGATTTGAACCTGGGGTCCCTCCATCAGTAGTCTGAATCTCTAACCACTAAGCCATACGCGGATCGATTTCACATTTGGAATGCGTGTACTCCATACATACTCACTCATTCATAGAATCAACTGGAAGTATATTATTCGATGGCACATCTGGGATAATAGATATACTCGTTGTCACATGATGGGCAAATGGACGACACAATTTCATGACAAATATAGTGATAAAGCGACAATATATTATTTAGGAGATTGACACAAATATACAATAAATGAGCTCCGTCTTAACACGATTTATTTAAAAAACGAACATATATTTAAAATTAAAAACCATTAGCACTTTCGGATTGCCGTTCACTCCATCCTCAGTTGATACATGTTGCTGCACTATGCAGCTATATATATATATACACAGAGTCACGTGGGGAATTACGTAGCTTAACTAATTGTCATTCATGATTTACACGGTGTTATATCACATACATCTGTTGCCACAAAAATTGTAGTGAAAAACGTATGTTATAATTTGATGATTTCACTAAGTACTTCCAAAATTCAGGTAGATCGACAGGGTAATAGTCGTTACAACATTTCGTATCTAATGCCGTGATAAAAACACTTTCTGCTATCAATAGGTCATGAACAGAGGAAGGAGTATGGAGTATACTGACATTGCAGCGATCAGGAATAAATGTGCCATTAATTATATTACGTGGAAGTGCTGTATTACAAAGGTGCGCTTTAATGCTATACTTGTGTTCATTCACTCGTAGCTCCAAATTCCTCCTTGTAGAACCTACATAATTACTAATACGCTGTTTTGTAATTGGGTCTAAAAGTGGAATGTTGTAAACACCCCAACTTCGCAAAATATCGGGTTTATCTCGGTCTCGTCTAAGTTGTGCAAACAAATTGTTACACCTAATGCCTAGTTGAAATTTATAATTGGAACACACATGTGACAACAAATTTGTAACACCAGGTAAGTATTCCAGTGATCCCATGAACTTCTGACTACGTTCATTTGCTCTGACCAACGTAGTAGAACAACGTGTTACTACCCTTTCATGAATCCTACGGGTAATATAATCCGGGTACCTAAACATGTTAGTCATCTTAAAAATTCCCTTAATATCTCTGTTTAAAGCTCGGTCTATGGATGAATGTGAGTAAGCTCTCCTGAAGTAAAAATCAATAGCTGAAGTTTTCCGCTTAAAAGGGTGACATGAGTTATAGGGAATGATAGAACAAACATAAGATGGTTTTCGATAAACAGAAAATGCTAACTCATGGGTGGTAGAGTTACGACTGATACATATATCCAGAAACGGTAAAACATAGTTACACTCGATTTCAACCGTGAGCCTGATGGTAGGGAAAATAGAAGATAATGCGTGGACAAACTGTTCTAATAAATCCTGTGAATGAGGCCAAATAACCAGGATGTCGTCGACGTACCTTAAATACAAACAAGGTGGGTGTGGAAATTTAGATAGAACCAAATTTTCAACATGCTGCATAATAATTTCGGCAAGGACGGATGACAGTGGTGAACCCATAGGGGAGCCCACCACTTGTTGATAAACACATCCTTGAAATTTAAAGTATGGACGTTGTTTAACTAGTCTAAGTGCGTTCATAACAGCCATAATTTCCTCAGACGGAACTCCGGAATCAGCAAGAAGCGCCTCAATAATTTTTTTGGTGGGCGGCCTCCACGGGTACATTAGGGTACAAGGATACTACATCAAGGGACGCCAATATGAAAGGCTCATTATGTGGCTGAAACATTCTAAGCCTTTCTACAGCCCTACTGGAACTCTGAAAAGAGTAAGGGGAATCCACTACAAGTTTGGACAAATATAATGCCAAAGCTTTTTCGAGTGAGTAGCAGAAATTACAGTGGATAATGCTAATGGTTTTTAATTTTAAATATATGTTCGTTTCTTAAATAAATCGTGTTAAGACGGAGCTCTTTTATTGTATTTTAATTGCACGACTTACTCTTCATATTTGACACAAATATAATGAAAAAAACGTACACAAAGATACTTTATGCACAGTTAAATTACGTGGGATCAGTGACTTTGTTGTACTAATTATTTATGTGTCACTTGACACATTTATTAAATAATTTCTCTTGAAATCTATAATATCTAAAATGAAGTAATACGAGACTATATTTATATTTATTGACGTAGTTATTTGTAAGTACGTATGGTTATTTACATTTGAGCATGCCATGTACTCGTTTACGATACGATTGTACTTAAGAAAAAACGAGTAGGTTCAGGTTCTCATTTTTATTATAAGTACTTTTTTTAACGGTGAAGAAGCGGAGAGTTTCCCAACTGTTCCGCATTAAACGAACCGAATACAGCTTGCAGTTGTGGCAGTAATTATCGAATTGACCCCAGAGAATCTTCTAAAATATGAACGACATCATTATATTGTAACGTACGAACAGCCGCACCGTCATTTCCGGTTGTAAGCAACTTATTATATATACCCTGCACATTGAGGAAGAGAGGTGAATTTTTAGCCGCCAAGTTACCGCTACTGGCGAAAGAAATTGTAGGTAAATTCTGTACTAGAAACTGGTGAAAAAGTTTCAATTCCGATTTTAATGAGATTGTAAGCAGTGATTTTGGGTTACGTCTCGGCGACAACACAACACTCCACAGAAATGCAGAACGCAAAACAAACCAACGCAAAATGAATGAGTATCGGATAGTGAACGTAACAATAGGAAATGCTTTAGGAGTAGGGCTTGGAAAAATTCCGTTCAAGGTTAAACGTCTAGAGTGTTACCGCGGAATTTTCTATATCCCCGTAACATTTAAATTTCATCCGTATAATTTTGATCATTTATTATTTTTTTTTATTTTTACTCTAAGGCGGTAGGAAATAAATATTTAAATTGACAAAATAGAATATCAATGATTAAAAATTACTTTCCGGTGAAGCTGAGCCAGGCTACCCGAAAGTTTAGGTTGATAATTAGATCAGTCCTAATTGCACTCAAGCCAAATGAAAAGGGGAAAATTATATTTTTTTTTCTCACGGAAACTGGATGAAAATCCCAGATGGGAAGGAAGAGAAAGGAAGACATTCACAGTTTTTTTTCTCACGAAACTCATAGAAGCTGAAGAGAATAGCAGGAGCGCAATAAATCCTTTTGGGGGCGTCACCCCTTTTCTCAAGCAACGCTTGCGAGCATCTCTGCATTGTCCAGGGTAGCAACAAAATTTGAGATAAGTCACGTCGCCGGAAATACCTACGCGACAATCTTCGCTTCTAAGTAGCTGGGCGAGGTCAATTAACAAAAAGGTGCGAGGACAAGTTGACAGCTGAAAGAAGACATAATTTTTGGGAAAGTGACCCGCACTGAACGGATGGCCAGCGAATCGCATAGCAGGGCTATCTGTGAGGGCCAATGACATAACCCGACGCGATTCGGACGGCTGGGCCGTCATGCCCCAAGATGGACACCGGACACGGGAAAAACAGAATTATTAACTGAATGAAGACTAAGAGGAGAGACGACTACACGCAGACTCTAAGATAACGACAGAGGGAACACTGGAGAATTGCAGTCTGAGCAGAAGAGAGGTATCAGCGGTTTCGGAGAAGAGATGTTTCCAAGATAGAGAAATGACGTAGTAAATATTTTAGAGTATAGTCCATATATACCACCAATTAAGATGGAGAGCTGACTCTACGACCAGCCGGCAACCCAGTTTCGCGATCGGGGCTTCTCAAGGAAAAGAGGGTATGATGACATTTGTCTTACACATTTCTGATTCGTGCCTCATAGCTTTGCATGTGCTATGCAGGACTAGTTACCCGAAAGTCTCTCACATAGTGCATTAACAATTTTTTCCTCTGGCGCACCGCGCCGAGTTTAAACCAGTAACTAAAGTTTAAAGTGCCGCCCCGGTGGCGCAGTGGTCTAAGCGATGGCCTATGATCATTCGTCCGAAAGAGGTCCGGGTTCGAATCCCGGTTAGGCATGGATGTTGTGTTTGTCTTACGGCACTGGCTCTCTCCCTTCCCTGGAACCAGTGACCCTAAATTAGGGACGGGCGACTGCTTATAGCCCATTGAGTTGCTCACGGTGGTCGTTAAACATCCAACAACAACAACAACAAAGTTTAAAGTCAGTTATATAATATTAAGTGCATTATACCCGTTTGAAATTAAAACTAAATTGTTTAGCTAAAGCAAGCAACCTCACCGGTACATTGTACCTAGCTTTATGACCGTATTCTAAAAAGAAATAAACAGTTAAATTTTAATTCACGTGTCACTCAGATCATTTCTCCAAATCTCATTAGAGTTAAATTTGTGATTTTATTATTGTTATTCATGCAACTTTTTATTTTAACTTCTTTGCGGCATATGAATGAGCATGGAAACCCCATGCTGATTTATATGAAACACAACGTGATGCATTTGTCGACCCTGAGCTTGGAGACCCTTAGTTAGGGAATCCAAATTCATTGTTGACACCACTAGGCGAAATTTTGGGGTTGAATTGATTAGTATTGAATTTTGACCTTTTTAACTTTTACCCACTACGGCGAATAAGACGTAGTAGTGGTTCGCTGATACCCGACAGGGAGCGGTAATAAGAGAACTTTCTGCGACAGAGCACAGATGATTAATTAGCTTTTCATCCCAACGACATTTTCGGAAAGGTCATGGAGGTTAGACATATCAGCATATAGTTTTTTTTGTTTTTTTTTAATGAAGAATTTAACGACCATCACGAGCAGCTCAATGGGCTATAATAAGCAGTCGCTCGTCCCTAATTTAGGGTCACTGGTTTCAGGGAAGGGAGAGAGCCAGTGCCGTGAGACAAACACAACATCCATGCCTCACGGGATTCGAACCCGGATCCTTCTCGGACGAATGGTCATAAGCCATCGCTTAGACCATTGGGCCACCGAGGCGGCCATATTGTTTTCCATGCCTCCATTCACTGTTTTGGAAAATTCTCTTCATGGATATGAGATGTTCAGACCTCACGCTGTATGTTACTCTGTACGCTGGTTAACTGCATGGAATATTGTATGAGACTATCTAAAGTCTTTAAAAAGAAAATACTGACGGGTGTAACTTTCTTTCTTAGTTACAATTTCTATTTTTTACATCCCCCAGCGCATGAATTTATGCCCCTGAAATGACAATTCTGGGAGGGCAACCGCCCACCCTGCCCTCCCGGTAGCTACGGCCGTGATCAGTAATACTGCCTTGAATTGTTTCTTTTTCCTACTTAGAGACGCCATTTCCACGCTTAAAATAATAGTTTGTATATAAGATGAAGAATGCTATAGAAACGACAGGGAGGCCTTCTGCCCCCCCCTTTCCCCGTATCCGTACCTGTTAAATTCCCTCTAACGAACAACTGAGACACTTGTATTTAAAATCAGGAATCTACTTTAAATTCATATATGCCATCCTCTCCAACGAAGCAATTACACGCAAAAGAAAGCACCATTTATTCTGATCCGATTGTTAAAAGAAATAAAAAACAAAGCGGAAGGCAGATACCGTAATGATGGCCATGTGATGAATAAACATAAGTGGCAGCTGCGTTTTTTGCGATGCTCCTAAACTTGTAAACAAGCTTTGTGGGTGAAATAAGAGGAAACACGAGAACTCCGAAAATGCAAGCAGACGACAAAGAAAGGAAGGGGGAAATGTTTCTGCTGGAAGCCGGCACGCCCTCTAGGGACATGCTCTATTTATTTACACTGAAAGCGTCCCATTTGAATTCTTGTTATTGTTCAAAAATGCTTGATTGACTTTTACCTGATACTCTGTGTCGTGAATGTTGACAATTATGACACATACACAAACTTTCATCAGAAAAAAAGTATATAACTCTTTCGGAATGTTCGACCTTTATGAGTGTTCGTGAGAGAGAGATAGTCCATTCTTCGGATACAGATACAAACAAGGAAGATGACACCAAATTCGTGGGTGTAATAGGCACGTCTTTTAAATAATATATATATATATATAACTTGCCTGGAGAGCTCTTGGAAGAAACAGTATAATTTTCAAGAGCAATATGCCATCAAGGGAGCCCATAAGGTGGGGCAGGGGGGCTCCAGCCCCCTTCCCTAGCCGTTGGTATAGCCAAATGTTTGATAAATGTGAAACACTAAAACACAAGAAACCTATTTTAAAGCATTTTTAAAAATAATAAGATTTTAATGATTGATTGTATCAATTATTTTATTTGTATTTTAGTATCTTGTACATTTACTAAAATGTTTGACAACCTTGAAGGAGGTAAGGTTTTTTCTTAGCCCCCCCTCCCTAAAATTACTCATATGGGCGCCACTGTATGCCATTATGTCTTAAAAGAAAAGTGTTTGATCAATGCATACTTCTAGTGCTTACGTATGGTGCAGAGACGTGGACCTTAACTAAAAGAGACATACAAAACCTGCAGACAACTCAAAGTAGCATGGAGAGGTGCATGCTTGGTGTAACCAGGAGAGATAAGAAGAGGAACTCGTGGATCAGAAAAATGACAAGAATGGAAGACATCATGATCAGAGTAAAATCCCTGAAATGGCAATGGGCTGGACATATTGCCAGAAGGACAGACCATCGATGGACAGCCGAAATTTTAGACTGGGTTCCAAGGGACAGGAAAAGACCCAGAAGAAGACCACATGTGAGATGGGTGGATGAAATTCGAAAGTATGCGGGAGTAACATGGAGGAGACTGGCACAAGACAGACCGTTGTGGAAGAAACTTGGGGAGACCTTCGTCCAGCAGTGGATTGATAACGGTTGACAATGATGATGATATATACACTATATTGACAGAAGTCACCGGACACCCCTTCAAAAGCAAATGAACGGATGCGCTGCGTTATTAAGATGCACGGTACATCTGCAAACGGTATAAAAACAAGCATGCAGCTGACCTCGATCATATCGCACTGTGAGGTTGAGTGAAAATGTCGCGCCGGGAAAAAAACTGATTTGAGAAAGATTGTTGGATGTTATATTAGTGGGTTGTCCATAAGAGAGACCGAGAGGCATTTAAACACACCCAAGTCAACTGTTTTGGATGTACTGAATAAGTGGAAGACATACGGCGTGCCTGAAGCAGCAAAACGTACCGGCAGACCAAAGAAAATCAGTGATAGAGGACGTCGAAGCCTCAGGAGAGTCGTTACAGCTAATCGACGGAGTAATGCACAAGACCTCAGTGTACAGGCGAGTAAAAATGCTGGAACCTCGGTATGTATACGTACCATTCGTAGAGTACTTCATTCCATGGGTTACCTTGGTCGTGCGGCTGCTCATAAGTCTTTCATCTCCACTCGGAATGCCATTCATCGTTTAGCATGGTGTAAAGAACATTTATCGTGGACCGCAGATCAATGGAAACGGGTCATATGGACTGATGAATCCAGATACACGATCCATCAGTCCGTGTGTGGGTATGGCGGCAACCGAGGGAACGCTATTTACCACAGTGTACTGTTCCTACGGTCAAGTTTGGAGCTGGCAGTGTACTCGTATGGGGGTGTTTTTCGTGGTATGGCCCCGGCCCATTGTTTATCGTGGACAAACCTATTAACCAGCGTGTCTACCTTGATATTCTGGACAATTATGCCCTACAAACTCTGTTGCAATACTATGGAACCGAGCCTTGTTGGTACCAGCTGGTCGCAGGATAATGCACCAAGCCATAAAGCAAGGACTGTTACAGCGTGGTTTGACGATAATTCCGTTTTGTTTGTGGACAGGCCAGCACAGAACCCTGATCTTAATCCCATAGAGCACCTATGGGACGAATTAGGGCGCCGCATAAGAAGTTTGGAACCAAGGCCTACTACTAAGCAACAGTTAGCGGCAGCATTATGTACTGAATGGAAGCTCATACCTATCGCTGTGTTCCAAAACCTTGTCGAAAGCATGTCTGGAAGGGTCAGTGCATGCATTAAGGCCAAAGGTGGACCGACACCGTACTAATGTATGTCAATAAATGTTACCCGTATGTCCTCCGGAATATCGTGTAACATTGGAGGACCATGATTTCGTAGATGAATTTCGGAAAGGGGGCCTACAAATTAGTAAGTGTGGGAAAGCAATATATTCACCAAATAATTCCTACGGTATCGCATAGTACGAGGAAATAGTTAAACGAGGAAGAGTAGTTACCAAGTAGACCGTTTAGAGAGCGCGGGAATTGGGAAAGAAAATCCGAGAAGCATAATGCAGACAGGCATTCTAAGAGGATAATTATAATACATATTGCATAATTATTCGAAGACCTGGCTGAGCAGATTTCTTTCTTGAGGAGGAAATTCCTTATTTTTTTTTCATCATTCTTTTGAATTGCTGTTTTTTTATTTATTTTTTTGTGTTCCCCGAGCTCGCCGGAATTCACGTGGGGATACTCACGAAACACACCCCTTGGTTAGTAAAGAGAAAACTCGTAGGTTATAACAAGCAACGCTACGAGAGTGAAATCGCGCAATCACAGGTGGGGGCCAATTTACTGGACCTTTCGCTATTAACGAAGTCACGTTTTACGCACGCTAGCGGGCAACGAACAGGGCATATTTCTCGTAGTGGGCGTAACTGGTTGACACCAACAGAAAGAGTCACACAGGAAGCGTACGTGAAAATTCTAAGGCAGCGCGGACATCCCGCGGAGCAGTTGACAAGATAAAGGAATATTCATCTTCAAGAAAACTCCATGTTCTCAAGCCTTTGCCAACGAATCGGAGGGATTCCCATACAGGGATGTAAACCAATGCCGAAGCGAGGAAAACCGGCCCAACCAATAAGGGGAGAGCCATTTGGGTAGGACAGGAACACCCCAGAACCCCTTAAACATAGACGAGAGACAGAAACTTTTTTTCAGATATGATTTTGAGAGAACACGGAATGGAATGATGACTGCTAATTCTGGGTGAACGCAGAGAGGACAGAATGGACTCTAGATGAATCCTGGGCAGAATATCGCAGAGAAAATTAAGTTAGGAGGTTTTCCTGGGAGGACGCTCAAAATGGAGCAAGATGATTTCCAAGCAAGGGAAGTATGATGTTTTCCCTGAGAGTTTTTTTTTACAATTTTTGGGTGAAGCATCGAGTGATCTCATGCGGGCAGTGTGCATCCAACAGGACCGGATGAGGTCCCAACCATAGACTTTATACCTATAAGTAATACCGGACGACAACGAATGTGATGAAAAGAAAAGAATTTGGTGAGAAAAATTTCATAATTCCCAATATCTCGTTAGCATTATCATGATTTTGTCTCCTATACATCCTCGGTAGAAAAGATATTTTTAATCTCTTGCAAGTGCTGAATAACATAATGTGTCTTATATTTTGCGAAAGGTGAACTTTAAAATATGATTACGAAAATAAAAAGCATACTGAACTTAAAATATATTTTGGTTTAAATTAATAGAAATCTCCACCGATCAGTGTAATAGATTTTAAGGAAACACTAATGAAAATAAATTCTGTATTTTATAATGAAATTTACCCGAGTTTCTCAAATCTTTGAAAATTCAAAATAAGTGAATCTTTGTTTATTTTAACCTGAATAATTAAGTAGAACAATCGTAAAGTTTTGATAGAGTAGCAACTCCAAGATTTTAAGAAGAAAATAACTTTTAGCATTTAGCAAGCCCAGTCGCAGGATAAAAAGTCCAAATCTGACATCATGAGTTTATTAAATTTCAAGCGGCATATGGAGGAATATGGGTTTCCCATGTTCTCCCATATGAAACACAACGCAATGCACCCGTCAACCCTGAGCTTGGAGACCCTCCTTTAGGGAACCCAACTTCACGGTAGACACCCATAGGCGGAAGATAATAGAAGATAAAGAGTTACGAAAATTAACGGTCTTTTTAATAATTAATCCCACTGCAGCGAATAGGACGCAGCAGATGGTTCGCCCTCACATCGAGTAGGGGGTGGTAATATAAAACTGGTGCCGTGTGACCAGGATTTTTTCAGATCTTTGGTTAATTAATATAAAATTTGTGCTAGGACCAGGATTTCTTTGATCCTGTGGTTAAAAAAAAAGAATATTTGTTTTCGGTTGTCAGGATAATTAATCAAGTGTACTGAATTAACAGAAGAATGCGATGTGTTTCTATTATCTTTCCTTCAATTCTGAGTAACAAGATGCAGGTTTTATAGAAAAATTAAGGAAATTGTAGCAAGATTTAACTTCAGGTCAAAAAAATAAAAAAATAAAAAAATAAAAAATTAGCGAAGGTGAAATGCAAGTAAATAAGTTGCAGGAAATCAGATTATGTTGAAATAAATTTAAATTTCTAAGGAAATTGGCAGAAAATAAAATAAGAGTTATACCGTTGATTTAGTAATTGAATAGATGAAATCTTAAAGAAAATTCATGAAAATTAATAGTACGGAGAAAATAAATTTATACAAGTGTAATTCATGAATAATTTTGATTTATAGTTGAAAATCAAGGGAAAATTCCTTGCAACTCAAAGTGAAATTTAATTTTGATGTGTTGTTTATTTGTGCATTTGAATGTTGTGATTTTAAATCGGTAACTAAGGAGAATAATAGGTTCTTTGATAACTTGGGGATAGTATGATTTAACGGGGAGGCACTGATAGAAGAGTAGTGATGAGAAGTTGTAGTGATATATATATTTTAAAATCAAAAGTGCATTATTATTGAAGTGTGATTTTATTATGTGTGTTGATGCATTGATAAGAAACTGATAATTTAAGAAGGAATAGGCAGGTTAATTATTGATAAGAGGAATTAATTTTTTTTTCTGCAAGATATAGGAGCTAATAGAAGGTTAAGCAGTAATCTTGATTTGTTTTGGAAGACTAAAAGGGAATGTAATATCTAAGTGTGTGTTTTATTGTGCATTTAAATGTGTAGAGGTACTTGGGAGTGTAGACAGAGAGTAGTTAAGTGGATTAATATTTGGGAAGGAGTAACAAAAAGGACTAGTGCAAAAATAATTGGTAGGAGTAATAATTGAATAATGCTGGAAGAAATTTTTGAAATGAAAATAGTGTTTATTGAAGTGTGATTTATTGTGCTTTAAATGTGTGATTTATATGCATCCAGCAAGGGAAGTAGACAGAGTTTATTGCTAGTATACTAAAATTTAATGAATTTAGGAAGTCAGCATAAGTATTTAAGGTGTGGTTCTAATTTCTTGGAAAAGTGGTTATCGTATATAATTTTGTTGCAAGTGCATAATTTGATCTCAAGTGTTTCTAGTGTATTTATATATATATATTTAAGACGTTCAAATTTATTACATATCTTAGTGTGAAGTGCTGGTTGTATATGTGCATATTTTGAGGGAATTTTGTTTAGTGTGTCGCGAGTAAGGTACAGTTAAGTTGAAAGCCGAATGAAATTTATGAGTAAGCTAGGAACGTTAATCATTTAATTCGTAGAAAATTGTTTTCTGATCATAAGTCAAGTGGGTTAGCAGACGAAGCAGCGAGTTACGTTAGAGTGAATTTTTTTTAATTTTTACGTGGTAGCTTCACCGGAATTTTTCTAATTTTATGTGACTTTACGAGATTACGAAGCATATAGTAGAAGCCGTGGGAATTTAATTTAGTAAGGTTAAAGAATAAATCTATGGCTAACCAACAGAACGGAGAACAGAGCAACGGTGAACAGAATTTTGTTTCGGAAAATTGCATAGTTGATCAACAGAACCAGGAGAACGACCTTCAGGGCACTCTAGAAGGGGAAGCCGTGTCAGAAAATTGTGTAGTAGCCCCGCAGAACGTACCAATAATGGCGGGAATGTTGGCGTATATCCCCACATTCAGCGGATCGGATGAAAATCTGACCGCACGTCAATTTTTCGAAACGTTGGAGAGTACCGCCGAACTGTCAGGATGGAACGACGCCGTTAAAATTTTGTCAGATAAAGCAAAATTCAAAGGAGCCGCCAGTCACTTTCTTTCGGAGGCCGTCGATATTAGGAGGGAGACCGAGTACGAACGATTTAAGCAGGCGATAGTACAAAGATTCGACGCATTGCAACCGGTTACCGTGAGAATGCAGAAATTTACGACTTGCCGACAAAAACCAGGAGAACGGGTGGCCGAGTATGTAGCTCGTCTTAACGGCTTAGCTTATTCCTACATGGAGACGATGGATTTAGAAAATGAGCAAGTACGAGGACTGGTAGACAGCACTAAAATGTCGCAGTTTTTGAATGGATTAAACCCCAAATTGAGGCGCACGGTTTTATCCTTCACCCCGGAAAATTTTCAGGCAGCAGTTCAGAGAGCGCTGGCCGAAGAGTCTCACAATCTCTTATTAGACCGGGACGTTAACGCTTACGATGCACAGCAGAAATCGAGTTCGATCCCAGGGACTTCACAAGGGCAACAGAGCCATTCAACGGACCAGATAGCCGATTTGTGTTCTATGATGGCGAAGCAGCTAGCAACTCATGAGATGCAGGTGAACGCTCTGAAAAGTGAGGCAGGTCATTTGAGGGAAAGGCTAAGGCAAGCAGAGAATTCGCACCGGACGCACGTAAATCGCATGAGAAATTTCCAAAGCACTAATTTTCAATCTAGGGGAAATTTACCCGACGTAGACATTACTTCGGCCATCTGCTATAACTGCGGCGATTTTGGCCATATCAAGCGATTTTGTTATCGGAAAAATCGGGAAGGAGCAGTTTATACGCAACCATCGCAGCAAGCTCAAAGAGGTTCATGGGACAGGGCACCCAACCCTTCGTACCCGCGACAGCAGAATAACTTCTCCCCTGGCGACAGCCGCGGTAATCAGTATCGCTCCTACAGGAACTACAGCGCCACTTACCGACAGGACGCTCACGTCCCACAGAATCCAAGGAATTTGGGGAACAGAAGAGAAAACCGCGTTCGTTTTGAAGAGGATGCACCAGGAAGAGATTGCAATAGGTATTCCAGACAAAATTCGCGTCCTTTAAACTAATTTCGGGTCAAGATAAGGGGACCGCCCTTGGCCGGAATTATAATAAGGTCCGTGGAGTTACTTTAACAAATTGTTACGTCCGAGGTGATGGAGCACTCCCGTTAGTGAAAGTTAGGATAGGAGATACTCACGCGTTTGCACTCATCGACAGCGAAGCATGTATCTCAATCTTTTGTGCTTCACTATTAGAGGAGATAAAGGGAAGGATTCGTATACGTGACTTAGGATCAGCAGTTTTAGTAAAAGGCATTACTGGAAACACTTTACCTACATCTCAGTGTTATGAGATACCGGTAGAAATCGGAGGAGAAACCATTTTACATCCCTATCACGTTACTCAGCGGAAGTTGCATCAAGATTATTCTCTAATCTTAGGCTGGGATCTATTGAAGGAGCACGGATACGTATTCGACGCAGGAAAAGGAATTTTGAAACGGGAAAGCAGAGCAAATTTAGCTAGAGCAGAGTACGGTAGAGGAAGGAATAACCGGAAAAGAAATTTTAAAGGAAAAGCACGTCAGTCGAAAATTCGAACCCAGGCCTTGTCCGTGCCTTCAGCGGAAAGGACCAACCCCATTAACCCCGACGTAACCAAGATAGGAAGGACCGTCCATAAGGAGCTCATCCCACCGTATTCGGAAAGGGTTATTCGGATCCGATGTGGGAAATTTTCGGGATGTCAGGTTAACCAAGTGCTAGTACAGCCGTTAGAAAGATACGCCCAGGGAAAAGTACGCTTGGGTCGTTCAGTAAACACGCTGGACAAATCAGGCATCATACCCGTATTGATAGCTAACCTCACAAATCGCCCCATTCACTTCAATAAGAAGACCAGATTAGTGAAAATTCAACCAAGTGTGTACGGAAATTTGAAAGAAGCTGCGGCGAAACAAGAGAAGTATGCAGACAGGCACGCTGCGGAAAAGAATCTACATTTAGGCGACAGAGTATTTTTGCACACCCCTTTTTCACAGCCACATTTATCGCGTAAGCTAGCTCGAACTAACTGCGGAGATTGGGAGATAGTTTCGTTCCCCACCCCAGTAAATGTTCAGTTGAGGTCAGTCGAAAATCCGAACAAATGTCAGACCGTGCATAAAAATCGAGTCTTTAAGCGGACTGAACGCCTACCCCAGCTTATAGCAGAGTCACCGGTACGGGACAATATAAAAGTACCCAGACAATCGCAGGATTTCTCTGACGACGGATCGGAAAGCACACAGGACTACGACTATCTGGATTGGGTCGATTTTCCCAGAGTAGTCATGCCGCAACCGACAAGCAGCAGAGCAATGCCGCCCGTAAGTCAACCGCCCAACATCGGAGTACCGATAAATTCGCCGCCCGCTACGTCGAGTTCAGCGCGAAGGGAGACAAGCAGGGAAGTACCTCCGCCCTCGCAACATGTTGAAGAGCCGAGGCGCACACAGGCAATCGCGGAACCAACGGAGGAGACCATACCGTCACAGGATTCTTATCAGGAAAATAGCAGCCGACAAACACAAGAAGCAACGCGCCAAAGGGTTATTAGAGATCCATATCTACTACGTTCGCAGGACAGAATTCAGCAAACAGCAGCAATACACCCCACAGCAAATTCACAAGGGCCCAACACTTTGGAAATAGGCCTGAATCGCACGTACCCAAAGGAAATTGTGGTCAGCGACTCGACCGAAAGACTCGAGCAGCCAGAAGATACTAGCTTAGTAAATAGAATGTTGAAAAGTCTCAGTCAACCCAATAATCCAGAGGGAACCTCTTGGTTCGATTTAGCCGACCGCTATTTGTCGCAGCGCATTCAAGAAAACCTAAGCGCAGGAACACCAGAAGGAGCACCCGTCAATAATCTTTATCCACAGTGGAGAAAAATCGTAGCGAAACCTCAGGAATCGTGGGTTTAAGCCCGAGGAAGTAGGAAGAACGCTGGGCGAAGATTTAGTTTTTTGGTGTGTGTTGTGAAAAAAAGAAAAAAAAAAAAAAACAGCGATGCGGAATAAGTGGGAAGATCCCTGAATTTTCACGGTAAACGTTTAGCAGAAAATAAATTTGATAGGTGAAAAAAAAAAAAAAAAAGAAAACAATTTTTGCGATCTGATCAGTAATCGAAAATAATTCGTAAAAAGAGTCTAGCTAGAAAATGGTGTATAAACATGGAAGAATATGCAGGAAGTAATTAATAATATTCATAGCAGGACCGCAGCCTAGTACGTGCATCGCAATCTTTCCAGTTTTGAGTTCACGAACCACGGAAAACTAGAAAAAAAAAATTTTGTTTTGCTACGATAAGGGGAAAATTAATATTAAGTAAGGAAAATACATTACGTAAGTAAAAAGAGAAAGAATGGGTCAGGAATTAAGCACCCAGCAAAAAAAAAAAAAAAAAAAAACCTACGGTGGAAGCAACGTTTTATTTCAGGGAAAGACTGAACGGTAGCAATCATTCCTTTTACAAAAAAATAAATTTTGTTGGAAGAGAAGAGAAGAAAAGAAAAGAGAAAAAATAATAATTTTCCGCTCGAATTTTATTAATGATAGGCAGTAGGAGGATAAGCGAAGGTAGTCGTAGGCAGAATGATGTCGCTCATGCACGGGGCTTGCAAGAGTAGAGGAACGGACGGACCGTGTTTCCAGTTTGAGAAACCCCGTACACAAACTGGCTGGAAAGGAGCAAAAGGAAGAATGGGAAGACGCCATCTTGGGCCGCCATCTTGAAGCAAGAATGCAAAGAAGGAAAATTTATCGTTAAAAGAACGGGAACGCTCAGTAAGATATTTTGTACAGCAAAGGCCGAGCATTTCAAAGGATGGAAACTATAAACGGGAGCACAGCACGACGAAAAAAAAATAATTTTTTCTCTCAAAACTTTCTGAAGCATAGGCCGGAGTAATATAGCACAAGAAAAAAAAAACAAAAAACGTAAGCACCTTCTGCGGAGAAATAGCCGTGCGGAAACACCGACGGAATGCAATAAGATTAGCAGCGTATCGGATAATGCAGTGGTTCAAAATTAGTATCCATGGCAGGTATTCAAAGCAATTAAAATACGCGAACCTGAAACAAAACATGGTATAAGAAAGTAGCAACCAACATGATCGACGCGTAGCCTAAGCGTCACCTAACATAGCCTAACCATAACCTATCGAAATGACAGTAAAAAGCACTTACCTTGAAGGGAAATATCCAAAGGTACTATATTTTTTTTGTTTTGGTTTTGTGGATAGTAGGAAAATTCAGTTTTAATTGATAAGGAAGGCAAGTATAACGGAAGGAAAAGTATAGAAATGAAATCGAGGTAGAAATGCACTAGGTACATCGTGAGGTTAGAGGTTGAGAAAAGCAGAAGAGGAAATGTGAATGACAAATTCACCAGGCCCAGCTCCCCATCCTCTACCACCGCAGCACACGAAGAGCAGTTGCAGAGTCTCCCAAACCACAACTGGCGTCGAGCATGCGAAAAATGCGACGAGGTGAGATGAGGATTAATACGTGCAGACATGGTGCAACGATACCAATAGAAAAAAAAGAGATAAAGCAGAAGAGGAAATTTGAATGACAAGTTCACCAGACGAAAAGAAGCGTGATGTTTCAATGAAATCCGTCAGCAAACTGAGCACTGACCTGCAGAAATTAGAGGGGTGGTTTTAGCCCCAGGTAACAGAATGCTCAGTGGATGCATCTACATAGGCTAAACAAGAAGCCTCCGATGTAAGCAAAACATGCAAGAGGCTACGCTATTGTGCGCTCACTTACACCCACAGGCATCAGCGCAGGTGTTTCAGATTTCTAGCCGTGAGAGACGGTCAACACAGGAACGACCCAAAATTTTTGGAACGACGAATTTGCAGGGGTGACATCGCCCAAAGCGGACCCTCGCAAGCATTTTCGAGGAAATCCCCTATTTTCCGAAATCATCGGCGTTCCTTAAATGGTCGCCGCACACCTGCGAATACACAAGAAAAGCATCTGGTCGTGAAATCAGAAATAGCCAGGAATGAGAATACAATTGTAATACGCGAGAAAAAAAAAAAGAGAGAAGAAAAAAAAAAAAAAAGAGTAAAGCACGAAAGATAAAATGACAGGAAATAGTTCAGCAAAGAACTAACGATTAAGTTAGACAACGTAAAAGGGAAATAAGCGACTATACGCGGGTAATATCTGGTAGACAATACGACAAACACGAAAAGGGAAATTAATAAATTTTCTTTTAGAAGTAGTAGACGCACCAGCGAATGGAAATAATAGCTGCAGAATAGATAAATGGGAAGTAAACAACCGTTATTTAATTATAATTTAGTAAGCTTAAGAAACACGAGTGATGAGATTTTTATTTTTGTTGTTGTTGTTGTTGTTGGAGAAAACCTACAAGTAGGAAGAAAAAATACAATTAGAGAAAAGGGAAGCCTGGGATGGAATGCGCTTCGGAATTTCGAAAAAAATATATATATATAAATAAATATGCACATAAAAACCCTTCACTTCTCGTAGGTCAGAGTGAAACGAGCTTTTCGAAGGAAATATTACTAGTTCTTAATGTAAAGCGTATATAATGCATGTGCAAGAGAAATACCGAGTTGATAAGGAGTGATTTCATGTGTATGTTTGTTTTGAGATAATTATGGCCGACAAGTGTTGACAGAACCATTACCACTTTTAGGGTATTTGAAGAGAGTGACATTCGTCAATAAAATGGACAAGATGAACGTGATTGCGTTCGCCGTGGTAATCTGGACAGTTAGCGGAGTAGCTGCTAATCACGAACTTTGTCATTTCAAGGGAGATAAATATCAGTGCACTGTAGCATCTCGTGCCGAACTTTTGAAACTAGGAATGCCGCGGAGTGCTTGTCATGCACATTCATGCGACGAGTGCGTGAAAGCCTGGAGGACATTCATTACGCACAACCATGAGCTTATCGAACCGAGAAATTTCTTCGTTCAGCAGGAACCGAACCCACAAGGAGCCCTTTCATTAATGGAGTGCACAAGAGACGGTTTACACTGTGCCTGCACAGCCGATGCACCGTGCAGTGGAACTAGCGAATATTGTGCACTGGCGAGCTGTGTGAATAAATCCGTCACTACGTGCAACTGCCGCCTGACGCCAGCAGTATCTACACTGATACATGAAGCGGAAGGACTACGGATTTCGAACCCAGCGCTGATCTCTTTCACAGAGTGCGTTGGAAAACCGCGCACTAATATTTTACCTCGGCGCCGCCACCAGAGACATTTGCTGTCTGACGAAGAGGCAGTATTTCAAAGGGAAAATATCAAAGTATCATACAATGACCCAATCATCACCAGCTCACTTCCAGGAACCCTGGTGATTCGAGTTCGAGGTATGGAGCGGGTTATCACTTTAAGGAACGCTCCGTATCAGACATCATTGCCACCGGAACTACTAGAGCTTTCTGCGGAACTAACTTTGATTTTCGTTACCACGGATGGAAAAACCCTAAGGGGTGCTTTGCAAATCGTAGGTAGAACCACGTGTAGACCCCTACAGTGCATACTGTGTCGTGAGATGCTACGACAGCTAAAGTGTTTACCCCACGCAGTCACTTATGTAGTGTATATTGTACTAGTTTTAATTTCAGCGGTAACCTTTCTATATGCCAGGAAAGTAGTAATTAGCATCTGGAAGCTGTTGTATGGAGTCGGAATAATTCTTTGGAAGTCATATAGATTCCTCAGAGGAACAACGTTTGTGGCAGTAAAGACAGGAGCCCTAACAGGAAATGCTTTACGTAACGGAGTAAATCAGATGCACGAATATTTGGAGAGGCAGGTTGCCCGTCCAGCGGCGCAACCGCCTTTACACGGACTGGTACTTTTGAGCTTATTTCTGTTGGTAAACGGAACTTCCGCGGAATGTAATGCACATTCGATTGTTGAATCAAAGGTGAAGGAGTGCACGGACTCAGAGGTAGAGCGCAACTGCCGTTTAACTACTAATGCGCAGGTAACCCTAATGAATTTGGGGCATGAACAATGCATATGGTTTACGGACCAGGAAAATGACCATACACTTTTTCCTTGAAAGTAACCTACCAGCAGGCAAACTGTATCTGGCACACGACGAGAGACTATTTTACGCACGTGACTACAATGCGTTATCTCAGCCAATTGGTTTGTGCAAATCACGAGACTTGCAATTGGGGAAAAGGATGTGTGCGATCAAAACAATTTGACGCACTGACAAAACAATCGCTAGACTGGCCCGGCATCACAGGCTGTCAGCCGTCCGACAGTGGGTCCACGTCATGCTGGATCATTGACTCGCAACATTGCCATTTCTTTCGAATATGGCTGGAAGCAGATTTCCTGCGAGCATACGACGTACGCAGAATAGTATCGATGCAGTGTAGTTATCAGCTACTAATTCAACAGCACAACAACGACACCGTAGAGACTCTGACGGTTAAGAACCAAGCCACGACCTCTACGGGCATCACAGTGCAAGTAGTCGGATCACTGGACCAGCCTACACAAATCGTGAACACCCATCTGATCTCTCGAGTGGGAAACCCTCAAGAGAGTTATATTGAAAGGGCAAGCTTACCTTCACGACCGATGAAAGGATATATCGGCGATACGCAGAGCAACGAATCGATGTCGAAAAATTTTATCTTCGACGAAAGCATGTTTTCTTGTAGCTATTATGAGGACTCTATGAAATGCCACCGACAACAGTCGTATTTACTGAGTATGATAGAACAAAAAAGAGCGCCTTACCAATGGCATCAGCATGGCATCAACTGAAGGTTGACGGAAATGGCCAACTTGTTTCGGAACTGTTACACTCAGCCCCTATAGTGGTAAATCTTCAATTCCAGAAGTACAAGTACTCGATCGAAACCAGAACTATCTGCCCAAAATTCACGGAGGCAGAAATCAAGGTAACAGGCTGTTTTGCATGTGAGCCTTTGGCTACGGTAGAGATCGAAGCTTTCTCATCGTGCGCAGCCGGGATTGTGGACGTTCACTTCGAAAAACTCACGGTGCACACTCGATCGGTAAAGCTACAGACGAAAAGACGAACGATCAAGATAAATCTAAAGACGGACACTAAGTGCCACAGCGAAAAACTCTGCTTAAAGGCCCGAACCGTTACCGCTTGTACCACTTTAGACTTTTGCTTAGAACAACCTTCAGTTCAGCTGACTTATCCTAATATCTCCAGCGCATACTGGCAACCAGCAGGCCCACCCGAATGGAGCAGTGAGCTACTGTTCAACGCCTTCGGCACTTCCCTGTTCGGAGCTTTCAAAATAATCGCAGCCGGAGCCGCTGCGGTAATAGTAATTCTGTTTATCGCTTCGTCGGTCATCACTTGCTGCAGGCGGTAAATGTTACCAGGAACTATTCCTCGGCGTAATGGCACGGCACCCTTATGAACTGAACGTGGAGATGGTGTTAGCCTACATCACTCCCGTCGGGGAGGCTGATCTCCAAAGGAACTCTGAGAAACTAGCTGAGTGCTTAAGAGACGGGGACGTCCAAAACCGAAACCATATCGCCGAACGGAGGCGCGTACCCGGGCAAATATTGTGTGTCGCCGAGAAGACGGCGGCTGAAGAAATCTGTCAATATCGGAAAGAATTCATATATATATACAGTGCATATGTTATCTGTCAATGCCAAACTTAGAGTTAGATTCGGTGGAGGAATTTAATATCTATTGATCATTATTATAATAATCTTACTCGTAGTTTTATGTTTATTGTATGTGCTTATAATTACATTATGTGTCATATGTGTGCATAAGTTTTCGCAAATGATTGTAATTCATCGCATGTTGAAATGAGAGAAAACGAGCAGCCTTGCAAGAGAGGAAGGAATCCACAGCACCTAACTTTGGGGGACAAAACTCTTCAACCCTATGGGAGAGGGAGATAATGTTACCCGTATGTCCTCCGGAATATCGTGTAACATTGGAGGACCATGATTTCGTAGGTATGAATTTCGGAAAGGGGGCCTACAAATTAGTAAGTGTGGGAAAGCAATATATTCACCAAATAATTCCTACGGTATCGCATAGTACGAGGAAATAGTTAAACGAGGAAGAGTAGTTACCAAGTAGACCGTTTAGAAAGCGCGGGAATTGGGAAAGAAAATCCGAGAAGCATAATGCAGACAGGCATTCTAAGAGGATAATTATAATACATATTGCATAATTATTCGAAGACCTGGCTGAGCAGATTTCTTTCTTGAGGAGGAAATTCCTTATTTTTTTTCATCATTCTTTTGAATTGCTGTTTTTTTATTTATTTTTTTGTGTTCCCCGAGCTCGCCGGAATTCACGTGGGGATACTCACGAAACACACCCCTTGGTTAGTAAAGAGAAAACTCGGAGGTTATTACAAGCAACGCTACGAGAGTGAAATCGCGCAATCACAGGTGGGGGCCAATTTACTGGACCTTTCGCTATTAACGAAGTCACGTTTTACGCACGCTAGCGGGCAACGAACAGGGCATATTTCTCGTAGTGGGCGTAACTGGTTGACACCAACAGAAAGAGTCACACAGGAAGCGTACGTGAAAATTCTAAGGCAGCGCGGACATCCCGCGGAGCAGTTGACAAGATAAAGGAATATTCATCTTCAAGAAAACTCCATGTTCTCAAGCCTTTGCCAACGAATCGGAGGGATTCCCATACAGGGATGTAAACCAATGCCGAAGCGAGGAAAACCGGCCCAACCAATAAGGGGAGAGCCATTTGGGTAGGACAGGAACACCCCAGAACCCCTTAAACATAGACGAGAGACAGAAACTTTTTTTCAGATATGATTTTGAGAGAACACGGAATGGAATGATGACTGCTAATTCTGGGTGAACGCAGAGAGGACAGAATGGACTCTAGATGAATCCTGGGCAGAATATCGCAGAGAAAATTAAGTTAGGAGGTTTTCCTGGGAGGACGCTCAAAATGGAGCAAGATGATTTCCAAGCAAGGGAAGTATGATGTTTTCCCTGAGAGGGTTTTACACAATTTTTGGGTGAAGCATCGAGTGATCTCATGCGGGCAGTGTGCATCCAACAGGACCGGATGAGGTCCCAACCATAGACTTTATACCTATAAGTAATACCGGACGACAACGAATGTGATGAAAAGAAAAGAATTTGGTGAGAAAAATTTCATAATTCCCAATATCTCGTTAGCATGATCATGATTTTGTCTCCTATACATCCTCGGTAGAAAAGATATTTTTAATCTCTTGCAAGTGCTGAATAACATAATGTGTCTTATATTTTGCGAAAGGTGAACTTTAAAATATGATTACGAAAATAAAAAGCATACTGAACTTAAAATATATTTTGGTTTAAATTAATAGAAATCTCCACCGATCAGTGTAATAGATTTTAAGGAAACACTAATGAAAATAAATTCTGTATTTTATAATGAAATTTACCCGAGTTTCTCAAATCTTTGAAAATTCAAAATAAGTGAATCTTTGTTTATTTTAACCTGAATAATTAAGTAGAACAATCGTAAAGTTTTGATAGAGTAGCAACTCCAAGATTTTAAGAAGAAAATAACTTTTAGCATTTAGCAAGCCCAGTCGCAGGATAAAAAGTCCAAATCTGACATCATGAGTTTATTAAATTTCAAGCGGCATATGGAGGAATATGGGTTTCCCATGTTCTCCCATATGAAACACAACGCAATGCACCCGTCAACCCTGAGCTTGGAGACCCTCAATTAGGGAACCCAACTTCACGGTAGACACCCATAGGCGGAAGATAATAGAAGATAAAGAGTTACGAAAATTAACGGTCTTTTTAATAATTAATCCCACTGCAGCGAATAGGACGCAGCAGATGGTTCGCCCTCACATCGAGTAGGGGGTGGTAATATAAATGCTATGTTGTGTTTATCTTCTAGGTGTCCGGTGACTTTTGTCAATATAGTGTATATAATGTACTATATATATGACCCACGTGGTCTTCTTCTGGGTCTTTTCCTGTACCTTATTCAATCTAAAATACCGGTGGTCCATTCTTCTGGCAATATGTCCAGCCCATTGTCATTTCAGAGATTTTACTCTGATCATGTTGTCTTCGACTCTTGCCATTTTTCTGATCCACGAGCTCCTATTCTTATCATTCCTGGTTACACCAAGCATGCATCTCTCCATGCCTCTTTCAGTTGTCTGCAGTCTTTGTATGTCTTTTTTAGTTAAGCTCCACGTCTCTGCTCCGTACGTAAGCACTGGAAGGATGCACTGATTAAGCACTTATTTTTTAAGACAATGACATATTGCTCTTGAAAATTGTACTGTTTCTTCCAAAAGCTTTCCAACAAGTTTTATACGTCGATTAATTTCTTCATCAATGCGACCTTCGCTTGAAATCTGTTGTCCAAGGTAAATGCA
Organism: Macrothele yani; assembly: GCA_039090855.1. Taxonomy (NCBI): domain Eukaryota; kingdom Metazoa; phylum Arthropoda; class Arachnida; order Araneae; family Macrothelidae; genus Macrothele; species Macrothele yani. The sequence continues at coordinate 29,590,718 of CM077029.1, read as the reverse complement.
GATATCGGTTATTTTGCTGCTTTCTCCCATCAATTGACAAATCATCATTACTTGTAAAAGCATTGTACATCAGTTTGACTTTCAAGTTCATTTTGAATCCCACTTCTTTACTCTTGTCAGAAAGTTCCTGGATCATACTCTGCAGCTCTGAAAGGGTAGTTGTAAAACTGACTTCGCCCCATCCCACTTTTGTTGTGAAACCATCTTTACTCGTTAATAGTTTATTTCTGATAATTCCTTGAAGTCTACTTTTTTTAACGTTTTGCCTTCAATTCTTTAGTATCAGAAGCTTTAGTGCGTTGATGTGATATCAATGTGCGCCGCTGAATTTTTGGGAGAACGACACGAGGCGATGCTTATTAAAAAGTCTGTTATTAGCTTTGGTAATTTATGGGGATGGGGGGGGGCAGACGGAGAGAAGAAAAATTAAGGTCTTAACCTTATTCCTGCTACACTGTGTTCTACACCTATACCCTGAGTATAGGTAGAGAAACTTCTATCTTCAGATGTGTTGGAGGCAAGGGCGCCGACTTCACCAAATTATTGGGGGGGTGGGGGCGTAAAGAAATCAGATGTGGGAGGGGCATGCCTCTTCCATTGTCAGGAGAAAAATAAGAAAAAAACGGGCAAAAAGATAAACTACGAGGTTCGACGTATATTTTAAAAGGCAATTGTAAATGCTTATCAGTAAATAAATAGGGAAAGAAATATTCTTTTGCTGAATATATATATAAAAAAAAATCAGCCAGTGATTTTATAAAAATATCCAGAGAGATTTTGTTTCCAAACGTTTATAAAAAACATGAGTATTTAGCACGGTTTCTCAAAAAAAGAACGTGAACCGCAAAAAATAAATAGATAAATAAAGGTGCCAGAGGGGATATAAACGTTTCGGTATTTTTATTTATTTATTTTATTTTTGATAATTGTTTTAAACATTTACCACATATCACAAGAACATGTCAAACACAATGCGGGGTTGGTAATGAAGTTTTTTGTCGAATGAACAATGCTGCATATGGATAAGGGAGAGACAGAGAGAGAGTTTTCTTCACTTATTTTCTTATTTATTAATTTTTGAAAATAAATCTCTTTGACCTCGTAAGATGGAGCTTGGTCCATCTTATAAAAAATAATACGTTTCTATAAAGGAAAGAGATGAATTTTTGCGATTAGACTGAAGAGCATGGAAAATTTTTCTCGATGGAAATATTCCAACTCACGCATCTCGAAAATGACACACGCAGAAACAAAAACTTTTTAATTAAACAGGACGAAAAATATTGGGTGGGCACTACCCCTTCAGTAAAATTATTGAGTGGACAAGATTCACCTAGCCCCCTCCCTCCCCCCAACCATAGTCGGCGCCTATGTTTGGAGGTAAGAACGCTTCTATCACTTAAAATACTAAACAGGTTCGCTTAAAAATTGCTGAAAATGTATTAATGAGTTTTCCATTAAAAACAATTTTTACGATAACTTAAAAAAAAAAAAACATATTCTTAAATGAACAAGTAAATCTATAAATGATAAATAACACTCGGGAATATATTTTTTTTAACACGATTTACTAAGATTTCAAATTCGGTAGATGTGAAAAGCAGCATATGAAAAAGGGAAACATTGTTTTACATTTTTTTAAAGGAATATGTGATATATTCAGTTGTGAACTCGTGTTTAAAAGTTACAAAAATTAAAAGAAAATTACCAAGGGTTCGTTCGGGGTAACAAATATTTATTTAACACCGAGTCAGACAGTGGTTTATCATTAGATTTCAGTTACTAAACTTTTAAAATTGTATATCATTATTAATTAGGTTTACGGGGATTTTGATAATTAAAATTCTTTGGAACCTATAGGTATTTTTCGTAAAACCAAAATGATTGCACTAACACAAATGCGCTCATTGTAGTGCACATTGTAATTAAAATGACTGACCTAATTTTGTACCAATAGAAGTACTACAAAACACTTACACCAAAGTTAATCATATCATGCAAATTTTATTCTTTTATAGAGAACTAAGGCTTGAAATGTCTCTTGGAAACGTCTCACTGTTAGAGGTCTGCACGGGCAGGGAAGGGCAGACCCGGCCCGCCAAGCCCGAGCCGGGCTTTTTTAGTTTAGTAAACAAAGCAACGGGCCGTACCAAGTCGACCTACCTTTTTTTTATTACAATAGTGAAGAAAGAAAAAAGTCGTGTCTCCAGATTTTCTGGTCTGTTTAACAGTTTTGACAGCTTTACTAACTTCCATGACATAGCCCAGGCCGTAATCACAGAGGTAAGGAGAGGCATTCACATTACTTTTACCATCTGTAGGTATTAAGATGGTAAAAACACTTTGGGGCTTGTTGATTCGACACCGAGCGATTGTGTGTGTGTGTGTGTGTGTGTGTGTGTGTGTGTGTGTGTGTGTGAGAGAGAGAGAGAGAGAGAGAGAGAGAGAGAGAGAGAGAGAGAGAGAGTGGGACGACATCGATTTTTTTCTCCTACCTCTAATTCCTATAGGGATTGATTTTTGTATGATTACTGCTTGCTAGTTCGGAGGAAGGGACAATTTATTACCCTCCTGCGGCATTTCACTCGGAAAACTTATCGGCAACAGGCCTCTGTCCATGTCTTCATGTATTCATAGCTGCAAATATAACTTCTTTAACCATGGAATTTAAGAATCTTTTAAGAATCAATTTAAGTATTGTGCGAAAAAATTGCCAAAACGTTGTTGGTCAAAATGGTCATATGAACAAAGCAACAGAAAAATGAAATATATATATATTTTATATCTATATATATATAATTATTATGCTATTAATATTTAAATTTACGGTTTTAAATATTTCAACTAATAATAAATTAATAAAAATAAAATTAAGTAAATCTCGTAATTTATGGTATTAAATATAGTATTAACTGTTATAATTTATATCTATATACATACCATCATTTTTGAAGTTCGATGTAACCCATACAAATTTGTCCTTGTTAAATTATCTTATAAAAGAATAAGTAGCTGAAAAAATGAGAGCGTGATTTAATTTGAAGCAGTAATTTCCTGTGAAAATGCTTCCCAGTATAGATTTCTGTTACGTTTGTAAACACATTCAAACATTTCTGTAATATCAAAAATAAGAATAATTATAGAAATCTATAAAATAATGGATATCCAAAATATTACTATTAATTTATTTGAGGCATCATTTTCCAAATTTTCATGCTAATATATTTCGGATTCAACCAACAAGAACTTCCCTGAGCACTCCAACATTTCACATTTCTAAATTAGGCATTTACCACCATTTGGTCTTGCAAATGTATTTTCCCTCTTGAAATAAACCCAAATACATATATACGGCTTTGTTTAGCTGCGACGGTAGAATTTTTAGTTTGTTTTTGCAAGTCACAGAGGTAATGTGGCTGCGTTCTCTATTCTCCTTCTGTCAGTTCACAAGTTACTACGTTTTCGTGGTCATATAGGCGAGGATGCATTACTTTTTGAGTTTCATCGTAGAAAGTTGGGCAGTATGCACGCGCCAAGCACAATGTAGTTTAAGTTTTTCAGAGAAACAATTATCTCTGTGTGGAAAATCCTGAACGTCGAAGCCAAAATTCCAAACGCGTTTTCCGACACACTTCTCGCCCTCGATAACCTGTAGTTGAAAATTCGTTTATATATACTTTTCTTTCTTTCTTTTTTTTTTTTTTTTTTTTTTTTTTTTTTTTTCGTTTGCCAAAATTATTACTGCTAACGTTTTACTCTTTTCTGCGGAAAGGAAGAACGACATTTTGTAGAGTTCTGCTGGAAACGAAGATTGACTGAGACACTTGAGAATGAAAAGCGAGAGGTTGTTAAGTTTGTGTCTGGGGCCAAACCTAGTCAGGGGGACGATCTCTCTAGGGACCATGGGTATCTACTACTCTAGTGTTTTTTTACTACTAAAATGGTGTTTTCTACTACTCTCTTAGAAATTCGTCGCTCAGAGGACTCCCTCCATTTAACAGAAATACTAACACTAAATTTAACAAAAAAAAAAAAAATAAAAAAATAAAAGCCATACCTCCAAAGGTAAATCCTTCCACTTTTCCCGCGTGCGAAGATACCGTTCTTCAAATGTCCTATTCCAGAATGTTCCATAGCGGGGAGTGAAGTCCAGGTGTGGGTAAACTTCGGCAGTATCGATGAACGTTGGCGACTGTTTGGCACCGGCAGACGACTTCGGTCGGCGCGCGACATCCACATGCTTGCGTTCGTAGCACTTGGAATTCGTCGCAGAGAAAAGCAACGGGCTCAGTGCCTGAGATAAGGGCTTCAAAGACGTTGCGTGCAAGTAGCAGACGAGGAACATAGAACAAGCAACTGCTAGTCCACCAAACAGCAAAAGAGCCGCTTTCCATCGCCGCGTCGTCCTCCACAGAAATCGCCCACCCCTCATCACGACCTCTTCGCTCTTACTTTCTGCAATGAACGGGAACTATACCGAAAAAAACAACAACACGCGAACGTTTAGTAACATCCGGGGAGGTGCGTTTACTTGTTTATCGTAACCTACATGCGTGACAAAAAAGCTCATTTCCGAATTTCGCGCAGTTATCTCTGCTGACAGATAGTTACGATACCTTATCGGATGCAAACGTATTTGCAAAATGGCTCAAGTTGTCTTTGTGAACAATGCGAGTTGGACTTAAAAAAAATAGCATAAAGATACGGCTTTTACACATGTTTTATGAAAAAGAAAATTTCTTCGTTCTTTTTCGATTTTTGATGATTTTCCTAACCTTTATAAGGAGCATTCACTGACATATATTGTGATCAGAGGCGACTTTAGATCTTTTGGGGCCCTAGGTGCTAAAGGATTTAGGGGCTCCCTCCCTTTCTTATCGCGTCAGAAATGTTCGTTTGTCAGATTAACAAAAAATAATAATAAAGTCAAGAAAAAAGTTTTTGCACTTTCTAAAATGCCATTCTATCTTCCTATTATTAGAACGTTTTGTAAGAAACAGTGTTAGTGTAATCACTTTGTCTGTGCACATCAAACTTTTTGTTTTTAGAGATATTTCAAAAATGATTTTTGCGGAAAATAGGAAATCTAAAGATATTAGGTTTGGCACTTTCAGTGACGGATTCCCAAATAGGCATAAGGATTAAATGCAAAAGATCCGGTTTTAAAATGGAAAAGTGGGACCCACAGCTTTTCGGGTAAGAGTATCATTGAAACTTTTACTACTTTTTCAAAACTTAATTTCATCTCGATTTAAGGAATAGAAAAAGTGAGAGTACTTGCTAATTATCAGTATTAAAGCAGGGAGGAGAAAGTAATAAGAAAATGTTGTTGCAGTACAATAGAAATTTCTTTTAACACTATTTCATAAGACAAAGATAATATTCTCGAATGTCTTTCTTTCTTTTTTTTTTTTTTTTTCAGCTTAAATATTAGCTCTTTTGGTTTAGGCTGGTTTAGGAGGAGGGGGGGCGGGGGATTAAGGCTGAGGGAGAACTTGATTACCGTACCCCAAAGGGAAAAGACAATAAATAGCAAACAGCCCCGATCCTCAGAACAGTTTCTACAAGCATTCCTCATTGCAACCCTGTCCGGACACAAATATATTCTTTGGTTTGAAGTAGCATGAAAGTAATTTATGTAACAGCAGGCCAGTTAAAGTATTCGCCTTACACAATGAAAAGTGTAGGAAGCGTGAATTCTTCCTTCACCTACCACCAAATTGAAGGCTAAATTATTTTTTGTTCCTTTCAAAACCAGATCATCGATAAGAAAATACACTGGCGTGCAAAAATTAAGGACGAGACGGTTTTTCGAATGTAACGTCGTGCAGAACTGCTCCACATCGACTCAAATCATACCATAACATCCCCAAGATGTAAGAATATGGAACAAGTGAGCAAAACCGTCCAAACAAAGAATCCAAAGGATACAAAGGCACTTTATTGAAAAGGTAGCTTCGAGCACAACTGGACAGAAGACAAAAACGTCCATGTGACAGGTGGCTGCCAAAAAAATCCAGTCTTTAGTAGGAGATATGATCACCCCTAACTACGTTGCAGGATTTACAACGTCTGTCCATGCTGAGGACGAGGTTGTCAAGGAGCTGTTGTGGCATCGCGGCCCATTCCTCTTGTAGCAACAATCGCAGTTGCGGAATCGTTGCTGGCGGCTGGTGACGTGATGCCAAGCGTCTCCCGAGAAGGTCCCACACATGTTCGATTGGATTTAGGTTCGGGGACCTTGCGGGCCAATCCATGCGTTGAATATCTTCACTCTCCAACAGCTCTGCGACAGCCATTGTACGATGAGGTGTAGCATTGTCGTCCATGAAGAAGAACTCAGGACCCACAGCACCTCTAAACATACGCACATGAGGCAGGAGAACCTCGGTACAATAGCGGACACCAGTGACTGAACCTCCTTGGAAAATGTGGAGGTCAGTACGGCTACCAAGCGTGATACCGCCCCAAACGGGAACTCCGCCACCTCCAAACCGGTCCCTTTCGATGATGTTGGACGTGTGATTGCGTGTTCCCTGCTCTCTCCAGCTGTGTATATTTCCAGAATCGTTCGTCAGACTAAATCGGCTCTCATGCGTAAAGAGAACTCCACCCCATTGCTGATGTGTCCAGTTCTTGTGTTCCTGGCACCACAGAAACCGCCGTATCCGAGGAGCACGCGTTAATGGCACACACCGTACTGGTCGTCGTGCAAATAGACCACCTTTGTGCAGCCTCCTGGCCACGGTAAAACGCGATAACGGACGTCCAGTTGTATGTTGCATGTGCCTTACGATTTCTCCCGCTGTCTGCCGTCTGTCTGTTCTCGCCTGTAGGACAATACTCCGGTCGTCCGCCGCCATGGTTGCTCGTGGACGACCACTGCTAAATTCTCGGACAGCTGTTCCTGTCGTTTGAAATGCTATCCAAGCTCGTGAAACTATGCTTTGAGCGATCCCAAACTCCTCGGCCACACTAGTCACACTTCGACCTTCTTCCAACTTCCCAATGACGCGACCTCGGGTAAAGTCATCCAGATGTTGTCTACTGGATTGCCTGTTGGCCATATCCCACGGTGGCAGCAACTCGACGTCGTTCAAACCGATGTACACCGTGCAATAGCTTTCACCGAATTGCTGAGCGTACACCGCCCGTGTGCTTTATACCCTGCCAACACTTCCCTCCCTCCCTACGTCATGCTGCATATATGCGCATGCTCTACCGTACCAGACCCTAGTCTATCCCCTGAGTGGTCTTTCGGTCCGTTCTGCCTGCTCGTTCCGTTGTTATGCTAATTTCTCCACTTCGTCCTTAATTTTTACACACCAGTGTATGAGAAAGTAAAATATGAGTTCACAATACAAATAAAGCGGTCGCTTTACGGTCCCTGAAAACCAAAACATTACTGGCAATCCAATTATCCGTTTTCGGGTCTCCTCAAACTCTGGGGCCCTATTTGGAAATCCGCCACTGATTGTGATGCCAGTATAATCGGTACAATTGCCTTCGTCACATAAGACTCACTCCAACACATGAAACGGCATGTTATCGTAGTACGCGGTATGTAAATTAGACAGATTGTGGGCCGTAGACACAGGCACGACGCTACTGATGGGCTGGGGTGGGGATCAAATCGGGCTTTGCGTGGGGGATTCAGTTTTGATTCACCCCCTCAACTCCCCCCTAAATATTTAAGCAATCAGGACATATGGCGAGTGCAGCCATCTAAGATTTTAGGAAACCTGGATAAACGTACATGAATTTCATGAATTCACTGATATTTTATTAATAAAAACATTTTTTACGCTTTCCAACCGTAGGTTGAAGAAGCCTATGTGCTCCAGCTTTGTCCGTCCGTCCGTCTGTCTGTCTGTCCGCACGATAACTCGCGTAAAAATGGTTTGATTTCGATCAAATTTTAGTATGTGGTAGGGGACCACCTGGGGACGAACCCTATTGAAAATGGGGTTAATGGGGTCAAAGCTCACGACATAGGAACGGGATCCATTCCATTGCCCTTATGCGTCATAACTTGCGAAAATATGGTTCGATTTCGATGAAATTTTAGTATGTGGTAGGGGACTACCTGGGGACGAACCCTATTGAAAATAGACGAAATGGGTCAAAGGTCAGGACATAGGAGCGGGATGCATTCAATTGCCCTTATGCGTCATAACTTGCGTAAACATGGTTCGATTTCGATAAAAGTTTAGTATGTCGTAGAGGACCAACTGGGGATGAACCCTATTGAAAATGGGTGAAATGGGGTTAAAGGTCAGGACATAGTAGTGGGATGCATTCCATTGCCCTTATGCGTCATAAATTGCGTAAAAATGATTCGATTTCGATGAAATTTTAGTATGTGATAGGGGACCACCTGGGGACGAACCCTACTGAAAATGGGACAAATGGGTCAAAGGTCAGGACATAGGAGCGGGATGCCCTTATGCATCATAACTTGCGTAAACATAGTTCGATTTCGATAAAAGTTTAGTATGTCGCAGAGGACCAACTGGGGATGAACCCTATTCAAAATGGGTGAAGTGGGGTCAAAGGTCAGGAATAGGAGCGGGATGCATTCCATTACCTTTATGCGTCATAAATTACGTAAAAATGATTCGATTTCGATGAAATTTTAGTATGTGATAGGGGACCACCTGGGGACGAACCCTATTAAAAATGGGGTCAAAGGTCAGGACATAGGATCGGGATAAATACCATCGGCCTTATCCCTTACTATTAAGGGAACAATTCTTGAATGTATGTACATTTTATTTTAAAAACGGCTCTAAGGATTTTGATGAAAGTCGTTAACCTACCGTTTTCTGGTACTAGAAATAGATTTAGCTTGATCTCGACTTTGGGAAAATTCGTTTAGTGGGTTAAATAACCACCCCGAATTACCACGTTTTAGTGTCATGGCGTCGTCCTATTAATGTTACCCATGCTCAGAAATCTTATGACGTTACACTCTCGCGATTGAGATGTTGGCGCGCGGTCACGCCATCTGTCTCATTACGTCACGCATTGTGTGTAGATCCTATTAAAGTTTTATGATGTCACATTCTCGCGAGCGGATGGTCGCGAGTCCCATCTGCCTCATTACGTCACGCGTTGTGTTCGTATTACGCATTACTTCTATTTTCTTCTGGAACAAAAAGTGAGTTGTGCCAGCTGCTTGGAGTTGATGCGTAGTACAGCGTAAGCAGCGGAACGCTGGTGTGTTTTTCTCTTCAAAAGGTAAACTGTTAATACAGCATTTTTTTGTTACGTTTTTGAATAGTCACTTGATGACGAGCGTGCTAAAATTTGATTAATTCATTTTTATTAATTACTATTAACAGGGTGTCACGTGGATGGTTAAACAATATAAAAAAAATATGGCTGGTCGACCCCCTACGAAACGTGGACTTTCCAACTTTAATAAGAAGAATAAGTAGAATACGGCACTGTCGGAACAAGGACAAGCGGAAGAAGTAAATATGGAACAGCTTGGACATTCAAGAGCCGATGATTTACGATCAAATTTTAGTCTCGAACATATGACCTTCCATTGGAAGAAGATCAGCCTACAAAAAGATCATTCCGAGCAGCTAAGGCGAGGAGCATGTAAATAATGTCCGACGTTATTATAACCCTCAATGAATCTTTATCGCAAGAAAACCTCCAATAAATGCGGCGAATAAATCGACAGCGAATTGCAGCTGAATCATCCGAAGAACGTAACCAGCGCTTGGAAGAACTACGAAGCCCGAAACCGCGAATCATCCGAAGAACGTAATCAGCGCTTGGAAGAACTCGCAACCGAAACCGCGGATGAAAGTGTTCAGCGACTGGAACACTTAAGAAAACGTGCAACTCAACGACTTAGCATTACAATACTTGGAAATAACATATCAAAATAAAAAAAAATTGTGCCCTCATCCATCCCCCTTTAACCGAGCGATGCTCAGTGTTCCTGATATAAAAATGCTTCGATTGAGACAAAACTTTATCATGTTGTTACGGAAGTATACTTTACCAGTTGTGTTGAATATAATAGAAATGGGGTCAAAGGTCAGGTCATAGAAGCGAGATTTATTCTACAGCCATTATCCTCATAACTTGAGTTATGATTTCTGGTATGTTGGAAAGCGTATCATAATCAATGCATCGCATGATTTTACTAACTTGTTTGTTTGTTAAATTTAGTGTTTGTATTTCTGGGAAATGGAGGGAGTCCTCTGAGCGAATTTCTAAGAGAGTAGTAGAAAAACACCGTTTTTGTAATTATAGTTCAGAACACACACACACACACACACACACACACACACACACACACACACACACACACACACACACACTCAGAGAGAGAGAGAATAAATTGCGAAGAAATAGTAGCTTGCCATTGAAATCCGTACACGTGGTTCTCAAACTGCACACATTGAATAAATACTACGTACAGTATTCACTTTCCATTAATCCGAGATGAATCTGGGTTCGAATCCCGGAGAGGCATGGCTGTTGTTGAGAGCGCCAGTGTCTTAGGGCACTGGCTCTCTCCCTTCCCTGGAACCAGTGGCCCTAAATTAGGGACGGGTGACTGCTTGTAGCCCAATGAGTTGATCACGGTAATCATTAAACTTCGAATAAAAAAACAAAAACAAGAAAGAAACAGTATTCCCTGGAAAACGTTTTCAGCCTCGGGTAAAATGCACATGAACGGAATTGTTTCCCCAAAATGTCTGCCAAACAGTTCAAAATTTGTGCATCCTACATGTTTTGCCCCCCCCCCTAATAGCCCACCCAGTTTGGAGCGGCTGGCGGCGCCATTGAGTAAATGGCCTATTGTTTGGTTGAGGGCCGCGGATGTCCTTGTGGTCCACGTTCATGGCTGCAACGGAAAAATCTTAGGATCGATACCAGGAAGGTACGACAGCTCAAAATAAATATCCGCCGTGTGCCGGATTGGCACTTTAAGCCGTCGGATCCCGCGTGCAGACCCCACCATCACAAATAAGAGCTTTCCCTTTCTACCTCGCTTCCGTGTGACTTTCCTGTCGGGCACTGTATCCCAAATCTCCTAGCTTCCTTCTCCTAAGGGACAATTGTTTAAGACCTGGGATCAGACACACTTCCTTTCTAAAATCCTATACATAAATTTCTAATATCATTCGTTTGAGGGTCGAAATGGGCAAAACGAGTGATCTGAGTTACTTTGAACGTGGAAGTACAGTTCGAGCGTCTCCCAAAACGGTCGTTCTCCTGGGGTTTTACGCACAGCCGTAACAAGGTTTTACCGTGAATGACGACACGAAAAAAAAAACTAAAAAAAACAAAACTGGCCGTAATCGACGATCTTCTGGAGAAAAACTGCTGGTCTACCAGAGAAGGTCAAAGGAAACAGACGGGCCCCAAACCTGCAAATCACTGCAGAAGTCAACATTTGGTGTGCCAGAATTCAAAATTGGTGTTCCAGCATTCGCGACATGGTCCGATATGAACCCATCACGTGTCGGACCATGTCGCTAATGGGCTGCAACAGCCAACGACCATGTCGTTGGCCTCCTTTGACTCCTCTGATCCACCATCTCTTTTCTCCCACAGTTGTGCGTTAAAAGCCCAGGAGAACTGCCGTTTGGGAGGTGCTCGAACCAACACGCCTGGCTGTAAACATAATGCAACGCTCAAAGTCGCTCAGATCGCTCGTTTTGCCCATTCTAACCCTATATTCAAAGTTAACTGATGCATTAAGTAGTTTCAGCAAGGGAGTACCTGACTGATCCCCGGTCAAAAATTTCCCTTCTTGAAATCGGAAGCTAGTAGATTCTAGTAAAGGAAGTCGATAGGAAAGACAAATATAGAAGAGTTTAGGGGCAGAGTTCTTCAACAAAATAGCAAAACTTCAGAAGCAAGGCCGCCCTCAAAACTGACTGAAGGGAGGTAAAGCACCCGACGGAGAGGGAGCGTAACATTCAGGAACCACCCACCACCGCCTTCTTAGGGGAATGGGAGAGTGAGACCTCTGGAAACCTCGAGTGCTAGAGCGGCATCAAGTACTCTCCGTCACACGACAACCCGAAAAAGAATACAACAACTTTCTAATCTTGACACTTTCTGGTGGTCCGTCCAACACACTATATTATCAAATGTACCAAATATTTGCATAAGGAACCGTTGCGCAGGAAGGTGCGCTGCGAGTGGGGAAGTACGTATATAAAGCTGAGATGTTCTGTCGTGTTATCAGTATAAGTGCCTGGGACTCCAAATAGATTGTCGACTTTCATGGGTAGCGAACACTCAAGGTTAGTAGACGACAAGGTTATGCTCATCCTGCACTTCCGGCGATTGCTTTGTGACGTCACCGTCCAGATCACTGTCGTAAGACTACCTAATTGTCATGTTTCTTTGTATCTGCACCACAGCAGCGTGTCGAAATTATTATTCGCAAACCAGCTGGAATAATCTTCATAAATTCTATCAGATTTTTTAATGCATAAGGTTTTCAATTCTTAATTTAAAAAAATTGGAGAATGTTGCCGAGATGTTTTTCCTATTCCTTATAAATAAATTCTTTATTATATGACTATACTAGCTTTACTATCCGGCTTTGCCTGGGATTTAAGCTTATTAATTTCATGTTACCTTATATGTCACTGAAAAAATCGGGAAAAAATTGATGCTAGCTAGAAAGAAAAAAGCTGATTTCACAAATTCGGTCATTACAAATTATTTATTCATAGTGTGATTATTTCAGCACTTGGCCGTACACAACATTTTTCGTTTCTCCTTCATCGGCGACAATATATAATTTTGTTGGATCCTTTGCTCTTGACATTTAGTTGTCCATATGAGAAGCATCAAATGCATCACGTGCTTTCAGTTTCAGGTGTCTTTGAGGGGCGAATCTCTGGGATAAAAAAGTTCAAAACGTATCTTTGCGAATATTTTATGAAACTGGCTGAAATTTTAATTAACTCAGTAAATCGTTAATAGGAACATGACCTCCAAATTTCGCCTGAATCGGCCAATAACTTTTTAAATTAGCCGTAAAAAATTTTATTAACCGTTTCTGCGTATATATTTCTGTTTACCGATGAATTAAAAATTCCATACCTATTTTAAAAAGTTTTGACCGGATTCCGGTGAAATTTTGAGGGACTCCTTCTTATTACCAATTCATGGTGTTGATAAAAATTTCAGCCCGTTTCGTTGAGATTTCGCAAAGTTTGTTTTTGCATTTTTTTATTCACAGTTCTCAAAGAATAGAAACACCTGTGGATGTGCCGAGGAGATGAATGCAGTCACGTGCTTTCCGCGACGTAGCAAACGACGCTGACTTTATTGATTAGCTTATTAATTAATTCATAACTCGCGAACGAAACAACGTAAAGATCTTAAATTAGTTGCGTTGACCTAGGAATTCCAGTATTCAAAACCTATGCAAAGTTCACGATGCCACAGTTCGGCGTTCGAGCGTTTTTGCTGCTTCAGACAAACAGACGTTTTGTGTTGTGACGTGCCTGCCCCGCAGGATGCACACGACATAAAGGCAGATAGCAGCGAAAACAAGCGTCTGCGTAGCTCAGTTGGTAGAGCGACTTATTCCGGAATAAGAGGAGTCGGGTTCGATCCACGGCGTGGACCATAAATAACGGAGAAATGTACTTCGTTATAGTGTTTTATATGTGAGATATAATATGTCCTGCTGTGAGTTTTCCCTTCTAAATTTATGTCAAAACAGCAAAAATTCCCCTTGTAACTAAATTTAAATGTACAACCGTTTTCCCGTTCTGTACGTAACAAAAATGTGCGGGAGGTATTTTTGATATCTCAATTACTAAAATATTCACATGACTGTGAATTTCTTCTGTATTTAATGTAAATGTGATTTTGCATAAGCTTTTATTCTGTGTTTGAGTTATAAAAATTGTTGACAAGACATCTTCCTCCATCATAGCTACAGTTCAGATCTACGATTCACATGTTAGGACGGTGATGTCACTCAGTGACGTCACGATCATTCGTCTGCGAGGAGGCAAAATGAGCAAACCTTACTGTCTATTAACCTTGGCGAACACCTACTACCACAGAATAAAGCTTGACAATGTCTTGGGCAGCCAGCTCCATTACTCCACCGGAGAAGCTTCCTTACATAAGGCACAAAGTACTACTGTATAAAACGGTCGTCAGGCCAGCGCCACCCCCATTTGGATAGGTATTAGTAGGAGCCAGCAAGAAAGAATCGAGAGAGTGCAGAGCCGAGCACTTTGTATGATCAACTGGACACTTCTTCGGAACCCGAGGAACAGACTTGGAGTTGAGAAGGCACAAAAGTTCTCCACCAGACTCGCCAAGAACTCTTTCAAGAAAGCGGCAGCCCACCCTGATGTTAAGGGTGTGGTTGACTGCGATCCCAGCGAATTCCTTAGGTATCCCAGAACTAATGCGGCGATCGCTGCCCCCCCTCCTTCCTCCTGGACAGGGACAAATGGAAGGGCAGCCCCGTTGAGCACTGTTTCCTGGGCTTCGGTCAGATAGAGCGCAGGTGTGTGAACTTTAGGTGGGAGGTGGGGTTAGACAAACCCACCACCCCCTTTCTTTTTCAGGGTGTTCTGTGACGGTGAGTACTGATTGCTGCTCCGAATGTGGGTTTCGTGAGTTTCAATCCTCCCCGCAGGCGTCGGCGGGTGGGTGGTTGTGTTTTACTGAGGTGATCCCCCTGTGGTGGTTGCTCCCCTTTGCCGTGTCTCTCCCCCTTCTCCCCTAACCGGTGTCGCGGTTTGCTTCCAGCTCTCTTCCCTATCACTAATTTTTCTGTTTCTCTTTCCTATCGATTTGATTCTCTCAAATGACTAGCTTCCAATTTTTAAGGGCAGTTTTAGACATGGGGTAAGACACTCCCTTCCTAAAACTACTTTTAAAAAGTGCAAGTGTTATCAATAATTTTGAAGTGGATATGCTGTGAGAACGTGAACTTTCCGAGTTCCAGATGTCATATGAGTACATTTCTATACGGTGCATTGCAGCTAAACAAAACATACCAAAATCGACTGTAAGTGATGTCGTGGGAACATGGAAGCAGGACGATGCAATTACAGCAAAAAAAAAAAAAGTTCAGGAATGCAGCACAAACTAACGGAATATACAGGAGAGCCAGGGTAAGAAATGTTAAGAAATCTCGTTCTTCCTTTGCCGTTTCCATCGCTGCTGAAGTAGGAAATGCTTGTAATGGCTTGATCAGTTCCATAACTAACTTCAGAGAGTCGCACAATGTGGGTTATTATGATAGAGCAGCGGCACACATCACTACCGTGACTGCGAAGAGCCGTTTGTAGTGGTGTGCCAAGAATGTAAACGCTTTGTAAATATTTTTTGTTTATACAGTATATGACATAAGTGTCTCAGAAAAGTGAGTCCTGCCAAATTCCAGTGGTGGATTGCTGCATGATGACGTCATCAATATGGCTCCCGCTATCACCCGTTTATGTCACAGGGATGAATTTTTTCTGAAATGTTTCAACTTTAATGAAAAGTTTTTTTCGTAGTTACAAAATTTTGTTTACTCCATTAGTTTTTGAGATAATTGCATTTGAACGTGTAAAATCAGTGTTCACATTGGCTATGCGTGACATTTAACCATGATAAAGTCAAAAACTATAAGATTTTCGAAAAAATGCTCCAGAACAAAAAAGTTGCATTTTTTTTAATGAGGATTCGAAAATGTATAAAAACATGGGATTTACCCCAACGTTTAGAGAATTATGAGTAATTATAAGTCCACTACTTTCTCATAAATACGGCTCCCGCGCTATTATGTAGTCGCCCCATTTAAATACGCAAATCTTCTCATACGTTTATGCTACAGAGATGATGTTTTTTACTGAAATGTATTAAATTTAATGACAATTTTTTTTAATTACACATTTTTGTTAACTCCATTAGTTTTTGAGATTTTTCGTCAGGTTTTCTGCAATGGGCTCGTTTCCACAACCATGCCACTGAATTGCGTCTTTTAATCTTTTGGATCAGAGTAGGTTTAGATGGTAGCAGCATTGTTGGATCAATCCTTTTAACTTTGGAGAATGCCTTAGACTGGATCTTAGGTGTTGTTTTCTTCATAAATAGACTGTATCTTACTTCACTCACAGAGGAGTATCAAGGGTGTCCGTACATGGCACAGACAAGAGAGAATGGCACGGATGTTAGAGGATGAGATACTCCATGACTTTTTTCACATCACATTTCTGGACAGCAGCCATATGAATTACTATATCGAAAGCATCTAAAGTGCATTTAGTCACCTCTAGTTTCTTTTGTTCTGTTTTCAGGTTACCTGGTGCAACAGAAGATGCACAGTTAGCTACCAAATTTCGGGGTATAGGCTTGTCAACATTCTTTGGATCTAGCAAATACATTTTTTGGACTTTTCAGCAGCTTCTTGCCCTTTAGAAGATGATGAAAGAAGATCCAGTGTGACCTTTTCATTGATTCTAGTTGAAATGTTTCTTAAAGGTAGGTGCCTGTGGATCCAAGTCTTGAACTGGGTTTAGAAAACCATTTAAGGTTAAAATTATTTTTTTCAACATTTCTGTGATCTTTTTTAATGCATCCTTTTTGCAAATCATGCTTCGTATCTGGAGCGTTTGTAATTCCACTCCTTTTAAGTAAGATGCTCATTATCTCACTTTTCAATAACTTTGTGATCATCCACCGAGCTCTAGCAGATTCTGAGTTTGAAAATGCCGTGATGCCTGTGAACCTTAAAGAAGCGTCAGCATTTACAGTCAGCTCTAGTGCCATGTCAAGTGGTACCCTAGAGAATGAGTTACTAGAGCGCTTTATACCTAGACCACCTTGCGTTCGTGTATACATGACTTCAGGGCATTCGGTTTCTAGGTTCAGAAGTTTTAGGAGTTACACAGTCATCCATCACGCATTGTTCAGTCACATGCCTTGAGAAAAAAGCTGGAATCATATTCTCTAGGACATCCGTATACATTTCAAGGTTACTTGTCCTATATGGTCTGCTTAAGAATTTGTAGATGTTAACGAGATCAATGTACTGTTGATAGAACTGAGCTGTTTTTTCGTGAAATCCTGGTCTTGTTTTTACCTTGAATTCGTTGAACTCATCATACACTTGCTTTATATTTGAGCTCTCAATAAACTTGTCCGAAGTATCTTGAGAAAGATCATCATTCAGTTTTTTCACCTGATGTTGAAGTTCTTCTAATATTGTACTGTTTTGTAGCTGTTCTATAAATTTCTGGAAAAGGCAGCTTTCCAGAGACAGGGAAAGTAAGATGTGTACTCGCTTACATCTATTTAAATACTTTCTTTCGAGAAATCCATGTATTGGAACAGACGCTAGAACTTCACATTCTGAAAAAATATGTTCAATCCCTGAACTATCGAGATAGTATCCAAGATCTTCAAAGTAGGCTAACTATACGTGAAATGATCCAAAACAAATGAAGAGATTGTCAAAATGTGGGCTTTCTTGATTTTGCATCATGATTGCAAGTTTAGCCAGAGCAAGACTATAATGAACCAAAATTGAAGACTCTCCACACTCAGCAGCTACTTACTGTGATAGCTTCATAGTTTCCAGCACCACATAATTCTGTGTAGGGGAAAAAGTGATATTTATCATGTAACCAATCTTCTGTTTCACATATGTATCTTCTACAATTTTTGGATTCCACCCAGCCCGCAATGTTATTGTTCCAGCCCATTTTACAGAAACCGCCAAAGTAAAATCTGTCAGCATGGAGTCTTCCAAATATTTTGTAACAGGACAATTACTCACCAAAGAACACACAATGGCTTGACTAATTTTGGTTTCTTTGGGTATGGATCAAGATCCTTTGAATCAATCTGAAGTGATCTCATTTTTCTAAGTGGCTTACAAGATCCCGTGGTATTATCTGTGAGAATACCGGATTCTTCTCAGCTATCGGCAAATTTTATCTCACTTTCTGCTTCCATAGTTTGATTTCCAGGCTGTTCAGATTCCAAGTTTTGGTAGCAAATGCTGAGCGTGTTATATAAACTCCATTTTCCTCTTCTCCTGACAATGTCTCCAAGTTGGAGTCTAAGTTGTCCCAGGCTACCCCAGTGAAAAGCCTAGATCTTCTACATATGTTATCTGGTGTGACTCCTACTTGCTTCATTAGAGACATAGCTAAATCTGTCTCAAGCTCCTCAAAGGTGTGATAACCAATACAGTGACCTAAGTGGTTGAGAATTTCTAGTACCTTTCTGCTTCCTGTCATACTTTTCATGCTTAAACTCAACAGGAGATGTTTTCTTGGTTTCAATCTTCCGTTGCTTACAACAAATATTGCACCTTGTGAAGATGAAGAAACTCGACGCTCCAGTTTTTCACTTGTTGGTTTAGAGATGTCACTGTATAAAGTTCTAAACAATACATCAAGAAGTTTCGGGATTTTATTTTCTCCTGAAATAATATCGTGAGCATCAAGAAAGTGATCAAATTTCAGACACACTGAATGTTTAAAAATATGTCTGTGCAAATATAAAGCCACTTCTTCAAGCTGTGCCTCACTTTGAGATGCATAATCATTGGTTATTGCTTCAGCTTCAACTGATGAAATTCGGTTTGAGAATAGTATAATTCCTTGTTTGTTGCTCGATTTTTTTTAGCAGGACCAAAGTGGCTCATCAGTTTGTCGACTAACCTTTGAGTTGAATACATAAGACCCTCAATTCCTTCTTCAGAAAGGTAAACACAATGTCGGGAATGAACCAAATTCAGTTTTCGGACCTTATTTGATACAATTATGTATTCATTGACATAGTCTACTATTTTACTAAATGCTCTGTCGTGTTTTACTTGGTAAACTTTTCTAGATGTTTTAGTGGTTGTTTCTCATTTATTCTCTGTCTCTCGAGACGATGAAGTCTTAAGATACTGTTTGCAGCATAAGTGGTAGTACCATGCCTCCTTTGCTATGAAATTTTTGTCACCAAGTTTTAACAATAAATTTTGATCTTGAAGAAATTTTGCTGCATCTTTGGTACCCTTCTAGGCGTCCTCGGTTTGACATTTGCCCAGCGCTTCTTCTTTCCTTTTAACTTTTTTTCGTATTAATTCCACAAAAAATACAAATTTTTTTAACAACACCTGCGTTTGTTGCTATTTTCACAGAAATGTCAGCTGGATCGTTTGATCGTAAAGAGTATCCTGAAGTTTTTGCTTGGGGGAGTTTCAGTATCTCCTGTCTTTTTTGTTTTTGATTTTAGGTTTAACGACCACCGTGAGCAACTCAATGGGCTATAAGCAGTCGCCCGTCCCTAATTTAGGGTCACTGGTTTCAGGGAAGGGAGAGAGCCAGTGCCGTAAGACAAACACAACATCCATGCCTCACCGGGATTCGAACCCGGACCCCTTTGGACGAATGATCAGAGGCCAACACCTTAGACCACTGCGCCACCGGGGCGGCTCTCCTGTCTTCTAAACTGCGGTGAAACTTTTGTAGCAAGCTTGGCGATAGCCATGTTTGCTTACATTAAACTCTTTGGGGAGGAATTTTCAAATATTATTGTACTTGGAGTCTTTGTAAGTTCTTAATCTTGCAGACGATGCATCTAATATTTTCTTCCATGTCGGATCAGTTAATCCGAAAATGGGCCCTTGAATATTTCCTGTGTGGATGATACAAGACTTATCCTCTGCAGTCATTTTGAATTTCAACTACAAATACGCTAACTTGAAACAAAATTGAAAAAAAATGTGCAATTGCAGAAAGTATTTGTCATTAAATCTGAAACATTTCGTTAAAAAATATCATCTCTGTAGCATAAACGGGTGAGAAGATTTGCGTATTTAAATGGAGTAATTACATAATAGCGTGGGAGCCGTATTGATGAGAAAGTGGACTTATAACGAGTTATCACTCATAATTCTCTAAGCGTTGGGGTAAACCCCATGTTTTTATACATTTTCGGAATCCTCATTAAGAAATGCAACTTTTTTTGTTCCGGAGCATTTTTTCGAAAGTCTTATAGTTTTTGATAAATCATGGTTAAATGTCACACATAGTCAACGTGAACACTGATTTTACACGTTCAAATGTAATTATCTCAAAAACTTATGGAGTAAACAAAATTGTGTAATTACAAAAAATACTTTTCATTAAATTTGAAACATTCATGCAAAAAAATTCATCCCTGTGATATAAACGGGTGAGAAGTTATGCATATTTAAATATGGCAACTACGTAATAACCGGCAGCCATGCTGATGACGTCATCACGCAGCAACCCACCACTGGAATTTTTCAAGACTCACTTTTCTGAGACACTTATGTCATATATAAACAAAAACTGTTTACAAAGCTTTTGCACTCGCTGCGGTAAATAAATCCTTACTGGCTCTCGGA
Organism: Macrothele yani; assembly: GCA_039090855.1. NCBI lineage: Eukaryota > Metazoa > Arthropoda > Arachnida > Araneae > Macrothelidae > Macrothele > Macrothele yani. The sequence goes on along the minus strand of CM077029.1, from coordinate 29,570,332 downwards.
CTAACTGGAAAGCTGTTATTTGGAGTGATAAGTCACGCTTTTCACTCTTCTAACCTGATGGGCGTGTTTGGATTTGGCGACAGCCCGGCGAACGATTTTCGTCGGACTGTGTTCTTTTTTCGATTGAAGATTTAATGACCACTGTGAGCAACTCGAAGGGGTATATGCAGTCGCCCGTCCCTAATTTAGGGTTACTGGTTCCAGGGAAGGGAGAGAGCCAGTGCTGTAAGACATACACAACATCCGTGCCTCACCGGGATTCGAACCCGAATCCATCTCGGACGAATGGTCATAAGCCAGGGTTTTGGCCACTGCGCCTCTGGGGCGGCGGACTGTGTCACTTCAAATGTTAAGTTCGACGGAGGCTCCATTGTGGCATGGTGTATTTCATGGACGTGACTCGGCCCGTTGGTTATTATACCACAAACTCTGAGGTTTACCTCGACATTCTGGATAGTTATGCCCTATCAACAATGTGGAACTATTATGGAAGTGACCGTTAAAATGAAATAAAATAAAAATATTAACGTTTATCACAATCAAAGGTTTATTATACATCGACAATAGTTTCGCAGAGCGTTTGGCTCGGCATGATCAGGACGAATGAAGCGTAAACATTCAAATCATTGTGACATCATCAGAGTTCCGACGGTCACGGTTTTTCGTGAGTTGTTTACACGCGCTTGAAGGAAATGGAGTCGACGTCATATCGTTGACAAGCTGTGAAGAGTTCCGGTATATGTGGAAAACTTCTAATACATTAAGCTTGATAGTTGAATCAGGTATATCAATGAGCGTAGCGTTTCGAAACAAAAATTTATAGTTATTTTCGTGACAATGTTGGGTTATAGACGACTTCTTCAGTTCACAGTTCCGTACGCAGGTCTTGTGTTCTTTCACCCGGAAATTTAAAGCCCTGCTGGTCTGTCCTATATACGAAAGTCCACGTTCACCAGATATCTGATAAATTCCCCAGGAATTTATGTTTTCGACTCAGTCTTTTAATCCGAAAAAAATTATCTTGTTTATGGGTTTGAAAATAACTTTTGAAATTAAAATTCTTGAGAATTTTTGAAATTCCGAAGCAAATCTGTGGAGCAAATGGGACAACCGCCTAATTCTGTCGTATTGGGTGGGCTATAGGTGTGAGTGAGTTGACAGACTTCGGTTTCCTAAACTTTTGGACAGCTTTGTCTATAACGGAATGGGTATATCCTCTGTGTACTGCAAATCGTTTAAGAAGATCAAGCTCTTTCTGCAAGGAATCCTCAGTTGATCATATATGTATTGCACGATATACGTATGTGTAGAATGCAGAGACTTTTTTTGTTTCCATGGGTGATTTGATTGACCGTTGTGACTTCCAACATGATCGAGCTCCGTGCCACACTGCACGGCGTGTGCAGGACTGGGTTCTTGAAAATGATGTGGAATTGTTAGATTATCCTGCTCATAGTCTTGGTCTGTCTTAATCCCATAGAATACCTCTGGGATGAACTGGAGCGACGGATACGAAATCTACCACAATGAGTCTTCGCTCTCCACCCTGGCAAAACTTTGCAGGACAAATGGCGAGCCATTCCTGTCGAGATCTACAGAAAATTGTTTGATAGTTAAGCTGACCAGACGTCCCCAATTCTTGAGGACAGTCCTCGAATTTAGTTTACTATCCCCAAAAACATCTGAAATCTTTGAGAACGCAAATTGTCCTCAAATGTTAATGTTTGTCCCCAAATTTACACTTCCTCATTAACCCTTAAGATTTTCAATGAAAAAATGTTCTTAAAAGTAGTTTCCGTTGTACTAATTTTCCAACACGCTTCTTGTGAAAACAAATTTTGACTTTTTTTTCTCCTTTCTAGGTTTAACGACCACTACGAGCAACTCTAAGGACTATAAGCAGTAACCTGTCTCTAATTTGGAGACATTCGTTCTAGGGAAGATAGGGAGAGCAAGTGATGTAAAACAAAACACATCACCCATGCCTCATTCGGCACTCGAACCCGTACCCACTTGTACGAATGGTCAGTAGCTAGCACTAGGTCAATGCACCACTGGCGCTGTCGAATTTCGACTGTACTTGTTCTGAGTTTCTCCAAAAACGTTGGCAAAATGAAAAATTCGCCATGCAATGTGTGCAGGCTAATTTTAATTCAGTGCATGCACCTAAGGTACAGCATTTCACTTTTGCTAATATGTTCTCGGCATCATAGTTCTGCTTTGTCAATACAAATTACCAACATTCTACAAGATATATCCTTTTAAGACACAGATTTTAATGTGTAATATCACACTTATTGAAGCAATGCAGTTTTGCGACAAAAATATTTGCATATTTATTCTGAGTACGTATGTGTCCCCAAATAAACTACCGATTTGGGGACGCCAAATATTTGCATATTTATTTTGAGTACGTATGTGATAACCAAATAAACTACCGATTTGGAGACCGCCCTTTTGGCCTCAAATCGGTGTCCTGATATCTGGTCACCTTCAATGATAGTATGCCTCGACGTGTTGCCGCTGTCATACAAGCAAAAGGTGGACCGACTAACTCCCAATCACGATAATAAAGCCATTTTCTGCAAAGCATTGTGGCCGCCTCGGTGGCGCAATGGTCTAAGCGATGGCCTCTGATCATTCGTGTGCAAGGGGTCCAGGTTCGAATCCCGGTGAGGCATGGATGTTGTGTTTGTCTTACGGCACTGGCTTTCTCCCTTCCCTGGAACCAGTGACCCTTAATTAGGGACGGGCGACTGCTTATAGCCCATTGAGTTGCTCACGGTGGTCATTAAACCTCCAATCAAAAAAAAAGTGTTGCGACTGATGGTTGATAGTATGCCTCGACGTGTTGCCTCTGTCATACAAGCAAAAGGTGGACCGATTAATTCCTAATTGCGATAATAAAGCCATTTGCTCGAAAGCATTGTGACTGATGTTTGACAGTATGCCTCGACGTGTTGCCTCTGTCATACAAGCAAAAGGTGGACCGATTAATTCCTAATTGCGATAATAAAGCCATTTGCTCGAAAGCATTGTGACTGATGTTTGACAGTATGCCTCGACGTGTTGCCTCTGTCATACAAGCAAAAGGTGGACCGATTAATTCCTAATTGCGATAATAAAGCCATTTGCTCGAAAGCATTGTGACTGATGTTTGACAGTATGCATCGACGTGTTGCCTCTGTCATACAAGCAAAAGGTGGACCGATTAATTCCTAATTGCGATAATAAAGCCATTTGCTCGAAAGCATTGTGACTGATGTTTGACAGTATGCATCTACGTGTTGCCTCTGTCATACAAGCAAAAGGTGGACCGATTAATTCCTAATTGCGATAATAAAGCCATTTGCTCAAAAGCATTGCGACTGATGTTTGACAGTATGCTTCGACGTGTTGCCTCTGTCATACAAGCAAAAGGTGGACCGATTAATTCCTAATTGCGATAATAAAGCCATTTGCTCGAAAGCATTGTGACTGATGTTTGACAGTATGCCTCGACGTGTTGCCTCTGTCATACAAGCAAAAGGTGGACCGATTAATTCCTAATTGCGATAATAAAGCCATTTGCTCGAAAGCATTGTGACTGATGTTTGACAGTATGCCTCGACGTGTTGCCTCTGTCATACAAGCAAAAGGTGGACCGATTAATTCCTAATTGCGATAATAAAGCCATTTGCTCGAAAGCATTGTGACTGATGTTTGACAGTATGCCTCGACGTGTTGCCTCTGTCATACAAGCAAAAGGTGGACCGATTAATTCCTAATTGCGATAATAAAGCCATTTGCTCGAAAGCATTGTGACTGATGTTTGACAGTATGCCTCGACGTGTTGCCTCTGTCATACAAGCAAAAGGTGGACCGATTAATTCCTAATTGCGATAATAAAGCCATTTGCTCGAAAGCATTGTGACTGATGTTTGACAGTATGCCTCGACGTGTTGCCTCTGTCATACAAGCAAAAAGGTGGACCGATTAATTCCTAATTGCGATAATAAAGCCATTTGCTCGAAAGCATTGTGACTGATGTTTGACAGTATGCCTCGACGTGTTGCCTCTGTCATACAAGCAAAAAGGTGGACCGATTAATTCCTAATTGCGATAATAAAGCCATTTGCTCGAAAGCATTGTGGCTGATGTTTGACAGTATGCCTCGACGTGTTGCCTCTGTCATACAAGCAAAAGGTGGACCGATTAATTCCTAATTGCGATAATAAAGCCATTTGCTCGAAAGCATTGTGACTGATGTTTGACTGTATGCCTCGACGTGTTGCCTCTGTCATACAAGCAAAAGGTGGACCGATTAATTCCTAATTGCGATAATAAAGCTATTTGCTCAAAAGCATTGCGACTGATGTTTGACAGTATGCTTCGACGTGTTGCCTCTGTCATACAAGCAAAAGGTGGACCGATGAATTTCTATTTGCGATAATAAAGCCATTTGCTCGAAAGCATTGTAACTGATGTTTGACAGTATGCCCCGACGTGTTGCCTCTGTCATACAAGCAAAAGGTGGACCGAATAATTCCTAATTGCGATAATAAAGCCATTTGCTCGAAATCATTGTGACTGATGTTTGACAGTATGCCTCGAAGTGTTGCCTCTGTCATACAAGCAAAAGGTGGACCGATTAATTCCTAATTGCGACAATAAAGCCATTTGCTCAAAAGCATTGCGACTGATGTTTGACAGTATGCTTCGACGTGTTGCCTCTGTCATACAAGCAAAAGGTGGACCGATGAATTCCTATTTGCGATAATAAAGCCATTTGCTCGAAAGCATTGTAACTGATGTTTGACAGTATGCCCCGACGTGTTGCCTCTGTCATACAAGCAAAAGGTGGACCGATTAATTCCTAATTGCGATAATAAAGCCATTTGCTCGAAATCATTGTGACTGATGTTTGACAGTATGCCTCGAAGTGTTGCCGCTGTCATACAAGCAAACGATAGACCGACTAAATAATACTTGCGATGATAAATCCATGTTTCCCAAAACATTGTGGTGTCCGAATACATTTGATAATATCATGTATAACTTCACAAGGTCTTACCTTCTGTTCCAATTCTTCATGTGATCTATGATGCATGCAAAGTAAAAGTTGTCCAAGAACTGAAGGCACCTACCTGGTACGCATAAGAGCCTGCTGTATTACCGTTGGTTTCGTAACCATTTGCAGTACCTTCTTTAAGTCAGCATCAGTTGCTCAGTTGTGGATGGAAGATGTATACAGCTGTGAGTGAACTTTATGTATCTGAATAACGCGAAAAAAGATTGCTTAAATTAGAGTTCGAGTACTTCTCGATCACCCTGTACCATACTAGTTCAGGTTACCTCTGTATTTAACTATAAGATAAAGTTTGTGACAATCTCCCCCTACACACGCAGGATCAAAGTAGTTGCTGAGGTGCAAACTAACAGGCATGACATAGGCGCCTCTGTTGGCGAATTGTGGAACTTAGCGAATACAACTGTAAAACTATGATAGATAGGGCAGAAATGTAAATTACAAAGTTGTAGAACTGACTTTGCTTATGAGGAATCGATAACTCTGTTTTATTAAGTACACATTATAGACTTGTTTGCATTCTACCAAAAATTACAATCTTATATTATTAAATTTAGTTGGTTCACATTATAAAAAGTGTGCATTATATTCCCAAAAAATGGGGAGGGGGGGTCCTTTACATTGGGGATTCCCAACTATGAAATTCTGGGGGGGGAGGGTCCTGACCCCCAGTGGTTACGCCTATGTGCAGATGTGACAGACAAATGCATTAAAAAAAATACAGGTAGGCTCAGTTCTGATTGAGCCGTCAGTTTGGAACATAGGACTACGACTTGCAGATCGGAGAGTTGAAATGAGGTAGTCGAATATGGTGTCAAAACGTTTATTTAATTTGTTATAGCCAACATAGGTCTAGGATTTTAAAAGTAGCATACGTAATTTTTACAAATAATGCTGGATATATTGCAAACACAAAGCAGATCGATACATAAATTACCCAACGTGGTTCTCTGTCTTCTAGGGCTTCTTACATTTCTTATGACTTGCTGTTGGCTCTCGTTTTGATTTTCTCCACTTTTGCTTGCGTTCATTCTGCGAATTCCGTGGCACTGTCGAAAATGTTAGCCCATTCACACGAACATTTTTTAATTTAAACCACTGCGATATGTTCTTTATATATTTTGATAGATCTCGTCGAGAGCTTTGAAACGGTGCCACGCACAATCATTTTGCAATCACCACAATCGTTTTTCGTCCAGATAAACAGCGATATTGTCAAAAGTGTTCACATGTTCACAAGAAAATAATTTTTAAAATGCTCAGTTCAAACCACTGCTAAATGTTCTACGTTTATTTGAATCGATCTCGTCGAGAGCAATAAAATCATACCACGCACAGTCGTGTTGCGCTCACGGTTACCGAGACAGACTGAGTTAAACGCGGCGGCAGACCCAGAAATATTACATCACCTCCCCCGCGCACAGGGAGCATCGCGCGCACCATGTATTGCGCAGTAGGCGAATTAGACTCCATGCTGTTTGCGAATTTGCTAACACGATTAGTGTGTGGCACGTATTTTTAACGCTATAATGATTTCAATTGGGACCTACTTTTGTCACACGCGATCGGCCGTAAGTCGCCCCATACTATCCGCAGAGTTAGACGTAGTCCTACGTCAAAAGAGAAAGGAATTTGTTCAGAGAGTTTCAGTGGCGGCTCGTGACCAGAGAAATAAGTGAAGTGTTACAAAATGAGAATCAATGAAAAAAATGCACCTACTTCTTATAAACTTCTGATCATTCGTCCAACAGAAGGGTCTGGGTTCGAATCCCGGGTAAGGCATGGATGTTGTGTTTGTCTTACGGCCGCCTCGGCGGCGCAGTGATCTAAGCAATGATTTCTGATCATTCGCCCAACGGAGGGTCTGGGTTCGAATCCCGTAAGGCATGGTTGTTTCTGTTTGTCTTTCGAGGGTTCAGTAGCTGAGTTCCTTGTTCACGTTCCTTGTACGTTGCTGACGTTAAAACACAAATTGTATATACTGTATATATCTGTCAACCAAGTCCAATAAATAATTTAAATCTCCACTATATAAAAAAAAAAAAGCATCGGCTGTTTAACTACAAGTTCAGAGAGAAGTTCTTTTTGTATCGTGATATTATTATTTTTTTGATCGGAGGTTTAACGACCACCGTGAACAACTCAATGTGCTATGAGCAGTCACCCGTCCCTTATTTAGGATCACTGGTTGCAGGGAAGGGAGAAATCCCGTGCCGCAAGACAAACACAAAATCCATGCGCCACCGGGATTCGAACCCGGACCCATCTTCGACGAATGATCAGAAGCCATCACTTAGACCACAGCTCCACGGGGACGGCTATCGCGATATTAGATAACGATGATATAGTCTTTGCAGTCAAATTGTGTTCCTTAAGTAAGTAATTTTTTATTCGTTACAAACAGGAAAAACTTCTTTCTGCTAGCACAGTATTTGAGGGTAAAGTAAGAACTAGAGAAAACAATTTATACACTTCTTGGAATACGTTCCCATGCACATATGTCTGCAACAATGTCCATACTGTATCATTTTTTAAACAAAAGCATGGATCCAGACAACATGGGGAATTATAAAGACAGCACTGAAACTGAAGTTTACACTCACAGTTATTGTATAAATACAGCGAACGAACCGTCTAAACTCAAAATCGCACTGCCTGGAAGTGGCAGCTGCTATCGCTTCACCCCGTCATTGACGTCATTGGTTGCCATAGCAACCCACTTATTCAGTTAAATCTAGGTTCCAACGTCGTCGCTCTTCACGGTCCCGGAGTGAAGAGATTTGGAACTGCTGCTCTTATCTCTTCCCATGGCCTACACGCAGTTAAAAGATCGTCTGTTCATCAATTCATAATGCCATTTGAAACGGCGTGTCCACATTTCTAGCTTGCTTTTAGAAACGGGATAGTTTGCGTTTTAAAGCCATAGCATTTTCCACAAATCATTCATGTACTAAGTGAAAAAGTGACTAATTTGAATCGACTAAATTATAATTTGATTTTTTTAAATTCTAGCTGACGTGACACTTTACCCAACGAGCACACTAGTTATTGAAAAACTATTCAGTTCATTCAAAGTGAAATTTAAAAAACATTGAAGTATCTTATTTTACTGTTTGGGAAGATGATAGTAAATAGTAACACTGTACTAGTGATCCGATTTATTGGCGTAGGAAGTACGTTTCCAAGCTTTCGCACATCAACCAGATGGCTTTCTCAAGGAAGTTAGACAGAAACTGCAACTGAAAAATAGAACGCATTAACAATTTGAACGCGGAAACTTGACTTGACAACAATAGATACGACGTTATATTCATTTAAAGATATGACGCATCACGTTGGTTGCACGCACGGTATCCTGGTAGGCATAAGGCTTTACTTGAAGAATTGGTTCCAAATTCGTGGCAACTCGAGTGAGACGCAATCATTGCAAGTATCGCTGTTGGTAATGATCTCCAAGGTTTCCCGAATGGCTGTACCTTTAGGGGTAGAGTAGGTATCTAATTTCTTTATATAATCCCGCATAAGAGTAGCGGACTTGAATTTCACTTCTCTGGGTAGTGCCGAGGCTACTTTACAGTATTTTGTGTCTCTTTTATGTTCGTTGACTCTGATTCCAAACGAACGCATGGTCATTCCAATGTAGTATCGTTCAGAGCCGTCCGGATACTGCAGGGGGGTCGCATAGACACCTGCTTTGCAGGTGAGAGGTGGTTTTTCACTACTTCCCTTTAGCATAGTATATAGATGCAGGAGACCTTATGCCGACGCCGTAGTTCATCTTATTCAGGACGTTTTTGAGTTTGTAAGACACATTTGGTATGCAGGGAATTGAGCCAAAATAACGTATCTGCGCCATAGGGAGATTAGAATGTTTGATCCTGGCTTTTTGGATAAAGTTACGTATCTGATTCAACGAATATCCTGCATCAGTGGCTAACTTGATGATGCTTTCAATTTCGCGTTGTCTAGAATGGCTATCGGAGGAAACGACGAAGGCTCTTCGAATTCGAGAACCGAAGATAGCTATTTTGTATTCCGCCGGACAGAAAGAGCTGCGGAGCATCAGTTTGGGGACGGACGTGGGTTTGTAGTAGACTTATGTGCCGTGGCGGTTGTCAGGCGATTTTCTTAATAGAACATCCAGATAAGGTAAAGCGTTGTTGTGTTCAAGCCCCATCGTGAAATTGATCGCAGGATGCATATCATTGATTTTATCAAGGAACATCGGAAGAGTCTCTTTTCCGCGAGGCCATACAAAACAAACGTCGTCTGCATAACCTAGCCAAGTGGTAGGCCGTGGGGTAATGCTGAAGAATAGATTCCGTTCAACTGGGCGAAGTATTGCTTCTGCAAGGACGGGTGAAAGTGAGAATCCCATCGGAGCGCCATTATTCTGTTTATATACTTGTCCTTGGAAACTGTAGAAGCTAGTATTAGTGACCATGTCTATTAATTTGAAGATGCCGAGGCATGACTCCTGCGTATAACATGCTGAATTTGATATGGCCTCCTTTAATCTTCTGATGGCTTCCAGAACGGGGATTGAAGGGTAAAGAGAAACCACGTCAAAGCTGCCGATAATATCGCCTGGTAGAACAGTGAGTTGCTTGGCTTTCGTTATAAAATCCAGAGTGGAATTTATTACAAAGTCCGATTCAGGAAGAAAACTACGCAGGAATTTGGATAGCGCTTTCTCTAAATGGTACGTTGGTGCAGACTTCCTGGATACGATGGGTCTCAGTGGGTTTCCGTTCTTATGGTGTTTGAGTCTTCCAAAGAGCTTTGGGATCTGAGGTACTGGTGGTAATCTGGCGGCTTTCCTGAGATCGTCTGGAATAGCGGGTAACCGGCCCGCTATTTGTACCTACGCAATCCAAGAATTTAGAGGGTTCATTTGAAGGGCTCTAGAACCAGAGTCAGTGATAAAATCTTCAAGTTTTCGATTGTAGTCTGCTGCGTCCATAACTGCTGTCTGGTCAGATTTGTCCGTTAGAGTCAACATTATGGACGGGTCATTTCTATAGATCGAAACTGGCCTCGGAATTATAAATTTATTAGGCGTTTTAGTAGGATCGTACCAAGATCGTAATTTAAAAGAACATAGCTGGCGTAGTTCATCTTTTGAGTATTTTTTTTTTTTGGATTGGAGGTTTAACGACCACCGTGAGCAACTCAATGGGCTATAAGCAGTCGACCGTCCCTAATTCAGGGTCACTGGTTCCAGGGAAGGGAGAGAGCCAGTGCCGTAGGACAAACACAACATCCATGCCTGACCGGGATTCGAACCCAGACCCCTTTCGGACGAATGATCAGAGGCCATCGCTTAGACCACTGCGCCACCGGGGCGGCATGAGTCATTTGGAACTCGTGATATTACTACGCTCGTAATATTATCTCGGATGAATGATCAGAAGCCATCGCTTAGACCGCTGCGCCAGCCCTCGAACTTCGTGAACATGGCTTTAGACCGCTTACCAACTAGGAGAGGTGTTTGTGTCGCTACTGCGCATATGCCGTTCGAGAGAGGATTCAACCATTCTACCCAGGGGCAGATCAAGAATGTACATTACATACGGAATACCCGTTATTCTCTTGGAGGTCTGCGGTTTCCTATGCAGCACGATTCTTACTAAATAATTTCCAACCCCTGCACATGGAGTTATTACCTGCTCCAGGGTGATGTAATTTTCAAGGTCTCTGATATGATGTAACATGGTGAACAGCAAACTAGAGCAGGGTTGGAGCAAACTTTTCTTATCGGGAGGGCGAGACTTAAAATACTGAAATTAAGCTTTTTTTTTTTTTTTTTTTTGATTGGATGTTTAACTACTACCGTGAGCAACTCAATGGACTATAAGCAGTCGCCCGTCCCAAATTTAGGGTCACTGGTTCCAGGAAAGGGGAGATCCAGTGCCATAAGACAAACACAACATCCATGTCTCACTGGGATTCAAACCCGGACCCCTTTCGGACGAATAATCAGAGGCTATCACTTAGAACACTGTGCCACTGGGGCGGCTACGCCTATTCGATTTCTAAAGTTTCTTACTTCCGCTCAAATGGTAAGCAGTATTTTACTTTCACTCCGTTATAGGAAAGTATTACGATCGTTAAAAATCTCACTTCCAGTTTTTGACATAATCTTACTAAAAATTGAAATATTATGTAAATACCCCGTTTTCCATGATATATCGTTTTACTGAATATATCAAGTAAAACCTGAAAGTTATGTGAACACAGCTCGTGTAGAAACACATATTGAAAACAAACCAACACATAATGAATGAGCATCAGATAGTGAATGCAACAATAAGAAGATGCTTTCGGAGTAGGGCTTGGAAAAATACCGGTCAAGGTTAAACGCTCAGAGGAACAATTCATGATAGGGAATGACTAAATTAACTTTTCGTCTCTACAACAAATTCGGTTAAGCCATGGAGGTTAGTCATATTCGCATATTGCTCTATATAGCTAAATCCGCTGTTTCGGATAATTTCATTTATGGATATGAGGGGGTACACACCTCATATTGTAAGGTTATTCAGTATCCTGGTTATCTGAGCGTAATGCTTTTTGCCGCTAACTTAAAGACTACACAAAAGAAAATACTGAACAGTACAACTTTCTTTTTGAGCTAAAATTTTCAGCAAATTTATTTTCACGCTGTTTTACTTCTATTTTTACGCCCCTCAGAGCATGAATTTATGCCCCTGGTGTGACCATTTTGGGAGGGCTACCCTGGTTCAGTCACATTCAGGTTGTTGTGCGAATAATTTGAGAAAACTTTAAATTTGCCGTTAACCTACAGCAGAGTAACTTCAGCACAGAAGTTTACAGAAAAAGTAATGTCACCCTTTTAATGATATCATTGGTGCTCCTAAAAATTCCCAAAACATAACAGTTGGAGAACTTATCAATGTATATTTCTACATAAGCAAAGAGGTAAAATCTCTGCAAAATGGGATATCTCTTGGAGTAGACGGCACAACAGCCAAGATGTTAAATTATGGTGGTGATGAATAATATTGATTGGTTAGCTGAAATTTGTCTGCTACACCCACACCGACCACTGAATTAAAAATATTGATGCAGATAGTATTGTAGCCCTACTAGTACACAAACATCACTTACGCAGCGCATCTGCAAAATACAGTCAACTCTGGATATAGTGAACTCTATTATAGTGAACCTACATCATTGGTCCCGACCCGCAACATAGGAAATTGTACATTAAAATTTTCGTTTATAGAGAACCTTCAACTTTGGTTATAGTGAACCTAAAAAATAAAACTTCAAAGAAAAGAATGTACTTGTAATATGAAATTGTAACTCATTTCAAAACAAACCTTCTTGTAAAATCTTGAAAGAATGTGTTGAGAACAATATTGTAGCCCTACTAGTCATTAAGTGCTGGTTGGTTGGTTGGTTTGTTAGTTTTTATGGCGCAAGGGCCATGTCTGGCCAAAGAGCGCCAAACACAAGACAAGACAAGACACAGGACAGCCAAACAGTATTAAAAATATGGTAAAAAACTTAAAACCTGGCTGATTAAGTAAAAGTGAAAAATGAGAGTGATGGAAGGGCTAAAAGACAATGAAACAAACAGCATTAAAAACATGATACAATGTTTAAAATTCGGTTGATTCATTAAAACTGAAAAATGAGGATGATGGAAGAGCTAAAATCTAAATGCGTTTAAAAAAGTCAATCTCTTGTAAAAACGAAAACATAGCGACAGTATCGCAGTGGTCATCGAGGACCCGCTGCAGAGTAGCGGCGTACTCGGTCAACAAATGAGAATGAAAATAATGGAAACGTACACCACGAAAACGAACACAGCTACACAAAAGATGAATGACAGTGAGTCGGCAATTGCACGTCTCACACATCGGCGCAGTGTCGCCACACAGCAAAAAGCGGTGAGTGAAACGACAATGCCCAATGCGGAGACGAGCAAGCACCACTTCCTCACTGCGGTTCCGACGAGATGAGGAGTTCCAGATTTCGAGAATAGGTTTTATACGATGCAGTTTATTTTCCACCTGTTGGTCCCACAGACCCTGCCACGTTCGTTTGATATGATCACGAACAAGAAATCGAAAATCGCGATGAAAGAGTGGCAAGGGTGTGACGACCAAAGAGGAAGCAGATCTAGCGGCCGCATCAGCACACTCGTTACCCGAGATTCCAACATGCCCAGGAATCCAGAAGAATTGAATCTGGACTCCGGGCTCGAGTAAGGTACGAAGAAGCCCTCGTACGTTCAAAAGAAAAGGATGATTACAATAGTCCAGCGATGACAAAGACTGCAGGACACTTAAGGAATCCGTATAGACCACAGCCCTATGATGAGAACTCGACTGAACATGAAGAAGTGCAAGATACACAGCATGCATCTCCGCCGAAAACACCGTGGCCTCAGCTGGGATCCGCGCTACTGACACGTCATCAACACAGACAGCTGCGGATCCAACGACTCCATGCATCTTGGAGCCATCAGTGAAAATGGGAGTGTATTCAGTTTTGAGAGCACGGTGCTCAGCGAAGAGCTGCTGGTACACTGACGCAGGGGTTGAGGATTTGTCGAAAGACGTAAAGGTGGTATCAACCATGACACCAAGTGGGTGCCATGGAGGATCCCCAAAGCCCCTGGTCGCTGCAACAAGCGACAAGTCGAGCCCTGCATCACGAGCTACGGCCGCCATATGAAGACCGAAGGTTGGAACGCACGAGGGCCGGTTCTCAAATAAACGAGCATGCTGAGGATGGAAAACTGCACCGTACAAAGGATGGGCTGGAAGAGACCGAAGTTTTAAGTAAAAGTGGACAGACAGCTGCAGACGGCGTAATTCAAGCGATGGTTCGTTCGCATCAGCGTAAAGGCTGGGAATCGGAGATGTTCGAAATGCTCCCGTACAAAGACGCAGCGCCTGATGATGAACAGCGTCCAAAGGCCGGAGAACGGAAGGGCGAGCCGAGCCATACACGATGCAGCCATAATCCAGTTTCGACCGAATTAAGGAGTGGTAAATGCGAAACAAAGAGATCCTGTATGCGCCCCACGAAACTCTCGAAAGGATTTTTAGAATAGAAAGAGCACGCAGACAGGAAATCTTGAGCCGCCGAACGTGCACACGGAACGTAAGCGCACGGTCGACGGTCAGTCCAAGGAACTTGGTCTCCGGCAAAACTGGAATAGCTGCACGGTCCAAATACAGCTCGGGGTCAGGATGGAGGCCGCGCCTCCGGCAGAAATGAACACACGCTGTCTTGTCGGGAGAAAGAACGAAACCATTGCTATTCGCCGCTTTAAAAATCTGATTAATAGTAGACTGCAACTGCCTTTCAATGAAACGCATGCTCGATGACGAGCAGAAGAGGTGCAAGTCATCGACATATACAGTAGCAGAAACCGCAGGAGGAAGATTTGTGAGGAGACAATTAATGCGAAGGATGAACAATGTGACAGATAAAATGCAACCTTGAGGAACACCTTGTTCTTGATGGAATGTTGCAGATAGCGTCGTACCCAGGCGCACCTGGAACACCCGATTGCGAAGAAAATTTACAATAAAGGTCGGAAGATTTCCTCGCAATCCGCATGCGTGGAGGTCACGGATAATCCCGTGCCGCCACGCACGATCATAGGCTTTCTCGATATCAAAGAATACAGAAACCAGGTGCTGCCTACGCACGAACGCCTCGCGCACAGATGTCTCAAGGTGCAGGAGATGATCGTGAGGTGAACGATGACGCCGAAAACCGCTTTGTGATGGTGAAAGTAATTGATGATGTTCTAAAAAATGAATTAATCGTGAGTTAACCATGCGTTCGAGAACTTTACACAGACAGCTAGTGAGAGCAATTGGGCGATAACTAGAGGGAGACTTAGGATCCTTGCCAGGCTTCAGAAAAGGTAGAACAAAAGCCTTTCGCCAAGACTCCGGGAAACTGTGTTCTAACCAGATGCGGTTGTATAAGATTAAAAGGTTCTCGAGAGACGACTGGGAGAGATGACGGAGCATGTCGTAGTGGATGTCATCGGGACCGACAGAAGTAGCCCCGGACCGATGCAGAGCCACTCGAAGTTCACACATGCTGAAGGGGGAGTTATAACCAGTGTCGGTATACGGCGCAAAAGAGATTCTCTGACGTTCCGCGGAGGATTGAATCCTATGAAAGGAGGCCGGATACGCCAGATCACTCGAAACGGAGGCAAACGCCTCCCAAACAATCTGCAATCTCCCCGACTTCAGCATATGTGCAGCCGTTACTCTCGAGAATGGCAATCTGGTGTGAACTGTAGGTACCCCGGATCTTACGAATCCTTTCCCACACAGTTTTCGAATTGGCACGTGAGGTAAGAGATGATACATACTGGATCCAAGACTCCCTCTTGCTATGTCGACGCACCAACCGAGCATAGGATTTAGCACGTTTAAAAGCAACGAGATTAGCCTCGGTTGGATAACGCCGAAAAGTAGACCAGGCCTTGTGTTGAGCTCTCCTAGCCGCTGAGCATTTAGGGTTCCACCAAGGTTTCGGAATTCTGGGGAGCTTCGTAGATGTTTTACGAATTGAAAGATCAGCTGCCTGAAGAATACAGGTTGTGACTTTAAGTACAGCTGCGTCGATTGACTCTTGGGTCACCATTTCAGAAGATATCACCGCGGACGATGTGAAGACCTCCCATCTGGCACAATCCATCCTCCATCGAGGTGGGCGGGAGGCAGAATATGGCAGGTTTGCATGGTGCCAGAGGACGATTGGGAAGTGGTCGCTCCCGTGGAGATCCTTACACACCGTCCACGACCAGTCAGCAATGATCGATGGTGAACCCAAGGTCAAATCGATCGCACTGAAGGATCTTGTCGGCTCATGGAAGTGTCAGCACCGGTGTTTAAAAGGCACACAGATGCCGAGCACAGAAGAGACTCTATGCGACGACCTCTAGCGCTGGCGCTGACACTACCCCACAAAGGATGATGAGCATTAAAGTCACCCAAAAGAAGGAAGGGTGAAGGCAGCTGATCAATCAAGCTCTCCAGAACAGAGACGCTAACACCCTCATCCGGTGGTAGATAAACACTGCAAACAGTAAGAGGCACAGGCATAGAAATACAAACCGCCACGGCCTGCACAGTTGTGGAAACCGCGACGGAAGATACCGGAACCCTGTGAGAGACGAGAATAGCGACACCCCCACAGGCTATATTTCCAGACGAGTGGTCTGTCCGAAATGCACTGTAGCCTCGAACTGAAAGCAGGTCCGATGGTTTAAGCTTTGTCTCCTGAAGACAAAGGCACACCGGAGAGTACAAATAAAGCAGATGTTTCACGTCATCAAAACTGGTGCGAAAACCTCGGCAGTTCCACTGAATTATTGAACCCATGGGTAAAAATGAAATGAAAAAGGAAATGGTTAAACTTGGTCAGACTCCATTTCCTCTGGTGAGCGTTCCCCCCGATTTGGGGGTGTGTGACCAGGGGCCAAGATTGGTGAATGCCTTGTCCCAAGTGTCTTAGCGGGATTTGCTCGACGTTGATTGTTTGGCTGAGACTTTGAAGGAGAAGAAATGCTCTTCTTATCCTTGACCTTGGTGTTGGTGTTAGTGTTGGCGTTTTTGCCAGAAGAAGTGGCCTGAGTTCCCTTGCTGGTGTTGGAGTGAGTCTGCTTCGGTGAAGTGGCGGGTGCCGCTTTCAGACCCCTAGCTCGCGACTGGAGTGCCTCCAGTCCGGCTGCGATGATTTCCTCCATATTGAATGGACATTTAGGGGGATCTGAACGTCGGTCTGAATGGCTACCGTAGATTTGGCAACCACCACTGAAGCGTATGATCGCCGATCAGATGTAACAGGAACCACTCTTCTTCTGGCCTCAGGATAGGAAATATTTTCCACCGTTTTGAGCCTTTGGATTTCCTTCTCCTCCTTCCACTTGGGACAATCTTTGGCTGATGCTGGGTGTGAACCCTTGCAGTTCACACAAAACTCAGCCTCGGCCACACATTCTGAGAGGAGATGCTCTGTGGCACCACAGCGTCCACACCTAGGAGTACTCCTACATGACTGCTGAGAGTGGCCGTACGACTGGCACCTAAAACATCTCAAGGGGTTGAGAATGTACGGGCGTACCTCGAGGTGGAGATACCCTGCCTTGATGGATGTAGGCAGGGAAGGGCAGTTGAAAGTCAAGATAATGTTCCAGGATGGGACAAACTGCCCATTCCTCCTAAAAGAAATGCGTCACACACCAGTAACATGTTGGCTCCTCAGTTCTTCGAGAAGTTCATCCTCAGAGCAATCAATAAGATCCCGAGAGGAGACAACACCTCGAGATGAATTTAGGTAACCGTGTGGTGTTATTTTGACAGGCGTCTCGAGCAGCATGCTGGTGTTGATAAGTGTGGAACTGTAGGCCACTGTAGACATCTCAACAAGATCTCCAGACTGGAGCTTCTTGACGCTCTTAGGAGAGCTTGCAATTGATTGCAGTGCTTTGTGGATCCAAAATGGACTTTTGGCACTCAAAGGCTTTGAAGGGTCTAATGAGTGCACAAAAAAGAATCTAGCATTGGAAACATCTGCGACAAATTTTTTGGCGGAAGGACCTGAACCTTCCTCCATACCTCTTTTAGTTTTGGGTTCATGGGAAATTTCATTGAGAGCCATGAAAAAATTTAAAGGATTCATCCGCCGACTTCCCCACCCACAATCGAGCCCAACAAGGGTGAACCGGAGGTCCGCAAGCCCAAGTGGACGCAGGACACGGCTCTAGGGATAGCAAGCGGATATAGCAAGTTGATAGGGCAGACATGCGCTCGGCGAGCACCCAGACTTTCCCATGTCTGGGGAACACCCCTTTGGCATGCCCACCCTATCCCCAGACTCACCCTGTCGTACGAGACGACAAGCCGTTAGAGGTCTGGGCTCCCCTCGGCCACAGACCTCATTGACTAGGAGTGGGTTAGTTCCCAGCCGCCCGTTTAGGGTGAAGCAGGGGGCAAAGAGGAGTGTTGGCAACTGGCGACAACAACACCCAGGCCTCCAGAAACCTCAGCCTCCAGCATCCCCTTTTCCACCTTACGGGTCACCACACACGGCAAACGTGCAGGTAGGTCTAGCTAACCAGCTCGGAAAAACAAAAGGAACATAAAATGGAGAAGACAGGAAAGAAAACGAGAAACTAAAATCCTGAGCTGGCGCATAATCACAACCTCAGCAACCTACAACTGAGGCGGGTTCATGTCAATTGAAAAAACATAAAAAATGTGAAAATCATCACATATAGTACATGTTGGCTCGGGCCGTGGGGACGCCATTCCCCAGCAGCTGGATGAACAGCTGTCCCTTCGGTTATGTAATCGTTCAAGACGAAATGACAAAATGATCCGTCACAAGGTCAGCTCGGGCCGTGGGGGCGCCGCTCCCCAAATAACTGGAAAACCAGTTATCCCCGTGCGGGGGTCATTAAGTGCATTGAAGGGCAATGGTAAGATTGAAAACCTCAGCAACATCAAGCTGGTGTTCCTGCCTGCCAACACATCATCATCTTCCAACCCATGGATCAAGGTGTGATTCGCAGCTTTAAAACCTCTTACAGAAGGGAAGTAATGCTTCATTTAATCAAAGCAGAACACATCAATAAATGATCTGAATGCTGTACGTTTTGGAAACAAAGCGTGGAGGAGTGTGCCAACTGTCACTATACAGAACTGTTTCCGGAGGTCTGGTTTGGCTTCTGGACGTGGGGCATTCAAAGAGGAGGATAATGTGCCTCTCAAGGACCTGCTTCAGCATATCGGTGTGAATTCCACTGAAGCTGAAGATTTTATCGATGCTGACTGTGAAGTTGTAACGAACGAAATCCCGTCGGATGAAGCTATTGTCGAGGCTGTGAAAGGCGGTACCAGCACAGAAGAAAAACGAGGCTGAAGATGACGAGGACGATAATGAAGAACGTGTTCCAACAGTTAAGAGGCGTTGGAGTGCATCAGGACTGTGCTAAAGTTCCTAGAATGTATGGAAAATGTAGAATCGAGTGCAGCAAAAACACAGACTCTGGAAAGGGGCATAGAGAAAATATTTATTAAAACTGTTGGCAGCAAGCAGCGGCACATAAGACTTTTTCGTGTTAATTAAGGTAATGAAAAATAAATTTTGTTTGCTTCATTTAATGAATATATACTACGTACATAAAAATATTATTTTTTAGATACATATGTACATATTTTATTTTCTTGCTCACCATTCCACTCAGTTCAGGTTAAGGGAAGACACTTCGGTTTTAGTGAGACTTGGACATAGTGAACGAAACATACGAGTCTGCAGAGGTTCACTACAAGCAGAGTTGACTGTACATATCCACGTGATCTACAAGGTTCGTACTCTTCCAAGCAAAATAAATTTAAGCACTTTTTAAACCCGAATCATCATACACTGGCGTGAAAAAATTAAGGACAAGACAGTTTTTCGAATGTGACGTCGTGCAGAAGTGCTCCACATCGCCTCAAATCATACCATAAGATCCCCAAGATGTAAGAATATGGGACAAGTGAGCAAAACCGTCCAAACAAGGAATCCAAAGGATATAAAGGCACTTTATTGAAAAGGTAGCTTCGAGCACATTTGGACAGAAGACAGAAACGTCCATGCGACAGGCGGCTGCCAAGAAAAATCCAGTCTTTAGTGGGGGATATGATCACCCCTGACTGTGTTGCAGGATTTACAACGTCTGTCCATGCTGAGGACGAGGTTGTCAAGGAGCTGTTGAGGCATCGCGGCCTATTCCTCTTGTAGCGCCTGTCGCAGCTGCGGAATCGTTGCTGGTGTCTGGTTACGTGCTGCCATGCGTCTCCCGAGAAGGTCCCACACGTGTTCGATTGGATTTAGGTTCGGGGACCTTGCGGGCCAATCCACGCGTTGAATATTTTCTCTCCAACTGCTCTACGACAGCCACTGTACGATGAGGTGTAGCGTTGTCGTCCATGAAGAACTCAGGACCCACAGCACCTCTAAACAGACGCACGTGAGGCAAGAGAACCTCGGTACAATAGCGGACACCAGTAACTGAACCTCCTTGGAACATGTGGAGGTCAGTACGGCTATCAAGCACGATACCGCCCCAAACGAGAACTCCGCCACCTCCAAACCGGTCCCTTTCGATGATGTTGGAGGTGTGATTGCGTGTTCCCTGCTCTCTCCAGATGTGTATAAGTCCAGAATCGCTCGTCAGACTAAATCGGCTCTCATCCGTAAAGAGAACTCGACCACATTGCTGATGTGTCCAGTTCTTGTGTTCCTGGCACCACAGAAACCGCCGTCTCCAATGAGCAGGCGTTAACGGCACACACCGTACTGGTCATCGTGCAAATAGACCACCTTTGTGCAGCCTTCTGGCCACGGTAAAACGCGATAACGGACATCCAGTTGTCTGTTGCATGTGCCTTGCGATTTCTCCCTGTGTCTGCGGTCTGTCTCTTCTCGCCTGTAGGACAATATACCGGTCGTCCGCCGCCGTGGTTGCTCGTGGACGATTACTGCTGAACTCTAGGACAGCTGTTTCTGTCGTTTGAAATGCTCTCCAAGCTCGTGAAACGATGCTGTGAGCGATCCCGAATTCCTCCTCCACACTTCGACCTACTTTCAACTTCCCAATGGCCGCCCCGGTGGCGCAGTGGTCTAAGGCGCTGGCCTCTGATCATTCGTCCGTAAGGGGTCCGGGTTCGAATCCCGTCGGGCATGGATGTTGTGTTTGTCTTACGGCACTGGCTCTCTCCCTTCCCTGGAACCAGTGACCCTAAATTAGGGACGGGCGACTGCTTATAGCCCATTGAGTTGCTCACGGTGGTCGTTAAACCTCCAATCAAAAAAAAAAAAACTTCCCAATGACGCGACCTCGGGTAAAGTCATCCAGATGTCGTCTACTGGATTGCCTGTTGGCCATATCCCACGGTGGCAGCAACTCGATGTCGTTCAGACCGATGTACACCGTGCAATAGCTTTCACCGAATTGCTGAGCGTACACCGTGCAATAGCTTTCACCGAATTGCTGAGCGTACACCGCCCGTGTGTTTTATACCCTTCAGACATTGCCCCCCCGTATGTCATGCTGCATATATGCGCATGCCCTACAGTACCCTAGTCTATCTCCTGACTGGTCTTTTGGTCCGTTCTGCCTGCTCGTTCTACTGTTATGCTAATTTCTCCTCTTCGTCCTTTTTTTTTTTTTTTGATTGGAGGTTTAACGACCACCGTGAGCAACTCAATGGGATATAAGCAGTCGCCCGTCCCTAATTTAGGGTCACTGGTTCCAGGGAAGGGAGAGAGCCAGTGCCGTAAGACAAACACAACATCCATGCCTGACCGGGATTCGAACCCAGACCCCTTACGGACGAATGATCAGAGGCCAACGCCTTAGACCACTGCGCCACCGGGGCGGCCCTTAATTTTTGCACACCAGTGTATGTATGTACTGTCGGTTGATCAGTAGGTAGGTATTTAGTAAGTTCAAACCATTAATCTTAGCTGGAACGGGCGCATCTTCAATGATCTGCCTGTTACCCCTTGCCCCCAGTAGGTTTATTTTATTAACTTTGAATTGCTCCTCTGTTTTGGTGTTTTTCGAAATCATTATATTTTGTGGAATATTTTTAAAGGGTACATTATTTTCGTATTCATCTGCTGGTATGGCACTTATTGTTTACTTTAACTTTTTATTTTTGATGCAAGACTTTGATGTACCTTTTGATGCAGCCAGGAGACAAAGGGTCCATGCATGAAGCACAAGCAATTCCTGGAAGTTCCACCTTTCAGCAAGAATGCATCCCTAACTGCAATAAACAGAAGCCCATCACAATTTGCGAATATATCATTCGACTTATTTTACACACATGGCTGATGCTTTACTCTATAGTGATATCATAGCCAAGGTACCATAGCTGTCCCCACACTCCCCTGGGTTGAATGCAAGTTCTGTGCTAGTTGATGAGCTTGGTGTTTTTATTACAACTATGCAGAAATCTCCTATACATCTTTTTAGCACAAACAATTACTTAACACATGCTTTTTCATATCATTAATAAAAAAAAAAAAAATCAAGTACTATTTACAGAGCCTTAAACTTTTTCAAGGACTTTTCAAGGAGCGTACGAACCATGATCTAGGCAACTATTTAAGATTGCTGTTTTGTCAGTAGTGTCGATCACAATCGGAGAAACAAATGATTTTTCAGAGTTCGATGAAGGGCTTATTATGGGTGCTCGTCTGACTGGAGCGATGTTTTAGAAAACAGCAGAGCTCACTCGTTTCTCAAAAGGTGAGATATTTCGGGTCTTTAACCAGCGGAAAATTAACCCACACTGCTTGTCTAAGAGGCACACTGTGGTGCAACTACAATCTGCCAGGAAAGAGATTTGAAATGCTCAAGAAGGCTCGTAGGGGAAACAGGACTTCCTATGTAAAGCGATTGACCGAAGCATTCAACGAAGGCTGTTCCCAACCAATATCTCTGCAAACTAGGCACAGGGAAGTGAAGAGGATAGGTGTTGGTAGTCGCCTGCTTGTACGGTAACCACTCATTTCTGCAAAAAACTGGAAAGTTTGTCTACTGGGTGTCAGAACACAGGAAAAAAGTCATGTGGTCCGACCAAGTCACGGTACACCTTGTTCTGTACAGAGTTCGATGGGAACTCTACGAACCCAGCTGGCCTTCAAGGTTCATACTCTTCCATGCAAAATAAATTCAAGGACTTTTTAAAACCAAATTATCCTGTGTATGTGTGGCCGGTCAGTCAGTAGGTAGGTAGTTTTGCAAGTTCAGGCCATTAAACGTTGCTGGGATGGGAACACTTTCAATGGCCTGTGTGTTAACCTCCGGTCATCTGTTGTTTTATTTCATTACCTACTAGCAGGGGCACCCGTTATTTCCCGGGTAATTATTACTATTCGTGGAATCACCAAGTTCAGCGGGTGAAAGTTAATGAATGAAAAATATATTCCTGTAATGTTCCAGTAAATTTAATATTTTAATTCATTTAGGTTAATGATTTTTGGTAATCAATATTTCTGATTTTCTTTTTTTTTTTTTGGGAGCAAAAATGTAGTTTTTTAGGATTATCAACCCTTCAACAGGCAATGTAGAGTTGTTTGCGTGAAAAGCAGGGTTCCTCCAAATTAATGCCAGCCACTGCCAATGACTGGCTGATGCAGTAATATTTCCGAAAAAAAATGATATTTAGTTTTTTTCTTTTACAAAGAAAGAGGAATGGAAATGCTTCTTCCCTTCGAGGAGACATCTATAGAACTACCATACATCTGGCATGCACCTCTGAGAATCCTGAGCCACTGAAATGCATTGTACCCATGTCATGTTGCATGTATGTGACTTGACATTGATCATTCTTTTGTTTACCATTTTGAATATCTGGAGCTCTCTACTTACATTACATTGTATTTCTGTTTGATCAAGCTGCCCATTGGTGGTGAAAGCTAACATTTGTGTTTTTAATACACCATTAAGCAGATATTTTTGCACTTCTACAGTCTCTAACTTAGTCCATAGATCAGGTATTGGAGTTCTGAATTGTGTTGCAGTTTGTAAAAGTAAAAATTGAAACTTTTTCCAAAAATTTTGTATGGGGGCCCCTTGATTCCATCCAAAACCTGTCTACGGTGTAAGTTAGAGTACCATGCAATAGTATACCAAATTTGGTAGTTCTAAATTGAAAACTGTAGATTTTATGCAAATTGTGTGCATGTGGTCCCTTAGGGTACCATGAGATATCATACCAAATTTGGTGGTTCTAAATTGAAAACTGTAGATTTTACGAAAATTTTATTAGGGGCTTGACCTGGGCTACGATCTCATCCGAAAACCATCTACAGTTGAAGTTAGAGTACCATGAGATAGTATAATACATTTGATGGTTCTAAATTGAAAACTTCAGATTTTACGAACATTTTGTATGGGGGCCCCTTGGCTTCGAGCCCTTCCCAAAACTACATATGGTCTCCTTTAGAGTATCATGAGACAGCGTACCAAATTTGGTGGTTCTAAATTGAAAACGATAGATTTGTATAGCGGACATAGAAACAAATAAACATTCAATTATATATATATAGATGTACGCCCCTCTGTTTCAGTGTTTTATGAAATAATTTTATTTTGGGGAATATTTTGAAAGAGCACATTATTTTCGTATTCATCTGCTGGTAGGATATTTATTGTTTGCTCTAACTTTTTATTTTTGATGCACGACTTTGATATTTAGATACATTTTTTGATGCAGCCAGCTGAAGTTGTGTCCATGCATGAAGCACAAGCAATTCTTAGGTTCCACCCTCTGGCAAGAACGCATTCTTAAACCCACAGTCAACGGAAGTCCATCACAATTCATGAATACATCATTCAACTTATTTTACTCCCATGGCTGAAGTTTTATTCTGTAGCAATATCATAGTCAAGGTAACAGCTATCCACACACTTCCTTGGGTTGAACGCAAGTTCTGTGCTATTTGATCAGTTTGGTATTTTTATCGAAACTATACAGAAATCACCTATACAACTTTTTAGCAGAAGCAATTATTCTACACATACTCTTTCATACCATTACTTAAAAAAAAAATCAATTTTTTTTCAAGTACTATTTACGGAATCTTAAACTTTTTCAAGCACTTTCAAGGACTTGAAAATGAACTAAACACAACTCGAGGTTCTGGTGTGGTGGTGTCACTTTGTAATGGTATTGAATGGGCCCCCTGATATTTCTGGAGGTTGGGTGTCCTCCGAGCATTTTCTGTACATTATTGTTGATTAATTATATTCTGCATTAACGAAAGAGAAACTCACTTACAGAATATAGTTACAAACCATTACGCAGTTGGCACATCATCACCATCATTCTTTTTTAATCGTGCTTAGACAGCAGCGTGGTTTGTGTACATAGAGGTACATTCAGCACGAATTCTCATCTCATATTTGTAAAACTATAGTTGAAGTTATAACTTTGACACTGCAATTTTGCACATAATCATCTCATGGTGTAAATTGCAAAACAAAAGCCAAAATTGTGTGTTCTAGATTTTAATTTTGCACTCATTTTCTCACGGTACAACTGCATAACTTATTTGTATATACAAAAGTGAAATATCAGTAACACAAAATCGTGATGGGTGGCAGAGGGGGCTGTTGGGTGGAATATGTTTGATGTGTTTAATTTACACCATGGTCCATAACTTTTTCTCAGCATATTACTTATACTGCCACAGGCTCTCCCATGGACTTTCAGCTGATGTCGTAATTAACACAGCCAACCAGAAGTTCTAGGTACTAAATCATACATTCATGTTTCACATTTGTATTTTCCCTTCTCGATTTTGTGCAGCCAGTTAGATAAACAAAAAGCAAAACAAAAGTACTTATTGCCATTTTTAAAGGATTTAGAAGGACCACAGAAACCATAGATAGATAACCTTAAATTCATTTGGACAAGTTTTATTTTATGTTCAAAAAGAAATAATTGATGTTGGCTTATGAATGAATAGCAGAAAATATTTTTTTTTTTACCTCTGCAAAGAAGTTTATTTGTTTTACACATCTCACACCTTATGTTTGCTCTAATTACTGACAAAAATGCAAGGGGAAAAGTTGAATTAGAAAAGGTGACTAAAAATTAACAAAAAAGTGAAAAACAAAACAAAAAAACTGCAGGAAGGGTGTATGTTGAGAGGAGGAGGGAAGAAAAATGATGGCACACAAAGTTGCTTCATATGAAAAGAACACATACCATAACGAAACAGTTTTTGTAAAATATGAATACATATTTCCATTAATTCATTTACTGCATATGATATCATTAAAAGCTCAAACTTTTATTAAATTTTCAAAATAAACACAAAATGACTAATTTGCTTATATATGCAAATAATCAGTTATCAATATGGGGAAAATGCTAAGGACTTCAATATTTTCCAAATGTTCTTTTTCAGATGTCATATTCCAAGAAGGACACAGGTGATTCAGCACTAAATTGTGACAAATATCCTGGGGAATGGGGATTATGATGAGGTGGATTCCTATTGCCTTTCTCATCAAATGACGATCACCAGAAATGGCTCAATACGTCTACAGCCAATTTAAGAAATCTATTT
The DNA here is from genome assembly GCA_039090855.1 of Macrothele yani. Lineage (NCBI taxonomy): Eukaryota > Metazoa > Arthropoda > Arachnida > Araneae > Macrothelidae > Macrothele > Macrothele yani. Next base: position 29,544,114 of record CM077029.1, on the reverse strand, counting down.
ATGCAGTTATGTTTTACTCACGGAAATCCTGGAAAAGTGTGAATCGGATGGTCACCAGGATTAGAACCCACAACAATTGCTAACCACATACACGCAGGGTTGTTGATTAGCCAACTGCACAATGCTGGTAGTTGAACATTATGAACTCCACCAAACTGTTTTAATAACAAAGTTTAAGAAATATGAGAAAGATTATATAGAACATTTTTAAAACAGTTGAACATAAAAGTTTCTCAATAAATTTGACAAACTTCTTTAGTATAGGCCATTACAACTTTGGTAGTTCTTCCTTCCAGCACAAAAGTTGAAGACTTATAAGTATACCATTCCATCAGTTTCAATTTTTGGTACATATTCAGACATTCTCTGATAAATTTTTTTATTAAAAATCTGATCCCCATAATGGTTAGACTCCATTTATTTAGAAGTAAGGTAGATTTTAAAAATAAGTTCACCAAGCAGTTAAATATTTTCAGCTTATTTTATCCTGCTATATAAATTATTGTAACAGATTAAAGCAAGCACTTTAAAAGAATACAAGATAAAAAATGTCACAGTATTTATTTTATTCAGATTAACCATAGTACTTCAGTTTTTACTTTTTTTGTACACAGCTGGTGATAAAGAGTTGGATCACAATTCACACTTGGAAGATCATAACTTTGATTTTAAGCAAAGCACATTCTGAAAAGTTAGAAGTTTTGAAAACAAAAATACTTAACCAACATTAATTAATACAATTATGATTTTCTGCATTAATAAGGATTTCAAGATCAATGAGTCATAGAACCTTGACACTGAGGGGATGGAATTTTATTTGTAGAACAACTGAAAAAGAATGGGCTCTATATTTGGTTAGCTTTCTAATTTTGTAAAATTTAAAAACTTTTTGACATGTACATCTATTTATGGTACAAGCATTAAGTTATTTAAAGTTAAAACACTTGCCATTGAGTTTTTAAATGAATTTCAAATCAAAATGATCTATGATATTATGAATGCACATTTAAATCATATTACAAATCTCATTTAGAAAAATGCAAGTAACACATTCTTGAAAAAATATTCTACTGCTTTTCTAAATTCTTTTTATGGGTTGCCCCAAAACATAAGCACCACAGTGGAAAACATCACTATATTGTTACTCATTATGAGGTTTCTTATGACATTAGAATGCTGGTAACAGCACATCATATTTCTGAATTGCTACATTCAACAAACAGTATGCTGGTTTAGTCAGACTTCAGAAGTTTTTTTTTACTTAATAAGTCTTTTTGACCCCCCTGCCCACCCTAAAAATCTGAATAAGTGCATATTTCGTTTTCTCTTCAAAAATTTTGTTGTAATTCAGTTATCTTGCCCAAATATTTTTGTGTTAAAAGAAATCTCATGTATTATTATTTTAGTATAATTAATGGCTATAAATTATGTGGAAGGACTACTATTCTCTTAATATGTATGTGGAAGTATGTCAGAATTATTAGGTGTATAATTCACGCATATCTGATTGCTAAGTTAATTATACTTAACAGCTTTTTAACTTCAACTCAGAGTAAAATTTCAATATGAATGTGCAACATTATGTAAGGTTTTTTACCAAACAGAGGCAAGTAATATTTTTGTAGGTTATGGTAAAGTTTAGCAAACTTTTATCTGAAATTATGGCATGCAGCAATGCCAGATTATTATCCTGGGTTCTTGTATGGGTTATTAATAGTACCAACATGTTACTCCAGGAAAGGGAAAGAACCAGCAATGAAAACAATATGTTTGGTTTATTAGGGGTTCAACTCACATTCTGGAGTGTGAGAAAGCCGAATACAGGTATTTGGCTACCAGTCATTGTGACAGAAGTACGCACAGTGTCCTGTACAGTACTCATTCTGTGAGGCACAACATGAATACTCATTAATTCTAGTTCCAGTTGAAGAATTTTTATTTAATTTTCCTTTCCTCTGAGTTCTTTAGTTTTTTACAGACATTTCTGGTCTCTAGATTTTAGTCAAGGCTTGTTCTCAATGTTTAGAAGGAATATCAAAAGTTTTGTTTACTTCTGAAGAATTCAAATTTTGTTGCCAAGTTCCTCATACTGTTGCCAGTTACTAAATTGAAATGTTTTCATTGTGTGTTTTGCAATTCAGTTGTTGTTGTAATTAAGTTGTTTAAAACACCACTTATTAGTTTTGAAGACTCATTGATGGCACTGTTTTATTGGATGTAATAACTTTCTTTAAATTAATAACGAGGAACAGTACACCAATTATGTAGAAAATAGTAAAACTATACTAGTGATCTGATTTATTGGAGTAGGAATATATAAATAAGCATTTCCAAGCTTTCGCACATCAACCAGATGGCTTTTTCAAGGAAGTTTTCAAGGACATCAACAAATCAGATCACTAGTATAGATAAACATATAAAACGAGCGAAACACACAAAGTCACGTACAGTACTGTACGTGACTTTGTGTGTTTCGCTCGTTTTATATGTTTATCAAAATTAGAGAAATCAATAAGATGAATCATACCTTTATGAAAACAAAATTTAATTTTTTTTATTTTGCTTTATATCAAATATGAGAATAATAGCACATAATTTTGTGTGTACTTCTGATACTTTCCAGACTGCTGTACAAACCAATGCACAGAACTGCAGCTGGAAATTCTGGAATGAACAAGCACATTTACTTTTTCCAAAATATGTAAGGGAAAAATGCTAAGTTCACTCTGAAAATTCCACTAGTGTATCTTTGCTTTTAGATGAATCACACACAATTAAATCCTACCATAATTTCACTGAAATTCTTAAGGAAAACACATGAGGTGAGTATATTTCTCTTAGTGAAACATAATTAAAAACTAAATGTGAGTATCAAAAGGAGAAATGAAATCTCATATATCTGGAAACATAACAGAAATAAAATGTCAAACTGTGTATGTATATAATTTTGGAAATATTTAAAATTACATCAATATGACAGTGAGACATGTCAAGGAAATGCATTCAAGTCAGAGAAATGAGGATGAAAATAATAATAAATATGCAGTACACATGTAACGAAATACCTGAAGGTAGATGAATATTCACACTAGTAAAATTGAAAAACACAGGACTTTAGACACTATCTTGGGTACTGATCACCTGATTTTGCAAGTGATCAACCTGTGTACTGCAAAAATAATAAATATATAAAAAATATGCCATATTACTATGTGTGTGTATACTGCATATTTATTATTTATCCAAGGCTACAGACTGCCATGCAATCCTTAAGTTGGAACACCAACTAGAAATGTGGAAATTAATCTTCTGTTGCATGTTAATTCTTTAACAACTATGCATAGCTACAATCTTGGCTGTTGTCATTCATGTAGAAATTTTTTTTTTTTCAATCAGCTTGAAAATTAAGAGTCCCTTTGTAGTACTACAGTGGGACATGAATGATTGCCAGTTTCTACAGTCATATGTCAAGTTTTACATTAACTGCATGGCTGTAACATAGTTTACAGATACTGGAAGCATTATTCTGTCAGGGATAATATGTATAACATGACACATGAAACTGAATTAAAAAAAAAAAAAAAAAAGACACACATGCACCTCTTTATCCTAAATCAGAAAATGTGATACAATATGTATCATTTGTTTTTGTCAGTTTGTTTTATCAAACTTTAGAGTCTTTCAGTTAACTATGAAATTATAATTCCTGGAATGGGATAGGTGCACATTTTTTTCATGTACTGATTTTTAAACTTACTGAAAGATAAATCATACATACAATTATATAATTATTTCCTAACATATTCTAAAGATGAATAAAAACAATTTATTGTTTACAAGTATTTCACAAATATGAAGTTAATATTTGGACCAAAATGAAAATAGCATAATGTTTTTTAAAAAATAAATCAAGCTCTTATATTATATCTGAGTCAGGTTTTGTTTGAATAATGATAATAATTTAAGTTTTGCGATAGCCCATTGAGTTGCTCACAGTAATCGTTAAACCTACAACCAAAAAAAAAAAAAAAAAAAAAAAAAGATAAAAATAAAATTAAGTTTTCTGCATTTTTCAGTACTCAAAGTTCTCAAAGTAACAGAATTGCACACTTCTTAATTATGGATATTAAATTTTGAAAACAGTCTATGTTTACAGTTTTTCAATAAAGTAAATTACACCCCCATAAATATCAGTAATCATTAAAAAATATCTGGGGTCAGCTATTCTTTATATTATTATAGCTGACAAGAACATCATGCTGAAGACCCTAGACTGACCATGCAAATAATACATCCTTAATTCACATTTTCCTGTTATTCTCTACACGAAACTGCAATGGAACTCAAAACTTAAGAGTACAAGTCAAAACGCAATATTCTTTAGCTTTGGCTAACACTCAGCATGCACTTTTAAAGAAAATAAAGGGATTTAAATGCAACAGCATACATTTTAAATTTGGTCAAATGCTTAAGCATACATAATGTATGTGTTATACATGAATATAAGTCAGAATGCACTAATTTTGCAATTAAAGGACAACACATTCATCTTGCAAATGCGAATAATTTATAGGATGGGAAACTGGTTTATGCACTGCAACAGCACTTTTCCCAGTAATTCTGGAAATTTTTAAAATATAAATAAAATTGCACTAATTTTGCAGTTAAAGGACAACATTCATTATGCAAAGGCAAATCATTTATAGAACAGGAAACTGGTCTGTGCATCAGAAAAGCACTTTCCCCAGTAATTCTGCAATACCAAGGAACTTATTAGCTCTGACACAGTTAATTTATTCTACACCAATGGTTGTACGCAATGAATTTAATAAAGTTACCAGGCGCAGACTGGGCTGCCGGGATACCTGGAGAATTCCCGGTGGGCTGCCCTGTTCGGGGCTGGTAGATCTTACACAACTTCAATAAATGTACATTTGTGCATATTTTTTTTTACCTTACCGATGCTTGGTAGAAAAAAATATGCTGAAAAGGCAAAATTTGTTTACTGCTTTGAAGGATTCGAAAAAAGAAAAAAGGAACTTTCAAACCAAATGTTCTGTTCAGCCACATCTGTTTTTTTTTTTGTTTTTTTTTTCGTGTCTCGCCTCCCTTACTTTCTAATTTAAGCTCCATCCCTTTCAGTTGATTTCCTGCACCTCAACTAGCTTTTAATAATTCACTAATTGCAGTTGAATAATCCATATGATTAAATATACTGTCAGTATAACAGGCTGTATTAACAGCATGTAATCAATAAAAGGACTAAATTTTCCTTTTATAATCCTATGAATGTATTATTTAAATCCAGGATAAAAGCTAGAAATTGCTTTATATGTTAATGAATTGAGGTTCACCTGCAAGGTAAATGCTTTGGGTTGCTTTAGTATAATACGAAGTAGATATACATGCAATGGAACATAATTTATACGTTTTTCAAAGGACCAAGTAAAATTAACATATCAGCGTTCAAATTATCTAGTGGTCCACTGGCCAGTAAACTTCTGCCGGACCATTGAACTATTAATCTTACTGGCCCGGATGGCCAGTAAGATTTTTTTTTTCTAGGTTGTCACAAGTTAAAAAGGAATTTTTATTACTTTTACCTTGCTGTACATTTTTTTTTTAGGCTGCAAACTAGTGATAGGTTCATGAAAGACTATTAGATTAACAAGCTTTTATTTTTATCCCTCATGATTTATAAAGAGTGGAAGAAACAACAAATACAGAAAGGCAGTTTCCCAGTCCTTGTCTTGTAACAGCTGTTTTTGTTACCTCTATCCCCACCATTCATAATGAGCAGAAATAAGCACAATAAATATCTTGCTCTTCCTTGGATTCACCCATCCTAGTGAATGCAGCATATATACTGATACCAGACTTTGTTCCTTCCCCAAGAAAACACACTAATGGAGGACATCAATTGGATGCATGAAGGTAATTTTTGTAAAAGAGCAATTCACATGAAACAGTGTTCAATGTTGAAACTAACTTCATGGGAAAATAGGAGGGATGAGCAGTAAGACTAAAATAAGGGAAGAAGAGAAGAACAAAAAAAAAAAAAAAAAAAAAATCTAAACCCTACACAATAAAATATATATAAAAAAAGTTGATAATGTTGTGCATTTTTGTATCCTTGAAGTCTCCTCATTCTGTTCTTCATTAGAAACATATTACATTGCTACTCTGCTATATCACAAATCTATCGGAATCTTATTCTGGAAACATTCTTTGTTCTGTGAGTTGCACTTTCAAATTAGATGTTTTAAATGCAAATACTGGAGATAATTCCATTAAAATGATACGTTATTTTTCTACATATATTGTAAATGCCTAAGTTTTTTTTTTTTTTTTTTTTTTTAACGGACCGGTGGGCATTTTGGTGGACCAGTGGTTTGCAAATTCTAGTGGCCTGCTGGGCCAGTGAAAGATTTACTTCGAATTCTAACACTGCATATAATTTAAAAAAGTGTATAAATGACACAGGAAAAATTTAACATTAACAGGGTGTCTACTGGCCATGGAAGTCACAAATTCAGAAAAAGGTAATGAAAGTCAAGAAAAAGTCACGAATTTTGCTTTGGGGTCATGAATTTCTTTTTATTTTTAGCAATTGTTCATCTTCAGGCAAACATTGTAATTCTTCATGAACTGATCACGTAAGCGTAGATGTTGTTTCCATCTAACGATTTAGTGCTAAAAGAAAGGGGCATTTGTTCCCTCCTCCACAAAAGAAAACTGATAGTGCAAAAAATGTCTTTGCATAGAAAATAACATGTTCATAATGTTGTTTACAAAATTTTCAGATCAATTTAGCAATTTACATTATTCTACTTATGGAGTCAAGACATTTTTCAGGTATGTTAAAGACGGGCACATGTAATGAAATCTTGTAGCAAAATGGTGAGTATTTCAACTTTTAAGTGCACTCAAAGTACGAGTAGATTTTTGTTACTAGTGAAACAGCAGGGGACACTTTTTACATAGAAAAAAAGGAGGACATAGTGCTCCCCCTCTTTAATATGTGTGTGTGTGTACATGTGCATATAACAGGTATGATCATCATCATCATCATTCTCAACCATTATCAATCCACTGCTGGACGAAGGTCTCCCCAAGTTTCCTCCACAACGGTCTGTCTTGTGCCAGTCTCCTCCACGTCACTCCCGCATACTTTCGAATTTCATCCACCCATCTCCCATGTGGTCTTCTTCTGTGTCTTTTCCTGTCCCTTGGAATCCAATCTAAAATTTCGGCTGTCCATCGATGGTCTGTCCTTCTGGCAGTATGCCCAGCCCATTGCCATTTCAGGGATTTAACTCTGATCATGATGTCTTCCACTCTTGTCATTTTTCGGATCCACGAGTTCCTCTTCTTATCTCTCTTGGTTACACCAAGCACGCACCTCTCCATGCTACTTTGAGTTGTCTGCAGACTTTGTATGTCTCTTTTAGTTAAAGTCCACGTCTCTGCACCACACGTAAGCACTGGAAGGATGCATTGATCAAACACTTTTCTTTTAAGACATAATGGCACATTGCTCTTGAAAATTATGCTGTTTCTTCCAAAAGCTCTCCAGGCAAGTTTTGCACGCCGATTAATTTCTTCATCAATGTGACCCTCACTTGATATCTACTGTCCAAGATAAATGTGCGTGTCTGTTATCTCAAGCTTTTCTCCATCAATCGATAAATCTTCATTTCGTGTAAAAGCATTCAACATCACTTTTGTCTTCTGAAAGTTCATTTTTAATCCCACTTCCTTACTCTTGTCAGCAAGTTCTTGGATCATACTCTGCAGCTCTGATGGGGTAGTTGCAAAAATGACTATGTCATCAGCAAAACGAAGGTGGGTTAGATAATCCCCATTAATCTTTATCCCTTTGTTTTCCCAGTTCAGTGATTGGAAGACATTTTCCAATGTGGCGTTAAAGAGCTTCGGAGATATGGTGTCACCTTGTCTCATCCCTTTCCAATTTTTATGTGTGTTGTATTTTCAAACAGCCGAATCTTTGCACTTGCATTTTCATAGATGTCATTAATAATATTAATGTATGCATCTTCAATACCGCAGGATTTCAGAGCCATTGTAACTGCTGATGGTTTCACCGAATCAAAGGCTTTTTCATAATCGATAAAAGTCATGCACAATGGAAGTTCATATTCCTCGCTCTTTCAATTAGTTCTCTCAGTATGTGGATATGATCTATTGTGCTGTAGCTACTCCTGAATCCAGCTTGTTCTCTCATTTGAGCCATGTCCAGTGTTACCTTCAAACGGTGTGAAAGAACTTTAGTGAAGATTTTATAAACCACTGATAGGAGGCTGATAGGTCTGTAGTTCCTGAGATCCTCAATGTCACCTTTTTTATGTAGCAGGGTCATTATAGCATTGTTCCAATCCTCAGGAATCTTCCCTTCATTAAGGCATCGAGTGAAAATTTGGGCGAGTACTGTTTCGATTTCTCCACTTGCTTCTTGTATGATGTCTACAGTAATTCCATCTTCTCCTGGAGCTTTTCCCCGCTTCATGTTCTTGATTGCATGTGCAACTTCTGCTGGGAGGACTGGAAGAACTCTGGTACTGGTACCTTCCATGATGTCTGGAGTACATGCATCATCCCTTTCATATAACTTGGAGTAGAAATCTTTCACTCTTGACAAAATTTCGCCTCTATTTCTTGTTACAGAACCATCTTCTTTTCTCAGTGCCATAATCTGTTTTCTTCCCTTACTGAGATGTCCCTTTGCTATCTTTAGGCTTTGGTTGTTTTCAATTGCTTTCCTCACTAGTTCACAGTTGAATTTCCTTACGTCTTCAGTGATACTTTTTCGTACTGTATTGCAAAGCTCTATGTATTCCACTATGGAAGTCACATCTTCTTTAGTTGTCCTCATCTCTCTTCATTTTTGCATCAACATTTTGGTTTTTCCTGATAATTTGTTCACATGCAACTTGTTCTTAGACCCAGCTAATTTTGTAGCTGTTTCCATAAGAGCTTTGGTTACCTTTCTGTTAACTTCAGAAATATCCATCCACTTCTTCCGATGTTAGGCCTTCTAAAGCAGAGAATCTGTTCTTCAGTTCCAACTTGAAGGTGTTATGGTGTTTTTTAAGGTTGGTTATGTCAATACATTTTGTTTGTCTTATAAGCTTGCCACGTTCGAGTTTAGTGTTGAGGTGCATCTTACATCTCACCAATCTATGGTCACTACCTGTGTTGAACTTGTTTAGCACACTGCAGTCTTCTATGACGAATGTTTTGTTACACATAATAAAATCAATTTCACTTGTCGTCCCAATTGGATGTCTCCATGTCCATTTCCTGTGTGGCTTTTTTCTTGAAAAAGGAGTTCATGATGAAAAATCCTTCTGCCTCTGCACACTCAACGAGAGTATTTCCAGGCTGGTTTCTGTTGCCGCGACCGAATTTACCTACTGAAGTTTCATTCTGTTGCCGTTGCCCTATTTTTGCATTGAAATCTCCCATAATTATCTTCAAGTGCTGCTTACCTTTATTATTTAGATCACGAATTTCCTCATAAAATTCTTCAATTTCTTCTTCAGGATGACTTGTGGTGGGTGCATAAGTTTGAATAATCTGAGCCTGGTATCTTCTCGAGAGTTGGATAACGAGTCGTGCAGCTCTGTCAGAGGAACTTTCAACTTCTACAACTTTATCCTTCAGTTTCTTGTTTATTATAAATTCATCACCACTAGTTCTGCCAGTATCTGTCCCACGATAGTAGAAGAGATGTCCACTTTTCAGTTCAATGAGATCTTCTCCTTTTCTCCTTACCTCACTTAGCCCGACGATGTCCCACTTGATCCTTTGTAGTTCCTCTTCCAATTCAAGAAGCCTTGAATCAGAAGATAGGGAGCGTCCATTATACGTAGCCAAGGTCAGCATCAGATGGCAGCCTAGTCCGGTCCTCTGGTGATTCTTAGCACCCTCTGCCTTCATGTCGCACTGGCCGCTGCCTTGGCCAGGTACATTCCAGCTGCCGGAGACTGAGGGCCAAGATTTAAGTTGTGGAGTCATTTTGGAGGGGTTTGGCCATAACTCACCACGCTGGCCAAGCGGGTTGGTGAGTGTGGAATAGCATTTCCTCTAATCGTGGTGGTATAGTTATACCGCTATTGGCAGTCATCAGAGCCTTTTTAGTGGGAGCAGGATGCACCACGAGAAGGCGGGGTTGACATTTGTCAAGGAGAGGCTGTGATGTTACGCATCACCTGACCTTACATCCCATAACAGGTATATATATATATATAGGAAGTTGTAGGAGTGTGAAACCTATTTCCCAGGAGTCTCCAATGACATTAGAACTTTATAAAGTTTAATACCTCTGAAAATGCATGGTCAGTCACTTCTTGCTATATCAATGGGCAGAAAGAGCATTTTTTCTTTTGTTTACAAATATATATATATAGTTCATAAATAAGGGATGTCACCAAGGGGAAGCGAGGTTGGGCAGGAGCCCACCCTAAAATTCTTCTTGCCCACCCTACCGCCTACCCTGTTCAAGATGTGCCATTTAACTTTAAAATATAATCTGAACTTTGCCAAGTAATAATGAGTCTCGTGTTTTTCGTCAGGTAGACTTACGTATTTCCCCCTAGGAAGTGCGTTGTTTACTTCTTCGTAAGAAGGTTATCAAAATAGTATTGGCAGGGCCAGGAAAATGTAATTGTTATTCACTCTCTGAAATCCTTAGTTAAAGCCGTTTTTTTTTAATGTTTGTATGGCCAGGGGCAAATGAAGAGGGTGGATAGGAATTCACTGAGAGGGGGTCATTACTAACTGCTCTGCTGTTTATAATGACCCCATCCTCTACTTAGAAGAACAAATACCAGGGCAGGGGATGAAAAACTGCCCTGGTGTTTGTTCTTCTAAGTAGAGGATTTGAAGAAAGGAAGTTAGGGAGGGGGTGCCTATGTGCCACAACATTAAAATTTAATTTAGGTAAATAAATAGAACTTCCTTCTTTAAAAAAATTGTTCAAGTACAGTACTATTTTTATAAAAGAATAAAAAGAAAGCATTAAAAATTCTTTCTTTCAGTGTTTCGTAAATTCAGTTGCTATCAAACTTGTCCCAGCAAAAATAATACTCGCCAACCTGATTTTGAAGTCTAGCGACTTCCCTGTTCAAAATTGAAACTTCAACTCTCCAGTCTGTCTTTCGTTCCCTGTAACGTCACTTTCTCTGCACAGTAGGTATGCAGTAGTGATTCTGAGTTTTAATTCCACTTTGGACAAAAGAAAGAAAATACTCGCTGGGTCCCTTGACATAGCAGAAGTACCTAAGGAATGGGAAAATGGATGTCTGTGAAGTGAAATTAAATATCAAAAATCAGTATTGCCTTGTTCACTCAACCACGAAAACAATTTTATAGGTCAGATTCTATCAAGGATAGATTATGTATTGATTTTGAAATTTAATTTCACTTTAAAAAGAGGAGGGAGGGGGCAAAATGCTTGCTTTATTGATTAGTTTTGAAGAAGAGACTGTTAGGAGGAGGAAAAATACACATTTCATGAGAAAAAGAAATTCCTAAAAAATATGAAATTGCTCATTTTTGCTATTACCAAAATGCTGAACGTGAGGAACATAATCAGGAAAATATCAAAAATAAGAATATTATAATCAGGAAAAGAACAAAAAAAAAAGGGGGGGGGGTAAATTTTTTTTGAAGATCACAGAACATTCTCATTCTTGCTAGAACAATTTTCAATGGTTCCAAACATTTTTGGCCAGCGGACAGCATAGACATCCAAAAAATTCATAAAAAAAATTGAAATGTCATTAAAAACATTCAGTAAACAATCCCAAAAATGTTTGATAAATGTTAGAATTGAAAATAAACTTTACACAGATGTTGAATTTAACACTATGTCCCTCAGATTTTCAATTTATGTAGTATATTCAGTTTCCTATATTTGGTGACAGACCAACAGTTTCCATAGCGACTACAGAGAATCCATAGCATTTGGTCTTCTGTGAGCAAATGATGATGCAAAGCACAAAGTTTATCCAATCATGCCTGTTGCTCAGAGAACAGAGTGCAAGTCAGCTAAGAAAGGTGAACTCAATATACCTACTGGCAAGTAAGCAAAAAGTGTGAATTTCAAAAAAAAAAAAAAAAAAAAAAGAAAAGAAAAAGAAAAAAAGTTCACCTCCTAATTATTTCACTAAATGAACAATGGAAGACATAAAAATATCTCAAGCATCTTAATTTCTGGCAATCAAAATTAAATTTAAAGACTTCTCCAGGAGTCTGAGGCAGAAATATGGAGAAATAGGCCAATTCAAAGTTCTCTTAAATTCCAGGAACTGTGTGTGCAAACCCAGCTCTTCAAAATTTATGAAGAAAAAAAAAATGTGCAAAAGCTTAACTAAGAAGCATCCTGTGAGCACCAGTTTGACAGCAAGTTATTTTTTTATCAGAGCAAATTGAATGCAGCCACATAGGAAATATGAATGTAATTCAATGTGCTTAAATTTTACAGAGTACCTGGTTTACACATTTGGGCAGGGTTTTTCCAAGAGATTTTGTATGTTTTAGAATAATTCTACAGTATGGATTGTATTAGAGGCTCTAGCAAAGTTAGTCTTTCTGTCAGGTGTATTGAAGAACCATTAATTACATAAAATTAGTCTTAATACATACATATCATTAAGCTGTTATCTGAGATTCAGAGGTTAGCTCCTCAAAAAAGAACATCTGTCAAGTAAACATTTACCTGATGGAACTAAAATTTACTTAAATAACCATTTGGAACCATTAGCTGTAGGCTGGTGACCTACACTGATGTACTTTGATTTCTATGATCCTAAAAAGTACTTTCATTAGTCTTAATACAACAAATAATAACATATTTGTTTACTAAATAGCTAAGTATTAATATAAAAAAACACCAGTCTTTAGTAGTCAGGGGATTAGTCTCATGGCCATTTTTTTTTTTTTTGAATGAGTGTTTAATAACCACTATCACTAAGTTGATGGGCCATAAGCAGTTGCCCATTCCTAATTTAGGGTCATTGGTTCCAGGGAAGGGAGAAAGCCAGTGCCCTAAGACAAACACAACATCCATGTCACACCGGGATTCGAACCTGGAACCATCTCGGAGGAATAATCAGAAGTCAGAACTTAGACACTGTGCCACTGGTGCGGCTGGCTATAATTTACTTTATCAACAAATACTGAATACTGCAATGAAACAATCTCATACAGGAATTAATGTAACATCTTCGGCATATACCATATGCTATTGGCCATTATTATTGGAGTAACTGTGCTGATTTGCTTTGGCGGATAGATTTTGGAAATTCATGATGTCTGTGTAGCCTTTTAATATTATAGTCACACTGAAGTACAATGAAATCCTTTTACTTTATTTCCACAGGGGCTGTAAATAATAAGAGGTTATATCAGATATTTTTTCCATTTGTGTACTAAACATTACATGCATAAACAGGACCTTTACAATAGCATTTTATTACCATGCTGTATTATTAACACAAAAATTTAGCAATAAGGCGTAAAACAGAAATTAACTGGTAACACAAAGGAGTCATTTTTTTCTTTTTTTACTTCTCATGAATCACAATTTTTCTCCACAGAGTTGATGAAAATAAAAAAACAATGGATAAGAAATTACAATGTCATTAGACGAAAATATGTAATAAGCAAGTACCCCACAACTACGATATCGCACACACACGAGATGAAAACTTATAAATGTCTAAAATAAATGGAACATATTTTACAACAAAAGTTGCAAAACAACAAACTCTCGCGTCAAAAAAAACTATTTTCTTCATAAAAAAATCAATCGTTCAGTACTCAAAATACACAACTACAAATATTCAAAAACGCAGAAATAACAACTTTTAACAAAATATGATGAAACATCAAGCAACAAAAGGTGATATACTGTACATGATGCCGACATCGGACTTTTCCGTCTTAACTTTTCCTGAAAAGGGTAATGTTACTCATAACCTCGCATACTTCCTGCGTCTGAAAATATGTTCACATGAATCCACACATTTGTCAAAGTTGCAAAAAAATTCGCCCAAATTTTTTTCCTTCTTTGCTCATGTAGAAATGTCCTCAGATGTTTGCGTTTCTTTACACAGCGATATTCTAGAACAGTTTCTTATTCCCACTCTTAATGATGATTTTTAAAATCGGCTGCAACATGCTGCTCGGAGGAACTGGTCGTCGTACTCCGCTTTTTTACTCGGGAGATCAACCTCCGGCAAAATCGAAGAGGTGGTGATGACGCGCTGTTCTCGAAGAACAACGTGGTTTTCGTTTGATCTTTGCCATTTGAAAAGGCATACCTATAAAATAAGAAAATGCAAATCAAGTTATTTTGCAACTACAATAAAAAATAAATAAAAATGTCTTCACATTGAAGCAGAACACAAAACACATGGGTTGCTGCAAACTTTCTAATAGGTAATCCATTGCTAAGATCTGTTTCTGAAATGTCCCAGCCTCAATTATTAATTCGCAGTTTTACAGCATTAAACAATTACATCTTCACATTTTAAATCTCCCTCGATCTGTTGTCAGGTACTTTAGAATGTAGCACCTACTGAAGAAATCCTCCATCACTCTTATGACAAATATAAATGAACGATAGCTAAGATTTTGCCTGTTTATGGTTATGCATTAAAAACATGCCATAAAGAAAGAAATATTAATTTAAAAATGCAATTAATATAAAATAATAAGAGATTTAACTGTGAAAAGTAACTTATACAAACAATTACAGCAATGAAAATGCTTTACCATATTTATCCAAATGTAAGACAAACCCTCTAAAATGTTTGTAGGAAAAAGCATGACTTATGGGTCATATCAACTTAATTTCAAACCATAATTCCAAATTGGGAAAACAAACCTTTTTTTTAATAAAAAAAAAAAAGGCATTTATGACACATGATATCCAGGGTAGTTATAAATTAGTTGGGCAAAAAGAAAATGTTATTGTGCACAAGTATAAGGATGCACATGGTAATAAGTATGAATAATATATAGTTAAACACACCAAGTTTACCTTTTGTGGACAGATGGTGCTGAGTCATGCAAGGTCACATATCACCAGCAGAGAATGCGCGGTTGCTCCCATCACCATTGTTTCATTGTTCCCTGCATGATGGCGGCATTCAGCAGCGTGGAAAAAGCGAAATGCTGCCTGTGGTTTCGCGAGACACATTCAACAACACAAGTGCAATGACATTTTTGCCGAGAATATGGGAAAACTGCCCTGAAAAGGGACATGACTGTAGCATGGTACAAACGATTTGCTGAGACTGGATGTGTGACTCATAGGAACATTGGCCAAGGTAGACCTGGAATTCCCGAGAGAGGGTGGATGCTGTGCAAGCAGCATTTTTGCAAAGCCCCATTAAACGACAGCATGAGCAAGTCTGATGCTTGGAGTTCCAAAACCAACAGTGACAAAAATCTTACGGAAGAGTCTGAAATTTAGGCCTTACAAATTGCAGCTCGTTCAAGCTCTGAAGGATGGTGACAAGAAGCAGAGTGCAGATTTTCGCAGTGGCATGTTAAATCGCATGGAAGCTGATATTGACTTCTTGTTGAAGTTTATGTTCAGTGATGAGGTAACCTTTGACTTAAATGGCAAAGTGAATAGACATAATGTTTGAGGATCAGAAAACCCCCACACCATTTTGGAAAACGAAAGGGACAGTCCCAAAGTAAACGTTTTTTGTGCCTGAGTTGTGCTTCAGTTTTTGGTCCATTTTTAGCAAGTCTTTTGTAAAAAAAAGATCGTGCTTATGTTATTGGTTTGTCCGTCCGTCTGTAGACACGATATCTCTGAAACTAATAGTCCGATCTAAAAACTTCTTTTTGCATTAGGAAGCTTGAAATGCGCGAATGATGAACCTTTATTATGATTATTTTTACAATGCATGATTTCGCCGCCAGAGGGCGTAAAATGCAGTTGATATCGAATTCAAAATACATTTTATTCCATACATTTGCTTCCAAACATCAAATTCAAAAAATTATTTTGCCTTTCGATTCTACTTATGGCGAATATTATTTTAGGTATAGTTACTTTTTCAAGTTACGCGTAGCTTCTCCACTAGGGGCGTAAAAGTAAACTGAGTTTCTCCCAAAATCTCTGCTTCTAAAACTCAGATTTCAAAAATTCTTTCTGCAGCGGATACAGCTCTGGATGGGAAATCTTTTGCATATAATTTCTCATTTTTGGTATAAAACGGTTTGGCCACCAGGGGGGCATACGTTTTAATTTCTGCTTCTGATGTATTTGCAACAAAATCTGAGCTTCTAAAATTTCGACTGAAAAAATTCTTTCCTGGACTGATACTACTCATGTAGACAAACTTTTTTGGAATATTTCCTTCTTAAAATAATGCATGGTTTCTCCGCCAGGGGGAGTAAACACATATCTTATTTTTGTGGATATCTCTGCTTCTAAGAGTCCGATTTGAAAAATTATTTCTTTGTTGGAGAGCGTTTCCGTGGGGAAATGTTTCTCATATATTTCAAATTTTTCGTAGCGCACAAGTCTGCCACCAGAGGGCGTAAGTTCACATTTCGTTTACAGCAAAATCTGCGGGACTAAAAACCCCGATTGAAAAACTTCTTTCTTCTGTCAGATACTATTAATTATGCACTGTGTGTGTATTTTCTTTCCAAAATAGTGCACAATTTCGCTATTAGGGGCACATATGCTTATTCTGCTTTTCTCAATATCACTGCTTTTATGTGTGTGATTAATAAAAATTCTTTCAACACTGGACGCCATTTACCTCGTAGAACACTTAAGGCTAGTATATGAGGAATTTTGTAGTTCATAGTTCAGTCAGTAGGTGGTGCTTTGGCAGTTTGCAGCTGTATCGCTGCTTCTAAAAACACTATTGAAAAATTTCTTAACTGTATGCCATTTGTTAAAACAGAGATGTGGAGCATTATTGTGTATAAGTAACACAAAGATTTCTCACTAGCTGCGTAAAGGTCGAAAGTTTTTTCCATGAAGAATAACTTTCGCCTATTTTCAACTTTTTCGCTATGCGAAATTCTTCTGCTAGCAGATATAAAAAAAGGAAACATGATATAAGTTTACATTTCTTTTAACTGTTCGATTTGAAAATCTCTTTGTCTCTGGTACCTTCTTTGTAGTAAGAAAAACTTTTTGTTCGCCATTTGTTAATTTTCGAAACATGCTTTTTAGCTGCTGGTGGAACTAAGTAGATGTTTCTATTTCTGGATGTTTTATCGATTGTTGGAACCAGTTGATTATTTTCCAAACCGGTTCCATTGATTTTGAATAGCTTTGATAAATTTAATTCTCGTCAGAACGGGTTCAAAAGACGTGCTTATTACATCCGAAAATTCGGTGCCATCTGTCTTGTTTTTCGCTGATAGAACCGTTACCGGAATCACATACCTCGACATGCTTCAGATTTACCTAATGCTAATCCTCAAGGAAACAATGGATGGAGGTTTCATTCACCAGCAAGACGGGGGCGCCTCCTCACTACCACAAGGATGTCACTTCTTACCTTGATGCTGAAGTCCCAGTTTGGATTGGTGGCAGCCCAATTGTATGGCCCCCTAATTGCAGGACCTATAAGGTTTAACTTCCGCCACTTCCCTTCCGGAACTGAAACCAAGAATCATCGCTGCACTCGCATTGGTTGATAACGATAGGCTGACAGCAATGTGAGAAGAACTGATTGACTGATGGGACGTTTGCAGAGTAAACCAAGAAAAGCCACATTGAGCATTTGTGAAAAAAAGGTAATCTTGGTGTGTTTAACTATATATTATTTGCACTTATTATAATATGCATCCTTAAAACTAGGCACAATAAAGTTTTCTTTTGCCCAACTAATTTATAACCACCCAGTATATAAAACCGACTTCTGCATATATCAGAAGCAAAGAGAACATTTTTATTTAGTCCCTATCATAGGATGGTCAATCAGAAAAAACGGTTACGTGTAGGAGAAAGGAAAACTCAACAACCAAGAGTGTTTGTGCGATGTGACAAAGGATATGAAGTGCTATTTCTTGAATGGTCAAAGGCCAGTTGCTGAGGCCACATGAAAGAATTTTTACACAATGGTTGCACCCAACTTTGTAGCACAAAAAATAAGGAAGATAATCTATGGCAATTATACTACGAAATATGATATGTATTAAGTGCCGCCTAATAGAGGATGCAAGCCTGCATAGATTCGTGTTGTAGATTTTGCACGAGCAAAGAGACAACCCCACTCACAATCAACCACATTACATGCCCATAAAATTACAAAATGTTCCACTTCTACCAGTCATGCAATTATGCTGTCTTTATTTATTTCTGAATTTGTGTATAAGCAAAAGTGCATAAAGTGAGATCAGACATCATGAGGGGCATCTGTACTCAATAAGAGCCCATGATTGGCTATGCAAATTTCATAGTTTACTACCTTCTTGCAAAATTATTTCTTGCAAATACAGAGGAATATGTTATTTCACTTTCAAATGCTGATTTTCTGGCCAAATCCACAAGTTTGCATGTTTTGCTTCCTATCAAGTGCACTGAAAAAAAAAAAAAAAAAAGTTCAGTAACATGTTTTGCTTCCTATCAAGTGCAGTGAAAAAAAAAAACTGCTACTAATCACATCACTGTTGATGGGTTAAAATCAATCATACAGAACAAAAAATAACATTTAAATTTGTGAGCTAATGGGCACATTAAAAAAAAAATATCATTACCGTGTTTATACTCCGTTTCGTGTTCTGGTAAACTCTCATCTGTTCGATTGCTGCTCAGCTATATTGTATGTTCCCTTCAACAAACGAAACATTTCCACAGGAACTGGTTCTCTAGGAGGAAGAAATGGTCCCTGATCTCCTTCATAAACAAAGCTAAACTCAGGTTAAGTAATAATCGAAACTGCAAAAAGGCAAAACTTAAAACAGAATAAATCCTCTAAAATGCTTCATTTAGTAAGGCATAGCCTATCTTTATTCTGCAAAGACATTACTGACTTGTATTCAATTTGCTTCAGTATCAATGTCCACCAGGACATTGATTCTGAAGCAAATTGCTGGTGGAGGTGGCATTCTCGTCTGGGGACTCTTTACGTGGACTGAAATGGGACCCCTGGTACGTGTGACATCGTCCCTCACAGGTCAACGTTACCGGGATATCCTGGACGACGACCATTTGCTTCCGTTTGTGCGTCTTCAACATCTCACTGGGGACCTCATCCTGCAACAAGACAATGCACCGTGCCATCACTCCTGAATTGTATCCGAATGGTTGGATGAACACTCCACCGACGTGACCTCGCTTCCTTGACCAGCTAGGTCCCCTGACCTCAATCCAATCGAGCACATCTGGGATGCCATCGAGACAGATGTTCGAGGCTCTGACCCCCTCCATGAAATCTTTGTGAACTGTGGGAGCTTGTTCAGGGGTCGTGGATTCGTATGGCTTCCCAACGCTTCCAGTGTCTTGTCGAGTCCATGCCGAGACGAATCGCTGCCGTCATCAGGGCGAAAGGTGGTGCTACAAGTTACTAGACAGGTATCTCTAATTCAATTGCTCTTCAGTGTATAAGAGTGTTGTGAAGATAGTACTTGAACTGCAGGCTTCTCCCCAAATTCGAATCTTCATCTAAAAACTACTGTGTGATATTTTCCAACAAGCAAGTAATGATGCCAACAAGGCTCGATTTAAGTGGAATCACATCACAAACTGCGAATCAAACCGACCTGAATCATTCTACTGATACGACTTTGCTTCGCATATATTGCGATACACTTCATTTTGAACTCCCACTACGCTAACCTTCAGTGAACATTTAAAACTTTTATGGTGGTTGCTGTGGCCCTTATGCCAATGTTACTCCCTGCCCCCCCCCAAAAAAGATGATTTCCTCTTCTTTTTAAAGTGTTTTGGAGGACAGAAGTTGTTCAAGGTTAATTGCCGTTAATAGGTGAAGCTCAGAGACTCGAAGGAGAGAAACAGTCATAAATTTCCAGACATGAAAAGTGATACAGTGAAGTGTCTGAAGGTTTTAGATGTGGCATTATGAACAAAAGATCATGATTCCCTTAAAAGATTTTGGTCAGGAGGAAATTAGGCACATGATTCAACATTTTGACTTATTGCTGCAAGCCAAGAATGGGGGGAGTTTAAGGAATTCTGGCTCTAGAATATGGCAACTTCATCAAGAGAAGACTTGTGGTTTTTCATTTTAAAATCCAAAATAAATATCTACTGTAATATTTCTCATCTTTTTGAAATACTTCTAGTTTTGCCAGTGTCTAATGTTATTGTAGAGAGGGGTTTTTCCTACATGAGTCGCATAAAGAGTGATGATCGCAGCAGTTGTAGTGAATTTTCATTGGAAAATTTAATGTGCATATCTGTTGAAGGACTATCTATGGACAAATTTTCACCTAATGAGACTGAAATTTTTTTTTTACAAACCACGTAGGCCCAACACACAGCCATATGGCAAAAGAAAAATTTGTGATGTTGAAGAGAAGCAGCATTAAAAAGGTAATAAATACATAATGTATCTAAACTTTCTTTCTAGTTTGTTTCCGAGCAGGCACCAGATTGCTGTCATAGCGTGATGTCTTAGTGCTAATCAAAAGTTTCTCATTGCTACACAAAATTTAAATTGCATAGCAAATGTTGCTACACATTTATTTTTTGTAAATCAAGCCCTGGATGCCAATATCTTCATACTCAAATCTTAACACTTGGAAAATTTCACTCTTCTTCTGTTCTTGGGTCATGTCCATCAGGTCATCAACCTTAAGTTTATACTGTGAGTCAAACAATTCCATCACATCATCCTCTTCCATATCATGTCTTCACAACACAACTTCCGTCCTAAGTGCTAGGTTACTAAGATATGAATTTTTTGTTTCATGTTCAACAATAGCTCTTCATCATGGTTCACAGCATTTCTTCCATATTCTTCATTGGGGGGTTTCTAATCTTCATGGTTATTTTGGCAGACAATGGCATAAAATAATCAACATTAGCACACATTTTGTCAGCTTTTTTTTTTTTTTTTTTTTTTTTTATGTTCCATACTGTTGACTCATCCAGGTTCAATGCATGCCAAAGTGCTGATGATCCTTTACCACCATCAGCGTGTTGTACAATTTCTAACTTTGTTTGTAAATTTAGAGAGGCTCACCTCTGTTTATTTACTGCTCCATCAGTAGTAGGAGCACCTGTAAGATGTTTGGAATCCACAACAACCAATAAGAGGAAATCAGGGTGCAATAAATAGAAAGATAAGAGATATATTCGTAGCGCACAACACCACAAATCCACATTATACAATGCCTACTGCAAGAGTAAATGATCCTTTTTCTTATATAGAATGACACCTGTTCTGTAGCAGGGCAGTGAAATATACATTTCCAATAATGACCGGACCTCTGCTTGAAATATCTGACTGCAACAATTCTTTTTGCATTGGATAGTTTTATTTTTTATTTTTTATGACTTTCTACTTACAAAAATGCATCACTTTTGACTAGGGGCACAAACATGCATTTCTGTTCAAGACTGTATCTCCACCTTTTAGAAAAGAAGCCTGCAAAATTCTTTTAACATTGCACTCTACACTCAATCATGAATTGTTTGCTGGTTGTCACAAGATTTCACATGCTGACAAATGTGTAATCATTACTATATTTCACACTACTGCATTTCCTTTTGGGTCAGGAAACATGCTCATTACACTGAAATATCAATGGTATCAAGGATTATTTTCTGTTTCCAAAAGTCCGAGCAATCTTAAACAAGGGAAAGGACTTCACAATGTGGAAATAAGTCAAAGTGCTATACAGAAGTTTTTGGTGATAGATGTATTGTTAACGGAGCTTATCCTGATGAAAATCAATTTCACATCATGATCATAACCAAAAGAAAATATCTTGCTTTTTATAGAATCAGACAAAATTTTTGGTCGGTTTCATATAAACAAATTCTAAATACAAAAATTCGAAATGGGTGGGGGTAGGTAACACAAAAGAACTTTTTGCATCTGAAACAGAAAGGATACGGTAGACGCAACACCCAGTATGCAGACTGTGACAATTTCAATGGCTCATTTGTTGTAGGAAAGAATGCAGGGCAAGGTTCAGGAGATGGCTGAATACGAGGATTCAGAGTGACATGAACAGGAGCTTTAGGCGTAACGACATGAATTCGCATTAACTGTGCCATTTGTGGCTTTGCTGACCTAGAAAGAAACAAAAAGTAAGTCATTATGAAAATATTGTTCTTAAATATTATTTAAACGATTAATCATAAAGGTCTGAAACAGTGATGATAATCTATTTAAATTAGCAATATATATATATATATAAACAATTTATTTACAAAGGCAAAGATTTACAACAGGTTAAGTAGCTATGAGCAGAACAGTTATGCAAAATATTTTTTTCTCTTTCACAATAACTTATTTCTAACCTTGCCACCTAAAACATGCAGATCAAATGATAAATTATGTGATCATACAAAGTATTTTGTTTCAGTTACTAAACAATGGCCAAAAAAAAAAAAAAAAGATACTTTACTTTTTCTCTTCAATTTTAATAATGTCTTTTGCATAAGAGACAGAATTATGAACTGAAACATCAATATAAAAATTATAGAAAGTGAAATTTTAAATAGTCAATCATTACAAAAAGAAAAACTCGAGAAAGATGACACAGAATTTTTGGTTGTAATAAGCACATCTTTTGAATCCTTTCTGACACAAATCACATTTATCAAATTGCAATCATTTTGCATTTAGCTGCTCAAAATTTAAACCGAAGTACAAGAATTCTGCATTAGATGCACGACTAGTACTTGCAGGAGAAAATAAAGTGTTTACTTAAAGTTAAAAAGACCATAGTGTCTTTAACTTGGTGTTTTTAACTTTTAATAAACACTTTATTTTCTCCAGCAAGTTCTAATTGTGCATCTAAGGCAATATTTTACTGCATTGCTCAAAATTTGCTATTCTGGGAATCGCTGGAAAAGCTTTATATTTCAAATAATAGTAACTTTTTAGGGCAAATAGAACTACTGACTAAATTTCACCCTGTGATGATGGAACATGCTCTACATATAGAAAGCAAAGAAGTTCAGTAGTGTCGTCGCCTTTCAAAAAAACTGTAAAATGAACTAATTGAAACACTCAGGGACATGACTGTGAGAAAAATTACACCTGAACTGAAACACAGTAAATACATTTCTATTATTTTAGACTGTACACCTGATGTGTCTCACGATGAGCAAATGACGATTGTTGTGAGATCTGTTAAAACATCCAAGAGCAGAGTAGAAATCTGTGAATATTTTAAAAGTTTTCTCAAAGTGGCAGACACAACGAGCAAAGGCATGTGTGAAATGTTGCTAAATTTCCTTGCACTTTATGAATTGATTTGCAAGGCTGTAGAGGACAAGGATATTATAATGGCGGTAATATGGAAGTAAAGGAGAAACGGGTCCAGGCCAGAATACTTTAACTTAATCCTACGGCTTACTATGTTCCTTGTGCCTGTCACAGCCTTAACTTGGTATTAAGTGATACAGCTCACTCTACCAATATTTCCTTCTCATTTTTTTGGAATTTTACAGCAACTTTATTCTTTTTATGCTGCATCAACCTGTTGCTGGGAAATGTTAAAAACACATACTTCAATTACTGTCAAAGCCAGGGTTACAGCTAACAGGAGGGCTGGCAGGATGGTTTCCCTCCCAGAATGGTCATGTAAATTCATGTTCTGACAGATATAAAAATAGAAATGTGCAATGTGCGAATGAATCCGCTGAAAACTGTAACAAAAAGAAAGCTATACACTTCGGTATTTTCTTTTTTAAAGACTTGAGTTAGCTGCATGCAGTGTTCCTGTGCAGCTAACCAAGGTACACAATTACCTACACTGTAAGTTGTGAACCTCTCATTTGCATGAAAGGAACTGTCTGTAACACCAAATGAAGGCATATATTGGGTTGGAAAGAAAGTAATGTCTGCAAAGGCAAGGCAACATAAAAATGCTAATTACCATAAATACAAGTACAGAGCGAGGGAATATGAACTTCCATTGTGCATGGCTTTTATCGATTATGAAAAAGCCTTTGATTCGGTGAAACCATCAGCAGTTACAATGGCTCTGAAATCCTGCGGTATTGAAGATGCATACTTTAATATTCTTAATAACATCTATGAAAATGCAAGTGCAAAGATTCGGCTGTTTGAAAATACAACACACATAAAAATTGGAAAAGCAGTGAGACAAGGTGACACCATATCTCCGAAGCTCTTTAATGCCACATTGGAAACTGTCTTTCAATCACTGAACTGGTTAAACAAAGGGATAAAGATTAATGGAGATTATCTAACCCACCTTCGTTTTGCTGATGACATAGTCATTTTTGCAACTACCCCATCAGAGCTGCAGAGTATGATCCAAGAACTTGCTGACAAGAGTAAAGAAGTGGGATTAAAAATGAACTTTCAGAAGACAAAAGTGATGTACAATGCTTTTACAAAAAATGAAGATTTATTGATTGATGGAGAAAAGCTGGAGATAACAGACATGTACGTTTATCTTGGACAGCAGATATCAAGTGAGGGTCACATTGATGAAGAAATTAATCGGCGTACAAAACTTGCCTGGAGAGCTTTTGGAAGAAACAGCATAATTTTCAAGAGCAATGTGCCATTATGTCTTAAAAGAAAAGTGTTTGATCAATGCATCCTTCCAGTGCTTACGTATGGTGCAGAGACGTGGACCTTAACTAAAAGAGACATACAAAGGCTGCAGACAACTCAAAGCAGCATGGAGAGGTGCGTGCTTGGTGTAACCAGGAGAGATAAGAAGAGGAACTCGTGGATCCAAAAAATGACAAGAGTGGAAGACATCATGATCAGAGTTAAATCCATGAAATGGCAATGGGCTGAACATACTGCCAGAAGAACAGATCATCGATGGACAGCTGAAATTTTAGATTGGATTCCAAGGGACAGGAAATGACCCAGAAAAAGACCACATGGGAGATGGGTGGATGAAATTTGAAAGTATGCGGGAGTGACATGGAGGAGACTGGCACAAGACAGATCATTGTGGAGGAAACTTGGGGAGACTTTCGTCCAGCAGTGGATTGATAATGGTTGACAATGATGATGATGACAAGGACAAATCAGTCCAAAATGTAGCTGCCATTGTTTGGCACGACCTGCTCACATCGTCTGGGCACCTGCTGGATACTGTCCCTGCAGAATTGTGGCAGCTTGGACATGAAGAAGTGAGTAAGTGCACGATTGACATCGTCCCTGTTGGTGAACCACTGTCCGTCCAGCAAATGCTGCAACGACTGGAAAATGTGGTAATCGCTTCTGGCACGTCTGGAAGATAAGCTGAGTGCGGCAGCAGCTCCCATCCCAGGTCCCTGATCTTGTGACAGGTCACCTGTGCTGTGTGAGGTCTCACTCCATCTGGCTGGAGAAGGACGCCCTTACGGTTCAGCAGTGCTTGTAATTTTGACGTGGCCGATTCATCCAGATCGCTGAGCTGATGGCAGTACACATTGGTGGTGATAGGGGTGTTGTTTGGCAGCAGCTCAAAGAACATGACACCCAGCATATCTGACCAAACAGACACCAGGACCTTACGTCAGGGGCGTCCATGGGGGTAGGGGGGGGGGTTTGAGCCCCTCTAGCCGTTGTTATAGCCAAATTTTTTATAAATTTAAAACACTAAAATAGATGAAACCTGAAACCTTTTTAAAAGCATTTTTAGAAATAATAAGATATTAATGATTGATTGCAATTATAAAAATTCTTTATTTTAAAAATTTGATTTGCCTGATTCTGCTATGCGTTTACTTTCACAATTCCGCCAACAACATGCACTGTGGAAAGGTCATTTAGCACATTCAGGCGAGTGTAGACATGGCTGAGGGGCACAATGAGTGAAGAGCGTCTTTCAAGTTTGTGCTTATTATGTGTTCAGAGAGACAGAATAAAAGAGAAAGAGCTGGATTTGGAAGAATTGGCTATAGATAAGTTTTCTAAAAACAAGCGAAATCTGCAGTTTGCTTTCTCTGAAAAGTACTAGATATCATGGTGGAATTAACTTTTCCCATCACAATGTTCTAAACTGTAATTATAATTTTAATTGTATAGTTCAGTTACAACATCTGCATTGACAAAAAAAAAAAAAAAAAAAAAAAAAAAATTGCTACAAACTTTTAATTAATTTGAAATGTAGTTTTTACATACCATTATCACATATGTAATATGAAGTTGCAATGGCAACTTTTAAAATCAGCTAAAACATTTATTGGTTCAGTTTTTTTTTTTTTTGTAATTTTGTAAATAAATATAATGAACAGAACAGAAAAAAATTGTGAGTTTTTGATGGACCTTTCACATTTTAAAATAAGGTACTTGTTAGCTATTTACTAATTGTCAAACAGTATAAATTATTTTTGTTGTATTTTAGTATCTTGTACATTTACTAAAATGTTTGACAGCCTTGAAGGAGGTAAGGATTTTTTTTAGTCCCCCCATAAAAGTACTCATATGGGTGCCACTGCCTTACGTGGGTGTAAACTGGCTTTGGGGGTCGACATGGGCTTATGTTTTGGGTTCGGTTGGTTGATTGGTTTGTTAGTTTTTATGGCGCAAGGGCCATGTCTGGCCAAAGAGCGCCAAACACAAGACAAGACAAGACAAGACACAGGACAGCCAAACAGTATTAAAAATATGGTAAAAAACTTAAAACCTGGCTGATTAAGTAAAAGTGAAAAATGAGAGTGATGGAAGGGCTAAAAGACAATGAAACAAACAGCATTAAAAACATGATACAATGTTTAAAATTCGGTTGATTCATTAAAACTGAAAAATGAGGATGATGGAAGAGCTAAAATCTAAATGCGTTTAAAAAAGTCAATCTCTTGTAAAAACGAAAACATAGCGACAGTATCGCAGTGGTCATCCAGGACCCGCTGCAGAGTAGCGGCGTCCTCGGTCAACAAATGAGAATGAAAATAATGGAAACGTACACCACGAAAACGAACACAGCTACACAAAAGATGAATGACAGTGAGTCGGCAATTGCACGTCTCACACATCGGCGCAGTGTCGCCACACAGCAAAAAGCGGTGAGTGAAACGACGATGCCCAATGCGGAGACGAGCAAGCACCACTTCCTCACTGCGGTTCCGACGAGATGAGGAGTTCCAGATTTCGAGAATAGGTTTTATACGATGCAGTTTATTTTCCACCTGTTGGTCCCACAGACCCTGCCACGTTCGTTTGATATGATCACGAACAAGAAATCGAAAATCGCGATGAAAGAGTGGCAAGGGTGTGACGACCAAAGAGGAAGCAGATCTAGCGGCCGCATCAGCACACTCGTTACCCGAGATTCCAACATGCCCAGGAATCCAGAAGAATTGAATCTGGACTCCGGCCTCGAGTAAGGTACGAAGAAGCCCTCGTACGTTCAAAAGAAAAGGATGATTACAATAGTCCAGCGATGACAAAGACTGCAGGACACTTAAGGAATCCGTATAGACCACAGCCCTATGATGAGAACTCGACTGAACATGAAGAAGTGCAAGATACACAGCATGCATCTCCGCCGAAAACACCGTGGCCTCAGCTGGGATCTGCGCTACTGACACGTCATCAACATAGACAGCTGCGGATCCAACGACTCCATGCATCTTGGAGCCATCAGTGAAAATGGGAGTGTATTCAGTTTTGAGGGCACGGTGCTCAGTGAAGAGCTGCTGGTACACTGACGCAGGGGTTGAGGATTTGTCGAAAGACGTAAAGGTGGTATCAACCATGACACCAAGTGGGTGCCATGGAGGATCCCCAAAGCCCCTGGTCGCTGCAACAAGCGACAAGTCGAGCCCTGCATCACGAGCTATGGCCGCCATACGAAGACCGAAGGTTGGAACGCACGAGGGCCGGTTCTCAAATAAACGAGCACGCTGAGGATGGAAAACTGCACCGTACAAAGGATGGGCTGGAAGAGACCGAAGTTTTAAGTAAAAGTGGACAGACAGCTGCAGACGGCGTAATTCAAGCGATGGTTCGTTCGCACCAGCGTAAAGGCTGGGAATCGGAGATGTTCGAAATGTTCCCGTACAAAGACGCAGCGCCTGATGATGAACAGCGTCCAAAGGCCGGAGAACGGAAGGACGAGCCGAGCCATACACGATACAGCCATAATCCAGTTTCGACCGAATTAAGGAGTGGTAAATGCGAAACAAAGAGATCCTGTCTGCGCCCCACAAAACTCTCGAAAGGATTTTTAGAATAGAAAGAGCACGCAGACAGGAAATCTTGAGCCGCCGAACGTGCACACGGAACGTAAGCGCACGGTCGACGGTCAGTCCAAGGAACTTGGTCTCCGGCAAAACTGGAATGGCTGCACGGTCCAAATACAGCTCGGGGTCAGGATGGAGGCCACGCCTCCGGCAGAAATGAACACACGCTGTCTTGTCGGGAGAAAGAACGAAACCATTGCTATTCGCCGCTTTAAAAATCTGATTAATAGTAGACTGCAACTGCCTTTCAATGAAACGCATGCTCGATGACGAGCAGAAGATGTGCAAGTCATCGACATACACAGTAGCCGAAACCGCAGGAGGAAGATTTGTGAGGAGACAATTAATGCGAAGGATGAACAATGTGACAGATAAAATGCAACCTTGAGGAACACCTTGTTCTTGATGGAATGTTGCAGATAGCGTCGTACCCAGGCGCACCTGGAACACCCGATTGCGAAGAAAATTTACAATAAAGGTCGGAAGATTTCCTCGCAATCCGCATGCAAGGAGGTCACGGATAATCCCGTGCCGCCACGCACGATCATAGGCTTTCTCGATGTCAAAGAATACAGAAACCAGGTGCTGCCTACGCACGAACACCTCGCGCACAGATGTCTCAAGGTGCAGGAGATGATCGTGAGGTGAACGATGACGCCGAAAACCGCTTTGTGATGGTGAAAGTAATTGATGACGTTCTAAAAAATGAATTAATCGTGAGTTAACCATGCGTTCGAGAACTTTACACAGACAGCTAGTGAGAGCAATTGGGCGATAACTAGAGGGAGACTTAGGATCCTTGCCAGGCTTCGGAAAAGGTAGAACAAAAGCCTTTCGCCAAGACTCCGGGAAACTGTGTTCTAACCAGATGCGGTTGTATAAGATTAAAACGTTCTCGAGAGACGACTGGGAGAGATGACGGAGCATGTCGTAGTGGATGTCATCGGGACCGACAGAAGTAGCCCCAGACCGATGCAGAGCCACCCGAAGTTCACACATGCTGAAGGGGGAGTTATAACCAGTGTCGGTATACGGCGCAAAAGAGATTCTCTGGCGTTCCGCGGAGGATTGAATCCTATGAAAGGAGGCCGGATACGCCAGATCACTCGAAACGGAGGCAAACGCCTCCCCAAACAATCTGCAATCTCCCCGACTTCAGCATATGTGCAGCCGTTACTCTCGAGAATGGCAATCTGGTGTGAACTGTAGGTACCCCGGATCTTACGAATCCTTTCCCACACAGTTTTCGAATTGGCACGTGAGGTAAGAGATGATACATACTGGATCCAAGACTCCCTCTTGCTACGTCGACGCACCAACCGAGCATAGGATTTAGCACGTTTAAAAGCAACGAGATTAGCCTCGGTTGGATAACCCCGAAAAGTAGACCAGGCCTTGTGTTGAGCTCTCCTAGCCGCTGCGCATTTAGGGTTCCACCAAGGTTTCGGAATTCTGGGGATCTTCGTAGATGTTTTACGAATTGAAAGATCAGCTGCCTGAAGAATACAGGTTGTGACTTTAAGTACAGCTGCGTCGATTGACTCTTGGGTCACCATTTCAGAAGATATCACCGCGGACGATGTGAAGACCTCCCATCTGGCACAATCCATCCTCCATCGAGGTGGGCGGGAGGCAGAATATGGCACGTTTGCATGGTGCCAGAGGATGATTGGGAAGTGGTCGCTCCCGTGGAGATCCTTACACACCGTCCACGACCAGTCAGCAATGATCGATGGTGAACCCAAGGTCAAATCGATCGCACTGAAGGATCTTGTCGGCTCATGGAAGTAAGTGTCAGCACCGGTGTTTAAAAGGCACACAGAGGCCGAGCACAGAAGAGACTCTATGCGACGACCTCTAGCGCTGGCGCTGACACTACCCCACAAAGGATGATGAGCATTAAAGTCACCCAAAAGAAGGAAGGGTGAAGGCAGCTGATCAATCAAGCTCTCCAGAACAGAGACGCTAACATCCTCATCCGGTGGTAGATAAACACTGCAAACAGTAAGAGGCACAGGCATAGAAATACAAACCGCCACGGCCTGCACAGTTGTGGAAACCGCGACGGAAGATACCGGAACCCTGTGAGGGACGAGAATAGCGACACCCCCACAGGCTATATTTCCAGACGAGTGGTCTGTCCGAAATGCACTGTAGCCTCGAACTGAAAGCAGGTCCGATGGTTTAAGCTTTGTCTCCTGAAGACAAAGGCACACCGGAGAGTACAAATAAAGCAGATGTTTCACGTCATCAAAACTGGTGCGAAAACCTCGGCAGTTCCACTGAATTATTGAACCCATGGGTAAAAATGAAATGAAAAAGGAAATGGTTAAACTTGGTCAGCCTCCATTTCCTCTGGTGAGCGTTCCCCCAGATTTGGGGGTGTGTGACCAGGGGCCAAGATTGGTGAATGCTTTGTCCCAAGTGTCTTAGCGGAATTTGCTCGCCGTTGATTGTTTGGCTGAGACTTTGAAGGAGAAGAAATGCTCTTCTTATCCTTGACCTTGGTGTTGGTGTTAGTGTTGGCGTTTTTGCCAGAAGAAGTGGCCTGAGTTCCCTTGCTGGTGTTGGAGTGAGTCTGCTTCGGTGAAGTGGCGGCTGCCGCTTTCAGACCCCTAGCTCGCGACTGGAGTGCCTCCAGTCCGGCTGCGATGATTTCCTCCATATTGAATGGACATTTAGGGGGATCTGAACGTCGGTCTGAATGGCTACCGTAGATTTGGCAACCACCACTGAAGCGTATGATCGCCGATCAGATGTAACAGGAACCACTCTTCTTCTGGCCTCAGGATAAGAAATATTTCCCACCGTTTTGAGCCTTTGGATTTCCTTCTCCTCCTTCCACTTGGGACAATCTTTGGCTGATGCTGGGTGTGAACCCTTGCAGTTCACACAAAACTCGGCCTCAGCCACACATTCTGAGAGGAGATGCTCTGTGTCAAGATAATGTTCCAGGATGGGACAAACTGCCCATTCCTCCTAAAAGAAATGCGTCGCACACCCGTAACATGTTGGCTCCTCAGTTCTTCGAGAAGTTCATCCTCAGAGCAATCAATAAGATCCCGAGAGGAGACAACACCTCGAGATGAATTTAGGTAACCGTGTGGTGTTAGTTTGACAGGCGTCTCGAGCAGCATGCTGGTGTTGATAAGTGTGGAACTGTAGGCCACTGTAGACATCTCAACAAGAAGATCTCCAGACTGGAGCTTCTTGACGCTCTTAGGAGAGCTTGCAATTGATTGCAGTGCTTTGTGGATCCAAAATGGACTTTTGGCACTCAAAGGCCTTGAAGGGTCCAATGAGTGCACAAAAAATAATCTAGCATTGGAAACATCTGCGACAAATTTTTTGGCGGAAGGACCTGAACCTTCCTCCATACCTCTTTTAGTTTTGGGTTCATGGGAAATTTCATTGAGAGCCATGAAAAAATTTAAAGGATTCATCCGCCAACTTCCCCACCCACAATCGAGCCCAACAAGGGAGAACCGGAGGTCCGCAAGCCCAAGTGGACGCAGGATTTTGGGTTCAACAACTATTTCTGGGTGCCAACACTGTCATACAGGATTCATTTCTTGTCACCTGTCACAGTGCGGCTGAAGAACGGTTCAGCTTGGTCATGTGCAGCACGGAAATGCATGTACTTGTGCAATTTACTTTGTGCTCAACTGTGAGTTCATGGGGTACCTGAATTCCCTTTTTGTGCACCTTCCCAAGTTGACACAGGTGTGTAACAATTCCTGTGTGATTAGTCCCCAGGTGTTCAGCCAACTCCCACGTGGGAGTTGGGTGAACAGCTGGGGACTAATCACACATGAGTTGGTCCCCATGAAGTTCTTCAGCAGGTGTATATCCATCGTAGCAGGTCTTCCAACTTTGGGATGTCAAACAGGTCAAAATTTGCTTCTCAAAACTGTTCGGACCAACGGCAGCACTGACGATATGATGTGGCATTAGGGTACACACTGGCAATGTTCCTTGGAGCACTTGAGGAGGTACTAATGCGACAAAACTCATATAGCATGCAATGGCAGATGTGCTCCTTGTCCACTTCCACGTTGGCTGGTACTTACACTCTTTGCCTTCTGATAGCTAACTGCCGCCTACCTGCTTATCTCAGTGGCCAATATGCGCCATGGTTGGAGCTTTGACTTCGGGCACCTTGTCACTGAACCTTTCCAACTCAACAAAACTCTACGCTGATATGCCTAACCTCCCTGACCTTTCCGAACACACCGTAGGAATGAAGAACTAATTAGAGATTTGGGCTGTCTCAGAAAACTCCTCTAGGTGTTTAACCGCGAACACAATTTTTCCAAGCCATACTCAGAAAACATCTTCCCATTGTTTTCAATATCTAATACTCATCCATTCTGTGCTGGTTTGCTTTTTTATTCTGCATTTGTGTGCAGTGCTGTATTGTTGGCATTCACATAACTGTTATGTTTTATCTGATATTTTCAACAGTTGGCTCTTGGGTATTTATCTAGTTTTTACATTTTTAGTAAGATTATGTCAAAAACTGAAAGAGGTTCCAAACAGTCACAATACTTTCCAGTGGTTGCTCTGGCTTTTTTAACGTTTTCGCTAACCCATTTTCCAAATTTAATTTTATTTCCCTAAAGCGCTAAGGTAGTACAAAAAGATAATTGCCAAAATGATTTTTTCTTTCACAAACTAAGAACACGATTGGCAGCATGATCCCTGCTTTCCTGTAATGGAAGTGTGGCATGTACTACAGAGGCAAACCACATGTCAAGATGTCAAAGTTGCAGCGATAAATTCTATTGGTGCAGCTTAATTGGAAAAGCATTCAGCTCCAGAGCAGGAGAGGAATCAATACCCACCATTGGCAAATTTCACAGAAGTGAGGAACTTTTGAACTCGATGGGGCAAAATTTCAAGTCTCACCCTCCCAGGTAAGGAAGACTTGTTCTGGTTCTGGTCAAAGCCTTACCTGAAACATGCTGGGAGTTGAAAACAAATGCTGTAAAATGCTTAAGGTTCCAGTTTAGGCATATATAATCAGCACTGGTAGAATTTCAACTCTGTATAGTGTAAAATATACTAAAACTTATATGCTGATTCTAATGGCCTATTCAGAGAAATCTGTTCAATTCATTTCCTTTGTTGCATTTTTTGTTTGTTTGTTTGTTTGGTATGAAATTTAAATTATGATCAACAAAGTCAGTAAAGCTATGCAAAACTATTCGACTCATTTAGATTTTGCTCTTATTCTGATTAAGATTACAAAAATACAACTAGAGGCATTTCATGTGTTTCGATATGACAAGTGCACTGAATCCACTACCTCCATTTCCACAGAAAACTGCATTGTATCTAATTTTGCAGAAAAACATCAAGGCAAAGCAAATACAGTAAAACCTCAAAAATCTGGCATCCAGAAAACCAGCAACTTCAGAAATCCGGCACTTTTTCTGATTTCGTTTTCTTGAGAACGTTGTGGGAACATCCGACGTTTTCCCAATAACCATGGAAATCTCACGATGTACTGGCTCAACAACACACTGGGAGATCATCCGATCTCAGTGTGCAAATTGCTGATAACCACCTACGTGTAACATCGGGAGGTTTTTCAAATTTGTTGTCTCATTGGGCTGCGCTGAAGTAACGTGGACCAATGAGGCGACGAATCAGAGTGTACGTTTGAAATGCGTGTCGAACGTGTGATGATGGTCTGTGCTTGGTGGTGGCAGTATGTGGATTCGATCGTGTAATGACATCTAAATTGGCTTTCATGATGCATTGTGGTAATCACCTTTGTGATGTATCATAGATTCGTCAGTCGAAAAACCATAACATCGATGTAAAATTCGCCTTGGGTTTTTGCGATGTATTGATACCCGTCCTAGCAGTTGCTCGAGCTTTTTTCAAGTTTTTGCCTAACCATTCACCAAATTATTTTTTTTCTTTCAACGGACTTTTATGATAAATAGTACCAAAAGGTAATTGTCAATATTTTCACCGAAACGAATATTTTTTTTTTGCAAATTGTGAAGAATGCGACCCCTGCATATTCATAAGGCATAGACGTGCAAATTTTCGTTGAAGTGACCTGTTATGTGGAAGTACGTGCTTTACGTAACGCCCATTACACAATTTTTGGATAGCTTCAGAAATCTGGAATTTTCATAAATCCAGCACTTGTCCGGTCTTGTCGATGCTGGATTTTCGAGGTTTTACTGTATTTAGTTACGAAAGTGAAGGCATTGCTTTGTCAGAAGATGCCAGAATTCAAACTGTTTTTTTCCCTTCACCTCCTGGATACCTGTACACAAAGTTTAGGTGAATGATTCGACCAAGTAAGCAGCAGGTGTAAAAAAATTTAGCTTTGTATGCGATTTTTCCAGCATCACCAAGCTTACAAACGAGGATTTAAAAATTAAACGCCAAAATGTTCAGAAAAGTCTAGAAAATTTCCTCAGTAAAAGCAATCTAACAGCTATAGAATTAAAAGAACAGCTGCAATCATTCAAATACACTGATGTCCAAAATTAAGGTCACAAACACATATTGCGATATCCTGAAAACTAAATGGTTTATTGCGATGAAATTTGGTACATAGATGCCTCATACTATGAGACGTGCAATAACAACATAACAAAATGAACAGGAGGTAAATTGCGTGTGATATGCAAATTAGACCAAAAACGGTCTAAACATGATGCATCATATCTCGAGAATGGTCCTGCTAATAGGGAGTGTGGACACCTCGCACAGCTTTACAAGTTGCACAATGAGCCCTCATACTGTAAATGAGGTTACTGATAACAGCTTGTGGCAACAAATCCCATTCTTCTAAAAGTGCGGATTTTAACGCCTGGAAGGTCTTGGGAGGGGGTTGACGTCATGCAATGGCTCTAGAGCATCCCAAACATGCTCTATAGGATTTAGGTCTGGCGACTTCGCTCGCCACACCATATGGCGAATATCCTCTCCCTGCAGAAAATCGTCGACAAGCTGAGCTCTGTGTGGCCTTGCGTTATCATCTATAAAAATAAAGGTCGGTCCGACAGCTCCCCGGAAAAGCCTCACACAAGGTTCAAGGACCTCATCCCTATAGCGCTGTGTGGTCACAGTGCCTCCACTGAAGATGTGCAGTGGTGTATGGCCATCCAAGATAATGCCTGCCCACACAAGGATTCCACTTCCACCAAAGTGGTCGATTTCCCTTATGTTGGAAGGATGATAGCGGGCCCCACGCTGTCTCCAGATGAAGACTCGTTGAGAATCACCTTGTGTATTGAATCTTGACTCATCACAGAAAAGTACAAGGCCCCAATCTTGCTGTGTCCATGAAAGATGTGTTTGGCTCCAAGAAAGATGGGTTCTCTTCTGCGATCTGGTGAGGGGAACACGCACCACTGGTCGCCGGGCGTAAAGGGCCTTCTGTGCCAGGCGTCTGTATACAGTTTGCCTCGAAACTGTTGTTCCAGTCACAGCAGCGAGGTCCTGAGAGAGGTCTCTAGCCGTCATCCGTCTATGGCGTTTGGCAGTTAATGCCACATAATAATCCTCTGCAGGTGTCGTGGCCCTTGGACGGCCTTTGCCAGGCCTCCTAGTGATGGTACCCGTTGTTCGGAATTGGTGCCATAACCTGGATACCACCTTTCGTGAAACCTGTAACCATCAAGGGACCTCCGCTTATGACTGGCCAGCTTCAAGCCTGCCGATGGCTCTCCACCTCAGTCCATCGTCTAAACGATTCCGAGCACTCATTCCAACTGAAATCAGTCAATCTTGTGGTTTTTCTTGCAAGAAACACAACTCTGAAGATGAAATTCGCAGATGCAGAAAATGGTTACTTTCGTGTTCTCTTACCAAACACACACTGTTAACCGTTTAACAAACAGTGAATCCTTACATTAGATTCACTGTTCCCCAAAGTATATGTGACAGCAATTTTAAACATTTCACTGGTTGCTATTTTGAATTATTGTAAAAAATGTGTTTGTGACCTTAATTTTGGACATCAGTGTATTTAGCATCAATTGTTAACAGGTAATTCAATTGTAAGGAGATGTTGGACCTTATATATATGAAAAGGGTTTTAATGAAATCTACCCAAACCTTTGCATTTTCAGAGATGCCAACATCTGAAGGAAGTCATGAGTAGTCCATATGCATAGCGCCCGTAGTTTCTCCATAGTGAAGTCAAGTTTCCACATTAAAATTTTCAGGGAGCAAACCTATTTCCCAGAGTACACTGCTACATTGTTAGCAACATTTTAATCTAAATGGGATATAATACTCTTTTAATAAACCACATTGTTCATGTTTTTTCGAAATTACATGCCCCCCAGCAATCGTCCCGTCCACCATGAGCCACAATTGCACATGCTACAAAACACACGATTCACAGAAACACACGACTGCTCTAAACATGGAAATACCAACAAATAACATTCCTTGTGTATTGCTGTGAATGTAAAATTTTTTGTACCACTGGAGGCCAATTAATCACACTTCATAACTTCAGCAATTCACGTCACACCACAACCTATCACTTTCAACTTAAAAACAAGAAAAAACAAAAACAAAACATGGAATCTAGTCTACCTATGACAGTTTACGTTAGTTCACTACTCAGTTACGGTTTTCCTGAAAGTTAACACACGTTGTGTATGAAAAACACCAAGCCACGTACAAAGTCACATGATCATACAGAACAATCTCTGCGGCAACATTTCCACTTGCCTGTTGGCCAGCCAAGCATGCTTGCCATGTGACGGCTTCGTGACATTACTGCAAAAATTACTACATCTGACTATGATTGAAAAAATTAAATAAAATGCTAAGTAAAAAAAAACAAAAAAACATTTCTTTTGAAACTTGGCATTTTTTTATGGCATATCCTTAACTATGGGATAAAATATTATCCGTAACCACATGACTTCCGGCTCTTAAACACAATAAAAAAGTTTTACACTTTAAATACACCTGCAGAAAAAATCGTGGTAGGAAGATCGATTTATACACAAGACGTACAAAAACAATCAGATATTCACATAAAAAACAGGAGGTTGACTTAGACATGAGATATACAAAAACTGAAGATATTCATATAAATATCAGGTGGTTGACATATACACGAGTATATATCGTACAGTTTTTCAGAAATTTTTTTTTTTTTAAATTAAGTTTTCCGGAAATAACAGAGATTTGTGGACAAATCCATAGTTTTTCACACCTTCTCCGTAAGTCTGTAGTTTGAACATGATATCCGTAGTACTTGGCATCCCTGCATTCCATGTCAATTCAACCAAAATTTTAATGAAATGTAACCCACCGTCTCGGATTTTCATGATATCCCCTCAAAGTAAGTTTACCACGGGAAAAGGAAAACCCCAAGTTTTAGTGTTCTATCTGTTGTAGTTTTTTTTTTTTTTTACAGATTTTCAAAGTTCGGGATATTTTCCAGAAAATGCCATTTTTTGCTTCAATTAAAAGGGTGTGTTTATGAGTATATTCTTTTATAACTCTTGAACAAATTAACTTAGGAAAAAATTGGTCCTAATTTTAGCTTTTAAAGTGTAGATGTCATGTATGTCATGCAATTTGTTATATGTTTCATATTTCTACATTAATTGCTCTGTGAACAGGAATTTTTCTGAAAAAAATGCTCTTAGAAAAATATATTGTTTTTGGAAAGTGAACCCTAAAGAATTTTTTTTCATTTTCTTTCTATAACAAGGTACTAACTAATATATAATACTATTATATGTAAAAAAATCTAAGAGGGAAAATTTGTAGTTTTGTCAAAAAATAATTCATGTAACATTTTGAAATTTTGGAAAAAAAAATATGGTATTTTTTTATGTTAGTAATTTGGCAAAGATTTTGTTAAAAACTTTTTTCTGTAGTGAACAGCCATTGTGTATGTACTATGTGTAAAAAAATATTATTGAAAGCCATAAAATTTTGCAGATTTTGTTTTTTAATGTTAATTCAAACCAAATGTAGTGCAATGTATCTGAACGCTAATTAAACTTTGCTGAAGTAAAGTTAACTGCAGTGAGGAGAGATATTTAGTGTTCTGTCTCTAGCTCTTTTTTTTTTTCCCCCTACAGATTTTTTAAATTTTGTGAAATTTTATGGAAATTGGCATTTCCTGCTTCAGTTTAGTGCTGCTGCTTGGTGTGCATATTCGTTTAAAACTTTTCAATAAACTTACTTGTGAACATGAAGTTTGTCTGAAATTTTTTTGCTTTAAAACGTGGATTACAATTATGTTCATAAATTTTGTGCATATCCAAACAGAACTTTGTTAGAAATAGATTTTTTGTTTCTGTTTTGGGCTCAAGTGATTTTTTAACTTATGTAATAAGAGAATGTTTATTTTGTTAGAAATAAAAAAAAATTCTAATAAAAATTTTTAAGGTACTAATGTAGATAGTATTGTCATACATACATACATACAAAAAAAAAAAATCAGGAGAAATACAGTCTAGTCTGTCAAAAAAAAAGCAAAGTTTTTAATATTTAAAAAAAATATTTTTTTTTATGTAGTGATTCAGCAAGGATTTTAAAGAAATTTTCCATTATTTTAAATTAATTATTTCAAATTAGGGTGATTTACCTACCATAAGATTTTGTTGAAGCTTTTTGCAAGTCATCAAATTTATATGCAAATTTGCATCAGTTTCAGATCTTCAGTTCAGTTTGTTTAAAATTTTGCATATTTTGTTTTTTATTGTTAATTCTAACAAAATTTGATGCAATGTATTTTAGGATATCTGATGCTAGCACACATTGCATCAGTTCCCAGACCTCTGCATCCATGGTGCAGGGAATACAATCACTGTCACTGTAAATCATAGGGCCGTCTGCTGGGTATTAATTTGAGGCAGATGAGTAGTGTGCACTTCACACAGATGCACATACACTATTATATGCGTGGGGAAAAAAAAAAAAAGCTACTCTTCCGTTTTTGCCCCTCCCTCTTAATTACAAATAAATAATCAAAACTCTAGTATTTCTAACATCAGATGTTCCTCATTTTGCTGCTTGAATCTTGGGGTTTTGTTCTCAGTTTAGTACTTGTACATCCCTCCCGTTGTTGTTGGTAGTGAAGTCCTGAGTGGTCTTAAAACTCTAGTTTATGGGCATATCCCGTTTTCATTTAGCAGATGTCTCTTTCCAGAGCCAAAACATATACTCACAAATTTATGAGAATGCACATATATGTGAGTTGCAGGCTTTCAGTTTTAAACTCTTGCATTTGTTATTTACCTTTTCTTTGTCTACCAGGAGTCTTTGCTAATCAAGTCGCCATAAATCATAGCCGTGTTGAATTCTGACTCTGTATGTGAAGAGCAGGGGGATCTTCCAGAAAGAAAAATGAGCCCTTCCGTGGGGAAAAACAAAGTACTACCATGAGTGTCGGCAGGAGAGGGCTAGATAAGCACCCCCCTCTCCATAATTGGTATGCTGTTACTACCAAATTCCAGGAAGGTCCAGAAAATGACATTAGATCACAGATTTTTAAGAGCTGCTACATTGCATGTGCTTACGAAAAAAACTGGTATTTGGGCATTATTCAATCAACAGACTTGACTGTTTAGATGATTTATTGAATTCATATAGAAGACATTAGAACTTTCAGGCCCGCAACGGACCCATCTTCAGATGTTATTAACAGAATGGAACTGAGCATGATTTAAATACATTAATGTTATGTGGTTTTCTTGATATTGTGACCTGCTCGTGATGGACATCATATCTCGTGAAAGGTTTGTTAACATCGATAAATATATTACGTGTGAAGCAACGTATTAAAAACTATGTTGGAAGGAAATAATTGGTGTAAGTCTCTACATGTTAAAACTCATTAAGCACCGTTTAGTTATATAGTTATAACATGTAGAGACTTACACCAATTATTTCCTTCAAACATAGTTTTTAATACGTTGCTTCACACGTAATATATTTATCGATGTTAACAAACCTTTCACGAGATATGATGTCCATCACGAGCAGGTCACAATATCAAGAAAACCACATAACATTAATGTATTTAAATCATGCTCAGTTCCATTCTGTTAATAACATCTGAAGATGGGTCCGTTGCGGGCCTGAAAGTTCTAATGTCTTCTATATGAATTCAATAAATCACCTAAACAGTCAAATGTGTTTATTTGAAACTGTTTTTAGATTAATGATCGTGTAAAGACGGCGGAAATCAACACAGAAATTCAACGTAAACACGAAATCAACATTTACTAAGCAATCAACAGACGATGCAGATTTAAGATTTATGGAGCCTCACGGACCATCACCAACATTTTCTTGGCCTGCAAGGGACTGCAACTGCTCTGTTCCCTTCACAAATATTTTGTGTGCTGTAGACATGATACCAGTAACTGCAACAGCAAGAAGTTACACAAATATTTTGTGTGCTGTAGACATTATACCAGTAACTGAAACAGCAAGAAGTTACAAGTTATCAGAAACTTACAAAAAAAAAACGTGGTAAATTTAAGATGGGAAGTTCTTGAAAAGGAAAAAAATATTTTCTTTGAAATATTGTTTGGACAAAATACCCAGATTTTTCAGACATTACTGTCCTGCAAATAATGCTACCATGAGTGTCGGCAGGGGAGGGCTAGATAAGCACCCCTCTCTCCATAATTGATATGCTGTTACTACCAATTTCCAGTAACTGCAACAGCAAGAAGTTTCAAGTTATCAGAAACTTCCAAAAAAGTGGTAAATTTAAGATGGGAAGTTCATAAATATTTTCTTTGAAATGGTGTTTGGACAAAATACCCAGATTTTTGAGACATTACTGTCCTGCAAATTATGTTTGTCATAAAATTTTAAGACAAATTTTCGTCTAAAAAATATAGAATTCTGCTTGTACACTAAAGCTCATGCTGTATACTAAATCATCATTTTGGTAAACATTTTGAAATTGAAAACAATTGTTTTTTTTAAATTATCTTGGAATATTGTACATTTTAATAACCATCTAGACATTAATCATATGCTGATGTCAGATATTTCTGTCAATATGCAGCTGACATGAAAATCCCTGGAATTTGTGCAAAACAGCAAGTCACTTTGTTTTTTCTTCTAACAAGAACTGAGGATCTAAAACTGATGCAAATTTGCATATACATTTGGTGACTTGCAAAAAGCTTCAACACAATCTTATGGTAAGTCACCTTATAATAGAAACATTTCTTCAAAATCCTTCTGAATCAATATATAAAAATTTCATTTTTTATTTTAAAAATATTCAAAATTTTGCTTTTTTTTTGGACAGACTCCATATTTCTCCTGATTTTTTTGTGTGTAGCCAATACTATGTAGATTAGTACTTTAAAAAATTTTATATGCATTTTTTTTAATTTCTAACAAAATAAACACTCTTATTACATAAGTTGGGGAATCACTTGAGCCCCCCCCCCCAAAAAAAAAACTATTTCTAACAATTTTTTTTAACAAAGTTCTGTTTGGATATGCGCAAAATTTATGAACATAATTGTAAACCACGTTTTAAAGCAAAAAAATTCAGACAAA
This sequence comes from Macrothele yani, assembly GCA_039090855.1. Lineage (NCBI taxonomy): Eukaryota > Metazoa > Arthropoda > Arachnida > Araneae > Macrothelidae > Macrothele > Macrothele yani. Next base: position 29,502,197 of record CM077029.1, on the reverse strand, counting down.
CTTCATGTTCACAAGTAAGTTTATTGAAAAGTTGTAAACGAATATGCACACCAAGCAGCAGCACTAAACTGAAACAGAAAATGCCAATTTCCATAAAATTTCACAAAATTTAAAAAATCTGTAGGGGGAAAAAAAAAGAAGAGACAGAACACTAAATATCTCTTCTCACTGCAGTTAACTTTACTTCAGCAAAGTTTCATTAGTGTTTGGATACATTGCATCACATTTTGTTAGAATTATAACATTAAAAAACAAAATCTGCAAAATTTTAGGCTTTCAATATTTTTTTACACATAGTAGTAGATGATGGCAGTTCACTACACAAAAAGTTTTAACAAAATCTTTGCCAAATTACTAACATAAAAAAATACCATATTTTTTTTTTCAAAAATTTCAAAATTTTTCACAAATTATTTTTTTATAACAAAACTACAAATTTCCCCCACTTAGATTTTTATGCATATAATAGTATATATTAGTACCTTGTTATAGAAAAAAAATGAAAACAATTCTTTAGGGTTCACTTTCTAAAACCAATATTTTTATCTGAAAGCATTTTTTTCAGCAAAATTCTTGTTCAGAGAGCAATAAATAGAGAAACATATACACTGCCGGACAATTGCTAAGGACGGATGGCAATAGCAACGATAGCAACCATAAAATGGAAGGCAGGAAAATGTGGAAATTAGCATAAGTGCGGGATACAGTAAGACGTGTTGTGCGTATGCAAATTTTGGATTGCCGAACTTGTTCGTGACGTCATAGCACTGATAAGAGATATAAAGGACTTGACGCGTATTGACCGTTGTTGTTCAAACGCAAAGTTGAAAGTGAAAGAATCAATTGACGAACTTGCAATTTTCAGTATGTCTTCCCGACATCACCTAGATGATTTTACGCGTGGCCGTATTATTGGCAAGATTGAAGAAGGACGAAAAATAACAGATGTTGCCAGGGAGTTCGACGTCAGCCACAGTGTTGTTTCAAGGCTTTGGAAATCATTTCAAACAAATGGAGAGTGTAGCAAACGTCACGGGGAGGTTGTGTTCGCAGTACGACACCTGCAGAAGATCGGTACAGAGTGCTATCAACAAAAAGACATCGGCGCAGCACAGCTAGTGAGGTAGCAAATCAGTTTATGGCTGCTACTGGCAAGCGGATCTCCCAAAAAACCGTCGCCAGACGTTTGCATGAAGGAGGACTATACGCCCGCCGTCCTGTTGTGTGCATCCCATTGTCCAGACGTCACCGTACCGCCCGTTTGCAATGGTGCCATCAACATCGCAATTTGGACTGATAACGACTGGTCTGCTGTCCTCTTCTCAGATGAGAGTAGATACAGTCTATCGTGTGATTGTCGACGACAACTGATCTGGCGTGATAGTGGTACTGCATATTGTCCAGCAAACATACAGGAAAGGGACCGATATCCGACATGTAGTGTCATGGTATGGGCTGGCATCATGATCAATGGCCGTACGTCCCTCTATGTGCTTCCAACTGGGACTATGACTGGCCAACGATACATTAATGATGTTCTGCTACCTCATATTCGCATGTTCCGTGGTGCTGTCGGTGATAGATTCATTTTCATGGACGACAACACAACATGTCATCGAACAGTCGCTGGCCAGGAGTGTCTTGAGAACGAGGATATTCAACGCCTCGTATGGCCAGCACGTTCTCCAGATCTGAGTCCCATTGAAAATGTGTGGGATATTTTGGGGAGGAGTCTTGCTGGTCGCCAATGCCCTCCAATAAACAAGGACACCCTCATCCGTGCACTGACAGAGGAATGGGATAAATTACCCCAACAGCTGCTTGGTAATGTTGTGCAAAGCATGACACGACGTGTGAAATCTTGCATCGCCCTCCATGGTGGCTATATCCCGTATTGACATCTTACGCCGGAACGCCTGCGGACGGTAATTGCATTTTTTTTCACGTTTACGTATTCTGCACAAAATGACCTGTTTGTCCCTTGAACACGTTATAAAGCCTTCTGGATTTCAGAGCACAATAAATTGTCTTTCTTGTAATGTCCTGGCATTTTGACATTATTTTATTTCACTTGGCATCCAACCACACTTACTTTTTTATGCGCTATATAGCCGTTTATGATCAGTCCTTAGCAATTGTCCAGCAGAGTATAACAAATTGCATGACATATGTGGAATCTACACTTTAAAAGCTAAAATTTAAGACCAATTTTATGTTCCTAAGTTAATTTGTTCAAGAGTTATAAAAATATACTCATAAACACACCCTTTTAATTGAAGCAAAAAATGGCATTTTGTGGAAAATATCCCGAACTTTAAAAATCTGTAGAGAAAAAACTATAAGAGATAGAACACTAAAACTTCGGGTTTTTCGGTTTTCCATGGTAAACTTACTTTGAGGAAAGTTTCATGAAAATCCAAGATGGTGGGTTACATGGCTTGGTTGAATTTATATGGAATGTCTCAGTAGCTACCAGGAAAAGGTTTTTTTTTATGCAGCTGACATGAAAATCACTTATGTTCTAGCATGAATCAGAAAAGGCATAAAACTGCCCAGCTGTTTTATCAGTAGAACTGGAAATTGTACTCATTAGATACAGAGGACATTGAAAAGGATTTTGCAAATAAGAAGGCTTGTTGAAAGCTCTGTGTCAGTCTTGCCATTTTTCGTTTTTATTTCATTGTTTACTTTTTTTCTAAACTTTATTTTAATTGGCAGTTTTTTAATACTTTATACATATGCAATATTTTAACTCCTGATGATACAGTCAAGTGACTGAAAGTACTAGAGACCCACACTTTTTAAATGCAGCTTTAAATAGTATAGAAATTTTAACTTGTGTTCAGCGCTGGATTGGAGGTGGGGAGGGCGACTTTAGGAGCTGAAGCCCCAGGATGAAGCTCTAGAGGAGCCTCCACTGAATCTTTAAAAAATATGCATACATATTTTTTAGTTTGCACGTGCCACAAACAACTGTTATCCGAAGAGGAATTCTTTTCTTTCTTTTTCAGCCATTCTCATTCCACTGCTGGACGAAGGCCTCCTCCAGTTCTCTCCATTTTTCTCTATTCCTGGCTATGGTTGACCAATTTTTTCAAACAAATTTTCATAGTTCATCACTCCACTTTCTTCCTACTTTTGGAATCCAGTTCGATATTATGGCGGTCCATCATTAATTCTAGTCACCATCAAAATACCACCCTTTTGAATCCACACACAGTTTCTAGTGTTTCTGAAGATCCTGAAAACAGTTCTGGAAGGCACTTTCCAGGATGTCTGCAAGTTGTTTTGTCACAGCAGTTTGGAAATAATTAAGAAGGACCACCAAAAATAAAAATAATATAGTACGAGCAATGGAAATAATTAAGAAGGACCACCAAAAGAAAAATAATTAAGAATAAGCATACCACAATTTTTATGGTAGGGTGAAAGGGCATCTAGTTTCTCTCTTTGTCAATGAAACCAACTGACTTACCGGCATTTCTTTTTCTTTTAACTGCAGTAGGACTTACTGAACTGCCCTCGTATATGCAGTATGATAAATACTGCTTGCCTGTAACGTTTTCAGATACTTTATGGTTATTTTCCTATCTCTGCTGCAAGTGTCATATATACGAAGGGTGAGAAAATTCCTTAAAAAAGTACAAAAATGCAAATACACCCCTCTCCACGGTTTTATAGTTAATTCTAATTTTTATACCTCATATTCTTTCTTTAAGTTCAGAGCTAAATATCCCCCTGCGCTATATTTTCCAAAATTCCTGAAAAGACAGGTTAAGAGGAACAGGGACTCCATAACATGGTTCTTGTCCGGGGTTCCCAAACCTCTGGATCGGGATCTGTTAGTTGTTTTGACAATTGTCAGTTTGCAAATATTTACAGCACTTATTTTCTCCCACAAAATGAGTAAGTGAAATGCTACATGACACACTTACCGACACGGGCACGGAAAATACAAAGGCATATCTGATCCAGTTACCTTTGATGCATTATCCTATTGGAAGAAAGAATATAACACGTTTTAATGTGGCATTGTTTCATAACACATAAGAAGTACAACTCAGCAGCGTAACTCAAAATGTGATTCAGTAAGTTGACATTTTTGTACAGTATTCAAAAATAATAATCATATACAGCCTACATCCGAAAAGTTCCAGGACTGATGCAATAAAGAATATAAAAAGGTACCATACTCACAATTAATGCTGGTCACCTTCAAAATACCACCCCTCTGAATCAACACATAGTTTCTGGTGTTTCAGAAGATCCTGAAACAATTCTGAAAGGCACCTTCTGGGATGTCTGCAAGTTGTTTTGTCATGGCTGCTTGGATAGATGTAATATCTGCTTGATACTGTCCTTTTAGTACCCATTTTATCCAGGGGAACGGGAGGAAGTCACAGGGTTACAAATCAGGGGAATATGGTGCATGTGACAACACAGTGATTTAATGGTGAGCCAGGAACTGTTGGACTGACAACGGAACAGATCGATGAACGAGCCTCCTTTTGGTCTTCATTGAGAAGGCAGAGTAATAGTCTGGAATTAAGTTTTCGTTTTCCCAGATCCTCGTGTAGAATCTCATGACAGACTGACTTACTGATGCCCACTGACACAGCCAAAACACTGTGATTACAATCTTTCTTTAACTGATTCCACACCTTTCCAATTTTTTTTGCTGTCTGCACACTGGAGGGATGCCCAGATCTCAGATCATCATAAAAGGATTCCCGCCCATCATGAAACCGTTCACACCATTCGAAAACTCTGCTGCGAAATAATGCAGTGCCTCCATACACTTATTTTAATATTCTGTAAATTTCGGTAGCTGATTTACCAACTTTCCAACAAAAAACAGATGTTCACTCTCTGCTCTTCCATGGCTAAAACAAAATGGGACAAGAACGCTTGCTATGACTTCCTTAATGCCCGTATGTCGCTTGTCGGTACCAGTGTGCAAACCGGTTTCCAGCTGTTTGTCTAAAGACTGCTGTCTTCTGGCATACATGTGATATTTTTATCTCACTACTGTTACATTAGTTATGCAGTCAGCCCTGGAACTTATTGGGCATAGGTTGTATAAATATCTTATTTTTTATTGGTTATCTTCATGGAATACAGATTTGCATCATATATCTACTGCATAATCATTAGACTGCTGTATGATAACACTCTGTTTTCCTAAATGGGAATAAAGAAGTGTTTTACACTTCTTTATTCCCACTTACAACATGGGTAACATGATATTTAGTCTACATGCTATGGGTATTCAATATTTTTGAGTTTCAGACAGGTGAGTTATTTTTTTTGCTTGCTTTCATATTTTAATGGTTTAACTAATGACAAAAGAATAATCAGAACTTGCTATTATAGGAAATTATTATACATGATTTATTCTTCAACTGATGTTGAAAGAACTGTATACACTCGCATATGAGGGAAAAGTTTCTGGAAGAATTCCTGCTTTCAAAGTGGGAGAAGAGGGCCGAAGTTTATGCACAGGTCAGTACAAAATAGAGCTGGACTTCTGAGTGTTACATGCATTCTTCCATAGCATTACTGGCTGGTTTATTTGCATGTAAACTGCAGCTATCCTTGTGCAATAGTTTTCTGGCCTTCATCAGTTATATCCTCAGCTCTGCCTCCCGTTGAGGGGAAGGGGGCAGCTATGAATAATAACTGGCAGGTATGATTATTCTGCTCTCAGGACAATGTAGAGAAATGGCACACACGTGGTGCAGAAAAAGACATTGATTTCACACTGAAGTAAGAAGAAAATCATGATTACAGAGATTTTTCATATTCCATTCTATGTATTTTACGTGTATTCATTAAAATATGTATATGCACCTTTAAAAGGAAACTGCCCCTGTTCTACATTTCACTACTGATATCACATGTCTACAGATATACAAATTGCTGGCAACTGCAGCGGGGAGATTTACATAACACTTTGGAAGCACTTCCAAAAATAGAAAAAAATTCTGAAATAGTTTTTCAAGCAGTGTAGCATTCCTACAGGAATAAGTGGCCTGAAATGATAGGTGCAAAACCTAATGTAATTATAAATACACCACACTGTGAATACTCAAGTGACGCAAATAGCGTATTAAATCCGTTTATTTTTGCGGCGTAGTAAGTATAAAAATTCGCCAAGCTGATAGCACTGAAGTCTCCGACTCCGTTATCACATATGATATCAAGTTGCAAGGATATACAGTGTGAGAAAGAAAAGGCAGGTGTGTACGCTATACCGTTAGTATACCCTGACAACACGGAAAAGGTATATATCGGAATGACAAGGCGATCCTTGGACACTAGGTGTAAAGAGCACGTGCGAAGTGTCAACCAGGACATGCAGAATACAGCCCTCGCCAGAGAAGTCATGCATTCCTCGGCTGCTCCTCAATGGAATAATATTAGAAGAATTGCCCATACACGAATTTTAGAGAGACTGCCATCAGGAAAACAGTCGAAATCCTATCCAGCAAACTAGCCTGCAATGATGTAGTTTCTACTGAACTACCAAGAGCTTGGCATGCATTATTAAAAGATGGAAACACATCGCGGCACACCGTATAATTGAATGATGAAAATTCATATAATACGCTTGTGATGTCACCCGCGTTATTTCAAAAATCGTCTTTGTTCCTTACGTGTTCCAATTCCCTGTATTTTTATGTCTACCATTGCCTTGAAAAAGCCTCCCAGTGGAGTGTGAAAGCTTGGCGAATCTTTATACTTAATACGGCGCAAAAATAAACGGATTTAATACGCTATTCGCATCTCTTGAGCAAAACCAAATCTTGTTTCGAACCGAGACTGTGGTATTTCTTGCTTCCAAACACAAACAAATCTCCTCATTATTTCCCCCGTGGGACCATGGCACCCCATCTTTGGAACTGGACATGTAATGAGTCAGACAACAGATAATAATCAATTGGCTGTTGGAGAGGGGCACAACCAATCAGGCATCTCTCCTTTCCTCCACAGCAAGAGTGGGTGTCTTTCTAGCCTTGCTCTTGCTAGTTGTATCAGCATGGTCATCACCACACAAGAGGGCATATAGTGTTTTACAAAAGGTCTACACTGGCCTTCTTATTTCTTGTGTGAAAGAATTGTTGCATTATTTAACTTCATAACCATTTCTGGTGAAATTTCACCAGAAATGGTTATGAAGTTAAGTAATGCCGCGGATGTTAGAGTTATTTGGAAACTCTGATAGTGAATTGTACCTTGAAGGTTCTTACAGAAGATAATCTCAGAAATTTGCATGATTCATTTTAATAAACATGTTTACCAAAAATCTTGAAATTTAAAGTAAAATTTAAGGTTGGCTTATATGGGGTTTTCACCAATTTTTGGCTGTTGACATCGGGTGGGGGTGGGGGGTTATACGTGAGTATATGTGGTATTTCTGAAATTTATTGATGCAGTCAACAACTTTTCTTGGATCTGATTTAAACTGAATTTTGAGGAACTGACTCACTGAGCATACAACATGCAGCATGTACAGCACAATAAAATTCCGTAACCAGCTGTTTCATGCATTTGTGCATTTCTCTCGCAGGGTTTCTGCATAAAAGTAATAAAAAAATTTCCTGACTTTTCCAGAGTGTCAATCCCTATCACGTTGCAATGAATTGTTACACTTCATTCCTTTCATGCATTTTCTCACCAAATACATTCCTTAAGTAATTTGCTTTCATACAATTACCCACTTTTCATTAATAACTAAATGCAAACATTATGTTCCGTACCACAATTCTATAAACTTTTGTGAATACAACCCACATAGAATTTGTAAATGCATTTCCGTAAAAACAGGCCATATGTAAGAAAATATTTCTCAATTGATCAGTTTCAGTTTTTCTATAACACAATGCAGCTAAGCTTAATGATGGAATAGCTCCAGTTCAGAGATACATGCTTCAAGAAAGCCAACCAAGGACTTTGATCCATTCTTTGGTTGGCTCTCTTGTGAAGTGTTTCTCTAAGCAGAAGTGTCAAGCCACTGTGCCTAATTGTTCCATCAAGCAATTTTCTAAATTCAGTTTTGCATCTTTTTTAGGGAATAAAGGAAAATGTAATGTAACTGAAAGACTTACAAAATTCTAGGCAGGTAGTAATAACAAACAAAAGTTTAAAATCTGAAAAAAAAAAAGTTTTTTTGGCAAAATAAAATATCCCTTGATTTTTTTTTAAGAAAGGGCAATTTTCACTGTTTTCCAAGTTGCATTGAAACCCTGTCCCCATTTCCTTTCCAGGAGCAGTACTTGAGTTTTTGCTGCATTACAGTTGAATTGATCATTCAGCTATTACATTCTGCAAGACTTCTAAAACAGTTAAGTGTATGAGTGAGTTTGCATATGAAATGACAATAAAACATCAGATTATTTCAAGAACTTATCACACCAATATGAAAATCCACTTTGTTTGGATTTGATTTAAACTTAATATTTAAACACATGCACAAAAAATATAACTCTTAACTGTATTTAAGAAGATGCCTGTTGATATTGTGGAGAGAGTAATCCATCCAATACAATATTTTAGTCTATCAAGAACACACAAACTGGGGCATACTGATGTGAAAATGCCAGTTTAAGATATTACCTCTGGACATTAATAAGATTGGGGATTAAGACGACATTGAAAAGTTCTGAAAATCTCCGAGTTCAGAGGTTGAAGTCAAGGATTTTTTCTCTCTTAATTTCAGCACTACTTATCTTTTTTGTGTCTGTACACTGTATTTCCTGATTATAATGCTGCAGTGTTATACTTGATTTTACAATGTACAGTGGTGTGCAAATTAATTGGGACAAGGTTAGATTTCAACATTTATTGCAGACCTTCCACACATGAATGGACTACAAGCTTTCTAGTATTTTATGTGGCAACCTTTGGCTGCAATAACTTGTTTAACACTATTTGGCATTGAATGTATTAGTTTCTGACAAAACATTTTCACTTCCGGGTAATGATACCAAACATGATTAATGTATGAAACGAGGTCTTTCACTGTTGAACAATTAAGTCTTTTTTGAGCCTAGATTTCACAATGGCCCACATATTCTCAATGGGACTCAGATCAGGCGAATTTCTAGGCCACTCTAGAATGTCATTCTTCTTTTCTTTCATTGCTGCCTGCACTTTTTTTGGACGTGTGGCATGGAGCAAGGTCATGCTGAAAAATGCCATGCGCACCATTAAAGCACTTCTCCATCTCTAGAACAACCGTCCGTTGTATTATTTTACAATATTTATCAGAATTCATCATTCCCTCAATAGGACGAAGGCTTCCAGGTCCTTCAAAGGTAAAACATCTTTTTAACTGGGTGTTTCACCTCCTGTTGCAAATGTGCTTCCCAGACAGATTCACTTTTACTCTGTCGTACAACAGATTTTCTCTGTCCCTGGACAAAAAAAAAAAAAAAAGGACCTCATCACTAAACATCACTCTTTTCCAATCACCAGAAGTCCAGTTATAATATTTTTTAGTCCATTCACAAGCATTTCTTTTTCATTGGAGCTGTCTGGATCTACTTTTTTACAGGTCTCCTTGTAGGTCGTCCAGCTTCTAATAGTCTGCTGCGCACTGTGGATGAGTATATCTCTACACCTCTGGCTGGTGACTCTCCCTGCAAGTCCTGACTTGTCATTGATGGACATATTACACTTTTCCTTATTATCAATTTATCAGTCCGTGGTGATATCTTATGTTTTCATCCACAGATTCCTTTTCGTTTTGGTGACATCGATCCACTATCTTTGTAGTCTTTCAATAGACTTGAAATACTGGATTTACAGACGACTGTGGCCACAGAAATTTCACGAATAGTCATCGAAGTATTTTTCTTCTTAAGCGCTAAAACTTTAGCGCGTTTCCTTGGCGAAATATCCATTACTGCACTTTACACCGCCAGCTCAGAACTGAATGCAATCTGCCAATAAGCAGATGAACCTAGCAAAAACCGGTTCTGGACGGTTACGATCGCATTTCTGCACAGTTTCAGTACGCCCACTTCCGTCAATAACGAGCGATGTCCAGATAAACTCAAGGAAACAAACTTTTTTCACTGTCCCAATTAATTTGCACACCACTGTAGCTCCACAATGCTGCAGTTTAAGTATATAGGACTTACAGCTGCTTTACAGTAATATTGTAAATTTAAACTGTTATTCATGTAATGATGGACATCTCTGAATTGCCTGTACTTACTGTTCATCACGTAATATTAATTAATTACAAAACCATGAAAATTACTGGTGACTTACTTAACTCAGCTACACGGAAGCAAAATTTGTTTCGACTGGCAAAAATCTGAGAATGTTCTGATTCTTAACACTCATACTTGGGACTTTGTTATCCTGGGTGGTGTGAGGAATAGCAGGCTCGAACGTAAACTGAGAGATGTAGTTTCGATTCCTGCTCCAGGGCGATGGAATTCTCATGTTTTCTGATGTGATTACTGTTATGTGATGAACAGTAAATACAGGCAATTCAAAGATGTCCCATTGCTGGGCTAATTCCGACGTATTTCCACGTACAAATAAAGGTAACTTGATCACGCTAGTTACGTTAACTGAAAACTTTTACAAAAAGTTCGTAAGTTGGAAGCTTTCGACCTTATCTTAGGTCTTCATCACGCCAATGGAGGACTAAGATTGTTGCCAGATTCTACATTTGAATTTTCCTATTTTTGTTGCCAAAACTTAGAATTGATCTCCAGATCAACGGAATGTAGAGAGGAGATTCGGAGTTGCAAGTCATTGAGTTGAAAATAATTTCTATGCTTTCACGGTAACGGAGGGCAAAACGATTGTCAAAAGAAGCAATTCGTTTTGCTTCGTTCCAGTGGGGAACAGCAGATGTGTCTTCCATTGTCAAAATAGACAAGGCAGTATTAGGATTGGCTTTCGAAACATCTTTTCTATGTTCTAAAATTCTATGGCTAATGCTCCTGTATGTGCTTCCAATGTATAAGTTATCCCCAGTAGAAGAAGAGATAGGAATGCAGTAAACTCCTGGGAGGTTCAGGCTTTCAACTTTGTCCCTATCCCTTTGTAGAAGTTTCAAGATGTTTGGGGTAGATTTAATGGCAAGATGGTAACCAAAACTTCTAAAAAGAATCTGTAACTTATAAGCATAGGAAGGATGGTAAGGAACAGAACCACAGAATTTCAGGTCTTCTTTCTTGTGAGGAAGGAGGCATTCGATTTTCGAATGGTTTTCATATTTCTTTATGAGGGAGTTGACTGTAACAGCAGGGAAACCATGGGAGAGGGCTATTGTAGAAATTTTGGAGAGTTCTTCTTGAAGAGAGAGTTGGTTGTTGCAAATGATATGAGCCCTGTGGATGTAGGACTTCAATGCTGCAAGCTTGTAGAGATGCAGGGTGCAAGATTTGTAGGGAATGATGTTAGTGGCCGCAGAAGGTTTTCGATAGATGGAACGAGTAATGGAGAGATCAGCGTTTCTGCAGATAGATACATCCAGGAAATCAATTTTGTGATTGACTTCCTTAGATATAGTGAGCTTAATGGAAGGAAATTTTTCCGTAATGGAGTTGATCAGTATCTGTAGTTCAGACTCGGAATGTGGCCAGCTAATGAAAATGTCGTCTACATATCTTAACCATAGGGAAGGTTGAAAAGGGTGTAGAGGAATGATGGAAACTTCAATATGTTGCATGTAGATTTCAGCAAGCAGAGGGGAAAGAGGTGAGCCCATGGGGAGACCAGATTGTTGCCTATACACAATTTTGTTGAAAACAAAACAACTGTGTTGATGAATAGTGTGGAAACAATCATAAAGATCTTTGATAAGAGGACCGGGGGTTCAAAATGAAGAATCAATTTCTTCATGAGGAGCATGTAGGAATCAAAATATGGTACAGAGGGAAACAAAGATTCTACATCAAGAGTATACAGTAATCACAAGGAGAAAAGGAATTAGGAAGATTGTGGATGAAGTTTGAAGTAGAGACAACTGTATGAGGATGGTTGGCTGCGAGGGATTTGCATTTGAGGACCAATCTCTTTTCAGGGTTTACTGCTGGAGAAAAAGAATATTCCACTAAAGGTCTGATGGGGTTACCAGCTTTATGCAGTTTCATTTGCAGGAAGAGCCTGGGAGTTCTAAAGTAAGGAGGGGTGATATATCACCAAGGAAGGATTGAAGAGTTTCTTTCTAAGCTAATCTGTCAACTGAGTTTTTGAGTGAGTTGGTGGTGTCTGACTGCAAAGGGATGCAGTTAGCAGATGTAAGAAAAGAAAGCACTTTTTGGTTTAGAGTTTCTTTACCAATGATGACTGGGCAACCGACTTTATCTGCTTTGCATACGGCTAGGTCATTTTCTTGAATAAATGACCTGAATTCTTTTAAACAAGAAGAAGAGTACTTGATTGGCACAGAATTTTGCTTGGATAAGATAACAGCAGCGTTGGCACGAAGGATAGGCTGTTGAACAGTCTCAGTTCTGTGGATGGCTGATTCTATAACAGAAACAGTTTGTGGAAGATTGATAGGAAGAGCAGGTGAAAATTTTGGGCCTAATGATAAGAATTTATCCAAGCTAGGAGGAATAGTGACAGAAGAAAGATTTACATACTTTGGCTTGTCAGTAGAGGCTGATGACGGAGATGTTGCTTGACTTTTTTGCTTGGAGAGTAGAAAATTGAATTTCTTTGTATGGCGAGCATATTCATTTACTTCAATTGTTGAGAGGGTTTGGTTGATGCGAACCATGAAAATATCAAGCAAAGCAGGATGAGTGGTAGCAGCCAGTGATATTTTCATGGTTCGCATCAACCAAACCCTCTCAACAATTGAAGTAAATGAATATGCTCGCCATACAAAGAAATTCAATTTTCTACTCTCCAAGCAAAAAAGTCAAGCAACATCTCCGTCATCAGCCTCTACTGACAAGCCAAAGTATGTAAATCTTTCTTCTGTCACTATTCCTCCTAGCTTGGATAAATTCTTATCATTAGGCCCAAAATTTTCACCTGCTCTTCCTATCAATCTTCCACAAACTGTTTCTGTTATAGAATCAGCCATCCACAGAACTGAGACTGTTCAACAGCCTATCCTTCGTGCCAACGCTGCTGTTATCTTATCCAAGCAAAATTCTGTGCCAATCAAGTACTCTTCTTCTTGTTTAAAGAATTCAGGTCATTTATTCAAGAAAATGACCTAGCCGTATGCAAAGCAGATAAAGTCGGTTGCCCAGTCATCATTGGTAAAGAAACTCTAAACCAAAAAGTGCTTTCTTTTCTTACATCTGCTAACTGCATCCCTTTGCAGTCAGACACCACCAACTCACTCAAAAACTCAGTTGACAGATTAGCTAAGAAAGAAACTCTTCAATCCTTCCTTGGTGATATATCACCCCCTCCTTACTTTAGAACTCCCAGGCTCTTCCTGCAAATGAAACTGCATAAAGCTGGTAACCCCATCAGACCTTTAGTGGAATATTCTTTTTCTCCAGCAGTAAACCCTGAAAAGAGATTGGTCCTCAAATGCAAATCCCTCGCAGCCAACCATCCTCATACAGTTGTCTCTACTTCAAACTTCATCCACAATCTTCCTAATTCCTTTTCTCCTTGTGATAATCTGTATACTCTTGATGTAGAATCTTTGTTTCCCTCTGTACCATATTTTGATTCCTACATGCTCCTAATGAAGAAACTGATTCTTCATTTTGAACCCCCCGGTCCTCTTATCAAAGATCTTTATGATTGTTTCCACACTATTCATCAACACAGTTGTTTTGTTTTCAACAAAATTGTGTATAGGCAACAATCTGGTCTCCCCATGGGCTCACCTCTTTCCCCTCTGCTTGCTGAAATCTACATGCAACATATTGAAGTTTCCATCATTCCTCTACACCCTTTTCAACCTTCCCTATGGTTAAGATATGTAGACGACATTTTCATTAGCTGGCCACATTCCGAGTCTGAACTACAGATACTGATCAACTCCATTACGGAAAAATTTCCTTCCATTAAGCTCACTATATCTAAGGAAGTAAATCACAAAATTGATTTCCTGGATGTATCTATCTGCAGAAACGCTGATCTCTCCATTACTCGTTCCGTCTATCGAAAACCTTCTGCGGCCACTAACATCATTCCCTACAAATCTTGCACCCTGCATCTCTACAAGCTTGCAGCATTGAAGTCCTACATCCACAGGGCTCATATCATTTGCAACAACCAACTCTCTCTTCAAGAAGAACTCTCCAAAATTTCTACAATAGCCCTCTCCCATGGTTTCCCTGCTGTTACAGTCAACTCCCTCATAAAGAAATATGAAAACCATTCGAAAATCGAATGCCTCCTTCCTCACAAGAAAGAAGACCTGAAATTCTGTGGTTCTGTTCCTTACCATCCTTCCTATGCTTATAAGTTACAGATTCTTTTTAGAAGTTTTGGTTACCATTTTACCATTAAATCTACCCCAAACATCTTGAAACTTCTACAAAGGGATAGGGACAAAGTTGAAAGCCTGAACCTCCCAGGAGTTTACTGCATTCCTATCTCTTCTTCTACTGGGGATAACTTATACATTGGAAGCACATACAGGAGCATTAGCCATAGAATTTTAGAACATAGAAAAGATGTTTCGAAAGCCAATCCTAATACTGCCTTGTCTATTTTGACAATGGAAGACACATCTGCAGTTCCCCACTGGAACGAAGCAAAATGAATTGCTTCTTTTGACAATCGTTTTGCCCTCCGTTACCGTGAAAGCATAGAAATTATTTTCAACTCAATGACTTGCAACTCCGAATCTCCTCTCTACATTCTGTTGATCTGGAGATCAATTCTAAGTTTTGGCAACAAAAATAGGAAAAATTCAAATGTAGAATCTGGCAACAATCTTAGTCCTCCATTGGTGTGATGAAGACCTAAGATAAGGTCGAAAGCTTCCAACTTACGAACTTTTTTGTAAAAGTTTTCAGTTAACGTAACTAGCGTGATCAAGTTACCTTTATTTGTTAATATTGTTAGGTGTTTTGCCCATCATCGTCATCGTATTTCCACGTGTTATGAGAAGAATATTTCTTCCACAGAATTTGCTAGTTCAATCAGTTTTAAACTTTAATCTGGCAGATGAGCTTTCTTTGAGGAGCTAACTCTGAATCTCAGAGAACAGCTAAGTGATTGAATGATAGTCTTTAAAACATGTCTGAACAATGTGCTAGTAGGAAGGTGTGAGATGATTTTGAATGGAGTACATAGTGCGTCTTCTAAATTCTTAGACATGATCAAATTCAGTGCATGACAAAAATAGTTCAATCAAGAAAAACTTCAGAAATGGAATGCACCATTACTATGTCCTGCTGCTACCTAAAACAGAGCCATCCCACAAAGATATTAATGGCATGGTTGTTCACCATGTTGGTATAGCAAATGTGGTAACTTAAGAGTGGAGCATGAACAAATGAAGGAATGTGTTCCAGAGATTTCTCACTTGCCAATGAACTACGCCCTAGAAAGATCCTTTGAAGTTGATGATTACCAAATCAAAACATTAATTGAAAGCAACTCACACAATGGATTGAGCTATTATATGTTTCACAGTGCATTAAAATAATATCTGTTTAATGGAACTATGACACTAAGGATCTCTATTTGTGAAAATATTCTGTCCAATAGTTTTTAAACAAAGCTGATCTTCATAGGTATTAAAGAGGAAAAGAATACAGATATACGAAAACCTTATTTGTCTTTAGGAGTCATTTCCAAAGTGTTCGTGAACACATTCGGTGGCTATGCATGGTCATTGATGGTGCCACTTTATGAATGAAACATGGCAACATTAAAGACCATGCAGAGTGACAAATCCACCCACTGTGGCCACTAACACTTTGGAAATGGCCCCTGAAGACAAATGAAGACTTCACTCAAAAATCTGAAGTAAAATGCCTGAATTCCTTCCCTCTTAATATCCACAAACATTCATTTTAGCTTTAATACTGGTGATAAAGAATATTGGAATTATATCATTAATTCCAATATTCTTTATCACCAGTTTTTAAACAATTACCTTGATGCTAATACTGAGATTTGAAGCATTTCAAAACAGTATGTTGGAAAAAATTGTTGCTAAACACACATGATGCTAACACAGTAAGAAAAAATCTGAAGTTCCAATCAAGTAACAATTCCCAGTTATGTCATTTGAAAGTAAATTTACATTTAAAAAAGAAAGAAACGTAAAAGTAAATGCAGCCTGAGTTTTACACTAGAAAGAAAATATTTACAATGCTAAGAAATTTACACTTTAAAATCATCGCATACTTACTTTCACTAATCCTGCAGTGGTTACACGTAGAACTCTATCTGGTGCTGAACACATAAAACGATGCCCTCGATAACACTCATACTCTACTCCAATAAATATCTTCACATTAAATTGGGGCCCATCTGGAAAAGGGGTATAGAAATATGATTAAGATGTAAAAACTTTTAAACAAAATAAAACTATCAATGCTCCACAATAAATACATGTGCATTACATTTCATGTGTGTGAGACAAAAAGAAAGCTATTGTTATTTAATTTCCAATCAAATATGCACTGAATAACCAGTTTATTAAGACCGCATATCTAATAATGAATTGGATCACCTCGGGTCTTCAGAACAGCAGTGATATGCCTTGTAATAGTTCAGTCTAAGTTTCGGTAGCATTCCAGTAAAATATTATTGGCTCATGCATATTGAACAGTGTCTTGTAGTTCCCTCAAATGAGACACCAGGGGATCCAGGCATCTGATTAGCCTTTTGATTTCATCCTACAAATGCTCCATGGTATTCAGGTAGTAAATGAAGCAGAAAAAAAAAGGTTCTTCCACATTCCTGAAACCACTTCAAGACAACGAGGACATTGTGCCTAGTACCACCGGAAATATCATCAACACAGGAGTAGAGTGATAATGTGGACATTATGCTTTGTACTGCAGAAGGTATTCATCAACACAGGAGAAAAGAGTGACAATGTGGACACTGTGCATTGTCCTGTTGGAAATATCCATCACCACAGGGGTAGAGAGCAAAGAATGTGGGTCCTGCTGGAAGTATCTATCAACATGAGGGTAGAGAGTGACAATGGCTAGACACACTTGATCAGCAGCACAAAGTTTGTATTCTTCCAAGCAAAATAAATTCAAGCACTTTTCAAGGACTTTTTAAAACCAAATTATATGTGTGTGTTTTTGGTAAGTCAGTAGGTAGGTATTTTAGTAATTTTAAACCACTAAACTTAGATGGGACAGGCACACCTTCAATGACTTGCCTGTTACCCCTTATTAACTTTGAATTGCCCCTCTGCCTTGGTGTTTTTCAAAATCATTTTATTTTAAGAATATTTTTAAAGGGTACACCATCTTCTTTGCTTTAACATTTTGTTTTTGATGCATGACTTTGAAGATTTGATGCATTTTTGATGCAGCCAGGAGGTGAAGGGTCTACGCACGAAGCAATTCCTAGAAGTTCCACCTTCCAGCAAGAAAGCGTCCCTAGCCCCAGTCAACAGAAGCCCACCATGATTCCTGAATACATCATTCCACTTATTTTACTCCCATGGCTGATGTTTTTTACTCTATAGTGATGTCATAGCCAAGTTACCAGCTGTCCATGCGCTTGCTGAGTTGAATGCAAGTTCTGAGATATTTGATCAGCTTGGGGTTTATATCAGAACACAGAAATTTTCTGTACAACTTTTTAGCACAAACAACTATTTTACACATGGTCTTTCGTATCATCAGTTAAAAAACAAAACAAATGTTCAAGTACTATTTACAGAGTTTTAAAACTTTTCACGATCATGATAATTAACACAGCAATCAGACATCTCTGAACTGACTGCATTTACTGTTCTTACATAATATTAATCACATCAGAAAACTTGAAAATTTCATCACCCTGGAGCGGGAATCGAACCTGCACCTCCCGTTTACCGTTTGAGCATGCTAACCTTTACGCTACTCAGGACAGCAAAGTCCCAAGTATCTGAGTGTTAACAGCATCAGAATACTTTTGGACCACATTCTTAATTGAAGCAGACTGTGCTGCTACCTAGCGTTATTAAGCATATTACCAATCGTTCAGGTATATGGTGTGGAAGAAATATTCTTCTCATAATATGTGGAAAATATGTCATGATACTTTGTCGTCCTGGGTGGTGTAATGGTTAGCACGCTCGAACGGAAATCAGGAGATGCGGGTTCAATTTCTGCTTCAGGGCAATGAAATTTTAAAGTTTTCTGATGTGATTGATATTACTTGAAGAACAGTAAATACAGTCAATTCAGTGATGTCTGATTGCTGTGTTAATTATCATGGCGTATTTTTCACGTATTATGTAAATAATACTTTTCATGTTTTTTAAGGAGTGTACGAACCATGCAGCAATGCTAAATACACTTGGCCATTTCAGCATGGACTCATTTGAATCAAGGGGCTAAAAATTCTCTGATGCGCCATTACATTTATTAGCCATAAAAGCTTATCATACAAGATATTGGGTGTGTGCATAAGTTCTACCGTTTTTGTAGGCTACAAAGAAAGCAGGAGAACACAACAAATAATGTACCTAGGATTTCACGTAATTTCCATCATTATGTATGACCTCCTATTATCTGTCTATAAGTAGGTGAATCCCATGCAAGAAAAACTACTGTGTTTTAGAGTGAAAAAAGTCATGTAATGCTGTTTTCACATCGTTGAAGGTTTGGAGAGCGAATGCGCTCTGTAGTGATAGAAAAAGGTGGCAGGCCGTAGGTGCAAGGTCAGGGGAATATGCTGGGTGAGGCAACACTTCCCAACCAAAGTCCAGTAATTTTTACTGGGTGATTAAAGCAGCATGAAGTTTGGTGTTATCATGATGAAGGATCACGCCTTTGCGATTGACGAGTGCTGGCTGCTTCAATGTCAGCTGTTCTTGTAATCTGTCCAACTTTTTGGCAGTAGAGGTCAGCATTTTTCGTTCGGTTAGATGCCCCCCACCCCCCAGTGGATTATTCCCTGGACATCCCACCAAACACTCAACAAAACCTTTTTGGGACACAGTCCTCCTTTTGAGGTCGATGGAGCAGGCTCTGCACCTTGGTACACAGTCCGTCGATGCTTTACATTACAGTACCCATTTCTCATCACCCGTTATAATTCGTCCCCGAAACGGTTCATTTCTGTGACGAGAAAGCAAAGACACACAGGTAAGGATTCTCTCCTCTCATTGCTTTGCAGAAAGCTGGTGAGGAACCCAGTTATCAAACTTGGTGATGAACCCAAGCGCATGCATCTGTCTTTCGACTGTTGTTCTGTGTACTGACAACGTTTCCACTAATTCCTGAATGGTTGGATGTGAGCCATTTGTTATGGCTTGGTCCACATCCTCGTCAGAAACCACGGATGGGCGTCGAGGACGTAGATGATCTTTACAGCTTCTGTATCCGTTCTGGAATTTCCGAAACCAACGGCGACATTTGCTATCACCAACTGCATCCTTCCCATACACTTGACAGATGTTGTGGCAAGCCGCAGCTGCAGTACTAACTTTATTGAACTCGTACAGTAAACAATATCTAATGTGCTCCTTATCTTATGCCATGCTACACCATCCGTGATTTCCGTTACGAATTACTTACTCGGACAAACCTAGTTCATCTATATGCTCTACTGCTCCACTCCTTATTGGCCCAAAATTCTGCATCGCATCTGTGACGTGATTACTCTGATCACAATTTTCATCTATTACAAAAATGGGTAGAACTCTTGCACACACCCAATAGATCCATGCCCTCATACTGTCGTTGCTGAATTCTTACCCTCTCATGATGCTATGCAAATGAAATTTATCAAATCACATGACCACTTCAAAATTATTTCAGGTACACCTGAAAGATGAGGAACATCTTTATAACAAACCACTCTTTTTTTTTTTTTTAATTCTAATAAAAATATACAAGTTTCAAAGAGAACTGGGGAGAAAAAAAAAAAGAGGTTCACCTCTCATAGCCTTCTTTGCTTTCATACCAAGAGGTCTTTTTCCTTCCCATAATGCAGGCCACCTATCTTTATTTTCCACTTTGACAGTTACATCCCAAGGAAGAAGAAAATTGGTTCCTGGTAGAAATCCTGGTTGTTCTTGTAACCCTTGAGATGACAGAATGGGTGCAGTTACATTAAAGTGCAAAATAACATTAAAAACAAACAAAGTTTATAACAAACACAAAAGACCTGAAGGGAACATCTCCCCAGAAATTTTGTCAATTGATAAGTTACTGAAAAAAAAAAAAAAAAAAAGCTGTTACCTTTCGATAAATTAGGTCATTGTGATAGTCTGAATTTAAATTAAAACTGACAAAGAAAATTACAAGCATATAAAATAGTTGGATAGAAAAGATAATTTATAAATAATTAAATTTGCTTTAGCAGGTCAAGAAAGGTGCTAGCACAAGCTCTTTACATCAGAATTAGAAATTCAGGGGTGAGCTCAAAATAAAAAAAAAGTTGAAAGCTCAAAGCTAAATGCAAAAAGACTGCTTACAAATTTCAGAAAAATAAATAAATAAATCATTACCGTGACCAAAGGGGAAGGAAAAGACAAGGGAAGGCAAATTAACATCTTTTAGCCTTAAGAAGCTTTTTAAGCTTTATAATTGTCTTACCAACTTCATCTTCAGATGATGGAGAATGGGATAATTTCTTAAATCTTCCAGAAACGTCCTGAAGCTTGCAGGGAAGGTGTGTTCCCAGATATCCTTTCTAAATCTCCAAACTGATACAGAGTACCTTAGCAGTTTGGAGATATGGGAAATCTCCAAGATAGGAGTGTGCAAAATGTAAAATCCTGTAAGGTTCCAGCCAGCAAACTGGTGCATTCTAATAGTTTTGTTGCAAGGCACTCTGGTAGCACAAAGGGAATTGAGGCATTCTGTATCACAGACTGACAGCGGAGGTCCTCTGAGCAAATATCTGAAGTATCGTTAAGGAGGCTGGGGAGACCCAAGTTATACTGTTGATTTTTTGGATAACTCATTAGAGTGAGGAGCTAAACTGATGGTGGGAGGGATGGCTTTAATCTTCTTTCATGATATATCAACACTAGTCATATCTGTTTATAGCCTGAACTTTTGCCCTTGCTTATGCGACCTTTTGAATAATCCTAAACTTCATTTTAAAAAATGAAACCGTTCCAAAACCCTACATAAACACATGTTTAAGACCTTTTGGACATTCCTGATATTTACCCTATTACCAAAATGGATAAATAAACCATAATCTGTGCACATCATCTTCGCCTATAGAAATGAAATTCAAACGTGTGTGTGTAGGATTTTGGAACATTTGCATTTTGTAAAATAATGTTTAGGGTTATTCAAAAAGTTGCATAAGCAAGGGCAAAAGTCATAACAGTTTGTTTACCCACCTGTAACTTAGAGCTCTATCAACACAAGGGTTCAGGCATAACTGCATTGTGTTATGGTGTCTTAAATTTTGATGTTAAGTTTAAACTGATATTCGTGGTATTTAAAATGGGGTAGCAGTGTGTCACAGATTTCATCACTGCAGTTGCTTGCAGTTTTTTATTATAAAATAGTGCCTTTACATTTCCAGTGGCTTTCAGAATAAGACATAGCATTCATTATCAGGGGCCATTTTGGTAATAGGATAAATATCAGGAATGGCTTTAATCTTCCTTAATAATATATAAACACCAGTCAAATCTGTTTATTGCCTGGACTTTCAAGCCTGTCTTATCAATAAACAGTAAGGTTACACAACTTTCCAGTCACAACAGCAAAATTATTAACCAATAAACTTTCTCATAACTTCAACCAGATTACATGAAATCTCCTTCAAAATAATATACATGCTCATTTCTTTTTTATTCATATGGTCACCTACAGAACTGTCAATAACTTAATAATATCGTGTGTGCATGAGCATGCATGCACACACACACACACACACACACACACACACACACACACTGAAATGGGGTACATTCTATGTGTGGTACTTCTCCTATCATGCAAATGAAAATAAAACTAACCTTTTGAATATTCCTGATATTTATCCTATTACCAAAATGGCCTCTGATAATGAACAGTATGTCTTATCCTGAAAGCCACTGAAAATGTAAAAGCACTATTTTATAATAAAGAACTGCAAACAACTGCAGTGATGAAATCTGTGACACACTGCTACCCCATTTTGAATACCACGAATATCAGTTTGAACTTAACATCAAAATTTAAGACATCACAACACAAGGCAGTTATGCCTGATCCCTTGTGTTGATGGAGCTCTGAGCTGCAGGTGGATAAACAAGCTGTTATGACTTTTACCCTTGCTTATGCGACTTTTAGAATAATCCTAAACTTCATTTAAAAAAATATGAATGTTCCAAAATCCTACACACATACACGTTTGAATCTCTTTTCTAGAAGTGAAGATGATGTGCACAGATTATGAATGTACACTGAAGTAAAAATTACTACTTTTTTCTTTTTATTCGGGGTTTAATGACTACCATGAGTAACTCTAAGGGCTACAATCAGTTGCCCATCTCTAATTTAGAGCCACTGGTTCCAGGGAGGAGAGAGCCAGTGACACAAGACAATCACATCACTCACTCCTTATCCAGGACTCTAACTTAGACCCAACAGTACAAATGGTCAGAAACCAGTGCTTAGACCAGAGGTTGGGAACCTGCACCCTTTTGAGTGAATCCAAAATTTTCAGGACAAATCCTTTTATTTTTTTTATTTTATTTTAATATTAAAATGACCGTATTTAAAATACTAAAGAGTAAAAGAAGATTCAACGAAATAATGCTTCCTGACTGATGGCAACAATTAAAACATTAGTCAGTCACAAGGGCTATTTTGGCACCTGCTACGCTCATGATTTCGTTCTATGGCTCCTAAAGAACTACAGATGGAATTGATTGAGCTCTCAGAAGATGATATTTTAAAGTCCTTATTTGACGCTTAGAAAGATCCAGTTGAACTATGGAAAAATGCAATAGAATACCCACGCTTTCGGCAACATGCACGAAAAATGCTTTCTTGTTTTTCAAGCACTTATTGCTGCGAATCTACATTATCCTATCTAACCCAAATCAAGATGCCCTTAAGGTCACATGACTGATACCTATGTAGAGGATCAGCTTAAAGTGGGGACCTCCATGTTGCAACCAAATATTCAAATGCTTTCCAACAAAAAACAGTCACACCAAAGTCATTAAAAGGTTAGCTGACTTTAGAATTAACATTTTTTTTTTTTTTTCATTTTTTGAAGTTACACTTCTGGCCACCCAAAATGCAACACCAAGAAGGACACGAGATAGCAAAGCCAGGTTTACTGGACACATGACAACAGATACAAAGATGAAACGATTGAGCTTACAGGCCCGTGTGACTTGCGGAACACGCAGACATCAATAGTTCGTGTGGCCCCCATGGCTGGCAATAACGGCTGCTACACGCCGCGGCATCGAACGAAAGGGGCTTTGGATGTGGGCTTGGGGTATGTTGATCCAGGCTGCTTCCACACGTTGCCACAGTTCATCAGGCGTAGCAGCGGGTGGAGCTTGTGGAGCCACGGCAGCAGTGACACCTGGTGGGCCGTGAAGAATTGTTGCACGATGCGTGCCACGTGCAGGCGCGCATTGTCCTGTAGAAACGTGGCCGCTGGCAGGTCCTGCATGTAAGGGAGAGGACTACAGGCTCCAAAACGTCGGAGATGTAGCGGTGGCTGTTGAGTGTACCGGCGATGCGTCCCAGAGGGGTGCGGGTGTCATATCCAATTGCGCCCCAAACCATAACGCCAGGCGACGGACCGGTATGGCGATGCATAATGCAGGCGTCCATCGCCGCGGTGCAGCCATACGCGGATCCCACCATCGTGGGGCTGCAGGCAGGAGCGGGATTCGTCGGGAAGACAATGTCGTGCCATTCTGTAATCCAGGTGCGGCGTTCAATGGCCCACTGCTGCCGCACTTGCCGGCGGTGTAATGTCAATGGTAATCGGAGTAATGGGCGCCGTGCGACAAGTCCCCGCTCCTACAGACGACATCAAACGGTACGTGCTGACACAGGTTGTTGCGCAACACACCCTAATTCCTGCACTAACGTTCGTGATGTGGCGGTGCAAGCCGTCAATGCCCGCCGCACAACATGCTGGTCCTCTCGTCCGGTGGTGAGCCGTGCCTGCGGCAATCACTCACGTCGGTCCGTCCGTCCCTCCTAAACCCACTGAATCCATACTCGTCTCACTGTGGCTGGATGTCGTCCCACATGGGCGCCGATGTCTCGGTATGATAAACCGCCGTCGAACTCCAAAACGTGTTTGAATGACTTCCGTATTCTGCGACAAGGCATCAGGAAGCTTCCCACGCACAGGTCTAGCAGCACAACACACTTCCACTACTTACACCCCGCCTTCTGTGCACCCTTCTTACAGTGCTTCTCGGGGGCGTCCCCACCTCTGGCTTAGACCACTTTGTCAAAGGGGTGGAGCAAATTATTAGACACACCCAATTGCAATCAGACAAGTGCTATCCCCACTTACGCAAGCAACCATGGAGTTCAGATGGCTTTATGAACGGCTCTCCGCAAAAGATTCAGATGTGTATGTAGTGGCAATACAGGAAGGACTCACGATTTGAGTGCCTTTGAAAGAGGCATGATGGTAGCCACTAGGCAGGCAGGTGCAAGCATCTCAGAAATGACAAATTTTGGCTATGCAAGAACAATGGTGTTAAGGGTGTATAATGAATGGTGTACAAACAACAAAATAAGCAGTCAACAGTCTGCCTATAGGAGGATATGAGTGGTTAATGTTCTGAGGGCAACGGGGTGGCAGAAGAGGATTGTACGAGATAACAGACTGCAAAAAGTAACTTCATAGTACAACAATGGTATCAAGAGAAGAATTTCAGCATACACATCCTACTGGATGTGCACTAACCAAATTTTTGCATTACGCATGATGATTAAAAAATATCTGGCTATTGGTAAGAAAGTTTTTGCTGCCTTCATAGATTTAGAGAAAACTTACGAACGAGTAAATAGGACACTTTTGTGGAAGGTTTTGAATGAATATGGTGTTACTGGGAATCTACTTAATAGTGCAAAAGCCATGTATGCTGGCAGTACAGCTTGTGTACGAGTGAATGGTGTTTTATCAAAATGGTTTTCTATTAGTGCAGGAGTCAGACAAGGTTGTGTAATGTCACCATGACTGTTTAATATATTTATGGATGCGTGCATGCGTGATGCCAAAATAGATAAGACTGGTTTATGTCTTGGTGATATTTGTGTGTGCAGATTGCTCTAAGCTGATGGCACTGTCCTGCTGGCAGAGAGCAAAGGTGAGTTGCAGAGTATGTTGTCCCGAATGTACGAAGTTTGCATGAAATTCAAACTGAGTATAAATAAGGGAAAGACCAAAGTTATGGTTTTTGAGAAAGGAACTGGCAGTACTGAATGAAATATAAGTCTAAATGGCACAGTGATTGACCAGGTGAATGAGTTTGTGTATTTAGGAAGCATGTTTGACAAAGAGAACAAATTGGATGGTGAAATTAGTAGGCGAGTGAATTCTTCATTGAAAGTCATGGCTGCCTTGGGAGGTTTTCACAGGAATGATGGGTTCTCAAGAGAGTCCCGCATGGCTGTGTATGAGAGTGCAATTGTTCCAACTCTGATGTATGGCAGTGAAACCTGGGTACTGCTGAAGAAACATAGGAGTAGTATTTGTGTGCTGGAGAAATGTGTTACTTACGGGGAGGGGAGGGGGAGAATGAAGATGTGTTGCAGTTGTGTAATGTGAAGCAAAATGTTGTTAGCAAGGTGGAGACTAATATGCTTCAGTGGTTTGGCCATGTTGGAAGAATGAGTGATGAGATGATTACTAAGAAAATCTTTTAAGCCCAAGTGGCAGGAAGAAAAGGAAGAGGAAGGTCAAGGAAGTTGTGGGAGGATCAGATTCAGGAGTGTCTGCATGAGGAAAAGATTATGAATATGAAGTATAGAAGGTCTTGTGTATGGCGTGTAATGGATGTCAGTGAAGCCCAAGTTGTATGTCAAGATTGCTGTAAATGGAGAAGTTTGATACAGCAACAGTAAAGGAAAATTATCTAGTAGTTTGTATTTCTTTTTGGAGCTAACCTCTGAATCTCAGAGAACAGCTTAGTAATATGTATGTATGTATGTACATCCTGCTGCATGCTTGTGCAAATGTGTTATAACAGCAGCCATCATCTTCGTGCACCACTCACCTCTGCTAAAACCCGCCATATTTGTTTGCTGCATACCTGCCAACATTGGCAAGAACCTTGTCAGTAGTAACTAGTATTATGCATGGCATGTATAGATGCTTTTTTATGAAACGATCCATCTCTTTGTGAAAAATGGATATGCACCACAACAAAACGTTACAGCAAACAAGGACTCTAATGAAAGACACCAAACATGTGCAAAACACAAAGTTGATTCCCCTGGCGAGTGCATGATACGTAACACAGCGAGATTTAAGTTTGAAACTTCCACCAGTAAAAATCAGTATGCGTTCAGAATTCTATAATGCTTGACAGACAGAAAATACAAGAAAGAGAATGCACAGGGCATGAACCTCCATTTACCATATGATCATACTGCCTCTAAAATTGTAGTTTATGTCAAGATGAGACCAAAGAAGGAAAAAAAGCTGAACATTTTAACGGGGTGAAAAATCAAATTACACAGCAAAAATACGGACTACTGTAAGTTTGTCTTTTATTGACTCTCCAGCTTCACAGCATCCACTGCATGATTTTTCTTTCTGCTGATGTTTTTCTCTCCCTATTTCTTCATTGTCATTTCTTTTCTCTTTCTATGCCCTGTGATAATGAGAGTGAGAACATTGCCCCCGCCCGGCGGGGGGATTATTACTGGGTAAACCTTTGCTTTGTTCAACTTCCGGTTGTGGAAACTTTCCCCCTATTTTCAAGCTGAAACCCAAATATTTATGCAGTAAAATGATATTTAACAATAATACTGGACAGAGGCAACATCGCTAGAAAAAAGAAATTACGTTTGCTGAAAAAAAAAATCTGAACTCTGTCGACCTTCCATTTTCGAGGTATGTACAGATGGAATCTCGTTGTCCGATGACCATTCGTCCCCCCTAGTCACCACCAACCCTCCAAAAATTACTGTCACTTGTGCATCGATCTCGTAAACGACTAAAATAATAATGGAAAAGGAGGAATTCCTTGAATTCGCAAAAGAATATCATGCCTAAAGATCGAGAGGAAATTTTTGCACCGTCTAACTTCTGTTTTTGCAAATGTTTACCTACAGTTTCAAGCTAAAATACAAACATTTACGCAGTAAAATTATATTTAACAAGAATACTGGACACACAGGCAAACATTGGGAGAAAAAAATTTGGATTACGGCAAAATTTTATACTCCGTTTAACCACCATTTTAGAAAGTTTTGAAACAGAAAATACCGTCACCAGATGGAAAACGATCCCTCGTTGCTCCAATTTCCTTCATTTTTGCATCCATCTTGAGGACGATCTATATGATGACAAAAAAAAAAAAAAAAAAAAAGCCTGCGGAATTCCACAAATCCGCTTAAGAATCACATTATATCATGAAATAATAGCAAAATAAAAACAATAAAAACAAAATTTGTAATATCCATAGTTTCGAGAGTGAGTTCCGTAGCCAGACAACTAAATCCGCAGAAACTACGGACATTCTGTAGTAGTTGACAGATATGTTACTGTAGCCATGGGAGCACCAAAACTGGACTCTTGAGAACTGAAATAAGGTCACCTGGTCCAATGAATCACATTTCCAGTCAATACATGCCAATGGACATGCAACTATACGGTGTCAATAGCTGGATGGTGCAGGTATTGGGTCTTTTAATACCTCTGGATTAGTATTTGGATGCCACAAAGTATGTTAACATCACTGCAGACCAAGAAAACCCATAAACATACAGGGTGTTTCCTGAAGGAAAGAGGTACTTGCAAGAAGATAATGCACCCTGCCACAAGGCTTGATTGGATCATCATGCAGTGGTTCCAGGAGCAAGACAGTAATTTCAAAGTGCTAGAATGGCATACACAGTTCCCAGACCCTAACCCAATTGAATGCACGTAGGATGAGACAGAGAGAACCATTCATAACAGATATTTTAGACTCTAGTGAACATTCAGCAATTGGAGGACACCATTAAATCCGCTTGGCTGAACATACCAGTTGAATGATATCAGTGCCTCGTTGAATCCATGCCACACTGAACAGAGACTGTTTACAAGGTCGAGGATGGCTCAGCACTTTATTAGGCAGGCGTTTCTTAAAATTTGTCACTTCACTGTATCTGCAAATGAGGGAAAATTCTGCAACAGGAGACTGCAATATATATTCAAAAATTTTTTGTGTGATTCCTGTGGTATAAAACAGATTTTCCTGATTTAGACTTTGGGTAAATGGAAATATCATTCCCACAGAAAAAGTGTATGAAAAGACAAAAAACTGGAAAATTTTGAATATTTTGACCTACCCTGATCCGCAACAATTTTTTTCCAATTTTGTTTCTAGACACACAAATATTGTCCTTACACAGGATGGGCATGTATACACAAAGAGTCAACATAACATATGCGTTCTCATATGTATCAAAACATGTGCTAAAAATGTTGAGCATGAAATGGTAAGAAACAACAGCTGCTGAGATTAGACTCGCAGAACTAGCAATACTAAGCCACAACTTCTGTATCACCAGATTAATTTTTAACATGAGGTTTAATCAAGGTAAACACTTTCATTTAAAGTACCAATGGACGTTTTAAACTTATTTACTCTAAAATAACAAGCCAGTAATAAACATTTATTTCCTACATGGTTGCCTTATTATTGCCTAAAAAAAAAAAAAAAAAGCAGATCCCCATGTATATATATATATATTGATTGGGGGTTTAACAACCACACTGAGCAACTCGATGGGCTATAAGCAGTCGCCCATCCCTAATTTAGGGCCACTGGTCCCAGAAAAGGGAGAGACCCAGTGCTGTAAGAGAAACACAACATCTATGCCTCATCGGGATTTGATTTCAGACGAGTGATCAGATGCCAGCGCTTAGACCACTATGCCACCAGGGTGGCGATCCCCATATCAAAGTTCTATCTGATACTATATGACAATCACTGCCATGATATATGCCTGAGTCAAACTTACAACAAATTTGAAAATTCATTATTTACTTTAGCATGTTTAGAAATACATTTCAATTAATAATACCCATTAGGTTTTCATACAGGGTTATCATGGCAAATGTGAAATGATTTTAGATACTTATATCTTTAAAAGTACTTAACCTGGAAAAATTAAGAAACCGTCACTTGAAAGCTCAGTTTATTATTTTCCCAGGTAAATCATCGTTAACATTGTCATGAACATTACTGTCACAGAAGAAATGAAAAGAGCATCCATGCTGTCAGCTCCCAACACTGGAAAACCCCAAAAGAGATTGCCAAGTTCCACAAATCCTCTTTGTCTTTTGTCTACAAGATCAAGAGCAAAACCAGCAATGTAGAGGATCCTGACGACATCCCCACTAAGCGTAAGAAGCATGACCATTGCTTCGACACCATAGGACACTCGAGTTTGTCACTAAGGTACAAGGGATGGTGGACAACAACCCCAGGATATCAATGAATGCCTTATCCAAGGAGTTGGGTGTTGCTTAAGGTACCAACCACCACATCATCCACAAGGACCTCTACTACAGCTCCTGCGTTCTTAAGAGGGGTCAGTTTATAGACCAGGCCCCAAAAGAAAGGCATCTGACGTAGGCAAAGAAAATGCTGAACGAAGTCAAGCACCCTGAGAAGAACAACATGCCGAGAATTCTGACCAGGACCAGAAGGTCAACAAGAAGAATGACAGGTGACTGTGCAAGAACTCTGATGATGTGCCCAGGGTCATGAACACAAAATTTCCTGCCACCGTTATGGTCCTTGTGGTCATCTCTAGTGAGGGAGATATCATGCCTCCTCACTTTTATGAGAAGGGTCTAAGAGTCAATGCAAACGAGTACGTTAAGGTGCTGAGATATGTAGTGAAGCCCTGGATGGATAGCATTGCTGGCGGGAGTTCTTACATCTTCCAACAGGACTCTGTCCCAGCCCACAAAGCCAAAGCAACCCAGAAATGGCTTGAAGAGAATGTGCCCTACCACTAGTCTCCACAAGTTTGGACCCCAGCTCCTCCAACTTGAATTGGATTACTATACGTGGGACGCAGTTGAAAGAGAGACTGACAAGCATCTCCATAACACTCTCGACTCCGTCAGGCATGCTATCGCAAATGTCATGACCCATGTGAACAAGGTCCAGGTCGCCAAGGCCTGCAACCGATTCCACTCAAGGATCGAGGCCATCTTCACCACCAACAGCGGGTTCATTGAAGAATTACGAAGTGTGTTTATGTATCAACTACTGTACAAGATTTTGCTTCAATAAAACATATACTCGTGTTTCAGTTAATTGTTTTATTATGTACATAAATTTTCCACATTTACCATGATAACCCTGTATAATAACACCCTTCATATCTTATCCATACCAATATTATGAGAATAAAGACTTGATGGTCCTAAGCAAATCAAGGACCATGAAGAGAAAACAGGAAGCAATTCCAGAGGGCTTTCACTATGCAGCATTCCAGGCAGGTACTCTGTAGTTGATGGTTGACGAATAAGAGATTTCTCTGAAAATAAAAATAAAAATTACTTTAGTAACTGACAAGAGTTTTGACATTCCTCTTAAATAACACAAGTTTTCAGCATTTATTTATAAAAAAATAAATCCAAAATGGACACCCTACATGCTTCAGGCCATTGGCACACAGCTAGCTTTACCAACATACATCACATGCCACACACAAGACCTTTTGTACTTTTCACTCATATCTTTTTCTCTTGCAGGCACTTCTTCTTAATTTGGTCCACCCATGTGATTTCCTTGGCCTTCCTCTACCTTTTTTTTCCCCAGCCACTTGGGCTGAGTAAATTTACTGCTAGAAGGCATACATGTTTATTACTTTTTTTCTTTTATGATACCCCAGCTTCTAAAAGTCTGGTTTGAATGGGAATGGGGAGTTATAGTACACCATTCATCTCGGGAAACATTTTGTAACTTTATAATTTTTCATAGCCCACAGTTCTCATTTTTGTTTGCAACTATAGTAGAGCCCCGATAATACGTTTTCATCATCTATACCTTGAATTGCTGCAGTCTCGACAGACTCCAATAGGTGCTAACGTTAATTTATTTCAGTTATACGTTATTAGTCAGTAAGTAACTTGTTTTCATTTTATTAGTAAGTTATACATTATTTTCAGTTATATGTTATTAGTCAGTAAGTTTATATGTTTTCATTTTCTAGCAAAAGGGAAAAATTCCTCTTTATGAGCATTAGAAGAGTAATGAGAATCACATGCCCTTTTAACTGTAAACTTCCGTTTCTTCTGTTCCCTTAATCACTGCCACAGGCATCTAGTGAGGACAAAGATGTGTCAAACGCCTGCTCCCATAAACCATGATGTCGTCCTTATGAGGGTAGTGGGGTGAAAGCAGTGTTTTCTTATTTGTGATACCATTCTTCCTTTGAGCAAAAATGACCTCTGTAATTAGTGTGATCGGGGATTTTTGCCAAACTTTTTCTACCGAAAAATTAACTCCTTTAGCCTACATTCTGTTCTGCTGTTGTCTTAGAGGTTCCCCTTTTCTCCTTCTCTTCAAATCAATATGGCTTAATAATCTAAAGCAACTTATGGGAATTTACTAGGAAAATTTTTTTTTCTTTTATAGCAAATTTTCGGAGAAAACTCTTCTCCTTCTTCAGGCTCTCTTGTTGTTGTCACTTTTTGCTTGTCACTATCATGGTTACGGTTTACCTTGACGGTTACGGTTAACCTTGACGGTTTAGGTTATTTTTCAACACATCCTGCCAGATGTTAGTCAGGGAAAATCCTTTGCAGTCATTGATGATGGAATTTTGATTTTTCTCAATCTCTATTCCTTCTTTCAGTTTTCTTTTTTGGAAATTGCTTTGGAAACTGATTACTTTAAGGGAATTCCAATCCATGCTGTGCCCAGTTTCTCTAACATGCCTATCTAATCCAGTCTTGTTGGAGCAATTTTTTATAGCTGCTTTATGCTCAGCTATACGAGTTTCTAGTCTGCGACCTGTTTCACCTATGTAAGATAGTCCACAACTACAATTTACTTCATAAACTACTCCTTGCATTTTTAAAATATCTTCTTCTCTTTGAACTATTTTAGGGAAAAAAATTTTTTACTTTGTTCTCTAAACTTGGAGCTAGCCTAATATTGTATTTTTTACTAATTCTCTTTAAAGCCTCAAATAAACCTTTGTGATAAGAAATTTTTCTAGTGAATTTTACTTCTTGCTTTTGTGGGTTCTTCTTACCATTAAAATTCAGAAGCTTCTCAATTTCTTCTTTAGGATAGTTATTTTCTGCAAGTATGACTTTAAGCTCTTCTTCATGGGATTCTTTTTTATCTGCAGTAGAAACTATTTTATTAATTTTTTCTAAAAACTGACTTGCTACATTTTTCTTAATAGAAACTGGATGATACGAATTGAAATCCAGTAGTCTTTTAGTATTCATTGGTTTTTTATACCAACTAGTGAGGAATTTTTCATCTTCATAATAGATAGTAATATCTAAGAAGTTTATTCTTCTTTTCTTTTTGAAGTTCAATAGTGAACTTAAGGGAATCATCTAATTCATTGAATGAGTCTAGAATTCTTTCTGGAACAATTTCTGAGCTATCTATTATAAATAAGATGTCATCCATGTATCTGCTATATAAGCAGAAGTATGTGGGTTGTACTAGTATCTTTTCTTCTAGTTTTCCCACATAATAGTTAGCTAAGAGTGGGGAGAGTGGGGAGCCCATAGCTAGCCTCTGATTTTTGAATGAAAAAAAGTTTTCCCAAATTGAAAGTAGTTGTTCTGCAAAGAGAAAGTAAGCATTTCAAAAATTCCTACTAATATGTTTTTTTTTTTTCCTTGTTGTGAAAAACTATTAGGTCTGCCAAGTCTTCCGCTATAAAGTCTATAAGTTGATCTATATTAATGTGAGTATACATAGACACTATATCTAAACTACCCATAATAGGAGAATCTAATTTAGGAAGAAGTTCTAGTTTTTCTTTTAGCTGCATTGAGTTTTTAATCAAGTTAGGTGGCTCTTTTAAAAGATTCTGAAGGTGTGACTTTAAAAAATAGTTTAGATTTGAAAGAATAGAGTTTTTTGAGTCTATTATTGGTCTAATTGGTTGGTGTTCTTTATGCAGTTTGACTATTCCATATATTTGAGGTAATCTGAACTGTAATTTTGAGAATTGTTTATAGTTTTCTGGCAGCTGGTTTTTCTTTTTTTGAAGTGAAATAAGCTTAGAGACTTTTTAATCAAATTTGGTAGTGGGTTTTCTTTTACTTCTTCATACATAGGTTTTTTTAGTTCTTCTTCCATCTTTTCTAGATAATCTTTCTTATCCATAATAGTAATCAACTTACTTTTGTCTGTTTTCACAGCAACTATACTTAATAAAATAGTTTCTACTGCAGATAAAAAAGAATCCCATAAAGAAGAGCTTAAAGTCATACTTGCAGAAAATAACTATCCTAAAGAAGAAATTGAGAAGCTTCTGAATTTTAATGGTAAGAAGAACCCACAAAAGCAAGAAGTAAAATTCACTAGAAAAATTTCTTATCACAAAGGTTTATTTGAGGCTTTAAAGAGAATTAGTAAAAAATACAATATTAGGCTAGCTCCAAGTTTAGAGAACAAAGTAAAAAATTTTTTCCCTAAAATAGTTCAAAGAGAAGAAGATATTTTAAAAATGCAAGGAGTAGTTTATGAAGTAAATTGTAGTTGTGGACTATCTTACATAGGTGAAACAGGTCGCAGACTAGAAACTCGTATAGCTGAGCATAAAGCAGCTATAAAAAATTGCTCCAACAAGACTGGATTAGATAGGCATGTTAGAGAAACTGGGCACAGCATGGATTGGAATTCCCTTAAAGTAATCAGTTTCCAAAGCAATTTCCAAAAAAGAAAACTGAAAGAAGGAATAGAGATTGAGAAAATCAAAAATTCCATCATCAATGACTGCAAAGGATTTTCCCTGACTAACATCTGGCAGGATGTGTTGAAAAATAACCTAAACCGTCAAGGTTAACCGTAACCGTCAAGGTAAACCGTAACCATGATAGTGACAAGCAAAAAGTGACAACAACAAGAGAGCCTGAAGAAGGAGAAGAGTTTTCTCCGAAAATTTGCTATAAATGAAAAGAAAGAAAAAAAAAATTTTCCTAGTAAATTCCCATAAGTTGCTTTAGATTATTAATTCAATTAAACTAGGAAGCCATTTCTCAATATGAGCTTTATTCAATATGGCTTCTTGTAAATGAAACACCCTGTTGTTAAATGATAACATGCAAATTTTAAAGCAAGTGGATGACACTCCACATTAAACAAAAGTGGAACTTGCTAAAAAACTTAATATGCCTGTTTACATGCTGACCACTATAATTTACAAGCGCAAAGAAATTGAGGAAAATGAAAGAAATAGTGTTCTGTTAAGTGGTAAGTGAATCAAACATTTGCTTCCAACGCTAAATACCGTATTTTTATAATGTAGGGGGTTTGCATTTTCTATAGCAACATCGTTAAAAACTAAAGTTTCACTTATATGTTTTTCACAGTTATACATTTTTTATTTTGATCCCTGAAAAAACATGTAATCAATGCTCTACTGTAAGCAGTGTGGCAAAGAATTTTTAAGTTTTTAAGACTGGGTCTGTAAAATAAAATAGAAACAAGAAATTATAATTTGTTTTGATTTGTTATTCAAAATAAGTCCCTCCGGCTTCAATACACTTGTTACAGCGATTTAATAATGATTCGAATGCCTGTTCCAGTTCACTTTGCGGAATTGCCTCCAAAGCACGCGTCAAAGCTGTTTGTATGGTCGAAATATCATCAAAATAACACCCTTTTAACGTCATTTTAAGTTTTGGGAATAAGGAAAAGTCGCAGGGTGCTAAATCAGGCGAATACGGTGGATGATTCAACACACACGTTATTTTTCGCCAAAAAACTACGAACAAGAAGTGAGGTGTGACTGGGTGCATTATCGTGCAACAAACACCAACTGTTTTCATCCCAATATTTTGAACGAATGCGACGAATTCTGCCCATCAAACGCCTCAAAACATTTAAATAAAACTCACCAGTAATTGTTTGTCCACTTGGAACAAATTCTTTGTGGATAATACCCTTACTATCGAAGAATGTAATGAGCATTGTTTTGATTTTTGATGGAACTTTTCTTCTTTTTTGGCTTGTGGTGAGTTTTTTGACTTCCATTCCTCACTTTGTCAGTTTGTTTTAGGATCATATTGAAAACACCATGTTTCAT
Organism: Macrothele yani; assembly: GCA_039090855.1. Lineage (NCBI taxonomy): Eukaryota > Metazoa > Arthropoda > Arachnida > Araneae > Macrothelidae > Macrothele > Macrothele yani. The sequence continues at coordinate 29,466,654 of CM077029.1, read as the reverse complement.
CACCTGTAACAATCGATTTTAAGAAGTTTGGATCATTTTCCGCAGCTGAAATGATGTCTCTGCAATGTGCACTGCTCTTTGATTTTTGTTCATTGGTTAACGTGTGTGGAACAAATTTAGCACAGACTTTTGTTTTGCCCAAATCTTCATGCAGGATGGTTCGAATTGTTTCTTTGTTGATGTTTAAAGACTCTTCCATCATTCTTAGTGACGCACATCGATTGTTTGCCACCAAATCACACACTTTTTCAATAATCTCAGGTGTCCTAGATGAACTTGGTCTTCCAGTATGCTTATCATCTTCTAGCGTATCTCTTCCGTCCAAAAAACGTTTGTGCCACAGGAAAACATTTGATCTACTTAAACAAAACTCACCGTAAACTTGTTTCATCATTTGGTACATTTCCGAGGCACTTTTACCAAGTTTTGCGTTAAATTTAATAACAGCCCTTTGTTCCATCGTAATAATTCAACATGAAGATTTTTTCACTTCTCTAATGAACGGCCGTTTCATTTCAGTTACTTTAACAACTGCACAGTACTTTTGGCAGAAAGCAAGCAGATGGTCACGGTTTATAAAGCATTCGCGATTACACTGGTGGCGCCATCGTAGGCTGAAATCTAGCGCCAGTCTTAAAAATTCTTTGACGCACTGTGTATATCTACACTTCTAAAAATCTGATTGAAAAAAACTATTTTTGTACTGTATGCCATTTGGTAAGGATTGCAAACATTATCGAATTTCAAATAGTGCAAGGCTTTTCCCACTAGGGGTTTCCCATGAAATTATTTTCTTACTATCTCTGCTCCCAGAAGCCATATTTGAAAAATTATTTTTTCATTGCATAGCTCCCACTATGAAGAATACTTTGCATATACTTTCTGCATTTTCACACTGCACAGTTGTGCAGTTAGGAACAGCATTGTATATTTATATGTGCAAAAATATTTTCGATTCTAAAAGGACTGATAGAAAAATAAAAGATAAGTAATAATATAAACACCCAGATCCGCCTGTCTCTCTGGAACACTTGATGTTACACCAATGTTTGCATTGTTGTGCCATCAATTATCGATCAATTCGCGTGAGCTCTCGCAATGTCAAAATGATTGCCTGCTATATAATAGCACACAATCACTTTTAGATGTCAAGGTGATTAAGTGCTAATTTAAAAACATTGGATTGTTAATGACTCAAGTTCTATTTTTCTGATCTACAAAATTTGAATTGAATTTTTAATATCACAGCAAGTTGAGTTTGCACTCAATCACACTGAGATGTCAAGGTGATCGCGTGCTAACTTAAAAACACTGGATCATCAATTACTCTAGTTCTATTTATCCGATCTACAAAATTTGAATTAAAATTCTAATATCGCGGCAAGTTGCATTTGTATATTAATTTAATTTAGCACAATTCGAATATTAACTTGTATGCTTTAGTTATTTTTTACTTTTTTAACTATATAAGTCTAGTGCTGATTATATTACACATTTCTCAAAATATCAATCTATCTAAACGCTCTAACCTACAATAAAAACTGAAATCTTGAGATGTCAAAGTATGTAAGATTACATATAAAAGCAGATGTTGCCCAATATCGCATTGTGGAGAATTTAGATAGTTCCGATTTGTAATACCAGATGTTGCATTATTTTGTAGAAAAAGCTTTGTTATGAAGTTTCAAACTAACCGTCGAATAGGACAGTCTAAAACAAGCCGTGAAGGGAATAACAAGTGTGCCAGAGAAAAATCAATTTAATGTGAAAGATAAAAGAAAAAGTTATTAAGGTAAGTTTACACGAAAACAACTTTCCGAGTTTAGAGTTGATTATATTACACATTTTGCAAAATATCGATCTATCTAAACGCTTTAATCTACAATTGTTAAACAACAAATATTTTACACAGAACGTTATTTATTGCGAGGTGTTTTAAAAAACGGAAATAAATAGCATATAATTTTTTGTTCTAACATGAATGAGTTCTTACTACATAAGTTTTTACTATGTTTCCTTACAGAAATCTGGTATCTGATTTGTTTTCAATCTGCTTCAATTAAAAATTTCACTCCGTTACAGGACGGGCAACACTCCCTATATTTTAATATTTATTTAAAGCTTAAAAGCAACCATCCTAGGATGGGCTATACACTAGTTTTGGTAGGATACTATTTGTTACAAAGAGCATTTTGCACTCATTTTTCTCTTGGAAGAATGTAAAGTGTTCTCCCCACGGGCAGGAAGTTGTATTATGTATTTCTTCCCACATCTCTGCTTCTATTGGTTCAATTAAAAAAAAAGAAATCTGTTTTTTTTTTTTCAGATTCTTTTCAGCACGAGGAAGATTTTGTGTACGCAATATGATTTTTTGTAATGCACTCTTTTGCTGTTAATGGGCGCATAATGCTTTTCGTTTTGCAAATGGTTTACTGACTCAAGGAATTCAGTTAAAAAATTTTTTTTTCAGGGTTCCCACTCAAAAGTAATAAAAAAAATACCCTGACTTTTCCAGGTTCTCCAGGAGTTTTTAAAGTTTTTCCAGAGTGGTGCCCCTATCATGTTGCGATGAATTGTTGCATTTCATTCAATTCATGCATTTTCTCACCAAAGCACACATTTGTAAATTCTTTAAATGATTTGCCTATATAAAATTACCTGCTTTTCATTAATAATAGCTAAATGTGCACATTATTTTCCATACCACAATTCTATGAACTTTTGTGAATATTACAAACATAAAATTTCTTAATACATTCCCATAGAAATGGGCCATATGCAAGAAAAACTGTCAGTTGATTAGTTTTAGTTTTTCTATAACACAATGCAGCTAAGCTTAATGATGGAATGGCTCCTATTCAGAGATACATGACGCATGTGAGCTAACAGACAAAAGATTTTAACCCATTATTTGGTTGGTTCTCTTGTGAAGTGCTTCTCCAAGCAGGAGTGTGTCAAGCCATTGTGCCCAATTGTTCCATGTAACAACTGTCTGCAGAAACTGAACAAAAACCTAATAACAGGCAATTCTTAAAATTCAGTTTTGTATATCTTTTTAAGGAATAAAGGAAAAGGGTGTTTTTTTTTTCAATAGTGCCTGTGCTTGCCTGCTCACGTAGCAGTTGCTAGCGCTGAATTTCATTGTTTACATTCTCTGTCAATTATGATGACAATGCTGAGAAATAACGATAGTCTTTATTAATTTGAGTATTGAACACATGCGCTGTGTTACCAGTTTGTTATCAACTTTGTTCTTGGAACAAAAGGTTTGTTTTCTGAGTGAAGATGGATCAGAGGAATTTTATACGATTAGCTAAAGAAGTAGTGAAAGATTCAGAAACCTGCGTATCTTGGTGTGAGAGGCAAGGGTTTAATTCTGTGGCGAAGTAATGTTCAGAAGGACACAACATGACATTGAAAAGAAATGACTACGGATTAGGAACTTTCAGATGTCAAAAGCGTCACAGTGATAGGAGACATTTTGAATCTTATTCAAGGGCTGCAAGAACCTGGTTCTCAAAAGTAAATTTTTTCCACAGAAAGTATTTTTGGTAACATATTGCTCTTGTTCAAATTTTGAATATGAAACAACTACAAAGGAGACATCTTTTGAAGTGATCTTGAAATTTCCTCAAGAACTGTAGTCAATTGGTACTCGCATTGTAGATAGATTATTAGTTCATACATGCTGACATATGTTGAACATTCATAACAGATTGGAGGAGTTGGCAAAGTTGTTGAAATAGACGAAAGTAAAATTGGTGAGAGAAAGTACCATGTTGGAAGATGTGTAGAAGGAATGTGGGTAATTGGAATGATAGAGAGTCCAAAGACTTCCATTTGGAGTTATGTCCAGAGAATAAATGTTTGGCAAAGGTGTTAATTCCTATAATTAAGAAAAAATGTGGCAAAGGGAACAACTATTATGACAGATCAGTGGAAAGCATAGGCCATTTTGTCGGGTGACTGTTATTATGTACATCAAATTGTTAACCATTTGGAACATTTTGTGGATCCAAAATCAGGTGCACATACACAAAATATTAAATCTAATTGGCATGCTATGAACGTGTACTTCATTCAGGTGGCGTTAGAAGAGAAGAAAGACTAAGATAGACTACTGGAGTACTTATTCCAAAAAACTTTATGATTTCCGTGTTTTATGGCTTCCAGTACTACAATAAATGATTTAGTGATTTTGCTTTAATGCTTTTTATTACATTGACCAATGTAAACTTCATTTAGTCTGTTGTAATATCTCTGGGTGGAGGAATCTTTATCTTTTCATTATAATCGACAGATAATATAAACAATGAAATTCAGCACTAGCAACCGCTACGTGAGCAGGCAAGCGCAGACGATATTGGAAAGAACACCCAAGGAAAAATGCAATGTAACTGAAAGTAAGATCTACCAAATTCTAGACAGGCAGTAGTTGAAAACAAAAGTTTGAAATATGAAAAAGTAGGGTTTTTTTTGTCAAAATAAAGGATCCCTTGATTTTTATAAAAAAAAGGGGGAGGGGGGACTCCCTGATTTTCATAAAAAAAGGGCAATTTTCCCTGACTTTTATTAAAAGGGCAATTCCCCCCCTGATTTTGGGAACTATTTTTTAATTCCCTGAGAATTCCAGGTTCTCCCTGTTTTCAAGGTTGCGTGGGATCCCTGTTCTTGTAACTGGTCTCAATCATTATGAAGATTGTGAATTTTAATTAACATATAGTTTTTCTGCTAGGTAACATGCATTTTATTTTATTTTATTTTTATTTCCTTTTCACTAAAAATCTACTTTGAATTCTTTCTGTATTGGAAAGGTTTTGAAAGACATGCTCATTACAATACCTAATTCAATGTTACCTTTTCGTTAATATAATGCTGATAAATGTTACCCTCCACCCCCACCCAAGTTATATACTGTGGTATTTGACTATAATTTATTTGCCATTTTGAAAGTATAAGGGAGTTAAAATCGTGTTTTCCTCACTTTTTTAAATGATTGCCTAAGTAAATATTCGAATTTCCACAGTTGGTGATGCAAATGTACACTCAGTAGACAAAACACTAGAGATAGTGGTGATGGGGCAGTTGACATGGGCATCCTCCATCAGAGTTTAATCTGGCTCAAAAAATGCTGTAGCAAAAACGCTAAAATGAAGGAAAAAGTTGTAGCAAAACGCTAAAGAAATTTAGCCTCTTTTGTAGACGAACTGACACGCTACAAATCGTCGCAGTGGACGAACTGATGCGCGACGAATTCGCGTAGTCAACAAACGGACGTGACACCGTCAGACCGAACCAATGGATGATGGAGTTTCCGTCGTATGACGGAATACTTTCACCCACGAATTAGCGGCAGAATTTAAATTTTTCCTCTGGACTATGGGGGTTCAAAGTTTCGGAAATTTCAGAACACAATCACCTCTGTGATATTTAAATGTCTGGCGCCATTTTGCAACAGAACGTTATTTTTCCCCACACGTTTTAGATTAATTCATCACATTTTGGGAAAATAGTGATCATAGCTTAACCTCTGCCCTCCATGCAGAGTGGAGCAGACCCAAACCAAATGCAGGCAGCAAATAGGCAGATAGCAGGGCTCCCAGACAGTGTATCGCAATGGACGGACATAGGTACAAGTGGTGACCTGAGGGACTTTGATTGTGAATGCATTGTCAGTGCAAGATAGATAGGTCATTCTATCGCCCAATAGGAAAAAACACTACGGTTACTGAGGGCAACCATATCAAAGGTGTACTGTGAGTATACCATTGACAGATATACCAGCGTCCAGAGAGCAAGCCGTGGCTGACCACTCAAAATTGATGACTAGGGTCGATGTAGATTATCCAGGTTCATAAAGACCGGCCGCTTGACGGTGGAGGCACAGATCACATCGAGGTTAAATGTCGGAGGCCCAAGCAGCTTCGACGAGAAAGTGGTATGGTGCACACTGCATACCATTGACTGCTGGAACCCACGTCCTACTCATGTGCAATTACTGACTGTTTGTCATCAGACATTATGCCTTGCCTGGTGCCAGTAACATCAAAACTGGAGCTCTGCAGAATGGTGTCGAGTCACATGGTTAGACAGGGTTCCCACTCAAAAGTAATAAAAAAATTCCCTGACTTTTCCAGGTTCTCCAGGAGGTATGTTGCAAAAAATTGTTACATCTCATTACATTCCATTCATTTTTCTCACCAAAGCACACACTTGTAAATTCTTTAAGTAATTTGTCTTTCTAAAATTACCTGCTTTTCATTAATAAACAACTAACTGTGCACATTATTTTCTGTACCAAAGTTCCGTGAACTTTTGCGAATACTACTCACACGGAATTTGTAAATACATTCCCATAGAAACAGGTCATATGTAAGAAAAAATCTGTCAGTTGAATAGTTTCAGTTTTTCTATAACACAATGCAGCTAAGCTTAATGATGGAATGGCTCTGTTCAAAGAAAACCAACAGACAAAGGACTTTGATCCATCATTTGGTTGGTTCTCTTGTGAAGTGTTTCTTCAAGCAGGAGCCATTGTGCCTAACTGTTCCATGTTATAACAACTGCCTGCAGAAACTGAACAAAAGCTTAATAACTGGCAACTTTGAAAATTCAATTTTGCATCTTTTTTTAGAGAATAAAGGAAATAATTAATATAACTGAAAGTAAGATCTACCAAATTCTAGGCAGGCAGTAATTGCAAGCAAAAGTTTGAAATCTTGAAAAAAAAAGTTTTTTTTTTGGCAAAATAAAGTATCCATTGTTTTTTACAAAAAAAAAAAAAAAGGTAATTTCCCCTGAGTTTTCTTTGATTTTTACAAAAAAAGGGTATTTTCCCCTGAGTTTTCCCTGTTTTTTACAAAAAAGGGTATTTTTCCCTGAGTTTTTCCTGATTTTTAGAACCATTTTCCCTGTTTTCCAGGTTGAGTGGGAACTCTGTTAGATGAATACCATTTTCAGCTGTACTCAGCCGACGGGAGGGTGCGAGTGTGGTAACAACAGCACGAGGCCATGGCCACGTCATAACAGGTTGGCTCTGTTTAAGATGGTGGCAGCTCTGTGATGGTTTGGGGAGCCTTCTCATGGGACACATTAGGTCCTTTAATGTGTCTGGAGAGGTCCTTAACTGCTGTGCACTACCAGCATGTGCTGGCCGAACACCTAGATGCTTTCACGGCCTTTGAGCATACTATGGCTGATGGTCTGTTTCAGAAGGACAATGCACCAACCAGGGATCATAGCATACTTCTGGAAAATTTTAGGTAGGAATTTTAGGAATTTTTAGAAAAATTTTAGGAAAATTTTAGGAGTGTATTTCAATAAAAACTAGATGTATATTTGTATACATCTAGTAAAACAACTTTGTATACATTGTAAAGAGTTTGCTTCACACCCTTCAACCATATATACTGATAGACTGCGCATGTCATCAAAATTTCTGGCTCCAACATAAAATCACATGACAACAGTCAAAAAGATGGGTTACACCTGCTGTGCTTATGGTTGCTCTGACCGATATAGTAAAGAAAGTTCGATGATTTTTCATGGGTAAGAAACGAATTAAATACCTAAGTCAATAAAGTTCAATTACTTAACCAGAAACTTGCAGCTATTGATATAAAAATATAGTAACTTAAGAAAAAAATGGAATGCATGTTCCAAATTCTTCGCAAATGTTCATCACATTATAAATCACAAAATGTAAACAACCCGATCATGCATGTATATAGCTCATAAGTAAACTTACCTGAAGAGTTTTCATTATATATGAGGCGCATTCACATAATACACCGAAAACACTGAAGTTCTGCAGCGTAAATTAGTAATCATAACAGCATTTTTACACGAAATTTGGAGTCTGATGATGACGTGCCCAATGTTTGAGCCATGGCGGCTTTGATGCAGCTATTGCCAATGTGCAGTCCATTAGTATATATGGTCGAAGTTAACACCCAAATTTTTTGCATAACGTCTAATGTCTAAAGTTTAAGTATGATTTACTTCTAATGTTCAGTTCTTATCTTTTCACGTGTTATTATCATATTCAAGTATATTTACCACATTCAAGTTTCACTTTGAACATTAATATGCTGTTGAACCAGAAGCAATTCACGATTTTCACAGTAAAGTTTTCAGGTTTCACATTAAATTATAATATCCTAAAAAGGTAATTGAAAACCAAGAACTATGTAAAATTGTTCACTGAATTACTTTTTTCATATTATTGTTTTAACCTTTTCCTGATTAGCCTATCTTTTTCTGCTTCTACCACAACTAATTTACTTTCAGTTTTCTTTATTTCAGCTGAACCTTGTATGATCAAGTTAGAGGCAACTGCTATTTCAACAGTATTTTGTTTTTCTACAGCTTTTCTCATTCTTTCTGTTCCCTCTTGAATTATTGCTAGGGAGGCTTCTTTATCATTTTTATGTCTATTTATTTCTGCATCATTTTCTTTTATTTTGTCATCAAACTCAGCTTTTCTTTTTTCTCTAGCTGCTTTTCCTTATTTTCCCTCTCTTTCTGCTTCCTTTCTTTTACCTTTTTTGATTCTTCTTCCTTCAGCTTATCAACATACTCTTTATAAAATTTATGTGAATCACAAACACTATTTAACAAATTTCTTGTTATGGGAACTTTACTTACACATCCATAGTGTTTAATGGCCCCTTTAACTATTCTTAATGATGTTATAGTTGAGTCTTTTAAGTTAGCCTTGTCCTTCCTTAACAGAGCAGTGTTAACCGAAAATCCCCTTTCTGCATCAGCATTACCATGAGGTAAAACTAAAATTGACTTTATGAGTTTAGCAAGATTTGAGTATTTTTCTTTTCCGCTAGAGTCTTTAATACTAAATATATTACGCCAGTAATGATCAATCCGCACTGGAATATGCCCTTTCCTCTGAAAATTTCACTAGTTCATCTAGAGTTGGCTTATCGCAATTTAAAAGTTTCCACTCTTCTCTTACTCTATCAATTTGTTCCTCAGAAAGATGCAAAACACTTGAAATTCTGGTTATTTCCGAAAGTCCTTCAGTGACTGAAAGTTGAGTTGACTCTTTCTTTGGTTCTTTTACCTTTAAAACTTCTATGTCTCTTAGCTTTTGATTGCAGAATGGCAAATTTGACTTTAAATATTTTGTGGTTGCAATTAGTGATGATCTTACATCTAAGAGAAATAATTTCTGCCTGGTCTCCTGAACATTCCTGAGGAGATTTTTTGTCTTCATACCAACTTCTAACTCCCCTAGTTTTTTCCATGAATTTTTGTTTTCAAAATCTACATTCTTTAGGTCTTCTCCAAATTTCCCTGCTATAACATCATCTTGGATAAACTGAGCCATAACATTCCTCATTAAAATATTTAAATCAGAATATAACTGGTGTATTTTTGGTTCTTCACTCTGATAACATAATGAAAACTTTTCAAAATTTTGGTGTGAAAATGAAATTAATGCTAAATAGCAAGGAGTAAGCTCATTTTTCAGGAAACAGTGAATTCTTTTATACCTTGCCGAATTGCGCAGTTGTTTTTCAAATATTTTTTGAGATGGCAAGAAGTTTAAAAAATATTCTGTAATATTTAGCCATTGATCCAAGAGCCTCTGGGCTACAGAACCAACGGTTAACCATCTGTTGCTGACATGACGCAAAAGAAATTTGGCAGTGACCAATGTTATATCCTCGACAGATTTATAATCCTCTCGTCTTGCAGCACTACTCTTTAAAAAGTAATGCATATCAGTAGCAAATTCGTCAAAATCTATATTTAAGCTTGTCAAAAAAATTTTAAATGCATTACTAACAACATGCAGGTTGCAAAAACCTAGTTCCAAAGATTTCTGGCCTGTTTCTTGTTTTACAACTTCATTGAATTTGCGTAAAAAGCACTTATTTACATTTGGGCTGTCCATGGATACACAAATAATTCTGTTCAACGAAATATTGAAGGATGATAACACATCAAGAATTTCTTTTAGCAAAATATCTGCTGTTGCATGACCCAGAAAAACGCTTGTTAGGTATCGGCAAGAAACTGAATTTATTTCTGAAGACCAGTACCTGAGATACACATCCAACTGCCGTTTCACTTGTGTATTTGTAGTTTCATCAAATGCTATAGTAACCTTTCCTGGGCTACTAGATGCAATGTCTTTTTTCAAATCCTCTTCAAAATATTTTGACAATCCATGTGATATCACATAAGCAACTTTTTTTCTTTAAGTTGCATTTTGGCTGCAATAGCAGAATCAGGAAACATTTCTTTGAAAAGTTCAACTGTTTCAGTGCATGAAACAAAAGACATATTGTCCTTAGCAACTTTCATGGCCCATAATGCTTCGGCTTTAGCCAACTGTAAATCATGACTCAGTACTTCACTAATATTTGTTTTGGGCTGAAGATCCCGTCCTCCAAAGGCTTTCAGGATGGACTTATTTTGAAATTTACTTTGAAATTTCTGCAAATGTTTTTTTCCTTTATGATGCACTTTTACTTGTGAAAAGCCACTATTAGAAATGTTGAAAATTTCTGAACACAATATACACTTAGCAGAAAATATTGTTTCAGTTGCAGAACACCATTCTTTCAACTTCACTCCGTCCAATTCTTTGGCGAGCCACGCATCTTGAAATTTCGTTTTGGATTTAGGCATCTTAAACACTTGTATTACTAACCAGAAAATGAAAGGGAAGTACAAAAACACGTTCCAATATTGCAAAACCAGACAACTTCCCGAAATTTGGCTGCGAGGATGTCAGAAGATATGAAAAAAAAAAAAAAAAAAAAAGCAGGTCACCACTAGAGAACTGAACCTGCACACAGCACAGAGAACACCATAAAAGACGTAAAACCAGAAACTATCATACGCATCTCACGCAAGTTCAGTCAAAGCGAGTCGGAGCCGAGATATATTGCGCATCGAAGGTCGCTGTCGCCGACGCATGATCGAAGGTCAATGATCACGTGCTCTACTGCCTGCCAAGATAATACTCAGCTACCATCCCATCGTCATTACCGGAGGTTACGGAAGGAGACCACATGTTTCCTCTTTGCTTCCACCCACCTGCGGTTTACAATAACAAAACATCAGCAGAAAGAGGAGGTTCCACAAGGCATGTACAAAAATAAAGTACGATCTTCTGCGTGCCACGGAGTTCGTCTGCAAAGCGCAAACCAGGGGTGAAAATGACCCCTCCCCTTTTCCCTTAGATCTCTTGTTACTCTCGAAAACTGTTCGAAGGCAAAAAAATGGAACGCCCGCCCCGAAGCAAGTGCATCTCGATGGCGTCATTTTTCCCTCCCTTCAGCAGCACAGCATATAGGCTGTGTTTCTACAATAACAGGTCTTTTTACCTTACCGTAATGGTAAATTTATTGGCGTTAATAACGGTTGTGTTTTTAATAAAAATAAGCTTACGAAAATTTTAGGATGAATAGCAAATTTTAGGTCTAATTTTAGCTTGTCAAAAAAATTTTAAATGCATTACTAACAACATGCAGGTTGCAAAAACCTAGTTCCAAAGATTTCTGGCCTGTTTCTTGTTTTACAACTTCATTGAATTTGCGTAAAAAGCACTTATTTACATTTGGGCTGTCCATGGATACACAAATAATTCTGTTCAACGAAATATTGAAGGATGATAACACATCAAGAATTTCTTTTAGCAAAATATCTGCTGTTGCATGACCCAGAAAAACGCTTGTTAGGTATCGGCAAGAAACTGAATTTATTTCTGAAGACCAGTACCTGAGATACACATCCAACTGCCGTTTCACTTGTGTATTTGTAGTTTCATCAAATGCTATAGTAACCTTTCCTGGGCTACTAGATGCAATGTCTTTTTTCAAATCCTCTTCAAAATATTTTGACAATCCATGTGATATCACATAAGCAACTTTTTTTCTTTAAGTTGCATTTTGGCTGCAATAGCAGAATCAGGAAACATTTCTTTGAAAAGTTCAACTGTTTCAGTGCATGAAACAAAAGACATATTGTCCTTAACAACTTTCATGGCCCATAATGCTTCGGCTTTAGCCAACTGTAAATCATGACTCAGTACTTCACTAATATTTGTTTTGGGCTGAAGATCCCGTCCTCCAAAGGCTTTCAGGATGGACTTATTTTGAAATTTACTTTGAAATTTCTGCAAATGTTTTTTTCCTTTATGATGCACTTTTACTTGTGAAAAGCCACTATTAGAAATGTTGAAAATTTCTGAACACAATATACACTTAGCAGAAAATATTGTTTCAGTTGCAGAACACCATTCTTTCAACTTCACTCCGTCCAATTCTTTGGCGAGCCACGCATCTTGAAATTTCGTTTTGGATTTAGGCATCTTAAACACTTGTATTACTAACCAGAAAATGAAAGGGAAGTACAAAAACACGTTCCAATATTGCAAAACCAGACAACTTCCCGAAATTTGGCTGCGAGGATGTCAGAAGATATGAAAAAAAAAAAAAAAAAAAAAAAAGCAGGTCACCACTAGAGAACTGAACCTGCACACATCACTTAGAACACCATAAAAGACGTAAAACCAGAAACTATCATACGCATCTCACGCAAGTTCAGTCAAAGCGAGTCGGAGCCGAGATATATTGCGCATCGAAGGTCGCTGTCGCCGACGCATGATCGAAGGTCAATGATCACGTGCTCTACTGCCTGCCAAGATAATACTCAGCTACCATCCCATCGTCATTACCGGAGGTTACGGAAGGAGACCACATGTTTCCTCTTTGCTTCCACCCACCTGCGGTTTACAATAACAAAACATCAGCAGAAAGAGGAGGTTCCACAAGGCATGTACAAAAATAAAGTACGATCTTCTGCGTGCCACGGAGTTCGTCTGCAAAGCGCAAACCAGGGGTGAAAATGACCCCTCCCCTTTTCCCTTAGATCTCTTGTTACTCTCGAAAACTGTTCGAAGGCAAAAAAATGGAACGCCCGCCCCGAAGCAAGTGCATCTCGATGGCGTCATTTTCCCCTCCCTTCAGCAGCACAGCATATAGGCTGTGTTTCTACAATAACAGGTCTTTTTACCTTACCGTAATGGTAAATTTATTGGCGTTAATAACGGTTGTATTTTTAATAAAAATAAGCTTACGAAAATTTTAGGATGAATAGCAAATTTTAGGTCTAATTTTAGGAATTTAAGGAGGGTCACAAAATATTAGGAATTTTAGGAATTTTAGGAGGAATGCGATCCCTGAGTCCAACCCACCAGGCTGCATCCAGCCAGACATGTCTCAAGGCACACTCGTCTAAGTTTGGAACCATCCAGTGGCTCCCAAGGTCCCTGGATTTAAACCTTGTGGAAGCTCTCCGAGATGCCATGGAGTGATGCACCAGATCCATGGATCCTGGAGTGGCGTCTCGGGCAGAGTTGCGCGCAATGCTGCAACAGGTATTGCTGGCATTACTTCCAATATCTGGTGGAGTCAATGCCTCGACATGTACAAGATTTCGTTTGATATCACACGTTGTCATAGTCTACATAGCCAATCAGCAGCAGACGTTCTAGACACTACATTGCAACTTTAGGATTTGTGCAACCAGTAAGGAAAAAATAAGTACATTTTGCCAATTTTTCTAAAAATAAAAAACTTGCAAGCACCCTAAAAAAAAAAAAAAAAAAAAAAAAAAAAAAAACATGTATTTTTTTTGTTTTGTTTTTAGGGTGCTTGTTATAAATTGAGGATTTATAAGGAACATGGGAATGCTGTCTCTAGAACAGAATAGATGAAAACAAGTTTTTGATCATATACAAATTATTTCTTCTGTTGGATGGATTGGGAAACGATTTTCCTAAAGAAATATTATACATGGTAGGGATTTAAATCTTTAATACCATGTGTAATATTTCTTCGGGAAAATAGTTTCCCAATCCATCCGACAGAAGAAATAATTTGTATATGACTCATTTCCATCACTGCAATTTCCGACCTACATCCTAAAGATGTGAGAAAAGGTCTCGAGTCGCTACGATGGGGCAGAATCGCTTCGACTAGTGCAAATCTGAAGATTCTCATATATCTATGTTCAGTTGCTTGGAATTTCCTTGTCCTGGGTAGTATAATGCCTAGCATGCTCAACTGGAAATCGGGAGGTGCGGGTTCGATCCCCGCTCCAGGACGGTGAAAATTTTCAAGTTTTCTGAACGGAGGGGTTAGATGGTGTACAGTGAAAAAATGTTAAAGTTTTTGATGTCCAACATAATCATTCCTACAGTTTTGTTTACAAAATAGTAATAAAACTTTGGATTAAAATAAAGAATCCCTCCTCACAGAATATGGGCTGCATATGACTTCTTTCAAAAAGTTTAGAATATAAACTTTCAGTTTATGAAGAGGCCTATTTTGGTGGCAACAACTGGTCTACTGGGAAAACTGTCTTTTGTGTGCTCCAGTGGAAACAAACAACTATAGTAAATTTGACCCATAATCTCAGCTATGTCTTTGATGTTCATTAAATCTATTGTCTTTCTTATTTTATCAGTCACTTTAGCAGTATTGTCTGAAATTTCTTCTATAAACAGATTATTCAAAATTGCTTGCACTTTGGTTTTGTACCATTCACCTGCTATTGTGACAATTTCACTACATATTACTAAGTTCAGGGTTCATACACTATTGGGGGGAAAAATTCAAGGACTTTCCAGGCTTTTTCTAGGACATATACAAAAAATTCCAGGATGATTATTATGCTTTACAGTATCATGTTCCAATTACTTTTTAAAAATAATTTCAGTTTTAAGTAATAAAATTGATGAAAAATGCAAATGGATGAGTGTGCTTTATGCAAATGGATCAAGTTTATCAAGCACAAGATCATAAAGAATGGATTCTGTTCTTATGCCCTGACCTTTGAATTCAATTTGGACCATTTTCTACAAGGGTAGGTTTCTCCTCCCTGATAACATACCAAAACTTCGTTGCAATCAAACAGATTTTATGTGAGTTAACATTCTAAGCTTGGAGAATGAATACTGCTCTTATGTCTTGGCCTTTGCATTTAATTTTGACCATTTTCAATAGGGTAGGTTCCCAGGTTGTACCCAACGGCATACTAAAATTTCGCTGAAATCCAACCACTTTCATGCGAATTATCGTACGGACAAACCCAAAGCAGAAACGTTTCTGCAACCTATAGTTCGAAAGGGTTAGTAATTTCGAAAATAAAAACATAACGGACAGCGCGAAAACTAGCTCATAAATAGAATATTTGAAACTACAGTATGCACTCTTAATTATTAGGGATTAGAGGGGAAGGGAATAGAACTGTCCAAAATTAGCATGTTTTTGTTGCGCTAGGCGCTTAAGTACTGCTGAATTCCGTCAGACCCCACCTACCCCCCAATGGTCAAATGATTGAAATGTGCTGATGTTCATGGAATGAAATGGTTGATCAGCTATGATGATGACCGCATAAAAGTTCGGAAGAAGGAGGGGGGGGGGATTTTTTTTTTTTAAGTCTATGCAACATTTTATATCACTCCAGTATTTATCTTTTCATCATCAACAATCGCAATGCAACTACCACTTGCAATCGCGGATATCGGCAACCGAAAATCTGCCATATCACTAAGTGATACAACACACAGGTATCCTGTTACAATGTATTGTAATTGAAAAAAAAAAAAAAAAAAAAAAAGGATGTGGAAAAAGAAACTTTCAGAAATTAAGATCATCGTCAAGCCATGGCGTTTCAAAACTCCGGTTTCTTTTATAATGTTTAAAAAAATGTTTTTGCTTTTTTACCTGTAGTGTATAATAAAAAAACTGTTGATTTTTTTTTTATGGAATCAGATGTCTGTATGTCTGATTGTCTTGTCTGAGTTCACACGTTAGCTACTGTGTAAAGTACACCTATTTTTTCAGATCAAAAATATGTAGTTTTGTATATATTCACAGTATAAGCCATTCCTTATTCCCACACAACTGAATTTTTTTTTTGTTTTTTTTTGTTTTGGTTGGAGGTTTAACGACCACCGTGAGCAACTCAATGGGCTCAGCAGATGCAAAATGAAGAAGAACATCAAGACCTGCCCAACACCATGTTTCTGATTGTCTGCTGTATATTCAAGAAATGCAAATATGGATCAATGGTGAATGCAGCAACTATGTTTTTTATTTATTACCAAGAAAAAAAAAAAAACAAAAAACAGTGAAAGCTGTAAAGCTGAAACGGATATCCCCCCCCCCCCTGCACAAAAACATTCCGATTAAGATCAAACAGCAGGAGCCCGCGTCCACGCACACGCACAACCTTTGGAATGTCCTGATGGAACACCTTCTTTTCATTTGGCACATGGCCATAAATCACCACCTGCAGCTCACTGAACTGTCAAGTTGCACCCTTCCACCTTCACCCCAACTATAGGAGAAAATGTAAGAAAAAAAAAAATGCTCCCCAATTTTTGCCAAAATGACCAAATTTACGTCATGATGTTGCAATTTACTAAAATACGTTTATCTGCTGAATTTCGCCTAAATCCATTAAACTTTTTAATTATAGATGATTTCTTTTAATTAAAACAGTAACTCAGACATCTGAAGAAAAATGTATGTTTGTAATTCAAATAGAGTCCATATCATCACAGAAAAAAAAAAAAAATTAAGGATCACTCTGTTTAAATAAACCATGGCATCTAAAAAAAAATAATTCACTTGCTTTTCTCATAATTTAGAATTACTGTTTCTTTTTTTCAATCCGATTATGCAACGGAAGATTTTTTTTTTTTTTTTGCATTTGCACTAGAACTTTATTGTGATGTATCTTAACCACTGTAAAAAATTTAGTGTGTTATCTTCAAAATTCGGGAAAATGGATTTCTGAAAAATTTCTCCTAGTTCCTTTGAGCAGTGGAAGTGATAAACAGGTGTTTGCTTTCTTCCCAACCAAGGGCTTTGGATCAGCACTCCCAGCTGTCAATCAACCGTTGCTATGGTAACACCCTTTCTGCTCCAGGCCTACTCTGTCCAAAGAGGCACACATACTTGTCCATAATAAAAATTTCCAATGCTAACTTTTTAAGTTTCAAACTGATTCAATTGGAATTTTGGGAGTAAGCTTCTGTAATCCAATTATAGTGAATGTAAAAATTACAACCTCTTTCGTGAAAAATTCGCAAAGACAGTTTTCTTATTTTTTATCATAAGTAGCCGAAGTCTCTTGAGGGGAGGGCTGGAATGCACATAAACAACGAGCAGATGAATGTGTTGTTCAGGCATACTCCTCACTGGTGGATGCCAGCTGACTTGGTATATACGCGACCCCCTGCAAATGCTAAATGTCTCTTCTTTCCCCTTCCGTTCTAAGCAGTTGTCGGACGGACATCAAGCTCCCCTTCCTAACAGACCTACTAGTAATCATCTAATTTTATTGCACTGGAAGTAGTGCTCCCCCCCTAGCCAAATTAGGATTTGGTGCACGTCCGAAACATTTTTTGAGAACAGAGGAACTTTAAAAAATGAAGGGGTAACAGTAACACGATTTCGTAAAAGGGCATTTTTTAAGCACTATTTTCAAATTTCAAGGCTTTTCAAGACAGCATTAAAAAAACACCATTTTTCCAGGATATTCCAGGCCTTGAAAACGTAATCATGATTTTCCAGGACTTTCCAGGTTTTCAAGCACGCGTGCGCACCCTGTAAGTTAAGTAAAGTGCCTTTAACTGTAGTTCAATGCATTCTGAATGTAGTGAAAGTGTAGTTTTAACTAACTTTCAAAAAGTAGTTTTATAGCACTGCTATACAAAAAGAAACATACTTAGAGAAAAATATGGATCAAAGTTGTGAAAATGAGGAAGTGATTTGTTATGGGCAGATAATTTTGCAATATCCTTTTCAAGTGGTGGTTGTAACAACATGCCTGAACACCAAGTTTACTGAGTTGAAGATGAATATCTACCTTTATCAGAATCAGCTCCTTCTTGAATGCTAATGACGATCTCTTCTCTGGGCTCTTCAACTTGGCTTTGGGACTGGTCATCAGTTGCAAGCTGCTCAGGATCAGACGTGGATGACCCATCTTCAGTATTCCCTGCAACACACACACAAAAGGAAATTTAACAACACATGCAGGTATACAGAAAAATGAATACCCCCCCCCTCCTGAAATAAAAAAAATAGCACCATTAAAATTTTTCTTTCCTTTTCACAACGTAAAAATGACAATTCTGTTTTACACACATTGTTTTCAAAATCACCAGAGGCCATTAATTAAAAAAATAAATAAAAAAAAAATGGTTTAGAATTACTTTTCTTTTTACAGTCTATACTATGTATACTCCATCCATCCAAACCTGGCAGTCGGCGAAATTGAACTCTCCCACATTTAGGGGTGGTAGCAGGCATGATAATGTGCCTGGTTCCCTGTGGAACTCACTTAAATGACAAGGTGTTAAATTGCTCTCAGTAGTCGTTTGTGGGATGGGGTAGGGGTATAGACAGAAGATTTCCTCCCTATTACAAGAATGGAGACAAAAGCCACCCGATGGATGATTGGGAACCTAATTGATTGCTCTCTGTGTGGTCAGCTGAGTTTTTGGAAAGTGATTGTTACAATGGAACCCACTGGCAGTAAAACTTTTTGCCCCCACACCCTCATACAGAAGTAATGCCTTTAAGCAAATGACACTGAAACAAACTGGTTGGGGTGGGGGGAGACTTACAAATCCTCACTATTATCATGGCTTATCATGCCTGCTACCACCCTAGATGTGAGAGAGTTCAATTTCACCGGCTGCCAGGTTCCGATGGATGGAGTACACTTGATAGGTTATGAATGAATTGTGTAAATTTTACTGAAGATGATGCTTATGCATAAAACTAATTATCTCCTGTGTGTATGTTTGTATAAGGGCTGAGGAGATGAGGGTGGGAACAGCAGTGCACTGATTTTAGTGGAGTTCACATTTAGGATTCATCACATACATAAATATCACCAAGTTGTTCTCTGAGATTCACAGGTTAGCTCCACAAAGAAATATAAACTACCAGATAATTTTTACTTACTGTTGCTGTATCAAACTTTTCCATTTACAGCAATCTTGACACACAACTCGGGCTTCACTGACATCCATCCCATGCCGTATACATGATTTTCTATACTTCATAATCTTTTTCTCGTGCAGACACTCCTGAATCTGATCCTCCAATGACTTCTTCGGCCTTTCTCTGCCTTTCCTTCCTGCCACTTGGGCTAAAAAAAAAATGTAATTTTTTTAGTAAGCATCTCATCACTCATTCTTTCAACACGGCCAAACCACCGAAACATGTTAGTCCCCACCTTACTTGCTAATAACATTTTACTTCACATTACACAACTGCAACACATCTTCATTCCTCACATGATCAGAAGATCAGAATGTGTCTTGCCCCCCCTCCCCCGTAAGTAACGCATTTCTCCAGCACACACATGACTCTTATGTTTCTTTTGTAATACCCAGGTTTCAATGCCACAGATTAAATGAATCCAGACTCCGATTCATCACATTCACAATAAATTTTGCGTGAGCTTCCAATTTTATTTAAAATAATTATCCTATTTTTAATATATACTGAAGACGGGGAGAAGAAAAATAAAAATAAAAATGAAGATCCCCAGACTTTAAAATAACCTACAACAAACCCGAATTTTAAAGGCCATTTTTCAGCATTTACTCTTGCATCACCCCCTTTACTGTTCCATACAGTTATCAGTGAGACAATAACTTCATAAGGAATTTCACAACACAATTAGCTTAGCATCCAGTGCACTGTCAGATGCTTTCACAAACACAGAGGTTTTGCAAAAAATAAATAAATAAAAAAAAACTGTATACATTGCAGGGTTTAGATATACCCACTTTTGTGGTAAAGCATAATATGCCGGATAACCCTATTAGATCCATCATCTCAAGGAGATCTGTACTGTCTTCCCCACCCCCTTAAATGGGGTTCTGTCTTCTTTCCTGCTCGTTTTCAACGAAGCGCCCTTTTCACCTGCAGATTTTGCTTTAAGATCGAAGGGCCTCCTAGTCAGGTTTCATACACTGGGGGGGGGGGGGATTCAAGGACTTTCCAGGACATATACAAAAAAATTACAAGATGATTATTACGCTTTACAGTATCATGGTCAAATTACTTTTTTGAAAGTAATTTCGGTTTTAAGTAATAAAGATGATGAAAGATGTAAATGGATGAGTGTGATTTTTTACTCATTACATTTCTTTAATGTTCTTAATGGAGAATCACCCAATAACGCAAAACTGAATCATGGTGGTGCAATTACCGCAAGGCTTATAAGAAAATCCTTTTCCCCAATCTGAAAATGATTAATTCAATCTGTCATTTTAGTTGCATTAGTATTCTGCACTATCTTCCCATAATCAGTCTATTACTGATAACAATTGAAATTATTATAGAATAAAGTAAGGACAGGCCCAGAATTTAAGAATGGGGAGGGGCACATGTCTAATCAGCTAAAAGAAGAAATATAGAAGGAAACATGACATAAGTCTACTCTCCTGTTAGTGGAATAATTGAGAATAATAGAAAAGTTGAAAATAGGCAAAAAATATTCATGAAAAAAGCTATGCTAAGGAAAAATAATTTTTCAAATACGCCTTCCAGAAGGGGAAAAAAAAAAAAAAAAAAAACATTTTTTCGAGGTGAACGGTATTGGTCCATGAAAGAATTTTTTCAGGCGAGTTTTCAGGAACTCAGATTTTGCTGCAAACATATTGATGCAGAAATAAACAAAATAAACACTTACGCCCCATGGTGGTGAAACCATTCTTTACCAGCTATTAGAAATGATGTGCAAAACAGTTCCTATCAGGAGCTGTATCCCACACAGAAAGGTTTTTTCAAATTGCAGTTTTAGAAGCAGAGATATTGGGGGAAATTGCAATTTACCTTTATGCCCCCTAGTGGAAAGAAAATCTATGCATAACTTGAAAAAGTGACGACTATACCTAAAATAGTTTTAGACATAAATGGAATCGAAAGACAAAAGAATTTTTTTAAATCGGATGTTTGGAAGTAACTATATGGAGTCAAGTTTATTTTAAATTCAATAGCGTCTGCATTTATGCCCTCTAGCGGCAAAATTGTGCATCGTAAAAAAAAAAAAAAAAAAAAAAGAGAGAGAGAGAGAGAGAGAGAGAGAGAGAGAGAGAGAGACAGAATGCAAGGATCATCATTTGCACATTTCAAGCTTCTCAATGCAAAAATAATTTTTTAAATGGGACTAATAGTTGCAGAGATCGCCGGTTTTGAGATCACCGGTTTGTTTGTAGTCCGTCTCTGGACGGACGGACAAATCGGTGACATAAGCATGACCATTTTTACAAAAGACATGCTAAAAAAGAGGTAACACTGATTTCCTAAAAGAAATTCTATATATTTGTAAGCACTAATTTCAAAATTTGAGGCTTTTCAAGACAGCTTTAAGAATAACACCATTTTCCCAGGATATTCCAGACCTTGAAATTGTAATCATGATTTTCAAGGACTTTCCAGGTTTTTAAGCATCCGTGTGCACCCCCTGCAAGTGGATCCTGATCACATCCTGGGCAGCGTTGATGTTACGTATCTCTCTACTCCTCAGTACTGGTTCCTGAGGCAACTGAAAATTTAAAACAAACTTTGACTGCCTCTTCATTATTTTATCAAGACTCATTACACGAGATCTACCAGGTAATAGACTTGGAGACAGATTGTGATTATCTCTCTTTCCAGGTTCATGCCTAAAATCAAACTAAGAGGGTACACCTATGGGCTTTTCTTTTTCAACAGTCTTGGCTGAGGCCGTCCTTCATTCTCTTGAAAGCCATATTCTTAGTGTATCAATGCTGACCCTTTGTGTATGGCTCAGATATGCTGATGATGTTTTCTTTGCATGGAGTGACAAGAAATATTTCTTGCAGCAGTTTTTGGCTATGATCAATGCACCACACATAGAAATCAAATTCACCATAAAGAGTAAGGCTAATGGTTTGCTGCCTTTCCCGGACAATCTTGCTGGGAAAACACACTCTGGAGCTCTTTGCACTGTAATCTACAACAAACCTACTTATGTGCCAAGAGTGTTCTCTCTACACCTGCATGCCTGGATACCAACAAAAATTATCTCTTTAGATACAGAGCCAGAAGAGCTTTTTACAACTGCCTCTGACCAAGCTGCCAGTGCAGCTGAGATTTGAGGTTTAAGATCCCTCACAGCAGGCAGGTGAACAAATTATAAACTGAGTCAAGGCTGCTGATAATAACCACAGCTCACAAACACTTCAAACTGTCCTTTGCAATACACTGGGTTTGTTCCCCTACATTCATGGTTTTTCATATTTTCTCAAGAGCTCTCTTAAGAAGTTGGGTTTCAGTACTGCAATCTGGAATTAGAGCACCAAAGTCAATATCAGCCTTGCCCCCCTGACTACAAACACTGGTGTGTACTCAATACCTCTGGAGCATTTGGATGGATATGTGTGGTATTATATTGGTACGACCAAGAGATCTTTTAACAGAAGGCTGAAGAAGCACAAATGTGATGTGAAGCAGAGAAAACTGATCCTATTTCAGTATGACAAGTCAAGATTCATGATACCATCCTTCATGGGATGAAATTAAGAAGTTGCTGATGTATGTATCTGCATGCTGCTGCAAGAGCCACAACATACAGATAAATGGTTGAGATCCTCACCAACCAGAAGATTTGCAACAAGGACTTCTCTACCAACTTGTATGTGCTATGGGGTGTTCCACACACTGAAAATTTAGAACTGATCTCACTGTCATCAATTCTAAACTTTAAGTGCATGACATTTGTTATGTGGACAAATGCCATATTTTTTATATTCTTTAAGATTTGAATTCTTAGTCAGAGTCTCTTCTCTTTTAGTTTAGAGTCTAGCGACTTCCTGATGAAGTCTCCTGTTCGGTGGGTGACAGCCTGCTAGCAGTTGTCATTTGTTATGCCAATAAATCGATATTTTCTGTATGTTACAACTGCTTTTCTCTTTGGTGTATTTCCCTGAGCTTCTTACATCCTGAAAGTAACGAAGATTTTACACAACTGGTACAATTTTGCTAAAAGGTGGGATGCAGAAGAACACTTTGTCATTAGATAACAAAATGCAGAAAAATACAGTGGAACCTAAGTTAAACATTTTTCAGTACTGTACCTAATTCTGCATTAATCCCGATACTTTACTGCAGTTTCCATTGCTTTTTTAATTCGGTTATACATAATCCAGTTATACGCATTTTGCAGTTACACATCAAAAATTGAATTTCCAAAAAACACAAGGTTCTTTGATTCTTTTGTATGTAACTCAGTTTGTTATAACTTTGAGAGAATTGAGACAGGGTTGTTATGTTCCTTCTTGGAACAGCCAAAGTTGAAACTTGATCCCATTAGAGAAGGGTATGCTGTTTGTTTTCAGTTTGGATGAAGAATTCGGTTAACATTTCAGGACTCATACATATATGCACCATTTAAAAATTTATAAAACTCTGGGACTTAACTTTGTGGCTCCATTATTTCTTGGCATAGTAGAATATAATCCTCAATGTATCATCAGTACTCAACATTCTGGTGTCAAACGGATGAACTCAGGATTCAAGGGGTGGGGAGGAGGGGGAGCTGTTAATTTATGAGTTCCATGCCAAAGCACTGGGCTTAAATTCTTAGATGTGAGGATTTAACTTAATCTAAGATCAAGATTTTCACAGATAGAGTCATCAAAAAAGAAATTTAATTTCTGTAGGCTTTATGATTCTTGTACATAGATACATACATACATATCACTAAGCTGTTCTCTGAGATTCAGAGGTTAGCTCCAAAAAGAAATACAAACGATCAGATATTTTTACTTACTGTTGCCATATCAAACTTCTCCATTTACAGCGATCTTGACATACAACTCGGGCTTCACTGATATTCATTACACGCCGTACACAAAATCGTTTATACTTCATACTCATAATCTTTTTCTCATGCAGACACTCCTGAATCTGATCCACCCATGCCTTCCTTGGCCTTCCTCTGCCTTTCCTTCCTGCCACTTTGGCTAAAAAGGTTTTCTTAGTAAGCATCTCATCACTCATTTTTTCAACATGGCCAAACCACCGAAGCATATTAGTCTCCACCTTGGTAACAACATTTTGCTTCATATCACACTACTGCAACACATCTTCATTTCTCGCACAATCAGACTGTGTCTTGCCACAAACCCCTTGTAAGTAACACATTTCTCCAGCACACAAACAACTCCTATGTTTCTTCTGTAGTACCCAGGTTTCACTGCCATACATCAGAGTAGGAACAATTATACATTATAATTTGCAATGCTTTATTTTCTTTCACCGCCAATTCAAATTTAAATAACTCATTATTAAGGAACATCTCATACTCCTTTAAAGCGTAAATTTTACAATAGCATAGCTGTCAACTAAATTTAATGAAAAACCAGAAGATTGCATAATAATCAGAAGATTTTTTGACGTTAGTTTCTTATGCAATATAAAATGTCCACACAGAGCTAAAACTGATATCTTATTTTGCAATAGTATAACACACATTTTTACATGCACTTCAACTAAACAAGGGAAAGATTAATAAAGAAGTCCATTATGTATAATTTACTAGATTTTGAAACACTCCATCCGTACAAGTCAGCAAGAAAAAATTCTATCATTTTGGATACCTATGCAGAATTTTATTTTTTTCTTTCTTGCTGCCCCCCCCCCCCCAGTACGTGCCAGGATATCGGACATTTTTTGTTTTTGAGTACTTGGCAACTTTTAATGTCCACATTTTTTTCTTTTTAAACCTATACTGTTTTATTCTGCATTACTTAACATTATCAAGGACACAGACCTGCTTCTGAAGCTGAGAAACACTAAGTGGAGCTAAGATTTTTTCTTTTTCTAGTTTTCCTCAAACACCAATAGGAATCTTCCGGAAGACGCATTGACGTCTGTAAGTTCTGTTTTACACGTTCTGTAAAGTGGATACAGTCTGTGGTGGTGCATTACCTTATTCAATTAAAATATAAAACGGTTAAAAGTCCTAAAGATGTTCGTGCTTGTTCAGTCCAAAGTTGTATCTTGCTTCAATATGGTCAGTTGCTAGGGTTAGCATGAGAGCCATTTCATCATAAGTTGTAGGCTACCCTACTTCGGAATATGTCCAGATGTTAGGGTTAGCTCCGTTCTGGCTGTGTCGACATCATATTGAATGGGTAAAAAGTTTCCAGATAATAATTAAAGATTCTTGAGTTAAGAGTTACTATTTACATACCACTTGAAGTTCCACGTCGTACTTGGCCTTTAGGGCTATCTCGTCAATGCTGCACTCTCTTGGAATTGCTGAGGAAGTCTTCAAGTTTGTGGACACGAGACCTTCAGATATCAGACTTCGACAGAGGGTGTGAAGTCTCCGTTGAAAACGCCAGGGTAGAGCCTAGGTGAAACGCGCGTCCGATGATTGAGACTGTGGACGGTATGAGGTGGTGTATATAAAGATTTTAACTAGAATCTTTTAAAGCTTTTAAATTTTTTATAAACCTGACCAAACTTGAAGACTTCCTCAGCAATTCTACAAGAGTGCAGCACTGACGAGATAGCCCTAATGGCCAAGTACGACGTGGAACTTCAAGTGGTATGTAAATAGTAACTCTTAACTCAAGAATCTTTAATTATTATCTGGAAACCTTTACCCATTCAATATGATGTCGACACAGCCAGAGCGCAGCTAACCCTAACATCTGGACATATCTGAAGTAGGGTAGCCTACAACTTATGATGAAATGGCTCTCGTGCTAACCCTAGCAACTGACCATATTGAAGCAAGATACAGCTTTGGACAAAGAAACTCAATAACTACTGACGTTGGACTGAACACGCACTTCCGTGAGTAACATCTTTAGGACTTTTAACCGTTTTATATTTTAATTGAATAAGTTAATGCACCACCACAGACTGTATCCACTTTACAGAACGTGTAAAACAGAACTTACAGACGTTAAAGCATCTTCCTGAAGAACCTTGTGGTCACGTAATTGTATGTGAACTTTATGATAGAATCACATGAGATATAATGACCAATAGGAATCCTGCAGTAAATGTAATAAGTGCCTACACAGACTGGGAGTAGCTCACGGTGGTATTTAGAACCCATTAACAAATAAGTGTTAGGATCTCGAAAACATGAACACAGATGTTTAATAATGTTATTTCACTGAGATTTTCGATTTCCATAGCATACTTAACGTTTTCTGTCATTCACAGCAGACCAATGATTTCTATGGCATACTCTATGTTTTCTGTCGTCGGATCAACGATTTCATTAGCATACTCAATGCTTTCTGTTGTGCATAGTGGATTGACAATTTCCACAACACACTCGACATTTTCAGTTGTGCGCAGTGGACCGACGATTTCCGTGGCACACTCGATGTTTTCCATTGTCCTTAGTGGACCGACAATTTCCACGGCATACTTGATGTTTTCTGTCATCTGTACCGGACCGGCATACTTCCATAGCATACTCTATGTTTTCTGTCATCCATAGAGGACCAACGATTTCCTCAGAATCTATGCAAAATCCGCAGTACTTGGAATCTATGAATCTTTCTTTTCACCGCATGATCTTATTCAGTGTGAATGGATAATTTACTCTGCCAAAGTACAGACGATGACGACAGGGCATGGGGGTTCCGGCACATAATGGCACAGAATTCCTATCTCTGTTATATATTTTATTTATAGGGATAAAAATACAGAAAATGTTAAAATCCGGAAGAAAAAAGTTCTTCCGGCTGGAAAACCAGAAGACTGTACAAAAAATCGAAAAACTTCTGGAAAATCAGGAAGAGTTGGCAGGTATGCAATAGTATTTAACATTTTGAAATTTCATTTATACGTTTTTTAGGGCCATCTAGAAAAACATATAACAGAGGTTTCACTGTACTTGTTCACAGAAAGCAACAAAAAAAATCTACACATTTTCATTAGAAGACATGAATTAGGTGAATATTTTTTTATTGGAAAACAATAGATACATGGATTAATCAAAGAATAACCCCTAACAAACATTTATTCATCAATCTGAACATGATCTTTATCAAAATACTTTCCATTGCACATAATACACTTGTTTCAGCATGTAACCCAGCTCCTGAAAATGTGTAGCACACTATTCTAGGGAAGGGAGTTTGAAACCACCTACCTCTACAGCTCTTTTGCATTTGCAATCAGTCTTAAAATGGTGACCTCACAATGGTTCATTTAATTGTGACAACACCAAAAGTCACAATGCTTTTCAGAAAATTGTGCCTTTCATTTTGGTACCATTCTTTCAATTCTATTCAAAAGGTCAACTTATAATGGCTTTTCCTTTAATGTGAGTACCCTTGAAATCTAACGTCAGCAAATGTGATACTCAAGTGTTCCATCACAATGGTCTGGATGTCATCATACTAAATGTCTAGTGTATTCAATAACTGCATAATTGTGATTCAATGGCTCTCTCTGATCACTTGCAGTATTAATGAGAATCTCTGAAACAAGCTCTGATAGAAACCCTTCCCTTACAAAATCTTAAACATTTTGTCTGCCTTCTGTAAACTCTTTATGACAATGAAACACACTTGCACGTGCCATCATTTCATTCAATACATGCTTCTCAAAACATATTGTATGTTTGAAGATGAACACAAAATTTCATCATGTAATGTTACTCAAGAATTGACTACATGCTGATGTGTAGGCGAAATGAAATGCTGTTAAAATCGAAGTACTGCTTTTCTCTCACAAGGTGGCACACGGACAAAAATGTCTGGAAGTGTATCTTGCATGTCTACCTTCCATTAAAAGTTCGACATGCGACCATTACTGTGCAAAAGATTAGTCTTATAACTTTTTGATCAGCCCTCATAGAACAATACTTTTTATTCACAGACAAGAGGTAGATGAAAACGCATATACATTTTTTTTTATATAGAAACATAAAAGAGACTCTCCTAACTGACATTTTATTCTAAGGTCAGCAGCAGCCAACAGACTGGGAGGGGGTGGAAGTGAGACCAAAGATATGGTGGGGATTAACAATACAAAATAACCTAGTAGCGACACAACAGCTCACAACTGGTAGAATGTCTTCCAATGCACTGTGCACGGTTACTTCTTTTAAACTGTAAACCTGAATATCATCACCGATGCTCAGCATAACACGCATTCGTAAATATTCAACTAATGCCAATTGATATTCAGGGAGTTTATGTGAATTCTTCATTAATTATCCCAGTAACTATTCAGTATTGAATAAACTTCTGTTCAACACGTTATTGATAGGGACTTCTCACTTTGGTCATGGGCTTATCATAGATCTTCATGAACTTAAAGTTGTTGTTAATTAATTCAAAATATATACGAAATTGCTTATCTTGTCTAATGCTGTTGGTCATTCATATTCGGTTCTGTTTAATATAAACTACTATTTTGTTCCATCCCTGTTCGGAATCTCGATGTTTATGTGCATGCAATGTCCCAATATTTTCATGGTTTCAAATGTCATTAATCCCCAACTTCAATGTGATAAACAGTATAGATAAAATCCAATTCCAGAATGTATTCATCAACCTTCTTTAAAAATTCCTGTCCGCCCATTCAACATAAAATCCTCTTTTTTAAAATGAGTTACCACAGATAAAAAACATCATGAAATGTAAAAACCAAACAAATTAACCATAATGAACGTTACATATTAAAACCAGAAGATTAAAATCCGAACAAGAATAAATCTGACATCATGCAATTCCGACATTCTGAATGCCTAGTATCGACCTTAGCCCTAATTGCCGCAAGAGTCCCGGTACGCACTTGCTCAATCCCCTGCTACTCTGGACATGTTTTGCACATGTATCTCCATGGAGTTTTCGACAGCTAATGAGTTTAACTCTGTCACATCTGCCCCCGCAGTTCCATTGTGCACGCACACATCACCTTCTTCTCTCCCAGTGTCCAAACCAATACGGACCTTTGAATTCTTTTTTTTTTTTTTTTGGCTCAGCTACAAAAACCATAACAAATAAATTAATATCAATAAAATATACTGGAACCCATTTACAAAATGTTCATTCTTTGTGAATCACAGGCAATAACAAGGAACTTGTGGACTGGTGAAAGCATTTCAGTCACAACACTCAATGTAAAATTACTGTCAACGTGTGGTGGTTAAAATAGAGATCAAGATGATTCCAGCCACATCTACCCAGTTATCAAAAATACTATAGTGCTGTGCAGCTATAGATGATAGGATGCACAGCTACAGCCAGAGGTTGAGTGTTATACTGAATCATGGTTGAAGAAGGGCTTCAACGCGTACAAGATACTACAAGAAATTCATTACATTCACTTGAAATAACCTTATGTGCATGACACTGGGGAGAAGCCAAGATATTTTAACAAACCTTCAGACAGAACTGATTTCACACCATTTCCACTTGGAACAGAGTTGTTCACAGGGCTTGCTTCTTTTGGCTTTTCATCACCTTCTGAAGACACAGAAGTCTGGGATGCAGAAATACGAGCAGGGTGGGATTCAGCTGTGCTTGCTTGAAATATGGGGAATTCTATCCTTTCCAATTCACCACAGCAATGAGCATGCTGAGTAACATAAAAACCATGGTTGGCCGTCTGTGGAGAGAGAAATATTAAGTAAACATCATTTTACACTTCTTAACTGCATATAAAACATGCATTTAATGCTTAACTGCATATAAAACATGCATTTAATGCATCACTTGAAAAGATGTTATAATTACAATAGCTGAAAAGCTTGTGTACAAGTGAATGGTGTTTTATCAAAATTGTTTTCCACTGGTGCAGGAGTCACACAAGGTTGTGTAATGCAACCATGGCTGTTTAATATATTTATGGATGTGTGTATGCATGATGCCAAAATAGGTAATACTGGTTTATGTCTAGGTGATATCTCTGTGTGCAGATTGCTCCATGCTGATGACACTGTCCTGTTAGCAGAGGGCAAAACTGAGCTGCAGAGTATGTTGTCCCGGATGAACGAAGTTTGCATGAAATTCAACCTGAGTATAAATAAGGGAAAAACCAAAGTTATGGTTTTTGAGTGAGGAACTGTTAGCACTGAATGTAATGTAAGTCTAAATGGCACAGTGATTGACCAGGTGAATGAGTTTGTGTATTTAGGAAGCATGTTTGACAGAGAGAACAAATTGGATGGTGAAATTAGTAGGCGAGTGAATTCTTCATTGAAAGTCATGGCTGCTTGGGGATATTTTCACAGGAATGATGGGTTCTCAAGTGAGTCCCGCATGGCTGTGTATGAAAGTGTAATTTTTCTTACTCTGATGTATGGCAATAAAACCTGGATACTACAGAATAAACATAGGAGTCATTTGTGTGCTGGAGAAATGCATTACTTATGGGGATTTGTGGTAAGGCACGTTCTGATTGTGTGAGGAATGAAGATGTCATGCAGTTGTGTAATGTGAAGCAAAATGCTGTTAGCAAGGTGGAGACTAATATGCTTCGGTGGTTTGGCCATGTTGAAAGAATGAGTGATGAGATGCTTACTAAGATACTTTTTAGCCCGAGTGGCAGGAAAGAAAGACAGAGGATCAGATTCAGGAGTGTCTGCATGAGAAAAAGATTATGAGTATGAAGTATAGAAGATCTTGTGTACGGCGTGTGATGGATGTCAGTGAAGCCCAAATTGTATGTCAAGATCACTGTAAATGGAGAAGTTTGATATGGCAACAGTAAGTAAAAATTATCAGGTAGTATTTTTGTGGAGCTAACCTCTGAATCCCAGAGAACAGCTTAGTGGTATGAATGAATGAATGAATGAGTGTATGTGCGTGCATGTACGTATGTACCAAAAAGAGAAAAGTTTGTCCTGGTTGGTTGGTGTATTTTAATGGCGAAAAGGCCAGGTCTGGCCAAAGAGCGACAATCACAAGGCAATCAAAGAAAAGAAGTTAAAAGCTAGGTAGAATAATAAAAAGCACAGCGGAGTGGGACAATTGAAAAACAAGAACGATAAAAGCTTGGTAATTTAGATTAGTTTAAGAAAGTCAAATCCTGTTTTTAGCTACACATAATATTGAGCCTCCATTCCTGGGTGAAATGCACGCCACTGTTAACTGCATACAGCAATGACATGCATTTAGAATGGAGCCACTCTGTGTATCATGTGAGTAGAGGATGAAGGTCTATAAACATGCTGTTTGGGTGCTCCATCAGCATTATTGGAAAAAAAGGTTAAATGCAGCAATGAGAGAAATTCATGCAGTTGAAGGCAAGAAAACAGTGGACAGCAGCACTGCATGGAAAAGGTCCTACCATTACATTGCTGAGGACACCAGTCTCCAAGATAAGCTGACATCAGGACTTCCCATGATCACCAACACTCTGGTCGAAGCCATGAGAGTGAACACCAGTACCCAGTTGGACATTTAGGTGTGGACTTCCCAATATACTATCATTCATCACCAGAACCAGCTTAGTTTCTTCTTCAGGCACCATCCAATGGTTCCTCATAAACTGACACCCCAGCAGATGGAATGATGTGTTGTTCTTCACCACAGATTTCAGTCAAATCCACAAGATGATAGGTTTTGGCATTGTATTGTCACAGGTGATAGAAAGTAGATATTTCTACATTATTGTACCATTATAAACCAGCAGTAGAGTTCACTCCAGGAAGTACAGCCAATAGTGCAAAGTGGGTGGTTTGAGAGGAAAGCCACGCTGTGCATTTGGTGGAACTGTGAGGGTTCTGTGCATTGGGAACTCGTGCCAGATGCTCAGGATCTGGATGGGAACTTCTATGCCGAACAACTGCACAGGATACTCAGCATTAACACTAGCAACCCACTGTCCATCAACAGGAAGACGGTATAGCTGCAAGTGAATAATGCCCCAAGTCACACCACCAGAGTGGTGTGCTGAAAACAACTACAGGAATTGGTAAGAGTTGAGATCTTACCTTACCTGCCATACAGTCTGGACCTTACCCCATCTGACTACTAGAGCTGAGACGGGCTGGGCCCGAGCTCGAAAACCTGAGCCTGGGCCAGGGCCCTAACCAGGCTCGGGCTGCCATATATAGATTTTTTTACCTATCAGTTTTGTCAAATAGTTATTGGTTTTATTTTCAAACCTGCAGCAGTTCTCATTCACCACCAGATAGTTGTTCTTTTAGTTACGTCTGTTGTTTGGCTATCTGTGAGAGAATGAATGAAATTTAATAAGTCTCTTTAGGCAATGTGGTTGTTCCATCCATATGAAGCTGGCTGTCGGCCACCAAAGACTAGGGAATAGCGACAGACCAGCAAGAGAAAATGCATTAGAGGTGGGTTGGTGGAGGTGTCCTAACTTAGAATATGAGATGTATAAGAAAGGAAACTGACTGACAACAAACATAAGAAAGAATAAGGAAATAAGGGGGATGGTTGAAATGCACCGATTTTCCGATCGGATAATGGAAAGGAGAGTGGATGTCTGGAAGACAGTAAAAAGCTGATTGAGCTAACAATGTACTGTACTTTGCTATTCTCTAGTTTTATGATATCTAGCATTCGTTTCCTGATGCTGCCGTTACGTGTTTAGGATGTCAATAAAGAAATCTTCTGAAGGCGTAAATTAGAGCCAAGATTAGTCTCGATTACCCATGACATTTTATGCATAAGGTGAAATTCTCTCCGTAATTGCTTCGTAAAACTATGCAGTAGCCAGAAAGATCGCCGGGCCTTTGAAGTCTTCTGATGCTTTTTGTGATTAACATTTCAAGCCAGTTACATCTTATGCATTTCCTAAGACAGTAGCACGATGGATAATCCCAATTCAAAAGTTGTTATGCTGAAGCTCAATTCTGGAGAATGTAAATTTATTAAAAATAAAGTTGGAAAGTCTCCCATGGGGAATCTTTTCAGTAAAATTGTTGAGCGAGATTCAGGGGAAAAATTGGACTACATTCAAAGTCTTATAGTTCAAAAGTGGACTACGTTGAAGTTTTATAGCTCAAAAGTTGGCATGTAAAGAAAAAAAAAAAAACCCTACTGTGGGCTCGGGCTCAGACTTCATGACAAAAACGGCAGACAGTCCTCGGGCTTGGACTATAAGACTTCAGGCCCGGGTGGTCTCGGGCCCCCAAATTGAGCCCGAACTCACCTCTACTGACTACCACCTGTTTCACTCCACGAGCCATTTCCCACATGGATGGAACTTTGCTTCTGCGGTGGACGTCGAATCTGGCAGCAGAGTTTTTGTCCTCAAAACTTGTCGAGTGGTGCCACTGTGAGATCGTGGTTCTGGTGGAATGTTGGCAAAGAACTGTACTTTGCAAAATGGAGTGAGCAAGTGTGGCTTTCTTGCATCATTCAACTTTTCAGCAGCACATGGGACAAACTTTTGACTCATCCTGGTAAATGCAACGTACAGTGGCGCCGCATTTTACGCAGATTCAATACATGGTCAGCCCCACTGCTAGATTCATATCACATGGTAAATGGAGCTACGAAAAAATCAATCAATGCGTGCTGGCGCCCCTTGTGGTGTGACTGTGTCAATGATTTTAAAGGTTTTCCTACCATCAACGAGGAAACAAAACATTACTCAGATGGCCAAGCAGATTGGGGGTGAAGGCTTCATCGTTATTCTGGAGGAAGAAATAACAGATTTTATTGGACATAAAGAACCGTTGACTAATGAAGAGTTAGAAGAACTTGTGAAAACTTCCTCGGATGAAGATGATGACGCCGCTGCCGCCGAACAAGATGAAACTGCCTGCAGTAATCTGTACAAGTTCGCCGAAATGTTTCAAGCAGCAAAGAACTTGAAAGATTTCATTTCTAACTACGATCCCTCCATGGAACGTAGACTTAAAATAAACCAAAGTATTGCAGACTCTTTAATGCCGTATTATGAGATTTTTCAGCAGCTAAAGATGCATTGGCAACAGTAGCCGATAACGATGTTTTTCCAGAAGAAAAAACTCCTTTTACTGACTCCCCATTGCCTCGCCCAGAGTCTCCAACTACTGCACCTAATGCATCAGCTTTGGACCTCAGCTTTGACGACCTCTCAGTGATATTAGGTAGTGAAGGCAACGATTATGTAGGTATGCATGAGGATTTGCATCACGCTATTTCATATTTTAATTGCAACTGTTACAGAAGTAAGTATACATTGCTCTTTGTAAAATACACATTATACTGTAATAGATATATGTAAGTGAATAATACCGTACATATAAATATAAAAAAAGTGTGTGAAGTGATTTATTGTATGTAGTTCCATTATTGGTTTTGAATACACGCGGTTTCGGCTTTACGCAGTCTTGCCGGAACGTAACCCCCGCGTAAAATGTGAGACTACTGTATCTGAATACAAGCATATTCATTCTTAGTTAAAACTTAAGTTTGGCTGCATGACTGATTTCTGTTATGTAAACTACAGATTAATCATCTCTCATCCAAAATGATTGGGGCAAGAAGTGTCGAAGATTTCAGATGTTTTTGGTTTTTTGAACATTTGTATATGGTATACCTATATGATGAATAGCTTGGGAATGGGAACAAATCTAAACACTAAGCCCCTTTATTTCTCAAGAACTGAAAGTTGTCCACGAACGATTCACTTGAGAAGAATGAATTTGCAAATTGAGTCATTCGTGAACCAAATGATTCTTTCATGAAAACAATTGATTCTGTGGAAGAGCGGATTCTATCAAATAATTGATCTGAGAATTGCTTCTAACTAGACAAAAAATCTTCACCAAGGTGTCTTATTCAGAAGTGTAAAAAATGCAATAAATTTCACGAATATTTTTTTACCAACTTAAATAAAACAAGTAAAAAGGTTTTTCATACATACATATCACTAAGCTGTTCTTTGAGATTCAAAGGTTAGCTCCACAAAGAAATACAAACTACCAGATAAATTTTTAACCGATTACTTACTTACTGTTGCTATATCAAGCTTCTCGATTTACAGGGATCTTGACACACAACTCGGGCTTCACTGACATTCATCACACGACGTACACAAGACCATCTATACTTCATACTCATAATCTTCTTCTCACGCATACACTCCTGAATCTGCTCCTCCCATGACTTCCTTGGCATTCCTCTGGCTTTCCTACTTGCCACTTGGACTAAAAATTTTTTCTTAGTAAGCATCATCTCATCACTCATTCTTTCAACATGGCCAAACCACTGAAGAATGTTAGTCTCCACCTTGCTAACAACATTTTGCTTCACATTACACAACTGCAACACATCTTCATTCCTCATACGACCAGACCGTCTTGCCACAAACCCTATAAGTAATGCATTTCTCCATTGCACAAATGACTCTTATATTTTTTCTGCAGTACCCATGTTTCACCAGAGATGCCAACATCTGAAGGAAGTAATCAGTAGTTCACATGCATGTCATCCGTAGTTTCTCCGTAGTGAAGTCAAGTCAACTCCCCGCATTAAAAATTTTCAGGGTAGCATGCCTATTTCCCAGAGTACACTGCTACAGTTTTGGCAGCATTTTCAGAGATGCCAACCTCAAATTGTTGGTATCAGTAGTCATTGCGTAAACGGGAAAAAAAATGCCGAAAATAGACACTTGTAATAACATGATCTGCGGCAGAAACTGGCAAATTATGTTCGATTAAAAATCGAGCAAAATAACTTTCAGCTTGAATAACAGCAGTTTCATGACTTTTCACAAAGTAATTGGATACAAAATTATTCTTTTCTTACAATAAACCATATTGTTCATGTTTTTTTGAAATTACATGCCTCCAGCAATCGTCCCGTACACCATGAGCCACCGAAAAATCACAATTACACACACTATGGATTCACGGAAACACGTGACCGCTGTAAACATGGAAATTGCAACAAATAACATTTCTTATACTGCTACGAATTTTTAATTTTTTTTGTCCAACTGGAACTGGAAACCACTGAAGCATGTTCATAATTACAGCAATTCATGTTGCTACGCTACGTTTGAAGAAGTTTTAGGAAGGGAGTGCTGATCCCATGTCTAAAACTGCTCTTAGAAATAGGAAGCTAGGAGATCTGAGAAAGTGAACTCAATAGGAAAGATAAATAGAAAAAATGAGTGAAAGGAGAGGAGGACAAATCTTTTGAATGAACCGCAACACCAATTTGGGGCGGGAAGGGGAACCAAGCACCCATCTCAGAGAACCACAACCACCACCCAACCGCCGTCGCCCCAAAGGAGTGAGGGGGGGGGGTATTGAAACTTCTTATTAAATAAAAGTATACATCCACAAAAAAATATTCAAAGAACACATTCAGCTTTTTAGTAGCACAACCCACAACCTGTTGTATTATGAATCCAATGACATGCAATTAAATTTAATTTTTGTATTAACTTTCTTTCAATAAATATTGTGTGTAATAAGAATATAAATAAAGGTATGGTTGTAGTTATACTTAAAAAAAAAAAGCAGTGTTGATCAATACTAATAGTTTTAAAAAATAATAAAATAAATTTAATAATAAAATGTGGAACATGGTGACCCACCGCGCCACCTTTAAGATGCATCGAGGGCATGACCACTGCTGGGTTAAGGAACAGAAACAACAACAACCACAACAAAACAGCAAGCAAAATACAAAGTGAAAAAAAGGGAACCAACACAAACAAATAACTTCAAATTTTAGTTCTCAGGGAAGAGCAGAGGAAAGAAAAGACCACAAAGGCATGCACCATCCGCTTCTTCCCTTGCATTCTGAATCCCGTTATCAATGGCAACCTGTTGCTGTTACTGCCTCTTTTCCCAAGGATAAAAATGAAAAAAAAAAATGAATTTTCATTTAACATAGCTGAATTTTTGACAGATTCTATAATTTGGTCTTATAAGGATACTCTGCAAATTTCGCTTGAATCCAATGAAAACTTTTTAAAGTATGCACTTTTTTTAATTATTAAGACGTTTGTTTAGAAAAAAGATGTCAACTACTTTTTTGTTCATGTGGTAGCAGTGAAGCACAGAGGAGATCTACGGACATGCAACATTTACTTCCCCACTCTTTTATTCTGAGCCTGTGTTTGCCATCCTTAGCCATACTCCCTACCTAACTGAGAATAAAACTGTGAAAAATTAATTTTACAAATTTTCGTTTAAGAAAGCTGAGTTTTTTACAGACGCTTTAAACTTGGTCAAATAAAGTTACCCTGAAAATTTTGCTTGAATCCAGTGAAAACTTTTTAAATTACACACACACACACACATAAAAATTATGACATTTAGACAAAGAAGTTCTTGTAATAAAAAAAAATGCATTTCTAATTCAAAAGTTTTTACATTATCAAGGTGAAATTTTCAGTGTCACTTTGTTTTAATACACAATGGCATCTGTAAAAAGTTCTGCACATTTAACTGAAAATTCGGAGGGGGGGGGGGGAATCCACATTTTTATTTACCAGTGTGTAAAGTTCAGTAATGCCAGACTGCACTGTTGGGATCACTCTTTTCAGTAATCACCTTGGGTCATCCAATACGGACATTGCAACCAGCTTCCCACCAGCTGCAAACCTCAGCAGTCTGTCACGCCACCTCACATTTACAAAAATGCTGGCATAAAAGGTAGCATATATATATATATATATTTTTTGCCGGGTTTCAACAGTTTCAGAGTAAAATTATCGAGCCAATCTTAACAAAATTTTTGTGATGCACAATAGCTGTAAAATCAAATACAATATAATATTTTTTTTATCATATCTACAAAACGATTTATCAATTTATCCGGAGCTTTCACAAATTTTTCAGAGTGACTGGAGCAGAGTATCAATACTGGAGCACTTGGCAACTCTGGGATATTCATATAAATATCGGGGGTTGACCTATACACATGTGTATACTGTATAGTTTAAAAAAAAAAAAAAAATTTTTTTTTAAAATAAAATTTTCTGGAATTATCCAAGATTTATGGAAAAATCCATAGTTTTTCACACCTCTGTAAGTCTGTAGTTTGAACATGATATCCGTAGAAACTATGGAATATCCGTAGTGCTTGGCATCTCTGTATTTGCCATAGATCAGAGCAGGAACAATTACACTTTCATACACAGCCATGCAGGACTCTCTTGAGAACCCAACATTCCTGTGAAAACCTCCAAAAGCAGCTATGACTTTTAATGAAGAATTTACTCGCCTATTAATTTCACCATCCAATTTGTTCTCTCTGTCAAACATGTTTCCTAAATACACAAACTCATTCACCTGGTCAATCACTGTGCCACTTAGACTTATATTACATTTGGTGCTAACAGTTCCTCGCTTAAAAACCATAACTTTGGTTTTTCCGTAATTTATACTCAGTTTTTTAATGAGATTTAAAAATAAATTTAAACTGTGACTGTTTATTAAACACGAAGAGCTAACGAATCTGACCCTGAATTGATTTGTGATAGTCATTCCCAGTAAAATCGATCACCGGAAGAGTCCATGAACAACATAAGTAAATCTAACTCAGAACTGATTCAATAGTCATTCCCTGTGGAAATCAGATATCAGAAGAGTCAATTAATGACGCACACAGATCTGACTCAGAACCGATTCACAAGTGTAATTCACTGCAGAAATCGTTTACCAGAGGAGTCAACGAGTGACACAAATGGATACAACTTGGAGCCAATTCACGAAAGTCATTCCCGAGGAAACTGTTTATTGGAAGAGCCAACAAATGACACAAATGTGACTGACTCAGAATTGATTTGTGAGAGCCAATCCCTGTGAAAATCATTCATCATGATTTTTCAACAAATGAATTGTTGTAGTAAGTTGAATCAAAAGAATCGGTTTGTCCATCATTACAACAGAACTGAGCATCAAAGCCCCACTCAGGGTATTTGAAGTCATGTGTTGTAACTGTTGAAGTGTGTAAATACCTGTGCAATGCCAGGGTAGCTTCCCAAAGATTTCTGGATTTATTTTCTTGTTTGTGATGTCATGTCGGTGCCGGGAAAAATTTCAGTTTTCAGAGGTTTTTGGTTTTGGGATTTTCAAACAATGGGTGCTCAACCTACAGTACAGATGGATGAAAAACACAGTGTCTCAGAAAAGATGTAGATTGAAAGTATGAATGGTATATAAAATACCTGATTTAATTCCTGGAATAAAAATAAAGGAGGTTTCAAACAAATACACAACTAAAAAAATAAATAACAACCACCACAGCTAAGTATCACATAAAGTATAATGCTGAAGAATATTCTCACTTATAAAAAAAATTCCTAACATCTTTTTCCAAAACAGAACTTGAGACTATCTTCTTTCAGTCACCCTACTTCATAAAAAGTTATGGCATGGTCTTTTCCATCAAAAGCAACTTAAGTGCACGTGATGTGTCAGAAACCATGATTTTGTCCTTTTATGGAATTGCTGGTTCACTTTGAATACAGTTCACTTCATTTTTCTTCAAGAGAAACAACTCATGTGATACATCTTTAAAGCAAATGATAAAAAGTACTTTTTTTCTTTTGTAATAACCCCTGAATCAAACAGCTATACAACTGTTGGAAATTACTGTTATTTTAAATCTACTGTATGTAAAAGTTAACACTTTTCTAACACACTTACTTGCACATCAAATGGGTCCTCCCTGCTGGACTGTTTTCGACCACAATCACAAGAAGATACGAGTTTGACTTGACTGCAGTGAGGAAGCAAGGGCAATGATTTATCTTCGGGTTCATTTTCAGTCCTATGGATCTATGAAAAATATACATGTAAGGATATCTAAAGCGAAGTAAAGGCAGGAAATTCTACTTATTTTACAGCATTTTTTCTACATCAAACTATTCAATGAAATGTTAAAGCAACAAAATTAAAAATAATTTACATATTTTTTCCATTTAAAATGGGAGAATAATTTTTACTTCAAAATGTATGCTAATATAGATGAATATGTACATGTGCTTGAATATACAGTAGAACACATTTACAATGAGGAATTCAGGACTGACGGAAGTCCTCACTAAATCCTTTTTAGAGTGAAAAATCCCACCACATAAAAATGTGTGAAAGTGATAATATGCATATATGTTTGTATTATACATATATCCATAACAATAGGACTGGAAGATTTAATTAATTAACTACAGTAGAACAAATTAAAATAATTTACAACAATAAGCACTTACATGAATACATAGTATAGCAGTGAATCCTGAAGCAGATGTCATGTGGAAACCTAAAAAAAAAAAAAAAACTTCCAAGGCATAATCGATCAGAGTGGGAGGCAGAGAGGGTCTCTTGCACAACTCACTTGTTGAATATTTGATGTACTTTCTCCCCACTGTTTCTCTACAAACATTCTTCTATTATCACACCAAGATTTTGCTATGCTGTTGCAATTTTATCTTGTATACCACCATTTCCATTTTTTCATTCTAGGATAATGTGCAGATTTTTTTTTTTTTTTTTTTTTTGCCTTTTTAAATATGTTATTTCATTTTGTTACTTCACTTGTTAAAAGTGACTTCAGCTTTTCTCTCCCTTGTTAAATATGGGAATTTTGTTACATATTATTTTATTAAAAATGGTCAAATTAGCTTTAAATTATCAAATTAGCTTTGAATTAATACTAAACAAATCAAAAGTTCTTATTTTGCTTGTTAAATCTGGGCTTATTATAATTGGGTTCTACTGTACGTGCATACTGTATACTGATATTTCAGAATTCCCCATCCTCCCAAAAATCAATATATTGTTTCCTTATTATGTGATTATGTAATAGGGTGGTTGCCAAATACGTATATGGTAAAAGATGAAGTTAGTTGTATGCCAAATGGTACCCTGTCATATTGTTACATATGTGAAATAAATGATTTCTGTCAAATCTGGAGCCATTTGAATAATATTTGAGGTGGCTCAAGACAAGCAAAAAAGCTTGAATGTATGCGATATATGGTACTTAATCAGTAGTCAATAGCCATTGATTATGTACCTTATATCGCATAATAATCAAAGCTTGAACGTACGCGATATCAGGTACTTAATCTATAGTCAATAGTCATTACTCATATGCCAATATTAATTGCTATAAGAATTATCCTATGTATTATTCTTTTAACTGCAACTATTTCATTTAGTAGTCAGAATATTAAAATCATGTATTTTGTTTTCAGATAGAAGGTAGCCTACTGTGGCAAGAAAGGATTAAAACGAGATGGTTACTAGGAGTAGTGCTTCTGCTTTTGCTGGTAGGATATGCTACGGAATGCATCACCAGAATGAAACTCCCTACGTATTGCCAAGCACTCTCTCTTCTTTCACGAACATAATGCAAACAAGAAAACAGTAAGAGAAAGCTCACGACATGTTGTTAGGGAGGTTTCGAAATTCTGGAGTATGGCTCATATCCCAACGACCATAGAGAGAAATGCCATTGGAAAACTGGAAATTATCAAACAGAGGTCATCGCTCTTTCCACGTTTTTGAGTGAGCCACGGAAAAATTCTCACTGGCCGCCATCGGGAATCGAACCCAGGGTCTTCCAGTCACGCGCCGGACATACTTCCAGTGCACCACAGTGGCCTCGAAGTTCTCCAGACTCACACACACTAACTGCCAAGCCAATTTGGCAGGTTGCTTCTTGGAACTCCGCACAATGCTGGGGGTTTACCAAAGATGGTAAGCAGCAACCGAACAAATATCCTGGTGGTGGCCAATGATAATTTTTCTGTGACTCACTTAAAAATGTGGAAAGAGCGATGACCTCTGTTTGATGTTCCTAGTCCACGTCAAATGTCTGTATTAATTATTCATTTGCCTGCCTTCTAATTATTTGTTCAGTTGCTGCTTACCATCTTTGGTGAACCCCCTGCATTGTGCGGGGCTCCAAGAAGCAACCTGCCAAATTGGTTTGGCAGTTAGTGTGTGCGAGTCTGGAGGAATTCGAGGCCGCTGTGGTGCAGTGGAAGCATATCTGGCGCGTAACTGGAAGACCCTGGGTTCGATTCCCGGTGGCGGCCAATGAGAATTTTTCTGTGACTCACTTAAAAACGCGGAAAGAGCGATGACCTCTGTTTGATGTTCCTAGTCCATGTCAAATGTCTGTATTAACTGGAAATTATGTTTGACAGATGGAAATGACTAAAGAAGAACACAAAACGACGAACCCTAACTCAGACGAAATTTTTCGAAAGAGATATTGATAACTTTTTGACATTGTGCATGCTGATGCCATGCCCATGATTAACATCCCTAAAGATTGTGACTTCTTGCATGATCAGCTCGATTGATGTTAAATTAGCAAAGAAAGAGGAAAGGTTTTTGAGCAGAAAACGTCGTGAAATAGAACGGAAAGAGCGGGAAGAAAAAAGAAGAAAAGAAAGCCAGCCCAAGTCCAGTGATGAAATCATCATGTCATTTGAAGATGACACAGATTTAGAGCAGGAACAAGTAAAAAGTACTTGTGAAAAGGTCAATACAAAGGGTATTTGTGGTGACCGTCGTGAAAGACCCTTGAGTATTATATCCCCAGACCTTGCCTCGGCTCTAATCGGACAAATATTAGTGATAGAAAAGCTGTGTTCCTGTTAACAGCAGCTGCTCAGAGTCTTGGCCATGATGTTTCCAACTTAGCAATAAATCGGTCAACTATCAGAGATGCAAGGATTAAGCTCAGAACAGATCAGGCTCAGTCTTCAGTGCAATGTTTTTCTCCAGACGTTCCACTACTGTTTACTGGGACGGTAAGATGCTACCAGACATACAAGGAACAAATCCATTGAAAGACTCCCTATATTAGTGTCAGGACATCAAGTGGACAAGCTTTTAGGCATACCAAAATTACCCAATGGAACAGGGATAGCAGCAGGCGATGCTGTTTTGTGTACTTTAACAGAATGGGGTATTACTGATCAGGTAAAGGCGATGAGCTTTGACACAACCGCTGTCAACATAGGGCTCAAAGCTGGTGCTTGTACACTAATTGAGAAAAGTCTTGAATGAAGTATGTTGCATCTGGCTTGTCGACACCACATCCATAAAATTATCATCAGTGAAGTCTTTACTTACTGTTTTGGTCGGTCGTCTGGTCCAGAAATTGGTATTTTCAAATGGTTCAAAGCAAACTGGAAGCTCATAGACAAAGGAAGCTTCGTGACAGCACCTGACGATCGGATATGTTCAGAGGTTCTCGCGAAAAACAACAAGCTTCGAACAGATGCTCTTGAGTTTGCAAGAAAATCATTGCTGCAGCCAGGTGGGTTTGCACATGACTACCGTGAACTATTGGAGCTGACAATTATTTTCCTTGGTGGACTCCTCCACGTGGCATTCATATAATGAGTCCAGGTGCAATTCATCGTGCCAGGTGGATGGCGAAGATTATATACTCCATCAAAGTATGGATGTTTAAAAAGCAATTCAAATTGACTTCACAGGAAGAGAAGTCGGTCTGAGAAATCAGTCTTTCTGCCTGCTTGCTGTACAGTAAGGCTTGGATTTCGTGCACTCTTTCAACTGCCGCTCCAGCAAATGATCTCAAATTTCTGAAGTCTGCGGTGAAATACAGCACCATTAACTCTGGCATTTCCACAGCTGCCATCACATCCATTACACGACACCTGTGGTACCTCAGTGAGGAACTAATTGCCTTAGCTTTTGTTGACCCTGAAACGGATATTAGCAAGAAGAAACAAATGGTAGAGGCATTAAGTAAACCCAGTTCTGATTGCCCGTCAAAGAGAATTACATTGGATGCAAGTACCAATGACTCCAAAGAACTTGAGGATTTTGTAACAGTCAACACCATCAACTTTTTCAGTATTTTGTGGATTCCTTACGACTTTCTTACAAAGGTTGATCTGAATGACTGGGAAGAAGACGAACAATATCAGGAAGCCAGGAAATATGCAAACAGCCTCCATGTAGTCAATGACGTGGCAGAAAGAGGAATGAAGCTTATTCAGGATTTTAACTTAAGCATTATAAAGAATGAAGAACAGAAACAGTACTTGCCTCAAGTAGTGTCTTGAGCACAGCTCAAAGTTTCCTGAGCCTATGAAGTATTTGCTAACTGCAATTTGCTTTAATAGTGAACTGACAATCTGACATGGATATGTTTTTTATTAATTCACAACATTTTACTGCTTAAGATGTTTGATATCTACCAAGAGGGTAGTGCATTTACCATTTATCTATGCAAAACCGTAATACTTTATTAGTTATATGTGCTAGAAATTCAAGTTCTCTGAGCGACCAATAAATATTGTCCAAACTGTTTCAAATTTTTTTGTCATGTTTACTTTACACATTGAAACCAAATTACATGGTACCTACAAATAATTTCCAACTTTTAATTTTGATGGCCACCCTATTATGTAATGTTAACTTTCTTATTCAAAAGAGATTGTGATATATATATATATATATTATATATACAGTATCGGATCCACAATCTGG
The DNA here is from genome assembly GCA_039090855.1 of Macrothele yani. Classification (NCBI taxonomy): domain Eukaryota; kingdom Metazoa; phylum Arthropoda; class Arachnida; order Araneae; family Macrothelidae; genus Macrothele; species Macrothele yani. The sequence continues at coordinate 29,422,170 of CM077029.1, read as the reverse complement.
AATCCCGAAATCCAGAAGGATTCAAAATCCGATTTTTTTTCCGAGAAATTTTTCAATATTGCATTTTTAGACACATATTTTATGGCTTTTAGTGTTTTTGTTTATTTATATTCACTGTTTAAACGAAACAACAAGAACAACAACAAAAGAGACCAAAACTAAAAGAAAAAGAAAAAAAGTTGCATCCCAAGTCTGTTCACATGCAAACCACAAATCCCAGATTACCTTGAGATTGGAATACTTACTGTATACTAGAAGTGAAATGCTTTAAAGCAAGCTTGTGTAAATAAGGTATGTATTGTTCCCTTAATATGGGAGGTTAGCAAGGGTTTTATGAATTCTTTCTGAAGACTGGTACCAATGTTAAAAGTCCTCCCAGCTTCCGGCTGTGAAGGAACTCAGTAAACCATCCTGTTAATTTGAAAGGAAGAAAATGAGCTTAAAAGGGGAGAATCTCCCTCCCACTTTTTGCCTGTGTGTCTTTTTGTAGTGAGCTGCAAAGACTGGATCCATCTCAGGGAGGGCAAATGGGGACCCCTGCTGTGTTATCTGCCTATCTTTCTTAAATTCCCCGCCTCTGCTGGGGGAGCGGGTGCCAAACAGCAAAACCTCTTCCTGTTTTCTCCTGTTCCTCCTTCCACCATTAGGATGTCTCAAATCAAATTACAGTAACATACATAACTAGCTCCTCCCTCCCACAAGCACCCCCAGTGAACTTGGTCCCTGAGCAGGGAAAACAAAAGTCCTGTTTGTTATCACTTCCAACTTTTCTTTCTTCTGAATGCTGGCAATGACTGGTTAGCTTCTTAGGGTGGTTAGTGTCTTAATGATTGATTTAATCTTGATTGTTCATTCAATTTTTCACACATGCCATAAAGGGCAACACCGACAACATATACATAACTTTGATGCATGAGGACCCAAAATCGTTTGGTCCTAAGCTTTCTGTTGGGGTCCCATACTGTATATATCTTGGGGAAAGGGGGGGGGCTGCACAGGCACCAGTACCAAAATCTCTCCAGTCCTTCCTGCAGAAGTTACACATGCAATTAAGAACATGAAACGGGTAAAAGCTCCAGGAGAAGATGGAATTACCTTGGACATTATACAAGAAGCAAGTGGAGAAACTGAAACTATGCTTGCCCAAGTTTTTACCAGATGTCTCAATGAAGGGAAGATTCCTGAGGATTGGAACAATGCTTCAATGATCCTGCTACATAAAAAAGGCGACGTTGAGGATCTCGGGAACTACAGGCCCATCAGCCACCTATCAGTGGTTTATAAAGTCTTCACTGAAGTTCTTTCATATCACTTGAAGGATACACTAGACATGGCTCAACCAAGAGAACAAGCTGGATTCAGGAGTGGCTACAGCACAATAGATCATATCCATGTACTGAGAGAACTAAATGAAAGAACAGGAGAATATGAAATCCCATTATGCATGGCTTTTATTGATTATGAAAAGGCCTTCAATTTCGTGAAACAATCAGCAGTTACAATGGCTTTAAAACCTTGCAGTATTGAAGATGAGTACATTAACATTATTAATAACCTATGAATATGCAAGTACAAAGGTTCAGATATTTGAGGATACAGCACTAATAAAAATTGGAAAGGGAGTGAGTCAAGGTGACACCATATCTCCCGAACTCTTTAATGCCACATTGCAAACTGTCTTTTGGGCTTTGAAGTTTTCTATATTGTTTTAGTTCTTAAATTTTTTTTACAGTCTCTACTCAGTAGTGTCTTCCATTTTTTACACCAGAAGTGTTTTTTAGGGAGGGGGGGGATTTAGCTTCTAATGTCTTTTTTTTTTGCACTATACTTATGCAAAATCATTGAGCTTTGACATGCCCCCCCATATTACAAAGGTTAATAAAACACTATGAACAGAAAAGCAAAAGGGTACTTTGTAATCACAATTTAATGAAGTGATCAGAAGCATAAAGCAAAACAATCAGCATAATGGAAGTTAAAAGAGAGAGAATGAGAAAGAAAACAACTCAGTGTCAAAATAGGAATTGCTCTTTCATTGCAAGTGGTTTGGAATAGACAGGATGACTATTACCATAAAAAAATATATGTGTTGCATACATTTCACATTTGCAGTTCAATTAAAGTAATGGTTGCAATTAACCTTTATTGAAAACTAACTCTTTTACTAAAAAACCTGCCCCCACCTTCCAAAAATAATAATAATAATAATAATTCTGTGAAAAATCTTGTGTAACAGTTAAGTTCATTAAAAATGTTTTGGGGCTAGAAATAAAAAAAAATGTATTAACAAAATCTGAAGTGTTCTAAGCAGAACTCTTAGTTTGATGAATTTCAACAAGGTTATTATCATTATTCCTATTTCCTTCTTTCCATTTTTTAAGTGGAAAAGAAAAATTATAAGTGCAATAAATAGTGCATTCAGGATGGAACACGGTTAAATCTTTAATCAACAGCCTTAAACATTATCTGTAGAGATACTGTAGGACAATACTTACCACAAAAAAATTTCTTGGTAACTTACAGATTTAGGGGCTAACCAATTTGGTGTTTTATGAGACTTTTACAGTTTGAAGTTCTACAGCTATAGAACTTAAAAAATTATAAAATTATAACTTAACACTTCACAAAATGGCAATACCATATTTCCCCGAAAGTAAGACCTAACCGGAAAATAAGCCCTAGCATGATTTTTCCGGATGCTCGTAATATAAGCCCTACCCCGAAAATAAGCCCCAGTTACGATACGTAGTACCGTAGTCAGCCAGCCTATCACTGTTCAAAAAAACTGCGAATGCCAAAATCACTGGAGGATACCCTGTTCATGAGTTTAATTTGCCTTGAATATCCAGAGTACGAAAGAAAGCCGATTGACTTTGAACTCAGCCGAAGATATGGTTTTTGTAATTATGGCGCATGCATTCATCATTTTGGTTTAGAGAGCTAGCGGCAGATGAAAAGAAACCATCTTTTGTTCGGCAGCTGTAATAACATCCAGCTATCTTTGGCGGAAAAGTTATTCATCAACAGACAGTGTGTGTTTTTAGAAAGGGGGAGGGGGGGGGGGCAAGTGTGAACTCAAAGAAAAAGTAAGAAGTGTTCTAACCACCTTCAATGGATTACAAAAAGGGTTCGCCCCTGTCCAAGTTATTGTGTTGGGAACGGTGACTGAAAGAATTCTTTAAAAATCAGAGTTAATATTTTGGGGACGAACGTACATTCTTAACAACTGTCATCATTTTTGTTGCCACTCCTGTGTCGATTAACAATTAACACTTGATTTAATGGTAGATTTAAAGGGAATAATATTTTGACCCCCAGACAAGATGAATACCAAAAGAAAGAGCTATTCTGTCAAGTACAAGAAAGGAATTGTGGAGGATTCCCAGGGCAAGAATCTTTCGGCTTTCTGCAAAGAGAAGAAGTTGGATCTCCGAATGGTCTGAAAATGGCGAGCAGAGTACGATAACCTCAGTCAACAGCTGGACGAGGGAAATGCTAAGAAGCGCAAGTGTGAATCAGGTCAGCAACCATTATTTCCTGAGCTGGAAGACATCATCTGTGAATGGATTGCTGACAGGAGAGCAAAGGCTTTGGTTGTGCGCAGGGCTGATATTCAAGCATTTGTCCTTGCAATGGCACCACAGTTAGAAATATCCTCAGAAAAATTCAAAGCATCACAACCCTGGCTGGATGGCTTCCTTCAGCGATATGAACTGCCTCTAAGAAGATCGACAACACTGTTCAAACTGGAAGATACTGAAGTTATTAAACGTGCACTTGCATTCAAGTCCTTTGTTGATGGCATCGACTTTTCTAAATTCCAACTCTCCAATATGATTGCTATGGATAAAACTGCAGTGCTTATGGGCCAAGGATCTCAAACGACAATTGATCAGAGGGGTGCTGTTATATGGAAATATTCAACCTTCGTTTAAATTGTAACTTTTGTTATTTTGTGGGCCAACGACAGTGAGAAATTTCCTCCTCAGTCAGAAACACGCCCAGCACAGATCCATTTCTGAGAAAGGTCATTCTCTCGTTGATCTCCTCTCATGGACAAAAGGACACCCCCTTTTTCCCCCTAGCAGTAGCCAGAATCTCTTTCACAGCCAACAGGTACAATGGACCAAGCAATTAAGAATTTCTTCTTACGTCAAGAACAGAACGTGTAAGGGAATGAGACAGAGAGGAGTCTTCATGGAGATCTCGAGCAAAAGTAGGAAGAATTTTGCTCGGAGGCAAGGCTCACCAAACACTTTAGCATGGGACGAGGTACAAAGAGATTTTCCCGCGGGCTTGTAGCCACATAAGATAGGAGCAGATTTGGCGGGAAAAACGTAGAGAGGGCCATCCATAACATCCAACCCCCGTTGGAAGTATTTACTATCCAATCAGATCAACTATTATTCCAATATGTTCCCTTCCCCCATCTGACGAATAAAGATATGTGCAAAAGGAAACATCTGTCATAACGTTCAATTTTTAACTACTTGTTTATTTGCTTCCCTGCTTCAACGACAGGAACCTGCAAACAATTCTTCTGATAAGTTGGCGTTTACCACGACACTTAAAATAAATCAAGCCAACAGTGCCTTGTAAATCTACATTCCCTCCACTGGTTATGAAAGTGCACGTGTTACCTCTGTTTTGGCAATTCGTTTGGATGGAAAGAAAGCCCCACCTCTAATCATCACTACGGGCAAGAAAGATAAGATTGAACGTGTTTCAGGTATTTTTGTTCTTGAAACCGAAAAAGCCTGGTGAAATTGGTTGATTTAATGCTGCCACTTGTTTTGCGAGGTGACCAAAGAGGTCTGCTAGTCTGGGATTCAACCAGCACTCACCACGCTAAAGACATGAACTTCCTTGCAGAGAGAAGAATAGATCAAATAATGATTCCCACAGGAATTACTTCCATCTCCAGACTCTTGATATTGCAATAAACAAGCCATTCAAGGATCATTTGCGCATGGAAATCAATGACTACATTGAGAATAGAATGGAGAGAAATCAGCGTGGAAACTTTGTGAAGCCTAGCCTGCAAAAGGTTGTGACTTGGGTGAAGAATTCATGGGATAAAATCACTGACAGCTGTGTTGCCAATACACTACGAGCAGGCTACATGGACAAGAAGTGCTCATTTAAGGAGAGCTTTATTGCCGGACATGAGAGATTGGGGTCAATGGTTCTACAGGAAATGGAGTTGCAAGAAATTCAGGCTGGAATTCGGGGTTATGACGATGTTCCAGAAGAAGATGACATGGCTGTATTTGAATAAATGTAGATTTCTGTACAAAAATAAATGATGAAAAAAAAAAAAAAAGTTGGTAGTACATGAAAAAATAAGACATACCCTGAAAATAAGCCCTAAGTGTTTTTTGGAGCAAAAATTAATATAAGACCCGGCCTTATTTTCGGGGAAACACGGTACTAATCAGACTGTAGGTAAGTCAGTTCAAGCAATGAGGAAGGCTAAGGAAACGTGTCACAAGATTTTGATGTATTCTGTAAATACAATTTGAATTAAAGCCAGTTTCTTTCTCTGGAAATTTTCCTTTTGATTAAACATTTACAGTTGGAGCACATACTGCATTTAAAACACAGCATCAGCTCCTAGTGAAATATACAGAGTACCAAAATATCGTATTCACATACACACTTGATGGAAGATTGTGGTAGGAAAACAATTTCTAGTCCATATGTTTACTTTTGTGTTACTTTTAATGGGAAACATATTTCTGACAGAATATAGAAGAAGAGATCAGGTCAAAGATACTAACAGGATTAATGCAATGATTTCCAGTGAGACTTAGAACCTCACACATCTGATGGCCATTTTTCCACACTCGCTCGCAATCATCCCTCAATTTCTGAACAAAGCGTGGATACGCTGGACCCCTGGAATGTGCTGCAAACACTTGAAGAGCATGGGCAAGCTGGAAAAAAAAAAAGAAAGAAAAAGAATTCAAATTAAAAACAGTTTTCAAATGGATGTAATCTGAAAGTAAAAGATAGCATATTAATTTTGTTTTAAATATTTAATATAATGCATTAACTGATTCAATTAATTCAGCTAACAAATTATTGATGACAACTGGATTAACACAGGTGACTAATGTGTGCGGTGTGAACATTTCTGGTGGGGGTTCGAGCCCTGGTCAGCCAACCACCCAGTCTGCAGTTTTTCCCTGGGCATGGATTCGTGAATGTGTGGATATGAAGTCAGCCCCAGACATACTTTGCCCCTGTCCTCTCCCCTATTTTGGGTTAGCCACCCAATATAGAAATACCTTGGCTATCATCATACCTCTGTCACAGCTTGCTTCAGTGGAGGCAGTAATGAATCAAAATCGGTCTGAAATGCTACTGAAGTAAGTAATAAAGTATTGAAATGTTTTGCATTTTAAGCATACATGCAAACATATCACTAAGCTGTTCTCTGAGATTCATTCCTTAAAGTGAAGTATAGACTAATATTTTGGCCAGTGGTAACTATACAGAAACAAACTTTACATTTCTTAACTGTTTGGAATTTGAAATGCAATAGAACTCAGTCACAATGCAATCCCAGGAACTGTGAAATTCATGTTGCTATTATATGAATTTTGCATTTAGGGTTTTTTACCTCTTATGCAGTAATTACATGGTTTTATTATTTGAGTTTTGAAGTATTTGCATACTTTCATTATACTGTTCTTCATGTACATTTGATTTTAAACGGAATATATGACCAGATAAACAATTAATCATGTTGTAGTATTATTGTTCCTTATTTCATTTATTAAATATGAAAATAATATTAGATTTTTTATCAAATATGTTCTTGACTTATTAATTCCTATGTTCACTCTGTCTCGCTCTTTAAGCCTGCGAGGGGGATGTGGTGAATATAGGAATTCATGTCAAGAACACATTTGGTAAAAATCTTTTCAATCGCCTAAAGTATTCAAATATATAAAAAGTCAGCGATGTATTTGCAAATTCGTTACGTTTTAAAATAACTATTTTACTATGCGAGTGCTAAATTAGAAAACTTTCATATGAATTCCGACAAGTGCTGGACCAGTTCAAAATTCCAAAACTCCAATGAGGTCTCCAACGCGAGCTGGATATGTACGGCAGAACAAAGGAATGGATCGCATTTGAGCTAAAAATGCTGGATCTCTTGAAGGGCTGCAAGAGTGATATAACAAAGGACATGTTCAGAATGCAGACATGGCAACAGATCGAGTCTAATGGCACTAAGTCTGAGTTGGACGAGGTGAACATAAGAATTCGTAAGTAAAGAACATGTTTGATAAAAATCTAATATTATGTTCATATTTAATAAATGAAATTAAGGAACAATAATACTACAAAATGATTAATTGTTTATCTGGTCATATATTCCCTTTAAAAGCAAATGCACATAAAGAAGAAAATAAAGAAAGTATGCAAATATTTCAAAACTCAAATCATGATATACTGAGCATTATCATAACCAAGGCTGACCACTGCAAGGATATATAACTTTAAAATAAGAGGTCTTAGACAGAACGCTGTGTGCAGTCACACATTTCCATTAATGATTAAGGTGATCGAGACCCCCTTTCCCAGGCTTGTGATATTACTTTCAACAAACAGGTTGTGGTGCTGAATTGCTTTTAGTTCACTGTTCACCATGCAACTTCCATCTCAAAAAACTTAGAAATTAAATCACCCTGGAGTGGAAGAGTAAAAGTCACATATCCTGATTACCATGCTACTGTTACTCCACCCAAGACAAAGAAATACCAAGTAACTGAAGCTGACTAAGTGCAAATCTGAAGTTGGCTCAGATTCCTAAGCTATAACTTCTTAGATTCAGTTACTGGTGGACTAAAACCAATTCAGTACCACAATCTGATCTCTGAAAATAAGGCACTTGAGAATTTCCCTTGGTCTGTTAAGAATATTTCTTCTGATCTGTGAGGATATCTGATGAACTGGTGACCTATATCCTTTTCTGGATTTGAAAGGGTCGTCTTCAAAAAGCTACAAAGAACCATAGGATTGCTTTGACTAGTGCAAATCTCAACTTGGTACAGATTTCTAAGTTATCATAGTTTAGCTTCAGCAATTTTGAACTACAATGGTAGCATGTTCAAATGGAAATCGGTACATGTGGGTTTGAATCCTGCTCCAATGCAACACAATTTTAATTTTTTTTTTTTTTTTTTTTTTTTTGAGATGCAACACAGTGAACAGTAAATTACAAGCAATTTAGTGTCATAATCTGATTGCTGGAAATAATCTTATGATTTTCCCATGAATTTGAGAGGAATAATTCTCCCTTAATTTCCCTATCAGAGTCAGTGGTGATTTATGATGCTAAAAGGAAGCATAGGGTTGCTTCAACTAGAGAAATCTGAAGTTGTTCACATTTCTAAGCTGTACAGTTGCTTAGCTTCAGTTACTTTCAACTTCATTGTCTTGGCTTGCAAAATGTATTACACTTAGATGGAAATTAGAAGATGTGGGTTTCATTTTCACTCTAGGACGATGCAGTTATCAAGTTTTCTGAGATCAGTTCGTACACATTTACAAGAAACAAATTCCAGGACTTTACCAGGAGTCCATAGAAAAATTTCCAGAAGTTTTAAGTTTTTGCTAGAATCACAGTGCTTTGTTTTATATTTTGCAAATTGGGGTAAAGTTTACTGTGCATTTAGAATTCTTATGGGCTTGGCTGTTAGATCTTCAATGAAGTGGCAAAATTTCCCTGCATAAAAACTGTTCAGCATAAAACTTACATGAAGCAATAATTACTTGGCACAATGATAACACAGCAATTTTGACATGACACTGAATATTCCCCATTCCATAGTCATCTTTTCCCATGCACAATGGCAACAGAGGCCAGATATCAATCTCCTTCAGTGAGGAAAGCATGTACTAGAAGTAAGAGCTATCTTGGACACAAAGGAAGGTCCACACACATTGTTGAGACTCCAACTGTAAACAACTGCTATACTACAAACCAATGTAGCTGGAAATATGGCACTCACACATCTTGCACTGTAGCATCACATAAGACGAAATACATGATGGCATCACATCTTCACACTCCATAGAAGGAAGTGATGTCATTGTGAGCAGGCACCACAGAGAGCTAGAACAAAGTGACACAATCAATGTGAACATTTCAGCCAAAAGTTTTTTCACTGCAAGAAAAAAATTCTCGTAAAATTCCAGGACCTTTAAAAAAACTGAAAAATCAAGGACTTTCCAGGCCTGGAATAAAGGAACATCAAATTCCAAGACTTTTCCAGGATTCAAGGGTCCATGTGAACCCTGTGAGATATTACATGGTAAACAGTGAACTAAAACCAATTCAATACTGCAATCCGATTGCTGAAAATAACGTACTTGTGAATTCCCCATGTATTTAGTAAGAAAATTTCTTCCTTCATTTCTAACAAGATGCCTGTGAATCTTCACCTAATTGCAATGCAACAGTGAAATGACACTTAATTGGAAGACTTGCAGTATACTAATCATTTTCAATAAGTGCAAGTAGGAAAATATAGTTGATCTATTTCTGAAGGACAACCATACCATATTATGCCAAATGCTTTATTGTTATTCACAATGATGATGTGAAGAAATGTAATTTCTGCTTGCTGTCCTTCCTGAAGACTGTTTGTCTCAGTCAATTATAATATTGATTTTATTTTAGTATTGATATTTTCCCCAACATTTCATTACCAATCTCAGTACTTTCCAGTTCCAAGGCATCTTTTGTACAGGGAACATTCTTCTCCATATCACCATGTTTGCTAGCAATGTTTTCATCACAGTTTTTAATTTGTTGGACAATCTCTAAATCCTCTTTGCACCTCTAGTTACAAACAAAATTACCACCGATACCTATGAATTCATTCAAATGTTTTATAACAGAACTCTAAGTCAATCTTCTAACTACTTGCTGAAAAAAGCCAGAAGTCATCTGTTGCTTCTTGCCTGAGAAGCAATGATGACTGACAAACCCTGCATGATGGAAATTCTTGCCGATTCTTTTCACTGCTACTTGTCTCAATGTTTTGCATTAAAAATATGGTATCTGGCAATCTTTTAACATAATCTTTCACCATTATTATTTTTGGTGTATTCAGTAACTTTTTTTAATTGAAACATGCTTGCGGTATATGTGTTTTATGAGGGGTGTTCCAAAAGTTTTGAGACTGCCCTAGCTATACAGTAACCCATGATCCCACATGCATCAAACCTGTTTTTCTCACAGCTCAAACAGCACTGAATGCTGGGAGACATCCATACCTGCACACACAGTGCCATTCTTTCTGTAGCTTCCATTCAGTTCCAACGTGGATTTGAAATGAGAGTGAGCATGAAATTTTGTGTACAACTGGGTAAAAACTCATGCCTAAACATTTGATCCACTGAAAAGGCCTTTCAGATATTTTGCTATGTCGAGTGCTATTGTTTTCTGGTGGCATAAGAACTTTTCGAGTGGTGCAGAAACTTGCAAAAAGATGAACCACTAACCAAAAGATTGTTCACCTTCAACTAGGTGATGATTGATGCCATGTTATGAGAAGATCACTGCCTAACAATGCACATGATTGCTCATCAGATGCAAATTGGTTTGGGATGTGACCATGAGATCATTCACGACACTTTTGGTTATCAGAAAGTAACCACCAAGCAGGTGTTGCGGCAATTCTTGGAAGAGCAGCGAAGATATTGCACCAAGACTTGTCAGCAGTGAAAATTCCAGATGAGAGAGGAACCTGCTTTCCTGGATAGGACAAACACATGTGATGAAACATAGTTTCACCACTACAACCCAGAAACAAAGTGGGAATCATCACCTTGCAAGCACCCAAGAAGCCCTTGTTCCAAAAAAGCCAAATTGCAGCCCAGTGCAGAAAGGTGATACACCTATTCTTCTTTTCTTTTTAATAAAACAGACATAATCTATTATAACTGCATCCCATAAGGACAAACTGTCACTGGATACTAATATGCACATGTGCTCAAAGATAACTGAAACAAAAAATTCTCCCAAAGTGTCTAGCTTTCATGTGCATACACAAGGGGTGGGCATTGCATCAAGAAAATGCCCCAATTCATCGCTCTTGAATGTGCAATAAGCAATTGACAAATTGGTGTGGAAGTGATGACTTGTCCTCCATATTTCCTGCATCTCGCTCCATGAAATTTTGTTTTTGTTTCCTGAAGTCAAGAAGCGTCTGAGAGGACAACATATCTAGTCTGCTGAGCTAAATAACACCGTGTTGGGCACATTTAATACTATGTCAAAGAGACTTTGTCCATGTATTTTACCAGTGGAAGAAACACTAGGACACTTGTAATGAAAAAGAAGGATCGCATTTTAAAAGGAATATAGCAGAAGATAAGCTGTAATAGAAGCTCCAGTCTCAAATCTTTCAGCACAACCCTTGTAAATGAGCTACATGCAGTATTTTCAACCAGATTACTAGGATTAACTTCACAAACAGAAAGACCTAAAAGGATAATGAATGTTTAATTTCTTGCACAATCTCACAGTCCTTTTCTATCTCAACAAAGTTTCAAGGACACCTATGAATCAATTCAAGTGTTTTACAACAGGATTAGTTTCCAAACAGGAAGAGTAGAAAGGAAAAATGTTAGAATGAACATGTAAGCACTAAAAAACAAAAAAAAAAAACCCCATCATATTTTATCAACAGAAGATTTGAACTTCTGGGTGCTTTAATAAAAAGACTTATATGTGACTGTTTTCTCATAATTGAAGACTGTAGCTGAAAAATCTAAATAAACAGAAAAATGGTTTCACCATTATCTCCACTCCTCCTTGAAAAAACATACCTACAACATATTGAAGAAACTCTACTTCCAAAACATGCTCTTCAACCTCCTCCTTGGTTGAAATATTTGCCATTTGGTCTCATGGAAAAAAAATTGGTAACACCTTAACAAATTTAATCCCTAAACAACCAATAAATACCCCATGATGGAGTTTAAAATAACTCAAGAAGAAAACAAGCATCAATTTCTTGGATGTTTCCCTTCAAAGAAATGCATACTTTCCTATTTTCATCAGTTTTTTACAAATCATGTCTCTATCAACACTACTTTCTAATATCTTTCTTTTCAAAATCACAAATTTGCTACAATAAAATCCTTTACATATAAAAGCAACATTATCTGTGTCAATGAAGTTTCCCCTAGATAAAAATTACCCAAAAATCTTGGACATTACTATTTTTCATGGCTTTTTTCAATCAAACTGTAAGTCTTTTCTTACAGTATAAACTTAAAAATAAAAGTATCCAAAGCAAACAAAGAAAATCTGTAATTCCAAGTTCCATTCCTTGCCACCCAAATTTTAACTATAGTTGTTAAGGAAAATCTTAAAAAGTAAAACAAATTGGTTACCACCTAGACATCGACTCCAACTTTTCTATTTTGTTGTTAATACTTAATGTGACAGAGATATCAATGAGTCTGTAGCAGAGTTGGGCAAGAATGCATTACAAAGTAATGGAAGTACAGATTACATTTAACGTGTAATGCATTACAAGGTAATCCCAAGTATGGTTTGCACAAAGTAATGGAATTAATCTGTAACACATTACAATGAAGAGGATAGAATTCAATTATTTAATAATGCCATTTAAACGCAATGGAATTATTTGGTAATGAAATTACACAATTTGTAAATAATAACTACATACTAATAGTTTATAGAAATGCACATGTGCCAAAAGCTATGCTAGACAAGTCGGCCATGTAACATAGCAGACAGAGACCAAAGTGTTGTGTAAAATGTTCTAGAAGCGGCAAGAATGGGTTAGACATTTGTAGAATGTTCCAGAATGATCGCGCAGTGGGAAGTTGGAGAGCTTTACGTAAATCAAGAATATTCCAGAAGGTTCAGGTCCTGTTGTGAAGTATATATAAAGGAGTCAGTTGCTCGCTAGTCCAGTGTTTGTATTGGACAACAATACTTGAGAAGTATGGCAAAAATTTCAAGGGCTCGCAAATTTCTGTAATATTCGGCAGTGCACCCTGAGTTGCTGAACTGTGAGTGTAGTGCGAATATGTGCTTGTGGCTATAGTGGGGTAATTATTTTGGGCAGTCAAACGTATATAATGGACGAGAATACTGTACTGGAGATGGGCTAAATGAATATCTCTAACCAAAATAAACATCTCATTCATACTTATTTCATATGTATTGTTTCATTCAAATCACTTTACTTGCGGTGAAGATGGGGCAACTACTCATGTCATACATGTACAATCTCCAATACCTACAAACATACATTTGAGGTCCAAGGGGTGGAACAATTGTCAAATAACCTACACAATGTGTAAGGGTGTCTGGTTGCTGATTTATTCACATTGTGTTGTTACCTATAAGTTATTGGTTAATTACCAACATATAGTTAACCATTACGATAACTGCTACATGTCATTACAATTATCATGTAATTTTAATGACATGTTCACCATTAACGTGTAATGGCAACGCTAAGTTCTTGTTCCCATTACCATTACAATGTAATGCATTACCGATTAATTCAATTATGATTTTGCCCAACTCTGGTCAGTAGCAACAAAAGAATTTTCTGGACAGATTTTCTACATCATAAACATTTACTGGCACATCATAAGTATATTGACTAAACACCAAAATGTTGTAAAAAGTAGAAACTAACACTGCTTTGGCATTGCTGACTGAAAAATATCTCAGTAGAACTATGTAGGAAAGATCGAGTGAATTGGTATGCACTTTGTTACTATGCAAGCTTAGAAATTTATCTTTCCTCCAATAACTGCAATTCGTACTTCCCCCAAATCATCCTTATGTTCTGGAAATCTGTTCTTAGTCTTAAAAAACGGCTAGCTTTCTGATCAGCACAACAAGTACTGTAGTTCTGTACATTTTGTGTGAAATTTTGCTTTAATCAGATTATTGGATAATAATTGGATTTATTAGATAATAAATAGCAATTTTGTAAAGAAAATTAAGATTTGTTTTATAGAAACAAAATGTTGAATAATAAATAATATTTTTTTCTTGTTTCTCTGTCCCATAAATGGAACTATGTGATGTGCTGCTAATTTCTGTACATGACCTGTGAATTTTTGTTTTAAATGGAATGGCAATAAGTAGAATTTTGTAAAAAAATATAATTTGTTTTGTAGAAATGAAATGTTTAGAAACAAATAATATATTATTTATTTCTTTATCATTAATGGAACTACTTGATGTGATAATTGGAAGGCCAGTTGAAAAAATATAATGATTCAGATTCTGGCAACCATCTACATGAAGAGAGCTTGCAACAAGTTAAACAGTTCTAGACAGAGCTTTCACTTTAAAAGGCTAGGGATATAGTTTGAAAGTTCTCACATTGCATTCTTTTTTCTACATAATTTATGCATGAATTTCATTTTCATTGTTAGACATTTTATTATCATGATAACCAAACGAATGTGGTGTTTATAAAGTTGAAAACACTAGTTTAATTCTGATGGTAAGAAAGGTGTAAGCTTTGGTGCAATCAAATACAACAGAATTACAGTAGCTTTACGGTGACAAAAAATCATGATAAAAAAAAAATGTTTCCTTCATCTGAGCACAAATAAATCATCTACAGTCATTTGCAAAAGTTTAAGACCACCTGTCAATTTATTGAAAATTAAGATTTTCAAAGAAGCAAGTAATTACTAGATAGAGATATTTGAAAAAATGACACCACAGATTAACTTATATTCTTTAAAACACAAAAAGACCAAAATCCGTACTTCCTGTGGCCACCTTTGTATTTTATAACAGGCAGAATACAATGTGGCATACTCTCAATGAGGGATTTGCAGTAGTCACTTGAAATGTCTTTGCACCACGTGTATTTTATCGTGCCAATCAAAGCTTGGGAAATTTATTACTATTTTTCTGCTACCTTGTCTTTTAAAATGGTCCACAAAAAAGTCACCGGACACCCATTCAAAAGCAAATGAATGGATTCGCTGCATTGTTAAGATGAGCGGTACAGCTGCAAACAGCATAAAAACAAGCCTTCAGCTGACCGCAATCATATCACACTCTCAAAGTCAGTTCTCTCCTGCAGTGAAAATGTCACTGCAGGAGAGAACTGACTTTGAGAAAGGAAAGATTGTTGGGTGTTATATTAGTGGGTTGTCCACAAGAGAAACCGAGAGCCATTTAAACATACCCAAGTCAACTGTTTTGTATGAAGTGAATAAGTGAAAGACACATAGCGTGCCTGAAGCAGCAAAACGTACCGGCAGACCAAAGAAAATCAGTGACAGAGGACGTCAAAGCCTCATGAGAGTTGTTACAGCTAATCGACGGAGTACTGCAGAAGACCTCAGTGTACAGGCGAGTAAAAATGCTGGAACCTCAGTATGTACACATACCATTCGCAGAGAACTTCATCCCATGGGTTACCGTGGTCGTGCGTCCGCTCATAAGCCTTTCATCTCCACTAGGAATGCTACTCGTCATTTAGCATGGTGAAAAGAACATTTATCGTGGATGGTACATCAATGGAAGTGGGTCCTATGGACTGATGAATCCAGATACACGATCTATCAGTCTGATGGCTGTGTGTGGGTATGGCGTCAGGTGGGGGAGTGCAATTTATCACAGTATACTGTTCCTACGGTCATTTTTGGAGCTGGCAGTGTACTCCTGTGGGGG
This sequence comes from Macrothele yani, assembly GCA_039090855.1. Classification (NCBI taxonomy): domain Eukaryota; kingdom Metazoa; phylum Arthropoda; class Arachnida; order Araneae; family Macrothelidae; genus Macrothele; species Macrothele yani. The sequence continues at coordinate 29,406,452 of CM077029.1, read as the reverse complement.
TGTTTTCCGTGGCAGGGTCCCAACCCATTAGTTATCGTGGACAAATCTGTTAACCAGCACATCTACCTCGATATTCTGGACAATTATGCCCTACCAACTCTGTGGCAATACTATGGGACCGAGCCTTGTTGGTACCAGCAGGATAATGGACTGAGCCATAAAGCAAGAACTGTTACGGCGTGGTTTAATGTTAATTCTGTATCGTGTGTGGACTGGGCAGCACAGAGCCCGATCTTAATCCCATAGAGCACCTATGGGATGAATTAAAGCACTGCATAAGAAGTTTGAAACTAAGGCTTACTACTAAGCAACAGTTAGCGGCAGCATTATGTATTGAATGGAAGCGCATACTTATCGCTGTGTTCCAAAACCTTGTCGAAAGCATGTCTTGAAAGGTCAGTGCATACATTAAGGCCAAAGGTGGACCAACACTGTACTAAGGTATGTCAATAAATGCTTTGTTGTGTTTCTCTCCTAGGTGTCTGTTGACTTTTGTCAATATAGTATACATTGGTCTTCCATCATAATTTTTTTTACTTTAAGACTAGAAAAGTCCCTATTTCCACGTGCAAACAGGTGCCAAAAACAGCGCACTCAAAAACTTCACAAAAAAAAAAAAAAAAAAAACGAGCACATCTCCACTTTAAGAGACAACACTTTATGAGACTATAATACAAAAATTTAAAAACTTGCCTTCCAGTTAAAGATCTATTTAGCTACATATTTACAAACGAGCCCTTGATTAACTTAGAACCCACTGCCTACCAGCTAGTGAATGTTCTAGTCTTCGGTCGTATCGTCTTATCACTTTCTTTCCCGATCTATTTCGGTGGCACCATGTATTAGATGATTTGGCTTTAAATATTTTTTTTTTCTGTTTTGGATTATGGTTTACTTCTATTATCGTTTGTATTATTTTATATTCATTTAATTTTTCATGCTTTTTTTTTAATTTTTTAACTATTTATTCTTATTTTTTTTTTCTATTTTTGTTAGCTTTTAGGTGTTTTATTCTTATCACTTCTTTCCAGTATACGTTTAAACTACTAGGATCGTTAAAATTACATAACCTGTGCCTATATTTTTCTATCAATACTGTTTCTGCTAATCGTAAATGCCTTTCTGTATGACAACTTTTTATAATTTTTATGTCTTCAAACTTTGGATATTGTTTATTTTCAAAGCAGTACTGGACTAACGCCTTTTTTTTTTTTTTGGTCCATTTTTCAGATGCTGCTGTAGATGATGTTTTAATTTATTTTTAGCGCTGCCTATGTATGATACTGGAGAATTTTTACTTAGTGGAATTTCATAAACGTCTGCTTTATCTAAGCATTTTGTATTTCTTTTATTATTTAAGACAGCATTTTTTATGGTGTGCATTCTATTTCCCAATTGCAAATTATATTTATTACATAGTTTATTTACTTTGGCAGAAATTCCCTTTATAAATGGAAATACTCCAATGTATGTAATCTGCTTATTATCATTCCCCTTTGTATTTGTGGTATTAATAAAATTGTTCTGTACTTCTGTGAAAAATTTTCATTATTTATTTTCTGTCCATTTTTTTCAATTTATTATTAGGGTAACCATACTTTTTTGCAACTTCTTTAATGTATTTCAATTCTTCATTTTTATAATGCATATTTGATGAATGTGTGTGAAGGCTCTTTTAATTAGTATTTTTATATTATTGCATTTTTGAGCTAATGGATGATATAAGTCATAAGGTATCAGTACAGGTATGTATAACAATTTTCTATATACTTTATATTCCAATGTATCAGACCTTTTAATTACTTGTACATCCAGAAAGGCTAAGGTTTCTTGCTCTTCTAATTCTATTGTTTATTCTATGGAGGCATGCACTTCATTAAATTTTTTTGCCAAGTTTTCTAATTCTGTGTTGCTCATTGAATTAGTTCTTTTAATGAACTACGGTGTTGAACTTCATTACTTGGTTACAAGATTATATTGTATATATCAGCCAACCATACAGTTGTGATATTTTGTACTGTTTCTCACATTGTATGAAAGTCAAAGTGTTCGTGAGAAACTTATTCATCTTCGTTTCTCTTCATATCATCACAGTTGTTTGCTAGTAGTTACTCACATCTTCATTTTCCTGGTAAACATCTGGCTATTGCATTATTATTATTATTATTATTTTTCTTGTGTTCCTTGAGGTGTTCCACACGTCAAAAGCATAAAATTTGCTTTGAAGTTGTCTGTTAAAATTTTCGGCAGTCACTTCATGAAAAGCATTCCGAACGGTGAGTTGATATAGGTGGGTAATTAATCTTCTTAATGAATCATGACAAAAAATAATGATAAACATAGCGAAAAGTCGAGCCTTCAAGTAGAAGGGAAATCGATCTGATAAGATATTCAGTCTTGACTACAGTATAGCATAGACTTCGTTTCCCACTGCACTAAATATTCCCAAACTAGTTTCGACTATCATTCCTGTAGTCTTCATCTGTGGGCTTAATGACGTTTTTCCCATCGTGCATGTTGTTTAGCAGCCAAATATCACACATCCTGCAATTTGACTCAACAGTTCCACGTTGGCAGAACCTTTACGCATTCTAATCTTGGTTTTCTTGAGCATTCTTATGTCATGAACATATTAGTTTTTGATTGGACTCTTCAAAACTTGTTCCTGATTTTAAATCGTCTATATTAGTAGTTTTTTTTTGGTTTTGTTCTTTTTTTCCTTTCCTGCTCAATGAGGTACCTCCATGTGTATGGTAGATTGACTGGGTCGTTGTAATTACGGTTCTTATCTCTTGTTTTTTTCAATCATTATTGCCTCAGATGTTAAAATTTGGGCTTTCGTTTTATGCAATGTAATCAATTTGGCCTGAGTCCAATCTGGGATTGTCTCAGTGTCAATACAATGTTGAATTAATGATGTTTTATTTTTGCTTTTATTCCATGTGTTCTCCCAATCTTGTTTTAAACCTTCTTTTAGTACTTCCGATGTATATTTTATTCATTCTATCTTTTCTATCTGTACTTGAAATATTTCATGTTGGAATGCAGTACATGCCCACTTTTTCTAAAATTTAATCTTTTTTTGTTTTGTTTTTCATTGCTTGTTGTTAAAATGGTCACGTAATCCATGACAGTCTCCGCTAGTAGTAAGTTTTCTTTCACGAATTCCTTTTTTAAAATATTCGTAAGCGGAGGTATGAATGGGAAATTACCTCCAAATCTTCTTTCCGTTTTAGGTTTTAAGTCGGTGTTATTTAAAGATCTTTTAGTATTTTGAAGTATTGATTCAATTAGCTTTTTCTTGTATCCACATTTTTCTGCCATTTTAGTTATCCAATAAATTTCTTTAATCTCGTTTCTTCTATTGCTTGAGTGAGTTAAAGCTCTTTGTACATAAAATTGCAGTGCTGACCGTTTGTACTTCCATGGGTGGCTGGAATTTATCGGAATTATTGCCGGTTAAATGTTGGTTTCCGATAAACTGCGTATTCTATTTTATTGCTGTTTCTCAATAAAGATATGTCTAAAAAATGTAGTTGTCTATTTATTTCTTTTTCAATTGTAACCTGTATTAATGGATATAAGCTATTGTATTTTTGTGTGAACTTTTCTAGGTCTCTTTTGGAATGCTGCCAGAATCTTCAAGAAGATTCTGAACTACATTTAGAATCTACATTTTTTAAGATATATCATTTTTAAGATATATGAAAAACTACATTTTTTAGATATATCTTTATTGAGAAACAGCAATAAAATAGAATATGCAGTTTATCGGAAACCAACATTTATACCGGCAATAATTCTGATAAATTCCAGCCACCCGTGGAAATACAAACGGTCAGCACTGGAATTTTATGTAAGAAGAGCTTTAACTCACTCAAGCAACAGAAGGAACGAGATTAAAGAAATTAATTGGATAACCAAAACGCCAGAAAAATGTGGATACAAGAAAAAGCTAATTGAATCAATACTTCAAAATACTAAAAGATCTTTAAATAACACCGATGCAAAACCTAAAAGAGAAAGAAGATTTGGAGGTAAATTCGCATTCATACCTCCACTTACGAATATTTTAAAAAAGAAATGCGTGAAAGAAAACTTATTACTAGCGGAGACTGTCATGGATTACGAGACCATTTTAACAACAAGCAATGAAAAAAAAAAGATCCAATTTTAGAAAAAGTGGACGTGTACTGCATTCCAACAAGAAATATTTCAAGTACAGATAGAACGAATAAAATATACATAGGAAGTACCAAAAGAAGATTTAAAACAAGATTGGGAGAATACATATCCAACTGGAATAAAAACAAAAATAAAACATCATTAATTCAACACTGTATTGACACTGAGACAATCCCAGGTTGGACAGAGGCCAAATTAATTACATTGAATAAAACGAAAGCCCAAATTTTAACATCAGAGGCAGTAATGATTGAAAAAAACAAGAGATAAGAACTGTAATTACAACGACCCAGTTGATCTACCATACACATGGAGATACCTCATTAAGCAGGAAAGGAAAAAGAACAAAACCAAAAAAAAAAACGACCAGTATAGACGATTTAAAATTAAGACAAATACAGAGTGGACTGACATACGGAAGATGGCGACACCAGACAATTTAAAATCAGGAACAAGTTTTGAAGATTCCAATCAAGAACTAACATGTACATGATGTAAGAATGCTCAATAAAACCAAGATTAGAATAAGCAAAGGTTTTGCCAATGTGGAACTGTCGAGTCAAATTGCAGGATGTGTGATATTTGGCTGCTAAACAACATGCATGATGGAAAAAACATCGTTAAACCCACAGGTGAAGACTACAAGAATAGTAGTCGAAACTAGTTTGGGAATATTTAGTGCAGCAGGAAACAAAGTCTATGCTACAGTCAAGACTGAATATCTTATCAGATCGATTTCCCTTCGACTTGAAGGCTCGACTTTTCGCTATGTTAGTCATTTTTTTCATGATTCATTAAGAAGAAGATTAATTACCCACCTATATCAACTCACCATTCGGAATATTCTTTATAAAGTGACTGCTGAAAATTTTAACAGACAACTTCAAGGCAAATTTTATGCTTTTGACATGTGGAACACCTCGAGGAACACAAGAAAAAAAAATGCAATATAAAGACGTTTACCAGGAAAATGAAGATGTGGGTAACTACTTTCATTTATTTGCCTTGATTTTTAATAATCAATAGTAACTACTTTACCTTGATTTTTTAATATTCAATAGCATACAACAATGATGATTCAAAGACAAACAAAGATGAATCAGTTTCCCCGCGAACACTTCGATTTTTAAACAACGTGAGAAACAGTACAAAATATCACAACTGTATGGTTGGTTGATATATATACAACATAATCTGTGTTGTTCAGTTTTGATAAAATGAAAATGTCATCAATGTATCTGCAATAAATTAATGGTGGTTCTGTCATTCTTTTTATCACTTTAGTTTCAATATCTGCCATAATAACTTCTGCAAATAGTGCAGAAAGGGGTAAACCCATAGATCCCCCCAAATTTTGTCTATATGTTCAAATGCAAAAACATTATTTTCATAGATGTATAATAAATAGAAAAAAGTATAATAAATTGAAAAAATGGATTACAGAAGTACAGAACAATTTTATTAATACCACAAATACAAGGAGGAATGATAATATGCAGATTACATACATTGGAGCATTTCCTTATATAAAGGGAATTTCAGCCAAAATAAATAAACTATGTAATAAATATAATTTGCAATTGGGAAACAAAGTGCACACTATAAAAAAAATGTCGTCTTAAATAATAAAGGAAATACAAAATGCTTAGATAGAGCAGGAGTTTACGAAATTCCACTAAGTAAAAAAACCTCCAGTATCATACATTGGCAGCACTAAAAATAAACTAAAACATCGTCTACAGCAGCATCTGAAAAATTGGCAAAAAGAAGCAAAAATAGCATCAATCCAATACTGTATTGAAAATAAACAATATCCAAAGTTTGAAGACATAAACATGATCAAAAGTTGTCATACAGAAAGGCATTTACGATTAACAGAAACAGTGTTGATAGAAAAAAATCGGCACAGGTTATGTAATTTTAATGATTGTAGCAGTTTAAACATATACTGTGAAGAATTAATAAGAATAAAAAACCAAAAAGATGAAAAAAGTAATAACAAAAAGAGAAAAAAAAAGTTAAAAAAAAACAACAACATAAGCATGACAAATTAAATGAATATAAAATAATACAAATGATAATAGAAGTTAACCATAAAATATTAAGCAAAACAGAATTTTTTTAAAAAGCCGAATCATCTAATAGATGGCGTGACTAAAATAGATCAGGAAAGAATGTGATGAGATGATATGACCGAAGACTAGAACATTCACTAGCTGGAAGGCAGTGGGTGTGGTCGTTTGCTGCAAAGCTCCTTGAAAATGGCCTTGGTCAAGGTTGAAAATGCTCGGAGAGAAAGTTTTTGCTGTGTTCCGGGAAGAGAATTGAAACTGATGGAAGTTTGTAGCTGTGGTTGTTTTTTTCGGATGTGTTGGTTATTCGGGGTTTTCTGAGCTAATCAAGGGCTCATTTGTAAATATGTAGCAAAACAGATTTTTAACTGGATGGCAAGGTTTCTAAATTTTTGTATTATAGTCTTTTAAAGTTTTGTCTCTTAAAGGGAAGATGTGTTCACTTTTTTGTGAAGTTTTTGTGTGCTTTGCTTTTGGCACCTGTTTGCATGTGGAAATAAGGGCTTTCTTTTCTAGTTCTAAAGTAAACAAAAAAATATATTATTGGAAGACCGATGTATTTCAATAGGCAATAGGAAAAAATATTCTTTACAAGAAATATCGCATTCTCGAACCACAGCGGGCAAACAGAAGACGTGTTAGAAATGTTAATTAGATGAAGTGAAAACCTTTGAACGTTATGTGAAAGGTGAGTAACCTCCAAGTGTATTCAAGCCCAGTTATGTTTACCCCCTGCAGGTAGTCCTTTACTGTCTTTGATCTGTGGCATGGGGCACCAGCATGCATAAAGATTGTGCATGTGTGAACTTGTATATGAGTTAACAGCTTCTCACGTAACATTTCTGCATAAAAAGGACCAGTTATGGTAGTGCCCGTCGGCAAAAAGGATAATAAAGCAGTACCAGATGCTGACATAGCAACCCATATCATCACACCATGTGGATGCCTAATGGTCCTAACAGCGTATTTTTCATCAAACCTTTTGCCTTTTGGTCGTTGAACATGTGCTTCACATGATTCAAATTGATGCACAGTTGATTCATCGGAAAAAAAGAACTCGTCTTCAATTTTCAGCAGTCCACGATTGAAGATGCTTTACAAACTGGAGTCTCTTCTTTTGCATAACAGAGGTTAGTCTAGGTTTATGAGACTTTAATCCAAAATCTTTGCTAAGACATCGGGAAACAGTACCGATACTAATACCAGACCCTTTTGAATGTAGAAAAGCCTCGATTGTCTTGCATGAATTCATCGAAGAATGCATAACTATTCGCCTCGTGGTATTGTCATCACCTGGGGTTGTTTTCCTTGGACGTCCACTTCTCTTTCGGTTGCTAAATCCACCGGTATCTCAATATTTCATTATCGTATTATGAATAGCAGTCTTGCTCACATTGACCTTTCTGCTTATGTCATGTTTGGAGTATCCTTCGTGATGTAAAGTCACTATTTGTGTACTCTGAGTAGCACTTAATGACAAAGGATTTTTTCTTCTTCGTGCTGATAAATTCAGAAGAAACATATCGTTAAAAACTATCTTAGCACGATTTAAATTAAACACCCTTAACTGAATCAGGCTGCAATATTAAAACATGACATTTATTTACAATTTACAATCCTAAAACAGTAAAAGAGATTTAAAATGGGCTAGATCTTTCATGACTACACTAGTCGCATCTTCAAGCCCAAGCAAGTGAAAATACTGGAGCGAGTGGTAAGATTTTTATAGTTTAAAAACCTTCCCAGAAGGCATTAGTAAACTGCTGCCCTGTTGCCAGAGAGCAAAGTTGTACTTATCAGGATATAACCAAACAGGTAGTTCATCATTACAACATATTTCTTCAAAATATGTTATGCACAAAGTCTTTGCTAAAAGTAAAAGCTGTTTGTTATTTACAGAGGTTACTATAGTCACTTTATCCCAGTCTGGATAATAATTTCCTGAAGAGGCCAATTTAGTTAGGGACGACAACACTGTGGTTGTAAGAACAGCCACAGTCTGTACAAGGTGGTCTTAAACTTTTGCAAATGACTGTAATTTTGTAATTAATAAAATGGTTCTGTACTTCACTGTGGTTATCACAACCACGGTACTGTCATCCCTAACCAAATCAGTCTCTTCAGGAAATTATTATATGGACTGGGATAAAGTTACTATAGTAACCTCTGCAAATAACAAACATTCTTTACTTTTAGCAAAGACTTTGTGCATAACATATTTTGAAGAAATATGTTGTAATGATGAACTACCCCATTTGGTTACATCCACTTGGACAAGTTGTTATCCACTTTGGAAACAATTTGTCCAAGGTTTACTACCACCTAGATGTGGAAGTGCCAATTGAAAATGTTATATCCCGATAAGTACAGCTTTGCTCTCTGGTAACAGAGGAGCAGTTTACTAATGCCTTCTGGATAGGTTTTGGGAACTATAAAAATCTTACCACTCGCTCCAGTATCGTCACTTGCTTGGGCCTGAAGATGCGACTAGTGTAGTCGCGAAAGATCTAGCCCACTTTAAATCTCTTTTACTGTTTTAGGATTGTAAATAAATGTCATGTTTTAATATCGCAGTTTGATTCAGTTAACAATGTTTAATTTAAATAATGCGAAGACAGTTTTTTAATGATACCTTTCTTCTGAACACTTAATGACGCTTTTTTGCCCATTTTTCGTTATATAGAAAATACGTACAAACCTCTCAGCATGAAAACCAGAAGCAAACTGACTCTTGCACACTTCCCCCAACTCTATCAACAGCTGCCACTGTAGGATGATGCAACACCGACAGGAAGTTGAGTAATACAGACAGTAAGTAGCTGATGCAATCGGCAGAAATCTCCTAATACCAACAGCAGATGGTTTTAAACTTCTGCAAATGACTGTAATTTTGTAAGATAATAGGTACAAAGAAGTGTAAGAATGAAGAGAGTCTTGTGTAGTTAAAACTTTTGGATATGTGTGAAATTTTAGCTTCAAAGATGTCTGGCTTTTATTTTCCCAAGGTGAATACACAAGATGAAGTTTATAAAGAATAATTATTTTAAAAAATGCTACTAAGCTTAATACAGGCGAAATGGTAAATGCCCCCCCCTCCCCCCACAAATGCTTCTTCTATTTAGATATATTGAAATTCATCAAATTAAAACATTAGAAATCAAATAACTTACCCTAGTTTGATGATATTCTTCAGTGTAATGAGTTGGCAAATTTTCTTGGTATGCAGCAGAGGCAACATTTAGTATTTTTGCACATCTCCTACATAATTGAAAGAAAACAGTTAAAAACATTTTACAAGATGCAGTACAGAATCATTTCATTAAAAGTTTTCTCAAACACATGTATAAATAAATAAAGTAGGGTAAAAAAACACACTAATCTAAAGCATTACTTGTGTGTTAATTTACTTGTAAACAATCTCAATAATTCAGTATTGCAAACAGAAAAAAAGGCCATCTTTAATCCACCTTTCTAACTATCAAGTCTGGAAAATTTCTGTGGAAGAGGAACTGTTGCCATGTTCTAAGCAAATATTTAATTGTTAACACACACAACATTTTGATATTCATATTAAATGATTGATATCCATTGTGAAAACGTGGTTTTGTGCCTAACCTTTGGTTTTAATGCATGCACTGATCCTTCGAGACATGCTTTCGACAAGGTTTTGGAACACAGCGATAGGTATGTGCTTTCATTCAGTACATAATGCTGCCACTAACTGTTGCTTAGTAGTAGGCCTTGGTTCCAAACTTCTTATGTGGAGCGCTCTAATTCATCCCATAGCTTCTCTATGGGATTAAGATCTGGGTTCTGTGCTGGCCAGTCCATACACCATATGGAATTATTGTCAAACCATGCTGTAACAGTCCTTGCTTTACGGGTCGGTGCATTATCCTGCTGGCACCAACAAGGCTTGGTTCCATAGTATTGCCACAGAGTTGGTAGGGCATAATTGTCCAGAATATCGAGGTAGATGTGCTGGTTAACAGGTTTGTCGACGATAACCAATGGGCTGCGACCATAACACCAAAAACACCCCATACAGGAGTACACTGCCAGCTCCAAACTTGACCATAGGAACAGTACACTGTGGTTAATAGCATTCCCCTGGTTGCCCCCACACCCACCCATCAGACTGATGGATCGTGTATCTGGCTTCATCAGTCCATAGGAGCTGTTTCCATCGATCTACGGTCCACGATAAATGTTCTTTACACCATGCTAAACGATGAGTAGCATTCCTAGTGGAGATGAAAGGCTTATGAACAGTCGCACGACCACAGTAACCCTTGGAATGAAGTTCCATGCAAATGGTATGCGGACATACCGAGGTTCCAGCATTTTTACTCACCTGTACACTGAGGTCTTGTGCAGTACTCCATTGATTAACGGTAACGACTCTCCTGAGGCTTCGAATGTCCTCTATCACTTATTTTCTTTGGTCTGCCGGTACGTTTTGCTACTTCAGGCATGCCATGTGCCTTCCACTTATTCAGTACATCCAAAACAGTTGCCTTGGGTATGTTTAAACACCTCTCGGCTTCTCTTGTGGAAAACCCACTAATATAACACCCAACAATCTTTCCTTTCTGAAAGTCAGTTCTCTCTTGCTGCAACATTTTCACTTAACCTCATAGTGCGATATGATCGCGGTCAGCTGCAGACTTCTTTTTATACCGTTTGCAGCTGTACCGCTTATCTTAACAATGCAGCGGATCCGTTAATTTGCTTTTGAAGGGGTGTCCGGTGACTTTTGTCAATATAGTGTATCATCATCATTTCATCATTGTCAACCATTATCAATCCACTGCTGGACGAAGGTCTCCCCAAGTTTCCTCCACAACGGTCTGTCTTGTGCCAGTCTCCTCCATGTCACTCCCGCATACTTTCGAATTTCATCCACCCATCTTCCATGTGGTCTTCTTCTGGGTCTTTTCCTGTCTCTTGGAATCCAATCTAAAATTTCGGCTGTCCATCGATGGTCTGTTCTTCTGGCAGTATGTCCAGCCCATTGCCATTTCAGGGATTTAACTCTGATCATGATGTCTTCCACTCTTGTCATTTTTCGGATCCACGTGTTCCTCTTCTTATCTCTCCTGGTTACACCAAGCATGCACCTCTCCATGCTTCTTTGAGTTGTCTGCAGCCTTTGTATGTCTCCTTTAGCTAAGGTCCACGTCTCTGCACCATACGTAAGCACTGGAAGGATGCATTGATCAAACACTTTTCTTTTAAGACATAATGGCATATTGCTCTTGAAAATTATGCTGTTTCTTCCGAAAGCTCTCCAGGCAAGTTTTGTACGCCGATTAATTTCTTCACCAATGTGACCCTCACTTGATATCTGCTGTCCAAGATAAACGTATGTGTCTGTTATCTCCAGCTTTTCTCCATCAATCGATAAATCTTCATTTCTTGTAAAAGCATTGAACATCACTTTTGTCTTCTGAAAGTTCATTTTTAATCCCACTTCTTTACTTTTGTCAGCAAGTTCCTGGATCATACTCTGTAGCTCTGATGGGGTAGTTGCAAAAATGAATATGTCATCAGCAAAACGAAGGTGGGTTAGATAATCTCCATTAATTTTTATCCCTTTGTTTTCCCAGTTCAGTGACTGAAAGACATTTTCCAATCTGGCATTAAAGAGCTTCGGAGATATGGTGTCACCTTGTCTCACTCCTTTTCCAATTTTTATGTGTGTTGTATTTTCAAACAGCCGAATCTTTGCACTTGCATTTTCATAGATGTTATTAATAATATTAATGTATGCATCTTCAATACCGCAGGATTTCAGAGCCATTGCAACTGCTGATGGTTTCACCGAATCAAAGGCTTTTTCATAATCGATAAAAGCCATGCACAATGGAAGTTCATATTCCCTCGCTCTTTCAATTAGTTCTCTCAGTACGTGGATATGATCTATTGTGCTGTAGCCACTCCTGAATCCAGCTTGTTCTCTCGGTTGAGCCATGTCCAGTGTCACCTTCAAGCGGTGTGAAAGAACTTTAGTGAAGATTTTATAAACCACTGATAGGAGGCAGATAGGTCTGTAGTTCTTGAGATCTTCAATGTCACCTTTTTTATGTAGCAAGATCATTGTAGCGTTGTTCCAATCCTCAGGAATTTTCCCTTCATTAAGGCATCGAGTGAAAATTTGGGTGAGTACTGTTTCGATTTCTCCACTTGCTTCTTGTATGATGTCTACAGTAATTTCATCTTCTCCTGGAGCTTTTCCCCGCTTCATGTTCTTGATTGCATGTGCAACTTCTGCTGGAAGGACTGGAAGAACTCTGGTACTGGTACCTTTCATGATGTCTGGAGTACATGTATCATCCCTTTCATATAATTTGGAGTAGAAATCTTTCACTCTTGTCAAAATTTCGCCTCTATTTCTTGTTACAGAACCATCTTCTTTTCTCAGTGCCATAATCTGTTTTTTTCCCTTACTGAGATGTCCCTTTGCTATCTTTAGGCTTTGGTTGTTAACTTTTTAACAAGAGTACAGAAGTGCAATTAAAAATGAACTCTCAGAAAACAAAATTGATGTACAATGCTTTTACAGAAAATTAAGATTTAGCAATTGATGGGGAAATTCTAGAGGCAACCAATACCTACATTTACTTTGAGTAAGAGACACTGTATGAGGGCCACATTGATGAAAAAATTATTTGCCACATAAAACTTTGAGAGCTTTTGTAAGAAACAGTACAATTTTCAAGAGCAATGTACCATTATGTCATAAAAGAAAAGTGTTTAATCAATGCATTATTTCCATTTCTTACACATGGAGATACACTGCCTGATAGAGAAAATGCCATACCATGAAGGAATGCTCGAAAACAGACCAAACTGCACACACAGATAGCCAAGTAGGTCTCGAACAAATGATTTAATTGTCACATACAGACTAAAGTGGCTGAATACACAGGATGATCAATAAGGAGTGTGGCCTCCATTTTGAGCAATACAGCGTTGAATCCGATGAGGCATTGAGAGTCCTGGGGTATCGTGGACCATGTGGTGTTGATCCGAGTCCACAGTTCATCTTCATTTTGCGGGGGCGGGAGGGTACTCAACCGACGTCCAATCATGTCCGACAGATGCTGGAGAGGCTGGGGATTGTGCTGGCCACAAAAGCATCAGCACACCGTGCAAAGCATTCAGGGTGACCTGAGTGCGGTATGCAATCGGGCGTTATCCTGTTGAAAAATGGGATTTGGGATGCCCTGCAGTTACAGTAGTGCCACGGACCGCAGCACCCAGCCAACATAGCAGTGTGCCATCAATGTGCCCGTAATACGTACCAGAGGTGAGCAGCTGTTGGTGCTGATAGCACCCCACACCATTATTCCACATTGCTGGGCCATGTGGTGCTTCACAATGGCAGTGGAATCCACCCACTGGCCAAGTCGCCTCCAGACTCTCACACGGCGATCATCCATGGTGAGACTGAACTGCAATTTGTCACTGAACACCACACTGTTCCATTCGGCACCCCACGCAGCTCTGGAGCGAAATCCCGCCAAGCGATGATGACGATGACTCGCTGTTAAGGATAGCCTTCGCAACAGACGGCAAACCAGATGCAGCTAATCGGCGCGACACTGTCCGCATCGATATTGGAGCATCTAAGCCGCCCCGTACACTCTGCAAAATGTCGGCCGTTGTGGCCTGTGGATCCGCTATGGCATGACGTCGGATGTGATGATTAGTGCGCTCAGAAGTCTGTCTCCGTGCCCTCTACGACATTGCACAGATCCTTCCTGGGACCACTGTCTCTATATGTGACCACTGGTTGTGGCATCACATTGAGTTTCTTCCACAATACGACGCAAGGACAATCCAGTTGTACAAAGGCCTACGATGACACCTCTCGTAAACTCATCGGTTACGGCACCTCACCGGCACCCCTTGTTCGTTCTCGAGACACGGTTACAGCAGAACCACTAACTTCTCGCGGCCGCAACGTCTCGACTGATGGCCTCCCGGGCTGGTTGTCTGCTTATATCCCGTGCGCCGTTTGTGGGATTGGCCTGCAAATGCAATCATTTGCATAACTTGTACGTGTGCACCCACCCTGCAATTTGCATGGTGCTGTGTTTACGTCTTTGTGGTGTGGCATTTTCACTGTCAGGCAGTATATATCTGATATCTCCCAAACTTTTCAATGTTGCACCGAAGATGTCGGGCAATATCTGAGACATGGCTATTAACTAAAACGCACATACAGAGGTGGCAGACAACTAAAAGAAGCATGGTGAGTTGCATGCTTGGTGTAACCAGAAATAAGAACTTGTGGATCAGGAAAATGACAAGAGATCAAAGTAAAATCCCTGAAGGCAATGGGCTGGCCATATTGCTAGAAGAATGGAGAACTGATGGACAACTAATTATGGGACTGGATATCAAAGGTCAGGAAAAGACCCCGAAGAAGACCACGTGGGAGATGGGTGGATGAAACCTTCATCCATTAGTGGATTGATAATGGTTGATGATGATTATATATATACACTGCCTGACAGAGAAATTGCCACACCACGAAGATGTGAATGCAAACTGCAGGGTGAAGATGTGAACGCCATGCAAACTGCAGGGTGGGTGCACACATACAAGTTATGCAATTGATTGGATTTGCAGGCCAAATACACAAACGGTGCAAGGGATATAAGCAGAAAACCAGCCCGTGAGGCCATCGGTCAAGACATCGTCATGGCCGCACGAAGTAAATGGTTCTGCTATAACCTTGTCTGGAGAACGAACAAGGGGTGCCAATGCTGTTAAGATGCTGTCGTACACGATTTCGTCAAATGGATGAGTTCATGAGAGGTGTCATCGTAGGCCTTCGTACCGCCGGATGGTCCTTGCGTCGTTTTGCAGAAGAAATGCAACATCATGCCACAACCGTTGGTCGCATTTGGAGACAGTGGTCCCAGAAAGGATCTGCGCAATGTTGTAGGGGGATTGAAGCATGGAGACAGACTTCCGAGCGCACCAATCGTCACATTCGACATCATGCCACAGCGGACCCAAAGGCCACAGCGGGCCCAAAGGCCACAATAGGCAACATTTTGCGGAATGTACGGGGAGGATTGGATTCTCCAATATTGATGCAGATAGTGTCGCTCCAATTGGATTCGTCTGGTTTGCTGTCCAGCGATTCATTGTGCAAAGCCTACCCTTAACAGCGAGCCATCGTCGTCACCGATTGCCGTGGTGTTGCTCCAGAGCTGCGTGGGGTGCCAAATGGAACAGTGTGGTGCTCAGCGACGAATCGTGGTTCTGTCTCACCACGGATGATCTAAGTGTGAGAGACTGGAGGCAACGTGGCCTACGGGTGGATTCCTCCGCCATTGTGGAGCGCTACATGGCCCGGCAATGCGGAATTATGGTGTGGAGTGGTATCAATGCCAACAGCCGCTCACCGCTGGTATGCATTATGGGCATGCTGCTATGTTGACGAGGTACTGCGGCCCGTGGCGCTACCGTAGCTGCAGGGCATCCCAAACGCCACTTTTCAACAGGATAATGCCCGACAGCATACCGCTCGGATCAGCCTGAATGCTTTACACGGTGTGTGGATGCTTTCGTGGTTAGCACGATCCCCTGACCTTTCGCCCATCGAGCATCTGTGGGACACGATTGGACATTGGTTGAGTATCCTCCCACCCACGCAAAATGAAGATGAACTGTGGACTTGGATCAACACCACAAAGTCCATGATACCCCAGGACTTAATTCGGGCTCCCATAGCCTTGATGCCACATCGGATTCAACGCTGTATCGCCCAAAATGGGGGCCACACTGCTTATTGATCATCCTGTATATTCGGCCACTGGAGCCTAGTCTGTATGTGACAATTAAATCATTTGTTCAGGACGTACTTGGCTATCTGTGTGTGCAGTTTGGTCTGTTTCCGTGCATTCCTTCAGGGTGTGGAATTTTCTCTGTCAGACAGTGTGTATATATATATCATCATCATCATCATCATTGTCAACCATTATCAATCCACTGCTGGACGAAGGTCTCCCAAGTTTCCTCCACAACGGTCTGTCTTGTGCCAGTCTCCTCCATGTCACCCCTGCATACTTTCGAATTTCATCCACCCATCTCCCATGTGGTCTTCTTCTGGGTCTTTTCCTGTCCCTTGGAATCCAATCTAAAATTTCGGCTGTCCATCGATGATCTGTCCTTCTGGCAGTATGTCCAGCCCATTGCCATTTCAGGGATTTAACTCTGATCATGATGTCTTCCACTCTTGTCATTTTTCGGATCCACGAGTTCCTCTTCTTATCTCTCCTGGTTACACCAAGTATGCACCTCTCCATGCTTATTTGAGTTGTCTGCAGCCTTTGTATGTCTCTTTTAGTTAAGGTCCACGTCTCTGCACCATACGTAAGCACTGGAAGGATGCATTGATCAAACACTTTTCTTTTAAGACATAATGGCATATTGCTCTTGAAAATTATGCTGTTTCTTCCAAAAGCTCTCCAGGCAAGTTTTGTGCGCCGATTAATTTCTTCATCAATGTGACCCTCACTTGATATCTGCTGTCCAAGATAAACGTACGTATCTGTTATCTCCAGCTTTTCTCCATCAATCGATAAATCTTCATTTCTTGTAAAAGCATTGAACATCACTTTTGTCTTCTGAAAGTTCACTTTTAATCCCACTTCTTTACTTTTGTCAGCAAGTTCCTGGATCATACTCTGCAGCTCTGATGGGCTAGTTGCAAAAATGACTACGTCATCAGCAAAATGAAGGTGGGTTAGATAATCTCCATTAATCTTTATCCCCTTGTTTTCCCAGCTCAGTGACTGAAAAACACCCTCCAATGTGGCATTAAAGAGCTTCGGAGATATGGTGTCACCTTGTCTCACTCCCTTTCCAATTTTTATGTGTGTTGTATTTTCAAACAGCCTAATCTTTGAACTTGCATTTTCATAGATGTTATTAATAATATTAATGTATGCATCTTCAATACCGCAGGTTTTCAGAGCCATTGTAACTGCTGATGGTTTCACCGAATCAAAGGCTTTTTCATAATCGATAAAAGCCATGCACAATGGAAGTTCATATTCCCTCGCTCTTTCAATTAGTTCTCTCAGCACATGGATATGATCTATTGTGCTGTAGCCACTCCCGAATCCAGCTTGTTCTCTCGGTTGAGCCATGTCCAGTGTTACCTTCAAGCGGTGTGAAAGAACTTTAGTGAAGATTTTATAAACTACTGCTAGGAGGCTGATAGGTCTGTAGTTTCCGAGATCCTCAATGTCACCTTTCTTATGTAGCAGGATCATTGTAGCGGTGTTCCAATCCTCAGGAATCTTTCCTTCATTAAGGCATCGAGTGAAAATTTGGGCGAGTACTGTTTCGATTTCTCCACTTGCTTCTTGTATGATGTCTACAGTAATTCCATCTTCTCCTGGAGCTTTTCCCCGCTTCATGTTCTTGATTGCATGTGCAACTTCTGCTGGAAGGACTGGAGGAACTCTGGTACTGGTATCTTTCATGATGTCTGGAGTGCATGTATCATCCCTTTCATATAATTTGGAGTAGAAATCTTTCACTCTTGTCAAAATTTCGCCTCTATTTCTTGTTACAGAACCATCTTCTTTTCTCAGTGCCATAATCTGTTTTCTTCCCTTACTGAGATGTCCCTTTGCTATCTTTAGGCTTTGGTTGTTTTCAATTGCTTTCCTCACTAGTTCACAGTTGAATTTTCTTACGTCTTCAGTGATACTTTTTTCGTACTGTCTCGCATAGCTCTATATATTTCACTTTGGAAGTCACATCTTCTTTAGTTGTCCTCATCTCTCTTCTTTTTTGCATCAACATTTTCGTTTTTCCTGAATATATATATATATGTTTATTTGATGAGTAAAAAATTCAGTAGGGCAGTTTAAATTCAATCGGCAATTATCTATACCGTTATTGCGTTTATTTTTGGAAATGTAAAAATATCAGTTTTTTTTAATAAAGCTAATTTTAATTCACAGAACTGTGTGCTTGTGCGCCAGCACAGGGAAACTGGTTTCTCCATGAAAGAAATTGGACAGTGAATGCCGTGAGTCAAAACGTCCAGGCACAGTGCGCTTAACAAGGAACATGAGGGAAGGAGCCACAAGCCCAGTCGAATGATTTCCCGAAACACTGTGTGAAAAGATAACCAGCCGCCCCAGTGGCGCAGTGGTCTAAGGCGCTGGCCTCTGATCATTCGTCCGTAAGGGGTCTGGGTTCGAATCCCGGTCAGGCATGGATGTTGTGTTTGTCTTACGGCACTGGCTCTCTCCCTTCCCTGGAACCAGTGACCCTAAATTAGGGACGGGCGACTGCTTATAGCCCATGGAGTTGCTCACGGTGGTCGCTAAACCTCCAATCAAAAAAAAAAAAAAAAAAAGATAACCAGTGTAAAAGTCACATGCACCTCACAAGCTGCCACTTAGCCAATTGCTGTCATAAGTCAAGCTGTAGGGAAAATTCTTAAACATTGAAGGATTCTTACATCATCTACTCTAGAGGGAGAAAATTGAGTTTGGTTATTATACAATGGTTAATCTTTTAAATTAGTTCTGCGTTAAAATATTATTCGAGAGATGTGCATAAATTTTTAACAAATCAAACTTTAAAATGCATACATACATATCACTAAGCTGTACTCAGAGATTCAGAGGTTAGCCGCACAAAGAAATACAAACTACCAGATAATTTTTACTTACTGTTGCCATATTAAACTTCTCCATTTACAGCAATTTTGACACACAACTCGGTTTTCTCTGACATCCATCACATGCCGTACACAAGATCTTTTATACTTCATACTTATAATCTTTTTCTTATGCAGATACTTCTGAATCTGATACTCCCACAACTTCTTTGGCCTTCCTCTGCCTTTCAATCCTGTCACTTGGGCTAAAAGATTTTCTTAGTAAGCATCTCATCATTTCTCCTTTTAACATGGCCAAACTACCGAAGTCATTAGTCCCCACCTTGCTAACAACATTATGCTTCACATTACACAACTGCAACACATCTTCATTCCTCACACAATCAGAACATGTCTTGCCACAAACCACCTGTAAGTAATGCATTGCTCCAGCACACAAACGACTCCTATGTTTCTTCTGTAGTACCCATGGCTGTGTATGAAAGTGTAATTGTTCCTACTCTGATGTATGGCAGTTCAACCTGCCATACATCAGAGTAGGAACAATTACACTTTCACACAGCAATGCGCGACTCTCTTGAGAACCCATCATTCCTGTGAAAACCTCTGAAAGCAGCAATGACTTTCAATGAAGGTCACCCGCCTACTAATTTTACCATCCAATATGTTCTTTCTGTCAAATGTGCTTCCTAAATACACAAACTCATTCACCTGGTCAAATAACTGTGCCATTTAGACTTATATTACATTCAGTACTACAAGTTCTTCTATCAAAAACCATAACTCTGGCTTTTCCTTATTTATACTCAGTTTGATTTTCATGCAAACTTCGTACAGTTCCAGGTCGATTCTGTGGTGGACCATCCTTCTCAAGTGTGGTAGGTCCACCACATCCTACACTTAGAGTCCAGGTAATTATATCTTTGTGTCTTTTCAATCAGGTAAGTACACCACTGTGGGGGATTAGTCCACAGTTGACGGTTCCAGTTGGTCATTCAACCTAAAGATTCTGGAACAAAACCCAGGAGTTGGGATCTTTTTGCCAATGCCACAAAGAACTAGCTGGCACCTCTCCAAGATTCACAGAGGCCCTAGTTGCTGTTCTGTCTGCCATTGTTGCTATGGAGTGCCCCAAGGAGGCAAACCCATCTCTCACTAAAAACCTTAAAACACTGTTTTCCTGAACAGGTTATTTTTTTCTTCTGAGATATATTGGAAGAAAAATATTGATATATCTATCATTTTCTTTATTCCATCCCTTTAACAACATCGTTGTTTGCATCTATCATGACTCATATTTGTGTAAGTCATTTACCAATTTTCCTTCGACACCATTCCAAAATAGTGCAATTTTTGAACATAAATGATCTCAATAGCTTTTTATGATGGCACAGAAGAAACTGTTTGGCTATGCTTGACTATTTATAATTAGCTCTTCATTTTTATTACCGAGTTTTTTGGGGTTTTTTTTTTCGTGCCCTGCTGGACTATCAGGTTTCAGCTGGCGGAAGAGAGATTTTTACCTGAGTGGTGAGTTAGCATGAATTTTTCAAGCCCTGTATGTATATATATATATACAAACGGATGAGCCATTACATTATGACCACTTACCTAATAAGCTTTAGGACCCCCTTTGGCCCACAAACCAGTGGCCACTAGGCGAGGCATTGATTCAATGAGGTGGTGATAGGTTTCCTGGGGTATCTGGTACCATAATGTAAACAGCAGGTCTTCCAGTTCCCGTATGTTTTGGGGTGGTGGTGATGTAGCGCGAACCCACTTTTCCAAGTCGAACCACAAATGTTCGATTGGGTTCACGTCAGGTGAATTTGGAAGCCAGGGCATTAGCAGAAAGTCACTAGCATGTTCCTCGAACTACTCCTTGACGATTCTGGCAGTGTGTGGCATGGAGCATTATCCTGTTGGTAATGGCCATCACCAGCAGGGAACACAGTTGCCATGAATGGGTGAACTTGTTTCGCAACGATGTTCAGATACCTGACAGCTGTCAGGGATTGTGCTATTGGGATCATCATCAACATTGTCAACCATTATCAATCCACTGCTGGACGAAGGTCTCCCCAAGTTTCTTCCACAACGGTCTGTCTTGTGCCAGTCTCCATGTTACTCCCGCATACTTTCGAATTTCATCCACCCACCATCTCCCATGTGCACTTCCTTCTGGGTCTTTTCCTGTCCCTTGGAATCCAATCTAAAATTTCGGCTGTCCATCAATGGTCTGTTCTTCTTGCAGTATGTCCAGCCCACTGCCATTTCGGGGATTTAACTCTGATCATGATGTCTTCCACTCTTGTCATTTTTAAGATCCACGAGTTCCGCTTCTTATCTCTCCTGGTTACACCAAGCATGCATCTCTCCATGCTACTTTGAGTTGTCTGCAGCCTTTGTATGTCTCTTTTAGTTAAGGTCCACGTCTCTGCACCATACGTAAGCACTGGAAGGATGCATTGATCAAACACTTTTCTTTTAAGACATAATGGCAATAATGGGGCCTAAAGTGTCCTAAGAAAACATTGCCCACAGCATAACACCGCCCCCGCCGGCCTGTTTCTGCCCAACAGTGCATCCAGGTGCCAAAGCCTCCATTGGTAATCAGCATATCTGCACTTGGCCGTCTATGTGGTGCACCAGGAATCTTGATTCGTCAAACCAGGCCACTTTCTATCAACCATCCACGGTCCAATCTCGATGATCTTGGGCCCATTTCATTCATTGATGATGATGATGATGTGCAGTGAACATGGGGGGCCTGGCTGGGTCTTCAGCTAAGCAGGCCCATGCGCAGAAGGCTGCATGATGAACTGTGTGCTGCGACACATTGCCCTGATCACCACTGTTGTAGCTGCGAACAATATGTGACAGTCTCCGCTCTCCTCTGGCATCAGTGAGCTGCGGACGACACACAACTGGACGACGGTTTGTCGTTTGGTGATCTGTGCACCACTTTTGATAAGTACTCAATACAGCGGCACGTGAACAACCCACAAGCAAGGCCGTTTCCGAGATCATAGTTCCGAGGTACCGATCCATCACAATTTGTCGTTTATCAAACTCAGATAAATCAGTAGCTTTTCACAGTCTGACTCTGAACACTACTAAACGAAAGCGAGTCCTCAGGTTGCATATATTCTTCTCTGTGAACTTCACCTGCGCCACCGTTCAGTCTCCAGGTGTGCTTATTTCTGTAGGCTGGGGGTGGTCATAATGTGATGGCTCATTTGGTGTATATTCAAAAGCATGTAACTCTAACACAATAAAAAAAAATGTTTTTAAACCACATATCATGCCAAACTGCACTTTCATGACTAGTTTAGCTTCAAGTTCCATAAAAATTGAATACTCAAGGTATGTAATAGCATGGGGATGGAAATGTGGGGCTATGAAATAAACCCAGATTTCTTTTTATAAATTTTTTTCATAATTCAAGCAACCTCTTTTTTTTTTTTTGCTCTTTAAACATCTGGTATAACAATGCAATAATTTTCCTGTTATACAAAACTACTGTTAAGTGCCTGAAACTAAAAAAGTTAATTAAACATACTACACAGCTCTGTAAGCAACACATGCTTCGATTTTTTACACATTATCTTTTTACTGAGAGACAGAGGGAATGCTTCCAGTTATTAACAAAAATATGTTACTTACCCTTCTGAGAAACTAACGTCAATATCCAGTGCTGACTTCAGAGCATTCTGGACACTTCGCATTTTGTTATCTTTGGGATCATCGAGAATTCCACTTGCCAGTTTCATTGTAATTTCAAACCATGTTTCGACAGTTGGAAGCTATCAGTTATGAAAAAACAGATGCATGTCAAATTAAAAATAGTCTTAATTCATATACATGATGTATTTACAATAGAGGACAAAATTATTATAATAATACACGTGCATCCTGAAAATTAATAAAATGAGATATTCTACAAGCAATTCTTAAAAATACGTATTTACACATCTTTCTCTCTCTACTGAAAAATCTGCATCATGGACACCAGGGAGAATAAATAACTGTTTCCAACTTGAGGAGCAAAACTGCTTCTCAAATTACAAATTCAGGAGCAGTTAAAGTGAATATGTGCAGCAGATTTGTAACTTTTCCCTTTTGCTTTCTAACACTTGTAATCTTTTAATATTATTGAACATCAATAATTACAACTGCAATTTCTTCATTTAATAAACCATAATTCAAATTTGAATCCCAATACATTTTTTCAAGTAGAAAAAAAAACGGGGGTAAAAAAAAAAAAGATTTTTTACCTATTTGTCTATCTATTCACCCAATTATTTGAACAAGATACACCTTATTTATCTATTTTGTCATGCTTGATTTTTTGCAACCAGGTCGTACCATTTTCCAATCAGAATAACAGTGATATTCTCTTTCAGAGAGAGATGGTCTTTTACTGTAAGGCTTTGAATTTATACACTGTGGCTTCCATTTTTAGCACGTCTTTTGTAAAAAAAGATTGTGCTTATGTTATTAGTTTGTCTGTCTGTCCATCTGTCAGTCTGTAGGCACGATATCTCTGCAACTAATAGTCCAATTTGAAAAATTATTTTTTGCATTAGAAAGCTTGAAATGTGTGAATGATGACCCTTTAATATGATTTTTTTACAATGAACAATTTCGCCGCTAGAGGGCGTAAATGCAGATGATTTTGAATTCAAAATACATTTTATTCCATACATTTGCTTCTAAATATCCAATTAAAAAAAATTCTTTTGCCTTTTGATACTACTCATGGCAAAGACTATTTTAGGTATAGTCACTTTTTCAAGTTACGCATAGATTCTCCACTAGGGTGCGTAAAAGTAAATTGCGTTTCCCCCAATATCTCTGCTTCTAAAATTCCGATTTGAAAAATTATTTCTGCAGCAGATACAGTTCCGGATGGGAAATCTTTCGCATATAATTTCTAATTTTTGGTATAAAACAGTTTGGCCACCAGGGGCGTAAGTGTTAATTTCTGCTTCTGATGTATTTGCAACAAAATTGAAGAATTATTTCGTGGACTGATACTACTCATGTCAACAAACCATTTTGGAATATTTCTTTCTTAAAATAATGCATGGTTTCTTTGCCAGGGGGCATAGATTTATATCTTATTTTTGTCAATAACTCTGCTTCTAATGGTCTAATTTGAAAAAAAACCGTCTTTGTTGGATAGAGTTTTCGGTGTGACATGTTTTTCATATAATTTCTAATTTTTCAAGTAATTCATTGACTTTCCGCTAGGGGGAGTAAAGGTAAATTGCGCTTTCCCCGATATCTCTGCTTCTAAAACTCTGATTTGAAAAATTCTTCCTGCACCGGATACAGCTCCTGGTGGAAAATATTTTGATTGTAATTTCTAAATTTTTTTTTTTTTATAAAATATGGTTTGGCCACCAGGAGGCGTAAGCGTTAATTTCTGCTTCGTAGATATTTCCATCAAAATCTGAGCTTCTAAAATTTCAACTGAGAAAATTCTTTCGTGGAACCGATACTGCTCGTGTTGACAAACATTTGAGAATATTTTCTTCTTAAAATCATGTATAGTTTTTCCGCTAGGAGCGTAGATGAGTATCCTATTTCCCTCAATACCTCTGCTTCCAAGAGTCAGATTTGAAAAATTCCTTCTTTGTTAAGATAGTGTTTCCGGTGTAAAATGATCTCATATAATTTTTAAAATTATCAAGTAATACATAGACTTTCCGCTAGGGGCGTTAAAGTAAATTGTGTTTTCCCAGATATCTCTACTTCTAAAATTCCGATTAGAAAACTTCTTTCTGCACCGGATACAGCTGCTGATAGGAAATGTTTTGCCTATAATTTTTAATATTTGATAAAAAATGGTTAGCCACCAAGGGGAGTAAGTGTTAATTTCTGCGTCTGATGTATTTGTAGCAAAATCTGAACTCCTCAAAATTAGATTGAAAAAATTCTTTTGTTGACCGATACCGCTATCATCGAAAGACCTTTTGAGAATACTTTCTTCTTAAAAATAATGCATGGTTTATCTGCCAGGGGGCGTAAAGGCATATCTTACTTTTGTCAATATCTCTGCTTTTAAAAGTCCGATTTGAAAAATTCTTTCTTAGTTGGAGAGCGTTTCAGTGGGGAAATGTTTTTCATATAATTTCAAATTTTTTGCAGCGCACAAGTCTGCCACCAGAGGGCGTAAGTTCATATTTCCATTTACAGCAATATCTGCGGGACTAAAAACCTGATTGAAAAACTTCTTTCTTCGATCAGATACTGTTAACTATGCAACTGTGAATTTCTTTCCAAATTAATACACAATTTCGCCGCTAGGGGCGCATATGCTTATTCTGTTTTTCTCAATATCACCGCTTTTATGTGTGCGATTAATAAATTCTTTCAACACTGGATGCCATTTACCTTGTAGAACACTTAAGGCTAGCATATGAGGAATTTTGTAGTTCACAGTTCTGTCGGTAGGTGGTGTTTGTCTACTTCAGTTTGCAGCTGTATCGCCACTTCTAAAAACGTTATTGAGAAATTTCTTCTTCACTGTTATTATATTTGCACTTTTAAGGTATTAAACTCCTGCAAAGTGCGCATAGTTTACGTGCAATTCATAAATGAAAAACTATTAGAAAGTACCAATCACTTACCCTAAAGATCATGGTAATCTCCATTGACAACACACTTCCAACACGTCAATCATCATAATGTTTCTGGGCTTCCAAGGTTTACAGACATCTTGCTTACGATTCTTACTTCTGGGTGTGAAACATCGTATTTTTTTTTTTAGCCTTATAAGATGTAACTATAAAGCTTGTCAATTCCATAAAAAACCACACATACTATTCATTCATACAATTCAATTAAAAACTATGTACAAATTTACATAACCTTACATTCCTAGGTGGTTAAACCTTTGTCAACTGCAAGCACCAAACTGCTCCTTCCGCTTCAAAATCCCTGCCACTCCCCACTGCAAGTGTCACACTCATTCAGCCCTTCACACACAATCCTCTAGTACTTTCAACAGACCACTGTCGTCATCAGGGGAGGCAGGTGTGTCTCACCCCAGCCCACCACAGCTCAAGTGAGCAGAGCCATCGAGGCACGGGCCCCAGTCGCTATCTCTGAATCATTGTGTCTCTGGCGCCATCTATTGTCCTTGCTGCTCTTTTCCCCTTTTTCTTTCTAAGCTGCTGTTCTATTTTATTAGAGGCTTTCCATTGTTCGTTTAAGTTACTTGCTAGGCTCATTAATGTTGCATAATCTTGATCTGTTTTTTTCAATTAACACTGATTCTGCAATTCTTAACTGCCTTTCGTTTTTACAGCTCTTAATAATTTTAATATCCTCAAACCTTGGACATTGTTGATTTTCCATACAGTATTGGGTTAATGCTGTCTTAGCTTCTTTTTATTCCAATTATTTATATGCTGGTTCAATCTATACTTTAATTTATTCTTGGTGCTACCTATATATGACACGGGAGGTTGCTGGTTTATAGGGATTTCATAAATTCCTGCTCTATCTAATTGGCTGATTTTTTCATTTTTAATCACTAAATTTTTTACAGTAAGTACCTGATTTCCTACCTGTATGTCATACTTGCCACAAACTATTAATTTCTGCTGAAACATTTTCTACATATGGTACTGCACCTACATATTTTACAAGTTTTTTTTTATCAATCTTGACCTTATTGTAAGCTTAAGTTACTTCATAAATCCATTTTTTTAATACCTGTTTAGGGTAACCAAAATCATATGCAATTTTTCAATATATTCACAATTTCCTCTTTTTTACACTGTTCCATTGATGAGTGTGTTAAACTTCTTTTAATTAGTGTTTTAACACTATTTCTTTTATGTGTTAATGGATGCGATGACTGAAATGGTATAAGTACTGGGATATATGAAGATTTTCTATGCACTCTGAATTGCATATTATCATTTTGTTTTAACAATCAAAATATCCAAAAATGCCAAAGTATTGTCATGTTCTTGTTCTACTGTCAGTTCAATAGATGGATAAATTTCACTATACTTTTTTGTCAAGTCCTCAAGTTCATCATTCTTTAGCCTGGACAACAGAAAAATGTCATCAACATATCTGCAGTATATCAGTGGTGGATCTTCCGAGTTTACTTATTATTTTTCCTCAATGTCACTCATTATAATTTCAGCAAATAAAGTTGACAGTGGTGACCCCATAGGTCCACCATGATTTTGTTTTGTAGATCTTGTTGTTAAACTTAAAAATGTTATTTTCATATATGTACAATAAAATTTCTCTTAACTCCTCCTATTTGTATTGCATTCATTGTCTGTAACACATATAATTTTTCAATAATTATTTCTATTGCCTGAGGTACTGGTGTGCTAGGAAAAAGAGCTCTCACATCCATACTAGCCATATGATATTCACTTAAATCTTGTTTAATTACTTTAATTTTCGCAATAAATTTGTATGTATTCTTCAAAGTGAACCTTGTCTTCATGAACAAAGGTGCCAAAAATTTGTAGATATTTTTTCCAGTTTTATTAGTGGGGAAATTCCTTTTTGATACAATCACTCTCATAGGTGTATCATGCTTATGAGTTATTATTTTTGCAAACATTTTTGGTATTCCAGTACCCATTGGTGGGTATGCTTTCTTTATTTCATCAGGCAAGGTGCTGTGATTTTCTTATTCTAGCTAAGTACCTTACTTGAGATTCGGTTGGGTCTTTTGCCAGAATGCTGCAATTCAGTTCCTCTATAGCTCTATTCATTTTTAGATTATATTCAGTTGTGTTTAATATTACAATTTGTCCTGTTTTATCAGCTTCACAGAATTTAATTGTTGGGTCATCTCTTAATTTAATCAGTTGTTCTTTCTCATACTGAATTTTATCTAAATGATATTTCTTTTTATTACTTTTTCATTAAATTCTTTCAAAACGATTCACTTCTAAAATTTTCACGTTCTTCTGCTGGTACACTGCGTGCCATTTCTTCTAAGTTGGGTATTAATTCTTCCGTCTTCAGCAGGCTTCGTGGAAAGCAAATTTTTACCTCTCTGCAAAACAGCTCTTTGCGTGACAGACAACGTGTACATGAACAACGGGAGAATATGTATGAGGTATATCAGAATAACTCCAACTTGACCTTGAGCTTCACACAAAGAGCTGTTTTGCAGAGAGGTAAAAAATTTGCGTTTCCCCGAAGACGGAAGAATTAATACCCAACTTAGAAGAAATGGCACGCAGTGTACCAGCAGAAGAATGTGAAAATTTTAGAAGTGAATCGTTTTGAAAGAATTTAATGAAAAAAGTAATAAAAAGAAATATCATTTAGATAAAATTCAGTATGAGAAAGAACAACTGATTAAATTAAGAGATGACCCAACAATTAAATTCTGTGAAGCTGATAAAACAGGACAAATTGTAATATTAAACACAACTGAATATAATCTAAAAATGAATAGAGCTATAGAGAACTGAATTGCAGCATTCTGTACAAAGACCCAACCGAATCTCAAGTAAGGTACTTAGCTAGAATAGAAAATCACAGCACCTTGCCTGATGAAATAAAGGCTATACCCACCAATGGGTACTGGAATACCAAAAATGTTTGCAAAAATAAAAACTCACAAGCATGATACACCTATGAGAGTGATTGTATCAAAAAGGAATTCCCCACTAATAAAACTGGAAAAAAATATCTACAAATTTTGGCACCTTTGTTCATGAAGACAAGGATTCACTGTGAAGAATACATACGAATTTATTGCGAAAAATTAAAGTAATTAAACAAGATTTAAGTGAATATCATATGGCTAGTATGGATGTGAGCTCTTTTCCTAGCACACCAGTACCTCAGGCAATAGAAATAATTATTGAAAAATTATATGTGTTACAGACAATGAATGCAATACAAATAGAGGAGTTAAGAGAAATTTTATTGTACATATATGAAAATAACATTTTAAAGTTTAACAACGAGATCTACAAACAAAATCATGGTGGACCTATGGGGTCACCACTGTCAACTTTATTTGCTGAAATTATAATGAGTGACATTGAGGAAAAAATAATAAGTAAACTCGAAGATCCACCACTGATATACTGCAGATATGTTGTGACATTTTTCTGTTGTCCAGGCTAAAAAATGATGAACTTGAGGACTTGACAAAAAGTATAGTGAAATGTATCCATCTATTGAACTGACAGTAGAACAAGAACATGACAATACTTTGGCATTTTTGGATATTTTGATTGTTAAAACAAATGGTAATAATATGCAATTCAGAGTGCATAGAAAATCTTCATATATCCCAGTACTTATACCATTTCAGTCATCGCATCCATTAACACATAAAAGAAATAGTGTTAAAACACTAATTAAAAGAAGTTTAACACACTCATCAATGGAACAGTATAAAAAAGAGTGAAATTGAATATATTGAAAAAATTGCATATGATTTTGGTTACCCTAAACAGGTATTAAAAAAAATGGATTTATGAGTAACTCAAGCTTACAATAAGGTCAAGATTGATAAAAAAAGCTTGTAAAATATGTAGGAGCAATACCATATGTAGAAAATGTTTCAGCAGAAATTAATAAAGTTTGTGGCAAGTATGACATACAGGTAGGAAATCAGGTACATACTGTAAAAAAAATTTAGTGATTAGTAAAAATGAAAATCAGCCAATTAGATAGAGCAGGGAATTTATGAAATCCCTATAAACCAGCAACCTCCTGTGTCATATATAGGTAGCACCAAGAATAAATTAAAGTATAGATTGAACCAGCATATAAATAATTGGAATAAAAAAAAGAAGCTAAGACAGCATTAACCCAATACTGTATGGAAAATCAACAATGTCCAAAGGTTTGAGGATATTAAAATTATTAAGAGCTGTAAAAGCGAAAGGCAGTGTAAGAATTGCAGAATCAGTGTTAATTGAAAAAACAGATCAAGATTATGCAACATTAATGAAGCCTAGTAACTTAAACGAACAATGGAAAGCCCCTAATAAAAATAGAACAGCAGCTTAGAAAGAAAAAGGGAAAAAAAGAGCAGCAAGGACAATAGATGGCGCCAGAGACACAATGATTCAGAGATAGCGACTGGGGCTCGTGCCTCGATGGGCTCTGCTCACTTGAGCTGTGGTGGGCGGGTGAGACACACCTGCCTCTGATGACGACAGTGGTCTGTTGAAAGTACTAAAGGATTGTGTGTGAAGGGCTGAATGAGTGTGACACTTGCAGTGGGAGTGGCAGGGATTTTGAAGCGGAAGGAGCAGTTTGTGCTTGCAGTTGACAAAGGTTTAACCACCTAGGAATGTAAGGTTATGTAAATATGTACATAGTTTTTAATTGAATTGTATGAATGAATAGTATGTGTGGTTTTTATGGAATTGACAAGCTTTATAGTTACATCTTATAATGCTAAAAAAATAATAAAAAAATACGATGTTTCAAAAACCCAAAAGTAAGAATCGTAAGCAAGATGTCTGTAAACCTTGGAAGCCCCAGAAACATTACGATGATTGACGTGTTGGAAGTGTGTTGTCAATGGAGATTACCATGATCTTTAGGGTAAGTAGGTTGGTACTTTCTAATAGTTTTTCATCTTCTTCACTGTATGCAATTTGCTACAACAGAGATGTGGAGCATTATCCTCTTTGAGTAACAAAGATTTTCTTCTAGCATGACAATGCGACGTGTCACACAGCTAGAAATGTCAGAGAGTGGTTGGAAGAGTACGATGAAGACTTGAAGTACTTCCCTGGCCCCAAATTCCCCAAACTTAAACTTAATTGAGCATCTGTGGGACAACCTCGATCGTTTTGTTTGCTCTATGGATCCTCCACCATGCACCCACCAGCAGCTGTCAGATGCACTGCAGTCAGCATGGGTCCACATACCTTTGAACACCTTCCAGCACATTATTGAATCACTTCCAGCCCGTCTAACTGCTGTCCGCACTGCACATGGCAGTTACTATGGATGCTAGCTGGTGGTCATAATAATGTGACTCGACCGTGTATTATGGCTTAAACTTAGGAATTCCACTTTTCTTTCAAGTATTTCTACAGCTGTTTGTTTGACAGGATTTCAAGGTTTCTTAGCCCCAATCATCTTGGAATTTTCCTTTTTTCCACATGAACTGTCAACAACTCACTACATTGTTCAGTTGAAACTGTGATTCTGTAATCACCAAAGCTTGCAAAAGTAATTTTGTCTGTAGGCCATATTTTAAGATCTACCAATTTAGCAGCATTAAAAATTACATTTCCTTGTAAGTCCCAAGCCTAAGGTAAATAAATGCATTCATACAGCTGACACAAAAGAGATTAACAGTTTTTATAAAATGAATCCACTGACATTCTAAATTGAAGCTGAATGCCATGAAATTCTGCAGAAGCTGAATTGTAGTCATTTGATTCGCAAGTTGCTACATTTTACAAAATTTTGGAAAGGTTAAATGAAAACTTCCTGTTCATCATTATTTCTGCTGAATCATACAATCATTCTATAGCATTCAAATCACATCTCACTGAAGTGACAGATACAGGGTTCCCACTCAAAAGTAATAAAAAAATTCCCTGACTTTTCCAGGTTCTCCAGGTGGTTTTTAAAGTTTTCCAGAATGGCATGTTGCAAAGAATTGTTACATTCCATTCATTTTTCTCACCAAAGCACACACTTGTAAATTATTTAAGTAATTTGTCTTTATAAAATTACCTACTTTTCATTAATAACAACTAACTGTGCACATTATTTTCTGTACCAAAGTTCCGTGAACTTTTGTGAATACTACCCACACGGAATTTGTAAATACATTCCCATAGAAACAGGTAATATGTAAGAAAAAATCTGTCAGTTGAATAGTTTCAGTTTTTCTAAAACACAATGCAGCTAAGCTTAATGATGGAATGGCTCTATTTAAAGAAGCATGTTTCAAGAAAACCAACAGACAAAGGACTTTGATCCATCATTTGGTTGGTTCTCTTGTGAAGTGTTTCTTCAAGAAGGAGCCATTGTGCCTAATTGCTCCATGTTATAGCAACTGCCTGCAGAAATTGAACAAAAGCTTAATAACTGGTCATTTTAAAAATTCAATTTTGCATCTTTTTTTTAGAGAATAAAGGAAATGCTTAATATAACTGAAAGTAAGATCTACCAAATTCTAGGCAGGCAGTAAATTGCAAGCAAAAGTTTGAAATCTTGAAAAAATAAGGATTTTTTTTTTTTTTTTTTTTTGGCAAAATAAGGTATCCATTGATTTTTGCAAAAAAGGGTAATTTTCCCTGAGTTTTCCCTGATTTTTGGAACCATTTTCAAATTCCCTGAGAATTCCAGGTTGAGTGGAAACCCTGCAGATAATTCTGACAAAGGACGCAAGATATTATAAAGCAGCAATAACTAACACAAAGTTTATACACTCGTTTTTTCTTAAAATACTAGAAATTTTAACCTTTCCCTGTTTCAATGAAGTATCTGCATTCATATTTTCTAACTGAGGCAAAAATAACAGAGCAGTTACAAATTAGTGTTTTTTTTTTTTTTTTTTTTTGATTGGAGGTTTAACGACCACCGTGAGCAACTCAATGGGCTATAAGCAGTCGCCCGTCCCTAATTTAGGGTCACTGGTTCCAGGGAAGGGAGAGAGCCAGTGCCGTAAGACAAACACAACATCCATGCCTAACCGGGATTCGAACCCGGACCCCTTACGGACGAATGATCAGAGGCCAACGCCTTAGACCACTGCGCCACCGGGGCGGCAAAAATTAGTGTGTCAAGGGCATGCTAGGTACGTGAAATCCATTTAGTATCATGGATCATCAAAGCCTGCTGTATCATAGACATCTTTGTCAAGTGTTGCAGAAAACTCATGAAAGTCTCAATTTGGTTTTGCACTCTTTTCATAGATGTTATGAATGCCTTCCAATAATTTCAGTATTACATGGAAATATGTAGATAGCATAAATCTTTTCGATTCTAAATGATGGATTAAACAATGTATGGCAATTAACCAAGGGAACTTTTTTACAAAACAGCTGCGGTACACCTCCCCCCTTTTATTTTGCCCCAGATTTACATTTGCTTCATTAGTTAAAAGAGCAACTAACATTTTTTTTTATATCAACAACTCCACAGCCAGAAAAGAACTCAACAATATTTCTATATGATTTGCATTAGCACTATCAGATGTTTTGTCAGGAAACTGAGCTTGATACAGCCTTCTTCAACTATGTATGTAATATAAATAATCTCATTTTCTGAGACACTTATATCTGTACTATTTAACAATGAATACAGGACAGTAGTTGACCTTCTTCAAGTAACTGCACAAATCACAGGAGAATGATACATGTGTCCCAAAATGACACTGCGATGTTTTTCAAGTTCAGTTACCTACAGGAATTTCAAAAACTGCAAAAGGCCAATGTTCTGTATCACATTCATTGCATCGCACAGGAAAATCCGAATGAATTGGGCCTGACAACATCGCCCATAATCAATGGGCTTGTGTTCTCTTCAGTGATGAGTCACTGTACAATCTAAACACAAATTCTTTATGTGTGCATATTTGGAGAGAGGGGGAAAGTCAAAATCTTCCATCCAACATTAGGGAAATTGACCACTACAGTGGTGCTGGACTCCTGTGAGGGCATTCACAGGATGGAGAGGCCTGTGAGATCTCTTCCTGCTACATAAAAAAGGTGACATTGAGGATCTCGGAAACTACAGACCTATCAGCCTCCTATCAGTAGTTTATAAAATCTTCACTAAAGTTCTTTCACACCGCTTGAAGGTAACACTGGACATGGCTCAACCGAGAGAACAAGCTGGATTCAGGAGTGGCTACAGCACAATAGATCATATCCATGTGCTGAGAGAACTAATTGAAAGAGCGAGGGAATATGAACTTCCATTGTGCATGGCTTTTATCGATTATGAAAAAGCCTTTGATTCGGTGAAACCATCAGCAGTTGCAATGGCTCTGAAAACCTGTGGTATTGAAGATGCATACATTAATATTATTAATAACGTCTATGAAAATGCAAGTACAAAGATTCGGCTGTTTGAAAATACAACACACGTAAAAATTGGAAAGGGAGTGAGACAAGGTGACACCATATCTCCGAAGCTCTTTAATGCCACATTGGAGGGTGTTTTTCAGTCGCTGAGCTGGGAAAACAAGGGGATAAAGATTAATGGAGATTATCTAACCCACCTTCGTTTTGCTGATGACGTAGTCATTTTTGCAACTACCCCATCAGAGCTGCAGAGTATGATCCAGGAACTTGCTGACAAGAGTAAAGAAGTGGGATTAAAAATGAACTTTCAGAAGACAAAAGTGATGTTCAATGCTTTTACAAGAAATGAAGATTTATCGATTGATGGAGAAAAGCTGGAGATAACAGACACCTACGTTTATCTTGGACAGCAGATATCAAGTGAGGGTCACATTGATGAAGAAATTAATCGGCGTACAAAACTTGCCTGGAGAGCTTTTGGAAGAAACAGCATAATTTTCAAGAGCAATATGCCATTATGTCTTAAAAGAAAAGTGTTTGATCAATGAATCCTTCCAGTGCTTACGTATGGTGCAGAGACGTGGACCTTAACTAAAAGAGACGTACAAAGGCTGCAGACAACTCAAAGATGCATGGAGAGGTGCATGCTTGGTGTAACCAGGAGAGATAAGAAGAGGAACTCGTAGATCCGAAAAATGACAAGAGTGTAAGACATCATGATCAGAGTTAAATCCCTGAAATGGCAACGGGCTGGACATACTGCCAGAAGGACAGATCATCGATGGACAGCCGAAATTTTAGATTGGATTCCGAGGGACAGGAAAAGACCCAGAAGAAGACCACATGGGAGATGCGTGGATGAAATTCGAAAGTATGCAGGAGTGACATGGCGGAGACTGGCACAAGACAGACCGTTGTGGAGGTAACTTGGGGAGACCTTCGTCCAGCAGTGTATTGATAATGGTTGACGATGATGATGATGATGATGCTATGCTGCTAAAAAACATTAGGGGTGATTGTGGGAGCGAGCTTGCATGGATAGACACATGATGGATCGGTACCAAAGACCGTTGGAGCACGAAACATAACAAAATGTAAGGCTATTATTATATTTGCACTTTTAAGGTATTAAAACCCTGCAAAGTGCGCATAGTTTACGTGCAATTCATAAATGAAATACTATTAAAACGCACCAATCACTTACCCTAAAGATCATGGTAATTTCTATCGAAAAGATCATGGTAATTTCTATCGACTACACACTTCCAGCACGTCAATTATCGTAATGTTGTTGGCCTTCAAAGGTTTACAGACATCTTGCTTACGATTCCTTCTTCCGGGAATGAAACATCATTTTTTTTTTTTTTTTTTTAAAGCCATATGAAATGTAACTATAAGCTTGTCAATTCCATAAAAACCACACAAGTATACTACTCATTCATACAATTCAATTAAAAAACTATGTACATATTTACACAACCTTACATTCCTAGGTGGTTAAGCTTTTGTCAACTGTGAGTAATAAAATGCTCCATCTGTTTCAAAACCCCTGCCACTCCCAATGCAAGTGTCACACTCATTCAGCCCCTCACACACATTCCTCTAGCGCTTTCAACAGTCTGGTGTCGTTATCAGGAGGCAGGTGTGTCTCACCCGCCTACCACAGCTCAAGTGAGCAGAGCCATCGAGGCACGGGCTCCAGTCGCAATCTCTGAATCATTGTGTCTCTGGCGCCATCTGTTGTCATTGCTGCTCTTTTTTCTTTTTTTTCTTTCTAAGCTGTTGTTCAATTTTTATTAGGGCCTTCCATTGTTCGTTTAAGTTGCTAGGCTCATTAATGTTGCATAATCTTGATCTGTTTTTTTCAATTAACACTGACTCTGCAATTCTTAACTGCCTTTCGTTTTTACAGCTCTTAATAATTTTAATATCCTCAAACCTTGGACATTGTTGATTTTCCATACAGTATTGGGTTAATGCTGTCTTAGCTTCTTTTTTATTCCAATTATTTATATGCTCGTTCAATCTATACTTTAATTTATTCTTGGTGCTGCCTATATATGACACAGGTGGTTGCTGGTTTATAGGGATTTCATAAATTCCTGCTCTATCTAATTGGCTGATT
Source organism: Macrothele yani (assembly GCA_039090855.1). NCBI lineage: Eukaryota > Metazoa > Arthropoda > Arachnida > Araneae > Macrothelidae > Macrothele > Macrothele yani. Next base: position 29,370,383 of record CM077029.1, on the reverse strand, counting down.
TTTTAATTTTTAATCACTAAATTTTTTACAGTAAGTACCTGATTTCCTACCTGTATGTCATACTTGCCACAAACTTTATTAATTTCTGCTGAAACATTTTCTACATATGGTATTGCCCCTACATATTTTACAAGTTTTTTTATCAATCTTGGCTTTATTGTTAGCTTGAGTTACTTCATAAATCCATTTTTTTAATACCTGTTTTGGGTAACCAAAATCATATGCCATTTTTTCAATATATTCAATTTCTTCTTTTTTATATTGTTCCATTGATGAGTGTGTTATACTTCTTTTAATTAGTGGTTTAACACTATTTCTTTAATGTGTTGATGGATGCGATGACTGAAATGGTATAAGTACTGGGATATATGAAGATTTTCTATGAACTCTGAATTGCATATTATCATTTGTTTTAATTATCAAAATATCCAAAAATGCCAAAGTATTGTCATGTTCTTGTTCTACTGTCAGTTCAATAGATGGATACATTTCACTATACTTTTTGTCAAGTCCTCAAGTTCATCATTTTTTAGCCTGGACAACAGAAAAATGTCATCAACATATCTGCAGTATATCAGTGGTGGATCTTCGAGTTTACTTATTATTTTTTCCTCAATGTCACTCATTATAATTTCAGCAAATAAAGTTGACAATGGTGACCCCATAGGTCCACCATAATTTTGTTTGTACATCTTGTTGTTGAACTTAAAAATGTTATTTTCATATATGTACAATAATATTTCTCTTAATTCCTCTTTTGTATTGCATTCATTGTCTGTAACACATACAATTTTTCAATAATTATTTCAATTGCCTGAGGTACTGGTGTGCTAGGAAAAGGAGCTCTCACATCCATACTAGCCATATGATATTCACTTAAATCTTGTTAAATTACTTTAATTTTCTCAATGAATTCAATAGGCAAAATTTCACAAAATTGGGTATCATCTTTAAAACCTGGATCGACCCCTGAGCATATACGTATTGCCGAAAAGGAAATTCCAGTTTTGAAATTTCCTAAAATTATTGAGTTAGAGAAATGCCACGGTGTTGATGTAGGGCAAATTTACCACTCGTCCTTGATTTGTGCTCAGTTCATGGAGTGCATTGCTAATGTTTACGAAACTGCTTTGTGCAATGACTTAAGTAAGACAGACTATTGTACCTTATTTATTGATAGCAGTACAGATGTTAGTCATAGTGTATCTGGAAATGAAATTATTTTTATCATGTATGTCAATGAAGTAGGAGATACCAAATTCCCATTCCTGGCATTAAAAGAACTGAAAAATACTGATGCTAATGGTATCAAAAATGCAATTGTAGAGTCCATTGCAGAATTTGGAATAGTCAATTTTGAAAATAAATGAATTGGATTTTTGGCTGACGGAGCAAATGTTTAACATGGGACAGAAAAAGGATGTTGCAGCTCTTTTGAAGAAAAGCTGCTCTTGTTTAGTGTCAGTGCACTGTTTAAGTCATTGCTTAGAGCTAGCTCTAAAAGTAATGCTGTCAATTTCAAGAGGTACATAAGTTGATGGAAGACAAATAATTTTTATGAAAAAGTGCCATACAAATTAGAGACTTCCATGAGCTCTCAACGATACTTGATGAAAATGTATCAGATGTACCAGCTTTGCGAGTCCATGGCACCCGATGGGTTTCACATACGCACAGAGCTACCGACACACTGATTAAAAATTATTTTGTTATTGTACAACAACTAGAAAATATGGTTGCAGATCCATCAAGCAAAGGAGAAAAAGTCAGGACTACAGGCATTTTGAGAAAAATTAAGTCCATCAAATTTGTAACTTGACTGCTGCTGCTTTGCAACATTTTATATTCTTTGTCAAATTTATCTCTGTCTTTCCAGTTAAATGACATGGATGTACCATGTATTTTGAATGCATTAGAAAAATTCTATGATTCTATCGAAATTATGAAGAAAAGAAAGTTTCCGGCTGACCTGTCCAAAATTTTATAAGACTTAGCAACCGTATCAGCTTTGATTCTAGTGACTGTGATTCAGTGAAAACTGTAGAATTTTGTGGCACTGAACTGAGCAGTAATTTGACAGTAGATGTATTCTATGAAATTGTGAATATCTTTTAAATCATACTCATCAGTGTGTGCATACCCGACTTGGTGACTTGCACGAAAATCAGGTTTTTAACACTGCCAAGATGTTAGAATCTAAGCTTTGGCCAACAGACAAATCTACTCTTTCAAATTTTGGTGATGATCAAATTACTGTATTATCTGAACATTTCAGTGAGTTGTTGACTGCCAACAACATCGACAACGATAAAATTCAAGAGGACGGGGATTATTTTAAAACTTTTTGGTTCAGAAATCTGCAACACTTGTCAAAGCAACAGTTATGGAAATGTTTGAAAGAAAAATTTGCAGAATAAATTCCCAAATCTAAACCACATGATAAATATCATGAGATTACTGCCCGTGTCCCATGCTAAGGTCGAAAGAACCTTTTCCTGCGATTAAAAAAATGAAGACAGATTTCCATAATCGGATGAATTCTGATGCTTTGAACTATCTATTGCGGATAACGCTGGAAGGACCAGAACTACACGAGTTTCACCCTGAACAAGCAGTGGAGGTATTTTTTTAAAAGAAGCCCCCCCCACTTGCACAAGTGTGAAGTTTTGTGGAAAAAGAAAGAACAGACGCAGAACCGGAAGTTACCACAAGTACAGGAGTACTCTTACTGTCAAGTGACAGTAAGTAGCTGCTGCAAGGTGTGGCCAGGTAACATTTTGCCATATATCCATAGAAAGAAAATTTGTATTTTTTACATATCTAGTAAAATATTTTTAAATTTTACTTTTCATTACTGATTAGAGTATGTTCCATAGATACTGAAAGGCACTAGTTATAGTTTCATTTGATAATAAATTATTAGTCACTTAAATCAAAAGAAAAATAAGTCTCAAAAGTGCTCCACATAATTACTCGATTGTTCCGCAATGCTAAATTTGAGGAGCAAAATTGCTCCCAAAAATTTAAGTTATTTTTCATGCTGGTCATTACTGACATAAAAATCCTTCGATTGTGACAAAACTTTATCATGCTGTTCCGGAGGTACACTCAACTAGTTCTGTTGAATATCATTGAAATGGGGTCAAAGGTCAGGGCACAGGAGCAAGATTTATTCCACGGCCATTATCCTCATAACTTGAGTAATGGTTTCTGGTATGTTGGAAAGCGTATCATAATCAATGCATTGCATGATTTTACCAACTTGTTTCTTCTTTTAATAGTTAAAAAAAAGGTATGAAGTATTTCAGATTTCTGATGATATTTAGCTAAATCAGAGTATTAATATTCAGTTCTCGTATTTGTACTACCAAATCTATCGTGTTTTGTAGATGGTATAATCGGAAGTGTTTGCAACCTTGAATGTGCTCCTTCATTTGTAGATCTTTTTTCAGAATGATAAAGTTCGGGTAGCATTTGAGAATAAATTAATGCCTAAATAATAAATATTTTCTGAAGCAAACATGTAAATATATGGAAGATTCCTTTATATAATTACATGTTTTCTTTCTGTTTCCCAATGGACTTCTAAAAGCAGTCATCAAAAATAAAGGGGATTGCGGGAATTAGGATGTACTTTTAGAGAGGATGTGTCAACAATCGGACAAAATGTAACATGGGGGAGAGGGGAGTCTAAAAATAGTAAAAAATCACGGACGTACTTCATGGACGGCCCCTCAGTGCTACTCTCTGCCACAACTTTCATGATTTTTTACATTGTTCCTACAGCCTGTTGGATGTTTTCTATTGCTCTTGAAGTGTGATTGAAGTAAAACACAAGACAGACACACAATTTCAGCTTTTAGAAAAACCTCACTAATAAAAAAAAAAAAAAAGGAAAGAAAGAAAGAAAAAATACCTCAAAATAAGCAGGGGTAGGATACCGACCAACGTTGTCATCAAAGCCCTTGGTAAGTGCAAGTTTCACATGCTGCTCCAAAAATTTAGCGAAACTGTGATCAGCAGTTGTGTCTATTGGTGATGAATCCAAAAACAAACCATTTCCAACAGCATTGACTGTGTGACTATCAATTTTATGATTAAGTACATTTTTTGACTTGATGCCAGTGGAATCTGAAAACCACAACGTATTTAATTAAAAATCTGAGGATGAAAAAAAAATACTTAAAAGATATATTACAATTTTCAAAATTACAACACTCATCTCAAATAATCACAGTTATAATCTTTTAGTTGACAGTAGTAGCAGAACCAGAAAATTTTGGAGGAGTGCTGGATATGGGCACCTCCAAGATTACAGTTCTTTCTCTATCTTCAGAAACATGTGAGAAAAGTAAGAAATCTGATCAAAGTGATAGAACTTACCTTTTTTAACAACTAGTTGAAATGTAACCTGGTGCTGCCTATGTCTAACTTTTAAGATACTATATGTATATTCTAATTTTTATCGCTGTACACAAGCGTTCCTTAATTCTACATTAATGGATTTACTTTAAGTTATATTTGCATCTGTAAAACTAAAGAGAAAATTGAGAAATGCATTCTGTATAATCCTTCGTGATCTCTACCTAAAACAATTTACCTAGCTCGAGGAAAGACGATAGCATTTACCCTAAGTTAGGATTGCACAGATGCCAACATCTGAAGGAAGTCGTCGGTAGTCTATATGAGTAGCACCTGTAGTTCCTCCATAGGGAAGTCAAGTCAAGTACCCACATTAAAATTTGAAGGTAAGCATGTCTATTTCCAAGAGTACACAGTTACAGTTTTAGCAACATTTTAATCTGGATGGGGGACAATACTTGGATAAAATTTGTAACATATATAAGTAGCCTTAAACTGGGAAAAAAATATATTAGCAAATACACAAAAAATACATACTATTTCAACTCCATCTTTTAACATATTATGTTACAAATGCACACACTTATGGTTATTGTGTGCTGTGTAACAAAAAAAAAAAAAAAAATTAAAAACAAGAAAAATAGCACTCTGCCTTAACTACCTGCATATCACCATTTTTCACCAGATATGAAGAAATACTTTTCTGCCTGTTCTGAAAATGTTCCTCATGTTTTTATAGAGTGAACATGCCAATGGCAATTGTCTCTTCTTCCGTGTGCAACTGAAAAATCAACACCACACAGGGCACGGGTCTACCTACGACAGTTTACGTTAGTTCAGGACTCGGTTAAGGTTTTCATGAAAGTTAACAGACATTGAACAGACATTGTGTGTTGCAAACGCCATTCCACAGTAAGCCAGACACAAAGTCACGTGATTATACAAAACAATCTCTGCAGCAACATTTCTGCTTTGTTGTCAGCCAGCCAACCATACCTGCCATGTGAAGGCTTCATGAAGTTACCACAAAAATCCCTACATTTGACAAGGCTTGAAAAAAAAAAAAAAAAATGCTAAGTTAAAAAAAAAAGCAACTTTTGAACTTAGCATTTTATTTTTTACTGCATATCCTTTAACTATGGGATAAAAAATTATCCATAACTTTCAATCCGTAACAAGGTTAAGTTTGCCCGAAGTATAATTGGATGTTCTCAAAACATAGTGACCATATGATTTCCCGCTCTTAAACAGAACAAAAAACGCTTTATACTTTAAATATGCCTGAGGGAAAAAACATCTACAGTCCAATATTTGTCATTTTCTTGTAGGACTTCCGTCCACAGTGAGTAGAGTTTAGGTCCCAGCCACCTACAAAAAGATCGCCTTTTGGGCAGGACACAGAAACGGAAGGAATGAGAGCAAATCTAGCGACTTTGACAGAACAGTTTGTAGTGAGATTCGAGTACAGTAGATGGCGCCACCGTACAAGTATGATATTGCACACAGAGGGGTGAGAGAATTTCAGGGGGGGGGCATAGGAAAGGATACCCATTTAACCAGTGGGTCCAGCCTGGGGGCCCTCACTTAACGTGCTCGTCCGATGCACGGCGGATATTCAGCGATTGTTAGTAAATCACACCATCTCTGAAAGATCAGCCCAGGTTCGAACCTGAGGATCTTGCATGGATAGTCTGACTCGCTAACCACTAAGCCATCCGCGGCTCGGGACGAAACATGGTAGGAAGATTGATTCATATACAAGATGTACGAAAAAAAAATGTAAAAACGTAAAAAAAAAATCAGATATTCACAAAAAAAAAAAAAACGGGGATTGACTAATACACGAGATATATACTAAAACTGAAGATGTTCATATAAATATCGGGGGGAGGGGGTGGGATTAACCTATACATGAGTATATACGGTATAGTTTTTCAAAAAATTATCCTTTTTTTTTTTTTTAATAAGTTTTCTGGAAATATCAGATATTTTTGGAAAAATCTGTAGAAATTACAGTGGAAAAATCTGTAGAAATTACAGAAGATCCTTAGTACTTGACATCTCTGGGATTGTGATGTGCATTCATCGCTACCGAGCGCTACAACTGTCAATGGAATAACGATGCCCAAATAAAGGAATTTTACTCTTCCTTACGCACACGACAGAAACATTTTCATGCTGGTGCCAACTGCAGCACACAAATTAGAGCAGTTTCAAGGTCACATACACTTTCTCTCTCTGAAACACTCACAGATGTCTCATTTCAAACTTCTTGGTCCCTCTAGAAAACACATGGCAAATATTTCCACTTCTAGAAGGCCACTCTTTTAGAATTTTGAGTTGAAACTAGCCACTGCAGCTTGGAAAACAATCTGCCAAATTTTGAAGTACCTACCATTATATCATGCACATTTTCTATTATTATTATTATTATTATAGATGGCTATGACAAATAAGTACACATTGTGATTGAATTATGTGAATTAAGTATGTTTAAAAAAATTGAATTTTCTCTTAAGTAATGCAAATTAAAAGCAGTTTAACTAATAATCTCGACTAGGGATGAATATTCAATGTCACCCTCTGAGCCACCTACTAACTGGAGGGTGTAACTAAAGAAACAAACACAGCTGCACTTATTTACAATGAACTCAAAGGAACTGGTTAGAATCTTTGTCATGTCATTAATTTCATAATAGAAAATCTTTATTAAAAAAAAAAAGGTCCAACACACAGAACAATAAACCGACAATTCAGGGAGGAAGCTTATTTTAAAAACCAGTTGTCTAAGCATTGTTTTTCAGACTGGTTCAAAAAATAGATAAATAAGAACTTATTTTAGGTCTGAGATAGATGAACAAAATGATATTACACATATGTAATTAAAAAGTATGTGGTTCAGTATCATTTTTTGTCTTCTCCTCTGCAGAGATCATATCTCTGTATTCGTAACTATGGTTCAAAATTACCCTTCTACATTCAAATAATGCTGCAAACTATGAGAATCACAAGTCACACATTTTTAATTTCTATGACGCAGTCTTCCCACAAGGTGGCATGTACAAGGTGTTCAAAAGTACCAGGACTGCATATAATACAAAATACTTACAAGCTAATCCAGCATGTATCTCCTTCAAAGTATCTTCACCCCTTAAAGAGATTTTTCTAATTTGGCAAGCAAAAAGAAGTCACAGGGTGCCAAATCAGGAGATTAAGGTGGGAAAAGTATCATTGAGATTTGGTGTTTGATCATTAATAAGTGGATCGACAGTTTTATACTGGTGTCCAAAATTAATGTGATAAATACCAATTTGAGAATATGCCCCAAACGAGACAAGTGATTGTAAAGATTTTCTAGACATGTGCAATGGGAAACTAAGTCAACATACCCAAGTGACTTTGTGTTAGCTCCTATGGAAACATACAAATGACAACTGCATGTCATCACACTGGCAGGCACCTGACCTTGATAATTGCTCAGAAGACTTTTTACAGTGGACAGCGCTAGGTAGATTGGAAGCACGGCAATTGCACCCTGAGGTAGCAAGATGGCTGAATGTGTCGAGGCAAGTGGTCTCCAGCCTCTGGAGACAGTTCCAGGAAACCAGAACAAAGACACCCATGAGCAACAAATCAAGATGACCAATATTTGTCTCTCAACACCTCACTGCCATATGGAGTCGACAGCCAGGAGCTCTCCTCTGCTATGGGAATCGCAATACTAAGACAAACAGTTTACAGAAGACTCCACGAAAGAGATCCATATGCAAGAAGGCCAATGGTCTGTATCCCACTCACTGCATCATACAGAAGGGTTCATCTAAATTGGGCCCAACAACACCATCCCTGATCAATGGGTCTGTGTTCTCTTCTGTGAAGAGTTACAGTAACCTAAACACGGATTCTTGATGTGCATACATTTGGAGAGACGTGGGAAGCCAAAATCCTGCTTCCAACATTAGAAAAATTGAACACCATGATGGAGGACTCCTGGCTTGCACTGACATCATGTTGGATAGCTGCATACCTACCAACATTGGCAAGAACCTTGTCAGTAGTAACTGGTATTATTGCGTGGCACACATAGACGATCTTTTACAAAACGATCTATCTCTTTGTGCTACAACAAACAAGGGCATTAATGAAACAAACTTAACACGTGCGAAACACAAAGTTGATATCCCTGGAAAGGACACGATAGGTAACATTATGAGACTTAAGTTCGAAACTTCCACCAGTAAAAATCGGTCAGATGCGTTCAGAATTCCATAACGCATGACAGACGGGAAAATCCAAAATTTATAAAAAATGCATCAATTTTCACAAATTTACCAGCTTGATCACTCCCGTTTTTCGGAATTTCCCCCTTTCTTATTAAGCTTAAATGCCAAAAACTTATGGGCCCGAGGATATTTAACAACTCAGGAGAGTGGGAACATTGCGGCAGGGGGTATGGGGAAGGTGCGATTACGGGAGAAATCTCTGTTTCGTACGACTTCCAGTTTCAGAATTTTTCCCCTATTTTCAAGCTGAAATAAAAATATTCAATAAAATGTTATTTAACAATAATACTGGACAGAGGCAACATTGCGAGAAAAAGATATTATGATTACGGATCTGAACTCCGTCAACCTTCCGTTTTAGAAAGTTTCATAAAGATAGAATTCCGTCCTCCGACGAACATACCCCCCTCCATCACCCTCAATTTCTGTTCACTTGTGCATCGATCTCGTGAATAAACTCAAATGATATCGGAAATGGCGGAATTCCTCGAACTTGTTAAAGAATCTTATGCCTGAAGATTATGGGGAAATTTTTGTGGCGTCTAACTTCAGTTTTCGCAAATTGTTGCCTACAGTTTCAAGATGAAATACAAACATTTATGGAATAAAATTATGTTTTATTTAATAAGAACGCTGGACACAAAGGCAACACCCGAGACAGAAAAACAATGATTACTGCAATTTTTTTAGTCCGTTTAAGTACCGTTTTTTGGGGGGGGGACGATCTTTCATGTTTAAAGTTTTTAAACACGAAATATTGCCCCCTTCGATGGACCCCCAAATTCCCTTCAATTTTGTATCGATCTAGACAATGATCTAAATGATGACAAAAAAAAAAGGAATTTGCTTAAGAATCTCATGCATACCAGAAAATAATAGCAAAATAAAAATTCATAGAATCATTAGTTTCTACAGTGAGTACCGTAGTTCCATAGTTAGACAACAAAATACGTAGAAACTACGGACATTCCATAGTAGTTGGCAGGTATGTAGACCGATGCTGCTGCATGTGTTTCCAGAGGCACCCCGACTGGGATGGCATCCTAGAACCCTAGATACAGCTTCTTGCAGGAGTTGTTGGCCCCCAGTTCCTTTTTATGGACAATAATGCCTGTTCCCATAGGGTTGGACTAATTGATGAATATCTGCAGAGTGAGGATATTCACACGATGGAGTGGCCTGCAAGATCTTCAGACCTGAATTTGATAGAGCCTGTCTGGGATGTCCTCGAAGGAACAACTGGAAGCTAGCAGCATCCTGCCAGATAGAAGTCTATTAGAGTTCAATGCACCTTGGTGAAGAAGTGCAACTTATTGCCCTAAACTCTCATTTACAGCCTTGTAAACAGCACCAGGGTCTGTTACGTGACCTGTATCACTGTTCAGGGTAATCACACTCCTATTAGCCTCTCGAAATCATCACTTTGGGACTGCCATGCTGTCATGTGTGTGCTATTGCTTCCTCCTCATGCGGTGATGACATTCTGTTTTTGTTGTGTATTGCTGTGCTATCAATATACGTAAGTCCATACCAACTGTCATAAAACTCTGTTTTGCAGACTTTGCACTTGTCAAATTCATTTTGGATACCCGTGTAAATGTGCTGGTGCATTACAGTGATGCAACAGTCAAGATTGAGACTACCACTGTTGTGGCTATCTGTGCTGATTTTTTTTCCTTTAGTTTTTTTTTTTTTTAAACCTCTTTATAAGAAGTCTTGTCTGTCAACAGACTGCTCATTTAGAGCAAAATGCACCACAACTTTAAAACCAAAGAAAACGGTCAGCATCACCCTTACACTTGAATTCACTTGCCAGGCTCTTTTGGATTGAGGAGAAAAGATCATGCTCGAGAAGCCTAGTCACAAACTTCACTGAAATTCTTCTCATCCTTGAATTTTGTATCAAAATTGCATAACATGACCAATTTGAGAAAGCAGTTTTTGCTAGACACTCCTTTAACAGACACCAGTCTATTACTTCATCTGTATGATGGATCCAGAGAGAGGATTGCCTTCAGTTGATGTTTGACTTCCTTTAAATCTCTTAAACCATCCAAAAGTTTCTGAATGCCTAGGAGCTTCCCCAATTGCTGTTTGCAAGATTTCAAATGTTTCTGAGACAGCCTTCCTAAAATTTGGGCAAAAATTGAGGCATACTTACTGTTTGTTTACACCAGCAATTACAAAATCTGCTAAACCACTAAAACAGTGCAATAAGTGAGAAAGAAAGCACACGCAGACCTTGATAAACTTCACTGCCACTATATCTACAAACAGAACTGCAATGTCACACACTCAGCACAATAACTACAGTTTTAGTTGCAGTTCTTTATTAACACACTTAATATGAATCTTCACTGTAACACATTTTGAATTTCTAACAGCTGCAATGAAAAAAAATTAAATTCTTCTAGCATTTAACAGATGTAATCATAATTAAAATCTGTTGCATGCTTTTCAGATGCAAAACTTTTTCATTAGATGCAACACATTTACACCTTCCCTTAGACCGGATTCTTTTGACATTAGCTGAAATTATAATAACTTACTTGTAATGCATAATAATATATCAATGCTGATCTGCACCACAGCAAATTGTTGCGAAACTTCACCAAGGATCACAATTAAAAATCTGAAATGCAGCTTTTATGTTACTGTCATATGATCTAAAATCTCACGTTTTCATTAATATGCACTGGAAAATTTTGTTTTAATAAGAGCAATGAGAGTGAACTTATTACCCTTACCAGTAGTACCGTTCTCTCAGACATGTAGACATTTCTCTGCACGTTAACTTCCTAACTTATAAGGAAGTTAACGTGCAGAGAAATGTCTACATGTCTGAGAGAACGGATTTACTAGTAAGGGTAAGTTCACTCTCATTGCTCTTATTAAGGTCATTGTAAGCGCGTAAATTTTTGATTAGTTATAGTGATACTGTGACTTGTCAAGCAAAGAATTACATGGAAAATTTTAGTTTTAACAATGATATCAAACACAACAATTGTCATGTACCCAATTTATACATGCACACGAACTTGGCAATTTAGTACAATGATATTATAGACACTTCATTTTATGCTGTATCTGTTTTTTCAAAAAAACTTACCTCTTTCTTTGGCTTTCTGGCAATGTTTTCTCAGTAGATTCATATAAAATCCTACTGGATCTGTTACATGTGGTTTTGAAGAAAATATGTACACAAATTCCTGGTTGGGTGGAACAGCAAATAAAGAATTCCCACTGCATGAATAAAAATAAAAATATATATATTTACAAATATATTTTTTTTATTAAAGAGGCAGTGAGGGAACATGCATAGCATTCAGCTTAAAACTATTTTACGTCGTAAATCTGCAAATCATTTACACTACATTATTAATTTTGATAGTTTACAGTAGTTTTTTATTATAATATAATATGGAATCTTAAGGCATAATCACATTCACTATCTGTTTTTAACATTTTATAGAGTAAATCAATTTTGATGATTTTTACTATGTATGCTTCACCAATGAATACCATTTATAGAGGAAAGAAACTTAAAAGAAGTGATGTATGTATATAACTTCTTTCTATGTGAAAAGTCCAGATATAACCTCTGCAATGGAAAGAAAAAGGAGTGGTTACAAAAACACAGTAAATAACTTGGGTGTGATAAAAGAATAATAACATGTGACATGAAACTTAAAAAGTTCCAACAAGGCATATACTCATGTTCCATGGCTCCAGACCCACTGTATGATGACCTGTTTATATAGGGTAACTCAAAATGATTTATCGAATTTCAAATTACCGCATATACTCGCATGTAAGTCGACTCCCCCCCCCACACACTTTCAGAGTAAAGAAATTGTAAAAATCAGAAACTCGCGTATAAGTCGATCCCGGAATGCGAAAACAAAATTTTTCAATGAATTTATTCAAAAACATTTGAAAACGAAAAAAAAAAATATATATATATGTAACAATAAATTTAATTTGCATACCCAAAAACTTCATCGGAACCCTTCAAAATCCAATTCCGAGTCAGACTTGCCAAACAGTTCAACAAAGTCTTTCTCCGTCATCGTAAACATCAGTATTCCCATCTATGCCTGTGTCATCAGAATCACTGTCATCATCACTCATAAAAATCTCATCATCCTCTGTGCCATCAAGTTTGTTACTAATGCAACATTTCTTGAATGATTTCACGACCATTTCCGCAGGTATCGCATCCCAAGCATCCTTGACCCATCGCGCAATCAAAACGATATCCGGCTTCTTTAGATTTCCGCCCTTGGTTTCAGTCGGCAAATCGGAACTTATCCAATCCGCCCAATACCTCCGCACGTTGTCCTTGAAGGGTTTATTAAGGCAGACATCTAGTGGTTGAAGAACAGATGTTAACCCACCTGGGATGACAGCAAGAGTTGTTTTTGAATTTTCTGCAGTTTTTTTCACTTCTGCACAACGGTGTGCAACAAACATATCCAACACCAAAAGGGAAGGTTTCCTCAAAAGTGCACCTGGCCTTTTGTTCCACACATTCTTTAACCAGTCAACTGTTCCGGATTCGTTCGTACATCCTTTTTCATGGGCACAAACGAGCACACCAGACGGAAAGAAGACGTTTTTCGGCAGAGTTCTGCGTTTGAAAATATTTACTGGAGGTAGCTTCCTGCCGTTGGCCAAACAGGAAAGAACAACCGTCAAACTGTTTTTTTTCGTGGCCAGTCGTTTTAATCAAGAGATTTTTTTTCGCCGTTTTGGTTCACTGTCTTATTTCCAGGAAGGTCGAAACACATGGCAGTTTCATCCATGTTTCCTATTTCAGAAAGTTCAAAAGCAGTCTCTTTTCTCTTTTGAAGTACATACTTTTGAAATTGCATTATCTTTGCTCCGGGTCACGAGGTAACTCTTGTGCAATTTTGGTGTTCTGGCATAGACACAACCCTTAGTGGTTCATGAACCTCGTGCACCAACCTGGTGAGGCACGAAAAGTGTTATTCATCTTTTGTGAGTTTCACTGCTCGCAAACGTATGCCAGTTCGCGTTACAATATAACGATTTTGTCTGCAGCCCACAATCCAATCATTCAAGACACTTTCCAGCTTTGCAAAAGATGGCGTTCTGCGGGACAGCGCCTTTTGCGATTTTCACCAATTTCGTTTTCTTTTTTTTTATGCCAATCTCGAATCAGTTTTTCGTTAAGGCCAAATTAACGTGAAGCAGCACAGTTGTTAGTATTTTCTACAAAAGAAACCACTTTCAACTTAAATCCTGCATTATAGGATGTCCGCTTCTTTACACAATCCGCGTCAGCCATAATAGAAGAAGCGAGACAAAAACATGTGTGATTAAGAACAAGCAACACCTAACGATGGCTGTCATATGGCTGCGTTAGGTCGTAGGTCAGCACAATAAATTGGTAGTCGGGAGGGCGGAGCTTTCGATGCTCGGCTGCTACTGCGCTGTGGATTCGCAAAACCAGGAGACTTTTCAAAGCACGGAGAAATTCGGAGGGTCGCGTTTTCATAATTACTATCGCATCGGTGTTTTTTCTTTCTTTTCCCTCGGAGAGTCGCGATTTCGTAATTAATACCGCATCAGCATTTTTTTTTTTTTTTTGGTATGGATTGCCTTTCGCCTCATGGGAAGAACTTTTGGAACTACGATTTTTTTAGGCTCTGCGTATAAGTCGACCCCCTTACTTTGAAGTTCCCTTTTTGTCCCAAATTTCTCGACTTATACGCGAGTATACACTGAATGGCCACCTGACAGTTTTAAGCAAATGAGCTATGGCTGCACGCTGTTGCCGCCAGAGGGTGAGGCTAGTATAAAAAGGGAAAGCTTAGTGCTTGCGACAGTAGTAGAAGTGATTTTTGGGTGACGAGATGGGTAAAAAAATGCAATTTGATGGACTTTCAACGTGGGATGATTGTAGAAGCTCGAAGCCATGGAGCGATTATCACGGAAACCGCCGCTTTTCGTGGAATGTTCCAGAGCAGTTGTTGTTAAAGTGTTTAAAGACTGGACTGTCAGCCAAAAAACTGGGTCTCTATGTGCAACGTGTGGTTGTCATCGACTAGTGACTGCTCGGGTGGAACGGAGAGTGTCCAGACTGGTAACAGACAACAGAAGGGCAACATTGCAGCAAATTACAGACCATCTTGATCAAGGATCCCCTTAAATGATCTCTGCATGCACTGTTCGCCGTACACTGCATCGGATGGGATATGGCAGCCGAAAGCCTGTTCGAACACCTTTGCTGCCTGCAGTTAACAAAAGAAAACGTCTCCAGTTTGCACGGGAGCACAAGGATTGGACAGTCGATAATTGGGAACAAATTATGTGGTCAAATGAATCACGTTTTCAGTTGCACCATGTCGATGGTCGAATGAGAATTTCACGGAAATAGCACGAAAGCATGAACCCCAAATGCATTGCTACAACCTTTCAAGCTGGTGGAGACAACGTTATGGTTTGGGGAATGTTTTCCTGGCATGCTTTGGGCCCTTTAATTCATGTTGATCAACGTCTGACTGGCACATCATATCTAAACATCGTTGTGAACCAAGTGCATCCTGTCATGTGGATGGTTTATCCCAGTGGCAATGGCTACTTTCAACAAGATAATGCGTCCTGCCATAGTGCTCGTATTGTACAGGATTGGTTTCAGGAACATGCCTGTGAGTTTACTTTGCTTAGGTGGCCCACACAATCTCCAGATCTCAACCCCATTGAGAATTTGTGGGATGAAGTTGAACGAGCCATCAGACAGCTGGATCCACAACCCTGCAATTTCACACTCCTGGAAAGTGTTATTCATCAAGCATGGTCTCAGATTCCACAAACCACCTACCAACATCTCGTGGAGTCCATGCCACAAAGAATCGATGCAGTATTAAAGGCAAAAGGTGGCCCAACGAAGTACTGAGGGGGTGGTCATAATAAAGTGGCCACTCAGTGCATACGGTACTGTATCTTATGTGTTCCTAAATATACAGCGATTAAATGCAGATAGGATAAAGAAAAAACTGTCCAAATTTTGTTTTCATACCTTATAAATGTTCTATGTGACTTCCATTGGTCATGCAAACTACGTCGAGGGGATAATCAAATTCCAGCCATATGTGATCAAGCATGTCTGTTGTTAACTACTGCAGAGCACTATGAATGCAAACTTTGAGTTCATCTAGTGTTGTGGGCAGTGGTGGCACATACACGTTATCCTTACCATACCCCCATAAGAAAACGTAACAAGGGGCCAGGTCTGGAGATCTGGTGGGCCACCTGTGGAGCGCCTTGTCGTCATGTCCATAGTGACCAATTCAGAGGTTAGAAAGCTGTTTGTTAAGGTAATGGTGGCTTCCCAACAGCTGTTTATTAAGGTCACGCTCAGTTTCAATTACTGAATGTGGGTTTTCCATGCCCCATACGTGAATGTTGTAACGGTTGACATTCCATACGTGAATGTTGTAATGGTTGACCTTGGAACTTAAATGGAATGTTGCTTTGTCACTAAACACCAGGCATGAAGCAAATTCGTCGTCCTCCATCGCCTTCTGCAGGACATTTTTCACAATTACAATCTTTTGCCCAGGTGCAGATACACGGGTTACATTGCGCTATCTAGTGGTTACATTCATAACCTCGGTGTGTTTCTTTTCATTTTAATGTGTGGTACGCTATTTATTACCTTGATTTTTACAGAGCTGTGATCTAATGAAATCAGATGAATCATTTTGAATTACCCTGTATTTTGAGAAGAAATAGCACATTTTTGCTTCATAATTTTTTCATTTTTGTAGATTTACTGAACTAAAACTGACAATAGCCTGCATGGTCTGATTGTTATGGTGTAAAGGCATGTTGCTAGCACAAAACACTCAAATGATAATAAAAATTAATACTGATTTGCAACAAACATCTTCCATCTCTTTCTGCCATCACCTTATTGCTCCCTCTTACATCAATGGCTGATTTCCCACCTTCAATTCACTTCCTTCTAAGGTCTACCTCTTTGTCTGCAGTCTGGCACTACAGAACTGAACACCTATGTAGGTAATTTTTCATTTCCCATTTGAAGTATTTCAAATTACCTCAACGCGTTCTCACTAGCTTTTATGCATGCATGATGCATCAAGATCAGTTCTAATACTTGCATTACTAATTCCATTTTGCCACTGAATCCCCCACCCCCAGTGATATTTTCCCCACTATTTCTGCAGTTTCTAATCATCTACAGAGCCATAACTTCAGGGTTTGTACTGATTTTTGGAAGTCCATTTAAGGAGTTTTCCTAAGAGTCTGAAACCTATTTTCCAGGAGTCAATGACAGAACTTTTTAAAGTTCAATTTCTCTGAAAATGCAGGGTTTCCCATTTCTTAACAACTTCTTGCTACATATCAAAAGACAAAAACAGCAAACATTTTTCCATTGTTTACAAATAAAGTTCAAAATCAGTTCAAACAAGTTTCACAGCAAAAATCAGAAAATACTTCAATGACATGCTAACACAATATCCAAGAAAAACGTATGAGATCCAAACAAAATAATTAAATCAACCAACCACACATTATTTCATTATGTAAGGATGGCAAAAGAGCTTTTCACTTAACTGAATGTTTAAATCTGCCCTTTTTGCATATCAAGTGTAACTTGAACAGTTGCTTTAAGAGATCCCACAAGTGCTGTGTTAGGTATATGTCTTCAGGAAATATTCATATTCAGTTTGACAATAATGGCACAAAAACTTGAGTGCCAATTAAGACAGACACTACATGCATTTCTTGATCTAATACTTTGATAAACACTTTTTATAAATATAGCAAACAGTTCACTACGCATGGGCGTGTGTGTGTGCGCGCATATGCACACACACTATTACTATAGACATATGCCTTTTTATTATCAGCTATTGTACCAAAGAAATATAGATAAATGATTAAAAAATACTGTTAAAAATTAGAATTTTCAGACAAATTAAATGGTTACCTTATATTGGTGATAACTCTACTTTTTCTCAAAATTCTGTAAATCTGATCTTCCACTGAGTGCTCTAGTTTCTTAAGAGGTGGTAGTTTCTAATAACATGGAAAACAATTTTAAAACATTCTCACAACATGAAATTATTTCTTCCATATTTTAAGCAAATAAATAAATGGAGAATAAGAAGAATAAGAGCATCATGGTTATCTTTTGAAGTAAAAACAAAACAAAACTACTCTTATTTTGAAACCTACATATTTCCATTAACATTTAAACATTAGCACAAGGTTCGTACTCTTCCAAGCAAAATAAATTCAAGCACTTTTGAAGGACTTTTTTAAAAAAAATTATCATATGTGTGTGCTGTCAGTCAGTAAGTAGGTATATGCATTTTAGCAAGTTCAAACTATTAAACTTAGCTGGGATGGGCACACCTTCAATGACCTGCCTCTGTTACCCCCTGAACCCCTGTTGGTTTGTTTTATTAACTTAGAATTGCCCCTCTGTTTTTGGTGCTTTGAGAAATCATTTTATTTTGTGGAATATTTTGAAGGGGTACATTATTTTCGTATTCATCTGCTGGTATGATATTTATTGTTTGCCTAACTTTTTATTTTTGATGCATGACTTGATTTTTTGATTCAGACAGGATACGAAGGGTCCACGCATGAAGCACAAGCAATTCCTAGAAGTTCCACCCTCCTGGAAGAACGCTCCTTAACCCCAGTCTTGCGTTCAACGTGCTGTTCTGGGTTGAACTCAAGTTCAGCATAATTTGATCAGCTTGGTGTTTTTATCAGAACTACACAGAAATATCCTATACCACTTTTTAGCACAAACAATTATTGTACATATACTCTTTCATACCAATACTTGAAAACAAAAAAAAATTTTTTTTCAAGTAGTATTTACAGAGTTAAACTTTTTTAAGTACTTTCAAGGACTTGAAAATAAACTTTCACTTGACGATTATGGGCAAAACACGTAACAATATTAACAAATAAAGGTAGCTTGATCACGCTAGTTACGTTAACTGAAAACTTTTACAAAAAGTTCGTAAGTTGGAAGCTTTCGACCTTATCTTAGGTCTTCATCACGCCAATGGAGGACTAAGATTGTTGCCAGATTCTACATTTGAATTTTTCCTATTTTTGTTGCCAAAACTCTCTCTTCAAGAAGAACTCTCCAAAATTTCTACAATTGCCCTCTCCCATGGTTTCCCTGCTGTTACAATCTACTCCCTCATAAAGAAATATGGAAACCATTCGAACATCGAATGCCTCCTTCCTCACAAGAAAGAACTGAAATTCTGTGGTTCTGTTCCTTACCATCCTCTTCCTATGCTTATAAGTTACAGATTCTTTTTAGAAGTTTTGGTTACCATCTTGCCATTAAATCTACCCCAAACATCTTGAAACTTCTACAAAGGGATAGGGACAAAGTTGAAAGCCTGAACCTCCCAGGAGTTTACTGCATTCCTATCTCTTCTTCTACTGGGGATAACTTATACATTGGAAGCACATACAGGAGCATTAACCATAGAATTTTAGAACATAGAAAAGATGTTTCGAAAGCCAATCCCAATACTGCCTTGTCTATTTTGACAATGGAAGACACATCTGCAGTTCCCCACTGGAACGAAGCAAAACGAATTGCTTCTTTTGACAATCGTTTTGCCCTCCGTTACCGTGAAAGCATAGAAATTATGTTCAACTCAATGACTTGCAACTCCGAATCTCCTCTCTACATTCCGTTGATCTGGAGATCAATTCTAAGTTTTGGCAACAAAAATAAGAAAAATTCAAATGTAGAATCTGGCAACAATCTTAGTCCTCCATTGGCGTGATGAAGACCTAAGATAAGGTCAAAAGCTTCCAACTTACGAACTTTTTGTAAAAGTTTTCAGTTAACGTAACTAGCGTGATCAAGTTACCTTTATTTGATAAACTTTTACTTTTCAAGGTTTTTAAGGAGCGTACAAACCATGTAGCAAAAAAGAAATAAGATTTACGAGTAAGTTTCACAGCAACTCTGTTTCTTAATTCATCTAATCAAAGGCTAGAAGTTTTAATTGGTGAAAAAAAAATCAGTTTTTATGCCAGTGGCATAAAAATTTAGCAAGACATAGATGGTAAATTTTTATGCTACTGGCATAAAAATTTACCATCTATGTCTTGCTTAGGATTTAATTCCATGCCCAGTGACACAAGGATACAAGCACCTGTGTACTAAAATCACTCAACCACAGAATGACAACGTAATTTTTTTCCATGAAAGTTAAATATGTGTTAATTAAATATGTACCTTACCAGGAAAGTACTGAATAGGAAATTTAGAATTTCCAAATCAGAATACACACACAGCCGCATGCACACTAACTAGAAGAGCACATCTTAGTGGAGGCCACTCATATCTGTGAAATCAAATAACGAGTTTCCAGAATCAGCAAAAAAAAAAAAAAAAAAAAAAAAAAGACGAAAAAATAATGGAGTATCACAACAGCAAAATATAACAAAAGACCAACAGCACGTGGCATCACACACACACACACGGAAGCCAAACACACCAGGGGAAAAAATTTTTAAAATCAAAGATATAACTACAAACAATGCCATTTCAGCAAAGGCTAACATTTAAAAAAAAAAAAAAAAAACTTCATGAGGTGTCAAGATTTGAGAAAAAAGTTTCACCAGGAAAAACTAGGTCAAGCAAAGAAAGAGATCTTACAATCACAATATGGTGTAAATTATGATCTTCACAAACAGATTAATCATGTGTGCATTAGTAGCAGTTTATTTGATCTGACACTTGCTGCAAACCAAGATTCCAAATTTTTGAATTACTCACCTAACATGAACTAAAAGGGAGTCTCTTGCAAGTTTAAAATATGAAATAACAAACACAAACTACGACAACATTATGATTTATTTGCTCTAGCATGACTTGTTAAACTAAATGAAAATTAAGCAGGAGTTAGATCATGAGTATCAAGACTAAATTATTTCACAACAAATTAAGCATGTTTAAGATGAGTGATTGTATTTACCAGAAATTTGTCATGATACTTAGAAAAAGAACACATTTAAGTCTAAACAGAGATCAGGGGAGAGTCAGGAATACAATATAAGGAATTCAAACAGTGATTCTTAGAAAACACGCAACACCTAGCTGAGAACTTATTGTTTTTTTAACTGCATACAATTTTCAAAACCTCTCTAACGCTAACCTTTGCAAATGATCAGTGCACAAACCATTCCACACAGAGATATGAGGAAGAGGTATGACCTGTATATAAATCTTCGTAAGAAAACTAAGTGAATTTGTGTCAGTATCCACAATGCCCCCACCCCTCTGTTTTGGTCCCAGCTAACCATTAAACTTAGCTGGGACGGGCACATCTTCAATGACCTGCCTGTTACCCCTGCTGGCTTTTTTATTAACTTTCAATTGCCCCCCCTGTTTTGGTGTTTTTCGGAACCTTATTATTTTGTGGAATATTTTGAAAGGGTACATGGGACAGGCACACCTTCAATGACCTGCTTGTTACCCCTGCTGGCTTTTTTATTAACTTTCAATTGCCCCCTTCTGTTTTGGTGTTTTTCGGAACCTTATTATTTTGTGGAATATTTTGAAAGGGTACATGGGATGGGCACACCTTTAATGACCTGCC
Source organism: Macrothele yani (assembly GCA_039090855.1). Classification (NCBI taxonomy): domain Eukaryota; kingdom Metazoa; phylum Arthropoda; class Arachnida; order Araneae; family Macrothelidae; genus Macrothele; species Macrothele yani. The sequence goes on along the minus strand of CM077029.1, from coordinate 29,349,091 downwards.
TGTTACCCCTGCTGGCTTTTTATTAAATTTCAATTGCCCCCCTTTGTTTTGGTGTTTTTCGGAACCTTATTATTTAGTGGAATATTTTGAAAGGGTACATTATTGTCGTATTCAACCTCCAGCAAGAATGCATCCCTAACCCCAGTCAACAGAAGCCCATCACGATTCGCAAATATACCATTCCACTTATTTTACTCCCATTGCTGACATTTTACTCCATAGTGATGGCATAGTCAAGGTGCCAACTGTCCACGCGCTCTTGAGTTGAACGCAAATTATGCATTATTTGGAGTGATGTTTTTATCGGAACTACACAGAAATCTTCTATACAACTTTTAGCACAAACAATTATTTTACACACACACATGCTCTTTTATATCATTACTTAAGCAACAAATCAAAAACAAAAATTCAAGTATTATTTACAGAGTCTTAAACTTTTCCAGTACTTTCAAGGACTTAAAAATGAACTTTTTCTTTTCAAAGTTTTCAAGGAGTGTACAAACCATGACTAGCAATTATTTTTAAAAACTGCACCTGCCTAAGAAAGAGTATCACATTAGAATTGTTAGAATACTTCTTACCAATGAAAAATTGCACTATCCCCATATCACTCTATAAGATACAGCAGCTGCCGCAATCGCTACTATACTTAATGAGAACAGCATTTTTAGTTGATTCACAAAAATATAATAACCAATATTTGCGCAGTAAAGTTAAAAGAAATTTTCTTACTTTGGTCTTGAACTTCAAAGACGTTTCTACACTAGTAATGTTGTTATTCTCAGTTGTCAGACTGATAGGGCAAGTTTCAAAAACAAACAGAACCCTTGGTGAGCAAGGTCGTCCAGCTTGAACCCATTCGGTGGATATGGAAAATCCACGTAACTGCTCCATAAACCATGGCAGTGCTTTAACTCTTTATGATAAAGAAAAGAAAAAAAAAATGGAAATCTGCAGTTATGAAATTCACAGAAAATATAATCCAAATATGACTTATTATCTGGGTATAACCTTCTTAGGCATAACAACCTTAATAATCATAAGGTGAAAAATGTTGCATAAAACATAATCTAAATGGCATTGTAGATACTGAACCTCTAAAGCAAATGCAATCATAAAAATCTGATGAAAATATTAATCAAATTACACTCAATTTTCATTGTTGCCTTTTGTGCCACGTGCACAAAATGCAACCATGATTTTACACTCTGTGATAACAAATTTATGAAAAAAGGCAAACTTGCTACAGAACAAACTGTGGGTGTTTATATACAGTAGAACCATACATGAGACTGACCGCGGAACAAAAAGCTGAACTTTTTAATCGGGCGAAAAAAATCAGGACATGCGACAAGAAAGTGTGAATATAAAAGCAGCACAAGCAAGATGGAATTGTTCACTGTATTCACAATATAAAATTACTGAATTCAAAACAAAATAAAGTGATTTTAAAAGACACTGCTTCAAACAGCTCTTTTTTTTTTTTTTTTGGTACTTGCTAGAACATCAGTCTAATTTTCCTCTTGTGTTGCTTTCTTCTCCGCAAATTCTATGGCCATATTTGTCTTTTGTTGACTCTGTAGCTGCATAGCAATCTTTGCTTAGTTTTTCTTTCAGTTGATATAATTCCCTTCCTATTTCTTCACCACTTTTCCTTCCTCCTCCCCGTTTATTCCCTCAGATGACAATAATTTATCCATCATGCTGAAAGAACTTTCAGCCTGAGGACCACGAACACATGATATCAAAGCTTTTGGTGCTTTAGATAAATGGTGTGACTTTCAGAATAACACTTTTGAACACCATGCATCAATTCTAACAAATTTTCAAACTCAGTCACTTCTGTTTCTGGAAAATTTCGCCTCCCTTATCAAGCTTAAATGCGGACATTTATGGGAGAAAGTAACACTTAACAACAACACAGGATAGTGAGAACATCGCGGGAAGGAATAAAATGCGATTTCGGGAGAAATCTTCGCTCCGGCAGACTTCTGTTTTCGGAAACTTTTTCCTTCATTTTTAGGTTGAAATGCAGTATTTGTGGAATAAAAGGATATTTAAGAACAATACTGGGCAGAGGGAACAACGCGAGAGAAAAAAAATAAGATTACGGGAGAAATCTTCGCTGCATCTAATTTTTGTTTTTGAAAGTTTCGTAAGACGAAATCCCTTAGTCAAATCAAAAATGACTCCCTTTCCCCCCTCCCAATTTCTGTTTGGTTGTGCAGTATTATCGAGAATGCCCAAAATGATAACGGAAATGGCGGAATTCTTTGAATCAACGGAAGTATCTTTGCCTGAAGACTACAGGGAAATCTTTGCGCCGTCTTAACTTCCATTTTTGGAAATCGTCATTGCCCACAGTTTCATGCTGAAATACAAACATTTATGCAATAAAATGACATTTAATAACAATATTGGGAACAGGCAACATCGTGAGAAAAAAGAAATTATGATAACGGGAAAAATCGTCACTCCGTTTAACTTCAGTTTTCGAAAGTTTTGAAATACGAAATACCATCCCCAGACGGAAAACGACCCCTCCCTAATCCCCCCACCCCACCCCATTTATCTTCAGTTCTGCACTGATCTTCAGAATGACTCAAATGATGACAAAAAAAGCGGAATTCCGCGAATCCGCGGAAGAATCTCATGCATGTAGAACTTGCACATAAAAAGCTTGCAGTTAGTGAAACCCTGGATTTAATGAGCAAAACAGGAACTTTTGTTTGGTTGTGACATACTACAGAAGTGAAGCATGTGTCAAGATGACGAATCTGCAGCAATACATTCTGTTGGTGTAGTTTAGTTGGTTAGAACAACTGGCTCCAGAGCAAGGAGGAACGAGTCCAATTCCTGTCACTGACAAATTCAAAAATTTCACATTGTTACTGGATTGTAGGAAATGGATTTACTGGCTATTGTGTTCTTCAAAAAATGTGCGGTTTTGATCCACACATCATCTGGAATTAATGAAAAAATTCCTTCTTTGCTTAAAAAAAAAAAAAAATTACTGGTGGTGAAGTACACAGTCGTATCAGAATAATATGACCATTCCCGGAATCACAGTGTACTCGCCCAGGTGCGTCACATAGTGCTCATGACAAGGTCGACCACATGGCGATATAAGCGGTCGGCCAGGACAGATGAGCCACAGTGCATCACATGAACACAATGGGCAGAGGTAGTGATTTGACGGACATTAAAAAAGGAATGATCATCAGCTACCGTGCCGAGGGTGGAAGCATCTCAGAAACAGCAAATTTTGTGGACTGTTTGTGAGGTGCTGTAGTAAGGATGCACTAAGAATGGGCCACCGGCACACTGAGTACCTCCCAACGTCATAACTGTGGAACCCCAAAGGCCGTTGACCCCAGAGGAGAACGTCGCCTCCGTTGACTGGTAAAAGACAATCGACGCACAACAGTGCAGCAATTGAAAACGCAAATGAATGCTGGGGCACCCAAGTACGTGTCCTTGTTAACAGTAGAGTGAATCCTGTTACGCATGGGTCTCCGGAGTCGACACTGCAACAAAGTGTCCATATTAACCCAGGTACATTGGCAACAAAGCCTGCAGTTCGCATAGGACTACCATTACTGGACAGTGAGAAAAGGTTGCCTTCTCCAATGAATCGAGGTTTCTACTCCACAGAAGTGACATGCGGTGGCAGATACAGCGTTAGACACATGAGAACCGACACATGGACACACTTGTCAGCCAAGTACAAGCCAGAGGTGGCAGTGTGCATGTCTGGGGGATGTTTTCCTGGTATGATCTGGGACCGCTGGTACCACTGGATGAGTCACTGAATGCCAATGGCTACCTGTCCATTCTCGCTGACCACATGCATCCCTTCATGTTGGACGTTTACCCTGGTGGTGATGGTGTCTAATAACAGGACAATGTGCCATGTCATGTCGGGGTGCATGACTGGTTCCAGGAACACGACAGCAATGTCTCCATTCTCCCTTGGCGGGCGAAATCGCCCGACCTCAATCCCATAGAGCTCTTGTGGGACTATTGGTATCAACAGGTTCAGCACGTAGAGATGCCAACATCTGAAAGAAGGCATCAGTAGTCCACATGCGCTGCGCCAGTAGTTTATCCGTAGCGAAGTCAAGTCAAGTAGCCAACATTAAAATTTGCAGGGTAGCATGCGTATTTCCCAGATTACACTGCTACATTTTTAGCAACATGTTAATCTCGATCCGGGACAATACTTGGAAAAATTTTGCAACATACCTAAGTCCCCTTACAATGGGGGAAAAACAAACTTGAGTAAATACACAAAAAATACCATTTCAACTCCACCTTTTAATAAATATGTTATGTCATAAGTGTGTGATGTCACACACTTATGGTTATTCCTCCTGTTTTTTAGAGTGAACATGCCGACTGCAATCGTCTTTTTCGCCGTGTGCGATTAAAAAATAAACAGCACACGGGGAACAAACCCCATGGTTTTCGGATACCCGAGACTGCCACTGGACACTTGATGACTGGAAACAAGTAGTCTGTTCTGACGAGTCGCATTTCCAACTGTGGATTTGTGTGTGGCGCAAACCCCAAGATGCCATGGATCCCGCCTGTCAACAGGAAACCGTACCGGCTAGTTGGGGGGGGGTCTGTAATGGTATGGGGGTGTGTTTAGCTGGACTTCACTGGTACCCCTGGTACATCTACAAACGTCTGTGACTGGCCAACGCTATGCGTGCATCCTTTCTGACGAGGTACACCCATTCATGTCCTGCATTCATGCTGGTGGGTTGGGCCTGTTCCGACAGGACAATGCACCTTCACACAAGTGTCAGGATGCCACATTATGGTTAGAGCAGCATTCATCTGAGTTTGGGGTGTTGCCATTCCCACCCAAGTCCCCAGATCTGAATGTGATAGAACACATTTGGGATGCCATGCAACACGCTATCAAACACAGGAATCAGAGACCTCGGAATACACCCGAATTGTGGAACGCTCTGCAGGAAGTATGGCGTGCATTGCCTACAGCATATTTCCAGAAGCTAGTGGAGTCCATGCCCTGTCGTATTTCTGCAGTCCTGCGCTCCCGTGGAGGACCTACTAAGTATTAGACTGGTGTACCAGTTTTTCTGGCACTTTAGTGTATGCAGCTAAAGTATTATAAAATAAATTAGTATATACACCCCAATAGCTGTAATTGTATTTTATAATTTCTATAAATATCATGTACTTTATTTTTTTTACTGTTTAAAACATAATCTCAAAGTTTACAATTCTTTTGTTTTGGTGCACTGAAAAAGCTGACACTGATACTTCAAAACAACAGTTGCTATGTCAATGCCATCCAACGACAATGTTTTTGAGTCTAAATGGTAATTGTGCTCCTATAATCAGTTCCATATAAGTATAATATCCCATTTCATGATTAAAAAAAAAAAAATTATTGACTACAGCTTCTGTTGAGAGTTGCATGTGTTTACCTATCATGTGCTTACCGGGGGATTTACAAAATGTTCTTTAGTTTGCACAGTGAGTGGTTTCTTTTATGTTCTGATAAAGCCACCCATGTAAATAAGCAGTTACATTTAAGTTCCTATTAATCCCCCCCCTTTTTCGTGTGCTGGAGACTTATTTTTGGCCGCTAAGATCTGTTAACTTACAAGCCAGTTTTTTTTTTCTTTGGCCACTAACTTTTGTTCACTAACTGGCCACGGCCACTGGCCACTTAGCTAAAATTCCAATCTGCACCTATATCCGTCAGTATAGTTTAGTTGGTTAGAACTGACTCCAGAAAGAGGAGGTGCAGGTTCAATTCCCCATCACTGACAAATTTGGGAATTTCAAATGGTATAATGCTAATTTAAAGTTAATTTTGATCATTTTGAACAAACAAAATATAGTACAGTCCCCTGATTTAGCAAGGGAGAGAAAAGCTGAGATGATAAATTTTAACAAGCGAAGCAACAAAATTTTATGGAATTCCATATTTAATAAGGCAGAGAAAACCTACTACTCACTGTCCTTGAATGGAGGAATGGAAAAGGTGGCATGCAGGAAAAAAAATTTAACACAGCAGTGAAATTTTGGTGTTGTAGTGGAAGAATGTTGATAGAAAAGCAATGGGAAGGAAGTACATCAAAGGTTCAACAAGTAAGTTCTGCAAGAGAATCTCACCACCCACTCCAATGGGATATACCTTGGGAGTATTGTGTCAATGAAGTTGAAAAGGAAAATGAGGATGGGCTGGGCTCATGCACACATATTAAGTTGATTTCTGGGCAATGATTGCAGAGAAGAATATGGGAGTAATGGAATGGGTATGTGGCCTGAAGAGAAACACGAGATGGCAATTCCTGGAATAGAGTTCATTGCACCTTTCATCTTCTAAGTGCACATTGCACAGAGAACATCGATGCTACTTTTGGTTCATTTGTGTCAATAAATATCAGTCAATCTCATGTAGCTGTCAAATAGGAAATCCTGAACTTTTATTAATGACAAATGTCTAATAGAAAAGTGTTATTCACAACTGATAAAATAGCCATTATTAGAGAACTAGAGAATGGTGATAAAAAATATTGCCATATGTTATGATATATAAAGATATATACCGTATTTACTCGAATCTAATGTGCACCTTACTTCTCAGCTATGAAAATGTGTATGTTTTCTTAATACCCGTGTACTACGACGCAAGAAAACTTGAAAGAAATACAAACTTATGAAACTTACAAAATATGGCAATTCTTGAATTTATTTAAATTCCACATTATTCTAAATTATGCATTGCTCACAGACATCTCTCCATCTACATCCTCAGATATTTCACTACACAAATCTTCATTGCTGCTGTCGGCTGTGGTTTCACTGCTGGATTGTTTGAAGATAGCGTCGTCTTCAGTGCCATCCATCGCATTGGAAATGCCACACTTCAGAAAAAACAGCTTAACTAAGTCATTAGGAATGAACTCCCAAGCATCTACAATCCACTGTGCTACTACAGAGAGTGAAGGTTTTTTTAACACATCCAGTTTTTGTCAGTTCTGCGTCTCCCGACGAAAGCCACGTATTATAGCGTGATCAAATTGCTGCTTTAAAAGGAGTATTTAAGCAGACATCAAGGGGCTGAAGTTGGGAAGTCATTCCTCCTGGCAGAACAACTAGATCAGTTCTGTTTTCCACAATCCTGGTTTTCACTGAGTTGGTTACATGCCCCTTGAATGCATCCAATACAAGCATGGACCGCAATCGCCAGACACCTGGTCGTTGAAACCACAGTTTTGGAAGCCAGTCCTTTACCAGTTCTTCGGTCATCCAGCCATTTTTTTGAACTGTGACAAATTTTCTGAAAAAAAAAAGTATTTTTATTCAGAAACGTTTTTCTCTTGAAAATAACATACAGTGGTAGCTTGTTCCCATCGGCGGCAATGGAAAGCATGACGGTCATTCGGAGCTAGCTCTCGTTTCCTGCTGTTAGCACTTTAACTTGCTTTGCACAACTACTTTCTGCAGTGTAATTTGATGGCATATCAAAATACAATGGTGTTTGGTCAGCATTCCCAATCTGGCTTAAAACGTGGTGCCCTTGCTTTCTTACTGATATGACGTACTTGAGAAAACTGTACAGCTTTTCTTCAAAGTCAGATGGCATTCTCTGATATATTGAAGTACACCGCCTCAGAGAAAATCCTTTTCTTTCCATAAAACTGCAAATCCATCCTCTTGAAGCAGTGAACCTTACACTGGATCCAAGTTCACGATAAATTTCCTGTGCTTTTGCCTGAAGAATTTCTACAGTAACAGGAAAACTTGATGCACGCTGCTGCTTCACGAAATGATCTAGCCCAGGGGTGGCCAACCTATTTTGATATTGGGCCAGTAAATCCTTAGAAATCATCTGAAGGGCCACCATAACCAACTTAAATATTGACAACAATTATCAGCTAAAAATGGGGTTATTTTATATGTTTTTGTAAAGTGTTTAAACCCATATACATTTTTAAACAGTCATTTTATTAAATCATTCACATAATATTAAAGTTATTACTGTGCAAAAAAAATAAACTGAATTGTTATAATAAAACTTTTTTTTTGCTAGAAATTAAAGAGACAAAATTAATTAAAAAAATAATGAACTTTACACACCTGCAAAACCAATGTGATTTTTGAACCTGCTTTTCATGTAACAATTTGCCAATGTTGGTGTAATTCTCGATGTACTTAAAAGGCACATATCACCAAGGTGTGCATCTGTGATAGTTAAACGAAATTTACTTTTTACAACATTCATGGATGAAAATGTTTGTTCACAAATGTATGTGGATCCGAATCTGCAAATGAACCTCGGAGCAAGATCATGAAGCTTGGGAAACTGTTCTTTAGGGACGTATTTCCAGAACTCAATCAAATTAAGAGCAGTGGGTGATTCACATTGTTCTTTAAACTTAACACTAAGTTCTGAGAGGCTTTGGATTTCTAATATTTCGATTTACATTGATGGGGAATATTTATGTACATCAGACTTTGAAATGCAAAATGGATTTATGAATAAGTCCATGTTACTTCTTTCAGATTCAAAAGCAGAAAATCGAGTTAAGAATGACTCGTACAAAGATGTAACAGCTGATTTGTATTTTAAATGCTCCACGGTAAAATTACTGTATTTACTGAAGATTTGCTGAATTATTGGGAAATGATCAAGTTTGCCTTCCTCTAAATTGTTACAAAACAATTTCAACTTTAATTTAAAACTGTTGACTTCATTATATAAAAAAAAAAAATGAACTCAGAATAAAATAAAATAAAAGTAAATAACAATAAAATAGAAATTATTATTATTGTCAGTAAGAGTTAAAATAGAAAAATAAAGTTAATGCTTGGGCTACTGGGGGACCATTCAAAATGTCCTAGCGGGCCAATGTTTGTACCGAGGCCTAGCGTTGGCCACTTCTGATCTAGACGATCATAAATCTCAGGAAATTTACCCATCTTAGGTCCCGAGAAAGTCTTTCTCTGTTTTGGAGCACTGATTCACCTTTTCCTTTTGCTTTCTCCAAAGCCTTAAATTTCACTTCTGAAACTCCATACTCCTTAAAACAAGCGTGAATGCCATTTTTCTCTGCATAGGCAACCACCTGCAGTTTAAACTTTGCTGGATAATGCTGCCATTTAGAACACATCTCTGGACAGTATACTCCACGTTCAAGTAACAAAATGCAGTGTTTCTTTAGGAGAAATATGGCTATGAGACAAGCAACTGTTCGTATTTTATATCTTTCGTCGAAGCTTCTCAACGAATGTAGAAGAATGGGGAAAGTTGGAGATTGTCGGTGGTCAGAGCAACAGTCAGACTCTCAGAGGAAATTCCATCTGCTGGTGTGTCACAACGACAACATCCTAGACAGTCAGGCATTTGTGAGACTCTCGATGTAGGTATTTGTCACTGATTCTAACGCGCACAAGGATAAACAGGTTTGATTTTGGAAGGAAAAGGTGTGCGTTAGATTCAAGTAAATATGGTAATATAAACATATATGCATATAGCCATATACATGATGCGACTTCACCTCAAAACAGATTTAGTTTGTGCCTAGATTTAAAAAAGATTTCCATCGGTCCTGAGCTCCTCATTATAAGCGGGTTCTACTGTACATGTAGGACTTATGAGAAAAGCTTTAAAAATAATTGCAGGGAAGTATGCATGATGCAGTATGATGAAATAGTATCACCCACGATAGTAATCATGTTAAACATGCAACACTGTGATATTGCTGTTGCATGTGTGCTTGCCACCAACGCATAATGACAAGCAAGAGGTGATTTGTTGAGTGTGCTTGCTAACCACACATTATGAGATATCACCCAAGGTGGGTGGGTCACAGGGTGAGGGGGAGAATCAGATGACAAGTTACAAAGTGTGAAGGGGTTAGAAGAAAAGAATGAAATGACAAGTCAGAAGGAGAAAAAGAATGTTTTGCTTGTTTTTGTCAGAATAAAAGCATCAAACTGAGTGCCGGAGGGAGCTCTGGGTGTGGAAGAAATCAGGGAGAGATAGAAGACAAAGGTGGATTTGGCAAACATCATTGACATAGGAAGTCGAGAAATATAATTCAAAGACTTGGAGTAGAGGGAAAATTAGATCAGGAAGCTTGCCACTTAACGAACAAGAGGTAATTTTTCTCCTCCAAGCCTTACATTCACTTCTGTCCATCGCAAAAGTTTGGCAGAACAGCACATTCCGGGAAGACAGAAAAAGTTAAAATTTTCTAGCACCTAACCAAAAGTTGCATTTCATTTCTAGAGCTGTTAATCAAATACACAGTTAAATAGCATCTTTACAAGGTTTCTAAGGAAACTATTTTTTTCCTATAGACATATGTAGCTCATTCAAAAAGTAAAGACGTCATAGTGCCAAAACAACCCAAGGCAGAAAAATGCAGCTGCCTGTGTTGGAACACCTGCAAATTCAGTCATGTGACGATGACTCGTTACAGCACTCCACTAGTTCATTCTTGTAGTACGTGGTGTAGAGTTTAAATGTGTTTCTGTAACCCAGTATGGATTTAAAACTGGAGCAAAGAGCAGCTATAAAATTTTGTGGGAGTTTGAATAAAACCGCTACAGAAATGCACCAAATGATTAAAACAATGCCTAAAAGGAAGATGCTTTGTCTTGTGGAAGAGTTTTTGAGTGGCACAAAAAATTTGTGAATGGTGAAGAGTGTCTGGAAGATGTGCTACACTCCGGTAGGCCTTCGACATCGGCCTACGGAGGTTAATGTCAATACCATCCAGGCACTCCTGCACGAAGACTGCCGAATAATTATCGATGCAAAGTGAATTCCCCACTTGCTCAGGGATGAACACAAGGCAAATCGTGTTATTCACTTGTCACTAATGGAAGTGCCGGCTACGACATGAGGCACACTTTTTGGATCAAGTTATCACATGTGAAGAAATATTTTTTCACCATTTCGATCCAGAAACAAAACAGCAGAGCACCTAATGGAAGCACCCACATAGTTCGTAATCTAAGAAAGCAAATGTTCAAGCAAATGCATGGAAGGTCATGCACCTGATTATCTTTTTGATAAAAAGGGAATTGTGTATGATCACGTTTCTCCACAAGGAAAAAACTGTTACCAGTAGCTATTACTCTATTATTTGTGAAGGTCCTCTAAAGAAAAAGATTTCCAAAAAATGCCCACAATATGCACAAAATGGTTGAATTTTGCATCAAGATAATGCCCCTGCACATCGTGCTTTGCTTACCCAGCAGGTTATCCAAGATCTAGGCATCGAAATGATGGCGCACCCTCCATGTTCACCAGAATTGGCGCCGTGTGACTTCTGCATATTCCCTCAAGTGAAAAAACAACTTTGTGGGCGTCGGTTTGTAGCAAGCACTGAACTAAACAATGCTGTGATGGGTATCCTGAACCACATGTCAAGGAAGGTGTTCGAACACACCTTCCAAAGTGGATAGAAAGGTGGTACCAGTGCATTCAGGTAGAGGGAGAATACTTTGAAATTATGTAAGTGTAAATATGTTTACTACATTACATTTCTGCCCCATGTAAAATAAGTCTTGTTGCTTTTTGAACAACCTTCGTACATGTAGTTCTGGCAATTTTTAGCTGTTCAAACTTTTGTAGTACATCTTTAGAAAAACGTCAAATTTCAACCAACTGAGTTTCATTTAGTAGCTCTAAAACAAAGCCCTAATAGTCTTGTAAGCAGTACTGAGAAATCTACGTAGTTATAAAAAGGATCCATATTTTTTTTGTTGGAGGTTTAATATAACTCCCAAAGTTTTAGACCAGAATTGGCGCCGTGTGTCACCAGAATTGGCGCCGTGTGACTTCTGCATATTCCCTCAAGTGAAAAAACAACTTTGTGGGCGTCGGTTTGTAGCAAGCACTGAACTAAACAATGCTGTGATGGGTATCCTGAACCACATGTCAAGGAAGGTTGTTCAAACACACCTTCCAAAGTGGATAGAAAGGTGGTACCAGTGCATTCAGGTAGAGGGAGAATACTTTGAAAGTATGTAAGTGTAAATATGTTTACTACATTACATTTCTGCCCCATGTAAAATAAGTCTTGTTGCTTTTTGAACAACCTTCGTACATGTAGTTCTGGCAATTTTTAGCTGTTCAAACTTTTGTAGTACATCCTTTAGAAAAACGTCAAATTTCAACCAACTGAGTTTCATTTAGTAGCTCTAAAACAAAGCCCTAATAGTCTTGTAAGCAGTACTGAGAAATCTACGTAGTTATAAAAAGGATCCATATTTTTTTACCACCCTCCCCTGGTTAGAGGTTTAATATAACTCCCAAAGTTTTAGAAAATGAGAAATTAGCATAATCTCCCCCTTGGGAAAATGATCTATAATCGATATACTTTACGATTTGTGTCATTTTCATACCTAATACTACTAATATATGAGGATCTGGATCTGCATTTTTGGCAGTGGCAAAATGGTTGACTTTTCTCAGCGGAGCTTCCTCAAACTTGCGTAAATACAATACAGTAAATAAATTCTTACCATAAATCCATAAATGGGATAAATTAGTCAAATTATGTTTGGTGCTCTTTATGTTAATCAGTTTCAGTATAGGTTTAAACAAAATTTTCATTGTAAAAATTATGCAATGTATGAACTTTCTATTAACTATCACATTAAGCACTGTAGTTCATAAGTTCTGAAGAGTTGTGTATTCACAGTTTTTATTACGACCCATAAACTAATACATATAAAAAATATTCTCAAGTCTAATGTATGCATGTCAGATGACCAAAGAACATCAGACATGTTAAAAACATAACTTAAACCTGTAAAATCAGTTTCGTTACTTTTTGAACGACCCTTGCTAAATCTAATTTTTCAGATTTCATGTTATTTTCAAGTATTAGAAATTCAGGAGGTCATCATTAGTTAGAAGCCCATGGTGTCAAAAAAAATAGTTAATATTTTTTTTATTAACTTACAGAAAGATGCTTTTTTTTTATTTCAGTGCCAGTGTCTGAGGACTGCATGCTAAGGTATTATGTTTGGAAAGATGTAACACAAAGCAAGGTAAGGTAACTGATACACCTTTATGCTTTGCAATCAAATGAAAGTTCCTGATTAAAAAAAATAAATAAAAAAAAATTCAGTTATTTTTAGATACATGCCAATTGCCCTGTGTTTGAGACATATGTCTGTTTTACGTACAAATAATCACTGAATGGATGAATACAAAATTTTAACAAATAATAGTACTTAACTATTCAGAAATTTTTCACTAACTGAAAGTAACACTATTTTCATCTCTGAATGCAGACATTTTGAAGCACATAAGAGGGGCTCCTATACCCCCCCCCCCCTCTCCTATAATTAACTATTTCTTACAAACACGGCCACACATGTGCATGAAATGTTGATATTTGCACCAAGAATTTCAGCTACATGTGCAATTTTGCACATGCCAAATTTCCCTAATATCCCACCCCTGACAGGCAGATAGATATAACACATATTTTGATTTGAATACAAATGAATGAAATTGAGAATTTTATTCTGCAACTCCAAATTTGTCAAGCATTTTTACTTTTATTGCAGAAATCAGATGGGAAAGATTGTTTTTGCATCACATATAAACATTACCAATATTTCAAAAAACTTTTCTGCTTTTCTTGGGGGCCTAACTTCCCCATGATGAGACATAAAACAAAGTTTGATGTGACTGAAATATCCAAATTTAATTTTTTTACTTCAAAAATGTGCTCTATTATACCCGACACTTTACTGAAGTACATCTTGTTTTAGCAATTTGGGAGAAGATAAAAAACAAAAAAATATATATATTGGCCAATTGAATATTTGATTGAAAAATCAGTGTTATGGCTTCAATTTTGGTGTTATATGGCACCCTATTTGACTATAAAGTGCAAAGAACATGAAGGAAGAAAAACAACAACATGCTATGGGGGTGCAACCTCCCCCCCAACCAACTTAATGCAGTAGCTTAAAAGCAGCCTCATCTGCAAGCAGTAAATGACATTAGATATGACAATTCAGAGTAAATGAAGGCAGCATTATCCTGCCAGGCATCATTTAATAAAAATAAATATACAAATAAACAAACATAACTAGAAGTAAGACCTGACTGCGGCTATAACTTATTTTGTTACTGCAATTAATACATGTTTTTGATTTTTTAATAAATAACATTGTATTTAAATGGGAGAAAATGATACTCAACTTTTAATCCTTATGCTAATACAAACACATTAATAAAATATAGGCAATAACAACCACAGCAAGAAGAAGGGGATAAAAACTAGGCATTACCTTATTGCATCTAGAGTTCGAAAGAGATATATGTAACTCAGATCAAAACTGGAATTAGGGTGAACAACCTGAAGGGAAAAAAAATAATCAGCTTACTTACAACAAAGAAAACTGTGTACAACAAAAATAAATCCAAAAGAGAGAGAAATAAGAGGTCTATTTAAAAAGTAGCAATTTCTCTTACATATATTTCCACAGGTTTTTATCATGGAATTTATTATTTTCAGGCTAACTTTTGTCACATATTTTCTTCAAACCCATAAAACTTAAAATCATCATCATAAAAAGAAAAAGAGGAGGAATTCAAGAAACACTGTTTATCTGATAGGTTGTTATCACGAAAAATGATCCACATGTAATTGACTGCAGTGGTAGCTTGTGATTGGTCAGGCAGCTAAAACATAGAAATGAGTTCAGAACCCACTATATCAAATAAGTCATGTAGCTAAAAATGATAGAGATTTTGTGCACCAGTACAAGAACATGAACTTACTTTAAAATCAACGTTCTTTAAGTATATTATTCTTAAACAGAATTTGTACGTACTTAATACATATCAGATAACCCAAAAAGTTTTTGCAGTTTCATAATGTATGTAGGATGCATTTGCTACATACATTTCATAAGTATGTAGGATGCACTTCCATGATTTTCCCAGTTGATGCAAGTGCCAAACACATTGTTTCACCACTCATGTTAAACATTTGCGAAAGTTCTTGACATGTTAATTTAGAATTATTTTCAACACTAGCACGTAATTCTTCATTACCAATAATGGAGGGTTTTCCTGAACATGGTGCATCTTCAAGTGATTCATTACAGAAACAAATGTTTTTAATCCATTTCTGTGCAGTACATTCTGCTACTGCATCTCTTCCAAATACAGACGTGCGAACTCTCCGAATTTAAGCGGGAGACTCCCGGTTTTCAGCTATTCCTCCTGCCCTCCAGATAAATGTCAAATTCTCCCGATTTTCGCCGATAATTAGCCGTTACGATTGTCGAAATAACGAAATTCCATCAACTACCGTCTTGTATTGACGCAGAAGAAAACTATTTCGAACCGCTTGTGAAATCTTTTCTTTCTGCGTCGATGCAAGACTGCATCTACAGTCATCAGTGTCCGTACTTTTCCTCTCCTCATATCTGCAAAAAGAAAGCCACCCCCGGTGGCGCAGTGGTCTATTTTATGGTGGTTGCAAACACGCTCGCGCGCCAGCTGTGACCTACTTATCGTTTCACGTCTTCCCGCTCTTAGCTGTGAGCTCTGTTTATGTTTTCTTCAGAGTTTTGAGGAGTGCTTTTCGGTTTTGCTTTACTGTGGAGATTTTTATTTCTTGTTTTGCACCATGTTTGTCTCTTTTCCCTTCTTCGTCGCATTTTGTAGAAGATTAATGTGCTCCTTTGTTCATCTCTAATTGTGAATCTGTTATTGTCAGCTTTGTTTTATCTTCTATTGTAGCATTTTGTGTACATTTAGTTTGTGAATTTGTTTTTTTTTTTCTCATTCCTTTCGCTTACTTTTTGCGGGAGATTTTTCCCTTTAGCATTATGCCACTTGCGCGGTTTTTAATGTTTTATTTTATGTTATATCTTTGGCAATTTGTTTCTGCTTTACATATTAGCTATGTTATTGTCTTTGCTGCATAATAAAGTTGTGAAACTGAGCGCTGGCTTTCAACAAATTGTCAGAGATGGGTCCGGGTTACAATCGCAGTGGGGCATGGATGTTGCATACTTGCTAACTTTTACGGATTATCCGTAAAATTTACGGATTTCTGCTTAATTTTACTGATTTACAGTTAGAAGTCTTTTTTTTTACGGATTTGTTAATATTTTGATTGCTCAATCGAAATATTCCAATCCCTTGCAGGCTGCAACCATCCAGTTAGATTTTCTACCGGACCTTACGAGCGCCATGTTACACGATGATGTCACCTTTGACTTGCTGGCTTCGTGCGGAGCCATCAAGTATAACGATGGCTCTGTGTCGTGCGGTAACTCTTTCTCTCTCCACGGGAGTGCTCAAGTGATGTGCCGACCAGAGTTCTCCAAAATGCGTAATCTAATTACTCGTCTAGTACGCATCAAAATTTTATCAACGCGTAAAAATGTGCATCGGAATTTTTCTCGACGCGTAAAAATACGCATCTGGAATTTTTCTCTCCATGTAAAAGTAGGCGTTGGGAATTGTTCTCGGGCGTAAAAAATATGCATCGTGAATTTTTCTCAGCGCGTAATACTACTCATCGAAGAATTTTACCAATTCGTAAAAATACGCATTGGTACAGTATTTCGTCTTTCAAAGACGGAAGTAAACAAAACAAAGATTTTTTCCGTAATCATAATTTCTTTTTCCTGTGATGTTGCCTCTGTCCAGTATTGTTATATATCATTTTATTACGTAAATATTTGTATTTCAGTCTGAAAACGCAGGAAAAATTTCCGAAAACGGAAATTCGAGGGTGAAAAAATAAAAAATAAATTAAAAATGCTATTAATTGTATCTGGTTGACAACTATTTTCACTATGTTTTTTACTTTGCATATAAACATACAGTCTGCATTTAGAATAACTTTTTAAACATAAAAAATGCTATGTACCAATAATACTACTTCTGGAAAATTGCTCCTGCATCTGAAAAATGTCGATAAAAAATAGCGCTCATGTGATTTTATGAGCTGCAAAAAATCTCCCGATTATTAGATTTTGAAGGTTGGCACGTCTGCAAATACCACAGGACGCTTCTGAAGCCTTCGAACCGAGTTTAAATTCATAAAGCAAACAAGTTCGAATTATCAGTTTAAAAAAAAAACTTGAATGAGTGGGTGACTATTTTGTTTTTATCTATGGCTACACCAGGTTCAACTGACATTTTGAAAGGTTTCAAAGTCACAGATAAAAGAGTACACACCAAGTTAGAGCGCACTGATTGACTGACGCGTGTCTGCGCATTATGATGCACCTAAAAATTTGGCCACTACAAAATAAAAGAAGTCACTGCAGCTAACTCTACCCAAAACCGCACAAACTTTCTTGACTACCTAACGCATGCTTATCTCTTTCCAACACAGTATATCTCAGCTCATTATTTTACAAAACTATGGGTGCCTTTAATTTCTATTGTGAGTACCAGAATGTGATACAGTATGCTGACAAATAATGTCATATGGTGCAAGTGTAAATAAGCTGATCATCATGAACTGCATTATGATCCTTTCCAAGTATGTAACACAATTTAATGCAACAAGTTTTAAAGAAACTAGACGAAAACCGTCGGAATCGACAGTTTGTTTGTTTTTCTTTTTTTTTTTAAAGAATAAACTCATATGAAACAACAAATGTAAACTTTATTTGATTGACAAATTCATTCAACTACTTCAGTAAAGACAATAGTCCAGGTTCGATATATATTTTTTGGACGGGAGGTTTAACGACCACCGCTAGCAACCATATAAGCAGTCGCCCGTCCCTAATTTAGGGTCACTGGTTCCAAGGAAGGAAGAGAGCCAGTGCCGTAAGACAAACACAACATCCATGCCTCACCCGGACCATCCATGAACGAATAATCATAAGCCAGCACTTAAGCACTGCACCACCAGGGCAGCCAGGTTCGTGATGAGCATCACAACTACACCCTTTTTCAGTCGTAGAATGTGAGGCAGAAGTCCACTCATGCCAATCGTGTGCAAAAATTCAACTGAATAGCGCACTATTTCACTATCATCTTCAGTCACAACTCTGTTTGTAAATGTTGTTGGAATGAGATTTGCATTGCGAATACTCTTCACCTGTTGGAATTGATGGTTAGTTTTTTTTTTTTTTTTTAAGAAGGATAAACTGATATGAAACAACAAATGTAAACTTTATTTGATTGACAAATTCATTCAACCACTTCAGTAAAGACAATAGTCCAGGTTCGTAATTTTTTATTTTTCTTATTGAAGGTTTAACGACCACCGTGAGCAACTCAATGGGCTATAAGCAGTCGCCCGTAATATTTTCACTAACAATGGTCAACGGAATGTTTATTTACATCTTTACATAATGGGAAACGTCTTACCTACGTCAATAAACTGGATCGAATGAATATTAAATTATATATATACCAGCGCGAGAGTCAACCGCATGCTTCAGCAGCAAAGTTACACGGAAACTTTGCCACCCCACAACGCCTGAACCATTGCCCCAATCTCATTTTTCCCCAATCTCATTTTCTGACACATCCACATGATAAGACCTTTATTTTGATACCTCAACCATATCTTCACATTCAGCTGTTCTCTCAAAATAGGACTCACAGTAAAAAACCTTATAGAATTAATATATAAATTCTTGTGCAATGCCACTAGTCAGGAAAGAGTAATGACTTTGGGAGACACCAATCTACAAATCCCTAATCTGCTACCAAAGGTAACTGGGAGATACTCATCGACCAGCCATGGTGTGTGGCCTCATCACTGGAGGTATACCAAGATAATACAAGTGATAGAAAAATGAAATACTGATGCTTTCGAGTGAGGCCATATTTAAAGTGTGTATGTAGATAGCAAGTTGGTCAGTACACTGTGTAGCTATCTGAATAGTCATGCTGTAAGCACAGGGATGATATCTCTAGATGCTACTACGGATCTGGTCTACACCGATCTGTCACCGAACAAAGGGATTTCCTAATGTGGAGACAGGAAACAACTGCAAACCCTTCTGCCATATCTACTCTTATCCTATGAAATGTGGCTCCTGCATTACACATTTAGGTCCCTACAATGATAGCCTGATGATATTTGGCAGAAACTGGATTACATATAGTGCCCAGTGTATATTGGTTACCTCTAATACGAGGATAGATAAAAAAAAAAAAAAAGGTTACAAGCAGCAGCATTGGAAAAGTAATTAGTGTGGAGGGTACATTTGTTGCCCAGAGTGGAGACAGATGGCGCTAGTTGTCTGACAGTGGTTGTTTGGGAAGTTAGTGCAAGTTTGCAGATGCGTGAGAGCGATTGAAATGGCAAGACGTTTAGAAAAGTGGTCTCGCTTGGAGGTGCGAGCCGTAATTCGGTTCTTATGGGCAAAGAATTTGTCCGCATCTGCAATTCACAGTCAAATAGTCGAAGTTTATGGTGAAGAAGCAATCAGCTGACAACATGTAGCGAAATAGTGTCGCTCTTTTCAATCTGGCGGAGAGGATGTGGAAAACCGCAACAGGGCAGCGAGCGGCCGTCCAAGTTCATCAACGACAGAAATCAACATGGCACGAGTTGACGAAATGATTCAAAATGATCAACAAGTAACTGTGCGTGCAATGGTGTCAGAGCTGGAACTCAGCTATGGTACCGTTCAGCGTATCGTTTCTGATGTTTTGGGATATTCCACGGTTTGTGCCCGCTGGGTACCACGTGCGTTATCCGAGGAGCAGAAAGCCACACACGAATGATGCGCAGCCTCACGTTTCTGCAGTGTTACCATGCCGACAGCCAGCAGTTCATTGATCACATCGTTACTGGGGACGAAACTTGGCTTCATCGCTTCGTCCCCACAACCAAAAGAACCAGTATGGAGTGGAAACATGCTGGATCACCAACGAAAAAGAAGTTTAAGGTTACACCCTCTGCCGGTAAAGTTATGACAACCATATTCTGGGATGCATGCGGTGTTATCCTTATCGAGTATCTGGAGCGTGGCCATACCGTTAATGCCGATCGTTATTGTGCCACTTTGGCAAGGTTACGTGAAGCCATCCGACGCAAACGACCTGGCATGTTGAGTGATGGAGTCATCTTCCTGCATGACAATGCCAGGCCCCATACTGCACGCAAAACTCAAGAATTGCTGCAAAAGTTCAAGTGGGAAGTCTGGAGCCACCCCTCATACAGCCCAGATTTGGCACCCAGTGACTACTTCCTTTTTCCGAAATTGAAGGAACACTTATCTGGAAGAAGGTTCTCTTCTGACAGTGATGTGAAAACAGCTGCCAAGAACTGGATCAATGGGCAGGGATGTGATTTCTACCGAGCCGGGTTAAACAAGTTGGTCATGCGTTCCGATAAATGCCTGAACAGATTTGGTGATTATGTGGAAGAGTGATTGGCAAGTATGCCTCATAATTCCCTTTTGAATTTTCTGTCTATTGTTAATCAATCATTTTTTATGACCCTTGTAACCTTTTTTTGGATCTATCCTCGTAGAACACTGCCAAAGAGAACCCTTACAGTTATACATCATTAGTTCATTCAAAATGTACTCCATCGTTTAGAAAACTTGAAAATTAGGTCACCCTGGGGCAGGAATTGAACCCACATGTCTTGATTTCCGTTTGAGCATGCTATCCATTATACCATGCAGCACAACAAAGTTTCAGGTATCTGAAGCTAAGCAATTGCAGCTTAGGAATTTGAACAACTCCAGGTTTTGTTAGTTGAAGCAATTATAGCATCGACAACCATTTTAAATCTGGGAACTAATTTTTAGGTCACAATTCACCAGTACCTCAGATCCTAGAAATGAAGGAAGACACATTCTACACAAACACATATGGGAAGTGCACAAGTACATTGTTAGTTCACTATTCAACATGTACCCCATCTCTCTCTTTCTCACACACAGGAGAAAAAGATTGCTTTGACTAGAGAAAGTTGAAGTTGCTCAGATTCCTTGCTTAGCTTCAGTTATTTGCAACATCAGTGATATAAGTGGTATAACAAAAAGCATGCATGAATAGAAATCAGGAGAAGTATGTTCGATTCTCACTCTATGGCAATGTAATATTGAAGTTTTCTGAATGATGTTACATGACGAACAGTGAACTAATACCTGGGTAAGGAACTTGTGAACTTCCCATGCATTTATGAGAAGTATTTCTTCGTTCATTTCTACAGGGTTATTCAAAAGTCCCCGAACTCTGTGACCTTGGGGAACGAGCTGCACCACGGGATAGCACCACGTGACACTACGTTTACGCGGGCGCTGGCAAGCAGTAACGTTCAGTAGCCATGAGTCTCATGCAACAACAGAGAGTTGCTTTGTTAGAAGTTTATTTTGGAGAAAAATCTTACCAATGTTGCATCCAGCTCTTTGAAAGGAAGTTCCCTGATGCTCCTATACCAGGGAAAACAACTGTGTATGACCTTGTGAACCGGTTTTGCGAGAGAGGCGGTGGTGTTCAGGATAAGCCTAAAAGCGGCCAGCTGTCCGTGGTGACGACCACGGTTCTGGAGAAAATTCACGTTTCCCTTCAGCGCTCTCCACAGAAGTCACTTCGGCGGCTGTTTCAAGAGTTAGGGGCATCATATTCAGCCTGCCAGAGAGCTACTAAACGTGTTAAGCTATGACCATACAGAATTCGAGTAGTGCAAGAGCTATGTCTTTTGGACTCGGAAAAGCGCATTGCCTACTGCCAATGGTTTAAGAGTTTCACGCGCAACAATGTGACTAACCTGCTAAACAACACTTTTTTCAGTGACAAGGCATGGTTTCATTTGAATGGATATGTCAATAGCCAAAACACTCGCATATGGGCTGCGGAGAATCCACACGCACTGCACAAGGTTGGACTTCACTGTCAGAAAGTTGGAGTGTGGTGGTACCCCATGTCTAGACGGCGAATTGTAGGGCCATTTTTTTTCAACACGACTGTAAATTCTGTTGAGTATGTAGACATCATCCATCAATTTGTAGCAATGCTGAAAGAACATGAACGTTACTGTTCGTGTTCTTCCATCATTGCTACAAAATCTACTTTAGTATTATTATTGTAGTATTGCTTCGATACTACAATAATAATACTAAAGTAGATTTAACCAGACGGCTTGAGGCGACACTATATCGGAATGACCAAACGTTCGTTTGGAATTAAAATCAACGAACATAAAAGGGATACAAAAGACGGTAAAATAACCACTGCCCTATCAAGAGAGGTAAAGTTCAAGTCCGCTGATCCTATGTGGAATGATATCAAGAAATTAGCTTCATACTCCACACCCAAATCTACTGCCATTTGCAAAACCTTGGAAATCTTGACCAGCGGCGAGGCTTGCAATGATAGCATCTCTCTTGAGTTGCCATGCATTTGGAACCAATTCTTCAAATAATACTGTATTTTCTACCACAGTACCGTGTGCCCAACCAACATGACCTCATTTCTTCGAATGACTGATCACATTTGCGCCTATTCATTTATTGTCTAGTCAAGTCACCACGTTCAAATTGTTGAAGTGTTCCATTATCCAGTTTACAGTTAGCTGTCTACCTTCCTTAAAAAAGCCATCTGGTTGATGAGCAAAAGCTTGGAAACCTTGATTTATATTCTACGCCAAGAAATTCAGATCACTAGTACTATTTTAAGTAATTACAACAATCAAGAAATGATCTACTACTGTTGGCAAGTTTCTGCAGATGAAAAATACCTCACAGAATTTAGAATCACTTCACGATACGCATGTGATTAACTAAGCAAATAAACTGACATGGAAATTGGAACTGTGTTTGTTTGAACAAAAAGCTCTATTAAACAAATTCATTACTTAATACAATCATTAAACAAATTCAGTACTTAGCAGCACTTTTTACTTGATTTAACAGTTCATCTCATAATTTAATTAGCAAGTCTTGTATGCATAGCTAATTTTTTAATCTTCATTACTCCAGTTTATCTGCCTTTTTGCTGGTGTTAGAAAAAGTTCATAATAAATTTTTTACAAAATTTTTATAAAATAATAAAATAAAATAAAAAATCATAGATTTTTTTTAGCACATTGTGAGAACAAATATTGCTAAGTTCATAACATCACAAGGTTAAATGTGTCAGTCTATTTTGAACATTGTGCTGCACAAGAACATTTCAATTTTCTTCTTAAAGTTGCAAAGCATTGTCTACCTCAGAAGCTGACACAACTAGAGCATGAGATGTTCAGTTCTTAGTGCCCTGGACTTTTGAAGCAAGTATTACACATAAAACCAAACAATAAACTTGCTACCATTTTCTGTTGAAAAGGTAATGAGTAGTTTGGAGGTGGGACAATGATTGTTACCTTAATTGTTACATGAAATACTATGAAAAAGCACCAATCACTTACCCTAAAGATCATCGACTACACACTTCCAGCACGTCAATTATCGTAATGTTGTTGGCCTTCAAAGGTTTACAGACATCTTGCTTACGATTCCTTCTTCCGGGGATGAAACATCGTATTTTTATTATTATTTTTTTAAGCCATATGAGATGTAACTATAAGCTTGTCAATTCCATAAAAACCACACAAGCATACTACTCATTCATACAATTCAATTAAAAAACTATGTACATATTTACACAACCTTACATTCCTAGGTTGTGTAAATATGTACATAGTTTTTAATTGAATTGTATGAATGAGTAGTATGCTTGTGTGGTTTTTATGGAATTGACAAGCTTATAGTTACATCTCATATGGCTTAAAAATAATAATAAAAATACGATGTTTCATCCCCAGAAGAAGGAATCATATTTTTTTTTTTTTTTTGGTTGGAGGTTTAACGACCACCGTGAGCAACTCAATGGGCTATAAGCAGTCGCCCGTCCCTAATTTAGGGTCACTGGTTCCAGGGAAGGGAGAGAGCCAGTGCCGTAAGACAAACACAACATCCATGCCTCACCGGGATTCGAACCCGGACCCCTTCGGACGAATGATCAAAGGCCAACGCTTGAAGGAATTGTAAGCAAGATGTCTGTAAACCTTTGAAGGCCAACAACATTACGATAATTGACGTGCTGGAAGTGTGTAGTCGATGGGAATTACCATGATCTTTAGGGTAAGTGATTGGTACTTTTTAATAGTATTTCATTTATGAATTGCCCGTAAACTATGCGCACTTTGCAGGGGTTTAATACCTTAAAAGTGCAAATATAATAATTAATTGTTACTTCCCTCTCCAGGTAATATTTTATTTTACTGTCTATACACGATGAAGATTTTGAATTTAAATATTCAAATCCGAAAAAGATCTTAAACCACCTGAAACTAGATAAATACCTTTATTTTATTACTCACACATACTACTAGATCTTTCAAAACACCAAGCATTTGATCTTCAGGTAATAGGTGATCAACAAAGATTAGAAATATGTAAAGACGGTGAAATAAATTATAACCTGGATCACTGATGCACAAAATGAATTACTGTTGACACTTTCCCCCTACTGAGGAAAAATTTCTCCCATTTGCAAGTTATTATCATACTTGACTTGTGAATTTCCCATGTGTTTGTGAAGAATATTTCTTCCTTAACTTTCATAATGGTAATGATAATAGCTCACATGCACAACACCCAAAGAAATTGTATGTTTCTAAAAGAAAGGGCTGAAATATTTTTTACCATATAAGAAAAAAAAGTAACCTTTAGATACTTTATACAGGTTTTAGGTGCTAAAAAATAAAAAAAAATTGAACTTACTATCACAATATGTGAAACATTGAATAGCAAAAGGAGAGCTTTAGCATAGTGATACTGCAAATCTGTCCATAGCTCCAGAAAACTCTAGAACAATCATATCAGTTAGAAGCTAATAAATATTCAATCGAAACACACATACAATAAAAATAAATTAGGTAAAACAGCTAAAAAACAAAAAGATTAATTATCTTTTATAACACATTTCAGAAGTTGCATGTTCATGTGTACACACAAGCAAACATAACTTTTCTCTGAATACAGTTGTTCACTCTAATAAGTAATTGACAGGTGTACTCTATATGCTGCATGAAGTAGGTTATAAAATAGAAACACATTTACGGTTAAACTTTACATATCCTAGCATCATGGTTTTTATTTATTTTAAAAGTGCATTATAAACTTCAAGTGAGTACAACAAATTAGCAGAAATGTATGACAATCATTTCCAGCAAGAAGAAGTCTAATGTTTGTTTTGTTTTATTTTTGTTTCCTTAATTATCACAGGATAACAAGACATTTAAAACTTTAATGAATTAAATATCTTGTCATCACCATAGCATGTTGCTTCAAAAAAAAAAAAAAAAATACTGGAGATTTTCTCTACAATCGGTGGCTTCTGCATACAATGGTGGCCGAGTGTTATCCTCTCTTCACTTTCATCACTACCCTTAGCAGTTTCTGACAACTTAACTGTGTTTATGATATTGTCCACAGAAAGGATGTCACATGTGGTGATAACGTCATCAACATTAATGAAGTCATCAATTGTAGGAACATCATCAAAAGGAGTTGTGTTCTGACACTGCAACCAATCAGACTGGAAGATCGTCTATTTCATTATCAAGAGGTGTTATGTTCCGACATTGCTATCAGTCACAGTGGAAGATCATCTATTTCATCATCAAAGTTGGATATGCCATTCAATCTGGCTTTTTTGAAGCAGTTTTGGATGCAAGACCAGAATATGCATCTCCAAGCACCAAATATTAATCAAATAGCATCAAGAATAAAAATTTTGATTTCCCCCTTTTTCTTCATTCTTTCTAACAGAGTTAGAATAAATCCCTGTCAGCAGAGGGCACTCGAGACTTTGAATTGCTCCTTCACCTATGAGTTGTAACACAACCGTTGATTTTGGAAGCAAGAAGACAAGCTCGTTGTTAATGATGTTTTTAATGTGTCGATACACTGGACTATTATTGTCTATAACAAGCAAGATTTTATGGTTTTTCTTTTAAAGTTTCTGGTTTCACTTCCTAACACAGACTGAAAAACTATCTAATATCATTCATGCTTTTGTGTTTGACTTGTAAGAAACAGGATGGTGTACATTTCTAAAATTTAGTGATTTTGCTGATTTTCTCACCACTAACTTTTTTTTTTTTTTTTTTGTCCTTGCCAGACATATTGATACATACTAACACTGTCAGATCATTCTGTAGAAGTTTCTTCTCTGTGTGTATTTCTTACCTTTAAATTTCATAGCCTGATTAGGAGTCAGATTATAAAACACACCTTCATCCGCATTCAAATATCATCACCAGTTGTTTTTCTGAGTATCATGCCAGACTGTATTCAACCACATTAACATTTCTTTCATATCCTCTGATGCTTATGCACTAAATTTTTCTCAGCAGATGTTGCACTGTGTTTTGAAACAGTGAAGCCACTCATTGGAACACGAAAAATCTTCACAGACAAGTAGAACCATGAATTTTTTGGTTTGAAGTTTCATTATCAAACTATTTATGGGTAAGCCAGAGTTCTGCTGAACATTTCAATAATGCTTTATCCAAATCAAATTTCTAGCATTTTTTCAACATTTTACCAGCAACTTCACATTCAAAAGTCTGCATCAATGATTCCTACTTTTTAAACAGTGTGGAAACAGTCAAAGATGAGAGTCTATATTTTTTTGCATATTGCAATTTTTTTTTTTTTTTTCACCATTTTCTAGCTCTCTAATGAGGAATTACGAAAAATGCAATTCATGAGGCAACCTTATGGGTTGTCTTATGTTATAAACGTGCTTTTAATTAAAATATACATAATATCTAAGGTATTTTACCTGATATTTCAAAGTATTTCGCATGTTGTTTGCTGTGTGAGGCACGTGCTCCTGGCCCGAAAGGTCCCTTACGTTACGGACCTTTGGTTAGTTATGAAATTTTTTTTTGCAGAAATAAAGCAGTTAGGTTATATATTTTCAGTTCCACATTCATTCATTCGCACGATCAAACATTTAAAATTCACTATTAATGAAAAGATTTTAGTAGAAAGAGTTACACTCATCGGGTCAGGAGACGTCTCGCAAGGGGTTCGTTGTTACGGCGAGCGCTTTCAGTGGTGCTTAACCGCCATCATCTGGCCACTACTTCTCCACAAGGGTTTCTCGCGTGTGTGTAGTTTTGGAGTTGCACGTCAGGAATCGATGGGAAGGTTTGCTGCCTGTATGTGTTAGGTGATTTGTTTCCAATGTGTCGCCATCTATTGGATGAGTTGGTAGGTATCAGTCGTAAGTATAATTCTATTGTGTGTCAGTATGTGTTAGGTGATTTGTTTCTAATATATCTACACAAAAGAATTATACTTACGACTGATATATACCAACTCATCCAATAGATGGTGACACATTAGAAACAAATCACCTAACACATACAGACACACAATAGTGTGTTAGGTGATTTGTTTCTAATATATCTACACAAAAGAATTATACTTACGACTGATACCTACCAACTCATCCAATAGATGGTGACACATTAGAAACAAATCACCTAACACATACAGACACACAATAGAATTATACTTACGACTGATACCTACCAACTCATCCAATAGATGGAGACACATTGGAAACAAATCACATAACACATACAAGCGGCAAACCTTCCCATCGATTCCCGACGTGCAACTCCAAAACTACACACACACGCGAGGAACCCTCGTGTAGAAGTAGTGGCCAGATGATGGCGGTGAAGCACTGCTGAAAGCGCTCGCCGTAACAACGAACCCATTGTGAGACATCTCCTGACCCGACGAGTATAACTCTTTCTACTAAAATCTTTTAATTAATAGTAAATTTTAAACGTTTGATTGTGCGAATGAATGAATGTGGAACTGAAAATATATAACCTAACTGCTTTATTTCTGCAAAAAAAGAAAATTCATAACTAACCAAAGGTCCGTAACGTAAGGGACCTCTTGGGCCAGGAGCACGTGCCTCCTCACAGAGCAAACAACGTGCCAAAAACTTTGAAATATCAGGTAAAATACCTCAGATATTATGTATATTTCTCTAATGAGGGCTACTTTGTCATTTATGGACAACACTTTTCTCAATAAAAATTTAAGATTCCCTACTTGATGACTACGTGAGACTTGACCACTCTTTAGCCACACACATGAAGCAAAAGCAACATTAATCCTCCCAATGCTCACTTGGAGGGTGAAAGAGGGTCAATGGACACAATTCCTGGAACTGTAATAATTTGCTTCCCTTTAGGGGACATCCCAATTTCATTACTCTCCTATACACTGCAATCATCACCTATAAATCCACTTACACATGTGAGAACGACCCATCTTCTTTTCCTATGAGTAGGTTGCCTGTTTTCAACTGTGCTGACACGATGTTGCAGAAAGAGTCTCTTGCACAACTCACTTGTTGAGCATTTGATTTACTTCCTCCCCATTGCTTTTCTATCAACATTTTCCCATTAGCACACCAAGATTCTCCAGTGCTGTGGCAATTTTGTCCAGTATGTATTCCACCATTTCTATTTCTCCACTCCAGGACAGTGCACAGATTTTCTCTACCTTGTTAAATATGCAATTTCAATCACATTTAGTTACTTAGCTTGTTAAAAGTGATTTTATTTTGCTCTCCCCCACTCACCCATTAAATCAGGAATTTAATTTAATTTGTTCATTCAAAATAACCAAATTAGTTTTGAATTAACATTATACTAGACAAAAGTTCTTGTTTTGCTTGCTGAGTACAGGCCTGTTATGAGTGGGTTCTACTGTATTAAAAGCACAAAATGGAGAAACAATTATACATAAAGTGCAGAACAGAAATTCACAGCATAACAAAATATGAAAACAATATTTCTGGGGGTGGGGTCACAGTTCATGGTGGTATTTCATTTTTTTCATTCCACTGATTTTTTTAAATTTTGTATTCATTCATCAATGAACCTAAATGCTGCAGCATGATGTACAGTGAAATAAGAGTTCCGCAACTTTCATTCACTCAAATTATAATTTAACTTACAGGTATATGTGGCCAACTCATACAAGTATTTGTATCTGTAATAACCTCTGATATTGACCTATACAAACTCATTAGTAAAATAGGAAACATACCAACATACACTATCTACCAACAAGTAATTGGACACCCCTGCAATCGACGATATCTGTGGTCCTGATACACATCACGGCCACCACCGTTAAATATCATGTGGGAAACAACAACGCAACCAGTCGCATGCAAGATGCCACACAGTTCGGAGCTTTCCGATTTCAAGAAAGGCATAATCGTTGGGCTTCACAGAAATGGCCGATCCATACGTGACATATCCAGCAAGTTGAAGTACCCCAAATCCACAGTGGCCTACGTGATTGCCAAGTGGAAGATGAGAGGTGACTGTCGGAATGTGCCCCGACCCGGCAAACCCACAAAACTGGGAGTTGGAGACCGACGGGTGCTGGCCAGAGAAATTCGGAAGAACCGCACCAAATCGATGGGCCACATTCTCGAGGAGTTTCAACAGGCATCCGGGAGTGTTCTTTCGATGAATACCATCCATAAGGAATCCAATCTGCTCGGTTATCATGGACGTGCTGCCGCTCACAAGCCTTTGATCACCAAGTCCAATAGCGCTGCTCGGCTAACGTGGTGCAAAGAACGTCAACAGTGGACCGTTGAACAGTGGAAACAGGTTCTCTGGAGCGACGAATCAAGGTTCACCCTCTACCGTTCGGATGGCAGGGTCTGGGTTTGGCGTCTGCCTGGAGAACGCCTCCAGCCGGAATGTATTGTGCCAACTGTGAAGTTCGGCGGCGGTGGAATTATGCTATGGGGGTGTTTCTCCTGGTATGGCATGGGAACCTTGGTCGCAATTCCAGGTAGACTGAACGCCGAGACCTACTGCACCATTTTGGATGACCTTGCGCTTCCTACGTTGTGGCAGTTTTACGGGGTGGACCCATGTTACTTTCAGGATGATAATGCCACCTGTCATGTTGCGAGGTCCACCATGGCTTGGTATGGTGACAATGGGGTTAATTGAATGGACTGGCTTGCGCAGAGCCCGGACCTTAACCCTACTGAGCACCTCTGGGACGAGTTGGAGCGTCGACTTAAGTGGTGCCCCCACCGTCCGAAATCGGTGAAGGAACTGACCTCTCTTCTCCAAGCTGAGTAGTAGAAAATACCGCTAGCAGTCGTACAACGCCTGGTTGAGAGTATGCCCCGGAGGGTCGCAGCTGTAATCGCCGCTCGTGGAGGCTCCACCAACTATTGAAGGTGAATAAACTTCGTTTTCCTTTGCTACAACAGGTGTCCAATTACTTGTTAGTAGATAGTGTATGTTCATAGTACAAAAAGACACACACAAAGCAAGAAATAATGGAAAAAAGTGTAACGTACATTCGTAAATACTCAACTAGCGCCAATTGATATTCACAGAGTTTATGTGGATTATTCATAATTATCTCAGTAACTATTCAGTACTGAACAAACTTCTGTTCAACACGTTATTGATAGGTACTTCTCACTTTAGTCACAGGCTTGTCATAGATCTTAATGAACTCAAAGTTGTTATTAATTAGTTCAAAATATATACGCAATTGATTACCTTGTCTATTACATACACGAGACTGACGAAGGAAAAAAAAAGCTGAACTTTTTAACCACACAGGTGAAAAATAAGAATGTGCTGCAAAACAGAGTGAAAATAACGCAGCGTGAGCAAGACAAAACTGTTCATTGAAATTTATTATGTAAATATTAAGCTGGAGCACATCACTGTATTCAATATATATATACATATTTTACATTTAAAAGCGATACAGGATAAATGTAACATCACAGAGAAAAAAAAATTAGGACTACCGATGAAATTTATGCTCTGTCCGACTTCCGTTTTAGGAAAGTTTTCCTCCATTTTGAAGCTGCAAAACAAGTATTTATGGAATAAAATTATATTTAACAACACTACAAAGTAGGAGAAACCGCAAGAAAAAAGGATTACAATTACAGGAGAAACCTTCACTCTGCCTAACTTCCGTTTCCCAAAATTTTGAAAGTCGGGATTCCGCCCACCAACGGAAAACAACCCGACCACCATCACTACCACCACCAATCCTTCCCAAATTTCTGTTCAGTTCTGCATCGATCTTGAGAACCATCTAAACGACGATGGAAAAGGCGGAATTCTTTAAATCCACTGAAGAATCTCATGCCTGAATATCACAGGAAAATTTTTGCGCCAACTTCCGTTTTTGGAATCTTTCTTCCATTTTCAAGTTGAAATGCAATTATTTATGGAATAAAATTACATTTAACAATAATACTGCGCAGAAGAAACATTGCGAGAAAAAGAAATCATGATTACGAAGAAAATTTTCACTCCTTTACTTCTGTTTTTGAAAGTTTTGAAAAACAAAATGCCATCCCCTAGACTAAAAAATGACCCCCCAACTAACCCTTCAAAATTTCTCTTTAGTTTTGCATTGATGAAAAAAAAAAACAAAAAAAAAACGGAATTCCGCGAATCCGCAGAAGAATCTCTCATGTATGCTATTCTGTTGATAATTCATATTCTGTTCTGTTCTAAACAAATTACTATTTTGTTCCATCCCTGTTCGGAATCTCGATGTTAATGTGCATGCGATGTCCCAATATTTTCATGGTCTCAATGGTCATTAATCCTCAACTTCAATGTGACAAATAGTATAAATAAAAACCAATTCCAGAAGGCATTTACCAACCTTCTTTAACAATTCTCATTCGACAATCCATCATAAAATCCTTTTTTGTTTAAAATGAGTTACCACAGATAAAAAACACCATGAAATGTAAAAACCAAACTAATTAACCCCTATTAACTTGAATCTTCTGGTTTTAATATGTAATGTTCATAGGGGTTAATTAACCACTATGAATATTAATTATAACTATTAATGTTAATCTTCTGGTTTTAATATGTAACATTCATAGTGGTTAATTTGTTTGGTTTTTACATTTCATGGTGTTTTTTATCTGTGGTAACTCATTTTAAATAAAAAGGATTTTACGATGGATTGTCGGACGAGAATTGTTAAAGAAGGTTGGTAAATGCCTTCTGAAATTGGTTTTTATTTATACTATTTGTCACATTGAAGTTCAGGATTAATGGCCATTGAGACCATGAAATTATTGGGACATCGCATGTGCATGAACATCGAGATACCGAACAGGGATGGAATGAAATAGTAATTTTTTTAGAACAGAACAGAATATGAATGACCAACAGCAATAGACAAGCAACTGTGTATATATTTTGAACTAATTAATAACTCTGAGTTTATGAAGATCTATGACAAGCCTGTGACCAAAGTGAGAAGTCCCTATCAATAATGTGCTAAACAGAAGTCTGTTCAGTGCTGAATAGTTACTGAGATAATTAATGGAAAAAAGTAGCTGTACATAAAAAAAAACATTTGTAAAAAAATGTATTTTCTTATTACTCTATTTTTTGTACAAAAATTATTATATCATATTTATTATCATTCTAAAAATACTCTGCATACAATTTATGCAGAGCTACTTCCTTTGTTCTTTAATGTTAGGAGTGAGCAGGCTGCCTGTAAACAATGATGAGTGGTACACATGAAATTGGGAACTACTTGAAAGTGCAGAGCTGCAGGACTCTACCCAAATTTACCAACACTTTCCATTTGGTGTTTATTGATTTATTTTGAAAAGTGGCACAGAAGCCATATTTGGCCAAAGCGTGCTGTAACAGTACAAATAAAGATAAAGATCAACTTGTTCTGTGAGCATGCTAACCATTCCACTCTCTACATGAGTATGTTACATAACACACAACCTACAACCAAGCCTGGTTCCAGGATATCTATCTAGGAATGCAGGGAATTGAAAAATTACATGGGTGGGAAACAAAATACAAATTTTCAGCATCACAAAGTTATATGTAGCAATATTTGCAATAATATATTAATTAGGAGTTTCACGCACAAAACTAATTCCTTAATTAATCGAACTTGCTACAAGAATCTACGAGTGCTACTTTATGACTGATAAACGCACAGATTAATTTGAGAAATGGAAGCATTTACAAGAAGAAACATACCTTTTTCTTTAATTCATTTTCCATCTCTTTACACTTCTGAATGATGTAGTCAGTGTCAGAAATACCAGATAAGTGTAAGAAGATGGTGTGACTTTCAGGGTCATAAAATCCTTGAATGTTGTTATGCTACAATTCAGTAATAAAAGGAGAAAGAGATTAGAAGCACAATTTCAATAATGTACTATAGATAACATAACAAAACCTACATTTTTTTCAAAAAAGCTCCATTTTCGCCCATGCCTTTTCCCCTCCTTACAGTTAGAGCTGAATTTATAACAAACATTTTGTTATTTAAATTCCCCCTTCATTTTTATAAGTAAATTTTGAGTGATTAAAGCTTGTGTTTTTCTTTTCTTCACTACTTAGTGATCTAAAATGGTTAACCCCAAAAGATTGCTAAATAAGTTTCATCAAATACACTCACGTTCATAAAAAACAGAACAGCTGAAAGGAATCTAGCTACGACTTTGATTTTTACGGGATATGCTCATTTCTAAGGCAATACAGAAAAAAATATTAGCATCTTGGTGTCATACGTACTAGGTACTTCCATGTAGCTAATAATATGTGTGGCCACATCTGGCTTGTATCGCCTGTTATACACACTGAAGCATCAAATCAAATAATGTGTGAATGGCGTCTTGTGGAATAGCCATCCAGGCTATACTGACCTGTGTCCAAAGTTCACCAAGAGTTGCTGGTGGATGGTTGTATCACTGCACTTGTCATTTCAGCATACCCCAGAGATTTCCTATGGGTGATAAATCTGGTGA
This sequence comes from Macrothele yani, assembly GCA_039090855.1. Classification (NCBI taxonomy): domain Eukaryota; kingdom Metazoa; phylum Arthropoda; class Arachnida; order Araneae; family Macrothelidae; genus Macrothele; species Macrothele yani. Next base: position 29,315,208 of record CM077029.1, on the reverse strand, counting down.
TTTAGCCGGCCATGGCAGAAGTGGAAGTTCTTATCCCTGAATAAGGCATGTGTTGTCACTGCAACATGCAGCAGAGGTGATTGCGAGACAAAATTGAAACCCTGAAAATCTTGGCACGGAGTAGGAAAGCACACTATCACAAACTATTACTTTGAATTACAATTAGATATACTATCACTCAAAATAAAAAACTATATTAAAACTTTGTAAACATTTATATTGAAAATTCAGTTTGTTATCCAGGTTTTTTTATTTGATTGATGGTCAATGGGTAGATATTTTACTCTCGGAAATGATGTAGGATTTAAAAATTTGCCTGTCATTAATTTTTCAGATTCACTTATGTTAGCTGCTAACAGTAACATTACATTTTTTTTAAACTAGGGGCTGCGCCTTTAGGTTCCCTATGCTTGTTTCCAGAGTAGCGACCGGGCCCTGCAGCCCGATCTCCAAGTATATCACATGAAATAAAAACTGGAAAATTCATATAAATTTCAATTTTTATTGCATGTCTAAGCAAATAAGGCTTGTTATTCCGAAATTTCAGAGTTTTGTTTATTGTCGTTAATTTTTGGAAGGTTGGACTTTTGTCGTTTGAACTTATAGCACTTACTAAATTTACCACTAAGGAAAACAAAAGCAGTCCAAAAAGCATTTCCGTAACCCTTAAGGTGGACGGACGTCAAGTAATTTTGCTTCCTATACTTCCAATGGAAAAACTTTTGTACACATTTCCTTCACAGTTATTGTGTTCCCAAGGATGAAAATTTGAACATCAATTAAAATAACTTCATATTATAACTTGGAACACTTAATATTTTCTAAAACATTACCATAATTATATAAAAAATCAATAACTTTTCCTTTGGTGGTGTTGGAACCAAAAAAAAAGATGGCACGACCTGTACTTTGATGACGTCAGTAGACAAACAAATGTTGGATTGCATAATTATGGTTATGTTTTAGAAGATTTAAGTATTTCAAGTTATAAAATGAAGCTATTTTAATCGATGTTCAAATTTTCATCCTTGGGAACGCATTAATTGTCCAGAAAAGAGATGGCGCAACCTGTACTTTGATGACGTCAGTAGACAAACAAATGTTGGATTGCATAATTATGGTTATGTTTTAGAAACTTTCAAGTATTCCAAGGTTATAAAATGAAGCTATTTTAATCGATGTTCAAATTTTCATCCTTGGGAACGCAATAATTGTGAAGAAAATGTGTACAGAAGTTTTTCCATTGGAAGAATAGGAAGCAAAATTACTTGACGTTCACCTTAAACAACTGAGATAGCTTCACCAACAAAACATATGCAGAACAAATTCTCTGCATCACCGTGGCAGCAGGTCACGAGACCGGAACGTTCCTCTGTGGCTATCGTGAAGACAGACAAGCCGTTCGTTTCTTTCCTTTGCGCCTTTAAAAAATGCTTAAAAATCAGAAAATTACTTTTTTGTAAAAAAGGGATGATAGTTGTAAGTTTATGCTGTAAAAATTGCAATGCGTTATAATTTATAGTTTGCCATATATCCATTTTTTTAAATGGATCCCATCGCAAAATAGAGAATTTTGTGAAATTTAGAAATTTAATTTCTCGTAAACTAAATTGAAATTCAAAAAAAGGGCGACAAGGTGCAGAAATTCAGTCATGGCACTATATGCCTACAAAGTTTCGTCATTCTGTTGCTGTTAGTGTGCCCGGAACGCGACCTGATAGCACTTTTTTGCTTACCTTAACTTTGAAATGCAATAGCTCTTGAAGTTTCGCTAGAATCGAGAAACTGTTTATTTCAGCGTGTTCTCCAAACAATTCTCTATAAACGATGTAAATTTCATATTTTTGTGCTCAATATGTTTTGCATTGCGAGCTAGGAAAGCAAGAGTGTCGCAAAATTTCTAAAACAGCGGCAGTTACTTTTTTAGAATAGAGAGATTATGGTTTTCCATGGAGCACTTTTACTCTCCTATGGGAAAACAGGCTTCTCTAACACTCAACTTAAGTACAAAGCCCAAAGCAGCATAACTCCTCTGCGAGGGAAACAACAGAAAACCAACGCACATTGGTCGGAATTTTAGCCTCGCGACCTAATACGTCTGGTGCGGCAAGACTGGTAAAAACTGCAAAAGGTATATGGCACTGTTACATAATTCTTTAGCAGCTATTTAATGCGAGGGACAGAATCATGACTAAATGTTTTCAACAATTTACAATACAGTTTACAAGTGCCTGCACAATTTTGAGGTATGTTAAACAATATACCACATCGTTTACCTGTGTCGGCACAATTTATATAGCCGGAAATCCAGAATTTGGGGCTCGATTGAGTACAGAACCCGGAAATCAGGGTTAGACCCGTAACTCAAACACCAATGATGCAGTGTGGCATTGTCCTGCTGACATATGGCTCTGAGGACATCCTGCAGGTACGGAAGGGCGAATGGCCGTAGAATGTAATTGACATAATGGACACTCATTATGGTGGTACGGACTCCCACAGGAGGTGATCTCCTTTTGTACCCAATAGCACTCCAGGCCAAAATGCCTTGTTAACGTTATTGCGGTATGCCTGGGGTGAATATATGCTTCCCCTATCGTTGGCAGACACAGATGCGGTCATTATTTTCACATAAACAAAAGCATATTGTGCCATTTGTCACACTGCTTCCTTCATTTGACGTACCATTGCTGCGGTGTCAAGGGTAGACTCAGGAGGGGCTGAAGAGCCTGCAATCCAAACTGTAATAACCAGCGATGTACTGTTACAGCTGGCGTGGGAGAATGCATCGCAGTTTGCCACTGTAATGCCATTGATGATGCAGAATGATTACCCAAAGACATCCTCATGAGCAAGGGTCAAAACATGCAGTCACCTGGTCGCACAAGGCGACAAAAAAAATTGCTTGGGCCACTACAGAAAACATCACTGAAAAATATGTACCGTATTTTTTGTCAAATAATCCGCGGATTATCTGCTAAAATAGTAAAAAATTTTAGTTCTACGAATTATATGCTAATTTATATATAAACGTTTTTGCGACCCTTTGATTTTTTAAAAAAATCGGCAGAGTAATTGTGCATGAAAGGGGGTGTAATTGGAAAAGGAACTCTTTTGGAAATTTATTTCTGAGTTCAGGAGTTTGTACGGAGTGAAGAGGTGGGGGAAGGGGTGTCATAATGAAAGATCAGGTAAGTTGTATGGAGGGACGGCAGGAGACATTTTGACTTTGTGTCAAAAAGTCAGAAAACTAGAGCGCAGTGATAGTGAAAAGCCAGTCAAAAATGTAAACAAACCCGTCAGTAAACTAGGTGGGGAGTTGCTAAAGGTAATCATTAAAACCCCAATAAAAAAATAAAATAAAAAAAATTGTGGGAAGATTCACAGAAGTACAGCCCTCTTTTTTACTGACCTGTGTGTAAGCTGACGCCCTACTTTGAAATCAGGATTTCTTCCAAAAATTTTCAACTTAACATGAGTACATACAGTATTTCTATGAATTGTTCTGTATAAGCATTTCGTCATTGGCCATGTGTAATGCAATTAGAGCTGCATTACACATTGCACCAGTTACCTTTAAAAATGAATTTCTTTATTTAATAAGATCGTTTTTTTCTTCTTCGGACTTTGGGGACTTTATGTGAAGGACTTTTCTTTCGGAAATTCTGCTTCCAGATCAACATTTGTGATGTGTGGATTACATGCCAATTTTTTTTTTTTTTTTTTCTGAATGTCACAGTCTGCAATTATACGCCAATGTCTGACTTCCGGTTTTGGAAGTTTTCTCCTGTTTTCAAGCTGAAATACAAAAATTCATGCAGTAAAATGATACTTAAAAATACTGAATGGAGGCAACATCGCGAGAAAAAAGAAATTACGATTATAGAAAAAATCAGAACTCCGTCGACTTTCCGCTTTCGAAAGTTTCGTAAAGATGGAATTCTGTCTTCGGACAAATATCTCCCCCCCCACCCCCAATTCCGTTTACTTGTACATCGATCTCCTGAGTGGCCAAAATAACGAAAAGGTAGAATTTCTAGAATTCGCGGAAGAATCTCATGTCTGAAGATTAGGAGGAAATTTTCGCGCCATCTAACTTCCATTTCCACAAATTCTTGCCTACAGTTTCAAGCTGAAATAGGAACATATATGCCATAAAATGATATTTAACAACAATACTAGACACAAATGCAACATCGGGAGAAAAAAATTACGATTAGGGCAAATTCGTTTTACTCCATTTTAACTACTGTTTTCGAATGCTTTGAAACACGAAATACCGTGTTCAGATGGAAAATGACGCAACCAGCCCTTGCAAGACTGCTGAAATTTTTACTAGCCAATGTGGCTAGTGGAATAAAAATTTTACTAGCCAAATGACAAAATCTACTGGCCGTACGAAATAAAAAAAAATAATAATTCAGTAACTTCTCTACTCACGTTTCTATGAAATTAAATGGGTGCATGTTGTTTTTTTCTTTCTAATGAGATATACCTTCCCCATTAACTTCATAAAAACAGATGCAGAGCAGTTACTGCATAGGATCATTAGATTGACTGCAAATATTGCATATGCTTTTGTTCCAAAATGATTGATTTTTTGATCATTTATTTTCATTGCTGTAATATCATTACTCTTACTACCTTAATTTACACATACATAATTTATTTTTGAGAGGCCATTGAATTTAGATGGCAGATTTCTTTTAATAATATTTAAAACAAGGGGGCAAAAGCTAGGATATATATACATAAAGTGGCACTAATAATATTGATACAGTTTACCACTGATACATACTGTGTCTGTTCTTCCCATCATAAGTATCTGCCCACCACAATTGAATAGCATTTTGAGGATCAAAATCTTCAATTGAAGTGCTATTGCATCTAATCATCATTAAGTTGTTTAAAGTGTCACTATTCAGACATGCCCAATTACTGGTTTTTATGAGTTTCATTGCTCATGCTCCACATAAATGGGCTTGCGCATCGCGGTCGCCGCCGATGTACTCGCTCGCTGCTGCCACTGCTGAAGCGCTGCGCCACAGCAATTTTCTTTCGCTCCCGATACTTTTTCAAGCGTTCTGCCGCGGACATTGCGGTGTTTATCGAAAGCTGACGAGTTGCTCTTCCGCGTAGGCTATGTTCGATGTATTTCTGCTTGGCGTTTCGACGAGTATACGACACAAATTTTTAAAATTTTTTCAACTGCGATCTAAAGTTTCACAACTTACCCTGTAGTTGATCTCACTTCTATTGTTTTGAATTGACAGATCTCGACGTTAGCTTTAGTTCGAGACCAATTTCGACATCGTAGCGCTTTGCAGTGCCGAGTTATACTGATTAGAAGTTTGTGCGGCGCGGTGCAGCGCAAAGCCCCCCTTCCCCTAATTGCTGCGCTGTAACTCAAGGTCACTAACAAATATTTGTTTTCTTAGCTATCGAATGACACTAGGTTGGTTTGGATCGCGTTGATAATATAGAAACTGTTAGACAAAACTCGATGCTCATTTTTTCGTAACGCTCAACTTTCTGTACTGGCCACCTCATACTGGTGTGATTTTAATGATGTATTAACATAAAAAAAAAACCCTGCCACATACTTCCTATTGTTTCTAAGCTGTCGCGAATTTCTGAGATCGAACGATCCAACACACGGAACACGCGGCCTCTTAATAGCATCGTCGACGCATGGAGGCCCGATAAGAAGCCTGTTTGAACATCGTGTCTGCATCGTGATGATACCCCTACTATGTCAACGATTACTCACCTGGCAGGCGAATTTCCGATGAGCAATCCCTTGATGTAGTGTCTGGAACGAGACACCATGAGCAACTAAATCAGAGACGCGTGCGTTCATGATGATCTACCAATATTCATGTGTCTTGGACTGGGAAAACCAGTTTGAATAACAGTGCTTGATCACGGTTTGGAGGCGGGTGCCGGGCGACTGCGATTACATCACGAGCATTTATATCACGGTGGTGACGAATCATAGTTTCGTCAGTCGAAACACTGTAACATCGATTTTAAATTCACACCGTTTTTTTGCAATGTATCGATACATTGCCGAGTCTTAGTGGGGGGAAAAGTTGGACAAAATAGTTGCTCACTTGGGAGAAAAATCTACTCGCCATCATTGGCTACTATACTAGAAATTTTACTAGCCACTACGAAATATCTGGTCGCCATTTGGCGACTGGCGACCGACATTCGCGAGGCCTGATGCAAACTACATGACAAATGTGAGAGAATGGGATTACAAGATTGAGGCTAAAAGTTCAGAGGCGGTACTTATTATGTAAGCAGGTTGGTGACATTCTTTGATTATAATTGCTAATGAGGTATGAGCTAGGGAGCTGCCCCACTGCTGCGGATGAACACATTTTCGAGAAATAGAAAACCCATAGGAACTTCAGAAAACACCTCATTTCCACAACATGGAATCCAATGTTGTCATTGTTTAAGTCTCAGCATGGAATAGGGTAATTTTATTTGACTCTTGACTCAAAATGATGTTATACTGGACAGCAGCAAAGTTAGACACACACAAAATAAAAATTGTTTCCCTGTTAGTTAACACTATCATAAAACAATGCAAATTAGAATACTGAAAATTTGAAAGTACCTGTAGTTTGGTGTACTTAGTGTTCCCCCTAGGTCGTTTTAGCAGGGCATAGCACCCTGCCCGTTTCTGACATGTTAAAATTTGCCCTGCCCTTCTTTTCGGATGGCAAAATTCCAGCTGCCCTCCCCTAATTTTTACCCTGCCCTTGCCGTTCCGCAGCTTGCCACGCCTAGGATCATAGCGTCAGTCACAACGTACCCGTGTAACTGTCTTTGTACGTGTAGATACTCGCAGACCTTACAGTTAATGAGATCTCGTAGAAATTGCAACATTTGTTTTTCATTTGGAGGTTTAACAACCACCGTAAGCAACTCAAAGGGCTATAAACAGTCACCCGTCCCTAATTTAGGACCACTGGTTCCAAGTAAAGATAAAAATTAGTAATCACCACTAGCAGCGTGGCGATTGGATAAAACACAGTGGCCGGTATGAAAAGTTGCTTTACTCACCAGGCTTGAAAATTTGCCTCTCCATACGGTCTGGTGGTCAAATTATTTTTGCATTACCAAAGAATTTATTTGCCTTTTTCAAAAACCTTCTATAAATTTGCAAGGCATTTTCTATTGTCCAACTCACACGTGGGGAAAAACAGTGCTCTGCTCAGTAAATAAGTGGGTGTGATCTATTTATAGATTCCCTCTTCAAGAAAAGGGAGATTCCCCCCCCCCATTGAAGTTTGAGCACAAAGTAACGATAATGGACATCTGAGCTTTAGCTGGAGCTCTGACGTACAAACCAACTTCAGCAGCTCACTTTTATTAAGTTTTTCCGAAAATGCATGATTTCGCATTGATTAGTTACTTCCTGCTTATCAACAGACAAAGAGCAATAATTATTACTTTTGTTAACAAAAGATTTGAAGTTCAAAACGGGAACTTTAACTTTCCATCACTGTTTTTTTGTCCCCCATTGAGTTGCATTTCTTCTGCACGATGAGCACACAGTAGTGTCTTTAGAACATTATTTTTGCTCTGCTCTTAACACAACAAAATTTTACTACAGATTGAGAAAACGTGCTTTAAGTGAAATTAAATGTAAAAAATCAAAACTGCATAGTTCACTCTGCTGTGATAACAATTTTATGGGTCACAGAAATGCATACACGAGACTGACAAAGAAAAAAAAAGCTGAACTAATTTTTAACAGGGTGAAAAATAGGAACACGCTGAGAAACAGCGTGAATATAATGCAGCGTGAGCAAGACAGAATTGTTCACTGAAATTTATCTATGTAAATATTAAACTGGAGCTCAGCACTGTATTCAAAATATAATTTTTTTTTTTTTTTTTTTTTACATTTAACAACAACACAGGATACGTGGAACATGGCAGAGAAAAAAAAATATAATTACAGGTGAAATCTTCGCTCTGTCTAACTTCTATTTTTTGAAAGTTTTCCTCCATTTTCAAGCTGCAATACAAATATTTATGGAATAAAATGATATTTAGCAACACTACTGGGTAGGGGAAATATCATGAGAAAAAATGAATTACAATTATGGGAGAAAACTTCACTCCGTTTAACTTCTGTTTTCAAAAGTTTTCAAAGTCAGAATTTCGCCCTCTGACAGAAGAGGGCGAACCCCCCCCCACACACACACACACATTACCAATCCCTCCCAAATTTCTGTTGCGTGATGCATCAATCTTGAGAACTATCAAAATGATGATGGCAAAGGCGGAACTTTTTGAATTCAAATCCACTGAAAAATATCTATTGTGCCTGAAAATCGCAGGGAAATTTTTGCGCAGCCTAACTTTCGTTTTCGGAAATTTTTCGTCCATTTTCAAGCTGAAATGCAAATATTTATGGAAAAAAATCATATTTAACAATTATTCTGCGCAGGAGAAACATCGCGAGAGAAAGAAATCACGATTACGGGAAAATTTTTCACTCTGTTTAACTTCAGTTTTCAAAAACAAAATACCCCCCCAACTAATCCTCCAAAATTTCTCCAGTTTTGCATCGATCTCAAGCACAACCCAAATGATGAAAAAAAGAGCAGAATTTCACGAATCTGCGGAAGAATCTCATGTATGGAAATGACATCACGGACCAATTAAGTACCAATTTTAAAATTGAATTTCATTTTGAAAAAGGGGAAGGGGCAAAATGTTTACTATAATGATGGGTTGGTTTTGAAAAGAATGTTAGAAACATGCATTTCGTTAGGAAAAATTCTTAGAAAATATCAAGTCTCTCTCTTTATCACTAATTGCAAGATATTAAAAACGAGGAGTATTATCAGAAAAACAAACAATAAGAGTATAATCACAAAGTGAAATGAAAGGGAAAAAAAAAAAAAAAAAACGCCGCTTGGTAGAAAAATTTAGAAATTCAGAAAATTATGGACCATTATCATTCGCACTTAAAACAATCACTTTCGGACTTCAAACAAATTAAATGGTGAAGTTTGTTTCTCTGAGCAGCAGAACACTGAATCACTCAAAATAAAAGATTAATTTCTTGGTTTTATCTTGGTTACTACTGAATTCAACTCCAGTTAGAAAATAAGGGCAATTTGTTGGCTATCAAATCAAATGCTGAATTTTTTTTTTTTTTTTTTTCTTTAAACAACAAAACACTGGATGGAAGCAAGTTTTTTTCTTTATTTCAGTCATCTGGTTCAAATAAATTATCTTCAAATAATTTTAATGTATGTTTTCATGCATTTAATAATCCATTGATTAGATGTATGGTAAGAAGCATTTACTTTTTTTATCCATGAATAGGCAACTAAAAAAATGCTATGTTGTTCTGGTTATGGAAAAAATAAATGATTCTTATTGAGTAAATGAATGTTGTTTTTCAATATATGTATTGAAATCAATTTTAATTTACATTCTTTGGTTTTCATGAAAAAAATATATTAAATGCAAAAAAGAAAATATTACAAAAAGCATAGAGCTCATTGTTAAAAAAAAATATTCCTATTTCACCACTCTATGTAATGGGATTATGCTTAGGATGAGAACAGGGTCAGAGGTTGATTTCAAGGAAATGGGATAGTGGGGTCAAAAGCTTATGAATACATAAAAATGCCCCCTTTTGAAAAAATTGTGCCCTTTTTTCCAGATATGACCTGTTGTCATCCCAAAGTGCCCTTTTTTTTCAGGTCTTACAATGTTTTGCACACATAACACCCCCCCCCCTTTTTTTTTTTATACAAATGTGCCCTTTTTCAGAAAATTACCCTGCTCTTTTCAATTTCTAGGGTGAACACTAGTACTGTTACTCATCACAGAGATGACCTCAGCATGGCTCTTTAAGAGGAAAACCCTTTTAGTCTCTCATACATAAGCTATACCATAGTAATTATGTGCATTTCATACACTTGCTTTGAAATTATTTTGAACCAATTTATGTTTCAAAGGTTTCACACAATTTTTTAAGCAAATAGTTAAATCCCCAGTAACTGACCAGCATCTGGGAGCTTTCTCACCACACACCAGGTTTCACTTTCTTTGACTTTGACATACAAAACTTGCTACTTAACACAATTCTCCATCAATGTCTCCTATTAATTTTCTTTTCACACACACGCACACGAGATTTCTGCTACTCATGTCATGGCCATTACTACTTCCATCTTTTCCCCAAAACAAAGAAATTCTGAGTAATAAAACCATAAGCAATACTTAACTAGATGAATCTGGGCACTACAATTCCCTTTAAAGCATAGACATACACCACTGATGCCATTTTTTTCAAAGATAGAAATATGCCAAGGAGGGAATTCTTACACTTATGATTAGAAAATTTTTGCATTGCAGTTTTTTGGTGATGATCAGTAGATAAAAAATCAGAAACTCTAGCAGCTGAGTTTTTGTTCTTTTCAAATATGATTTTTGAGGAGCTAACCTCTGAATCTCAGAATAGCTTAATTATATGTATGTATGTATGTAATTTAAAATACTGTTTTTACAATGGATTTCTAACATGTACAAAATTCACATTTCACTCTTTTTAACATATTCTCTTTTTAAATATATAACGTACAGAGAAAGAACTCGTTCCCAAAAAAAAAAAAAAAAAAAAAAAAACAGAATTTTTTTTACTCTTTATGTTAAAACAACCAAATGTTGCTTTTTGTATCAGAAAATAACAACACATATATTTAAAGACAAATTTCTGAGCAAATGAAAATAGATGCACTTACTGATTCAGTGTTGACATGTTTACTTGATCCAAAGGAAGACTACAAAACATGGAAAAGAAAATTCATTTACTCCAAAAATAAATGCACTTAACTGAGCCATATTTCTCTGTATGAAATCAGATCAAATTTAAAAAATAGCTGGTACTTTTCTACATCAATAAAGATCAAATAAATATTCAGTCAAACACTTCAACATGGACTAATAATACAGAATAAGGGTAAAAGTCAATGGAAGCTACACATTGGATGAGAAATAATGTAGTCAGCCACAAGGTTAAATCAGGAGCATGGATACCTACCACATCTGTCCAAACCATTACACCAGTAACTGCTCTTATATAAGGAGGTATTCTACTACCAAAACCAAACAATGCTCAGGTAGAGATCATCTGCTTGTGGTATCATGTTGATGACATGTGATTTCATTTATTCGTCATGCTGAAACATTATGAAACCCAAACCAAAAAGACTTTACAAGATTAATCACTGGAATCAGATTATGACACTGAATTATCTAGTTTACTGTTCACCATACAAAATTACATCTGAAAACTTGAAAAATGCATCACCTTGGAGTGGGGATTGAACCTGCATTTCCCAATTTTCAAACAACTAAAGCTAAGCAATTGCAGCTCAGGAATCTGAACTTCAGATTTTGCTAGTCAAAACAATCCTAAGCTTCCTCAAAGCATCATAAATCACCAGTATTTCAGATATGGAAATTATGTAACATGACCAGTTTTTTAGAATGAAACTGAGGACAAAATGACATGTCCTCAATTTCAATCCAATATTGAGGACAATTTTGTTTCAAAATAAGGAAATGATTGAGGACAATGTCTGACACATCACGGTAAAGCCGACGATTAGCAAAGAATGTTATGAACTGACCACATTGTCCAGTTTCATGGGAAAACATATGATGAATCTGAAGGATGATTTTCATTTGAAATAAGCATAAAATAGCAATAAAATGCTATACTGCAGAATATTACTTCTGATAAATTTTAAATGCTATTCATACGGGGGGCACATGCAACAAAGCTACATTTTGCTTTTGTACTGAAATTTCATTGTGATTCTATACAAAAAAAAAAAAAAAACTATTAGGTGTATAGATAAGTTTTAAAGCGTTAAGACAATGCAACATGTAATTTGAGAGAAAACAACAATACCTTTACTAATCAAAATATTCACCGTCATTATCTATCACCTTCCGCCATCGGTCAGGCAGCTGACGGATTCCAGCCACGAAGAATACTTCGTCGAAGTCGTCAACCCATTTTTACACTTCGTCACATGTCCGGAACCGTACAGCAGACAAACCGTGTTGCATCAATCGGAACAAATGATAGTCTGAAGGGGCTATGTTGGGACTATACACCAGGTGCTTTAAAATGTCTCAGCGAAGATGCAACAATGTTTTCAAGATCAATTTTGCGACATGCGGCCTAGCATTGTCATGCAGTAATTTCACGGCACGCAATCCTTTGCCTCTGAGTGGATGTTTCTGACAGTTTTCCTGGTTCAATCACAGCAATTGTTGCTTGTAGTGATCAGCAGTAGCAGTTTGACCCTGTTCCAATAGTTCATAATAGAGCACACCCTTCATATCCCACCAGATGCACAGCAGAACTTTCCAGCAGAACTTTCTTGGAGTGAATATTGCGTTTTGGTGTCGAAGTCGTTGCTTTACCGGGGTCTACACAGTGTTTTTTTGCATTTGGTATTGTCGTACCATATCCACTTTTTATCACCCATAGCGATTTTCTGCAGGAAAGACTTTCTATGTTGTTTATTCAACAGATTCAAACACTTCATGGCACACTTGTTTCTCTGGCTCAGGTCATGTGGCACCCATTTTCCTTCCTTCTGAATCTTTCATATTGCGTGTAAACAGTTTGAAATGGTTTGTTGAGTTACCCCCAGTTGTTCAGCTGGTTCTTTTTGCATTTGAGATGTATCACCATCCAGCAATGCTTGCAGTTCCTCATGTGCAACATTCTGAGGGGCGCCGCTACGTTCTTGATCGCTAAAATCAAAATCACCTGCTTTAAACCATCTAAACCAAACTCGCACGTGCTTTTCGATACAATATTCTCCCCCAGAACAGAACAGATCGATGCACAAGCTTTTGCAGCAGTTTTTCCTTGATGAAATTTGTAACGAATGCAGTGTCGAATAAATGCAGTATTGCTTGCCATCTCTCACCTACCGATGTGCAAGTGCGTTTGACTGTTGGGCAAATTTCTGTATCACATTTTATACACTGGACCAGTTATGGTCACATGACAACAATGTGGGGGAATGTTGGATATGTAAATTAACAGTATGCATCACTCAAAAAATGCTTTAAAACTTATTTGTACACCTATGTCAAGCCAGAGAATTACTATACACTGAGTGGACAGAAATCATGGAATACCCGTGTGCCATTTCTATGAGAAGGAATATTTCAAGGCCAGTAACTTCGCTCGAAGAAATACTTTAATAATGAAAAAGTACTGAACAAAAGTTGTAGAACTCTCAATGAAATCTACCAAATTTAGCATCAATTATTTATTTAATTGCAAGAAAGTGGAAGCTGAAAAATATGACATTTATTCCCCATTCTATAAATATTTTAGTTAAATCCAGTTAAAGCAGAAACAGAATGACACCACAATTATTGAGATGACTTTGTTCGATGCTTCGGCATGTTTCCCATTAATATTACGTGATTTCTAATTTAATTTAAAAAAAAAATTCATGCACTTCAGAAAATGGTTTCATACCTTTATGAGTCCATTTTCTTGCAATTTACTAAGTAATTGATGACAAATTTGGTTGCATTTGGTAGATTCAATTGAGTTCTATGACATTAAAAGAATTCTTGAAATCGTCATCCCACGAGTAAGTTATGTTGAAAAATTATGAGCGGGACGTTTCGGTAGCGACTTCTACCTTCATCAGCCATGGAATGAGACGTGGTAAAAGCGTCAGTTGTTGCCAGATTTCAAATTCGCTTTCCAAATCATAGGGATGTTAAAAGGTGTGTCAGTATAGCAGGTGTTAGGGGTAAGGTAGATTTCAATGCTTTCGCAGTATCTGAGGGCATGCCGATTGCTAAACGGGGCGATCCGCTTAACATTGTGTTAACCGGGAGCAGCGGACGTATCGCTGATGGTTAAAATTGAAAGGGAGGTGGAAGGGCTACCTTTCTTAGCATCAGCGATATGCTCCATCAAACGCTGGTTTATGCTGCGGTAAGTACTACCAATATAGTGGGTAACGCCTGTGGAAGTGTTGATAGGGATAGAGTAGACACCTTGTAAATCTAGGGGTTTATTGAGATCTCTGTCCTTAGGGATGAGTTTGAGAAGATGTGGAGCTGGTTTGACTGCAATCCTGGTAAAGTGTCATCTGGCAACAACTGACGCTTTTACCACGTGTCTCATTCCATGGCTGATGAAGGTAGAAGTTGCTACCAAAACGTTTTTCTCATAATTTTTCAACGTAACTTCGTGTGATGACGATTTCAAGAATTATTTTAATGTTTTGTGTGTTACATGTTTTCCTGCCAATTCTTCTCACTATGAGTTCTATGACTTTTGTCTGGCACACTTTTTCTATTTGAAGTCGATAAAAGCACATTTTTATCGTATTTCCGGTTTCTCATGTTTTATTAAAGCATTAGTAGATGGCAGGAATTAGTGTTCGTGTAGGCCTCAACATATTTACTACATGCTTAAAACTATTCAAATTCATATAAGATATCTTCTTACCCATTTTCGTGAGTTTTTGAGTTTGTATTATTGCTTCAGTTGTTCATACACCTCTTTGTTGCTGGGTCGCATTGTTATTACAAGGTAAGTCAAAGAATCCTTATTCAAGTATCGTGGCGATAACATAAAAGTAAATAGGCATGAAAAAAAAAAAAAAAAAACAATGAAACGTCCAATCCGACACAAAATGGTGGAAAGTCATTGTTAGCTATATCAACTATCGTTCAGAGGAGTAAAAATAGTATGCAACACCTTGACAATGAAGGAAGAGGGCGAGACCATGAAATGCATTAAAACCTATGATAGCTAAAAGAAACAGCTAAAAGTGGATGGGGTAAAAGACTATGATCAACACCAGGATTGTATTATCTATAAAGCATATAACCCGAAGTCTCATCGCACATTAACTGAAACCAACAAATTCACACCAAAGGTTCCACACCATTTTGAAAAGCCAAACGGGTTTCTGCCATATGATTACAGCTTTCTTCAGTGGTAATTGAATTCCTTCAACATTCTTGTCTTTGTGGTCCCGACTCAACATTTGCACTGTTGTCGCTGTATTCGTATCCGAGTCTTGTCACTCTTGCGGCTGCTGTGGTGGCATCTATTGGAGGTCTTGTGTAGAATTTACCAATTAGTTGTTGAGTCGTCTTTACATTTTTGTTACCATTTTCATATTTTACATTATTCTCAGCATTTATTAAATGCTTTCTCTATTTTTAAATTTATTAAATTATGAGCATTTATTAAATGCTTTCACTATTTTTAAATGTTTTGAATTAAAATAAAAAATTTAAATAACATTACAAATTGAGAATGATGCAAAATGTAAAAATAGTAACAAAAATGTACAGAAGACTCAACAACTAATTGGTAAATTCTATACAAGACCCCCAATAGATGGCACCACAGGAGCCGAAAGAGTGACTAGACTTGGACACGAATGCAGTGACGGCAGTGTAGATATTGAGTCAGGACTGCAACGACACCAACGTCGAAGGAATTCAGTTACCACTGAAAAAGCTGTGGTCATATGACAGAAAAGCATCTGGTTTTTCAAAATTGTGTGGAACCTTTGGTGGGAATTTGTTGGCTTTGATTAATGCGCGATGAGACTTCGGGTTATATGCTTTACAGATAATACAATCCTGGTGTTGATCATAGTCTTTTATCCTATCCACTTTTAGCTGTGTCTTTTAGCTATTATAGGTTTTAATACATTTCATTGCTTTTTCCCTCTTTCTTCATTGTCAAGATGTTTCATACTAATTTTAGCCCCTTTGAAGAATAAATAGTTGATATAGTTAACAATGACTTTCAGTCATTTTGTATCGGATTGGATGTTTCACTGTTTTTTTGGGGTTTTTTCACATCTTTTTCCTTTGATGTTATCTTCATGATACTTGAATAAGGACTCTTTGACCAATCCCATACTAATGATGCGATCCAGCAACAAAGAGGTGTATGACCAACTGAAGCAATAATACAAACTAAAAAAAAAACAGGTAAGAAGATATCTTATGTGAATTTGAATATTTTTTAGCATGTCGTAAATACATTGAGGCCAACACGAACACTAATTCCTGCCATTCTACTAATGCTGTAATAAAATGTGAGAAACAGGAATAACAATACAAATGTGCTTTTACAGACTTTAAATAATAACTTCCATGGAAAAAAACACCAATAAATCCGGTAAGAGTTAAATTCGTTGAGTATATCTAATAAATTTTTTCCTATTTCAATTTTTTTTGGTGGGAAATTACAAAAATTGAGGACAAAAAATAAGAAATTGAGGACATTTGACATCCTCAATCAGTTTTTATAGAATTTAGGATGAAGCATTAAAATTGAGGACTGTCCTCAGAAAATGAGGGCATCTGGTCACCTTAAATTATGGAAGAAATTTTCGTCGCAAATATATGGAAAATTTGTAAAACTTTTCTGGCTGTCAGATTGCTGTAAATTATGTGCCATATCTTTTGATCTGGGGTATAGCAAAATTTTCTAGCATATCCAAGTAAATGTTACCATTTATGGTTTCAGATTCCTAAGCCATAACTACTTAGTTTTACTTACTGGAACTTCATTGTCTGGGGTGGTGTAACGATAGCAAGCTTGAATGGAAATCAGGAGATGTGGGTTTGATTTCTACTTCAGGGTGATGCAATTTTCAAGTTTTCTGATACAGTGTTAAACAATCAACAGTAAGCTAGTGCAATTCAATGTCCTAATCCGACTACCATGAATAATTTTGTGAAACTCCCACATATTTTTTGTGAGGAATAATTTCACCTTATCTCCATATTATGTAAGACTTGCTTCTTTTGTTGAAAGACTGCATGTAACCTTCTGCACAAAATTCCTTTATCAACATTTTTGTCTAAGTATGGTCCATTTTTAACTGCTAAACTGCTATATGATTAAAGTTGTGAAAAAACTTCACCCAAAATCTGACTCCTATCCAAGAAGAGAAAGGAGAGGGAAAAAAAAAAAAAAAAAAGCTTAAAATTTTACATATTTTTGGTTTTTACATATTTTTTTATTTGTGATAGTGCACACCATGTTTTAGCTATATGTCTTTAAAAGGTGGAAAATCAACATGGCTGAATAAATCACAGAAAATTAACATTTCTGAACGTAGGCCTGTGTTTTCTTCATTAATTTACACTTTGCTGCTTTTGTGGATGTAATGACAAAGATCTATCTTTCTGACAATTCAATACTGTTTGAGGTCAGGAAGGAATAATATTACAGGGTGTCCAAGAATTATTGGACACATTACGAAATTATATAAAACACAACATTACACAGATACAAAGAAACTAACTTACAATGTAACTACACAAGTTAATAAATTTCGATGTGAGATCCCTTGGTTGCTCGTAGTACATCCAAGCGATACTCAATTTCATGCCATGTATCGGCAGGCATCTGAGGAGTTATGGAATTAATAGCAGCTGATACGCTGCTTCAGTTCCTGCAAATCAGTGCAAGGCGTCTTATAGACATAATCCTTCACATAACCCTACATGAAATAATCCAATGGAGTTAGATCTGGAGAGCGAGGAGGCCACGGTATGGGACCACCACGCCCAATCCATCTGTTGGGGAAATGCTCATTTAGGCACTTACGTACACACGGTGATCAATGCGGAGGCGCGCCGACTTGTTAGAAAACGACGCTGTCATATCTTTTGATCTGGGGTATAGCAAAATTTTCTAGCATATCCAAGTAAATGTTACCATTTATGGTTTTTTCCCAGAAGAAGAAAGGGCCAATCACTTCTCCTTTGATCACACTCTTTTTCGGGCTAATCACTTCTCCTTTGGGCCTCACTTCTCCTTTTGATAGGGTGCACCACACATTAACGAAGGATTACAACCTTACTCTAAACGGTACCGTCTTTTAACTTCAATATCAGACTTTAATTCCGCAAGCCATAACACACACACATCGCCTTCTGCTGTACGAATGACATGACTACCGATTGCGCATTTCTCATACATTCCTCATCAGGCCACACCTAGCGCCATCTATCGGATTATGGGAATAACAATTCTGGAAAACAAAAATATAGAAACCGTGTTAGTAATATGTGACATAGAAAAACAGACAATGCTCATAGGGTTTTTTTTGTACATAATTTTGTAATGTGTCCAATAATTCTCGGACACCCTGTATAATTAATGATAATAAGAATAGTAATAGCAATATCAATTACTAATATATTATTCACATTGTGTTGCTTACTAGTCACGCATGTGTGTGTGAATGGATCATACATAAATGACACACTGATAAGTCATGCATGAGTCACCTCCAGTTCAGTCACAGGTCACAACATGCAGTAGCTTGGCAGTCCCTCAGTCTTTCTGTGTCAGCTCTTCTTATGTGGAAAACTGTATTGTGCTGCTTAAATTCAATTCTTTTTTCAGTGTGTAATCTAGTAATTTATGGTGATGTTATAAGTGTACATAGTTTAAGTACAGTAGCGTCCTAATCCTAATGTATTTGTTTGTTACAGGGAAAATTGAAGATACTAAGTGTAGTGTTGGGCAATTAACTTTTCCTCAAAGAATGGCATCAAAAATGTTGTATATGTATCAGAAGATAATGGAATTCTTTTGAATTTTAGAACAGAAACTACTGAAGGTTTCACATACCATTTATCTGTACCATAAAAGTGTGTTTTTGAAAAAGTTTGTATTTCTCCAAAAAATATATTATGATTCCCTCAGAAAGCTCAAAAGATCCCTGAGAAAATCACTATGTGTAGTGACTGTACCACAATGTAAATACTTATAAGATTATGAGAAAAGTGACACTATTGAATGTTTTCAATGGGTCTCAACTGACAGGACACAGATGATAAAAAGTTCAACAACACTAGATCATTTCATTGAAGATTTAACCAACAAGATTGAAAAACTGATTCCACACTCTTTCACAGCCAAGTCACAGTTTTTGTTCCCAAAAAATTTCAAAGAAAATGTACCGTCAGATGCAACATTTTTTGATGGACTTCAGTGAGAACTACTCTTTTACAATCCATTATGAGGCCCAGGGAAGCAACTGGACTAAGTCGTGTACTGTTCATCTTGCCATAGCACACTGTAGGAACTCTGAAGGAGGAAAGACTGTTTCATCACATTGTGTCATATCTGATGACCCTCAAAAGCATGGTTTGAACATGATTTACAAAACCCAGGAAACAGTTGTGAAACTTCTCAAAGAAAATTTTCCATACATCAGGTAAATGTATTACTTCACCAGACAGGAATGTTACACGTTATAAAAACAAGTACAACTTCTTGAACCTGTGCTTGCAAGAGGGTGACTTACAGCTGAATGCACAGTGGCCATTTTTTTGCAACAAGCTACGGAAAATCATAATGTAATGGGACTGGCAGAATAGCAAAACGCTTAGCCCAAAAGGAGAGCCTCCAGAGACCACTTGAGAGAAAGATCCAAACAAATGTTGTATTCTTCATTTTTTGTGAAACAAACATCACAAAAGTCAGTTTTCACTTTATTGGCAAAGACACAGTAGATTCAACCCATTATGCCCCTGAAAACTGGTTCAAGAGCCTTCCTAGTATTAGAACTTCCCACAACTTCAATTCTTTAGATTCCACAGGCACTGTCAGTGGCGTAACTAGGCATTTCTGTATCCAGGGCAAGCCACAAAATGTTTTGCCCCTCAAATTTTTCTATCTTATACACACCTACATACATTGAAGAGCAATTGAATTATAGACAGCTGGCAGTATGTAAATGTGGCACAGTGGGCGGTCCTGTAAACGGAAACGACATGACGTATGCAGCGATCCGACAATATAAGGAGTGATGTGACGGGAATCAGTAAGAGTCAGACGCAGTATGGGTAAGACGAAGGATTTAAGCGCATTTGATCATGGGCAAATTGTCGGAGCCCGACGAATGGGTAACTGCATCTCGGAAGTTGTGCAGGCACTGGGATTTTCAAAAGCCACTGTGTCACGTGTGCACCGTGAGTACATCGAATCCGGTAAAACTATCCCTGCAAGGGCCAACTGCCGTGGAAAGCAGTGCGTGGATGAACGAGGTCATTGTCGGCTAGCTCGCATTGTAACAGCGGATAGACGGCCCACAGTGCAAGAAATCACTCGGCAATTTAACGCTGGTGCACAAAAATGTGTAAGCAGCCACATCATCCAGAACCATCTCCTCGCTATGGGGTACAGAAGCCATCGTCTCACAAGGGTACTGCTGCTGACCGCATATCACAGGGTGCAAAGATTAGTACGGGCACGGGAACATCGCCACTGGACCCTAGACATGTGGGAAAATGTTGTCTGGACTGATGAGTCGAGATTCACGTTGGTACATGTGGATGGCAGGATACCAGTACGACGCAAACCACATGAAGTGATGAATCCTTCTTGCCAGCAGGGTTCTCTTTAAGCTGGTGGGAGTGGCATTCTCGTCTGGGGACTGTTTATATGGACTGAAATGGGACCACTGGTACGTGTGACCATCGTCCCTCACAGGTCAACGCTTATGGGATATCCTAGACGACCAATAGCTCCCGTTTGTGCGTCTTCAACATCCCACTGGGGACCTCATCCTGCAACAAGACAATGCACCGTGCTATCGCTCCCGAATTGTATCCGAATGGTTGGATGAACACTCCATCGACGTAACCTCGCTTCCTTGGCCAGCTAGGTCACCTGACCTCAATCCCATCGACCACATCCGGGATGCCATCGAGGGAGATGTTCGAGGTTCTGACCCCCTCTATCAAATCTTTGTGAAATGTGGGAGCTTGTTCAGGGGTCGTGGATCCGTATGGCTTCCCAACGCTTCCGGTGTCTTGTCGAGTCCATGCCGAGACGAATCGCCGCCGTCATCAGGGCAAAAGGTGGTGCTACACATTACTAGATAGGTATCTCTAATTCAATTGCTCTTCAGTGTATACATACACTAAAGTGCAAAGTCATGGGATATGCATCTAGTATCGTGTAGAGCCTTCTCTAGCCCAGTGAAGTGCAGCAACTCGATGTGGCATTGATTCCATGAGCCCAGGTGAGGCGCTTCTGGAGATGTTGAGCCATGCCATATGAACAGCCACTCACAGGTCCCTGGTATTTGTAGGAGCATGATCTTGGGTACAAATAGACCTTTCCACCACATCCCATAAGTGCTCTATTGGGTTCATGTAGAGGGAACGTCGTGGCCACACCATCCGTCGGAACTGTCCAGAATGCTTCTCGAACCAATTTTGGACAATATGGGCCTGGTGACACGGTGCATTGTCAGCCTGAAAAATCCCATCGTTGTTGGGGTACATGAAGCCCATGAAGGGCTACAACTGGTCACCCAGCAGAGCAACAAAGCTATTACCAGTTAACGATGTGTTTATGAGGACCCAAACCATGCCACGTAAAGACATCCCACACATGTCCATATGGAACCACCACTAACTTGCATAGCGCCTTGTTGACAGCTTGGGTCAATGGCCTCATGGGGTCTGCATCACACCCGAACCCTAACATCAGGCTCGTAACAACTGGTAGCGTGACTCATTGGACCATGCCACATGTTGCCAGTCTTCCAGGGCCCAATTACTGTGTTCATGAGCCCAGGTGAGGCGCTGTGTCCGATGTTGTGGTGTTAACAAAGGCATTCTGGTGGGTCTTCTGCTAACATACTACATGGATGCTAAATTACACTGCACTGACCTGATGGATATGTCTCTGGTATCTCCGGCAGCACTGAATGCGGATGTTATTTGGGCTAGTGTTGCTCGTCTGTTAGCATGGACAATCCTGGTCAGACGCCGCTGGTCACAGGCATTCAGCACCAGTGATCAGCCATTGCGCTGTCCACGGTGGTTGGTAATGCCTTTCATGGAGTATTCTCAGTACACATGTGACACTGTGGATCGAGGAATGTTGAATGTTTGCACAACTTCGGAAATTGAATGTCTTATCCATCTGGCTCCCACTACCATGCCTCGTTCAAACTCCGATAATTCATGTTGGCTTGCCATAAACCTACTCGTGGTTGTTCAACCTGACTCACGAGATTACACCTTGCAACTTATAAAAATCGTGGTGTGAGTCAAAGCCTTTATATGACGGCAGCACCAGTTAAAAATTTGCATACTGCTATCCCATGACTTTTCGCACTTCAGGGTACATACACGTTGCTCGACAAAATCAATTTTCACACCCCAACGTTATCTCTATGGTGAAGACACAATAAAACTGTGACTATTTGTACAGCTTCTCCCAAATACTTCAGAGTTCAGATCTTCGGTACCACATCAAACAAACAGAATGCAGTTTGCAGTCATAACTCGCAGTGATGATCGAATAGTCCCCACAGAATTTTCAACAATGTGAAAAATATTTGTATCTTGCCACGCATGTACAGTTGCTACTTCATTTGTGAATGTGAGCCACTAACATCCACTGAACATTTTGAGGAAGAAATGAGAATTTAGGCTACCAAGGCTATTGAAACATGTGAAACATAAGCCAATTCCATTAATAGACAAATGATTACTTATGGGGGGGGCAAAAAATTGTACTCAGTACTGGTAGAAAAGTTTGAATTCCAATTTTAATCATGCAAGTAGTGGTTTTTGTGCCCTCTCTTGAGCTGCGCCCAGAGCAGCCGTCCCACTTGCCCTTCCCTGGTTACACCTTTTGGCACCATAGTGGCCAGCAGAAGAATTACTGAAGAACCCTCTCTCACATTCAACCTGAAAATCTGTCACCCATCATTTGTAATAACAGATGATTTGTACTCTGGGTGTTAAATTTCATGTAAATATAACAACTTATTGTATTTTGGAATGGTGTATGCAGTGGATAAAAATGAAGATGTTGCTGTAAAGTCTCTACAACTTAACAGACCCTCAGCATCATTCCCCAGGTAAAGGTGTGAAAATTCCAGGGCAGTGCAAATTCCTCCTGTGCTTGCTGTTGTTGATATAAGAGACAACATCTGGAAGAACCTACCACTTCTCGAAGGACTACATGAGGTCAATGGATAAAAAGTGGTGGATTTGGAGATTATGCTATGCAAAAGAAACTGAGTTTTATGGAGGACTAGAAAGTCGAAAATTATACTTAACTTGCGTAAGTAAACAACTTACTATAATATATGGTACCAATATTCATTCATTTAATTCTTCTTATTAAAAATTTACATGGCATTTAATTAGAATTATTTTAAAAGCCCACGTTTTTCACCTTTTAAAGACAAATAGCTAAAAAATGCTGCTATCAAAGAATCACCACAAGCTCTATAAAGTTTGTCTCAGTAGTTTTTTTTTTTTTTAGGACTCTTTTAGATTTTAGGTGAAGTTGAAAAATTACTCATCTGGCAGCCATTCTCACAAAAAAGTACATATTGTTTGCAGAAGGAATGAAAAAGGCATCAATTTTATTCCTGGGTATGATGGAACATATCTCTAGGCTCATTTCAAAAAGTACTGTATATGTTAGGGTTATACCTTTCCCCTACACAAATAATTTAGTTTTTAGTAAACCATGTTTTCTGTAAAAAAAATTAAGGCTAAGAATAGTTTATTAATTTCTTGTGGACTAAGAAAGACATTTTAGAGTGTTCCATAATTTTTTTCCTCTGAAATTCTCATGCTTTCAATGATAAGGCAGTAAAATTTCAAAGAGATTGAATGATTTGCGAGTAAGACAGTTTTTTTTTAAGCAAGTGCAGTTTGCATAGAAGGCCTTGGAAACGGAAAAAAAAAAAAAAAACTAGAATTTACTGAAAGTTTGAAGGGCTGTAAAATAAAAACCATACCACCGTGGATGATTTTAGTATACCAGGTTCAACAAAAAGCTGTGAATATGCAGTGTTCGAATTATCCAGTGGTTTGCAACTTCTGCCGGACCACTGAACTATTGATTTTACTGTCCTGGATGGCCAGTAAGCTTTTTTTTTTTTTCCTTTTCTTTTTTTTTTTTTTTTTTTTTTTGTTATCTAAGTTGTCACAAGTTAAACAATGAATTTCTGTTTCTTTTAGTTTGCTGAAATCATGTACCATGATTTCGGTTCTTTTTAGGCTGCAAACTAGTGATGGGTTCATGAAATGCTGTTGGATAACAGCTATTGTTTTTATCCTTCATGATTTGTAAAGAGTGGAAGAAACAGTAAATACAGAAAGACAGTTTCCCAGTCCTTGTCTTGCAATGGCAACAGTCGTTTTTTGTTACCTCCATCCCCACCATTCATAATGAGCCGAAGTAAGCAAAATAAATATCCTGTTCTTTCTTGGATTCGCCCACCCTAGTGAATGCAGCATATACTGACACCAGACTTTGTTTCTTCCCCAAGAAAACACACTAATGGAGGACATCAATTGGATGCATGAAGGGTTTTTTTGTAAAAGAGCAATTCACATGAAACAGTGTTCAATGGGGGTTGAAACTAACTTCATCGGAAATTAGGAGGGATGAGCAGTAACACTAAAATAAGTAAAAAGAAACAAAACCCTAAACAATAAATCATATAAAAAAAGATTGCTCATGTACCGTAATTTTGTGTAGATAAGCTGCGGCATATACGAATTAAAAATTAAAATTTTGGCCCGCTCGGCATATATAGTTTTTTTACGCTTTCCAACCGTAGGTTGAAGAAGCATACATGCTCCAGCCTTTTCCGTCTGTTCGCACGATAACTCGCGTAAAAATGGTTCGATTTCGATGAAATTTTAGCATGTGGTAGGGGAACACCTGGGGACGAACCCTGTTGAAAATGGGTGAAGTTGGGTCAAAGGTCAGGACATAGGAGTGGGATGCATTCCATTGCTCTTATGCGCCATAACTTGCGTAAATATGGTTTGATTTCAACGAAATTTTAGTATGTGGTAAGGGACCACCTGGGAACAAATCTTATTAAAAATGGGTGAAGTGGGGTCAAAGGTCAGGACATAGGAGCAGGATGCATTCCATTGCCCTCATGCGTCATAACTTATGTAAAAATGGTTCGATTTCGATGAAATTTTAGTATGTGGTAGGGTACCACCTGGGGACGAACCCTATTGAAAATGGGCGAAATGGGGTCAAAGGTCAGGACATAGGATCAGGATTCATTCCGTCGCCCTTATGCGTTATAACTTATGTAAAAATACTTCAGTTGAGGCAAAACTTTATGATGTTGTTAGAGAAGTATACTTTACCGGTTCTGTTGAATATCAGTGAAATGGGGTCAAAGGTCAGGTCATAGGAGCAAAATTTATTCTACAGCCATTATCCTCATAACTTGAGTAATAATTGGAGTAATGATTTCTGGTATGTTGGAAAGCGTATCATAATCAATGCATTGCATGATTTTACTAACTTTTTTTACGCTTTCCAACCGTAGGTTGAAGAAGCATATATGCTCCAGCTTTGTCTGTCTGTCCACACGATAACTCGCATAAAAATGGTTTGATTTCGATGAAATTTTAGTATGTAATAGGGGACAACATGGGGACGAACCCTATTGAAAATGGACGAAATGGAGTCAAAGGTCAGGACATAGGAGCAGGACCCATTGCATCGCCCTTATGCTTCATAACTTATGTAAAAATGCTTCGATTGCAACAAAACTTTATCATGTTGTTCCGAAGGTATACTGAACCGGTTTTGTTGAATGTCATTGAAATAGCGTCAAAGGTCAGGGCACAGGAGCGAGATTTATTCCGCAGGCATTATCCTCATAACTTGAGTAATGATTTCTGGTATGTTGGAAAGCGTATCATAATCAATGCATTGCATGATTTTACTAACTTGTTTTTTTGTTTTTTTTGGCAGAGCGAAATTATGTAACAAAAAATACATTTTGACATGTTCCATTCTTTTTCCCGTGGGAAGATATCTCAATAAAAAGGGAATATAATAACGATGTTATAGCCATGTGCAATAAATTTCGCCCACCCCCTTAATAATGGGTTATAGGATTGAGGTGGGACAGGTAAGAGAGAGGTGACTCGGATAAAACTCAGAAAAAAAACATGGCGGGGGAAACTTCACAGGGAATCAATCTTGTTTCATGCTCTGAGCAACTAACTCTCTTCGAACTCATGACATCATCAGCTTCGCTCTCTCACCCCTCTTGAAACGAAATATTTGACTACCATCCAAGATCGATTGTCATTGGTCAATGACTCAAGGACAGCACGTGCAAATTTTGTCAGTGACATGTGCGTTCGTTGCATTCAGTTCGCCAAATCGCATTTTCTTGAGTATGCATAGTTATACGTCATCATGAAAAGTAAAATGACGAAACGCAGAAGTTATACTTCTAGTTTTAAGCTAACGGTAAATAAATATGTTTTTCTGAATCCTGGAAAAACATCAAAACTTTGACGATTATTTCGGACTTCACTGAAACTAACATTATTTCTAAAAACTGCGGTGAAACGCCAGAAGACAGCGAAAGTGATGCAGATGACGCCAAAGTTTTTTTTTTAGATGAGCTTTTAAAACTTTTTAATTCGGACAGTGAAGTTTCTGATTTTGATGGATTTGATTGAAAAACTATGTGCACCATATATTTTCAGAATGTTGTGTGTATATTTTTTAAATTCTTGAGGTATAAATGTTTTATAATTGGTTTAAGCGCCTTATGAATTTTTCGAGTAAATTTTTATAAAATAGTAGAGTAAGTATTATCCTTAAGATTAAATCTTGTTTAATTGATATTTTTATTTATTATTTGAAAGATCAGGTACTATATTTTTATCTACGTAATGTTTTCAAGATTACGCTGTGGTACTACCCTACCTTATTGCAAAGCTTTAGCATATACGGAGGTGCAGCGTTTCTGGCGATTTTTTGTTCATTCTGCCCCCTTTTTCTTTTATCGCTGACACCAGTGCGGCTTATTTACCCGAAATTACAGTATATGAATTTTTGTACCCTTGATTTCTCCCCGTTCCCTTCTTACTTAAAAACATATTGGGAATGCACTGTTACTCTGCTATATCACAAATCTATAGGAATCTTATTCTGGAAACATTCATTGTTCTGTTAGTTCTACCAAAACTAATACTGGGGATAATTCCATTGAAATGATACGTTACTTTCTGCATATACTCTAAATGGATAAGTTTTTTGGGTTGTTTTTTTTTATGGACCAGTGGGCATTTTTGAGGACCAGTGGTTTGCAAATTCTAGTGGTCCTCTGGGCCAGTAAAAGATTTATTTCTAATTCTCACACTGGCATGTGTGAAAACAACTATTATTATTATTGTTATTATTATTATTATTATTTTTTATTTGACATGAATGACCCATATTTTGTGCCAGTGGTTATCGAGAACTTTGGAAAATATGATTTTGGAACTTGCAAGTGATGTCAGCGCTGAAGGTAATGGAAAATAAAAACCAAGAAGGATGAAAAAATAACACCAAATTCTCAGGTTAAATGCGCACATGTTTTCCAATAAAAAAATAATAATAAAATCAAAGTAGACTTTTAGAAGAAAAAAATCGGAGAAAGAGAGAATTAATTTGTCTCCAAGACAAAATTTGTGCATATTTAAAATGTACAATGTAAGCAGTGTTCTTCATAGTACACTGAACTGGTTAAAAAAAAGCAACTGTATTTCTACGTGAGCAGTAAAATAACCACAAACAGAAGTAACACTTTCAACCACTAGCAGCTGAAATGTGTGCTACAACAAATCCCAAATTGGGGACAAAGCATTTCTTATAGAAGATATACCTGAGGTAAAGGGGATTTTTCAAATTGGGTTTTTACAAATGAATATACCATTCCAAGTATGGTACAAAAAGAAAAAAAACTTACACCCCCACCCCACCCCCGGGCCAAAAATTGGTAGTACAAAAATTGACAAATTTATGAAAAATATTCCTTGCCACAAACATTATCAGTAGCAAAAATATTTTTTTTAATTGTACTTTTAGAGGTGGAGATATCATTAGAGATTTAATTTTTTTTAACTGGAGATTTAACAACCACCATGAGCAATTCAGTGGCAGAGCTATAAACTTTTCAAAATCAAAAATAGGATATCAACGTGCCTTTTCAGCAGTGCACACGAGAATGACCCAAATGATGACAGAAAAAGCAGAATTCCGCGAATCCACGGAAGAATTTCATGTATGAGTAAGAAGTAACTAAGAAATGGAAAACACAAATTTCACGGAAAATTAAATATGAAAAATCGATACTGTGTTACTCATTTTGCTGCAAAACTATTTTACAGGGCACGGAAATGGTGTGGATTCCACCATGGACAGATTAAATACCGATCTAGAAATTTTATTTTGTTTAATAAAAGAGAAAGAGGCAAAAACGATTGCTCTCTATTGATTAGTTTTGAAGAAGTATGTATTAGAAATAAGGAAAACGTGCATTTCATTAGAAAAAAATTCTTAAAAAATACGAAGTCGCTCCTTTTCACTATTACCGGTGATATTAAAAACGAGGAACATGAACACACACACATCAAAAAATAAAAATTTAATCAGGCAGAGAGAGAGAGAAAAAGGAAAGTCGGAAAAATTTAATATGCGGAAACGGAAAACGATGTGATATTCTCATCGCTGTTACAGCAGTATTTTTCAGTGTGATTACGAACATTTGCGAGATTCGCCCACTTTTTTCTGTTTTTTTTTTCAGTTGAAACTTCTTGAAAATACGAAAATAAACTTTACACAGATGTTTAATAACATTACTTAACTGAGATTTTCGATTTTCATAGCATACTCGAAGTTTTCTGTAGTCCGTAGTGGACTGATGATTTCCATTGTAACTATGTAAAATCCATAAGTACTTGAAGTCTCTTAATCTTTCTTTCTACCGCACGGTCTTCTTACTTAGTGTCAACTGGAACGGTGTGCATAGAGAATTTACTGTGCCGAAGTCCCGATGATGAAGATGGGCATAGCGGTTCTGGTGCACAATGGTGCAAAATTTGCCTTTTGTAGCAAGATGGTGCATTTTTTTTTTTTTTTTTTTTTTTGGAGCACATTGGCACAAAATTTCCATCCCCGCGCAAGGAACAGCACAAGCGCCATGAATGCGTCGTCATAAACCAGTTCTTTAACTTTCCAAGCCACTGTCTGTCTTGCTACCATAGCGGAGCTTTCGATCTTGGTGCTTGAAATGTCGTGGATTAACAAAAAAAACATTTGTCTCCATTCGTTAGTGACTCCCACAGCGAGCATTGACGCTAGAGGAAAATGATCGCTGATATCATTAATGCGGGGGGGGGATACCATGCATAATAAATAAATATAAGAAAAAAATAAGAAAACCACAAAACCGGATTTTTTGTAGAGAAATCGTATTTCCAGAAAATATTTTCGAAATTGGATGAAATCCGGGTAAACTGGGACACTTGGCAGCTCTGCAATGGGCTATAACCAGTCGCCCATCCCTAATTTCAGGCCACTGGCAACAGAGAAGGGGAGAGCTAGAGCCATAAGACAAACACACCATCCATGCTTCTCCCAGGATTCGAACCCAGAACCATCTCCGAGGAACGGTCAGAAGCCAGATGTCACCTAGCAGGGTAAAATGAAACATTCTGAGAAAAGAAAAAAGCATATAAAAATGTTTTGTGGTGAGGGCCTTCTGACTGGAAAAGAATTTTTTTCAGTTAGATTTTCAGAAGTGAAGATAAAATTGCAGACATGTGAAAAACAGAAATATGCACTTATGCCACCTAGTGGCAAAGCATTTTGTCACAAAATATTCTAAAACAGATGCAAAATATTCACCACTGTGACCTCTATCGAATGCAAAAGTTAACATTTAAAGCAGAGATTTCGGGAAAATTAAAATTTACATGTACACTACTAACGGCAACACCATGCATTATTTCAAACAAACTGTATATAAAATGCCCCTCTGTGGTAAATAGTTTTTTTGAAGCAATTGTATAGATTAAAATATATTTTGAAATTATAGCATGCGAATTTACACTCTCCAGTGGCAAGGTTATGCATCAGAATCATGGTTCTCAAATTTAGACTTTGAACTACAAAAATAATTTTTCTAATTGGTCTTATAGTTGCAGAAATATGGTATCCACAGATGGACAGACATATTGATATACTATAAACATAATATTTTTTTCAAACGATTTGTTATGGCTACGGATCAATGTCAAGGATTTATATCAAAAGTATATCAAAATATTCTGAAGCTAAATAAGCCATATTTTTAAGAAATAAAACCAAGCTTTCACAAACCTAATTATGGTTACTCATATTTTTATGCATATATTAAATTACTTATTACAAACATAAATGAAAGAAATAGATTTTCTATTAGTTAAATAAAGAAAAACATAGTTTACAACATTATTATGACTACTTAGAACATAGATAAGTCCTCAAAGAAAAATATTTACATTTCGGAAGTGCTTCGTTAGAATTCCCATTTTTCTGATTATTCAAATTAACAAGATTTATTGTACATGACACTACCGGCATTTTCTACTGCAAATATGTTTCAGAATGATGTACTGCAATACCAACCATTTCTTTTTTTTTTTTCATTAAACAGGCTCTGGTACAAAATATTTGCTATAACACATCATTACCACCGTACTATGATCTATCAATGCTATGAAAAAATTATGTCATTAAAATAGAAAAAGTACTATTCTTTCAAACTTAAAATCAAAACCATTTTTCCAAACAACACATTCTTAGAATAAATTATCAACATTTATTCACAAATGTTTTATTAACATCAACTATAGTTTTGCAGAACATTTGGCTCGGCATCATTCGTCCTGATGATGCTGAGCCAAATACTCTGCGAAACTATAGTCGATGTCAATACACAGGGATCGAAAAATGCGGACACCTGGTCGCCTAGGGCGACCAAAAAAACTGTCCGGGCCACAACGGAAAACATCACTGAAAAACATGTACCGTAATTTTCATCGTATGATCTGTGGATAAACGCCGATTTAAAAAAATGAAAATGTTTTTGCGGCCGTTTGATTTAAAAGAAAACAAAAATCTGCAGGGTAATTGTGCAGGAGAGGGCTTATAATTGGGAAAGAAACTCCCTTGGAAAAATTCTCCTCAGTTCAGGAGTTTGTACAGAGGGGAGAGGAGGAGGGGTGTCATAATGAAAGACTGCGAAAGTTGTAGGTAGGGAAGGCGGGAGTTATTTTGTCTTTGTATTGTTGGGAAAGACAAAATGCTGACTGTGCTTGTGACCTCTCTTTATCAATCAGCCAGTAAAAATATATGCACATACACATGCATGCATCATTTCAAAGTTCTATGTTCTAGATCTCGTGTGCGCTATTGCCTGGTATTTTAGTTCATCCTTTGCCATTTTGACCAAAGTCTTTGCTGCTGATATTTTCCTTCATTGCTATTTATGATGTCTTCGAAAAGGAAACGTTTCAGTTACACTGCCGAATTTAAACTTAAAGTGGGGCACAGCTGAGGATATAATCGTCACTACGCGACAGTTTTCAAAATTGGTCAGAAAACTAGCGAACAGTGATACGGGAAAAGCCATGGTCTAAAACATAAACAAACCCGTCAGTAAACTCAGCAGGAGAATTTATGCGGAAGTCCAACCCTATATATATATTGGGTTGTCGGAAAAGTCACAACGTATTTTTCACCCGATGGCGGTTGGGCGGTTTTGGAAGTACTAGAGGCATGCGCAGCTCTGTTATCGCTATGGCATTCGACAGGTGCCAGTTCTAGCTGCAGTCTAAAAGGAATAGGGAGCGATTTGGTGAGATTTGACATCAAGTTGAAGATGGAAAACCAAACTGTGCATTTTCACCATATTTTACTGTTTTACTTCCGTAAAGGGAAGAACGCGCATTAAGTGCATGGTGATAATGCTCTACAAAAACGTCAGAGCCAGCAGTGGTTCACAAAATTCTGTGCTGGTGAATTTGACCTCAACGATGCTCCTCGGTCCGGGAGGCCCGCCGAGGATGATGACGACCAAATTAAAGGATTGATCGAGTCAAACCCACGTTACACGATGCAAGAGATTGCAGACACATTGCACATCCATCATTCAAGTGTTCACGACCACCTGAAGGAGCTGAGATACGTAATCAATCTCGATGTGTGGGTTCCTCATGAACTCAAAGAAGCTCAATTGACGGCGCGTATAAAGTTTTTTTTTGTTTTTTTTTTATTGGAGGTTTAACGACCACCGTGAGCAACTCAATGGGCTATAAGTAGTCGTCCGTCCCTAATTTAGGGTCACTGGTTCCAGGGAAGGGAGAGAGTCAGTGCCGTAAGACAAACACAACATCCATGCCTCACCGGGATTCGAACCCGGACCCCGTTCGGACGAATAATCAGAGGCCATCGCTTAGACCACTGCGCCACCGAGGCGGCCGTATAAACATCTGCGATATGCTCATTAAATAAAAGGAAAACGATCCTTTTTTGAAGCGACTGATAACTAGTGACAAAAAGTGGATTGTGTAAACAATGTGCTGCGCAAACGGTCTTGGTACCGACGTGTTGCTTTGCCTCAAATGACATCCAAAGCAGACATTCATCAGTGGAAGGTTCTGGTCTCAGTGTGGTGGGATTTGAAAGGTGTTGTGTTTTTCCAGCTCCTACCACAGAACCAAAAAATCAATTTGAATGTGTACTGTCGGTAATTGGACAGTTTGAACGAATCCATCATCCAGAAATGTTCAGAACTCGTTCATCGTAAAGGTGTTGTGTTCCATCACGACAACGCGAGACCACACACAAGTTTGATCACCCGCCAAAAATTATTGGAGCTTGGGTGGGATGAGCTGCCACACCCAGCATACTCGCCTGACCTTGCGCCATCAGACTTCCACTTGTTTCGCTCTCTTCAACAGTCCTTGCGAGGTATAACGTTCAATTCAGATGAGGCTGTAAATCAGCACCTTGTACAGTTTTTCGACACGAAAGACAGGTCCTTCTATGAACGAGGCATTCTGCAGCTCACTGAAAGATGGCAAAAGGTTATTGAACAAAACGGGCATTATATCATTGATTGATCTTTGTTCTTTCTATCAATAAATGACCTTTGCAAAACATGGCTAAAATATGTCATGACTTTTCCGCCAACCCAATATATATATATATTATTTTTTTTACCTGTCTGTAAGCAGACTCCCATACTTTGAAAGCAGGATTTCTTCGAAAAACTTATGACTTACACGCGAGTATATACGGTATTTCTATGAATTGTTCTGTATCAGTGTTTCATTGCTGTAATGCAATTGGAGCTGCTGCACTGGCATGATTAAATTTTGTGCTCTATCGATGCCACACCACTAAGCTTCTTTTGTGTCTGAAGATAAAAGTATATTACAAAAAGTTTCCTTTAAAAATGAATTTCTTTATTTAATAACATCGCTTTTTTTATTATTATTTCTTCGGACTCCGGGGTCTTTATGTGTTTTCTGTCGAAAATTCCGCTTCTGGATCGCATTTATGATGTGCGGATTATACAGCGATTTTTTTCTGAATGTCACAATCTGCAAATTTACGCCGGCGCAGATTACACGAAGGTAAAAAAAAATTGTGCGAATGCCAGGGTATGGGGATAAACAACGAAAACATGATAATTCAAGAATTTGCGAGCCACAGACAAAAAAAAAAAAAAGAAATTTATTCCAATTCAACATCACAAGTGTGCAGTCTTAAATTATATACAACAGATTTTTGTTGAAAATAATACAATTTTGATTGGAGTCACTGATTCATTAAAGAGCCTCTACTGGTACATATGGATTTATTTTAAAAAAATGTACTGCTGTAAAAGATTCAAAGTGAACTTACTTGGATTACATTCTTCCCTACTGCTTCATCTATAATACTAGCCTTGAACTCACTTGAAGTGAGGGAACTCTTCCCGATTACGGATACAACACACACCCTGTCATTAAGACTATTACTGAATAATTGCCTGAAAAGCAAGATGCCAAAATTATTATCAAATCATTTACTGCAGAAAACAAACAAATAATTACACAAAAATTAAAACAATATTTTGATGAATTTCGAATTTTAAAAAGGCAAATTTCATGGCATATGTAATTTTATTTTTCATACATTTTTTTAATCCTGGAGAGGAAATCAGTTATAACACTAGGATGTAGTAAAATGATAAATTTGGACATAATCACATAACCATTATAAGTATTAAAAACATGCTTAGGTTATGTAAAAAGCTTAAGGTAAGGAAGCTTTCAATTGATAACTTCAGTCTTCATTTTTTTTTATTATGCATTTAATGACCACTGAGAGCAACTCAATGGGCTATAAGAAGTTGCCTGTCCCTAATTTAGAGCCACTGGTTCCAGGGAAAGGAGACAGCCAGTGCAGTAAGACAAACACAACATCCATGCCTCACCGGGATTCGAACCCAACACTGAAGAATGATCAGAAGCCAGCGCTTAGACCACTACACCACCAGGGACACTTCAGCCTTATGACCGATGATGGTGTTTTACATGGTTGCCAGATCCATAAAGCAGCATTTGTTATTTCTTTTTCAAAATTGATTTCCATATTAATGGAACAATAAAAAGAGAATCAGAATTGCAGTTTTGGAGGCTGCGAAGAACTTCCGAAGTTTCATGGTAATGAAATGAAAAAAAAATGATTAGGGCAGTTCTGTGTCTGTGTGTGTGTGTGTGTGAGAGAGAGAGAGAGAGAGAGAGAGAGAGAGAGAGAGAGAGAGAGAGAGAGAGAGAGAGAACTTCCAAAATTTCCGCATATCCCTCTTCAAAAGATAAAGAATTATTGCAGATGAAACTGGTTTTACGAAAAAAAAAGATATGATCACAGCAAATTTATAGTTTTCAAAGGTGGATGAATGCATAGCTGCCAACCTTGGAAAGTGAAAAACAGAAGGAAATTGGCATTATGAATAAAAGATTTGATGACAGCAAAATTTATAGTTTTCAAAGGTGGATGAAAGCATAGCTGCCAACCTTGGAAAGTGAAAACCAGGAGATTTTTATGTGCTTCAGATTTAAAAACCGGGAGATTTTTATGTGCTTCAGAATTAAAAACCGGGAGATTTTACGTTTTTTTCAGATTTTAGAACTTTTCTTAAAGTAATAATAGATATCTACCAAAATCTCATCACCTACAATTGGGAAATCCACACCTCAGCTTGTTGCTAAATCAATTCAATTACACAGACAACCCACAATGATTATGTCTTTGTGATATTCTCACATCAGTACTGCAACATCATTCTTTCAATCGATCATAACATTAGCATTGTCACACTTGAAGGCTATGCAGTTGGTCAGGGGTATTCCTCCAGATGCCAACTATCAATTACAAGTTTTCCTACATTTCTGCCTGTTGAATCTTCACTTAGTATTGGTACACAGAAAGGCTTATTTTCTCAACAATTCAAGTCAAATCATTAAAAAATGTCACAACAATAAGATACAAGTTGTTTTCATTGTCATCGCTCACATCAGGTGCTGTTGCAAATGCTTGTTTCTGCAAAGAACTTATTATTGCTGCTTCTTCAGATATCACCATTGCATTTATGACGGCTGTAGTTTTAATGCAGGCTCCACACGCGTACTTCTTTGCAGTTTCACAGTTGGGCAATATTTTTCGAAACAAAGGCCCCGCGTGATCTGCGCAACTTAGGGAGGGGCAAATTATGTTCCACTAAGAATGAAGGGAATAACCACTTAGCATGAATATTTCCCAAATCCTCAGCTGGAGCAAATAAAGATTTTATTTTTGCACTAACAAATCAGTACTATTTTCAGCATTTTGTAGATCAAGACTACAAAATGTTGAAAAGAAGAGTACTGCGTGCTTCCGACGAAACCATTAAACAAATAGGCCTAGTGACAAAATTCTCCTGCGACAAACTTAAACAAAACTTCAACGTGCTTAAAACAATACATACGCTAGCAAACACTGCAGCAAGAGCGACAAAAAAGCATCATCTCAAACCTCGCACTGTCAATCACTACAAACCTAAATAACTATGTGATGCATTGCATAATACCAAAAATTCATGTGTTCCACAGAGCTTGCTTCCCTCTTGCATTGGAAGGAAAGACGTGCAAACAGACACCTTTCTTTGCCTTAGAAGCCTTTTGTTGCTTCCACTCCCTCCCCTCTTCAACTGTTCCACCAGATACTGCGCTAACCTCCAGCCAATGCGTGCAATTCTTTCCGTTGCTTTCACTCCCTCTTTAGCTGTTCCATGCTTTACACCACAGGAACTGCTGGCTGCTCAAGGTTCAAGCTCTTGGCCTGATGCTAAGGGTTGAGTTTTTATAATTTCCATCTTTTTGCCAAGTATCTCTGAGCCAGCCAGGGTAAAAGATACCCTGGCTGGCTGGCTCAGAGATACCTAAAAGATACACTGGCTCATAATATTCTTTCAACAAGGTCTGGCCATGTTGAAAGAATAAGGTATTAGGTCCAAAGAGAATTTTATTTAGCACAAGTGGAAGGTACAGGAAGGCTGAGAACCAAACTTTATAATGCGTGCGGAAGAAAATATTAATGAATGCGAAATGAAAAGGTCTTGTATGAGACATTAACAAAGCTCAAGTTATGTGCTGAGCTCCCTGTAAATGTCTGTTACTGTTGTCTTTGACTCGATAATACGAA
This sequence comes from Macrothele yani, assembly GCA_039090855.1. Classification (NCBI taxonomy): domain Eukaryota; kingdom Metazoa; phylum Arthropoda; class Arachnida; order Araneae; family Macrothelidae; genus Macrothele; species Macrothele yani. The sequence continues at coordinate 29,278,532 of CM077029.1, read as the reverse complement.
GTCAAAAACACCTAAAAATAGTTTAGGCAATTATAATGTGCTGAAAAGAATTTAACATTAGCAAGTACATTAATGTGTGAAATACACATATAATCACACTACCATCATTGAGTGTGAGTATCAGCAACATCGAGATGAGGACAAATACTTGCCATTCACAATTCCTTGATGTGTGAGGGAGCACGTAAGAACAACGCTGAAGATGGTGTCAAGAGTCACACCGAAAACCTGGGTTACGAGATCACAAGCTGCATTCGCGACTGAACTTACTGTGCACCTCTTCTACCCATATTTTAGGTTAAAATTTATTAAAAAACGACTAATATAAATAAAAAAGAAACATTCAAGAATCAATAACACTACTAACCAAGTAAGTATCTTAAAGCCACATGGTTTTAAGATAAGTTAAATTAAAATTTTTATTAATATGTAACAGTATTTTCCTTAAACCAATTATTTTGATTACAATATAATAAAATATTCCCATTTGATCCTTCAAAATATTTATTTTTTAATTTCAAACAAAACACGAAGCACAGGTGGTGCATTATCGTGAATTGTCAAAACAAAAACGTGCTATAATATAGTGTTATTCCTAGAATGATTGTCCTGTTCGCACCTATATATGTGCATGTCCCACATTAATTTACTTGCAAATGTTAAATTCATTGTAAATGGTGATGTCCGATTCATCACCAGCAAATAAAATCTAACACTATTAATCACATCGTTTTGGTAGATGATCTTGCAGCACTGAGCTCCCATAGCAGAAAGTTCCTTATCAGTCTTCGACAGATATCATGGCATCAAAAAATAATCTGCAGGTGGTCAATGGGTGTAACTACTAGACATGGCCGGATTAAGGAAGGGGTTCTATAGCCTTGGGACCCACCAAGACCAAAGGCATGTCTGCACAAATATATATATATATGGGTTGAAAGGTCAGGTGATGCGTAACATCACAGCCTCTCCTTGACAAGTGTCAAACCCGCCTTCTTGTGGTGCATCCTGTTCCCACTAAAGGGGCTCTGACGACCGCCAATAGCGGTATAACTATACCATCGGGATTAGAGGAAATGCTATCCCACACTCACCAACCCGCTTGGCCAGCGTGGTGAGTTATGGCCAAACCCCTCCAAAATGACTCCACAACTTAAATCTTGGCCCTCAGTCTCCGGCAGCTGAAATGTACCTAGCCAAGGCAGCGGCCAGTGCGACACGAAGGCAGAGGGTGCTAAGAATCCCCGGAGGACCGGACTAGGCTGCCATCTGATGATGACCTTGGCTACGTATAACGGACGTTCCCTATCTTCTGATTCAAGGCTTCTTGAATTGGTTGGTTGGTTAGTTGATTTTAGTGGCGCAAGGGCCAGGTTTGGCCAAAGAGCGCCAGACAAAGAACTATCAGCTACAGATTTTTAAAAGCGTGGAAAATGATTAAGAGCAGACAGGCTTGGTAAAAGTTGGAAAAGAGGATGATGAAAGCTGTGAAGACAAGTTAGTTAATTAGGTTGATATAAAAATTTATTAATTTACTATTATAATTATTATCATTTTTTTTTAACACAACTACACAAAGGATGAGTCACCAGGAGGGGGACGAACCGTCACTCTCCTCCCCCACGCTCCTCTGCAATGCTGGCCGAGGGCGGGGACGAACTGTCACTCTCCTCCCCCCCCCATGTTCCTCTGCAATGTTGGATGAGGCTGGGGACGAACTGTCACTCTCCTCCCCCTATGTTCCTCTATAATGTTGGTTGAGGGTGGGGGCCTCGCTGAGTCCGAGACAGTTGCAATGTTGATCAGGCGGACCGCGACAGTTGGATGGACACTGCACATCTTTGCGGATTGAGGGCCGGGTCTTCCGCACGTGCAGGCTTTCTGCTGGGAACTGGAAGAGACGGACGGCGTCAAAAGAGAAGGCGCAGACTCAGCTATTCGAAAAATCTGGAGCTCAGGGAAATACACCTGTGTCGCTTGTTCAGCTGTAGATCGCTTGGCAAGGGCGGCGAGAGCTACAGGGCGCGGAACAAAGGGCTGCACGGACTGTGGCAGAGACTGAACTACTGCGGCAAAAGTACGCTGTCGGTTGGTGGGTATACCCAACTTGGCCTTCGCAGCAGGGTACGAGAGGCCTTCCAGGGTCTTGAGGCGCTGGATCGCCATATCGTCCTTCCATTTCATACAGTTGCGGGAGTAAGCTGCATGGGCCTCACTACAGTTAACACTTCTTGAATTGGAAGAGGAACTACAAAGGATCAAGTGGGACATCGTCGGGCTAAGTGAGGTAAGGAGAAAAGGAGAAGATCTCATTGAACTGAAAAGTGGACATCTCTTCTACTATCGTGGGACAGATACTGGCAGAACTAGTGGTGTTGGATTTATAATAAACAAGAAACTGAAGGATAAAGTTGTAGAAGTTGAAAGTTCCTCTGACAGAGCTGCACAACTTGTTATCCAACTCTCGAGTAGATACCAAGCTCAGATTATTCAAACTTATGCACCCACCACAAGTCATCCTGAAGAAGAAATTGAAGAATTTTATGAGGAAATTCGTCATCTAAATAATAAAGGTAAGCAGCCCTTGAAGATAATTATGGGAGATTTCAATGCAAAAATAGGGCAACGGCAACAGAATGAAACTTCAGTAGGTAAATTCGGTCACGGCAGCAGAAACCAGCATGGAAATACTCTCGTTGAGTTTGCAGAGGCAGAAGGGTTTTTCATCTTGAACTCCTTTTTCAAGAAAAAGCCACACAGGAAATGGACATGGAGACATCCAAATGGGACAAGTGAAATTGATTTTATTATGTGTAACAAAAAATTTGTCATAGAAGACTGCAGTGTGCTAAACAAGTTCAACACAGGTAGTGACCAAAGATTGGTGAGATGTAAGATGCACCTCAGCACTAAACTTGAACGTGGCAAGCTCATAAGACAAACTAAATGTATTGACATAACCAACCTTAAAAAACACCACAATACCTTCAAATTGGAACTGCAGAACAGATTCTCTGCTTTAGAAGGCCTAACATCCGAAGAAGTGGATATTTCTGAAGTTAACAGAAAAGTAACCAAAGCTTTTATGGAAACAGCAACAAAATTAGCTGGGTCTAAGAACAAGTTGCATGTGAACAAATTATCAGGAAAACCAAAATGTCGATGCAAAAAGAAGAGAGATCAGGACAACTAAAGAAGATGTGACTTCCAAAGTGGAATATAAAGAGCTATGCAAGACAAAAAAGTATCACTGAAGACGTAAGGAAATTCAACTGTGAACTAGTGAGGAAAGCAGTTGAAAACAACCAAAGCCTAAAGATAGCAAAGGGACATCTCAGTAAGGGAAGAAAAAAGATTATGGCACTGAGAAAAGAAGATGGTTCTGTAACAAGAAATAGAGGCGAAATTTTGACAAGAGTGAAAGATTTCTACTCCAAAATATATGAAAGGGATGATACATGTACTCCAGACATCATGAGAGGTACCAGAACCAGAGTTCTTCCAGTCCGCCCAGCAGAAGTTGCACATGCAATCAAGAACATGAAGCGGGGAAAAGCTCCAGGAGAAGATGGAATTACTGTAGACATCATACAAGAAGCAAGTGGAGAAATCGAAACAGTGCTCGCCCAAATTTTCACTCGATGCCTTAATGACGGGAAGATTCCTGAGGATTGGAACAACGCTACAATGATCATGCTACATAAAAAAGGTGACATTGAGAATCTCAGGAACTACAGACCTATCAGCCTCCTAACAGTGGTTTATAAAATGTTCACTAAAGTTCTTTCATACCACTTGAAGGTAACACTGGACATGGCTCAACCGAGAGAACAAGCTGGATTCAGGAGTGGCTTCAGCACAATAGATCATATCCATGTACTGAGAGAACTAATTGAAAGAGCGAGGAAACATGAACTTCCATTGTGCATGGCTTTTATCGATTATGAAAAAAGCCTTTGATTCGGTGAAACCATCAGCAGTTACAATGGCTCTGAAATCCTGCGGTATTGAAGATGCATACATTAATATTATTAATAACATCTATGAAAAAGCAAGTGCAAAGATTCGGCTGTTTGAAAATACAACACACATAAAAATTGGAAAGGGAGTGAGACAAGGTGACACCATATCTCCGAAGCTCTTTAATGCCACATTGGAGGGTGTCTTTTCAGTCGCTGAGCTGGGAAAACAAGGGGAAGAAGATTAATGGAGATTATCTAACTCACCTTCGTTTTGCTGATGACGTAGTCATTTTTGCAACTACCCTATCAAAGCTGCAGAGTATGATCCAGGAACTTGCTGACAAGAGTAAAGAAGTGGGATTAAAAATGAACTTTCAGAAGACAAAAGTGATGTCCAATCCTTTTACAAAAAATGAAGATTTATCGATTGATGGAGAAAAGCTGGAGATAACAGACACGTACGTTTATCTTGGACAGCAGATATCAAGTGAGGGTCACATTGATGAAGAAATTAATCGGCGTACAAAACTTGTCTGGAGAGCTTTTGGAAGAAACAGCATAATTTTCAAGAGCAATATGCCATTATGTCTTAAAAGAAAAGTGTTTGATCAATGCATCCTTCCAGTGTTTACGTATGGTGCAGAGACGTGGACCTTAACTAAAAGAGACATACAAAGGCTGCAGACAACTCAAAGTAGCATGGAGAGGTGCATGCTTGGTGTAACCAGGAGTGATAAGAGGAGGAACTCGTGGATCCAAAAAATGACAAGAGTGGAAGACATCATGATCAGAGTTAAATCCCTGAAATGGCAATGGGCTGGACATACTGCCAGAAGGACAGACCATCGATGGACAGCCGAAATTTTAGATTGGATTCCAAGGGACAGGAAAAGACCCAGAAGAAGACCACATGGAAGATGGGTGGATGAAATTCGAAAGTATGCAGGAGTGACATTGAGGAGACTGGCACAAGACAGACCGTTGTGGAGGAAACTTGGGGAGACCTTCGTCCAGCAGTGGATTGATAATAATGTTGATGATGATGATGAGATATATATATATATATATATATATCATCATCATTGTCAACCATTAATAATAATGTTGATGATGATGATATATATATATATATATATATATATATAAAAAAATCTGTTCGTTATAAATTAACATTTCCTTTTTTAATTGCAATGTAAAATTTGGATTTCTTTTGCATTGTTTTTCAGGTTTAAATTCTCTCTCAAACGAACTTGGAATTTCGTTATAGCTGAAAATCATTTCTATTTATTATGTCACTCTCACAGCTTGAGTTCTCTTTAATCTTCTTCTCTCTGTTTAATAGTAACAGATGAAGAGCATGGGTCGGGCCATGAAGGTTAATGGATGCAAGCGAAATTGTTAACTAGTGCTAGGTCATGCTACTCTACGGAGGACATGACTTATATATATATTTTTTAAACTATTTTAGGTGGGAATGTTACTTGCATCTATGGCCTTGCAGAAACCCATTTCCAACTAGGTCTTTGTAGAAGTGAGAAAATGCAGAGTTTTTGCTGGTCCTTGATAAAGCCAAGGCTCAGTATTCTCGACACCTTCTACATTCAGTTGTTTTATTTTATTTTTTTATCTTTTCTTCTTTTACTCACACAGGTAGATACATAACCTTTTCTATGTTGTACTAGGTGTGAGTCAAAATTATATATGTATTTTTTTGCTTAGGTATCTTCTTTATAGAATGTGAATTCTGAATTTTCAAAACTGCTGCGTTGCGCGTTTTGATTTTCAGGTTATTTTGCACCCTTCGTGTTAAATTCTAAAATTTTTTCCTTAGTCTTCATTTTTGCTCTTAAGTATATATATATATATATATCATCATCATCATCATCATTGTCAACCATTATCAATCCACTGCTGGACGAAGGTCTCCCCAAGTTTCCTCCACAACGGTCTGTCTTGTGCCAGTCTCCTCCATGTCACTCCCGCATACTTTCGAATTTCATCCACCCATCTTCCATGTGGTCTTCTTCTGGGTCTTTTCCTGTCCCTTGGAATCCAATCTAAAATTTCGGATGTCCATCGATGGTCTGTTCTTCTGGCATTATGTCCAGCCCATTGCCATTTCAGGGATTTAACTCTGATCATGATGTCTTCCACTCTTGTCATTTTTCGGATCCACGTGTTCCTCTTCTTATCTCTCCTGGTTACACCAAGCATGCACCTCTCCATGCTACTTTGAGTTGTCTGCAGCCTTTGTATGTCTCTTTTAGCTAAGGTCCACGTCTCTGCACCATACGTAAGCACTGGAAGGATGCATTGATCAAACACTTTTCTTTTAAGACATAATGGCATATTGCTCTTGAAAATTATGCTGTTTCTTCCAAAAGCTCTCCAGGCAAGTTTTGTACGCCGATTAATTTCTTCATCAATGTGACCCTCACTTGATATCTGCTGTCCAAGATAAACATACGTGTCTGTTATCTTCAGCTTTTCTCCATCAATCGATAAATCTTTATTTCTTGTAAAAGCATTGTACATCACTTTTGTCTTCTGAAAGTTCATTTTTAATCCCACTTCTTTACTCTTGTCAGCAAGTTCCTGGATCATACTCTGTAGCTCTGATGGGGTAGTTGCAAAAATGACTATGTCATCAGCAAAACGAAGGTGGGTTAGATAATCTCCATTAATCTTTGTCCCTTTGTTTTCCCAGTTCAGTGATTGAAAGACATTTTCCAATGTGGCATTAAAGAGCTTCGGAGATATGGTGTCACCTTGTCTCACTCCTTTTCCAATTTTTATGTGTGTTGTATTTTCAAACAGCCGAATCTTTGCACTTGCATTTTCATAGATGTTATTAATAATATTAATGTATGCATCTTCAATACCGCAGGATTTCAGAGCCATTGCAACTGCTGATGGTTTCACCGAATCAAAGGCTTTTTCATAATCGATAAAAGCCATGCACAATGGAAGTTCATATTCCCTCGCTCTTTCAATTAGTTCTCTCAGTACGTGGATATGATCTATTGTGCTGTAGCCACTCCTGAATCCAGCTTGTTCACTTGGTTGAGCCATGTCCAGTGTCACCTTCAAGCGGTGTGAAAGAACTTTAGTGAAGATTTTATAAACCACTGATAGGAGGCTGATAGGTCTGTAGTTCCTGAGATCCTCAATGTCACCTTTTTTATGTAGCAAGATCATTGTAGCGTTGTTCCAATCCTCAGGAATTTTCCCTTCATTAAGGCATCGAGTGAAAATTTGGGCGAGTACTGTTTCGATTTCTCCACTTGCTTCTTGTATGATGTCTACAGTAATTTCATCTTCTCCTGGAGCTTTTCCCCGCTTCATGTTCTTGATTGCATGTGCAACTTCTGCTGGAAGGACTGGAAGAACTCTGGTACTGGTACCTTTCATGATGTCTGGAGTACATGTATCATCCCTTTCATATAATTTGGAGTAGAAATCTTTCACTCTTGTCAAAATTTTGCCTCTATTTCTTGTTACAGAACCATCTTCTTTTCTCAGTGCCATAATCTGTTTTTTCCCCTTACTGAGATGTCCCTTTGCTATCTTTAGGCTTTGGTTGTTTTCAATTGCTTTCCTTACTAGTTCGCAGTTGAATTTCCTTACGTCTTCAGTGATACTTTTTTGTACTGTCTTGCATAGCTTTATATATTCCACTTTGGAAGTCACATCTTCTTTAGTTGACCTCATCACACTTCTTTTTTGCATCAACATTTTGGTTTTTCCTGACAATTTGTTCACATGCAATTTGTTCTTAGACCCAGCTAATTTTGTTGCTGTTTCCATAAGAGCTTTATTATATATATATATATCATGATATATATATATATATATATCATCATCATCATTGTCAACCATTATCAATCCACTGCTGGATCGAAGGTCTCCCCAAGTTTCCGATGATATATTACAACCATATTATCACCGGAAACTTGAGTTATGTTGAAAATGAAAAGCTTAGGAATTTATTAGAGTATGGCTCTAAATTCAGACCTTCCTTCACAATTTCCAAAGAAAGGATTCTTGAGAGCTTCACTCAAGATGTAAATAAGTACATCGTAAAAACCAGTTTAACGTACAATCAGCCTATTGAGGCCTTCGCAGAATGGAAATATAATATAATCAATAGCTTCACCGGTGAGTTGGCAGGTCTGGACTTTTGTTTCGACAGAAATCTCTTTTTCTCTGGAGAAGCTAAAAGGTCACTCTCCAAACTACAAGACCAATTTATTTTTACCACTACGGATAAAGCTAGCAATAATTTTGCAATTATCTGTAAGAAGTTCTATTTTGAATTGTTAACTATGGAACTCAATAATAGAGTAACATACGAGCCCGTAAGTTATTCTACCTAGCAGTTAGAAAATCGGTATAAGGCATTCTTCAAGAAACTTAAAATTCCACAAACTAGAAGATATGGGCCTGAATTTCCATTTCTTTTTGCAACGGTTAAGTTTCATAAGGATCCTGTGAAGTTCCGGTTCATAGCTAGTGGAGTAAGGAGTCATAAAAAGAAAATAGATCTTGCTTTTGAAGATGTCTTAAAGAAGGTTTTGAAACACATTAGAAACTGTTCTAACTTGATGTACAGAGATTTTTGGATAATTAATAATAATGCAGAAGTAATTTCTACTATACTCAAAGTTTGTCCCCTAGATATTAATAGTTATGATTTTGAAAACCTATATACTAATCTGCCTCTATCAGATATAATCACTACCTTTAAAGAGCTGTATGCAGAATTTAAACTTAACCAATTTGTTGATGTAGGAACTTGGAACTCTTATCTCAATTGCTGCATAAAAAATAACCATATCTTATATAATAATACTCTCTATAAGCAAGTGAACGGTATTCCAATGGGAACATCAACGTCCACAAATATCGCTAATCTATTCCTGTTCTTTAAGGAATATAAATTCATTAAAAATCACCCCACCTGCTCAGATAACTACCTTTACACTTTTAGATATATTGATGATCTGCTGTGTATCAATAATTCAGAAGTTATATAGAGTGATTTTGATAATATCTATCCTAGCTCTCTTAACTTATGTAAAACCAACCACAGTAATCAGGAACTTGAGTTCCTAGACTTAAGCATTAAGCTCAACAGAGGTAACCCATCTATTAGCCTCTTTGATAAAAGAGTTAATTTTCCTTTCAAAGTAATTAAATATCTACACTGGAATAATAACATTTCAACCAAAGTAATTGAGAATGTACTAATTTCTCAGGTCCTAAGAATTTCAAGAATTTGCAGCAACAATTTGGATTTCAATTACCACATTAATATACTATTAGAAAGTTTTCTAGAGAACGAAATTCCTTCTTCTTTCATCAAAAGAACTTTAAGAAAAATTATTCTGAATAATAGAGTAAGGTTGGCAGATCTGCTTTAATTTTCTACACAGTTAATAATATGATTCTGACCAATCAAAGCCGTAAGGAAGTTGGCTAGAGGATGCCTATTAACTACCTAAAGGAACCTTAGTGCTATGGATATGACGGTCCTATTAAAACAAAAAATTAAATAATATAAACAAAATCACAAAAAAAGCTTAAAAATCTGTTTATAAAAGAAAATAAAAACAAATAAAAAAGAAAACTAGTTATTCATCACTAGGATAGCTATACTAAAAATAGTAAAACCAACATTAAAATTAATAAGATTCTGATTAATCTATAGAAGCTCACTAAGGTGATTTAATACATGCAAAGATTATTAAATAAACTGCTCGTGTATTTTATAATATTTCTCATGTATTCTGGAGAGTTAATTCTGCTCATTCTGATCATACAGATCCACAGTCTTAAGTTTATATATTTTTTTCTCTGGTTAAAATCTCCGCGCGTTGGTTTCTTGCTGTATGAGGAGGCCATCAGCCCCACCCTCACTGCCCCCCAGCGTCTAGGGAGTGGCGGAAGGGGTCAGCCATGTTCTCCTCTTGTGAGGAGAAAAGTTTTTGTCACACAAGAGGTAAGCTCTCTTCCTTGTTTTTGGGTTCTAGGTTTTATAAGTTCAATGTTTGTACTTTATGTACCTTTTCTCTGTCGTTTTTTAGCTTTTCAGCTTTTAAGCATTGGTTTGTCTGTTAACATTTATGCGGGTTTTAACTCTTACTTTTCTTTGTAACTTTGAGCGTCTTTTGGGGTACCTAGGAACAGAAGAGGGCTAAGCTTGTTCCTTTTCTATGCGCTGTCTATGCGCTGTTTTTTCAAAGTAGTTAAGTTCTTAATAACTAATTAATTATGCACTTAAAGCACTGCTGAAATACTTTGTACATATTGCAACTAACTGTTTAAGGTATATAACTTTCACAAAGTTTTCTTTAGTTAATTATTATCTTTAACTCATTCTCGTTTTCGTGCTGTCATAAGTTGTAGAGTAGGGGGTTTTAGACTCAAGTTTTCTTTCAAAAATCTGTTCGTTATAAATTAACATTTCCTTTTTTAATTGCAATGTAAAATTTGGATTTCTTTTGCATTGTTTTTCAGGTTTAAATTCTCTCTCAAACGAACTTGGAATTTCGTTATAGCTGAAAATCATTTCTATTTATTATGTCACTCTCACAGCTTGAGTTCTCTTTAATCTTCTTCTCTCTGTTTAATAGTAACAGATGAAGAGCATGGGTCGGGCCATGAAGGTTAATGGATGCAAGCGAAATTGTTAACTAGTGCTAGGTCATGCTACTCTACGGAGGACATGACTTATATATATATTTTTTAAACTATTTTAGGTGGGAATGTTACTTGCATCTATGGCCTTGCAGAAACCCATTTCCAACTAGGTCTTTGTGGAAGTGAGAAAATGCAGAGTTTTTGCTGGTCCTTGATAAAGCCAAGGCTCAGTATTCTCGACACCTTCTACATTCAGTTGTTTTATTTTATTTTTTTATCTTTTCTCCTTTTACTCACACAGGTAGATACATAACCTTTTCTATGTTGTATTAGGTGTGAGTCAAAATTATATATGTATTTTTTTGCTTAGGTATCTTCTTTATAGAATATATATCATGATATATATATATATATATATATCATCATCATCATTGTCAACCATTATCAATCCACTGCTGGACGAAGGTCTCCCCAAGTTTCATCCACAACGGTCTCTCTTGTGCCAGTCTCCTCAATGTCACTCCTGCATACTTTCGAATTTCATTCACCCATCTCCCACGTGGTCTTCTTCTGGATTTTTTCCTGTCCCTTGGAATCCAATCTAATATATATATATAACCATTTCCATCTTTAATTTTTTTGAAAAAATTATGGTAGCTACTCTTAATAGAGATATAAAGTACCGCAAAATTTTTCATAAAAAAAAAAATTTGGTCGAGCTACAGTATTTTGAAAATATACAAGAAATACACTCTTTACGAAAATCATGTGAAACGCCAAATTTTTAAGTGCACACTGCTCTGAACTATATAACACAGGTAGAGACTCGAATTTTTTTTTATTTTGAATTGGCATCAAAATTCAAATTGAAGAAATGCCAATTCAAAATAAAAAAAGATCCAGTAACCTGATTCCCCCAGTTAACTACCTACTATTAGGACATTGAACAAAATTTCAGAATTTTTAAAAATGGGGTTTTTGAGATATTGCAATTCAAAAATGTTGACTTTTTGAAATTTTTTATATTTTAAAAATTAATTTTATGAGTTACAAGCATCACAGGATAAAAATAAAATTAAAGACAACCCTAGTAGGGGTGCAGGTTGGCATACTTACCCACCTGATAAGTCCTTTTCTTAAAAAAAAAAAAATTCCTAAATTTGTGGAAAATTAAAATATTTTGTAATAAATATAATTTTTTTTTTTTTTTTGCTATCTGGTAACATTTGTTTGACCAATTTCTGTGAATTTGAAGAAAGGCCAATTCAATAGCTTCAAAATAAAAAATCAAGCCTCTACCTGTAACTGTAGTTTAGGAGCAGTGCGCATTTAAAAATTTGGCGTTTCACGATTTTCATTGCAAATGTATTTTTTTGCCTATTTTCAAAATGCTGTAGCCCACCTTCCACATGGTCTTCTTTTGGGTCTTTTCCTATCTCTTGCAATTGAGTCTACAATTTCGGTTGTCCATTCTTCCGGCAATATGTCCAGGCCCATTGCCATTTCAGGGATTTTACTCTGATCATGGTGTCTTTCACTCTTGTCATTTTCCTGATCCACAAGTTCCTCTGAACTTTCCTGGTTACACCAAGAATGAATCTCTACATGCTTCTTTCAGCTGTCTACAGTTTATGTGGAGACAGCTGAGAGAGTGTTCTTTTTTTAGTTAAGGTCCATGCCTCTGCTCTGTATGTAAGCACTGGATGGATGTATTGATAAAACACTTTTCTCTTAAGACATAATGGCATATGACTCTAAGAAAATTGTAGTTTCTTTCAAAAGCTCTCCAACTAAGTACACTGATTAATGAAAAGAAAGCCCAGGACAGGAACATGTGGGACGGCAGCAGATATCAAGTAAGGGTTGTTGACCCTTACTTGATATCTGCTGCCCAAGGTAGATATAGGTATTGATCTCCAGCTTTCTCCCATCAAATCTTCATTTTTTGTAAAGCATTATGCAGTCATAATTATAAAAAAAGAACCACCACACTGTGACAATGAGGATAGTTCTTCTTCTTCCAACCCAATTTATAGCCAATTGAAGCTATAGGCCTCCCTCATCTCTTCCCACATGTTCCTGTCCTGGGCTTTCTTTTCATGAGGGATTTTTCTGGTCTAATTTCTCATGATGACCAGTCATCTTGGTAAATGCATTTAATCACTTCCTGCCAGGTTTTAGTTCACCCACCTCTCTGAGGAACAAATGATCCCATCTACTGCACTGGAATACAGACCTTGCTTCACCTGTAACTAGGGGCCCTCACTAGGTTAGTCATTACATTTCCACATTCCTCAACATTTATCTGCACACACTTAATAAGGTGCTATCAAACTGCCAATAAAGGTAGGTGATTTTTAAAGTTTAATAAATTCTGACTGACTGCACTCAGAGCATGTGCACACAGACAACCAACATCATTCCACAAACTCAGTTAATTTTTTTGTTAGACCTTTCTTCTTCAAGATTACAAGTTCAAACTGTATGAAATTATCACAAAATAAACTCAAGAAATAACCTACTTAAAACTTTTACCAAATCGATTTCCAAGTGCTTCAAAAGCAGAATCTACTACTTCATAGCACACGGTAATCAGTAATCGTTAGGGAGAGTAGGCAGTTTTAAAAATACCTACGTGCATCGTCAATCAGGGGGACTTGACCAGAGACTCTCCTTTAACGAAGGCAGCCTTGAAACTGGGTACGAACTACGTGCGCCCTTACAGATACGGGGGGGGAGGTGTTTTCCACGTGCTTGGCTATCACATGTACCACCCGGAATCATAAAATTAATTAAAAACTTTTTTTTTTCTTTTTCAAACAGAATGGTGGATACTTATAAAATGACTGTAATCATCAATTCGCACAAGAGCATCCCTCCAGCAATATTTCTGACATAACGATATGCGGCGTGATGCATAACCATTTGCATAAAAAATCGTATAGCGCAACCATTGTAAAAAAATTCGCAACTACTGTTTACATTGTGAGCACAACGATAAAAACAGTCACACAACTGACAGCTGTAGTTCCGTTAATAATACTTTCAAAACAAAATAATTTATCCGATGAATATGATCGTGGTTGTAATCACTGCTTTAAAATTTCAAAAAATCGGCGACATACTTTAGATTTTGGCTACATAAATCGAGTAAATCAAACTTCACGCCGCACTCATCACCCATAGTCGCCGCCATGTTGCATTTCTGCAAGTTGACGACCGATTACGGGTAACTGGAGAATGGATCAGAGCAAACATCGTATTAAAAGACGGGTATGTTCGTATCACAATGTCATATGAGTTTAACACAAGCTTAAAAAGAAAAGTTCTTAAAGCTATAAAACTCCCGAAAAATGCTGCAAAATGTATTACATAAATTGGTTGCCGGAAGACGATTTTTCACGTAAATTACGATACGAAATTTTTGTAAATCATTCCCTTGGTAAATAAACTAAGCCAGTGCAAACCATGAAGGGTATGAGAATAAAGATATAAGTTCCCTCCTTTCTTGACATCATTCTTAGGTTACATCGCTCAAGACGTAGATCTGATGTTGACGTCACAGACGTCAGTGATGAAAACCAATCTGAAACCTTGGTTTTCTCATAGCGTCTCTTTTTTTTTTTTTTTTTTTTTTTTGATTGGAGGTTTAACGACCACCGTGAGCAACTCAATGGGCTATAAGCAGTCGCCCGTCCCTAATTAGGGTCACTGGTTCCAGGGAAGGGAGAGAGCCAGTGCCGTAAGACAAACACAACATTCATGCCTCACCGGGATTCGAACCCGGACCCCTTTCGGACGAATGATCAGAGGCCAATGCCTTAGACCACTGCGCCACCAGGGCGGCAAAAATACGGTTTACCTGAGGTTGGCAAAAAATTCCCCACTGCAAAGATAACATTATCTCTAATAAATATATGTATTTTCTGAATGTTTTGTCCCTAAAATGAATATAGGATGAATATAAAAATAATTGGAGCTGCCCCCTTTTTGTACCAAAATGTCATAAATTTCATTAAATTTTGCATTTTGTGAAAGACAGAAAAACTAATTGATGTTAATAAAATGTGTTTAATGACCACTAAACAACATCAAAAATCTCTTTTTTAATAAACAAATCAAAGACCTTTAAGGTGGTTCCACCTAAAATCTCTGCCTTATGTCTCCAATGGTAAAACTTCTTTATATATTTTCTTCGCAATTAATGTATTCTCAAAAATGAAAATTGGCACATCGATAAAACTAACTTTAAGTTATATCATGGGATACTTAAAACTTGCTGAAGCATAACCATAATTATATTAAAAATAAATCATTTTTCTTTGAGTAATGTTCAGACCTGTTAATAGATGGCGCGACCTGTGCACTGGTGACGTCAGTAGGCGAACAAATGTTGGATTGCTTAATCATGATTATGTTTCAGCATGTAGTAAGTATCCCATGCTATAACTTAAAATTAGTTTTATCTATGTGTAAATTTTCATTCTTGGGAATACTTTAATTGCGAAGAAAATATGTAAAGAAGTTTTACCATTGGAGACATAAGGCAGAGAATATTAGTGAAGCTCTTTTACTCAAAGACCTTGGAGAGAATAGACTGGAAACCCAACATCCCTTTGGAGGCAACAAGCAGCAATTGAGACAGCAACACCGGCATCTGTTGCCGCGAGGAGTTGGTGAGAAATATATAGCTATTGGAAAGGTACATACAGTGTTTAATTCAACGCAAAATATATCGATAAATAGCGCAGAAGGAATATTCGGGTGCGAATGCGAACCAACAAATTTCTAGATCAAAATTTAACTAACAAGTTCTCAATTTCGATGAAAATCAGCTATCAAATAGAAAATACGCCGCTATATGCAACGAACACCTGATACGTGAAGTTGCAGCAATGCGAATTTAAATATACCGCATCATCTTCATATTATCCTTAATCACCCGATTTTGTTCCTTAAATTGTTTTATTTACCGCATGTGCTCATGGAAAATGAATATCGCATAAAACAAAAGAGGGGTTCTACAGATAACATGGCCGCCCGGTGGCGCAGTGGTCTAAGGCGTTGGCCTCTGATCATCCGTCCGAAAGGGGTCCGGGTTCGAATCCCGGTGAGGCATGGATGTTGTGTTTGTCTTACGGCACTGGCTCTCTCCCTTCCCTGGAACCAGTGGCCCTAAATTAGGGACGGGCGACTGCTTATAGCCCATTGAGTTGCTCACGGTGGTCGTTAAACCTCCAATAAAAAAAAACAAAAAAACAGATAACATGTTTACAAAACAATCGCTGCTTTCCCTCAGACATGCAGAGCTCTTTATATCTATTATTAATTGCAGTGCTGTATTCATACTTAATAAACAAATTTTAAAAGCTATTGCTACATACAATTTGAAAGAATAACACAGCACTTTATCTCATCTAATTTTCTAACCAAGCACTTCTATGCCTCAGTAAACACGGTATGTTCTTGTGAAACATATGAACAATTAATACATCACTCCCTCTAACTGATACATGCATACAAAAATCCTTTTCTTACCATATTTTTTTCTTTGACTACAGACTTGTGTTAACTGTTTTTGTTTTGTTTTGTTTTTTTGCTAAGAAAAGATTACTATATCATTATTTTTTTTAAATTATCTTGCAAAATATCAAAAAGGAGAACATAGCACAAGGTAGGCACTGAAATAGTAGTAAACAAGCTTTGTTTTTTTTTTCCTGCAATTATGATTTAGTCAAATGCTAGCTTTAATATGAACTGAATGTCAACAAACTTTTCTGTAATCAAATGATGTTTTAACTCACTCAGCACGGAATACGCCGATCCCCATGAGTGTAACTTGTACCAATGAGATTGTAGGATGTTTCTGTCGACAGCAATCTCAGAATGTGCTGAGTTATTTTCAGTAGTACACCTTGTATGCAATGATTGTGTAGCAACATTTGACAAAATTCACTTCGCCAAGCTGTTACCTATTGGTACCTTGCATTCAACGATTGTATGCTATAAGTAAGCACAGAATAGCTGTGTTCATCGCAACCACAGCAAACTGAATCTGTGAAAATACAGAAAATTCACTTCACCCAGCTGTGATCGAATAAAATGAGAATTGTGTGACAGTTTGACATGAACACATCTTCCATTTGAAATTGTTCTGGTTGTTACACAACACAAAATTCCTTTCATCCAGCTGTGATCGAATAAAATGAGAATTACATGACCACCTGACATTATGATATGAACACACCCAGGGCCGTGGAGAGCGATCTCGGGCCCCAGTCAATAAAATCTCCGGGCCCCCTACCTCGGCTCCTCCACTAACCACATAATCCACAGTGGTGACCCGTGACCAAAATTGCTGGGGATGCAAACTACTTTTCAGCCTGGATTCAAATAAATTTATTCAATTTAATGCCATTTTTTTCATATTATAATTTTTTTTTTATTTACTTTCTCATGTGCGAAGTATAAAATAATTAACATGGCCCGTGAAAAGATTTATAAAGATTTTACCGGAGACGCATGTTTTACATGACTTTGAGACCAACACAAAATCTGTTTATGTAAGATTCCAGCCCTTCACCTAAATATATTTTTTCTCAGTCTGAATTGCCCTCTTGGACTATTTGGGAACTGTTAAGTTAGTTTGAATATGAAATATATTGCATCGAAATATTTTTTTATTAAAGAGATCAACAGAAGATACAAAGCAAGGCTGAACTATACATCTCTTTCATCTCAAATGAAATTCTATATACACCTCTACCTGCACTGACGCCAAAAGAAAAAAAAGTTTTGAAAACCTCTGCACATAGCGTTTACCTATACAGCAAGAGACAAAGCTTACCTTACACTTATATTGTCTTGTATATGAGGTCTATCTTTCGTTTTTTCTGTTTGGCGAAGTGATTTATTATATGGTCATACCATGTATGTCCTGCTTCCATCCTCTTCACAAGCGCCTTCTCGATTGACAGAACTGATTAACTTGACAACCTTTCTTGCCCAATGGAGTTTCTCTTGTAGGTTTTCATCCTCTACAGACACGAGAAACTGCGTTCCACAGAGGCCGATGTTGCAGGAATTGTTACTACGAGGGAAAAAAGTCAAAACAACTCTGACAGTGCCTGTGCTAGATTATAATTGTATATGGCAGATAGAAGTTCTGTTGTACTTTTGGCATTGTTCCACATCTCTGTCTGAATACAGAACCTGCAGCTCACTATGCAGTTTCGTACTGTCAAAGTATTTTTCATAAGTTTGAAGCAGAGCTTTAAAACAATGTCCAGGAAAAATTTCAGAATGAGCTTCAAAGCAGCGAAGATCTTCGTTTGACAGTGTACATCGACCAGCTGAAGAAATTTTAATTTCTCAATGTCAGAAAACCGGCATTTTAACTGAGTTGCAACATTGTCTATCACCTCATAATACAGCCTTCTGTATTGCACGGTGGAGTGGAATATCATTGCTTCCTTTAAATCTTTTATATGGAGAAATAAAGTCACTGCACACGTTATGATAGAGATCATCAAACTGTCTCTGATCTCTAAAGTACAACAATTTTTCACATAAGCCAGTAATTCGGTTGTTACAAAATGTAACATCGGAACTATTTGATTGCAGTACAGACAAAGTCATCATCATCATCATCATCATTGTCAACCATTATCAATCCACTGCTGGACGAAGGTCTCCCAAAGTTTCCTCCACAACGGTCTGTCTTGTGCCAGTCTCCTCCATGTCACTCCCGCATACTTTCGAATTTCATCCACCCATCTTCCATGTGGTCTTCTTCTGGGTCTTTTCCTGTCCCTTGGAATCCAATCTAAAATTTCGGCTGTCCATCGATGTTCTGTTCTTCTGGCAGTATGTCCAGCCCATTGCCATTCAGGGATTTAACTCTGATCATGATGTCTTCCACTCTTGTCATTTTTCGGATCCACGTGTTCCTCTTCTTATCTCTCCTGGTTACACCAAGCATGCACCTCTCCATGCTGCTTTGAGTTGTCTGCAGCCTTTGTATGTCTCTTTTAGCTAAGGTCCACGTCTCTGCACCATACGTAAGCACTGGAAGGATGCATTGATCAAACACTTTTCTTTTAAGACATAATGGCATATTGCTCTTGAAAATTATGCTGTTCCTTCCAAAAGCTCTCCAGGCAAGTTTTGTACGCCGATTAATTTCTTCACCAATGTGACCCTCACTTGATATCTGCTGTCCAAGATAAACGTACGTGTCTGTTATCTCCAGCTTTTCTCCATCAATCGATAAATCTTCATTTCTTGTAAAAGCATTGTACATCACTTTTGTCTTCTGAAAGTTCATTTTTAATCCCACTTCTTTACTCTTGTCAGCAAGTTCCTGGATCATACTCTGTAGCTCTGATGGGGTAGTTGCAAAAATGACTATGTCATCAGCAAAACGAAGGTGGGTCAGATATTCTCCATTAATCTTTATCCCTTTGTTTTCCCAGTTCAGTGATTGAAAGACATTTTCCAATGTGGCATTAAAGAGTTTCGGAGATATGGTGTCACCTTCCCAGCAAAAACACAAGTGCTGGGAAACTGCTGGCCACCAGCTGGCAGTGATGGGTCACTGCTGGCTGAAATTTGCCGCTCACGGCCCGGTAGTGGTCCGTTGATGGCAGCGCTATCAGTTGGCGAGCCATTGATGGCCATGCAGCATCGCCGTGATTTGTGGGCCTCCAAGCAAGTGCCACTAGTGGCCCGTTGCTGGCAACCAATGCAACCCCCAACAGCAGGTAGAAGCATCGGGACTGCGCATGCGCAGAAGCAACACTTGCTGTGTCTCTCATGGTACCAGTTAGTTGAAGACGACGCTATCGCCATCGTGTTATTTTAGTGGATGTTAAGAAAAAAATCCATATGTGGAGAGGCGAATTAATTTCCTAATGAAATTTTACGTCGACGAAGATATCAGATTAAGCCGTGAAATACTAGATTACAGCCATGAAATACACTCACTCCATTCCCATGAATAACAATTCATGGAATGGAGTGGATTAATAACAAGAAAAAATTTGAAACCGCTTGAAACACATATCCTGGAAAACCATAAAAATAGCGTTTGTTGGGAATTAAAAAGAATTATACGAGTACAAAATTTATTAATTATTTGAAAGAAAAAAAAAAGCAACGCTATGTGGTGTACTCATCCATGGGTTGAATACACAAGACTGGGAGGAATTCGCTTCTAAAAATAACGAGAAGTAAAATAAAATAGCTTTTATTCTTTAAAACAAATGTAGCTTCGGACAACGGAAAGGAAAGACACAACGTTAAAAATGTAACAGAATGTGACATGAACCCGGGTAATATATATCATCATCATCATCATTGTCAACCATTATCAATCCACTGCTGGACGAAGGTCTCCCCAAGTTTCCTCCACAACGGTCTGTCTTGTGCCAGTCTCCTCCATGTCACCCTGCATACTTTCGAATTTCATCCACCCATCTCCCATGTGGTCTTCTTCTGGGTCTTTTCCTGTCCCTTGGAATCCAATCTAAAATTTCGGCTGTCCATCGATGATCTGTCCTTCTGGCAGTATGTCCAGCCCATTGCCATTTCAGGGATTTAACTCTGATCATGATGTCTTCCACTCTTGTCATTTTTCGGATCCACGAGTTCCTCTTCTTATCTCTCCTGGTTACACCAAGTATGCACCTCTCCATGCTACTTTGAGTTGTCTGCAGCCTTTGTATGTCTCTTTTAGTTAAGGTCCACGTCTCTGCACCATACGTAAGCACTGGAAGGATGCATTGATCAAACACTTTTCTTTTAAGACATAATGGCATATTGCTCTTGAAAATTATGCTGTTTCTTCCAAAAGCTCTCCAGGCAAGTTTTGTACGCCGATTAATTTCTTCATCAATGTGACCCTCACTTGATATCTGCTGTCCAAGATAAACGTACGTATCTGTTATCTCCAGCTTTTCTCCATCAATCGATAAATCTTCATTTCTTGTAAAAGCATTGAACATCACTTTTGTCTTCTGAAAGTTCATTTTTAATCCCACTTCTTTACTCTTGTCAGCAAGTTCCTGGATCATACTCTGCAGCTCTGATGGGCTAGTTGCAAAAATGACTACGTCATCAGCAAAACGAAGGTGGGTTAGATAATCTCCATTAATCTTTATCCCCTTGTTTTCCCAGCTCAGTGACTGAAAAACACCCTCCAATGTGGCATTAAAGAGCTTCGGAGATATGGTGTCACCTTGTCTCACTCCCTTTCCAATTTTTATGTGTGTTGTATTTTCAAGCAGCCTAATCTTTGCACTTGCATTTTCATAGATGTTATTAATAATATTAATGTATGCATCTTCAATACCGCAGGTTTTCAGAGCCATTGTAACTGCTGATGGTTTCACCGAATCAAAGGCTTTTTCATAATCGATAAAAGCCATGCACAATGGAAGTTCATATTCCCTCGCTCTTTCAATTAGTTCTCTCAGCACATGGATATGATCTATTGTGCTGTAGCCACTCCTGAATCCAGCTTGTTCTCTCGGTTGAGCCATGTCCAGTGTTACCTTCAAGCGGTGTGAAAGAACTTTAGTGAAGATTTTATAAACTACTGATAGGAGGCTGATAGGTCTGTAGTTTCCGAGATCCTCAATGTCACCTTTCTTACGTAGCAGGATCATTGTAGCGGTGTTCCAATCCTCAGGAATCTTTCCTTCATTAAGGCATCGAGTGAAAATTTGGGCGAGTACTGTTTCGATTTCTCCACTTGCTTCTTGTATGATGTCTACAGTAATTCCATCTTCTCCTGGAGCTTTTCCCCGCTTCATGTTCTTGATTGCATGTGCAACTTCTGCTGGAAGGACTGGAGGAATTCTGGTACTGGTATCTTTCATGATGTCTAGAGTGCATGTATCATCCCTTTCATATAATTTGGAGTAGAAATCTTTCACTCTTGTCAATCAACAATCTCTTTTCAAGACGGCAAGGACAGCACAAAACTTTTGAAAGCGACTCTAAGTATGTACACGCCTTGAAAATGAGTGAAGTTCCCTTAAGGTAAAAAAACTATCGTTGCGTTGAAAAAATTAATTTATCAATTATATGAAACTGACTTTTATGAAAAATACCTCGCAATATTATAAAATGAAAGAGGGAAGCATTTGATTACAAATTGGATGCCAAACAAATAGCTTCCAGCACGTACCCGGGCGTCGTGAAGTAGTCCGGTCGGTAGCGAGCGCGGCATCCACGTAAACGGCCCAGGATCGAATCTAGTCAGATGCAAACGGCGTTTTTCCGGTCTGTCGCGAAAATTTCCATAGCGCAGTGCGTTAATTCACAAGCTTCGTAAGGGTAGAAAAAAATTATAGCGTTAGGAAACTGCGGTTATCCTTGCTTTTTTTTTAATTATTATTGCTACTACTGGGAAATTGGCGGACAAGATTCGGCAAGCCACCAGTTACGTCACGTGGTTGCTGGCTGCCACTAACGGCCCACTAGCGGACCACATTAGGCTAGCCATCATTTCTGGCAAGTACTTGCAGGGCCACTGAAGGGCCACTTGTGGCAGCTACTGCCTGTGATGGACCACTAATGGCCCTTTTGTGGCATATGACAACCGATGGGGTGCCAACTGTTGGCCTGAACTGCTGGCCCTTCTGTTGGCCGCCCGGACATTTTATTGACGGTTCGGCAGCGGCAACATAGTGCTGGGCCATTGCTGGCAGTGCTGGCTGCCAGCAATGGCCCACTGCTGGCCCAGCAATACTGTTTTTGCTGGGCTTGTCTCACTCCTTTTCCAATTTTTATGTGTGTTGTATTTTCAAACAGCCGAATCTTTGCACTTGCATTTTCATAGATGTTATTAATAATATTAATGTATGCATCTTCAATACCGCAGGATTTCAGAGCCATTGCAACTGCTGATGGTTTCACCGAATGAAAGGCTTTTTCATAATCGATAAAAGCCATGCACAATGGAAGTTCATATTCCCTCGCTCTTTCAATTAGTTCTCTCAGTACGTGGATATGATCTATTGTGCTGTAGCCACTCCTGAATCCAGCTTGTTCTCTCGGTTGAGCCATGTCCAGTGTTACCTTCAAGCGGTGTGAAAGAACTTTAGTGAAGATTTTATAAACTCCTGATAGGAGGCTGATAGGTCTGTAGTTTCCGAGATCCTCAATGTCACCTTTCTTATGTAGCAGGATCATTGTAGCGGTGTTCCAATCCTCAGGAATCTTTCCTTCATTAAGGCATCGAGTGAAAATTTGGGCGAGTACTGTTTCAAGTTCTCCACTTGCTTCTTGTATGATATCTACAGTAATTTCATCTTCTCCTGGAGCTTTTCCCCGCTTCATGTTCTTGATTGCATGTGCAACTTCTGCTGGAAGGACTGGAGGAACTCTGGTACTGGTATCTTTCATGATGTCTAGAGTGCAGGTATCATCCCTTTCATATAATTTGGAGTAGAAATCTTTCACTCTTGTCAAAATTTCGCCTCTATTTCTTGTTACAGAACCATCTTCTTTTCTCAGTGCCATAATCTGTTTTCTTCCCTTACTGAGATGTCCCTTTGCTATCTTTAGGCTTTGGTTGTTTTCAATTGCTTTCCTTACTAGTTCACAGTTGAATTTCCTTACGTCTTCAATGATTTGCTAAACAGAGAAAGTAACCTCAGTTAAATCAAATATTTGTTTATATGAAAAGAAAAGAAAAACGAAATTAAAATCTTGAAGCCACCGTTTTAGTCCTGCTGCTTTGTGAATTGTCTCATCATCATAGTTGAAATCATCCTCAATTTTTCAAATACTTCAATTAGCAGCAACCTGTGGTCAGCTATGGTAGACACTGAACGAGATTTGAAATGCCACCTGGTCTGTGACACACGAGGTGGTCCGGGTCCACCAACAGATTCTAGTAAATGAACCCGCTTTGTCGATTTGGTAAAAAATGCACAAATTGCATTTAAATTTGCAAATAAATAAATAAATAAATAAACGTGATTCCTTCAACGCTGACGCTGCTCTGCGGAAAACTAAGGTCAGCCTGTGTGCGTAGCAACGAACAAATAATGCTTGAGGGTAATCACACTTCACTTTTGCTTGCAATCCATTCAGCTCTGATGCCATCACTGCTACGCCATCATATGTCTGTGCAACTAGTTTTTCTTTGTAGCTAAATCTTTCCAGCTCACGATCCAGTAATTCTTTAAGCGAAGTAGCACACCGATCAGAACTTACGTCGAAAAATCGCAAGAATCTTTCTACTGGTACTTCAGTAGAAATATTCTTGGAGATCTTTCACGAATCGAACTATAATTGATACTTGTTCATGGGAGCTACTGTCTGTCGCTTCATCAATCAGCCAAAAAAAAAAACTGGGCATTTTCAATATCTGCATTGATTTCATTCTTAACTATGTCAGCAACCATTGGCGCACCGAGGAATTCCTGTTCGAGGGGGCTATATATATATCACCATCATCATCATCAACCATTATCAAACCACTGCTGGATGAAGGTCTCCCCAAGTTTCTTCCACAGCGGTTTCTCTTGTGCCAGTCTCCTCGATGTTACTCCCGCATACTTTCGAATTTCATCCACCCATCTTTCATGTGGTCTTCTTCTGGGTCTTTTCCTGTCCCTTGGAATCCAGTCGAATATTTCGGCTCTCCATGATGGTCTCTCCTTCTGGCAATATGTCCAGCCCATTGCCATTTCAAGGATTTTACTCTGATCATGATGTCTTCCACACTTGTCATTCTTCTGAGATCCATAAGTTCCTATTCTTATCTCTCCTGGTTACACGAAGGATGCACCTTTCCATGCTTTTTTGAGTTGTCTGCAGTCTTTGTATGTCTCCTTTAGTTAAGGTCCACGTCTCTGCACCATACGTAAGCACTGGAGGATGCATTGATCAAACACTTTTCTTTTACGACATAATGGCATACTGCTCTTGAAAATTATACTGTTTCTTCCAAAAGCTCTCCAGGCAAGTTTTATACGCCGATTAATTTCTTCATCAATGTGACCCTCATTTGATAGCTGCTGTCTAAGTTAAACGTACGTATCTGTTATCTCCAGCTTTTCCCCATCAATCGATAAATCTTCATTTCTTGTAATAGCATTGTACATCACTTTTGTCTTCTGAAAGTTCATTTTGAATTCCACTTCTTTACTTTTGTCAGCAAGTTCCTGGATCATACTCTGTAGCTCTGATGGGGTAGTTGCAAAAATGACTACGTCATCAGCAAAACGAAGGTGTAGTTAGATAATCTCCATTCATCTTTATCTCTTTGTTTTCCCAGTTCAGTGATTGAAAGACATTTTCCAAAGTGGCATTAAAGAGCTTCGGAGATATGGTGTAACCTTGTCTCACTCCCTTTCCCATTTTTATGTGTTTTGTATTTTCAAACAGCCGAATCTTTGCACTTGCATTTTCATAGATGTTATAAATAATAGGAATGCATGCATCTTCAATACCGCAGGATTTCAAAGCCATTGTAACTGCTGATGGTTTCACCAAATCAAAGGCCTTTTCATAATCAATAAAAGCCATGCATAACAGAAGTTCATATTCCCTCGCTCTCATATATTGCTGACCACCCAAAATGCAACACCTAGAAGTACACGAGATAACAAAGCCAGATTTACTGGACACATAAAAACAGATACAAAGATGTAACGATTGAGCTTACACGCCGGTGCGACTTGCGGAGCACGCAGACAACAATAGTTCGTGTGGCTCCCACAGCTGGCAATAACGGCCGCTACACGCCGCGGCATCGAACGAAGGAGGCTTCGGATGTGGGCTTGGGGTATGTCGGTCCAGGCTGCTTCCACATGTTGTCACAGTTCATCAGGCGTAGCCGCAGGTGGTGCTTGCCGGGCTACTCGGTTGCCGACCAGAGACCAGACGTGTTTGATGGGCGACATATCGGGAGAACAGGCGGGCCACGGCAGCAGTGACACCTGGTGGGCCGTGAAGAATTGTTGCACGATGCGTGCCACGTGCGGGCGCGCATTGTCCTGTTGAAACGTGTCCGCTGGCAGGTCCTGCAGGTAAGGGAGGACTACAGACTCCAAAACGTCGGAGATGTAGCATTGGCTGTTGAGTGTACCGGCGATGCGTACCAGAGGGGTGCGGGTGTCATATCCAATTGCGTCCCAAACCATAACGCCAGGCGACGGACCGGTATGGCAATGCAAAATGCAGGCGTCATACAGTCTGTCGCCACGGTGCCGTCACACGCGGATCCGACCATCGTGGTGTTGCAGGCAGAAGCGGGATTTGTCGGAGAAGACAATGTCGTGCCATTCCGTAGCCCAGAAGCGGCGTTCAACGGCCCACTGCCACCGCACTCGCCGGTGGTGTAACGTCAATGGTAATCGGAGCAATGGGCGCCGTGCGACAATTCCCCGCTGCTGCAGACAACGTCGAACGGTACGTGCTGACACAGGTTGTTGCGCAACACACCCTAATTCCTACGCTAACGTTCGTGATGTGGCGGTGCCAGCCATCAACGCCCGCCGCACAACATGCCGGTCCTCTCGCTCGGTGGTGTGCCGCGGCTGCGGCAATCCCTCACTTCGGTCCGTCCGTCCCTCTTGCACCCACCGAATCTATACTCGCCTCACTGTGGCTGGATGTCGACCCAAACGGGCGCCGATGTCTCGGTATGATAAACCGCTCTCGCGATAAGCCACAATTCGTCCTCTGTCGAACTCCGAAACGTGCTGGAAAGACTGTCGTATTCTGCGACGAGGCGTCAGAAAGCTTCCCACGCACAGGTCCGGCAGCACAACACACTTCCACTACTTACACCCCGACTTCTGTGCACCATTCTTATAGTGCTTTCCGGTGGCGTGCCGGGCGCACGTGATTTGCGTAGGCCGTGCAATGCCAAATGTTTGCATGCCCTCTTCGCGGGCAACGCATGCTGTGAATCTACGGCCAATCGGATGCTTGCTTCTTGGTGTTGCATTTTGGGTGGCCAGCACTGTATATATAGGGTACGTACACAATGTGTGTACATATATATACACTGAAGAGCAATTAAATTAGAGACAGCTGGCGTTATGCAAATGTGGCGTTGTGGGCAGCCCTGTAAACGGAAACGACATGACGTATGCAGCGATCCGACAATATAAGGAGTGATGCGACGGGAATCAGTACGAGTCGGACGCGGTATGGCTAAGACGAAAGATCTAAGCGCATTTGATCGTGGGCAAATTATCGGGGCCAGACGAATGGGTCACTCCATCTCGGTAGTCGTGCAGACACTGTGGCTTTCACGAGCCACTGTGTCACGGGTGCACCGTGAGTACATCGAATACGGTAAAACTATCCCTGCAAGGGCCAATTGCCGTGGGCAACAGCGTGTGGATGAGTGGGGTCATCGTCGGCTAGCTCGCATTGTAACAGCGGATAGACGGGCCACGGTGCAAGAAATCATTCGGCAATTTAACGCTGGTGCACAAAAACGTGTAAGCAGCCACATCATCCAGAATCATCTCGCTATGGAGTACAGAAGTCATCGTCCCACGAAGGTACCGCAGCTGACCGCACATCACAGGGTGCAAATATTAGCATGGGCGCGGGAACATCGCCGCTGGACCCTAGACATGTGCAAAAATGTTGCCTGGACTGACGAGTCGTGATTCACGTTGGTACATACGGATGGAAGGATACGAGTACGGCGCAACCACATGAAACGATGGATCCTTCTTGCCAGCAGGGTACTCTTCAAGCTGGTGTGTGTGTGTGTGGGGGGGGGGGCATTCTCGTCTGGGGACTGTTTACGTGGACTAAAATGGGACCCCTGGTATACGTGTGACATCGTCCCTCACAGGTCAACGTTACCGGAATATCCTGGACGACCATTTACCGCCGTTCGCGCGTCTTCAACATCCCACTGGGGACTTCATCCTGCAACAAGACAATGCACCGTGCCATCCTCCCGAATTATACCCGAATGGTTAGATGAACACTCCACCGACGTGGCCTCGCTTCCTTGGCCAGCTAGTTCACCTGACCGCAATCCCATCGAGTACATCTGGAATGCCATCGAGAGAGATGTTCTAGGCTCTGACCCTCCTCCATCAAACCTCCCTGAACTGTGGGAGCTTGTTCAGGGGTCGTGGATCCGTATGGCTTCCCAACGCTTTCGGTGTCTTGTCGAGTCCATGCCGAGATGAATCGCCGCCGTCATCAGGTGAAAGGTGGTGCTACGCGTTACTAGACAGGTATCTCTAATTCAATTGCTCTTCAGTGTACAGGGTGATTCCTAAAGTCTTAAGTCACCTCAATAACTTGGGAACAAAGACAGCTAGAGCTATGGCAATAAGGTATGGCATATTAAAATAACCATGCGCTACCGGATGAGAGTAACTGCAGCGCCCCTAGTGGCAAAATGTGGAAGTTAGCACTCCTATCTCTGAAACCATGAGAGATACGGGGAAGAGATCAATCAGAAACTTGTAGAGCATCAACAAATTAGTAGGAAACGGCATATGGTAGAAACGTCTGGGGCAAGTAGAAAGCTGGAAACGCGAACTTGCGCGAAGCTGGTTCGTGTCGTTGTCGCGGTAACAGTCTAGCAGAGAGAAATGTATGACGTATGCGACCGCACGCTTGTTAGTGTCGTATGCAAATTCTAGTGTGACATAACGCCTCACCTGCCGCATCAGGCGCGGCGTGACAATGTATAAAGGATCATCGATCAGGAGCTATGTTATTCATAAAGTGAGTATCGGGTAAAGAACGAGCATGGCAGGCTATTCGAATTAACAGTATTGTCAGATGGTACTGATATATGGAGAATTCGGACGCAACGCGAGGGAAGCGTCACGCCAGTATGGCCTACGATTTCCGACTCACCCATCGCGGACAGCGTGGACCATCAGTCGCGCGGTTCGACGGCTACGAGAGACAGGCAGTATTGCAGCACATCTCTGTTCGGGCCGACCCACCGGAATGGGTAGAGATGTGCAACCAGTCGATGTTCTGGCATACGTTTTGGCCAACCCACACACCAGTACGAAGGAAGTCAGTATGGCATGTGGCTTTTCACAATCCCGTGTGTGGAACATTTTGAATCTGCATGGTACCCACCCGTACCGTACAGTACCGCTGCACGTACTGATGCCAGGGGATAACCAACGATGTCTAGATTGGTGTAATTTTGTAATGAACACCGTAGAAGAAAATGCGACCTTTCTATCAAACATGCTTTGGACTGACGAGGCGCAGTTCATTCGCGCCGGGGTGCTGAACAAACAAAATACCCATTACTGGGCAGTTCAGAATCCATGTTTTACACGGGAAATGAGGAATCAGGTGCACTGGTCGATCAATGTCTGGTTGGGCATATGGTAGGACCGACTTGTTGGGCCTATGTTCTATGAGGGCGCATTAAATGGACGAAGATACCTGCAGCTGTTACAAAGCACATTACCTGAGTGGTTGGATGATCTGTCTCTGCAAGGTGCACGCTCATTATGGATTCAGCATGACGGCGCTCCGGCACATCAACCAACAGCGGTACAGCACTTCCTGTCCGACACTTTCGGGCAACAGATCATCGGTTATGGTGGTCCCGTAGCGTGGCCTTCACTATCCCCGGATCTATCTCCCATGGATTTCTTGCTCTGGGGTTACCTAAAGGATCATGTGTACAGGGTGGAACCGACGAGTCTCAACGATCTCCGACTGCGTATCGTCGCTGCGTGTGAGAGCGTGACACCTGTTATGCTGGCGAACGTACAACGGGAAGTTCTGTTTCGCATTCAAATGCGTATTGTGGCAGATGGTGGCCATATTGAACCCTATTTATGTTAACCGCAACGTTATGTATGTACCGCTGTTGCATTAAGTACGACCAATGTACTCCATTTGTATTCATGCCTGAGTATACTTACTCCAGCCGTTTCTACCATATGTCATTTCCTACTAATTCGTTGATGCTCTACAAGTGTCTAATTGATCTCTTTCCCGTATCTCTTATGGTTTCCGAGATAGGAATGCTAACTTCCACATTTTGCCACTAGGGGCGCTGCAGTCACTCTCATCCGATAGCGCATGGTTGTTTTACTATACCATACCTTACTTCCATAGCTCTAGCTGTCTTTGTTCTTAAGTTATTGAGGTGACTTAGGACTTTAGGAATCACCCTGTATAGTGTACGCCTATAGTTTATGTACGGTTTGGACGTAAGTAGCTCTTAATCTCTTTGGGGCTTTGGGAAGAAGACACCATGTAATAGAAGACACTATGTCAGAAACTATGTAATTTTTTGAACATGTAAAATAATATTTTTGAATGTTTAATTTGCGACGTACGTCGCCCTTAATCTCTTTGGAGGGGGCTTGACCCTCCAAAGCCCCCTCCGTGGGTGCGCCAATGTGAGCAACTGATTCGATTAAATCATTCTGTATTGTTTTTGAAGTTCCTGAAAAATTTGTACTATTCTCCATAAACACTCTCAATGTTTCATCACTCTTGGAGAGTAAATCAATCATCTCGAGGTAATTTCCCTTATTTTCAGAGACTTCCCTCTCATCGTGTCCACGAAATGGGAGCTCTTGCCGGACTAGTAGTGTTGTAATATCAATCAACTTCTTCATTACATCACGATTCTTTCTTACTTTCTCCTTATGACGTAAGTCATTTGTTCTCCTCGTTTCGGTGAGAGAGTAGTCTATCCTTGTTTTGCCTAGCAACTCTAATTTAACAACTGCCAGAATGTGATCTTTACACTTTTTGTGCCTGTCCAAAGCACGTGGTAAGTTTTTCAAATCATTGAAGCCTTTCTCTTGCCAGACTTCATTGCTACTCACAGGAAACAGCAAACATGGCCAATAATATAGTTTGTTCGTTGATTCAATACCAGTTAGCCAATGTTCTTTTTTGTACCAGTCAATATTAAAACCTCTGTTTGCAGTTTTGCCCTTTGAAGTCATCTTTTTCATTTCAGGTATAGGCCTACCATCATTTTTTATTTGATTCTTTTCTTCAAAATCTCTCCTACTGAAAGGCTTTTCCAGTAAGCTCTCCATGCACCATATTAGATATATTTGAAGCAGAGGCCATATCTGAAAAACAACTTTTCATAAAACAAGTAAAATTAGTTACACAAACATTAGTGTGGAAAAAAAGCAACTAGGAAGAAGGCGCTATGTAATGCCGCTCGAAGCTGTCAGAATGAGGAGTTACAGTGGAGCTGCCTACAGGGAAAGAGCTGTTCCCGTGAGGCAAGATAACATATGCCTCGCAGGAAGTCCACGGTGCGCGTGCACTCTTTGTGTTCGCCGTTCCACCTCTTACCCTTCGGATCTACTGATTCAGTGGAAGTAAACAAGCTTTTCGCAAAATCTACGAGAGGCATTTCGCTTCCTGCCTTACGGACAGAGATCGCAAGCTGAGGACATTTCGTAACTACGCGCTACCGATTGTTTTCCAAAAGCGTCAATTTAAGCAAACCGAATGAACGCATGGACGACATTTAATTCAAAAGAGTTAACTAGCATAAACTTTTGCTCTCCTATACCAGAAAGTACTGAATGAGCAAAACGAATAATTCTAACTAAGTGTTTTAAAATTCTGAGGAGGCACTGCCTCCCTTGCCTCCTCCCCAAAGCCGCCACTGATAATCCATATTTTCGTTTCCTCACCTATTCCCTACCCACAAATCCCCTACTTTCCGACAACCCGACCGGTTGCAACTCTTCAATCTTTTTTTTGCTGTGGATAATTTTTCATATTCTCCTCCGTAAACAAACCCTCGAACCTTCCCTTTCGAGAAAAGTTTTCTCAGAAAACTCTTGAACGCTTTCTACCGACAGACATTCTTACTTTTCTTAGTACTTTTTCATAATCATCACATTTTTCACCTTTCATTTTTAGAGTGTAATATACGTCTATAGATGCAACCCCTGGGAAAGTATCCACAAAGAGTTCTCATAAGTAAACATTCAATTTTATGTTTTCTCTTTTAAGTTGCGCCGTGAACAGGACGACTTCATCGGTGATCGGAATAAAGGAAAATAAACAAAGTCGGAATTACGCACAGAAACACTATATTCATTTATAAAAATTGCCGCAATGCGATAATAATGAGTTGAGCATAAAATAAAAAGATATAAGATGCCGGCTTCTGATGGGAAACACGAAGTGACAAAATCCACATGATAAAAATTGTCTGCAGCCTTTGATGACTAACAATAACGTTGTATATCATACACAATGGTCTGTGTCGGTGAGTAGCAAAGCAACACAGAGAACCTAATGTGTGGTGTCGGTGTGTCATTGGAAAGGAAAGAAGAAATGAAAAACGTAATATGGAGAGCTCGTTTGATTTGCCGCAGGTAACCCACGCACGTGTTGCAGTTAGCCTGGGAACTCGAGTAGCATTGTAAGACTTCGTTTTTTTTTATTGTATTTAAAGCAAGTTTTGAATTTATTACATTATTTGCATTTATGACATAAATTACGCGTATTTTACGCTTCACGTAGAAAATACTTTTTTAAAGCGTAACTTCCCAACCCTGGTTAGGAACACACATACAAAGCTATTTATGCAGAAAGCTTTTTGAGGCTTTTCATCATGTTTTGGGCAATCTTATTCAAAAAACGTGATTAAAAATTTAAATTCATAGGAGAAAATAGTTTCCAATTGGTGTTTTTCAGCAAATTAAAAAAATGTGAGGCAATACAAATACTTCATCTTTCCACACAGCAGGAACGCAATACAAATACTTCATCTTTCCACATAGTAGGAACACGTTTACGCAGAGAGCCCTGGAGGCTTTTCATCATGTTTTGGGCAATCTTATTCAAAAAATGATTAAAAATTTAAATCCATAGGAGAAAATAGTTTCCAGCTGGTGTTTTTTAACAAATTAAAAAAATGTGAGGCAATACAAATATTTCATCATTCCACAGTGTAGGAACACACATACTTAGCTGTTTACGCAGAGAGCCTTGGAGGCTTTTCATCATGTTTTGGGTAATCTTATTCAAAAAATTTGATTAAAAATTTAAATCCATAGGAGAAAATAGTTTCCAGCTGGTGTTTTTTAACAAATTAAAAAAATGTGAGGCAATACAAATACTTCATCTTTCCACATAGTAGGAACACACATACTTAGCTGTTTACGCAGAGAGCCTTGGATGCTTTTCATCATGTTTTGGGCAATCTTATTCAAAAAATGTGATTACAAATTTAAATTCATAGGAGAAAATAGTTTCTAACTGGTGTTTTTTTTTAACAAATTAAAAAAAAATGTGAGGGGATAAATATATTTCTTCTTTCCACAAGGGAGGAACAGCATGTCACTTTTTACTGGAGTGATTGTCGAAGAACTGTGTTTGCAGTTTCAGTGCTCCCAGGCACAATTTAGAAATTCTATGTCCCGAAACACAGTTTTTGATATTTTCAGCATCCCATGTTCAAAAACCTCATTCGCAAACAATCCTTAGGCCTCAAATGTCACTATTTGGATGTCGAACATGCGTTTCGAGGTTTGATTTTTTGAACATTGAACACAAAAAAATTGAAATGAACAAGAGAGGGTGTTCAAAAATTGTTAACAGTCCTGTATTCAAACCAAAAAACATTGTTCTATAAATAGTTATTATATTTTTAATATTTGTCCATATATTCCTTCATACTTAAACATATATTCCTTCATACTGGTAAAAAGCATCATCTATGAACTTACAGCCGAAGACATTATGAACAACAATGAGCAAAACATTTGACTTGTGAAAATATCCGTTTTTTTTATGTCGGCCGTTATGTTATATCCATGTCTAAAGCAGTACCTGACCCAAACCTGACAATATTTAATTTTTATGAAAATTATTTAAAGCACGATTTGCAACACGCGCGCAACCATCATATGCTCAGGAACAGCTTTCACTCCTCGCTAATGGCGGAACATCCGGTTTTCAAAAACTGACGGAAGTAGCCAGTCTATTCTTTTACCTGCAAGAAAGAAGGAATTTTGCGGTTACAATACAGCGTATTAATTTTTTTTGAAAGGGGGATAAATTAGACACTGCACCTTCTAACTTACGATAAAAGAAAACATCATTATTGTAATTTTCGTGGATATGAAATAACTGAATGGAAACGTCGCTTGTCCTATGTGTGAAATATATTTCGGCTTCAGTTGCTTGCAAACTGCGTAATCTAGTTGCATGAAATTTGTATTTTACACCTCGTAATGTCAAAAATCATTTTAATGTGGCCATTTGTTTGTTCTTAATAGAACTTGCCGAGAGCAAAACTTTTAATTATGTAAGTTTTTTACGCACTGTTATGAATTAGGAATAGCGACTCAACGGGGGAAAATAAAAATAAATAAAATTAAATACGATAGAAAGAAATGACCCATTCACATAATTTAGAGTTTAGACAATTTCAAATCTCAGGGGTGTAAGGTCTCGAAAAAAACCACCCAAAAAACACGAGTTAGTGTTTATTGCATAAGAATGAGTGTTTCGTTGGTTTCCAGTTAGCACGTCTTACAGCATTTACCTACTTCCCCAAAGTATCACTTTTCTTATGAGAAAACCTATGAAATGAAAGTGGCTATTGGCCAGTTGTTTGTCTGTTGGTACTTTACGCTACGCAACATATAACCATTATAAAAATTTGTTTTAGCATTAAATCTGGCTATATTATTTTCTGAAATACTTTCAATATATACATACCTTTTATAAAAACAAAAAAATAACAAATCTTACTGGTTATATATATATAAAAAATGGATGTAACTGATATAAACACGCGAACCCCTTTAGTAACCAACGATATGTGATCAAGGAGGTTAGAATAAGATATCTGTAGATGCCCTAGTTAATGGAGCAGTACCACTTTGCGTGAAGCCTATAACCGCGAGAGACGGTCGTCAAAGTGTGGGAAAGCTGATGGTTTTCATGGCTATTGCAATGCATTTTGTGTTGGCCGAATCGCCTTCTTTCGTCGCAAATGTTTTCAATTTCGCATCCTATCTTGCTGCCGCTGTGTCAGAAAATGCTGAATTTATAAAATTCTTAATTATTTTGAGGCTCCTTCCTATTTTTATTTTAAATTGAAATACAGGAACTTTAGTGCGCGTCCGAAAGGGGTCCGGGTTCGAATCCCGGTCAGGCATGGATGTTGTGTTTGTCTTACGGCACTGGCTCTCTCCCTTCCCTGGAACCAGTGACCCTAAATTAGGTACGGGCGACTGCTTATAGCCCATTGAGTTGCTCACGGTGGTCGTTACACCTTCAATAAAAAAAAAAACTTTAGTGCGAATTTTAAACAAAATATAACGTTAAAATTGAAAGCTTCACTCATGTAAGAAGTATAATTCATTCCGGTTTGATATTAACACCATTTCTGCAAGCAGAAACCACACAATTTCAAAATACACACAGTTGAAATACATAAGTATCACGTAAACAATGCCAAATTCCCACACTTTGCGGTTTCACGGTTAAGAGACTCAAGGTAACGCCAGAAGTATTATTCTAACCTCCTTGGATGTGACAGATTCTTGCCGTACAACGCTGAACTTCAAATGTCGCACGGTTAACTGACGGTTTTCCAGTCTATGTATCTTAAAGGTCTTTGAAACAAATAAAATATTACAATTTTTTTTTCGAGTGGAGGTTTAACGACCACCGTGAGCAACTCAGTGGACTACACACTGATTTATTTTTTCGAAGCACTGAAGAAGGGATTCGCATTTTTCTTGTCTCGGGGTGTAGGAAGAATATCCCATCATTGCGAGAAACTTTACAGCCGGGTCATCCTGGAAGTTCGGGCGCCAATATAACGTACAAGTTTGTTCGCCCCGGGTATCGTCACTCCGAAGTATGGCTTTAAGCGGTCGCCCGTCCTTAATTTAGGGCCACTGGTTCCAGGGAAGGGAGAGAGCCAGCACCGTTGGACAAACACAACATACATGCCTTCCAGGATTCGAACCCTGACGCATCTCGGACGAATGATCAGAAGCCATCGCTTAGACCACTGCTCCACCGGGCGGCACAATTTTATTCATCAGCATGCATAGTGCCAGGGGCAGCCAGTCAGAGGAGGCAATGGAGGTCAGGCCTCCCCAATGATTCTCTCAGCAAAGTATTTGTATAAAGCAGAAAAACAAAAAAAGCAGTGCTATAAAATACAGTTTTATTCAGTAACGTTGAGCGCCCGTTCACGAAGGCTCTTTCTTGGACTTTCATAGCTAACGCGATAACTACACGCGATAAAGCTGTCAGAGAGAGAGAGAGGCCCGTTTTCCCATGGCAGCCGGCGCTACTATGGTCACAGCGCGGGAGCCGATCATTGCACGGCATCCAACGGAAGCTTGCCGCTTCTATTAATAGGTCATAGGAGTCACGTCGCAAGTGAGCCTCAGTCCTAAAGAAGTATGTTGAAAATTTTCCAAGAGTACGCTGCATCAAACGGCGTGATTGATTTTTTTGTTACTTTTACTGTCACAACAATAAATTTTGCGTGTAAACTTTTGGATTTAGCTGTACAAAATCAATGTTGGGGAAAGTAGTAGTTTTTTTTTTTTTTTTGATTGGAGGTTTAACGACCACCGTGAGCAACTCAATGGGCTATAAGCAGTCGCCCGTCCCTAATTTAGGGTCACTGGTTCCAGGGAAGGGAGAGAGCCAGTGCCGTAAGACAAACACAACATCCATGCCTCACCGGGATTCGAACCCAGACCCCGTTCGGACGAATGATCAGAGGCCATCGCTTAGACCACTGCGCCACCGGGGCGGCAAAAGTAGTAGTTGCAGTGCATCAACGTGTAATACTGACATTATTACTTCTTTGGCAGAAGTTCCTTTCTCAATAAGAAATGGCACTGAAAGACATGCGATATAAAACAAGGAAGACATCTTCCCAAGTTTTCACTTATGCAAAAAGACATAGCCAAAAACAGAACATTCCAATCTTTATAGTGCAATCAATGTAAATGGTTATGCGGTAGCGTAAGTTATTCTACTGTCCTAGTTTGCTAGTAAGCTCGAATAAATGTGTGCGGTCTTCTTAAAGAAGCGACGACTTAAAAAACTTATCTAGGGCAGTGGTTAGACACGCATCTAGTGAAGATCACTTGAATTCTTATGTGTCATTTAAGGGCCTATCCAAGCAAGTATGCAATATCTCAAAATTATTAAACGAACAAAATAAATGGCTAAAAATTAAATCCAATAAAGAGGTTAAAAAGGCCAATCCAATGACCAGGGAATTGAGCGTTTAACCATCGACGAACAGTTGCTCCCTAGTGTGGTGGAGCCCCATCGTGTTGGAAATAACAGGTGAAAGAGCCATCTTCATTCAGAAGGGAAGGGAACATCGTTTCTTATGTAGCATTTCCACGTAGCGCTGAGCATTTAGGTTATTGTCGATGAAAATGGGTCCGATTACACAGGTTTAAAAATGTGATAAAAATCTATGCATGAAATTCATTTAGAACGCGAAATTAGTGTTTTAGAGAATAATGGTTTACAATCAGAAATCTTAAGATGTATGTGCAGCTCCTGAGGCATATACTGTATGTATATGTTTAAAAAATTGAAATTGGCCAACAAACTTTGCACCTTTGCAGTCGCACACACTGATGTTATACAGTCAAAGGTAGCTAAAGCAATGGGCACCGTGCAAAAACGCCTCGCTGCTTCAGACGACGTCGAACTGTTCGTGCGAAGACTGGGTTTTGCGTCACATACCCGAATTGTTGTTTAATGTATAGCTGTGCGGTCCGTCAGAATCTTGTGCACCAAATGTCGGTCCCCGCGTTCGGTGGTGTAGCGGGGCCGTTGGGATCCGGTACGTCGGTGTGTTTGTTTCTTCGCTACCCACTGGCGTCATATTCTCTCCGCCTTGGCCGCATGCCGTCCCATATGAGCACCGATGTCTCGGAGTGATAATCCATAATCCCGATATGCTACAATTCTCCCGCGATCGAAGTCGGAAACCTGCTGGTATGGCTGTCGTTGTCTTCGACGGGGCATGTGCAGCTAGCTGTCCGTGGCCAGGAACGGCGAGCAAATACACTGCGAGTGTTTAACACCGGCTCCTTGTGCACCCCTATTATACAACTTCCAGGGGGCGTTACTGTCCCACTTGATTTCCATATGTGGTGCGCCACGTGAATCATTTACATCTGCGCCGTATTCTGCAATTCTGCCAACTTTCGAGCCCCTGGTATGCGATCTTTCTCGTGTTGCACTTTTAATGGCCAGCAGTGAACATGCATAGGAAAGGAAGTGATGGCAATTCCAAAACAGTTGGGCCATTCATTCGGACAAAACAGCTGCACGAGTGAAACAAGTCAGTACTTTGTGGCGCCACCTCTGGCTCACATATAAGCTGTTACTCGGCGTTGCATTGGCACATACAGTTCACGGATACTGTTCTGAGGTGTAGCATGCCAGATGGTGGCCAAATTGCGGGCCAGTTCGACGACATTCCGGAATGGGCGTAGGTGGCGTTTTTATGTCCCAAACATGTTCGACCGGCGAGAGATCGGGCTGGCAATGGAAAGATGTCGACATTGTAGGGGCAGTCCTGGGAGAGTGTGGGGCAGGGCATTATCCTGTTGAAAAATTTCTCAGAGATACTGCGACAGAAATGGCAACACAACAGACCGTAGAATATCATCGACGTACCGTTGAGCCGTGAGGGTGGTACGGAGGGCTGTTGATTGGGTCCGACACCACTGCAACCAATAACGGCGATGCTCGCTGGTCAGTGGTAGGCGGCTTAGTGGCCTCTTGGAATGCAGTCCTCTTGCGGCAAGTCGTTGGCAACGATGTGGACGGCCAGTTCCGTACTTGTACACGACGCAACATGGCCACGGATGGTTGAGATCGATTAATTCGATTCTGTTCGTGCGGACATCACAATCGCTCGATCATCGCTGTCTGTCTTTGCCACTGGCCGTGCGCTGCTATCGTGCCACAAGGTTGCGTCATCCTAGACCCGTTGGTGTCCACATCGCCCGATTGTCGCATCGCTCCGATCCAAATGCCTGGCGATATAGAGACGTAATTAACCGGCTTCTCTCAGCCGAACTATACGTCCCCTCTTGAACTTGCACAACTGCTCGTATTGTGCACGGATCCGACGTCGAGGCATCCTCACAGTCCGTGGAGGTTAATACACAACCGCAATCCGTTGTCACAATTGTCCCTGTGTGCGAGCTTTGCTCTTGATATACCCTTCTCGTAGCGCGGCTCACATGCGCTGTGGTGGGCCGCTATTATTTAGTCACTGGTTGTTATTTTTTAATCATTTTCATTGGGTTGGTGCGAATGAAATGTCCGGCAAGGGACCAGCACAGATGGACGGCTAGAACGGAAAAGTAGGTCAACTTACCTCGGCAAAGTAATCCCCTTCGGCATCGAAACATAGCTGCAATCTGTCCGGCAATACCATGATCCCGGAATGAAAAAAATCTTGTGGCTGGGACCCGAAGAAGTCATCAACTGCACGTTGAACCTCGTTGTCTGTCGTGAACTGTTTCCCGGACAGGAAGTGATCCAGGCGACGAAACAGACAATAGTCTGTCATAGACAACTCCGGGTAATAGGCAGGAAGAAACAGTGCTTCATAGCCCAAGGCACTTTGTGTCAGCATCGTTCGTTGTGCGATATGAGGACGGACGTTGTCCTGTAGCAGAAGAACACCATGTCTGTTGACCAAAGCCGGTTGTTTCTGCAGCAATTTCCGCATCGCCCGATCCAAATGCCGGGCGATATGGGAACTTGACTAACCGGACAATAACCTGGAAGTGATGGTTTGGTCTCTACCCAAGAAACTGCGATGAATCATCGCAGCTGTGGACCACCAGACAAGGAGCATCGTCTTCTTGGTGTGTACGGGTGGCTTAGGATGCCGTCCAGCAGGCTGTGCCATGCTTAACCATTGTGCAGATCGTTTCCGATTTTCATAAAGGACCCACTTCTCGTCTCAGGGGACGATTCGATGCAGTAGAGGTTCCTGTTTATTCCTGGCAAGCAGCGACGTGCGGACTTTCAAACGCCTACTATTGTTGGTAGTTGTCAACTCATGCAGCAGCCACATGCCCAGCTTTTTGACCTTTCCTTGCGCAACCAGACGCCGAACAACTGTCGTGTGGTGGACACCTACCTCTGCCGCTATCTCACTACACGTTTTTCGGGGGCCCGCTTCAATCACATGCAACCGAACATCGTCAGAAACTGCAAAAGGTCGGTGACAACGTGCTTCGTTTTGCAGATCCGCATCTCCGCTTCGAAACTTTACAAACCATCGCCGAATGGTTCGTTCGTTCGCTGTATTCTCCGCAAACGCTTTGTTAACGTTTCGAGCGACAATTCCTGCAGAATGGCCCAGTTTAAATTCATAAAAGAAGATGACTCTTAAATCCGGCGTCTGCATGTTTTCTTTGCAAGCCACGTTACGTTCAAACAAACCCCGCCTGAACCTTGTTCTTCACACACGTGCTAGCTATTTATAATTACTCTGTGACGTAATACCAGCAACATTTGTGGGTGGTTCCATTCCGCTGTGGCGGGGGCCTATCTCCACTGCTCTTTCGCGCCGGACATTTCATTCGTACCAACCCAATATATTCGGCCCTGAAGTACTTGCATCCGGAGTTTCATCGGGATCGAACGAAGTTCTCGAGGTGTCGTAGAAAATGGCAACAGAGGCAATCACTTCTGGTGTGTGAGCCGTGCGCCGTTCCACGGTAAAGGCAGCATCCGTTCGCTGGCCGGCTCGTCTTCAGGCACGCATGCGCTTGTCATCGGCGCCAAGTGCAAATCGTGACTCATCATTGAAGACAGCACGACTCCACTGGACACTATCCCACGTTGATCGGGCTCCCAAACAACTGCAACCGGTGTCGGTGATACTCGCTGGTTAGTGATAGGCGGCGGAGTGGCATCTTCGAATGTAGTCCTTGTGCCGCAAGTTGTCTGGCAACGGTCCAGGTGGTCCCTTCCGTACCTGTAGGTGACGCAACATGGCCACGGATGATTGAGAGTGACGAATTCGGTTCTGCTCGTGCGGCTTTCACAATCGCTCGAGCCTCGCGTTCTGTCGTTGCTCTCGGCCGTCCACTGCCCCCGTGACGCTGGGTTGTGCCCTCCTCGACTCTTTGGCACCAATATCGTCCGATTGCCGCATCGCTCCGTCCCAAATGCCTGGCGATACGGCGACTTGACCAACCCGCCTTTCTCAGCCCAATTAGACGCCCTGTAGAAGGGGCTTAGCGCGCCTTAGCGGCGCTAAGGCACTATTTTCTTAGGCTTAGCGGCGCTAAGCCACTTTTCGTGGTTAGATGGTAAGAGAAGCTGGGCAAGGATTTTTGGCAAATGATCGTGTGTACAAAAATAGGTAAATCTTTGTTCTGTATGCAAACATACACTGTTAAAAATTCCCTTAAAAAAAGTCTTGTTGCCCGTGTATTTTTACGATCAAGGCTCGTTTCTGCAGTTTAAAGGCGATGTCCGTATTTTAACGGGCACGGATATGTAGGAAAACGGTTCCTAACCGTAATTTTACGGGCGTTGCTAAGAGGCACAGGTTAGCCAATGAACGATAATGACAGAAAAGGAATGCGGCATGCGCCACTTTCTGCTATTGGTCAGTGAGTCGTCACGTGATTTTACGGGGATTGCTCGTTTTTTTTACCAAGACGAAGGGATGGGCGATATTTTCAAAAGTATGATATCTTTTAATATTTCTGAGACCGATATATTGAATCGAAAATATCTGTATTTAAAGATCAATATATCAGATTGATTTTTCGATATTTTTCAATACTTCTGATCTCAATAAGACTGATATTTCGGTTTATTCACTGCATACTGCATCAGGGTTATCACTGAATCCGATCCAATGTTGTGCTAAGTATTGGCTATTGGGAACTTGGGACTAATTGGCTGTTGGCTTGTTCGCACAAATCTCAGCCAGTACTAAATTATCCTGCAGCTTGAAAATATAGCTGCAATCAAGTTTTGTTAATACCATTAAAATAGTGATATATCAGAAAAGTACTGTATATTACTAACTTCGTACCTTTTAAAAGACGGTCGCTGTACTTGGAAATAAACGTAGTGCGTTTATTTTGCCATTTCAGTCGTTTTGTTGTGTAAATAATTATTTCTGATAGCGGAATTGATATTTAACGTTTTTTTACAAGACCCCATGGGTTAGTGCTTTTATTTTGCCCTTTTACGTTGTTTTGTTACGTAAATAAATATTTTCGACAGCGGAATTAACATTTTACGTTTTTATAATTCATAAAAATTCGCTAAAAATATATCTTGTATGCTGAGCTGGAAAGCCAACATCAGGGTTGTTTACATCGTAGCCAAGGTAATGTAAGGGCGTATTTATATTATATATTTTATACATTTATGTAATGTAAGGTGGCATATATTTATGCCCCCCCCCCCGAAAGTGTTTAAATGTGTTTTATTTATTGTTAAAATGTGCCTTACATTGGAAACAAAAATGCTTAATTTAATAAAAAAATTCATTAATTTACGTTACAATTTTTTTTTATTTTTTTCTATTCTCATTGTTTTATTTTGTCCTGG
Source organism: Macrothele yani (assembly GCA_039090855.1). NCBI lineage: Eukaryota > Metazoa > Arthropoda > Arachnida > Araneae > Macrothelidae > Macrothele > Macrothele yani. The sequence continues at coordinate 29,236,338 of CM077029.1, read as the reverse complement.
TGGATTTAATTTTTTTTTCATTTCATTGGCACGCCATCAGAAAAAATCTATATATGCCCCTTGTTGCATTTCTTAATGAAGGGGCAGAGCACAGATGGGATGAAAGTGGCCAAAGGGCAGGAAGTTGTCACATAAATTTACAGAACATAAATGCGGAAACTGTTATTTTTAACAAAACATGTTATCATGATTCTCTGTACTTAACATTGCTACCTATGCAAGATTGTTGATACAGTGAGACAAAATTAGTCAAAAAAGCAATCATAAAAGTGTTGTGCACTTTTGTGTTTATATAACATCTGCACTCCCCTTCCACTAACTGGGGTTTTGGTTATCATTTGAAAGTAAACAAATTAGATGTCAACTTTCCTGTTAAGCACACTCAACATCTTTTCAAAGAATATATATGAATAAAAAAACACACTTGAAATGGAATTTGTGGAAGAAATATTTTGCTACATGGAAGACCAGTAAACCACAGACAATTGGGTAAATAAGTCTCATTGATTTGATTATTCTACACATGTAAAGGTTTTTCCATTATTCGAAATGTTTATTTAAGTACAAAAGCGGAGTAAAATGCCTAAAACAAAATCACTGGGTTACTTCTGTCTGAAACATTACCCCCTTAGCCTGTAATCACAGCATATTATTGTAATTTCTAATGCAGAATGTTCTGCAAAGTCATAATATTGTTGAGAGGTAAATGGCTAGAGCTTTTTTAATGCAATTTTGAAGAAGTTTGCACACATACATGAAAATATATTATTTCAAAGTTAGTGTGCATATACACTGTAGATACATATATAATTTTTTTTTTTTTGTAAAAAAATAACAAAAAAAAAAAACTGAAAATACAACAAACCTTGTTAACAGGTTTCGGCCTAATTTGCCCAGTGTTATCCATTTTGTCATTATGTCTATTTCTCTCTTGATAAAAACTGTGAACATATTTTTTTTTTTTTTTTTTTTTTGTGAAAACTGTTATTCTTAAACGGAATGGCATTAACAAAATTCTGTTGTCCAGAAAAGTTTTAATGTGCAGTGCTCTTCCTCATTTGATTTCTCTAGTGTTTCTTTACAGTATACAAGGTTACTTTTTTCAAAATTCTTTTCCTGCTAAAATCTAATAAATGTGCAATGTAAAAATTGCATTTGTACTCATAAATATGGGTTCTTGGTTTGATTAAAAGGCAATACATTGTGCCAAATGTTTGACACTAGCTGTAGGAAGGGAATTCTTAGACTACCATTAAAGACTATATTAATATATTAGCTGAAACAATGCTCAGATTATATGAATACCTTGCATTGTGCCCATCGGTTTTACATTTGATCAAGTTTGCAAAAATTGTATATGATTTTATACCTGCTACAACTGATTCAGCATCAATATCAGGAAAATTCCCATACAAAAAGATTACGTCTTCCTCAGAAACTGCTAGAAAACAGTCAAATTTTCAAAATAAGAAGCACTGTTCATTAAATGTGAAAATCCTCCAAATATGTGGCGTCAGTGAATATACAAAGATGTCGCTCTTTCCAGGTTTTAGCAATTAAATGTCATGAAATCTATTCAGTCAAGAAATCTATTTATTAAATGTCATGAATAAAATCTATTCAGTCATGAAATGTTCATTAAATGTCATGGAAACTATTCAGTATCTAAATAATCATGGAAAATGTGCCTACCAAGTGGTAAAATACATAAAGAAGTTGTTCCTGTCTTGTCTTTCCTGGAACCACTCGCCCTAAATTAGGGACATGTGTCTGCTTATGGTGAATCAAGCTTCTACACATTCAGGAACAACTTTAGATGCTCATGGAGATCAACACACACACACACACACACCACTTCACTTCACTTCAAGCATTTTTTTCCAGTTCTCAGTCCATTTCTTTGGATTTCTCATCTCCATTAAAAACTTGTACACAATAAATATCTGAAGTATTCTTTATCAAGTCTAAAACACCTGAGGAGCTATCTTTGATATCATATCATTTTTTTTTACATTTTAAATGCTCATTGGTGGAGTCTATCCTTAAAATTAAGGAAGTCAGCAGATTTAAAAAATTTTTTTACAGTTTTGAACTCAAATGGGATATAGCATTTAATGTTTCACTTATTAACACTAAAACAACACAAAAATAAGTACTGATTCCTCACCTCTAGTTATATTCAACTTGCTGTAGATGAGGGATTTTCTCTTTACATGCATATATATCACTAAGCTGTTCCCTAAGATCATAGGTTAGTTTCTTGATGAGAGCTTATCTGCTGGATTAAAGTTTAAAACTGATGGACATACATTTTATTTACTCTTGATGTATCAAACATCTGCATTTACAGTGATCTCAGCTCACAACTTGAGCTTCACTGACATCCATCACACACAAGACCATTTGTACTTCACATTTATTCTCTTTTTCTCATGCAGGAATTCCTGAATCTGGTCCTCCCTTGATCTTCTACATTTTCTTCCTGTCACTTGTGCAGAATAAATTCTCCTAGTAATCATCTCACCACTCATTCTCCAAACCACCCAAGAATATTTGTCCCCACCTTACAAACAATATTTTGCTTCACACTACTCATCTACAAAACCTCTTCATTCCTCACATGATCAAAACATATCTTGCCCCCACCCCCATAAGTAACACATCTCTACAGCTCGCAAATCACTCCTATGTTTCATCTGCAGTACTCGACCTTCACTGCTGCACATCAGAGTAGGAACAATTACTGTACTTTTTCACACACAACTATTAGGGACCTTTTTGAGAACCTATCATTCATCATTTATTCAAAATCCTCCTGAAGTAGCTGTGACTTTCAAAGATGAATTTACTAGCCTACTAATTTCACCACCTAATTTGTTTTCTCTGTCAAACATGCTTCCTAAATATGTAAATTGATTTACCTGATCAATCTCTTTGCCATTTAGACTGATCTGTTTGATTTAATACTAACAATTCATCTGTCAAGAACATAACTTTGGGTTTTTCCTTTCATATACTAAGTTTGAAATTCATACAAACTTCATACATGTGGGACAACATACGCTGCAACTCACTTTTGCTCTCTGCCAACAGGATTGTTTTATCAGCATGAGCAAACATAATTGAGTAACTACTCTCCACAGATAGCATTTACATAGTCTAATGACGACTCAACCATATGTGTCTCTTAAGACATAAAAATATTCTTTACCTTAAAAAATTGTTTTGGTAATAAGTAATAACTAATTATAATACACACGCTTGGCAGTGAAGGTGGGGAATAAATATCCTACCAGTTTTCTCAGATAACTTCTTGAAAACATCAGCTGAATTTTTTTTTTCAAGAGCTGCTTTCTCCTGCTAAAAGGGAGCAATTTTATTTGTCCTTTATTATTACATTTTATAGCTTAAAACTATCTTTATGCAAGATTGCAGCTCTCAAGCTATATTTTTAGTGATATGAAAAACACATAAAATATTGTTTTTCAGATCCTAAAATAAAAAAATATATATAGAAGAAATTATTATATTTGCACTTTTAAGGTATTAACCTCTTGCAAAGTGCGCATAGTTTACGTGCAATTCATACATGAAAAAACCATTAGAAAGTACCACGTACTCACCAAAAAATCATGGTAACCTCCAATGACAACACACTTCCAACACGTCATTCATCGTGATGTAACTGGGCTTCCAAGTTAACAGACTTCTTGCTTACGCTTCTTACTTCCGGGTGTGAAACATCGTTTTTTTTTTTTTTTTTCCCCCTTAGCCTTATGAGATGTTACTAGAATTGACAAGCTTTTTGAGTAACATCTCATAAGGCTAAGGGAAAAAAAAAAAAAAAAACGATGTTTCACACCCGGAAGTAAGAAGCGTAAGCAAGAAGTCTGTTAACTTGGAAGCCCAGTTACATCACGATGAATGACGTGTTGGAAGTGTGTTGTCATTGGAGGTTACCATGATTTTTTGGTGAGTACGTGGTACTTTCTAATGGTTTTTTCATATAGAAGAAAGTTTTGATGCAAAAATAAATAAAAAAATCATGCAACAGAAGTGAGCTTGTAATCTGCAGAAATGCTGAATATACTTTCCAAAACCCAAAAGGTGATTTTCTTGTTTCATGTGTGGGCATTGCTCGACGAGCAGGGATATGGTTTCTGCCAAGAAGTTTCCAAAAATCCCAGTTGCAAAGGAATGTTTTCATGAGTTTTTCATCAATGTGAGATTATGAGAAATATGTATTTCCAACATTTCGAGAAAAGGTAAGTTGAAGCTTCAGTATGGCATAAATGACAAAAAAAACAAAAGTACTTATTAATCCCAGCAGACTGGAATCTTAACCATCAATTAACATGGGAATAACTGAATTATAGAAAAAATAACTATTTTTATTGGGATGCAAATGTCAAAGTTAACAACATTATATCAGCTTGCAAGGAAATGTTATGGAAAAAAATCTTTAAAAAAACTTTGTTATTGTAATTTTTAGAGCATTTTGTATACATTTATATTTTTCAGAAGGTGTGAACAATGTTTACTATTTTTTTTATCGTTTAAGACAGAACACAATGTTAATGGAGTATACAGATATAATTACTTCTATGGTGTAAGCAAAAATAGTTCCCATGGCATAAGCAAAAAAATTAAAGTGCTTATAATATGTTTACAAGTGACATTTTTGTTAAAAACAGTAATTAGAGTACGAATAATTTGTGATGGCCTTTTCATAGAAAGCAATTATTTTTCCAGAAAGATATTTAAAAAAAATGCTAACGATTATTAGTCCTCCATTAAAATATGATTATAAAAATAAAAACATAAAAAATATCGTAATCCAAATTAATCAAGTATATATATTTAGGGATGTAAGGTCAGGTGATGCGTAACATCACAGCCTCTCCTTGACAAATGTCAACCCCGCCTTCTCGTGGTGCATCCTGTTCCCACTAAAGGGGCTCTGACGACCGCAAATAGCGGTATAACTATACCATCGGGATCAGAGGAAATGCTATCCCACACTCACCAACCAGCTTGGCCAGCGTGGTGAGTTATGGCCAAACACCTCCAAAATGACTCTACAACTTAAATCTTGGCCCTCAGTCTCCGGCAGCTGGAATGTACCTGGCCAAGGCAGCGGCCAGTGCGACATGAAGGCAGAGGGTGCTAAGAATCCCCGGAGGACCGGACTAGGCTGCCATTTGATGCTGACCTTGGCTACCTACAACGGACGCTCCCTATCTTCTGATTCAAGGCTTCTTGAATTGGAAGAGGAACTACAAAGGATCAAGTGGGACATCGTCGGGCTAAGTGAGGTAAGGAGAAAAGGAGAAGATCTCATTGAACTGAAAAGTGGACATCTCTTCTATTATCGTGGGACAGATACTGGCAGAACTAGTGGTGTTGGATTTATAATAAACAAGAAACTGAAGGATAAAGTGGTAGAAGTTGAAAGTTCCTCTGACAGAGCTGCACGACTCGTTATCCAACTATCGAGAAGATACCAGGCTCAGATTATTCAAACTTATGCACCCACCACAAGTCATCCTGAAGAAGAAATTGAAGAATTTTATGAGGAAATTCGTCATCTAAATAATAAAGGTAAGCAGCACTTGAAGATAATTATGGGAGATTTCAATGCAAAAATAGGGCACCGGCAACAGAATGAAACTTCAGTAGGCAAATTCGGTCACGGCAACAGAAACCAGCGTGGAAATACTCTCGTTGAGTTTGCAGAGGCAGAAGGATTTTTCATCTTGAATTCCTTTTTCAAGAAAAAGCCACACAGGAAATGGACATGGAGACATCCAATTGGGACGACAAGTGAAATTGATTTTATTATGTGTAACAAAAAATTCGTCATCGAAGACTGCAGTGTGCTAAACAAGTTCAACACAGGTAGTGACCATAGATTGGTGAGATGTAAGATGCACCTCAACACTAAACTGGAACGTGGCAAGCTCATGAGACAAACAAAATGTATTGACATAACCAACCTTAAAAAACACCATAATACTTTCAAGTTGGAACTGAAGAACAGATTCTCTGCTTTAGAAGGCCTAACATCGGAAGAAGTGGATATTTCGGAAGTTAACAGAAAAGTAACCAAAGCTCTTATGGAAACAGCAACAAAATTAGCTGGGTCTAAGAACAAGTTGCATGTAAACAAATTATCAGGAAAAACCAAAATGTTGATGCAAAAAAGAAGAGAGATGAGGACAACTAAAGAAGATGTGACTTCCAAAGTGGAATATATAGAGCTATGCAAGACAGCAGGAAAAAGTATCACTGAAGACGTAAGGAAATTCAACTGTGAGCTAGTGAGGAAAGCAATTGAAAACAACCAAAGCCTAAAGATAGCAAAGGGACATCTCAGTAAGGGAAGAAAACAGATTATGGCTCTGAGAAAAGAAGATGGTTCTATAACAAGAAATAGAGGCGAAATTTTGACAAGAGTGAAAGATTTCTACTCCAAATTATATGAAAGGGATGATACATGCACTCCAGACATCATGAAAGGTACCAGAGTTCTTCCAGTCCTCCCAGCAGAAGTTGCTCATGCAATCAAGAACATGAAGCGGGGGAAAGCTCCAGGAGAAGATGGAATTACTATAGACATCATACAAGAAGCAAGTGGAGAAATTGAAACAGTACTCGCCCAAATTTTCACTCGATGCCTTAATGAAGGGAAGATTCCTGAGGATTGGAACAATGCCACAATGATCCTGCTACATAAAAAAGGTGACATTGAGGATCTCAGGAACTACAGACCTATCAGCCTCCTATCAGTGGTTTATAAAATCTTCACTAAAGTTCTTTCACACCGCTTGAAGGTAACACTGGACATGGCTCAACCGAGAGAACAAGCTGGATTCAGGAGTGGCTACAGCACAATAGATCATATCCATGTACTGAGAGAACTACTTGAAAGAGCGAGGGAATATGAACTTCCATTGTGCATGGCTTTTATCGATTATGAAAAAGCCTTTGATTCGGTGAAACCATCAGCAGTTACCACGGCTCTGAAATCCTGCGGTATTGAAGATGCATACATTAATATTATTAATAACATCTATGAAAATGCAAGTGCAAAGATTCGGCTGTTTGAAAATACAACACACATAAAAATTGGAAAGGGAGTGAGACAAGGTGACACCATATCTCCGAAGCTCTTTAATGCCACATTGGAAGATGTCTTTCAATCACTGAACTGGGAAAACAAAGGGATAAAGATTAATGGAGATTATCTAACCCACCTTCGTTTTGCTGATGACGTAGTCATTTTTGCAACTACCCCATCAGAGCTGCAGAGTATGATCCAGGAACTTGCTGACAAGAGTAAAGAAGTGGGATTAAAAATGAACTTTCAGAAGACAAAAGGGATGTTCAATGCTTTTACAAGAAATGAAGATTTATCGATTGATGGAGAAAAACTGGAGATAACAGATACGTATGTTTATCTTGGACAGCAGATATCAAGTGAGGGTCACATTGATGAAGAAATTAATCGGCGTACAAAACTTGCCTGGAGAGCTTTTGGAAGAAACAGCATAATTTTCAAGAGCAATATGCCATTATGTCTTAAAAGAAAAGTGTTTGATCAATGCATCCTTCCAGTGCTTACGTATGGTGCAGAGACGTGGACCTTAACTAAAAGAGACATACAAAGGCTGCAGACAACTCAAAGAGGCATGGAGAGGAGCATGCTTGGTATAACCAGGAGAGATAAGAAGAGGAACTCGTGGATCCGAAAAATGACGAAAGTGGAAGACATCATGATCAGAGTTAAATCCCTGAAATGGCAATGGGCTGGACATACTGCCAGAAGGACAGACCATAGATGGACAGCCGAAATTTTAGATTGGATTCCAAGGGACAGGAAAAGACCCAGAAAAAGACCACATGGGAGATGGGTGGATGAAATTCGTAAATATGCGGGAGTGACATGGAGGAGACTGGCACAAGACAGACCGTTGTGGAGGAAACTTGGGGAGACCTTCGTCCAGCAGTGGATTGATAATGGTTGACAATGATGATGATGATGATGATATATTTACTAATTAATTAATGAAAGCCATACTAATTAATTAATGAAAGCCATACTAATTAATGTATGAAAAACATAAAAAAATATCATAATCCAAATTCATCAAGTATATATTTACTAATTAATGTATGAAAGCCTGTCTCTCCTAGATAACAAAAAAAACGAATGGACAATCAGAGGAAATAACATGCTGTAAGTGTGGAAAAATCAGCAGATCAAGACGAAAGTTGTTATGCTCATATTTTTACCAGATTATATAATTACTTCAGGAAGTTTCACTATGTATTAACAAGATAATTGTCAAAGGATGATAAAAAAAAATTACGTCTGATATATACATAGCCTGAATTACAACAAACTTTATACTGCATAACTTGTAAGACATCAAGAAAACTCTCGAAAAGCTGTTTTGCATTTCCTTACCCAGCTGTTAAGATCTACATACTTTATCACTAACAAAAAAAAAAAAAAATGCTTCACTTCAAATTGTGTGTCATTGGTATGTATTTAATTTTGGTCAAAGTGCCAGTTTACTTCAAACATAATACTCATAGGCAAAAGAACAATCTGCTATCAACCGTTCCTTAAATTTGTTTTCTGGGTGCCTACTGTCAACTAATAGTTAAAATTTTCAACCATCGAGGTTTTCAACACAGCAGATATTTTTCCTTGTAAAGTTCTAGAAATCGGAAGGTGACATAATATCATGTGAATCTCGAAAATGAGATCACAGTTTGATAGCCCTCAAGCAACATAATTTTCGTGACATGCCAGAGGAAAGAACACAGATTTCATTCCACAAGTTAAATCACATCAGCCATGGGCTGATATATTGAATATCGCACCGATATAGGGATTTTCTGATATATCGTAACTTGGATATCAATACTATATATCGAAATATCGGACAAAAATATCGATATTTCGAGATATTGATAAATATCGCCCATCCCTAACTGACGAACACGAAGTCACGAACATGTTGAGGAAAGACGCCATGAAAACATGTGAGTAGACACTTTTTAAAATTAAGTTTATTATGATATGTAAAAGTAACGAAATCAATTACACACATTTTTGTTTGATATTAAGCTCACGAACTGTGTACGTATATATATATATATATATATAATTTTATATATATATATATATATGATGTAAGGTCAGGTGATGCGTAACATCACAGCCTCTCCTTGACAAATGTCAACCCCGCCTTCTCGTGGTGCATCCTGTTCCCACTAAAGGGGCTCTGACGACCGCCCATAGCGGTATAACTATACCATCGGGATTAGAGGAAATTCTATCCCACACTCACCAACCCGCTTGGCCAGCGTGGTGAGTTATGGCCAAACCCCTCCAAAATGATTCCACAACTTAAATCTTGGCCCTCAGTCTCCGGCAGCTGGAATGTACCTGGCCAAGGCAGCGGCCAGTGCGACATGAAGGCAGAGGGTGCTAAGAATCCCCGGAGGACCGGACTAGGCTGCCATCTGATGCTGACCTTGGCTACTTACAATGGACGCTCTCTATCTTCTGATTCAAGGCTTCTTGAATTGGAAGAGGAACTACAAAAGATCAAGTGGGACATCGTGGGGCTAAGTGAGGTAAGGAGAAAAGGAGAAGATCTCATCGAACTGAAAAGTGGACATCTCTTCTACTATCGTGGGACAGATACTGGCAGAACTAGTGGTGTTGGATTTATAATAAACAAGAAACTGAAGGATAAAGTTGTAGAAGTTGAAAGTTCCTCTGACAGAGCTGCACGACTTGTTATCCAACTCTCGAAAAGATACCAGGCTCAGATTATTCAAACTAATGCACCCACCACAAGTCATCCTGAAGAAGAAATTGAAGAATTTTATGAGGAAATTTGTCATCTAAATAATAAAGGTAAGCAGCACTTGAAAATAATTATGGAAGATTTCAATGCAAAAATAGGGCAACGGCAACAGAATGAAACTTCAGTAGGTAAATTCGGTCATGGCAACAGAAACCAGCGTGGAAATACTCTCGTTGAGTTTGCAGAGGCAGAAGGGTTTTTCATCTTGAACTCCTTCTTCAAGAAAAAGCCACACAGGAAATGGACATGGAGACATCCAAATGGGATGACAAGTGAAATTGATTTTATTATGTGTAACAAAAAATTCGTCATAGAAGACTGCAGTGTGCTAAACAAGTTCAACACAGGTAGTGACCATAGATTGGTGAGATGTAAGATGCATCTCAACACTAAACTTGAACGTGGCAAGCTCATAAGACAAACAAAATCTATTGACATAACCAACCTTAAAAAACACCATAATACTTTCAAGTTGGAACTGAAGAACAGGTTCTCTGCTTTAGAAGGCCTAACATCGGAAGAAGTGGACATCTCTGAAGTTAACAGAAAAGTAACCAAAGCTCTTATGGAAACAGCAACAAAATTAGCTGGGTCTAAGAACAAGTTGCATGTGAACAAATTATCAGGAAAAACCAAAATGTTGATGCAAAAAAGAAGAGAGATGAGGACAACTAAAGAAGATGTGACTTCCAAAGTGGAATATATAGAGCTATGCAAGACAGTAAGAAAAAGTATCACTGAAGACGTAAGGAAATTCAACTGTGAACTAGTGAGGAAAGCAATTGAAAACAACCAAAGCCTAAAGATAGCAAAGGGACATCTCAGTAAGGGAAGAAAACAGATTATGGCACTGAGAAAAGAAGATGGTTCTGTAACAAGAAATAGAGGCGAAATTTTGACAAGAGTGAAAGATTTCTACTCCAAATTATATGAAAGGGATGATATATGCACTCCAGACATCATGAAAGATACCAGTACCAGAGTTCCTCCAGTCCTTCCAGCAGAAGTTGCACATGCAATCAAGAACATGAAGCGAGGAAAAGCTCCAGGAGAAGATGGAATTACTGTAGACATCATACAAGAAGCAAGTGGAGAAATCGAAACAGTACTCGCCCAAATTTTCACTCGATGCCTTAATGAAGGAAAGATTCCTGAGGATTGGAACACCGCTACAATGATCCTGCTACATAAGAAAGGTGACATTGAGGATCTCGGAAACTACAGACCTATCAGCCTCCTATCAGTAGTTTATAAAATCTTCACTAAAGTTCTTTCACACCGCTTGAAGGTAACACTGGACATGGCTCAACCGAGAGAACAAGCTGGATTCAGGAGTGGCTACAGCACAATAGATCATATCCACGTGCTGAGAGAACTAATTGAAAGAGCAAGGGAATATGAACTTCCATTGTGCATGGCTTTTATCGATTATGAAAAAGCCTTTGATTCGGTGAAACCATCAGCAGTTACAATGGCTCTGAAAACCTGCGGTATTGAAGATGCATACATTAATATTATTAATAACATCTATGAAAATGCAAGTGCAAAGATTAGGCTGTTTGAAAATACAACACACGTAAAAATTGGAAAGGGAGTGAGACAAGGTGACACCATATCTCCGAAGCTCTTTAATGCCACATTGGAGGGTGTTTTTCAGTCGCTGAGCTGGGAAAACAAGGGGATAAAGATTAATGGAGATTATCTAACTACACCTTCGTTTTGCTGATGACGTAGTCATTTTTGCAACTACCCCATCAGAGCTGCAGAGTATGATCCAGGAACTTGCTGACAAGAGTAAAGAAGTGGGATTAAAAATGAACTTTCAGAAGACAAAAGTGATGTTCAATGCTTTTACAAGAAATGAAGATTTATCGATTGATGGAGAAAAGCTGGAGATAACAGACACGTACGTTTATCTTGGACAGCAGATATCAAGTGAGGGTCACATTGGTGAAGAAATTAATCGGCGTACAAAACTTGCCTGGAGAGCTTTTGGAAGAAACAGCATAATTTTCAAGAGCAATATGCCATTATGTCTTAAAAGAAAAGTGTTTGATCAATGCATCCTTCCAGTACGTACGTATGGTGCAGAGACGTTGACCTTAACTAAAAGAGACATACAAAGGCTGCAGACAACTCAAAGCAGCATGGAGAGGTGCATGCTTGGTGTAACCAGGAGAGATAAGAAGAGGAACTCGTGGATCCGAAAAATGACAAGAGTGGAAGACATCATGATCAGAGTTAAATCCCTGAAATGGCAATGGGCTGGACATACTGCCAGAAGGACAGATCATCGATGGACAGCTGAAATTTTAGATTGGATTCCAAGGGACAGGAAAAGACCCAGAAGAAGACCACATGGGAGATGGGTGGATGAAATTCGAAAGTATGCAGGGGTGACATGGAGGAGAATGGCACAAGACAGACCGTTGTGGAGGAAACTTGGGGAGACCTTCGTCCAGCAGTGGATTGATAATGGTTGACAATGATGATGATGATGATATAATTTTAAAAGTTTCACCACCAAACGAGGGTGGCTGAAGCATTGTCACACAGGAAAATCTATGTAGTAGCTAAGATTTCATTTGACTGGGGTAGGGGCATAACTCTCACATCCATATATGTTTTACTATCAATATGATACAGTGCTTTACTTTCTGAGCAAGTTTTTATCGCCAGGTTTATACCTATCGTTGACTAGGATGTCGAATAAATTCGATCTGTACATGCTGATTTGGGAATTACGTAGGGCAGCATTCTTCGTATGTTTGTAGTCTGAAATGAATTCCATTTTGCAATATAACACGCATAAATATTGTCTTATCGTTTTGTGCTTTTTTTTTTTTTTTTTACGGCATAGTGTTCAACTCCTGAATTTAGACAGAATTATTTCTAAAGCACAAACTGGCTGAACAATACTTTGGGTTTTTTTAAGACTCCTTTTCATTTGCTCATGTACTTAAGAACTTGTGAAGTATTATATTTGCACCAATGAATACAAAGATTAGCTATGGAGTACAGATATGTACAGGCATATTCTTTAATGAAAAGTTTATTCCAGTGTGTTTATGTGGGTATAAAATATATAAAAAATACAAATACACGCGTATATTTGCTAAAATTACATACACTGATGTCACAGAAATTGCACAAATGGCTAAAAAAAAAATCAAATAAAACTGGTCAAGTCATTTGTTTAGTATCAGTAAGATGTATGAGCTCATTTACTCTTGCAAAGTTCATCAATATTTTGAGTTTTCTTGCTTATGTACAAACAAGTTATCTTCAACATCCAGCTTATTTCAATATTTAGTTTTTATGGTGGTTAAGGATAAAACACTAGTTTCACATAAATATGTAGTTGTAAAAGGCAACAAATACTTAAGGCAGTGCTCGACAATTTTGGAAATTATTTTTCCATTGGAATCCAAAAACTAGTCGCCGCCCCGGTGGCGCAGTGATCTAAGGCGCTGGCCTCTGATCATTCGTTCGTAAGGGGTCCGGGTTCGAATCCCGGTCCGGCATGGATGTTGTGTTTGTCTTACGGCACTGGCTCTCTCCCTTCCCTGGAACCAGTGACCCTAAATTAGGGACGGGCGACTGCTTATAGCCCATTGAGTTGCTCACGGTGGTCGTTAAACCTCCAATAAAAAAAAACAAAAAAAAAACTAGTCAGTGATTTCAAAGAACAAATGCTTTTCAAACCAACCAGAGTTAAAAGATGTCTCATAAGTTTTTTATTTGGCAATAGAAGATTACACATTTCTGCATTGTATGTGAATGAGTAACTAGTTCATTCAGTGGGAATGGGAAATACTGCCTTGTAAATGTTTGGAGAGTGCAGAGATGGACGATTATTAGCTGTTTAACGTCAAGTTTCCAATTGTTTGCTCATTTTCTGATGATAATGAATTCAGTTATGAAAATTGGTCAGAGCTGTTCCCTGTAATTTGGTTTTCTCATAAAGTTTTTTGGTCATTGCTTGTGTTTTGTTTTTTCAACATTGAACAGATTGTTTTCACCCTGTAATGAGAAGTTCCACTAGTTCATTTTTCAGAAATTTCAGCTAAATATGCTAAACTTCACCACACATCCTACCAGCACTAGCCATGAATTCAGATGCCGTCCCGGTGGCGCAGTGGTCTAAGGCGTTGGCCTCTGATCATTCGTCGGAAAGGGGTCCGGGTTCGAATCCCGGTCAGGCATGGATGTTGTGTTTGTCTTACGGCACTGGCTCTCTCCCTTCCCTGGAACCAGTGACCCTAAATTAGGGACGGGCGACTGCTTATAGCCCATTGAGTTGCTCACGGTGGTCGTTAAACCTCTAAAAAAAAAAAAAAATTCAGATTAATTTTGTTTTGAAAATTGGTTCACTATGTGACTCGGTATGGTTGCTAACAAATCCGCATATGCCACCCCCTATTATTTTAGTGAAACCCACTTTGAGAACTATTGGTCTAGAGGATGTTCAAGCCGTTCTGGTATCAGAGTTGGTTGTACATCAAAGGTTTTGGCTAGCAGTCACAATTTAACATATGGTTTGAGTCCCATATGAGGCATTAGTTTTGCCACCCTGGTGGTGCAGTGGTCTAAGCACCATCTTATGATTGTTTGTCCAAGTGGGTCCGGGTTTGAATCCCGGTATGGCATGAATGTTGTGTTTGTCTTACAGCACTGGCGTTCTCTCTTCCCTGGAACCAGTGACTCTTAAATTAGGGACGGGGACTGCTTATATCCCATTTAGTTCCTCACATTAGCTGTTAAAACCTTTAAAAAAGAAACCTGTTTTTTACATAACATAACAGCTTTGGCTTTCTCCTTCCCTAGAACCAATGGCCTCAATTTAGAGGTGGGAAAAAAGTTTCATGTGATGAAATGTCACATTTTCGTTCAGGAAACACATTTGTGATTCTCCCTGACTGCTACATAGTTTTGATTGCTTTTAGGAATACCATTTCACTCACATTCCTTAGTATATAATTATCAATTATTTTGTGACTATGGTATATTCAGTTAACTCATAGGCATCCCTAGCTTAGTTTTCAGCAGGAAGAAGCAAACAATGGAAATCTGCATATATACAAACCCCATATGCCTCTCTTTGAAAACAGCTTTTTTACCACTCAACACATAAATTACATAAATTTAATTGGAAACCAGAAGAGCCAAAAAATATATATTTTTTAATTATATCTATAATCACCTCATCATCACATGTATACAGTAATATTTCACATATATGTCAGCGCAAACCAAAGCACGCATAAATAAGAGCGCAGCATAAGTAAAAGTTAGTGTAATTCCAGCCAAAATTAAGTTTAAAAAGTAATTAACATGAGAATAACATGCAAAATAAGAAAAATATCAATGATTGAATTTACTTAGTTAAATTTAACACTTTAAAGCTTAGATTCTCAAAAATGTAAATTACTTGATCTCAAAATTTTAATTACATTCCTTTTTTATATTTATGGCTTTTTAAAGTTATGTAAAATTGAAGACTGTTTCTGCTGTTGCCTCTCATTGAAAACAGCTTTTTCAAGTTTGTTTAAACAGGAATGTGTGGCAATTAGATGTATCGGTGAGTTGTATGTAGTGACAGTGTTTCCAAAGCTTCTACACTGCTTTCGTGACAGTCTGGGGATCTTTTGTTAATTCTTCGTTATGTCTCTTCATCATCATCCTGAATTTCATTGGCTATTTCTTGAATATCCCTCAATTCCCCAATAATGCATTTTCATTGATTTCTACAAACTCTTTAAAACTACTGAATCCACCTGAAATGGCACTCCAATCTTCATCATTGGCAGATTATTCGGTAAATGTGTAGATTAGCGTCCTAAATTATTTTGTCGGAAACTTGTAATATTGACTTGCGAGTGCGACGCTGTGGTAGGCCTAACACATCACTACGGCAAGGATGTGAAGATTTGCTTTGTTGAAAGGAAGATTCGCTTCGCCAGTGCAATTCACGTGCGGATGACTACAAGTCCAAGCAAGTACCTTCTTGCCAGGAGAGCGAACCATTTTATACTCATATGCTACACAATATAGTTTGTTCATGTTTTGTAATTGTTTTTAAAGCAGACGTGAAATTTTTCATTCTTTCGCATATGATTCCCTGATCCGAAATAGAAAGTTTGGTAAATGTGTACTTTAGCGTCTAAATTATTTCGTCGGAAAAATGTAACTGTGTGGGAAAAGTGTGACATACAATATTTTAAGCATGCAAAATAATGCGAAAAGGTGCAAAAATATAGTATTTTTAGATAAAAGGAAATAAGTTTTCCAAAGTATTTACCTGAGAGTGCGATGGTTTGGAAGAGTACGTGCGGTATAGGCATAGGACGAGAGAGCGGCAACGGCATCAAGGTGGAGTCCGGTGAATGGAAGCTTCGTTGAGAAGGGCAAGTAACGGGCGGAAGAATTAAGAAGGAAGCGGTTTAGCAGTACGTAGTCATCGAAAAGTCTTGTAGGCATACGCAGAAAGAAAGAGGTTGAATTTGTGCAGCATTGTAAGTTTTTGTTTTTTTTAAGGGTAATTTTGAGAAAGCGGAAGTACAAAATCGTCAGTCATTTCGGATTTCGTCAGGGCTTAAAATTTCATTATCCGCCACAATACAAGAAGCTGTCTCCCTGCCATAGTGCGATATATGAATTGAAGAAAATTGCTTATTTTGAAAAATATCCATGTCACGAGGAAAAAAATGTGAGCTACGATGTACTGAATAACAGCAGAACTGCAAATGAAGTGCTTGAAGAAATCACCTACCTGTGCACATCTTCCAAACCAAAACTAAAACTTTGGGTTCAACCGGAACCAAAACGTCTTCCTCAAAACTTCTGTCGTACATAAATTATTTTACATTCCTTAATTTCTTTCCATTCGGAGACACTGTGAAACCACTAATAACGACATTCTGCACATATCTTTCTCAAAAATAAATAAAACAGGTTTGAACTACTTCTGCGCACAATTACACGATACTCTTCCGAAAAATATACCCTACTGCTGTCGTATTCTTCCACGCATTTGCTACCAACTCGTACTTCGCTCCGTCGCACAGCACCTTCACGTGGTGGCCGTTAGCATCGCTTCAGCCTCCCGCACCACCTTCTACAAACCATCGTACTCGCAGGTTAATACTTCAGAAAAATTATTTCCTTTTTATTTAAAAATATAATTTTTCACCTTTCCCTATTATTTTGCATGCTTAAAAAAATGTGTGCATCGAACTTTTCACCCACAGTTAAATTTTTCCAACGAAATAGTTTAGGACGCTGAAGTACACATTTACCGAAAGTACTAATATGCTTTTGTATGTTGTACAGAAAACTGGGGAACTATAAATTTCGGTTTTGGTTTGAACAGATTTGCTGTGTCTCTGCACTTTTGGTTCTTCTGTTAATAGCTTGTTCGCACGCGAGTTTCTATCTTACTCATATGTATCTTTTGCAAATCGAAGAGGTTTTATCCGGTTTTTCCTGCCAACAGCGTACAGGATACAACAAAAGAAAGGGTGGCTGCTGTGGACCTATTTTCTGTAGCGTATCACTACAACATTTATTGCTCTTCTGCCAATAACGTAAGTCCTCTTTCTCTTGTACCCGTCATTTCCACACAGCAACAAACCTTCCTTTTAACGGACCAAAGCTTCACATCTTCACTGGAGCGATGCATTATTCCTATCGCAGCTTCTCTTCACAGTGTCAGACTCACAGGTCCATATTACAATAAAAATCTTTAAAACACGTTTAAAATATGAAATATCTGAAAAAATATGAAATACATTAAAATATGAAAAATATGAAGTTTTAACCCTTTGTCAATAAACACAAGAGGCTAGTTCCATCAGAGGCATGCATTCAGTCGCTGACTTTAAACATTTGGAGCAAAATTACATATGCTTCCAATTTATGGACCTAAAGCATAATATAATTAAAGACGTGATATTCTTCTGTCCTTGGCACTGCGTAACAATAATACAACTTCCAGTGATTAGCAGTGAAAAGCAACATGACATGCGATGACTGTCTTTTTTCTTGTAGTAGAAAATTATATTCTGAACTTCATTTTTAGATTTAATTGCCCAGTCTGGTACCTAGGGCAACTAGATTATTTATTTACCTGCCCAGGTCAATGATTCACACGACTCAGGCATGGTATTTTTCAAACCCTAATATGTATAAGTAAAAATATATACAGTGCATAATTTCATACATACATATTAATTAAAGCTTATATATTTCATTATTACTACTTTAGCAAAAACTTCCCATTACAAAAAAATTACCTTTGCTTGTCTCTGTGGGCACTATTTCACTTTTACAGCATTGCAATCTTATGCGTAATGAAAATTTCTGTAGTACATACTAACTTTTTAATGAAAAAT
The DNA here is from genome assembly GCA_039090855.1 of Macrothele yani. Lineage (NCBI taxonomy): Eukaryota > Metazoa > Arthropoda > Arachnida > Araneae > Macrothelidae > Macrothele > Macrothele yani. Next base: position 29,218,058 of record CM077029.1, on the reverse strand, counting down.
TTGTAATGTTTTAAGAACAATACGTTGCTACAATTTTTTTTGCCCCCTTGAATTTCATTATAACGAGTTTCGACGGTTATTCTTTTTTTACTGAATCTGGTAAATGCTGGCCAAGAAAATGATAGTGAAAATATATCATGAACAGTTTCTTTGCTTTGCAAATGTAGTAATTAAAGTTAAATGTAAAAAGAATTGATTTCATTCTAAATTTCTGCGAGTGAAATCTTTCACCTGTGTCACTTTAAGCAGGGCTTGGAAAATATCTGAAATGTTACATGCGCAGCTGGGTATATACATAAATTATTTACCTACCCAGGTAGTAAAACCTGGATGCCCAGGAAAATTTATATTTTAAGATAAATCAGAAGCCACTTTTTTTTAAGTTAAAAAATATGAAATTTTTTTACACGTTTTGTAATTCCTATTTTAAAGGTCTATTCAAAATGTTCAATATGCAAAGCATGTATTTCATGTTTTAAGATGATAGTGCTGAAATTGGTACAAAATGATGTGATGAAATTGTTTTTGAGAAATTTAAAGATTCTGCCGTGTTCTTTTCCTTTGTCACTAAACACCTGATTTGCACATCAATAACAATTGTTTCAGTATCTTCAGGTATTGCCAAGATATTATAAATACAACTATTTAATAGTTTTCCAAAAAAAAAAAAAATGTGCTCCAAAATGGTTTCCTTGTGTGGCAACACAACAATGAAAGAACAGGTTTAGTCACTGAAGTCATTTCTAAAACATTCCAAACAGGAAAATTTAATATTTTAGAAATATTGATATGCATTAATGTTCTACAATGACTCAGTTAGAATCAGGGTCTAAACAAGTGTTTCTTCTTTTGGGTGGGGGGTCTGAGATTTGAAATTATGCCCTATCAAGTTCAAAAGCTCTCATTTCCATTCAAGTATTTTTTTTCTTTTCTTTCTGATACCTTAATTATGGGGAAGCAATGTGATCTTTCAAAAGCAGTACTTCCAGTTTTTGACATAATTTTACTAAACATGTGAAAAGTAGGTAAATATCCAAAAATTAGAGATAGGAAACAAGACAGTAAAAGTTCTGGGAACACTGACAACACAGTGCTCAGTAGAATGTAAAATGAACCAGCACACAAGGCAGTGAATGTGAAAACAAAAAAAGCATGATTCAACCCTATGTCAAATGTAATACTAGCCAAAACCTACATGAAAAACCAACTTTGACACCATTGTGGATTGAATACCCTTATAGACGCAATGTACTCGGATGCCAGTTCGTAGTTCTGTTTGTCATTGATATAACATATAAATACAAGAATATGCCTGTACATATCTTTACTACATAACTGCCCTTTGTATTCATTCATGCAAATACTACATAAGTACGTATGTGCAAATTAAAATGTCTAAAAGAAACTAAGTATTGTTCAACCAACTGTGCTTTAGAAATAATTCTCCAATTAAAACATGTCTAAAAGAAACGTAAGTATTGTTCAACCAACTGTGTGTACAGAGTTCGTAAAGCCTAATGTTAAACAAATCTGTGTGTAACTGATGTCATTATTTATCATATTGTAATAAACCTGATTTTAAGATATGAAAATATCATTACTCACATTTAGAACTGAATTGATTCAGTTATAATGTAAGTATCCAACAATTTCACACTCACACACTCTTCCACAAAAAACATGCATTTACTTGCACACTCTTCCACAAAAAATGCATTTATGTAAAAGTCGGTGACTACTTGCCGTGAGGCTTAACCGAATATGGCCAAACTTCATATTTACAGGGATTGCATTTCAAATTACAGCTTAAGTTAATACGGTCAAACTTATTTTTTCGGGTATAGCCGTTCAAATTATGGCGTAGCTCAATACGGTCAAACTTATTTTTTTATGGGCAATGCCCTTCAAATTATGGCGTAGCTCAATACGGTCAAACTTATTTTTTCGTGGGCGTTGTTCTTCAGATTATGGGCTTAGTATTTAGGGTTCAGACCGTAATTTCATGGGCTTTCACAAAAATGGGCCAAGCCGTAGTTTTATGGGCAACGGCCGGGCCCCCAGTTGCCGGCCATTGCCCGTAATCTAACTGTGAAATTTTTAACAGTGTACTCCTATCTTAACCAACTGTTTATACAAAAGAAATGACCGTCCCGGTGGTAGAGTGGTCTGAGGCGCTGGCCTCTGACAATTGGTTCTAGCCCGTGAAGAGGTATGGGTGGATGCGCTTCTCCAAGGTACTGGATCTGTCAGTTACCTGAAACTAGGTGAGCGAAATTAAGGATGGGGACAACTTTTTGCCCTCATGATGATAAAGAAATAAACAAGCAAAAAACACCGTATGGACGAAACAAGCGATACAGTCTGATTCCACAGTAGGGGTTTCGCGGATCCTAAGGGTTCGAGTGCGCAAAGTCTTTGTGAACTCTTTGTTTGACGACAGTTAAAAGAAAGTTATAGGTGGTAGATACTCTGTGGGGTTACGATTGCTCTGCCCAGGGAGAAAACAACGTTAGTGAAGGGCATTTCGATTATAAACTGTTCCATATCGGCTCAATATAAGTTATTCGCTGAGCTCACTCCATGCTTCCATATAGACAACAGAAAAGACATATTGTGCATCTATATCGTTATCTTAAAAATAAAACAAAAAAACTACGCATTAGTCACACTGAGTTGATGTAACTATGTTAGCTGTATTTGTTCAATGTGATTAGTATGCATTATTCACAATAAATGTTTGAAATCGTGCAGAACGACAGAGTGGTCTTTAAATAAAAATCTAATATTCTTAGCATTTGACTGCTATGTGAGACTCTTTCTTTTATTTAAAATTGCTCAAATTGTGCAATTTTAATATAAACTGATAAAAGTAATTGGTAATAAAAATTACTAAATAAAATTGATTAAATTAGATTTTTTCATAGGGATTTTGAAAATTTTTTGAGGGTATTCTTTCCGAGTTGAGTTATTCTAATCAGTTCAGCGCTAAGGCACTTTTTAACTTAAAACTACATCATGCACGGATCCGACGTTGAGGTATCCTCGCGATCCGTGGAGGTTAATGTATCGCCTTCTATATTATATACACTGCCTGCCCAGTCGAGCTCGTTTCAGTGCTAAGGTGGGATGACGATCGTTCAGCCATTGGCCGCGAGCGGCGCTAGATATGTAGACTCCGTTTTGATGTGCAGTAGATAATCATAAGCTTATTTGCGTATCAAATTATTATTGTTTTGAAACGTAAACCTTTTCACACGGAGCCGTTATTTTCTTATTTATTTAGATGTCATTTTGTAAATTCAAATATTCCATTGCGAGTTCGCTTAGGAAAACGAATTTTCCTATTAACGCCTTTAATAATCAGTTTTGGAATTAAAACGAATTATATGCAACGAGTTATCTCAGCATTTTGTTAAAAAAATTAGCACAGCAGACGACAATTAAATAGAATTAGTCTAGCAAAGGAGAATTAAATGAAATAAGTTAAGATCTCAGTTCAGTTTATTCATGTCGTATTTATAAACGATCTATGACAGCCAACGATAGTTACGTGACCTGTGGACATTGAGAAGCACTAAACAGTGGTTCTTATTTTTGAGCAACTGATCCCACATACATCGAAAGAGCGATCGACAAATAATAATGTCATTTTTAAATGAAGCACAATCAGCACACTCAAGTCAGCTGTATTACACATGCAGGCATCTTATAAGCACAACGTCAAAAAACATGAATTAATAATCACTCATAGCATTCTAAATTATACTTGGACACGTATAGTGATTTTATTTTAAATTTAGAATACACATTTTAAAATGCTTACAAACCATTTTTTTCCAGGATATAAAAAGTTAATGTTTATTTGTCGTTTATCTGACGGCTATATGAAGATTTAGCGCAACTATTAAGCAAATTAGGAGACAGAAGCTTTGTGAAGCAATATGTATACTAAAATCAGTTTCTATTGCTAGGATGAACAAAACAGATCGTTCCTAAACGAAACAGAAGAATAATTTTTGAAGAAACCACAGGAAAATGAATT